>CM065356.1:514232-3358111 GCA_033032245.1 Poecilia picta | reverse complement strand
ACAGGGACACAACAGGCTAGCAGGAGCTGGCAAAACTAACAAAAGCTATCAGAGCTTAACAACCCAGTTTACAGAAGTCCACCAACACACACAGCAAAGTGGCCAGCTTTCCCAAACAAAGGATCAGCCGCCCTTCTCCCAGGAAGTCCTTGGTTTTTTAAAGGAGAGGCCTCTTCTGGGATTGGTGGAGCTGGAAATTGGTGAGCCAATTGGTGTAGGCCTCAGGGAGCAGCACCGGGAAGCAGGGCTGCATCCACTTCCAAGTGGAGTCAACTTGATTAGGAGCTGCAGATATACAAAAAAAAAGGAAAAGAAAACATACACAAGGCCACTGGCCGTAACACCTCTCCCCTTAAAATCTAAACTAAAGGGGTTTGGGAAGAACATTTCTAACCAAGCTATTCAAACTACACTCTAGACAAAGAGTCTGCTAAGAAGTTGTCTGCACCTTTCTTATGTTTGATATCAAGATGGTAATCCTGTACCAGTAAAGCCCACCGCATGAGTCTCTGGTTGTGGTTGTACATCCGAGAGAGGAAAACAAGGGGGTTGTGGTCGGTGTACACTGTGATTGGCACAGGGCTAGACCCTAGGTAAACCTCAAAGTGTTGAAGTGTAAGTAACAAGGCTAGAGTTTCTTTCTCAATGATGGAGTAATTGAGTTGACTGGGCGTAAATTTACGGGAGAAATAACAGACGGGATGATCAGCTCCGTCCCCACCTTCCTGTAATAGTACAGCACCAGCTCCAACAGCACTAGCATCCACCTCAAGTTGGAAAGCCTTTGACATGTCTGGAGAAGAGAGCACAGGTGCATGTGACAACAGAGATTTTATACTCTCGAAAGCATGCTGACATTCAGGAGTCCAGACAAAGTCTACTTTTGGGCTCAGGAGAGTAGTGAGAGAGTGGGCTACTGTCGAAAAATTTCGACAAAAGTTTCGGTAGTAGCTGGCCATGCCAAGGAAACGGCGAAGGGCTTTTCTCGTGCTAGGGATGGGAAACTCCATAATGGCTTTTACTTTGGCTTCTATTGGGCATACCTGTCCCCGGCCAACTTGCCTACCTAAGTGACAGTTGCTTTACCAAAGTCGCACTTGGCTAGGTTTATCGTAAGTGAAGCTTCAGCAAGCCGTGTGAATACATCTTTTAAGATTTTTATGTGCTCTTCCCAGGTAGAAGTATACACAATTAGATCATCAAGATATGCATTACAGTTTGGTAAGCCAGCCAGAACAGTGTTAACCAACCGTTGAAAGGTGGCTGGGGCATTACACATGCCAAATGCCATGACTGTATATTGCAAAAACTGATCTGGTGTCACAAATGCAGAGATCTCTGATGCACGTTCAGTTAATGGTACCTGCCAGTATCCTTTTAACAGGTCGAGTTTGCTTACAAAATTGGCATTGCCAATGTTGTCAACACAATCCTCTATACGGGGAAGTGGATATGAATCAACATATTGGCTTCTGAAAACTATGGGACATCTTTGATGTTTATTTTCTTCCTTGTAAGATGAGGTGTTTACATAAGTTGTGCAACCACAGTGCTGCTGTGCGCTGGCTGTAAGTGCACACTGTCTGACATTGACTGATAAGCTTGGAATCACTGGAGGCTAGAATGCTTTGAATTTCTAAACAAATTACACTGCATGAGATACGGTAATGTTGGTGCAGAGCTGAGGCCAGCTCGTCCAACACATATGCAAAGAATTTCAAAATCATTGATTCATTTTTGTTGAGCTAAAACCCAAAGGTAAAAATTAAGGATCTAGTGAAGATTCATTTGAAGCTAATTAGTTAATTGTTTCACAATTAAATAAATTTCAATTGTTTAATTGAAAATTGTTTCACTTTTCAATTAAGTGAATTGAAAAGTGAAACAATTCACAATTTTTCTCTTCTTCTGCTCACCTTATTCCTGACCACATTGTAAAAGCTGTGTTTACTACCTATAATACCAAAAGAAATGTGAAATTAGTTAATTAGAATGAGTAAGTCACTGGATTATTTCTAACTAGTTATTAAAATATATAAAAGACAAATTTAAAACCATAATTGGAAACTGAGGTATTTTTCCTTGAACCTACATTAAAAGAACCACAGACAACGTATATGAATTATGATCAAGCTTCTGCAGAAGGAGAAGACTGAGCAAACTACCCGAGTAGTTCAGAGCGTTCTGCCGTCTCTCTGCTCGAGCAGGACTTTTATTTGGAATAACAAAAGTCAGAAATTATAAATAATGAAGTCAGCGGAAGTGATAAACAATGAGGTCAGTGGCAGGCTGGCTGGCATTATCTAACTCACATGTCATCTAGTTCTTTCAAACTCTGAAGGGAACAATCGGTTTACAAGAACACAGATATTCTATACAGCAATCAAAAAGTATTCGCACAGCACGTCATTTACTGATTCACATTAGACTGAATGTTGATTAATATTAGACTGAATATGAACTAAAGAAAGACAAAAATGATAATACCAAAAAATCTCCAACATTCCCCCTGTTTTATCGCTTTACCATTTGAGTAATCTTTATTTAAAAGTCAAGCATTAAAAGAAATGAAAAGTAAAGAAAAGAATTTAATGAAACAAAAGAAGATGAAATTGAGCTATGAACACCATTTGTTTTCACAATTGACAGTGTGGGAATCATTCAGCAAATGAATTAATCGATTGATTACAGATCATCATCAAGGAACATGTCGTTTTTATGTTTGTCGTAGGTTATTTTCACCAGCTCATAGCTGACAAAAGCAGTGTGTAATGTCTTAAGAACCAAACGTTGAAGGCATGGAATGATGCAGCCTGTGACAGGCAAAAAAGAATCAACACAGTCAGAATTGGTGTGACAATCTTCATCTAAAAGTTCCATCATGGCCCGGAAGTGAGCCAAGAAAGAAGAATCAAAGAAGTTGATCTTTGTGTTGCTCCATCGCGTAGCTTTTGAGCTCCTCCAGCTCATGTAGGGCGTCAGAAATATTCCATGAACTTTTCTTTGCTGTTCCACACAGGAAGTACCAGTCTGCCATCAGCCTGGAACCATAGCTTCAAGGCACTATGGCAGTGGACAGTGTGTTTCCTGTCGTCTTGTCATCTCTTGTCGTCCTCTCGTCCAATGCGTGATGTAGAAGCTCCTCTTCTGAAGTAGGTTGTCACAGTCTGGGTTGTCCTTCCAGACTTTGCAGCTTGGGGTCGACCTCTGACCCCTGCAGGCAGTGCAGTTGATGTAATCCGGTGTCGTTTCACAGTAGGTGTAAACTTTGTTACACCAAGGTAACATCCCAAGTGAAATGTGTGCGTCGTTGAAAACGTAGCTCCTCAGAGACCCGGGTTTAGCTCCTGCTAAAGAAATGGTCTCTGGTATTTTCCATGCAGCTTGTGGTAACTGTGTAAACAGAAGTACGTCAGCATCAAAGGAACAGTTCATAGATCCAAAAAGTCCTTTCGCAGCATCTCCTCTCCTCATCCGTTCGGTGGTGGCACGCTGCGTCGTGGTTGTGTGCTCAGGCCATAGAGACACATCTATGTCATCAGTGATGGGTCCTGGACGCAGACCTGAGTTGTGTGTGGCGGTTGGCAGCTGTGCACACACATAGCAATTCGTGAGCAGTCCTGTTCATCAGTTGCCACCAGAGGTTGGTACCGCAGTCATGTGGGTGGAAAGTGAGGTCACTTCCTCCTCCAAACATCAGACATGCTGCAGTCACAGCGCAGTAGAAGATCCACCTGGCATATGGAGTCTCCATTGTTGCTCGGCACGCAGAGATGTCAAAACCCCCAAACTAAGGAAATGAGACTCGTAAGAGTTTCTTCACAGGGTTTGAGACGAACTACACTAAAAGTAGGACCCGTTTTTATCCCTGACTGGATGTGACGAATTAGGGGTTCAACACTCTCTGCTGCTTCTTGTGACTGAGATGTATCCAGCTGGGTCTTTCAGCGTTTCAAACAGCTGTTGTTGTGGTCATCAGCACTTGGACCGGTCCTTTCCACTGTGGACTCGCCCAGTTCTTTCGTTTAATGACCTTTATGTAGACCCAGTCACCTGGCTTGACAGGAGTGGCCTCCTGCAAAGGAAGAGAACCAGAAGGCAGTAAAATTGTACTGGACATTTCCTTCAGTTTCAGAGTTCTGATCATTTAATCTGTTTGTTCTTCATTAGCTTTCTGTAAGTCTGGAGCAAACTGAGGCAATTTGTAAGCTCTCCCATGAATTTATTTCAAAAAGTGTTAAACCATCTGCTGTCGGGGTGATTCTTATAAAGAGCTTCACCAAGTCTAAATATCCTGGCCAGGGTCGGTCAGTATCTGCCATGTACTCTGTGGGTGATAGGCACACTGGTTTTTCAATGTCATTCCCAAGTTACTGTAATCAGTCTGTGGAATGTGGTGTGTTGGCAGCTTTAACCTTTGCTACTGTCAACTGCATCTTGCTTGCTGAACTATTTCAACCCACTAAAAAAAAGCATAAATCATCATCTAACAGTATTTGTTAATTCACAAGTTCGTAACAAAAATTAAAGGTTTATAACCAAAAAAATTTTCTAAGAATTTTCATTTCTCCCCCCTTTTAAAACATGGCATCGCCCATGTTTTACAATCACATTAGCTTCAAATGAAGTTTGTGGGAGGACTAATAGTTAATTCAGATGAACACAGGTTTACTGCTTTTAAAAGAATTTTCAGCAATGACATCTTTAAGTACACTTTCAATTCAGCATCTTTCAGCGTTTGTATTTTTTTTCTTTATCCAAAAATAAAAATAAAACTTCTTAAATTCAAACCAAATCTCAACGTTTGTATTTTTTCTCCAAAATAAAATAAAAACAACACCTTTAACTCAAACCAAAACCTCCAATTTAAGGTTTTTTCTTCTTGAATATATTCACAATCATCAGTATTTAATAGCCATTTGCATTTAACAAGTTTCTTAAAGTCTCAGACTTTTACTTAACCTTACATTTAAGACAATTAACAACATAAAGTTTTAATATTTTAAATTCAATGGTGAATCATTTTACCCATTACTCAATCTTGTAGTAAAATTTCCATCTTTAAAACACATCATGTTTCTTAATTTATCCCAAAATAAAAACACAATCATTTAACAAGTTTCAGACTTTCAGTTAAAATTCAACGAAATGCTTCACAATATTTTAACAATTATTACCCAACATTCTTAAGGAGCCATAATTCATGTCCTTATTCAAACCCAGATAGATGTGAAACATCTTAAAAGCAGTAGCCTCTTTTTTTATTATTTTGCGCAACCTTTAAAATATAATATGCAAGTTCATGTTAATGTACTTTAAGACACGTCTCACCGGAGAACAATGGATTTCTCTAAACCTGTTGATCTCAGTACTGTAGACTGTCAAGTCAGCGGTCAGCCCTCCTCTCAAGGCCTAAGAGAGTTAGAGGCTGGATAATGTCCACGTCGGTACCTTACTCTGACCGCTGACCCCTCCAGATAGACAGCCAAAGGATCATTTTACCAAGTTGGTTTTATAACCGCGACATAATACATTAAACATTGTTCTCTGAGGAGAATTTTATTATTCAAGTTCATACTTTCAGCTTCACAGCCTTCAGAAAAGTCACTTTTAGCATATAAAAAGGTTATTCCCATGTTTTTATTTTCTCTTGTACAGTTTTTTCTGTAAAAGTGTAGGAATATTCAAAAGGAAAAAAAATAAAACGCCATTATTTTTAAAACAAAAAACAAATTTCTCACTTGTTTGGTTTAAACCTAATCTTTAACCACATTAAAGAATTATTTTGCATGGACTGGTTTTGTACAAGACTTCAATTTATTTCATGGTATTACTCAACGTATAATAAGCTTTTGTATGGTTGTTAGAAAAGGCAGAGGTTTCTAAACCTCCAAATTCATCCAGGTGAAAGACATTTGATCCATTTCACAGCTTTTCCTGACCTCTTCTAAGGTACAGGGTCTAAAAACATACAAATTGTGTTCACCGTCCTCTAGTGAGGGGTACAGTCAAGCTGCTGGGACTGCAGCCGCTGAGACTGGGGCAGACAGAGCTGCTGCAGCGGCGGGGGGAGGGGTGGTTGCAGGAGCTTGCACTCCACGCACCGCTACAAGAATGACTTTATTACCTTCTGTTTCTACAAATAAGTTTTCTGCTTCTACAAAATGTTTTCCTTTAACCTTTTCAATTTGTTCAATTTTAGGTCTGTGGCTGCTTTTAACCATAGTTTAGACCACCTCAGCTCAACCTCCTTTTTAATCCTTTTTATCCGTTTCTTTAAATTTGGTCCAGGTTCGTTGACTTCTAGGGAGTCCTAAGAACTGGAGATTCTTTTCAGTAGGCCAGCAATTAAAAATACCTTGTTGTGGTATTCCCCGCTTCAACTCTTTCGAGTGGGAGAATCTTGCCTTTGCATCCACAAGAGGTTTGATGCTTACAACCCTACTGTTTTATATGAGGTAAAATACCAAGCGGTAATAAACCTCCAATCACTCACACTTTCACACCTTTTCCCCATGTTTTTTATTATGTGTACAGTGCTTCCAGGAAACCTAGACAACATGTACTGTTCTTCCCCTTCGGGGCCCTCAGCGAGTGAGGAATTACAAAACTTTGTGTTTCCCATTATTTAAAACCCTGTATCACGTGCTCTCTCAGAGAAAGTGCCGTAGGTCAGCGCTCAGTGCCTTCTGAAGAACAGGCTTCTACTTGGAGCCTGGCTTCCAAGCGGTTCTTCACTTAGGAGACTAATTTCCAAAGACAGAGAGTTTTACTCTCAGAGAGAGACACCATTCACTCCTTCATGCACACCAACACAGCAGCAAATGACAAACAGTAATGACAAACAGTAATGATTCTGCGACTTAAACGCAATACGGTCTGTGTTGTGCCTCTTCACGGAAAGTGCTCCAATAGGGCCTTATTGTCCTCTGAAGAACAAACTCCCACCAAGACTGTGTTTCGGTGTGGTTCCCCAGAGAAGACAATAAGTTATACTTTCAGAGAACTCAGCACCAGTCACATCTTGCCTGTCGCACAAGACCAAAACCACACAGCAATGACAAGCTTCCTATTCAGTGAGGATTTGCCCTTATAGGGTCTCCTCGAACAGAGTTTTAGCAGAGCGACATCATACAAGGATTCTCAAACCTCAGAGTTTTAGCAGAGAGACATCTTGCAAGGATTCTCAAACCTCTAAAAAGCCATGTTAATTCACTTACGTTTCTGTAGTTTTTGGGTTATCCGGTCGGATCTCGTCACTCAGTCGTTGGCAGACAAAGTCGGACCTCTGCCGCTGGCCCAGCAAAGAATTCACTTCCTGGGACTTTCTTTCCAGGTCCAATTGACTTCTGGCCATGCATGGATTCAGTGCGTCTTCCTCTGCCTGTCAGCAATTTTGTGAGAGATCCCGGGTTTTCGGCACCAAGTTATGATAGGTATTTTTCCTTGAACCTACATTAAAAGAACCACAGACAACGTATATGAATTATGACCAAACTTCTGCAGAAGGAGAAGACTGAGCAAACTACCCCTCCGAGTAGTTCACAGAGCGTTCTGCCGTCTCTCTGCTCCAGCAGGACTTTTATTTGGAATAACAAAAGTCAGAAATGATAAATAATGAAGTCAGCGGAAATGATAAACAATGAGGTCAGCGGCAGGCTGGCTGGCATTATCTAACTCACAGGTCATCTAGTTCTTTCAAACTCTGAAGGGAACAATCAGTTTACAAGAACACAGATATTCTATACAGCAATCAAAAAGTATTCGCACAGCACGTCATTTACTGATTCACATTAGACTGAATGTTGATTAATATTAGTGTTACGGCCCCCCCGCACCCTTAGTGAGGAGGAGGGGTAATGTGACAACCACAAAAACTGACAGAGTCCAGGTGAATGTTTTAAAAGAAAAAGAGGATTTATTAACAAAAACATCCCAGAAGGCTTATGCGCACTGTGGGGGAGAAAGGGACGGTTAGGTGGTGCCAAATCAAAGAAAGTAATAAAACAAAACAGGGCCTAACTACCAGCTATTCTAAAGAAAAGAAATAGAAAACAAAAACCCTGCCTACCTAATCTAACAAAGGTTTTCAGCAAAACATTACATGGGTCACACCCACCTGCTTACCTAGTGTATCTAACAGAAAACACCTACGTGAGAAAATGTACAGGGTACCCCAAACTTACCTCGCCCACTATCTCCCACCACAAACCTTCAAACAAACAACGAGACGTGTGTCAGTGTAACAGAGCCAATTGGAGCGAGAGAGAGATCTCCTCAGCTCCCCAGCTGGGCTTCTTATATGCAGTCTCTCTAGATGCTGATTGGGCCATGGTTGATGAGATAAATTAGGGGAGATTGACACCAGCTTTCCTTACTTCCATACTATCTGTGGAGACAAACAAAAGGGGGAGAGGAAGGAGAAACAGACAGCCTGGCAGGCATGTAACAATTAGACTGAATATGAACTAAAGAAATAGACAAAAATGATAATACCAAAAAATCTCTAACAGAATCCTTGTTTGGTTTGATTCTGACACCAATAAAAGACGATAGCATAGCCAGAAGCCCACAGAAATGGTCCTACTGTTTTCCATCAAAGCCAGCCCCACATACTGGAGCTCAGGTGAAATTTCCTCTGCTCTCTGCCCTCATCATAACCACTTGCTGGTTAAAGTAAACGGCCACCTGGTGTCTTTCCACGCAAGTGATTATTTATAATTTACAATTAGTCCATTCTGAATCAGCCATCAACTAGTAACTAGCTACATTTACTCAGTTATATTTACTTAACCATTAGATAGTTTTACATTTGCATTTCATGTGAAAGTGAGACATCTTGTTTAAGCATGATCTTTGGTCTAATATCATTTCCATCTGCTGAGCCTGTGAATATTAAACCTGAATATAACTTTTAAATAGGCATACATTTTCAAGTCTTCTTTTATGAGAAAGAAGACTGGAGATACTGCAGTCTTGGGCAGAAACCAACACCTATGTTTGTGGTAATAGCGTCCAAAAGCCGATCTGAAGGACTTTGACTAACTCTAGTGGTCGTAAAGTGAATTGCACTAAATGGAAGTCTGCATCCCGTGGTTTCGGTGGGGTCGACATGGGATTTGGAAATTTCAATCCGGAATTAGGATGCAACATAACAAAATATGGAAAAGGTGAAGTGCTGTAAATACTTTCCAGATGCTCTGTGCCTGCAGAGAGCCCAGGTATGAACTGAGAAAACACTCAAAATTCTCTGGTATTTTCTCCACCATCCTCTCAAAAAATAAATTGAACAATTGGTAGTCAGAAAAAAAGACTTATGGCCAGTAGGTGTCACGACAGAGTATAAAGTTGTGTGTCAGCCACATGTTACATGGTAGATGTTCTTTTTAATCTGAGATAGGGATCCAGATCATATAATAGATTTTGAATAAGTGTTCTGAGAATAAACCCTTGACGATCCCCAAATTTATAATTATCAAATAAACTATGTAGTTCCTCTTTGCCCACTCAGATGTGAACCAGTTTTACACAAAACCAGACAGTCAGTTCCATTAACTTCTCCAGTCTATTAACAACTATCAACAACAGCCCAGAATTAGAATGGACATATAGCATCAACTATAAAACACTTCTTCTAACTTTTGAAGTAGTTCACAACCTCACACCTTCATATCTCTCGGGCCTCCTTCACATTGCCACACCCACTTGTTCCCTCAGATCCTCTTCTTCTGTCCATCTCACCGTTCCCCCTGTTCGTCTTCTCTCTATGGGGACTCTGGAACTCACTCCCACCTGATCTCCGTAACATTATTTTAAGTCCAAACTCAAAACCCATTTGTTTGAACTAGGATGTAGCTTTTAATTATCTTTGTCTTGTTTTATAAATCTTGTGTTTTTATGTTTTTTATTTCTGGTATGTATTTTATAATGTACTTGTTTTTATGTTAAGGTGACCTTGGGTGTCCAGAAAGGCGCCTACAAATAAAATGTATTATTATTCGAGGTTTGCCGATCGATCGGTCACCGATCATAATCGGCCGATTTCCGTGAAATCTGTGATGATCGGGATCGGCCGATCATTGGCTCTGTTACCGATACCGATCACCTGCATCTCATTTCTCAGCCTGTCTGTCCAGCCGGTCTCGTCTTTCCTTCACTGTGCAAACGCGCAGCAACAAATCCTAAGCCATGTGTAAATAGCTTAGGATTTGAATGAGGACGTTTGCGTGTTGCGGCGGAAAATTGAAGCAGGTCAAAATGCATCAACACAACGAAGCTAATACGACATAAAAACAATGACGGAGTTTGGCTACATCGAGGCTCACTGGAGTAAAAAGACACGGAGCATCAGACGAGACGTGCAGCAAACAGAAAGGGGTGGGGGCGGACCACTGTCAGTCTCGTACCTTATATGGAAATTGGACCATTGCACTCCGGAAGTGAAGGGGGCGCTATTTCCTGTATTATCCGCGTCCTCCCGTTTTTATTTTCTTTTGAAATATGTGATATATTTTCACCTTTGGGACGGAGTTTCACTCTCAGCATGTATTTGAACTTCAATATTTTATTTACTTCAGCAAAGCTCACAGTTTTTGACAAGTTCTGTAGTTTTCGGTGTACTTCTAAATCTGCTCCTTAGTCGCATCTTTTCGAGCCTACTACTGCCTCTAGTGGCCTGGCGGTGGTAACACAACTAATATAATCACGTTACTAAGTCAGAATACCACAACGTCTTTATTAATTTCGGCATTACTGGGACCGTAAAAGATAAATTGTCTCATAAAGCACCATATTTTTCACTTTTCTAAGGATGTGGAGCTAATTAAATGACAATACTTTTATAGATTATGAATAATATCTATATCTCCATCAATTATAGGAGGAAGAAAAGAAATAGAGACAACAAAAACAACATGATCAACTATAATAAAAAATACCATTTGCAATATATACGCAAGAAATTTAATTCAGCAAAAGTCAATAACAAACAAATTAGGAATAACAACCCAGGTTGTTAAACAGATATAAGCAAAAAAAATCACATTTTTGTTTTCACGGTGCCATGTACGTTATTCTGAGACACCACTTAGGATAGAGTCTTGTATATAGAAAAAAATAAGATAAAACTATTTATAAACGATAAAACATATTCATAGAATCACATTATCAACAATTTGTGAATAGACAAAACACTTACACATTTACCACAGCACGCTATAGGTAAATGTTATTTAGTTTGGTAAGAATAATTATTTTACTGTCAATAAATAACTTCTAATAGATGTTCTGAGTTCCTAAAGGAACACTTTAACATCTTCATGAGCTCACAGGGTCAAACTGATAAAGACGATGGATGCTCTCTGCTAGAATATTTCTTGCTGTCTTCCATGTTCTTTCAACAAACAGTTGAGACAGAGTTGTTTTTGATTTCTCCACTATTTATCTGCTGTTATACCTGCCATTCAAAATATTCTTAAAAGATTGTGTGTTAATCTCTGCAGCTCATGTGACCAAACCAGCTGAGGAGATGAAAAGTTAAAACTTGAGTTAAAATGTTGTTTTAACTTGAGTCAAGTTAAAATTCTAGTTAAAATGTTAAATTTTAACACAACCTCAAGTTGGGTAACCCCAAGGTCTTCTTAAAAGATAGAGTCTCTGAGAACAGTTTTTAAAGATTTAGTCAGTGTTTTCAGCAAAGTTGACCTGTCCAGGAACGACCCAAGGTATTTAAAATTTGCCAGTTTCAACAGGTTGGCCATGGAGAGAAACTGGAATCACTTTCAGGTCTTTAGATCATTTAATTAGCTCTACATTCTTAATAATATGGAAAGGTATGTTCTGTTGTTAGGGAATTTATCTTTTCCAGTAATGTTCCAGTAATGCCAGAATTAATTTGGTAATTAAATTGGTATTCTGATTTAGCAACATGATTATGTTAGTTGTGTTACCACCGCCAGGCCACTAGAGGCAGCAGTAAATCCCGAAAAAATGGGACTAAGGAGCAGAATTAGAAGTACACCGAAAACTAGAGAATTTGTTAAAAACTGTGAGCTGACCATAAGTAAATAAAAGGTTGAAGTTCAAATACATGCTGAGAGTGAAACTCCTTCCTAAAGGTGAAAATATATCACAGATTTAAAAAGAAAATAAAAACGGGAGGACGCGGATAATACAGGAAATAGCGCCCCCTAAGCTTCCGGAGTGCAATGGTCCCATTTCCATATAAGGTATGAGGCTGACAGTAGTACGTTCCCGCCCCTTTCTGTTTGCTGCAGCAAGGTGTACTTGGATCAGACAGCAGGTAAAGCAGCACAGCTACAAATATTCACCCGGATTAGCATGACGGTCAGAAAGCTAAACTAATAACCCGCTAAATGATTTAAGTCTTGGAGCTGCGATGTAAGACGCTGGTTCTGCTGTTGAACCGCTGCTCCGCTACAGGTAGTAATATTTAATATTTACGGTAGCGACTCTCCCCGAACCTGTTTAAAGCTGCAGCATCTAACCTAAAAAATAAATTTTACATACGTATTAAAACTTTATCTGTCCTAACATGAGACAGATAATCTCTAAAAAAAATAATCGATCTCCTCCCTGCTCTGCATAATTACTCCGCTCAGTCAGAAACAGCCAATCAGAACTAGCAGTAACCAGCTAGCCGCTATGCTAACAGGAAGTTTTCATTCAGTAACTCTAGATTGTTTATTGTAATGGATCCTGTTTTTGCCTTTGAATGTTAAGTTTTATACTTGAATTTTTTGGCAATGTTGAGAGGTTTTATTTTGGCTCTTTGCATTATTTAGCTTCTTCAGAGCCTTCATATGTTATCAGTCTGTTAAAGATAGTAATATTGATAGAAGTTCAATTTGCACAATGCCTCTTTTGTTTAGTTTTCTTCTCGGAAAAGTTATTAAAAACAAGTTTTTGTCTAAATTAAGGTGAATTCATAGTTCCTTTTTCTACATAATGTAACAGTAGTGTTTATGATAAAAAATAAATAATAATTATGTGATTGGTATCGGGATCGGAATCGGCCCTCAGGGGTGATCGGTATCGGGAGAAAAAAGCCTGATCGGCACATCCCTAATTATTATTATTATTATATTGAAGGTGCTGGCCTTAAAATTAGATTATGACAAAGTTAATTAAAATCAGTACTTTCATTTAAAAAGTTTAAACTTTTATATTATATTTGTTGATTAAACATAGACAGATATATTTCAAATGTTTATTTTGTGTAATGTTATTACTGACAACTAATGAAAAGCCCAAATTCAATCTCAGAAAAATTTAATATTTTGAAAGAACTTTGTGCCACACTCTAATCAACTAATTAATTCAAAATAACTTCAAAGGTCTCAGTCTAGTTGTGTAGGTTACACAATAACCAGTAGCAACAGTAGCCTTGTAATACTGTTGCTACAATTAGTAGCAACACAGTGCTACTGTGAAAAACTGAGAATCCCCGTTTCTGTCTTACAACTTTTTCATTTACATTCAGTAGATGCTTTACTAAGTCTATATATGGTGCTTTTAACAAGTACCTCAATCTGAGGTGATCCCAATGTAAAAAAACAGCAATAAATTTTTTTTTTTAAAAATTGAATTTTTCTTTGTGTGTGTTTTTAAAAATTATTATTATTATTATTACATTTCAGTCTAGGTTTCTAGACTTAAGCTTAGTTTGACCTAAGGATGATTAAATGCAGTCCCTACTCAAAACTGTGGAATACTCCTTTACATTAGGGGCAAATTAGTAAGGGGAAAATGTAATGAAAGTGCAGATACAACATTAAAAAAAACATTTATTAAATTCCAAAAATATGACAATATATTGGGAAGCAGTTATGTGTGTTCTATCCTCTGAACTGAATGTCCTTAAGAAAAGAGAAACAGTTAACATTAACCATCAGAGTCTTGTAAATCTGGCCCAACATGTGAAACACTGACTCAGAACCAGGTAACTTCAGCTGTTGGTCCTTGGAACAAGGTGACACTTTTCCTTCTGTATGGAGAAATTGTTCAGTGGAGTCTTAGCACTGACCAGCCTGCTGCATGATCACCGAACACAAACTCAGCATCTGCAGGTATTCGTCTGCACCATCACCAAGGCACTTTCCTACAACCTGCAATAGAGTAAACAGACCAATAAATCCAGAGGAAATTACATTAATTGTCCATCCATTTTTTTCCGCCTCATCCAGGGTCGGATCGCGGGGGCAGCAGGTTAAGAAGGGAGGCCCAGACTTCCCTCTCCCAAGACACTTGTTCCAGCTCCTCTGGGGGAATCCGAAGGCGTTCCCAAGCCAGCCCAGGACATAGTCTCTCCAGCGTGTCCTGGGTCTATGGAGTTAGATTTGTTTCACAATTATTCAATAAAAAAAAATCATCTCAAACAAAAAAAAAAAGTTTCAACCAAAAAAAAATCATCTCAAACAAAAAAAAAGTCAGAAAAACTATTTAATCATAAAAATATTTTTTTCCAAAACAAAAACATTTTTAAAGATTTTTTTTTTTGATTGAAGTAACTAATTTTTTGATTGAATCTCTTTTTTTTGGTTGAGTGTTTTTTTTTTTTGGTTGAAACTTTTTTTTGGTTGAGTGTATTTTTTTTTTTGGTTGAAACTTTTTTTTGGTTGAGTGTATTTTTTTTTGGTTGAAACTTTTTTTTTTGGTTGAATTTATTTTCTTGCTTATACAGCTTTATTTGCTTTGGGGAAGCTTACATTAACATTCTGGGCGGGGCTTAGCAATGTAAGACGAATGTAACACATATTTCCTCCAGATATAGTTGGTATTTTCCACGCTAAATGAAACTCAGAGGTTTGCTGGTTAACGAATTCAACATAAAGACAGGCGAATATCACTCAAGCCTAGTTAATGAACTTTACCTAGTGCTAACATTAGTTAGCATAATATGCTACCGGGGATCGCGGCAGATAAATATGTGACTGTCGTCATACATTGTGTAAGATTTCTTCTTTGAAACAGAGTGGAGCCTTTAGTAGCTGCTAAACGGTGTCATTTTGTGAACATTACTTACCTTTCATTCACATTCTGTGTCCGTCACCGAAGCCCTGCAGTTCCGGACGGGGTTCTGAGATCTCAGGGAGTCATCCGCATTAGTCAGCGCTAACCAATCGGAACACGTCTTACATTGCTAAGCCCCGCCCAGAATGTTAATGTAAGCTTCCCCAAAGCAAATAAAGCTGTATAAGCAAGAAAATAAATTCAACCAAAAAAAAATAACACTCAACCAAAAAAAAGAGATTCAATCAAAAAATTAGTTACTTCAATCAAAAAAAAAAATCTTTAAAAATGTTTTTGTTTCGTGAAAAAATATTTTTATGATTAAATAGTTTTTGTGACTTTTTTTTTGGTTTGAGATGGATTTTTTTTTTGGTTGAAACTTTTTTTTTTTGTTTGAGATGATTTTTTTTTTGATTGAATAATTGTGAAACAAATCTAACTCCATATGGGTCTTACCCGGGGCCTCCTCCTAGTGGGACGTGCCCAGACACCTCACCAGGGAGGCGTCCAGGAGGCATCCAGACCAGATGCCTGAGCCATCTCAACTGGAGGAGCTGCGGCTCTACTCTGAGTCCCTCCCGGATGACCGAGCTTCTCACCCTATCTCTAAAGGAGAGCCCAGCCACCCTGCGGAGGAAACCCATTTTGGTTGCTTGTATCCAGGATCTCGTTCTTTCGGTCATGACCCCAAAGTTCATGACCATAGATGAGGGTGGGAACGTAGATCGACCGGTAAATCGAGAGCTTCGTTTTTTGACTCAGCTCTCTCTTCACCACGACGGACCCACTTACTGATAAATTTGTTCTAAAAGTATTACTAATTGCACTTTGAAAATTAGGTAATTTTATGTTATTAAAGATAAAGTTGAAACAGTAATGAATTTATTGGTTAATGTCAAGTTATAACAAAAACATTTTGAATAATGTCAACTTTGTATTAAAAGTGTCATAATTTACCTAATGACACTTTATTGACAAGTCATAAATATTGATGAAGGCTTATTGATGTTCATGACATGAAAGTGTCATGACAGTCTTATTCACCACCCTTCAAATAGTGTTACCAATACCACTTAAATACAGTAAGCACTAAATTAGTACGTCAAAAAAGTCACACTTTAAGTATACCAATCCTAAGTATGCTTGAAATATACTCACATATGTTAAAATTTAACGTACTTAGTACACAAATTTTTCACTTTTGCAGGGCGGACCAGGAGCTGCACTCTTTCCCGCAAATTGGGATATATAAAGGAAAGATGCGCAGCCACGTGCGTGCGCATGGAATACACATCAGAATTTTTTTGTGCGCTGCCATTTTCTAAATTTCTGTATGCCAAGTTTTAGTGTGAAAACTGCATAAGGCCCCAGGAGACTCCAAACAAAATTCAAACATCAAGTGGTTGCATAAAAGAAATCCATGTGTGGGTATATCAGAACTTTCTCTAACTGAACTTGCATTTGATTAGTAATAAGTGGAACTTTCTCAGTTTTTATCTTCCTTTATTATGTAAAACGTTTATTTGCTTGATGTTTTATGTTCTAATCATATAAAGCACTTTCAATTGCCTTGTTCCTAAAATGTGCCATGCAAATAAATTTGCCTGCTTTAATTGGTGTATTTTTAATTTAATTTCAGTATGCTAATTATTGTGACGGATTTGTATAACAAACAGCACTAGTTATTCTAAAGGAGTTCTCATTTTTATTTCAAACTGAGCTAAATAAGTCCATAGACACTCACCGCCATCTTTTCAAAGATAGCCGACTTTTGCTCGTCAGTAATGTCCTTTTCCAAGATGCAGTCATGGAGCTGACTCAGGATCTGTGTGGCTGCATATCCTTCATTCACCATGTTCTAATAGAGAAGTATGACACAGAAGAGCAAACACAAAGCAAGTGCATTACAGCAAGACAGTAGAACAAAACCAAAAAATAGAACCTAATGTTCTGCTGAAGAAAAAAACATTCTGATTAGGTTAGGCACTTGTCTGTGTCAACAAAGCATAGTGTTTAGGACACAAATGTGATGACAAAGAAATAACCTACCCTCACTGTGACCTCTAGTTTCTCAAACGTTCCTCTGAAGCAGATTTGGAGCAAATTATCAATCATTTTGGAAGGAACGACCTATAAAAGTGATGTGTGTAGGAACCATTCAATCATGTTTCAATCATAAACAATGTTTAAATTACAGCTGATGAAGGTGTCCATCATTTCTCTCCTCTGTGACTTACCCCCGCTATCTCAATTATAGCTTGGCCAGTTATTTCCTTGTCAGCGTTGAGACGTGCTGCGCTCTGAAGAAACGTGATGGCTTTCCTCAGATCCCCCTCAGACAGCTGCACCAACGCTGCTATGCTCTACGCCATGCAAGGCCAGTTTAAAAAAGAGAGAGAAGGTCTTGATGTACATTCAATATTAAATTCACTCAAGGTGTTCATTTCATATCACTTCACACATTCAAATCACCAAATTGTTTCGTAACACACAATCACATATTTCCAGGGCACGGTTATTGCGGCTGCACAACATCCTATTATTTACAACAACTGCGATCAAGAGACAGAAGAATGTAAATAGAAAAACTTTGGGAAGTTTAGGTCTCTATCAAACAAAGGAGAAGCCAGATAAAAAGAGTCGGAACACTCTTGCAGCATAACAGCACGAAATCAACATTTGAGGCTTGTAGGCCTATCACGATAACTCAATTAATCACACGATAAATTAAACATATCGACCTCATTTTAATTATCAGCTTTATCGACTCTCCCTGCCTTGTTTTCTTTCTGTTGAGATGTATATTTCAAGTGTACTTAGGCTTGGTAAACTTAAAGTGTGACTTTTTTTAGATTGTATTGGCCACCCACTGCAGGATGATCAGTTACGAAATCACCAGCGACAATCCTAGAACGCCCAGCGTTCCAAGATTGTTTTAAACTGAAGATAACAGCAGTGCCGCTGAGCGCTGGTCATCTACAGTAACTGCAGTAACGTTTAACAGCTTTTAATTTAACAATTTATTAAAAGGCCATTTTCATCTGCTGCTCCATCACTGAGATGTCAAGATGTCTGGGTTTGTACTGATGGCTACCAGAACAGCTAACAAGGTGACCTTGGATGTACCGTATTTGGCGCACATAAAAACCTTAAATTTCCTCAAAAGCCGACAGTGCGCCTTATAACCCAGTGCGCCTAATATATGGACCAATATTGAGCCACGGCAGGTCTAGCAACGGTAAGCAGCTGCCGACTTCATTTTCCCGGTAGAAGCGGGCAGCGCATGCTGGGATAGTTGTCAAAAAATTGGTTTGTTAATAAAGTTTGACTGACCTATCTACCCATAGACATGTCTATGTATCTACCTACCCACCTAATAATCAGGTCGTCTGCAGGTCATCTAGCATCACGTTCTCCACCAACATGCTGTGCGCGAACGGAGAAGGGTGACCATCGTCCGGCCCAGACGCCCCATTCCAGTCGTGGAAGGCTCTCCTTGCGACCGGAATTGGACTGTTTTGTTGACATTCTTTATGTCAACAAAGTAGCTTTAGACATTTATCCGGGGTGTTTCAGCTAGAGTTACAAAGGAACCAGCACCTATACATTTAAAGCCGTGGGGGTCAGTGGAAGAGAGACAGAGACTGCGGCGGCAGCGTATCGGTTGGTCTGTGCTAACCAGAAAGCAGTTGGGCACAATATCGTAATACCAAAACCGTGAGTGAAACAATGACTGGTGCAGACTACTATAGTACTCAGGGACCAATTTTTTATTATTAGACATCCATATTTGTAGTGAACGGAACAAATCACGTCCCGTTCAATACCAGACGGGTGGCAACATATCTGTGGCATCTATTCTACGAGTCTTATAATGCGGTGCGCCTTATATGTGAAAAACGTTTAAAAATAGGGCATTCGTTGAAGGTGCGCCTTATAATCCGGTGCGCCTTATAGTGCGGAAAATACGGTATATAGTGGTGATAAAAAACTCCCCAGATAAATCTGAATATAGGTCATTTTTATTGACGGACCAATATGGAAACTTGGTCCGTTCAGTTAGATTTAACTGAACTGATCCGATATTGTTGTCACTGATAACCAAAATTTACCAATACCATATACATTTCCGTGCACTTTCACCGCCATGTAAATGTGGACACAACATCTACATACTTTCCTGCTTTACTTAAACAGCCCTACCCATAAGCATGTGCTACTTTTCCATCACATGACCAAAATAATACCACATAGCCAACCTGCTGAAACAAATGGAAATACATGAGATTGTTTTTAAGGTCTAGACCTAGCAGGGGTCCACATAACTTTTCCCTTCTCTGGTGGGGAGCCGGAGTCAGTTTGTAACAGAAAAAGTGTGCTTGCTTGAGTGCCTAAATGTAAAAATTTATTGTTTTCCAGAAAGCACAATCAAATAACCCTCTCTGGGTTCTTCGCAGAAAAATCCAGGAAATAACACTATTTATTAAATAAATACAGTATTTTCCGGACTATAAGCCAGACTGGACTATAAGCCGCACCCCAAACGGTTTTTAAAAACAAGGAAACATACACATATAAGCCGCACCAGGCTATAAGCCACAGATATTTCTGCGGCTCCAGGTTTTAAGCAACGATTCAGCAGCAGCAGAGGGGGGCAGAAACAAAAAATTTGAGTCATAACAGGTCAACTGAATATCACATTTATTACAAATGAAAAAGAAAAGTTGCCAAGTTTAGATTTAACTGAACTGATTTCCTGGTTTCCGAACGGTAACCAACAGTAAAAGTGCTGATCCTTCATGTCTGCTACTAGCATGTGCTAAATGAAAATGGGCTTTTTCTTCTTCTAATTTTTCTTCTTCAGATTTCAATGGCAGCTTGCATCCATTATTGTTGCACTACTGCAACAATAATATTGGATCCTAATATCTATACCTCAAATTCTCATAATGATCTCAGTATTATTTAAAAAACAAAAAATCTTCTTTTTCCCCTCAATGCTATTTAACTGATCAACAACATTCTCAAATTTCAATTCCCTATTAAAACCTAATTCTGTTTTAATGGGAGCTTTCTTCTTTTATTTCCAATTTTGACTTCCAATGATTCACTTCCTGCTAAAGAGCCCCTTGTGGTTGAAGAAAAATCCACATATAAGCCACATGGTTCAAAGCTTAGGAAAAAAGTAGCGGTTTATAGTCTGGAAAGTAGGGTATATGAAAAAAATCTAAATGCTCTTGTTCAGGGGGCCGGACCAAATGTGGAGGCAGGCCAGATCCGGCCCGCGGGCCGTAGTTTGGGGACCACAGGTCTAGAGACAGCAAGCAGTTTGAGTTCATATTGGAGAACTCTGACTCTGACTAATAGCTCAGACTAGAACCAGGCAATAAAATAATTTTTTCTCTGTAGATATCTTGCGCTAAAAAGGAATTAAAAAATGGATTATACAAAAGACAGATTTTGAAAATTTATATTTCAATGCCCATTATATTTAGTTGAAAAATTGTAAAATGTTTTGCTCAGTTCTCCTATGATGCCTTACGTTTTTATTTTAAAGCGTGTCTCTTATTTATCCAAAAGAGTAATGACATGTTCAAGTTTTAAAAATAAATCTTTAAAATTAAAAATAACCTTATATCACGAGCTCTCACTTAATAGTTCCAGGGAACATTAAACATAAAAATAGTGAAAAACAATAGTGTTTCATATCGTGATAGAGAACAATGGATATGAAAAATGCTATGGTGATAGAATTTTTTTCCAAATCTTCTAGCCCTAGCTAGAAGAATCATTGTATGAAGGATGTTTAACTATAGTATGGGAGCTAATTATCACACACCACATCATGAATCAATTTATGCATCCAAATACATAAGGTCTTATGCTTAACATGAAAATCTTTTGGAAGGGGAAGTGTGCTTATGCAAGTAAATACCAGCTCAGGAAATGGTTGAGTTTGTAAATAAAATCCTGACACCTCTATCTGCTTGTCTGATTGCTCTCAAATTAAGGACCCAGAACAAATACAGCTTCCATCTCCTACCTCTTTGGTGTACTTGAGCTTCTCCTTATCACAGATTTCCAGCAAACGTTCTTCCTGGATCTGACTGGCCAGAGGTTTGAAACGAAACTTGGAACATCTGGAGGTAAGAGGCTCAATAATCCTGAGGAATAAAGAGAGGAACACACTTGAGTCAGGTGGGCCAGGTCACAGCACTGCAGAGGGCTGACCTTCGGACCTTCAGCACACCTGCTGATGTAGTTACAGATGAGGCAAAAGCGGGTGGAGCGGGACTCCTTCTCCATTGTCCGCCTAAGAGCAGCTTGAGCTGGAGCTGTCATAGAGTCTGCCTCGTCCAGGATGATGATCTTAAAAGGAGGACATGGCTTTCCGCTGCAAACAGAAGATCATAGCTCTTGGAAATGTCATGGGTTTCAGCCTTTTTTTAAAATAGAAAACCTTCATACCATTCGTGATAGACACACAAAGTAACAGACTCTTCAAATTCAATTAAGTGCCAGATACAAAGAAACAAGCACAAGGATGAAATTCTGCAGGAGTTCAGACTCACTTTGGATGAGTCCCAGCCACAGTGAGTTGAGCGAAGTTCTTCACTTTCTCCCTGATGACCTGGATTCCTCGTTCATCCGAAGCATTCAGCTCCAGCACCCTCTGTCGATACAGTTTTGGCCTAATGGGGGACATAACAGGAAGGAGTTGAAAATAAAAACAACGCAACAAATAACATTTCAGTACTGCAGGGAGTTAAAAAAAAACAGATCAGTCACCCATAAAGTTCTCTGGCAGCAGCTAAGATGGTGGAAGTCTTTCCTGTTCCAGGAGGACCGTAGAAGAGAAGGTTTGGAAGCTGAAATGAAGCAGAAATCACTTGACTTCAAGATAAAAGCTAATCCTCAGACATGGGCTCCTTCACCACTGTGTGGTTTTCAGTCAACATTCATGGATTTGGATTAAGTTTTTAATTCAACATAATCAATTTATCATGCCCAGCCAATTCTGTCCCAAATTGTAGCTGGGACAGAAACAGAGTTAGAACTGGTTCCCACAAGACAAGCATGTCCACACTGGAGGAGGTCCAAGGAACCTTAGGTTCTCCATGGGAGTTCAAAGTCAAAAATATGTTTTAATGTGTGGGTTTTATTTAAAAAAATAAAAAATAAATAAATACGCTGGTCACAATAACAAATTTTTGTTTTAATTTTAGATTGTCCCAGAAATTATTGCAAGAAACTCTTAGTTTCAGTCTAATATTGCTATTCTGAAACCACTAATATTATAAAAATTGCAAAACAATGCAATTGCACCCTCTTAGAGAACAATAAACTAATTTTAAAAGAACATTTAGCACTGGAACTGGAAGACTTCTTAAAGACAAAAAATGGGAAGGAGGGTCCCTGGGTTTGCATTAGGCACTGTTCACATTCGGACCTTCCAGTTGATGGCAGGGAGTATGGGGTGCCACTCCCAACAACATGCTGTCCTAGGTGGTTGCCTCTGTCACCCATATCAGAAACGCCACTGCAACCCCCATGAGTGTCCATAGGACCATTCCCAAGCAACCAAACACGCATCGGTGCACTTTAGGTGCAGATATGTTGGTCATTATTTAGTCACTATTGTTTTACAACATTACGCCCCCACAGGTTCACTTATTCACCACGGTCATTCAGTTTAAATCCCAAGTGCTGCCAGACAGCAGCTGTCACATTCACTTTTAAAAATAGCGTTTCTCTGGCTCACTCCTTCTCACCGGGCTTTATGGTACGCTCTATGGCAGTGGTCCCCAACCCCCGGTCCGTGGACCGGTACCGGTCCGTGGACCAATTGGTACCGGTCCGCGGCGCAAGAAATAATTAAATATTTCCGTGTTACCTATTATTTGAGTCTGGAGCATCTTTTATTTTGAAAATCCTGCAACCGGATTCTCTCGGTTACTTGTGCGCCAACAGCAAAGGGGGAAAAGAGACACATCGCGGCCCGGTAGGAATTGTCAGACTCCGTACGGATCACTCCCCCCGGGGGGGGGGCGGGGGGGGGAGTGATCCGTACGGAGTGATTTTTTCATTAAAGAACAACAAAATAAATCAACAAAACGTGTTCAAATTAATGACCCAACAATAATAATTATAATAATTTCAACAAGGCCCAGGTGAAAAAAAGTATACTTAAGTATATTTCAAACATACTTGCATTTGTGAAAGTACACTTTAAGTATACTAAGTATTAGAGGTGTGCCGATCAGGTTTTTTCCTACCGATACCAATACCGATCACCCATGAGGGCCGATCACCGATACCGATCACATAATTTTTTTAAAATTTTTTATCATAAATACTACCGGTTACATTATGTGGAAAAAGGAACCGTGAATTCACCTTAATTTAGACAAAAACTTGTTTTTAATAACTTTTTCCAAAAAAAAAAACTAAACAGAACAGGCATTGTGCAAATTGTACTGCTATTGGTAATACTATCTTTAACAGACAGATAACATATGAAGGCTCTGAAGAGGCTAAATAATGCAAAGAGCCAAAATAAAACCTCTCAACATTGCCAAAAAAAAAATAAAGCATAAAACTTAACATTCAAAGGCCAATACAGGTTCCATTACAATAAACAATCCAGAATTACTGAATGAAAACTTCCTGAAGCAGCGCTCCATCTGTCAAATATTACTACCTGTAGCGTAGCACCGGTTCAACAGTGAGAGCAGAACCAGCGTCTTACATCGCAGCTCGAAGACTTAAATAATTTTGCGGGTTATTTGTTCTGGCTTTTAAAATGAAACCTTTGGTTCCTGCAGGTGTCTTAGTATCCTTATTTACAAACACACACTGGATTATTTCTAAATGGATTAATGATACTCAAACGGTGAGGAACCTAATTTACTGTTAAGTTATGCGTCATCTGAAAAAATAAATACAAAAAGTCAACACTATTTCAAGGTCTGTAACTGTAAACCATCACTAAACTTTGTTCTAGATAAGTAGAAAGAAAGTGAAATTACAGAGTAAGGCTATTCAGCTAAATCGTGTAGCTACCAGAGGATAGGAACAGCATGCAAACAAAGGCAGTTCAATTGAGCGTTAAGCTCTCAGTCAGGGAAAACCCCTGATTGAATCGCAATTTATCCCCCCACCCCCAACAGAATTGTAGGACTCACGCGCACCCCTCCACCCCCAGGCTTAGCACGTTTTCTGGGGGAAACCATGCTGTAACTTCAAATTACAGCTCATAATTGCCTTCCATAGACAGACAGTGTAGGCATATCATACATTTTCTGATTCCTTACAGTCTATTGAGTATTTTAGTCATTGTGTCCCTGATGTCCCTGGATACCACTGGGATAAAAGAAACATATCTAGTTTGGTCAAAAGGTGTGGAAAAATGTAATAATTTTGGTTTAACTACCTCTAATGACCTTTGTGTTGGTCAGAGGAACTCAAAACATGGCTTACATGAAAGCCAAGAGTGTCCCCTTTTAAGATGATACCAGATATTGCATTATAGACCTTTGACAAATGCCCATACCGTGACTCTAAACCACCAGTGATACACCAGTCTCAAAAAAACTCATTTTTCCAAAAGGGTTGTTTACTTCATGAGATAATAACTATGACTCAGCTACCATTTTGGAAGGGCTATCATACCAAAATATTAACTAAAGACATGTATTTTTTCAAAAAATATTGATAGACTTTGCCACTCGGAAATGGACAAAAAATGGTCTGGTCCATGGACTAATCAAACTATTCTTATTTAGTGGAAATATTGATGCTAATGAGACATTCTCTAAAATGATAACCTTTTTCGACTTTTATAGCTCCACTGTTGAAAATGAGGCTCTAACATGACATTGAAATAAAATCCAGTCCAACATCTGGTTTGAGGTGATTTCTCTGGAACCTGTTAGAGGAAAAATATCCCCACTTCAGAAGATGTGCTTTAACTTAACAGAGCTCTGTGGTTCCTCCTGTCAGTATGAAAGTCAGGATGAGGCGTTGCCATGCTAGGAAGAGAAGTGGAAGCTGCAGTATCTTCAGAACAAACAGGTCATGATGCTGGGCTACTGATTATCCCTCTGTCTGGACACCGGATCAATATAACCAGTTTAAAAGTTAAAATGAATGGTTATATGCCAGACATAGAAAACTGGGATGCACTCCATGATGTTCAGAATTTAGGTCTCGTGGCATCTCAACATTGCAGCCAGTGGGCTGAGGGAAACATCTTCATTTTGTAGCAATTCAAGAGCTAATGAGCTTTTATCGCTTCGCAAAAAAATTTATCAGCGCAGAGACTTTTTGTCATAGTATCCCCAAGAATTTAAAACTACTTTCACCCCTTGTTGTTACCGAGGAGAGGAGAGGAGTAACTTGAGGTGCCGGAGTGAAGCTTTTTGTCATTCTATTTCTTTGGTAGAAAGAAAAAGATGACAAAAATAAACAAGCAATAATATTATTGCCTTCATTTATTACTCAGGTCATTTTAATTTATCATGCGATTAATTTATTTATTGTTTATCGCAATGGGCCAACTCATCATGTTGGCCTGTGTCTAAAAGCACAGATGATAAAGCTATTAATTAGCCAATGTTAATTTAAAAAAGGAAAGCTTGTTTTTGCTTTGTATTGGCAAATCTGAAATTGGTAAGAGACTAGGCCAAGGTTGCTCAAATTCAGTCCTGGAGGGCCAGTATTCTGCATATTTTAGTTATCTCCTTGCTGGTAACAACCTTTTCAACATTTCAATGAGGTTTTCTTAGGTTTTCTAATGAGCCCTCATTTGATCCAGGTGTGTTAAACCAGGGAAAGAACTAAAACATGCAGGATGCCGGCCCTTGAGGACCAACTTTGGGCACCACTGGGCTAGACTGATACTTACATCTGCTCCTTCCAGTGACTTCTTCAGCACTGCGACCACCTCATCCTGGAAGGCTACCTCATCAACACATTTGGGTCTGCTGGAGTTAGAAAAATACACAAAAACAAACCTACTAAACCACCCAATTAGTAACATTCATTTAATTTATTTTGCAATTCACTCAGTGGAACTAGACTGCTCTCCGGTCCAGCTACCTTATGTTGAATCTAAAAAGGACCCATTTTAATTCACAGCGGCCAAATGTGCTCAGTTTTGTTTTCCAGACCTTGCAACAGATATGTGGAATTTAAAGACTTTCATTTAGCAGTAAACCATGTAGTTTTCAAGACAGTCATTTAAAATTTCCTTACAAAACCTGAATAAATGACAGCTGATGCAGGGAACTCCTTTATTGAAGTTCAGATACAAGCTTGAGCCCCACTAGTTTTTATTTGTCCACTTTTTGCACAACTTGTTGGGTAAAATATTGTAACCTTTTGACTGACAAGGTTGCAATCTTTTTGAATGGGGAATTAAAAGACAGAGAAAGAAACTGAACTACACATGTGTAAGATCCAGATGTGCAAAATATAAAAGTGACAATATTTAGCGATATAAAGATGAATCCAGATCGTTAGAAAACACAAAGCCAGGGACGGCCCAATGCATAAGCAAACTAAGCAGCCGCTTAGGGCCCCAAAGCCACTAAGGGGCCCCCTCAGTGGAGCTGATTTTTTTTTATATAATAACTTCTGTGTCATTATAATATAATTAATAATATATAATATATATTTAATAATGTATGTAGAAATCATTATTTTATAGATAAAAAGAAAAACAAAGATTGCTCTTGGGGGGCCCCTGGTGGCCGCGGTAGGTACCGCACGCTTCGCCGGTAATTTGAGGTGCTGTGCAACGTGAAGAGCATCCAAATGTCCGAAGCTCCCGTCAAAAAGTAAGTAAAACAATGTCTCAAAAAAGGACGAAAACCTGAAAACAGGTTTTGTTCTTTGGTTTCAATGTAGAGTATTTATTTATGCTGTGTAATAACTGAGCGCGAGTGAGCATCGCTCCTTCACCCTGACGTTCCTTTCTTTGGTGGTGGGGGTGTTATGTTTTCACATCCACCCGATTAATGTGTAGTTGCGCCACTGGCTAGGCTAAATGTTTTCTGTTACAAGTCAGTTAGAATTAATAAATCCTCTTTATGTGCTAAATCCCTGATTTTGTTTTCTGTTTTTGGAAGATGAATGTGGAGGTTCTTAAGTGCAGAAGTTTTCAGCCATTTCCTCATATTAGCTCAATCTCAAAATGTCCTCTTGATAGATTACTGAACTTGTTACCCCTTCCTGCTGAAACAGCAGGTAGCAGAAACGTAGGTTGGCATTTAATAAATAGAACTTGTATTTTAGTCTGACTGGCCGAAACAGGAAATATATATTCTGATTTAATGTCAGTCAGAAAATAAAACGTTCTGTCTCCTGTACAGAATGTGTAAAATTCTCGTGGTGACACAACAAACACTGCAGTTAGACATGTGCCACCACACGTTACTGTCTTGAAACAATAACAGGACCACTAACGCTAACTAAAAGTAAAGCAATTTTGTTTAGTATTCAGCCCAAGAGTGAAATATGAACCTTGAAGTTAAGACTTACTATTTCTCGACCCAGGGAACAGCTTTCGCCTTCTTCTCAGCACTGGGTCCCGCTGTCACCTTATCCTTCTGGGGTCTGGTGGTCTGGATAGTTGCTCCTTTCAGGAAGGCCTGCATGATTCCTTCTAACTCAGGTAAAAGCAGATAAGATATTGTGAGATAAACCGACCTGCATATCCCTAAGCATACTAACAAACTTTTAGCCTGCTAACTAGAGCACTGATAGCTATTGTTCACGGTTTCAGTCATATCTGTACCCAAACGAGTAACCTAGCAAACAGACCAGAAATAACCATTAATCTTACCAACGGATTTTCAGACGGGATAGAAGATGTAATTCGCTGTTGGCTTTAAAACAACGACCTGACGCAGCAGCAGTTTCTGTGCTAAAACAGCTCCGTGTTCCCGCTCCGGACGGGCTGAACAAAACTTCCGGTTATGTCATCTTCCAGCTTCCAACCTTCTTCTTCTGCTTCTTCTTTGATTTTTATTGGCGGCTGGCATCCAACTTAAGGTGCATTTACCGCCACCTACCAGACTGGAGTGTGACATCAGTGACATCAGAGGGAATCAACACACCTCAATGATGTGTAGGATGTGCAAATTCACATCTCAACACACTCATTAAATATATGTATGAATGCATGAGCACGCACTGCATACCCACACATACTTATACATATTCTAAATACGATTCATTAATCCAGTGTTATTTAGGAACCTAAATAAGAGATTTCTAACATAACTTGATTTATTATCTAATAGATTGATCATAGACAGTCCTATATTCTTTCTGCTTAGTAACGACTTTAAAAGCTGACGCTCCTCTGAGTATTTATCACATTCTAACAAGACATGCTCCACTGGTTCCATCTTATTGCAATAACTACAATCCCCAGTCTCATGCTTTCCTATTTTAAAGAGCGAACCGTTAAGTCCAGAATGCCCAATTCTAAGTCGAGTCATAACTACTTCCTCTTTCCGTCTTCCACTCAAACAATTACTACCTCCCACAGTCTTTTGAATTGCATATAGTTGTCTCCCAATATCATGGTTATCCCACTGCTCCTGCCAAATCTTAATCATTTCTTTTTGAATAATAGATTTACCCTCACTTTTACTTAAAGGAATATTCAAATGAACAATTTCTGATTTCAAGGCCTGCTTAGCTAGAATATCTACCTCCTCATTTCCTTCAATACCTGCATGTGCAGGAATCCAGACAAATCGAACCAAGCATTTCTTATTATATAGATGAACTAATAACTGGTATATTCTTAATATTAAATCTAATCTGCAAGATTTGCCAGTTTTAATACTTAATAATGCTGCTTGACTATCTGATGCTATAATAAATTTACTTTCTTCCCTAATATCATTATCAATCAACCATTAAGCCAATATAATGGCTGATAACTCAACTGTAAAAACAGCTAAATGATCAGCTGTTCTCCTCTTAATCCAGACTTTATGGTGTGGGATATTTACTGCTGCCCCACTATTTGGGTCTTTTGACCCATCTGTATATATAACAATGATGTCTTTATAACTTTCAAAATATCTATTAACTACAACCCATTCTGGAGTCTTTTCCTTTTTAAGAATTTCCCTCAAGTGAAGATCAACTTCTGGAGATATAAATAACCATGGCGGAATTTCAGATTGAGGAACTGTAACACTATACTGAAGCATTGTTAAACCAAGATTTTTAGCTTTTATGTCCCCAATCCATCCAAAACTATTACAATTTAATTTATGATGTTCCCAACAGTCCTTCAGCACCATTTTAGCTGGATGATCACACTTATGTCCTTGTAGATTCACCCAGTACATATACATTAGTTTCAACCTTCTTAATCTTAACGGAAGCTCACCAGTTTCTACTTGTAGAGCAGCTAAAGATGATGTTCTGAAAGCTCCACAACAAATTCTCAATCCTTGTGTCTGCTCAATATCAAGTTTTCTCAAATGACTGTCAGCAGCTGCCATATATGCTATACACCCATAATCCAAAGTAGATCTCATAAGAGCCTGATAGACTCCTAACAGTGCACTTCTTGAAGCTCCCCATTCCTGTCCAGAAAGACATCACAACAAATTCACTTTTTTACATTTGTTTTGAACTGATTCTATTTGATATTTCCAAGTTAAGCTTTCATCAAATATAACACCTAAAAATTTCACTGTTTTCACTTGTTCAAGCTTTTGATTATAAAGGTTCAACTTGACTGCCTTATGTCTTCTATAAAAACAAATAACTTGAGTCTTTGCAATTGACATCCTAAATCCCCATTTATTAGCCCAACCTTCCACTTTCAGAATGGCATCCTGCATCTTTTTCTGTAAATACACCAGATTATGTCCCCGGACCCATAAAGCACCATCATCTGCAAATAAAGATTTGCCTATACTACTATCTATCTCATCGAAAATGTCATTAATCATTATATTGAAAACAATTGGACTACACACACTACCTTGAGGAGTTCCATTCTCAACAGCATACCTAGTTGAGAAATTTGCTCCAACCCGAACTTCTATTTCTCTATCAAATAAAAAATTCAAAACCCAGTTATAAATCTGACCTCCTATACCAAGTTTTCTTAATTTAATCAACAATCCTTCTTTCCATATCATATCATGCCTTTTCTATGTCAAAGAACACAGCTATCACTAACTCTTTATTTGTTTGAGCTTTTCTTACTTCTGACTCTAGACACAGAACTGCATCCATTGTATTCCTCCCTTTACGAAAACCACTCTGAAATGGACAAAATTTATTTTTACTCTCAATAAAATATGAGAGCCTATCTATAACAATCCTCTCCATTATTTTCCCTAATTGAGATGTAAGAGCTATAGGTCTATAATTTGATGGGTCTGTTGCATTTTTACCAGGTTTTAATATGGGAATTATAACTGACTGTTTCCATTCTGCAGGAATACTCCCAGCCATCCAAATCAAATTAAACAATTTTAATATAACAATAAGAGACGAATATTTAAGATGTTTGAGCATAGAATAACACACTCTATCCTTACCCGGAGTTGATTGCTTAGCATTATTAATAGCTCTTTCTAATTCATACTTAGTAAAAGGCATATCCAAATCCTGATTTGAAACTTCTCTCCTAGTAGTAACTTCTGGATTTTCATTCAATATTTTTTCTTTATTACTTTCCACTTCTTCAGATAAATTTTCTGAACTATGCACCTTAATTAACGTTTCTGCTAATAACTCTGCTTTTTCTTTATTACTAATCGCTATTTTCCCATTTAATTCTAAAACAGGTAATGAAAAACTCTTTTTAACACCATTCATTTTCTTAATAACTCTCCATACTTCTGACAATTTGGTCTCTCTTCCAATGGAATTACAGTACTGTCTCCAACAAGCCTTCTTAGCTGCTCTAACAGTCTTCCTAACTATAGCTTGTGCTTTCTTAAATTGAATTAATGCCTCAAAAGTATGGCATCTTCTTACCAATTTAAAAGCTTTATTTCTTCCCCTTATAGCAATACTACATTGCTCATTCCACCATGGAATAGATTTTTTATTTTCTCTCCCCTTTGTTTTAGAAATTGAACATTCAGCTGCATTAATAATGACAGACTTAATCTTTGAATAACACATCTCCACATCGCAAAACAAGTTCTCATCCAGTTTATTAATTTGACTATCAACTAAATTTTTAAATAACTCCCAATTAGCACTACTTAACCTCCATCTTGGAATCTGTCCCTTCTCTTCCTTTATCACTTCAGAACCAACTGAAACTAGAATAGGAAAATGATCACTGCCCATAGGAGAATCACTCAGCACCTCCCAAGATGTAATTCCAGCTAATCTATTTGAAACCAATGTTAGATCTAACACACTCTTTAAATCCCTACAGTAATCATATCTAGTAGTGCTGCCATCATTAAGGCAAACCAGTGAATGTAACTAAAGAAATTCTTCAATAGCCAATCCATTTGCATCTGTATTAAGACTCCCCCATAAAATATTATGAGAATTGAAATCACCACACCATACAGTCTTGCCTACATTTTGTTCATTTACTTCGATGAGATCTTGAATGGACAACATCTTGTTAGGATTATAAAAATTTACCACTGATATTTGACCATTTTCTATCCAAATCTTAATTACTATTAACTCATAGTTCTTCCCGATTGATTCTACTTTATAATCTTATACCATCTTGTATAAAAGTTGCCACTCCCCCTCCTTATCTTTCTTTTCTATCATTCCTAATTGATGTATACCAAGGAATTTTGAAATCCAAATGAGGCTTAAGCCAGGTTTCTTGGATACAAATCAGGTGAGGTTTAACTGCCAAATCTGAAATATATTTCTTAAACTCTAAACCACTGCTAATAAGACTTCTTGCATTCCACTGGAAAATAACTAACATAACGAAGAAGATCCAACTGCATGATTGAAGTTGAGTAGACTGTGTCTCATTTAATTTTTCCTTAATTGATTCCCGATTAACATTCTTACAGTCAAGATACTTTTGGGCTGCCTTCACTATTTGAAATTTTTCTGTTTTTCTTTGTGTTTGAGCAGTGCAGTTAACAACTTCTACCATGAACAGTACAAAATCCTCCTTGGTCATGAGTAAAGTGTCGCTTTTAATCTTGGAGCATGTTGTACAATTAGATCCTTCTTTTTCTCCTCCAGACACTTTCTTTGGCAATAATATTGGTTGTACAGGAACTTTTTTGGTTGCTTCTGCATAAGTAATGCCAGTAGTGACTTTAATTTTCTGAACTTCTTCAGCTCTTTTACTAGCTCCACATCCCCTAAACACTGAAGCATGTTCACCTCCACAATTACAACATATCAGCGGCGCTCCTTCCTTACATTTTCCATACTCATGATCCAGCACATCTCCCACATTTCTGTTTCCCCTTACACACTGCCGCGACATGTCCAAACTTCTGGCATTTAAAGCACCGCAACGGCGGAGGAATAAATGGTCGGACATCATAGCTCATATATCCCACAAACACTTTGTCTGGCAAACTGTTCTCTTCAAATTTTAACATGATAGAAAAACTATCACTCCTCTCTCCATTTTTATTTCTTTTCAATCGTTTGGCTTCCACCACTTTCCCTGCTGAAACATTAGACTTGATCTCCTCAACCGGCACATCAGGTGGAATACCCGAAATGACTCCGCGTACATACTTCTTGTCATCCAGAAGTCTTCCTCTCACATTCTCACCAAGGACTCTTTTTATATTCAGCGCCCTTTCTTTTTGTTTATTATCATTACAAATAATCAGTAGCGATCCATCTCTTAATATCTTAACAAATTTCACCTTTCCAACCAGTGAATTGATTTCTTTAGTAAGCTTTATTGGATTCCACTTACCAAAGGACACACCCTCTTTGACAAACTTCAGAACTATTTTAAATTCTGTCACCATAACTGTTTCTCCTTCAGCCTCGGAAACAGATGATTCTATTTGTTGTCTTGATTTTTTCCGTTTGTGCTTAGCTTTTTGAATTTGCCGCAATATCACTACCTGACGCATTTCCCTCTGACATCCTTCCAACCATTCACAGTCTGGTCGTGCCTCTTCTGCCTCTCTCCCTGTCGGACCAGCTTCCAATCAAAGCCTGCGAAACTTTTTCGCTTCCTTGATGACGTCAGCGTGGTATAACACATAGGTATATCACGTCAGACATAAATACGATTGATGTACATAAGAACAGGTGTGAAATATTTAAGAACAAAATTAGCTATATATATATATATATATATATATATATATATATATATATATATATATATATATATATATAGGCAGACAGACAAGATGGTAATGGCGAACCAACCGGACATTGTGGTGGTGGATAAAGAACAGAGGAAAGCCGTTGTGGTGGATGTAGCTATACCAAGTGACTACAACATCAGGAAAAAGGAGCATGAGAAACTGGAGAAATACCAGGGCCTCAGGGAGGAACTGGAAAAGAACTGGAAGGTGAAGACCACAGTGGTGCCTGTGGTCATCGGGCCCTCGGGGCAGTCACCCCCAAACTGGAGCAGTGGCTAAAACAGATCCCAGGAACAACATCAGACATCTCAGTCCAGAAATGTGCAGTACTAGGCACAGCCAAGATACTGCGCAGAACCCTCAAGCTCCCAGGCCTCTGGTAGAAGACCCGGGCTCAGAGGATGAAAGAGACCACCCGCAGAGGGTGAGAAGGGAAAATTTTTTTTTTTATATAATCAGTGACGTGCGGTGAGGTCCATAGCCTCACCGCACGTGAGGCAATGGACCAAAGGCCAAAGGACAGCAACTTGAGAGGCTCCACCGGAAAACTGGACTAGTTGTTCATAAAGACATTTACAAAAATCACATATTACATTATAAGGACTGTATCACTCAAGCCAAATCCTTCTACTACACTGGTTTAATCTGTTCAAATGAAGCCTCCACCAAGTCAATATTCTCACTTTATAAGAACATCATTCAAGCCCGGACTCTCTACCTTCACATCTGTGTTCAACTGATTTTTGTAATTCCCTCATGTCATTTTTTTTTTAATCACTGTCTTTTTATTAAGTTTTTTTTCCTTTTATACATAGTTTGTGATCCAATACAGATACAACAACAAAAAAATAATATACAGAAAATCAATCCCTACAAAGTAATCCCATTTAGCCCACCCAGGTCACTACTCAGTAGATCCACGCACTATATTCCTATCCCTGACAGAAATGGAACATATTCTAATAAAAAGAATTGACTTCATTAATCTGGATGATTATTTAATGTTTTGAAATGAGTCAAGAAAAGGCCCCCATGTTTTTTTCAAATTTACTGGTTGAGTGTTGAAGAGAGCATCTAATTCTTTCCAGTTTCAGACACGACATAAGGTCACATAACCACTGCTTGTGAGTCGGAGGATCAGCACCCTTCCACCTGGTCAGAACTGTATGCCTCGCCAACAGCGAACAAAATGCCAGTGCCTGTCGTTTAAAGGCTGGTAAAGGCAACCCCTCACCACTGAACCCAAAAAGAGCCATGAGAGGGCCAGGTGTTACTGCCACTCCGGCCAGCCTGGACATTGTATGGAAAACATCTGTCCAGAACTGACCAAGTGCATTGCAGGACCAGTACATATGAACCAGTGTGGCCACAGCAGTTTTGCATTTGTCGCAGTATGGAGTGATTTCAGGATAAAAACGAGATAATTTGCTCTTGGAGAGATGGACTCTATGTACTATTTTGAACTGGATGAGACAATGGCATGCACACAGAGATGTTCCTAAATTGGCCCCATATTTTCAGTGAGTGTTTCACTACAGGGTTTAAAATAGGCTTAGCTGAAGCGAGCGAGAGTGGGGAGCAAAGCACGGCTGGGATGGATATGTTGCCACCACTGCGTAGCTCCATAGCCACCCAGTCAGGGCAGCCAACCAGACTATGGTAAAAATACCAGAATACTAAACATATAAGGTTGGCGGCCCAGTAATAGAACCGGAAATTGGGAAAGGCAAACCCCCCCTGCTGTTTAGGTTTTTGGAGTTGCAATTTATTAAGCCTTGGGCATTTACCCTGCCAAATAAAGGATGAGAAAATCGAGTCCAGTTCATTAAAAAAAGTATTAGGAATAAAGATGGGTAAAGCCTGAAAGAGGTATAAAAATTTGGGTAGTATATTCATTTTAATTGAATTGATACGACCTACAAGGGACATGGAAAAGGGCGTCCATTTTGTGAGAGATCCCTTCACTTGGTTCAACAGTTGAATCAAATTCTCTTTGAACAAGTTTTTATGGTTTTTGGTCACTGTGATACCAAGGTATATGAATTTTTGCCTTCCAATTCAGAGCGGCAAATTAGCAAAATCTGACAAATTATCTTTATTTATTGCCTATGGGAAAAAGCTCGCTTTTGGTAAAGTTCAACTTATACCCAGAAATCTGACCAAATTGGCTGAATATATCGAGAGCAAAAGGCAGTGAGGTTGATGGTTTTGAAATAAAAAGTAAAAGGTCATCTGCATAAAGCAACACTTTATGTTCCATGTCATTCCTCCAGATACCTGATATCTCTTTACTGGTCCTAAGTGCAATGGCAAGGGGCTGTACGGCCAGATCAAACAACCGGGGGCTAAGAGGACAGCCCTGACGAGTGCCTCTTTGTAGTTTTAAATGGCTTTGAAGTCTGAAAATTGGTACGAACCGTGGCAGACGGTTGCTGATATAATAATTTAATCCACGAAATGAAGTGTCCTCCAAAGCCAAATCTACTAAGGACCGCAAAAAGGTAGTCAAACTCAACCCGGTCAAAGGCTTTTTCAGCATCCAGAGAGACAACACACTCAGCCGAATCTGAGGCACCGGAATAAACAATATTAAGCAGCCTTTTCACATTAAAATATGAGTGCCGACCTTTAATGAAACCTGTTTGGTCTTTTGAAATAACCGATGGTAGAACAGTTTCAAGTCTGCGGGCAAGGATTTTGGATAATATTTTGGCATCTGTATTTAGAAGAGAGATGGGCCTGTATGAGGTGCATTCCACTGGATCTTTGCCCTTCTTTGAAATAAGTGTGATACAAGCTTCGTAAAATGATTGAGGAAGGGATCCTTGTTTAAAACAATCAGTAAGGGTGGAGCTGAGCTGCTCAGAGAGTAGGTCTGAGAATTGTTTGAAAAATTCTGAGGGGAGACCATCCGGACCTGGGCATTTGCCAGATTGCATTGAGGCAATTGCTAGGGAGACCTCTGTCTGGGAGATGGGTTCATCTAACTTGTTCTTCAATTCTGCTGAAATTGAAGGAATCTGAAGCTTATCTAGGAAGTTATCAATTGTGTTAGAATTGGTTTGTAATTGTGAGCTGTAGAGCTCCTCATAAAAGTCCCTAAATGCATCATTAATTTGTCCATGATCTGTGACTATACTGCCGTCGTTTTCGAATTCTTGGAATAGTTTGCCTTACCCTAGAGCCCTTGAGCATGGTTGCTAAAAGTTTATCGGCTTTATCGCCATGTACATAGAATTTGAATTTGTTATGTAAAAGCAGCCGTTCAGCTGAGTGTGTTGTCAATAGGTCAAGCCTTGTTTTAAGTTCAACACGCTTTTTGAACAGTTCGGGATACTGATTCACCGCATATTTTAGATCAACCTCTTTGATTTGTTGAATTAGGTTGTTCTGTTCATAGGTGGAGGCTGCACAGTGGCGCAGTTGGTAGAGCTGTTGCCTTGCAGCAAGAAGGTTCTGAGTTCGATTCCCGGCCCCGGCCTTTCTGCATGGAGTTTGCATGTTCTCCCTGTGCATGGTGGGTTTTCTCCGGGTACTCCGGTTTCCTCCCACAGTCCAAAAACATGACTGTCAGGTTAATTGGTCTGTCTAAATTGCCCCTAGGTGTGAGTGTGTGTGTGCATGGTTGTTTGTCCTGTGTGTGTCTCTGTGTTGCCCTGCGACAGACTGGTGACCTGTCCAGGGCGTACCCCGCCTCTCGCCCGGAACGCCAGCTGGAGATAGGCACCAGCACCTCCCGACCCCATTAAGGGACAAGGGTGTAGGAAAATGGATGGATGGATGGATGTTCATAGGTGGACTGTTTTTTAATTTTTGCTGAATAGGCAATGATCTGGCCTCTGATGTAGGCCTTAAAGGTATCCCATACTACGAGGCTGGAGATCTCTTGGGAAGAATTAGTGGCAAAGAAAAAACGTATCTCATCTTGAATAAACTTTACAAACTTGTCATTCGACAGCAGGGTTGAATTGAGGCGCCATGATCCAGTTCTTAGGGGTAAGTGAGGAAAGGACAGGGACAAAGTGAGTGGGGCGTGGTCCGAAATAACTATGCTTTGATAGTTACAAGAGCGGATCTGCTGCAGCCATTTAGTATCTGTAATAAAATAATCGATTCTAGTATAAGTTTTGTGTACATGTGAGAAGTATGAGTACTCCTTCTTGTCGGGATTTAAAGCTCGCCACACATCACACAGCCCGTACTCAGATAGAAAGGTTTGAATGACTGATGCAGATTTGCCTATGACATTACTTTGGAGGGAGGAACGGTCTAAAACTGGGTCCAGCCAACAGTTGAAGTCTCCCCCTAGGACCAGTGAGTATTTATTGAGGTCAGGTAGGGAGGAAAATAGTTGTTTAAAAAAGTTCTCATCATCTATGTTAGGAGCGTAAACATTGACCAGGGCGACCAGAGTGCTGTACAGTTTCCCACTCACTATACCTGCCATGTTTATCAGCCACCACATTCTCAGCCTCAAACGGAGTATTCTGGCTGATCAGTATGGAGACACCTCGTGCCTTAACCTGAAAGTGGAAGTGGAAACATTGTCCCTTCCAGCATGTCAGGAGACGACCCCCGTCCGAGCTCCTGATGTGAGTCTCCTGCAGAAACGCCACATCAGTGTTGAATCGTTTAATATGGGAAAAAACCTTCTTTCTCTTCACTGGGTGATTTAAACCTTTGACGTTCCAACTCAAAAAATTTAAATGCTGACTCATGGTTACAGAGTTTGTGCGTTAGCTTATTCTGATAAGTATGCTATTGGTGTGGGAGGCAGAGATTGAAACTGAAAAGGTGAAGAAAAATGACGGTACCCCGCGAGAACCACTGGCAGTGACCTTAGCCGCCCCCAAAAATACCCCCCTAAAGATAAACAGCTGCCAAACAGAAAAACAACAATGATGTGGCAGCAAGCTCTTCAAAATTAACATTCTCAAAGATCCAATCTTCCAGTAACCAACAACCTTGAGATCAGAAAAACAGAGCTAATTATTAGCAAACTAACCACTGCTCCTAGTGGGCATGGAATAGATGTAAAAACCCCCACAGTGACAGATTTTGAGACATAGTTTACTGGCCTCCGCAAACCCTCTAGAAAAATAGTAATGTAATAAAATTCAAAGCAACCACAAGAAAAAACATAAAGAGAGGCTCCAGATACTATTAGGACAAAGCAAACATGTATTAAAGCAGCTACCTTCCCTTCATAGAGTCCAGTATCAGCCAAAAGAATGACCAGAATTAGTCAATTGAAAATAAGGTAATATGACGACAGGCCATCTTTACAGTACCTGCTGCGCCCTGAGGAAGAGCCGCCCGCCTGTGTTTCTGGAGTAAATCCTCTGTAAAACGTTGCTTCTTTATTGGTTTTCCTGTGGTTTTGGAAGCCTCTTGATGAACTGTCGAGCCTCCTCCACGGAACCTAAAAACTTTTTGGCACCGCTGGATTGGGTTATGCGAAGACGGGCTGGGAAGAGAAGAGCTGGCTTCAAGCCCCGCTTGTAGAGCTCCGCCATGATGTCCTTATACTCCCCACGCTGGGCCAAGACGTCTGGACTGTAGTCCTCCACAATACGAAGAGACGCACCTTTGTAGTCGAGCTTTCCTCTCTTCCTGGCTTCATGAATGATGAGGTCTTTGGTCAGGTATCGGTGCAGGCGGAGGGTCACCGGGCGAGGAGGACGTCCTGCGGGCCGTTTAGCTGCCAGGGAGCGGTTCGCTCTGTCGAGCTCTGGTGGGGTCTGGAGCAGCTCCTTCCCAAATAGCTCACACAGAAAGTTGGAGAAAAAATGAGTAGGGCTCCCACTTTCAGTGTCTTCGGGCAGACCGAGGATGCGGATGTTTTGCCGTCTGCTGCGGCTCTCCAAGTCCCTCACTTTGTCTTTTAGCTTAGCATTGTCTTCACGGAGAGCAGCACACGAGTCTTCGAGGCCAGCCACTCTTTGGCCCAAATCCTCTGTTGCGAGCTCTAAAGAGGAGACTCTCTCTGCCTGTTCCTCCAGGCTCTGCCGCACCTGGTCTAGCTTGGAGCTCAGCATGTTGGCAGAAGACTTGAATTCAGATTTAAGGTCCTCACCGTGCTGCAGAAGCAGTGCGGTGATAGCCTCCAGCGATAGACTAGCGTCCTCTTTCTTGCTTCCTTTCACGTTCTTGCAGGCCATAACTTAGTGAGTAAATATCCAAAATACTGTTTTTGTATCGGTGGGTGGTATAAAATCAAGCTTCTGCGGGGTGAATTTAGTTAAAATGCTGGATTTTTCCGGAGCAGTCCGTTGCTACGTCTACCCTGTCCGCATGGCAAACCGGAAGTCCCTCATGTCATTTTTTGACAGTAAAATTCTTAAGATCCACCAGCATCTCAGCTCACAACCCTCCCCCTGTCCTACTCTTGAACTTTCTCCTCCAGCCCACTCCTTCTCTTCCTTCCAGCTCCCAACAACATCAGAAATTACAAGCCTCATACACAAATCCAAGTCGTCCACCTGTCTGCTTGACCCTCTTCCCACAGTCCTGGTTAGCATCCCAACTTCACACTTATCTATCCAACAATAACCTGTATGAACTGTTTCAGTCTGGTTTTCGTCCCCTCCACAGTACAGAAACAGCTCTCATAAAAATCACTAATGACCTCCTTATGGCAGCTGACTCCGGCTTGCTGTCCATTCTCATCCTACTTGATTTGAGTGCAGCGTTTGACACTATCTGCCATGCCACCTTACTCAACAGACTTTTCTCTATTGGTATCACTAAACTGGTTTAAATCATATCTCTCCTGCCGCACTCAGTTCATTCAGATCAAAACCTTCTCTTCCCAGCCTTCCTCTGTCACATCAGGAGTTCCCCAGGGCTCTGTCTTAGGGCCCCTCCTCTTCATTATTTATCTCCTTCCCCTGGGCAATATTTTTCGCAAGCATAACATTGATTTCCACTGTTATGCGGATGACACCCAGCTCTATGTTTCCAGTAAGCCCGCCTCCAACCTTCCACCATCCTCGCTTACTGACTGCTTGACTGAAATAAAATCCTGGTTCTCCTCAAATCTACTTAAACTTAACAGTGATAAAACAGAGGTTCTTCTCATTGGTACTAAATCTACTCTGGCCAAAATCAAAAGCTTCAGTCTTGAAATTGATAGCTGTTCCGTTCCTCCCTCCCCTCAGGTAAAGAGTCTGGGTGTCATCCTTGACAGCACCCTTTCTTTCCAGTCTCATATTAATAACATTACCCGCTCGGCTTATTTTCACCTACGCAACATCAACCGCCTCTGCCCCTCCCTTACTCCCCATTCCACTGCCATTCTTGTTCACTGTCTTGTGATATCACGCCTGGACTATTGCAACTCCCTTCTGTTCGGTCTCACCCAGAAATCTCTTCATAAGCTCCAACTGGTCCAGAACTCAGCTGCCCGCATCATTACCAAAACCCCATCCATGCACCACATCACTCCTGTCCTGCAAAGGCTCCATTGGCTGCCCACCAAGTTCCGCATAGAATACAAAATTCTTCTGTACACTTTAAAGGCCCTTTACAATCTCTCCCCACCATATCTTTCAAATCTTATTCATATTGCCATTCCCTCTCGCTCCCTCAGATCATCCTGCTCCATCCATTTGACTGTCCCCTCCGCCCGTCTCACCACCATGGGGAGCAGAGCTTTCAGTCGCTCTGCTCCCCAACTCTGGAACTCATTACCACCCCACCTTAAAAACATAGTCATTCTCAAATTTTAAAACCGATTTCAAAACACACCTTTTTAGATCTGCCTTTTCCACATGACACAATTGGTTTGCCTGATTTTACATAGATACATTGTTTTGTTTTATTTATTGTTATCTATTTTTAATTGTTACATTGTATTTGTTTCTGTTACTGTTTTTTTTACTCTTTGTACGGTGTCCTTGAGTGCCATAAAGGCGCCTTTGAAATAAAATGTATTATTATTATTATTTTTATTATTGCTGGTGAGGCACTGACTTTTGACTTAGATACCATCCATGTTACTGGACCTAAGGAAATTTCGCGCATGCAAATAACGCTGGAAGCCCAAAAGACTAATCTTTTACACGTCATCTATAGCCGCGTTAACTCAGTGAAACTTAAAAATTCAGGTATTAATTTCGTGCTATGATCCACAGCAAAGTGATCTGTATTCGCCAAGCTACGCAGAGTCGTTGCCATAGCAACTGACAACAATGCCACTTCATGTTTTATGATTTAACACCAAAAAACATTCAAGAATTTTGCACACAGAACAGAACATTTAGTTTGTTGTTGTAGGTCGTTTTAGGCTTAATGTTTTATTAATAAATAATTGCTGTGGTAGATTAGCTACCGCTTTTACTTTACTGAATTATTTAAACATAAACTGTAGCCCACAAAACGCACATTTCATTAAAAAACTAAACAAAAATATCTTATTGCTGTCTTACCTTTACGTATAAATGAAATCCATGCACCGCTAATTCTGCACAAAAATATCCGTTCATCCAAAGCCAAGTCTATCCTCGGCATGTCTTTTCTACTCCGTTTGAGAATCATCAATCTGTCTTGAAGTAAAACTTTCAGCTCCGTGTTGGTCTTCCTTTAGTTATCATCTCCTGTTTCAATTGAAAATCCACTTTAGAAAACTGTTAAAGTGTAGAAATGTAGTCTTTTATGTTGACGTCGGAAGAGGGAAGAAAACAAATATATCGCTGTACTTGTCTTACTCTGCAGTTGTGCAGTCACAATATCTGCGATCATGAGCGCCCCCTGCCATGAGGCAGGAGAACTGCTTGCCTCACCTCGAGTCTGTTCTCTGCCGTTTCTTATCGCTCCTCCGCACACAAAACACGACACACACACACAGTTAGTGACAAAAAACACTGTACATTACATACATAAGCGAAATGATGAAAAATCAGTCCATATATTAAAAGTTTTTACGCCATTTTATTGCCGGAGAACGGACAGGACGAACAGGGGCGGAGCTATGGGGGGACTGGGAGGGCGGTTGCCCCCTCCCCCCCAACCAGGCCGATGGGGGCCCGGGTCTGGAGGAGCCAGGGAGGGAGGAATGGATTCAAGTCGCTTGAATGTCTGATTATAGACCGAGAAAGTGAGAAAGTGCGCCCCGCCTGTTGAGAAAGCTGTATTTAATGTCAGACATTGTCTGCACAACTGCAGAGTAAGACAGAGTGCTGCTGTGTGGCTGGCCATGGAGCTAGCCACACAGTAAAGTACAGCTATATATTTGTTTTCTTCTCTCTTCCGTCAACATAAAAAAAAAAATATATATATATATATATATATATATATATATATAAATTCCCTTCTCACCCTCTGCGGGTGGTCTCTTTCATCCTCTGAGCTCGGGTCCTCTACCAGAGGCCTGGGAGCTTGAGGGTTCTGCGCAGTATCTTGGCTGTGCCTAGTACTGCACATTTCTGGACTGAGATATCTGATGTTGTTCCTGGGATCTGTTTTAGCCACTGCTCCAGTTTGGGGGTGACTGCCCCGAGGGCCCCGATGACCACAGGCACCACTGTGGTCTTCACCTTCCAGTTCTTTTCCAGTTCCTCCCTGAGGCCCTGGTATTTCTCCAGTTTCTCATGCTCCTTTTTCTTGATGTTGTAGTCACTTGGTAACGCTACATCCACCACAACGGTTTTCCTCTGTTCTTTATCCACCACCACAATGTCCGGTTGGACATATATACTGTATATATATATAAACAGTCAAATTGAGCTATCAGTGTGGGTCCTTAGGCAAGACCCTTGGAGCTATATAGCCTACCTCGTACCATGAGAGACAATGATAAGCACGACATGTCGGCTCAGACGTCACCCGGCCAAACAAGGTCTGTGCCAGGTGCTGGGGAACCAGAACACCCTGATGAAAAATGGGCTACTAGAACAAGACGGAAATGGGCGAGAGGTGAAAACATGGATTTATTGGAATGTTACTACTCAAGTAACCCAGAGGGGCTACATGCAAAGACTGTAGGGGGAATGGTTAGTTCGACATCCCCAGTCAACACTAACTGCCAAACAACTAGTAGCTCAGTGTTCCAACATCCTCAAACGGCAACTGCTGTCACAAATTGAGATTGACGAGGTACAACACAAATGCTACAGCAAGGGGGAGGAGCCAGGACGCCAGGTCAGAGAGGAGTTAACTACAACTACCAGCCCAGAGACTGGATATGTAGCCCCAGTAATGAACGAACTATCAAAGTTGAATGAGGCAGCAACTGACCTGAGAGAGAGAATCATGGCCGTAATGAACACCAGACAACCCCGACGCCAATTACAACGGCTGAGTGAAGTACCATCAGAAAGTCTAATTGAAGATGTGAATGCAGCATTGAGAACGATCCCTACCAAAACCATAACAGAAACCAATGAGCTGATATACAACTCAGCATCAGTGATATTTGAGATGCTTGGCTATAAGAGCAATCATGAGACCCAATACCCACCATGGAAAAGACGGTTAGAGGCTAGATCAAGATAACAAGGAGGGAAATGAGCCAACTGTCAGAGCTCCAAAGGGGTGCAATGAAAAGATCAGTACCCAAGAAGTACAGTCAAATGCCCATACCTGAAGCACTTGAAACTGCCAAACAAAGGCTCCAAGCCTTGACCAGCCACCTGAAGAGATACACAAGAGAGAATGAAGCCAGGAGGATTAACCGGCTCTTCCACACCCAACCAGCTAAAGTGTACTCTCAATGGCATGGCACTAACAACAGAGCAGACCCACCAAGGCTGGAGACTGAACAATACTGGAAAGGCATATGGGAAAGGGAGGCGTCCCACAACAGCAATGCAAAGTGGCTAACCTCTCTATGAGAGGACCACAGCAACCTCCCTGGAACAAGCCCCGGTAACCATCACTGTGGCAGATGTCCAAGAAAGAGTCTCGGATATGAAAAACTGGACAGCACCAGGACCTGACATGATCCATGCCTACTGGCTGAAGAAGCTCACTGCCCTCCATAAGCAACTGGCAGCTCAAATGAACCAGCTGCTACAAAATGGGACTCAACCTGAATGGTTAACTGAAGGGCGCACAATCCTGATACAGAAGGATCCCTCAAAAGTTCAGTCCCATCCAACTATCGGCCAATAACTTGTCTCTCTACAACATGGAAGCTCATATCAGGCATCATAGCGGCTAAGATAAGTGGTCACATGGGCATAGCACAGAAGGGCATTGGCAAAAATAGCAGAGGAGCCAAACACCAACTCCTGGTAGACCACACAGTCGCCCGAGACTGCAAAACTCGACACCCCAACCTGTGCACCGCCTGGATTGATTACAAGAAAGCCTATGACTCAATGCCACACACTTGGATCAATGAATGCATAGAGATGTACAACATCAATAGGACTCTAAGAGCCTTCATTGCAAACTTGATGGGATTGTGGAAAACCACCCTTGAAGCCAACTGCAAACCACTTGCACAAGTGTCCATCAAATGAGGCATATACCAAGGAGATGCTCTGTCCCCACTGCTGTTCTGCATAAGCCTGAACCCCCTCAGCCAAATCATCAACAAGACTGGCTACGGATACAGACTCAAGAATGGGGCCACAATCAGTCACCTCCTCTACATGGATGACATCAAGCTGTATGCTAAGAGCGAGCGAGACATCGACTCACTGATCCATACCACCAGGATATACAGCACTGACATTGGGATGTTATTCGGACCAGAGAAGTGTGGTCGGATGGTTACAAAGAGAGGGAAGGTCGTCCGCACAGAAGGGGTCTCACTCCCAGAAGGAACAATAGCAGATATTGAGGACAGTTAAAAGTACCTGGCAATACCACAAGCAAATGGCAACCTCGATGAGGTCACAAGGAAAAGAGCCACAGTTAAATACCTCCAACGAATAAGGCAAGTCCTGAGAAGCCAGCTCAATGGCAAGAACAAGATCCGTGCAATAAACAGCTATGCCTTACCAGTAATCAGATACCATGCCCTAATAATTAGCTGGCCAATGGAAGAGATAAAGGCCACGGATGTTAAGACTCGGAAGTTACTAACCATGCATGGAGGGTTGCACCCCAAATCCAGCACCCTGAGACTGTACACGAGCCGTAAGGAAGGAGGCAGAGGATTAGTGAGTGTGAGAGCCACTGTCCAGGATGAAACATCCAAGATCCATAAATACATCAAGGACAAAGCCTCAACGGACGATATGCTCAGCGAATGTCTCAGGCAATGGGGAACAGAGGATGAGGTGCTAGAGGTTCCATCATGGGACAAGCCCCTACATGGGATGTACCACCAACAAATAACTGAAGTGGCTGATATCAGGAAATCCTACCAATGGCTGGACAAAGCTGGACTCAATGACAGCACAGAGGCACTCATCCTGGCTGCACAGGAACAGGCCCTAAACACCAGAGCAAAAGAGGCTCAGATCTACCACACCAGACAAGACCCAAGGTGTAGATTGTGCAAGGAGGCCCCTGAGACAGTCCAGCACATAACAGCAGGGTGCAAGATGCTGGCAGGGAAAGCGTACATGGAACGACATAACCAGGTGGCGGGCATAGTGTACAGGAACATCTGTGCAGAATATGGACTCGAAGCCCCGAGATCGAAGTGGGGAACACACCCAAAGGTGGTGGAGAATGACCGAGCTAAGGTCCTGTGGGACTTCCAGATCCAGACAGACAAGATGGTAATGGCGAACCAACCGGACATTGTGATGGTGGATAAAGAACAGAGGAAAGCCATTGTGGCGGATGTAGCAATACCAAGTGACTACAACATCAGGAAAAAGGAGCATGAGAAACTGGAGAAATACCAGGGCCTCAGGGAGGAACTGGTAAAGGCCTGGAAGGTGAAGACCACAGTGGTGCCTGTGGTCATCGGGGTCCTGGGGCAGTCACCCCCAAACTGGAGCAGTGGCTAAAACAGATCCCAGGAACAACATCAGATAGCTCAGTCCAGAAATGTGCAGTACAAGGCAAGGCCATGATACTGCGCAGAACCCTCAAGCTCCCTGGCCTCTAGTAGAGGACCTGAGCTCAGAAGATGAAAGAGACCATCTACGGAGGGTGAGAAGGGAATTTTATATGTATAAATAAATAATAATAATTATTATTGTTTATTATTATTATTATTATTATTAATTTATTTATTTAATCTTTTTTTTTTTTTACACACGCACAGATACTTTTACAGGATACCAGACATCGATGCCTGTATCTGATGATCCTTGCTACAGGATCAGTGTGTGGATGAGATCTAAATCTTGTTTGGTTTGCCTGCCTATAAATCCCGCCGGCGAACCATTCCGCCACCCAGTGGTCATTTTTCAGACCACGTAGCAATGTACCACTCAAAAATGCACAATATGTCTATGAATATGTCTATGCAATGTATACGAAAGAAATTTAATTGAGCAAAAGTCAATAATAAACAAATTAATTAGGTACAGAAGAATAACCACCGAGGTTGTTATGACCAGGGTTGTTAAACAGATATAAGCAAAAATTCTTTTTTTTTGTTTTTATAGTGCCATGTATATTTTTGAGACTTTTTATTGTAGAGTCTCATATATATATATAAATAAGATGAAACTATTTAATCTATCAACGAGGAAATTTTCCGTTGACTCTAAAACGATAAATCATATTCATGTATCACATTATTACATAACAGAATGGGTATATTAATAACAATGTAGGCCATGTGTCTGTGGCGACGATACAAAAAAAAGTAGCCTACAGAAACTTTATGTGGCATACAATGAAGGCATGAGGCTACGATTCAAAGTACCTAAATGGAGTAGTGCTAGCCATATGTTTGTACATAAGGCTGTTCCCACATGTGCTGCTGTGCTCAGGAATCTTATGTATAAATGCATGTGTAGATTATCTGTGTCATGCAATAATATAATTGCAATTTTAGTAAATCCTGCTTTTAGTACTGTGAGATTCTCTTCAAGATTATGGAATTATTGGCGTCATCATTTATTTGTGACTCAGTGACTAATATGTCATGTTTATTTTATTTTGCTTGTTTTTACCTTTTTTCTATGGACCTTTTTAGTTTCTGGAATAAAGATTTGATTGATTGATTGATTGATTGATTGATTGAGATGATTGATTATCAACAATTTGTGAATAGAGCAAAATACTTAGCACACTATAGGTAAATATTATTTAGTTTGGTTAAGAATAATTATTGCACTGTCAATAAATGACATTCTTAGTTGCCAGAGAAACACAGCCTTCATGAGCTTAGAGGTTCAAACTGATGAAAAATGAGGATGGATGCTCAGTGCTAAAGTATTTCTGCCGTCTTCCATGTTCTTTCAGCAAACAGTTGAGACACAGATGTTTTTGGTTTACCACTATTTACCTGCTGTTATACCTGCCATTCAAATTATTATTAAAAGATTCTGTTAGTCTGCAGCTCATTGGACCAAACCAACTGAGGAGATGAAAAGTTAAAACGTGAGTTAAAATGTTGTTTTAACTTGAGTTGAGTTAAAACTCAAGTTAAAATGTTAAGTTTTAACATTTTAACTCAACAACCTCTACCTAAGATTGTGCACAACCTCAAGTTGGGTAACCCCAACGTTTCCTTAAAAGGTAGAATCTCTGAGTATATCTTCTTAAAGACATAGTCAGTGTTTTCAGCAAAGTTGAGCTTACTGTCCAAGAATGACTCGAGGTATTTAAAATTTGCCACAGTTTCAACAGGTTGGCCATCAAGTGAAACTGGAATTACTTTCAGTTCTTGTTTATCTCATTTAATTAGCTCTACTTCCTTAAGAAAATGAAAAGGTAGTTTTTTTGTGAGGGAATTTATCTTTTATGGTGCCAGTAATGTCAAAATTAATAGTAAATAAGAAAGACTTAGTGGTATTCTGATTTAGTAATGTAATTATATTGGTTGTGTAGTAGCAGACCCGAAATATGCGACTAAGGAGCAGATTTAGAAGTACACCAAAAGCTACAGAATTTGCTAAAAACTGTGAGCTGCCATGAAGTAAATAAAAGAAAGAAGTTCAAATACATTCTGAGAGTGAAACTCCTTCCTAAAGGTGAAAATATATCACAGATTTCAAAAGAAAATAAAAACGGAAGAATAGGAAATAGCATCCCTTTCACTTCCGGATTACAATGGTACAATTTCCAAATAAGGTATCAGACTGATAGTTGTCCGTCCCCGCCCCTTTCTGTTTGCTGCAGCCATAGACATAATATAAGGTCTAATACACAGTCCAGTCACATTAATGTGACCATCTGTCAAAAGCCAGAATAACCACCTTTCGCAGAGCGAACTGCTACGAGACGTGCAGGAAGAGAGTCACTTAGGTCCCTGAAGGTCTTCTCTGGGATGTTGAGCCATGCCGACTCTAATGCCGTGGCCAGCTGCGCTAGATTACGCGGTTGAGGATCCATGGCGCGAACAACTCGATCGAGATGGTCCCACAGATGCTCGATTGGGTTTAAGTCAGGTGAGTTTGCTGGCCAGGGGAGGACGGTAAACTCATCCTGGTGCTCTTCGAACCACGCACGTACACTGGCAGCTGTATGGCACCTCGCATTGTCCTGCTGGAAGATGCCATCATCCTGAGGAAAAACAATGCGCATGTAGGGGTGGACATGGTCCGCAAGGACAGATGCGTACTTGTATTGATCCATCGTGCCTTCCACAATAATCAGTGAACCCAGAGAATGCCAGGAAAACATTCCCCAGACCATAATGCTCCCGCCTCCAGCTTGGACCGTTCCTGCAATGGTTGCAGGGTGGTTCCTTTCAGAGGTTTCACGCCTTATACGCCAACGTCCATCTGTCCGATGGAGCATAAAACGCGATTCATCTGAAAACGCTACCTGTCGCCACTCAGTGGACGTCCAGCTGCTGTACTGGCGTGCAAATTCTAGCCTTCGTCGTCGATGAACACCAGTCAGCATAGGTGCACGAACCAGGCGTCTGCTTCGGAGGCCCAGACGCAGGAATGTTCACTGAATAGTGGTTTGGGAGACACTTGTGGTAGCCCCTTGGTTCATTTTAGTGGTCAGTTGCTCAACGGTAGCCTGTCTATCTGCCCGAACGCATCTCCGCAAACCGTCGTTCGCCTCTGTCATCTATGGCCCGTGGTGCACCACATTTGCCACGTCGTTGATTTTGGACAGTCCCATTTTGCCATGCACGGTACACTTTTACCACGGCGGCACGCGAACAGTTCACAAACTCAGCCGTTTCGGAAATGCTTCCACCCTTGGCCCGAAAGCCAATGATCATGCCCTTTTGGACGTCGGATAAATCGCTTCGTTTCTGCATTACGCCAACGATTGAAATGTTTTCCGAAGCCCACACACACCCTTTATATACGCTCAACTGCACTGTGCTGCCACCTGCCTTCTGTGATTGGTTATTTAACTCTGAAGTGGAAAGTACGTGGTGGTCACATTAATGTGACTGGACTGTGTATAAGGTCATAATATATAATATCTTATATTATGTCTATGGCTGCAGTGAGGTCCTTCTTCCTTCTCCACAAATCTGGGAGCTCCGGAAGCGTGAAATGAGTCTCAATCGCACTTGTACCCGGATCTGTACATAAATGTACTTTTGTGTGTGTGTGTATTTGGCGACTCGTTTGTACTTTTTCAACATTTGTAGGGGTAGGAGGTTTATTTTCTTTTTACGGTTTACAAATCATGTTTCACAGATACAACTATCCAGAGTTAAACACAGAGTACATATATTTTTACACACACACATACTTTTACACACGCACAGAGACTATTTTCACTCCTCAGTGGAGGAGGAGGAAAGCAGGTGTGGGTATCTGCAGTGGCTGTTCAGTTATTCCACTGTCTCCAGTAATGTGTGCTTTTTCCCTTCCTTCCTGGCTACCTCAGTTAATGGCGACAGCTTTCTCCGCTGCGCGTTGTCAGCCGAAATCCTCTGGAAATCTCAGCCTGTTTTCCTTGAGATAATCCTCTCATAATCAAGGTTTCAGGTTTTGTCTCTATAAGGAGAACAGGTAATACTTAATCAGCTAGTCATTTACAAACATACATATTTAATAATAAAACAAAAAACGTAACATGGAGTTTCTTCTAATCTTTTAAGACAGTCTGCAGACGGTCAGACATATGTCTAGTTTAATAAACTGTTTACACAAATATGTAGATAATTACATCTCTTAATTTTGCATTCTGGTTGATTGTGCTCTCTCTAAATGCGGTCTGTCATTAAGTACAGTGCCCTGTACAGTCCCTCTGCCTCTAAGGTTATTTTTATATTAATTTGGGTTTATTGCTCTCTTTATTGTTCTCTATTGTTATTATTGTACCCATACTGTTACAAATTGAAAGCTAAGCCAGACTAGATTGTTTAGCTAAATTGTTATATTTAGCCAAATTTTATTGCTGTCAGGTCTCCTGAGTTAAAAAATATGTACAAATAAATAAAATAAAATAAATAAAAACTCACAAAGGGGCGCTTGAGGCTTCAAGGATAAAGGGGGCAGAGGCTCAGGGAAATATATTCTATACGAGGACGGAATATATTGCCTAACATTGCTTTAGATTATCTGACATGAAAGTTACTGTGAGAATAAATATTGTTGTTATAAATTTTACACATGTGATAAAGACTGCATATGTCATCCTTTCGTTTCATCAAAGGTATGACACCTTTGATGCCTTTAATATCATTCATAGCCAACATATAACACAGAAAACAGAAGATATAACTGGAATAGTTTTCAAAACAAGCTTAATAATAATTTTTGCATCTTTTGTTTATTGTCAGCAGATATGCATCAAAATAGGAGCTTTGTTGAAGAAAGATTCACTAGCAAGGACCACGCTACAGGATATAGATTTAAATATTTATTAAGGATAAGAGGAAGGGAGGGGAGGAGGGGTGAGGGAGAAGGGAATGAGGGATGAAGGGATGAATTAGATGAATGGGGTGACGATGAAGATGATGATGATGATGATGATGATGATGATGATGACGGAGGGCCTGCGAGTGAAGACTCGAGTGGGGATTGTCTTCAGGGATAAACACTTCTTGCGAATATCCCGGCTCGCTTAGGATGCCCAAAAGAGTCTGAATTAAGTGCGGCTGAGGAGAGAGAGCTGGTCGAGGCCACTCCGATGCTGCATTAATGGGCGGAGTAATGATTGGGTGAAATGTCGAAGAACCGGAAGCGAGAAGCTTGTTTCCTAGTTCGGGAAAGAGAATCGAGAGGAGAAGCGTTAGCGTCTGATCGGGACTGGATGTAATCGAAGGTGGGCTTGTGCGAGCTGAGGGAAGAATAGAACGACAAGAATGATCAGACGGAAGAACCGGAAGCGAGAAGCTTGTTTCCTAGTTCAGGAAAGAGAGAATCGAGAGGAGAAGCGTTAGCGTCTGATCAGGACTGGATGTAATCGAAGGTGGGCTCGTGCGGGCTGAGGGAAGAATAGAACGACAAGAATGATCAGTAAGAATATGGTGGAGGAAAACGGAGGAACTGGCGTGGGGCGTGCCTCTGCATCTGGGGCGAGGAGTCTGAATTTCTGAAAGGAAAAACGAGAAAGAGCGTCGGCGATGCGATTTTTCGATCCGGGTATATGAGCGGCTTGGATGAGAAACTGATGTTCGGCAGAAACTAAAGTGAGTCTGCGCATGAACTGCATGATTTCGGAGGAGCGAGAGCGGCCTTTGATGATTTCTACTACAGCCGTGTTGTCTGAATGAATGAGTATGGATTTTTTAGACCATTCGTGACCCCAAAGAATCGCAGCGATGACGATGGGGTAAAGTTCAAAGAGAGCGGAAGAGGGAGAGCCTGGGGCGTCCTGGAAAGATTTAAACTCGAGCGGCCATTTGTCGGCGAACCATTTTCCTTCGTAGTAACCGCCGAAACCAATTGAGGGAGCTGCATCGGTAAAGAGTTGGATGTCTTCGGGGTAGGTTAGGAAATCGTTGTAGAAGAAAGAAATTCCGTTCCAGGATGAAAGAAAGTAGTGCCACAAACGCATTTCTAATTTGCAGGAGTGATCGATGGTGAGAGAGCCGTGAAGGGAGGGAGTGCTGGCCGCTTTGGAAAGGAGGTGAGAAATGAAGGATTTACCCTGCGAGTAGGAAGTTGGACAGAATTAGGGTGATTCGGTTGATCTTTTCGGGTGACAGGGAAGCTTGGAAAGATAAAGAGTCCAGAGTGATGCCTAGGAACTCTAAGAAAGAAAGCTTGAGTTAGAGCGTAAAGACCAGAATGAGTAGGGGAGGATGGAGGAGTAACGACCAGGAAGTCGCCCAGAATATGTATGACGTAAGGAAGTTTATGGGTATTGATAAGAATCCAGCAGAGGGCTTCGGCCAGGGAATCGAAAATTTTGGGGCTGTTACGGCACCCGAATGAGAGGCGGACGGCGAAGTAAAAGGCGCCTTTCCAGACTATGCTGAAGAAGCGCCAGAAGTTGGGGTGAATAGGTAGGACTTTGAAAGCACTGGTGATGTCGGCTTTGGAGAGCCAGGCGCCGCGGCCCGCTAACCGAATGAATTTCATGGCGTGATCTATAGTTGCATATTGCATGGAGAAGTCGGGGAACGGAACGATGCTATTGATACTGGGAACGTGAGAGCTGTGAGGGACTGAAAGATCTATGATTAGCCTTTTTTTACCTGAATATTTGCGAGTGGCGATGCCGATGGGGCTGACACGAAAAGTAGGGAAAGGTGACCTAGAAAAAGGGCCTATAACGAACCCTTTTTTAACTTCTTCGGCAAGGAGAGTCGGCAAGGACTGAGTCGGGATCTGAGAGAGTGGATTGAAGATTGTGACATTGGTAGGTGGAATCTGGAATGATTTCTATGCCCGGGTGGAAACCGTGAGTGAAACCGTTAGTGAGAAAGTTGACAAATTCCCTGTCTTGAGAACGTTTTCGAGAGCTTTCACCTGAGCTGGAGTGGAGAGATGGCGGCCTAGTCAGTCTGCTGTGGAAGTGGGATTATGAGGGCAGGAGTGTCTTGTGTGGGCTCCACCGCAGAAGGAGCAAGCATGCAGCAACCTGCAACTGGAGCTTGAGTAGCCGAGGTCGTTGAAGTTGTTGCAAATCATCCTGCCTCCTTGGTACAGGATGGGGCGGCCTCTTTTGTCGGCTCCCCTGTGCGTGAGTGTTTTGGCAGAGGGGGATGGTTCGCCAGGCTTCGGGATGAGGGGAGGAGGGGGGACGGCGGTGGTCAAACGGTTGGGGGTAGAAGAAGCGCAAGGAAGAGGGCGAGAGCGGAAAGGGATGATAGATGTGCAAGCTGTGGCTGGGTGAGATGGAGCACCGCAGAGATTGCAGGAGAGAGAAGCGTGGGCGGCAGTAAAGTTCAGAATCGAGAGAACCCCAGTAGGTGCCTAGGTTAAACTGCTGTAAGCGACCTGCTGCTTGATTGGCGAAGAGGATGTGATATTGGTAAAACCTGGTGCCCCCGAACCGTAGGGCCATGTCGAGAACTAAGGAAAGATAGTTGTCAAATTCGGCTCTGCGATCTGGAAAGATTGCGCAGATAGTGTCTCGGTAAAGAGAAAAAGCGAGAGCAAATTCAACGGGTGTGAGGTCTTTGGAACGGGATCTTAAAGAATTGCAAAGTTGCACGAGACCTTGGTTTGTATTGATTTCTCTAGGTTGACTAAAACAGATCAGAAGTGCTAGATCGACATAATTACCGTTCAGGATTTGCTGGCGAAGAGAAGGAGAAACTTGGGAGGGGCGTGGTACGTTATTGGATGAGTGAGCTGGAGGAACTGCTGTAGCAAGATTAAAATTATGGTTAACGTTGGGGAGAGTGTTTGAAAGGGGGGAAGGCAGGGGTAAGGTATTAGAGAGAGAGGAAGGAAGAAGGCTAGAGGGGAGTAAGGAGGGGAATGAGGAAGAAAATCCTGCTGCGCTATACTGGGCTGGATTCACCGCGACTTGGGAAGAACCGGAGGTCGTGGCGTTTATAAAGGTGGGGAGAGCTGAGGAGGAGGGGGGGTGGAGAGAAGAATGAGATGGCGGGATTTGAGGAGTCTGAGAAGACAGTGAGGCGATTGCCGAAGATAGCGCCTGCGAGAGGTCGGCTAGACAGGGTGCGTTTGGTGGGGGATGTAATATGACCTGGCTCCCACGAGGGGGAGCTGATGCCGGGTGCAGGTGCCTCGAAGGCGTGGTCCGGATGACGTCTGGGGTGCCAAGGGAGGAAGAGGATGCAGGTGAAAAATCCGGAAGTCCGAGGTATTCGAATGAGGGCGAGGCTGAGGTTTGCTGCGGACCTGAGGAGGAGAGCAATTGAAAGAGCTTTAGTTTGTTGTCGGAGCGACTGAAGGGGATCCCTTTTTCTTTCAGGGAGCGATGAAGGGTGGCAACGGTCCAGCCTTTGAGGAGCTGGCGAGTTAGAACGCCTGGAGAAGGTCGTGGAGACGGAGCCGGGATGGTGTTGTGGAGCTGCGGCGTTTGGGAATGACCGGGAGAACAACGCCGACGGCTGGGCGTGCGGCGTGTCCCTCGGCCGCAGGGTGAACGCGATGTCAAAGGATGGACCGTGGTTGGGCGAGGTGCTGCCGACTGCGAGGAGTGGAGCTGGGTTTGAGGGGTCGAAGATCACGGAACGGAGGCGTCTGGAGCCAGAGGCTGCTGGAGGCGGATCGAAGAGGTCATCCGAGTCAGAGTGGTCGGGCTGGAGAGATAGAGTGTCTTCCATTGTAGGTAAGGCTGTTGTGTTGACGAGCAGCGTGGTCGTTGACAAAACGATGTAACAGACATGGAACGGCCTTCGAGCGGGGTATATATGGGCTACTTGGGAAATTGGAGGTGTGGTTGAGGGGTGGTCCTGCTCCTGAACCTAAATTATCAAGTTAACTCCATTTCAATTTGAAGATAAAAAGTTGGGAATTTTAATGTTTGTACAATGTACAACTCAAATCTCGCGTCTTTGTTTTCCAAAGACAAAGATGAGAGAAAAAAGTGGAAAATTGTTCAAGGAGACAGGAATTTACTGCACAGCATGGATCTGCTAGGATTTTCTTGCATAGGATTTTTGAGTTGCTGCTCACTGAAACACTCATAAGCTAGGATTCCTCAGCAAGAAAACATGGCAAGGGTTTCATGAAGGAAAGACTGGCAGTAGGTGTTCCCACAGGTCAATTAGGTCCTTTGTGATATTCTAGGGGGATTTCTCAGTTTTAGGTCTGAAAAGCTCACCCAAGTGGCTGTGACAAGAAGAGATGAACAATATGGAACTGAGAACAAAAATACTTATTTTTTTCTTGATTTTTATGAATGAGAACTGATTTTAGCAGTTCAGGCCGACACCTGCAGAGCCCTACACCTCTCACACTCTTTTCCTTTTCTCTCATTTTAAGATGCTCTGTGTATTTGCAGCCATGCATCTAGAAAATAAGCTTTTCATGTTCATGTTTTGCACTGTGTTAACTACACTGTATTCTCTGATGTCTTGAAATCATAAAAGGAAGTTGTCTGGCAGTTGATCTGTCATTGATGCTGATTATATTAGTGAGGGATGGGAAGACTGAAGATCAGTGAGTGGAAAGGCAGAGAACAGCACAGATGTCTTCAGCTAATTGCTGCAATCTCTACTGTCCCATGAGAGCATGGCCCCATCATTTCTGGTATTGTTTGCAATTGTGAAAACCTGGAGCAGGATCAGCATCATGGGTCTGGTCACTTTTAGTGGATGAAAATAAATAAAAGCTTGAAAGATGACTTTCAAGTCCAGGAAATTATAATGGACTCCACATAGCTAAAAATGGGTTTGTATTTAATCACATTTCAATAATAATATTAATAATAATAATAATAATAATAATATATTATATAATAATAATAATAATAATGATGATAATAGTAAACTATTATTATTATTATATAATATATTATTATATTAGTAAAACTAATACTAAATAGTAAACTATTATTATTATTATTATTATTATTATTATTATTATTATTATTATTATTATCTTACCTTTTTCACCCAGTGCAGCTGTCTCTATAGTTTACTGTCCAGTCCATGGCCACAGCTGCTCCAGGCTCCAGGATTTCAATCTGTGACCCCCTCCCTTTCTGTTCCCTAAAAGCAGGTAGAGCAGCCATCTCATTCATCCTCCCTCTGCATGACGCTGCGCCTTTTTCAGAGCAAACAGAGCGTTATCTTTTTCAGAGCTTTAGCAAAGCAGCAGGAACAGCGTAAATGGGATTGATTTAATTTCTTTGCCATTTGGCAGGGGCCTTTTTTTTAATATTATTTTGAGGTATTTTTTGTGTAGAATTTCATTTTTTTCTCACTTTGAGGAGAGGAACATCATGAAAAGAACTGGACATATGGGTAGTTAATGCCTTCTTGGATAATTATTGAGTAATATGTTCTGTTTTTTAACTTAAAAGTTTTGTTTTTTGGCCTAAGTTAGAGCATATTAACCCATTTTAAATAGGTTTTTGTATTCTCAGAATGCTATGTATGTAATTATTAATTTTTTACATCTTATTTCATCAACTAATTTTGTTTTTTGACTGTTTTTAATGTTTCTTTTGCACTTTATCAAAAATTAAAATAAATTGATGAATATGCTTTGTCTCAAGTCACATCTGAGAGTGGCATCACAGGACAGATCTGATTACAGGAAGTGGAGGAGTTGTCATTAAAATTTGTTTGATTAACAAGAATAAAATAAAATTAAAAGCGCTACCTGGGTGAACAACTGAGAAGAAAACCTTAGAAAAAGAAATCTGAGAGAGGAAACTCAGGTGTGAAATCAGACAGAAGGAGGCGTGGCAGCAGAGAAGGGAGAGAGAGTGGATATTCCCCACACCCTGAGATGCTGTGCTGGCTAAGGAAGGACGAGATGTGGGTTCAGGAACTGCTACAACGAGTGCAGTGTGTCATCACACATATCGGTGAGTCATCATACATCTCCCCCTTGCTTTCTTGCTCTGCATGTTTGTGTTTTTCCATTATTCAGCTTTACTCAGTAGGAACATACAGGGCTTTTCAAAAAGATGTAGCTCTTGAAAATTCCTATCGAGGAAGATGTCCCACTGTGTGAACATGGTGCTGTGACATGCAGCATGGCAAATTAAAGGGATGCAGGCAATGGTTGCTCTCTCAACTGGGAGCTGGATGCAAGGGGATGCTTTCAGCAAGGACCATGAGAAAAAGAGGATTATATATATAAATATATATATAAAAAATTTGCAATTTCTGCCAGGTCCTATTAAGATGTGATGCAATCATACATCCTGGATACTGATCCAGTTATGACATTTTTATGTATTTTTACAGAATGTAGTTCCACAATGCATGTTGGTGTGACATGTGTAACATTTATTGATTTCATTAAGCATCATTAGATCAGTATTTCATAGACTTAGATCAGCAGTATTCAACTGTCATCCTTCTCTACATTTCCTATATTGGCTCCTTCTTCCATGTTTCTTTTGTTCCTTTTTTTTCCTTGATATTTCGTATCCTTTGCTTATTCTTCCCCTCGGGACCCTCCCTTCTCTTTTCTCTGTCGATGCCTCGTTCTTTCTTCTACCTTCCTTTCTGTGGTTCTTCATCCGGGTAATTTTCTGGCCGGCAGTGAATTAGGTTAATGTGCCACGCTGGAGACTACTGCACAATGTTACTGCACAGCCTGCACTGCACAAGAGGCTGGGAGGTGGGGATGCTTGCTGAGTGGGGGGTTATGAAGAGTGTTGCTATGGAAACTGAATTTGAGGGGGAGAGCTGATATATTATGTTTCCATCACAAGATACGCTAACCTGATAACTGGCTATTGTTCATACTGTATTCCTGTTCTATCTGCAGTGATTAGTGTCTTTGACCCTCTTATTATTCTCATATGCCCCCTAACTGCCAGCTAATATCATATTTTTGTTGATATGTTTTCTTTTATTAACTTTCATTCTATCTGTCACCCATGTGTTTTATTTAACACCATTGACTCTGTGCTTAATATTCCACAGAATGCCTGTTTGGAAGCTTCTCCTGACATTTGTGCTAATTTTCTGCGTTTCTTTATTGAAAAGGTTGGTAGTACCAGGGCTCTCTTCACAGCTCCTGACTCTGACCCCTCTGTTTCGGTCCCTTGCTCTGCTGCTTTCAATCAGTTTGAGCCTGTGACTGTCTCACTTTTAGAGGACGTGGTTGGCTGCATTAAGCCATCAGGTTCCCCCCATGATCCTGTCACTCCAAGATTTTTTAAAAATATTTTATCTAGCTTATGGCAGCCTGTTCTTGCAATTATAAATAGCAGTCTGTCCTCAGGTGTGGTCCCTGCTAGTTTTAAACATGCAGTAGTGCAGCCACTGCTTGAAAAACCTGGCCTTGATCATACTGTTCTGGCTAATTACCAGCCTATGTCGAAGCTGTCTTTTCTTTCTAAGGTTTTAGAAAAAATTGTGTAATGTCAGCTGACAGTTTTTAGAAGACAATGGCATTCTGGAGGTTTTTCAGTAAGGTTTTAAAACTCTTCATGGTACAGAATCTGCTTTAATAAGAGGTTTTAATGACATCCTTCTTGCATATGATTCTGGTAACCATGTTGTTCTGATTTTACTTGACTTAACTGCTGCCTTTGATACAGTAGATCACAACATATTAATTTCGAGATTACATTATGTTGTAGGCATTGATGGCATTGTTCTTAAATGGTTCCGGTCTTACCTGGAGGACAGAACAATTTCAGTGAAAATTAGTGACTCTGAATCAGTTGCTGCTTCAATGCCTTATGGTGTCCCACAGGGCTCAATTCTGGGCCCATTGCTTTTCTCTCTGTATTTACTGCCTCTGGGTTCTATCCTTAGGAAACATGGGATTTAATTTCATTGTTGTGCTGATGACTGTCAAATTTATTTGCCCCTGAAGCAAAAGGATGTACATTCTATCAAACATCTCCTGGCATGTCTAGGTGATATTATAGCTTGGTTGGCCTTGAACTTTTTAAATTTTAATGAAAAGAAAACAGGTGATGGTGTTTGGATCCAGTGGCTACTGTGAGTCCTCCTCTGTTTACCTGGGACCCTTGGAGGTATATTTTAAACCTGTTATTACAGATCTTGGTTTTAAGGTGGACAGTGATTTTAAATTGGACAGCCAAATCAGAGCCGTGGTTAAGTCCAGCTTTTATCATTTAAGGCGATTGGCATCAGTGAAATCTTTTCTTTCCAGGCAGCATTTTGAAACAGTGATCCACGCTTTTATTTCAGCTCGATTGGATTACTGTAACGCACTTTATCTGGGAGTCAGTCAGTCGCTGCTCTCAAGTCTGCAGCTGGTACAGAATGCCGCTGCACGACTTTTAACAGGAACTCGAAAGAGGGAACATGTGACCCCGGTCCTGGCCTCACTTCACTGGCTGCCTGTATACAGGTGCTGGTCATAAAATTAGAATATCATGAAAAAGTAGATTTATTTCAGTAATTCCATTTAAAAAGTGAAACTTGTATATTATATTCATATATTACATACAAACTCATATATTTCAAATGTTTATTTCGTTTAATTTTGATGATTACAAATGACAACAAATTAAAATCTCAAATTCATCATATCAGAAAATTAGAATCTTACTGAAGACCAATAAAAACAAAGGATTTATAGAAATGTTGGCCAACTGAAAAGTATGAATATGAAAAGTATGAGCATGTACAGCACTCAGTATTTAGTTGGGGCTCCTTTGGCCTGTATTACTGCAGCAATGTGGTGTGGCATGGAGTCGATCAGTCTGTGGCACTGCTCAGGTGTTATGATAGCCCAGGTTGCTCTAATAGTGGCTTTTAGCTCTTCTGAATTGTTGGGTCTGGTGTATTGCATCTTCTTCTTCACAATACCCCATAGATTTTCTATGGGGTTAAGGTCAGTTGAGTTTGCTGGCCAATTAAGAACAGGGATACCATGGTCCTTCAACCAGGTACTGGTAGCTTTGGCACTGTGTGCAGGTGCCAAGTCCTGTTAGAAAATGAAATCTGCATCTCCAAAAAGTTGGTCAGCAGCAGGAAGCATGAAGTGCTCTAAAACTTCCTGGTATGTGGCTGCGTTGACCCTGGACCTCAGAAAACACAATGGACCAACACCAGCAGATGGCATGGCACCCCAAACCATCACTGACTGTGGAAACTTTACACTGGACTTCAAGCAACGTGGATGAAGTGCCTCTCTTCTTTTCCTCCAGACTCTGGGACCTTGATTTCCAAAGGAAATGCAAAATTTACTTTCATCAGAGAACATGACTTTGGACCACTCACCAGCAGTCCAGTCCTGTTTCTCTTTAGCCCAGGCAAGACGCTTCTGACGCTGTCTGTGGTTCAAGAGTGGCTTGACACAAGGAATGCGACAGCAGAAACCCATGTCTTTCATACGTCTGTGTGTGGTGGTTCTTGAAGCACTCACTCCAGCTGCAGTCCACTCTTTGTGAATCTCCCCCACATTTTTGAATGGGTTTTGTTTCTCAATCCTCTCCAGGGTGCGGTTATCTCTCTTGCTTGCACACTTTTTTCGACCACATCTTTTCCTTCCCTTCGCCTCTCTATTAATGTGCTTGGACACAGAGCTCTGTGAACAGCCAGCCTCTTTAGCCTTTTGTGTCTTGCCCTCTTTGTGCAAGGTGTCGATGGTCGTCTTTTGGACAACTGTCAAGTCAGCAGTCTTCCCCATGATTGTGTAGCCTATAGAACTAGACTGAAAGACCATTTAAAGGCCTTTGCAGGTGATTTGAGTTAATTAGCTAATTAGAGTGTAGTACCAGGTGCCATCAATGTTGAACCTTTTCACAAGATTCTAATTTTCTGATATGCTGAATTTGAGATTTTCATTTGTTGTCATTTGTAATCATCAAAATTAAACGAAATAAACATTTGAAATATATGAGTTTGTATGTAATGTATGAATATAATATACAAGTTTCACTTTTTAAATGGAATTACTGAAATAAATCTACTTTTTCATTATATTCTAATTTTATGACCAGCACCTGTATTTTAGGATTCATTTTAAAATTCTTATGTTTGTTTTTAAATCCCTGCGTAATCTTGCCCCGGCTTACCTCTCCGAGCTTCTTCACCCCTATGTACCTTATCAGTTACTCATGTCAGCAGATCAGCTGCTCTTCGAGGTACCGAGATCCAGAAGGAAGCTCAGAGGGGACAGGGCTTTCTCTGTCATGGGCCCTAAATTATGGAACGACTTGCCTTTGCAGGTCAGAGAGGCCCCTTCACTGTCCTCTTTTAAAGTTTGTCTTAAAACCCATTTATTTTACATGGCTTTTAACACCAGCGGGATCTAGTTTTAAATTGTATGTTTTGTTTTTAAACTGAGTTTTTAATTTTATTTACATTGTTATGCTGTGCTTTGATGTACAGCACTTTGTATCAGCTGTGATTGGTTTTAAAGTGCTTTAGAAATAAAGTTGGTATGGTATGGTATGTTGTACTGTAATTTTTATGATAAAATTCTGGTAAGAACAGCGACCGGTAATTTACCATAAAGTTTTGGGGGTTTTTTTACAATAAAATGCCAATATGTCATACATTCTGGCCATTATTTTTCACTTATGTATATATTTTGCCTCAGGTAGCATGACCATACTATGGCAAAACCACATTTAGATATTTTAGGAAATACGGTATTTTACCGTATATTGGGAAATACAGTAAAACACTAGCAGTTTTGGTTGCCAGGATTTTACCGTATTCTTAAAAAAACGGTAAAATACAGCATTTTCAAAATACGGTAAAATAATGCCAGTTTTGGTTTCCAGAATTTTACCATATAAAGACGGTAAAATTCTGGCAACCACAGCTGCCAGTTTTTTACCGTAAATTAAAGCCGTTTGTTTTTACAGTGTAGTTTCAGTGAGAGACTGAGTGGCAGTAATTCCAAGCAGCTTATTGTCAATTGAGATAAAAAGTGTGATACAAGTACAGGTCATTAACCAATTAAACAGCTTCTCATCATATCTTCTCAGTCCAATGGTCCAGAACAGTTGTACAGCATTTCTATGATAATTATTATAATTACCTTAATTTAACCAAGTTTGTCTCATTGAGATCAAAAGATCTCATTTACAAGTGAGACCTGGCCAAGACTGGCAGGATATCAAGAGGGAAACCCCTCCCAAAACACTCAGTTACAACACAGTCACAATAGCAAACTTATAATAAGTGACTCAATAAAACAACTGTACTACTGCAACTTGAATGTAGGATCTATTATGGTCTTAAACAGATTCAGAGATACTGGTGTTCTAAGTTTAAGCTCCAACTTCAAACTGTTCCATGAAGTTAGAGAAGAAAGCTAAAAGCTTTCTTCCCACTTTCTATTCTAACATGGGGAACATTAAATTTTAAAAGTCTTGAGACAGGAGGCGGTAGGACCTGTAGTTTAAAGTTAACAAAGATGAAAGATTGATTGAAAGATAAATTTCATCTTTGTGATAGTTACTTTCACTCATAACTCTGAAAGTAACAGTTACTTGATACTGCTATAAAATACCTGGAAAATGCATAATTGTGCTCCATTTAACACAAAATACAGGTTTTTCTATACAATTAAGAACATAAAATCAGCAAGTTATGCAAATGTGTTTAAATGTGTTTTTCACAATGCATGACTGATGAAAATATGGAGAATGTCCTGAGGGGAAGGAAAGCCTGGAGTAAATATGGAAGGATGCAGAGAGGAGAGAGTCCTCACAATGTAATGACATATTGTTGAGGATATTTGTGTTAACTGTGGTAAAAAGCAGAGCTGCTAAGCGAGTCACAAGGTTATTGGGAAAGATTCAGGTCCTCCTCTATGAAAGCAGTGCTACAATGCACACACATTCTGTTCATGTGTACTGCAATTGTATTACTTATAAGTAGTACAATTGCACACACACACGCACACACACACACACGTTCACAGTCCAGTGACCTAAAACACGTAATGTGCCTCTGTTATACACTAGAGGTGTGGAGGGGTCCTGCAGTTGCCCTGAGGACTATGTTGTGGGAGTGTCTGTGGACCCTTTTCTTCAGTGGATGTTTGCTTGTGTGTGCCGCTTCTACATTTGCTGGACTGAATGCTCTCACAGCTGAGGTTTATCTGCACACCATTGGACAGAAAGAACAGCAGCAGCATGGGATCTGTGATATGTAAGTGATGACTGCGGTAGCTGCTGGTACGTTTGTATGTGAAGCTGACTTTGTAATGACAGGTCAGAGTATGGAACAGACATGCTGAGTTTCAATTTACCAGTGTAAAAGTCAGTAATATCCACAAGAGAGCAGAGAAGCTGGTTAGTGGGTCAAGTATGAGATGGGATTATATCAATTAACTGGAACCTGCCACTCGTAAGTAGCACAATTGGAATTATAAATGAGTCTGTCTTGATGGAGAGAATATTGGGTAAAAATGTGTGTAAAATCTATACTAAGTCCAGTATAAGATAAATACTAGTGAGATTAGATTTAGATTCCCCCTTGAAATCAAATTTTATTTTCTATCTTAAAAATGATTTTGTTTAGATTTTCTCTGAAATAATGACCTAAGAGTCAAAATTGGTATTTGGTGTTGGTCGAATTGCTGTTTTGAGTGTTCTTTAAAAAGTTTCTCTAAATAATTTGCCAGACATGTGTGTCCATTACTATTGACAGACAGGTTTTATAGAGCTTTACATTCACGCAACCTCCAAATCCAACCCAAAGCCGATGTTTAATTTTCTATTTTCCATACATGACCCTCATCCGAATTTTCCATGGTAGTCTGAACTGCATAATTCCAGTTCTTTCACCAACCCCTAACTCTTACTTTACTGGAGATGAGGTATTCTGTTGAGAGTCCTGAGGAGATGTGCTGACAGATTAAGTCAAAAGTGTTCTTTGACAATCTGAAATTATGAAATAAGTTTATCAGTGAAGCACATCGCATCACTCCTGGTTCTGACTATGTATCTAGACTTCTCTACAAAAGTTGCAACGATGTTGCATAAAAGGCTATTGCTATTAATTGTGCTTTTTTTCCTCATCGCCCTTATTCTTGTTATGATCTCACAGTAATACTGTTGGTTCCCATTACTCAACAAACGATCCACAGATGACGGCAATCCATTCTTACTTCCATAAACAGAGCGCTGCTTTGTGCATTTTGTGCATGCAGGTCGTAAACTGTTCACACAAAAATCTGATATAATTAGCAGTCTGAAGGATCACAAAAATTAATAATAAATAAATTTCAGGATTTTCAGCATTAAGACATTGAGACCTGCTGTGTGAACATAGTCTAAGTTGCCTACAAACATCTTTTCTACTATACCTAAATTTTTTGTGGAGCTGATGTCGGAGCCCAACACTATGAAGGAAACTAAATCTGTCCCAGTTTTCTTAAAGAGATTCAGTTGGAATAAACTTGCAAAACTCACACTTATGTAGCAGTACCTGTTCTGGTCTAGGTTAACCTTTTATGACATGGCACTTTATCCTTCTGAAAGTAGCCATCAGAAGATGGGTACACTGTGGTCATATAGGGATGGACATGGTCAGCAACAATACTCAGGTCGGCTGGGGCACTGACACAATGCTCAATTGGTACTAATGGGCCCAAACTGTGCAAGGAAAATATCCCCCACACCACTGCACCACCACTACCAGCCTGAACCGTTGATGCAAGGCAGGATGGATCCATGCTTTCGTGCATCCTGGTAGGGCCAAATTCTGACCCTACCATCCGAATGTGGCAGCAGAAATCGAAACTCATCACACCAGACAAAATTTTTCCAATCTTCTATTGTTCAATTTTGGTGAGCCTGTGTGAATTGTAGCCTCAGTTTTCTGTTGTTAGCTGACAGGAGTGGCACCCGGTGTGGTCTTCTGCAGCTGTAACTGTAGCCTGTCAAACTTTAACACCATGTCAAGGTTTGACGTGTTGTGCATTCAGAGATGCTCTTTTGCATACCTCAGTTGTAGCAAGCGGTTATTTGAGTTATTGTTGCCGTTCTATCAGCTCAAACCAACCTGGCCATTTCCACATCTGGTATCAACAAGAGATTTGTGCCCACAGAACTGTTGTTTGCTGGATATTTTCTCTTTTTTGGCCCATTCTCTGTAAACCCTAGAGATGGTTGTGCGTGAAAATCCCAGTAGATCAGCAATTTCTGAAATACTGAGACCAGCCTGTCTGGCACCAACAACCATACCACATTCAAAGTCACTTTAGTCACATTTCTTCTCCATTCTGTGATGCTCAGTTTGAACTGCAGCAGATCATCTTGGCCATGTACACATGTCTAAAAGCATTGAGTTCCTGCAATGTGATTGGCTGATTAAACATTTGAGTTAATGAGCAGTTGGACCGGTGTACCTAATAAAGTGGTCGGTGAGTGTACATTGATTGTATCCTTCAATGGATTTCAGGTGAAGCTCTTCCATGTTTTATACTTTCATGTTCACTAGGCAGTTAACTGCATAGTAGTAGATCAGAGGCAGTCTAAGATATTTTGCTTCTCTGTCTCATTCAAGTCGATCCTGACAGCAGCGATTTTGTTCATGTATCTTCTTACACATTGGTCGAGTGGTCGAGTGAACCATGTGTCCGCTATTCATTGTGCATGCACTTTCCTGCCCTTTTGGTTCAGACTTGTGGGCATTATGTATAATTTGTCATTTTACAGTAGAGGAGACATGTTATTTGTCTGAGCCGTGACCCATTCTATGTTCTGCATTAACATTCTCAGGGCTGTACCTCTGTCGATCCTTTGTGTTTTAGGAGGTGATCATTTGTATTCATGTCAGTGACTTATGTTTGTGATAGCAGAGACTGAGACACAAAGCAGACTCTTATCTCCAGCTGCTGTCATTAGACATCCTGTAATTGTTTTCTTTTCTTCACGCCTTCTTCCTGAGAACATGTTGCCCCTGCCTCCACAAACCCTTTCTCTATGACCTTGACAAAAATAACTCTAAATAAGATCTACAGGAAGGACAGAGAAACAGGACCCTCATTGATTGTGGAGAACATAAACAAAAGTTTCTGCTACCTTACGAAATTCTTCTGTCCACTGGAAAAAGTACTTACCCAGCTTGTTTTTATTTTTAGAAAGCTGAGCTCAATTTTGCAATCCAAAGCCTAATCTGATTATAATATGACTTGCAGAATTAATAAATCATTTAAATAGAATGTATATGATGGCTGAAACATTTCAAAAAGCAATATAACATCTAAGAGTATAAAGTGATTTCTAAAACTTTGGAACTCCAGTGAACCAAAGAAAGAGCCAAAATCCACAACTGAATAAAACATGAAGCTGTAGCGAACCTTCCCAGCTGAGGACAGGCAACCAAAAAATATTTTTTATGTTTATTCATTTTTATTAAAAACAAAACAATTATATAAAATAGAAACAGTGACGTGCAGTGAGGTTCATTGCTGGTGAGGCACTGACTCATTAGACACCATCCATGTTATTGGACTTAAGGAAATTTCGCGCATGCGTACAACGCTGGGGGGCAAAAAGACTAATCATTTACATGTCATCCATAGCCGCGTTAACTCAGTGAAACTTAGATATGTAGGTATTAATTTCGTGCTATGATCCACAGCAAAGTGATCCGTATTCGCCAAGCTATGCAGACACGTTGCCATAGCAACTGACAACAATGCCACTTCATGTTTTAGGATTCAACACCAAAAACATTCAAGAATTTTGCACACAGAAAAGAACATTTAGTTTGTTGTTGTAGGCTTAATGTTTTATTAATAAATAATTGCTGTGGTAGATTAGCTACCGCTTCTGAATTATTTAAACATCAACTGTAGCCCACAAAACGCACATTTAATTAAAAAAAACTACACTAAAATATCTTATTGCTGTCTTACCTTCACTTATCCATGAAATCGCTGCACCGCTAATTCTGCACAAAATATCCGTTCATCCAAAGTCAAGTTTATCCTTGGCATGTCTTTTCTACTCCGTTTGTGAATCATCAATCTGTCTTGAAGTAAAACTTTCAGCTCCGTGTTGCTCTTCCTTTAGTTATCATCTCCTGCTTCAATTGAAAATCCACTTTAGAAAACTGTTTAAGTGTAGAAATCTATTCTTTCATGTTGACAAATATCGCTGTACTGTACTTATTTACTGTGTGGCTAGGTCCATGGCTAGCTCAGTGTCTTACTCTGCGGTTGTGCAGTCACAATATCTGTGAACATGAGCGCCCCCTGCCATGAGGTTAGAGAACTGCCTGCCTCCCCTGGAGTCTGTTCTCTATCGTTTCTGATCGCTCTTCCGCACACAAAACACGATACACACACAGTTAGTGATAAAAAACATTGTACATTATATACATATGCGAAATTATGGAAAATCAGTCCCTATATTAGGTGTTTCTTAGCCATTTTATTGCCGGCGTACAGACAGGACGAACATGCTGTTATAATGGCAGCCAGTGCAGTTAGCGAGCGATTACGTCATAGGAGAGGCTGAGCTCGCTGCTGCCTCTCCGGCTTCGCTTCTGAGCATTTGAATGGGAAAATGCGAAAATCCAGCAATTTTGAAGAAAAATTCATCAGAATTGGTTAAGCTAAGTAAAAAATAGATACTTTATAGTACAAAACCACAAGGTGAAAATAGGAATATAAATTATTTTATATTACATATTATTTTTCCATGATGACAGGCGAGGCAGTCATGAGTCTGCCAGGTGAGTCATGAGTCAGACAGGTGAGTCTGCCTCCCCTGACCGCACGTCACTGAATAGAAAAAAAATTACAAATCAATAAAATGAAACGCATCAGAAAGAAAAAAAACTCTTGTAATATCTGTACCTCTTATTCCAAAAATTGTGATCAAATAGGGATTTAGAAAAAAAAAACAAAGCAAAAACATCAACTCAGAAAACAATTAGTATGGATTAATATTATTCTATTACTAATAATATTATTCTATTACTCTATTACCATTCTCTTAAATCTGTACATTGAGCTGTCATTTTTAATATCACTGTTGGGGTCCAGGCTGGGACAGTTGTGTTTTTTCCAGGTTTATCCACCAGAGGGTGCCTCGTGGCTGCATCCTTCCAGAGGGCGGGCCAACTGGTCTCAGTTGATGCACTTGCAAGAAATAAACATCACTGCGAGGAGTATATGAGTATATGAACAACCTGTATAATCAGAGTTGTAATTTCTGGTGATCTAACCTTTCTTTGTGGATCTTCTCCAGGACTTTTCAAGTTTCATTGGAAAACTTTCTGAGTTTCGGAGGAACCCTCTCGTTCCCTCTTGGTCTTGCAAGACGAACCAACCAGTTCGCCCTGCAGCCCAGTGTGCTCCCCAAACAGCCATTACTTCGGATTACCTGCCTCAGTCTGCCTCTCCCCGCTCGCCCTCCTGTTTCCGCAAGTAAGAACTTTCAGAGTCTCCTTAGAACTGAATTCCCATCCGCACTTAAACTCACCATTGCTCTCTTCCTGTATGCAGTAACCCCCGGATCCTGGACCGGAGTTTATCGCCAATTTACTGTATATCTTGTGTTGTCTGCGCTGTGAATAAACCTTACTAACTCATCCTCCTCTGAGTGTTTTCTGCATGTGGGTCAAGAACCTCAAACCCATCATGACAATCACTCTCCAGACACAGTCTTACTCCCTGGATTGAAGTAGACCGCTCCTTCAAACTGGTATGAAACAAACATCTATCCCCTCAACATAGTAGCAACTTTCTCTCTTAACAAAATTCGACTTAAATGTTACAAGGCAATATGTTTTTGGGTCATCATGGTAAACAGTTGAATGTTAAAGTCAACCAAATCATGTTACCAGAAGAGCACAGCAATGATTCAACCAGGAAGTCACACAACAATCTATTCTAGACCAACATCTGAAGCTCTGCAGGCCTGATTGAGTTAAATTCAATGTTCAAGATTCAATATTAAGAAAATCAATTCCATGGGAGAGGTCGAAGGTCGTACTCATTGCTGACCAAAAAGAACACAGATATGACTGACATTTACCAAAAAACTTCTTAATGCCCCCAAGACTTTTGGGGAGGTATTCTGGAACTAATGAATCAAAAGTGAACCTTAGACTTATTTTATTGTCATTGCAAAAAGAAACATTGCTTGGCCACCGGAGCACACACAGAAACACAAGTGTGTCTATAATTACATAATAAACAAATAATAATGTATTGCTAAATATATATAACTTAGTATTTTCAAGTAGTCTCAGACAATTTTAGTGATGGGATTATTGAGCAATATGATGGCCAGTGGGAGACAGCTATCTGAGTCTGGTTGTTCTGCAGCAGATGCTGCGAATTCTCCTGCCAGATGCCAACTGGATGAACAGACCATGGAGAGGATGGGTGGAGTCAGAGAGGATCTGGTTTACTATGGCTACGCAGCATCTGTGTGCAATGCTATGGATAGGGGGAGTGGAGTCCCAATGATCCTCTTCGCTGTCTTCACCACTCTTTGCAGAGACTTCCAGTCTGAGCTCAGGCCAGGTGAAGATACTGGTGGCCAGCAGGCTCTCAATGGTTCCTCTGTAGAAGGTGGAGAAGATGGGAAGTGGGAGGGAAGCCCTTTTCATTCGTCTCAGAAAGTGCAGGCGCTGCTCTGCCTTTTTCACCAGTTAAGTAATATGAAGTGTCCAGCTAATGTGAACCCCAGGATCTAAGTGCTGCTGACAATCTAAACTGCTTTGTCATGTGAGACCATTTTTTCTGGTCTGGGATATCTTGGAGTGAGCTGGAGAGTGTTGCCAGGGAGAGGAATTACAGTATTATGTCTTTTCTGTACCTGTTACCTCCACATTCCAGTCTTAGATAAATGGAAGACAGTGATTGGACATAAAAGCTTCACTGCGCCAACTTTTGGGAAAGTGATGGTCATCTTAGTAAAATTGAATGTATGAGGACAAATAAAATGTGGTTGCTAAATCAAAATCTTTTAGTTAACTGAAATAGGACATTTTTCCTTAGTACACTCTTTACTTGTAATGAAATGTTGTAGGAAAGAATTCCAGACCATAAAAGTTTACCATTGGCAGTCCAGGATGACCCAAACATCAGAAAATGCTGCAGACACAGACAGCAACACACAGGCCAAATGGCAAATGCCATGTGAAACATCATACTCTGCAAAAATTAAACATATGACTCTGGATTCTCTTTCTTCTGTCTCTGATTATCTTTCTCTCTCGCACACACACACTTTTTCTCCTTCAGTTTCAGTTTTTTTTTTTACGTGAGTGCCCGCCCAGCTCTTTTAGCAGCTCATTGGCTGCTTACAGCTCAAAGTAGAGCTGTTTCACAGCTGGATCTTAAAAAACTGACCACACGCACATGTAACAGCCCCAGCTACATGGGACTGTGTTTTGTTGCAAGTTTGTTAAATGTAACAGGAGGCTGAAGGAGACTAAGATTTGTTCATCTGGACATTCAGAATGGTTTTGATGATGTTGATGATGATGGAGCCGTTGATGGACCAGGGTTGGATATTTGATCTTTGAATCATCTTATGGAAGAGGAGTTTGTTCTCTGTGGATTTACTTGTTTGCAGAGGCGATAACACAAAGAGAGTCAAAAATGTTATAGGTAAAGTTCACACACTGTGGTTTCAGACATCTTGATTTGATTTTTTTCATCTAACACAAAGAATTGTAAAATAAGTGTAACTATGTTTCCTGTTCAGGGTACTAAAGCTTAGAGTTTGAGCAAATGATAGTTTTTCTTGCAGTTTTGTTGCCATATAGAAAGCATGCAAGAGCATTAAAGAAAAAGCAAACGCGATCCATCTGACATGTCTGCTTGTTTTTAAAATTTCCCACACCTCTTTCCCATTTAACATTCTGTTTTTATGGAAACCATTTTACTGACTGATGTGGTGTTCAAGGCCCCTTTGTTCTTCTTGAGGCCAAGTTGACTTTTATAAGCAAATGCAATTTGATTAGTCACAAAACAGGTAACTGCCACTGAGATGTGTGGAATTTTTTTGAGGTAAATTAGAACCTCATGCATATCTTTCTGCATCTGTGGCTTATCGACTGGCAAATCTACAGTCTTTATTAGGTGTACTTGCCAAGTATACAAAAAATACCAGCAACCTTTTGTTAATTTTATATCTAATACATGCTTAGGCTGCACAGTGGCACAGTTGGTAGAGCTGTTGCCTTGCAGCAAGAAGGTTCTGGGTTCAATTCCCGGCCCCGGCCTTTCTGCATGGAGTTTGCATGTTCTCCCTGTGCATGGTGGGTTTTCTCCGGTTTCCTCCCACAGTTCAAAAACATGACTGTCAGGTTAATTGGTCTGTCTAAATTGTCCCTAGGTGTTTGTGTGCATGGTTGTTTGTCCTCTGTGTTGCCCTGTGACAGACTGGCGACCTGTCCAGGGCGTACCCTGCCTCCTGCCCGGAACGCCAACTGGAGATCGGCACCAGCATCTCCCGACCCCATTAAGGGACAAGGGTGTAAGAAAATGGATGGATGGATACATGCTTATGTTAGTATTCACATTGACTTCCTTTTATTCAGGGTTTCTCTGAAATTCATCCCTGAGTAACTATTGGCAAAGTTTTCATTTACTCTGTCTCTTGGTGAGTTTCTAAACACAGACTTTCTGTTATGTCTTGAAATAGTCATCAATCTACTCCTTCGCATTTTGCTTTGCTGTTCCAACAAGAGGAACACTCTGTCTGTGAGCGCCTGGCTCCTGTTGCATAACAATTTATACCTTTTGTTCCTGCAAATTTCCTGGATACTCCACCTGACCAGTTTTTGATTTTTTTTCCGCAACCTATTATCAACTATTAAATTTGCCTGATTTTTAACGTATACAGCTTGCTAATATCGTGTTTTACTTCTGAGCTACATATTTTTTTACTTGTTTAGCATAGATTCAAACATTCCTTAGAGATTTGTGTCCATATAAACATGACAGCATTGGGCAGTTGCTGCAGATTTGTCAGCTGTAAAGTATACATGATGATAATCTTCCGTTTCACCACATCCCACATATGCTCTATTGCAGTGGTCCCCAACCTTTTTACTACCGCGGACCAGTCAAGACTTGGAAAATGTTGCTGCGGACCGGGGGGGGGGGACGGCATGATCCGTCAGATAAGGCTTCTGCATGTTGGTGTTCCCACTAAATCCTGAATATACCGAATTTCTGTTGTCTTCACCCTTTTATCGCAGCCTGTGGGGTTTTCCCTGACTGGGAACGAGAATACAACCTGTTGAATGTGAAGGGTAGCCAATCAGAAAGCGCGGTGACGTAAGAACAGAGGGGAATCCCAAACAGCTGACGTACATCACACAACTGAGAGTCTGGTGGATATCGGAGATGACATGTGAAAATGTTTATTAGAAAATCTAAAGGTCATTATTATGTTTATTCAGTTAAAAATGTTAACTATGAAAAAACATAGTCGCCTCCAAATCGTAGTGCAGCAAATAAAGACGCTTTATTTTAAGAAATAAAGCGTCTTTTATCTCTTAAAATGACTCCACAAACTATCACCATTGTTTCTACATCGTCATCCGGGTTTGGTTATTCTAAATTCTCGCTATGTTGGGGGTTTTGTGGATTTTATTCTGGAACCGCGATGTTCGTGACTGAAATCGGCTCGTGTGGTGTGCTGCTCCTGCCATGTGGCTGAACATGAACCGCACCTGTTGTACTTTTACAAGCTCTGTGGTCACAGAAGTTTGGAGAATCAGCCGTCTAAACCAGACTTAAGACTCACAAGCTCTCATCTCCTCTTGACCACTGCCCAAACGCTCTCTGATTCTGGTCGCTATGGTAACATTTATATATCCCTTCAAAATAAGATACAGATGCGCCCCAAAAACGAACATTTTACTTTTGTGAAAATTTTAACTCACAATAATGACTAATGGGAGCCCTGAGCTTGTTTCTCTGCAACGAGACGGTCCCATCAGGGAGTGATGAGAGATGATGACACCTTAAGTGTTGCTTATATCCACAGCCTGCTTGGTCTCTACATGGCAAAGCAGTTTGTAGCTTCATTGCCTCATTAGCCGCATGTTAGGCAGAGCGGGCTTGTAATGTGAGACTCACCTACCGGTCCAGGATAAATCCATTCTCTTGTCTCTTCTCTGGGCCATTCCACTTTGCAAAGAAATTTTCCAAAGACATCTGATCTGTTTCTTACTCATTTTGCTGCTTGTGGCTCAATGTAGGCACGCAAGTAACCGAGAAAATCCGGTTGAAAGATTTTCAAAATAAAAGATCCTCAAGATTCAAATAATACATAAAACGGAAATATTTAATTATTTCTTGCGCGGCCCGGTACCAATTGGTCCACGGACCGGGGATTGGGGGCCACTGGTCTAGACCACTTAACCCGAGATCAAATCAAGACAAGACCAGCACCCTGCGCTACATGACACAATAAAATTAAGTGCGCCTATCACAATTGTTTCTCAAATTGATCAGAAAGAGCCACATTCCTATAAAAACACCTACTTAGGGCTGAAATAAACTTAACCAGTATCAATTCAAACTCTTCATCATTCCGTTTTGCTTTCATCTCTGTGCCACAATCTGCAGAGGTCTCTTGCCATCCCTAAAAAAACCCAAAAAAAAAACGCCTGGCGTTGCCATATTGCCAATGTCAGAAACCATAACTGTCTGCCCCATTAAACATAGCAATTAACGGTAAGCAAAGCTCAACTATGAACACTGTCCAAGGCGCAATAAGCAAAAAGTAACCAAGGAGAAGGAGCACTGTGACTGTTTTCATCCTCCCTCCTGTTGCAACATCTGCCACCATGACAGGTGAGCATGCACCAAGAGCAATGCAATGAGCTTGCTCTGTGTACTCACATTGTTTTATTTATTCACCATTTGTATATATATAATTTTTTTATGAAATAAAATAGCTACTGCAGCGGACACAGAGCATTACAAGAACACAGAACGTCTCTCAGTGAGGCTTCAGTCCTATCAACCTTAGTAAAGATCCATCCAGAAGAATCAGGTCGTTCCTGAATGTCATATTACTATATTGCACTTTGTTCCATATTTGCGACACCTCAGTCAACACCTCCACACAATAATTCAGAGAGTCTCTGCATGAGTGACAACTTTTTTTCATCACTGATGCAACATATTGTCAGTACAGCTAGCTTTGCTAGCATTCCGTCCACAGAGCTTACCTTTCTTTAAGCTTTCCTTCCAAGTGAGCTAAAAGTTGGACAAGTCCCCACCGTCTGTGAAAGCGCAGTGCTGCTTATTTTACATGTCGCCATATTTTATTATTTATGCGGCGCTATTATATTACTGCCGATTAGACAACCCGCTCAGAGGAAACCACTGTGCATGTCTGGTTTTACAGCGCCACCTTAAGTCCCTGAACTTCACATTTTAACGGACAAAAAGTGCAATGTGACTTGGATGTAACGAGAAACGCGACAGTTTTGTAGAAATGTAGTTAAGTATCCATTATTAAATCTACTTAATTAAAGTACAGATACTTTAATCTTTCTCTTCGTTACTTCCCACCACTGTTGAGCAGGATACGTCACGTAAATCGACTTGTTGCTAAAGCTACCGAGGCGATCTCCCCAGCAGCCGCAGAACAGTTTTCTTTTTTCTTCTTGTGTCTCCCGTCCCTCTTTTTCTGTATGCGCCCATGAGCGTGGAAGTTGAGGGAACTATTTTCCTCAGCTTTATATTTAACGAGAGAAAAAAAATCTCATCTGAAGGTCGTCTCTGAGCTGGACTCACTGCAAGCTGAACTACCGCTGCGGCAGGCGACGGTAGATGCGGAAATCCCCTCGTTCACAGCCTCGTTCAAATTTTATTTACAAATATCATTAAAATCTTTGGCTGAAGAGGCGATTGTAATCCTAGTGTACAGTAAGAATAGATTATGACGGGAATTTATTGATTGCACGATATTGTGACAGCCTGCAGAGCCGGCCCAATGCATAAGCAAACGATGTAGCCGCTTAGGGCCCCAAGGCCACTAAGGGAATCTGCCCCTCAGTGGAGCAGATTTTTTTAAATATAATAATTTCTGTGTCATTATAATATCAAAAACACACAATCTCACCATGAAGTGATTTGTTTTTACAATAATATATATTTGATAATTTATGTAGAAGTCATTATTTTATAGATAAAAAGAAAAACAAAAATTGCTCTTGGCCGCGGTAGGTACCGCATGCTTCGCCGGTAATTTGAGATGGCGTGTAACGTGCAGAACATCCAAATGTCCAAAGCTCCGGTGAGAAAGTAAGCAAAACAATGAGTTTAAACTTTAAATGAGTTGATTCTCCTGCTTGGCTCTATATATTTCTGAGGTATTTTTGGCTTCAAAATGCCGTGTTTGTCATTGTCTACCAAAATGTTTTCACGCCAGGCTACATAGCTGCTAAACGTTTTGCTACTCTATGCTGTAGTTGTGTATACATTGTTGGCTGCTGAATATAATCATTTTGTGGCTAAAACAAACATTATTTTGTAAGCTATCTGAAACTTCTGTTAAAATCATTTGAAGGCTCATAATCAGTTCAGTACCAATCCACATTCTCATGGGAGAAAGACTCACCTGGTATAAATACAATTTTTAGCTATTGGAGTAACACTTAAGAGAAATTTATTTAATCACAGAATGTCATGAATATGTGTGTAGGGCTGCACTGATTGCAGTTTTCTGGCCGATCCCTGGTTACCGATCTTGAAAAAGCCTGACCCGCCGATTTTGATTTTGGTTGATAGGAATTTTTTTGTCTAAAATGTCGCTAAATATAGCAAAAAAGTCTGTGAGTTGGAAACAATGGGGTGAATATTGTTAACTGTAAACTTGTAGACCTGACCTGGTGGCCCGATCTGTCAGTCAAATTTCTCACTACAGAGCAGAAGAGGACAGAGGCTGATCTTAAACCTTTGCTGACAAAAATAAGATTAGGAGATAAAATGGAATTCACATGTAAGTCGTCGGCCAATTACGATCCCCCAAAATTAAGGAAATTGGCGCCCAAAAATCGACTGGTTGATAAATCAGTTGACCAATAAATGTATTCTATTGCACATGTATATAATGTAAACAGCACTGCCAGAAAGGCAATAGGTTTATAGCAGGTGTGTGAATGATCTAATGATTGGACTGCTGATTGCAGCCAGTCCACATTGTTAGCAGAACTAGAGTGCCCCAAAACCAAGTTTCTCTAAGGGCCCTGTGGAGGTTTTGGGCTGGCCATACTGATAGCCATTGAGAAAGTCTAGTGTTCCTCTGATCAAGAAATCTGATTTTTGTCCTGCCCCCACAACCAACGAAACAACAGCTAACTACAAACTGGCCTGGTTTGGTCAACCCGATTGGAACCACAGCTCTCAGGGTTCCAGGGAGCCAGGAGGTACTGGGCTGGAAGCTCTGAAGCAGGGCCTAAAAAAGCAGCGCCAGCCCGGTTAAAAAGGCCGGTGGAAACACAAGGAAAGCGAGCGGAGGCAAGCCGGGCGGGCCGGTGGAAAAGGGGCACTAGTTTGTGCTAGGTTCTTTGAAACTAAGTGCCCATGTGTTTAAAAAAAGTTATACTTGAAAGCACGTTGATTCGCGTTTCCCCATCAGGTACCGTTCCCCAAACATTGAGGGAAAACACGCACTTATGTGCGTCTGATTAGGGCGCAGTTGGAAAAGAGTGGGATAACTTTGCTGAAACACATTTGAGCTTTCACGGGTCCGTAATTCTCTGGATAAGATCACTTCACTAGTGAGTGCTTGTTATGAGACTGAACAAGCACACGTGTATTTTGCCACCTGGGCTGTGAAGAGACACTGGGGGAACCGTATTTGATGGGGAAACAGGAATTGTAACACCAACATTGTCAATAGTTTCTTCTTCTGTGGCTTGTAGGAAGGAGAGCAATGTTTTGCGCCATATTATGCATGAGCTAGGGATTCCTGACAGAAAAGACCCATTTATTCTGTTTACAAGACAATAGACACCAGCACGTTTCAGAAACTTTGAACTCTGGAACCTGTTTTCAATCTGTGCCGTTGTCAGAGAAAACATTCGGTGGTTTCATGTAAATGTACACTAAAACACAACAAAACTCTTGTGTTTTCACCCAAAATTTTTGTTGTGTAAAAAGGGCCTAACTCATTACAGTTATCCCTCGCTATAACTCGGTTCACCTTTTGCGGTCTCGCTGCTTCGCGGATTTTTTTGAGTAGTTTTTTTCACAGTGCATTGTGTTCTGCGTCCTGATTGGCTAAACAATCTCCGAACTCCTTATCTACCTGTGTGCATTACATTCAATAACGCAGCAAGTTCGTACCATAGATAAATTATTTGAAGTAACTTGGATTAAAAAAATCTGCCAGACTGTTGTTTTTGTCGGTTATGTTTATGGACCCCAAAGATGGTGCTGATATCCCTCCATCTATCAGTAAGATGCATTTGGTTCATTGTACATATCAGAGATGATATTAGTGTTTTTTTATTGATTGATGTAGTTACCTTAGTGATGTACTCTGTGCTTAAAGTTGAAATGCCTATAGAGTATTACCTTCACTTCTCTGCATATTTGTCTTACAAATATGTTTATGTCCAGAGTTTCAAGATCTTTTCTATTTATAATTGACATTCAGAACAGGTATGTTATTTCTAAACAGAAATTATTAAATTGTTTTTACTGGTCAAAATATTATTATTAGTATTTAATTAACTAGAATATAAATAATTATCATGACAAAAATAACAAAATAAAAAAATATTTGACTCGTCTACCCTCTTTCCATAAAATGTGGTCTCTGGCAGGTCGGCCATTTTGATTTAGGAAAAAAAGGGACTTTCGGGTATGCAAACCCATCACATGACACATCCCTGGAAAGCCCAGGATGTCCTCAAAAGAGTACTGTAGGGCTAGAAAGGGTAACTCAAAGTATGAAAAAAATAAGATTCAACAAAATGTCCATTATAATGGACATAACTCTATGGGCCGGGACTCATATGGCGCAGCACATTTTTTGTGCGCACACACGCCTTATGCTTTATGCACGAAACCCCAGAAGTGTTGACCTATTTTTTATGCTTTCCCAATCCTTGATTTATTATACACACCGTCTGAGATCTCTGCTTTCTGAGCTGATGCTGGATTCTATCTGGGGATGATTTAAAACAGTGTGTAAAATATTTTGTTGTCATCAGTGCTGTTTTTGATTTTTTTTTCCCAGTTTACTTGTTTGGTAACTTGTCTTCAAGCCCTCCGTACTGAACATGAACTTTGACTAAATAAACTCACCAATGCAACTGTCATTGCTCATCATTTATGTGATCAGTGTCTTTTGTTTCAGATGAAATCATGCAACAGGAGATCAGGCCCCTGCTGGCTGTGGACATCATAGAGCAGCTTCATCGGCAGTTTGCCTTACTTTCAGGTAGATCATTAACCCTCTCTGTCCCACTCTGATATGGTGTGCATTACCATAAAGGAAGAGACAAATACTGTCTTTTTTTTATACAGAAGCTTTTTAAATGCATTACGTCATGTCCGCTCCGGAGCGGGCATCAACTCCTAAGGGTTTTAAAGTATATGCAGAACAGACAGCTCCAGCAATATCTATATCATCAGCGTAAAGAGATATTTTGTTATTTTTTACCCCAAGGGTGTTTTCACTTCTGATAGTCTGTTAGACTTGATTGGATTGGGGACCAAAATCGCAACATTTGTTACATTTTCAGCTGCTGTGGTTCACATTGACAGTGCACCGTGTCAAAGGACCCAAACTGTCCAGTTGTCCTTTATTGAAGTTTTAAAACTGACAGTGACTGGAGATAATAAGCAGAACTTTAAAACATATTCTGCTTTTCCTTGCCCTCTGTGTCAGCTATATTCTACTTGCAAACCTGCAGACTAACTGAAATTGGAGGAAAACTTTCAGTTAGCTTCCAGTAACCTTCCAATAACTTTGTTGAAATTTTTTGTCTGTAGGTATCTATAAAGAATCAGAACAAGAAGTACCATAAAAATAAAACTAGAAGAATTTTAGTTTTTCAGGAAATCACAAACACAAAACGTTTTGTCTAGCCCAACAATCTCTGCACTCCCAAGACACTAAAACAAATATCTTTATTGTCAAATCAGTCCATAATATAAAAGAAAACACAACCTCAGCTGTATTTTACAACACCAACTTTCAAAGTACAAATCACAACAAATTAAATTGTGTTCAATAGACCCTCCGTGTGTTTGATACAAAGGTTATTGTACACTACTGCATTCTAACATTTTTTTAAGCACAATTTATTTGAGTGACCAGGCCAGTACAGTTTTAGCGCAAAAGCAGATGTCACTAATGAGCAATGAATGTAATGAAGCAATAATCTGGGAAGATTCATTGCTTCACGAGGCTTCATTTGGCCATCAGTAACTGCTAGGGACAAACATCAATTCTCCCTTCCTTATTTATTTCTAAAAAAAATATCAACATTATTTTTGCAATAAAGATGAAATTCTGGGCTTATTTACCTTCTTTAAGATAGCAGAACATCAGTAGTTACATGATCATATCACAGGAGACTGCACAGAGCTACTTCTTTCCGTTTAGCTTTTTCATCTGCAACAAGCCTGCAAAGTAAGATAAGTAAGGGAAGATAGGTAAATAAGTTAATTTTATTTTTAAGCACATTTTTAGCAACAACAGCTTCCCCAGCTTTAGATGTCCTTTAGCTGAATTTTGTAGGCCAGCATTCCATTATAATTTTAAGTCTGGTCAGAAATCTATATTCTTCCAAGTCCCTAATTAGTCTGGGCACCCTCAGAGTTTCCAGATGTGCTGTTAGAGCTGGCACAGCTGTGTTTGTGGTTCTGCCAGGATGCCTTTCGTTCCTTCTCAGTTTTCTCAACATCTAAATACAGTGCAGGGTTTCCCCCAGAAAACTTGCTAAGTCCGGTGGTCGCGGTTTCGAGGCGGTCCACCGTGTTTTTGTATTAAAAGATGTTAAGTTGACAGGAAATGTAAAGTGTTACTCTGTAATTATATGTTACGGGAAAAGATTTCCAGTGAAATGCAATTTAAACCCACAACTAGTCAAAAAACAACAAATTTGCACTTCTGTTTAACCCAAATTAAGTCAGAAGGTTCATCAGGGCTTCAGGAGCCCCATAAACACTAATATTTTAAAACAGACCACAGACACATAAATGTAACATTTGTTTATTGAGATTATCAATACTGTTATTTTGTTCAATTGTTTAGGCATACATAAATTAAATGATTTAAATTAACATTTAAATACAAGATTTTAACCTCTCTGAGCTTCTTAACCCCTTCTTCACCCCTATGTACCCCATCGGTCTCTCAGGTCCGCAGAGAGACCGATGGTACAGAGCAGCTGATCTTTGCAATAAAGCAAATAAAGCAGATCTTTGCAATAAAGCAAAGATCAGCTGCTCTTGGAGGCTCAGAGGGGACAGGGCTTTCTCTGTCATGGGTCCTAAGTTATGGGATGACTTGCCTTTGCAGGTTAGAGAGGCCCCTTCACTGTCCACTTTTAAAGCTCGTCTTAAAACCCATCTATTTTATTTATCTTTCAACTCCAGCAGGATCTAGTTTTAAATTGTATGTTTGTTTGTTTTTAAACTGTAAGAGTTTTTATTTTTTATGTTATGTTGTGTTTCAATGTACAACACTTTGTATTAGCTACGGTTGTTTTAAAGTGCTTTATAAATAAAGTTGGTATGGTATGGTAAATGATATGTAATCACCTGACATCAAAACATTAACAGCTGTTTTCAGGGAAACCTTATGCACCACTGCTAAAGTGACTCCATCTGACTCACTTTCTATTTGTCTTGCAACATGTCAGTTTAGAGTTTCACTGGAAGTGCAAGTTTTAAAGTGACAAATTAAAGTGAGATGTCTGCACTTCCTAGCTTTTAACCTAAAAATGATCCATAATATAGTTGCACAGTCAGTGTTTTTTTTACTTAGCATTCATTTGAATTGGTTAGAATTTGGAGTATGAAAGAATAAATTTAAAAAGTGTATTATAAATGTAGCCACCAATATAAAGGTAGCACACTAACATTTAATTGGAGTTGTTTTTCTTTGATTTGACTTCAAACATTCAAATGATCACTGATCACAATCTGTCAAGATATTTTTCAGACCACATTTCTTCTTCATGACGACGGTTCCTCATTATCCTTCCAGCCTTTAATCATACTTTGCACAGTTCTCAACAAAAGTTTAGTCGTATCTGCATCTCCTTAAATTTTTACTCAGCTTTATGCCAGTGATTCCTTCTTAAACAAACATCTTCTCCATAACCACAGGATGTATCTTTCTACATCATGGTTGTTTAAGAAATGAGAAACTATTGTTTGCATCAGCTGGGGTTAAATAACTTGTTACCAGCAGAAAAATAATCTCTTATTGCAGTAATTATCCAATAGGAGGCTTGTACCTATTAGTGGGGACTGTACTTAACTTGGATAAAAGGTAAAAAGTTAGGTTCCAATCTAATTCTCTTCAGTTTTATTTCAGTAACAGTTTTCTAAATCAGTTGAGATATTTAGAATTTAGAGACTCCATTTGATCAGACTGAATGACTCAAGTTTTGATTTAATACTCAATGCTTAAAGGAGTATATACTCTTAGTGCCCAAGAATAGACTATTAATAATAGTGTATGTGGTCAGTACTGTGGAGCACTCTTTTACCTCTCACACAATCACAGCTGGGAATGAACCATCATCATGTAATTTCTGTTGACAGGATAATATTTTTTGCACTATTTTTGGCAATGAACTGCAATAAAGCAAAGATTAAAAAGGGCAATAAATATTACATGGGTGTTTTTGTGCTGAAGGAGGGCGAGGAAAGGACGGTGCCCCCATCATCACTTTCCCAGAGTGCTCAGGCTTCAATGAAGTGCCAGAGGAAGATTTCCTTAATGTAGTCACCTATCTGACCAGCATACCCAGGTGAGTCACCACACAGGAAAACTCATAGACATGATATAAGAATAGACACCTCATGGACTGCTCTCATCTATTGTCGCTGACAAGATTTAGGGTGGCCATCTTGGAACAATCGACACTCAGCGTTATGTTTGGCAGGCCCAATGGTATATCATTTAATCGATTATAACATGCTTTTTTGATACTGGAAACCTTATAAAAAACAGTTATCAAAGCTACATTTATAAACAATTGTATTTTTTAAGTATTTTTAAATTGTATTGATACATAGTTCAGAATAGGAACAATAGAATAGGAATAGAATATTCTGTCATATGATGAGCATTTTACAAAGCACACAGCCGTTTATAATTTATTTACTAAATTATTCAGTAATATCAATACATATTTATATAAATATACAAACACAAATAAATAATGATTAATAACTATACAAATAAATAGAGGTGTGCCGATCGATCGGTAACCGATCATAATCGGCCGATTTCAGTGAAATCGGTGATGATCGGGATCGGCGATCATTGGCTGTTACCGATACCGATCACCTGCATCTCATTTCCCAGACTGTCTGTCCAGCTGGTCTCGTCTTTCCTTCACAGGGCGCAAACGCGCAGCAACAAATCCTAAGCGATGTGTAACTATAACGCACTGAGTGAATGGGGACGTTTGCGTGTTGCGGCGGAAAATAGAAGCAGGTCAAAATGCATCAACACAAAGAAGCTAATATGACATAAAACCAATGACGGAGTTTGGCTACATCGAGGCTCAATGCAGTAAAAAGACACGGAGGATCAGGCAGCAGGTAAAGCAGCACAGCTACAAACACTCACCCGGGTTAGCATGACGGTCAGAAAGCTAAACAAATAACCCGCAAAATTATTTAAGTCTTGGAGCTGCGATGTAAGACGCTGGTTCTGCTGTTGAACCGCTGCTACGCTACTGTTCAACATTTTTGACAGACGGAGCCGCTTCTGCTCCACCCTGTAGTGACTCACCGAACCTGTTTAAAGCTGCATCATCTAACCTAAAAAATATATTTTACATACGTATTAAAACTTTCGCTGTCCTAACATGAGACAGATAATCTCTAACAAATAATCGATCTCCTCCCTGTTCTGCATAATTACTCCGCTCAGTCAGAAACAGCCAATCAGAACTAGCAGCAACCAGCTAGCCGCCATGCTAACAGGAAGTTTTCATTCAGTAACTCAGGATTGTTTATTGTAAAGTATCCTGTATTTGCCTTTGAATGTTAAGTTTTATACTTGAAGTTTTTGAAAGGTTATATTTTAGCTCTTTGCATTATTTAGCCTCTTCACAACCTTGATATGTTATCAGTCTGTTAAAGATAGTATTATTGATAGCAGTTCAATTCGCACAATGCCTGTTTTGTTTAGTTTTCTTGTTGAAAAAAGTTATTAAAAACAAGTTTTTGTCTAAATTAAGGTGAATTCATGGTTCCTTTTTTCACATAATGTAACCGTAGTGTTTATGATAATAAATAAATAAATCATAACTATGTGATTGGTATCGGGGATCGGTATCGGCGATCGGCCCTCAGGGGTGATCGGTATTGGTATCGGCAGAAAACACCTAATCGGCACATCCCTACAAATAAATAATGATTAATACATACATACATACATGTTTATATGTACACATACATATAAACATGTATGCATACATGTATCTATTATTGTACAGCCTAATACTTATTATTGTCGTGATGTGGGGTTGAGGTGGTGAGGATGAACGCAGGCGGACCCAGGAGGTAGGTGAAAATGATGAATTTAATGAAAATAATCTAAGGAACAGGCCAACGGAGGAACAACTGACGGCACTGGGAAACAGGTACACAGGACGAGGATCCGACGAAGAACACAGACAACAGGTGAGACTAAATACACACGGGGTAATCAAGGGAACGAGACACACCTGGGAGACAATCAACAGGGAAAATGCAGCGACAGAGACTCACAGGGAACAGGACTACACAGAAAACTCAAAAATAAACACAGAAAACCACAGATCATGACAATTATTTGTCATCTGTTTTCCAGCCGACAATTTCTAGTTGAAGAGTGATTCAGCAGCTGAGATGGACCTTACCAAGCTCCGCCCAGAAACGCCCCTTGAAAGTCCCACGTGGCTGCATGTCTCACAAACAAAGCCTCGCGGAGTTAGTTTCTACGTGTAAACATGTCGTCTTTCATTTCGACTGACTCTCTGCAAAGTATTTCTGAGTCAATTAGTGTAACATTTCTGCCGGATTTTCAAAAAATATCAGTCACGACAATGGACAGGGGAACCAACAAGTTCATGTCATCTTTTTTGGATGACATCAAGGTGCTTGAGCCACGAGATGCCTCCAACATTGTGCGCATCGCAGCTAAATGCTACCGGTTGATGAGGAAAACAGCAGATCCTCACACCCTCAGCATAAATATAGCTGTGGACAAGATCACTGATGCCTATTGTTCTTGCAAGGCTGGGTAAGTTGGGTATTCATGGTTTTGAGGGTTACTTTTGAAATGAGTGATTTATGTTGTTGGCAAATGTTTGAGTGTGCCTAGGCCTGATACACGGTACTCGGTGCCAGCGTGGCTAATACGATTACAGTTTAGTAAAAAGCCTTTTTTAGGTAAAATAAAATATTTAATGTATGTCAGATACGATACATATTGATAACATATTGACTGTGTAACAGACAAGCTTCAAGGTGTAGAAGTTTTATTGGTACTTCCATTATGCTGTACTTGGCTAAAAGGTTTTCATAATGGATGTATTTATTATTGACTTTATGTTTTTTTTCTTCTCTAAACACAAAGAAAGCAAAGCAATAATACTTCTGCTGGTGGAAGTATTATTATTGATCCTACAATGGTTGAGCTGCAAATGCGTGCACAAGCTTTAATCCAAGCAAGGTATTCCATTTCAGATTTTGGAAATCTGTGAATTTTAGTTCCATAAATACGATCAGGATATTTAACATCACCTGTACAGACACCCCACTGACGGTGTATAACCATTCTTTTTTGAGTCCTGTCGTAAAAACCTTTTGCCGGTCTGCTAGTCCACAATGTACATTAGCATGTGTTTACTACCGTAGCTTGTGTTTGTGAGACGGTCAAGCACATGATAGCTGCGCTGTCGTCAAATGGGCATTAGCCAATGAAACTGTGGTAAGGTTCATTGAGTCCAAAATCCGATGCAAGATTCATCCGTTCTGCAGTGAATCCATCTCTCTTTAAAGGTATTTCCCTCACAATGTGTCTTTAGGAAATATTCAAAACAAAAACAGAAGATTTGGGAGGTATCTTTCTTTTGACAGAGTGAAAGAATTGCATATAAATAATAGTCCTTGCCACCTGTGTAAACTTTGCTGGTCAATGTTATAACAAGTTTTATAATATATGTTACATTGTCATATTTCGAATGTAGGCTCTTGTGTCAGATAATCTAAGTCAATGTTAGAGATTTATTTTTTTAGATTTACGGTCTTGTGCGAAATTCTGTTCCCCTGTGAAAATTTGTTCCCCCTGTGTTGGGATCGTGCATTGCAGCCAGAGAGGTGGATCCGGCGGATCTGACCATTTTCATGGTGCTTCTGATCGATTTCTCGGTAAAAAACTATTTATATAATCGTGTCAATGTTGTAACTTTCAGTTTAAATCGGCAGATATCAAAATAAAATGAATAAATAAATAAACAGGGTCTTGTGTGGAGGTCTTTTTACGCTGTTTTGTGTTATTTTAAACTCGAAGAGAAACGATCTTTTTTCAACTTTTATCTCTTAAGCCTGACAAATAAAAGTCAGTCAACAAACACAGGTTTCCAACATGTAGTTTGCATTTATAATTTTTCATTTCTGATACAAGAGGATGGAAGCTGGCTTATAGCAGGGCACAAAAATAAAGACTTCCTGAAAAGATCAGAGTGTAGACTTTTTGGTAAACCCCTTTCTAATGTAAAATATGACAGATTACTGGATTAAGGAAATGTCTAGTATGCTATCACACATAATAATTTTTGAGAATTTGGAAACAGTTGCTTTTTATTTCCCAAAGTTATGGGGTATAGGAGAGGAGAGAATGGATATTTCAGCCGCCTGAAATAATTTGTTCCCTCTACATAAAATGGAAACAAATTAATTTACCAGCAAGTCTTTAACTGTGTTCACTCTTCCCATCATCAACCAGAAATCCTGTGATTTTGATAACATTTGCTCTTTATTTGTCAAAGTTAGGAGGGGGGAATAAAATATTTTAGCTTTCTCAGCCACCTGAAATAATCTGTTCCCCCTACATAAAATGGAAACCAATTATTAATAATTATTTGCCAAAGTTAAAGGAGGGGAAACAAATATTCTAGCCACCTGAAATTTTCCATTCCCCTTCTATTTACATGGGGGAAAAAATAATTTTCCTGCAAGTCTTGAACTGAGTTTAACCTTACTTTCATGAACAACAAACTATGTAAATATGATAACATATGCTCTTTATTTCCCAAAGTTAGTTAAGAGGGGCAAACCAAATATTTTAGCTACCTGAAATAATCCGTTCCCCCTCCATTTTATAGGAGCAATTTAAATGACCAGAAAGTCTTTAACTGGGTTTATTCCTCTCTTCCTCAATAACAAATATTGTAAGTTTCCCCTCATAACTTTGGCAAATAATGAGCAAATGTTTTCAAACTTACTTAAACAAAACTTTTTGTTAAAAGAGAGAAATAATTACATTACATGAATATGTTGTTTGTTGTATTGAAAAATACAAATAATAATAATAATAATTTTAGTACGTTATTATGTGTCAGAAGACGGCTTAGGAAATAGCACCAAAAAAAAAATTAGACCAAAAGGGCCCTTGGGGGCAAGGAGCTAAAGGGGCAGGTGCTCAAGCCCCCCTAGCACCCGCCCATCTGCACGCACGCTCCCGACAAGGGGGAACGCATTGCAGAGAGGTGGATCCGGCGGATCAGACCATTTTCACGGCGCTTCTGGTCGATTTCTCGGTAAAATGGTCAGATCCGCCGGATCCACCTCTCTGGCTGCGATGCGCGCTCCCGACACAGGGGGAACAGATTTGTACAGGGGAACAGAATTTCGCACAAGAACTCTATCTCGGTTAGCGTTCATAGCGGGGCTGGACCCCGGTATTACACCAAGCGCTGTAGCTAATATTAGCTGGTATCTCGCCGGTGGACATAAATAGTAATATTCTAATCACAATATGCACAATAATTTGTCCATCTTACTTGAGAAATTGTGTCTGTGAAGTCCTCACATCAATAGTCTATCGATTAAACAACAATATCCCTCAGTGCCGAGCAGGGGCGGAGCTATAGGGGTGGCTGGAGGGGCGGTTGCCCCCCGAACCAGGCCGGTGGGGGCCCGGGTCTGGAGGAGCCAGGGAGGGAGGAATGGATTCAAGTCGCTCGAATGTCGGACTATAGACCGAGAAAGTGAGAAAGTGCGCCCCCGCCTGTTGAGAAAGGTGTATCAATGTCAGTGGTTGTCCGTCCGAACCCCCCCCCCCCCAAATTTGCCCCGCTCCCCGGCCCGACGCCGACTTGTTCCGCCACTGGTGCCGAGGTATCTTCTGTTGTTTTGGGTTCAGCAAAGTAGGAGGGACAACCGCTCCAAGATGGCCACCGTAATTCCTGCGTCGGAGCAGCCAATGCAGGGTTGACTCTTATGTTATGTCTATGGGAAAACTCAGGACTCATATGTTTGACAAGGAGAGGTTTTTACTCTTAAAGCTCCAGTATGTAGCTTAAAAAATAGTCCATCTCTTCAGTCAACAGACTTAAGCGTAAGTAAGGTCATTTTATTTATATAGCACATTTTCAGCAACAAGGCAATTCAAAGTGCTTTTTGAGAATACATCGCACAAACTCATAAATATAACTGAAAACTGTAACAGAAAAAGCATCTGGGTGACAATAAAGATACTATATAATAATATATTATTATTATTTGTCCGTTTGATAGATTTGGTTGCAGTGATTAGTTCATTTGTTTTTGTTAATTAAAACTTTTAAATAAAAATATACAAACGTAAGAATGCATGCTTTCATATCAGAACAAATACATAAAATTAAAAAAGTATAAAGCTTCTCATATTGAGAACAGTGAATCCAAAAAGACTTATCATGCAAAACATTCCTATTTGCCAGCAGATAATGAAAAACTAAGAGCCATTAGGGAGCCGGAAGAGCTTGCTCTTCTTTGGTAGCTGAGCCACAGGAGCTGACTTGCTGAAAAGAGACAAAATTCCCATCAATAAGCTCCATGAGCAGCATATACACAAGCTTGATTAACAGAGCTACAACCTTCCCCCTTTCTGTAATGAGAACTGCATTTGACATAAAATTTGTTGAGTGAAATTCATCCCTGTGGTGGAAGATACGTGTCCCTTTTAGAATTGTCTTTCAGTGTTCTTGGCAATGTTTTCCAGACTTTAGGAACATAACAGACATTTCATTCTAAACCTCTTGTATCACTTCTCTCCAGCTTGGATGCTGCCAGTATCGGCTTTGTCATCATCATCGATCGGCGTAAGGATAAATGGAGTTCTGTGAAGGCCTCTCTGTCCCGTATTGCTGTGAGTTCTCCTCCAAATGCCACCTCATAAGAAAACATGCTTCCAAACAACAGTAATCACACTTCTGGGCCCACATTTACTATTAATCAAAACTGGGGAACAATGTGGACTTGATAGACATGAACCAGACTCCATTGAGCTTTCATGAGCAGGAAATGAGGTTTGAACACAAACTGTTAAAGGATCAGACATCATTTGAACTGATACAAGAAACAACCAAAATAAGATGGTTATCGGAACAGACAGATGAAATGTAAAATGGAACAGGAGAGAGCCGAGCCAGATCCCGATCCTTTTGAGACGACCTTTTTTCAGTTACAACTTCATGAATATTTCAAAAAAGATTTTCAAAAGTAGATATTGTACAAGAAATCTACCCAATTTTTAAAGTTTTAATATAATAAAATTTGGTTTTCTAACATTGGATATGAAGTTAAGTTATAATATTAATGATTTAATCCTCTGGCTTAGTTTTTATTCATAAATACCCGTTTCTAAAAATCACCTCAATTTTTAAGGTGAAATAATTTTATTTAAGAGAGTGCTTCAATGTTGCAACATCATAAGAGCCCAATCTTTACACCAATATGTTGATTGCGTAATTTAGGATTTGAAATTCGTCTTGAATTTGTAGCATTTTGTTTTGCTTTTCTCACAGGTAAATAATCACAATAAGTGATTATTCACTTATTGTGAATAATCACAAATAGATTTGTGATTATTCTTTATTCTTTTTCTGCTCAGTTTATGATATGAAACGTTTTTTGATCATATCATATCAAACTTTTTTTATTACTATTCAACGTTGATTTATTGTCAGAACCATTGAGTTTTGGTTGAGTTTTGCTCCTCATCGGAACTCTGTCAGAACTTTTTATTATTGAGCGGGGATAATCACGTTTCAAATTAAGCACTGTTGAGGATAGTGGGTGGTGATTCCATTCTGTACATTTCCTTACTTGTCCATAAATATTATTACTGACTGTGCATAATGTGTATTGACACAAAAACATCTACAAGTCACTAAAAGCAGTGGAATGGTCTGCCTACCCCATTTTACACTAGTGGTTTGTCCCAACCAAACAGCCACTGGCTTGTTTCAGCTTCTGAATTGAATTCTACTCTGAGCACTTTTGTGGTTAATTTGGCAGTATTAATTTTATCTTAAATGTGTTTATTGAAAAATAACTGCATTGTTTTGTGCCTATATGGGAAGAACTGCTACCCTACCCTACCCTGGTTATTTTGAGGCAAACCAGATATTTTTAATAATTGAGGTCACATCTCCCTTCGTATTTTTTTTATCCTGCCCAAGTATTAAATCTTGTGAGACTTTGTGGGATTTGAGTTTTTAAAAGTAGGGCGGGGCCTATTGTTTGGTCTGGGAGAGCATGTGGTGGACAAGGAAGTTTAGGGCTGCAGGTAGTGATGGGCAAATGAAGTCTTATGAAGCAAATGAAGAAATGAAGCTTTTCAGCCCTTTGCTTTGCCCAAAGGTTCATTACTGGATGCTTCATTCGTCACTCACTAGTGACATCTGCTACTGAAACTGTAACAGCCCTGACACCCAGTTCATATTTCACAAAATTAGTAAATGCAATATTGTCATAAAGTTTTATCAAGCTCATGTTTAGTAAGAGGAGTCAGTTAAATCATGTTTAACTGTCATCTGGTTTAGTTATTAAAATGATTTGTAGCCAATCTAATCCTGGCATATGTTGACCGTCATTGGTTGTGTTGGGCTTTCTTTTATGTCATAGACTGATTTGACATTAAAGACATTTGATGTTTTAGTATCTTGGGAGTACAGTGCTTGTTGGAGCATTTGTTTTTTCTTGGATTTTTAATTGGCTTTGATCCCTTATATTTAGCTACATGCAGAATTTTAGTCCTGCATCAGTATTAACTGATATATCTTTGCTAAACTGATATAGCTTTGCTAAACTAATATATCTTTGCCAATCAAACTACAAATAATAGTGGGAGTTTCCAGAAGGTGTGAAATTGGGAGGTGGAGGCGTTAATTATTTTTATTTACAAAGAATTTTATTTTGACTCAAAGTATTTTCAGATGTCAGACAATTTCCTTTTTGTGACCCCATTTTAGACTATCAATCAAGTTTATTTGTGCAGCACATTTCAGCAACAATGCAGTTCAAATAAATTTACATCATAGAATCACAAAAATACAGTCATTTAAACACCATAATCAACAATTGAGAACAAAAAAAATCTAAATGCTCTCTGGTATTGTTCAGGGGCCCGGACCAAATGTGGAGGCCGGATCCGGCCCGTGGGCCGTAGTTTAGGGACAACTTTAGTACATTTTGATGAGTGCCATCACCAATAGACATAAAATATGTTGGTCAATGCTTCTTTTATTTCAGCCACTGCTGAAGACAAATATTCTCCTCTGATCTGCACCAAATTACATACAACCCATGAAGCAACACGGCTCATCACGCTTTTATTTTGAAAACTGACACGCAAAAATGAAGCGGTCACGTGTCCCAAGTAATGCGAGGCATCGTTTGTTGTAAGTGACGTGGTTTTCAGAAAGACAACACAAGCCACAAAGAGGGGCTTCAACCTTTTTACTCTGTACATACCTCGAAGCCCTCGAAGTGGCTTCATTATGCACTACAACGGAGGAAGGCATCATGGAACCTTCCCCCCAACTTGTACTGTTTCCCTTCATACAGTACCAGGGACCAGGTACCAGGTACTGGTATCTGTCCATAGACAGACGCTGTCAGAACAACAGTCAATTGTTTATGGAAGCCAATTGTCTTCCATAGACAATTGACTGTTGTTCCATAGACAATTGACTGTTGACTGTTGTCTATGGAAGAACAGCATCTCTTGATGCTGTTCTATGTTTAAAGACCTATCCCTGTTTTCTTAAATAAAATGTTATATTAATGCCATGTTGTCATTTTAATTTTATGTACACAAATTTTTGGAAATGTGTTAATGTATAATAATTTTGAACAACATATGCCCATGATACCCATAATCTGTTAATAAAATTGTGTTTAACAACGGTGAAGAAGCTTTTAGTGGCATATTATGATGTAGCTCTATCAGACCAAAAAATGTACATGGATCAACATTGATTCCTTAGCTTTCATTCAATATAAACTCAATCCAAATGTGCATGTAGATCCATATTCAGATGATAGTTGAATCAACATTGTTTCCTAACATTGATTCAATATAAAATCAAAACAAACATACATGCAGATCCATGTTCAAATGATAGTTGAATAAACGTTGATTGCTAACGGATTCAATGTAAAATCAACACAAATATGCTCGCAGATTGACCTTCAAATGATGTTTGAATAATGTTGATTAATAACTGATTTAATGTAAAATCAACACAAATCTGCACACAGATCCACGTTCAAATGATGGTGCTGATTTTACATTGATACAATGTAAAATCAGCACAAATATGCTTGCAGATCCATCTTCAAATTATGGTTGATTCAATGTTTATTCCTAACTGATTCAATATAAAATCCACCTAAATTATGGTTTTTATATTGAATCAATCAACATTGATGTAGTGTCAGTTATGGTTGAAACCCTAACATTGATTCAACATGCAAGTCACCGACCATTTTCAATTCTGTTTCAATGCCAGGCTTCATGTAGAAATGTAGATTCGATGTTTCTACCTGACATTGTTTGAATGTTGTTTCATTCATATTGTGCTATCTGGGTAATGTGTGGGTCGGGAGGGTTGCCGGTGCCTATTTCCAACTAACGTTCCGGGCGAGAGGCGGGGTACACCCTGGACTGGTCGCCACTCTGTCACAGACTATTTTCTTAGAATTTTCTATAAAGACGGAAAAAACTAAAACTGCTATAATTCTGCCTTCTAACGCAAAACATCACATGAATTGTGGGTAATACACTTCACCAAAGTCCGCATGGATGCAGACTCAGCATAAGGGCAAAAATAGGATTGAAAATGGGCGGGGCAGAAGGCGGATGTGGAGAATTTGGGACACACTACACCAGTGATGCCCAAAGTCGGTCCTTGAGGGCCAGTGTACTTTGGGCACCACTGCACTACGCACTCAAACCTTTCAACATGATCGCACATTTGAAGGGCACAAGAGTGGAACAAGGGTAGAAGTGAGTATTGGGACGGGGCCCCTTATCTGTATCCTTTGGAGGAAGCTGAAGAAAATTTAATAAGTAGATACACCTCTGTGTTTTGTTGTTTTCAGGCAGCATTTCCAGGAAACCTCCAGTTGGTGTTGGTGCTGAGACCTTCCAGATTATTTCAGAGGACAATAGCTGATATCGGAATAAAGCTCCACAAGGATGACTTCAAAATGAAGGTACAGAGAGACAACAATATGTTTTCATTCCATAAAAATCTACATTTGTACTGAAAGCTCATTTTTGAGAGAAATTTATTTGGTTTCTGAAGTCTTTGTATTTCTTCTGTCAGTAGGTAAAAAATAAAATTAAAATAATTTTTTGTAAAATAGACTTTTCACCAAATGTGACTGTCACGAGTCGAGAGGTACCAGGACCCGAAGGCAAGCAACATCTATGAACACTGAACTCAGTTTAACAGATTTATTGAATAATAAGGTGTAATGGGGGGAGCATGGAGAGGTGTAGATCAACGACAGCAGGGAGGAACAGGGCCAGAGAAGGAACTGAGAAATGGGTGAGCGGTTAGACAGAGGAATAATGACAGGAATTATGGTGTAACCTGGTGAAGGCTTACGGTTTGAGGGTTCAGATGAGCAGAGGAGGGTACAGCAGTTGGGGTTAGTGAGGGGTTTCCAGGTGGAGGAGTTCCAGCAAGCTGAGGGTGGACAGGCAGCAGCAGGTTGATGGTTGTGGAGGAATCTGGGGGCTGGGCCTAGCAGAACAGCAAGGGTCAGGTAGTCCAGGTGGATCTGAATCTCAGAGAGAGGTGAGGAAGAAAGAGATGGAAGAGGCGTCAGGTAGTGATGGTCAATCTCAATCCAGGCTTCGAGGTTTGTACCGAGTAAAAAGGGGGCGTGTCCAATGAAGCCCCGCTTCGAGGCTTGTGTCAGCTTGCTGAAAACCGGGTGACTGGCAACAAAGGAGGCCTCACATTGCATGAGTCACGTGACTGCTTCATTTTGCGTGTCGGTTTTCAAAATAAAAGCGCGATGCAGCACGGAAATTTGCATAATTTCTGTCCTTTTGGTCTCGCATCAGAGGAGAATATTTGTCTTCAGTGGCCAAAATAAAATGAACATTGACTGACATATTTGATGTGTATTGTACATACTGATCATATTGATCATACTGTATACTCATCAAAATGTAATGTTTGTTACTGCTTTTCTCAATTGTAGATTATGTTGTTTTATTATGACTATATTTTTGTGATTTTCTCATGTAAATCTCTTTGAACTGCGTTGTTGCTGAAATGTGCTACACAAGTGAACTTGATTAATTGTCTGAAATGGAGCCAGCAGTAGGAAAATCTCTGACATCTGGGAATACTTAGAGATTATTCTTACAATAAAATTCTTCTTAGATAATAATTAACCCATCCAGCTCCCAATTTCTCACCTTCTGCAAAGTTCCACTATTACTGTATTTGTAGTCTGATTAGCAAAGATATACCAGTCTTTAACAGCAAAAACAGATTTAATGGTGTTGCAGAACTAAAATTCAACATCTAGCCAAATATAAGGTATCAGAGCCAATTATAAATCCAAGAAAACTGAACGCCCCAACAGGCACTGGACTCCCAAGACACTAAAATATCAAATGTCTTTGTCAAATCAGTCTGACATAAAAGAAAACCCAACACAACCACTGATGTTCAACATAAACCAGGATAAGATTGGCTACAAATCATTTTAATAATTAAAACATATGAGAATTAAATATGGTTTTATTGATTCTCCTGTTACTAAATATGAGTTTGATGAAAACTTTGAGACAATATTGCATTTAGTAATTTTTGGAAGTGTGATCCAACTGAGTGACAAGGCTGTTACAGTTTCACCAGCAGATGTCACTAGTGAGTAATGAATGAAGCATCAAGTAATGAACCTTTTTGCAAAGCAAATGGCTGGAGAGGTTCATTGCTTCATGAGGCTTCATTTGCCCATCACTAGCGTCAGGAACAAGTTAAACACTTGAGACACAGCACTGAGAGCTAGAGTGTACCACTGTAGAAGCAGAACCAGCTGGAAGCTGCTCCTATTTAAGGCCCTTGCTGATTAGAGATAATGAGCACCAGTTGGATCCCATCAGCCTGCCACCCTGAAAATGTAAAGAAAAAGACTCCCCTGCAGAACCTAACAGTGACACACTTTTCACTTTCACTTACTGTGTTTTTTTCTGATTTTTATTATATCTAATCATTGTCTGACCTGTATTTCAATTTAAACAAGGCTAAGTCAAAGTACAACAGACCTTGTGAACTTAAAATATTTTGTTTTACCCATTGTTTGACTTCATAACAAATGCTTCTTTTTTAGATCAGAGTACTGCACATTATATTGCCATGTCTTTAATTCCCAGACATAACTCAATGTATATTTTTAAAGGGTAAATGTTTTTGTTGCAAAATATCTATAATGTAGGATGTGGTTCTGAACACTTAAATTATTGTAGTACTTTTCTTTCAGATTGTTATGCTGAACTCTCTGTCAGATCTTCATGGGTATGTGGATAAAAGTCAGCTGACCCAGGAGTTTGGAGGAAGTCTTGAGTACTCTCACAGCCAGTGGATACACCACCGAACTGTGAGTAAATATTGAGCATAAAATCATTAATATTTTTACTTTAAGTTCTACTTCATAAGTAGCTATCTAGCTAAAACGCAGGCTTGGTGAGCACAATGTCATGATGTGTTTAGTTCTTTCAACTATGCAGAATCCTTTTAAAACAATCCTCAATATTCATAGCACAAATAATGGCACATATTTTACACACATGGATATTTATTTAGAAGATTACTTATGGGTTAGTTAATGATGAGATTTGATTAGATTCCCAGTTTGACTGATGGAGAGAAGTGGTATTTTGTTAACGCACACGGACAACCATATGGTGCAAAACATAGTGCAAATATTTACAAAAAATATATACAGACAAGTACTTGAAATTTTCAACAGTATAAATGTCTATTTATTTGATCCCCATTTTGCTTGAAACTGGTGATCTTCATCCCTGACCACAAATCTTTGATATTGGTCCTCTGTACTTTATTCTCCAAATAATTCCATGTTGTTTCTAATCTTGACTTTGAGCTGCTTCTATAAACGCCTCAAAAACTCCTTGTCTCGTCCGCCAAAAATACTTTTTTGTCATTTCAGTACCTTCAGGTCACTGGTGATTGAGGGTTTGTTATTAGGGAAGCATCTCACTGATTTGGTGGGGATGGATTAGAATTGTATCATGTTCGGAACTCCCTTAAAGCCTGAGGTACTTTTTGAATAACTTCTCTCACCAAGGTAAAATTCTAAAAAAAAAAAAACATGTCTCTAGGAGCTTGTGACAGCTGACCCTACTGTCACACAGAGACCTGAATGGTAACTGTTTGTTTTGTTCATCCTTAACATTAATTGGTGAATAGTTTAGATTTGTATTTTTGAAAATTATTTTCATTAACTTGACTTTTTAGTTAGCTATTTGAAGTGCACACATTTAGTTAACTTTATTTGTTAAGTCTTTATATTTTTGTTAAAAGCAACAAATTAATGTATTTGTTTTGAGTTGCCAGTTTCCTGTGGCGCTGCTGGAGGGTCATAGAAGAGATCCACCTAATTGATGCCCATATATGGCTGACAAACCTCCTCAGCGGGTCGTTCCATTTGTTTGCCAGGGGACGGGGAAATTTGGTTTTCTTTCATTTAATTTGACTGTTTCTTTAATGTTTCCTCTATTTTGGTAGTTTCATTTTGATGTTTGTTTAACTTAGATTTCATATTGTATTTGTTTAAGTTTTTGTATGTTTAATTAACCCTTGTGTGTCAGCAGTGGTCTGATCAGCCACTATTTAAGTTTCCCTCATGTCTTGTTTGTGAGGTCAGTTTTGGGTTTGAGTTCTTTGTGTTAGTACCTGAGTTGGAGTTTGTTACGTTGACCTCAGTTTTTGGGCCCGATTCTTCATTGTTTAATTATTTTTGAACTTTTTGTAATAAATTAAGATTATTTTTTGAATCCATTCAGCGTCTCTCTGGCTGGTTAATGTGAGAACCCTCACAGAGCTACTTTTTGTTTTAGAATTCTTTTAGAATATGGGCCCTTACATTCTTCACCAGCTGATTTCACATCTTTGCATACATGTAGCAATGGCATGATTTTATGGTGATTCCTATTTTTTTTTTCTTTATTTAACCAGGTAAACCCCATTGAGATCCAGATCTCATTTTCAAGGGGGGCCTAGGGAGAAATCTGCAGTGCACAGCAACCTGGTTACAAAATAAAATTAATTAATACATATGCACAAGTATGTCACTAATCATCAGTACTCAAGCGAGATCTTGTAATACCAATGCAAAAAACTTCATTCATGCAGTGCAATAACATGTTGCCTTGTGGCAAAACTGTCATAATGGGTTCCAGTCTTTTTACCCACATGCAGAAACACAAACAGGAGAGCAATGAAATCAGTAAAGGTGGTTTATTGAACAAACAAATAATAAATGAAGGATGGTGTTCCGGGAGAAAGGGGAAAAAAAGGTCCTCTGACTGTCAAACAAGAGAGAGCGGTTAGTGTGGCGTTCGGGACCAATGGCAAATTCAGATACTGGAGCGGGCTTACTTGAGCTGATGTCCTGTGATACGATTAAGTGGACGAAAACAGAGGAGGTCCTCCTGGGCGGGAAGGTTAGTGTGAGGTCCAGAGTGGCGAGATTCGAACGGGGTGGTGGAGCTGGAGGGCGGACAGGTAAGTCTGGTCTGCGGAGGTGGAGGCAGCGGGGCCGGCAGGGTCCAGACGTCACCGGGTTCTCCGGAGCCGGGCAGCCGACAGGATCCCTGTGGCGTCTCGACGAGGATCACAAGGGATCAGGCGGACTGAGCTTCTCGGATTGAGTCAGCGGATCACTGGAGAAAACCTGACGAGGAAGAAGCAATGGAGAGTATTACTCAATCGTAAGATCTCGATGGAAGCAAACACTGAGGATAGTACTCGGGTGGAGTCTGCGAGGGGCTCTGGTACCATAATTGGTTAACACTCAGGCACTGAAGGATCGGCCATCCACTCCTTATGTAGCTCCACCGCCAATTGTAGATCACGCACAGGTGTGTCCACAGAGTTGCCACCGCACTTCTCCAGGGGCCAGCCACAGGCGGCCTCTGGTGGTAGAGGAGGGAAGGGAAAACAAAAACAAAACCCTGGTTCCTAACAGTACCCCCCCCTCAACGGACGCCACCTGGCGGCCGAGAAGAGGGAAGGGATGCAGAGAAATCTCTAATCAAGGAGGGATCAAGAATAAAAGAACGGGGAACCCAGGAGCGTTCCTCCGGACCGTAGCCCTCCCAGTCGACGAGGTACTGCCATCCTCGACCCCGTCGACGGGAGGCCACGATCCGGCGGACAGAATAAGCCGGATGGCCATCAATGACACGGGCGGGAGGTGGGGGCTCGGAAGGAGGGCACAAATCACTGGTCAAGACCGGCTTTATCTGTGAAACATGAAAGGTTGAATGGACACGTAGAGACGTAGGAAGTCGCAGGCGCACTGCGGCTGGACTGATTACCGCAAGTACTTCAAAAGGTCCTATGTACTTAGGAGACAACTTCTTAGCCATAGACTTTAAGGGAATATCACGGGTCGACAGCCAAACCTTCTGACCTACAGTGTAGGCGGGCGCAGGGGTTCTCCTTCGGTCGGCCAGGCGTTTATTTTGTTCCATTGTCCGATTAAGGGCAGCAATGGTGCTCTTCCAGACGCTCTTGCAGCGGCGAATCTGGTGTTGGACGGAAGTGACAGAAATATCCATCTCGTCTGAGGGAAGGAGTGGTGGTTGATAGCCCAGCGACACTTCGAACGGGGAAAAGCCTGTTGCTGCGGAGACATGATAATTATGAGCATACTCTACCCATGGGAGATGCTGGGCCCAATCCACAGGATTGGCTGATGTGAGGCAACGGAGGGTGGCTTCAAGTTCTTGGTTCATCCGCTCAGTTTGGCCGTTGGTTTGTGGGTGATGACCCGATGTGAGTGAGACTTTGGCGCCGAGGGCAGTGCAGAACTGTTTCCACACCTGTGATATAAACTGTGGACCTCGGTCGGACAAAATCTCCAGAGGAATGCCATGTAGACGGAAAACATGTTTGATTAATAGCAGGGCTGTCTGAGATGCAGTAGGTAGCTTCTTGAGGGAAACCAAATGGCAGGCCTTTGAGAAACGATCAATAATTGTAAGTATGGTGGTCATACCTTTGGACGAGGGTAGGCCAGTGACGAAATCAATGGCGATGTGCGACCATGGCCTCTTGGGAATGGGTAGAGGCTGAAGTAATCCCGAGGGGGGTTGGTGAGAGGATTTGTTTCTGGAACAAACTGGGCAGGCTAAAACAAACTCTCTCACATCCTTGTGGACTGAAGGCCACCAAAACCTACGACTGGTTAGGGCTATGGTGCGACTAATACCTGGATGTGCAGAGAACTTTGACGAGTGGATCCATTGGAGAACCCGGGCTCGAACAGAGCTGGGCACATATAACTTGCCTGTTGGACACGCTTCAGGAGGGGGTTCTGACTGATGGGTGTGTCGGACAATATCCTCGATTTCCCATGTAACCACTCCCACTGTGCAACTGGGAGGCAGTATGGGGGCAGGAACCTCCTCAGAGTCATCGGGAGAGTAGAGTCGAGACAGAGCATCAGGCTTGACATTTTTGGAACCTGGGCGATAGGAAATAGAGAGATTAAACCTGGAGAAAAACAACGACCAGCGGGACTGTCGAGGATTTAAACGTCGGGCGGACTGGAGGTAAGACAAATTCTTATGGTCCGTCCAAACAAGGACAGGATGTTCTGCTCCCTCCAGCCAGTGTCGCCACTCCTCCAAGGCCAGCTTAATCGCCAACAATTCTCTGTCTCCCACATCGTAATTGCGCTCTGGAGGTGTAAGTCTGCGTGAGAAAAAGGCACATGGGTGAGTCTTGTTATCACCTTCTGAGACTTGGGACAGAACGGCCCCAACCCCTGTGTCGGAGGCGTCAACCTCCAGGATAAACTGCCTGGCGGGATCTGGTTGGACCAGTACAGGAGCTTGGGAAAACAGATGCTTTAGCTGCTTGAAAGCCGCTTCGGCTTCGGTTGTCCAGGTGAAGTTAGTTTTCGTCGATGTGAGGGCGGTTAAAGGAGCTGCTGTCTGACTGTAATTTCTTATGAATCGCCGGTAGAAATTAGCAAAGCCGAGGAAACGTTGTAGTTGTTTGCGGGTTTCGGGCCTTGGCCACTCTAGGACCGCCCTGATCTTCTCCTCTGCTGGCCTTACCTGCCCACCCTCTAGGACGTATCCCAGGAAGGAAACTGATGGCCGGTGGAACTCACATTTTTCTGCCTTCACAAATAGCTTGTTCTCTAATAGGCGCTGGAGAACGAGACGGACGTGACTCTTATGTTCATCAATGGACTTAGAATAAATTAGGATGTCATCAAGGTACACAAAGACAAAGACGTTAATAAAGTCTCTTAAGACGTCATTCACGAGAGTCTGAAAAAATGCTGGAGCATTAGATAGCCCAAAAGGCATCACCAGGTACTCGAAGTGGCCCATGGGGGTTTTGAATGCCGTCTTCCACTCATCCCTTCTCTGATTCGAAGGAGATGATAGGCGTTTCTCAGATCTAGTTTTGAAAATATAGTTGCCCCATGTACAGGCTCGAAGGCAGAGGAAAGAAGAGGGAGTGGGTACTTATTCTTTACAGTGATCTGATTTAGCCCTCTGTAATCAATACAGGGTCTAAGTGATCCGTCCTTCTTTCCCACGAAGAAGAATCCCGCACCCAGAGGAGATGAGGAGGTACGGATTATTCCTGCAGCTAGAGAGTCATTTATGTAGTTCTCCATGGTCTCTCGCTCCGGTCGTGAGATATTATACAGACGGCTGTTGGGTAGGGGGGCTCCAGGTAACAGATCAATGGCACAGTCATAGGGTCGGTGGGGTGGCAAGGAGAGGGCCTTACTCTTGCTGAAGACTGTAGCTAGATCATGATATTCTGACGGAACTGCAGATAGATCAGGAGGGTCAACCTCCGGTTGTTTTCCTGGCACCAAACCTGGAGGAACAGCTGAAAAGAGGCAGGTGGAATGACATTTACTGGACCAAGATTCAATTTGAGACTGAACCCAGTTAATGTGGGGGTTGTGTTTCTGCAGCCAGTTGTAACCCAGAACGATCGAGGTAGTGGCTGCCGGAAAAACAAAAAACGACAGGTACTCAGTATGATTACCAGAAATGACTAGGCGCACAGGCTTGGTTTTGTGGGTGATCTTAGGTAAGGTCTCGCCGTTGAGGGCAGAGACGTGGAGGGGAACCCAGAGTGATTCAGTAGTGATTTTCATCTGGTGGGCCAAGATGGGGCTGATGAGGTTCTGTTCGCAGCCGGAGTCTATAAGAACAGATAGAGGGACAGAATGGTTATCATTAAACAGGGTAGCAGGTAACAATAGGCGAGACTTTCCATCAGGTTTTTGATCCGGCAGGCTCCCTGCCCTTACTGCCGGATCTGAGGGTTTAAACGAGTGGGACAGGTTGCGATGAAATGCCCTGAGCAACCACAATACAGGCATAAGCGAGATGTAATTCTCCTTTGTCTCTCCTCAGGGGAGAGACGAGTGTGGCCCAGCTGCATGGGTTCAGGATCTGCTTGACTCTGAGGAGGAGGAGAGGCAGGGTGAAGAGGGGTGGACACAGAATGAGGCCTAACAGGGAAACTTCTCCGGTTTCTCTCTCGGGTACGAGCGCGAAGTCGGTTATCCAATCGTATGGTGAGACTGATCAGTTCCTCTAAGGTTTCTGGTTCATCCAGGGTTGCTAGCTCGTCCTTTATGGATTCACTCAGTGCATGAAAATACGCACTCTTGAGGGCGGCGGCGTTCCAGTTTGAAGCAGCTGCTTTGATTCGGAAATCTATAGCAAATTCAGCTACACTCTTTTGTCCCTGTTTGAGGTTCCATAAATCCCTTGAGCTGGCTGTCTTGTCAGCCTCCTGACAGAAAATCTGTTTAAACTCATTCAGGAACTCTTGAAAAGTACACCCGAAGTTGGTGGGGGAGGTAAACCTGGCTTCTGCCCAATCCAGGGCTCTACCAGTCAGCAGAGACAACACATAAGCGATCTTAGCGCCATCATCAGGAAAACTCTGGGGTGAGTGATTAAATATCAGAGAACACTGCAGAATGAAGCCTCGGCAATTCTGAGTATCACCTGAAAACTTGTCCGGGGCTGGTGGTCGGACCTCTGAAAACATGGAACGGACTGGCGGATCCGGAGCGGGAGGCGGAGGAGCTGGTGGATTAGCAGCCTGTCGGACAGAGTTCTGAAGGAAATCGGAGAGCTCTGTTAGTCTTCTGTTCGTCTCGGCCTGACGATTACTTAGCTCCCTCAAGGCTGAATCATGTGATTGAATGAGAGCATGCTGTTCAGATAACGCTCTCCTGATGGGGTCTGCTGGGGTGGTCTGTTGGCCTGAGTGTTCTGTCATAATGGGTTCCAGTCTTTTTACCCACATGCAGAAACACAAACAGGAGAGCAATGAAATCAGTAAAGGTGGTTTATTGAACAAACAAATAATAAATGAAGGATGGTGTTCCGGGAGAAAGGGGAAAAAAAGGTCCTCTGACTGTCAAACAAGAGAGAGCGGTTAGTGTGGCGTTCGGGACCAATGGCAAATTCAGATACTGGAGCGGGCTTACTTGAGCTGATGTCCTGTGATACGATTAAGTGGACGAAAACAGAGGAGGTCCTCCTGGGCGGGAAGGTTAGTGTGAGGTCCAGAGTGGCGAGATTCGAACGGGGTGGTGGAGCTGGAGGGCGGACAGGTAAGTCTGGTCTGCGGAGGTGGAGGCAGCGGAGCCGGCAGGGTCCAGACGTCACCGGGTTCTCCGGAGCCGGGCAGCCGACAGGATCCCTGTGGCGTCTCGACGAGGATCACAAGGGATCAGGCGGACTGAGCTTCTCGGATTGAGTCAGCGGATCACTGGAGAAAACCTGACGAGGAAGAAGCAATGGAGAGTATTACTCAATCGTAAGATCTCGATGGAAGCAAACACTGAGGATAGTACTCGGGTGGAGTCTGCGAGGGGCTCTGGTACCATAATTGGTTAACACTCAGGCACTGAAGGATCGGCCATCCACTCCTTATGTAGCTCCACCGCCAATTGTAGATCACGCACAGGTGTGTCCACAGAGTTGCCACCGCACTTCTCCAGGGGCCAGCCACAGGCGGCCTCTGGTGGTAGAGGAGGGAAGGGAAAACAAAAACAAAACCCTGGTTCCTAACAAAAACATCTGTGGACAAGACATGATCCAATACACTTTAAAACCAACTTTCTATTTTAGAAGGTTCTAGTTGTTTCTCGTGGGGTGGTGGTAGAGCAAGCTATAAACTGTGTAATATTTTGATGTTCAGTTTGTGTATTTTTTATCTTGCACTAAAGCTAATATTGTGATAGCTCTGTGGTTATAAAGAAATTAAATGTATTTTGCTAGGGTTAGGGTCAGCAAGTTGAATGATTAGTTGTGTCTCAGAATGTGTCAGAGTCACATGTCTGGGTTTTTCTTTAGGCCATAGAAAACTTTGCCTTGACAGTGAAAACTACAGCGGAGATGCTACAGAGGTTTGGGTCGGAGCTGGCAGAGACGGAGCTTCCCAATGAGGTCCAGAGCACCAAAGACCTACTCACAGCACACACTGGCAAATACATTAACCTAAAGGTTAGGCAGCACGTTTAGAATACGCTAAATAATGCATGAGAAGATAAATATTTCATTAAAATTAAAGTTCTCTTAACCAATGCCATAAAATGTCCTGCCTGAAAAGGAAAGCAGCGGGAATGCTGCTTTCCTTTTCAGGAAATATTGTAAAATATTTGTATACCTACAAATATATAATATTTGTAGGTATACAAATATTTAAATAAGCTACCTTGTTTACTATTTAAATGCTTTCATGCCTCTAAAACAGGAGGAGATGAAGCTAGCTTTAAGACAAGGCAGCACCTTATTTACCTGCATCAAGGACCAGACAGTTAAGTCAGAGAACCACAAACTCAAGCCTGACGAGATGGAGAACCAGACAACCGTGGAAAGGTAACTCACACTTTTTAATGTCGTGTTGCTATCCTTAATCTATATTCAGAAAATGGCCATCTTCTCAATATACCTAGTGAAGTAGATATTTTCTGTTGTAGACTCCTGGCCCAGCTCGATGAGACAGAGAATGCTTTCGAGCAGTTCTGGTGTAAACATCATCTGAAGCTGGAACAGTGCCTGCAGCTGCGCCATTTTGAACAGGATTTCAGAGAAGTAAAACCTCTGTCTGTATGGCAATCTCTGTCTAACAACCTTTGCATAATTTCTGTCCTCCCTTCAAACACCTTCAAGAATAAAACCCCTGAAAGATTTGAAGAAAATATTCCTCTCATTTTGTAAAGTTTTGTGCTTTAGGACGTTGACAGAACAGACATTTAAAACTTCTGTTATATAAAAAGTGACCAAGTGGTGTTTTTGTATTCATAAAAAATAACATTCACTGTCAGGAAATTCAGTGGATGAGTGGTTATGAATCAGAATGCTTAGATTTAAATATTATGTTATCCCTTCAAATGTTGTTCACAATTGTAATTTTTTATCCTTCTCTCTTCAAATAGTAGTTTTTATGATGGGTTTGAAAAATTACTTAAAGAATATAATTTAAACGGAGACAATTATCTGCAGAGATTTTAACATAAACTATGAGATACATCTTACAGAATGAACCTTAGAAGAATAACCGATACATTTGATTTTGTCAAAGTAATTCAAAAGCCTAAAAGAATCACTTCATCAAGCAGTACAAAGATTGACTTAATATTTACTAGTGGTTCTCAGAGAATAGTCAAATCTTATAACATGCTAGCTGGTCTTTCTGACCATAATCTGATTCTTGTGGCCAGGAAGATTTCAAAAATGAGATTGACTGATTCTGTAGGAGAGCACCCTTTTATAGATATTATCAGATATAGAACTGCCATCAAGCAGTCTGACTGGGATCAAATATTGGAGGGAACTGATAATGGAATGGTCTGTTCCCATTTTGGCATAGAGGATAAAGAAAAATGTTAGCTTTAAACTCGAATACAGATGCAAGAAAAACAAACAGCCTTGGGTAAACTGTGACATAGTGAAGCTAATGAAAGAGAGGGATCTTGCATTCAAATATCATACAAAAGTAAGTCAGCTAGTCCTAAAACTTCTTTATAACATGCAGGCCAAAGTAAATTCTTTTTAAACAATAATGGAGAAAGCCAAGTACCATCCAAACTTAATCTGGAACCTTTTGAAAAACTTTGCAGGACAAAGCACAAAAGAAAAGAAACTTGTAGAAGTAAAGATAAAAAGTGAAATTATAAATAATTCACATAAAGCTACAGATGCTTTAATGATTCATTTTATTTAATCCTCAAAAACCGAGAGTATTCCTTTTAACAAATTAAATGTGTCCGATAAGTAGCTTAGAGGCAGCTTTCAGCAAAGCTCATGTTACAGATTCTCAAGTCCTAGCAACAAGATCGCTCAAACCCTCCAAAACAAAAGATGTATGGTATGGATACATTTATGTTGAAAGATCCTAGTTCCACATTAACAAACACAAATCAATCATCCTCTGAGGCAGCATTGGGAGTCAGCTGTTGTCATTCCACCTAGTCTTTAAAAACTTGAGATCCTTTGTCTATTAGTTACTACAGACCAGTTAGTATTATATCTGCAGTGTCTAAAATAGCTAAGAAATTAATTGCGTAACAAATGATTACACATCTAAATACCTGTTCCTTTTTACTTCACCCAATACAATTTGGCTTCAGAGCTGAGTACTCAACAGACTGCAAATAGAAAATTTTAAATATTTTTTTTTAATAAACATGGTGTTGGTGCTGCTTCTTGTAATGAAAAAATGTTTGACACTGCAAGTCATAAAGTATTGACCAAATTAAGTGAATTCAACTTCTCTTCAGACACAATAAACTGAATAGAATTATATTTATCACATTGATTACAGTCTGATAGAATCGAAGATTACATTTCATCTTCTCTGCCTTTGTCAACAGGTGTTACTCATAGCCTGAATAAATGGGCAACAAACTTTTTTTTCATTTTATTTTTTTTATGAATTGACTTTACAAAAAGTCAATTCAGTCCACTCTTACATTTAAGGCATGTTTTTATTTTTTGTTAACCTGTATGTTAACCTGTATTTTACCAGGTAAGTTGGTTGAGAACAGATTCTCATTTCCAACAACAATCTGTTCAAATAAGAATAGGAGATCCATGAACGCTTTTCATGTATCTCTTCTAACTTTTCTTATTCAGGTTAAAGTGACTCTGGACACATGGATGGACTCCCTTAAAGGCCTTTCTGATGCTGGAGATTGTGTGGCCAGAGTGGAACATCTGCTAATGGAGCTCAAAACACTTGAGGAAAAGGTTCAGGTCTGTCAACCCAAAAGGAGTACAAAAAGGACACATATGTCTAACATATCTACTAACAATTTGAGTTCTTTAAAATAAATCCTGTTTTTTAAGGGGGTTCTGATGACGATCCCATCAGAGATGCATTCAAAAATCTGTTCCACATAAAGTCTGTGCAAAAAAGACTTGGATGTACAGATGTCACCGTGTGGTCATGTCAAGCTTATGGTTATAGCGCATTTCAGTAAAAATGCAGTTCAAAGTGCTTTACATGATCAAAACATCAATCAGTCACCAATTATAAAACAGCAAAGAACATTAAATTTTGTCAAATGCCATCATCAAGCAAATGTATCGATCAATGTTCCAGTTATTAATCAAATGCAACTCTAAACAGATGGATTTTAGCCTCAGTGTTTCAGTTGTTTTGCAGTTTTCTGGAAGTGTGTTCCAGATTTGTGATGCATAGAATCTGAATGGTGCTTCTCCATGTTTGGTTCTGGTTCTGGATGCAGAGTAGACCAAAACCAGAATACCTGGAAGGTTGATACAACAGCAGCAGAACTTAGTGTGTTGTGGTGCTAAGCTGTTCAGTATTTTATGGTCTATTCTCTGAGCTCCAGGAAGCCATGGAAGGATTTCGAACTAGGGTGATGTGCTTTATCTTCCAGATTTTAAGCATTTGTTGTAATTACAACATGCCAGTGCATTTAAAACTGCTTTAATTTTCATTAGCATTATTCCAAAACCCCAGATTTAAATGCTTGCAAAATTCCATTTGGTAAAATTGTTAGTTAACAGTTATTGCTATATTTCTGACTTTACTTGTTTTGTAGCCCACACTAGAAAAGGCCCAGCTCCATGCCATGCATGGTGACCAGCTCATCCAAAGTGACCACTACGCTGTGGACTCCATCCGGCCGAAGTGTGTGGAGCTCCGACGGGTCTGCGATGATTTCAGCAATGAAGCCAAGAAAAAGTCTGATGTCTTGTCTAAGTCTTTGCATGTACACGTGGGCATTGAGAAGGTATGGATGTGAAGCAGTTGATGCATTTTGGAAACAGAAAACAAATCAGATGTTTGGTTTTTATGCATGTAAATGTATTCTTTAATTAGTCCAGACACAAGGCTTGAAAATGACTACTGGGTAAAATGTTCAGAACACAAAGAACTTTTAACTCAAACTCAATGTATTCATACAGGAATTCCACTAGTTTAATGTGGACATTTACATTTGGGACATCTGGTTGGACTCAGATGTCCCAAATGACATGTTAATTTGTAATACTTGAGACATCAAAGCGGCTGGTTATAGTTAGGAAGTTATTTAACTATTAAAACGGCTTTTTCAATAATTTTGTTAATGAATGGAAGGCTGGCGATTAGCCTGTAATTCTGCAGTAGTCATTTGTTAATAACATTTGTTTATTGTCATAGAGCTTAAGAAACGTGACAATGGCACCAAAAACTGGCCCAAATCTAACCTGTTGGTATTTTTGTGTGTTCAGGTTAACCAGTGGTGTGAGTCTGGCATCTACCTACTGGCTTCCCAAGCTGTGGATAAGTGTCAGTCACAGGAAGGGGCAGAATCAGCTTTAACAGACATTGAAAACTTCTTGGAGTCGGCAGAAAAGAACCACGTGACAGAACTGAGGAACCTCCACAACCAGTATGAGGTTATCCTGTCAGAGGATGTAAAGGTGGAGTAAACAGAAAACCGTTAGTTAAATTCTGAATAGAAATAATGTTGAGACATTTGATTTTAATGTGCATTTGCAGGGCAGCGTCCTGAAGGCACTCAAACGACTGGAGGATGTTCAAGAGATGTTTGAGAAGCGACGTGTTAGCCTGAAGAGGTTGTCAGCCAAACAGACCAGACCCATTCAGCCGGTGGCCCCACGGCCTGAGTCGTCTCCTAAACGCCCAGCACCAAAGAACGCTGCCAGGACTCCTGGGGGCCATCAGCGTGAGTGGGACATGTTTCAATTCAACGGAGTCATGCAAATGCATAGAAAACTTGTTTATGAGATTCAGGCCATTTAAAAGTTTACTACCCCGGACTGTAAACTTGTACAGACTGTCCTTGAACTAGGCTAATTGATACTCTTACTGTACTTCAGCTACCAAAGCCTGAATCCAATTAAAGGCATGTATGATTAAATATATAATTAATTTATTTGTTAATTTTATTTCAGCCTTGGCTAGAAAGCTCTCTGATAACTCAAGCAGTGGCAAGCAACCAGCTGAAGCAGATCCTAACAAGAAGAAGAACATACGCAAGACTAAGGGTATCAAGGTACTTCATCACTTACAGTATACAGCTTCCCTTGATGCAACGAAACAGAACAGATGACAATGACGACCTTAATCTTGATTTATGCTTGACTCATGCATAAGATCTATGTGGCACCACAAGGTCAAATGACATCATTTAAGCAACCACATCCCATACACACACATACACACATATATATGCAGTCTAGCATTAGGCAAAGATACTATTCAAGAATTTAAAGATGGATTTAAATCCAGTTTTCTTATGCTGTGGTCATCTTCTAATCATAAAAAAATTCTATACTGGTAAAAGCCGAATCCATAATTATGTGTAAGTGTTTGTGTGTTTATATTTCTCCCAGATTGAGGTGATGCATGAGGAAAGCCAGGGAGGCTCCACCCATGTTGCTGTATCAAACGAGAGTGAGGAGTGTCTGTCCAATAGGCGCAGGTATAAGAAACGGTGCTGTCAGCACACGCTCCATTGACCCCAGGTGCTGATGTCATCAGATCATTATATTAATGAAGAAGAAATTCACACTTTCTAGTAATGTTTTTTAAGTAAAGACTTTTCTAAGTTATTCTCTGGTATATAGATATTTTTTAAAACAAGGTAAAGTCAGAAAGAATATTATCAGTGACAGCCACGTCAGCCATTTCTGGTCTGTACTAACAGCTCCTCCGACCTCATGACAGATGATGGGAAAACACGATGTGAAACCAGATTATTCAGCAGAGCTATGTTGTTGAACTGATTCATTTCGAGTATTGATTCTAATCTCAGTGGTGGGTTTAAGTGCATGTGAGTGACGGTTGGGTTAGGGCGAACAACCCCAGTCTGCATGACCTTCAGGGTCTCAGTGAAACAGGACATGTTGTTTTAAGCAGGGATGGAGAAGCCTGTTAAATGTGTTCATATAAAAACAGAGCAGAAAGTAGGTCCTTGGGAAAATATGTTCTCTATTTTTTGCATAGAGAGATGATGTAATCGATCAGTCAATCAGAAGAATTTGAGAGCAGGATTTCATGTTTTCTCACACAGATATATTACTCAGTCAAAATCCACATACTCTCTGGAGGGTAATGGGGGGGATGTTTCCTGGTTTATGTGTCTGATTCTTTAAAGTCAGCTAAAATATTCCCAAAACTGTTAAACAATGACAAAACCCAAAGAATTAAAAGGAATTTCCAGTAAGAAATAAATTAAATGCAAAAAATTCTTTACCGTTGTCATTCGTCCCTAGAGGCCAGTCTCAAACTGTGGTCCCCAGACCACTGGAGGTCTGTGGGCGTCCCCTAATGCAATGCTGCAGCTAGCTTACCAAAGGATTGTGTTTAAAAATAATAATAGCTTAACAACAGGTCACTAAAAAGAAAACCTGAAGATTCTGTTGGAAAGTTTCTCAGGGGGTGTTGCAGGATTTTGGTTTTTGAACTCTTATTACCATACACAGTATGCCACAGGCATGCAGATCTAGGTTGCTGTGTCAAATGTGATATGACACTGATGAGGCAGTGAGCAGAGCTGTGCCCCATGCTGGCTATGTTGACTATCTAGTGACTGAAATAAACTGTTTTGTTTTTTTGCCAAAGCAACCCAAGTTTATATTTCTTTTATTATGCTTCTAAATTACAAATAGCCCTGGAACACTTGTAAAGAACTTTTTTGATTTCCATCTATTTTCTATCATTGGAAAGATCACACGTTAAATAATGGCAAAACCCAAAGAATTCATACTTTCTAATTTTAATATCTTATTGTTGGTTATGCAGAGCTAAAACTCATCAGCAGCTCATATGAATCACAGTTGTGAGAAGTGTTCTCATTAATACACCTTAAGGCCTCAAAGCTGTTCAAAAAGTTAAGCAACATATAAGATAAGGTTTCTGATCACTCAAAAGTAGGACATACTTGCACAGAAAATCTTTGGTCTTTATTGCAAACAACATGAAGACAACTGAGTTAGCACAAACATTAGAGCCACTATTTTTGTTTTTTGTAATATTAACTGTTGACCAGTGTCTCAGATTTTTTATGTAAAAGCAGCAGTACAGGAATAGGTGTTCTGGTAATATGGCCGACACAGTAACATCACTCTGATTGCTGTGCAGTACAGATTACCCAGAAATCCTCTGGAGCTGTTGGATGCTGGAAAATATATGGCTGCTCGCCACAGTGAGCGCACATCTGTGGAGTGGCCATGTGAGGTAATCATGTGATCATAGATACAGGGGTGGTACAGAGTCTTCCCCTCCCCTGAAAAGTATGCATGCATCATCCCTGTCTTTGCCATTTTCAGCTCTACATTTGTTGGGGTGGTTGACCAGGTATGGATAGGTCACTGAGCGACTCACCACGCTGCCAGAACTAGAAATGATATTGAGGAAGTCGTACCTGTTGATCAGGTAACGGTATGAATAAGATCTCGTGTGGCTCACTACATGAAGATCCAGCTCCTCCCAGCAGACTGCCAGCACACAAAGCACCATGGCTGTGGTTAGCAAGTGCACACATTGCCTCTTGTGGATGCGCCGAAAATTCATGAACATTATGACTACATATATTTGAACATCAACAAACTTCAATGTTTGAGTTTTCTTATTTTCTTTTCCTTTTACCTTTTCTATTTCTGTTCCTCCAACTACTAAACTACTATGTCCAGTAGGCCTTTTTCAGGTTCCTTAACAAAGATTTTCTGGATTGCATGCAGAAACAGTGGTGCACCATCATGGTGAAACCAGATCTCAGCAGAGTTCAACTTCCCTCCTTCAGCAAACAAAAGGCAGCATGCTGCCTGTTCCTTTTCTCTGTAAAGGCCTGTGCTGGTTTCATTTCTCTGCTCCACTTTCTTGTTCTTCAACCACTCGGGTTACTGAAACACGTGGAACTGGATTGACCAAAAGCACCTGGGAAAATACAGAAGTAATTAGATTTTGAATCATACTCTTTAGCAGGAACACTCATTTAAATTTGCTGGACATTGAACAAGTAAGCATCAATAAACCATCCATACAGACGCATCATTAAACAAAAGAGAAAATTATTTAAGATAATTTTTATTATTTTTTTAGAAGCCAGCAGTCAGTAATTATCAAGCTGATTAGGTTTTCTGAAAAAGGTTTTCTTACTGCTTGCATGTTTTCCCTACGGAATCAATGTAGTCAGCTATTGTCAAAGTTTAAAAACTTTACATGTTTGTTCTGATTAAGAAAATGCAACGGAGGAAGAAAAGCTCAACTCTAGACTAAAAAATTATTTGCTGACAAAGACACTTGACATTTGTTTCAAAAAGTCTTTTCAACATTTTACTGTAATTATCATATTGTTAAAAGACCTAGATGATTGTTTTGATTAAGGAAACATGGGATAAGGTTGCTGGCACTCATGTTTATGATATGAAGTAAATGCTGCATTCTGGTTTGTATTGGGAACCAGATTACATAAAATTTTTGGTAACACTTTATTTGAAGGGGTGTGCATAAGACTGACATGACACTGTCATAAACATGACATAACATCTGTCATTAAACTATCATAATTTACAAAATCATGCAAAGTTGGCATTTTCAATGGACTTTTAATACAACTTTCAGAGCAACTTTGCATTAAAAGTGTCATTATTTACCAAATGACGCTTCATGACAACTGTCATAAACATTCATAAAGACTTCTTTATGTTCATAACAGGTCTTATGTTATGTTTATGACAGTGGCATGTCAGTCTTATGTACACCCCTTCAAATAAAGTGTTACCAAATTTTTCTTTCTGTGCAATTGGTTTTTTGTAATAGCGCATATTTTTCTTACACACAATGCTATAGCTTATATAATGTATTTCAGGGTCAGACATGATGAAGGAACCGAAACATTTTCTTTTTCTCACATGCCAGGTAGATTTATGGGAAAATGTACTCAAAGTACATTAGTATTAATTAGAAGTGGCACCAAAAACACAACATATTTTGTTGTATTTTTAAATAAAGAAGACATGCACAAAATATGAATGTTTAAATCTCACTTTTTTACAATATGAAATTTTTGAAACAAATACATAGAGCAATAACTCTCAAATATTAATTTTAAATACCCAAATCAGACGTTTACAAGAAAACAAAGACAAACTTAAACTCTAACTAATCTGGTTTAAAAAACAAAAGTATTTTAATCTGAAAAGTGAATAGTTTCTGACAAGTTCCCTGGTATGTCAGCACACATAGGTGTAAACCCAGATGCATAGTTAAATGGGAGATGTTCCTGGACAGATGAAAGCTGTTTGGAATGCAAATATAAGTAAATCCAAATGAAAATATTATATGTTTGCATATTAGGGCGGTTTAGAGCAAGATGTTCACAGAGCCTTACTAAAAGTAAATAACAGACTAGTTATGTCTTTGCCTCTGACGTCAAGACAAGTCAGCAGACACATGAGACTCAGGAGGATCCCAGTGGAGCAAACCAGTTTGGCTTACCTGCATGAAGAGGCAGCCCCTTTACCTCAGCCAACATTAAAATACAAAGGGCTGAACCCGATCATTGGAGTCATGTAGCAGTCCCAATTTGTTTGTGTCTGCGTGTTTAAAGGAGATTGACTCGTCTCCTGTTGCTAAGACTGATACGGATTTGGGCTTACACTGTGGCTCAGTCCTGAATGGAACCCTCACTGCTTGGGTTTGGTTTCATGTAACATGTAAGGTCTATAAAGGAAGGATACAACTTTACAAAAATTGCCAGCATTTGGAGCAAAACATTAAAGCACGTGTTGGCTCAGGTAACATGGCTTGTGTCAGATGATCATAAAAATTAGGCTGGTAAGAATTTGGATGGTCCTGATGTTTACTCATCACTTTAACAAAGACATACCAGACTAGTAGACCATGGCCTAAAATTTTAAGGTCCTTTTTTTTCTCCATTTATTTAATGCTTTGCTGTTTTTGCTAGCACTTACTTTTGTATCTTTTTGAGCTAGCTGTACTGTGATGTTAAAAGCTTAGAAACCTTGATAAAATGCTAAATTGTATCTCTTAGGTAAAGTGATGGGTTGAATTCAGGTTACAAAGTACGCTATAAAAGTGTCAGAAAAAGGACAGAAAGAAAATCCCTCAGTAGCTGCATTTCCATTAACCATAGAATTGTGCAAATTGAATATTTAAAAATAAATTTGCTCTATAGAAACATCCCAATTTTGAATAAACTCTGTTTTTGATAAGTTGTTGCAATGGGATGAAGTTGTTTTTCAACTATATCGCTGATAGACTTTTTATAGCATCACATAAGTCACAGTCAGCTGAATATTACTGGTTTGTAGTTATTTTTTGGGGTTTTTTGATCCGGACTGTGTGCAGCTGGTCCATCAGAGCTCTATTTCTATTTCATAAAAAGTTGTGTTACATTTGAATGTGTTGAATCTTCTCTAAGTAGCTGCTCCTACAAAGGGGCTTGTTGCTCCAAAGCCCAAATAAAACCCTGATGGCTGATAGATGGTGAGCGCTAGCACCATGGCTGAATTCTGATTATATTTCATGTAGTTATTTGCATTCGTCGCTGCCATGGATTTTAATGACATACTGTGTGAACAAGTAAGTCATTACAAGTGAAAAATCATAAGTGAATACTTGTGATTTTAAATTAATTTCTGATTTAATGGAAACATCACCTTTTTTAAACTACAGAATATTGATAAAGATTTGTGCACATTTGTAGTGGAAACACAGCTAGTGTTACATGTACACTGTCTAAGAGTGAAGACAGCCACCAGTAACTAGTGAGACAACAGAGATATTAACTGTAGCTAGAGCCTTCTTTTAAATTAATAATAATATGAGTCTTAAACTGTAGAATCAAGCAGCCAGTTGGCTTAGATCATTATAAAGTTCTATGATGAACTCAAAATTGTTGGGCCTCAAGTCCAAACAGTATATTATATATATATATATATATTTTTAAGGTTTTATTGGCTCTAGTGGCCTTAGTTAATTGACAGGTAAGTGGGTTTTGAGAGATGGGGAAGACATACAGCAAAGGTAGCCAGGCCAGGAATCGAACCGGCGACGGCCACATCGAGGACTAGGGCCTCCATATGTGGGTTGTGCAGGGTCCTGTGCCACCACAGCACACCCCGTCTGAACAGTATTTTAACCAAAAATCAACGTTGCTTATCCATGAAAGAAGACCTCTGCCAGTGAAAGACAGGAGTGGCAACTGTTATTTACTGGGGTTGCTTTTCTTCAGCTGGAATGTTGTCTGTATGTTACCTTTGGCCCAAAACCTTCTGATGTGAGCTCAGAATTTGGGGATCAAGAGTATCCTCTTCTCTAGCATCTCAATGGGAGGGATCACACTTATTTTTATTTTCTTAATTCTTTGCTTTTCTTTCTGTTTCCCTTTGCTTGTTTCTAGTTGAATTGTGCAGGATGGAAGTCAGTGCTTTTGTAAAAAGTACAAATAAACAAAAAACAAATTGTTAATGGTTGTATTTTTGAATAAATCTTGGCATTGTAGCAAGGCTTTTTAGAGCCACTGTAGCATCTGAAGAATGTGAGTCATGTTCTGTAATCAACATAAATACAAAAACATGTATCTGTGGAAAACAATGACACCACCTCCAAACACACTAGCTACTCTGTAAAGGTGTTAAAGACAGGTAATCCGTGCTGAACGGTGGAAATTACTCACAGCTGGGTCAACTCCATGTGAGCACACAGAGAGAGGATGATCAGCTTCCTGTTTGCTCTTCTTTGTGCAAAGGGTAGAATACATGTTGACACCTTCTCTGTTCTCTCTTTCCTCTGAAATTGTTTGAGCTCTCATCATGCTGGTCTTCCTGCTGTTTATTGATATATGGCTCACTGACAGCACAGCACCGTATGAAGGCGGGGTGTCGGACCCTGCATGTTTTCTTTTTTTTGTTTTGTCTGTCACTGAGCCAGACTGTCCATGCAGCGATGCCAACTGCTGATCCTGGTAGTTTCGATATGCTGTGCTTATTTAGAGCAATTTGGACTGCAATGAATCTTCTTCAGTGCAAAATCTGAAAGACTGCAACTTGTCTCAGCAGAACTCCTTACTTAGAGGTATGAATTAAGAGATTCCTTAAGTCATATCTTAAGATATGGCTTAAGAATTATAATTATTTTGTTTGTGTTAATACACAAAATGCATAGGCAGTCTACAATCCGGTAGTTCAATCACTGAGTTAACTACTGGTATTCTATACTGATTATAGACTCTTAAAATTTTGGGATTTCTTGAACTTTTGCCTTATTTTTGAAAACAACAATGAAGGACTAAGTGAAGGACTAAGTCAGGATGTCGCTTTGGAAAAACTCCTTCTCCTTCCACAAATTTTTATATCATACAAAGATAACCTGAAAATGGGATTTACTAAAAAAATATCTATCCAAACAAACCCAGTCATATGTATAAAAATAATTCCCTACAAATTTAGTAACTAGTTGCTCAACCCTCAGCAGTAAACACCTACAGTCAGGTTCTGAACTTGATGACAGATTGAGGAAATAATGCGGTCATCTTAATCAGGGATATGTCTAAGCCATGCAGGACAGGAAGCCAACCATAACGTTAAATAGAAAAATTCAAGGTTTCATAAGTTACAGTCTTCAGCGGTCTGGAGTTTGACTGTACACCACATGTAACAGAATACACACCTTGCAAAAGGTAGAACTTTTGCTTCATAACTTGGAATCATCAAAATGTTTTTTAACAAATGTTAGTTGGGCCTTTGAATAATATTTTGGTCAGCAGTGGTTTTGGCTTAGAACCCTTGGATGGAGGCCATTTTTGCCCAGTTTTGTCTGTTGTTGAATCATGAACACTAACTTTAACTTGATGGAGTAAGGTCTGTAGAGCTTTAGATGTTGGCAGATTCTTTTCTGTCTAAAGAGAACTCTAAGCAGAATGTTATTTGAATCAGAGGGCTGCTGGACACCACCACAGAAATGGCACATATAACTACAAGCATCAAACTTAAAACCATGTGCTAATTGGAAACTGGGCATTGTGTGTCACACAGTATATTTCTGTTTAGTTTGCACTTCTGACAACTCTAAAATCTAAATAGTGCTTCTCAAATGGAAGCAAAACTATAAAGATAATTTTTCAGTTAACATGTTTAAGCACATTCGGCTCTTATGAAACAGATTGAGCAGTTACTGGAACTTCTCACTGTCTTCAGTTATCATAGGACATTTGCTGTCTAATCAATTTTGAAAAAATTAAGTATGTTTCAATAGTAGGTACTTTACTAAACATGGAGAAAATAATATATTACACTTAGTTTGGATCAATGATTTATCATACTCTGCATGCTGTTATCTGAGAGGACATTAGAGAGCTCAGTATCTCTGATAAACTCTGGGAACTCAGGAGACTTTTTTATCCCTGAGGGTACAACTTTCCTCACCTCTATGAAGTTTTCCATCTGCCAGTTCTTCGCACAATTGATAATCAGACATATTTTGACTTACCGGGCTACTTTATGGTCGAGTCTTTGACTGAGTTCAAGTAAAGATCAAACTTTCCATGCCCGATCTGTTCATCTCACGTTAGCATATGTCCGTCTGTGAAAACTCCTAATTCTTTTTTATCAAATCTGTTGCTCTTTGAACAACTCCCACTTCACACCTAAACACTCCTCTGCTCCAGTTTAGCTGAATAAACTATGAACTGTTTTTTTAAACTGCCTTGGATGTGTTGTAGAGGGAGAGGGAATGTTTTTGTGATTGGATCATGGAAGAGTGGGAGGAACCACTTTGTTGTCTCATTTGGCTTGTGGTTTAAAGCTCCATGTTCTTACAAAGTCACGATTATCAGATTTTGTATGCATTTACAAACAACTAAGGCAGTGGTTCCCAAACTTTTTCTCCTGAGCCCCCCCCAGTGGTTTCCAAACAATTTCTGCCCCCCCCCCCTCCCCCCCCATGGATTACAAATGGCTGTCTAGTTGAACGATGTATGGGAGGGGTGGGGAGGGGGGAGAGAGGATTCTTATAGACTCCCTGCCTCTGGGGGGTGGGGGGATCGACCTTTTTGGGGCAAAATGAATGTACGTAGCTGAACATAGACAACATGGGTAGCCTACAGGCTACTTGTTAAGCTTAAGGTGCTGTATTGATATTAGCTAGCTAGTCATCTTTTTTGCTAACATTACCTTCATCCAACAGCTTTACTCAACTCAGTCGGTTAGTTTGGGGGGAAAACTGAAAAGTTCTTTGCGTTTTGCTGCAATGATTCTAAAACACCTGCGTAGCTCTGCACAGCAGCAACAGGTCTCCTTTGCTGCCGCACAGGTGCAAACCCAGAGCGAGCGGTGTAGCTCTCGTGTTGTGTTTAAAGGCAGCTCGGAAAAACAGGTTACCATATGTTAACAATAATAATGGATGAAATAGTTTTAACTACTGATAAAAGTGACAGAGGACACAGATATGGGAAGTGCAGAAGCCCCTACTGTATAAAATTGACATAGGAATGACAGAGTTGGCCATTCGAAGGTAAAAACCTAACGCATACAGTGTTCATGTATTTTTGTTCATCCAGACAGCTTTCCGCGCCCGCCCTGCACTTCTTCTAGCTCCTCCTGGGGAAGCCCAAGGCGTTCCCAGGCCAGCCAAGAGACATAGTCCCTCCAGCGTGTCCTGGGGCTTCACCCAAGGCCTCCTCCCGGTGGGACATGCCCTGAACACCTCACCAGGGAGGTGTCCAGTAGGCATCCTGACCAGATGCCCGAGCCACCTCGACTGGCTCATCGATGTGAAAGAGCAGCGGCTCTTCTCTGAGTCCCTCCCAGATGACCGAGCATCTCACCCTATCTCTAAGGGAGAGCACGGCCACCTTGCGGAGGAAATCCATTTCGGCCACTTGTATCCGTGATCTCGTTCTTTCGGTCATGACGCAAAGCTCATGACCATAGATGAGGGTGGGAACGTAGATCGACCGGTAAATCGAGAGCTTCGCTTTTTGACTCAGCTCTCTCTTCACCACGACAGACCGGTAAGGCGCCCACTTCACGGCAGACGCTGCCCCAATCCACCTGTTGATCTCGGTTACGTCCACCAGGCTCGTTTGATGGGGTAACATTAAAGGAGACCACACAAGGATTTAATATCTTAATGAAAAATAGAATTTATTAAATTATATTAAAGAAATAAACCTGAAAAAAGAATACCTGAAATGAGAAACCAAATTAAATTAAAGCAGAACCTATAATTGGCCAGAAATAAGCAAACGCCAAACAAACCTAACAAATCTTAACCAAAAGATACAAACCAAACCAAATGGGGGGCTGAGGAGAGAGAAGCAAAAGCCTCTCGACTGCTGCATGTCTAGCAGTTTTAAGGCTGCAGAACACTAATCAGGGCAACATGCATCACCTGCAGAGATCTGTCTGCAGAACCCTACAAGGAAAAAAGGGCAGGGCTCCACTGCAGCCATAACACCTTCCCCCTTAAATCAGAGGATCCCAACTAGGACCTCTGTAGGCATTTTTCCCTGTTAGTCTGGTCCATCAATGGCACGAGACAATGCATCAGCCAGCACATTTTCAGTGCCTCGAATGTGCCGAATTTCAAGGTTATAAGGCTGTAGAAATAGGGCCCATCGCATCAACCGCTGATTGGGGCTCTGTAAAGAGTGCAAAAAGGTTAAAGGGTTATGATCTGAATATACCACAACAGGAAACGCACCCCCACCCACATACACATCAAAGTGCTGCAGTGCCCAAATAAGAGCCAAGGCCTCTTTCTCAATGGTTGAATAGTTAAGTTGATGTCGATTGAACTTCTTAGAAAAGAAACACTGGATGGTCAACCCCTTCTTCATCAGTCTGCAACAAAATGGCTCCTGCACCCACTTGACTTGCATCAACCTGTACCTGGAATGGCCGGTCTAATCTCGGAGCAGACAAGACTGGTGCAGTGCTCAAGAAAAACTTGACATTTTCAAATGCCTTCTGACATGCTGATGACCACCTAAACTGGACTTTAGCCTTTAATAGGTCAGTTAATGGAGCTACTACAGTAGAAAAATTCTCACAAAAGTTTCTATAGTACCCCACCATCCCCAGAAACCTCATCAACTCCTTTTTTGAGGAAGGAGGTGGGAAACCATCAATGACTTGGACTTTAGCTCTTACTGGTTTCACTTGTCCTTGTCCAACAACTTTTCCCAAATAAGTCACTGTAGCTCTTGCAAACTCGCATTTAGCCAAGTTCACAGTTAGACGAGCATCCTGAAGACGCTGAAACAACTTCCGGATACGTAGCACGTGTTCATTCCAGGTGTCACTGAAGACCATTACATCATCCAAGTAGACAGCACAACCTTCCAATCCAGCCACTACTTGATTCATCAACCGCTGGAAAGTGGCAGGTGCATTCCTAAGGCCAAAACTCATTACAGTGCAAGAGTATAATCCTGATGGTACAATAAAGGAAGACACCTCTTGGGCTCGAGCAGACAAGGGTACTTGATAGTAACCTTTGAGCAAATCAAATTTACTCACATACCTTGCAGTTCCAACCTGATCAACACAATCTTCCATCCGAGGAAGTGGATAGGAGTCGGGCCTTGTAATGCTGTTCAGTTTCCTATAGTCAGTACAGAATCTATAAGTACCGTCAGGTTTTTTACCAGCAAACATGGCGAGGACCAACTGGAACAAGATGGTTTAGCCAGGCCGTTGTCCAGCAAATACTGAATTTCTGACTCCAAAATCCTACTTTTCTCAGGAGGAACACGATAAAAATGTTGACGGATGGGCTGTGCATCTCCCACATCTATGTCATGCTCAATTAAATTGGTGCATGTTGGAATGTCACTGAACAAGGCTTGAAAATCCAAAATGGACTGCTTCAACTGCTCACTTCTTTCTGCAGACAAATGACTTAATAATGTTTGTAGGTTAGACAATATCTCAGAGTTTAAGTCTGGGCTGGAACACAGCATCATCTGGAGTCTGCACATCCTCATCCAAGCCTGTGTTGCAGCTCAAATCTGCCTTCACAGAAGCAGCAACTGCCTTCACATCTTTTTCTTCCAAAGTACAACCAAAGTAAGGCTTCAGCAAGTTAACATGGCAAAGCTGAGTTGGTCGTTTACGGTCCGGGGTAGAAACCACGTAGTCTTGGGCCGACACCTGTTTCAGCACAGTATACGGACCATAAAACTTTGCCTGAAAAGTTGAACCCTGAATGGGGAGTAAGGCGAGCACCTTATCTCCTGGATGAAACGCTCTGTTTTCAGCTTTCTGGTCAAACCATCGCTTCATTTTTCTCTGAGCCTTTTTAAGATTCTCAGAAGCTGGTTTGCCAGCCAAGAAAAGTCTGCGACGAAAACCATTGACGTAATCAAACAGGTTTGATGGTGGCTCAGACCTCTCCAAGTTAGTTTTTAACATGGCAAGAGGACCACGCACATGGTGTCCAAACACTAGTTCATTTGGACTGAACCCTGTGCTCTCTTGTACAACTTCATGAGCTGCCAGAAGTAGCCAAGGTAGACCTTCTTCCCAGTCTCTACTCAACTCTGTGCAGTATGCCTTCAACAACGCCTTCAGGGTTTGGTGAAAACGCTCTAGCGCCCCCTGGCTTTGAGCATGATATGCACTGCTTTGTTGATGGACTACACCAAGTTGTTTCAAAATCTCACCAAACATGCGTGAAGTGAAATTGGTACCTCTGTCAGTCTGAATGGTCTTTGGAATTCCAAACACTGAAATGAAATTAGACAAAGCTTTGAGCACCGACTTTGTTGTAATGGTTTTCAGAGCATATGCTGCAGGATAGCGAGTGCTTTTACACATGACCGTCAGTAAATACACTGATCCTGACTTTGAAGGACTCAGTGGGCCAACACAGTCAATGATCAAGTGTTCAAAAGGCTTACCAGCAGCAGGTATTGGAAAAAGTGGCGCTGGTTTCAATATCTGATTAGGTTTCCCAGTTAGTTGACAAGTGTGACAGGTTTTCACAAAACAAGCAAAAAATATATAATATATAATATATAATATATAATATATATAAGGTTGCAGAACACTAATCAGGGCAACATGCATCACCTGCAGAGATCTGTCTAAAGAACCCTACAAGGAAAAAAGGTCAGGGCTCCACTGCAGCCGTAACAATCTCCCACTCCCTTCTTCCCTCATTCGTGAGCAAGATCCCCAGATACTTAAACTCCTCCACTTGAGGCATGCCCAGGGGAACCAGCAATACCGTTTCCAACATGGCTAAAAATGTTCAACAACTACATGTTGGTGATAGCTGCATCGGGGGATAGCTGGTCTGATGCCAGAAAGCATGCGGTTCTACTTCGTGCCCTGGGTACAAAGGTCCAAAGGCTTTTCTACAACCTGCTGAATACCGGAGACATGTTTACTACTGCTATTACTGTCCTTAATGAACATTTTGTGCCGTATTGATGCTTCTCCTTGGGTTTCTCCCATTGTCGTGACACAAAGAAGAGACAGGGGAAAGCCACGCATGTGTGTTGATTTACGGGAGCCAAATAAAGCAATTGTTGCTGATTGCCATTCATTACCACAGATGGATGAACTGTTCTCAAATCTACAAGGGGCTACTGTTTTTTCCACGATTGATTTAGCCTTTGCCTACCACCAAATGCCTCTGTATCCTGAAAGTATGATATTGGTATTTATCACCCATGATGGACTTTATTGTTTCTGCAGAGTTCCTTTTTGCTTAGCTTCTGCCCCATTAACGTTTCAGAAAATGATGTCAATCATCCTTGCAGGTTTGCCAGGTGTACAAGCATACCTGGATGACATCTGCTATATGTCTACACAAAAAGTACATGATGAAAATTTACAGAGAGTACTTCAAGCCTTGACTGATGCCGGACTCAAACTGAACATGCACAAATGTAAATTCAATCAACCTTCACTAAACTACCTGGGTCACACCATTTCAAAAGAAGGTCTTCAACCAGATCAGGATAGAGCCACTGCTGTGATTCATGCTCCAACTCCCCACAACACATCTTCTCTGAGATATTTCCTTGGTCTTGAATCATGGTACAGTAAGTTCATTCCAGATTTTGTGACTGTTATTGAGCCATTACGTGCAGTGCTTAGAGACTCCACAGATTTAAGCTTCCAGTGGACAACAGAAGCACAGTCTAGCTTCACTTCACTTAAAGATCTGATAGTCAATAGTCTTGCCTTAGCTCTGTATGACACTGAGTTACCAACCTATGTTACTAATGCTTCAGATTATGGACTGGGTGCAGTGTTAACTCAACTACATTCGGATCAAAGTGAGAGAGTTGTTGCTTTTGCATCAAGAACTCTTTCTTCTGCTCAGTGCAAGTACTCCACTGTCGAACGTGAAGCTCTTGCCTGCATTTGGGCTGTGAAAAGGAGGAGAACCTACCTCTGGGGTCGTTGCTTTGTTCTTTGTACAGATCACCAAGCACTTATGACTTTACTTACCTCTAAAGCTTCTGGCCGTGCTGGATTAAGGATTGCCAGATGGTCTGCTCGACTGCTCTGTTTTACATACGACGTCACTTACTACCCAGGACATCAAAACGTTACTGCTGACTGCCTGTCTCGACTACCACTAACTGCTGAAAATGAAGCAACAGAGGAACCTGACATGATTGCTGCTGTTTTTAAAGAGTCACTGTGCCGTTTCTCTTCCAGAGTTCACTTCTGCCAGTGAAATCTGTCCAGAACTTTCACTACTGTGTAACCAGATTGAAAAAGGTTGGCCCATATGCAAAAAAGGTCTTCCAGAGAACCTTACTCCATTCTTTCAGATACGACATGAGTTGTCAGTTCGACATGAGACGCCTGTTCACTGATATTGAGATTGACAGATCAACTAGTTGTTCCTGCTTCACTGCGTGCCACAATTGTTGACTTGGCACATGAAGGACATGAAGGCATTGTCCATACCAAGCAAAGACTGCGTGAACTTTTCCGGTGGCCACAACTGGAAAAATTTATACGGAAGGTACGGAATTTGTAGGGAAGGTAATCCGATGTATCTTCTCTCAGATAATTGTCAGTTTACTTCTCATGCATTTAGTACTTTTCTGAAAGAAAGAGAGAGAGAGAAAGAGAGAGAGAGACTGAAGCTCCAGTGTATACTACCCTAAAGCAAATGGTGCTGTGGAAAAATTCAACAGAGTGCGAGACTGAAGCTCCAGTGTATACTACCCTAAAGCAAATGGTGCTGTGGAAAAATTCAACAGAGTACTTTAGGAGTGCATACAAATATCTGAAAGAAGTCACAGCTCATGGAAGGAAGCTGTAACAGAATTCCTGCACAACTACCGAGGTACTCCTCAGGCAACCACCGGAGTAACCCCATTTGAGCTACTGAGAAACAGAAAGATGCGCACCAGGTTAAACATACTCCCTGTAGAACTGAAAAACAAAACACATGCCCAAATACAACAGAGGGTGAAACAAGCAAAATAAAAAAGGAATACACAGACAAGAAAATGACAGCTAAAGTACCAAACAGTCAAAGTGGGTGACACTGTTTGTGTTCGCAGACCTGAGCACGTTTCTAAAGGATCTTCAAGATTTACAGAACCACGGACTGTCATGAAGAAAGTTGGACAAAACACTTTCTTACTAAGCAACAGACGCAAGTGGAATGCTTCAAAACATGCGCACTTCCCAATACAAACCTTAGCTGGTTCAGAACAAAACAGTGATACTGTAGTGGATACTTTTGCACTGCCAGGAAACACTAATGAACCTGCTGAGTACAGAAGTCAGAGATCTAGAATTGCACCAAGATGGTTGACAGGTTTTGTAAGATAAAGTGAAAATTAATGAAAATCACTCCTGTTCAGAATGGTATTAGTGTTCTTTAAGATGAGTAAAGATTACCGTACTACTGTTCTGCTAAAGTAAAATACAGTAAAAAATAAATAGGTTTAAATGTTCATACTGTAATGCTTATGGTTAACAGTGAAACTGGTAATTTTATTCTAATGCTGATATTCATTTAATGTACTGTTGCTACTTGAGCTAATATGGTTCGTAAACTTTTCATATTACTTTTGGCTTACTGAAATGGTAATTTTACAAACTTAGTTTCCTGCTGTCAGTTATACAGTGCAAATGTTACATGTAAGTGCTTCAGGAAAAGGGAAAATTTTGTCTTGTTATTGCATGAAAAGAAAGCAGGGGGAGCTCTGTATGTGATAAAATATGCTGCATGAAGAAGAGAGTAAAGAGAGAACTGAAGCTGAGCTAAGTCTCTAGCCTGATTATTCCACTATTTCTACATAGCACACCACAACACTCTTAATGTGTTCTGCATATTCTGATGTAGAAGGACTAAGTTTATATAGTGCTTCTCGTCATAGCAACCACTCAAATTGCTACCAAAACCACATTCACCCAGTTGTGATCACATTCATGCAATGACACACACATCACTAGGCAACATGGGGTTGAGTGCCTTGCTGAGGAGTTGATTGACATGTGACAGGAGGAAGCTGGGATCAAATACCCAACTTTCAGATTGTAAAAAAAAACCCTACTCTGATTAACAGTCAGACCATAAATATTTCTTCAAACAGTTCATTATTTTCTGGGACCCAGAAGTTGCAGCTATTTATTCATGTCATTTATTTTGATAGTGAAACGGTGAACAATGTAAGATTTGCTTTAGTTTCATGCTAGTTGCCCCAGAATAAGTTCACAAATAAACTTTCAAATTTTGAATGATCCATATCTTTCAGGGGTTCTACTCACTGTGCTTATTGGTATTTTTACTTTTCTCTGCAGACACATCATGACAGAGCTGATTGAATCAGAAAGAATTTATGTGGAGGAATTACAGAGCATCATGGAGGTACAGTATATGTGCATTCTCAGCAATGTCTTTTTGTTTCCTTATATCCAAGTAGATGTTCTCAGGATCTTGGGTTGTTTTGGAGCTTGATGTATTGATTTTAGTTTCATTATTATTCTGTGTTCCTTACACTCTTTCATAAGATCAGCCTGGTTTAGATTTACCTTAGTCAGTTCTTGTTTGTAGTTTATTAGGTTTGATTAATTGTTATGTCTAATTATGTCTGTTTATATGAAACAATGGACAGATGACACAAACTGGAAACCAATGGGGGGTGGGGGGAGTATTATGATGTGTTATAAACATTGGGAGCTTATTTATTTATAGCTTAAATACCTTTACTGGGCTCAGGTTCATCTCGGCAGATAAAGCACATTATGTGAAAACATATATCCCCCCCGCCCCCCGGAGGCGACGATACGTGATGGGTAAAACTTGCTACATTTACCTCGTTATGTGCGCGAGGTGAAGGAGCGAAGGGCGCGCTTAAGTGTATGGGAAAACATCATCAGCGCGTGTTTTGGTGCCCCTTCTGGTGCAGCGCCCCTATGCGTTGCATACGCAGCATACCCACTTTTTGTGCCTCTGCTTCCCAATATTCTAGGGGAGGGGTGTCCAACTCCAGTTCCCAAGGGACACCGTCCTGCAGTTTTTAGATGTGCCACAGGTATAAAACACTGGACTGTATATCCAGGCACATCTAAAAGTTGCAGGGCAGTGGCCCTCCAGGACTGGAGTTTGACACTTGTGTTCTAGGGATTACTATATGTGTCATGTTGCGTGTAGCAGTTTACTCAGTTGCAGCAGGTAGGGTATGGAGAGAGAGTTAAGAATTTGATGAAATCAAGAATACAACTTACAAACAATTTTAACATCTACGGTAACACAAAAGAATCCAACAAAGCCTTGCAAGAAACCATGGGAACATCAGGGTCAAGAGATGAGAGTGACAAGGAATAACAGGACAAACTGGCAAGTTGTGTCTGAGAATTTAAGACCTGGGTTGATGAGCAAAGTAGTTGGAGCAGGAGCCAGGATGAGGAAGGGGAAAGAGAAAGTGACACAGGAGAGCGAGACTGAAGCAGTCATGTGGTTCGTCCTGAATACACAGCTTTGTCACACTTGCTTCTTAAACATACTCCTGGATCACTTGACATGCTTTAAAGACTCAGCACAGAAGACACATCACCTATAAATATATAAAAACTCCCCATACAATAGTCTCATTGACTGGCAAAAGGATCTTACTGTTACATTAAAGCAAATAGTGAAATTTATTAGAAATGAATGTAAATGGTCAAGATGTTGTAAATTGCATATTAAATATTAAGGTTTGTTAAGATATCACATTCAGGTTTATTAAGAAATAAACGTTTATTCAATGCTTTAATGTTCAAAATTTGGCTGAAATTAAACCTTCCTGATTGAAGCTGTAGTAACCTCCTGATTATGGCAAAGGATTATTGAAAACTTTGAAAATGTTATTTGTTAGTAGTGTCTATTAGAGAAAGTTTTAAACTTCTGTAGACCCTCATTGGTTGCAGTGTTGTATAGTGACGAAGTAAAAATACTTCACTACTTTACTTAAGTATATTTTGGAGTACTTCATACTTTCCTCGAGTATGAAAATTTTTGATAACTTTCACTTTTACTTCACTATATTTTCGAACTTAATTTCGTACTTTTACTCCGATACATTTTCAATGTGTGGTTTAGTTACTCGTTACAAAAAAACGAGAGAAATAAACGCTCGTGTTTTGACCCCAACTACTGATTGGCTGCTACAAAGTCGGTTGCCTCCTTACCTGGGCTTGTTCATCATCACCAATAGGAAACACCCATAGACATAATATAATATAAGAGCAGACCCCGCATTGGCTGCTCCGGCGCAGGAAATACGGCGGCCATCTTGGAGCGGTAGTCCCTCCTATTTTGCTCAAACAAAACAACAGAAGATGCCTCAGCACGGAGGGATATTGTTGTTTGGCTCTATGGATTATTGATGTGAGGCTCCACAGACAACATTTCACAAGTAAGATGGACATATTATTGTGTATATATTGTGATTATAATATTACTTTACTGTACTTATGTCCACCGGCGAGATGCCAGCTAATATTAGCTACAGTGCTTTGGTGTAATACGGGTTCAGCCCCGATATGAAGGATAACTGAGATTCTGTAAATCTAAAAAAATTAATTATTCTCTAACATTAACTTAGATTATTGGACACAAGAGCCTATATTAAAAATGAAACAATGTAACACATATTATAAAACTTTACACAGGTGGTAAAGACTATTATGTAATTCTTTCACTTGTAAGATACATCCCAAATCTTACGTTTTTGTTTTGAAAGTTCCATAAGACACGATATGAGGAATAAGAGGGAGAATCTATAAGAGAGACGGATTCACTGCAGCAGGATGAATCTCACATCAGATTTTGGACTCAATATACATATATATATATATATATATATATATATATATATATATATATATATATATATATATATATATATATATATTATTCAGTATTAATCATTATTTGTGTTTGTATGGTTATAGTGTATTATTATAATAAATTATTCACGGCTGTGTGCTTTGTAATATGCTCATCATACATCGATATCAGAATATTCCATTTCTATTCTATTGTTATAGCCACTAATCATATTTAAATATGCTGAACTAGGTATTAAAAACATACTTAAATAATGCAATTGTTTATAAATGTAGCTTTGATAAATGTTTGAATATAGTTCCCAGTAACAAAAAAACATGTTTTGATTGATTAAATGCGCTGATATGTCATTTTGCCTGCTAAACACATAAGGCTGAGTGGAGTGGTCTACCGATCCTATTGTCTCGTCAGCAACAATAGGCGCGAGAGCGATCCATGAGGGTCTATCCTTATATTATGTCTATGGATACACCTGTTTCGCTTCTCCCATTAAACACAAAGCAAGTCTCGCGATGAGCAGCAGCCACATGTCCCTAATGCCACACATAATGACCAGTTGTTGCACCAATAGTTTGTGAAGTAGAGAAATCGTAACAGCTTTTTTTCTTCATGTTGGCCACATTTTCAGCACTGACCACTTGAAGGGAAAACTTAAGGCTTACAAAAACTTTGTATTTTCTGTCCTGGAGTGGAAACTAAGAAGCTGGTTCAATTGTAAAGCAGGTTAAGTTAACCTTGTGCTGGAGGTAAAGCACCTAATGATTCCTGCAGGTTTATCTATTAGCAGGTTTAATTTTGCCTACACTTGGTTGTGTTCATTACTTTACCTGTATTTGACAAGTTTACCAAAATATAAAAAATGTCATTCAAACTGCATTTGCCTTGTTTTACTTTTTACTTATACTTTTCATTACTTTACTTGAGTATATAAATTTTTATAGTACTTTCCATACTTAAGTACAAGAAAATTCTGATACTTTAAGACTTTAACTCAAGTAACATTTCAGTCAGTGACTCGGGACTTTTACCAAAGTCATATTTTGGAGAGGTACCTATACTTTTACTTGACTCTGAGATTTCAGTACTTTATACAACACTGATTGGTTGGTCATTCAATACAGACTCCAGTGACTTTGGTTTCAGGGACTAAGAAGATGTTATCAATCAAAAACCAATATAAAATCAAGAAAATTATAGACAATCCTGGGCTTCGTATGAGTACGATGCCCATAAACTAGGGTAAATCGTTTGGTCACGGTGTCACGTTAGATTTGTCATGCAGCAGGGGTGCGGTAGAAAGGGGAAAAGGAACGACAAATCTAGGGGCCCGACCAACAGGGGGCCTGCCACAGTTTAATTGTTTATTTTTTGTTCATGGTAATTAAAAAAACAAATTGTACAAAAATTTGTAATATGACAAATTACAAAATTAATCATATTGTATTTTTAAAGATTGTTTTTAGCACTAAAAATGTAATGTTCCCACTCCCAGATCAAAAAACACACATTCATATTTGCCCTGAACACCCCCCTATTTGCTTTAAATGGTTCGTCCCTGCTTGGAGCACTTGAGAGTGATGCTTAGCAGCAGTCAGTGGAGACACAAATGATTGTGGCAGTTACTATGCTGCTAAGAAAAGTTATAAAATCAGGTTTTCAAAAAAAAAGAGAGGGGAGAGAAAAAGGAAAGAGTGTTGATTTATAACCCAGTTTTTTCTCCTAGAGAGGTGAGAAGACTGAGATTATCAAACATTTAGCATAATTAGCTTAGCTACAAACTCCTGTTTGCCTCCTTTTTACTAGAATTTAATGAATTAAGGAAATAAATTACCAACATATTCATATCTTTAACTTGTCCCTTGCACCTTTTACCACTTAACAGATGAGTCAATCAGCAGCAGCTCTAACCCACATCCCTCCTGACCCGTCCTCTCCTGCGTGAAATTAAAGCGTCACTTTTATATAATTTTTTTTTCACATATTTTTTAAAACTGTCATTATGTTGTGACAGTATGATATGAGAGGTAATCTAATAAAAATCAATTTCCTCTGCCTTCTCCCAGTGCTAGAAACAACCAGTCACTGGCAGGAGAGTTTTAGTGCTGTCAATCACAATATTCTGTAGTGCTGCTCATCCTTCCTCCCCCTCAATTTGTGCCATGCTGCAGCTAGCATAGCACAGAGCTGTCTAGATTCAAACTGTGAATGCTCAGTTTAGCTTGCATATTTACCAATGACGGCAGATACATGGTTTCTTGTAATGATAAGTTGTTTCTCCACCATTAGCACATTTAGCAGTGAGTGAATGAGGCCAATTGACAGTGCTAAGAGCGTCCTACTGGTTCTGATTGATTGTTTTGGTCAGAACAGTGCATTACTTTAACCAGCAATAATAGCTCTGGATGGAGGGGATTGATTATTTTCACAGATTATCTATCTCATAACAAACTGCTATGACATCGTACCAGCTTTAACAAATATGGAGAAAACATTTTTTATTAAAGTTATGTACTGCAGCTTGAATAAAATGCAACTACATAGCATTTTTGAGAAGTCTAGATTGCTTTATGTGTTTTTGCACGTTGCTTTTGACTGTTGCTCATGGGGGAGAGACAATTCAGTAATCTAAAACTAATAGAAAAGGGAACTTCCGGAAGCAAATGGAGTAGACGGTTGCATCAGAGCCTCTCTCCCACGTAGGGTTGCCATCCGTCCCATAGAATACGGAATCGTCCCGCATTTGATTGTTAAATGTTGCATTCCATACTGAACCAATATGGGACACGATTTGTTCCGTATTTCTTTAAATGTCCGATAGACATGCCTATCACACACATATTAACACTAATTATGGCAATAATGACCAGAATAAAACACAGGAAATATGAAGATCAATCTATGGTTGCGGGAGCTAAAGGACCCCAGAAGCTACGGACCGACGCTGTTATCAGGGTTGCCTAGACATGGACACTGCGCAGTTGCGGTGAGGTACTGTCAACCAGCGTCTTTTTAAAACGTCCTCCTCCCAATTTTCCACTGTCCTTTGAAGTAAAAAGATACAGACATGATAAGGAAGACGCAAATCCCAATCAGAATAATGTTAGTGAGGATGAACACAGGCACTTTAAAAAAAAGAAAAACAATGTGTTCATTGTGGAGCAGTGTGCTGCTGTATGAATGGATCAGGAGAAGACCTCAGCAGACCCTGATATCCTCCTGACTACCAGTAGTTCATTTTTGTCCTCTGTAGAGGACATTTCTAAACTTGAATATCTCCCACCCCCTGCATTCTACTGAATTAATTCCTTTTGGTATCTGGAGAGGACATTTAAGGTTTTTCAATGATACCACATGTGAAGGGGTGGGACTTTTTGTACGTACCTTTTTCTAATTCATAAAAATGGCATTTATCAGTAATAACACATTTTATGGGAAGAGACAAAGTAAGTGCATAAAACCTTTTATTACCTTACAAAGACTGTGGGATTTAAAAAAATGGTGATTGGACAATATTTTTTTCCCTGGTAGCCAGGAGGATATGGTAACATTTTGCAATGATTAAGTTTCTTATTGTGCTTTTAGTAGACTATATTGGTTTGATTATTTACTTATTTAATGTATAATAATATCAGCCAAAAATAATACAAAGGATAATTTAAAGAACAAGTCATACATTATATCAACAGTAAATACATAAATACTTCCTACTATAAAAGGTTTGTTAGGGCTTTCTGTAGGTTTTATTTTGAAATGTTTATATATTTTATGAATTTATTGTTCAGTGGTCATTTATACACCAGTCACAGATCTGTAGCCCATGGGCGGTTCCAGATGGGGGCCAATGGAATGCCAAAAATGTTATACTAAATAAATGTCTTTATACAAGTGCCTCCCTTGTATAAAGACTTGTAAAGTGGCTCACTTAATATATCAAATGATGAAATATTGCTCAGTTGTTTTTTTGTTTTTCTTTTTCATTCTTTTTCAAGTGTTGCCATAAATGAAAAAAATAAAGTCAATAATAAACACATCCATTATGAAAACCTTTTAGTCAAGTACAGCATAATGACAGTATCAATACAACTTCTACATCCTGAAGCCTGTCTGTAAAGGCTGTAAAACCTTACGTTAGCTGAACAAATCAATATGCAATGTGTACCGTATCTGACATACATTAAAGATTTTATTTCACCTGAAAAGGCTTTTTACTCAACTGTAATCGTGTTAGCCACACTAGCACCGAGTACCGTGTTTTAAGTCCTAGGCACATTTGAACCCTCAAAACCATGAATGTCAGACTTACCCAGCCTTGCAAGAACAATAGGCATCAGTGATCTTGTCCACAGCTATATTTATGCTGAGGGTGTGAGGATCTGCTGTTTTCCTCATCGACCGCTAGCTGTTCACTGTGACGCGCACAATGTTGGAGGCATCGCGTGGCTCAAACACCTTGATATCATCTAAAAAAAGATTACATGAACTTGTTGTTTCCCTGGTCCATTGTCGTGGCTGATATTTTGTGAAAATCCGGCAGAAATGCTGCACTAATCGACTCAGAAATACTCTGCAGAGAGTCAGTGGAAATGAAAAATGCCATGTTTACAAATAGAAGCTAAGCTGTTAATGTGAGACATATAGTCACGTGGGACTTTTGAGGGGCGTTTCTGGGCGGAGCTTGGTAAGGTTCATTGAACCAAAGAAAGCAAGGCAGATGCAAGCCTTTAAAATTGTGATGCTTTTTATGGGTCAAATAGACTCAAAAAATTGTAACAGCAGCTGTGCAGGGGGGCCCAAACAAATATTTTGTCAAGGGGCCCACGATTCCTGGCGATGCCATTGTCATGCGGCCATGCCCTCTGGATTTATTAAAGTTTCGTACCTCTGTACCAAAATCGGGTAAATGAAAAGGGTGTACTGAAAATTTTATAGAGCACTGTGGAGTGATTTCTACTACACATTTTATGTTGCATTTACATCCTTGCATGTGCAAAATCAGGTGAGTTTTTGTATATATTTAGGCCTCCAAAAAGCCACTTGAATTTGGAAGCTCACTACAAGAGTCACATTTACCCATCCGACTCCCTCCACACTCACACTAGTAAGCTGGCAACAGCTGAAAGGATGTTAGGAATGTGGTGGAACAAGTACCACAGAAACTCCAAACTAATAACTTCCAGTAGCTGACATCCACTGCTATTTTCCTCTATAAGCAACCCCTAATGCCAGCCCATTCCTACAGTAGGATTGCTGGGCAAATGTTTGTAATTGTACAAACATCTGCACAGGTCCCTCTTGAAAAATGAGCTCTAGATCTCAACAGGGTTTACTTGGCTAAATAAAGGAAATCACATTTTAAAATTGCCTTCCTGTGCAATTCTGCTTGATTGTAGTCTGTCTGTTGTTTTGAAACTACAAAAGAGTCCCCACCTCCAGGAAGCAATTGTTTTAAAGTAGACAAGGGTCTGGACCCTCTTGATGAACCAACTAGCGTAAAACAAGGAGCTGGTTTTTACCAGGCTACTGCGGGACAGGACAGGATGGTTTTGGCTCATCTTAAATGTCATTCCAAAAGTCATAACTTTTACATTTGTGAGAGAGATTGATGAAAAACCTACTTTGCCTTCATTGACTACTTTTTCCTTCATTTTGCTCTATTTATCTCTGTACCTGCTCCACAGGGCTATGTTGCTGAGCTGAATAACTCAGAGCTCTGCCACCTCATCCCCCCCACATTAGAGAATAAGCAAGATGTACTATTTGGCAACCTGCCAGAAATATATGATTTTCACAACAAGTAGGTAAAATTTTTTGTTGTCTGTCTTTGTGTTGGTTTGTAAATAGACAGGGAAGACAAGGAAACCATTTATTTGGTTAGTAAGACAGTTATGTATGATTTTGTATGTGCTTGTGCTTTAAAAATGGTCAGGCAGCTGAGCAGCAGCGTATCTTGCAAATTTATGATGGAAATGTTTTGTGAATATGGCTTGTGAGTACATTACTTTATCCACGGTCTACACTCACTTATCCTTGTAGAAGAGTACAATGCCTATCTCCAGTAGTTATTGAGCAAGACGGGGGTTCACTATCGGCCAGGGCAATACAGAGATTCAAAAGAAAGACAAACATGCATACACTCACTGCTAAGGACAATTGAGAGTGACCAATTATCACAACATCTGAAATATCCAATTCAGTCCCATAGACGGTTTAAAAAAATGATGTATGATGTATATATTTACTGTCAGGTGAAAATTATCTGGAATAGCCTTTTCTCTTATGGTTTTTTACACTGGAGCTGACAACATTTTAATAGGGATTGAGGGTGCATTCACACCAGACTTGTTTAGTCATTTTAATCACTCCCCAGTTCTTTTGCGTAGAAAATACGATATAGTTGAGGAGCACAATTGAACTCTGATGCAGACCAAAAAAGTGAACTCTGGTCTGCCTACAAAACTCGGTCTCTGTTTGTTTGAAGTGAACTCTGGTGTGGTTCGTCTGTATATGCAAATGCCAACCAGACTGAAGACTGCTACAAAAACAGGAAGTGGACTACAGCACAGGGCCTTTTGGGTAAATGCCACCAAAACAAGTGTGCGTGTCTTGTGGTCTTTTGCTAAAGATAAAAGAGAAAACTACAACTGCGAAAATCTGACACAACTCCATTTTTGTCCTCATTTCATGAAGAAGAATGTTGCATTCAGTATCTTCTTCAGTGTTTTTTGAGTTGATTCCTTCAGTAGTTCTTGGTGCTGTGCCACCACAGGCTCAGGTTGCTCAGGTTGCTCAATGGGTTTGGCTCATTGGACACATGCAGTGAGAAAGTGAACCACATCAGCTGAAAATGTAACATTTGCAACTTTAATAGCCAGTCAAACCGAGTCTACCAGAAAATAACCCTATTCTCCCATCTGTCAATAGAGCCAGCAGCAAGGATCATGATAATAGAAGTATTTTATAAGCACACATAGTCAGGAAACGTAAGTGGCTTCATTCATAAATGAATGGATGTGGCTTCATTCATAAATGAATGGATGTGTAACAGGTTTAGGCTTAGATAAGTTAAACCAGATAAAACTTATTTGGAGAACTGCTTTAAAATGATGATTTCTGAAACTGTTAAGTCAGACTCAACATTCTCTGTTTAAAACTAGTTTTTAAAATGTTTTTTTAACTCTGCAAATATGATTCTGATTTGCAGCATATGGATTCATGAAAATTTGTCTGATAACTTGTAGAATAGCAGGAATTTAGTTTTGACTTTGTTTTATCTGCAGAACCTTCCTCATGGAGCTGGAGAACTGTGCAGAGAATCCAGAACTGATTGGAACCTGTTTTCTGAAGAGGGTGAGTAGATGAACAGATTGAAACACTACAGTGATGGATTCAGCATGGGAGATTTGGTTACATATAGAAGCATAAACTGGAACCAGACAGCACCATGAAAAACATGGCATACCTGAAGTTGAGATGTGTGTTGTATGTTTGGAGAAACAGAACATTTGGAAGACAAATGAAGGATCAGATTTTATTTTAATTCAGAGATGGATTAAAAATGTGTGAAGTAGCTGTCTATGGGGTGCTGTTTGTAAAGTTACACAGTCAAAAATTAACAGCAATAAGCCACAAATCACCAGCAATAACCCAGGTGATTTGTGCTAGACTGTGTCCATCCAGCCATAGTCTTTTCCATCAGTAACTAGATTGTATGTCGGTAGTTAGAGAAAGAAGTTATTTAAGGCAGTGGTCCCCAACATTTTATTACCGCGGACCGGTCAAGACTTGGAAAATTTTGCTGCGGCCCGGGAGGGGAGCGTGGGGGTTGGGGGTCGAATGGCGTGAATGTTGGCGCTCCCGCTAAATCCTGAATATACCCAATTTGGACTGTCTTGGCCCTTTCATCGCAGCCTGTGAGGTTTTGCCTGACTGGAACAAGAATACAACCTGTCGAATGTGACAGGTAGCCAATCAGAAAGCGCGGTGCCATAAGAACAGAGGGGAATCCCAAACAGCTGACATATCATGCAACTGAGAGTTTGGTGGATATCGGAGATGATATGTGGAAATGTTTATTATATGTAAAGGTCATTATTATATATATTTATGTTTATTCAGTTAAAAATGTTACCTGTTTCTTGTTACGTCTTTTATCTCTTAAAATGACTCCACAAACTATCACTATTGCTTCTACATCGTCATCCGTATTTGGTTATTCTAAATTCCCGCTATGTTGGGGGTTTTGTGGATTTTCTTCTGGAATCGCGATGTTTGTGACTGGAATCGGTTCGTGTTGCTCCTGCCTTGTGGCTGGAGACACGAACCGATCCAACCTGTTATACTTTTATCAGAGGTTTGGAGAATCCTTAAATCTTTCCTTCTGAACCAGACTTAAGACTCACAAGCTCTCATCTCCTCTCGACCACTGTCCAATCGCGCTTTGACTCTGGTTGCTATAGTAACGTTCACATATCCCTTCAAAATAAGATACAGATGCGCCACAAATACGAACATTTTACTTTCATGAAAATTTTAACTCATGTTAACTAACGGGATCCCTGAGCTTGTTTCTCTGTAATGAGACGGTCCCAATCAGGGAGTGATGAGAGAAAATGACACCTGATGTGTTGCTTATATGCACAACCTGCTTGGTCTCTACATGGCAAATCAGCATGAAGCTTCTTTGCCTCATTAGCAGCCGGTCACCGCATGTTACGCACAGCGGCTTGTAATGTGGGACTCACCTACCGGTCCGGGATAAATCCATTCTGGGCCTTTTCCCTTCGCACAGAAACTTTCCAAAGACATCTGATATGTTTCTTACTCATTTTGCTGCTTGTGGGCTCAGTGTTGGCGCGCAAGTAACCGAGATAATCCGGTTGAAGGATTTTCAAAATAAAAGATCCTTCAGACTCGAATAATACGAAAAATGGAAATATTTAAATATTTCTTGCTCAGCCCGGTACCGGTCCACAGACCGGGGGTTGAGGACCACTGCTTTAAAGGACGCGAAGAACGTTCGGTTTTCTGAAGTAGGCATCTCCTATCTGCCTTTCATTCGTGATGAGTATGTGTCACTGCCAAACAGGGCGGAAAAGGTTCCAGTTAAGATTCTTAAACTGGTGCATTTGACTCTTTCATTAGAGCTGATGTTTTGCCGTTCTCGGTTGAATCTGAGGCAGGTGCCTGTGTTCCGATTTGGAGAATGGTATTAAACATGTTGTTCCATTACATAATGTGTCTCTCGACTGCGAACTATTTACTGGTGCACAGTTGGCTGTGCACCAGTACAGCCAACTGGGACATGTCTGTGGGCGGACACTGTGCGGTTGGATTGGCTAGTTAAGTCGGAGCCGATTGAACGAGTAATTTCTCAGATTGACCAGGATAACAGGGGATTCCCGGATGTGTATACCTCATGCGCAATTACTCGAGCCATGCTGAATGCTCAGAGCGGGAAAGAGGAGAAATGTGTGGAAAAAAGGACTCTTCCGTTGTCCAGCTTTCCCATGTCTCTGTCTCGCAGCGAGTTCATGGGGGAGCAGCAATCCGAGGTTTCTCTGAAGAGTCTTCGATAAGGTGCGCCCGCTGAGTGAAATCACGGACTGTGCATGTGGATACTTCCTGCAGGACTCGTTGTTGGTGAGGAAATGGTTACTGACATTGTGGGTGAGCCAGTATTTCAAATACTGTTTCCCATTAAACTCCGCTCCGCAGTGTTAAAAGTTGCTCAATGCGAGGCTGGCCATTCTGATGTAAGTAAAACGTATGACCGGGTTCTCAGACATTTAAAAAGGACGTGTCGTGTTACATTAAGATGTGTCATGTCTGTTAACTCATTGCTAAACCCAATCAGGTTTTGAAACCGTTCCCATTACGCCCAATTGTTGCCGCATCTCAGCCATTTGAGCATTTAATAATTGACTGTGTTGGCCTGTTACCTCCCTCAAAGGCTGGGTCATTATATCTGCTCACTGTGATGTGTCAAACTACACGTTATCCAGCAGCCTATCCATTACGGTCAATAACTGCTAAGTCACTTGTACGTGTGCTCACTCAGTTCTTTTCGGTGTTTGGCATCCCTAAAGTCATACAGTCTGAACAAGGAACGAATTTCTCATCACATTTGTTCAGTCAGGTTTTGAAGCAGTTACGGGTGCGACACAGTAAAGCAACAGCGTATCATCCAGAGAGTCAGGGGGCGTTAGAGCGCTTCCACCAGTCTCTGAAATCTCTCCTGCGAGCTTACTGTACAGAACTGGCGGGAGACTGGGAGGAAGGTTTGCCGTGGCTGATGCTGGCCGCCAGGGGGGTAACCCAGGAAAGCACCGGATTTAACAAACTGGGTTTTGCGCACAACTTGAAGGGTCCATTGGCTGTGGTAGTGGACGGGCTTAAAGAATACGCTCCACCGACAAACTTATTGTATTATGTATATGGTTTCAGAAGACATTTGTATCTGGCGAGGGAACTCGCTAAAGAGAAGCTGACTAAAGTGCATAGGAAAATGAAAAACCTGTTTGATCGCCGTGCTGAGGCGCGCTTATTTCTGCCTGGTGATCAAGTGTTGGCTTTGTGCCCAATCATGACTTCTCCTTTTCAGGCGAGATTCACTGGTCCATATACGGTTCTGGAGAGGGTTTCCGATCAGAACTACTTAATATCAATGCCAGAGCAGAGAAAGAAAAGCCAGTTGTCATGTTAACATATTAAAATCATATTGTGCTCCTGATGATTTATTTCAGCCACAGTGTGATGGCGTTACCCCGGCGTGTGCCGTAAACAGCCTTCCTGGGGGGAATGACACTTTCAGCACCACGGACAGCGCACTGTCACCTGTGGGGAATGACAGCATCCCCTATGAGTTGGACAGCGTTCTGATTCATGGTCGTTTAAAAACCTTTTAAACTTTGGGTAAATTGGACACATTTTTGGCTCACTTACCTGCAGGTTGTGCTAAACAGTTAGCAGAGTTAATTGGTGAATCTCCTTGTTTATTTTTGGACACGCCAGGTCACACACACCTGATTGAACACTATGTGGATGTGGGAGACGCTAGATAATGTTCTGGAACTAAAAAAATATACACACATTTATTTATTTATATCCATCTGTCTGTCTAAATGAACAAGAATCTCAACATTGGAGAAACTTATTGTCCACCAGATTCAAATCCTACTATTTATGTGTCTGTCTATCCATCCCTCCTTCAAGAGAAGTTCAGAAGTAAAGATATTTGATAAAAGGTCATTTTCTTATTTATCTGGAGTGTGTATGTCGCTCCATCCTATCCAAGAGGGGACTTGTGTCATTTTATACAAACCAAGTGGGGACTTCCTTTCTGTATTGCAAATCAATAAATAAAATCCATTCCTATAAATGTAATTTGAAGCAACAAGTATTACAAATTCACACAATTAAAAAGTAGACATTTGTTATGTCTCGCATGGAATCATTCATAAGTTATATTGCGTGGCCTCAGAGAAAACATGTTTTCTGTAATACAAATTGTAACACAAAATGCACTCCTTAAAATAAAGATGGAGAAATGTTAATTTTTAAATTTGGTTGAAATACGTTTTAAAAGTGGCTAATGAATGTTTTGGAACTGAAGAAAATGTATTTATGAAAACACAAAAGAAGAAAACAATTTACTTCTGTCCTTTTTACATTACATTTTATCCTTATTGGTTTTTCCAAGTCCTGCCTTTAAATTCCTCTTTAAATAAAACTTATATTTTGCTTTAAAAAATACTAACGTGTGTTTCTAGATCCTGGTTTGTTCTCAAAGTAGCCTGTTTTTCAGCTGCTCCACAGTCTGAAAAGGTTCTCTAGGCTTCTTTGTATTGTTAAGTGGAGTGTGTGAAAAGCACAAAAGTGATGTGTGTAAAAGGGCCATTGAAATTCATGTCCCAACCTGCTGTGGCGCTGTTGAGCATTAACTCTACACACTGGCACACACTTATGTCCCCTCCTAGCAAAAGTTTTAAAACATTTCCAGATGGTTAACATGTTTTTAACTTGATTTAGAGAATGTCCAAGAGGGGCCCTGCTCAGATGTCCATAAATGCATCTGAGTGCATAAATGCACGCGCGTTTTTTTCTGTTTTACTTTTTTAAAAATCTCAAGATTTTTTAATCTTGAAATTAAAAAAAAAATCACAGTGCGTACAGCTACGGGTGCCCCTGTGCTCATCTACTTATTACAAGTCCAAAATACGCACAATACAACTATGCCGTGGATAGATAGATATGACAAAAATAACGACAGGTTAAAATTTGCAACATTAAAAAACAATAATAAAAGAATAAAATAATTTAGAGCAGCAGGACAACCTAATAGTTCCAGAGCATCATTACGTTACGGCGCAGTGGCACTCCGCAATCTGGATGCGGTGGGTCTAAAACCAGAAGGCTGTGCAGATTATATTTGCTGCATGTTCCATAAACTGTGCGGGAAAGAGATGTCTGAGTAGGACAGATAACCAGCCAGACTGCTGACAATATTTTTGGATTAAAAACAAAATGAAAAACACCAATGAATAAACTTTAATGTGCTTGTTATTTAGCACAAAAATTAATTTTGACAGCCAACCTGAAAACAAACAATAAAAAAACTTCATGGGGTATTATGGTCCAAAGGTAATGAACATTACTAACTTATACAAAGAATTGTTATATTGTACATATTTTATAATACCTTGCTGCATTCTTGAAAGGGTAATGCTTGCACTGAAACTGCAAGCATATTTGGGGTACAAGCTTAAAACTTGAAGGGATCCTTCCTTAACATTTTATCCAACTCATATCTTATGGCTTCCCACTCAAAAATATTTTTCAGGAAGCTGCCAGCCGAGATCTTTCCTGTCTGATTTAAAATGAGAGATAAATAATAAAAAAGAAAACATAAGAAAGGATATAGGTGTTCAAATCCCAGGCATCAGGAAAGGTGTTCTTCAAGTTTTAGGTGTGTCTCTGGCACAAAACATCTCATTCAATTAATTTTGATGTTACTACATATCATCCGAATGCTGAATCAATGAGGTAGTACTTATGCCATTTTATTCAAGTGTGTTTAACCAGTTACATCAAAAAGTTGAAGAACCATTCAAGAATGGAGTTAGACAGCCCTTCTGGGATAGGTACATCAAAGTACTCACACGGCCAAAGTGGACAGTTCATTGGTCAAGCATTTTAAGAAATACTTGACAGGAGAGACATGGTGCTGCCATCTTCATTTCTTGTAGAAAAGACTCTTTAAAAATAAAAATATTTGTACATTTTATAAAACTATAACATCCTGGTCGTGGAACACTAGACCACCTCTACACCCTCAGCAGGATCCTGGAGGGTGCATGGAAGTTCGCCCAACCGGTCTGCATGTGTTTTGTGGACTTGGAGAAGGTGTTTAACCGTGTCCCTTGGGGGATGTGGCTGGTCTATGGGGGAGAAAGAGTGGGAGGAGAAGCAGCTGGAAATGATGTGATCAAAGAAAAACCTGTTGAGATAAAAAAAAAAAAAAAAAAAAGTGTTCAGATTTCAGAAGTTCTTTGTTTCTCTTCATCTAGCTTGCAGCAACAACAAATGACATGGACAGGTGGAGAGAACTTTGCCTGTACTGATGCAAGTTGGTTTTTAATTCAAGTAAACAACCTAGCTGCAATCAGTGTATTCAGACAGGGCTCATAAACAAAACTTTAAGAATCATCTCAGCTTGGGGGCACTGATGTTTATAGCAACCCTCAAATTTTACAAAGTGACAACAACAAGCATGACTATAAAAACTATCATTTGATTTTATCATGGCCAATTAAATGTATTAAGCACAGGTCCTGTTGAACTTGATTGACTCCAGGAGGCTGATTTAGCTAGCTTCCAACATATTGTTTCCAGCAAAAGAAAAAAGTTACAAACTTGTCTAAATGTCTTCAACCATTCGCGGCACAATCCCACTACAATTAAGTCCTAAAACTGCCTTCAGCAACTTTATAATGTAACACTTTGGAGATTTTTTGGTTTTAGAGTACAAAAATATTTTTGACAGATTCAGGGGTCTACTCACCGAGGTTTAATGTTGCATGCAATGATGTCAGCTTCTTCTTCTTCTTCTTGGATTTTTGTGGAATCTGTCCTTATTTTGATTATTTTTAATCAAAAACATTGAAATGTTTACAGAACCAATTTGCATGCAATCACAATAGAAAATCCTTCCTCATTCTTCTTAAATTTATTTGGAGTAATTCATTGATATCATACTCAAAAGTCGTAGGTTAATTATAAATAAGTTTTTAAATCAACGAAAACCCTCCGGTTTTGCACTTTACTGAGTTATTTTTAGATACCAAATTAATTTCTTATGACTGATACATCTGGCATTTATTTGTAGTAATTTCTTGATATTCCACTAAAACTACATGTAAATTGTAAATATAGGTATATAAAAAGGCTAAAAAAAAGTCTTATCAGCAACAACCTGTTGTGATCATCAATACGAATGAAAGATAACAACCTAATGAGCCTACTAGGAGGCAACGGAGGGACCGCCTGAAGCCATTCAATGGGGCTGATAACTACTAATAATGGCCATTCTATGGGATGATAACATCCGAAGCGGGTGTTATTAAAGGTTAGCAAAATCGAACTTTCTTTTGATAGTCCACTTCCAGTTATTAGCAAGTGAATTTGCATATAAGCTAAATATTTAGTTTGGAGGGAAAGCTTTAGTCTGAAGTTAAATATTTGATTTTCTAGCTACATATCTTAGTTTAGGGCTAAATATTTAGTTTATATACATAACTTGATGAGTCTGCTGGGTTTTTTTAGACAGAAAAGTTCTGAGCTTCTTTGAATAATGAACTGAGTTTAATGTACTGCTTGACAACTGATATTAATTAGAACGTATTTATGATTTAATTTAAATGACTGAAGCCCACATTTGTGGTGAATTGGTGCTATAGAAATAAACTGAATTCAATTAAGTTTATAACAATTACTTATTTAGCTTAGTAATTGTGTATTTAGTTTGAAACTGACATGTGAAGCCTTGGTGTAAATTCAAACTGGCAGACTTTTCAGCCTCACCTGCATCATCCAGTTGCTGCATTATGTTCATTGCCGACAACCTATCAGCACCAGAAAATGCCCCGTCACGACCCATCACCGATCAAGCTCCCGCTTATAACCACCTTCATTCATGGCATTATTTGCTTTCCAGCTGTGCTTAACCCACCTCCGCTCCTTCTCCACCTCCATTCTCCCAGCTCTTCAGGATTCCATTCTTTCTCTGACCTCCACCAACAGTGTACAGGCCCTGGGGGGGAAGACATCCCTAATCAGCATTGGGAATGCTCATCTAAGCTAATTACAATTCACAGCACAATGTCTTCTGCCGGGGCCAAGAACTTTAATCCATTTATGTCAGTAACTTTTATAATTGCTGTTTTTCTCTGTCTGAGTCTCTACAGATTTAATTATATATGAATGAAAAACATGGTGACATTAAAAATTTAGTTTTTTTCTCTTATGACTAAATAGACCAGATTATTGCTGTTAATATTTGGCTGTATAACTTTACAAACGGCACTCCATTGTTGTCAGTGTCTAAAGTAAAGCCTCATAAAACATGGAATATTCTACTGGTCCCGAACATATGAATGAAGTGCTCCTGTTCACTCTGACATGTCTGTGTTGTCAGAAAGAAGAACTTCAGGTGTATGAGAAGTACTGCCAGAATAAACCCCGCTCTGAGGTGGTGTGGCGGCAGTGTGGAGACAGCCTCTTCTTTCAGGTAAAACACACTGGACTTTGCTATGACTTAGAACAAGGTGTCTGGATGAAGATTACCATGTGCTGCATTAACGAACAACCTAATTTCTTTTTATGAAGATGCGACATTCAGTTTTTCCCCCAGAAAACTTGCTAATCCTGGTGGTTGGGGAACTGAGGTGGCCCATTATGTTTTTGTTTTAAAATATGTTAAGTTGACAGGAAATGTATAAATAATACTAGGTAATTATGTTACAGTATGACATTTTCAAAAATACTTACACGCACAACTATAGAGTCTTAAAAATAACAAAAGAAATACAATTCAAATAAATATCAATTATTTGTACTTCTGGTAAATGCAAATTAAGTCACCACCTCCTTATGGTCCCCCATTCTTTCAGGGACCACATAAATGCTAATATTTTAACATAGACCACGGTATAGAAATGATGCATTTGTGATTTGAGAAAATCAGTGCTTTTAAATTTGATTTAATGGTTTCAGCACAGATCATTTAACATTTAAATTTAATATTTTAAGAAGCTGGCAAGTTTGCTTTGTAAAAGTTCAAAGAACGATTTTCATAGTTAGACTGTTTTGCTACGATAGGTACATTTTGATGCTATAAGTTAAATCTTTGAGTTCAAGCTCTATTTGTTAATAAATATATATATTTATAAGCTGTCACTGATTAGCCAATTAAACTAACTCCTCTCAGACTTGACTAAATCCATGTTGAAATGCTGTTAGTGGTGCTGATGTTCTTGGCAGCAAGAAGGGCCCCTAAATTTAATTCTGCTCAAGGTCAGCCCTTGGACCAGCCCTCCATCCATCCATCCATTTTCTTCCGCTTATCCGGGGTCAGGTCGCGGGGGCAGCAGCTTCAGAAGGGAGGCCCAGACTTCCCTCTCCCCAGCCACTTCTTCCAGCTCCTCCGGGGGAACCCCAAGGCGTTCCCAGGCCAGCCGAGAGACATAGTCCCTCCAGCGTGCCCTGGGTCTTCCCCGAGGCCTCCTCCCGGGACGTGCAGCGGCTCTACTTTGAGTCCCTCTCGGATGACCAAGCTTCTCACCCTATCTCTAAGGGAGAGCCCGGCCACCCTGCGGAGGAAACCCATTTTGGCCACTTGTATCCGTGATCTCGTTCTTTCGGTCATGACCCAAAGCTCATGACCATAGATGAGGGTGGGAACATAGATCGACCGGTAAATCGAGAGCTTCGCTTTTTGACTCGGCTCTCTCTTTACCACAAAAAACATTTACAAATCATGAAAGCAATCATAACAAAATCTTATAATAAAACATAGCAGGGTAATAAATATTACACACAGACAAAAAAAACAGACCGGTACAGCGCCCGCTTCATGGCAGACGCTGCCCCAATCCACCTGTCGATCTCCCGCTCCCTTCTTCTCTCATTCGTGAACAAGATCCCCAGATACTTAAACTCCTCCACTTGAGGAAGGACGACCCCTCTGATCCGGAGAAGGCACTCTACCCTTTTCCGGCTCAAGACCATGGCCTCGGATTTGGAGGCACTGAGCCTCATCCCGGCCGCTTCACACTCGGCCGCGAACCGCTCCAGCGAGAGCCGCAGATCACGATCTGATGAAGCCAACAGGACCACATCATCCGCAAAAAGCAGAGATGATATCCCAAGGCCACCAAAACGGATCCCCTCAACACCTCGGCTGCGCCTAGAAATTCTGTCCATGAAAGTAATGACACAGAATCGGTGACAAAGGGCAGCCTTGGCGGAGTCCAACTCTCACCGGAAACGAGCCCGACTTACTGCCGGCAATGCGGACCAGACTCTGACACCGGTCATACAGGGACCTGACAGCCCGTATCAAAGGGCCCGGTATCCCATACTCCCGGAGAACCCCCCACAAGGCCCCCCGAGGGACACGGTCGAACGCCTTCTCCAAGTCCACAAAACACATGCAGACTGGTTGGGCGAACTCCCATGCACCCTCTAGGACCCTGCTGAGGGTGTAGAGCTGGTCCAGTGTTCCACGACCAGGACGAAAACCACACTGCTCTTCCTGAATCCGAGGTTTGACTATCCGACGGACTCTCATCTCCAGGACCCCTGAATAGACCTTACCAGGGAGGCTTAAGAGTGTGACCCCTCTGTAATTGGAGCACACCCTCCGGTCCACCTTTTTAAATAGGGGGACCACCACCCCGGTCTGCCAATCCAGAGGAACTGCCCCCGATGTCCATGCGATATTGCAGAGTCGCGTGAGCCAACACAACCCTACAACATCCAGAGCTTTAAGGAACTCCGAGGAGCTTTTTAACCACCTCGGCGACCTCGTCCCCAGAGATTGGAGAGCCCGACCCAGAGTCCACAGGCTCAGCTTCCTCAACAGAAGGTATGTTGGTGTGATTGAGGAGGTCTTCGAAGTATTCCGCCCACCGACCCACAACGTCCCGAGTCGAGGTCAGCAGCACACCATCCCCACTGTAAACAGTGTTGGTGCTGCACTGCTTCCCCCTCCTGAGACGCCGGATGGTGGACCAGAATCGCCTCGAAGCCGTACGGAAGTCTTTCTCCATGGCCTCTCCAAACTCCTCCCACGCCCGAGTTTTGGCCTCAGCGACCACCCGAGCCGTATGCCTTGCTCGTCGGTACCCATCAGCTGCTTCTGGAGTCCCACAGGCCAAAAAGGCCCCATAGGACTCCTTCTTCAGCTTGACAGCATCCCTCACCGAAGGTGTACACCAACGGGTTCTAGGATTGCCGCCGCGACAGGCACCAACGACCTTGCGGCCACAGCTCTGATAAGCCGCTTCGGCGATGGAGGCACGGAACATGGTCCACTCAGACTCAATGTCTCCTACCTCTCCCGGAACGTGTTCGAAGTTCTGCCGGAGATGGGAGTTAAAGCTCCGTCTCACAGGGGACTCCGCCAGACGTTCCCAGCAGACCCTCACTACACATTTGGGCCTGCCAGGTCTGACTGGCTTCCTCCCACCGGAGCCAACTCACCACCAGGTAGTGGTCAGTGGGCAGCTCTGCCCCTCTCTTCACCCGAGTGTCCAAGACATACGGCCGCAGATCCGATGAAACGACAACAAAATCGATCATCGAACTGCGGCCTAGGGTGTCCTGATGCCAAATGCACGTATGGACACCCTTATGCTTGAACATGGTGTTCGTGATGGACAAACCGTGACGAGCACAGAAGTCCAACAACAAAACACCACTCGAGTTCAGATCAGGGGGGCCGTTCCTCCCAACCACGCCCCTCCAGGTCTCACTGTCATTGCCCACGTGAGCATTGAAGTCCCCCAGCAGAACAAGGGAGTCCCCAGGAGGGGCACTGTCCAGTACCCCCTCTAAGGACTCCAAGAAGGGTGGGTAATCTGAACTGTTGTTCGGCCCGTAAGCACAGACAACAGTCAGTACCCGTCCCCCCACCTGTAGGCGAAGGGAGGCTACCCTCTCGTTCACCGGGGTAAACCCCAACGTACAGGCGCCAAGATGGGGGGCAATAAGTATGCCCACTCCTGCCCGGCGCCTCTTGCCGTGGGCAACTCCAGAGTGGAAGTACGTCCAGCCCCTCTCAAGGAGACTGGTTCCAGAACCAGAGCCATGTGTCGAGGTGAGGACCAGCCCTGCAAGAGCTAAATCCGCTGCGCTGCTGGACACACAGGAACAAATGGGAGGTTTAATTTATGTGGCTTTAGTAGCTCTTTCATTTTGTGTGTATTGAGTTTTTAATAAGAGCCACAGAGGCTGTTTTGTTTACCTGAATTTTATGGGACAGGTTTTTCCTGATTTCTGCATGCAGCAATTCTGCCTGACTGTAAGTAGGCAAAGTTGCAGTTTGAAGCATTGTGTCACCTTAGAAAGTAATAATAATAATAATAATAATAATAATGTGACTACGAGGCGATCACGAATGCTGCTCCTCCATGGGGTGAATCATCGATCTAACTAATGAACACATAAACACGCAGAGCCACAGGCAGCCTGTGTGAAATGTAGATGCACGCTGCACATAATTCTTTAACAGATATATTCTTTCACTGCATGCTTAACACACACATCTAAAAGCGTGACTATATTAGTGGTTCACATTGAGCTGCACAAGCAGAGTAAACATGGTGGCTTTGAAACATGACTCATACCTTGATGAAGAATCCTCCAAAAAACACGAGTCCTCACAAGGGTTTGATATAAATGCCAATACAAGACATATTCCTAAGTCTGATGAAGACCTTTGCTCTTTTTGACAACAGGAGTGTCAGAAGAAACTGGACCACAAACTGTCCCTGGATGCCTACCTGCTGAAGCCTGTACAGAGGATCACCAAATACCAGCTTATGCTTAAGGTACAAACAGACTGAATTGGTAATCCAGTACTTGTTCTCTGTTTGGACATAACAACTCTTAATTTCACCAGTTTTTGCTAGATACAGTGGGGAGAACAAGTATTTGATACACTGTTGATTTTTCAAGTTTTCCCACTTGCAAAGCTTGTAGAAGACTGTAATTTTTATCATAGGTACTCTTCAACTGTGAGTGATGGAATCTAAAACAAAATTCCAGAAAAATACAATGTATGATTTTTAAATAATTAATTTCCATTTTATTGTGTGAAATAAGTAATACACCAGAAAAAAGAAACTTAATATTTGGTACAGAAACCTTTATTTGCAATTACAGAGATCAGACATTTCCTGTAGTTCTTGACCAGGTTTGCACACACTGCAGCAGGGATTTTGGCCCACTCCTCCATACAGATCTCCTCCAGAGCCTTCAGGTTTCGGGGCTGTCGCTGGGCCACACGGACTTTAAGGTCCCTCCAAAGATTTTCTATTGGATTCAGGTCTGGAGACTGGCTAGGCCACTCCAGGACCTTAAGATGTTTCCTACGGAGCCACTCTTTAGTTGCCCTGGCTGTGTGTTTTGGGTTGTTATCATGCTGGAAGACCCAGCCACGACCCGTCTTCAGTGCTCTTACTGAGGGAAGGAGGTTGTTGGCCAAAATCTCATGATACATGGCCCCATCCATCCTTCCCACAATATGGTGCAGTCGTCCTATCGCCTTTGCAGAAAAGCATCCACAAAGAATGATGTTTCCACTGCCATGCTTCATGGTTGGGATGGTGTTCTTGGGGTTGTACTCATCATTCTCCTCCAAACATGACAAGTCGAGTTTAAACCAAACAGTTCTATTTTTGTCTCATCAGACCACCATGACCTTCTCCCATTCCTCCTCTGGATCATTCAGATGGTCATTTGCAAACATCAGACAGGCTTTGACATGCATTGGCTTGAGGAAGGGCACCTTGCATGCACTGCAGGATTTTAATCCTTGACGGTGTAGAGTGTTGCTGATTGTTTTCTTTGAGACTGTGGTCCCAGCTCCATTCAGGTCATTGACCAGGTCCTGCCGTGTTGTTCTGGGCTCATTCCTCACCTTCCTCAAGATCAATGATGTTCCACGAGGTGAGATCTTGCATGGCGCCCCAGACCGAGGGAGATTTTCCGTTATTTTGTATTTCTTCCATTTTCCAATAATTGCACCAACTGTTGTTGCCTTTTCACCAAGCTGCTTGCCTATTGTGCTGTAGCCCATCCCAGCCTTGTGCAGGTCTACAATTTTATCCCTGATGTCCTTACACAGCTCTCTGGTCTTGGGCATTGTGGAGATGCTGGAGTCTGATTGATTGAGTGTGTGGACAGGTGTCTTTTATACCGGTAAGGAGTTCAAACAGGTGCAGTTAATACAGGTAATGAGTGGAGAACAGGAAGGCTTCTTAAAGAAGAACTAACATGTCTGTGAGAGCCAAAATTCTTACTGGTTGATAGATGATCAAATACTTATTTCACACAATAAAATGGAAATTAATTATTTAAAAATCATACATTGTATTTTTCTGGATTTTTGTTTTAGATTCCATCACTCACTGTTGAAGAGTACCTATGATAAAAATTACAGTCATCTACATGCTTTGCAAGTGGGGAAACCTGAAAAATCAACAGTGTGCCAAATACTTGTTCTCCCCACTGTAGTTAGCTATGAGTTTGATAGGCAATGAACTCATGTTCAAGTTATTGAGAAGTACTTTTCTTGGAGGTTGTATTCACATTCTGATGATGATGTTGGTGACAAGCTTTACCCAGAATGCACCTGGAGACAATAAGGACGACTCATTTGTAGTTTTTTGTGTCATAAAGTTAAATATAAGAGTGAAAATAAAGCGAGTCATGTAGCACAACATTTTATTCAGTATTTTACACCCACTATGTCACTAAAATCAGTCAGTCTGGTAACGTTTTTAGCAACCATAAGTCAACACTGGGAAACCCTACTATATAACCTACTGGGGGCTCTCCTTTTAAAGTTTTAGTCAGATCTGATTAAAAAAAAATTGGATCCCTATAGGGATGTTTTGCCTCCTATCTGGGCCCCCTGTAGGTTCAGGCCATGGTCTTGCTGCAACCCTCACCCTACCTGTAGCTGCTTCCCTGAAGTGATGTCAGAAATGTGTTATTTTGATATTATGATTTCTAAATCAACACCAGACTGAGTTACTGAGTTACTGTTGGTGAACTAAACCCTGGACTGGATTGCTTTTTGCTTTTTGTTTAACTCTTTAGAACTCTTTAGAGAGTGTTAGGGAAACACTAACACTCATGTTGTTGAATTAACACTGTATTTTTAACATACAACACTTACACTGGAAATCTAACACTTTTGAATTTGCTGTGTGGTTGGCATTTTAAACACTGTGAAGGCCTCAATGACTTTTGACAAAAGTCCACATGGGTTCTGAAGCATTTTAGAAGTTCAACCTTACCTGTCAGATATGAGCCCCATATGCTGTGATGGTTGCTCTATGGCATACCGTTGCCCTCAGGCAACACACCACAAATCTGTACCTCACGTTGCTCCTTTATTTATTTGGGGGGGTTGATGATTTAAAATACCTCCAGACATATTTTTGTCCAAATAAAAGAGGTATTGAGGTTCATGTGACCTTTTATTTAGAAGAGGAGCAGTCCTTTTTATGAAACGGTGGTGCATGCTACACCTTGCCTCCTACTTGTAAGTTATACATTACTTTTCTTCATGTTTAAATTAGGGGCACTCTAACTAAAACTATTTTCATATCTGTGAGTATGTAAAGAAGCATTATAGATCATTTCAAGACAATTTTTTAAATTATTTATATTTTACAACTGTGTTTTATTGTTTGTTGCTTCAGGGCAACATTGCGCAATTAGGGCCCTTCTGCTCAGACAATATTATTCTAATATGATGATATTCAATTGATTACAAAATAATTATCACAGCCAATTTATTTACTTTATTATTGACTAACAGAAACAGGAGATGGATGCAAGATCATTTCATGGACAAAAGGTGCATGGTTCAGAAGCTGGGGTCATTCCCAATGAAAACATGAGGATCCACTGTACATCCATTATTTCATTGTTTGTTTATCCTCAAAACTGACTTCAGTCCCAAAGAGTAATAAGCTGGTCATTAATGAACAAATGGTCCCATTCCAAGGCAGGCAAAGACTGAAGCAATACCTGCCAAACCCAAAAATATGGATCTGCAGGGTACTTCATATGGCTGGTGCAGATGGTGTTCCTTACAACTTATACAGAGCGAGCTGTGCAACGACCAAATCTACCAGATATGGGAGCTGGTGGAAATGTTGTCCTTTGCTTGGCTCAAATTCTAAAAAAGGTTTAGAACTACAAACTCTTACAAAAAGAACCTGCAGCCCAAACTCCTGTCACTGATATGAATCTGGTCGCTACAACCCATAGATAATCAAATAAACAGATGGTGAGTCCCAGGTACGCCAATAATCAAGTGCCAAAAATGTGATATACACTTTTTTTCACATCAGCAAAAAATTCCTTCCTGATGTTTGACATATAATGGGAAAAAGAGTGATTTCAACATCCTTAGTGATTCTAGCTCTGCCAAACATACACATGTACAAACACACAAATGCTTGTTTTCAAATGTACCATTCATTAATGAAAGTTAGTTGTTTATTTTATATTTGGTGAGTTGGAACCATGTCTGATATATTTTTGTCAAAAAAAGTGTTTTTATGAATATAGTTTTTGTTTGATTTGTATTTCATTTCTCATAATCACTGTAGAAAACTTGGCGTTTTAGACCCCTTGTAGCGCAATGTTGCCCTGAGGCAACAAACCCAAATCCGGTTCCGGGAGGCGTCAGGGTCCAATTTTATGATTGATATGTAATTAAGGACCAACAAGCTCCCAAAGAATGCAGGAAAATATTTTTTTACCCAAAAAAAAAGTCATGCCATAGAGGGTTAATGCCTTTAATGTGATAGAAACTACTTATTTCATGTCTGACAGGAAATGTTAAAATGCAGTAAGGGAGAGGGGATGGCTGAGCTGGAGGAGGCCTTAGCTACCATGCTGGACATTGTCAAGTCTGTGAATGACTCCATGCATCAGATAGCCATCACTGGATTTGAGGTGAGTAAAAAGAGTATGGATGAACAGATGGACGGATGATGAAAACAGAATGTGTGCATATCGCTTCTAATAAAGGAGTGTTTATTTGAGAACAAGAATGTAATCATATTTCCACAATGAAACAAGAATGTTTAATTTAATAAGACAAGTGATAAAATATTCTAAAATGAATTTTAATGAATAATGTGTGTACAGACCCCTTCAGTGAATTTGAGTGTTATTTAAAAGTCTATTTATTTAAGGATATTTATCATTTAATGAATCACATTATGTAGTGTAATTACACAGAGATAGCCATTATTTCTGTTGATCATGATCATTGTATATACAGGTGCTGGTCATAAAATTAGAATATAATGAAAAAGTAGATTTATTTCAGTAATTCCATTTAAAAAGTGAAACTTGTATATTATATTCATACGTTACATACAAACTCATATATTTCAAATGTTTATTTCGTTTAATTTTGATGATTACAAATGACAACAAATGAAAATCTCAAATTCAGCATATCAGAAAATTAGGTTGAAAAGGTTCAAAATTGATGGCACCTGGTACCACACTCTAATCAGCTAATTAACTCAAACCACCTGCAAAGGCCTTTAAATGGTCTTTCAGTCTAGTTCTATAGGCTACACAATCATGGGGAAGACTGCTGACTTGACAGTTGTCCAAAAGACGACCATCGACACCTTGCACAAGGAGGGCAAGACACAAAAGATCATCGCTAAAGAGGCTGGCTGTTCACAGAGCTCTGTGTCCAAGCACATTAATAGAGAGGCGAAGGGAAGGAAAGGATGTGGTCGAAAAAAGTGTACAAGCAAGAGAGATAACCGCACCCTGGAGAGGATTGTGAAACAAAACCCATTTAAAAATGTGGGGGAGATTCACAAAGAGTGGACTGCAGCTGGAGTGAGTGCTTCAAGAACCACCACACACAGACGTATGAAAGACATGGGTTTCTGCTGTCGCATTCCTTGTGTCAAGCCACTCTTGAACCACAGACAGCGTCAGAAGTGTCTTGCATGGGCTAAAGAGAAACAGGACTGGACTGCTGGTGAGTGGTCCAAAGTCATGTTCTCTGATGAAGGTAAATTTTGCATTTCCTTTGGAAATCAAGGTCCCAGAGTCTGGAGGAAAAGAAGAGAGGCACTTCATCCACGTTGCTTTAAGTCCAGTGTAAAGTTTCCACAGTCAGTGATGGTTTGGGGTGCTATGTCATCTGCTGGTGTTGGTCCATTGTGTTTTCTGAGGTCCAGGGTCAACGCAGCCACATACCAGGAAGTTTTAGAGCACTTCCTGCTTCCTGCTGCTGACCAACGTTTTGGAGATCCGGATTTCATTTTCCAACAGGACTTGGCACCTGCACACAGTGCCAAAGCTACACAGTGCCTGGTTGAAGGACCATGGTATCCCTGTTCTTAATTGACCAGCAAACTCTCCTGACCTTAACCCCATAGAAAATCTATGGGGTATTGTGAAGAAGAAGATGCAATACACCAGACCCAACAATTCAGAAGAGCTAAAAGCCACTATTAGAGCAACCTGGGCTATCATAACACCTGAGCAGTGCCACAGACTGATCGACTCCATGCCACACCGCATTGCTGCAGTAATACAGGCCAAAGGAGCCCCAACTAAATACTGAGTGCTGTACATGCTTATACTTTTCATGTTCATACTTTTCAGTTTGCCAACATTTCTATAAATCCTTTGTTTTTATTGGTCTTCAGTAATATTCTAATTTTCTGATATGCTGAATTTGAGATTTTCATTTGTTGTCATTTGTAATCATCAAAATTAAACAAAATAAACATTTGAAATATATGAGTTTGTATGTAATGTATGAATATAATATACAAGTTTCACTCTTTAAATGGAATTACTGAAATAAATCTACTTTTTCATTTTATTCTAATTTTATGACCAGCACCTGTACAGTTGAGGAAAACATGACATTTGGAATTATATTGCATGAGACCAATAAAATAAAACAAAATGTGTGCTTAGTGAGAAGTACGTTTATTACTTGCTTTTAATGTGACAATTGAAATTAATAAGTATGTATATTCTACACTATTGAATATGAATGTAGTATAGAAGTGGCATGTTTTTTTACATTTACATTTAAAATTACTCTTGGCATAGAGTTATTTTACTCTATACCATACTTTGAAAATGCAACTTTAATCAGATTACTGATTACTCCTTGAAAAAGTAACTTAAATTACTGATTATTTGATTCGGAAAGTAATTAAGTTACATTAAAAGTAACTTTTTAGTTACTTTCAGCAACTGCTAACAACAACGCTTCGCCACCTGTGAAAATTACATTGAGCTTTACCAATACTTAATTGTAAGTTATTTTATAATGGTAATTTCAACAATGCATCTCCACTTATAAGGTTGAACTAAAGGAGAGATAGCGGTAACACTTTATTTGAAGGGGTGTGCATAAGACTGACATGAAACTGTCATAAACATAACATAAGACCTGTCATGAACATAAAGAAGTCTTTACAAATATTTATGACAGTTGTCATGAAGTGTCATTCGGTAAATAATGACACTTTTAATGCAAAGTTGCTCTAAAAGTTGCATTAAAAGTCCATTAAAAGTGACAACTTTGCATGATTTTGTAAATTATGATAATTTAATGCTCCAGCGTCCAGGTTCTGCGTTATGACCTTGTATTTGCTGTCAGTGCACACTGCCCAGTGCTCCTCCTGCGGCTCCTCAATTCAGATGGCTGCTTCACAGATTTGTGACACTTATCTTAATATTAATAATTATAATGGTGTTTAGTTTCGCAACTTTACGGACATGTTCATTCGTGGCAGTTTTCACGTTTATTGCGCTGTTCATATTAGTCGATGTTTACAGTTTTTTGGAGTGCAACGCGAAGCTCAACATCATTCACAACATATATATTTGATTGACATTAACAAAGACACAGTGGGATGGATCATCTCGGAAATGATGGACAGGGAGAGCCTGACTAAAACTAACTGGATGTCAGACAAATTCAGGGGCTTATTATGTGTCTCTGCTTATTTCCGAGCCCAATTAAGTAACTTCACACTCAAAATAAAGCCCCCCAAAAACCGCAACTCACGACATAGTTACTTTGAAAAAATAACTTGCATCGGAGTACTGATAACTCCTTGAAAAGATAACTTAGTTATATTACTAATTACTTGATTTGGAAAGTAACTAAGTCACTTTAAAAGTAACTTTTTAGCTCCTAACAACAATGCTGCACCACCTGTTTGCCAATACTTAATTGTAAGCTATTTTATAATGGTAACATCAACAATGTGTCTCCACTTATAAGGTTGAACTAAAGTGGGGATTGTTTAATGGTTACAACAGTACAATAAAATGTTAGTAATTTGTGTGTGTTTTTGTGTGGAAAACTCTAAGAAGGATTTTGAAGTCCCCAAACTTCCCCCCAGCCTCCAGGTTCTGCGTTACAACCCTGCATTTGGTGTCAGACCGCAGCGCACAGAGCTGCTCCTGTGCCTCCACAATTCAGATGTCCCACTGCACAGATTGGTGACACTTATCTTAATATTAATGATTATAATGACATTTGGTTACACATCTTTACGGACTCGTTCATTTGTGGCTGTTTTCATGTTTATTGCGCTGTTCATATTAGTCTCGATGTTTTCAGTTTGCAGAAATTATGGAATAAAACTAGATGGATGTCAGACAAATTCTGGGATTTATTATGAGTCTCTGCATATTTTCATTAAACTTCATATTCAAAAATGAGCCCAAAAAGGCCCAACCCAGGACTCATTAAATTCCTAAGTGACTTTAAAAAATGAAACGAGCCCAAAGCCACTTAAAATCATCGGACTTGGCAACAGAAACTCAAAATAGTTCCTGCTTTTTCACCAACAAAATGTGCATCTCCCTCCATTGTTTACATTTCTGTCGCTACTTATGCTGTCGCATAAAAACGGTGATCACGCTACACGCACGTAGAGGACATAAAATGACAAAAAATAGAAACGCACAGTAATTTGGATAAGTAACTTTTTTAAATAATTTTTTTTTATTTAGAAAGACAGATGTTCATCACATTCGTTAAGGTCGTACATGAGGATACAAGCAGAGAGTCAAAGTAATTTTGTACATATAGCCTTTCTGGTATTTTCTTTGACAGACTGTTACTAATTTTAGTTATGAACGATAACAAAAATGAACAAAATTGAACAAAAGTAGGGATTGCACCATCTTGAGCAATAAAAACCACCTGAACATAAAAGGGCAGGACACATAATTCACAAGAATAATCAAATGAAGTCACATCTAATTGGTTTTACATACTCAGTCCATTTGGTCCAGTTCTTATAAAATTTTCCTATTTCAACTTGAAGGGAAAAAGAAATATTTTCCATAGCATAAATCCAGTAAACAATTTCCATCCATTCATCAATAGTAGGTGGATCTGGTTTTAGCCATTTCCTTGTGATGGCTTTTTTACTGGCTGCGAGTAGTATAGCCAGCAGTTTTTTGTCTTTATTGGTCCATGAGTCCAATTGTAGGTTGCCCAGGTACAACGTTTCACATTTGAATGGAATGTTTACATTGAATATATTTTCAATATGTTTGTGGAGCTCTTCCCAATATGGTTTTATTATCTGGCAGTCCCAAAAAACATGGAAGTGGATGGCTTCCTTAGACCCACAAAGTCTCCAGCAGGTGTACCCGTTTCTTTGATATTGTCTCTGAATGGGTGTAACAAAATATCATGTAATGTTTTTCCAGCAAAACTCCCGCCATGTGTTTGATGTGGTTGAGGCCCACTGCAGCGTACATATTTCCTCCCAGATTTCTTGTGAGATTATTACCTTCATTTCATTTTCCCATTTCCTCTTTATGTATTCTGTATTTTCATGTTTAGATAGCTGTATGGCATTATATGGTTTAGAGATAATTCTGCTGTCTGATTTGGGCTTAATTCATGTTAGAAATACCCCCATGAAACTTGAATCACTTTTTCTCAACACCTCTTTAACAATTTTTATTAAAATAATGTCTCACCTGCAAAATAATGTCTCACCTGCAGAATCACTTTTTCTCAACACCTCTTTAACAATTTTTATTAAAATAATGTCTCACCTGCAGATACCTAAAAAAATAATCTTTTTCTAGTCCATGATCCTTCTGTAAGGTTTCAAAACTCTGAAATATCCCTTTGTGAGTGAATTAATAATAGGTAGTTAATCCTTTTGAGATCCATAACTTGAATCTGTTATCAATTTTATTTGGTGCAAAATCTGAATCATACACCACCTCATAATTTTAGAAGTATCTCCTATTCTGCAAATTTTAGCCAATTCCTGCCAGGACTTGAGAAAGCTACCTGATATGGAGTCTTATAGACCTGCTGTTCTTCCTGTAACTTATAATCACTAAGTAAGGTTGTTATTGGGATTCCTTTTTATTGTCGTGCCTTACATGTATGCACCATCATACATGCTGCAGTGTATGATGGTGAACACAGGCAGACTAAAGGTCTTAGCTGGACTACATGGTAGTATTCCTGTAAACAGGGAAGGCCCATTCCACCTTTTTCTTTTTTTAGTTGAAGAGTTCTAAACTTAATTCTGGCCTTTTTACCCAGCCACAAATACCTCGCTATTGATCTATCCCATTCTAAGAATGATGTAGATGGTGCGTTTACATGCTAGTAAAAGCTGGGTCATCTGAGTTTTGCTCTGAGTCTAGTGTTTTTATCCTCTGACGTTTCTCACTGTGCTTGTACCGAAGTGGCAAATACGTTAGTTCGGTGGAAAACAGTAGATCTCAGCACTTCCTTATAATATCCTAAAATTATTTATAGACATATTGTGCGTTTTTGAGCGGTACAGGAGACTAAGTGGTCTGAAAAAGGACCACTGGGTGGTGAAATGGTTCGCTGGCTGGAAAAAAAGGCAGGTAAATGAAACAAAACTGAAGTTATTATTTTTAGATCTAAAGAGGAAGAGTCTAGTAATAGATCTAGCGTTGTAGATCTATAACAATTTCACTCAAATTTACTCAGATTTTGACTCAATAGGTCACATGATTTATTTACTTTTAGTTCAAGTTGTCAACCCGCCACAGTGGCGGGTGCGTTGCTCCAATTTACACGCCACTACATTGGAGCTTCATTTAAGAATATTGTGCGATATATTGTGCATTGTGATATAGCAAAAATATATCAGAATATTAGATTTTCCTCATATCACCCAGCCCTACTTCCAAACTGTTTGGACTATTTCTGAGTTATTATAGCAAGGTAATGAGACAGTTTGATTGTGTCTCTATTGTGTTGATATTCTGAATGGGACTGTTTTTGATGGGTATTTTCTTGAACCTTCATTAAAAAGAACCACAGACAATGCATGTGAATTATTATGACAAAGCTTTTGCCAAAGGAGAAGACTCAACAAACGGCTTCTCCAAGCCGTTCACCAAGCGTTCTAAAAAACCTTTGGTTACAGCTCGTCTTTTATTATCAAGCAAAAACAGGGAGGATGGGGGACGGAGGACAGCACAGACAATATTTATCACTGCACACAGGCAGTTTCTAAAGTAGGGAGTATCCAGTTGATAAGAACACCTGTGGAAGCGTAATTTAAGGTCTGGGAAACAGACAGTTAACTGTTTCACATGAAGACGTGGCCTTCAGGTCAGTTTATACACACAGAAGAAAGAGAACACTTTAAACTGAACATTAGACTGAATATGAACTAAAGTAATAACAAATGATAATACCAAAACATCTCTAACAGTTTTCATGTGCAGTTCCATCTCAATCTTACAGAAACATAAACATGCAGTGAATAAATCGAGTTTCTATCTTTTTTTTGCACCAAAGAGTTACTAATAATAAACACGTTTTCACTGAGGCTTTGTAACAACCATATGAATGAAATAAGTAATTATTGATATAACAGGAGCACGCGGCTTTGACACTTGGGTGGTGGGTGTGTCGATGTGGGCATGATTGTCATCAAGTATGAATGGGAAGGTGGCATGCTGGTTTTGTGTGTATGAGGACGCTGGTGCACGAGGTGGTTATAGTTTCTGTTGACCGTGTTGTAGTGCCATTGATCGTTGGCACTTGTGCATTGTTTGGGCTGGTCAGTCTGTGTCACAGTCCTTGTAAAGTTTGAAGCATGATAATCAAAATGGATTAAATCGATAATTGTGACAGAATAAAGAAGTGACCTGGAATTGGTTGATGCATACAGATGAGATTCCCTGAATTAACTCATTTAAGCACATTTAGGCTCTTTAAATGTATATACAGTATTTGAAATGCTAAATTGACATTCGTGACCGTATACAAAATAGACCAGCAAATACACAGTCCAGTCACATTAATGTGACCATCTGTCAAAAGCCAGAATAACCACCTTTCGCAGAGCGAACTGCTACGAGACGTGCAGGAAGAGAGTCACTTAGGTCCCTGAAGGTCTTCTCTGGGATGTTGAGCCATGCCGACTCTAATGCCGTGGCCAGCTGCGCTAGATTACGCGGTTGAGGATCCATGGCGCGAACAACTCGATCGAGATGGTCCCACAGATGCTCGATTGGGTTTAAGTCAGGTGAGTTTGCTGGCCAGGGGAGGACGGTAAACTCATCCTGGTGCTCTTCGAACCACGCACGTACACTGGCAGCTGTATGGCACCTCGCATTGTCCTGCTGGAAGATGCCATCATCCTGAGGAAAAACAATGCGCATGTAGGGGTGGACATGGTCCGCAAGGACAGATGCGTACTTGTATTGATCCATCGTGCCTTCCACAATAATCAGTGAACCCAGAGAATGCCAGGAAAACATTCCCCAGACCATAATGCTCCCGCCTCCAGCTTGGACCGTTCCTGCAATGGTTGCAGGGTGGTTCCTTTCAGAGGTTTCACGCCTTATACGCCAACGTCCATCTGTCCGATGGAGCATAAAACGCGATTCATCTGAAAACGCTACCTGTCGCCACTCAGTGGACGTCCAGCTGCTGTACTGGCGTGCAAATTCTAGCCTTCGTCGTCGATGAACACCAGTCAGCATAGGTGCACGAACCAGGCGTCCGCTTCGGAGGCCCAGACGCAGCAATGTTCGCTGAATAGTGGTTTGGGAGACACTTGTGGTAGCCCCTTGGTTCATTTTAGTGGTCAGTTGCTCAACGGTAGCCCGTCTATCTGCCCGAACGCATCTCCGCAACCGTCGTTCGCCTCTGTCATCTATGGCCCGTGGTGCACCACATTTGCCACGTCGTTGATTTTGGACAGTCCCATTTTGCCATGCACGGTACACTTTTACCACGGCGGCACGCGAACAGTTCACAAACTCAGCCGTTTCGGAAATGCTTCCACCCTTGGCCCGAAAGCCAATGATCATGCCCTTTTGGACGTCGGATAAATCGCTTCGTTTCTGCATTACGCCAACGATTGAAATGTTTTCCGAAGCCCACACACACCCTTTATATACGCTCAACTGCACTGTGCTGCCACCTGCCTTCTGTGATTGGTTATTTAACTCTGAAGTGGAAAGTACGTGGTGGTCACATTAATGTGACTGGACTGTGTATTACAGTAAGCATACTGCGAACGCAAAGGTTTTGCGAGGTAACACAAAAGAAAAAATACCCCATGGCCCCTCCACGGCTGTGTACAATGCCACCATTCCTTCACTGTCAGTCTCTAAAGGGATCCATGATTAGTTGAACATATTGGCAAAAATATGTTGCAACTCTCATGCTAACAAAAAAATTGCTGCTTATGATACATAAAAACCCATAATTATATTTTTTTAAAATGACATCTTTTGTAATATGTTTTATCTATGGAGGGTGACATTTTTTTACCTGGACAATTCGGACATGCACAGGTACAGAATGCACCAAACTCTGATATAATTTGGTCAATTTTGTACTGGAATCTGCAGAGTAAACGTAGGAAGGCTAACTTTACCCAAGTTGTTGATTATCATATTATGTTTGACCGGTGTAAATTTAGGCAATACCACACCACGTCTCTGTTTTCTGTTATCAAAAGGAAATCAGTTTTTTGCAGTAAACATTTCTCTCTAGAAGACTTTGAGTCAATTGTACAAGCAAAACTGATGAACAATCTAACAGGTGGTTGCTACCCTGGCAAGCTAAAATCATATGCTGTGCCACAATGGTGGTAGACATTCGCCCCATAATCAGCAGGTTGTTGGTTCGATCTCCACTCCACACGCCTCTATAAGTTTCTTGTGTCCTTGGGCAAGAAACTTCACTCACCTTGCCTGCTCGTGGGGGTCAGAGGGCCCGGTGGCGCCGGTGCATGGAAGGCTTGCTTCTGGCAGACTGGCCCAGGGAAGCTGTGGCTACTATCAGATAGCTTGCTGCCATCAGCGTGTGAGTGTGTGCATGAATGAGTGTAGTAAAAAGTATCCTCTTAATTTGATTAGGCGCTATACAAGTACGAAACCATTTACCATCCACAAACGCCTAAACCCTGCCATGGGCTAGTGAGCGAAAGAAGCTGGAAGAAACACCAAAGACAGGCAGTGCTGAAAGGTCTTTTAAATGATAATATAGCATTTGTTTACCCAAAATGCATTGCAACATAAACAACATGGCAATGGCCATTTGACAATATTTTATTTCAATGTCTAAAAACCAAACAGCCTAATGTATTTTTACTGTATTATTTTTACATCTAAAATGAATATTTCTCAAGTAAAGTCTATTTTTACAACTAATCGCTGATTTCTTTAATAAACCAAAAAAAAGTAGCTATACTAACATAAAAAACATCTCTAAAATGTGTGTAATAAAATAAAATGTGAGTAATAACAAGAAAACATGAGGTGACTTGTGCTGGTCATATTTCTCAGGAGGGTTTTTAAAATCCACAGCAGACAGGGTTTTAATCTGAACTTCATCAAAGTTCTGAACTTTCCAGGTCTTTGTTTCAGAAGCTGTTTAAAGAAATGTTACAAGTATGTCTTTAATTAGATGATGACGTAATTTACTAATTCATGATGCTGAAGACCTTGAAAACTGTAATAAGGTTATGTTCAAGTCTAAACCCTGCCAACCTTCTTGCTAATTTACAGGGCAACCTGAGTGAACTGGGGAAGCTGCTGATGCAGGGATCCTTTAATGTGTGGACAGACCATAAAAAAGGCCATAGCAAGGTACACCCAAACACCCCAATTTGAAGCAGGCAATATGAAGGTGATTTGTGTCTGTTTCTGACCTTTTTTTCTTTTTCATTATTGTCTACAAGTTTTAGTTTGACTTTAAAAATTACAACAAATTCTTCCTCTTAGCAAAAGTGGCAAACGTCCTTAAGTTTAGGAAAAAACATGAAGTTAAAATTGTTTAACACATAAAAGTTGCTATAACATCAGTAGTTATGGTTGTTTTTAAAAAAACATGTCATAACTTAAAGGATTCAGTGTAGAACTGTTTTAATGCAAGAAGAGAAGCCTGTCACTCCCAAGAGGAACCCAGGCTAATCAGAGTCAGATAAGATTTTCAAGATTTCACTAGGAGTGATATAAGAAAATTGTAATTACAGATTGTGGATTTGAGTTTGATAGAAACAAATGAATACCTTTTATGAGAGAACAATGTGTTCCTATAACAGCTTAGAAAACAGAATTTTGCAGATGATGATGGATATGTAGTTTTTGTTTTCTACTATATCAGATAGTCTGACATGCTAACGTGCTTTCTGTTTCTAATAAAGCTAAAATTTCATTGATGATTAAAATACACATGGTAAGAAAGTAACAGACAGATTTGTGGGTTTCAGGTGAAGGACCTGGCCAGGTTTAAGCCCATGCAGAGGCACCTCTTCCTGTATGATAAGATGCTACTCTTCTGTAAGAAACGGGAGGAGAGCACTGAGGGACATGAGAAGACCCCATCATACAGCTTTAAGCACTCGCTAAAGGTCAGAGACAGAAGTGGACTAAAACGATTTGACTGGTTATGTAAACTTATTTCTTATTTCATTGCTGGAGCCCGGTAGTGTGTCCTGGAAATATAATATCAAACTGTTCTATGAAGATGTGCAGCAATGACAGCTGACTAGCAAACTACAATGATTTCTAATTACAACAGTTTTCTGTTTAGGTTGACTGCAGTAATTATGAACTTCATACTGAACGTTCAAGTGTTTTTAAAATGCCAAACTTATCAATGTTGCTTGCCATTACAATTAAAAACTAATTGTAAGATGCAAGTTGGTAAAAAAATCAAAACAAAGAAAAAAACCTGGAATGTACAAGAAGTCAATGTGAGAGGCTCAGCCAATAGGGATTAAGAATGCCCTACCAAAGATTCTGTTGGACTTCCAGAGCCAATCAAATTAAGAAGGGACACAAAAGGAATACCAAGAAGTTAACTGAGACACAGCTGTGGAGAGATGAGGTCTCAGAGGTCCCTAAGCTCTCAGAAATGTGACCCCCGAACAGGGAGAGTGGCCCCTCAGATGTTCCTCCAGAGAAGAAGGTACCTCGAAACATCAAGAGTCAATTTTTAATTTTACTTTAGGTGATGGGTATTTTCAAACAATAATAAGTTTTATTTTCAGTGGTACAAATTATTACAGTAACAAAAGAGTTTTTCAACTCTAGTCATCAGGACACAAAGTTCTGCACATTTATGCATGTGTAAATGTTATTGACCGTAACATTTACACATGCATAAGCAGTAGTTACCTACAGCACAGGTCAACTGGAAAGCAGCAGCGTCCCTATGTGTCGTATGTAGTGCATACCACTGTGTTTCTGTCTGAGGTAAAACTTAAAAAACCTTAGTGTGACACAGATTTTTGTGTCACACTAAAGTGCTGTGACACAAAAGAAAGCTATGAGAATTTATGTAAAGCGAATGCTAGAAAACATACTAATAAACTGCTTATTCAATCAATTGTCTTGAAACTAAGAGCTTGCTTAATTAAAGGTACTAATAATTATTCTTAATGCTAGAAATGTTATTGTCCATTTAATTACAAAAACATTCTTGCATCTTACATGGTAAGTTAGTTTAACTTACCATGTAAGTTGCAAGAAATTTCAATTTCCTCATTATTAACTAGGAAGTACATAAGAATTTCTCTTGTTTTATTATTAAGTGTTTTGAGTTGATTTATAGTTGAGCATTTTTTAATTCCTCGCCCAAATTGATCCACAACTTTACTCTATTCACAAAAATGCACAGCTGTTTTAAAGTAGTATGCATACTTTATCTTAAGCCAAATATTTTTTGTAATTTAATGGGCAATAACATTTCTAGCATTAAGAATAATTATTAGTACCTTTAAATTAAGCAAGTTCACCAGTTAAGCCAGTTGCAGATTTTACAGGGTGTCTCTGAGCTGATCTCTGTGTGATTTTGCTTTCAGTCTGCATCAGGTTTGCTGTTATTACAAACAAGTTATTTTATCTCAAACCTGCAAGTTAAATTAACTTACCACAGCCATGAAATTTATTTTGTAATTATTGAGAAAGAGGCAAGTTTATACAAGACTTAACTTCTTTGTGATCCCTTCCCACTCATGTACAGTAAGTAATGTAATACTGTGTTTATGACGTGATGGTGTAATTTGTTAAATCTAGTGAATAAAATGATTTATTGTATAGGCTCTGTCAGACTTGATTTAAAGGAATGATCCAAAACAAAAATGTTAAAGAAGGGAAACATTTAGTTATTTATAATATGACAATCTTTATGTGTGTAGGCCAGCAGGAATCATTCAGAAAATGTCAATGTTACATTAATTTCTTTTTTCCTTTCATAAAACAATTAACATTAAGTTAGCTTTGTTGGGATGCAAGCCCTACCTGTCTCCCATCACTATCTGCATCCAACTTTTGGGAGACATACCTAATGGTGAGTATGTGGAGGTGGGGAGGTGAAACTACTCTGCTTCTATCTTCGAGTTTCTCACCATGTTTCTATAATCTATTATTATTTATGTTGTGGATTGTGTAGCTGCACCAGTTTCAATTATCCAAGCCTCATACTGATGTCATGTTCTGCTATTTAACCCCAGAACCAAGACACACCATAAAAACTAAAACATACAATGATTATTTAAGCAGAAAGTGCCATAAACACCACATAAGATTATGTTAATTTCTATTTCACAGAAACCAGCATACAAAATTTAACAATTACTTTAAATGTTGCCTTGTTCACCAGTTAAACCAGTTGCAGATTTTACAGGGTGTCTCTGAGCTGATCTCTGTGTGATTTTGCTTTCAGTCTGCATCAAGTTTGCTGTTATTACAAACAAGTTATTTTATCTCAAACCTGCATAAATTTATATGAAACATCTTATAGATGAAAAACATGGTTCCTTAGAGAAGGAGGATAAACAAACTTGTGAATTTCTAGCACAATGGTAATAATAAACAAAACGGCCAAACCTCCCATTACAAAGTAGAGTAAATGGAAAGATGAAGAAGTCTGCATGTTTGTGACGAATGCTGATGAATATCGCTGGTTTCAAATAACTGCAGCTTATGTATTCTTCATGTTTTCCTCCGTTTTGCAATCTAGATGAGCTCGGTGGGGATAACAGAAAATGTAAAAGGGGACAACAAAAAGTTTGAGGTGTGGTACAATGGCAGAGAAGAAGTGTACATCATCCAGGTATGTTGTTAGGAGTTGCACAAATTTTGCTTATGACTTTTGTTCAAAATTTTGTTTGACTTTATCTGTGTAACTGAGGTTAAAAAGATTCAAATTAAATCCTCCTGGTGACTGTACATAAGGTAATATCCCAAATTTATGGTTTCTTGCAATTTTTATTTGTAACAGAAGTAATATATGCACAATTTTACATAAATATTTGTAAGACATTTCGCTGTCCAAACCCAGTAAAAAATGCATAGGTGGTTGATATTTTTGAAAACAGTTGAGCAGATTCCATTTATTATATCAAAACTAAATTAAAGTCATTTTAAAACAATAGCCTGCTTTCTCCACAACCCTGAAAAACCCTCTGAGCTATAAAATCCTTTCTACAGTATTTCATTTCAGAGTCAACAAGACAAACTGAATAATGAACATTTTTTAATTACAACATCATGACTGACAACTACAGCTATGCCTATGGTTGTACTGCATTTTATTAACAATAAATCCACATATATTATTCTAATTCACAGCAATAAGTTCAAACACTTAAATGGCTTTTTAATTAAGAACAAAGCAATTCAGTTCCCCAGTTTTCTCATTTTAAAAGTACAATTTTACTTTGAAAAACTTGTAAATCTACTCTCCTAGATGCTGTCAGTAGATCTAAAAAAATTATATATTTTGTAAAATGAAAAAGTGTCAAAAACATGATGATAAATTGAAGCAAGTTTAAGTTTAGCCAACCAAGTAATTTCTAAGAGCAGGCATGGAAAATTTAATCATGTCTTTTCTACAGTCCTCCAGTGGAGGGCAGCGTTGTGCCATGCAGATTCCCTTCCAGACTCAAATGTATCACATTTTGGTTTTTCCAGGTTTTTGTTGCCAGTGTGCTTCATCTGTATGTATTGTATATATTTTTACCCAAGGCTCCTTCCATGGAGGTGAAGAATATGTGGGTGTCAGAGATCCGTAAAGTTCTTACAGGCCAGCTAGAAGCATGCAGAGGTATATTCACACACTGACAACAGCTTACTTTGAATGTTTCTGTTCTACTTTGTTTATTAGATTTGATTTACACAGCTTCAAAACACTTGTTATATATATATATTTTTTTTTTCAAAAATACTGACAGGTTCCTTTGTTGAACAATCAAGACAACAATTCCTCCAAATTACTCCAGTATCATATTGAACATTTTTAAAAGTCAGTATTTTCACTGGTCTGCACTGTGTGTCTACTGCAGCTGATCTGTGTTGGTGTGAGTTTATTATGTCAGCATTAACACAGCCTCACTCTGTCATAGTGGACATGTCCTAGGTCTTTATCAAATGAGCTTCTGCAAATATAAAATTAGAACTCCTCAGTAATGACATTTTTGACATGTTCCCAGTTCTGACATGTTTGTCAGAACTGGGAAACAACATGTGATATGGAAAACATTATTTAGAGAATTTGCTTATTTACACTCATAATGAACATTTATAATAAAATTCATCTGACTTGATGAAATCTACTTTGTTTCCTTAGAAAACGTTTAACCAATTTTAGTGTCATTTAAATTGGTGCTGTATGAATAAGCTGAATTGAATTTAATAATGGTCACCTTGACTGTAGACTAAAGTGGCTCAATTTTGACATTTTTATCCACATCTAAATTTAATGTCAGTTTGAACAACACAAATCAGATTTTTTTCCAAATCAGGACAAATTCTAGATTCATCATCATGAGTCTGAACAATCATGTCGCATTACTTCCATTTAAAAATATATATATTTTAAAAGACTGCTTGCTAGCTTGCGCTAATTACGGATGTCTCGTCAATTGAATCTTCCTCGTTCAGAAGGACTAAGCTTGCAGCTCAGACGTCTTTACTGAAGGATTTTTTATTACCACCGAGCTACAGAAGCAGAGAAAAACATGATGACTTACTCATCTCAATGAAAGACGAACAAACTAGAAAAGAAAAAACGAACTGATGCCCCATGGGTAATGAACAGATGCACCATGGGTATTGTAGTGCTAAAACGAACAGGTGGACTTTTAACAGCCGCCCTGTATTTGCAAACAAATACACTCAAAGAAAGTCCACTAGGTCGAAGAAGGGTCCAAATCTTCAGGCACTTCAGGAAGCTCCACCAGTTTGGTTACCAGGCGAATGTAGATGAGTCCTTGACCTTCACCTCAGCAGCTCGAACGATGCCATCCGTCCCAGGAAAAACCTTGGTGATGGTCCCGACGGGCCACAGTCCTCGGGGAAGGTTGTAATCAACAATCATCACAATTTGTCCCACAGCAGTATTATCAGTAGATTTCCTCCATTTCTGTTGTAACTGAAGTCCTGGGAGGTAGTCCTGGATGAAGCGTTTCCAAAAATGGTCACTGACTACCTGACTGCGTTGCCATCTCCTCTTGGACAGGGCATCATGAAGACCATACACTGCTTGTGGTAGTCCTGCATCCCGCCGCCCCATTAACAGAAGGTTTGGCGTGATGGGGTCCAGGTCAGCCACGTCAGAGGAAGCATAGCCGAGCGGTTTAGAGTTAAGAATGCCTTCAACCTCTATGAGAGCTGTTAGAAGCACTTCCTCTGCCACAACTTGGTCTTTCAGGACAACTTGTAAGGCCGATTTGACTGACCTGATTTCCCTCTCCCAGGCTCCCCCGAAGTGAGGAGCATGCGGTGGATTGAAGTTAAAGTTGATGGTTTGTTTGGCCAACTGTTACTGCAACACTGGGGCCATGTTTTCAAAGGCGCTCTGCAGTTCTTTATGGCCTCCCCTGAAATTGGTGCCTCTGTCAGACCATAGCTCATATGGCTTCCCTCGGCGAGCAATAAACCTGCGTAATGACATCAGGAAAGAGTCTGTGTCGAGGCTAGGGAGGAGATCCAAGTGAGTGGTCAGACATTTGTAGATGATACCCCAGCGTTTCTCTCTTCCACGTCCAATCTTAACTAGATACGGTCCAAAACAGTCTACGCCTGTAGACCAGAATGGGGGTTTGTAGAGTCTCAGACGAGCTGAGGGAAGGTCAGCCATCTTTGGTGTGGAAGGTGAGGTGCGCCATCTCCTACAGTCTACGCACTGGTACTGGTGTTTCTTAATGGCCTGTCGACCTCTGAGGATCCAATAGGTACGTTGTATCTCTGCATAGAGTCTCTCGGCTCCTGGGTGAAGCAGTTGAGCATCGTAGTGCTTTATGATGATACGAGTCAAAGGATGATCAGGAGCGAACACAACTGGATGGATGCTGTCAGTATCTACATCTACAGCTTGGCGCAGGCGGCCTCCAACTCTGCTCAGTCCACTGAGGTTGTCGTACTCAGGGGAAAGAGCACTAAGACGACTGCTGGGGCGCACAGTGTCACCTGCTTGAAGGGCTTGGACCTCTTCTGGGAAGCTGTCCCTTTGTGCAGAGCGAAGCAGCTGAGTCTCTGCCTCTTGACGCTTGGCAGCAGTGAAGGAGGTGACAGCCGCCCCATGCAGGGATTGATGAGTGGCCAGAACCAGGTCCCCTAATGATGTGCTCTGTGCAGGATCTGGCAGACCTTGAGATATACAGTGAAGCTACAGAAAGCGGTCTTTCGGAGTTCTTCACTGCCACAATCCAGGAACTCTGTCGGGGTTTTCAGCCAGGTGTCAGGAGTCTGTGTGAGGAAGTGGGGGCATGTGTCCACCGACTGGAGATGGTGAGCTCTGACAGCGATTTCCCTCTTGTGATGCCATCAGCTGGATTTTCATCAGAATTGACATACCCCCACTGATCTGAGGAGATCAACTCCTGTATTTCACAAATCTGAGTTCCAACAAAAACTTTGTACCTGCAGGAACTGGACTGGATCCACTGCAGTACTGTAGTAGAATCCGTCCACAGGTGACAGAGTGCAGGGGTAATGAGAGTTCAGCTTGGAGCACTTTGGCTAGTTGGGCTCCTGTCAAAGCAGCACACAGCTCCAGTCGGGGGATCGACACCTGTTTACGGGGTGCAACCCTTGAGCGTGCCATGATGAAAGAGGTGGAGATGTGTGCCTGTTGCTCTGTGGCTCTCAGATAAGCAGCAGCTGCATAGGATTTCTTAGAAGCGTCACAGAAGATGTGAACCTCATTTGTAGTACCACTGATGTTGTGAGGACTGTAGCAGCGAGGGATGATGATGTGCTGGAGACTAGACAGTTCTTCTTCCCACTCAAGCCAGCACTGAAGCAGACTTCCTTCTATGGGCTCATCCCATCCTCTCTCTGTATTCCACAGGGCCTGCACAATGAGCTTTGCTCTTGTGGTGTAAGGACAAATATAACCCAATGGGTCATACTGACTGGCTAGCACCTTATAAATATTGCGCAGCGTGACAGTCGTGTAAGACACTGGGCGATGCTTGTATCCTAGGACACCGGTTGGGCAGTGCCAGCTGAGACCCAATGTTGACTCCTGTGGATCAAGGCTTTTGATCCACAGTTCACAGCTTTCTGACCTGGCCGTACTGGGCAGATGGGCAACCACTTCAGGTAGGTTGCTGGCCCACTGTCTTATCTCAAATCCACCTTGGAGGAGTAACTCTCTCATCCTATCAATGAGCAACTTGGCCTTGTATGGGTCAGAAAGGGACTGCAGGCAGTTGTCCACATAAAAGGCTGTATGGACGGAGTTAAAGATGTCCTCATGAGTGTCTTGGTGCTCCTTCACGTGTCTCTGAAGAGCAAACGTAGCACAACAGGGGCTACACGTTGTTCCAAAGGGCAAGACTCTCCACTCATATACATCTGGGAGCCTCTTTGTTTCACCATCTCTCCACAGGAACGTAGCGGAGGACAGTCTTCAGGGAGCAGGCGGATCTGGTGAAACTTGGCTTTTATGTCTCCGCTCACTGCCACAGGATACTGACGGAAGCGGAGGAGTACACCCAGTAGTGTAGGCCCCAGTGGAGGCCCCGGCAGGAGGTAGTTATTGAGGACGGTGCCCTGGAACTCAAATGAGCAATTAAAGACCACCCGAGCCTTGTTGTTATGATGTACCATATGGTGTGGCACGTACCAAGATTCAGTAGAGCTGTGAATCTCTTCTGGAGTCAGCTTCACCACATAACCAGAATCAACCAACTTCTTAATCTCCTGGTTGTATGTGAGGGCCATGTCTGGATGTTTAATCAGCTTCCGCTCTGTGGACTCAACAGGCCTTTAACTGCTTCAGGAGGGACGTGCATCCGAGGGAAGTCCTTCTTTCTTAGCAGGGGGGTGGCATATCTCTCCATGCCATCCACTGGAATCCTGATGGTCTTAGCCTCTAACATGGCTATGGCTTCTCTGTCCTCCTTCGAGCGTGTGACCTCCTTCTCAGGTCTATGTATGGGAGCGTCTAGTTGCCACAGACGTTGAACATCCGATGCAGGGCCTCAGCAGGAGAGAGGCATGATATATTCAGGCAGTGCATCTCTCCCTGCTGTGTAGGCATACTGCTGCTTGGACCTTGGATGGCCCACCCCAGCTTAGTGCAAACAGCGACAGGTCCACGGGCTGGGCCACGCCTGACTGGACGGACGGAAGTTATGAGGTGAGCATTGTCTGAACCGATTAACACTAGAGGCTGTATCTGGTTGAATCCCTTGAGCTGCACCTGCTGTAAGTGGTGATACTTCTCCTTTAAGAGCTCCACTGGACACGACTGTTCAGCTAGGCTGAGCTGCTGAGCAGTAAAGGCATGTGTTATTTTATAACGCAGTTTTGGTTGAGCCTTTGGGGACACTTGGACTTGGCGGATGTTGCGGAGAGATAGAGTTTCCTCCTCTGGTGATAAACCTAATAACTTAACAGCAGCTGGGAGTATGATGGTCTTCTCTGAGCCGTAATCGAGGAGAGCATACGTGTCTAGAGATTTCCTCTGATGATGTAACTGGATGGGCACAACCTTCAGCATTACACGGCCAGAGTGACTGACAGGATCCAGAAATACTCTGCTGGTACTCACTGTTAGGATGTTAGGATCCCGCCTCTTAGCCTCAGCCAGGTCATGAAGCACTAATAAGTGCTGTTCTCCACAGGTGGTGCACGGCTTCTTCAGAGTGCACTGTTCCGGAGTGTGCTTATGGCCGCAGCGCCAGCATTGTGATTTATCCTTTAGCCAAGGGGCGACAGCTGTGAGGTCTAGCTTCTTAAAGTTTACACAGCCACTGAGGTAGTGTTCGGTTCCTTCACAGTATGGGCAATATGGCTTAAACTTCTGTTTCTTCTTGGAAGGGGAAGAAGGACTAACAGCTTGAGCCTTGATGTCTGTCTTTGGCTGTATTTGAGCAGGATCAGAGCCATAATATATAGATGCAGACTTACTCTGAGCTTTAGACCCTGTAGGTGCTCTGAAGTTACTTCTCTCTGATCGTGGTCGGTCTGAAGACTGTGAATGAGTGGCTTGCCTGGATAGCTGAAGAACTTGGGACTTGCGCTCGAGCCATTCAGAGAGGTCATACATGTTGTACATGCGGCTGCTGCCAGTGCGTATAATGCCACGTGTGATACAGTACTCAATGAAACCGTCTCTGTAGCTTGGAGAAAGTTTGGTTAGTAACCTGTCTACATGTGAACCACACTGGAGCTCACTGGCTGCTACATCATCCATAGTACTGAGGAGACCTACAAGGCTAGACACTGCCAGGGAAAAATCTTCGAAGGCTTGAGGATCACCGGCCTTAAAAGGAGAGCAGTTAAGGATAGCACTGAGTTCACTCTGGATTAACTGTCGAGGCTGTCCATATCTCTGCTCCAATGCTCAAATTGCACTAGTGTAGGGAGTGCGGTCGTGAATAAAGTGCCTGGCGACCTGTAGAGCACATGGATGCTCTAAATGATCCAGCAGGATGTGATATTTATATTCCTCTGTGAGGTGTGCATGAGGCCCTAGTAGGCTGTCCAATCCTTTCTTCAACAGTGCAAATTCACTTTCCCGGCCTGATTTGAATGTTACCAGTCTAGGATTTGGGATGCCATATGATGAGGCCACAATCACCTCCATCAGGTTTGGCTGGCTGACTTCCACTGTCGAAGTTAGGGGGGCTGCTGCCTGGTATGCAGTTGGAGGTGATGGATAGGTAGCAGAGTAATGGCGGGAAAATCAGCAGGTGGAGCTGCATAATGCTGGTTGTAGTTCTGCTCTGCTGCCACTCCCCATGGTGGCTGATATGATGGTGCAGAGTGTACCTGGTTGGCGCTGCTTGGTAGCTGCGGATGTTGGTATCTCTGACTGTGTAGAGACTCAGCCTGATGCGGTTCGAGCTTCCTAAGCTGCATGGATTGTGATACTTGAATGCCAAGTTGTAGAGCAGGCTGTATCATATGTCTCACTCTAGGAGGTGGAGCTGGTAACAATGCTGGCTGGATTCCTGGATAAACCAGAGGACCTCTCGGCTGTGGAACAGGTGAAGGTACAGGCTGACCTACTGGTTGGAAGGCCGTGTTCATCCAAGGCTGGGACGCAGATGACAGATGGAACATAGTCTGAGGTGCTGCAAGTACATCTGGTTGTGGAACTGGTTGATTACAGGAGTCGGAAGACAGTGGATCTGGCCATGGTGCTGTCTGTACCGTGGGGCTTGTCTTTAGAGATGATAAGTATCCAGCAGGTTCTACTGGTCTTAGTAGGTTCACAGGTGTTCTGTTGTCCTGCCTTGTTGGTACCATGATGTTCAACTGATCCCTGGTGTGACTGCTGTGTATATCCACACTACGAGGCTGTGGTAGGAATGCAGGAAGGGATTCTGCTCTATCATGTTGTTGAGTGTGACCGTGTGGCAGGAGAGGACTGCCTGACTTACATGTTCGCTCCAGTTACTCCACGCGGTTGGTTAATGCACCACTGGTCTCCTTCATGGTGACTTGCATCTCATTCATCGTTTCTAAAACTCTGCCCCATACTGCCCGCTGCTTGTTGACAACTCTGACTCCTCTGGATCAGGTAGATCATGCTCATATTCCGCCAGATGTCCCGGAAGCTTCCTGCTCCTGCGTGGACGGGAACTATGCTTGTGACTTCCCTCCTGAGAAATGTTGTCTTGTAAAGTCGCCATGTTGTTGATTCAACCAACGAGATCCGGCTCGAAGGACCACTTGTAAAAGACTGCTTGCTAACTTGCGCTAATTACGGATGTCTCGTTAATTGAATCTTCCTCGGTCAGAAGGACTAAGCTTGCAGCTCAGACGTCTTTTACTGATGGATTTTTTTATTACCACCGAGCTACAGAAGCACAGAAAAACACGATGACTTACTCATCTCGATGAAAGACGAACGAACTAGAAAAGAAAAAACGAACTGATGCCCCATGGGTAACGAACAGATGCACCATGGGTATTGTAGTGCTAAAACGAACAGGTAGACTTTTAACATATATATTTCAGCTTTAGTGGTCTTCATTTGCAAGCAATCTAACAGAAAGTGAGCAGAGAGAAGGTGAAGAAACTGAGGACAAGAGTGTTGAGGTGTGTGGTGGCTCGCTCTAACTACTGTGCCACACGACGCCTCGCTTCCGCTTTTTACTTCATTGTGATATCCTCACGATTTTCCTTTGAGGAGACAAAACCACGAGATAAAATGTGCACAATTGGGGAAACATATCTGCCAGACAACAAGTCTGATGTAGCTGTTCATAATCATCCTGCTTTTGATTGCACAGTAGTTTCATACAGTATTTGATACAAACGTGCTGTATATTCAGCATCCTCTGGATTTTTTTTTGTAAACGCAGGAGTGCAACATCATCACCTTCTGCCATGTGAGTCACTTTAAGATATAGACTATTCACTCTGGAGGCTTAGGATGGTTGCAAAATCTTAAAATAATACAAAATCTAATTTCATAAAAAGTTGAATTGAGTGCTGATGCTTCAGAGAAGTTAGCCATCGTAGGATTGGATGTGATGTCATTCAGATACCTGGCATAATTTCAAGCAAAACTCCATAAGTAAATAACACGACTGAAAGGCATCATTTTAAGGCAGTATAGTTGTAATATCTTTCTATATTTACATGTTTGTATATTCAGTAAATTCCTGTCACTTAACAAGAGAATCTGGTGACTTCTACAAAACAGATTTTGATCTGTTCTGGTGGTCCATCCTCTGGCTGGACAGACTTGGCTCCATAGAACCTTGCATTCCTCATCAACCCTGGATTCATTACAGTGTAAACAACAGAGCGACATCCGTTTGACAATATTTTATATGATTAACTAAACAGTCTACAGTATTTTTCCTGTATTCCTTTTACATCTGAAATTAATGTTTCTCAGCTAAAGTCTGTTATTACTATTAGTAATAGATCCCCTTAGTCCCTCAGGGTGTTCTGGTCTCAGGGCAGAGGTGTTTAAACGATTTTGCGCAAAGAACCAAAATCCCCAAGTTGAAAGTATTCAGGGGTCAACATTTTCTTTTTTCCACTATTAAATACAACAAAAAACATTATTGTGAATTCTTTCTCTTTTACCTGCACAACAATAAATAAAACATGTAATATTTAATGTTTGCATTGACATTTACAGTCACTTAACTTGAAGATTGGGTTTTATTACCGAAATGGTTCTTGTGTTTCTCTTAAAGCTAGAAGTAAATTGGTAGCTGCAACATTCCTGCCACTTCTGGATTATGGAGATGTGCTATATATGAATGCTTCAAACAAATGCCTACAATCATTGAATACTGTGTATCATTGTGCTTTAAGGTTTGTAACCGGTAGCAGACGTCTCACACATCATTGTGAACTGTATGCAAAAGCTGAATGGCCTCCTTTAAGTGTACGGAGAAACAATCACTTGATGATCCTGATTTATAAATCTCTACTCGGTTTGGCTCCAGCATATTTAAACTCTCTTTTACAAAGATCTGTTAATTCCCATTACTTACGTTCCAACAACATTTTTCTTTTGCATGTTCCACGTTGCTGAACTGAAAAAGGAAAGCAAGCGTTCAGTGTGATGGCTCCTTCAGCCTGGAATCAGCTCCAGTCAGAACTAAAGATGTCAGAACTGATCTCACTGGACTTATTTCGAGCGATTCTTAAAAACAGGCAACAAGATTCTTTTAAACATTGTCATTGTTTTTAAATTGTTGTATACTTGTGCATATGTATTAATTAATTTTGTTTTGTAACCAGGTTGCTGTTCACTGCAGATTTCTGCCCAGGTCCCCCTTGAAAATGAGATCTAGATCTCAATGGGGTTTACCTGGTTAAATAAAGGAAATGAAAAAAATAATAAATAAATAAAACTTTCTAGGTTCATTATTTTCCAGGCTATAAAATGTTTATAGTTTATTCCCCAGAAGGAAAATACAGATGTTCTTCTACAAACTTTTCTTTATTTAGCCAAAAATTAGGTAAAAATTATGACTAACCTTTGGGCTTTCATTTTTTCTTCCATAACATAAATGGACTTCCATATCTGATGTTAGTGATGCTAGGCTTTTTTGCTGCTGACAATAGGATTTTGTTGATTCAATAATCCATCCGCAAATTGCTATAACAACTGGTATATTACTGTGGTGGTTATAAAGAAAAAATACAAAGATGTTTTGTGACAATCAACTTTCTCCATACCCAGTCCACTCTCTGCAGCAGGACCACAGATCTACTTGATGGTCCGGACTGAGATGAAAGATACACTCTGTTAACTGCACACTCTAGCAACTGGCAACTTGTGTGTGCGCACAGTAGAGTGTGTGTCACTGTTCCTGTGTGTGAGCAGACTGCCTAATAGTATGGCAGTGCTGTTTTGAAGCCTGCAGACCCGAGGCTGCAGGAGGCTGAGGAGCCCCAGTGCAGCGAGCGTGTGCATGATTAACACTTCTTACTCAGAGTGTGAGGAAACAGAAAGAGAAGGGGATGAAACTGATGTGGGGGAGAATGAAAGGGAGGGCAGATTGAAATTGATGGGGAGAGAAGAAAGGGGGAATTATGGAATGATCAATCAATCAAATTGTATTTGTATAGCAGATTTCAGCAGCAAGGCATTTCAAAGTGCTTTACATAATTAACATAAAAACAGCATGTGACATTGAATAAACAGTGAGAAAGAGAAAGAGATTTAAAACAAGAGAGAGAAAAGAGAAATGAAAAGAGAAATAAAAAGAAATTAAAAAGTGAAAAAAAAAATATTTAAAACTTCTTTAGTCAAACCGCCATTTGACAAGGACTCAAACCTTTAAAACTTCTTTAGTCAAACCGCCATTTGACAAGGACTCAAACCTTTAAAACTTCTTTAAATGAGAAAGAGATTTGGAAAAAGATTGCAAAAGATAAACATTATTAAAAGTAAAAATGAAAACATTAAAAACATCGATCCACGTGAGGACATGCCCTTATGGGGTCTCCTCGAACAGAGTTTTAGCAGAGCGACATCTTGCATGGATGGGTGGGTTTTAATTTGAGACTTAAAGGCACCCAATATTTCAGACAAGGATTCTCAAACTTAAGACATTAAAACCTGTAATTTAGCCATAAGCAACTCTAAACAGGTGGGTTTTAATTTGAGATTTAAAGGCACTCAATGTTTCAGCTGTTTTAACGTTTTCTGGAAGTTTGTTCCAAGTATGTGGTGCGTAGAAACTGAATGTTGCTTCTCCTCATTTGGTTCTGGTTCTGGGGATGCAGAGCAGACAAGAACCAGAAGATCTGAGGGGTCTGGACGGTTGATATGGCACTAACAGATCTTAAAAGTATTGTGGTGCTAAACCTTTCAGTGATTTATAAACTAACAACAGTATTTTAAAGTATATTCTTTGAGCTACAGGGCTTTAAAACTGGTATGTGCTCTGTCTTCCTGGTTTTAGTGAGAACACAAGCGGCAGCATTCTGGATCAGCCGCAGCTGTTTGATTCATTTGTTAGTCAGACCTGTGAAGACGCTGTTGCAGTAATCGATGCGCTAAAGATAAATGCATGGATGAGCTTCTCTAGATCTCGCTGAGACATAAGTCCTCTAATCCTAGAGATGTTCTTCAGGTGATAGAAGGCCGACTTTGTGACTGCCTTAATGTGGCTCTGAAGGTTCAGGTCAGAGTCCATCATTACTCCCAGGTTTCTGGCCCGGTCACTAGTTTTCAGATGTAATAATTGAAGCTGCGCATTGACTCTGGTTCGCTCCTCTTTAGGTTCAAAGATAACTTCAGTTTTGTTTCTGTTCAGCTGGAGAAAGTTTTGGCACATCCACACATTGATCTGTTCCAAGCATCTATTCAGTGATTGGATGGGTTCAGAGTCACCTGGTGACATTGGGATGTAGAGCTGTGTATCGTCCGCATAATTGTGGTAGCTGATCTTATTTCCTGTTATAACCTGAGCCAGTGGGAGCATATAAATATTGAAGAGAAGGGGTCCTACACTGTAAAAAAAGTCAGTAAATTTACGGTAAAAAACGGTAAAAGACCAACAGTTTTTGACCGTCATATTCAATAACATTTAATTACCGTAGAAATTACATGGAACTACCGTAAGTTGAAACTGCAAAAAAGTCAGTAAATTTACGGTAACAAACAGTAAAAGACAAACGGTTTTTGACCGTCCTATCCAAAAACGTTTCATTACCGTAGAAACTACATGGAACTACAGTAAGTCGAAACTGCAAAGAAAGTCAGTAATTTTACGGTAACAAATGGTAAAAGACCAACAGTTTTTGACCGTCATATCCAAAAATATTTCAGTACCGTAGAAATTACATGGAACTACCGTAAGTCGAAACTGCAAAGAAAGTCAGTAAATTTACGGTAGAAAATTGTGAAATACCAACAGTTACTGACCGTAATATCCAAAACATGTTGTTACCGTAGAAAATACATGGAATTACCGTAAGTCAACACTGCAAAAAAACTCCGTAAATTTACGGTAAGAAAATTGTGAAATACTAACGGTTAATGACCGTAATATCCAAAACATTTTGTTACTGTAAAAAATACATGGAATTACAGTAAGTCGACACTGCAGAAAAAATCCGTAAATCTGGCAAAAAAATGGTAAAATATCAACAGTTACTGACTGTAATATCCAAAGCATTATACTGACATAGAAAATACGTGGAATTATCATTACTCAATAAAAATATCCTAAGTAATTTTGACAGTCATGAATGTAGAAAATACAGAAATATATTGTAAAAATATAAATAATTGTAAAGTTCATATAAAAATATTGTAATTTTTCCAGCAATTAATTACCCTAAACGTAACAGCCAAAATTACAAATTTTGCTGATATTTATATATACAATGTAAAACTGTAAACAAGATTGCAAAAGTATTTTTTACAAAGAACAGAATGCTGGTGTGATATTTTGGTTTCTCTTTTAATAATGCCCTTAATACACCAAACTGAAATCTCAACAGTAGACCAGGCATCGCTCTAACGACACACCGGTTACAAAGCAAACTGCAGCCAAAGCCACCATTATTTAGAAGAATATTGGACTAAATGATGCATTTGAGATTAATTTTATGCCAACCATAGATTTTTTATACATTAACAGAACTGTATGTTAGCCCCTCTTGCTTGGATGAAGCTGAAGTTGGTTTTGGTTTTGGTTGCCAGAATTTTACCGTATTTTAAAAATACGGTAAAATATTGCATTTCCAAAATACGGTAAAAAACTGGCAGTTTTGGTTGCCAGAATTTTACCGTATTTTAAAAATACTGTTTAATATTGCATTTCCAAAATACGGTAAAATGCTGGCAGTTTTGGTTGCCAGAATTTTACCGTATTTTAAAAATACGGTGAAATACTGCATTTCCAAAATACGGTAAAAAACTGGCAGTTTTGGTTGCCAGAATTTTACCGTATTTCTAGAATACGGTAAAAAACTGGCAGTTTTGGTTGCCAGTACTTTACCGTATTTTGAAAACACGGTAAAAAACTGGCAGTTTTGGTTGCCAGAATTTTACCGTATAAAGACGGTAAAATTCTGGCAACCACAGCTGCCAGTTTTTTACCGTAAAATGAGGTCGTTTTTTTTTTACAGTGTAGGATTGAACCTTAGGGTACCCCACATGTGACCTTTGACCTCTCTAATGAGAAATTTCTGATTGAAACAAGGAAATCCCTGTTCTTTATGTAGGATTCAAACCAATGGAGCACTGGACCGGAGAGTCCGACCCAACTCTCCAGTCGATTCAGTAAGATGTCATGGTGCAACAGTGTCGAAAGCTGCACTGATGTCCAACAGAACCAGCTCTGTGGTTCTCCCACATTCTGTATTTATATGGATGTCATTGAACACTTTTACAAGGGCCGTCTCCGTGCTGTGGTGAGCAAGGAAACCAGGCTGGAAGGAGTCAAAGCGATTCATTATTGTTAGGAAGTTATTTAATTGTTTAAAAACTGTTTTTTCAATAATTTTGCTGATGAATGGGAGGTTGGAGATCGACCTGTAATTCTGCAGTAGTGATTTGTCTAGATATTTCTTTTTTATCAGTGGTTTGATAACTGCTGTTTTCAAAGCCTGGGGAAAAATACCTGAAGAGAGCGATGAGTTTACTATTTGGATCAGATCATTAGCAACAACAGGCAGAACTTTCTTTAAAAAATGTGTGGGTAGGACATCCAGGCAGCAGGAACCGGAGCTTAATTGAATTGAATTTCTTCTAGGGTTTTATAATTAAGTAGTTGAAATTGGGTCATTGTTCCTGCATTTGTTTTGTTTGGGCACAGCATTGGTACTGGCTTTGGAGTGGAGGTGCAGATTAATCCTCTGATCGTTTGAATTTTCTCTGAAAAAAACTGGAAAACTTGTTGCAGGCGGCATTAGATTGAAGTTCGGGTGACAACGTCATTGGAGGATTTGTTAGCCTGTCAACAGTAGCAAATAAAGCTTGAGCATTATTAATGTTTTTGTTTATGACATCTGCAAAGAAAGCCTCTCTTGCATATTTTAGTGTTGTGTGATAGTTACGTAGTCTGTCTTTATACAGTAGATGTCATAATAAACTGTCAGCTGAGCTTTACGCCATCTCCATTCAGCCCTGCGGCAGAGTTGTCTTGCAGATTGAACAGTTTGTGCATTTCTCCATGGAGATTTCTTCTTACCAGTCACAACCTTCACTTTAATGGGGGCAATGTAATCAATTATATCTGAAAGTTTGCACTGAAAATAATCTACCAACTTATCTATGTCATTATAGCTTAAGGGAGAGGAAGAAGAGTAGATTTGATTAAATGTTTCTGCTGTGTTTTCTGTGAAAGTACGCTTTGTGATAGTAGCTGTTTGTCGGATAAAGAACTGTCAAAGATAACAGCAAAGTGATCTGACAGGGCGACATCAGTTACAGAGACATTGGAAATATTCACACCCTTACTGATAACTAGGCCAGTGTGTGTCCTTGAGTGTGTGCTGCTTGTTTGACATGTTGTGTCAGACCTGAACTCTCTAATATATTACAGAGCTTTTTTGCCACTCGGTCTTGGGGGTTGTCAACATGAATGTTGAAATCACCGACAATTATCAAGCAATTGTAATCAATACATATGAGAGAAGGAAGCTCATTCAAGTCCGTAAAACATTTTTCCACATATGTTGGAGTTTTGTATAAAGTTAGTGTCAAAGTTCGTTTGTGGTCTTTAACTTCAATTCCAAGATACTCAAAAGACATAAAATGACCCAAAGAGATTTTACTACAGTTCATAGTATTCTTAAATATTGAGGCCACGCCTCCTCCTTTTTTGTGTTTTCTATTTTCACTTAAAAAATTGTAAGTAGGAGGTGCTGATTCAACTAGTATGATGGCTTCATTATTGTCATTCAGCCATGTTTCTGTCAGAAATAAAACATCAATATTATGCTCAGTTATGAAATCATTTAGCACAGAGGGATCTGGTATTTAAAAGAGCCAGTTTAAGTGACTTGGAGGCTGAAAGCTCCTCGGCCTTAGGTTCCTAATCTCATAATTCAAATTATGAGATTTGAATTAAGACTGCTGTTTTTTATATTTCTGTTTATTATAACTTGTCTTGTAGTGATCCGGACAGGTATTGTCCTGCTATGCAGTGCCGGGGGGCCAGACACATTCTGGAGGAAGACAGGTGAGGTCTGGACCCCGGTCTCAGACCTCAGAAACGCAGAGAGGATCCTCAGGGAGGTCAGAGGCAGGTGGCTTAGATGAAGTGAGGTCTGCTATGTTGGCATTAAGGAGAGTTGTGCCGAGGCGAACCTGTTGATCCATACTATCCTGCTGGAAGGAGGAAGAGTCCGTCCGTCTTCCCCTCTGACCCGGATCCTCCACCAGCATCTGCAGGCAGGTCAGGTGCATCCCTGCTCTCTTTAGTTATTGACTTAGGGGGGAAATATTAGGGGGGGGGAAGGACTAGAGGAACCAGTCGATCTGTCCATAGTTGATGTTTTATCGCTTTGTTTTGGGACACTGTGCTCTTGATAAGCGGAGGCTTCCATCCTAGTCAGACATCCTTGAGCCTGTTGTTCTGAAGCGATGGTTACATTTTTGTTCTTGTTGATAAAAGGAAAAATGTTTGAAATGAGAAGCCTTATCCCATGTTTGTTAAGATTGCGTCGCTGCCAGTAGATCCAGAGGTTATCGATGAAGGTCACTGAACTGGCAGAGCAGGTTTTAATCAGCCATTTGTTTATCATGAGCAACCTGGAATGTTTTTGTGTGGAGAGAGACAAAGAGATGAACAGCTAGAGAGAGGAACGCAAAGACATTTCCAGGGTGGAGACGGAGGCTGATAGGAAGCACCAAGAACCAACATAAAGGCTGAGAAGAGATAACCTGAGAGAGAAGTGAAAGACATCCATCTGATCTTCATAGAAAGAGTTGCAGAAAAAAATTGTTATACTTTTATTTATTATAGTTCAACTCTATTTAGAAAACTCCAATTTATAAGAGACATCCTCCCAAAGCAGCTTATAAGACAAACAATGGAAACATGGAAACACATTTGCTGAATAAATTCTGGCATAGTTTATGCTCTAGTCCACCTGTAGAGGTCTCTGCCCTACCAGGGACACAAAAGTCCAAACCCTGCTAGTTTGCCATCTCTACTTTTTGTTTATTACAGCCATGTCAACATCTGGTGAAATTATAGTATGCATCACCTGGTTGATTCATTCCAAACCAGTAGGTGGAAACCCACATTTTTGTTTTTTGAATATTTTGCTACATTTCATAACTTTGGTTAAAGTTCAAACGACAATTTGAGCAAAATAAAATTAGCTTAAAATTTAACCAGTTGTAGCTTTCTGTGTAAGGCAGAAAGCTACAACTTAGGTTCCTTTAGGCAGGGGATCATTATGAGATTTGAATTAAGACCGCTGTTTTATGTATTTCTGTTTTTTATAACAGAAATACAATACATGTTTCTGCTACAATATAGCAGAAACATGAGGTCAGGTGTAGCTTCTATGAGGAGGAAAGGCAGAAAAAGGTTAAAGTTAATGGCCTCAATAAATTAAGTTAATTCATAAACGGAGAGTAGTAGGACAAAGTAGCAAAGTGAGGAAAAGTAAACCATGATGATGATTATTGTTTAAATTAAACATTCAGCACTTTATCTCTATCTTTACCTTATGCGTTTTAAATAACTGCATTAAGATCAGAAATTGCTATTTACAACTGTCTCCATCACAACTGAACATGAGAATACATGCCAATGGAAAGCTGCTAGTTATTAAATTCAAGAAACATTAAGTGATTCTAATGAACCGTGAAGGCTCGAAGGAGTAGTATCAATGCTGGGCTAGTTTAGAAACCTAGAAACCACTGTAACATGCTGCAGACAGGCAGCATGTTACAGAGACGGCTTTTTATATAGACAGAACGGAATCTTTTTTCATTCTCTCTGATCTGTATTTGCACTTTGACAGCAACAGAAGTGGTTTTAGAATCTGGACCAAGACAACTGAAGGGTTTGCCAGCATTATGCAACTTTTTTTGCCGCTTTCCCAACTTCTGTTTCTAGTTGGAATTCAGTTTCAGAGGGTACTAGCCTCACAGAGAATGGAATTGTGTATGATATATTATTTATTCAGTGTAGCGGTTCCACCAGTGCGTTTTGATTAAAGTAGGAGCCGAAGAATAGCTGACAAATAAAGGCAGCAATATAAAGGCGGTACGGAATTACCTGTACTGTTTTATTACACATTGTATATTCAACTGTCCACCATGATTGCCCGGCTTAACAGTCTAACAATTCATTTTTTGAATAGCAAGTTATGCAGATCTGGCTAAATTAAGCGAGACAAGCTGTAAAAATGGAGGAAGGAACGAGCATGTGCCCCACAATAAATCTTCCCTCATTCGCAGCATGACTGCTCATTTTAGGTGCTCGTTGCTACGTTCTGCTCCACTATCTGCACACACCTCCAAATAATCAGCCTTTCTGAATAAAACATTGCTACATCCATGATTGCAAATGCATTCTTTTTGCTGAGTTTAGAACAGGGGTGGCCAAACCTTTTGAGACCAAGATCTACTTTTTCTCTCACCAGGTGCCTGAGGTCTACCTCATAACACAAAGACACAAAAATTGCAAATTAAACTCTATTGACTTATTTTAAATGCGAATATACATCAGTTATAGCAGAAACCGCAAACACCTGTTGCCGTGGCAACCGCCTGCGCCCTGCAAGCCGAGCAAAGATTACATTAAAAACACAACATTCAGTCGTTACCATATCAGGTTTCCAGGATATTTATTTCTTGATTACTATTAATAAGCCTCTCATGAACACAGCGGTGGTTGAGTAGCTAATTTAAACTCCTGCTCTGCTTTCTGTCGGTCTTTGAGTCGCTTTTTTTGTTAATGAAACCGAAACGCACTGAATTGCGCAACAGCTTGTTGAAACAATAATTACTGAGATGATTAATTTGAACATGTTTCCTTGATTTTTTTGTAATTATTATTCTTTAATGAAGCTAAAATCGTTTACGATCTTAGTGAATATTTTTGATAAGCCTATCAGAAGAGGCAGTGAGGGGGCGCCAAAACACCGTCTGGAGGGGGGCGAGCGAGGGGGTGAACTTTGTTTCTACTCCCTGACGTTCCTTCTCTGGGGAGGCGCCGATTTATGTTTTCGCATCCATCTGAATAATGTGTAGTTGCGCCACTGAGAAGAGGAAGTCCTGGTCTCAGCGTCCTGGCGGCTATCAGTTTGTCACCTGCTGCCGAGATCGACTCAAAACCTTTCCGACGTAATGAACACCCCTGGTTTAGAGCATGTTGAACGGTTCCATGCACAGTCTGCAAGCTCATTGGTTGCTTGGAATGGGAGGTAATAAGCCAGATCACTAGGTGCGACGCTTTTGACTAAGGCCTAAAGTTTATATTAGAGTTGATCTCCAGAGATTTCTTCCCCCACAATGGGGTCTTGTAGAAAGTTGAGATTGTTTCTTGTATTTATCTCCACTTTAGCTTATGTCAGACAGAATGCTCCACAGTTTGAATCTGGAAACATACTTTCACTCTGGTCTTCATGTGTCTTGAAGATTACAAAGAGGAATTAATGGCTTACATGAGTAAATATACAAACATTGCTTGACATCTTTGAAATCAAATAAAATTTTATGTGCATCGCATTTCTGCAACAGGTGCTTTACATCATAAAGATACAACAATACAACGTCAGAAAATAGTCAACAACTGAAACATTTAGTCAAGTGCCATTGATAATATTTCCAAACGCAACAGGTGGGGTTTTAGTCTAGATTTAAAAGCACTTTATATGAAATAATATTTGCAGACGTAAAGCCTCAGTAGGCTAATTACTGATCTGGCTTTGTTTAGATTACTAATTGCTGAGACAGCAGGTTGCAATATTTGTAGTTTCATTCTAGAATATACAAAAAATGACAACTTAATGCAAAATTAAATGCTGTGTGTGTTGGATTCACAGAGGCCAGCCAGAACAATAACTATGGAGTACCAATGAGGTAAGTGACAATACAAATAACCCTAATGATTAAAGAAACTTTGCCATTATTTCTTATTGTGGCTAAACAAAGGTCAATGATATGCCATGTTTCAAAAATTGTTTTTGTAAAGTTCTGATTGGCTGACCTGTCCTTCTTCCAACAGGAATGTCCGGAAGATGGGCCTGAGACAGTCAGATTCATCTAATCCAGAGTCAGTATTCAGGAGAGCTAACCCAAGTCCCAATATGAGGCAGAAAAAAGGTCAGTGGTCCAATAACAGAAAGTTCCAAGAGGGATTAGGTTTTTCAATCTTTTATTCTTTCTTCTTTGATATAAAGATGGGTTGATTCTAAGGTACCACTTTAACATGAATACCAAAAACATAGTTTAGATAAAAAGGCAAAACTGAGATGAGAATCATTTTTTGGTGGATATTTAATACAATATTTATGAATGAGTCCAAGATTACATTTTGTTTGGTTTTCTAATTACTTCTCTCAATTTGTCCAAGATTCTTGGACAAATTGAGTCCAAGAATCTTGGACTCAATGAGTCCAAGAATCTTGGACTCAAGTTGTGTTCTACAACAGTGGTAGACTTTAAGAATTTAAAGTCTACAAAAATGTGTTAAGAATTTATTTGGTTGAGACATTGCATCCAAATCTAGAGAGACAATTATTCTCTCTAGATTTGGATGCTGAGTAGTGACAGGATTTTGCTCCTGAACGTAACCCTGGTAACAAGGTATTGTTTTTGCACCTGGGAACAACTGATTAGCATTCCAAAATCTCATGATTGATGTATCATATCATATATTATTTAGGGCTGAATCGATTCCTTGAGTGATTCGAGTACCTCGATTATTAAAATTCCTTGAGGAAACTTTACCTGCCTCGAAGCTTCATTAAATTATGTTTTATTATTTTGCACACCGTGTTCCGGCAGGAACATTGTATGGGTTGCACAGAGCTCTGACTTCCGCCTCTGAATTGTTGACGAAAGCTAAATGTTAGCGGCATAACGTCCAATTTTCAAGTTCGGTCTGTGGGGATTTTATTGATTGATGACAATCAATCAATCATTGATGACAATCAATCAATAAATCCATGTGGCTCTGTGGACTGTGGCTCTGTGGAATGGGCGACTGTGGCTCTGTGGATAGAGTAGTCGTCTTGTGATCGGAAGGTTGCAGGTTCGATTCCAGCTTCCTCTTGCCACATGTCGATGGGCAAGGCACCTAACCCCAAATTGCCTACCGATCTGTGTATAAATGTATGAGCATTTGTGAGTGCGAATGGGTGAATGTGGCTCAGGTGTAAAGCCCTTTGAGTGGTCAAAAATTATTAGATAAAGCGCTATATAAGATCAGACCATTTACCATAATGCCTGGGTTTTCATCATTTTCGGGGGACCAATAACCATCCTTAAAATGACTGGCACGATGCCTGGAGTATAACAGCCTTTCTTCTCTGGGAGCTGCTGGTTCAGAGCGAATGGCGGGAAGAGCGCTATAGGAATATCTATACAGGTGAGCGGATAGGCTGAACACGGCATGCTCACATCACATTGTAGGTGTACCTTTACGGACGAACTGCACAATAAATTTCATATCATCCCAGTCTCAACAAATGGGTAGCGGAAATCATCTTGACAGTATGTGACTGGTAGATGAGTTTCTGAGTGTGACGAACGAAAGTGTCGTAAATATCCTGTACTGCTCGCTCTTACATTACGTTCGTCCATCCCTTGGTCTATTTCCTCCTCTCCACTCCCATCTGACGTTCATTCGTTAGCCTCTAATCTGCCCCATCTGCCTGCCTCATCCCTCCACCATCACCACCCCAAGCCCCCCAACTCCAGGCGACATTTCCTGTATTCTCAAATCCAAAGCTTGACAGGTATAGGGAAAGGTGAGAGTTCATCTATTAAACCTACTTAAGATGTTTACATAAGCTAAAAGCTGGATCATAGGCTTTTTTTCTCTAATTCCTTTATTTAACCAGGTAAACCCCATTGAGATCCAGATCTCATTTTCAAGAGGGACCTGGGGAGAAGTCTGCAATACACAGCAACCTGGTTACAAAATAAAATTAATTAATACGTATGCACAAGTGTGAAACAGTATAAAACAATTTAAAAACAGTGACACTGTTTAAAAGAATCTAGTTGCCTGTTTTTAAGAATTGCTCGAAATAAGGCCAGTGAAATCAATTCTGACGTCTTGATTTCAGACTGCAGCTGATTCCAGGCTGAAGGAGCCATCAAACAAAACCTTGCTTCCCTTTTTCAGTTCGGAAACATGAAACATGCAAAAGAAAAATGTTGTTAGAAGGTAAAGAATAGGAATTAACAGATCTATGTAAAATAGAGTTTAAGTATGCTGGAGCCAAGCCGAGTAGATATTTATAAATCAGGATCATCAGGTGATTGTTTTTCCGTATGCTTAAAGGAGGCCATTTATACGGTGAATGTCTGCTACCGGTTGCAAACCTTAAAGCATTATGATAAACAGTATTTAATGATTGAAGGCATTTGGTCTAAGCATTCATATATAAAACATCGGCATAATCCAGGAGTGGCAGGAATGTTGCAGCTACCGATTTACTTCTTACTTTAAGAGAAAAACAAGATCCATTTTTGTAATAAAACCCAATCTTCATTTTCAGTGTTCATAACAAATTGGTTATGTGATTTTTAAAAGAAAGCTCTGTATCTAAAATAAAACCAAGATATTTATAATTACTGACAAACTCAATTTGTGTTCCTACAACGGTGGTAAGCAATGGAGGGATCTCTGATAGTTTTCTAGAGTGTGGAAAAACCATTGCTTTTTTCTTATCCACATTCAAAACCAACTTCAGAGTTTGTAAGCGTGTCTGAACTACATTAAAAGCAAATACTGTATTACCTGTACAAGTGAAGAATAGAGGTAAATTACTAAATCATCTGCATATTAATTATAAAAAGCATTTGACAGATTTTCTGACAAGTTATTTATATAGAGAATAAAAGTGGGCTAAGAACTGAGCCCTTTGGAACACCATTTAAAATTGTACGGATAGAGGAAGTGAAGCCGGCTAATTGAACTCTCTGGGTTTTGTTCAACAGGTAATCAGCTACCCACATGGTAGCTTGTTGTGAGAGCCCAATGCTGTGAAGAATGTCAATTAAATGCATGTGACTTACTGTGTCAAATGCCTTTGATAAATCAATAAACAGAGCAATGCAATGCTTTTTGTTATCAAAAGCCTGAATAAGATAATTAATAACCTTTAAAGTGGCTGAAACAGTACTATGTTTGTTCCTAAAACCAGACTGTACATTTTTTAAAACACAATTAGAATGTAAAGAAATTTTCAATTGATCTGCCACTAATTTTTCAAAAACTTTTTGCTAGGATACATAATTTAGAATAATTCTTAGAGAATTGAAAAACATAGACACCAAAAAATTGGCAGGGCCAGATAATCTGGGTCCTTGTTTTCTAAAATTAGCTGCAGAGTTAGAGCCATTGTCTGATATTTTTAATATAAGTCTAATTTCTAATAAAATGCCTATTGTCTGGAAATCAACATTTGTTTTGCCTATATTCAAGGGTGGAGAATCATCACAGGTAAACAATTACAGACCAAGAACCTCAGCTGTACAAATAGAGGAAAAATTAAAAGTGGTGAAGTTACAATCATTATTCAAAAACAGCTTATCAGTATTTACATTTGGGCCGGATGAATTTAAATCATCAAATTGAGAGCCAAATAAAATGCTGGTTAAAATAATTTAAAATTGTTAATTTATCAGACACCATTTTACTTTTATTCCAAACAAAATTTGGAAAGTCACTCAGTGGCGCCTGCTCAGTAGCTGATTTCACTGTTTTCCAAAATGTCTTTGGATCATTTAAATTTTTTGCGAAGGAAATAGTCTGACTTTGCTTTCTTAAATAAATAAATAAAGTAAATATTTATATAAATATATATATAAGTATATATAAGTATATATATATATTATATATATATATATATATATATATATATTATAATATAAGCAAATATATTTCTTAAATAAATAAATAAATAAATTACATTTATTCCACAATTTCCTAAAACAAAGCCAGCTCTCCTCAGTTTTATTTTTCCTTGCCCTAGCCCAACCTGCATCTCTTTGTTTAAGCCAGAGCCCCAATAGCTGGGGAAAACCATTTATTATTTAGCTCATTTACCCTAATTTTATTTATAAGTCTTAAAAACTCTTCATGGAAATACTGCCAGGTAAGGTCAACATTATCAAAAAAGAGACCCTATTCCAGTTAAAATATAACAAGTCATGAACAGCAGCTTGCTCATTTAGGCGTTTTAAATCTCTTTTGGTCAAGATAGTGGCTTAGGTTTTGGTAACTTGAGATTTTTAACTGTACCTACAGCACAAAGATCACTAAGGTCATTTGCAAAAACTCCTATCCCTGTTTATTTATGCGGAGCCTTTGTCATAATTAAATCAAGGGGTGGTGATTTTAGTGGGCATTTGTTGTTAAGTCTGGTGGGATAATTAATTAACTGGGTGAGATTTAAAGAATCCAGATAGTTTTTAAGCTATCTGAAGATGCTGTCAACCAGTCTAGATTTAAATCTTCTTACAAAACAAATTTATTGTTATTTAGGACAGTTAGATATTTGGACAAATTAGGGAATGCATCACAGACAGCAGAAGGTGGTCGATAACACCCTATAACTGTGATATGCAGAGCAGTGGCGCAAATACACATTATTCAGGTGGATGCGAAAACATAAATCGGCGCTCCCGCTCCCCCCTCCCTCCCCAGGGAAGGAACGTCAGGGACTCGCTCACCCCCCCCACCTCCACGCCCACCTCCACCCCCGAGGGAAGGAACGTTAGGATGAAAGAGCGACACTCACAAGTTTTTTCTCTCCACAATTTAGATAATAGTAAAAGGGGGATAAATGATAAAAAAACTATATATAGCAGCCACCCCTTTTTATTTATATATATATATATATATATATTAGAGGTGTGCCGATCGGTCACCGATCGGTATCGGCCGATTTCCGTGAAATCGGTGATGATCGGGATCGGCCGATCATTGGCTCTGTTACCGATACCGATCACCTGCATCTCATTTCCCAGCCTGTCTGTCCAGCTGGTCTCGTCTTTTCTTCACACGGCGCAAACACGCAGCAACAAATCTTAAGCGATGTGTAACTATAACCACTGAGTGAATGAGGACGTTTGCGTGTTGCGGCGGAAAATTGAAGCAGGTCAAAATGCATCAACACGACGAAGCTAATAGACATAAAAACAATGATGGAGTTTGGCTACATCGAGGCTCAGTGCAGTAAAAAGACATGGAGGATCAGACAGCAGGTAAAGCAGCACAGCTACAAACACTCACCCGGATTAGCATGACGGTCAGAAAGCTAAACTAATAACCTGTAAAATGATTTAAGTCTTGGAGCTGCGATGTAAGACGCTAGTTCTGCTGTTGAACCGCTGCGGCGCTACAGGTAGTAATATTTAATATTTAGTAATATTTGACACGGAGCCGCTTCTGCTCCACTTGTTAGTGATTCTCACACCGAACCTGTTTAAAGCTGCAGCACCTAACCTAAAAAATACATTTTACATACGTATTAAAACTTTCTCTGTCCTAACATGAGACAGATAATCTCTAAAAAAAAAATCGATCTCCTCCCTGTTACTCCGCTCAGTCAGAAACAGCCAATCAGAACTAGCAGTAACCAGCTAGCCGCTATGCTAACAGGAAGTTTTCATTCAATAACTGGATTGTTTATTGTAATGGATCCTGTTTTTGCCTTTGAATGTTAAGTTTTATACCTGAACTTTTTGTCAATGTTGAGAGGTTTTATTTTGGCTCTTTGCATTATTTAGCTTCTTCAGAGCCTCATATGTTATCAGTCTGTTAAAGATAGTATTATTGATAGCAGTTCAATTTGCACAATGCCTGTTTCGTTTAGTTTTCTTCTTGGAAAAGTTATTAAAAACAAGTTTTTGTCTAAATTAAGGTGAATTCATGGTTCCTTTTTCTACATAATGTAACAGTAGTGTTTATGATAAAAAATAAATAAATAATAATTATGTGATCGGAATCGGTGATCGGCCCTCAGGGGTGATCGGTATCGGTATGCCGATCAGGTTTTTTTCTCCCGTTTTTTTGTCCCGATCGGCACATCCCTAATGTTAGGGATGTGCCGATCAGGTTTTTTTCTCCCGATACCAATTTTATATATATATATATAAATAAAAAAATAAAATTCCCTCCTCACCCTCCGTGGGTGGTCTCTTTCATCCTCTGAGCTCAGGTCCTCTACCAGAGGCCTGGGAGCTTGAGGGTTCTGCACAGTATCTTGGCTGTGCCTAGTACTGCACATTTCTGGACTGAGATATCTGATGTTGTTCATGGGATCTGTTTTAGCCACTGCTCCAGTTTGGGGGTGACTGCCCCAAGGGCCCCGATGACCATAGGCACCACTGTGGTCTTCACCTTCCAGGCCTTTTCCAGTTCCTCCCTGAGGCCCTGGTATTTCTCCAGTTTCTCATGCTCCTTTTTCTTGATGTTCTAGTCACTTGGTATTGCTACATCCACCACAACAGCTTTCCTCTGTTCTTTATCCACCACCACCACAATGTCCGGTTGGTTCGCCATTACCATCTTGTCTGTCTGGATCTGGAAGTCCCACAGGATCTTAGCTCGGTCATTCTCCACCACCTTTGAGGGTTGTTCTCCACTTCAATCTCGAGGCTTCCAGTCCCTATTCTGCACAGATGTTCCTGTACACTATGCCCGCCACTTGGTTATGTCGTTCCATGTACGCTTTCCCTGCCAGCATCTTGCACCCTGCTGTTATGTGCTGGACTGTCTCAGGGGCCTCCTTGCACAATCTACACCTTGGGTCTTGTCTGGTGTGGTAGATCTGAGCCACACCTGACAATATAGCTCAATGGGTAAGTCACCAGTCTTCCACCCGGGAGACCCGGGTTCGAATCCAGGCTGGGGCTGGGCAAAAAGTTACAACAGTCAAATTGAGCTATCAGTGTGGGTCCTTGGCAAGACCCTTGGAGCTATATAGCCTACCTCGTACCATGAGAGACAACGATAAGCACGACATGCCGGCTCAGACGTAGCCCGGCCAAACAAGGTCTGCGCCAGGTGCTGGGGAACCAGAGCACCCTGATGAAAAATGGGCTACTGGAACAAGACGGAAATGGGCGAGAGGTGAAAACATGGATCTATTGGAATGCTACTACTCAAGTAATCCCAGTCAGAGGGGCTACATGCAAAGACTGTGAGGGGCATGGTTAGTTCGACATCCCCAGTCAACACTAACTGCCACACAACTAGTAGCTCAGTGTTCTAACATCCACAAATGGCAACTGCTGTCACAACTTGAGATTGACAAGGTACAACACAAATGCTACAGCAAGGGGGAGGAGCCAGGACGCCAGGTCAGAGGGGAGTTAACTACAACTACCCGCCCAGAGACTGGGTATGTAACCCCAGTAATGAACGAGCTTTCAAAGCGGAATGAGGCAGCAACTGACCTGAGAGAGAGAATCATGGCCGTAATGAACACCAGACAACCCCGACGCCAATTACAACGGCTGAGTGAAGTACCATCAGAAAGTCTAATTGAAGATGCGAATGCAGCATTGAGAACGATCCCTACCAAAACCATAACAGAAACCAATGAGCTGATATACAACTCAGCATCAGTGATCCTTGAGATGCTTGGCTATAAGAGCAATCATGAGACCACCAACAATACCCACCATGGAAAAGACTGTTAGAGGCTAAGATCAAGATAACAAGGAGGGAAGTGAGCCAACTGTCAGAGCTCCAAAGGGGTGCAATGAAAAGATCAGTACCCAAGAAGTACAGCCAGATGCCCATACCTGAAGCACTCGAAACTGCCAAACAAAGGCTCCAAGCCTTGGCCAGCCGCCTGAAGAGATACACAAGAGAGAATGAAGCCAGGAGGATTAACCGGCTCTTCCACACCCAACCAGCTAAAGTGTACTCTCAATGGCAGGGCACTAACAACAGAGCAGACCCACCAAGGCTGGAGACTGAACAATACTGGAAAGGCATATGGGAGGCATCCCACAACAGCAATGCAAAGTGGCTAACCTCTCCACGAGAGGACCACAGCAACCTCCCTGACCAAGCCCCGGTAACCATCACTGTGGCAGATGTCCAAGAAAGAGTCTCGGATATGAAAAACTGGACAGCACCAGGACCTGACATGATCCATGCCTACTGGCTGGAGAAGCTCACTGCTCTCCATGAGGGACTGGCAGCTCAAATGAACTAGCTGCTACAAAATGGGACTCACCCTGAATGGTTAACTGAAGGGCGCACAATCCTGATACAGAAGGATCCCGCAAAGGGTTCAGTCCCATCCAACTATCGACCAATAACTTGTCTCTCTACGACATGGAAGCTCATATCAGGCATCATAGCGGCTAAGATAAGTGGTCACATGGATAAATACATGAGCACAGCACAGAAGGGCATTGGCAAAAATAGCAGAGGAGCCAAACACCAACTCCTGGTAGACCACACAGTCGCCCGAGACTGCAAAACTCGACACCCCAACCTGTGCACCGCCTGGATTGATTACAAGAAAGCCTATGACTCAATGCCACACACTTGGATCAATGAATGCTTAGAGATGTACAACATCAATAGGATTCTAAGAGCCTTCATTGCAAACTTGATGGGGCTGTGGAAAACCACCCTTCAAGCCAACTGCAAACCACTTGCACAAGTGTCCATCTAATGTGGCATATACCAAGGAGATGCTCTGTCCCCACTGCTGTTCTGCATTGGCCTGAACCCTCAGCCAAATCATCAACAAGACTGGCTACCGATACAGACTCAAGAATGGGGCCACAATCAGTCGCCTCCTCTACATGGATGACATCAAGCTGTACGCTAAGAGTGAGCGAGACATCGACTCACTAATCCACACCACCAGGATATACAGCACTGACTTTGGGATGTCATTCGGACTAGAGAAGTGTGGTCGGATGGTTACAAAGAGAGGGAAGGTCATCCGCACAGAAGGGGTCTCACTCAGAAGGAACAATAGCAGACATTGAGGACAGTTACAAGTACCTGGGAATACCACAGGCAAATGGCAACCTCGATGAGGTCACAAGGAATGGAGCCACAGCCAAATACCTCCAACGAATAAAGCAAGTCCTGAGAAGCCAGCTCAATGGCAAGAACAAGATCCGTACAATAAACAGCTATGCCTTACTAGTAATCAGATGCCCTGCCGGATGTATATATATATATATATATATATATATCAATACACATTTGCGATTTTCTGAAAGATTTTAGAGGGACAGAGTGATTTTGGTGAAATTTTGTGACTGTTATATATTACATATATATATATATATCAGTGACGTGCGGTGAGGTTCATTGCTGGTGAGGCACTGACTAATGACTTAGACAATATCCATGTTATTGGACCTACGGAAATTTCACGCATGCAAACAACGCTGGGGGGCAAAAAGACTAATCTTTTACATGTCATCTATAGCCGCGTTAACTCAGTGAAACTTAAAAATGTAGGTATTAATTTTGTGCTATAATTTCGTGCTATAATATGATCTGTATTCGCCACGCTACGCAGACACGTTGCCATAGCAACTGACAAAAATGCCACTTCATGTTTTAGGATTTAACACAAAAAAACATTCAAGAATTTTGGACACAGAACAGAACATTTAGTTTGTTGTTGTAGAACGTTTTAGGCTTAGTGTTTTATTAATAAATAATTGCTGTGGCAGTTTAGCTACCGCTTCTACTTTACTGAATTATTTAAACATAAACTGTAGCCCACAAAACACACATTTAATTAAAAAACTAAACAAAAAAATCTTATTGCCGTCTTACCTTTACGTATCAATTAGCACCGCTAATTCTGCACAAAAATATCCGTTCATCCAATGTCAAGTCGATCCTCTGCATGTCTTTTGTACTAAGTAAAACTTTCAGCTCCGTGTTGCTCTTCCTTTAGTTATCATCTCCTGCTTCAATTGAAAATCCACTTTAGAAAACTGTTTAAGTGTAGAAATGTAGTCTTTCATGTTGACGTCCGAAGAGAGAAGACAACAAATTTACTTTACTTATTTACTGTGTGGCTAGCTCCATGTCTAGCTCGATGTGTCTTACTTTGCAGTTGTGCAGTCACAATATCTGGGATCATGAGCGCCCCCTGCCATGAGGCAAGAGAACTGCCTGCCTCCCCTCGAGTCTGTTCTCTGCCATTTCTGATCGCTCCTCCGCACACAAAACACGACACACACACACAGTTAGTGACAAAAAACACCGTACATTATATACATAAGCGAAATTATGGAAAATAAGTCCATATATTAAATATTTTTAAGCCATTTTATTGGCGGCGTACAGACAGGACAAGCATCCTGTCATATAATGGCAGCGGGTGCAGAGCTACTAATCGCAGGAGAGGCTGAGCTCGCTGCTGCCTCTCCAGCTTTGCTTCTGAGCATTTGAATGGGAAAATGGGAAAAGGTAATCAGAATTGGTTAAGCTAAGTAAAAAAATAGATACTTTATAGTACAAAACCACAGGGTGAAAATAGTTTTATATTATTAGTTTTATATTATATATTATTTTTCCATGATGACTGCACGTCATATATATATATACATTATATATATACAGTATATACTGTATATAATATATATATATATATATATATATATGACGTGCGGTCATCATACGTCATGACAGGTGATGACAGGCCTCACCTGTCATCACCTGTCATGGAAAAATGACAGGTGATGACAGGTGAGGCAGAGCCTTACCTGTCATCATGGAAAAATTATATATATATATATATATATATCATTCAATTATGAATGATATATATATATATCATTCATAATTCATTCTAACCATACAGAGGAAGTTTTAATGAGGAGCGGCAAAACGAAACGAGGTGGATTGGCAGGGCTTGCCAACAACTGATGGTGTTGTCTAAGACAGGTTACTGTGGAAAATCGTCTCTACTGCCTCAATGTTATGTTGTTAGCATCTCTTGAAATCCAGTGTTATCTTTTAAGCATATGGCTAGAAGAGTGGTGTTCTAAGCCATTACTTCTCTTATCTCAACTCTGAAGTAATAGAACATAGAAGTCTGTGTTGCCAAAGTCCCTCTTAAATATCTTCCAGTTACACCTTTCCATGGATTTCTATTGACTATGTATAAATAATAAAGAACAGTCACTGTATGTGACAGAAATGTTGGTTCTAGTTTCTTCTCTTCAATTCACGGATTTAGTGGAAGGAGTCACCATTCAGCGTCTGCTGTAGATATGCTCACAAAAATTATGAGTGGAAATAAAAGTTCCAGAAAAATACATTTCATGTGCCTTAGAAAAGACACAACTTTTGGACCCTACACCAAAAAGCTTGCTAATAAGTAAGAAAAGCATTCTGATGCTCAACATTAGCATCAATGCTAAGCTGAGCTAAATTGTAGTCAAAAACCTGTGGAGAGTCAAACATGTTGATGAATCCATTATCAGGGATGAGTTTAGGCCAGTTTTCTTCTGAATTTTTGTTTTTTAGATATTTTACCATGTTTGTGTTTATGAAATCAGGCTATCCTCACTATCAAACACCAACCTTGTTGGTAGTGGAATAAACAAGGTTGGTTCCAATACCAACTTGAACTTGGTGTGAAATGCAGGTTGTAAGCAAACACTGACAGTGATATAACACTTATAGTCCACTGCTGAGGTCCTGTTCCATTTCTTTGTCAGTCTATCAATCACTTCACATCTTGTGGATTGCTGATGATCGAATTTCCCTGCTTTACTAACTTCTCTTTCTTGCCGCCCAGCTGATGCTTCAGCCCAGTCAGCTGTTAACGCTCGGAAGCATTTCACCTTGCAGGGACTTTCCAACAGGAGGTCTCTTCCAGCAGGTAACACATCATCATTAACCCAGGCATCTCAGTCTGCACCGTCCTTTTCATTGTGACCCCTGTCTTTCCTTCTTATATCTATATCTCATATTTTTGTCTTGAACAGCCATCATTTTTGTTCTTAATGTTTTTAATGTCATTGTTTGTCTTTGCACCCTTGAAAATAAAGGCTATAATATTTCCTGAACCTTACACATTTTACTAATTTGTCTTAGTGGAAAATAATAGATGAGTGGAATACTTTAAGCAACAAGCTCCTCCCCATGCTGTGTTATTGCTGTGTTATCATTCAATTGAATATGCGTGCCACTGGTAGAGAAAGCAGTGCACAACAATAACATTGCTTAGTGTGTGCAGATGCATTACTCACCTGTGGGACGTTTGAAACTGAAGTCATCATTTGATACCTAATTATGTGTCTAATAATTGTTTTACCAATTGGAGACCCTTATAGATCCTTGATATTTTTATATAAACAGAAACCAAACAATAATGTCACAAAAAAGCAAAGTCCCCTGTCACGACACAACTAAACCCCACTGATCTCAGTAAAAATACAAGAGGCACCCGAACACAGATTTAGCAGTGCACAATATTTTATTAAACAATTTCTTTAAAACATTTCTTCTTTTTAAAAACGAGGCTTCAGGCCCACTACTCGGTCCCTGGAACAAAAGGAACACATAAGGTAAGAACGGACAAGTTCAATTATTAAAAAAAAAATTAAAACAAAACATGCAATGCAAAATAAATTAGTAAATCAAACAAACAAAAAGGAAACAAATTGACAATATCTATGTTGATTCAAATACTGTATATTGTTCATCCTTAGTTTATGCACATAAAATCATAGTTTGCTAAAGCATCTTTTGATGCCCTCTTGTTGGGTATCAGCAAAAGATGACCCAGAAATAAAAAACGATTTTTTTTTTTCTAGATTTCCATTACCGTCCATTAATTGTCCAACCCTCTTTAGAATCACAGAGGGGCTGATGCTTGTCTTCAGTAAAAACAATGAAGAGACAGTAAGGAAACAGGTTAGAGAGAACTTACACAGTGAAGGAACTACAGATATTTCCAACAAGTAGTGGTTATGTTTTATGTGCGACAACAAACTGCTGCATTTTCCATATGTCTGAAGTGATAAGCAGGCTTGCTAAACAGAACTCCTTCCTTCCGATTAAAACATGCAAGTCTGGTAAAATCTTCCAAAACCCTGCGATGCAGCGTGATGAAATGGTGTTCGGTGTTTCTCAACACTGAACATCAAAGAAAAACCATAGTCCAAATGAAACAAGTTGGTGGCAACATTTTGCTCTGGGGCTTTACACAATTTGTTGTAAAAGGATCAGGTAGAAGATACAAGATCTTATAATTTACTTCCCCTTTCATACTCATCAGCACACAATCATTTAAAAAACACAAGTTATTTAAACGAGCTCTTAAAGTGATAAAAACAGCATTTAAAAAAACTAGGTCAACAATAACAACAACAGTAGTAATAATAATAATAATAATAATAGGGTGCACCGGCCAGTCAATTTATCAGCACCGATAAATTGACTGGCCGATAAGTGAAGAAAATATATATTTGCCCAAGTCTAAATATACACTTTCTCAGGTATATATAAAATATATTATATATATGTAACCCTGTCCGTATGAGATGAATCCTCGCTGTTCCTTGGACTCTGCGTTGTGTGTTCTTGAGGGTTTTTGTCGGAAGGAAGGAAACGAGACAGGAATCTGAGACACACGGCGGTCGAAATCGTGGTTGGAACCGTTTATACGGAACACAGCGGCTCCGCCTTTAGAATTCAGAGCAAATACTCCTGTCAATATGTTTCATTAACACAGTTATTTTCGATTTACAGATACAGCATATATATAAAAAAAAGAAGAAAAAGACAAAATGATACAAAACTAACATTAAAAGTAACATTTGGCTACATTGAGGAGCTGGCAGTCAGCATTGCTTACCTTTAGAATTCAGGAGTTTTGTTTTTGTTGTTGTAATTTTCAAAAGAAAAATGACCTTTTTTGTTGTTGTTCTGTGGACCAAAAATGTGCATGTTTTTGAGACTGCAATGTATTTCCAGGGAGACATTTTGAGTGGTTTAATGTTCGGTGTTGAAACAATATGATCTAACTTGATAGTAAACCCTGAACAGTTTCTCCTATCGTTCATAGCTTACACTGGGAATGTTGGGAAAATTCTGTTCACCTCTCTTTTTCAGTTTTTACATAACTTTGGTCGTTTACGCCCATTTGATCACAAAGTTTCTTCTGGCTTCCACAAAAGGCTACCCATGTTCCACCAGTGGCACAGGAACCACAGTTTGATGACAGTGGAGGCAGTAAAATGGAAACAGGTTGGTCCCAGTGAGAAGCTTTCCTCCAGTGACCAGGAGCAGGTGGTTGCTGCCCTCAAAATGTCAAAAGACATTCTATATGGACCATGTCTGTGGGCAGCTATGGAGGAAACACAAGATGTGTGAATGGAAGGAGAAAACCCCATTAATACAAAAAAGAAATGAAAAATACTAAAACCTGTATCCTCTAGTCCCCTGGTAACCAGTTGTTTCTAGAGAATATTTTCTTGAGCCTTTTTATGAACTGGTACAGCAAAGCTAAATTGTAGCTAGTTTTTTATGAAGCTATCAGCTTAAGCTAACAGCCTTACGCCGGTCCAAACATCTGAGTCAGCGGCTCAAATGTTTGGAAGCTTTATATTAGCTTACATTTGAACATTTTAAGCTAATATACTTCTGCAATCTGTTAGCTAGGAAAAAAAATGCCCAGACCAAGCTGCTTATTAGAATACAAGCAAGTTAGCATAACACAACCACACTGCTAATGGCTGGTTTAAGCAGGGGGAAAAGAAAAAAAAATGACAGCAGCATATTTTGCTAAAGTGCAGCTTAGCTTGTGATGTTACACAGGTTCAGCTTCTTTGCTTCTAAATCTCTCACCCCACCTCAACCCAGTTTTGGTGGGAGTTCAAGAGTAAACACTTCTCCTCCATTGCTAATACTTCGGATGAGTGATGAAGACTTAGGTTGAACATGATTGGTGGGTTAGTGCTTAAGCACCGGAGTTCGCAGAAGTCAGAATATTCAAAGAGAGACTACTGGTTTTCGATAATCCCCCTGACGAGGATTACCCATGTCTTTCATGCTACTAGATTAAAGGGTCCCATGATACCCTGCTGTGCTGTCTGGGTCCTGATGTGGAATCAATGCTCTGGATGATAAATTATCGGCATCGTCGTTGTTGTCTTTTCCTTTCAGTGCTGGGTTTGTTGCTGAAATGGGCTGTACAAATTAACTTGATTGAATGATTAAAAGCAGTCACATTGCTAATCTTAGCAATTGCTAATCTTAGTTGATCTGTCATAATATGACTTTTGTTGCACTTTCTGCTTTCGTAACTTGTACTCCAACTTTGATGATTTCTTTGCACTTTGTTTATTACCATCATAACTTGGCAAAGTTGTACGAATCTTCCGATTCATCAAGAGTTCAGCAGGTGAAAATCCACATTGCAACGGTGAAGATCTGTAGCTCAATAAAGCTAAATACGGGTCAGAGTTACTATCTGAAGCTTTCTTCAGAAGTTACTTAAGAATATGAACTCCTTTCTCCGCTTTTCATTCGACTGTGGATAATGTGGACTTGATGTTACGTGTTTAAAGTCATAATGTTCTGTAAACTCTTGCCATTCTCTGCTACTAAAACATGGTCCATTGTCACACTTGGCTTTAATTTTATCTTCATCTGGTTGAACACCTTGGGCAGACAGTTTGTCACAAGAAACAATTTCTTTGACACTAAACTCACATTTATTTTTATTGAGCTTCAGTCCATTTTTCCGTATGCGCTCCATGACACGTCTCAATCTGTCATTGTGTTCTTGAGCTGTTGATCCTTCTCTTCCCCCAGGAATATGTATTTTGTGGCCTGTATACACAGCGGACCCACTCTGTCCTCCACATTACAATGTTCTGTGTCACCCACCTCCAGGAGTGAGGTGTACCACTCTGGATGACTCTCTCTGACATGCTGGAGAAATTGTTGGCCATAAGTTGCTTGGAGATGGGTTCTGGAGGTGCGGAGAACATTAGTTCCTATCAGCAGAGGGACAGACAGGCGATATTCTGAATCCTCAACCACAAAAGCTGGCACATTCTTAAACTCTTTCTCCAACACTTTCAAGTTGATGCTTAGAACACCATGGTGGATTAGACTCTGACCGGCTGCACCTTCTATAGGTATCTGAGAGGGCTGTAACTTCTGTTTTTGAAGGATGGGGTGGCTGCACCAGTAGCTGCGGGTAATACTGGTTACCTAAGAGCCAGAGTCAATGAGCGCTCTGCACTTCATTCCACTGATTTCCACCTCACCTTCGTTTCTAGGGCCCACTAGTGGAGTGCTCTCTCCTCCGTCAGTCATCTTCATGTCTTGTGGCTGGGGGTCTGACTGCTTGCCCATGGTTGCCCCGGTGACCACGGGCTCTACCCGTTTAAAGGCTGAGCTGGGTAGGGGTTGTTCCCATTCACTTGACTGGGGTCTGGTAACACTGCTCTGCAGACTCTGGCTATGTGCCCTTGTTTACCGCATCTGTGGCATGTCACAGTTGAGGTTTGGGCTCGGATTGGAGGCCCTATGGGTGCCTGGACTTGTGGTGTTGGGACCGGCAACGGAGCAGCAACTCAAGAGTTGCTGCTCCGTTGCCGGTTTGACCAACCTTGAATCAACCAAATTGACCAACCTTGAATCAAGATTCAAGGTTGGTCAATTTGGTCATCTGCTCTGCTTGACAAAGAGCTAACTTTTTAACCAGTTCTGTGAGCTCTGACAACTCTGATGCATGGGTGGTCTTCTCCACATACACAGATGGGCTGCTGCCTGATGCAGTCTGGATCTGGGTGTGAGCTCGCTTTGATTTGTGGAATGACTGGAACTTTTTAGTTTCTTTGGTCATATCTCTGAGCTCAGCCTGCAGTTCTCTGAAGCTTAAGAGCCTGGGCTTAAGTGGAGCGATTCTCATGTACACCGCCACATCATTAAGACCCCTTAAAAACTGCTGAGTGAGTTTGTAGTCCTGGTCTGGGAATGGCTTGCCTCCTCTTTGGCTGTCCTCTACCACTCTCAGATTAGCTTCCAGCGATATGGCATATGAGCAGGCAGACTCCCCTGGTCTTTGGCTCCGCTCGTAGAAGTCAGCCAGTGGATCTAGGGCGCTCTGTGTGTCACCATACTCAGCCCTCAGTTCTTCAAAAGCCCTCTCAGGGGTTTGGTCATATAGAGGTACTGGACATCAAAGTCAAAAGCAGCCAAACGGGAGACCCACCGTTGCCCTGTGGCATCCAACTTTGCAGAGCTCATGATGTACTTGAGGGGGTTATTGTCTGTCATTAATTAATATCAAACCCCCCACCCCTTGTGACCGGATGTCCCACCTCGTGACCGGATGCCCCCCCCCCCCCCTCCCCACCTCGTGACGGATGTCCTCCCCCCCCCACCTCGTGACCGAATCCCTTCCTGCCTCCCCGAACAAAGACTTTATTTAGACTTTGGATCACCCAATAGAAACGGAATAATTTACTTGTAAGTTAGCAGTGAATAAATAAATATAGCATATTCCAGCCAGATCATAGCATGAATGATCCATCTGTGAGAAAACAATCATTTAAGAGTTAAATAATTGCAGAGCAGTCAAATGTACTGCTGTGCTGATATAAATAACACAATAAATAACAGTGTACAGGGATGTCTGATCTTGGTTGCCTGGATGTAGGAAATCAGATGCATTCAAAAAGAACACAAATTTAAAAATGAGACTCACCCATTTTTTTCAAGGTATCTCATCCAGAGGTGGTCAAGCTAGATAAGAAGCAGAGGCTGGTAATCATCAGATCACACAAAAATCCAGATAAAACAGTGGAAGTAATAACAAGATAACAAGATGGTAAATCTTCAGAAAAAGACAAAAGTGGGCAATAAAACTTAAAGTCTAAAAACCACTAGTCAGCTTTATCTACATCCTACCTAAAAGTACATTTAAGATATCTAGAATTACAGTGTATTTCAATTAAAGAATTATAACTAGCTAGAAAAGTTAATTATTATATACTTACATTATGACTAGCCATAGTTTAAGTGTTGATACATGGAAATATATGCTTAATATAGTTTGTAATTAATTGTGAATATGTTGAATTTAAGCCACCATACAAAATAAGGGTAAATTTGAATAGAAGAGAATAGAATATACTTTATTGATCTTCAAGAGGAAATAAGTTTTTTAATCACAAGCCACTCCATTAAAACTGTATTAGTAAATACAAATATAACCATAAGTGATACAAAACTGTAGTACCAAAGATTCAAATAGGGACTTTGACTAATTAAAATATAATCAGTGATATCTTGATTTACTAAGTCTAGTCATAAACCAATTTCAGATCTGGAATGCAAGTGTGATGAAACCAATTTTTATGTTAAAACTGTCTGCCATTAGCTGGGTGTATGAGACATCATACATCATCAATGATGTCACATCTATCTGTGACATAGATAAAAGGCACATTCTGCCAGTAGAATTTCCTGCACTCTAGCGTTTCTTTCACTCTCACATTTTGCTTCGTTTTAAACGGCAAGAAGAATTTTAACGTTTAAGTTTTAGACAGCAAGAACAATTTCAAAATGTTTGCATTTTTCAAGAGGATGCAGAATTCTGTTTCTCCTGATCTTGAAGAAATGCGCAAAAGGAATAATGAGTCAATCCAAGAACTCTTGGAAAAGAACCAAATCCTTGAAAGAAAGAGAGATCTCCGAAATCCCAAAAAAGTAATGAAAGCTGAGATGGAGTTGAGCAAAGAATGTGAACGACGGATTAAGAAGTTGGATCTGGAAGTTGACAAATGGAATGCAACAGAAGAAAAACTGATGTATTTAGAGAGAAAGAGGAATGAAGTTTTCCGTGCTTTGGAAAGGACGAATGAAGAATTAATTGAGAAACCAGTGTTAAAATCTTACTTAAGTGGGGCTAAAGAACATCAGAAAGGCCTCAAACGTCTTAACGCTAGGTTAGCAAATCATGTTAACATCTTGACAGACCAACTTTCATATCAAACTAAAGTATTTGATAAGTACCCAAAGTCTGCAGACGGTAACGAAAATTTAATGAAGATTCAAGAAAACTGCATAACAGAGATTATGGACAAACTGGAAATATTCAACTTGGTGGCTTTGAATGACAAAACCATGGAAAAAGCTGAAAACCTGGATCATTTAGGCAAAATTAACAATAGTCTTTTGCAAAAGGTTAAAAGTTTGAAAGAACAACTAGTTGCTGTGCCTATCGCGAGATACTACTGCAGGTGTGCAACAAAAGAGTGCCAAAGACTCACACAACTGAACCCTAAGTTAGAAAAACTGGTTCAGGACCTGACAGACGAACTGTCATATCAAACTGCACTGGAACGTGATTACAAAGAGGCACGCGATCTGATCAAAGAGCTGGAGGAGACCAAACAAAATTACCTATACCAGATAGAGGAGTTAAAATCAATGGTAAAACTTGGGATTAAAACAAAGAAAAAGGACAAAGACAAGATGGCAAAACGTGTAACTTCCCTTGTACTTAAACTCAATGATCTTAAGAAGGAATTTATTTCCTTCCAAATAGACATTGAGAACATTGTTGGAAACATTCAGCCTTTAAATGCTCATAATATACAAGACGGAATTCGTCCTGCAGACGATCAGAAATTTACTGGACAGCATTCCAACTTAGCAGGAGAATTGAAACAAATTTCTCTGAATTCAATATTATCTGAAGGGGAATGTGTGCCTTCTAATCAAATGCATTTCTTAGTCTCAGAGGATGAGGCAAGCAATAAGGAGTTGGAAGACAGCTCTTCAGAAGAAACGACAACTGAAGATGACTTGGCAGGTTTAAACAACATAACTGTGAAAGAGTCAGACCCTCAAAAACGCCAAAGGCTAACAGAAAACGAGAAACAAGTTGATATTTCAGAGTCAGAGGACGAGACAGGTGACAAAGAGTCAGACGACAGTACTTCGGAAGACACAAAGTCTGAAAATGAATTAACCGAACCAGCTATATACGAGTACTTTCGTCAAGCCCTCCAAAGAAAGAGAGAAAACAAGAAACAAGAAAAGATTTCAGAGTTGGAGGATGAAACAAGTGATGAAACATTAGAAAACATAACATCTGAAGATGATTCAACAGATTTATGGAATACACGTGTGAAAGCGTTAGACCCTCAAGACTTCCAATGGTTGAGAGGAAACAAGAGACAAGATTTTTCAGAGTCAGTGGACAAAGCGAATGATAAAGAGTTACAAGACAGGACAACGGAAAACACAACGTCCGAAGATAACTTAACAAAATCATGCAACACAACTGTGAAAGATTCAGACCCTCAAAACCTCCAAAGACTGAGAGAAAATGAGAAGCAATTAGATTTTTCAGAGTCAGTGGACATAACATGCGATAAAGTGTTAGAAGATAGAACTCTGGAAAACAGATCTCAAGATAATTCAATAGATTCACGCAACCCAGCCGTGAAAGAGTCAGAGCCTAAAAATCTCCAAGGGCTCAGAGGAAATGGGAAACAAGAAGATTTTTCAGAGTCAGAGGACAAGATGTGTGATAAAACGATAAAAGATATGACTTTGGAAAACACAACATCTGAAGATAACTTATCAAATTCATACAACACAGCTGTGAAAACGTCAGACTGTCCAGACCTTCCAACCCTGAGAGGAAATGAGAAACAGGATGATATTTCAGAGTCATTGATTAGATACATGATAGATTGTTGGAAGTCAGAACTTTTGAAGATACAAGATTAGAAGACGACTTAACAGATTCATATAACACAACTGCTAAGAGTCAGACTCTCCAGACCTCCAAAGGCTGGAAAGGAAAGGGAAACAGGAGGACTTCACAAAGTCAGAGGACAAGACAAGTGACAGAGATAGAGGAAAGTCCTTAGGAAGACATAATATCTGAAGAAACTTAACATATGAGTATCAAAATATTTCCCTGTATTATGACTGCACATTATTTTTAGCAGTATGTCATTCAATGCGTCTTGTATAGTAATTACCACAGCAGCATTTATTCATATATGTAGGTTTTCCCCAGGTGCTCTGGTTTGCCTAATCCAAAAATATTGATACTATATTTGCCATGGTGTCAAATAGAACACATTACACTCAAAATAACACAAAATAACAGTCAGAGGACAAGATGTGTGATAAAGAGATAAAAGATAGGACTTTGGAAAACACAACATCTGAAGATAACTTATCAAATTCATACAACACAGCTGTGAAAAAGTCAAGACTGTCCAGACCTTCCAACCCTGAGAGGAAATGAGAAACAGGAGGATTTTTCAGAGTCATTGATTAGATACATGATAAAGAGTTGGAAGACATAACTTTGGAAGATACAAGATTTGAAGATGACTTAACAGATTCACACAACACAACTGTTAATAGTCAGACTCTCCAGACCTCCAAAGGCTGGAAAAGAAAGGGAAACAGGAAACAGAAAGCCAGAGGACAAGACAAGTGACAGAGATAGAGGAAAGTCCTTAGGAAGACATAATATCTGAAGACAACTTAACAGATTCACAAGACACAAGTTTGAAAGAATCAGACTGTTTAGACCTCCAAAGGTTAAGAGACAAGCATCAAGAATCCACATGTGAAGACCGAGACCGTTCAGAAAATGAGTTATTTCACACACCGACAGTTTAGATAAGATTAGATTGGATTTGATTGATTGTGCTTAGTAGATTTTATTATTATTGTTTTTATGTTGTTGATGATGAAGATGTATTTCACAGGTCTCCCTTATAATTTAAACATATGAGTATCAAAATATTTCCCTGTATTATGACTGCACATTATTTTTAGCAGTATGTCATTCAATGCGTCTTGTATAGTAATTACCACAGCAGCATTTATTCATATATGTAGGTTTTCCCCAGGTGCTCTGGTTTGCCTAATCCAAAAATATTGATACTATATTTGCCATGGTGTCAAATAGAACACATTACACTCAAAATAACACAAAATAACAGTCAGAGGACAAGATGTGTGATAAAGAGATAAAAGATAGGACTTTGGAAAACACAACATCTGAAGATAACTTATCAAATTCATACAACACAGCTGTGAAAAAGTCAGACTGTCCAGACCTTCCAACCCTGAGAGGAAATGAGAAACAGGAGGATTTTTCAGAGTCATTGATTAGATACATGATAAAGAGTTGGAAGACATAACTTTGGAAGATACAAGATTTGAAGATGACTTAACAGATTCACACAACACAACTGTTAAGAGTCAGACTCTCCAGACCTCCAAAGGCTGGAAAAGAAAGTCACCATTAGTTAAAGGAGATATTAAAAAAATAAGGACACATTAAGCAACATTAAAAAATTTTGATGTACACATATCAAAACTACGGACAAGGAATATAGGACCACTGACAAAAAACATCTGACTTTATTGTCAGAATTCTGAGATTAAAGTCAGAATTCATATTTTTTTTTTCAGTATAGACCACATAATTACCACAGCAGCATTTATGCATATATGTGGGTTTACTCCAGGTGCTCTGGTTTGCCTAATCCTTAATGGTGACTGTTATATTCGTGCTTGATAAAGACAGACGATGTTATGCTCAGATACTTTTATTAAAGCATCTTTCTTAGGTCTGTTCACACAGCATGCTCACAGGTGTCTCTCATTAGACTCTCCAAGACTCTCTCTACTTCTATTGTTCTGTTCTCTACATTTATACATTCACATGAGCTCATGCTCGCCACCTGGTGGACATAAACATAATTCATTCAATCATGACATCCTCCTTTCTTTAAAGTAAGAATGTTACAAAAGAACAATCCTATCAAAAGAACAATCCTAAACATACATTGCATGAGAGACAGTTATCATATAGCTATACTTAACACATTAAAACCATTAATTACAAAATAGACATATCAACTTTTAACTTTTTTTTTTCTTTTCTTTTTTTTAAAAGTTCAATCTGTCAGGTTTTTTCACCACTATGGTAGATCTTCTTAACACAGGTAGATTGTCCCCAAGACTGTCACAGGGTGTTTCAGTCGTAGGTGTTTCAGTCGTAGGAATAATCTGGGAGTCCTTAGAAACTTCACTTGACTCAACCACAAGCTCTAATGGAGTTTTTAACAAACTGCGCCGATTTCGTCTCAGAACTTGTCCATCTTCAGTTTTCACTTCAAATGAACGTGGAGCTACTTCCTGCAGAATAGTTGCTTTAGTATTCCATCCCTCATCATCCTGAATCCTAACTTGATCCTTGTATGACAGTGGAGGTAGAATCTTAGTTGATCTGTCATAATATGACTTTTGTTGCACTTTCTGCTTTCGTAACTTGTACTCCAACTTTGATGATTTCTTTGCACTTTGTTTATTACCATCATAACTTGGCAAAGTTGTACGAATTCATCAAGAGTTCAGCAGGTGAAAATCCACATTGCAACGGTGAAGATCTGTAGCTCAATAAAGCTAAATACGGGTCAGAGTTACTATCTGCAGCTTTCTTCAGAAGTTACTTAAGAATATGAACTCCTTTCTCCGCTTTTCCATTCGACTGTGGATAATGTGGACTTGATGTTACATGTTTAAAGTCATAATGTTCTGTAAACTCTTACCATTCTCTGCTACTAAAACATGGTCCATTGTCACTCACAACAAAATGTGGAATGCCATGTCTTGCAAAGATTGATTTAGCATGTGTTATGACACAATTTGATGATGTATTAGCTAATAGAGCCATTTCAGGATAGTTTGAAAAGTAATCAATGATCACTAAATAGTTTTTTCCTTTAAAATGAAACAAATCCAGTCCTACTTTCAGCCATGGTGATGTTGGAATGTCAGTCATTATCATAGGTTCTTTACTCTGTTTATTTCTAAATGTCTGACATGTTTCACATTTACTGATTAGCGTCTCAATGTCCTTATTCAGTCCAGGCCAGAAAACAGATTCTCTAGCTCTTCTTTTAAATTTTTCAATGCCTAGGTGACCCTCATGTATCCGTTGGAGAATATCCTGTCTTAATACTTGTGGAATCACAATTCTGTTGTTTTTCAGTAAGTCCATTCACAACACTTAGATCAGCTTTAACTTTGAAAAACTGTGAACATGAGCCTATTGGCCATCCTTCATCCATATTCTGCATGATCAACTGTAACTCTGTGTCTTTAGCTGTTGCCTCAACTATTTGCTTCAACTTGCTGTCTGACACAGGCAACGCAGTGGACACCATGTTCACATGACGCTGAATATTCTCTTCAGTTGAACTTACACCATTGTCTGTAGGAGCTCTGGATAGAGCATCAGCAAGAATCAGATGTTTTCCTGGAGTGTAAATCAGTGTAAAATCATACCTTTGCATCTTCATCACAAGCCTCTGAATCCTTGGTGACATCTCATTTAGGTGTTTTTTGATGATGGCAACCAAAGGTCGGTGATCTGTTTCAGCTACAAAAGATGGTAGACCATACACATAGTTATGAAACCGTTCAAGCCCATAAGCCAGCCCCAAGCATTCTTTTTCTATTTGAGCATATTTGCATTCAGCTTTGGTCATAGCTCTGGATGCATAAGCCACTGGCTTCCATTGTTCATCTTCAGCTTGAAGAAGAACTGCTCCAAGTCCATCTTTTGAGGCATCTGTAGACAGTTTAATTCTTTTAGTTGGATCGTAAAAGGTAAGTACTGGTTCTGTAGTCAAATAGTTTTTCAGTTCCTTCCACTCTTGTTCATGAACTTCTGTCCACTGGAATTGACTATCATTGTACAAGAGTCTGCGAATATTTGTCATCTTTGCACTCAGATTGGGAATGAATTTTCCTATAAAATTGATCATGCTCATGACGTGCAAAACACCTGTTTTGTCCACAGACTGTGGCATCTTCAAGATGGCTTTAATTTTATCTTCATCTGGTTGAACACCTTGGGCAGACAGTTTGTCACCAAGAAACATAATTTCTTTGACACTAAACTCACATTTATTTTTATTGAGCTTCAGTCCATTTTTCCGTATGCGCTCCATGACGCGTCTCAATCTGTCATTGTGTTCTTGAGCTGTTGATCCCCAGATGATGATGTCATCAATGTAGACTCTCACTCCTTCCAGACCTTTGATGATCCGCTCCATCGCTCTATGGAATATTTCTGGTGCAGATTTTATTCCAAAAGGAAGTCTTAGAAAACAGTATCTTCCAAAAGGTGTGTTAAAAGTACAATACTTAGTACTGCTTTCATCCAACTTAACTTGCCAAAACCCTTGTGCTGCATCTAACTTGGTGAAATAACTTGCTCCAGCCATTTCACTGATTATTTCCTCTCGAGTGGGTATTTGATAATGTTCTCTTCTGATGTTCTCATTCAGGTCTTTTGGATCCATACATACTCTTAATTCTCCATTCTTTTTCTTGGTAATCACAATGGAATTAACCCAATCAGTGGGCTCTTCTACTTTCTGAATGACTCCCAACCTGATCATTCTGTCCAACTCTTTTTTCAACCCCTCTCGTAATGGTACTGGAATACGACGTGCAGCATGAACTACAGGCCTCTCTCAGCTGAATCTTGTATGTGTAGGGTACAGCACCTAATCCTTGAAAAACATCCTCATATTCTTGAATCATGGCATCAACAGGGTTATTAGGTTCAATCAATTCAGTATTTATGTGATAAACTCTTTTCACCAGTCCAAGTTCTTCACAGGATTTATCACCTAAAAGTGACTCACGATCCTCCTTTACAACTGAGAAGAACACAAGATGTTTTGTTCCTTTAACTGTCACATTCAGTTCATATGTGCCAATGCATTCAATTGATTGCCCATTATAGTCTCTTAGACTTGATTTTACTTCTTTTATGTGAGGTTTTACTTGCATTTCTTTTATATCAGACATGCTTATGAGATTAGCCTTAGCACCTGTGTCCAATCTGAACTTGATTGTAGTTCCATTTATCAACAAAGGAATTGTCCATTTATCATCTCTGTCAACATACTGCACTTTTTCTGACTCTTTTTCACAATTCACAACACCAATGAAGAATGTGTCACTTAAGTCAGTTTCGTTTACTAAGTTTACACGATTCCTCTTCTTTTCTTTTCTCTTCATAAAGCATTGTTTTGCAAAATGATTTTTTCCACGGCAATTCAAACACTGCTTACCATAAGCAGGACATTGTCTCACTTTGTGCCGTAACCCGCAGCGCTTACAGTTGATAATGGCTTCCTCTTGCAGCTGCCTCGTCTGAACATGGCGCTTCTTCTGGCAGGACACCACTCCCACTGCCACTGCTCCGTCACTGGACTGTGAAGTAGTTCCTGTAGAAAGTTCAGAAAATGTCCTCACTTGCTGTAGCGACAGTTCGCTTGCTCGGCACATCTTTACAGCTGTTTCCAGGGTCAGATCCACTTCTCTCAGCAGTCTCTCTCTGAGCTTCCCATCACGTACTCCAAAGACGATCTGATCTCTGACCATCGAGTCCTTCAGCAGGCCAAAATTGCATGACTGAGCTTTTACTTTCAAGTCTGTCAGAAAGTTATAGAAATGTTCATGCTGGGTCTGCATTCGGGAACGAAACACGTATCTCTCATAGCATTCATTCTTCTTGGGTGAACAGTGAGCATCAAATTTACTCAGCACAACATCCAACTTTTCTTTGTCTTCCGCTTCATCAAACACAAATGTGTTGTAGACTTCCAAAGCCTGCGCTCCTGCTATGGTCAGCAACATCGCTACCTTTCTTGGCTCCGGCTTTGTCTCCAATCCCATTGCAGCGACATACAGTTGAAAGCGTTGTTTGAAAGCACGCCAGTTCTCATCCACGTTTCCCGTCAGCTTCAAGCTCTCCGGTGGTTTCAGCTCCATGGTCGGCTTCTTAGTTCACTCCTGACACCATGTTATATTCGTGCTTGATAAAGACAGACGATGTTATGCTCAGATACTTTTATTAAAGCATCTTTCTTAGGTCTGTTCACACAGCATGCTCACAGGTGTCTCTCATTAGACTCTCCAAGACTCTCTCTACTTCTATTGTTCTGTTCTCTACATTTATACATTCACATGAGCTCATGCTCGCCACCTGGTGGACATAAACATAATTCATTCAATCATGACAGTGACATGCACCCAGTGTTTTTGTTTTGAGACCATCCATGTCATGTCCCTCATCTCCCTGATTCCCTGCAGCTGTGTCGCTCCCTGATTGCTTCCCTTCTTAAGCCTCCCTCTGCTACCCACACACTGCCAGATTATCGAACGCTTTCAGCAAGTAGTTTCTAGCTCTCCATCCATGCCCCATGCATTACTGCCTCGCTCTTGTTTCCTGGATTTGCCCCTTTTGCCTCTCCCTCGTCGGACTGCTGTTTTTGCCTACCCGGATCTCGACCCTAGCCTGTTTCTCTGATCCCGCTCACGCCCACTCCCTCGGACTCTGCTATCTTCCCCTTTGTGAAGATATGACCTCGGCCCGGCTGACCAAGAACTAGGATCTGGACTTTACTCCTCTGACTGTGTTGTGAGTACGCTGCCCTGCATCAGCGCCTCTCCCCTTGCCCCCACGCACCATCTGCTAGCCAGTGCTACCGTTGTCCATCCAGTGTCCCGCTCTTTGCTGTCTCTAAATAAAGATCTGAGTTTTTTTGCTCACTCCTGTCTCGTGGCTGATTTTGGGTCCTCCTATGTGCTTTTACATAATCCAAAAATATTGATACTATATTTGCTATGGTGTCAAATAGAACACATTACACTCAAAATAACACTTATAAATAACACTTATAAATAACACTTATACATCACAATTAGTTAAAGGGGATATTAAAGAAATAAGGACACATTAAGCAACATTAAAAAATTTTGATGTACATGTAACCCTGTCCCTGTGAGATGAATCCCCGCTGTTCCTTGGACTCTGCGTTGTGTTCTTGAGGGTTTTTGTCGGAAGGAAACTAGACAGGAATCTGAGACACACGGCGGTCGAAATCGTGGTTTGGAACCGTTTATTCGGATCACCCGACAGCACAGCGGCACCACCTTTAGAATCCAGAGCAAATACTGCGTGTCAACATGTTTCATTAACGCAGTTATTTTCGATTTTCAGATACAGCATATATATAAAAAAGAAGAAAAAGACAAAATGATACACAACTAACATTAAACATTAAAAGTAACATTTGGCTACATTGAGGAGCTGGCGGTCAGCATTGCCTACCTTTAGAATCCAGAGCAATACTGACTGTTGTACCACCAGCACACAGTAACGAACGCCAAGTACAGTGTTCTTCAAAGGACACACTTTACAAAGTTCCAAAACCCAAAGAGCAGATGCAACACTTTGGTGACATGCGCCACCACATTCAAGCACTGTCCTACATCCACCTCTTGTTTAATTGATGGCGTCCTAGTCATCAGACTAAATACAAAACAACATTGAATAAATAAATAAATAAATAGATAGATAAATAAATAAAAAGACTGTGTGGTATGCCAATTGCTGCCATATACTACATTAAGTGGAATTTTCTAAGTGTTTATTGCTTTTTCTGGCTTTAGCTTTCTCCCACAGCTTCCATCCTCTTTTTATCTTCTGTTGAGTGTCCTCACTTTCCACTACTTGTGACTCACAGGAAAATCTGTTTGGGGGTTGCCGATTTCTGTGCATGTTCCTTTTTTGAACACTGGGTCCAGGAGCTGAAGTGATGTCCCCCATCTATTACATGTTCTGTCCATCCTTTAGATTTTCTGTCTGGCATGTTCACTCCTTCCATTTCAGGCTGCTCAACCCATTTATTTGTTGTCTCGCCTGCAACTTCCTCCACATTTTCCTCCAACTTTTCGGGCTCTGAGTCCTCCATCGCCTGCACGGTCGCTCCAGAGGCTTGTACTGTCATATCCCCTGTGTACTCCTTTATCTCTTTTGCTGTGCCTGCCTCTTCCTGGTCTACTGGGAGGAACATACATTGTGTCAGAAGGTTCTGGTGGACCACCCTCTCGGTATCGCCGTTTTCTGGTCGCATCACATACACAGGCATATTGGGTTGCTTTTTCACCATAATGTAAGGTTGCGACTCCCACTTATCCCCTAGTTTTTGCCATCCCTCTACATGGCAGACTTTGACTAGGACTCTGTCCCCTTGGTTGAAAATCTGACCCTTTGCCTTCTGGTCATAGTACTTTTTCTGTTGACTTTTGACTTGGTGAGAGGTCTGGTTTGCTTGGACGTATGCCTGTGACAGACAGTCATGAAGTCTCTGCACATATGCACTGTATTCTCCTGGTTCATTTGCAGTCTGGAGCCCAAAGATGATGTCAACTGGGAGTCTTGGATGTCTGCCGAACATCAGAAAGTATGGTGTATACCCGGTAGAGTCATGCCGTGAACAGTTATATGCATGTGTCACTGCATCTAAGTGCTCGTGCCACTGAGGTTTCTGATGTGGCTCTAATGTCCCTAGCATATTCATGAGTGTGCGGTTGAACCGCTCAGTAATGCCATTGCCCTGTGGGTGGTAGGGGGTTGTATGGGTTTTAGTAATGCCCATTCATTTGCACAGCTCCTTCACTACAGCACTTTCAAAGTTGCGCTCCTGGTCAGTGTGCAACTTAGCAGGAAGCCCAAACCGGCAGAAGAAGTTTCTCCACAGCACCCTGGCTACAGTGTTAGCCTTTTGATCTTTAGTGGAATATGCCTGTGCGTAGCGTGAGAAATGATCCGTGACCACAAGGACATTCTCAATTCCACCCTTTGACTTCTCCAAAGTTAAAAAGTCTACACACACTAGTTCCATGGGGGCATTACTGTGAACACTGACCAATGGGGTCTTGACTCTCGAAGTTGCCGTTTTCCTGAGGCAGCATCTCACACTGCTCACACCAGTTCTTAATCTCTTGGAACATTTGAGGCCAATGAAATCTCTCTCTTAACAGCTGAACTGTTCTCTCAAAACCCAAGTGTCCGGAGTCATTGTGAAGAGCTTTCATAGCTCCCTCACGCAGCTTCTCTGGTAGCACTAGCTGTTCCACCACTCCTCTTTGATGATCACAGCTGCGACGGTACATGATGCCATCTCTGATCACTAGCCTCTTCCACTCTTTCAGGAGAAGACAGACCTGTCAGCCACCACTGACCCTCTCACTGCGACTGGGTTTCACATTCCGACTTTTGTAGTACCAGACAGGGCCAATAACAGGATCTTCTTTTTGTCCTGCGCGGCAGCACCTCCCTGCGGTTTGTTGACCTGGTCCAGTCTTTCACTCTGCAAATCTTACCTCAATATTACCTGAGTCAGACTCAGACATGTGTCTTTGGACCTGCTTTCATGGCTTTGGCCCTGCTTTTTGTCTGAGAAATCCACAACACCATCCACTAGCGACACATTTGCTAGGTGTGTGTGGCTTAATGGTGACTGGATGTTGAGAGAGGTTCATCACTCTGACAGGGGTGCATCCTCTTTTCACATTAGCAAGAGCCTTGGCAACCAGAAGGTCTTGAGGAAGCTTCAGGGAGTGGTGGCTCTCAATCAGTGCTGAATAGGTCCTTCTCTTCGGGCCGGCAGTCACCTTGCACATTAGATCCATTTCTTTTCCCCCAGGAATATGTATTTTGTGGCCTGTATACACAGCCGGACCCACTCTGTCCTCCACATTACAATGTTCTGTGTCACCCACCTCCAGCAGTGAGGTGTACCACTCTGGATGACTCTCTCTGACATGCTGGAGAAATCGTTGGCCATATGTTGCTTGGAGATGGGTTCGGGAGGCACGGAGAACATTAGTTCCTATCAGCAGAGTGACAGACAGGCGATATTCTGAATCCTCAACCACAAAAGCTGGCACATTCTTAAACTCTTTCAACACTTTCAAGTTGATACGTAGAACACCATGGTGGGTTACACTCTGACCGGCTGCACCTTCTATAGGTATCTGAGAGGGCTGTAACTTCTGTTTTTGAAGGATGGGGTGGCTGCACCAGTAGCTGCGGGTAATACTGGTTACCTGAGAGCCAAAGTCAATGAGCGCTCTGCACTTCATTCCACTGATTTCCACCTCACCTTTGTTTCTAGGGCCCACTAGTGGAGTGCTCTCTCCTCTGTCAGTCATCTTCATGTCTTGTGGCTGGGGGTCTGACTGCTTGCCCATGGTTGCCCCGGTGACCACGGGTGCTACCCGTTTAAAGGCTGAGCTGGGTGGGGGTTGTTCCCATTCACTTGACTGGGGTCTGGTAACACTGCTCTGCAGACTCTGGCTATGTGCCCTTGTTTACCGCATCTGTGGCATGTCACAGTTGAGGTTTGGGCTCGGATTGGAGGCCCTATGGGTGCCTGGACTTGTGGTGTTGGGACCGGCAAGGGAGCAGCAACTCTTGATTCAACGTTGGTCAATTTGGTCATCTGCTCTGCTTGACAAAGAGCTAACTTTTTAACCAGTTCTGTGAGCCCTGACAACTCTGATGCATGGGTGGTCTTCTCCACATACACAGATGGGCTGCTGCCTGATGCAGTCTGGATCTGGGTGGGAGCTCGCTTTGATTTGTGGAATGACTGGAACTTTTTTGTTTCTTTGGTCATATCTCTGAGCTCAGCCTGCAGTTCTCTGCAGCTTAAGAGCCTGGGCTTAAGTGGAGCGATTCTCATGTACACCTCCTCATCATTAAGACCCCTTAGAAACTGCTGAGTGAGTTTGTAGTCCTGGTCTGGGAATGGCTTGCCTCCTCTTTGGCTGTCCTCTACCGCTCTCAGATTAGCTTCCAACGATATGGCATATGAGCAAGCAGACTCCCCTGGTCTTTGGCTCCGCTCGTAGAAGTCAGCCAGTGGATCTAGGGAACTCTGTGTGCCACCATACTCAGCCCTCAGTTCTTCAAAAGCCCTCTCAGGGGTTTGGTCATATAGAGGTAGGTTCAGGACTAATTTTCTGGCCTCACCACTAAGGTGACGCACCACAGTGGAGAACCGCAGGTGTGGTGGGAGCTCAATAGCTTCCAGGAGATATTGCATGTCCCGAATCCAATCCTCCACCAGCATCCTACTGTCAGCATTACCGGTTACTGGGGCGTACTGTACTGTAGCTGCTGATCATGAAACCCTGTGGGTTGGTTGGTTGACTTTGGCCTCACCGTTGGTGGTTGATTGCTGGCATCAGCTGTTGCTCCCCCTCCAGGTAGGTAGGTGTGTGGCACCCCGGGGAGTCGAATCTGTGGCTCAGTACTGGTTCAGGGGTAAGTAGGTTGGTTGCCAGATGTTGCTGCAGAGGGCAGTTGCCTCATTGGGGTTACTGCATAGTCATTCATTATTTTCAAAGATCTATTTTTTCTAAGCTAGACAGCCAAATCAAATAAAATGTATGTTTGTATGTGTAACTCTCCCTTTTTATGTTTAATTGTGAATAAATAAAGAATAAATAAATAAATTGTCTGGTACAGTTATGTTAAATCACTCCAAAAATTCCAGTTAAACTTATATAAATTATTAGAACAGAATCACAATATAATAAATAGTTCAAACACAATGAAATTATCTGTCGCTATGAATCAAAGATAAATAAATAAAGGTGTGGCACAGTTGTCTTAACACACTTCCAAAATTCTAATTACACACACAAAAGAAGGATATAATCACAATATAATAAATATTTCAAACAAAATGTAGTTCATGAACTTTTTCTTTTTTCTTCACATTAAAAATGACGCTAAAATAATAAGTTGCCGCTTCAGCTCCACACGTTAACTCAGATTGCCATACACTCAGCAAGCTAGCAGAATGAAACCGTTGAATAATGGGGCTGCTGGCGTTGTTGCCTAGGTGATCCTGAAACACCATGATCTTGGGTCTCGGCACCAAAGATGTAACCCTGTCCGTGTGAGATGAATCCTCGCTGTTCCTTGGACTCTGCGTTGTGTGTTCTTGAGGGTTTTTGTCGGAAGGAAACGAGACAGGAATCTGAGACACACGGCGGTCAAAATCGTGGTTGGAACCGTTTATTCGGAACACCCGACAGCGCAGCGGCTCCGCCTTTGGAATTCAGAGCAAATACTCCGTGTCAACATATTTCATTAACGCAGTTATTTTCGATTTACAGATACAGCATATATTAAAAAAAAGAAGAAAAAGACAAAATGATACAAAACTAACATTAAACATTAAAAGTAACATTTGGCTACATTGAGGAGCTGGCGGTCAGCATTGCTTACCTTTAGAGTTCAGAGCAAATACTGACCGTTGTACCACCAGCACACAGAAACGAACGCCAAGTACGGTGTTCTTGGACACACTTTTACAAAGTTCCAAACCCAAAGAGCAGATGCAACACTTTGGTGACATGCGCCACCACATTCAAGCACTGTCCTACATATATATTTAAAAATATATTCTCAAAATAATTTTTTTTAAATGTACTTAACACTACTTTAAATTATTAATTTCAGAATGTTTAAAATTACATCTCAGTGTAAATTTTAGGCTAATAAAGTATGGCTTTTAAATTTTCTTTATTTAACCAGGTGAACCCCATTGAGATCCAGATCTCAGTTTCAAGAGGGACGTGGGCAGAAGTCTGCAACACGCAGCAACGTGATTACAAAATGTAGCGGCCTCTCGGATTGAACAGCCAGATGCAGGGAGTTTCAAATGGGTGCAATTTAATCTCAACCTTTCTTTCCATTGACACCGTGAAAACTGTAGTATAAAACTTAAGGATACAGAACTGTTGGACATACTCAGCTCTTGTATAAAACCAACATATCAATATTCAGTTATAGCCTACACAAAAAGAATACGTTATGTCCTTTAACTCGTCAATATACAGTTTTGTTTATAAACCTTGAGATTCTACTGTTTCTGAAATAAGCCTATAACATTTCTTATTACAAATCACAATTACGTATATTTATACCTCATTCTGCTTTCCGAGAATTTTAAAGATTTTTTCCGGGTTTCTTTATAATCTAACCCTGTCTCATGCAGGGTGTTGCTAGGTAACCACAGAACAAACAAGAAGAAATCTACCGTTCTTTTAAAAGCATAAATTAACCTCTAGGAGTCACTGTTGGACCAATGAACAAGGAGAATTTTCCAATTTAGCAGTTATTTACACTCCCACCAAATCCTGTGACAATGAATGAACAAAGTAATACATAAAGAGTAAATGAATTGAACAGGATTCTTTGACTCTTCTAAATAATATAGACTAAATATGTTTGCATACAATTACCATGAAATAAATAAACTGTACAATAGTTGTTCATCTTTTCTCATTGGTTTTCCAAAAGAAGAACTATATTCTGAATTGGCCTCTCAATAATTGAAGGTTTAGAAGAAGAATTTGACTTTCGTTCACCGACTTGAACTTTGGCTCGACGAACCAATCCATCACTGCCTTGAACAGGGTCAACCACTCGTCCTAGTTGCCACTGATTTCTTGGAAGGTTATCATCTTTGATAATGACAATGTCCTCCTTCTTGAGATTGCATTGAGCTGAGTGCCATTTCTTTCTCATGAAAATGTTCATCCAATATTCCTTTGTCCAGAGATACTGCACTCTCCTCCACCTCTTTGTGCCTAATAGGTCCTCTCACTCCAGGGGGAGGGACAGCAACCTTAGATTTCATCATAATGAGATGGTTTGGTGTTATGGGCTGCAATGCTTGAGGATCATTGATTCCATCCACTGTTAATGGGCGGCTATTGACAATAGCCATGGCCTCATATAACAATTTCCTGAGGGATGTGTCAGTGCCTGAGCACTGTGCGAAGGTAGCATTCAATACATTTCTGATGGTTCTGATTTGTCTTTCCCATACACCACCTGTATGACTGGCAGATGGGGAATAGAAAACAAACTCACACTGTTTATCTGCCAAGAAAACTTCTAGTAACTTAGTGTCACATTGTTTCAGTGCTTGTGTAAACTCATTCTTGGCACCATTAAAATTAGTGCCTTGATCACAGTGCAGTTGTCGTACAGCTCCTCTAATGCTAATAAAGCATCTCAGTGCATTTATGAATGAGTCAGGTGACAAATCTTTGAGCATTTTGATATGGACAGCTCTAGAGTAGAGACATGAAAATTAGGTCATATCTTTTCAACTCATTGTGGGCTTTCTTCACAATGAAAGGACCAAAACAGTCCATACCACTATATGTGAAGGGTGCAGAGGATTCAACACGTTCTTTAGGAAGGTAAGCAATTCTCTGCTTTTCCGTTGGCCGCCTAAGTTTACTGCAACACAATTGCATATCAGGTTGGATACCCAACTTGCTCCCACCAATGACCCAGAATCCATTGATCCTAAGCTCCATTTGTGTCTGGCTTTGACCCTGATGTCATGTCTTAGCATGGTAGTGTGACACAATCAGCTTAGTAATATGACTGTTGTTGGGTAGTATTACTGGATGTTTGACTTTAAAATAGAGAGATGACTACTTCAATCTCCCACCCACGCGGAGAAGCCCTTCAGACCAGATGGGATCAAGACTAAAAAGGGTGCTGGTGTTTGGAATGTTCTTTTCACCTTCTAGTATCTTTACCTCATTTGGGAAGGTTTGTTGTTGAACAATCTTAATCACAGTTTCAGCTCCTCTTTGTTCTTCTTCAACAGTCACATGTTCGCTATGTTGTTGCTTTGAGCCTCGTCTCTTGATTCTTGCAATCACCTTGAGAAGTGTGTCCAAGAGGAAAACTGATTCAGGCGTTCGAGGATGTCATTACTGCTTTTGACTTCAGTTACAAGCACCTGAATTGTCTTTACTTCAGGATCACCGACAAGCAATTCTGTTGGAGTGCTGAGTGTTAAGTGTAACTCATGCTCCCAAAGAAACCTTGGTCCTCGCAACTAGTTTGTTGAATGAATATCTCAAGCACATACACCTCTGGATGCATAATTGGCTGGATTTTCCGAGGTTTCAACATAATGCCACTGATTAGGATCACTGTTAAACTCTAATCAGTTGAACACAGTTGGCAACAAATATGTGGAACCTACGAGCATCATTATTGATGTACCCTAGTACAACTCGTGAGTCAGTCCAGAAAAATTCTTGATCTATCTTCATATTAAGTTCACATCTTAGCTGACTTTTGTAGAAACCACTGCTGCTGCAAGTTCTAATCTTGGGATACTTGTGATCTTTGAAGGAGCAACTCTTGCCTTTGCTATAACAAGACTGCAGTGGATTTCACACTTGTCATTTATGTACCCCAGGTAAGAACATGCACCATATCCTACACAACTGGCGTCTGAAAAATGGTGCAACTCTACTCGGACAACATTGTGGAAATCAGCGGGATGATAACATCTCGGAATTGAGAACTCTTTCAGTCTCTGTAGATCATTTATCCATTTCTCCCACCATGGCTTTATATCTTCTGGGAGAGGATCGTCCCACCCTATGCCTCTGTGACAAAGCTCTTGAAGAATATAAGTTTTCAACTAAGGTTGAATGGAGCAATGAATCCGAGAGGATCATAAAGTGAAGCAATGATTGATAAGCAGCTGCGACGGGTAGAAGGTTGATCCTTTAAGCTGATATTAAAAATGAAGCTGTCATTTTTTATCAATTACTCCAGCTGTCCTGACATGTTGAAGTGCATTCAGGGGCGGCCCCAATCTGTTTGGCCCTCTGGACCAACAACATTCACAGCAACATTTGAGCTCTCACAAGCATGGTGTGTGCACACCACATGTGAAGAGGGATTGGGAGGGGATGTTCTGAGAACTCATGCCGCCCTGGACGAGAAGCCGCTTTGGTGACTGCCATGTCAAAAAAGTCACTGCCTGCATTAACATTTTTGGAGGAAACCATTGCCTGAAATCAGCCACAACATTAGGTGTCAGGTCATTTCAAGGCATGTGTTCCTAATTACACTAATGACAAGGAAAAGATAAAGGTGTGGCGGGGGTTGAGATCAACATCCAACCCCGTCTGACACATTCTATGACTTGCAGAAAGGATGACAGTCACACTGCGAAATGAGTGTTTTGCTTTCCCCCCTAATAACTACTAACAGTGAGGGCCACCTGCTTGTTTGAAGGAGGGGAAGTTCAAACCTGTCTGAGTGAAGTCCCAAGGTGACAGCCTTGTCATCTGATTGAAAACTCCCTTTAACATAGTTGAAAGCTGCTCCTCTGTCATGTTGCGGTGATGTTGCATCACAAGTTGACACTGATTCTGGCAAGTCCCACATCGGCAGCTTGTGAAGTATTATACTTAGTCCCGACTTTACCGTGTTTATTGTGTTGTGATGTCTCCTTCAACTTGTCATGGACGTAAAATGTGAGAAACTCCTCAGAACAAGCAGTTCATTTGCATCATCTCAGCTGGAAGTTCCTTTCCTTTACTGTTCAACTGTAATTTTTATGCTGAAAATAACTTGACATTTTTTCAGGTTTTCTTGTCATTCTTCAATACATGAATTTGTTTTAGTCTCTTTTGTTGCATTTTAAGCTTTTACAACTGTACCATGAAAACATATGTAGGATGTTTTAGTGCACATTAAATAATAAACTCCAAATTTCTTGTGTCCTCTCACATTCCACATTCTTTTCATTCCAACTTCATGTATTGTTTCTTTTGCTCTTTGCTCAATTTACAACAACATGGATTGCTGCCTTCCCTTACCTTTCCCTGTCCGTTCTCTTTTTCTTTTCTCTTATTCTGTCATAGAACCCACAGTGAAAGAGGCAGAGGCCGCTCGACGCTTCTCTCTCACTTCCTCTCTAGCCTCCTCTTCCTCTGCCATGCGACGCACCAAAGGTAGAGAGTTTCATGAGTTTATGTGTTTTGAGTTAAGATTTAAAAAGCAAAACTTTGCTGATTAATTAAGGAGATAGTCACCTGGTGATTCATTCTCAAACAAAGACATGCTGGAGAAGTACCTGATGGAGAAGTTTTCTAGAAAATTATACTGATATGTCAAAAAGTTTACAATGTCTGTTGCTTTTTTAATTTTATTTTTTATCTTTATTTGATTAGGGCAGTGGACATTGATTCCTCCCATTTATGGCAAATGCATGTATGCAGGCATTACTAAATTTTCCAGAGTAGCTAAATTTCACCCTTTGTCCTTAAAACATTATATTCTTGTATTATTACCACTTTAATCTGGTAGCATTATAACTTTATTATTGTAATATTACAACTTTACTCTGCCTTTTGGGTGTATCATGTACAGATGTTTTGAAGTAGAGTTTTTTTAATCATTGCAGTCAAATTTTTTCACTCATTTTTTCCATTTTGGAAGCATTAAAGAGTGCTCGTTCAAGCAGTTACTAAGTAAACAAACCTATTTACACTGAGAACCTTAAGCAAAAACAGTCCTGTTAATGTTAGGAAGCTGCCACTACAGCAAACCTGCTACTCAGACAACATTGATTAGTCTTCTGTTTCTGTTCAGCTTTACAACCTCCCGTGAAATGTTAGGTTAGCTAGTTATAGCTAACCTGCTCTCCCTGCTCCTGACAGATGAGGGTTTAGCAGCATGTTGCACATCGCTCCAGAGCCAGTAAATACTCACACTGATGAGTAGGGCTGTGTAACAATATCGATTTTGTGATATATATCAATATTTTCTTTCCTAGAAAAATCGATATTCATCCGCGAGTATCGTAACATCCAACTGTCACCTTGCTCACTCACTGCTTGCTTCGCCAGGAGGGTGATTAGGTCATCAGGCTTAGAGTGATTCCTTCAGATGTTAAGTGTCAAGGTTAAAAAGGCATCAAACTATTCAGAGCAGGGTACTTGGTGCACTTTATTTACTTTACAAATGCATGTAAGCTACAGTTTGTACTGTTTCAATTAAAAGAAACATGTTTTCTCACCACTTCTTTGATTCATTTTGTCCAACTGTCGAGTTTAAGTCTGTGTCCATGTCCACCCAGAGCCAGGTATTGTGTAGTTGGTGCTTTTAATCAGTTTTCAGTTAAAATTAAATCCAAATCTATAACAGTCACAAAATGTCACCAAAATCACTCTGTCCCTCTTAAATCTTTCAGAAAATCGCAAAAGTGTATTGAAGTGTATCGTTTGCTGAATATCGCAATATGTATCGTATATTGCAGAATATTGTGTATCGTATCATGAAATTATTGTATCACTTCAGACCTACTGATGGGACATAAACCAAACCAAACCAACTTTATTTATAAAGCACTTTAAAACAACCACAGCTGATACAAAGTGCTGTATATTAAAACACAACATAAAAAATAAACAATAAAAACTTAGTTTAAAAAATAAATAAATAAATTTAAAACTAGATCCCGCTGGTTTTAAAAGCCAAGTAAAATAGATGGGTTTTAAGACGAACTTTAAAAGTGCACAGTGAAGGGGCCTCTCTGACTTGCAAAGGGCCAATGGCAGCTTAGGGCCAAGAGCAGCTGATCTGCTGACCTGAGAGACCGATAGGGTACGTAGGGGTGAAGAAGCTCAGAGAGGTAAGCCGGGGCAAGATTATGCAGTGATTTAAAAACAAATATAACAATTTTAAAATGAATCCTAAAATATACAAGCAGCCAGTGAAGTGAGGCCAGGACAGGGGTCACATGTTCCCTCTTTCGAGTTCCTGTCAAAAGTCGTGCAGCGGCATTCTCAACTAGCTGCATGAACTAGATGGGAATGAAATACCTCCCCCAATCCCGCCTAACTCTAAGATGTTTGTAGTTTTCCATCTGATGAAGACTTTTCAGTGCAGGAACCATGGTTGAGGACCTTCTTTTTCTGACAAGTGACTAAACATGATTTTTAAAAAGATTTCTTTATCCTTCTTTATAGTTGGACAAAAAATTTTTTAGTAATGCCATTATTAAATGTGGAAATGAGCAAAAGCTTCCTCTTTTAACTGGCAGATATTTAATCTGTAATATGTGAGAGGTGCTTAATGGATGTTTCTGGGCTACTTTATACGTTCTCCTTTGTAATAGGCTAATTTCTGAAGAAGTGTCTGTTGCATCTTTCCCAGGTCCCCCCTCTGCTAGCATTAAGAGCAAGAGACACGAGATAAAGAGTGACCCCACTCCCTTTGGCTATGAAGGTATATGAAGAAACATAACATTTTGCGAAGGCTTGCTAAATGTTGTGATTGGTGGTACCATTTTATTTTGTGGATGGTTGTTTATGTCTATATTTTTGCCTGAATTGGGAATTTTATAGTGCATCAAATTAAGAGGAAACGAGATAAGATGTTTGTGCATGTGATTATTTTTGTTTTATTCAGTTTATGGGTATTTTGAGTCCTGCATGTGCAGTGCTGCTTTTTGTGATTGGACTGATAATTTTCCAAGTGCTCCAACCTTGTTATGAAAGGAGTTTTTAGTTGCTAAGGTTGGTCTAAAGGATTTGGCTTCCCTGCAGATACGCTATGTGGTGCGATGGCTGCAGACGGGAAGCAGCAGAGCATTACCAGTAGCATTGCTGCTGGTGCTGGTAGCAAAGCAGCCGTCCCCAGATCAACCTCACAGCCAGGTAACCACAATTTATGCCTGTCGGCACAAATCGAGGGGGAGGAAGACTGAGCAGCATGACATGAGATTGTGATTGATAGCACTAAAACTCTCCTGCCACTGACTGGTTGCTTCTAGCACTGGGAGAAGGCAGAGGAAATAGATTTTTCACAGATTACCTCTCATACCATACTGTCACAACATAATGATAGTTTTAAAAAATATGTGAAAAAAATATTTATATAAAAGTGACATACTGCAGCCTTAATTTCACTCAGGAGAGGACAAATCAGGAGGGACGTGGGTTAGGGCTGCTGCTGACTGACTCATCTGTTGTTAGTGGTAAAAGGTACAAGGAACAAGTTAAATATATGAATATGTTCGTGATTTTATTCCTTAATTCATTAAATGCTAGTGAAAAGGAGGCAAACAGTAGTTTGTAGCTAAGCAAATTATGCTAAATGGTTGATAATCTCACAGTCTACCCACCTCTCTTCAAGAAAAATTGGGTTATAAATTAACACTCTTGCCTTTTTCTCTCTCTCCCTCTCTCCTTTTTCTGAAAAACTGATTTTATAACTTTTCTTATCAGCATAGTAACTGCCACAGTCGTTCGTGTCTTCCACTGACTGCTGCTAACAGTCACTCTCAAGCGCTCCAAGCAGGAATGAACCATTTAACGCAGATTGGGGGAGGGGGGTTCAGGGCAAATATGGATGTGTGTTTTTTGATCTGGGAGTGGGAACATTAAATTTTCACTGCTAAAAACAATCTTTGTAAATACAATATGATTAATTTTGTAATTGACAGGGCCCCAATTTTGTAAATTAATTTCTATGAACAAAACATAAATAATTAAATTGTGGAGGACCCCTGTTGGTCAGAGCCCCTAGAATTGTCATTACTTTTTCCCCAATACCGCACCCCTGCCTCACATATATTAATAATGACAGTCATTAGTAGGGTTTTAGCTGTGTAAACCAGTTCTACAGATGATTTCCATTGCATCCTGCTTCTTGTCTTTTCCATATCTGTCCATCATGGAGGGATTTACCTGGTTGGCTGCTCCACCACACAATGTCAGGGAGGAAAGAATTCTTCACCAGAGTTGTTACTCATCAGTCTGGATCCATTTCAGTATTGGATAATTTTCAAGCAATTCAAAGTTTGTCAGTATAGGAAAAGATATGTTGTCAGGTTTGGTTTCCACTGTTGGAACGGAGTCTAGGTGCATTCATTACAGCCCTGTTTAGTCTGCTTTAAATTAACCTCTGTTAATTTGCCTATAATGTCTGGTTCATTTGAATGAGTAATCAAACTCTGATGCAGACCAAAAGAGTGAACTCTGGTCCGCCTACCAACCTAGGCCTTGGTTTGGTTGAAGCAAACTCTGGTGCATTTTGAATGCATGTGGATGCAAGCAGACCAGAAATGCACTCCAAAACAGAATGTGGACTGCAACACAGGGCATTCTGGGTAAAAGCAACCAGAACAAAGTCTAGTCATACCCAGGAGAAATGGCTTGTGGTCTTTCACCAAAATCAAAAGAGAAATCCTACAGCTACTAATTTCTGATGCCACTCTGTTTTGTTCACATTTTGTGAAGAAGGAAGTTGCGCTCAGTGTCTTCTGCAGAAGATTCCTTCAGTGGTTCTAGGTGCAGTGCCTCCTTAAGTGCACAAGTAGAGGAACAACTTGCTCAAATGTTTTGGTTGGTGAAAGTACAGTGTGAAAGTGAACCACACTACCTGAAAATTTAGCACATTTTTCAATTTTGGTCTCAGTCGAACTGAGTTTACCAAACTATTAGGTGTGAAAACACCACAAAACTTACTAAGTTGAAACTAGATTTGTTTATTCAGAAGAATCAGTGGTTTCCCTTGTGCTGCTTACCCCTCAAACAGTTTTACAGTGTATTGAAAGAAGTTGTTTTTTGAAACAGTTATTTTAATGATATTGGACCTATATCTTATAATTTTGCATTAGTTAATTGTTTAATTTGTTGTAGTTTTCTCGCTGAACTACATATGCAAAATGACACAAGATGAGGCGGCTGGCTGTATCAGCCATCCTAATTAGCTGACAGCCATTCTGCCACTAATATTTAAAACTATAAATAAAGTCGTCTTCGGTAAATGTATTCTGCATTAAAACTGAGGAGTTTTATAATCTACCAATACAGCCTTGCTTTATACTCGTCTGATATTGTAGGGATATGTGTTTTTGTGTTAATTGTTGCGTCTTCCCCTTGGTTGCCCCAGCTGGCCCTTCTTTCTCCTTATTACCTTCCCTGTGTATTTATCACATCCGTGTCTCTTGTTTGTGTTAGATCCTAGTCTTAAGTTGTACGTCATATGGCTTTGTCAGTCCTGTCAAGTACCAGTTACTACCTGTGTCAGAGCGTTTGCTCATATGTGCTGCCTGGACCTTGTACTCTTCTGGATTTCATTAAAACCATCAATTCACACCACAACCTGGATTCACCGTATCTTCATCCTCGCTAAAAACAACTGTAAATTGTGACAGATGTCTGACCTAATCAGACAATGCCATGGTCATTGTCTGACTAGGTGGTAGCCTTCCCCTTGGGTCCTAAGTGTATTTGTTCTGCAGATTAAGTTCAGTTGATTCCTAGCTGCAGGCTCACGCGACCCATCTTACCCTTCTAAAGCAGTATCCCTTGTTTGTTTGAAAAGTACTAATGTCTGTTGGTGTGTCCTTAGGCTGGACCCAGAGACGTCTCCTGACCATGGACACAGAAGACTTTGAGACAATTCCGTCCAGCGAAGAGGAGTCCTCCAACTCTTCTGAGGACGAAGCGAACAATAAGAATGTATGTGACTTTAGCTTAGCTCAGCATTCTTTATAGTGGAATGAAACTTAAAGAATTATAAGGTGAGAACATTTTTACTCCAAATGTAACTTTATTTTAAAAAATGTAGCTCAGAGTGACTCATTCTTCTCTTGCTGATGCTAGATAGTTCTTGGATAATTAATCACATTTTTCCGGTCAGTCACCATCAACAGTCAGTTTCCTCTCATTTCTTTGAAATGTATCTCGACCTCCTGAATTTGGACACCTACTGCTTAATTAGTTCCCTAGACTTGTGTCTTCTTAGTAGCAGGACCTGACCACTTGACATTTAAGAAATGAGGGAGGAATGAAAGACTGAAAGGATTCTACCTGCATATATCTGGTGCAGGGATCTGCAGCCTGCAGCTCTGATGCCACATCTTCTTTGTGAATCTTAATAACTTTGCCCGACAATGCTAAACAACCTTTCTTTTAATCTAAACGTAATTAATAATGTTAGTTGAAGCAGTTTTTCCATGCAATATATGCAAAACATTTATGCAAAATGTAAACCAATAAGGTAAGAAATATTTTTGCTTGTCTTTTGGTTGCAAACTGTGGCCTTTTTCCACATAATTTACAATCTTATATCTTAAATGTCCCATTGAAGAAATATATAAAAGTTGGATTTTCTATATTTTTAAAACCTAAAAAGAAAAGAAAATTGTTTAATTTAAAAATATAAACACATTTGCAATAGCAGATGTAAAAATAATTAGTTTCATGTAGCTTTTGTGGCTCTAACTGAATTTTGTTAACCTGGACTAAATAGCTAAGTGGCTCTCTGGGTTGCAAACATTGCTGACCAGTGATGGTAAATGTGTTGGCCTTTCCTACGTCAGCAGAGTTCTTTTGAGTCACATTAGAAATCTACACCTATTGATGTACAGGGATGTAGTGGTTCATTCACATTTGAGCATTAAGTCAATTTTTTTGCAATGAATGCTAAAGTAAAAACTTTGCATGCAAAATTTAACATTTTAACTGTAGATATGAATGGGAAACCTTAAAGGGAAATAATAAATAAAAAATGTTGATGTGTCCGTTTAATTCAGATATTATTCTTGCATTAAACAAGATTCAAACATGTTGAAGCCTTGATAAAATTCAACTTATTACATCATGGACGGACGGACTGACTGACTTACATCACAGGTGTTTCTGTCTTGAGTTAGTGTTGGATTCAGCTGGATCAGTTAAACTCTTTTCATCAGTTTGTGGTTTGTGCCACATTTGACAGTCATATGATTCTGCAGGGTGGCAGGAGCCGGTACCGGGTGCAGCTGACATATGCGTCATGTGAAGCAAAGGACCTCCAGTTTCTGGAGGAAGGAGACAATGAAAACTGGTAAGTTTACACCGCTTCCATTAATTCAAAAGCGTGTCCTTTCAGTTTTTACCTTTACAAGCTCTCTAGATATTTTTATTTTATATAAAGTGAACAGTTGTTTCACCCCATCCTGATTCTGCAAGTGTGTTCATTTAGCAATGGAAACGCAATCTCTTATGGTTGTCAGGAAGTGCTGGTTGTAGGTGGTGAGGAGAGACGCTGAGACCCAGGTTATGGTGAAAATGGTGGTTTTATTGTTGAGCTCACAGTCCGGAAACAGGCAGGCAGCACGGCAGAGCGGAAAACAGGCTCAGCACCGGTAACACTGACTTAAAGCAAGGACTGACAAAAGAGCTAAAGCCGGCACAGGACTTCACGGTTCTACTGTGCCGGCAGACTACAAATGACAATGACAAGGACCCGACGAGGAACACTGACAACAGGTGGAACTAAATACACACAGGGTAATGACGGGAATGAGACACACCTGGGAAACAATCAACGGGGAAGATGCAGAGACAGGACTCACAGGGAGCAGGACTACACAGAAAACTCAAAAACAAACACACAGAAACACAGATTGTGACAGTACCCCCTCCTTAAGAGGCGGATACCAGACGCCCAACAGAAAAGTCCAAAAAACAAAAAGCCGTGTTGGCTTGCCCTGTATTAATTACAACCGTTTTCGTGTGCAGCCGTGTTCGGCTCGCCTATATTTTACTTAATTGCAGCCGTTTTCGGCTTGCTTTTTGTTTACGTGTGCGGCCGTGTCGGCTCGCCTATATTTTATTTGATTGCAGCCGTTTTCGGCTTGCTTATTGTTTACATTGTGCAGCCGTGTTCGGTTTGCCCATATTTAATTTAATTGCAGCCGTTTTCGGTCTTGCTTTTTGTCCATTAGGCCAAGTGTCAAGAGTGGCGATTTCAGCTCGACCTGAGCTTGTCTAGTGATCATGAGATGCTGGACGTGCCTGGCTGCAGAGTTTGTTTGCCACCTCTCCAGTTGGAGGATGGGCATGATCTGTGTCCCTTTTGTTGGGGCCAGATCGCCTAAAGGAGGCCTTGACTGATGCGGCCTGCCCCAATTGTTCTCTTCTGCCCTTGCTGCGTACTGCTCGTTGGCTGACTTTCAAGGTGCCAGCCAGTCTGTGAAGCATATGGCTACTGAGGCTATGGGGCCTCCAAGTAAGAGCACCAAGAAGAGCTCCAGGGATTCGGGGGGCCCATCTGGGCAGATGGGCCATCTTACTTCTGAGTTGGAGCAGATGGAGCACTGCTCGAGTCCCTTAGAGACATGGGGTGGCTCTGTTCTGACTGGAGACCCAGACCCAGGGCAGAGCATGGCTTCAGGGCTCCCCGTTTAGACAATGATGCTGTATCCCTGGCAGCGTCTGGTACTGATTTTCAAGCTCCGTTTGAATCTGGCTCGCATATGTCAACAGCTAGTTCACGTATCTTTTCCTGCTCTCAGTCGGAGGAGGATGATTCGATAGTGGGCGCTTTGTGAACTGCGCTTGCTTGGTTGCAGCTGGATGCTCCACGGAGCAAGCCTGATGCTTTCAGTGCTTTCTCGGCGTCCTACTGCTAAGTCGTCCTTTATGGTTCCCCCATCTCCCGACTATATGAAAGAGGTTCATGCCTGTTGGGCAGACACCTTTTCACGGCCAACCTCTGATGGCAGGGCCTTGGCGGCCATGTAGGATGCACCCAAGTTTGGCTTGGGTCATATGCCTTCTGTCGATCCTGCCTCATTGTGGCTCCAGATGTGGTTCTGGGAGCTAATGCTAGGTGTCCTCGTCCTCAGCAGTCGTGTGACTGATGATCTGCTCTGTAGAGTTTATGACTCAAGGGCTTGATTGGGGCGACTCGGTAACTCATTGTCGCATTTATTACTGGGTCTCTCAGCCTCTCTGGAAGGCTTGGCGGTTGATGCGCCTTCTCAAGGTTTGATGGACGCATCGCTTCATGCGTTTGCTCTTTTGCCAAGGGAAATTGGTCGTGTCCTGTCTACCCTTGTCCAGGCACGACGCCAGGTCTGGCTGGCACAGTCTCTTCTTACCGAAGCCTGTAGAAGGACCCTGATGTGTCTTCCAGTGGTCCATGGGGAGTCGTTTTGGCTCTGCTGCGCTTGCAGCCCCAAGGCTGCACGCAGCAGCCAAAACGACAGTCGGCCTAGGCTTCTCATACCAGGCAGCAGCTGACCGGCCTTCATCGTAGGCGATTGCAGCGCCCTGCTGGGAGTGCCTTTGCGTCTTTTCGTGCACTTATCCAGCCCCGTCTACATACCCCAGTCCAGCTCAGTTGTTGGACCGCTCTCGTTTCCGATTCATGGGTGGTGTCTACACTAACTCGGGGTTACACGATACAGTTCTGCCACCGCCGACTGTTCCTGGTTGAGTCAGAATGGCAGTGATTCACGACCAGGTAAAGGCTCAGGCTCTGAGCCACGAGATAGACGCCTTGTTGGCCAAGGGCGCTATATTGCCTGCCAATGCCCTGCGGGATCCAGGGGCTTTTACTCATGTAAGTTTAGTCCCAAAAAAGACTGGCGGACTCCGCCCAATCTAGGACCTGTGAGGTCTCAATGTGTTTTTGCAGACTTTCCCTTTCCATGTTGAGCATCGGGGATGTGCTTCAGACAATCTCCCCAGACGACTGGTTCACCTTTGTCGACTTGAAGGACGCCTACTTTCATGTTCCAATTGCACCACACTACACATTTTCAATTCAGAGTTCTTCCATTCGGCCTCTCTCTGTCCCCGCGTGTGTTCACTCGGTGTGTGGCTGCAGCCCTGTGTCCTCTGCAGGCCAGGGGGTTGAAGATCCTACCTTACTTGGACGGCTGGCTCATCTCTGCGCCCACAGAAGCTCGAGCGGTGGCGGATACATGCACATTACCCCATCACAGACTTGTTGGGTCTTCATGTGACCTTGGAGGAAGAGCAACTTGGTTCCATCGGAGATCAACTTTCTTGGGATCTTGATGGACTCCCTCACTATGACTGCTCGCCCATCGCTTCAGCGTGTCGAGGGCATTTTGCAAATGCTGCCCTCCTTGCTACCAGGCCACGCACCCCCCTTTATTGCTTACCTTCTTCTGTTGGGCAAGCTACTGCTGCTACAGTGGTACTCCTGGGACTGTTGTCTCTGCGATCGCTACGGATGTGGCTCAACAGCCTAAGGCTACACCCATCTTGTACGCTGCACCGATGCAGGAAACTGCTGGTGTCCAACCAATGCCTCGCATCACTGGTTCAGTAGCGAGAGGCAGAGTTTATGACCAAAGGGGTTCCGCTGGGCTCGCTGCAGGCTCGTCCAGAGGTTGTCTCTACCGACGCATCCACCACAGTATGGGGGGACATTGTGGCAGCGATTGATCATCCGAGGCACATGGTCTCCGCAGGGAAAACTGCACCACATCAACGCCTTGGAGTTGGAGGCTGTGCAGCGGGCGTTGCGACACTTCCTCCCGGGCCTGCGCAGAAGGCGGGTCCTGGTGTGCTCGGACAATACTTCGGTGGTTTTTCATATCAACCATCAGGGGGGACACAGTCGATAACATAGCTGAGGCTGACCCAGAAGCTCTTGGCCTGGGCAGCCCCTCTTTTTGCCAGCCTGAGGGCGACCCACATTCCAGGGGTGCAGAATGTCCCGCCAGATATTCTGTCTCAGGGACGCCCGCCACCGGGGGAGTGGAGGCTCCACCCGGGGATGGTGGGTGTCATTGGGAGAAATATGGCATAGAGACGACACATTGCCCGCTTTGGTTGTACCTGGCAGAGAGTGTCGGTCCTCTGGGTCAGGATGCACTGGCACACGACTGCTGCTCCATTCTTTTCCGCCGCTTCCCCTGATAGGCCCAACACTCCTGAGAGTCCTTCAGGAGGGGATCAAGTCCTTCTAGTGGCCCCCTTGTGGCTGTGGAGAACTTTGCTTCCACTGCTGCACAGGCTCTGTTGCAGCTCTCCAATGCCTCTTCCCCAAGAAGGACCTTCTGTCACAGCTGGGGAGTCGCATCCTGCATCCCAATCCCAGTCGCCTCCAGCTCTGGGTTTGGCTGCTACGAGTCCCGGCATCTCCTTTCAGAGTATGACGGAGATGTCGGGCATACAATGACTAACGCCTGGGCCTCTTCCACGCGACTGGTGTACACTCATAAGTTGAACGTTTTTAGCAGTTGGTGCTAGACATGAGGATCCTGTACACTGTTCTATTTCAGTTATGTTAACCTTCCTTCAAGCACTGCTTTCTCAGGGTCTGTCTCCATCCACTCTGAAAGTTTATGTGGCTGCCATCTCTTGTTGACATGAGGTGCTGCATGGAGAGACAGTCGGCCATAACAAAGACGCTTCTTTGTTTCAAGGGTGCCAGGCGCTTGCACCCTCCCTTACGCCCTGTCGTACCTGTGTGGGACCTCTCTCTCTTCCTCACTGCGCTGTGATCCCCCATTTGAACCCTTGGCAGAGGTGAGCCTTGGATATTTGTCGAAAAAGACTGCCTTTCTCCTTGCCATGGCTTCGGCAAAGCGGGTGGGTGAACTACATGCACTGTCTGTTCACGAGTCCTGTTGCCATTGGAACCCAGCTGGCTTTGGTGTTACTCTTTGGCCTGATGTGGCCTTTCTTCCTAAGGTGGCCTCATCTGCGAGTCACTCTGTGCCTCTGTCCCTCCAGCTTGCTCGCTTTGACATAGATGAGCCTGATGACCCTCTCTGCCCTGTTCGGGTGCTGGAAGCATATGTCAGACTCACAGCTCTCTGCGGCAGTATGACAGTCTGATAGTCTGTTTGTTGCTATGCAGGGCCCCACAAGGGGCAGGCCCTCTCCGAACAGCGTCTTGCACGTTGGATTGTGGATGTGGTGAAACAAGCATACGTTCTACTGGGCCACCAACCTCCTGCTGGTGTGCAGTGCCATTCCACCAGGAGCACTAGTGCGTCGTGGGCCGCTATGACTGGGGTCACTCTGGAGGCTATCTGTGCAGCAGCCTCCGGGTCATCCCCAAATACTTTTGCTAGGTTTTACAGGGTAAACCTGGCCGCCTTTCACCCACTGTAGGGGATCCTGTCTCAGCGTGCATCGTCCTCCCAGTGAGGTGGGCATGTTTTGGGATTGTTTCTTTCTGGGAGTGATTCCTCAGGACTCTGTTGGTAATCGTCATCCATGCTTTAAGCACCGCCTCTGGCGGTCAGTAGGGATGAAATAGAATGAAAGTAACGACTGTAACTACGGTTCTATGATTCCCGGATGACCACCAGATCGTTCGGTCCCTCGGAATCATCATGTTTCGCGAGAAGATTAAGGGACTGAGCAGTCATTGTCACGTGACTATACAGACTTACCGGTGTCACACGTGACCATGTTGGTATAAGATTCTCAACCTGTGCATGCGCAAGAGTGATCATTCAGTGCTTTAACCCTTCTACACCCGACATGTCGGCGCCGACATGTCTAAATTTGCAGTACTGAAATTCCGCCACATGTAGCGCTATCTGAAAAATTTCAACGGTTTCTGAAAGAAGAGACGTTGCACTTTCCAGCAAGTATCGGGTTAATACGGAAATTTCGCAGCTGCAGCTGAAGAGAGTGTAATTAATCGGGGGGCACTCTGTTAATAGACAGTATATTTCGGAAATAACTTGCTGGATATTGAAAGTTCCGGTTGTTATGGATACATGGGTAAGTATATCGTCTCACAGGACATTTAAAGAACTACGTACAATTAAAATAAGGAAGATTTATATAGGGAGCCACTCTAAACTTGGTCTGAAAAAAGGGCACCATCTCTGGCGGTCATCCGGGAATCATAGAACCATAGTTGCAGCCGTAACCTTCGTTTCATTTTCTCCAGTGGCTCTTTGTGCAGAACCACTGGAGGTTCTGCACAAAGTGGCCGGTAGTGGCCAGGACGGGTTTTTCAGAGGGTGAAACCCTCTGTTTTTGCTTCTGTTTTTGTTTCCTTTGCTTATGAATCCAATTGATAAGCTAGAAAATCCATCCTTGGTTCATCTTCAGTGTCTTGTTTGAGGGACACTGAAGAGCTAGGTTTATAGATGACGTGTTGAATCGGGCAGAGAGCGCTGAAGCCACACCGTGCCTCAGAGCCTGGATGTGCACCCTGAAGTTTTGTAACTCAGTGTTTATTGCGTGCACCACTGCTACAAAAACTGGGTGATATGGAAGGTGTTATTGCAGAGCAACGTCCCTTACACTGGCATATAAACCCTCTATGAAGACTCATTTTAAGAAAATACACCTCCAACGTTCTCGTTAACAATAACAGCATATTGCTGTCTTGACACTCACTTGATGCAAACTGTCAAAATTCAACCTTAAGCCCCACTCATTGGCTTCCTACACACTTGTTCCTGTCAGAAAACACCTGTAGATGTCTTCATCTCCATGCTTGACTCCAGGGATGGCAGTCTTATACCTTGTTTCCACTAAGTCGATGTTTCTCAACCTTTTTTGGGCCAACGCCCCCCTAGCCCTTATCCAGGTCCCTCACTGCCCCCCACCAAAGAATTTGTAGGCTACTTTGCACTGACTATTATTTTATTATTAATATTGCTATCACTATTGTAGATGTTTTGATCCTTATGCTTGTTTCTGTATTTATCATCAAAAATAATTTCCCAGAGAACAAAAAGTCATTGGAATAGAAATTATTTTCACAAATGTAATGAACATTCAATTTAAAATCGAGAGGTCTAACAGCAGCCAGTCAGAGTGGAAAAATTCTTATTCTTTTCCATTTTCTAGTTGTTAAATATTCCACAAAATGACCAAATAAAAGATGAACAACAAGCCAGTTTAAACTTTGAACTTTTTCCAAAACGACTGAGCTGTGCAACATTAAAACATGGATAGAACTGTAACTACATTAATTATAGCTCTTCTCTTCAGTGTTTCTGTCAGTTTCTGGTGGTGCCGCTCTGTGCTGCCTTCAGGAGAATGGGACATCAGAGCATCATCCATGAAATTTCACCAACATGGCATTTATTGTGCAAACCAGAGCTTTCAATGGAAAATAAAAAGTTCCAGGTCCTTAGTTTTAATGCCATACAAATATGAAACAGAAACATGGATTATATCTTTATATTGATATAATCCAATATAATATAGATTATAGATTAACTATTAATCTATAATCTATTGATTATAGATTAATAGTTTTACTGGACAGAAATTACATAGAACAAATCTGGTTCTTAATCAAATCCTAATTAGTCAAACTGAAAGTGTCATGGAGTCATCAGCCTCATGACATTAACACTGACATGAAAAATAATATTGAAGAAGTAAATATATAAAATCTAATTAAAAACATAAATAAGTGATCAGTTCTTTACTGTTATGGTCTGTAATATGTATTTATTCTTAGTACTAGATATGGTCTCAACAAACCCATGGCATCTCAACAATATTATTTTACCTTTTATCTGGAAATAGTGTCTGTTTATTCTTGCCATACAGTCCTCTGTATTAATTGTAGCTCGAAAGGTCTTGCCATACCAGTTTATTCCTCTTCGTATTTACTGTAGTTTCTTAGTTCATTATTGTATTTTGTTCTTCATTCATTTCTATTTAGTTTCCTTTTATTATTATTATCCTCTCTTGGTTTATTGCTATATCCACTTTAGTTTCTTTCCTGCTGCTGGATTTATTTTATTATTTATTGACCACCAGTAATCTTCACTAATCACTTGCTGCACCTCCTAATCGCCATGTGTTTCACATTATGTGTTGATCTTTCACTGTTCAGCGTCGGATTTTCTGTTTTTTTGCCATAATTCACATCTAGTTCGTCGCTCCTTTTTATGTCCCGCTTCTCCTGTTTCAGAGTTTTGCTCAACGTGTTCGTCTTTTTTTTTAACCCCTAAGGTGCAGGGCAGTCGGGAAGCGTATCAATGGGGAAAGGCAGACTGACATAAACGTTTTAAAACAACGCAAACAATTTCTGTATTCTGATTATTGAAATTTAAAAGTGCTGTGTTGTTCTATCACACCCGTTTCATACAAGACCACTTACAGCACCGGTGTCAAAATGAACGCTCTCTATCGAAGAGGGATTTCTTTATTTATATGGGTTAATTTTTCAGAGGGATACACAGTGAGGGTATCGTGATTTTAGTACTTACATGTTTGTAAGAGCAATTGTCTGTTAGCCTTTCATGGAAGCGGGCAGCAACCAGACGGAAATAAAACACCTTTTAATATATGTTGCTGCTTTGACATAAACACAGAACTGCCAAAACATATGTACAGAAATACCAGACAAAGTGAATCACAGCACCGTCATCAGCCGGTTTAACGCTGAACTGATGCAATGAAGCTAAAGTAGCAGGAGAATGGAGCTCCGCCAAGAAGCTAATAGAATCTACAAACACTGAATAGAAGAAGAGCTGCCATCAATACATTTGCAGCCAAACATGATTTAATGTTGCACAATACAGTTTTACCAAGTTGCTCAATGTCTAAACTGGCATTGTTGTGCATTTAAGGTGTTATTTATTCGACCAAAGGCATCCCAGCGCCCCCCATTTGTAAAAATATCCGCCAGCGCCCCCCGCCGTCCTCTGAACGCCCCCTGGGGGGGCGGTACCGCCCACGTTGAGAACCGCTACACTAAATGGTACAACACGTGTCTCTGCTGTTTGACACGCAATTCTGGCAAAATATTTTCATTTTCTTACTTTAGCTTTAGCTGAACAATTGCTCAATCTTTCTTGGAATATCATTTGTTTCATTTGGATTTATAATACATACAATACAGAACATGAAAATACTACTCTACAGTTACAAAAGTAGTGTTATGGTATGAAAACAAAAACACAGATGTAAATCAACCTTTCTAGCAATTGGTTGCTTGACTGAAGAAGGTGATTTAGTCTTATTTTTGTTGGGACTGAGTTTTGTTGTTGGAAAATAAACAGAAGTGCCCTTGAACAGGCATCCTCAAATTCAGGCCATCGAGAGTCCTGCAACTTCTAGCTGTGTCCCTGGTCCAACACACCTGAATCAAATGGTTGAATGGTCTCCTCAGTCCTTCTAATGATTATCTAACCTAGCTATGTTGAAGCAGAGACATATGTTAAAGTGACAGGACACCAAATCTCTTGAATTTGAAGATCCCTGCCCTAGCAGTTGGAGGTTTGTTGTTATCCAATATGGCTGCCTCACTTATAAAACTTAGTGATAGTTGAAATAGATGTCCATGAGTCTGACAAATCTGATCACATTAATGAGCTATAATGAAAAGGAGGAAGGAGCAGAGCAACAACTTCCCTGTTCAGACCTCGGTGGGACTTCCAAGGAATCTCTGACTGCATCCTAACTATGATCAAGAAATCTGACACAATATTTGTTTTTAAAGGTCTCCAATGCAAATTGTGGAAGGCGAGTACAAGAAAGTCACTTTTAATGAATACTTAATCTGTTTCCTTCTAAGCGTACATCTTAGCGAAGAAGAGGAAGCCTCTGCCTCTATGAACAAGCAGTGTCTAGAGTCTAGCTGAAAGACTGTTATGAGCCACATGGACTTGGAGGGAACTGATACTCTGTTAGATAAAAGCTCGACTTGGTGTAACTATTCTCATTGTTCATCAGCTCATACATATTTCAGCTCTTAAGACTGTCTCCTGTCGTCTTCATCTATGGGGTTTTAAAAGGTCTCTCTCACCCGTACTTGTCTCGCCTCCATGAGGAGCATGAAGAATTCATAAGTCTCCCCCCATTCCTTGTCTCTTGTTTTTTTTTTTTTTTTTATCAACTGAAGCGAAACTGATAGTGCTCTGCTGTGTGCACCAAACATATACTTTCCGCGTGTGGAGAGCTTTCTTCATATTTTTCTGTTTTCCTAATATGCTACTTGTGATTTGGTGTGTTTGGGTGTATATACACTACAGAAGCCAAATTAAGCATATGCCTATGTTGTACAGCGATGGACTGAGTACAGTGTGATATGTACACATATTAGAAATATGTGTACATATCACATATTTCTAATCTATTCAAACACATTGTTGACACTAATTTACAATATCCCCCTGACTACCAGTAGTTTATTTTTGTCCTCTGTAGAGAACATTTCTAAACATGAATATCTCCCACCCCCTGCATTCTACTGAATGAATTCCTTTTGGTATCTGTAGAGGACATTTAAGGTTTTTCAATTATGCCACATGTGAAAGGGTGGGACTTTTGTATGTACCTTTTTCTAATTCATAAAAATGGCATTTATCAGTAATAACACATTTTATGGGAAGAGACAAAGTAAGTGCATAAAACCTTTTATTGCCTTACAAAGACTGTGGGATTTTAAAAAATGGTTGTTGGACAATATTTTTTTCCTGGTGGTCAGGAGGATATGAGTCAAACAGAGAAAGAATTACATCAAAGTCATGCACAATTATTGAATATTCCTTTATATTCAGACTCAGAGTGATGTTGATCTAAGGGCTTAGGCCTGCTGGTGGCTGAGTGAAGGAGGCAGCAGAGCGTACACTAATGATGCATTAAAACTTTAACCTTCTCAAGCCATATGAAACTGTCATTAATTCACAAAAGGTCAGTGTAGGGAAAAATGCACCCACATTTGCATGTTCTCTGGCTTGAAAAGAATGGCCAAGCTAAATTATAAAACTATTTCTTGTAACAAATCACCTCTAATTTTCGCCTGCAACCATTTTCAGATCATTAATTCTAGCTTTCTAAGGGAACTTAAAGCATGTTTGGGTTTTCTTCAAAAATGTTGATAGAAAAAGAAGTGGAAAACTAACTAACTGATCTTTCTTCATATTTTTCTGTATTGCTAAATATGCTACTTGTGCTTTGGTGTGTTTGGGTGTATATACCTCTGATAAATTATCAGAGAGTTTGTTGTCTTACAAAGGACTCAACCACATTCAAAAATCTGGTTTTGGTGGATGCCAATTGAATCCATTGTCCTCTACATAATACTTTCTGCTAGTCTGCTTAGTTTCTTATCGCATAATATGATTTGTTACTTTTGGTAAGGAAGAGATATGTTAACCATCTGGCTCAAAAGATGAATAAAAAAATGTAAAGCATGGATGGATGGATGGATGGATGGATGGATGGATGTTCTTGTTACAATCTGTTCAACCCCCTCAGCTGCCGCATTATATCTACAAAGTAACTGGTTTGAACAGGTTACCATACTCGAGGTGGACTTAAAGTGGACATCCGCCACAAATCTGCGCAAAGATACATTTTTCAACTGACACCTAAACAAGTAAACACCTGGTAAAATCCAACACTTCGTTCTACAGGGTCTGACCCTTCAGCTATTGGAAAATTATTGCTTGCTGGAGGCATGGTCTGTGTTGAGGTTTGGAACAATTACATTTTGTTTTACCCAATTGCTATGGTTTGGCCATGACATATAATGTGCCAGCTCGATGCAGCTTACTGGAAATTGTGTGCGCTGTAAGCAACCCAACGAGTAGGGCCATGAAATCTTTATAAGCATTAAAATGTATTAAAAATACTCCTTGTTTAGAATTTAATTGCTCGATATTTGAAAGCATGGGCAACATTGACTGAATGGCTTTGTTTGCTTTCCCTTCTGCCATTGACGAGCTACAACCCTATAGAGGGATTATTTGTTTGTAAACACAGCGGATATATGCATCTTGACTGCAGAAACAGTTTCTTTAAATGTTCACTGATTGCCATGGTTACCCACATTTATTTTGTTGCTTTAACATTAGCCAGCATGTTGTCATAGTACTACAACAGTTGGTCACAATGTGATAAAGTATCTTATGCTACCAAATTGACATTAGTGATCCATCCATCCATCCATCCATCCATCCATTAATGACCCACACGGTGGGAAATGGTGTTCAGATTGAACTGTTCTGTGTGAACTACTGAGCCAATGCTGTTGAGTCAGCACAAGCAGTCGCCAGAACATGCAGAGTGACTACCTCTTTGTGGCCCATCATCTGTCTAACCTGATGGAGAAGAAACGGTACTAACTTGCTTATCAAACTTGCCTGTATCCATTTGGATTGTGGAAAATGAACCATTTGTCACTAGAAAAGTAGAAAACACTCAACTTTGAAATCTCAACCATCTGTGATCAGTGCGGAGAATCTGCACTGCTCTCAGATTTATGCACAGTATGCCCAAGTATGTGGGAAACTTTAGTATTGAACTGAAGTTGAATAAATGTCTTTGTTTTCACTGTAACTCTCATTTTATCTCATCTCAACGTTTGTTTGTTACAGTTCTAGTGTAATTAGAGTGGCTCTGTGTAGATGCCTCATATACTTATGATAAAGGTTCAGGATGGGATTTATACAGAATATAAACTGAAAAGTGTTATTGTTTTAAAGCTACTCCAGTGTCTCAGTGAAGACCCTTCTCTTTATTGTGTTCTATATTCTAGGCTAATCAAGAACCTTTTAACAGAGGGGCCAGGACTGGTCCTTTTCTCTACACTTGAAACACCATCTAAAGGAGGTCACTCTATTAAATAACAATACTGGCCACTTCTGACTAACCGCCAATGGCTTTGCTCTAACACCCACTCATCTTCTCCCGTCTTCCGCCCTTCACTCCAGCCTCATAATTACTTCCCCACTCTCCAGTTGCACTGAAGGAAATGGATTGGGTAAATGTGAGCAGACCCGTGCTGCAGGGATGGGAGGAAGAGTATAGCTCATGGATAGGAGGTTTGGAGTATGTGGGGATGGAAGCGTTTTGGTATGTGTTGAATTTTAATGTCACTGAATCCAGTCTGTTGCTTGAAATATCTTTTTTTAACACTTTATTTTCAGATTTTATTTTTTATGTTTACACAAATGACAGATATAAGACAACTCTAACAATACATGCCACCAGTGATACGTCATACAAAAATTCAATGAGAACTAAGCCAAATGTATAGAAAAAACAAAAATCCAGCTCTGATTTATAAAAACACAATGCACATATCCTTGTGTGTGTCTGCACTGAGGACAGCTATCATCCAGATTATATCTTCTCCAATTTGGCTTAAGTTCAATGAAATACCTTGAACTGCATTAGACATTAGATGTATGCAAACAGAGGATGAATGAATATGATTAAGATAATGGAGTCCTGGGAAGATAACCTGGGAATACAAGTTACTGACAAGGCCCTGGAGTCTAGCATCTATTCCTTTGTTATGCAAAATTTTAACTCTAGAGAGAGGATTTGATGTTGTAGGGGCCCAGATAAGTGGTTGTTTAACAACTGCTTAAGACCAAATGGAGATCATTTGACCATAGGCTGAACATGTCGTAGCAATTGATGAAATATAGGTTAGCAGTGGAGCTCTGTAGCAGAACAAAGTGGACCTGTATGCTTCTTACATTCAAAGCCAAATAAATATTTTCTGAATATTCGCTGCCCAATAATAATATAAAAATTTAGGTAAGGCTGAGCTTCCATCTATAAAAATATGCACATCTTTTCCCCCTTGTCACATTTTGTTTGTTTCAGATGTGAATTATTCTTTGTGTTGGACTATCTGATAAATTCATGGAGGGAGCTGTTGTAATGTGATAAAATATAAGAGATGAAGGGGTGTGATAATTTTATAAAGCACTGTATTCATGTAATTTCTCTGTATGAAAATACACAGCAGATTTTATTTTATTTTCTTGCCTCCACCCATCTCAAGCCCACTTCATCTTTGTATTTTATCCTCTTTAACAAGGTCAGCTCTCCCTCCATTGCCCATTGTTGCGTTATGAAAGAGTAATAGTTCACAGCCTTAATGTTTACCCACTTAAAGTTCTGGTGCTGTCAGACTTTGGAAGAGAAAGCAAAAACTAAAGCACCAGTCAGAAAATGAAAGCCATTACCTGTTTCTGTCATCATTGGCAGCATCATATAACATTAGAAGGAAATGTGTTCTGAAAACTTAATATTAAATTAGATCTGATGAAAAAATCTCATCTCTATAGAAATGCACTATAACTTTGATGCTCTGTATTCTTTAAATAACCGTACACCCAAAAAATCCCTTTTATATGTTCATATGCACTAATTAAATCCACACACACGCACGCACACACACACACACCCATATATATGTAATATTATATAGTACAATAATACTTAAAAACTTCATTAAAATGCTCTTTGCAGCATGAAGGCAGTGGATGTTCCGACTAACGCAGAAAGTTTGCTGTCACTAAAATCTACATGATGTGAGTGTTTTTCTGTTCTATGTCAGACATACAGTAAGACGTGGCACGGCGCTGATCCACCAAGGAACAGATGACCTGTCAGGAGAATTGTCCCTCCACTGTCTTGATGTATGCCCAGGTCTGCCAGGGATGCTGGTGATTCCAGTTTTTCAGAAAGATTGGTTAGCTTTTTCTCATCTGAAATGAGGGAGGTGCTAATTTTCTGTGATCTGCGTTCAGAGGTCATCCGTGTCATGGTGATACTTTAATGTGTCATTTGGAGTTTTTATGGTATCTCTTGGTCTTTTTTATGACTTTATTCAAGTTAAGTTTGGTGAGATCCCAGTTGGGATTGTAGAACCAAAGGGTCGTGGTTAAGTTCATAATTATTCATACACCTGGCAGATTTGAGTTTCAAATAATCTTGATTAACACGTTCCCTCTAAATTAAAAATAATAATAAAGGAGTGGTGTTCTATATTTTCCAGGCACATGATCCCATCTTGTAGCACAGTCATGTAAATCAGTGGTCCCCAACCCCCAGTCCGTGGACCAATTGATACCGGGCCGCGCAAGAAATAATTAAATATTTTCGTTTTATGTATTATTTGAGTCTAGAGGATCTTTTATTTTGAAAATCCTTTAACCGGATTCTCTCGGTTACTTGGGCGCCAACACTGAGCCCACAAGCAGCAAAATGAAAAGGATCAGATGTCTTTGGAAAGTTTCTTTGCAAAGGCAAAAAGGCCCAGAGAAGAGACAGGAAGATGGATTTATCCCGGACCAGTAGGTGACTCCCAGATTACAAGCCGCTCTGCGTAATATGCGGCGATCGGCTGCTAATGAAGCAATGAAGCTTCAAACTGCTTCGCCACATAGAGACCAAGCAGGCTGTGGATATAAGCAACACTTCGGGTGTCATTGTCTCTCATCACTCCCAGATAGGACCGTCTCGTTGCAGAGAAACAAGCTCAGGGCTCCCGTTAGTCATTATCGTGAGTTAAAATTTTCACGAAAGTAAAATGTTCGTTTTTGTGGCGCATCTGTACCTTATTTTGAAGGGATATGTAAACGTTACCATAGTGACCAGAGTCAGACCGTTTGGGCAGTGGTCAGAGGAGAGGAGTAGAGCTTGTGAGTCTTAAGTCTGGTTTAGACTGGAAGATTTAAGGATTGTTAGCCGATTCTCCAAACCTCTGTGACCACAGAGCTGATAAAAGTCCAACAGGTTCGATCAGTTTGTGTCTCCAGTCACAAGGCAGGAGCAACACGAACTGATTCCAGTCACGAACTTCGCGATTCCAGAAGAAAATCCACAAAACCCCCAAAATAGCATATGGGAATTTAGAATAACCAAACAGTGATTACTATGTAGAAGCAATGGTGACAGTTTGTGGAGTCATTTTAAGAAATAAAAGACATAACAAAAATAAAAGGCATTGGATGAAAGGTGACGGGAGCAGCCGCTCTGTTTCCTGCACTATGATTTGGAGGTGAATATGTTTTTTCATAGTTGAACATTTTAAACCGAATAAACATAATAATACCTTTAGATTTAATAATAAACATTTCCACATATCATCTCCGATATCCACCAGAATCTCATATGTCAGCTGTTTGGGATTCCCCTCTGTTCTTACGTCACCACGCTTTCTGATTGGCTACCTGTCACATTCAACAGGTTGTATTCTCGTTCCCAGTCAGGGAAAACCCCATAGGCTGCGATAAAAGGGTGAAGACAACTGAAATTCGGAATATTCAAGATTTAGCAGGAACACCAACATGCAGAGGCCTTATCTTACAGATTACAATCCCCTCCACCCCTCCTCCTGTCCGCAGCAACGTTTTCCAAGACTTGACCGGTCCGTGGTAGTAAAAAGGTTGGGGACCACTAATGGATCAGATGTCTGATCATGTACATTTTTTGTATCATGTACATTTTTTGGCACGCCAGAATGGTTGCCACTTTAGATTAAAGGATTTTTCAAATATGCGTAAAAGAATAAAAGCAATGCTAATTCTTTTGATGAGGGAATAACACTACAACATGACATAAAGCTCAACAATGTTGATATTACATGAATGCCCTTTTATAATTTTGAGTGGCCAAGCCAGAGCTGTGACTTGACTCTGATAGAGAATCTTTGGAGGGAGCAAAAGATTAGGGTGATGGGAAGGAGGCCTTTCAACCCTTGAAGACATGGAGCTCATTACCACTGTCTAATTAGAAGGGTATCAATACAGTTTGACAGCCCTTTTTTGCTGGTCCACAAACACAACCACTGTTTCTATAGATAGAAACAGTAATTTTTACTGTTTGCTCTTCATACTTTGTTTTATGTTTTGAGTGAAACAGTCTTATTTCCTGTCAGAACCAAACTTTTTGACTCTACTGTTGGCAGATCAGTCATGCCAGGGATAGGAGGCATTTGAGTCTTAAATGTAGAAGAATACTCACTTGATGTTATCTGCATCAGATTCTGCTGATCAACTTATTTATTAAGTCATTGAGGCACTGAAAGATCCTCTAAAGTCTCTGCTCTCTCTGTACTCCTGCCGTCTTTGCCTTCGATCATATAACTGTGTCACACTTGTGCCACAATCGCCTCTCACTGTTAAGGGTCTATTACTAGAAGAATTTATTTACTCCCATTCCTTGTTGAGACCTTTCATCCGACTGTGATGCGTAAAGAGCATGTAGATCACGGACTAAAAGCATGATCTAAAAAGAACTATGCGTAGATTTGCATGAGTCACAAAACTGACTGATGTCCCCCTTAAAACATCAATTTCTCTTTGTGTTCTTTGTCCCCTCTGTCTCTAACAAATCCTCTTTTACCTCCTGTTAAACCTGAACCTGGTTCCTGGATGATTACTGTAGACTTGCTTAATTTGTTTTGGTGCTTTGACTCTAAAATAGCTGCTCGTTCTCTCTCCTTTTTTCTGCTTTTGTTCCTTACTTGCAGTTTCATATATATTTGAAGCAAACTGACCTCTCTGGATAGCAGTCGAGCTTCACTGTATTTGGAATTTATTTTTTTAAATTCACTCCACTGCCTGTGATGACTTCTCCTGCCTGTCTTCCCTTTAGGTTTCTTATCCGTACTTAAGTCTGAGTTGTGATTAATTAATTAACACAACCACTATAACTGAATGTGACCCCATGTATTTCTCATGTTTCATCAGTTTGCTCACTATGAAGCTGAACTGACTGTTTTTCTCCCTGTTTTCACAGATATCTTCAGTGATCTGTGTACAGCAGCACTCTCTGAGTCTGAAGAAAACAGTGTCAGTACTTGGGAAGTTGTGTCTCAGGACTGCAAGTAAATACCAGTGGACTGTTGTAATCCATTTGACTTTGATCTCAGACATTGATCAGCTTAATAACTGCAGTCTTCAACATGTAATTTAAAAGGATTATAACTACTTGTATTTCTTTTTAATGGACTACAGATATACCTTGCTCTTATTGTTGTAACTTTTTTTTCTTTGATTCACTGAAGTTTGTCAGTGAAACTCCTGCAGGAAGAAGCTGGAACTTTCTCGAGTGCCACTATTAGAAAGCCTTTTGTATTTTTAAAATAATTTCTACTAGGGATGCGAAATATATCAGCACTAACATCAGTATCGATCAATTAGTAACTTTTTTAATACATCAATTTGATAAATCAAACTGGCCCAATATTAACAACTGATATTTTTTTCTATCTTATTGCCATTTGTTTCCGGACGGGAGAGAAGGAGGTTGGTCGTGTGGTATTTGTTTGGTCATGTGACAGTAATGTTGATGCAGTAAACCTCAAACAGAGAAGCTCTGGGAAAGTCAAACATATATAATATTGGTTATTAGCCATAACAGAAATATTAGTATCAGCTATTGATTTTGTTGCATCCCTAATTTTTACTCCCACTGAGTGGAGCGGCTATATACAGTAACACATCCCATAACTTCAGATTTACAGCCTCTTCAGAAACTATTCAGAGCCCTTCACATATTGTACTTTTTAAAATTATTTTCAATTCAGTTAAAAATGCTGCTGGTAAAATGTGCTAAATATGTGAAAAGATGAAATTGACATTTGCTGACATAAGCAAATTTTCTTGACGCTGCTTTCTTCCACTCCTAGCGCTGCTTTTTAATTGCTTCTGTAGAAAGAAAGGAATAACTTCTTTGAGGTAAGAGATCCCCTTGAGTGCTCTGTCACAAAAACAGGTGTCTCCTGGTAAATGCTTGATATTCTTTATTGTATTCTGAGCCTCAGAGTATTTAGTGTTTTAGTTTAATTACATCAAAACGTTTTGCCACACAGGTCAAAATTATGAAGTGAAAAGGACTTTTGGATCCCCAAAAATAAAAAAAATCCAGAAATGTGACTTATTTTTACCCAACCAGCAAACTAAAAATGTAATGTTATAATGAATTGAATAAAGTTGTTAAAGATTTTGTAGAAAATGTATCTATAAATCAGTGTAAATCTGAGACATAAATGGGGTTCTTGCTCCACTGATCTGCCTGACTCAACCCTCTGCATTATCTGGAAATGGGAACAGAACAGCAAAAAAAACCCACTAAATGTCTCCTTTGTGGCTGCATTGTCTCATTATACAAACAAAACTCTTCATATCATGATTTCAGTTTCTCTGTGACTTGTTAGGTGAAGATTCTTGTGATTACATTAAGTTTGAAACAACTTGAGATCTGAATATTTCCTGAGGAGACTGTTCTGACTTGCCTTTTTTCACATCTGTAAGAAATTAATAGCTTCAGAATTACTGCAAAATACCTACATTACTGTAACAGCTCTTAATATAAAATATCTTTACTTTGTTTTACATAAGTGGAAATCCTGAAAAAACATGTTAGTGATACAAAATTACAACTAATGATTTTTATGTCACTCAGGGGCATAATGGCAATTTTTGCCATTATGCAAAAATTGCCATTATGCCCCTGACGGGCATAATGGCTTATATATTGTGTTTTAGTTGACTTTAAAGCTGTATGCTATGTATGCTATGTTTTTCGTTTGAGCAAACAGCTCAAGAAGGGGGGTTCTGCTCCATCCAGAGTTAAATCTTCTGAGCCTAAAAGTGGAGCAAGGCCATGATGCCAATAGCAGAGTCACATGCAGCCGTGATTAAATGACTATCTTGGGCTTGGACTGATTGGTGCAACATGAACACATTTCCTCTATCAGGGGTTTTTGCATGTTGGAAAGTCTAATTCACACCAAATTCCTTTTATCAGCTAATGATAGTTAAATCACTTCCTGGCAGAAAAAAAACAATCGGCTCTGATGTGTTTTCTATTTTCTTCTTTGTACATCATAATGGAAAGTATGAGGAAGAAACGAGATGGCTTTTGAAGGAAACTATCATTTCTGTGTTCAGAAACCGATTTGTCTCTGCGACATGTTATGCTTCATGGCCCAGAGAAAAACTCACACTCATTTCTACATAATGAGATTCTGTTAAGAACATTTTATATTTTGAGTTGTTGTTTTCGACCTTGCACCTGCAGACAGGACACACTCAAATATTGTTTCTAATATTTGTTCTTGGGCTGCACAGTGACAAGAAAATGAATGGTTATATTCACAAACCTGTTTGACACAATTTCTTATACCTAATTAACTTGTTCTGATACATTTCTGTTTGTTACATTTCACAGTCAGGGTCAGCAGCAGAAGGACTTGTTTATTCAGCTCACTATCACATACTGTTTAAATTTACATCATAATATTTTTAAGACCAAGAGTGAAAGCTAAAAATGTTGCTACAGTAGTTGCATTTCAGAATTTATTGCTGGTCCTCAATGACCTATTATCCAGCTATAATCTAAAGTACACTGAATAAAAAGTTCAGACTATTAAGCAATATGCTCTAAACATTGTTGGAGAACTACTCTTCAGTAAGCAGCAGATAAAACATTTCCCTTCAATTAATATTGAATCGTTTTTATCTTTTACTGCTGTGTCTTGTTCCCCTCTGTAGAACATGCATCTTTGAACATTTGTATTTGATGGCATCACTTTGAGAACATTGACATCCCTGTTTCACTCCCAGAAGGATTATATCTTTTTAAAATTACCCTGGCTACAAGCTGTAATGTGTTTGAAATGAAAAAATACACTAGAGTTTATCACAGGATGTCAGATAAATGGACACATTCCAGAGGGAAAGATATTATTGTGTTACAGTGTAACATACAGTAATATTTTTCAGTAATATATTATATATTACTGAAAAATATATATGCTGTAATATATATTAATATATTTTATGAGTATATTAATGAATTATTTGTTTACACGAATTGTGATATTTGTATTTTGTTGACCAGAATTAACTGGAAAATGCTGTATCTTTCTTTAGGAAATAATTCTGTTATACTGCATCATGGACAATGCTAGAATCTTTTCAACTCTAGAATCTATCATGTCTGTATATTTTATCTGTTATTATATTGTACATATTGCTCACTATGATGAAATACCTTTACAATATGAAAATCCTTGCCTTGTTTCTTTTGGATTTCTCTTTTTTCCTCTATTCTATAAAGTGGCTGATGGGTGAAAATGTGATGCAAAATCCAAAACAAAAAAAGAACTGCAATCACAGACTACAGGAGCAAAAACCTACAATCAACAAAACAAATGCAAACAAAAAATTGCTGCAACCACTAGAAATGGAAGCAAAATGAAAATGCTTCAAATAGCATGTATGAAATGCTGAAAGATTTTTACATAAAATGGAACTTCTAGACCACTAGGGGGAGTGTGGAGCAGGTGTTTTGCTATTTGCAGCATTTTTTTTGGTATGCATTTGAATTGCATTCTTTTTCTACGTCTCCAGGCTCCCTGTAACATCGTCAACACTAGTTTTACATGATAGCATAACCTCAGATTGCCCAATATCCACACATTCTTGAAAAACTCTTAATTTTTCTGAGATCAGTGGGACATGCTAGTCTGCAACCTCTCTATTTATTACACCCAGGCAAAATATTAACTTTTGCTCAGAGTGCAATCTAGTAATTATATTGGCAGCTGTCTTTGTATGTGTTTATATTTTTTACATGTAAGTTTGATCTTAAAGGGGCAGTGTTATGCATTTTCCAGGCATATCATTCTATTTTATAGCACAATAAAGTAATTATGTTACCTTTAGTTGGTATAGAAATATTGTATATATATCAAACATGACTCAAAAGAAATTTGACTTCCCAATTAGAAACCTCGATGACGTAGCACCGACGTCACCCATTGCACATGCAGGGCCAGAAGTAAATTCAGCCCATTTATTTCTGTTGGTCTAGCATCAAAATGTCTAAAGTCTGAGTCCTTTACAGCTGCTCCAACCATTCAAATAGAGAGAAAGATAAACATTATTTTTGTGTTTCGATTGTAATTGGTCACAAGGAAGTTCTTTTTTTTATAAAAAAAACTTACTGAAAAAAAGAGGAGAAACGTGGATCAACAATAACAGGAGGTGCAGAAACAGTTCCAGAGTTTGAAGCAACCTTTCTAACAGTAAACAATCACATCATTTAAATTGTATTTTCAGACATTTACCTAACGCTAGAATAAATGCAATGTACATTATGCAGCAAAGCAAATTAAAAGACATATATCCACTATGGAGATGATAGGTTTTGTACGGGCGATGTGCCCCTATGCCAGTGGAGGAGCCAGACTTTTAAAGTTGGGGGGACAGCAGGGGCGGATCTAGCGGGGTGGCAGTTGCCACCCCAAACAGAGCCTTGCCACCCCTGTTGCCACCCAGCTGGCGACAATGAATTCAATAAATAGTTATGGCAAATTGGACATTAAGCGCATAAAACTCTTTTTTCCCGACAACATTGAATGCAACACAATGTAACCTGACACCTACTGGTGAGTAGCGGGAAGTGCGAGAGACGCAGCAGCATTGATGGATGTACAGGTGCTGGTCATAAAATTAGAATATAATGAAAAAGTAGATTTATTTCAGTAATTCCACTTAAAAAGTGAAACTTGTATATTATATTCATACATTACATACAAACTCATATATTTCAAATGTTTATTTTGTTTAATTTTGATGATTACAAATGACAACAATGAAAATCTCAAATTCAGCATATCAGAAAATTAGAATCTTGTGAAAAGGTTCAAAATTTATGGCACACCTTTTGCATTTAAGTTTTTTATATTATACACAATAACCAATTTATGGCCACTAATATAATTATGCTCCTATTACTATTATCGACAAATGGACATAAATTATGGGACCCATAATTTATGTCCATTTGTCGATAATAGTAATAGGAGCATCCTTAGTTAAAATATCCTCCTGGAATATAGTTAAAATATCCTCCTGGAACGTTAATGGTTTGGGCTCATACACTAAACGAAGCAAAGTTATTAAATATCTAAAACAGAAAAAAGTAGATGTGATGATGCTACAAGAAACACATTTGTTAGAGAAAGACGTCGATAGAATTAAGGATAGATGGGTGGGACAAGCTTACCACAATACTTTCCAACAGAAAAAGCGAGGTGTATCCATCCTATTTTCTAAACATCTCTCAATTCAAGTAAAGAAAGAGTATAAAGACAAAGAAGGTCAAGTAATTGTTCTGCTAGTCAATATTTCAGGACAAAACATCATTATAGCTAATATATATGCTCCTAATATAGAAGATCCAGACTTTTTCTTACAGCTAAAAAATTTTTTTTCTAGATTTTGGAGACTTCCCAATCATTCTTTCTGGAGATTCCAACCAAGTCCTAGACATTGTTTTGGATAGATCGGGGAAATCAATTCCTAAAACCAATAAAACCCTAGACGCGATTAAAGATCTGTGCAAACATACTGGTTTATCAGACATTTGGAGACTTTTAAACCCTTCAGCGCGAGACTATACTTTCTTCTCAAATAGGCACTCAGTTTACAGTAGGATAGACTACTTTCTGATCTTACACTCTCTCATTGAAAATGTTGGGAATTGCAGTATTGGTTCAATAGCATTAACCGATCACGCCCCCATAGACTTGGTCCTACAATTGGGATCTCATTATGAAAGGGCTAGAGGATGGAGAATGAATACCAGCATACTAAATGATGCTGAAATATGTAAAAAACTCAGAAAACTAATTACTGAATACTTTTTGATCAACAATAATACTGCAGACCAAAACTCAATTTGGGATGGGTTCAAAGCATATATTAGGGGAATAATGATTCAGCACTCATCCCGGATCAAAAAACAAAATTCCCAAAATATAAACCTATATGAAAATGAGATAAAGAGATTGGAGAGATCAGAAAATCTTAACCCATCAACTTTTGACAAACTAGTTAAAGCTAAATATGAGCTAAACACCATATTTTCAAAAAAAGTAGAGTACTCTCTCTTCAGGATCAAACAGAAATGGTATGACTCAGGCGATAAAGCTGACATATTGTTTGCCAGCCAACTAAAAACCAAACAAGCAACGCGTCAAATTAGTGCGATAAAGAACGGGGCTGGAAATGTAACTACTTCTCAGAAAGAAATTAATAAAACCTTCAAAGATTTTTATAAACACCTGTATTCTCAAGAAGGACAATTTGATCTAAACTCAGCAGAAGAATTTTTTGGACGGCTAAACCTTCAGAAATTGTCCGCAGAAAGTGCTAGCCAATTAGAAAGTCCCATAACTATGGAAGAGCTCGTTGAAGCTATTAAAGCCTCTCCCAATGGGAAACTCCAGGTCTAGATGGTATTCCTAATGAGTTCTATAAAAAATTTTCATCTGAACTGAACATAGAAATATTGAAAACTTTTAACTCAGCTATCGAGTCACATAGATTCCCTGCATCTATGAAGGAATCATTAATTACTGTTACCAAAAGAAGGGAAAAACCCCTTAGAATGTTCAAGCTACAGACCGATAAGCTTATTATGTTGTGATGCAAAATTATTCACAAAAATATTATCAATGCGGATTAACAAAGTTATAAAATCAATTATACACCCTGACCAAACAGGCTTCGTCAAGGGCAGAACCTCTACCGATAGCCTAAGGCGACTACTACATCTTATTTGGAAGGCCCAACAGTTAAGTGTTCCAGTAGCGGCCTTGTCATTAGACGCAGAAAAGGCGTTTGACAGGGTCAGCTGGAATTATCTCTATTACACAATTAAAAAATGTGGGTTTGGACAATCTTTTCTAGAAATAATAAAAATGATATACTCGGATTCAAAAGCTACAGTAACAACCAACGGATCAAGATCAACCCAATTCTCAATCGAACGCGGGACCAAACAGGGAGACCCACTGTCACCCCTGCTCTTTATTATCGCACTCGAACCGTTAGCCCAAGCCATTAGACAAAGTGGAACTAAAAAAGGTATAACAATGGGCGGACTAGACAACAAAATGTTGATTTTTGCAGACGATATACTGCTTCTGCTATCAAACCCTGAGGAATCTATACCTCCTTTACTTGATTTAATCAATAATTACTCTGAGTTATCCGGATACAAAATCAACTGGGCTAAATGTGAAGTAATGCCTCTATCAAAGTTGTGTTATAAAAGCCACATACAAAAGTGGAATTTTCACTGGGTACCAAAAAAACTTAAATACCTAGGCGTACTACTGAACCCGGGCTTAGAAAATATTATTCTAGATCATTTTGAACCGGTCATAAATAAGATAAACTTGTTATTGAAGGGGTGGGACAAACTACAAATATCACTGTGGGGTAGAGTCCAGGCCATTAAAATGATTATTACACCAAAATTAAATTACCTTTTCACTTTACTGCCGCTTAAAATACCACACTCTATATTTAAGACCCTGGACAAAATGATAAACAACTTCATTTGGGAGGGGAAAAAACCTAAAATGTCTACCATAAAACTCCAAACTAAAATAGAATACGGAGGATTACGACTGCCTAATATCCAACTTTATCAGGAAGCTTTTATAAGTGCGCAAATAACGTCACTTATGTTAAAGAACCATGATCGTCCTATCTGGGTAAACTTGGAAGGTGAAGTAACTGCTCCATTCAAACCTTTTGATTATCTATCACAACACCCAAATGAAGGAGTTAAATCCAATCCAATTATGACCCACACTAAAAACGTTTGGCAGCAATTACATAAAAAAGCAAATGCTTGTCCCTTCACTCAAGGAAATGCCTCAGTGTGGAATAACCCAAAAATAAAAATAGAGGGGAAAATGATCTTTTGGAAGAGCTGGCATACAAAAGGGATAGATGGTATAAACTGCTTCTTTCAAAATGGTGACTTACTGTCATTTCAACAACTTCAAGAACTACACAATCTACACCATAAAGATTTTTGGAAGTTCCTACAAATAAGGGACTGCCTCACAAAATTAATGAAACTTGAGGGAAATATACACATGGAATCACCAATATACAATATGTTAAATAAACTGAAAAACCTTCCAAGACGAGTAAGTCACATCTATAACTCCCTGATTGAGAAAAATTGCACCACTAATACAGGACTTAAAAAGGTATGGGAATTAGAACTAAACAAAAAATTCACAGAGGAGCAGTGGGGCATGATAGTCAAACAAATGTTGAAACCCATGAGAGATGCACGCTCCAAATTGATACAGTTCAAAATTCTGAATCGTTTGTATTGGACACCAGTCAAACTATTTAGAGCTAAGATAAGTAACTCTGATACTTGCTGGTGATGTAAACAAAGTCCAGGAAACTTGCTTCATATGTTCCTTACAGGTCCGATTTTAACTTCTTATTGGCTGAAGGTTATGGGAAAAATCAACTGCATCCTTAATTTAAACTTACACCTGACACCTACATTGGGACTCCTTAATTTCTTAGACTACAAGTTTCAAATAGAAACAAAATAAATACAATGGTTAAAAATAGCACTCACCACTGCAAGACGAGTTATATTAAGAAACTGGAAAGGCGAAATTTTCCCTACTTACACAGAATGGTATACAGCACTTTCAGAGACCGCCTCTTACGAAAGACTTATTCACAAAATAAATGGCCAGCTTGAAACATACCAGAGTATGTGGGAACCGTTCTTAAAACTAGAGAGGAAAGATTTGAATACCATGGGTAGCAAATTAAATCGATACAATGTGTGTGTACTCCTTTATTTATCCATTTTTTTATTTATTTATTTTTTTATGTTATTTTTTTTATTTTTATTTTTTTCCTTTTTTGATTTTTGGCTCTGACTGGTTGAGAGGGGGGAGCACGGGAGGATTGGGAGGGGTTCAGGGGAGAAAATGTTAAAACTAAGTCCTTCTCTGTATAATTACTCATTGTTGTATTCTTTACAGTGCTGATATGGTCAATATTGGTTCCACTGTATGTTTCATTGTGGAAGGATTTAATAAACATTAAAAAATGTAAAAAAAAAATTGATGGCACCTGGTACCACACTCTAATCAGCTAATTAACTCAAACCACCTGCAAAGGCCTTTAAATGGTCTTTCAGTCTAGTTCTATAGGCTACACAATCATGGGGAAGACTGCTGACTTGACAGTTGTCCAAAAGACGACCATCGACACCTTGCACAAGGAGGGCAAGACACAAAACGTCATCGCTAAAGAGGCTGGCTGTTCACAGAGCTCTGTGTCCAAGCACATTAATAGAAAGGAAAAGATGTGGTCAAAAAAAGTGTACAAGCAAGAGAGATAACCGCACCCTGGAGAGGATTGTGAAACAAAACCCATTCAAAAATGTGGGGGAGATTCACAAAGAGTGGACTGCAACTGGAGTGAGTGCTTCAAGAACCACCACACACAGACGTATGAAAGACATGGGTTTCTGCTGTCGCATTCCTTGTGTCAAGCCCTCTTGAACCACAGACAGTGTCAGAAGCGTCTTGCCTGGGCTAAAGAGAAACAGGACTGGACTGCTGGTGAGTGGTCCAAAGTCATGCTCTCTGATGAAAGTAAATTTTGCATTTCCTTTGGAAATCAAGGTCCCAGAGTCTGGAGGAAAAGAAGAGAGGCACTTGTGATGGTTTGGCTGCCATGTCATCTGCTGGTGTTGGTCCATTGTGTTTTCTGAGGTCCAGGGTCAACGCAGCCACATACCAGGAAGTTTTAGAGCACTTCATGCTTCCTGCTGCTGACCAACGTTTTGGAGATGCAGATTTCATTTTCCAAAAGGACTTGGCACCTGCACACAGTGCCAAAGCTACCAGTACCTGGTTGAAGGACCATGGTATCCCTGTTCTTAATTGGCCAGCAAACTCTCCTGACCTTAACCCCATAGAAAATCTATGGGGTATTGTAAAGAAGAAGATGCAATACACCAGACCCAAAAATTCAGAAGAGCTATAAGCCACTATTAGAGCAACCTGGGCTATCATAACACCTGAGCAGTGCCACAGACTGATCGACTCCATGCCACGTCGCATTGCTGCAGTAATACAGGCCAAAGGAGCCCCAACTAAATACTGAGTGCTGTACATGCTCATACTTTTCATGTTCATACTTTTCAGTTGGCCAACATTTCTATAAATCCTTTGTTTTTATTGGTCTTCAGTAATATTCTAATTTTCTGATATGCTGAATTTGAGATTTTCATTTGTTGTCATTTGTAACCAAAATAAACATTTGAAATATATGAGTTTGTATGTAATGTATGAATATAATATACAAGTTTCACTTTTTAAATGGAATTACTGAAATAAATCTACTTTTTCATTATATTCTAATTTTATGACCAGCACCTGTATATGTTACTGAACTGGACATTATGTGATTTATCATAAGTCACACATGCGCCATTTCTATCCATTGAGTCATTAATATCGGTGGTCAGGAAAATACTACAATCACGCAAAGAATCAGAACAACGGACGCGATGTTTAGCAGTTCATTGAACCATAAATGATGGTAATAAGGGCTTCAGATTTCACATGTGAGGAAAACATTTTAATTTAAAGAAAAGACTGAACAAGTGAGCAGTAGGTCAGTTATACTAGCCTAACTGTTATTAGCCTGCTATTGACTTTGACATTGACCTTAACGTGAGCTGCGCAGTTCGGTGTGTTTTGGTTCCGTTGGCACTAAAACAGGTCAACCCGCCACCAAGTCATCAGTAGAGCAGCTGGTTAAATCAGCTAGTCAACCTCCGAACGTATTAATCACAATATAGACATTAAGCCTGACAACATCATGTAACAGATTGGATGTTCTGTTTTAGTGTTTTTGCTACTTTTTTGTGTGGAAATGTTTGTTTTTTGGTGTTGATTCCCCTGATCGGTAATTTCTGCTCTCTCTGCTCATTGAGCTGTTGTTTGTCGGTTACCATGGCAACGGGTCCGCGTAAAGCCGTCATACATGCAGAGTGAGAAAAGGCAGAAAAAAAGTTGTTGGAGCTATTTTTTCTTTAATTCTGTATCCATTTGAATTTTGTTACTTTATTCTTACATTTCTATTTTTTGTACTATTTACAGTTTATTTTTAGGTTGATAATTGTTGATTTTATTTATTTTTTGTTTTATTATTTTCTTGTTTATTTTCTAAATTTAGACAGGAAGTAATGTGGGTTGGTCCACATAGGGCACAGGAGTCAAACTCCAGTCCTCCACTGTCCTGCAGTTTTTAGATGTACCACAGGTACAAAACACTGGAATGAAATGGCTTAATTACCTCCTCCTTGTGTAGATCAGTTCTCCAAAGCCTTGCTAGTGACCTAATTATAGAGAATCCGCATTGACGTCACCGGATATGACGTTTTCGTCGCTCGGCGCCATCTTTGGTGTCCACAGACCAAAACTAACTATTCAGAACATCACCGGTGTTTTCATTGTGTTACCGACCGCAGTAAAGTTGTTTTCTAGTTGGATACTGAATATCCTGAGCTCCACGGAGTTAAGGGACGTTCAGCTCAAGGTTGATCCGATTTATTAACACTAATTTCGGCCAGTTGTTCTTTACTAGTCCCTCCTGAAGCCTCGGAGTTTCACAGCTGCTGTCAATTTCCCAACTCCTGTAAATAAATGCTTTGTCTTGTGACCAACTGATACAAAACAGTGGACATTCATGCTATTACACGAGGCTCACTGTCCTCTATTAAAATGTTTAAGTCATATTCAATCATTTTAATATTAAATGTTTTCTTCAGTAGCTTCCAAGTCGTGTCCCATTAACTCAATCTGTGTGAAATTGTTCTACTAGACTATAGATGAGACACATTCACCTTTATTACATTTTAACACTTTTAATATATTTTTAACTATTTCTGTAGTCAAAATTTTTCATTTTTCTTAAATAGCGTTTAGGTCATGTAACCTATTATCTCAAAATCTGTGTTAAATTATTCTACTAAACTATATAGATTAGGCATATTTTTATTCCATTTTGACCCCTTTATTTTTTAACCAAAATTATATTTAAAAAAATATTCATAAAATGTATTGCCTCAGATGATCATTTATTACTCGTAACGTTCAATTACATAAAATTCTAGGACAGGATCTATTTCATTACATGTTCACTTACCTGAAGTATGTTAAATACAACAAATATTTATTAAAGTGTGATCTATTTCATAAAATTAGTCACTTTTATTGTTTAATTACACATTAAATGTTTAAAGATTTGCTCTTTCATCTGGTTTGTGTCATGATGTAGTGATGGACACAAACGCAGCAGGCAGTGGACAAACTTTAAATGGATGTAGAAACAAGGCTGATCTAACAATAAGAACTAAGGATCACAGAGCAAGAGAAACCAGAAGATCTAAAGAAATAACCCAACTAGAATGACTAAAGAAAGATACAGACTCAGACATGAAGAATAACTGAACCTATGGTGATCAAATTAAGAAATAAACATGACTAGAAACCCTGCAGGGAGGCTGGAATAAGAAATAACTAGAAGGATAAAATAGAATTAAACTATAGTCATTAAAGGTTTCACATGGACTCAAGGAAAAGCAATAATATATTTCTAATAACTACACTAAATACCTCTAATAATATCAAAAGGACCATAAAGGGCTAAACTAAAGTGAATTAAAACATGAAGCAAATAAAATGAAAAGCAAAACAAACCCAGAAACCCAGAGTCCTGACAGATGTCTGATTATATAATTGTTTACTTTAATCACATAAAATATTTATTTAAAAATATAATCTTTCATTTCATGCATGTTTATTACCTGAAATATTTAAATATCAAATTTTTTACTTAAAATGTGATTCATTTCTTCACCTGCTACTTGAAGTGCTTGAATCAAACAATTCATGGATGTTTAATACATTAAATGATTAAATGAGAGAAAACAGCCACTAATACTGTATTTAACCCAAATGGTTCCTGATCCTCTTCAGTCTTGCTGAGCTCAAATCCTGGTTTCTTCCTCCTCAGCCTCTCCAACTTGCTCCTCTTCTGTTGCCTCCACTGGGTTTTCATTATTTATCTCTTCTGGGGTAAATAATAAAACTGTCTCAGTAACTTGTTGATGGTTTTGCTGTATCTCCTCTTTAATTGACGCCCATGTCGGTCCGGTTTATGTGTCGTTTACCTTCATACCTCGGTTTGCCTTTAAGAGGACAAATCAGAAAATACATCAGTATTAATGCTGTAAATTTGATAACACTAGTAAAATAGTTTACTTCACAATAATGTAATAACCTCGATGTCCACTGACTAAACTCGGACTATGTTACATAAACAATATTAGCCCGACCTAAACAAGGTTGACCCACTTAAATGAACTGAACAGAAAATGATCATAACACTCGGACAAAATAATAGCAAAATAAACTATGACACAAAACCAACAAAGCAAATTTATTCACTCACCAGAATGTTAATGTCTGGATCAAACCTGTAGGTATCTGGATGTTGGAGAAGGTGAATATCAGCGACTCACCGCTGATACCAGGACATTGTTTTCTTCTCTTAGCTCCATTAGCTTAGCCTCCTCACGTTGTTTCCAAGCAGGAAAATAGTGAAACAAAAGTCCGTTTTCCAACTTTTTGCCGTTTCAGTCGCGTGATCGGACATTACAGACAATAACGCAGGAAGTTCTAAATTATTTTAAGTAACTTGGATTGAAAAAAATCTGCGAGACTGTTGGTTTTATACTGCGAGACCGTTGCTTGTGGACACCAAAGATGGCGCTGATACCCCTCCGACGTCACGCGTGACGTCACGCGCGGATTCTCTGTTCTATTCAGGTGGTGCAGCAGAGCCACATCTAAAAGTTGCAGGACAGTAGCCCTTGAGGACTGGAGTTTGACTTCCCTGACATAGGGCCTGGAGAAGGACCAGCAGGCATTTGGGTTTGGGGCCGATGGTTTTTACCAGAGCAAGAGTGGTAGCATGAGAACAAATGAAAGTTTGATCTCTGTAATTGTTTGGTGAAAGAGGATCAGGGGCCTCCTTGCACCACCCACACCTTGGGTCTTGTCTGGTGTGGTAGATCTGAGCCTCTATTGCTCTGGTGTTTAGGGCCTGTTCCTGTGCAGCCAGGATGAGCCTCTCTGCTGTCCTTGAGTCCAGCTTTGTAGGATCTATGGCTACATAGAAGTATATATATATATATATCAGTGACGTGCGGAGAGGTTCATTGCTGGTGAGGCACTGACTCATTAGACACCATCCATGTTATTGGACTTAAGGAAATTTCGCGCATGCGTACAACGCTGGGGGGCAAAAAGACTAACCTTTTACATGTCATCCATAGCCGCGTTAACTCAGTGAAACTTAGAAATGTAGGTATTAATTTCGTGCTATGATCCACAGCAAAGTGATCCGTATTCGCCAAGCTACGCAGACTCGTTGCCATAGCAACTGACAACAATGCCACTTCATGTTTTAGGATTCAACACCAAAAACATTCAAGAATTTTGCACACAGAACAGAACATTTAGTTTGTTGTTGTAGTACTTTTTAGGCTTAATGTTTTATTAATAAATAATTGCTGTGGTAGATTAGCTACCGCTTCTGAATTATTTAAACATTAACTGTAGCCCACAAAACGCAAATTTAATTAAAAAAACTAAACTAAAATATCTTATTGCTGTCTTACCTTCACTTATCCATGAAATCGCTGCACCGCTAATTCTGCAATAAATATCATTTCATTCAAAGTCAAGTTTATCCTTGGCATGTCTTTTCTACTCCGTTTGTGAATCATCAATCTGTCTTGAAGTAAAACTTTCAGCTCCGTGTTGCTCTTCCTTTAGTTATCATCTCCTGCTTCAATTGAAAATCCACTTTAGAAAACTGTTTTAAGTGTAGAAATCTATCCTTTCATGTTGACAAATATCGCTGTACTGTACTTATTTACTGTGTGGCTAGGTCCATGGCTAGCTCAGTGTCTTACTCTGCGGTTGTGCAGTCACAATATCTGTGAACATGAGCGCCCCCTGCCATGAGGTTAGAGAACTGCCTGCCTCCCCTGGAGTCTGTTCTCTATCGTTTCTGATCGCTCTTCCGCACACAAAACACGATACACACAGTTAGTGATAAAAAACATTGTACATTATATACATATGCGAAATTATGGAAAATCAGTCCATATATTAGGTGTTTCTTAGCCATTTTATTGCCGGCGTACAGACAGGACGAACATGCTGTTATAATGGCAGCCAGTGCAGTTAGCGAGCGATTACGTCATAGGAGAGGCTGAGCTCGCTGCTGCCTCTCCGGCTTCGCTTCTGAGCATTTGAATGGGAAAATGCGAAAAACCAGCAATTTTGAAGAAAAATTCATCAGAATTGGTTAAGCTAAGTAAAGGCTCTGCCTCACCAATATATATATATATAAATTCCCTTCTCACCCTCCTCGGTGGTCTCTTTCATCCTCTGAGCTCGGGTCCTCTACCAGAGGCCTGGGAGCTTGAGGGTTCTGCGCAGTATTTTGGCTGTGCCTAGTACTGCACATTTCTGGACTGAGATGTCTGATGTTGTTCCTGGGATCTGTTTTAGCCACTGCTCCAGTTTGGGGGTGACTGCCCCGAGGGCCCCGATGACCACAGGCACCACTGTGGTCTTCACCTTCCAGTTCTTTTCCAGTTCCTCCCTGAGGCCCTGGTATTTCTCCAGTTTCTCATGCTCCTTTTTCCTGATGTTGTAGTCACTTGGTATAGCTACATCCACCACAACGGCTTTCCTCTGTTCTTTATCCACCACCACAATGTCCGGTTGGTTCGCCATTACCATCTTGTCTGTCTGGATCTGGAAGTCCCACAGGATCTTAGCTCGGTCATTCTCCACCACCTTTGGGGGTGTTTCCCACTTCGATCTCGGGGCTTCCAGTCCATATTCTGCACAGATGTTCCTGTACACTATGCCCACCACCTGGTTATGTCGTTCCATGTACGCTTTCCCTGCCAGCATCTTGCACCCTGCTGTTATGTGCTGGACTGTCTCAGGGGCCTCCTTGCACAACCTACACCTTGGGTCTTGTCTGGTGTGGTAGATCTGAGCCTCTATTGCTCTGGTGTTTAGGGCCTGTTCCTGTGCAGCCAGGATGAGAGCCTCTGTGCTGTCCTTGAGTCCAGCTTTGTCCAGCCATTGGTAGGATTTCCTGATATCAGCCACTTCAGTTATTTGTCGGTGGTACATCCCATGTAGGGGCTTGTTCTCCCATGATGGAACCTCTAGCCCCTCATCCTGTGTTCCCCATTGCCTGAGACATTCCCTGAGCATATCGTCCGTTGAGGCTTTGTCCTTGATGTATTTATGAATCTTGGATGTTTCATCCTGGACAGTGGCTCTCACACTCGCTAGTCCTCTGCCTCCTTCCTTACGGCTCGTGTACAGTCTCAGGGTGCTGGATTTGGGGTGGAACCCTCCATGCATGGTTAGTAACTTCCGAGTCTTAACATCCGTGGCCTTTATCTCTTCTATTGGCCAGCTAATTATTCCGGCAGGGTATCTGATTACTGGTAAGGCATAGCTGTTTATTGCACGGATCTTGTTCTTGCCATTGAGTTGGCTTCTCAGGACTTGCCTTATTCGTTGGAGGTATTTGGCTGTGGCTCCTTTCCTTGTGACCTCATCGAGGTTGCCATTTGTTTGTGGTATTCCCAGGTACTTGTAACTGTGCTCTATGTCTGCTATTGTTCCTTCTGGGAGTGAGACCCCTTCTGTGCGGACGACCTTCCCTCTCTTTGTAACCATCCGACCACACTTTTCTAGTCCGAATGACATCCCAATGTCAGTGCTGTATATCCTGGTGGTGTGGATCAGTGAGTCGATGTCTCGCTCACTCTTAGCGTACAGCTTGATGTCATCCATGTAGAGGAGGTGACTGATTGTGGCCCCATTCTTCAGTCGGTATCCGTAGCCAGTCTTGTTGATGATTTGGCTGAGGGGGTTCAGGCCTATGCAGAACAGCAGTGGGGACAGAGCATCTCCTTGGTATATGCCACATTTGATGGACACTTGTGCAAGTGGTTTGCAGTTGGCTTCAAGGGTGGTTTTCCACAGCCCCATCGAGTTTGCAATGAAGGCTCTTAGAGTCCTATTGATGTTGTACATCTCTAAGCATTCATTGATCCAAGTGTGTGGCATTGATATATATATATATATATATACAGTATATATATATATATCTTTTTTTTTTTTTTTTAACACATTCTCACTCCCAACTCGTCACATATTGACGCCGAGGGAACCCCCTTCGCGTCAATAAATGACGCAAGGGGGCGAATAATACGGCGTCTATTCTATTTTTTTAAAAACCTTTATTTACAATTTATGTGCTAGTTTGAACAGGATATTAAGAATATTTACTACAAATACGATACGTCAGACGTATCGGTCAAAGGATTTCGGTATTTAAAATAACTCAGTAAAATATGAAACCGGAGGGTTTTTGTTGCGGTTGGAACTTGATTTAAAAGCCTTTTTTTATTTACCAACTATTTTTGAGTATGATATCAACGATTTACACCAAATAAATTTAAGAAAACTAAGCTAAATTAGCCTCCTGGAGGCTAATTGTACCTGTAGACTGTACCTGTGCTTAATACGTTTAATTAGCCATGGTAGAGTCACATAATAGCATTTATAGTCATGCTTGTTGTTGCCACTTTGTAAAATTGGAGGGTTGCTAAAAACATCAGTGCCCCTAGGCTGTGATGATCTTTAAGGTTTTATTTATGATCCCTGTCTGAATACACTGATTGGTCATTTACTTGAATTAAAAACGAACTTGCATCAATACAGGCAAATTTCTTTCTATGTTACTTATTGCTGTTGCAAGCCAGATGAAGAGAAGTAAAGAGCTGAGAACCTGATCTTTGAACAGACAGAGACCATAGAGGTCATAGGTCAGGAGCAGCCTGGGATTCTTACTGAGGAGCATCCAATGATGATACCAGAGAACCAAGAAGAGACTCTCATAGTGCTTGATTTTGTTCCTGTTTCTCCTCCTGTTGTCTCATCCTCTCAGTCTTTTCAGAAGAAGAAAAGACCCAGAAGCATCTCCAGCTGCCTCTCCTCCCACTCCGTCATCTGTCCCCCCATAAATCAGCCACATCTGCATTCATGTCACCTGCTGATCATGCCGTCTCCTTAAGTCAGAGTGGCGTAAATTTTGTTTTCTTTACATTCATCCATTTTCTTACACCCTTGTCCCTAGTGTGGTCTGCAAAAAACAAGCACAGTTGTTTACTCATAAACTTTGTGGCTTTAATTACTGACCTACCAGAATCATTTTCTTTCTTTATATTTGTCTTTATTTTTTATGAGGACAAAAACAGGTATTACCACAGGAATCAGTAGTACTTATACCACATAAGTCACAACATCTTTGGGTAAAACAAATTCACACAAAAAAGTCAGCATGTGCACAGAAACAGAAATATAGAGATGGAACTCCAAATATCGTAATTAGGCCGTTTATCAGTAAAGGAATGCTGATTTGATATTTGGATTTTTTTAAAGGTGATTCAACACTTATTATTTAACACTGTGCCTTTTATAATTCATATAAAGCTGGAAATTAAATCTGAATATGTCACTTTTTCTGTTTTGATTTTTAGACTTTTCTAAGAAACTGAAGCACTACAAGAGATTTTTGTAGTATTAAAAATGACTGCAGTCAGTTTATTATTTAACACTTAATAAGTCAAGATAATATTGTGTATTTGGGACAAAACAAGATGTAAGTACTAGCTGGCATTTGGGTGGATGTAGGCAGAGAACATGCTTTGGCTACATTACCTCCTTTTAAAGTCAGGTATACATCTTAAAGAGATTTGTGAACCTTACAGCACAAAAAGTCCACATCCTGATTTTATTCTTGTTCTTTTCTAGCAGAAAAATCTGAGATGATACCTGGAAACCTGCAAGTAAATCCTCTCATGTTGCTGTCCTCCAAGTGCCACTTCCTTCAGACAGCGAACAAGTCCTTCCATGATGTTACTTTTTCTTTTTTGTATTACAAAGTATTAATTTTTTTTCTCTTTTTTTACTGCAGTTTGACCATTTTACAATGTTTTCTGTGTAATATTGTTTTTGGCCATTCACTGAAATGAATGTTATGGTTGTAATACATAAGCTTATGTTGGGTTGTTTACTGACACATTTTGTCAAGTTCTGTAAAAGACTAAGTGAGGCTGATTGAGTCACTGCATCAGTCAGGTTTTGTGCCTGTATTAAGTCTTAAAATTTAGAAAAGAATTGTTTGTAGACTTTGTTCAGTAAAAATAACCTAAGGTCTTAAAAACTTCAATCATGGTATTGTACACATTTCTTGTTGAGTGTTTTTAATGTTGATTTGGATGTACAAAGTAAAGTCTATAATAATACATAACAAAATAAGCACAACTTTATTTCAATATAACTAATTGGAAGTGTTTTTTAATCTCAAAAAGCTATTATTTTAATGTGATCTTTTTTGTGTCATGGATTTTGTCAAGACTGTATCTGCAAAATGCTATAATAAAATTGCTTTCAAATGCAGTACATTTATTTTTAGACACTGCAACTTTAAGTGAAGTTATTAATGAAGAGCATGATAAAATACATTGTAATGTCCAGATCAACTGACTGCATTAGAACACATTTTAATAAACCTGTCACAAATGCCATAAAAAATTTTGAACACACAAAAATATTAAATAAATAATATAATATATATATATATATATTATTATATATATATATATATATAATATATATAGATCTATATATATATATATATATATATATATATATATATATATATATAATGTATATATATATATAATGTTAAAAAACTATAGATCTTCCATAATGTATTATCATAAACCACACAAAACATTTTTATAAGCATCCCAGCTCCGCATAGTTCTAGACATTCTTGTACGGCCGATCAGCGGGAATCTGAAATGGAACGCAGCCATCGTACGGCAGACTGATTAAGAGAATAAAGGAACACTATCAGCTCGTTGTGGAAGGTGGAGGGGTAATAAGGTTTCAATAAGATGACAACCTTATTTGTCTGTTGCCAAATAAGATCAAGGTCAACGATACACTCAGAAATGTTACTTCAAAATGTAGTGGAACTGGTCGTTTGATACAGAAATGGGATTTATAAAGACTTTTTGCCTGACAAGCTGACCGTCATAGTAGGCTGGTCAAGTTTGCCCTGTGTATTGTCTTTAAGGCATGACGCAAAGTTAAACTGTGCAACAGATTCGTTTCCTACACACTTGTAGAAGTGTGTGAAGCTATTTGTTATGTGTTTTATTAAGTGTAATCAGGATTTACACATACAAAATTTTTTATGGAGAAGTATTTTGAATAGCACTGTCTAAGATTAATTATTTAAGTTAAAGTTTGCAGCTTATTTTGTGTATGCCCAGGAAACCCAGATTGAAGTCATTCAACATTACAGTTTAGAGTCTACTGTAATTTAAACTACATTAGCATAGTAATCTAAATTATGTTCTATTGACAGTGTTTCTCTAGGAGAAAGCTCTATGTTAAACTGTATAAAACAATCTAGGGTTAGATTGGGGTTGGGTTAACCCTAACTCCATCACTATCTCAAATTGAGTGGTAGAGATGGCTTAATCTTCAAATGCTTTATGAAAGTACTGGTTTAAAGATGCATTTTCTCTAGAGTTGAGCTCTGTAGCCCGACTCTAAATCTGCTCTAGTGGGAAAAGATTGATTTGCCTGATGGTCTCAGGCCTCTGTGGTTTATTTCATCATTTCATAAGCCTGCAGAGAAAAGGCCTAAAGAGAATGTAAGTTAAGTATTGTAGTTGAAATAGAGGTCTCCCCCTTTTGGTTTGTAAATGTATCCAAACACCAAGTTAATGTTGTACATTTTATTAAGATCATTTCACCAAGTTGGGTCCCTCTGTTTTAAAAGAGAAGTTATGTCCAAATTTGAAGCATTTCAACTAAATGACACCAACAGTAAGTTTTTCTATCAAACCTTAGTCTGCTTCCTTTTTCACCTGCAACTGTTGAACATAGACATGCTTTATAACACCAGGTCCATGTAGGCAATTATAATTCATTTTCATAAGTCCTTAAAGAGTACCTAAAAGTTGAACAACTTATTTTTCATGACAATTTATTGAAACCACTTCTTGTTCGTCCAACATTTTAATATGCTTCATTACTGACTTGTCATCAGCTGATGGATACAGAAGAATCACTAAATTAGATGCTGTTTTTCTTTATAAAATCCTGCCTTTATGATTTTTGTATAAATCCATGTCATTAAACAAAGTCCTACCTGAATACCACATTAAAAAATCGCTTTGACAAGTACTCAAATCTTATTTTACTTATTTCTTTTTAATAAAGACATTGACAAAGTGAACATACAATTGACCAAGGATAAGAAATGGTTCCACCAGTACACACTTTGTGCATTTTTGTGGATTAAGAAATAAGTCAGAGCTGCACATATTAATTAAAAAAAGAAAATAAAAGATCCAAAAAGATGTCTTGGTTATGTTAGTTACTACAGAATCATGGAGACTGCTTAATGTAGTGTTGTAGCCATTTTTAACTGCTCAACATAAGCACAAGTGTTATTATTCCACTTGAAGTAAAACTAGTAACAAACTATTAAATTAAATATAATTTATCTTATTATTACCTAGAAAATACACTAGATGTGCAGAAACATACATGAAAAAAAAACACACTCAATGACAAGCCTGTGGAAGTAATTACAGCTCTATTGAGGCCTTTTAGAAAGTACAAAGGCACAAACAAATTAACTATTAAAAAAAGAATCAACAAGATAAAACACTGTCCATTTGGAAACATGAAAGCCCAAGAACAAATTGTAAGGTGCCCCTTTGAATTATGAGCTATCATCAGTCACTACTGAAGTCGTCGTCAAAGGTAACACTCTCTGCTCCTGACAAAGTCTGTAGATCAGGGGTGTCCAAAGTCGGTCCTAGTGGCCCAGCATCCTGCATGTTTTATTCTCTCCCTGGTTATAGTAACAAACTTTTCAGCTCCTCAATGTTCTTCTTAGGCCTTCTAACGAGCCATCATTTGATCCAGGTGTGTTAAACGGGAGAGAACTAAAACACTCAGGATGCCGGGCCTCCAGGATCCACTTTGGGCTCCCCTGCTGTAGATAATGCTCTGTTGCCTGCAGCAACAGAGTCTCATCTGTTGGTGCTTCAGCTCTCTGAGGATGATGCTCTGGAGACCTCTTGGACCTTTGTCAGTTAGGGCACAGGACAAACATAAATAAAAATACAGATGCTTTTACTTTTGATATGATTAAGCATTACTTAAAAACCTACTTTTAATTTTACCTACCGATAATAGGCGGGGAACTCCTGCAGAGTGTCTTCATAGGATGACAGAGATTTCCAAAGATGGTCCATCAACAAGGATCCTCTTTTCGTCTTCCAGTCTCTTTACTATCATGATGTCATCGATTGCCCTCGTTTTTGTGTGAAGACTGACAAGAGTCTGAAATTAATTTATGAAAAGGACAAATCGACTCAGTAAAAGTTTAAATTTGTAAATTTAGGTCAACACCTGGAGTATCTAGTTACATTATCTGTTAGATATGATGATCTATGGGGGGACAGATGACGGGGTGGGAGGAGAAGCAGCTGGAGATGCTTCTGGGTCTTTTCTTCTTCTGAAAAGACTGAGGATGGGACAACAGGAGGAGAAACAGGAACAAGATCAAGCACTATCACAGTCTCTTCTTGGTTCTCTGATATCATCATTGGATGCTCCTCAGTAAGAATCCAAGGCTGCTCCTGACCTATGACCTCTATGGTCTCTGTCTGTTCAAAGATCAGGTTCTCAGCTCTTTACTTCTCTTCATCTGGCTTGCAACAGGAATAAATAACATAGAAAGAAACAGCCTATAGTTGCACTGATGTTTTTAGCAACCCTCCAATTTTACAAAGTGGCAACAACAAGCGACTCTACCATGGCTAATTAAACGTATTAAGCACAGGTACAGTTTAGCTAGCTTCCACCGTAGATTCTCCGGCAAAAAAAATGTTAAAAATGTGTCTTCAACCATTTGCATCACAGTCCTACTGCCATTAAGTCCTAAAACTACCATCAATAACTTTATAACGTAACGCTTAGGAGTTATTTTTGGTTTTAGGGAACAAAAACATTTTGACAGGGGCAGATTTTTACTCACCGGAGTGTCGCATAGGATGACGTCAGCTTATTCTTCTTCTTGGGTTTTTGTGGGATCCATCCTTATTTTTATTATTTCAATCAAAAATATTAAACGTTTACAGAACAGTTTGCATGCAATCACAAAGGAAAATACATCTTAATTTTCCTTAAATTTATTTGGTGTAAATCATTGATATCATACTCAAAAATAGTTGGAAAATAAGAAAAGGCTTTTAAATCAAGTTCCAACCACAACAAAAACCCTCTGGTTTTATATTTTACTGAGTTATTTTAAATACCGAAATCCTTTGACCGATACGTCTGACGTGTATTTGTAGTAAATATTCTTAATATCCTGTTCAAACTAGCACATAAATGGTAAATAAAGGTTTTTTAAAAAATAGAATAGACGCCATATTGTTCGCCCCCTTCGCGTCACATATTGACATGAAGGGGGTTCCCTCGGCGTCAATATGTGACGCTGAGGGAACCTGCCCAAGCATCAATATGTGACGAGTTGGGAGTGAGAATGTGTTGATATATTATGCTGCCACCCTCTTGCCACCCCATAAATATTTTTTCTAGATCCGCCCCTGAACGTAAGTCAAGTGTTCCCCTCGGTGTAATACTCTATGCACGTTGGAGGACGTAACACGTCAACGTTGCTACCTATTAGCCATGTGAATGTCCAGGCAGGCTGGTAGCATTTACATTACCATGGCCAAAATTATGATTTTAAATTGCACAAAAATAGAACTGTATTTTTCATAAGTATGTAACCCAGGCTTTCCCTCTTTTGGTCTGCAGCTGGTGGAAGACACCCTATGACTCTGCGTTGTGTTTTATTTTGTGCGTGAAAGTGCGATCCGTGCAGAAAAGAGGAGTCGGACACAACGATCGTAGTTTTGTGGAGACCTTGGCGCGTTTATTTCTCCAATTTACAGGCAGTAAACACACTGTCAGCACTCAACCGATTTTGTCTTTTTTACAAAACAATCAAGCATCACAAAGCAATCAATCACCAGAACGAAAATGTAATTTGTGCCCAACTGGCAATCTGAACCAACAGAAATATATATAAAGTTAATTCTTATACCGGCTAGCGGAGCTGCTGCTTATCTTACAGGCAGTAAACACACTGTAAGGAATACAGCAGTTCGCGCACAAAAGTCCCCTGCACTACGGTGGCCCCGACAGGACAACCATGCCAGGATTGCGGTGGTACCAACAGCGTCCTCTTTTGGGACACTTGTGCACTGCTTTACATCTACCCCTTCTTTATTTGATGGCTTCTCTGCCATAAAACTAAACAGAACATCAAAAAATTGTTAACTGGGAGAACCCTTAACAGTCTTAACATCAACAATAAAATGTATTGCTCATATTTATCCTGTACGATATGTATTTTTGTGTGTCTTTGAGTGTTTTATGTGTGTTTGTGAGCTCTTTGCCTTTCCCTCTGCCACAGCTTCCATCCTCTTTCCATCTTCTGCTGCTCCTCTTCTGTTTTTGTGACCTGTGCTTCATATGACAGCTTTTTTGGGAGGATGTCTGGTCCTGGGTGGGTTTTTCCTTGGAATCAAACTGCTCTGCAGTGAATCTGGCATTCCATGAGGTGCATTTTCTCCTGCTTTATCCCCTTCTTCTTGGCTGGCTTGTTTGTCTTTTTGGTTAGTTTTTCCAAGCTGCAGAGAGGGTCCAGTTTCCTCCTTGCTGACTGCATCTGCATGCTGTTGCAGATCTGCCTCTGAATTTGTCTCATCCGGATTAAAATCTGATTCCTCCTCCTCGGCTGTACGTTTGCTCACCTCCTCTACCGGGATAAACATGCACTGCCTGAGAAGATTTCTGTGAACCACTCTTTCTGGGCCACCATCCTCTGGCTGTACCACATACACTGGTATTTCAGGCTGTTTCTTCACCACAATATAAGGACATGGCTCCCACTTTTCTCCGAGCTTCTGTCGTCCTTCCACATGACATATTTTGACCAGCACCTGGTCCCCTGGGCTGAATACTTGATCCTTTGCTTTTTGATCATAGTACTTCTTTTGTTGGTCCTTGGCAATCCTAGAACTGTGATTAGCCTGTGCATAAGCCTCCAGCAGGCAGTCATGGAGTGTCTGCACATAGTCGCTGTTGCTCGCTTGGTTATTAGAGATTGAGGTCCCAAACACCAGATCCACTGGAAGTCTGGGATGTCTGCCAAACATTAAATAGTATGGAGTGTATCCGGTTGAGTCGTGTCTCGTGCAGTTGTAAGCATGGGTCATGGCATCCACATATTCATGCCACCTGGGCTTTAGGTGAGGCGGCAGAGTTCCCAGCATATTCATTAGGGTCCGGTTGAACCTTTCAGTCGTCCCATTGCCCTGTGGGTGATATGAAGTGGTGTGAGTCTTAGTGATGCCAGTGATCTTGCATAGTTCTTTTACAATTGCACTCTCAAAATTGCGTCCTTGATCTGCATGGAGCTTTGCTGGAAAACCAAACCGGCAGAAGAAGTTCTTCCATAGAACCTTGGCTACAGTGCGTGCTCTTTGGTCTTTGGTGGGGTAGGCTTGGGCATAACGAGAAAAGTGATCCGTTACAACCAGTACGTTTTCAATGCCCCCCTTTGACTTTTCCAGGCAGAGAAAGTCTACACACACAAGCTCCATGGGGGCATTGCTGTGGATGCTGACAAGAGGAGCTCCAATAGTGCCTGTGGGGGTCTTCCTAAGACAACATCTTTCACACTGCTCACACCACGATTTGACATCCAGGGACATATTTGGCCAGTAGAATCGCTTTCTTATCAGCTGTAGAGTTCTCTCGACGCCTAAATGACACGAATCATCATGCAGAGCAGTTTTAGCCATCACCCGCAGCTTCTTTGACAAGATGAGCTGCTCAATGCTTCCTCTTTGTCCATCTGTGATGCATCTGTATAGGACGCCATCTCTGACCACCAACCTCCTCCACTCCCAGGATCGGCCTGGGAAGACCCATGTCTTCCCAGGCCGATCCTCACGTTTCGAGGTGGTTTTTTGTTAATATTTTTGAAATACAGAACTTGGGCAATAATGGGATCATCGTTCTGTTCTGCACGGATTTGTTGAATCGTCATTGCTGGAAATGCATCCGTTCCCACATCCAAATACATCTGATTCACTGTTGGGAAAACACAGCTATCTGGAATCTTTGGACCAGCAGTGTTGTCGACTGTATGCTGGGGCTCTGGAGGCTTTGATTCAGTCATCTTGACATGCTGAGGGCATGAGTGTAAGATCTGTGTGACCTCTTGGTTGGACATGCGTGAAAGAGCATCAGCATTTGCATTGTTCTGTCCCCTTCTGTACTGAATGTCAAACTCAAACGACGATAGCTGGGACACCCATCTCTGCCCCGTGGCGTCAAGCTTGGCTGTCGTCATAACATATTTGAGGGGGTTATTATCAGTCAAGAAAGAAAAACAACGTCCATAAAGATGGTCATAGAACTTGTCTGTGACAGCCCATTTCAGGGCCAGAAATTCCAGCTTGTGTGCTGGATATCTGGTTTCAGGTGGGCTTAAGCCTCTGCTGGCATAAGCTATGACCCTCTCGACCCCATTCTGAACTTGAGCCAACACAGCACCCAGTCCCTCCCCAGAAGCATCAGTCTGCAGCACGAAAGGTAGGTTGTAGACTGGATAGCCTACTATTGGCGCTGTCACCAGTCTACCCTTTAAACGCTGAAACACCTCTTCGTACTCATCAGTCCACAGATAGGGTCACTCAGAATCAGTGTGCTTATGTGTCTTTCTCTTTTTCTTTCTGGGGTCGCCAGAGGTGAGACGGTACAAGGGAGCAGCCAGTGTGGAGTAACCTTTCACATAGCGTCTGTAGTACCCTGCAAATCCCAAAAACTGCAGGACCTCTTTACAGTTAGTGGGCGTTTTCCAGTTCTTGACCTTGCTGATCTTCTCTGGATCTGTCTTGATTCCCTCCGCAGACACAATGTGGCCCAGATACTGCACCTCCTTCTTCACCAACTGACACTTTGAGGGTTTTAACTTCAAACCATGTTCTTTCAGTTGATCAAAAACCAGCTGGAGGCGTTCCAGATGCTCCTGAAATGTTTTGGAAAATATTATGAGGTCATCAAGATAAATGAGCAGGTGAGTGAAATTCAGATCCCCAAAACAGCATGTCATGAGTCTCTGAAATGTCGACGGGGCATTCTGGAGCCCGAATGGCATTCTGTTGGCCTCAAAAAGCCCCATGGGTGTACTGAATGCAGTTTTGTGTTTATCATGTTCTGCCACTTCAACTTGCCAGTAGCCTGACGTGAGATCCAGTGTGGAGAAGTATTTAGCTTGCCCCAGTGCCTCCAATCCTTCCTCAATTCGAGGCAGAGGAAATGCATCGCATGTACTGCAGGAATTCAGTCTTCTGTAGTCAATACATATCCTTAATGACCCATCTTTTTTGGTAACAATCACCACTGGTGATGCATATGGGCTTTTACTCGGCCGGATAACTCCTGCAGTTTCCATCTCTGTCAGAAGGTTCCTCACCTCTTGCCACTGAGAAGGGGGGATCTTACGATATGGAAGTCGAAACGGCTTTGAGTCTACCAGAGGGATCTCATGCTGCACAGTTTTTGTATGGCCATAATCCATAGAATTCTGGGAGAAGACATCCCCATTTTTCTCCACTAGTTTCCTGAGGAGAGCATGCTGGTCTTCATTTTTCACTGCTGCTCCAACTAGGTCCACTTCAAAACTTGCCACCACTTGACCCAGGCTCAGACAGAGCTCTTCTTCCTTTTCACCTTGATGTTCGTCTCCTTTTGTGGCAGAGGTTTCAACCACTTTGTCCACCAAGAAGGCTGTGGCAAGCTGAGTGTTGGGCTTAATAGTGATGTTTTTCTGGGACACATTCATGACTCTGACTGGAGCATATCCCCTCTTTACATCTGTGAGAACTTTAGCCACTAGTAGGTCTTGGGGGAGCTGGAGTGGAGAATGCGTTCAATCAGTGCGGTATAAATTTTTTTCTGAGGGCCTGCCTTAATCCTACATTTCACATCCACCTCTTTACCACTAGGGATGCAGATAGTCCGACCAGTGAAAACAACAGGGCCAACCATGCCATGCATCTGATCTTCTGTGTTTTCCACCTCCATCACAGCCGAATGCCATTCTGGATGGCTCTTTTTTATTTTGTGGAGGAACTTGACACCATAAACTGCTTGTAGGTGACTTTTAGATGCATGGATGACATTGGTTCCTATGAGCAGAGGCACTGTGGAGCGATACTCAGAATCGGGGACAACAAATGTGGGGACAGTCAGACAGTCCTCTCCAAACACCTTAAGTTTGATCTGCAAGACACCATAATAAGGCACATTTTGAGCTGCAGCGCCTTCTATAGTTATTTTGGATGGCTGCAGATTCTGTTGTTGTAGGTCTGGGTGGTTGTGCCAGAAGCTATGGGTGATGCTCGTGATTTGAGATCCAGAGTCAATAAGAGCCCTGCATTTAATGCCATTTATCTCCACTTCACCCTCATTTCTTGGGCCCACCAGAGGAGGGCCCTCTGCTCTATTAGCATTCCCTTTATCATCTCGGGATGGGGCTTTCTGCTTGCCCATGGTTGCCCCTGCTACCATGGGCTTTAAGCGTTTAAACCCTGAGCTGGGGGCATGTTGTTTTCCTCTGCCGAGGTTGACAAATGAGCGGGGCGAGTCCTGGTGGACGTAGAATCAGGAAGTACTGCTCGACAGAATCTAGCTATGTGCCCTCGGTTTCCACAGCGATGGCATGTAACACTTGAACTGTGGCTTGTGGAATTTGCTGATGAGGGAGATGTGTTTGAGGGTAACTGGGGCGATTTTATACTTAATTCCAGTTTGGACAGCTTGGCCATTTGCTGTTCTTGGTTAAGAGCTCATTTTCTGACAATCTCAGTCAGTTCAGAGAGCTCAGTGGTGCACTGCTTTCCTTCCACCTTCACAGCTGAGCTTTCTGAGGTCATCTGCACCTGAGTAAATGTCTTCTTTATTTTATTTTGTGGCTGGAACTTCTTTGTTTCTCTTGCCATGTTTCGTAACTCAGACTGCAGCTCTCTAAAACTCAGGAACATGGGCTTCATGGGAGCTATTCGTGCAAATACCTGTTCATCTATCAGCCCTCTTAAAAACTGATGAGTCAGTTTACTATCTCGATCTGGAAAGGGCCTACCACCCCTCTGGCTTTCTTCCACAGCCCGCAAGATTGCCTCCAGTGCTATGGCATACGAGCAGGCGGACTCGCATGACCTCTGGCTCCGCTCATAAAAGTCAGCTAAAGGATCTAATGAGCCCTGAGTATCACTGTACTCTGCTCTCAGTTCAGTAAATGCCTTCTCGGGGGTCTGGTCACTGGGTGGGAGGTTGAGAACCAGCTTCCTGGCCTCTCCATTGAGATGTCTAACCACTGTGGAGAAGCGAAGATGTACAGGGAGGTCAATGGCATCCAACAGGTATTGCATATCACGGATCCAGTCTTCCACCAGCATCTTACTGTCTACATTACCAGTAAAGACTTGCACATTCTTTACTTGGTGAGTCTGCAGGAAACCACCATATATTGCTTGGGGAAGGCGTGGATTGATGGTAGTCCTCCCAGAGTCATCTAAGTGAGGGTCAGAATGGTATGCATACGAGGCTATTGCAGCAGGTGGGGGACGAGGGACATATGAGGCAGCTCCTGAACGGTCATAAGTGTTAAACCCCAATGCATGAGGCTGCATGTGCTGTGGTACACCCGACTGCTCGGGACCAATGTAGTTGGAGGCTCCATATGAGGCAAACTGGGAACTAATTAGAGCTGAATTGGGGACCCCGGTGTTTGCAGTGGGCATATTTTGTGTTTGTGGTTCCCCCTGGGTGCAACCCTGATAAATAGGTGCAACAGATTGAGAGGGCTGGAATGTGGGTCTGGGCTGGGAGCTTGCAGGAACAGGATTACTAACATTCTGTTACTAACACTGGGGCCCTGAAATTTGATGCAGGGGTCTGGGTAAATGGGTAATGGTTGCCTGTTACTGGGGGCAGCAGAGTAGCTGCACAGCTTGCCATTGGAGGTATTTGAAAGCCTACCTGGATAGACTGGGAGTGCGGGGTGGAATGCAGCTGGTCCGGATAGGTGTGGGTGCTATGTCCCAAAAGCTGCCCTGTCTGGTTATCAACCCCTTGAGGTTGTGTGCTGGGCTGCTGTACCAACGGAGATGCATTTTGGAATGCATTGGCATAGTTTTGATGACCAAGGCAGGCTGGTGTGGCTGGGGCAGTAGGAAGAGGAGGAAGTGACCTGGAATGGCACTGAGATTATTTTGTTGGGACCCTGCCGGAGATCCTGGACTCAGATGCACAGCTGAGTAATTATGCCACATATTTACACGTACTTTCTTTCTTTATTACTTTTTACTCTTAATTAGAATTATTAGCACAACAAAAGTGTTCTTTGCAGCAAATACATTCAACACGCTGCTCAGCACATTTTATAGACATTTAAAAGAGAGAAAAAAAATATGAAAGTATCACAACAGTAATGAACATTCAATACTGAGTCACAGCGACCTCTTTGAATGGCTAGCTGGACAGGGTTTTTTTTTTTTTTTTTTTTTTTTACATTACTATCACAAAAAAATTTAACACCACAACATTTAGTCAAATATTTACAGAATACACAGGAAACCCACGTTTAAACATCAGTCACAATCAACTGGAATGAAATCTTTTTTTTTTTTTTTTTTTACAAAACAATTCCCTCCAACCTGTTGTTCTCTGAGAACAACGGGTCACGGCACCAAGATGTAACCCAGGCTTTCCCTCTTTGGTCTGCAGCTGGTGGAAGACACCCTATGACTCTGCGTTGTGTTTTATTTTGTGCGTGAAGGTGCGATCCGTGCAGAAAAGAGGAGTCGGACACAGCGATTGTAGTTGTGAGGAGACCTTGGCGCGTTTATTTCTCCACCTTACAGGCAGTAAACACACTGTCAGCACTCAACCGATTTTGTCTTTTTTACAAAACAATCAAGCATCACAAAGCAATCAAACGTCACAAAACAATCAATCACCAGAACGAAAATGTAATTTGTGCCCAACTGGCAATCTGAACCAACAGAAATATATATAAAGTTCATTCTTATACCAGTGTTCTGTCAGATCAGCATACATTGCCAGATAGTCATACGCTTAGCTCAGACATGTATGCGCTGTCATTACCATATGATTTTATTTAATCAGCAGCATAGGGTTAGGGTCAAGAAGTTCAGAGCCATCCAAGTTTTAATTTCATCAAGGCACTCCATTAAAATCCGTACAGAAATGACTCCCTTGCGATTTAGGGGCACATAGATCTGTGTGTCATCCGCATAGCAATGAAAAGCAATGTTGTGTTTCCTAAATATTGACCCAAGAGGAAGCAAATATAAAGAAAACAAAAGAGGTCCAAGTATTGAGCCCTGCGGCACCCCACACAGTAAAGGAGCAGGAGATGATCTAAAATCATCTAGGTTAACACAGAAAGACCTGTCGGCCAGGTAAGACCGAAGCCACGCTAGGACAGTGCCTTTGAAACCCACATGATGCTCTAAATGAGAAATTAAAACATCATGATCCACTGTGTCAAAGGCCGCAGTCAAATCTAAGAGAACTAAAATCACAGGGTCCCCAGCATCTGTAGCCAGAAGGATATCATTAAAAACTCTCAACAATGCAGGTTCAGTACTGTGAAAAGTTTTAAAACCAGACTGAAAGGCCTCGAGAATATTGTTTTCATCGAGGTAGGTTTTTAATTGGTTATAAACAACTTTCTCTAAGGTTTTAGACATGAAAGGAAGCTTTGAAATAGGCCTGAAGTTGGATAACAAAGAAGGATTTAGGCCAGGTTTTTTGATCAGTGGTGGAACTAATGCCTGTTTAAATAGTCTTGGGACCACACCAGTAGACAGGCTACTATTTATAAGAGCCAGAACAAAAGAGCCTAAGACAGGAAGAACCTCTTTAAAAAGCCGAGGTGGGAAAATGTCAGTTTCAGAACCTGAGGACTTAAGATGACCAATAGTCTCATATAATGAAGACAGAGTAACAGGCTCCAACTGGTACAAAGCAGTAGAGCAAGTGACCGAGACTGAGGGGTCCGAGGCTGAGCACGTTATACTGTATGTGCCCTAACACTGTCCACTTTGTCCACGAAAAAAGTGCGAAATTTCTCACATGTCTCCAGTGATGTCTCAAAGCCCGTGTACTGAGGGGCATTCAAAACACTATCAACAATATTAACTAATAAGCGAGGCTTGTGACGATTAAGCAAAATTATATTTGACAGGTGCTCCCGTTTGGCATCTTTTACTATTAACTGGTAGCGATGCCAGGAATCCTTCAGCAGCTGGAACGACACCTGCAACTTGTCTTTTTTCCACTTTCGTTCAACTTTTCGGCGAGCAGCACGAGTTGTGTCATTCAGCCATGGTTCTAATTTAGTCTTCAACTTCCTGGGTTTCAATGGAGCCACTTCATCTAGAGCAGACTGACACGTAGAGTAGGACCAGGAGGTGAGAGCCTCAGTATCAGAAGATGTGGGGCATAGAAATATTTTGATCAAAAATCGCAGAGAAGCGAGTAGCCGTGAGCTGGTTTATAACGCGGTGGCACCGTGCAGAAACACGGGGTTTAACAGAATTACCAGGCATAGCAATATTGAACAGCACCGGCTTATGGTCTGAAAACACAGCATCACCAATCAGCAAGTGAGAGATAGACAACCCAAATGTTAAAACAAGGTCTAGTACATGACCACCTTCATGTGTGGGCTCAGACACCCACTGAGTGAAGTTAAAAGAATCAATCAAATTTAAAAAGTCTTTTACCATTGGTTTGTCGGGGCAGCAAACGTGAATGTTAAAATCTCCAACAATGAGGATTGATAGTATTGGGGCAAAACGTCTGCCAACAGTTCAGAAAAGTCATTCAAAAAGTCCTTATTGTATCCAGGAGGTCTGTAGATAACAGCGCACAGCAAGGGGTGGGAGCGACCCAGTTCAAACATACTCAGTTGAAAGCTGGAGGAGGAGAAGGACGCGGACAGCGGCTTACATTTGTATACGTTCCGAAAGAAAGTCGCTATTCCTCCTCCATGACCTGATGTCCGGGGACAGTTCAAATAAGCACAGTCAGGAGGTAAGAGTTCAGAGAAAGCACTGAGCTCACCAACACTCAGCCAAGTCTCTGTCACACACAGGAAATCCAGTCGGTTTGAGGTGAAGAAATCCTTAAGAATAAAAGTTTTATTTGAGAGGGATCTGGCATTTACCAGGCCGATCCTGACAGGAGCCGGTAGGGTCGGATCTTTAGCGCCGCAAACACCCCGACGGAGAGTCTGGAGGTTCGTAGTTTTCACTCCCTGCTGCCTGGAGCGGCTCGGAATACGGTAGCGAGGCCGCGGCTGCAAAAACCGTCCCTCTGAGCCAGACACCGGCACCAACCAGGTGTAAGCAAAATCCCGAGGGCACCAAGAAAGGGTTCTTTCAGATGTAGCAATCCGCGCTAAGCAGACCTTCAACCTCACCAGCCTACCGCTGCGTTTCCCTCGGGCCTGGTGGCGTTTTCTCCGGAAAGGTGGAGCCGGAGCACAGAAAAGGTAGTCCGGAACTCCCGATAGAACCGGAGGCAAAGTTTTTGGATTTCCATAAGAAAATTTCGCCTCTGCTCGGAGATCCAGAAGAGTTCGGCGGTCATAAATCAGCAGAGCGCTGGTGTAAAAACTTTGAAAAACAAGCGCTGACACAAACATTAACACACAGAAGTAAGGTGCGGACAGACGGCACGCAGAACTCACTGGCGCCAACTTGGTTCTTACAAGATTATTGACTATTGATTACAAGTTCTTGACTAGATTATTCTCCTCTTCAAGGTGGATATTTAAAACCATGTTTGGGATTTGTGAAACATTTTCTGATTTTTGAAAACTCAGTAAAATTAGATTTTCTTTTTTTGAGTCTGGATCACACAAGATCCGCTGTAATTTAAAAACTACAACACCTAGGCTCTTCAAACCTGCACTGGAATTTTTTGCTCTGATAGAAGAATATTTGAAACCATGTATGGGATTTGTGAAACTTTTATCAGATTTGTGAAACTTAAGAAAATTACCATTTTACCTCTTTTGCATCTGGATCACACTAGAACTGCTCCAGTTTCTAAAATACAACACATAGACTCTTAAAACTTGGACTAGATTATTCTGCTTTAATAGCAGAATATTTGAAACCATGTTTGGGATTTGTGAAGCCCCTTTTGCTCCTTGCACCCAAGTGCCCTTTTGGACAATTATTTATTTTTTGTGGTATTCCTAAGCCCTCTTCTGACACATAACATGTACTAAAATTATTTGTTTTTTTTTTTTTTTTGGTACAACATAATAAGCTGGGCACCTTGTTATCTTTGACCTTTTGCCCGTGACACACGACAATTGCCTCTTGCACAGTGAGAAAAGGGAAAAGATTGCTAACTGCGGAGCTCAACGTAGCGAACATTAATCTGGAACGTTTACTATGTTGAGCGAACAGTTTTTGGTGAATTTTAAAAAAAAGTTTTTCGTGAATATGGTGGAGTAGACTTGCTACTTGTCAGATAACGGAAAACGTTGAAGTATAATTTCTGCTTCAGCATGGAGTAGCGGTTTAAGCAGAGATGTAATGAAATACAACAGACACTGACAAGCCTCTGCGTCTGCCTTTCTCTGAAGAACTACTGAGCGGGAGAAGAAAGCCAGGTGAGGAAAAACTGTTCTTATCGATTCAAAATTGTTTTTAAAGGTTTTGTTGGCTCTAGTGGCCTTTATTTGAAAGGATATAGGGTAATGAGAGAAAGGGAAGACATGCAGCAAATGTCACCAGGTCAGGAATTGAACCTACGACCACCATCAAGGACCAAGGCCTCAATACATGGGTTGTGCTTTGCCCCTGCGTCACAACAGCACCCTTCTTAATTCAGCATTTTTATCATACATACAGGCTGTTGTTGTGCTATTAGCTAGCTGCTAGCTAATGACTTTGCTAGCAAAGCAAGATAACTAAAAAGCTTCTTCCCTGTATCGTTAATAATAGCAGTCATTCATTCTTCAATATCGCTCATGAAATAGGCAGTGGCGGAGCCAGAAGGGGGGAGGTGGAGGGGCAGTGCCCCCCCCCCCTGTCATCTGATTGGCCCCCCAGTGGTTCCCCCTGATGATTGACATGTAACAGCCCCAGGTAATTCCTGTACATTATTTGGAATCATTCTAAGCCAACCAATCTAAAGAAGAAAAACAATAATAAATATATGAAAAGAAAATGTATAAAACTTTATATAAGTCCATGTGATGACATAAATAAATAGTTATATCAGGCGTGATACCTATGGAGTTAGATTTGTTTCACAATTATTCAATCAAAAAAAAAAATCATCTCAACCAAAAAAAAAGTTTCAACCAAAAAAAAATCATCTCAAACAAAAAAACGTTTCAACCAAAAAAAAAAATCATCTCAACCAAAAAAAAGTCATAAAAACATAAAAATATTTTTTTAAGAAACAAAAACCTTTTTAAAGATTTTATTTTTTGACTGAAGTAACTAATTTTTTGATTGAATCTCTTTTTTTTGGTTGAGTCTTTTTTTTTGGTTGAGTCTATCTTTTTTTTGGTTGAACTTATTTTCTTGCTTATACAACTTTATTTGCTTTGGGGAAGCTTACATGAACATTCTGGGCGGGGCTTACGGACGAGCAATGTAAGACGTGTTCCGATTGGTTAGTGCTGACTAAAGCGCTGAAGGAATCTGACATATTAACTCTGTTAAGTTTTTACTGGTTTTGTTTTTAAAACACCATTAACGTAACCAGTGTAACTATTTATTGTAGCATTTGGCATCTCATGTGTGATTAATTGGAGCGTATAAGTGGAGCATATGCGCATTTATTGCCCAGCGCACTGGGCTTGTTTCTGTCTACACTCTAAGAAATAGCTGTAAATTTACGGTGGAATTCCACCAGTAACATACTGTTATTCCAAAATACGGTAGGATATTGTCAATTTAATGTCTTCTTCTCTTGTCACAATCAAGACTGATGACTGGAAGTAAACTACCGTAAAATAATTGTACAACACAGTTGTTTTTCCCAGGAAAGACATTTTACTTGTATTTGCATCTTAGAGAACCAGCATTTAAAGACAATGTTAAACGGAAAGAAAAAAAAAATACTTTCCATTATAAATTTTTTAGGGAATGAATCAAAATCTACATAATCAAAAATGTTAGAATACCTGTGTTGGTGTTGTATGTTAAAAATACAATGTTTAATTAAACACTTGTTTAGTCAAATTCAAAGATAAGTTTGTCAGTTTCCCTAAAGAGATGGTGTTTGATAAAGACACCATCTTTATAAAGATAAAGACTCCCACTGCAAGATATCAGTGACGTCACGTGATTGCCCTGGAGACAGCAGTATGGCGTCTTGTCTGGAGCTTATCATAACAATGTAAGTTCCCCAAAGCTATTAAAACATGCTTTTTTTGTTCTTTCTTTAATGTATTTATAGAAATTATTATTGTCATTATTTGTATGTATGGTGTGTAATGTAATGTAATGGTGATGTATTGTCTCAATGTTTGTAACTCCCTGGCGGACATTATACCACAACGTATGCTGCGTTTATACTGTTATGTATTCTGTATCTCAATAAAGATCAATTTAAAAAAAACAAGGTAAGTTTCATGTTAAGACCATCATGTTTTTGATTTTGATTATTTTTTATGAATGCATTAACTTTCTGTTTGAGTATCAACTTATGCTTAACGTAAGTTTATTTGTTTTGATATCGCGGTACGGCGGTTCAGTCCAGGGGAGCTCAAGTCCAGTCCTGACAGCTGGTATCCTGCAACTTTCAGATGCTTCCCTGCGCCAATTAACACACCTGAATCAAATGAATGGCTGGTTAGCAGGTCCGTTCAGAGCTGATTCTGGTCTGTTGTATGGAAAAGTTGCAGGACCTCTCGAGGACTGGACATGAGCACCTTGGTAGCCAAGCAGGTGTAGCACAGGGTGTCGGGTGGTTAAACGAACATTAAAACTGTCAGAAAGGCCGTCTGATTTAACGTTATTTAGCTGCTTCTTGAAGTTTTTGGCTGTAGACGACATAATTGGGAGAGTGGCTGTGCTGGACCGGTGGTTTGATCTATGCGATCAAAGCTAAGCCAAAATGTTTTTGTCTCTATAAATAATAATAATAAACAATGACATATTGGCTGACTCTTATTTTCTTCATTAGTATGTCATGCCATGACTGAAGCCTGTTATGATGACTTCAACACATTTCTTCTGACAGATTGGCAGAAGAAATCGTCTCCAGAATGTTTCTATAAGATGACTAATTTCTATAATGACTAATGTCTGAATTGTGTTCATGTTAATTATTTCTGACTTTTTTATGCTTTAAGTTGTAGGTAGTGAAAAATGCTCTCCAGGGTAAACTGGGTGTACAAAGTATTTTGTTGGGTCTGGTTAGTTTTGATCACTTCTCTTTAAAATCTCCATTTATTATCCTAATATGTCTGCTATTTATCCTGTTGTTCCTCCAGGCTGGGAAAATCAGGCTTTCTGTTCAGTTCATGTACTTCGTTCTACATCCAAAGGCCACAAGAAGAATCCAAAACAGCTCATGTCAAACTGTGGACCATGTTTTCAGATATGTGCAGGTATGTGGTTATTCTAATGATCCTACTTTGTAGATCTCTCATTAGCTTTGTTTGCTATCTGAATGTAGCTATGTTACTAAATATTGTCGAGAAATAAGGGGATTCTTATTGTAAAACCTTTAAACTATGCAATTTTGATTCTTCCTTTGTTCTTTGGTCCCGGTTTTCTTGTCCGCGGTCTGATAACTCTCGCGAGACACAGAAGAGACGTAAGCAGCGTGATGGCGTCACAGAAGTTCAGAATTTAATCCAATCAGACACAAAGTATCAGACACACAGAGCAGAACAGATAAACATGCAGAGTTACATACAATTACCTGAGATACGTAGAATACAGACAGACAGACATACATGCAAGACGTCTTGGAGGAATATAACCAGACCCACAAGCAGTGAAAACCGGATATATTTCTGAATTATTTTTGGTGTAAGCAGATTATATTCGCCGTGGGAGGTTCCTGCTTCAAGCAAGGCGTTCCTTGCTTCGACCAATGAGAAGCTGTCTCCTAGCCCTACTAAAAACGGGACCTCCTTACAATTTGGTCAAGACATCAAAGAGACTTTTACCTCCTTGATGTTATTTGAGGTTAACCAGAACTCTAAAATCCTGCTGACTTTTACAACTTACAAATGCCTCAGGAGACTTAGCTGTATTGTTTTAGACCAAATTGTCTTTAAAGTGAACTGCAGGTCAATAGTTTATCCCACCAAATGTCCACCGGAGATTCCTCCCCTCCTGAGACCAAACGTGGGCCTGTTTTTAAATGATCCCCACACAGATAAGACTGCTTGTCTCCTGTGGTTTTACGACCCCAGTGGTTTCAAGTAAACGATAGAGCTAACTCAAACACTAAAAATGGTTATATTTCCTTAACAGTCCCTCTTTTGAGGTCTGAGTATTTACAGACCTCACAAAATAAATTGATTAGTGTTTTAACCAAGGAATCAAAAAAAATTTTAGAATGACCAAACATTGATATACTCCTTTAACAGTCCCCCTTTTTAACTAAAAGCCCTGTCTAAGCAGGACAGCACTGGTCTACAGCCCATCATCTGCAGCACCTTGGAAAAACAACTAATAGGGAGGTGGATTAGGTAAGCTACTGCCACCCGGACCAGTTACTTGTATCTCAAATTAAACTCTGTATTCTACCTAGAGATGATAGAATGATCCTGAGCGAAAGTTTAATACTCACCTGTAGAACCTAAAGAATTCATAAGCTTTCCAATCCAAATGTCAAATACCCATTAACCTTTTTTAAATATGAAGATCTTATAACTCAATCATTTCAGGGGAATCAAACCACATTACAATCATCATCCTTCCAACATATACAACCAACAGACTCAACGCTGTGGAGGGAAAATCAGAACACACAAAAAGCAATTACAACTGGTTTCAATGTTTTTTGTTTTTTTTTTTTACACAGAATTATCAAAGTTCGTGTCTCTTCTTTGGTGATCCTCTTCTTAAACAAAAATATGAGTTTCACAAAAAATAGTTCGAATGGACGCGCAAAAACGAAGGTTCATAAAGAGTTCGCAAAATCAACGATATAAAAAACGCAAACGTGGGGTCGATGTGTGATCCTCTGAAGCTTGATCCGTCGTGTACCCTCATCGGGTATTTAAAGCTCAAGTTTCCCACCTGAGCGTCCGTTGCTCACTGAAAATTGGATTATTATGCCAATTAAACAGTGAGTTTAAGGAGAGGTTTCAATCTCCTCTTCTCTCAATAAATTGAGACCAAAACAGGATTATTATGCCTGTTCAGATCTCTGAAGACCTCAAAACTCAGAAAGCAAAAGTGGCCTCAGCAGGAATTCCTGCTGCACTTATTACTGGAACACCTTGGTCTGGGGAACTGCGTGACGAAGCTCCTCCGTCTGAAGGCTCACTGGGGCTCCTCATCTGCTGCGCACTGACTCCACTGGAACCCGGCGTCTCTTTTCCATGCAGATGAACAGCATCAGACGTCCTCTTGATCTCTCAGCCTGGTCTGGTGAAGTGAAGTTCAGCCCCCGTCCTTCTGATGACTTTAATTTGGACCAGATGATTCCTGGAACTGGTCCTGTGACGTCTGGTATTCTGCAAACCTAGGACTTCTCAAAACATCATTATGAAATAAATGTGCCGGTTCACCTGTCCCTTCTGGAGTCCATGCGCAGGTGTCGGAAACATCCTTCTCGTGTCAAACTCGTATGAAGAGAACCCTGTTAATTTGTTAATGGACAACACATAAAAATATCGACCCATAGCAAAACGTTTTATCTAATTTAAATTTAGACTGTGCACAGTTTATAGCCAATTTTCAACTTTTCTTAAATTTTATCCAGAATTATCCATATAACGAATAATCAAATTAGACCCAATATCCCGCATATAAAACGCTTCGAATCCATCAATAAATCTACAGTCGCTGTGAAAATAAAAATTAATTAGGAACAATTGGTTGTACAAATCTTCAAACATATCTTCATTTTGGGTCTCTGTGTTAAACATCCTTGAAGTAAAATGACTTCCTTGGCAAGTCATAGATGAAAACGTAGTAAGAGGAAACAACAATAAACGATCCTAATTATTTTGTCGTTTCAAATCATATATTATTTTATTATCAAATTTTATTTAGATAGTTTTATTTCAATTTATCAGGCATGTAGAGATTTTGTATTTAACTTTTATTTTATTATTCTTATGCCTTCATTTCAGATTATAATTTCATTCCTTAAGTTAACTCTCTTTAGAAACAGTTTCATAATTGTTCCTTTTAAATATCCAATTTAGACCACTTTAATTTTAATCCTAATTTTTCATTTTAAATCCTCAAAGGATGATCAGCTTGTCTTGCAAGAATATGTTAACCGTGTCATTAAATAAAAATGATTCATCCAAATTTCAACCCTTTTAATATTTGATTCAGTTTTTTCTTTTTTAAATATTTATTTATCTTATTTAATAATGAATTATCCTTTTTATCTCTATCAATATTTTCAATTTACTGGGAGAAGCTTGATACAACTATATTCTGTAAACATTTATTTTTAGACCTTCCTGGATGCCTTATTTAAACCACTTATTTTGAATCATATGAAGTGATATGTAATCATGTCACGATCCCTTTCCCTCTTTTTAGGAAACACTATTTTGTATAAACTATTTGATTCCAATCATGCATGTTAATTATTTCTTATTCCCTCTTTATTCTATAACAGAACAAATGTTCTGTCATAGAATACCATAAAAATGCCATATAAATTAAATAGAGAAATCAGTCACTGCTAAGCCATGTCCCATGTTTCAGGTGGCTGCAAATGTAATATGGTGTCCCAGATTCCGTTACAATCTGCACACTGCCATCAACAAATTCATATTTGAGTCAAAATTTAGAAAGTAAGAAGGAATGTGGTGCTTGTAGCTCATTGTGTACTCAGTCCACTTCAGTATGTTTAAATGCAAATGTCAAATGCAGTCGAACTCCCGATCTCACTAAAATACTGCAACTGAGGAATAACCAAATGACATTTAAATCATATATCGCCGTAGGTAAAACGCGGAAAAATAGGAAATCTGAATTATTCCCTGCACCACGCTCGTCAGTCTGAAATCAAAATAAGTTGAGACAAACGAAGTGAATCACTGAGGCAAAAAATGCTTGTTCGAAAAATGCAAAGAGTCACAAACACCAGTCTTGCAATCATAAATCTTTTGAGACATCCTGTTTGTTGTCACACCCCTACCATAGCCAAAAGGTCAGAATGTCAAGCGAGAGGAATGTGAGGCAATAAACCCAGTAAATATAGTATGCCCTGTGGCAAAGTAAGTCAGCTAAAATAAAAAATAAAAAATAAAAACTAAAAATAAACATCGCACTTAATACAAGATAAATTTGGAAAAATAATGAAATTTCACCAACTCAAACCGACAACTGGCAGTGGTTTGCATCTCAGAGGCCAAAACACGCTGAAGGAGGAGTCAGAGGACTAAAGTCACATGCGACAGGTGGAGAATCCAGTATCACCCAGCAACCAGACAAACAGGACATCCACCGAGCTCTAGCGTGAACTGTGCAGAGTCCATGTGACTCAGAAACGGGTAGAGGGTATGCATGTCCCGTCTTTGAACTGAGGTAAGCTGTGAATGACAGCAGTGGTCCCGAGGGAAGAGACACAGCAAAAGTCACAGAACCACGGAGGATCCCCCCTCCTCCTTATCCATTCCCAGCAGAATGTCCTTTGATCCATGAAGTGTGACCTCCTGCCAGCACGCTTGAGATAACAGTCAGAGTGTAATCCATCTCTGGGTCCTGTCGTGACCCAAATAACAGGAAATAGCAGTAAACTCCACCGACCTCAGTCTTTGAAGATGTCGTCACTTCCACTGAACAGTCCATTTCAGAGGCACAGTTTGTAATCGCAGCGGAGCGGAGAGCCGAGACATCGGCTTAAAGCAACAGCAGACACCTGAAGCCAGATGCCAAGCGACACCATCATCCCACACCTCCAAGCATGTTTCCAGCCCCTACCCCCACGGCACCTCAACCTCCAAGAGCAGAACTGCCAGTGTAAAACAAACCAGGTTAACAAAAAATAAAACAAAAGGCTATACCAACGTTTCTTACTGCAAAATGTCAAATTAATGTCAGAGCCATCTGACATTCCTCTGGCTTGACACCCCACCTTCTGTAAAGAAAAGAAAAAAAAATAGAATTAAAACAAGATATTTCACAACCAAATTTGATAGAAGTGATATAATAAGCTCACTTACTGTTTTTCTTTGTTTTGATCTATGCAAAATAGCACCTCGAAAGCATTCACTTCGCTTGTGCCAAAAAATCAGCAGTGACATAGAAATCTGCTATATTCTAAATGTGTGTAAACATGACAGATGCTTAACTGTCATCCGGCTTCATTACCTCAATTTGTAGTCCACTTATAAGCAGACATCATATGTTAGTGAATCATAAAGGCAAGATAAAATCTCCTTACATAATTAAATCCATAATCCACTATTTTGGAATGAAGGTCAAAAGTTTTGATTAAAAGATTCACAATCAACTGCCCCCAAATCTCACCAATTTAAGTAAGGCCTATTTTAGCCTACTCCCCCATCTATTTAATAAAAACATAAATTCATTAAAAAACAATCATAGGTGAAAAACCAAAAATAGACGAATCGTGCTCCTCTCAACATGTCCAAATCAGTAACCCATGTGTCACACAGACCAACCATTAAAACAATTAAGTTAGTATGTTAGTCAGTAGTTAGTACATCATAAACAGAACAAACAGAATGCAGGTAGAACCCAAAAACATAAAAACATATGGAATATCTCACAGCAATTAAAAGAGTCTCATGGTCACCTGTAATTTGTTTGTCACACATGAAATAAAAACATTTGTTCTACTTAAAGTCAGAACTCCCCAATTTGTACTGATTCCATCTTCCAAACCTATTTCCCAGATTAGAAACCAAAATCCATCCCGTTCAAAGTTTTCAACACAATTTCAGAACACCATGCCTGAGAAGGAAAAAAATTATCAGAAATGAAATAACATATTTCCACACAAAATGCATCGTCGTGTGCGTAGAATCACCTAAGAGAAAAATATGGATTAGTCCACACGTCCCGAGTTATCTATATGAAAAGTAGGAAAGAAAAACGATTAAAGCAGTAAATGATCAGAACCTGTTGGAATAAAAATACCTTATGACAGGAACAACGATTTCCAGAATTATTATGTCAATTTCATATATCATGCAGGTGTGTATCGCAAAAAACCTTATATTCAATATTGTCTGTGTGTCTAACCAAAATCCTAATTAAATGACCAAATTAAAGACTGAAGTCTCCAACGGGGTGCCGGCTGTAATGTCATTTCAACATCCTCCCAGACCCACTGCACATTCGTGTCATACACTGTTTCATTCCACCATAAACTACACATTCACTGAACTTCAGAATAAAAATGTGCGGCCATAATCCATGCATACAGTGAAAGTGCGCGTACACATTTATAGCGTCGCAGTCCTGCATTTTCAAACAGAAGCTGCGAATCGTCTGCCGTCACTCCAACGGCTCCCCCACACACACACAGCTTGATACACACGCACTGACACACACACAGCTACACACGGACACACAACAAGACACAGAACGGCCGATAAGACGCACAATGACACAAATAAAAGACAATAAAACACAAATCATACACTCACACAGAGAAAACTACACGCTAAGTCAGGCAACCAAAAGGACAAACAGATAGTATAGCAAAGTAGGAGCCGGCTATTTATACAATGCGAACGAACTTCCGCAGACTTATTTAACTATTTCATTTACTCATCACTTCCAGTCTGCTACGAGCCGGTCAAGCTCAAATGGAGAAAGCGCCGTTCAATCGACCCGAACACCGACTGTTTGCCGGTAACGAGGAGGGCCGCGCCACCGTCCTTAACCCATCCGAATTAGAATTTCGCCGCAACGGATCCCAGATCCGTCCGAGCGCAGTTCCCAGAACTGAAGCCAATTGACCTTAAATGGTGAGTCTCCTTTTTGGACCAGCAAAGTCCTCAGCCGATTCAGACTGATCATTAACACAGTAACTATGCCAAATTTTTGTTTTTAGGATACGGCTAACGTCCAAGGTCACAAACACCTAGCAGACAAAGCAGAGTGTGCAGCTCTGCGGAGCGTGCCAAAGCTCACCGTTCACAACGTGTGTTTCACCATTAACCATTAAATCAAATATGCTCAATTTCGGTTGAAGATTCCGTACGCATTGTACACAGAAAATAATTCTGAACACCTGGAACGCCACTCACAAGATGGCGCACACAAGATGGCGCTTACTACAAACCGAAAGCAAAAAATGAATAAACTCACCGTTCACAATTAAACACCGCAACGAATCCTCAGCGTCCCCACAGAGGGTTCCAGACCGCACAACCGGACGAGCCTCCAATTTGTCGAGAAATAAGGGGATTCTTATTGTAAAACCTTTAAACTATGCAATTTTGATTCTTCCTTTGTTCTTTGGTCCCGGTTTTCTTGTCCGCGGTCTGATAACTCTCGCGAGACACAGAAGAGACGTAAGCAGCGTGATGGCGTCACAGAAGTTCAGAATTTAATCCAATCAGACACAAAGTATCAGACACACAGAGCAGAACAGATAAACATGCAGAGTTACATACAATTACCTGAGATACGTAGAATACAGACAGACAGACATACATGCAAGACGTCTTGGAGGAATATAACCAGACCCACAAGCAGTGAAAACCGGATATATTTCTGAATTATTTTTGGTGTAAGCAGATTATATTCGCCGTGGGAGGTTCCTGCTTCAAGCAAGGCGTTCCTTGCTTCGACCAATGAGAAGCTGTCTCCTAGCCCTACTAAAAACGGGACCTCCTTACAATTTGGTCAAGACATCAAAGAGACTTTTACCTCCTTGATGTTATTTGAGGTTAACCAGAACTCTAAAATCCTGCTGACTTTTACAACTTACAAATGCCTCAGGAGACTTAGCTGTATTGTTTTAGACCAAATTGTCTTTAAAGTGAACTGCAGGTCAATAGTTTATCCCACCAAATGTCCACCGGAGATTCCTCCCCTCCTGAGACCAAACGTGGGCCTGTTTTTAAATGATCCCCACACAGATAAGACTGCTTGTCTCCTGTGGTTTTACGACCCCAGTGGTTTCAAGTAAACGATAGAGCTAACTCAAACACTAAAAATGGTTATATTTCCTTAACAATATATTTAATAATTTTTATTATTCATTTTATCATTATTCAAGCCAGTGTTGAAGCCTTCCTCATTGCAGTGCAACCAGGACAGCCTTCCTCTTGCATGTTGGTGAAAACAAGAGCAGCACCAAAGACCCTTCACCATCAGTGATCACAAGATCATCCAAGGTAGCTTTTGATCAACTCTGAAAGCACACTTCTCCTTCAGTGCAAGCACCATTAATTCCTCTACAACTTCTGTAAATTAATCCAGCCTACAGTTTTCAACATTGATGTGACTTGCACAACAATTGAGGAGTTTAAGATCCTTGCTTTATTTTACCTGGCAGAGTGAACACTGTTTATTATGATGATCATTTAAATGCATACTTTATCAATAAGAGGATTTGTTTTATAGAATAGAATAGAATAGAATAGAAGTACTTTATTCATCCCAACCGGGAAATTACTGTGCAGTAGCAGCATACACAAACACAGAGATGAAGTTACCAATAAAAATAAAAATACTATAAAAATGTAGAATGTTCTTCCAATTAAGGACTTGGTTTATGTTATGTTATGTTCTTCCAATTCCAATTATGTTCTTCCAATTCCAATTTCCAATTCCAGTTATGTTCTTCCAATTAAGGACTTGGTTTATTACAGTCCCTGTGGCAAGCAGTTTTCTGCATGGTCAGCATTGAAAGCTATATTGTCTTTGAGAGGGTCCAGTCAACATTCCAGACAGGACAGTGTTGTCCATCTTTTTCATCTTCAGCCTCCAGTGAGGCAGCCAAGACTGTGGTTCATTCAACGGTAAAACCATTCCTGTATTTTTTTTTTATTTTTTTTTACAATGACCTGGTTTTAAAGTTATGATGAACATTTGACAAAGGTGGTGATGTTTTCTCTTTAAATAATTAAAAACAGCTTTATTTATATATTGTACCAGCTGTATTTAGAATGCACACCATTTATATTCTCAGGAATTGTCCCATTTTTGATTTTGTTTTTTAGTTGCTCCATTGGGATTAACCCAGAAAGGGGCACAAAAGCGGGTCATGGGAAGATCGTATCCAAAAAAACAGGAAAGACCATTCAAAAGAAAAAGTGACCGTCAATGTTCAGGTTTCCACCTTCATCAAAAACTTGATGGACTTTGAGTGGCATCTCATTCAGGTTAGTTGTTGTCTTTTTCTATTCTTTGAAATATTTCTGTTTCTATGTTATTTAGGATCTTAATTGTATTATCTTTTCTTTTTCCATGTTGGACGGTTCCTTCATCTGCATCTAATAAAGTAAGTGCCACTTGGACTCTTGAAAACCATTAATAGTTCACATTTTAAAACCCTGTTAATACTAGAATTCCACATTATTTCAGCCATGTTGAATTTTAGATTTTAGAAGTAGTTTTTCTTTGATTTGTTTAGTTATCACTAAAGGCTTCAAAGCATGGATATTTCTTTCAGAACTGCGTTATGTTCATAAGATTGTAGAAGTTAATGAGTTAAACCCAGTTTATTTCACTGGACTTTGAAGGTCTTTTTTTTTACCAGCTCTCTGAGGAATGGTTGTGTTATTCGTTTTGAATGTTTCAATATACTGGAAATATATGTGGTTTGAAGCATAGTGGTGCCTTTAAATAAAAATTATGTTCTGAAGGTTGCTGATCACATCCTCTTCGGTGTTATGTGAAGTTCTGATTATGTAGATTTTGCATTTTAGGACCGCACCAATTGTAGCACTTTGAGTTAGGTATTAATGTTCTATTGTAAAATAAAGACTGTACTTTAAAAAGTAGAATTACAGTTTTCTTTGCAGTAGCTTACTCATAAAATGAGTACAGTATTTGTACTGTAAATTAAATTTACAGTACATTTTTACAAAAGGGGGGCGCTGGGATGCCTTAGGGGGGCGTTTGGTCGAAGGTAAACTTTATTGTCAATAATAAAATAATGGGCGCATAAATCGGCGAGTTTTACCCCTCACGGGTAAAACCTGCAAACCCTCGTAATGTGGGTTTGCAGGTTTCACCTCTTTGCGCAACTGGGGGGCGTTGAGGGACCTGGATAAGGGCTAGGGGGGGCGCTGGGCCAAAAAAGGTTGAGAAACACTGAGCTAGCTGCTTAGCCTTCAGCTAGCTGCTTAGCCTTCAGCTAGCTGCTTAGCCTCCACCTCGGCGTTAAGTTGCTTAGCAGCCTTAGATTTATGCGCAAATTTACAGTACAAATACTGGAACTTACAGACAGACATCAGTATTTGAACGTATATTTATTTTCACCACTGTATTTTACGGTGGCCAATAGGTACAAACACCCAGCAAAGACGAGAAAAACACATGCAACAAAAAAGAGATGCAAACAAAAAATGCTGAAAACAGAAGTGATCCAGACCACTAGGGGGAGTCGAACAAAGAACAGCTGTGTCCGAAGTCAGGTTTTGCATCATTGGGTCTTCGACAACCGGAAGAGAGTAGCTGTAGCTTTCAGCTAGCTGCTTAGCCTCAACCGTGGTGTTATGTTGCTTAGTAACCGTGACAACGTGAATCACAGCTGCGAAGGAAAAAAAATGGACTGGAAGTATGTTTTTTTTTCTCCTGATTTCTCTTCACCTTTTGTAATAAAGGCTGTTGCATATTGAAAAATCTTAGTCGGATTCTAAAATGTTCAAACACGTTTAGCACATTTACACAAGGAATGTAAGCAAAGTATCCCTTTTCAAATACTCTCCAAATCTCAGGTAAGGCAATACAGTTTAATCAAACTATTATGTTTTTAGGCTTAACTTTAATTAGTCAAACCGATTTGCTCAGGAATATATTAATTATTTGAATGAACCAAACTATTACAACTAGATATTACCTGACTTAATATCTGTGTTTAACTGTGATTTGGGAAAGCCCAAACGAGTCAGGTGTTCTCCCGTGGTTTACTAAACGGAGGAGAGGGAAGCTGGGTGTCAATGCAGCGCGAGCAGACGTGCCCAAAGCGTCTGAGCAATATTGCAATTAGGTGATGGCTGATGAACCGAGCAGAAATGTGAGATTTATACATCTACATTCTCGCCTACAAACATTATTTAAATCATTTTGTGTCACGGCTGCTAAGCAACTTAACGCCGAGGTGGAGGCTAAGCGGCTAGCTGAAGGCTAAGCAGCTAGCTGAAGGCTAAGCAGCTAGCTCAGTGTTTCTCAACCTTTCTTGGCCCAGCGCCCCCCCTAGCCCTTATCCAGGTCCCTCAACGCCCCCCAGTTGCGCAAAGAGGTGAAACCTGCAAACCCACATTACGAGGGTTTGCAGGTTTTACCCGTGAGGGGTAAAACTCGCCGATTTATGCGCCCATTATTTTATTATTGACAATAAAGTTTACCTTCGACCAAACGCCCCCCTAAGGCATCCCAGCGCCCCCCTTTTGTAAAAATGTCCGCCAGCGCCCCCTGCCGTCCTCTGAACACCCTCTGGGGGGCGGTACCGCCCACATTGAGAACGTCTAAGCTAGCTGAAGGCTAAGCAGCTAGCTGAAGGCTAAGCAGCTAGCTGAAGGCTAAGCAGCTAGCTGAAGGCTAGGCAGCTAGATGAAGGCTAAGCAGCTAGCTGAAGGCTAGGCAGCTAGATGAAGGCTACGGCTTCTCTCTGCAGGGCTCACTGCCTTCAGGACCCTCTTCCGTTGACCGGGTCGTTTCTCAAGGCCAGGAAAGAATAAGTTTGAAAGGTTGAAGACCCTGAATTCGGACACAAAGCTCTAGTGGTCTGAACACTTATTTTTATATATTTTTTGCATGTCTTTTATGTTTGCGTCTTTGTTGTATTTGTTTTTCTCGTGTTTGCTTGCGGGTTTGCACCTGTCGGCCACCGTAGTATTTTAACGATTCTGTATTTTAGTTCTGCTGGGGTCCATGTGATTATGTGTATTTGTTATAAGTTGCATTGTGATCACTGTAAGAATGTTTTGGGCTTCCCCTGTCTGACTCTGCTGACTCCCCCTCACATGTGATGGACCCGTCATGTGGACGGTGGAGCGGGAGGACTGGTGTTCTGTCAGATCGCCATACGCTGTCAGGATAGCATACATGCAGTGAGTGCGCATGCCCGCGCATGCGCATAAAGAAGTCCGACCATTGGAAGAGTTGCCAGTTCAGCATATGCAACAAGTTATGACGAAAATAAGTCATTAAATTGTTTATAATATGATATAATATGATAACTAGATAGGTATACATGCGTTGTCTTGGTTTCAACGTGTATTTAAAGCAGGATCTGGCTGCAGCTGCAGTCAACTACAACACAAGCCATGTAAAACTCATTAACCTACTTAACCGCTAAGTCAGAATGCCATATAACTGTTAATAACAAAGTGTATGATGATCTACGTGATGATTCTATGTCGCTGATTAAATAAAATCATATGATAATGACAGCGTAGACTTGTCTGAGCTAAGCGAATGACTATCTGACAATGTATGCTGATCTGACACCAGGACCGATGCTGACAGAACCGGAAGAGCGGAGTGTTCAGTGTGTTAGCAGTGAAGCTGTTCAGTTGAGTGTAACGATTTGTTAGAGGCGCAGCTGCAGCCTAAGGAATAGCAGCTCCTCTTTGTCATGATTGAATGAATTATGTTTATGTCCACCAGGTGGCGAGCATGAGCTCATGAGAATGTATAAATGTAAAGAACAGAACAATAGAAGTGGAGAGAGTCTTATGAGAGACACCTGTGAGCATGCTGTGTGAACAGACCTTTGAAAAGATGCTTTAATAAAGTATCTGAGCATTACACAACGTCTGGTCTTTATCAAGCACGAATATACCATGGTGTCAGGAGTAAACTAAGAAGCCGACCATGGAGCTGAAACCACCGGAGAGCTTGAAGCTGACGGGAAACGAGGATGAGAACTGGCTGATTTCAAACAACGCTTTCAACACGAAGCTGAAGTTGGTTTCTATTTCTAGTTTCCAATAGCTAAAGGGCGATTCCACTTAATTTTTCACTACCTCCCACATCATTAATCGACTGTAGTTCAAAATCTACTTTACCTAGACGCTTCAAACCTGGACTAGATTATTCTGCTAGCATAGCAGAATATTTAAAACCATGTTTGAGATTTGTGAAAACCTTTTCTGATTTGTGAAAACTCAAAGGTCGAAAATCACCATTTTTTGGCATCTCTTTCATTACTAAAACTGTTCTAATTAAAAATCTACAACTCATACACACTTCAAACCTGGACTAGATTATTCTGCTAGCATAGCAGAATATTTAAAACCATGTTTGGGATTTGTGAAACATTTTTCTGATTTGTGAAAACTAAATAAAGTTTGATTTTCATCATTTTTTGCATCTTTATCACCATAGATCTGTTCTAATTTAAAAACTACAACACCTAGACTCTTCAAACCTAATAGCTCATATTAGAGCAGAATATTTATTCTGCTCTAAATATTCTGCTCTAATAGCAGAATATTTATTCTGCTATTAGAGCAGAATATTTATTCTGCTCTAATAGCAGAATAAATATTCTGCTATTAGAGCAGAATAATCTAGTCCAGGTTTGAAGTGTCTAGATGTTGTAGTTTTTTAATTAGAACAGTTTTAGTAATGAAAGAGATGCCAAAAAATTGTGATTTTGGACCTTTATTGAAGTTTCACAAATCAGAAAAAGTTTTCACAAATCCCAAACATGGTTTTAAATATTCTGCTATTAGAGCAGAATAATCTAGTCCAGGTTTGAAGTGTCTAGATGTTGTAGGTTTTTAATTAGAGCAGTTTAAGTATGAAAGAGATGACAAAAATGGTGATTTTTGACCTTTATTGAGTTTTCACAAATCAGAAAAATTTTTCACAAATCCCCAACATGGTTTTAAATATTCTGCTATGCTAGCAGAATAATCTAGTCCAGGTTTGAAGTGTGTATGAGATGTAGATTTTTAATTGGAACAGTTCTAGTAATGAAAGAGATGCCAAAAAATGGTGATTTTCGACCTTTATTGAGTTTTCACAAATCAGAAAAGGTTTTCACAAATCCCAAACATGGTTTTAAATATTCTGCTATGCTAGCAGAATAATCTAGTCCAGGTTTGAAGTGTCTAGATGTTGTAGGTTTTTAATTAGAGCAGTTTAAGTATGAAAGAGATGACAAAAATGGTGATTTTCGATCTTTATTGAGTTTTCACAAATCAGAAAAAGTTTTCACAAATTCCAAACATGGCTTTAAATATTCTGCTATTAGAGCCAGAATAATCTAGTCCAGGTTTGAAGTGTCTAGATGTTGTAGTTTTTTAATTAGAGCAGTTTAAGTATGAAAGAGATGATAAAAATGGTGATTTTCGACATTTATTGAGTTTTCACAAATCAGAAAAAGTTTTCACAAATCCCATACATGGTTTTAAATATTCTGCTATGCTAGCAGAATAATCTAGTCCAGGTTTGAAGCGTCTAGGTATAGTAGATTTTTAACTACATTCGATTAATGATGCGGGAGGTAGTGAAAAATTAAGTGGAATCGCCCTTTAGCTATTGGAAACTAGAAATAGAAACCAACTTCAGCTTCGTTAAATAATTCTGGTCCGACCTGAACTATTTTTACCTGTCAGAACATATTAACGTAGAATATTTAGCCGCATTTTTATGCGGATTAGTCAATTTTCATCTAATTGAGTCCAGATCCCATCACACATATAAAGCAGATAAATAAATTTAACTTTTTCTCCGTAGTGACACAAACCACTGACTCTGGCTCCAATAAAACTTATGACAAATTAAGATAAGCGACTTCACTTAAATTACCAGCATTAAACCCGCTGGAATCTACACGCACAGCTTCACAAATTCTTCCTTGTCGCATCTGCAGAGAAACCTGTGTTGATTAAACGACATTTGTCTGATCCAAACTGAATAATTGAATTCTGCGATTTTTTTCCTTCTTTTTTTTAACATTGTGCGCGGTTCCGGCGTGCGTTTTTGCCAGGATTTTTTATTTTTATTTGTTTTGGTTTTTTTTGCATGGTTTCGCTTCTCCAAAACGGACAGATGTTGCGCATGGTAACTAATTAACTTCTGCACCTTTATTTATTTCCTCAAAATAAACTGCTGGCTCCTCTGTTTAGACTATGGATTAAAACAATGTTGCATTTTCTTTAGTTTTCTCTATTCTGTACTGGAGACTGGAGTTAACTTAAAGGACCCATTTCAACTAAAGATTTGCAATGAGCTTCCTAACCAAGGTGTCCGGTCCATAACTCTTCAACACGCGGTCAGCTCCCGGTGAGAAAGACGCATTTAGTTCACTGTAAATGCGATGATATTCAGAAAGGATTTTTTTATTGATTAATTTTAGTTGCCTTTGTGATGAATTCTTTGCGTAAAGTATATAATGTGTCTCCATGTGCATCAGTCAAAAGTGTTAATTGTAACCTGTCAAATGACAGAGGGGCTTAAAAAATAACCAAATATTCAGTTTGGTTATTTTTTAAAATTATATATATTATGACTAGATAGATATATAGTTGTGCGCGCACACACTTTAAATTTTGCCCCCTCAGAGGTGTTGCTGTCATATTTTGCTTTGTCTAAACCTGAGAATGCTGATAAGCAGTGTCTGCTAAAAAGGTAACATTATGCCCCTAAACTCTTTAAACATGTGCCATTTTTGGGTAACCTAAATTCTCCATGTATTTCTTTTTGTTTAATTATTCATTTCATAGCTAGTTGAAGTGTCCTACAAAAGATGTCTGGTGGTGAAGAAGTTCTGCAAGAGTGTGGAACAACAGAAACCCCCATAAGAAGACAAGTGGTGAACATACTGATGGCTCACAGGATTAATAAACATAGGTAAGTGTGTTTTTACATTTCTAAATCTATGTTAAAAAGTCCCAATTTTTTCACTAAAATGAAATCTCCTGTTAGGCACCTTCCTGCTAAACCAATCAGAGAGGAGTATACCTGAGGATGGTGACATCTCCTTCCAAAACCACCTGAAGTCTCCAGGAATCAGTGTGTGGGATGCAGTCGAGAGACTTGCTGTCTTTTATAAGGTAATTGAAATAAAAGTATGTGTAGTAATTTGTCACTTTGCTTTTATAGATATTACATTCAACAGGTGATTAAATGGCAGCTTTGAGTATGTCTGGGAAAACATTAATTTCTTTTATTGGTTAGTTTTATAATGGTTGTAGCCGTATGTCTGGTTTCTTATGTTTGGTGTATGTCTTCTTTAATTTTAGTCATGCTGGAGTTTAGAGGAACATCTCTGGGACCAAAAGGGCCATACCTCCTTGCTGTTTGATGTCAGAAGAGCAAGATTGACATCCTCTACATCATCGTGGATAAGTGACTCATCCCATGCCAAGCAAAGTGCTTTCCTGCAGCATTTGATGACTTATTCAAAAGACATTTTGTATTATGTCTGTTATGATCCTGCATTAATAAATTTTTATACATTTTTGCATTGTATAATTGATGTTTGCAAAATGAAGGAATCAACTAGAGTGGGGGACTTGAGTTCAAGATAAGCAATATATTTTTAGTTGACAATCACTTTTTCCTTTGTTACCTAAACAGCTATTTACAGAGGCCTTTGTTCATTTTCATGCTTTCAGGGTTTTTTATAGTGAAAGATATCTTGTGAAAATCCTAGATCTAAAATTTTATAACCCTTTTGACATTCAAAACTTGTGTGGAATGCTAATTAATGTTTGTTCGCTGTAAATGTTGGAAACACAACTGCATAAATAAAGCAATTGTTTAAAATTGATTTGTTTTAGTTTTACTTCATTATAACTAATTTTAACCAGAATCATAAAGTAACCTGGTTTTTGTAACCAGGTTGCTGTTCACTGCAGATTTCTGCCCAGGTCCCCCTTGAAAATGAGATCTGGATCTCAATGGGGTTTACCTGGTTAAATAAAGGAAATAAAAAAATAACACATTTTGGAGCAAACACCTAACACCTGAAAGGTAGTGTTAAATTAACACTAACAAAGTAGTTAATTTTTGTTATTTTACCAGTGTTAACCATTGCATCCCAAATAGAGTTAATTTAACTCTGATCCAGTGTTAAAACTAAACTATTTTGAAAGTGTTAATTTAATACGGAAGAGTGTGGAAGAGTATAAACACTACGGAAGAGTATAAACACTGAAAAAGTGTTAATATCAACTCTGTGGGAGTTAAATCAACACTGGACTTTTTGCTGTATAAAAGAGACTTTAGTATAAACTAAAAACTCAACCTACACCTGAACAATAAAAGGAAATTTTAGACACTGGTGCAAGGGCCTTTATGATTAAATCAGAAACTACAAGATCATCTTACTGTATCAGAAAAATCATATTTTATATGCTAGTTTGTCATTGTTTTAAATATGTGAGAAAAATAATCAATTTTTTAACAAATTGTGAAACTTGACAATGTACTCAATGTACTGAATGTCTTGGCTTCCTGCAAATGAATCTGGGGTTGTTGATTTTAATATTAAATCAAACACTGCTTATTGTAGTGTAGCTCTTAAAGTGTTTTAAAGGAGTACGTTATGCTTTGCAATTAGTTGGTATGTAGCAACATATAAACTTTTGCCGTGCACTGGGGCCAGCAGGTGGCACCAGTGCATTGCATCCTCTCCTCTGTCAGACTGCCCCAGGGCAGCAGTGGCTGCCATCCAGCAGCTTTCCACCATCAGTGTGTGAATGACTGAAGGTTGTGCAAAGGATTTTGGAGTCCTTTGGACTTAATAAAATGCTATACAAATGTGGTGGGAAAATTATTTAACATAGCATTTGCAAGCATACAAACATTTGACCAAATTTGATGATCAACTGCCTTCAGCTGCTTTAATTTTAGATAATGTTAAAATGATCACTACACACAAAAAATAATTTTGGTTTTAAACTGGATTTATTGTAGTCTCCCCACCCCACCTGCCTGAGCAGCATTGCTGGAGTTTCAACAAAGAGTGATTGTATTTGTTGGTCCTTGATTAAAGGGCGTTGAAGAGCAGAGAAAACAAAGGTTGGAAGAGTTCCTGACAAAGCTTTGTTCCAGAGTGAGAGCCCTCCTGAGGACTGAACACATAAAGATGAAGAAGAGGAAGAGCTGTGGATGTCAGAGTGGTGAGTGGACCAGAATCTGACAGCTCAGGAATGTGAAAAGCATACTGAAGATATAGCAGAGTCAAATGGAAGAAGGAAAAAAAAAGAAAAACTAAAAAACATTAGGTCCAGTCTGATATTGAATGAAATGAGAATCAGCTGAGACTAACCATGAGGATCAGCTTGGTTAGGAACTAATCAAGCTGATCTACTTGGTTAGGAACTAATCAAGCTGATCTACTTGGTTAGCTCCTACTAACCAAGTAGTTGCTAACCTAGCTACTACTAGGTTAGCTACTACTAGCTACTGAGAAAACATTACAAAGTAACAGAAATAAACACGAACTCCAAAGGAACTTCTAAACCAAAACACTAAAATAAGCCGATACACAAATAACACAAATATGAGTCTCAAAACAAAGGAATGAACAGTGTATGAAATACAATCTATCCATCTATCCCTGTTTATCCTTGCAGGCTGTGGGTGGGACTAAAATACAAGTTTTAGTTGACCTAAATGTTCTGGCAGACCAGATAGAAAAGACTTAAACCAGTGTTGGAGCCTTTCTGTTGTCTATTGTAGATCATTGAATATTTGCAGCTGTAATGATTCTAAAAATTATCTGTCCTTTGTTTTGGTTTGAGCATTTGGTCTTAGATCCCCAAAATCTTGGTCTTGTCTCGCCTTGACTCAATCTTTGGTTTTGAATTTTCCGCTGATACACTTTTTAAAAAACGTGCTCCTCCTAGGTAGGAATAACATGAGAGAATTGAATGAATTTAAAAATGTAAAACTGAACTCAACATTCCAGTGTTTATTTATAATTCAATTATAATTACATTACATAACATTTGTGAATATTCTTTAATTTAATTACCATTTTTAAAGTGTTTGTATTAATCTTCCCAGTTAGTATTTTTTTTACAGCATAGAGCATCAAATCTATTGATTTCATATGAAAACTTGCAGAGGTGTAGGCATAGTTCCTAGCATATGGACCTGAGTCCAACTTGAGTTAAAGAGCTATGATTTTAAGGCTTGATTTTCTAAAATTACAGAAGGTTTTGAACATGGCTGATTTTAAAAATAGAGTTATCATAGCTGTGTTTAATGTTTTTATTTATTTCCGTAGTCTTGTAGTTATGCTTGTAGCTGAGAAGTAAATTGTTTATCTGAATAAAGGATAAATAAAAACTACATTCAGCTGGACTTGAAAATAATTGATGCCTTAAATCAAAAAAACATATGTCCTATATATAATTGTTGAAGAAGCAAAAATTATTAATAGCAATTTCGAGATAATTGACTAAAGCCATAACTCAAACACGTCTAGTTAAGTTTCAGAAAGGAAGGGTGAATAAAAGATGTTACTGGGTGCCATTTAGAGGAAAATCATGTCCTGGGTGAAAAAGGACATCAACTGTTGGTATTTTTGTCATTGAACTGTGCTCAGTAATTGCATTTAATCATATTTTTTAATTTACTGATATTTATTGATGGAACCAGAAGAAAAAATAGTAAAAAATCATTTTGACTAAACAGTCAGGTTTAGTCATATCATTTGATATTAAATCAAATGATCTGATCTGTTACCTTGATACCTATTGCTTGAGTAATTCTTAGATGGATACTTCTTACTTTTACTTGAGTAAGATTTTGTTTTACTTGAGTCCAATTTTTGGGTACTCCACCCACCTATGCACCTACTTGTTATTTGTGAAATGACTTTGTGTATTGTTTGTGTTCCAGTAGCCATGGAGCATTTACTTTGTTCTCACTGCCATACTTCTGCTGTCAGAAATAACACTTGCAGCTGGTGCATCTACATTGAATGTTGTGATTCTTCTTTACCTATACATTAAGTATCCATATCTTATGCACTGACATAAGTCTCATGCTGTGTAACTAGTTTAAAAAACCCCCAGTAACTTTTACTTTCACTGTTGATCATTTACCATAATACGGAAAATAAAGCTGGTTATTTTGTTGATTAGTACTGGTGGGTGTTATTTAACAGTAACATAAAATAGGTCAAATTAAGTAAAATCACCGTACAGTAACGTAAGTGATAAAATAATTCCGATAGCACCTGAATGTAACAAGACTGTCCCTTGTCTGAGGCGTGTATTGTGAATTTGAACAAACGGACCAATCAGAAACCTCGCTAAGCGGAAGCAAGAAGGCGTTCCGTCACTCCAAACCAATCAATACGCAGCTCTGTTGTTTGCCTTCATTTTTGAATTAAGCTCCAACAGAATACTGACAAGTTCACTGAGGTAAATAAATGTAAGCAGACAGAAAAGCTTATTAGACTCTTTTTACCGTTTTGGAACAACACGCACTGACTGGTGCTGGAGCTTTTTTGGGGGGAACCTTACGAACTGGTTTGAAGAGACGTTAACAGGAGATAACTGAGTTCCATTTCGTTATCTTTGCAACTCAGCAGTTAGCTAAGTTAGCTAGAGACCTAATCGAAGGTAAGTTGTAGATCTGCTTTTTATTCAGATTTAAGGATTTGAATCCGAATTTCATTTTCTATATAGCCGCTGACTAAGCATTGAACTTCATTACTTAGCATGCACAACTATTACCTCATGTTATTCTTATTTCTCTAGACGTTTTATTCTGAAATGTATATCTCGCCATTCTTTTCCCTCGCTATTTACAATTTACCAAATCAATTTATGATCTGCTGAATATCAGTGTTCCTCTCTTTTGTGTTTCTGCTCATTTCCTGAAATGTTTGAACATCCCAGGATTCCTGCCATGGCTGAAAGCAGCATGCTGACTTTGGGGCATGCCCGGAGTCTGCTGGTGGATTCTTCAGTCTATGACTCCAGGATTGTTGAAACCACTAAAGACCAAGGCTTCCTGGGGATAACCAGTGAAGATGGGGAAGGTGAGTCAGAACTGACAACGGATGTTGCTTATCCTAGTTCTGTTTTTCTCTCAGATGTCTTTCTTTTTATTTTTCTATTGTGCCGAGTGAAGATCAGGACTGTCTCTCAGATTCCTGTCCTATCCTTTATTTATCATACCCACTGTGTGATCTGGGGATTTACAGAAACATTGAACAAGCAGAAGTGTTAATGTTGTGTGAAAAGGTTAGGACACCCTGTTATTGGTGCTTATGGCTACATGTAGCCATAAGCACCATCAATCCCATAGCTTATGGGTTTTTCCTTCTTTGTCATATAGGCGACATGTAGCAAAGATCCTGAAGTAGATTACTGCTCTACCAGCCGTCACATGCTGCCGTGACCTTTGTGTTCCTCAAACACCTTTGGATACATAAATTAGAGATCCACGACATATAAGCATTAGGCATTTTGCAATAAATCAATTGGTCACATGAAAAATTAAAACGAGCTCAAAGATTTATTGTTTTTCTCTTTTGTCTCTCTCGTTCTACCAAAAACTGGATGACTACATTTTTCAGTCTAGTGCTTTGGTCTCAACTAGCTCCTTTTTTGAAGGACAGACTTCTTAATTAATTTTATTTGTTGCTTCTGTTTTGTTTATTCATTTTGGATTTAAAATGTATTCCAGTTCTAGTGTTAAATGCTCATTAGAATTTACAGTTTATTGATATTTGAGAATGTGTTCTTGCATTACTATTCCATCACTATTCCATCACTTGAAAATGGTCTCAAAACAACAATATCCTTGCTTTCTGCAATAACTTCTTGGATTGTCCAGAAAAACGTATTGCGACAGGCCTAATAAGCATCAACACTGGTATTGGCTTATTAGTAATTTTAACACATCATTCTGAAACTGGGCTAATATTGATGAACAATTATTATTTCCATTTTGTTGTTGTTTATGTCTACTGTGATGCAGCACAGTCTGTAGGCTGAACAGGAGCATAGAAGACATGTTTGCAGGGGTGCACCGATTGCAATTTTCTGGCTGATTACCATCTTTATCAAGCCTGATCTGCTGATTCAGATTCCCCCCCCCTAAATATAGCGACAAAGGTTCCAAGTTGGCAACAGCATGGTGACTATTGATAATGCAGACATCACAGTCTGGTGGTCGCCTCTGTCAGTCAGTCCTTTGTCATGACATAGTAAAAGGGGAGGGATGATTTTCAGACTTTTGCAGAGGTGGGTAAGAACAGGTTCATGTCTGTCTGTTAAGGATGCAAGTTATCAATTGAGTTTAATCTAAAGGTGATTTTATTTTAGCAATAATGATTCTTAAACACAGATAATATTGGCCTAGTTTATTAGTGAATCCTTAATACAATATAAAATAGAAATGTTAACAATATTGAGTAATATAAATAAGCAGTATAAATAAGCAGTAAGAAAATACATGAAACTTAATGTAAAATTAATTATAAATGCTATTTGGTTAGGAATAAATTGGGACACATTGACATTTAACCCCAACTAAAGTCTCAAATTGTGAAACAAATCAGCAGCACATGATCAGAACACTTGTACAGCATTCTGAGGAGAAATTGCCCTGTTTGAGCATCAGACATTTAGCTTGATGAAGTGAGAGAGGGTAAACATGGTTGGATATAAAGGGTTGAGAGGACTTCAGCTGCTTATTAGTATGGTAAGGGATTCAAACAGCCCCTAAAACAAACTGAAATCAGCTTATACACTATCCAGAAAATAGTTTGATGGGCAGGTCTGACTGTTCAAGCAAGTTCACCCTGAAATCAGACGGCAAGTTGATAAAGGAAGTATTCAGAAACACAGAAATGTTGTGACAGACCCACAGCAAGTTTGAGCTGCTTGACTTTAAATTTCAGTCAGAAAAAGACTAAGCAAGTTTATCTTTCATGAAAGGTGTGTAGAAGTAAATGTTTTGGACATCAGAAGAACGGACATATTTGACAACATGAACCAAATTGGTATTCTAGGAAGAGAATCTTATAGCAACCACCATCATTTAATCCACAGTGAATCAGAGGGGCTTTGTGGATAAAATTTGATATCTTCTGTCTAATGATTCAAGCTGAAGTGTAACTGGGTCCTCCAGTGACCCAAATCAATCCATTGTGGGTGGGCTGAGAATAAAGACAGCAGTCGGTCAACCAGGATCTTGATCTAGAAGGGGGACATGAAGTGAGCTGTACATGCAAGAATCCCGTCAAACATGCCACAGCTGACTGAGAGAACTGGGGCAGCTCCACACACTGAGGTTATTTCTACGCGAGAGGTTAAAACTAGCTAGTAGGGTGTCCTAACTTTTTGTCTCTGCTAGAATAGATTTTATTTAACCCTTAACTGCCAGTACAAAAACACTTGCATGTCAGTCATTGAGGACACCATTGTCCTCGTGGCAGTTATGGGGGTGCACCGATTTATTAGTGCCGATTTCCTTAATTTTGGGAGATCGGTGATCGGCCGATTTTTACATATGAAGCCGATCTTATCCACCAATGTTATCTAGCTTGGCAAAGGTCGAAGAATCAACCACTGTCCTCTTTTGCTCTCCAGTGAGAAAAGTTTGACTGACAGACCAGCCCCCCCAAGTTATGTCTACATGTTTATAATTAACAATAGTGACCTCACTGTTGCCAATTCAAAACTTTCTTGCTATATTGAGCAACATTTCAAACAAAATAAAATTGATATTGACCAAAATCGGAATCAACAGGTTAAGCGTTTTAAAAGATTGGTAATTGGTGATCAACCCGAAAACTGCAATCGGTGCACTCCTAGTTATGGGGTTGATTAAATATCAGCAATCTGTGTGGAAGTGCTTATTTTGAAATTTGAGAACATTTAAATGGATCTCCTAAAACATGCAGCATTAAGTTTGATCTGTTGATGGCAATACTAGAAGTGAAGATTCAGCTTCTCCAGGTTGTTATTACAATAAGTGGATTTTTGCTTGTCTATGTTTCTTTTAAGTTTTTCATTTATGTACAGAATTTTTGTCATTTTGTCTTCGTTCCAATTGATTGGTCCTTGTTTGTTACTTTGATAGGAAATGATTGAATATTAATTTTGCTTCTGCTCTTTCTCAGATATGTTGCCCAAAGTGGAGACACGAGTTGTTCTGGTGGGAGAAGCGGGCAGAAATGAAGCTCTTGTCAAAGCCCTGCAGGTACATCAGTCCTCTTTCCATTCAGTGATCATGGAATGGAGTGCATTCAGAATGCATCATCTGAATGCATTCAGAATGCATCATCGATCTCCCAAAATGAAGAAAATTGGCACCAATAAATCGGTGAACCCCTTGTATATATGTGTGTAGGCCTGTCAAGATAACAAATTTTGCTGGGCAATTGTCTCAAAACGTATTGCGATAAACGATAATATTGTTTGAAAACCATTTTAAACTGGTAATAATAATGCATGCAATATCCTGCCAAAAATAGATGCACTAAATTTAAAAAAAAACACTAAACACTGGAACTGGTAAACAAAATAAACAAAACAACCAAAAACAAAAATAAAATGGGCTTTTATTCAAATGCATTTAACAAAAAATGCATTTGAATAAAAACTAAACACAACATAAAACCAAAGTGGAAATAAAAACTACATTAAACCAAAAGAGGACAGATTACGAAGTCTGTACACTATCTTTCGCTTCAATAATAATTAGATTTAGATGGAGAACATGGGGATATCCGACAACCTGATCCAATAGTTCACTCCTCTCTTAAACCCAGTTCACAATACATGATTTTTTTTGCCCTTACGACAATTTTAGAATGTCCAACGATCATCCTGTAGTGTGTTACGACTGATCGTGTCCAGTCGGTAGAACATCGTGGCCGCTCTGATCTATATCAGGCATATTCAACATGTTGGATTGTCTTAGCCAGTTTATCGCTGCAGCGTGTGGGGTTTTCCCTGACTGGGAGCGAGAACGCAGCCTGTTGAATGTGTCAGGTAGCCAATCAGAAAGTGCAGAATCCTCTCCGTGCCTTCTGAAGGGAAAACACGGAGAAGAATCCCAAACAGCTGACAAGGTTCAACGAGAGTCCAGCGGACATTGGAGATGATATATGGAAACAACATTAATGTTTATTCAACATTTCGTGAGAGGAACATCCACAGAAATGACAAGGAGAGGAGTTGGAGTGAAATTGTTACCACAATTGATAAACCCGGTAACCTTTCAGCTGTTCATCGTTCGTTGCAGGTTGCTTCATCCAGTTGATGTTGTATTTGCTCTCCATCCATCCCCATTCATTCATTCATTTTCTTACACCCTTGTCCCCTAGTGGGGTCGGGAGGGGTGCTGGTGCCTATCTCCAGCTAACGTTCCCGGCGAGAGGCGGGGTCACCCTGGACAGGTCCCCAGTCTGTGGCAGTATTTGCTCTTCCTAATTCATAAAAAGATTTGGCCTTCCAGGCCTAACCATGCTATGATCAGTTTGGTTGAGATGGTGAGACGGGTCAACTAAAGCAGTCTCAATACCGGGCTACTTCCAGTTTTGTTTTTCCCATATAGTTGTCCTGCTGTGCAGGATCCACTAATGGAGAATCTGGCTGGGACTGGCAGAGGGAGAAGTGGTGAAAGCCACAGTCATGGAGAAAGGGCTGTAGTCATCTTGAACCCTTATTCTCCTCTGGTTTGACTGCTTATGCTTCTATGGAAATCACTTCACACTGAAACGAAGAAGGGTACCCAACTTGCTGGTCCTCTATGGTTCCCTCTAGCTTGCATTTGTTACAGATTGTAAGGTAGAAAGGAAAGCCAGACCATGGCAAAGTTTTATTTTTTTGCAGTTTATTCTCAGATTTGTTCTCAGCAGAGCCAAGAACAAATCGACATCTACCCCTTTTCTCCATCTCCCTCCTGAGGCTTTGAACATCATATACATTTTTAACAGGATGATCTTTTGCTCTTCGTCCATCCTCCTTCAGGTGTGTGATGTTTGTTTGAAGACACCATCTTTAAACTTTGCAAGGACAAAGATTCTGCCCCCTCTTCTTACACCTGCCCCTCGCTGTGTCCAGAAACCCACCACTCACTGTGTTTTTGTCCCCACATGGTGGTAATTTGTATGCATTTGTCCTTTCCCTTCTGCAATTTTCTCTCTCAGCTTTCATATTTGCCCATCTTTTGTTATGATCTTTTTTTTTTCTTTAAATGCCAGTGTTTGACCTCCATGTCCTGCTGGTTGGTTTTTTTCCAGGCCATCACAGTAATGGAGGTACCTGTGGTAAAGATAAGAGAAGGCGAGGCGGGTTCCGAAGAGAAAATGATGATAAAATCTATAGTCACTATGGTACAGTACAGTGTCTGCCTTCCTGTGTGAATGACTGTCTGACACTTTGATGGGACGTTGGGACACACTGCATGACCCTTAATTCACACTGGTTACTCATTCAATCATTCTGCATGATTGACTTACTAATGTTGAACAGATTTATTCATGTCAAACTTTCAGGTTTATTATGACAAAAACATAATGTTAATAAATACCTCTCCTTTCCACTCTATATGTGTCTTTTGGACCCCTTGAATTAGTCCATGCACTTTAAAAGCAGTGAATATTTATTTTATGTTATACATTTTTAATTGCCAATTTTTTAAGAATCAGTTTTCACTTAGAATATATGTATGTGTGTACGTATTTACGTGCGTGCACATTCATGTGTGTACGTATTAGGGCTGTTGTAAACGACTATTTTCGTAATCGGGGGTAATCTATTGATTATTCTTACGATTATTGAGTAATTGGATAAAAAAAATTATAAAATAAAACAATTGGTAAATCTGGCATATCACCGGTGTTACTGTCGGATATCAATATCAGTCCAATTTTTCATATTTGAGCTTCCCTACCAGTTACTTTTTTGTAGTTTAGAAAACTAACCTGTAATAATAATAGCTCACTTTCTAAGTTAACCTGAAGAAAAGTTATACAAAGATCTGAAATTGTATTCAATTTCATAATAAAGAGGCAGGCTCACAAATACACTTATAAAAAATGTCTATATTCCAGCTTTTAGTTTATGTATTCATCTTCAGTCAGTTTAGTACAGAGGTTGGCAACCCGTGGCTCTAGAGCCGCATGCGGTTTTTTAACGCTGCCCTAGTGGCTCCCTGGAGCTTTGAAAATGGAAAAAGATGGGGGTGGGAAATGCATTTTTTGTTTTAATATGGTTTCTGTTGGAGAACAAACATGACACAATCATTCTTAATGTTTTCCAATGCTATAAAAATGTGTAGAATAAATATAAAATGTCAACATTTCTGTCAACAAAGATTTGCGTCATAGCCTGTGACACGTTTCTTTCAGCTGAGTGGGGTGCGAGTCAGGCGACTGTGGTGGGCCCTGGATAGCAAAGGGGAAAAGAGCAAAATAGCCGAGGAGAAATTCTACAATTCTTGAACCCAATCAATTGCATTCATTGTCACTGCAATGAATGTTTGATCTGTAGCAAGAAGTTGCCAAATAACAAAAAGAGTACTGTACTTTCGGGACTATAGAGCAACACCTTGCTATAAGCCGCCCCTACAACCTTTTTAGAATTAAAAAACAGAAAAAAACTGGAAACGTATCGGGCTATAAGCCGCATGGTTCAAAGCGCTGGGGGGGAAAAGTAGCGGCTTATAGTCCGAAAAATATGGTCATGTGGAAAGACATTTCCAGGGAAGACATGCTACATTTATTACTGAGTCAAGATTAAATTTACATCTTGTATGCCTGATGTTGAGAAGCTGTCCAGTGATGTCTATAAACAGAAGTCACATTAAACACGTAGGACACAATCCTGTCATAGTAGCCACAAAGTAGCCCATAAGCGCTAATATTTTAAAACAGACCACAGATGCATAAATGTAACACTTGTTTATTGAGATTATCAATGCTATTAAATTTTATTCAATTGTTTAGGCATACATAAATTAAAAGATTTTAATAGATTTTAATAGTTTTTTAGTCAATTATTTAAAAAATAGTAATGACTCTTACTTATTCTGATTTGACTTTTTTTAGTGTCATTAGCTAAAGTTGTTTTCTACTTTTAAATGTTTTAGTCTTCCTTTGAGTCGGCTTAAGAACAAATACTGCAATTTTATTATTTTTACTTTTAACATCAAATTTTTTGAAAATGGCTCCAGTTAACAAGCTTTTCCTATCAGTTTTTGTTCTTATTTGTTCCAAACTTGTGCTGCAGAGGTAAAACACATGATGATGTTTTTTTTTAAATTGTTTTCTGCAACTCTAATATGTTGGTGCTAACTGTAAGAATGTAATAATTGTTGCCAGTTCATAGCTTCCTATAATTTTCCTCCATTCTCTGTTGCCTTGGGGAATATATATTGTTTAATGTCCCAGTTTATGTTCTAACCTGGTTAAAAGTCTAGCAGCATGAACCCTTTCCTCCTGTTCACCATGCTGGGGGCTAACTCAGCTTGGCAGATAGTATGAGACCATTGATTTAAACAGCTCAGCTGTAACTCGACACTCTCATTTTCACGGTTGCAATTGATTGTTTTCACCAGTGCTGAATGCTATTCAGTATATGAAACTAAATAATTGTGCACTGGAGATTATTATTCCTGTTTTCCTTGATGGATTAAAGTCTGGGAAGGTGGGGGAAACATTTCAAAACCTAATGAATTTGTTTATTGAAATCCTGTGTTAGAACAGCTGAACTGGCATGCAGTGATCCAGTGCTTCTAATGCATGGAGGAAAAGGTCATTCTTTCTGTGTACATGTCCAGAATCTGCTGTTTTCTGCTCTATTTTTATCAAGATTTGTTGACATTAAATAAATTGTCTAATTAATGAAGGGGTTTAATCATTTCATTAGTTCTTTGTCATATTATTAATAGAATGGATGTTGACGAGTACATACCCACAAAATGTTTAGTGTCTATTTTGTGCTCTGATCTCTGCAAACAATCCCTCCTGTTCAGGACATCAACACGTCGTTCATAAAGACGGATAACATCCAGGGGTTTGCAGATCGAGACAACACAGACTTTGAGACGGTGTTTGTCCTCACAGACTTCAGTTCCCCTGACTACACCTACCTCTACAAACACGAGAATCGCATCGTTGGGCCTCCTGTTGTGCTGCGCTGCGCTGCTAAGGAAGAGGTGAGTATTTTATCAACACCAGGGTTATTTTATGCTGGATTTGGAAAAGAAGCTGGGAGAATTTGTACTTGATTAGTTTAGAGATCCTACAGTCAGGAAAACTGGATTTTATGTTGTTGTTTTTTTTTTAACAATTTCCAGGGCTGAATAAGTTTTGAAAAAAGCAAAAAAAAATTTGTATTTCTATACTTTAAGTCCAGCTATCTTTGTTTCTTCCTCCTTTTTTGTACTTACTTTTTAAAATTTCTTTTTTGTCTTACATTTCTTTGTATTCTTCCTCCTTTCCTTTACCTAATTCTTCATTTTTTGTTACCTTCAGTCTTTGTTTTTGTCCCTGATGTCCTTTCCTTCCTTCCTTCTTTCTTTTTTCTTTCTTTCCTTGTCCTTCCCTTCATCTGTCATCCTGTCCTCTTGTTTTCTTCATCCTTTCATGTATCTGGTCTTTTCTTTCTTTTCCCTTTCATCTTTTTTCACTCATTGAGTAATTTCTTTCTTTCTTCCCTCATCCATCCTTTCTCTATCCTTATCTATCACAAAGTGTCTGTTTTTCCAGGTTTCATAATTGAAATATCCACCATAAACTTGTAGCAAAATTTACTCTTCAGTAGTTAGAGCTTCAGAAGGTTGAGGCTGAAGCTTTTCTTTTCATTGTTTTTTTCCTGATAAAGACTTTAGGGTCATCATATAAACATTTGATGTCAGAACTGTTAACTCTTACAGGAATGATTCATGTTCAATGTCTGACTTTTAGTCCTCTCTCCACAGCCGCTCCATTTTTCATGCCGTCCTCTTTACTGCACTGCCATGCTGAACCTGTCACTGTGTTTAAATGGTTTCAAGAACAAGGAGGAAATGGTGAGAATAATTTTGCGTATCAAAAAAGGTTTAGTTGCAGTTTATCATGTGTAGAAACCATAAACTTTGTCTGTTTCTGCCATCAAATCTCTGGCCATAGCAGGTAGTGGTGTACCGATTGCAGCTTTCTGGCTGATCACTGGTCTTTAAAAAAATCTGACCTGCTGCTGTTGTTTTATTTTTTTGGTCTGAAAAGTTACTAAGCGACAAAGTTGTTAAGTTCGCAACAATGGGGTCACTAGTGTTGGCCACCAGGTCACACGCAGACAGGAAGCAGGGGGGACGGAGGTAGAATGGACAGTGGCTGATTTTTAAGGCCTTTGTGGACGCAGATGAGATCAGCTTCTCATGTCTCAGCCAGTCACCGATCTGCCAAAATTGGGGCTGACTGGCCAGCCAGTTTATTGTTGCTCCCCTAAGTTCCAGTTCTATGTATGTAGAGTATTGATCAATTTGAATATTTCATTTCATGATATTAATGTTCATGGTTGCCTTGCAGAAAAGCTTGGTAAATTTGGTTCATCACATGGGTGGAACAATCCGGAAAGACTTCAGTGCCAAGGTCACTCATCTTGTTGCTTACTCCACTCATGGAGAGAAATACAGGGTCTGTACATTCCTATATATTTTCTAACATCATGTTTGTGTCTGGATGTATATTTGTGTATAATAATGTGTGTTCAGTTTGTTGTAGAAGACACAAAGCAGATATATTTTTTGTGAATCCCATCATTAATCAGATATTTCTGGGTTTAGTTTGCTGTAGTTAAAAATGTTTATGGAAATATGAAATGCTATTTAGAGCTCGTCACCAAGATTAAAGAATGTGGGCCAGCCAATCAGGAAGCGCGGATTGTCCGCCTCCTTTCTGAGGGGAAATTACAGAGGGGAATCCCCAACAGCTGAAACGCTAGGCCTGGCAGCAGGGGTAGCAAAGCATGGCGGCTGCCATGCCTATAATGCACTGGGGGAAACCCTGGTACTTATAGAGCTTAAGATAGTGAAGTTTTCTGAAGATAAATGAACCATAATTTATCTCCAGAAACTGTTTTTATTATTCTTTCTGTTTTGCACCTGGAGGAGAAAGTTATTGTGTTTATGATGCATGAAACAGAACCAGAGGCTGTAATAATGAGCTACACCAGTAGCTTATGGGTTTTTTCTTCTTTGTCTCAGCTGGCGGTGTGTATGGGAACTCCCATTCTTTCTCCATCTTGGATACAGAAGGCATGGGAAAAAAGAGACCATGTGTGAGTAAAACATTCTTTAATACCACTAGCCTGGTAAAAACCAGCAACTGGTCTGGATGTTGAGAAACAATTGCTTTCTGGAGCGGAGGACTGCGTGGAACTTTTAAATTTTACCCACTTACTAACGTTTGCCGGTGATGTATGTAAAGTCAGTTTGATGTTATGAAGCTTACCGGAAGTGTCCTGCTCTGTAAACATTAGAGGTGTGCCGATCGATCGGTCACCGATCATAATCGGGCCGATTTTTGTGGAAAAAGTGCATGATCGGTGATTGGCAATCATTGTCTCTTGTTGCCGATACCAATCACCTGCTTCTCATTTCTCAGCCTGCCTGTGCAGCTGGTTTCCTCTTTCCTTCACACTGCGCAAACATGCAGCAACAAATCCTAAGCGATGTGGAACTATAATGCACTGAGTGAATGGGGAAGTAAGCATGTTGCGGCGGAAAATTGAAGCATGTCAAAATGCATCAACACAACGAAGCTAATATGACATAAAAAAATGCCATACTTGACGGAGTTTGGCTACATCGAGGCTCACTGCAGTAAAAAGACATATGGAGAATCAGACAGCAGGTAAAGCAACGCACAGCTACAAACACTCACCCGGATTAGCATGACGGTCAGAAAGCTAAACAAATAACCCGCAAAATTATTTAAGTCTTCGAGCTGCGATGTAAGACGCTGGTTCTGCTCTCGCTGTTGAACCACTGCTGCGCTACCTCTAGCTACAGGTACTGCTGCTCACACCTGGTAGAGGTGTGAGCAGCAACGTAGCATCTAACTTAAAAAAATAAATTTTACATACATGTTAAAACTTTCGCTGTCCTAACATGAGACAGATAATCTCTAAAAAAGTAATTGATCTCCTCCCTGTTCTGCATAATTACCCCGCTCAGTCAGAAACAGCCAATCAGAAATAGCAGTAATCAGGTAGCCGCCATGCTATCAGGAAGTTTTCATTCAGTAACTCAAAATTGTTTATTGTAATGGATCCTGTATTTGCCTTTGAATGTTAAGTTTTATACTTGAATTTTTTTGGCAATGTTGAGAGGTTTTATTTTGGCTCTTTGCATTATTTAGCCTCTTCAGAACCTTCAGAACCTCGTCTGTTAACGATAGTATTATTGATAGCAGTTCAATTTGCACAACGCCTGTTTTGTTTAGTTTTCTTTTTGGAAAAAGTTATTAAAAACAAGTTTTTGTCTAAATTAAGGTGAATTCATGGTTCCTTTTTCCACATAATGTAACAGTAGTGTTTATGATAATAAATAAATAAATAATAATTATGTGATTGGTATCGGTGATTGGTGATTCTCCTTCTGTTTGCTGATTGGTCTGGTCAAAAATGTACAGGAGACAATCAAAGTAAAGAGGAGAAAGCCCATACTGTGCTGGAAATTAGAATTTTTTTTCGAGCGGAGTTGCACAGGATGAATGGCCAGGCTCGAAAATCCTGGAAGCAGATTAAAAGACTACCATATGAATATAACTACACCAGAGTAAACTGGTTTCTTTTGAGCTTAACCCCACAATATAAACTAAGATATGCACCATTATTAAAAATATGGGCCAAAAGAGGTCATTACTAATGATGTAATGGCCACTAATTGAGTTTTACTGATATTATATTTCCCAACTCTGACACTTTGCAAAAAACAACCTCACAATGCTGATTTCCCCAATTCCTCTCCGCTTCAGTTAAACCTCCCACAATCCTTTGTTGTATCACTGTCACATGACTAAATAAATACCATGTGGTATCCCCCATCCAGAAACGATCAACAAAATGGTAATAAATATCATTTAATAAGTTTTATTTATCAGATAAACATCATTGTTGTAAAAAATGACTAATATCTGCGAGTACCGTCGTTGGCGCCCATATATTGCTTGCTAATATAAAACATCAGCATAGGATTGAAATAAACGCAAAGATTTTGTGCAAACCCGCTTGTTTACACATGATCTGCGCACATGTAAGGTTCTGGATTGATGCAACGTAGCATATAAAACATGAAGTCTTTACTTTGCTGCCCCACAATTTCTTCAAATGCTGAAAATGTGTTTCACAAACATTCCTGAGCAACTTTGTTTCTCTCATTCTTCTTAAGTCATTTTCATGCCAATGATGAGGAGTTCCGAACAGAGTTCAAAGTCCCTCCCTTCCAGAACTGCATCCTCAGTTTTTGGGGTTTTTCTGAGGAAGAGAAGGTCAACATGCAGGAGAGGACTTTTAAACATGGTTAGTGATTTAATTTATATGGAGCTATTTATTTTCTCCTGTAAATTTTACTGTATGACATTTAGCAAAGCTGTACTTGAAATTTATTTACTTTTTTTAATGGCTGATTCTTACTCAAACAATATAGTATGTCACCGAAGATGTTATTGATTAAGTATTTTCTCAGGTGAAGTACTGTGTACTACTGCATAAAGTAAAAATCATCTCAGAAGCATTTTCTGCTTTGGAAAATGTTTTAGGGACTGTTTTTTGCCACATGGTATCACAACATTATGGTTTACTCAGGAACTAGAGTTGTGTGTGTCTTACATTTACACACATATCTTCACTACAAAGTCTAAAGTATGAAGCTGACTTTCATAATAACTAGAGCCAAGCAAATGGCAAAATAAGCTGTAAACATGTGAATGATGCAAACTACAAAACACAAAAAATAAAGAACAAATGCAACAGAAAAATGCTGCAAATACAGAAGAAAGAAGCAAAAAGTAAAATGACACAAAATGCTGCAGACTTACTCCAGAAAACTGAAGTTCTCCAGATTACTAGGGGCAGTCAATATAAAAAATGCTGCTGTTTGGTTTTCCATTGTCAAAGTGGAACCACATCTGGCTGACTTGGTGGATCATTAAAGTTAATTTTTTTTTCACTTTTAATAAAAACCTGAGCCTTTCTGTCTTCCGGAGGTGACTACAGTACCAGTGTGGCTCATAGCACTGGATAGAGTTCAATTAGAACGTGTTTAAGTTTTAGAAAACTGTATGATAGAGCTACATTATTGGTAAATGTAATAAAATGCCACTAGCAGCACTAAATTAAATAACATTTCTACTGTTTTAGGAAAAGAAAGCAGAAATGCTCATTTCTGAAATTCATCTTATCTTTAATATTGAATATATAAATGCTTTGGTTTCTACATTCAGTTTCTGATTTAGTTTAGTTTTAGTTGAGGTTAACATGTTCCTGTACAAGCTTAAACATATAGTCAGCATTTAGTAGTTTGATACCTTGGATGGATTTCTCTGGTGTGTGACAGGAGGCCGATATGCTGAGGTTGGAGATGACCAATGTACACACATGGTGGTGGAGGATAACTCTGTGAAGGATCTGCCAGTGTCTCCCTCCCAGAAACTCTTTGTGGTCAAACAGGAGGTGAGTTCTTAATGTTTCTGTGTATTAATTCAATGGAAAGTCTAATTTAGTAAAAAATTACTACTCCATATACTGCAGAGAATCTACAGTAATCAACGAATTGCGTAGTTAATCTGACTTTGAAACTCACTGCAGTACAACATTTGCTGAAAACATCAATCTATCCTTTACAGGGTTTTCCTCAGAAAACTTGCTAAGCCCGGTGGTTGGGGCATCGAAGCGGTCCACCATGTTTTTTTGTATTAAAAGATGTTAAGTAGACAGGAAATGTAAAAATATTACTGGGTAATTATGTTACGGGCAAACATCGTCAGTGAAACCCACAACTAGTCTTAAAAACGGCAAACCAAAAAATACAATTAAAATTTATATGATTTATTTTCACTTCTGTTTAATCCAAATTAAGTCAGTGGTTCCATAAGGAGCATTTAGATCAGTGGTTCTTAACCTGGGTTTGATTAACGCGAGCCAATCAGAAAGCGCGGATCAACCGCCTGCTTTCTGAGGAGAAATTACCGAGGGGGAATCCCAAACAGCTGAAACGCTAGGCCTGGCGGCAGGGGTAGCTTGACATGGCGGGCCACCATGCCTATAATACACTGGGGGAAACCCTGGTTGTGTGAAGTTGTGATGACATGCCCCGCTTTGCCATGACTTGCTGCAGAGGATCATGTTACATTGCTTAGCCAATCAGTGCTGCGAAGGAGCACTGATTGAAGGAGTTCCACTTTCAGCAGGGATTTCAACTTGTCTTTATTTATGTCAGCAAAGCTCACAATTTTTACCAAATTCTGTAACTTTCGGTGTACTTCTAAATCTGCACTTAGTCGCATCTTTTCGGGGTTGCTACTGCCTCTAGTGTTGTGGGGGTGGTAATACAACTAATATAATTACATTACTAAATCAGAATACCGCAAAGTATTATTATTTATTATACATCTTTTATTCTCTTAAGAATGTAGAGCTAATTAAATGATCTAAACAAGATCTTAAAGTGGTTCCAGTTTCTCTCGAAGGCCAACCTGTTGAAACTGTTGCAAATTTTAAATACCTTGGGTCGTTCCTGGACAGTCAGCTCAACTTTGCTGAAAACACTGACTATATTTTTAAGAACTGTTCTCAGAGACTCTTTTAAGAAGACTTGGTGATCATGTCAGCTAGACTCTAGTTAACCCAACTAGAGTCTAGTTGGGCCACCCCTATGTCTTGAATTTGGGGTTGGGGGGAAATCATTTCATTTATCACTACAGAAGGGTTCAGTGAATGCGCATATGAAACTGGTGGGTTCGGTACCTCACAAAAGGTTAAGAACCACTGATTTAGATGCAAGATTTAAAGGGGCTGGCAAGTTTACTTTGTAAAAATTCAAAGAACAGTATTTATAGTTGGACTGTTTTGTTACCATAGCAACAATCTGATGCTGTGAGTTTAATTTTTTTTTTTTTTCACAAATACAAATCAGTAAACTGCATTTTAAATGTATTGCTTTTTAGATTGGCCAGTTAAAGTGCTCCCCCTCTCCCAGATTAAATCCAACACCAAAGCTGTAAGAGGTGCTGATTTTTTAGCACAAGAGAGACCCCCAAGTCAAATTCTGTTCCAGGCCTCATACAGTCTTGGACCGGCCCTCCATGATGAGTTAAATTCGCTGCACTACGCAGAGATGAGCAACAAATGGGAGGTTTAATTCAATGCTGCTAATGTGGCTTTCGTAACTCTTTCATTTCGTGTCTTGAGTTTTTTTTTTATAAGGGTCACAGAAACTGTTCTGATTGTCGGAGTAAATGGGACGAGATTTTCAGTTCTCCACGTTGCTGCGCGCATTAACTCTGGCTGACTACGTAGACAACACATTTGATATGGTTTGATGCATTGTGTAACTGGAAAAATAATACTAAAAATAATAAAATAATATAAAACCAGAGTGAGGCGCAACTACGCAAAAACTCCTCACCAGGCTGAACCTGCATGATAGGTTAGCGCTAGTTTATTAACTAATACACCGGCCAACCGAGAACACATAGATAAACTTTTCAGGGAAGACAGAGCCACACGCTGGGCAGTGTGTTGATATATAAGCGTCGCATATAATTGTTTGTTCACAAGGATAAATCATTCTCAACACTCCCTCAACACCTCTGATTTTGCTACAAGTTATTCCTGTGGTTCACATAGAGCTGCACAACTAGAGCTAAAGCGGCGGGGTTTATACTCTTACCTTGACTTCTCCAAAGAATCATAATTCATCAACATAAGTTGATGTAAATATCCATACAGGTCAGCCTGTGTCCAGTTTGAGCGAAAGGAGGCGCGCGCGATCCCGCTGAGATAAAGTGAGGTAAAGCAGCAGCAGCAGCGCGAGGCAAAGCGCAGCGACGTCAGCTATGTTATTGGTCCGCGCGCTGCAGGTGTTTTGACTATTATGACTTATCCTTTAGGAATAAAACTGCTTCGCTAGTAAAATGCTCAGAGCAACAGAGACGCTTGCAATTCATCTTAAAAAGAAAAAAAGTGATTTTTTTGTTGGGGTTTTTTTGTATCATTTTCCTAAAAATAATTAAGACCCCCCCCCTTCTTAGCTTGGCAGGGGGCTAGTAAAGCATGGTGGGCCGCCAGTCTTATAATACTGCATTATCTGACATACTTGTCCTGCGGGGACAAGAGGAGTGCTGGTGCCTATCTTCAGCGGTTAGTGGGTGAGAGACGGAGTCACCTTGGACAGGTCGCCAGTCTATTTCTGCTCCTGAAAACAATCTGTTACATTTATACATGAGATTTTATCATTTTTGACTTTTCATCTCCACAATTATTAACGAATATATATAAAGTGCAAAACCGACTGAGGGAGATGATACAAAACCAGGTTCTTTGTAGGGATGCACTAGAGATGTGCCGATCAGGTTTTTTCTGCCGATACCGATCACCCCTGACCGCCGATCACATAGTTATGATTTATTTATTTTTTATCATAAACACTACCGTTACATTATGTGAAAAAAGGAACCATGAATTCACCTTAATTTAGACAAAAACTTGTTTTTAATAACTTTTTCCAAGAAGAAAACTAAACAAAACAGGCATTGTGCAAATTGAACTGCTATCAATAATACTATCTTTAACAGACTGATAACTTATCAAGGTTGTGAAGAGGCTAAATAATGCAAAGAGCCAAAATATAACCTTTCAACATTGCCAAAAAAATTCAAGTATAAAACTTAACATTCAAAGGCAAAAACAGGATCCATTACAATAAATAATTCAGAGTTACTGAATGAAAACTTCCTGTTAGCATGGCGGCTAGCTGGTTACTGCTAGTTCTGATTGGCTGTTTCTGACTGAGCGGAGTAATTATGCAGAGAAGGGGGAGATCGATTATTTTTTTTATAGAGATTATCTGTCTCAAGTTAGGACGGAGAAAGTTTTAATACGTATGTAAAATGTATTTTTTAGGTTAGATGCTGCAGCTTTAAACGGGTTCGGTGAGAGAGTCGCTACCAGGTGGAGTAGAAGCGTCTCCGTGTCAAATATTACTAAATATTAAATATTACTACCTGTAGCGGAGCAGCGGTTCAACAGCAGAACCATCGTCTTACATCGCAGCTCCAAGACTTAAATCATTTAGCGGGTTATTAGTTTAGCTTTCTGACCGTCATGCTAATCCGGGTGAGTGTTTGTAGCTGCGCTGCTTTACCTGCTGTCTGATCCTCCATGTCTTTTTACTGCAGTGAGCCTCGATGTAGCCAAACTCTGTCATTGTTTTTATGTCTATTAGCTTCGTCGTGTTGATGCATTTTGACCTGGTTCAATTTTCCGCCGCAACACGTAAACGTCCTCATTCACTCAGTGCGTTATAGTTACACATCGCTTAGGATCTGTTGCTGCGCGTTTGCGCAGTGGAGGAAAGACGAGACCAGCTGGACAGACTGGGAAATTAGATGCAGGTGATCGGTATCGGTTCAAGAGCCAATGATCGGCCGATCCCTATCATCACCGATTTCACGAAAATCGGCCGATTATGATCGGTTACCGATCGATCGGCACACCTCTAGGATGCACCAGTTCACTGTTTTCACTTCAGATACCGATATCTGAGGTTTAGTATTGGCCGATGTACTCATTCAGAAAACTAGAGCTGAATTGGCTTTCTTTTTTTTAAACCCAAACATAAATGTACTGAATTACAAATTTATTTGATAACGCTGCACCAGTATAGTACACTTAAATACACCAACAGATGCACAATTTTGGTCAAACATGTAAAAATACGACTTTGTTTAGTAAGGGCAATTGGGAGTATAAACAGTCAATGTCAAATACAGAAACTGAATCTAGGCTGGCTACCTCGGTCAAACATGTAAAAATAAACTGCAACAAACCTTTCAGCTGGTTCTTGAAGTGGTATTAGGAATTCTAAATATAATGGTGACTACATAAGCATGATGTTGTACAGAGCACAAAGCATAGATTTAGACTAAATAGATCTGCCCGTATGGATTGAGCACATTGTCCCCAATATCCATTATAAACATTTTTCAGTAACAGGACAGAGTCCATATCTGTTCATATCTAGTCCTCTAAGTCCCTTAAGATTCTGTCATATGTTTAAAAAAAGCTTTATTAACTTCTTTTCTTCACTAAAATCTTATCAGGATCCTGTTGTTAAACTACATTAGTGCAGATTGTTCATCCTTTCTGTTTGTAATCAGCTGAGGACTGTGATCTGGTTGTTCATGTCTACATTGTTAATGGCCATTTCTGTGCTGAAGTGGTTCTGGGGAAGCATTCAGATGGACGCTCGAGCTGGAGAGTCAATGTACCTGTATGAAAAGGTGAGTATGTTTAACCTCTCACACACAGTAGAAAAGAACTAGTAGCCACAATATAAGTGCATGACCAGATGTAGACCGACCAGTTGCTGACCTGTACTGCTGTGCTGCAGAACGACAGTCCCACCATGAAGAAAGCCGTGTCCCTGCTGTCCCTCACCACCCCCACTTCCAACCGCAAGCGCCGGCGTCTCAGGGACACCCTTGCTCAGCTCACCAAGGAAACAGAGATCTCCCCCTTTCCACCACCACGTAAAAGGTCATCAGCAGAGCACTCCCTGTCTATTGGCTCTCTGCTGGACATCTCCAACACCCCTGAAACCTGCAAGGCATTAGGAGGTGAGAACCACACCAATCTGCTCCTTTTCCTCACCCAGAGGAGCACATGAAATAACTCAGACAGCTCTACACATTTTTTCACTGTTATAAGAGAATCATACCCAACCGTCTTTATTCCAGAAGACAGATTAGAGGACAGTACTGTGACCAGGGCTAGGATAAGAAGAAGGAAAACCAGAGAAAGGAGGTCTAGGTCAGGCAGGGAAAGGAGGAGAAAAAGGTCCCACCGAAGTGCTGGTCAGCAAACCTCTGAAGATCAGCAGCAAGGAACATGTGCAGGTTAGCTTCTGTTTTCAGGTTCAGTCTGTGATGAGCCAACAGCCATGTGTCACAGTACGTTTAGTGATCACTATCCAGGAAACAAATGGAGTTTGTAGCAACAGTGCCACCACTGTGCCACCACTGTGCAGCCCCATTAAATTTCCAACTTCTACAAAGTTCTTGACTGAACCTGTGTTTTTATTAAGTTCAGTTTATTTTCATAGCAATTTGCATCAAATATTGTCATCAGACACTTTACAAAAAGTCATGCAAGTTCAACCAAACATATAAATTAATCCTGGTTATTAATCAGTATGATGAGCATGTGGCAACAGCAGATAATCACTGTTGCTGTACAACAATCCTTCATGCATGTAGTAACAGTGAAGAGGAAAACGTCCCCTTTAACAGGAAGAAACCTCCAGCAGAACCTGGCTCAATACAAGTGGTCAACTGCCATGGTTAACCGGAAGTTTGAGAAGACAGAACAGAAAAACAAAAAGAAACATATGAGCTAATGTAGGATTACTTTGTACGTCAACAATGAGTAAAAAGTTAAAGCAGGAGAGGAAGTACTGTTGATTGATGCAACATCTCAGCCAATGTCCTTCTCCAGGAAGAAGTCACAGCCAAACGGAATGCCAGACCAGATGTACCTTCATGGAGATAAAAATAACAGGGAAAACATAAAGTTAACATTTGAAGTAACAGCAAATAATGCAAACTGGAGAGTGGAAGAAGATAGCAGCCTGAGTCTGTAGCAGCATAATTACAAAGATGATTCAGGATAAACTCAGCCCTTCGAATGAAGCAGGTATCGTTGGGTCACCTTCTCAGTGACATTCAGTTTAAATCAGTTTTAGGAAAAAAAAACTGATTAATGAAAGTTGAACTTGCAATACTCACTGATATAGCTACATTATTTAATAGAAATATCTTTCATATGTTCTCAGTGGAGAAATTAGGAGTTATTGGTGGCAATGTGACAAACACATGAAAACATGCAGATGAATACAAAGTATTAAATGAGACAAATTAGGAATAAAAGGGGCAAATTAACAAGTTAAAAGAAAAATACTAAACATTTATCAAAAATAGCAGGTTATCCTGATCAGCATCAAATATATCGCAATTTTACTGAGTATTATGTTAGAAGCTGAAAGAGTCCTTCTGAAACGGTCAACACCAAAGTGATTCTCCTGCAGTGAGGCTATATGTAATATTTTCATATTACAAGGTTTAAAGTGAAACCTGGAAATTATGTTAATTAAAAAGGGTTTACAAGACATCTGGAAGTCTGTAGTGTTAAAAAACCATTCTGTCTTCCTCCAGATAGTTCAAAACCTTCCAAAAGTTCAACTCCGGTGGTTTCCAAGCAGTCAGCAAGGTGGCAGGTCTCCAAGGAGCTCTATCAGACCGAAAGCAACTATGTAGACATCTTAAACACCGTCCTCCAGGTGGGTGTTCTCTGTTAGCAGCTCCAACTCTTCTTCACACACTGGCTACCAGCTGGAGGGTGGGGGGATGGTATTCATCAGACAACCCAGTGAAGAAGAGCACAACTCTGTTCCTTTCTCCTCTGAATCCTTAAAACAATACTCTGCTCATGTTTTGTTCATGTTTTTGAGAAATAATTCAGCTTCCTCCCTGATTATTTTATACATGATGCAAAGCTTAGTTTTCCCTTCAAATATTATTGTATCCTGCAGTTATTTTTATTCAACCCACATAAATTATTTTTCAGATAATTACTTAAATATTAATTATAAATTAAGATAACCAGAGGACAGTACTCTACTGGAGATTCCATATTGGAAGGTTGCAGGTTCGATTCCAGCTTCCACTTAATTCCAGGTTGCCTACCAGGAATGTTCAGTTTATTTATCATAATGAACTCCAACATCAGTTAAACTGAAAATGTCAAAACAACCTCATGTTTCAATTAGAGATGTGCCGATCAGGTTTTTTCCTTCCGATTCCGATCACCAATAAGGGCGGATCACCGATACCGATCACATAATTATTATTTTTTTAATCATTAGCATTGCCGGTTACATTATGTGGAAAAAGGAACCATGAATTCACCTTAATTTAGACAAAAATTTGTTTTTAATAACTTTTTCCAAGAAAAAAACGAAACTGGCATTGTGCAAATTGTACTGAGATCAGTAATACTATCTTTAACAAACTAAAAACATGAAGAGGCTAAATAATGCAAAGAGTAAAAATAAAATAAAACCTCTCAAAATTGCCAACAAATTCAAGTATAAAACTTAACATTCAAAGGCAAATACAGGTTCCATTACAATAAACAATCCTGAGTTACAGAATGAAACCTTCCTGACAGCATGGCGGCTAGCTGATTACTGCTAGTTCTGATTGGCTGTTTCTGACTGAGTGGAGTAATTATGCGGAACAGGGAGGAGGCAGAAGAGGTTGATTATTTTTTCAGAGATTATCTGTCTCATGTTAGGACAGCGAAAGTTTTAATACATATGTAAAATTAATTTTTTTAAGTTATTCCGCCAAGGCTGCCCTTTGTCACCGATTCTGTTCATTACTTTCAAGGACAGAATTTCTAGGCGCAGCCGTGGTGTTGAGGGGATCCGTTTTGGTGGCCTTAGAATTGCATCTCTGCTTTTTGCGGATGATGTGGTCCTGTTGGCTTCATCAGATCGTGATTTGCAGCTCTTGCTGGAGTGGTTCGCGGCCGAGTGTGAAGCGGCCGGGATGAGGCTCAGTGCCTCCAAATCCGAGGCCATGGTCTTGAGCCGGAAAAGGGTAGAGTGCCTTCTCCAGGTCAGGGGGGTCGTCCTGTCTCAAGTGGAGGAGGAGATCTGTTTCACGAATGAGGGAAGAAGGGAGCGGGAGATTGACAGGCGAATTGGGGAAGCGTCTGCCGTAAAGCGGGCGCTGTACCGGTCCGTCGTGGTGAAGAGGGAGCTGAGTCAAAAAGCGAAGCTCTTGATTAACCGGTCGATCTACGTTCCCACCCTCATCTATGGTCATGAGCTTTGGGTCATGACCGAAAGAACGAGATCACGGATACAAGCGGCCGAAATGAGTTTCCTCTGCAGGGTGGCTGGGCTCTCCCTTAGAGATAGGGTGAGAAGCTCGGTCATTCGGGAAGGACTCAAAGTAGAGCCGCTGCTCCTCCATGTCGAGAGGAGCCAGTTGAGGCTCGGGCATCTGGTCAAGATGCCTCCTGGACGCCTCCCTGGTGAGGTGTTCCGGGCACGTCCCACCGGGAGGAGGCCTCGAGGAAGACCCAGGGCACGCTGGAGAGACTATGTCTCTCGGCTGACCTGGGAACGCCTTGGGGTTCCCCCGGAGGAGCTGGAAGACGTGGCTGGGGAGAGGGAAGTCTGGGCCTCCCTTCTGAAGCTGCTGCCCCTGCGACCTGACCCCAGATAAGCGGAAGAAGATGGATGGATGGATGGATGAAGTTAGATGCTGCAGCTTTAAACAGAGGTTCGGTGTGAGTCACTACCAGAAGTGACGTTCCATCTGTGAAATATTACTACCTGTAGCGCGTAGCAGCGGTTCAACAGCGAGAGCAGAACCAGCGTCTTACATCGCAGCTCGAAGACTTAAATAATTTAGCGAATTATTTGTTTAGCTTTCTGACCGTCATGCTAATCCGGGTGAGTGTTGTAGCTGTGCGCTGCTTTACCTGCTATCTGATCCTCCGTATGTCTTTTTTACTGCAGTGAGCCTCGATGTAGCCTAACTCCGTCAAGTATGGCATTGTTTTTATGCCATATTAGATTCATCGTGTTGATGTATTTTGACATGCTTCACCCCACGTGCTTCAATTTTCTGCCACAACACGCAAACTTCCCCATTCACTCAGTGCGTTATAGTTCCTCATCGCTTAGGATTTGTTGCCGCGCTTTTGCGCAGTGTGAAGGAAAGAGGAGACCAGCTGCACAGGCAGGCTACGAAATGAGAAGCAGGTGATCGGTTTGTGTGATCGGCAACAAGAGACTGTGATCGGCGATCACCAATCACACTTTTTCACGGAAATCGGCTGTTTATGATCGGTGGCCGATCGATCAGCACACCTCTAATTTCAATCCGTTAGTCTGAAACTCTTTACTTTACAAAGCTCAAAGCTCTGCTTTACTAAAGTAAATTTTTATTACTATTTATAATAAATGTGTCATTTTAACAAGGGGTGATTTGTGTTTATGAAAAAATGCACCATTGAACATTTCACCTCTAATCTTTAAGTCAAGTGGAGACAAAATCCCATAATAAAAGTTTTGTTTCTCACTCTGTGATTCTCCTGGCTGTTCACCAATCTTTTAAAAACCTGATGACTCTGATTTATTTGTCTGGGAGTTTGCTAATTAAATCAACAGCGGTGTGAACATATAATGTTAATGTTAAAATTGGTAGAATGATGTGAAACACAGGGAAGAAGGGGAGTGGGAGCTTTCTCCCAGCTGTAAACATGCTCTTCTCTCTGATAATCTCTGCAGCTTTTCAAGCATCCATTAGAAAAAGAGGGCCAGGTCGGCGGGCCCATCTTGGCCCAGGAGGAAATTAAGACCATCTTTGGCAGCATCCCAGAAATCTATGAGGTTCACACCAGAATAAAGGTAGTTTTTGATTGTCAACCAGATTTTCTGCTTGCGTAGTTGTCTCCTGGGTGATTGTGGAATTTCGGAATGTTTGATATATGCTTTCCAGAATGACCTTGAGGAGCTCCTCACAGACTGGTCAGAAAGCAGAAGTGTTGGAGACATCATTCTCAAATACGTGAGTTTAGATTTTTAACAGTAAGATGATGTTTTTACCCATGTATTGAAATATTTCTAGTGGTATTTGGTTATTTATGACACAATAAATCTGTACTAGAAGGTTTTTTTAATGTATAATTTTTTTTGCTCAGTCTAAAGAGTTGGTGAAGGCCTATCCCCCATTTGTAAACTTCTTTGAGATGAGCAAAGAAACCATTGTTCGATGCGAGAAACAGAAGGCCCGTTTCCATGCTTTCCTCAAGGTGAGTCTGTTCACTTGGTTTAGTCCTGTTGTGTTCAGGTCCACTAAATGAGAAAATGTTTGTTGCTTTGAGGACGTTTGTCTTTAAATGCTGCATGCTTCTGGAGATGAGGGAGCACGCCTTGCTCTCAGTCTTCATGTTTAGACCTGGGTTCCTTGGCTCTCTGCTGGTTTCCCTCTGTAATTGAAATAGTTCAGATATAACAGGAAACTGACTGGCAGAATCACACACAGAACACAGCAGAAGGCTTCTGCTGCACATCACAGTGCATTTCTTCATTTAAAGTTTTCAATTGTTTCATGAAGGTAACTTACTCTTGTAACAGTTATCCAAGATAATGATACCATTTCCTATTGTCCTGAAAGTAACTTGATCCTGTGGTGTTTGGATTAGGCATCAGGTTCAATCTTTTCTGGAAAAAGATGACTTAATTCCTCTGCTTTCCTCATGTCTTCCTAATTGAATGTGTATTTAAAAACTCTTGTTGAACCAACAGATTAACCAGGCCAAGCCAGAGTGCGGCAGGCAGACGCTTGCAGAGCTGCTCATCAGACCAGTGCAGAGACTGCCAAGTGTGGCCCTCCTCCTCAGTGGTAACACACACACACACACACACACACACACTATAAATATTTCCCTCTGACCTCCATGTTTATTGTTAATTTCTGGATTTGTTTCCTTCCACACCTGCCATCAGCCTGTTCTCTCTGCTGACTTTGTCTGTTCCTCTGAGCATGCTCTCTGTTGCTTGTGATGTTCATCTCCTCCTGCACACCTCTCATCCAACTTTCCCTTTTCATCCTCATTGTAGACATAAGGAAACACACATCAGATGACAACCCAGACAAGATAACTCTGGAAAGAGCAATAGAATCCCTAAAGGAAGTGATGACGTGAGTTGAAACAACTGACCTTTTACTTTTTTGTGTGCCAAACTTTTTTCAGCTGTTTCATCTGTTTTTGAAATCATTTAGACCAATAAGGTTAGAAGTCATCTGGTGATGATTAATAGATTACGTCTTAGGCTTTAAGGTAATAATATATATCTTTCAGGAGCCTAAGAGTTGTTTTCTAGTACAAATTTTATTTCTGTGAAGTTTTGGTCAAATTCTATTTAATAAAACAAAAAAATGATCTCATGAAAAGGATTAAATAAGACATTTGCCAATATCTAAGTTTGTTTTTATCATTCTATCCGTTTCTCTGCAGATCAATGCTCCATGAGGTTGTGGTTTTAAATGCTGTAAAGAAGCATGATGTCATGACTGCAGGATGCAGTTGTAACCTCATGGTGTTTTCTAGATTTATTTTAATTATATATTTTTATTTTCAACTAAACAAAAAATACTTGTTATACCTTTTATAACTATTATCAACTTCTATCAGGTTATTTTAATTTTGGAGAGAAAATGTATAATTCCTGGTGCCAAAAGTGGTACAAAACGCGAAGAACATTTAGAAGATGAAGCAGAATTTTTGAAAATCATGTTATGATATTATACTCTGTAATTTCCAGAGGTGCAGATATGAAACGTTCCTTCTTTTTAGAGCTGCAGCTCAGTAAGGTGTCTTCCTGACAAGCCACATCTAATCTGTCTTGATTGGATTGTTAAACTGACCAATCAGCTGAGATGAAGAAACATCTAGTCATAATTCTTATTTGCAAGTTGAAACTCGCTTAGTTTTTTTTTCTTTTTGCTTCATATCTGTAAACAGACCTTAACTAAAAATGTAACGTGTGTAATTACAAATACAAACCTTTTTCTAAGCTTAAATTATTATGTAGAAAATGAAACTGTCAGTTCTTTTTCTGTTTAAAAAGTGTCACAATGTATCCACAACGACACATACAGTTTACTGGAAAAAAATGTACTGTAAATATTTTACATTTTCAGGAAACATGCACAAAGCAGAGTTCCCCTGCTTTTTTTATTTCACATGGGTACATAACTGAATTCACACCTGCAGTCTGGTTTCCAAGCACAAAGTGCATGAGTGGAAGTTGTCCCACGAAGAGGGTTCAGAGTTAGACGTCTGGTTCCAGATGTATTTACTGGATGGTGGCACCTTTGCAAAATGGGAGGATTTCCCATCCGATGTCAAGATTTTATTTGTTTTTGATGGTGACAGATATTCAATTAATTTAAAGCAAATTTCTTTACATTTAAAGGAAAAATTGGAATGCAAATCTGTTTAAAATAGAAAGTGATTTGTTTTATCTAGTTGTTGACTGGCGTTCTCCTTTATACCTCTCTGAACTCTGCAGACACATCAATGAGGACAAGAGGAAGACTGAAGGCCAGAAACAAATCTTTGATGTCGTCTATGAAGTTGATGGATGTCCTGTAAGTTTGCAGATTGCTGCTGTCGGCATGTTTTCTATCATACAGTAATTTAGCCGTCTACCTGTCTGTTAACCCCCCCGTTATGTTCATTTCTGAGGTACAGAAATAGTGTTCCTGGGTCAGTTTGACCCATGGAGCCTTTAATCGTGCAACAGTGTCAGAAACCAAAAAAATCATCCAAAACATTTTTGCATCTGATTAATAATTATTAAAAGCAATTATAACCATTTCAATCAGTATTTGTGCAATTACGTTTTTTTTTTTTTTATTTCTCACAAATAAAGGATCAATGACAACAATTTACTCATTTGGAAATAAAAAATGTAATTTACTTTTATTTATGTCCACTGAAACACCCTACACACAAAAAACAATTATCTTTGAAAATTATCTTTCATAAAAAAAAAATTATATTACAATTTTAATCATTTTTCAAGGGATGATCTTTATAATTGAACTTGAGACACGTATACTGTTCTGGGTCAAATTGACCTGCTGATTAAAATCAAGACAAATGAGTCATGCAGAGAGTATTTATGTTTTCCCCCCACTTCTGCTGAGTGTCCACTCATTGTGGGTGGTGTTTGCTCACAGGAACAGAAAAGGTTCCCATCAAAAGTTGTATTTCTCGCAGTATTGTAGTGAAGTAAAGAAAATGGTGAGAAAGTGGGCTTGTGTGTTCACATGTACATGTATGTGTGTGGTGTGTGTATGTGGTGAAATATGATTCATAGTTGCAAGGAAACTTGTAGAATTAAAAAAGTTTTGACCTTTTTTACCCTTCAACGTGACTCCCGGGTCAAATTCCAACAGGTTGCAGATGTCTAAAATGAACTATTTTCAATTTACATGTAGAGTGTACCTATTAAAACAAATGGAAAAAGTTTCATGTAGAAATAATACTTCCAACAATTTAAAAAAAAATTGTAAACTATAAAACGGGTCAATTGGACTCGCAACATAACAGGAGGGTTGAAGCATCTAGCAGTGGGCAGCAATGAGCTGTATATCACAGCTCACATAACTTGTTCCTTTTGTTGTTTTGTTCTCAGGCCAACCTACTGTCGTCCCATCGCAGCCTGGTGCATCGAGTGGAAACCATCGCTCTGGGAGACGAGCCGTGTGACCGCGGCGAACACGTCACACTCTTTCTTTTTAACGACTGCCTGGAGGTGATGACACATGAATCTGAACTTCATTATCATTATGTTCTCATATCTGACCAATGTTTTAGTCCTACTCATCTGCCTGTAAAGGGGTTTGAAGGATTTTTCCAGCTGTTTCTTTCAACATGACACAAAATTAATGAGCGGAAACAAAAAAATGATAGCTGTAGGATCAAACGAATGAGATGTTTTTGTCATTGCGATGAACAAGATTTTTTTTTGTTATCAGTTTGTTTCAGTTGAATATATGCCAGGATGTTGCACTGCTGAGTTTTGTGGAAACTTTAAAGAACCACCTGAATATTTACCAGCCAGTTGGTACCTGGTACCTTGTGATGCTAAAGTAGCCAGGTCCCCCCAAACTAAACCCCCAATCAGCTTTTCTTGCATATAAGTAGAATAAATTGTTTCCTTTTTTTTTTTACATATTTATTAAACTGCTGTTCAATGTGCTAATGGGAGAAAAAAACTTACTGTTCCAGAAAAACATTTTATCCTTGGTGTCCATACTGACTAGCCTTAGCATTCATAGCAGACTCTGCTTTGGTGAACCTGCTGTACAGCAGCAAAAAGGGGGGCGGTGGGGGGGTCACCAGGGGGATTGGCAGCGCTAAGTCCCTCCTCCGGGTTCTGATTTATCATCTATTTGCTCAGATAACAGCAGTTGTATAATAGCTTGATAACAGCTGTTTGACCCTTAGTAGCCCATGTGTGTCCAGTCTGTCAGTGCGGTCACAGGAACTGTGTGTTAATTAACACAAGTCAGCAGAAAGGACAAGATGAGTTGAGAAGCGGTGCTGATTCAGGAGTGAGAGACACCTCCTAATCAGCCGGAGGCATGCATGTGTGTCCTGACCGGCTGTTTCACACAGCCTGCATGTAGACCAGCTGCTTTCACAGAGGGTGATCTCTCTTCTCCCCTCAATCATCACTAACTGTTGATTTCATCTCAACCTGTAATGTGTTTTGATTTTTGTCCTCCGTCTCTTCGCTCTGGCCACGTAATTAATGTGACAGTAATGACTTGCATCATTTACCTCCATGAAAGGGTCATTGATTTATTAAGTAAACCTCTGCAGCTTTTCACACATTCCTACCTGCACCCACACACACAGACTGAAACTTTGAAATTGGCTCTGTTTTTCTTTCTCTCGCATTGCTGTCTTATGTTTGTGGAACTGCGTGTCTGCAGATTGCCAGGAAGCGTCACAAAGTGATCAATACTTTTAAAAGTCCAGTGGGGCAGCCCAGGCCTCCTCCTCCACTCAAGCACATCGCTCTCATGCCGCTGTCGCAGATTCGCAGAGTGCTGGACCTGCACGACACTGAAGGTGACTCACATTAAGCACATTAACCCCTCATGTGAACATGTATTAAGCCAACTTTAAAGATACAATTAGTCTTTGGACTGCTAGGTCACTCCAGTTTCCATTGCGCATATAGTCAGGCTGTCATGCAACTATGTAAAAGGGAGGTAGCCATCGAGATGTATATATATGTATGTGCAGGGTTTCCCCCAGTGTATTATAAGCATGGCGACCCGCCATGCTTTGCTAGCCCCGCCGCCAGGCTTAGCGTTGCGCCGTTTCAGCTGTTTGGGAATCCCCTCGGTAATTTCCCCTCAGAAAGCAGGTGGAGAATCCACGCTTTCTGATTGGCTGCCTGTCACATTCAGCGTTAAGCCGTGACCGACGCCACGACCGACAGGCTTAGCACGTTTTCTGGGGGAAACCCTGTATGTGTATATACACTCCTGATCAAATTCTTAAGACCAGTCAAAAAAATTGCAAGAATTTGCATTTGCACTATTGGATCTTAAGAAGATTCTAAGTAGAGCTTCACAATGTTAAAAGAAGAAATCAGCGTAAGAGACAAAAAACTTTTGAGCGGGGAATTAATTGAAAACTGCATTTTTTCAGATGATCAAAAGTTTAAAACCCGAAAACCCCCCCAAAACAGAAATCAAAGTGTCAAAAAAAAGGACTCGGTAATGAGTAGCTCCACCATTCTTGTTGATGACTTCAAACAATCGTTTAGGCATGCTTGATGACAGTGTTTCCGGGAGGCTAGTCGGAACATTGCTCCAAGTGTTGAAGATGGCTTCACAAAGGGCATCCACTGTCAAGAACTGATGCCCATTTTTGTAAACTTCCCTTGCCATCCATCCCCAAATGTTCTCAATTGGGTTTAAATCCGGGGAACATGAAGGATGGTCCAAAAGAGTGATGTTATTCTCTTAGAAGAACTCTTTTGTCAGGCAGGCTTTGTGAACTGCAGCATTGTCTTGTTGAAAAACCCAATCATTACCACACAGACGAGGGCCCTCACTCATGAGGGATGCCCGCTGTAACATCTCTGTTTGACGCCCCTGCACAACCTGAAGCTCCATTGTTCCATTGAAGGAAAACACACCCCAAATCATGATGGCGCCCCCACCACTGCGTTGTGTAGAAAACATCTCAGATGGGATCTCCTTGTCATGCCAGTAACGTTGGAAGCCATCAGGACCATCAAGGTTAAATTTTTTCTCATCAGAGAAGACAAGTTTCTTCCACCTTTCAATGTCCCATGTTTGGTGCACCCTTGCAAAGTCCAAACAGGAAATTTTGTGGTGTTGAAGAAGACGTGGCCTTTGAAGACGTTTTTCTGAAGCCCTTCTCTCACAGATGCTGTCTGATGGTTATTGGGCTGCAGCCAGCACCAGTAATTAATTTGGGTAGAGGATCGTCCCAGCCAATCGAATCCTGCGGCTCAGAGCTGGTGACATTTTTTTGGGTCTGCCACTTGACTTTTTTTGTTCCATAACCCTCAGGATCATTTAAAAAATGCAAAATGACTGTCTTACTGCATCCAACCTCAGCAGCAATGGCACGTTGTGAGAGGCCTTACTTATGCAGCTCAACAATCCTACCACGTTTAAAGTCGGTGAGCTTTTTTGCTTTTGCCATCAGGAGGTCTTGACAGTGTAAAGACTTGACAGAAAATGACATGGAATCCAGATTTTTGCGCAGCTTTTGGCTTTTAAAGACTATGGTCTTAAACTCTTGATCAGTTGAAAATCGTGTATGAGTGTAAATGCAGTTTTCAGAAAATTCTGCTCAAAAGTTCTTGTCTCTTGCACTGATTTTTTTCCTTTAACATTGTGAAGCTCTACTTAGAACCTTCTTAAGATCCAATAGTGCAAAAATATTAATTCTTGCCATTTTTTGACTGGTTTTAAGATTTTTATCAGGAATATACTGTATGTGTCATATATATATATATATATATATATATATATATATATATATATATATATATATATATATGTATGTATAGTTCCCTATTGTCTGTGACATTTGCTGAGCACATTGTCTGTTGAGGCTTTGTCCTTGATGTATTTATGGATCTTGGATGTTTCATCCTGGACAGTGGCTCTCACACTCGCTAGTCCTCTGCCTCCTTCCTGACGGCTTGTGTACAGTCTCAGGGTGCTGGATTTGGGGTGGAACCCTCCATGTATGGCTTAGTAGGTTCCGAGTCTTAACATCCGTGGCCTTTATCTCTTCCATTGGCCAGCTAATTATTCCTGCAAGGGGATCTGATTACTGGTAAGGCATAGCTATTTATTGCATGGATCTTGTTCTTGCCATTGAGCTGGCTTCGCAGGACTTGCCTTATTCGTTGGAGGTATTTGGCTGTGGCTCCGTTCCTTGTGACCTCATCAAGGTTGCCATTTGCTTGTGGTATTCCCAGGTACTTATAACTGTGCTTTATGTCTGCTATTGTTCCTTCTGGGAGTGAGACCCCTTCTGTGCGGACGACCTTCCCTCTCTTTGTAACCGTCCGACCACACTTCTCTGGCTGAATGACTTCCCAATGTCAGTGCTGTAGATCCTGGTGGTGTGGATCAGTGAGTCAATATCTCGCTCGCTCTTGGCATACAGCTTGATGTCATCCATGTAGAGGAGGTGACTGATTGTGGCCCCAATTCTTGAGTCGGTATCCGTAGCCAGTCTTGTTGATGATTTGGCTGAGGGGGTTAGGCCTATGCAGAACAGCAGGGACAGAACATCTCCTTGGTATATGCCACATTTGATGGACACTTGTGCAAGTGGTTTACAGTTGGCTTCAAGGGTGGTTTTTCCACAGCCCCATCGAGTTTGCAATGAAGGCTCTTAGAGTCCTATTGATGTTGTACATCTCTAAGCATTCAATGATCCAAGTGTGATCCATGAAAAGAAAGCTAAAGCTAAACAAATAACCCGCTAAATTATTTAAGTCTTCGAGCTGCGATGTAAGACGCTGGTTCTGCTCTCACTGTTGAACCGCTGCTCCGCTACAGGTAGTAATATTTGACAGACGGAGCCACTTCTGCTCCACCTGGTAGTGAGACTCACACCGAACCTCTGCTTAAAGCTGCAGCATCTAACTTAAAAAATAAATTGTACATATGTATTAAAACTTTCGCTGTCCTAACATGAGACAAATAATCTCTAAAAATTAATCTATCTCCTCCCTGTTCTGCATAATTAATCCACTCAGTCAGAAACAGCCAATCAGAACTAGCAGTAACCAGCTAGCTGCCATGCTAACGGGACATTTTCATTCAGTATCTCTGGATTGTTTATTGTAATCAAACCTTTGAATGTTAAGTTTTATACTTTAATATTTTTGGCAATGTTGAGAGGTTTTATTTTGGCTCTTTGCATGATTTAGCCTCTTCACAGCCTTCATATGTTATCAGTCTGTTAAAGATAGTATTATTTATAGCAGTTCAATTTGCACAATGCCTGTTTTGTTGAGTTTTCTTCTTGGAAAAAGTGCAATTCAATCAGGGATTTTCCCTGACTGGGAGCATATCGCTGAATGTGACAGCCAGCCAATCAGAAAGCACGGATTCTCCGCCTGCTTTCTGAGGGGAAATTACCGAGGGGAATCCCAAACAGCTGAAACGGTGCAACGCTAAGCCTGGCGGCGGGGCTAGCAAAGCATGGTGGCCCGCCATGCTTATAATACACTAGGGGAAACCCTGTGTAATGTTGAATTATTTTTATGTATTTCATACTGCTGCTAATTGGTATGTATTACTGGATTGGATTAGTCGCTTTGTGATTCATTGTGTCCAGAAAAACATTTATCCCAATACAGGACAAGCAGAAATCTGTCACAAAAATATTAGTAGCACCACCATTTGTTATCAGATCAGGATTTCCCCCAGTGTATTACAAGCCTGGTGGCCTGCCATGCTTTACTAGCCTCGCCGCCAGGCTAAGCATCGCTTGTTTACGTTTCTAGGAAAAACAAATTGCTATTTTAAAAAAAAAATCTAAATTACAATCCTAAGCCCTCTGCAAGCGTCTCTTTTGTCTTACCATTTCACTAGCAGAGCAGATTTATTCCTAAATGATTGGTAGATAATAGATAGGTTTATTGTTTATGCATTTAAACCCGACTGCTCGCGAACCAATCACACAGCTGGCCCCTCTGCGCTTTGCATCGCACGCTGCTTTACCTCTGCGTGATCGCAGGTTCAGCCCGGTGAGGAGATTTCGCGCCCTCTGGTCTGTAACACATCACGCTGATTTTATATTATTTTATTATTTTTAGTATTATGTTTCCGGTTACACGATGCATCAAATCATTTGAAATGCGTTGTCTACTTGGCGTTAATGCGCACGGCCGTGCGAAGATCTGAGAAACTCCTCCCATAAACTCGACCAACCAGAATAGTCTCTTGACGATTATTAAAAACTCAACAGACACAAAATGGAAGAGCTACTAAAGCCACATTAGCAGCATTAAATTAAATTTCCCATTTGTTGCGCATCTCTGGTAGTGCAGCAGATTACCTCATCATGCAGGGCCTGTTCAAGGCTGTATGAGGCCTTGAGCAGAATTTGATTTAGGGGCCCTTTTTGCTGCTAAAAATATCAGCACCTCTAACAGCTTCTGTGTTTGATTTGGTGAAATATGGGAGAAGGGAGTAGTTTAATTGGCCTGCCTAAAAAGGTATTTGTAGATTCAAAGATTAAACTCACAGCATCATATTGTTGCTATGGTAACAAAACAATCTAACTATGAATATTGTTCTTTTAAGTTTTACAAAGTAAACTTGCCAACTCCTTAAAATCTTGGATCTAAATGTTAAACAATTTAAAATCTTTTAATTTATGTATGCCTAAACAATTGACTAAAATTTAACAGCATTGATAATCTCAATAAACAATTGTTACATTTATGGATCTGTGGTCTGTTTTAAAATATTAGTGTTTATGGGGCCCCTGAAGTCCTGGTGGAGCTCCTGACTTAATTTAGATTAAACAGAAGTTCAATTTGTTGTTTTAAGACTAGTTGTGGGTTTAAATAGCATTTCACTGGAGATATTTTCCTGTAACATATAATTACACAGTAATACTTTTACATTTCCTGTCAACTTAACATCTTTTAATACAAAAACATGGTAGACCGCCGGTGGACCGCCTTGACGCCCCGACCACCGGGCTTAGCAAGTTTTCTGTGGGAAACCATGCAGATATATTGTTAAATACGACTTAAAATAAAGAGGAGAGAACTGATGTTTGTTAAATTCTCCATGATACAAATCTATAAACCGTTTGTTTTCTGAAGACCACCTATTTTCAGATCTACCTCCTTTTAGTCATGTTGGCATTGACTACTTTGGTCCTATTGAAGTAAAAAGGGGACGAGCTCAGGTGAAACGATGGGGAGTTGTATTCACCTTTCTGGTGAGTCGAACTGTCCACCTGAAGATGGCACATTTCTTAACTACTGACTCATGCATAAATGCTATACGCTAGAGATCAGGTTTTTTCTTGCAGATACCGATTCCGATCACCCATGAGGGTCGATCACCGATACCGATCATATACTAATTTTTTTAATCATTAGCACTGCCGGTTACATTATGTAGAAAAAGGAACCATGAATTCGCCTTAATTTAGACAAAAATTTGTTTTTAATAACTTTTTCCAAGAAGAAAACTAAACAGGCATTGTGCAAATTGTACTGCCATCAGTAATACTTATCTTTAACAGACTGAAAACATGAAGGCTCTGAAGAGACTAAATAATGTAAAGAGTAAAAATAAAATAAAACCTCTCAACATTACCAAAAACGTAAAGTATAAAACTTAACATTCAAAGGCAAATACAGGTTCCATTACAATAAACAATCCTGAGTTACAGAATGAAACCTACCTGACAGCATGGCGGCTAGCTGATTACTGCTAGTTCTGATTGGCTGTTTCTGACTGAGTGGAGTAATTATGCAGAACTGGGAGGAGGCAGAGGAGGTCGATTATTTTTTCAGAGATTATCTGTCTCATGTTAGGACAGCAAAAGTTTTAATACATATGTACAATTTATTTTTTTAAGTTAGATGCTGCAGCTTTAAACAGCTGTTCGCTGTGAGAGTCACTACCAGGTGGAGCAGAAGCAAAGATCCGTCTGTGAAATATTACTACCTGTAGCGCGTAACAGTGGTTCAACAGCGAGAGCAGAACCAGCGCCTTGCATCGCAGCTCGAAGACTTGAATAATTTAGCGGGTTATTTGTTTAGCTTGCTGACCGTCATGCTAATCCGGGTGAGTGTTTGTAGCTGTGCTTTACCTTCTATCTGATCGCTCCATATGTCTTTTTTTACTGCAGTGAGCCTCGATGTAGCCAAACTCCGTCAAGTATGGCATTGTTTTTATCCCGTATTAGATTCGTCGTGTTGATGCATTTTGACGTGATTCACCCCACGTGCTTCAATTTTCCGCCGCAACACGCAAACTTCCCCATTCACTCAGTGCGTTGTAGTTCCTCATCGCTTAGGATTTGTTGCTGTGCGTTTGTGGAGTGTGAAGGAAAGAGGAGACCAGCTGTACAGGCAGGCTGCGAAATGAGAAGCAGATGATCGGTTTGTGTGATCGGCAACAAGAGACTGTGATCGGCAATCACCAACCATACACTTTTTCACGAAAATCAGCCGATTTTGATCAGTGGCCGATCGATCGGCACACCTGCACTATACGCAGATTTATCTGCAGAAGAGGATCTGTGATGAGCATCAGAAAAGACTGTGGGACAAACTTTGTGGGAGCACAAAAGGAATTAAAAGAAGCGTTAAGAGAGCTAAATCATCAGAAAATCCAAAGCACTCTCTTAGTAGAAGGAATAAAATGGATTTTTAACCCTCCTTCTGGGGCTCACCACAGTGGAGTCTGGAGACATATTCTAATCAAAAAACCCTCACATCTGTTCTAAAGGAACAAACACTGGATGATGAAACCCTGTCAACTATGTGAAGTGGAAGCCATCCTAAATGACAGGCATCAATAACTTAAGTATCAAATGACCCCAATGACTTAGAACCACTAACACCAAACCATTTACTTCAGCTGAAAGGAAAAGCAACCATACCACCAGGAGTCTTCAAAAAAACTGATCAATATTCAAGAAGAAAATGGAGATAAGCACAGTATCTTACAGATTTTTTCTGGAGACGTATCTGGAGAGTATCTCCCACTCATGCAAGAGCGAATCAAGTGGAACAGCAAAAAGAGGATCTTCAGCCCTGGAGATCTGGTTGTTCTTGTGGATAACTCGGCACCAAGGAGCGCATGGACAATAGACCGTGTTATGAAGACTTTTTCTAATGCCAAAGGCTTTATTAGAAGCGTTTTGGTGTAAACCAAAGCTAATGTCATCCAGCGACCAATAGATGAACTCTGTCTTTTAATGGAGGCAGCAGGATGAAATAAAAGACTTGTCTAATCTTTACTATGGACTGCTTTAAGTATTAGAAATATATGGACAAATGGATTATGAATATTGATTTTTGAAAATCATAATTAAATTCGTGTAATGTTTTTGCTAGATATTTGGCTGTTGTGAATATTATTTTGTAATTGTTACAACAATTAAGGGCCCGGATGTTGGAGTCTATTAAGAATTAGATAAATGTATTTTTTGCTAATTGATTAAGTTCCACAGATTTAAAGCCATGTGAATGGTAAATCTATTATAGGCCTGTCGCGATAAACGATAAATTGATTAATCGTGCGAAAATCTTATCATAAGTAAAATAAGTGCTGAAATGCGCTGTTTCAGCTGTTTGGGATTCCCCTAGGTAATTTCCCATCAGAAAGCAGGAGGAGAATCCACGCTTTCTGATTGGCTGCCTGTCACATTCAGCGTTAAGCTCCCAGTCGGGGAAAATCCCTGATTTAGATCAGAGCGGCTACTATGAATGCCTTTGGAAGTTTTAAGTAAACCTGGAGATTATTTTTTGTTGTTTTTATAAGTAAAAGAAACTCCTTTGAAACAGGAAAAATCTCTGAGTTCTTTTTATTGTTTTTGAGTTAGTCGAAAACCTCCTCCTGAGGGACTACTCTGGCATTTTTGTTTTCTGGACCTTTTGTGATGCAAGAGTGGCCATATCATGTGTGTATATATATATATATATATAATATATTATATATATATATACTCTCACACACACCTGTGGAATTTGATTTAATGGTTTCAGCATACATAAATTAAGATTTAAATTGGTTAACATTTAAATTTTAGATTTTAAGGAGCTGTAAAAGTTCAAAGAACAATATTCAGAGTTAGATTGGCTTGTTACCACAGCAACAATCAGATGCTGTGACTTTAACAGAGTTTGAGCTCTGTCTGTTCACAAATACAAATTAGTAAACTGTAATTAATAATTTATTGCTTTTTAGGTTGGCCAATTAAACTGCTCCCCTTCTCCCAGATTTCACAAAATCTAATACAGAAGCTGTTGGAGGTGTGCATGTTTTTAGCAGCAGGTGGGGCCTCTAAGTTAAGTTCTGCTCACACCTCGTATAACCTTGGACTGGCCCTGCATGATGAGTTAAAACCGCTGCACTGTGCAGCGATGCACAACATACAGAAGAATTAATTCAATGCTACTATTGTGGCTTTAGTAAGTCTTCCATTTCATGTCTGAGTTTTTAATAAGAATCATAGAATCTGTTCTGGCTGCTCACATTTGAGGGACGAGTTTTTCAGATCTCCCTGCAGCCGTGCACATTAACCCTGGCTGACTAAGTAGACATTAGGCATTTGATATGATTTGGTGCACTGTTTAACCCTAAAAATAATACTAATAATAATAGCAATACAATAATAATGAACCAGCGTGATGCGTGACTGAGGCGAGCGCGAAAGCTCCTCACCGGGTTGAACCTGCATGGCGAGATTAGCGCTGGTTCGTTAACCACTAACGCTCCGGCGAACCGGGACCATAGACATAAACTTTACAGGGAAGACAGAGCCACACACTGAGCAGAGTGTTGAGATGTAAACGCCATACATAATTCTGCCCACATTACAAAGATAAATCATTCTCACCACTTGCTTAATGCGCAAATGGCTGCAAACAGACACGCGACTACTAGTTATTCCTGCGGTTCACATAGAGCTGCGCAACCAGAGCTAACACAGTTCATTCTAAACTCTTACCTTGATATAGAGTTCTCCGAAGAAAAATAACTACCCACACTGGGTTGATGTAAATATATCCATACTGGGTCAGCCTGTATCCAGTTCCGAAAGGAGGCGCGCGGGACCCGCCCTGAGGTAAACTTAATAAAGCAGCAGAGGTGCCAGCTGTGTGATTAAATAAACCTGTTCCGTGAGTGAAACGCTCAGAACTTGTAATTCGGCTTAAATATTTATCAAAACAAACAAAAACAAAAAATTAAGTGATTATTTATTTCAATTTCAATTTATTAAATTTTTTTTTCAATTACTTGTTTTATTTTATTTTTTCCAATAATTTTTTCTAAAAATTAAAACCCTTAGCTTGGCCGGGGGCCTAGGAAAACATGGTTGTCCGCCATGTTTTGACAACTTCTTTTCAAAGTTGAGTGTAGCTTATTTTCAGGTGTGCTCAATAGTCTGGAAATAATGGTACATCTTCTGATACCCAACGGTAATCTCAGGTCTTCATTTTCCTGTCTGGCACTTACAAACTGGGATCTTTGTTTTCACTTTGAATTAATCCTAACTCTATATTTCTACCCAGTTTGGAGAGTTTCTTAGCATTTTAATCAATGCTATTGCTCTTCTCCCATTATATCATAAGTATGCATCTTGTTTACAGTTTTGTCACGTTCTTTTTTTTTTTTTAACTTGTATATTTGTACAGTCCTTTTATTCCTTTAAACTTTCATGCGTCTGAATCAGTGTGAATGTCCCTTACTCCTGTTTGCCTCTCTTCCTCTTTCTCAGAGTGTGTAAATGCATTTGCCCTGGTGGTACATCCTCCTACTGAACAGGAGAACTTGTTGTTCAGCTTCCAGCTGGCCGGAGAGGAAATGGTTAAACATGACTGGCTGCGTACTCTGTGTCGTCATGTTGCCAACACCATCTGCAGAGCTGATGCGGTGAGATGTCACCCCCACGAAAGCACACTCTCACACAGACACAAATTAAAAGGAGGAAAAATTCAGACACACTGAGACGAGAGCAGAGCTCTAATAGCTCATCCTCACGAACTTGTTTTTCCACACTTCAAAGTGAAAAAGTTTTCCTCACAATCAAATTGATGTCATGCTTTTTTCTTTCACCCTAATGTCAAACTGGAGAAGGTATTTTAGAGCCCATCTTGATAGTTGTGGATGAGGAAATGTTCAAGGTCAACTGCATATTTCCATAGATTTGGCTCTAGTATTTCACTGCCACCACTAAAGGGGCAAGTACTCAACAAAAAAAGGGCACATCTAACCACATTCTAGGACAGAATATTAACAAAACCACACATCTTTCAGAGTTTAATTAACAATGATAAATTACAAAATTGAGATGTACTATCAAAGCTAAGGAAAATCTCTATAGAACATACAACTATGCATATGCAAGATATTTTATTAGTAATTTCTTTCTGCAGGTCTATTTTGTTATAGGAAAATATTGCAATATTTAAACCTGCAATTTAGCAAGATATGTAAAGCAGAGCTGGACCACCAGACATATTTAGTCTTTACAGAATTACACTATTAAAAATATAAACAAGGGCACAATGCAACCTTTGGTGTACTGTACACGCAGCCTGTTTGCTACACTTGCAGTGGAGATGAAGACGGTCCATTCAGGAAAGCAGAGCTGCATCAAAACTTTAATGTGGAACTGCAGAAAAAAGAAACAAAAAAAGACAAAATTTAATTGTTAATGCATGTCACCATGAGAAAAACCTACTGCGTTTTGCTTAAAAAGCTTTTTTTTAAATTAAAGTCACACATTTTTGTTTCATGATAAAAATTATTTGCAAAACAAACTTATTTGTGCATGTCATAAATCTTTTCTTGCTATTCTAAGTTTTTGTTTGTGACTCAAAGTTTTGCTTGTGATTCTTACATGACATCGTGGGCAGAGCCCAAAATTGCAACAAAAGATTTCTGGTGTGTACAAATAAAATAACTTTGGCAAATAACTTTCTAAGTTCACAAGAAAACAATCTAAGTTTTTAAAAAGTTAACAAAACTTTTTTTTTTTTTTTTTTTTAATCATTGCAGTTCCAAAAGTTTTGATTACTATTTTATTCTACTTACCTGAGGTTACTTTTCTTTTCATTGAATAATTTGGAGAGAAAAAATGAACTGCATACTCTGAACCAGACCATAAACTTAAAGTCTGGTTTGAGTTTTTTCCCCTTCATTTATGACACACTTTTATCACATACATTATCTATCATGGTAATTCACAGTGAGTTATTTTTAATTCTAAATATCCTTGTTGGACTTTATTTAAGTGTTATTTTCCTTCAAGATGCATTTACCTAACGCAAGAATAAATTAAATGTAAATTAAGCAGCAAAAGAAATTAGGAGACATATATCCATTATGGAGATGATAGGTTTTGGACGGGCGTTGTGCCCCTATTGCATAAGCAATACTGAAGAATGACTGATATTAATGATACAGGGAAGAAGCTTTTCAGTTATCTAGCTTTGCTAGCAAAGTTGTTAGCTAGCAGCTAGCTAATAACACATCAACAACAGTCTGTATGATAAAAATACTGAATCGATAGTTTTAAGAACAGTTTTTCCTCACCTGACTGTCTCCTCCCACTCAGTAGGCCTGTCAGTGTCTGTTGTATTTCATTACCTCTCTGCTTAAACCGTTACTCCGTGCTGAAGCAGAAACAATACTTCAACGTTTTCCGTCATCTGACAAGTAGCAACTCCACTTTATTCACCAAAAACATAATTTTTTTTAATTCACCAAAAACTGTTCGGTAATCTGGAACGTTCTCTACGTTGAGCTCCAGTTAGCCGCCTTATCGCACTGTGTGAGAGGCAACTGCCTTATGCGTCACAGGCAAAAGGTCAAAGGCAACAAGGTGACCAGCTTATTATGTTGTACAAAAACCCCCCAACAAAAAACAAATAATTTTAGTACATATTATGTGTCAGAAGAGGGCTTAGGAAATAATACAAAAAAAAATAAAAAATTTGACCAAAAGGGGCAGGTGCTCAAGCCCCCCTAGCTCCCCCGGAGCATTCTGACTCTGGTAAATGAAACCAAGCTGCTGCACTTAGGAGAGCAGGCAGCAGGGGGTGTTGTTGTCCTCCATTCGTTGTGTCGCCCCACAGCTGCATTCCTAATTCTTTTTCACTGGGTCAGCGTTGCAGTGTGAATACCAACAAGACAGAGCTTCTCTGGTTAAAAAGCCTCTGCAGAGACAAATTTCCCTCTGGATGTGAGCTCTGCCTTGCATCCTATTGCTGCTCCGTCTCTTCCTGTTGGTTCTGCTGTGGCTATCTCCACTGATCACACTCTCCAGGTTCAGACTGATCTGATTAAGTTTAAAGTTGTTTTCATTTTTGTCTTGTAACCAGGAGGATCTGATTCAGTGCACAGAGCCAGACTCACTGCAGGTCACCACTAAGGATATGGACAGCACACTAAGCAAAGCTTCCAGAGTCATTAAGAAGACCTCAAAAAAGGTAACTGTTCATTCCTATGACTATAACTGGCAGCTTCTACTAAGTACACCACATACATAGGTCACGATAGGCCCATCCCTTTAATAATAAAGTCCAGACATTGGGTTTGAATATCTGCAGATTAAATTTTTTTGATTTAGATATGATCATGTGAGGTACAGACAAAAATATGTAATAACCGGTTTACTTGGATCCAAAAATTGTCTTAGCATATCTGTTCTGAATGGTGTTGTATGCAGCTTGAACATCATTCAGAATCTTTTATTTTTTTTACATATTTCCTAAAATTGTCACCATGTTGTGACGGTGTGTTATGAGAAGTGTCGAGGTGATTGACAACACCAAGACCCGCCTCACCACAGTGAAAAAACCCCATTGACTGTCGCCTCACTAACTACATATGAACAATGAAATTAAGTAATAGCCCTTAAATTTACCAAGTCACTTCATTCTGCTGTATGATGGGTAGGAACTCCTAATTCCTACCCATCATCCCGTCTTATTTAGTTGCTGTAATTCAGCAGTGGTTTTCCTCCTCATCTCTAAACTAGGTCTGGGTGATGTGAGAAAAATGTAATATCGCGATATATTTTTGCTATATGATACCATAATATAAATCGAAATATTCTTAAATGAGCTTCAAATTGATTTTAAACAATAGACTCCTTGCAGCATGATGTCACCATGCATGTTGCTGCCCCTGTTTCCTTGTTGGACTGAAAGTAAGCTCATACACAGTCCAGTCACATTAATGTGACCATCTGTCAAAAGCCAGAATAACCACCTTTCGCAGAGCGAACTGCTACGAGACGTGCAGGAAGAGAGTCACTTAGGTCCCTGAAGGTCTTCTCTGGGATGTTGAGCCATGCCGACTCTAATGCCGTGGCCAGCTGCGCTAGATTACGCGGTTGAGGATCCATGGCGCGAACAACTCGATCGAGATGGTCCCACAGATGCTCGATTGGGTTTAAGTCAGGTGAGTTTGCTGGCCAGGGGAGGACGGTAAACTCATCCTGGTGCTCTTCGAACCACGCACGTACACTGGCAGCTGTATGGCACCTCGCATTGTCCTGCTGGAAGATGCCATCATCCTGAGGAAAAACAATGCGCATGTAGGGGTGGACATGGTCCGCAAGGACAGATGCGTACTTGTATTGATCCATCGTGCAGCAATGTTCGCTGAATAGTGGTTTGGGAGACACTTGTGGTAGCCCCTTGGTTCATTTTAGTGGTCAGTTGCTCAACGGTAGCCCGTCTATCTGCCCGAACGCATCTCCGCAACCGTCGTTCGCCTCTGTCATCTATGGCCCGTGGTGCACCACATTTGCCACGTCGTTGATTTTGGACAGTCCCATTTTGCCATGCACGGTACACTTTTACCACGGCGGCACGCGAACAGTTCACAAACTCAGCCGTTTCGGAAATGCTTCCACCCTTGGCCCGAAAGCCAATGATCATGCCCTTTTGGACGTCGGATAAATCGCTTCGTTTCTGCATTACGCCAACGATTGAAATGTTTTCCGAAGCCCACACACACCCTTTATATACGCTCAACTGCACTGTGCTGCCACCTGCCTTCTGTGATTGGTTATTTAACTCTGAAGTGGAAAGTACGTGGTGGTCACATTAATGTGACTGGACTGTGTATATAAAATAAGAAGGATGCAGTGTTTTGCTATGAACTGTCTACACTAAGACTAGATAACAAGGTCAGAAAGGTTTTAATAAAAAAAACATGGCAAGGGAGAGGGAAGTAGGTCAGTTATGCTTGACTTTGACAAACTTAACAAATAGATATAGTGTGGAATTAAGATGTTTTTGTTCAGCTTAGAAATAAAAAGGTGTCCTACACACAAACTGACAAAGCATCAGTAGAGCAGGGGTTTAAACTAGCTAATTAACAATGATTGTGTTAGCGTGGCTATTAGTGATCAGTTATTAATAATCGCAAAATACACATCAAGTTTAAAAGCAAAAAACTGTAAGGAACTGAATGTTCTGCTCTATGTAGGGTAATGGTTGAGTGTTTTTGGTGGATCCTGATGTATGAAGTTGCGTTGTCAGTAGTTATGGCAATGAGTCTGGGTGTAACGTAAAGCCGACAGAGTGAGGAAAAAACGAATGAGTGGTTTTGAGGTATTTTTCCCATTGCATAGCATTAAATGAATCATACCTACGTCTCCAGGTTTCATTGTAATAGAGTTCTATCGTGGCAACGCGGCTATGAATGGCATGCAAAAGAATAGTCTGATTAGCAGTGGTGGTACTTAAGTTCAATTTTCACCTATCTGTACTTTACTCAAGTAGATTTAATAATGTGCTTATGAAAGTATCTGTACTTTCTACTTCTACATTTCTACAAAATATTTGCGTTACACATTACATTCAAGTCGCATTCGCTTTTTTTTCCTTTAGAATGTGAAGTTCAGGGACTTAACGCGACTTACTAATTCCGTGTGTCTGTCACCCATCGCCTCCTCCTCTCACTTGCCGGAGCTCCAAGACATGCGTAGTGGTTTCCTCTGTGCGGGAGAAGACGTCTAATTTACAATAATTCAGTTCCGCTACATAAATCATAAGATATGGCAACATGTGAAATCAGCAGCTCTTCGTCCAAATTTTAGTGTCACTTGGAAAGGAAGCTTGAAAAGGTAAGCTATGTGGACGTGATGTTAGCAAAGCTAGCTGTACAGAGACACATATGTTGCATCTGTGATGAAAAAGATCACTCATGCGCTGAATTATTGTGTGGAGGTGTATACATGCAGTGATTCTTGAGAATAGGGTTAAAACAGGTCCTATGGATAAAGCACAAAATTTGAATAAAATATAAACAAAATATGTTTTTTTCAAATATCTGACTAAACTAACCTGGGTCATGTGAGCACAACAATGTATATTTCCCAGGTATTTGCTGAATATGTTTTTGTTTGTAGTTGTAGTAGTGGATGAAGCCTGTAAAAGCCTTTGTCCAGGAACAGAACTCAATACATTATAATAGTTTAAAGTGTATAGTGTAACTGACATTTTACAAAACTTTGACATTTTGTGAAATAAAAGCTTAATTTTGGTAAATTGTAAAGATTTCATGGACCTGATGAGCTACAATATGGCCTCTTTCAGAATAACAACATATAAATTGAGGTAGTTTGGCTTTTTGTCAACTCCGTCAGATGTCAACTCCATCAGTTTTTGTGACTCTTTCAGTGAAATTGTTGTCAAATTGTTGTTGAATTGTTGTTGAGATTGTTGTCAAATCTCACTTAAATGTGCAGTTAATTCATTTTAATATATTTTACATAAATTGCATTACTTCACATGTACCAAGTTTTTCATTTTATTCACTAGTTTGTCACCACCTTCAGTTCTGTGTCAACTCCGTCATGCAGTGTCAACTCCGTCAGATGGACTTTTTGTTGTTTTTTGTTTTAAATAATATTATTTTTGTTTCTTGAAGCTTTTGTCTGTAAAATGAGTAAAATATCACTAATAGGGTCATTAAAAATAATTTTTGATGTATTTTTGTCAGATGGTGATGACAACATTCTGGGTCAGGTCCATTAAAAATTTATTTATTTTTTTAAAAATGTTGCATTTAAAAAATGTTGCAACTGGGAGCCTGTACCTCAGCATCTTTACATTTCCGAAACATTATTTGACATATTTGTATACATAAATTTGATAATAACAAAAAAAATATGGGAAAATTAAAACCCATTTTGTCCCTATTTTCAAGAATCACTAGGGACAGCGCTGTGACCAAAGTCTGCAATATAGTGATGAACGATACAATTCTTCTAGATGGATCTTTACTAAATCCTTTAGGACTGAAGCCTCAGTGAGAGCCGTTCTTTGTTCTTGTGATGCTCTGCGTACACTACAGTAACTATTATTTTATTAAATTAAAAATATATTGATTTATTTAATTGGTGAATAAACATACAAGAACGTAAGAATGCAGAGCATGCAGACTTTGCAGCAGAAGAGAGGGTGAGAAGAGTCACAGCGATCCTTCTGCTTGGTTACTTCTTGCTTGTTGTTCCTTGGTCAGTGTTCATAGTTGAGCGTTGTTTACCGTTAACTTAACAATTAAGAGTCGCAGGGCTTAAAGAGCTCTGGCTGGGGGCTCTATTTTCGGCTTTTGACCAAACAGTCCACCTCAACCAATTTTCATGGTCCACCTCAACCAAACTGTAGTTTGGTTTAAGCCCAGACGGGCTTAAAGAGCTCCGTCTGGGGGCCAGACTTAAGGCTTTTCAAGCAAAGCAAGCATTGGACCAAACGGCCCGCCTCAACTAAACTGTAGATAATAGACAAAGATGTCTGCCAATCAGAATTCCAGCTCCCGTGTTCTTGACCAATGACTGGAAAACGGTTTGTAGAAAAGAAACGCATGCGTTCGGTTCGGCGGTTAAATCAAATGCGATATGAAAGAAGATGGAGTTTGTCTCACCTGGTAAAGAAACACGTTTACTTGAGAAAGGAATTACAAACAAGTGGCGCAAGTGTCACAAACTTGCAGTGCCTGGAGCTTGTTTTTGTGTTGTGTGCCATAAAAAGCTGCTGTATTCTATGAGCGGCTGGAAGGCTCTCCTGCGACATGATTTCAGAGGTGCTCAAACTTTTTGAGACCAAGATCTACTTTTTCTCTCACCAGCCGCCTGAGATCTACCTCACAACACAAAGACACAAAAATTGCAAATTAAACTCTATTGACTTATTTTAAATGCGAATATACATCAGTTATGGCAGAAATAATAAAGTGACAGAAAACCTAATTCAGTTTCTTCCTCAGTGAGATTCTGACACTGGGAGCAGCTTTACTGGTTTCTCAGTCAGAAGCTGGTTGCAAACCAGCAGGTGTCACGTCAGTCATGGTGGATCTGAACTTTGGTTTGATGATCTCAGTATGAGAAACTACAGACTGATAGGAGGAACCAAAGAGCCCAGTGAAGGTAACGGGATATAATTAATTTAATTTCACCTTAGTATCGTGGTAGAATTTGCTAAAACTTAATTAGATATATTTGTCCTATTTGATATTGTGACGTTGCTCACGAAGAACGAGGTAATTAGTCCAAGTTTGTTGTTTATTGAAAGTTTTCACTCTTGTTTATAAACACACCCGTTGCCGTGGCATCCGCCTGCGCCCTGCAAGGCAAGCAAAGATTACATTAAAAACACAACATTTAGTCGTTACCATATCAGGTTTCCAGGATATTTATTTCTCGATTATTATTAATAAGCCTCTCATGAACACAGCGGTGGTTGAGTAGCTGATTTAAACTCCTGCTCTGATCTCTGTCGGTCGTTGAGTCGCTTTTTTTTTGGTTAATGAAACCGAAACGCACTGAATTGCGCAACACCTTGTTGAAACAATAATTACTGAGATGATTCATTTTAACATGTTTTGTTGATTTTTTTTTTTTTTTTTTTTTTTTTTTTTTTTTTTTTATAATTAGTATTTTTTAATGAAGCTAAAAACGTTTAGGATCTTAGTGAATATTTTTGATAAGCCTATCAGAAGAGGAAGTTCTGGTCTCAGCTTCCTGGCGACTATCAGTTTGTCACCTGCTGCCGAGATCGACTCAAAACCTTTCGATCGACGTAATGAGCATCCCTGATTTAGAGGTTGAGCGCCCTCTGCCGTTCCGAGGACGGAAATTTATTTTTTATAAAAGGGGGACGCTGGTATTCCTTTGGGGGGCGTTCGGTCGAAGGTAAACTTTACACCTTAAATGCACAACAATACCAGTTTAGATTTTGAGCAACTTTGTAAAACTATTGTGTAACATTAAAACATGCCTGGCTGCAACTGTAGCGATGGCAGCTCTCCTTCTATTCAGTGTTTGTAGCTTTCGGCGCTGCTTCGGTTTCCTGCTACTGGCACTGGACGAAAAGTGGGATTTTTGACCCTGTATTCTGACATGAACGCAGCTAGTCAGTGACAGATATCGACAGTAATTGACAATCTACATTTTCACTCAAGGGAGTCGAAATCTTGGAGGGGGGGAGTGGCGGTGCGAGGGAGTGGGCGGGCGAGAGGTGTTAACAACTCTACTTGGCATACAAATAGCCTAGCATATGCAAAGGCGCTTCAGCAGACCCACATGGATTCTCAGTCATTGGATGAAAAACAATGACATCAGAGTTCATCATTGACATTTGATTGGTTGGTTGATATTTTCTCATTGGATAGCACTTATGACTTTATAAATAATTAATATTTTTAATGCTGTATTTTAAAAAATCTACATGAAAAAATAAATGCTGTATTAAAATATATTCAATTGATATTGCTTATATGAAACATGTTCATATATGAGGAACATAAAAGAAACAAGTTTTTTTTTCTTTATTTCATTTTATTCTTTTTACTGTTTGCACACGAAATAAGACATAAATGCTTGTCCATTTCTGGACCATCTGGCAGTGTTTGTCCAAACATGATCAAACATTATGCTGCGTTCAGGACAGGCCCAACATCTCTCCTGTTGCGTGGACCTGACGTCTCTTCCTGTCTTGTAGACCTGACATCTCTTCCTGTAATGTAGTCCTGATGTCACTGAGCTCCTGGTTGGAGGAACTTGGGGTCCATGCTGACACCGCCTCATAGCTACCATCCTCAATGCCACCTCCTCTGCTGCCTGTACTCTCTGCCTTCCTCCATCAGCTGTTAATACAGAACAGACAATCATTATGAGCTACATGCATCTTTTAGACATTATGAAACTACAGTGAAATTGTTTGGCAACTTCCAGCTTAGTATGCACACATACGACATTAAAACAAACAAACAAACAATACACATTAATACGTTCTTACAAAAAATAAAAACTTTAATGAAAAAGAGAAAATACTTGGAAACAATTGGAAGAAAAAAATAAAAGCAGTTGGTAAATGGTAAAACATAATTCAACAAACTGAGGCAGATAATTTCCTTTGGATTTTTAATAAATCACAGTACTTTAATCATTCAAGGAATTGTGACATCTCTTGATTAGTAATAAATCTTACCTGCTTCTTTCTTCAGCTACATCTGTATGAATGGCAGAAGGTCCTGGATGCAGCTGGAAAATATTTTTGTGCATACAATTTAAAACTAGATCCCGCTGGTGTTGAAAGCCAAGTAAAATAGATGGGTTTTAAGACGAACTTTAAAAGTGGACAGTGAAGGGGCCTCTCTGACCTGCAAAGGCAAGTCGTTCCATAGCTTAGGGCCAATGACAGAGAAAGCCCTGTCCCCTCTGAGCTTCCTCCTGGATCTTGGTACCTTTAAGAGCAGCTGACCTGAGAGACCAATAGGGTACGTAGGGATGAAGAAGCTCAGAGAGGTAAGCCGGGGCAAGATTATGGAGTGATTTAAAAACAAACACAAGAATTTTAAAATGAATCCTAAAATATACAGGGAGCCAGTGAAGTGAGGCCAGGACAGGGGTCACATGTTCCCTCTTTCGAGTTCCTGTCGAAAGTCGTGCAGCTGCATTCTGTACTAGCTGCAGACGTGAGAGCAGCGACTGACTCCCAGATAAAGTGCGTTACAGTAATCCAATAGAGTTGAAATAAAAGCGTTGATCACCATTTCAAAATGCTGCCTGGAAAGAAAAGATTTCACTGATGCCAATCGCCTTAAATAATAAAAACTGGACTTAACCACAGCTCTGATTTGACTGTCCAATTTGAAATCGCTGTCCACCTTAAAACCAAGATCTGTAATAACAGGTTTAAGGGTCCCAGGTCAACAGAGGAGGACTCACAGGAGCCACTGGGTCCAAAAACCATCACCTCTGTTTTCTTTTCATGAAAATGGTTCAAGGCCAACCAAGCTTTAATATCACCTAGACATGCCAGGAGATGTTTGGTAGAAGCATAAAATATCATCAACATTCTAAAATAGTAGATACTCACTCACAGTTGCATCTCTGTCCTCATAACGGACATCAGAACATTCCTGAAGAGTCTGATTGACACAAATGTGACTCCCATTCTGTGGGATGAGAACAGAATAAGAGTAAAAAGGCGGTGCTCAACAGTTGATTTGCATTTGCATGGCACTCGGCAACTTCATTTAAATACAAAAATCTCTGCTAGGCACAAGGGGAGAGGGATGATAGGGGAACACGGACACACAGCGTTTTTGACCATTTTTGGCAGTGTTCGACTCTGACAAGAACTTCTTGCCGAAAGCCCTCAATCTCCATGCACACGGCAGAACAAGATGTCAATAGCTGTCGAAAATCCAATTTTTTGTCCTGTGTGGTAGCTGCACCGGCGCATCAGTTCAGCGTTACACCGGCTGATGACGTTGTTGAGATTCACTTTGTCTGGTGTCTTGATTTTCAAATATTTTAATTTTATTGAGAACTTTTGTACATATGTTTTGGCAGTTCTGTGATCATGTCAAAGCAGCAGAAAGTGTTTTCTTTCCGTCTGGAAGCTGCCCGCTTCCATAGAAGGATAACAGAAAATTGTTATAAGCATGTAATTACTAAAATCAAGATACCCTCACTGTGTATCCCTCTGAAAAATGAACCAATTTAAATAAAGAAATCCCTCCATGGGTGATACCACGATAGAGAGCGTTCATTTTATAGCAATTGCAACTTATAGCAACTGATACTTAATGGAGTCACTGAGTAGCCCAGTTTCAATATCTGGCCAAAATACTGTATGTCACACTGAAGAGAATGATGGGCCGGGTCACTCCTCTGGTAGCACATTTATTCAGTTTAAACTGCAAAAAGAAAAGATAGCGGTTACCAGTATATGCTCCGAATATCTGCTGCAACAAGCTGTCCTCTCAGCACTGGCAGACCTCTTCCGCCCGCCAGAGCATCACCCACTGCCGCACACGGCGCCAAGCACCCTCCGATGGCAAAACCCGAACATTGTTAAATCTAATAAATTATAACGCTAGTTTCTGGCTGCGAGTGGATGGCGTGAATGTTGGTGTTCCCACTAAATACTGAATATGCCCTATTTGGATTGTCTTGGCCCTTTTATCACAGCCTGTGGGGTTTTTCCTGACTGGGATCGAGAATACGACCTGTTGAATGTGACAGGTAGCCAATCAGAAAGCGCGGAAAGAGGAGACCAGCTTCATAGGCAGGCCGAGAAATGAGATGCAGGTGATTGGTATTGGCAACAAGAGCTAATGATCGTCGGATCACCTATCATACACTTTTTCACGAAATCGGCCGATTATGATCGGTGACCGATCGATTGGCACACCTCTAGTTTGCAAGGATTTGGAGTTAAATGTTAATCATAACTAGTGTACACTGATTGGCCAATCAATTGATCGTCCCGTATTTTCTTAATTTTTGGTAAACTGTGATCGGCCGACCTTATCTACCAAACAATAGTTTGAAAATCAGCCCTCCCACCCACCAGGTTACCTCTGCACTGGACCCTACTGTTGCCAACTTAGCAACTTTGATGATGTATATAAAAAAATTGGTATCAGCCAACGGTGGAATCATCAGGTTTTGGTGATTGAAGATTATTAATCCACCAGAAACTGCAACAACCTCTAGTTGTAAGAACTTCATAGAACCAAGACCCAAACTAGTTTTTTGTTGTTTTCTTCATGATGAAATTAGCCACCATGTTACTTTTAAGAAAACTAACAGACAAGTCTTAAAAACAGAAATGCATAACTTGTTTGTTGTTCCATTTAGGTAACAAGGGCGTTTTCTTTCACTAAGACTCCCAAGCGTGTCCTCCAGAGGGCCTTCTTGACCAACACCACTCCAGATGAGAAAAGTCAGAGGCTGAGCTGTGAGAACCGGGTCTGCAGCAGCTCAACGTTGGCTGTAAGTCTAATTTATTTTTATCAGTCTGTCGTGTGATGGCCTTGCTACTGACAGACTTTGTGCACATGACATTCTTTTTATTTAAAATATTTGTCATGTTTGAACATGAACACAGTTCTGATGTGATTTCTGTTCTGACTAAATAGGGACCAATCTGTGGCTTTGTTTTTGCTGGGCTTGCCTGACACTTAGATATTTTGATCTTAGAGATCAAAATAATATGGAGAGTTGCAGGGGTGAGGTAAAGGGGTGAAAAGTGATGACGATTCTAGGAGCCCTGACCAGCAGGGGGTCCTCCTCAATTTAATTATTTATATTTTGTCCATAGACATAAAATTAAAAAATTGGGGCCCTGTCAGTTACAAAATTAATCATTTTGTATGTTTTTAGCAGTAAAAATGTAATGTTGCCCCTCCTAGACCAAAAAACACACATCCGTTTTTGCCCTGAACCCCCTATCTGCGTTACATGGTTCGTTCCTGCTTGGAGAGCTTAACAGTGGTATGCAGCTACTGTCAGTAGAAGCTGCAGCTGAATACAGCGGCGACTTTGGCAGTTACTATGCTGCTAAGAAAAGTTATAAAATCAGGTTTTCAAAAACAAAATTGAAAAAGTGAGAGAGAGAAAAAGGCAAGAGTGTTGATTTATAACCCAGTTTTTCTCCAAGAGAGGTGGGTAGACTGAGATTATCAACCATTTAGTATAATTAGCTTAGCTACAGACTACAGTTTGCCTCATTTTCACTAGCATTTAATGAATTAAGGGAAAAAATGACCAACATATTCATATATTTAACTTGTTCCCTGTGCCTTTTACCACTTAACAGATGAGTGAGTGAGCAGAAGCTCTAACCCACGTCCTTCCTGACCTGTTCTCTCCTGAGTGAAATTAAAGCTGGAGTATGTCACTTTTATAAAAAATAAAAAAATTTTTACATATTTTTTAAAACTATCATTATGTTGTGACAGTATGGTATGAGAGGTAATCTGTGAAAAATCTATTTCCTCTTCCTTCTCCCAGTGCTAGAAACAACCAGTCAGAGGCAGGAGAGTTTTAGTGCTGTCAATCACAATCTCCTGTGGTGCTGCTCATCCTTTCTCCTCCTCGATTTGTGCCATGCTGCAGCTAGCATAGCACAGAGTTGTGCAGATTCAAACTGAATGCTCAGTTTAGTTAGCATAGCTACCAATGATGGCAGATAAACGGTTTCTTGTAAATGATTTGTTTCTCCCCCATTAGCACATTAAGCAGTGAGTGAATGAAGTTGATTGACAGTCGTAAGAGTGTTCTACTAGTTCTGATTGGTTGTTTTGGTCAGAATGGTGCATTACTTTAGTAATTCAGGAAGGAGATGGAGGAGATTGATTGTTTTAACAGATTATCTGTCTCATTACAAACTGCTACGATATTGTGAAAACTTTAACAAATATGGATAATTTTTTATTAAAGTTATGTACTGCAGCTTGAATAAAATACAACTACATAATATTTTTAGAAGTCTGAATTGCTTTATGTGTAGTTCCATGTTGCTTTTGACTGTTGCTCATGGGGAGAGATATTTCAATAATCTAAAACTAATAGAAGAAAATGTAAGCAACCTTCTTGCATACTGGATGTGGACTGCTGGATGTTAAATTCAGGAGCAGTAAATATTGGGCTCTTGATTCATGAGAACAGACCTCTGCTTTTTGTGTTGTTGCCACAAGAGGCTGTCTGTTGTGTTGAGGAAACCTAATGAATCAAAGTGCATACAAACTCTGAGACAGTCATTCCTCCTGATCAGTTTTTTCCTACTGATGGTAATGGATACTGTGCCTCTCCATTTCCACTCTTGAGGAGCTGGACTCTCTCAGCAGTGAATGTTCATTGGTTCTTCTCTGATAAACTATTCCAAAACAATGTTTCTTTGGATTCCCTAATTCACACAGTTGTTTCTAAATCCAAATGATGTCCAGAAGTAGGAACAGGATAGTGGCACATCATCACTTAGGATTCTACAACATTGTTTCAACACATTTCTGATACTCTTTCTGTCAGAAATATGTTAGCAGCAGTTTGTTGTCCTCCTTGAGCATCATGTCAAATCGGTCTACTTTTTTTTTTATAGCTCAACAGGAAGAGAACGCACCCAACTGCTCTACCATACAGGCACAATGCAGCTGATACCTAAATTATTTACTCATGCTCCTTTCATTCCTGGTATACTATGCATGTAGCAACTGTTTGTGGTTGCTACATGCATATTGCATGCTTTGATATTCCAATGATAGACTTGCGCTACACTGTGCAGCGCTAATTGAAAGCCTTTATGAAAGAGAATATGCTCTTAAAAAATTTTTCAAAAATATCCAGTCCCTAAATAGTTCTGATACTCCCTGTATGTAGGACAATCCTGATGGCAAACATCATGATGTCCGAACCACCTTAATTAGTTTTACTTCTGCTGTTACATTTTTTTTATTATTTGTTTTTTCTAGAACTGTCAGTGAAACTACCTTTAGGAAACACAAACCTGCCTCTCACTCAAAGTATTAGAGCAGTACTAAAATTTACTAGAAACCCTACAAAATAATGAAGCTCAAACTGCCTCCAGGTCTGACAGAACAGTGGCACTTTGACGAGATGATATACCTTCAGCAAACTCCCTCTATAACTTTCAAGTAAACACAATAACATATCTTTAACAGTAGCAGAGCATATAAATTTTATATTTTCACCATATATTTTTGTCCAAGACTGTCTTTCTTTTTAAAGACTTTTAAAAAGAAAAATACATACGTAGTTGTCTTTGTCTTTGCATTTGACTGCTTTATGTTTTTTTATATTGTCAGTTATACATTTTCTCTTGTGGTACAGCAAAAGGTATCAATGTGTCATCAAGACCAGGGCTTAACCTGAAATGTTCTCTTGCTTTGGTAGTGCCTTTTTGGATCACAACATAAGTAAGCTGCACTACATAAGTCAAGACTTCCAAAAATAAACTAAAACAAACAAGATATGTCAGAGGCTGCTTAGCTATGCTAGTAGACAATCTCTTTCCCCCCTCGTCTGAGGTGTCACTATACCAAGAACAACTTCAGGAGCTGACAAGAGGACCTCTGAAGAAGACACTGGTAAAGTGTGAGATTGTAGCGGTTGTAGGATTTCTCTTTTGTTTTTGAGTAAAAACTACAAGCCATTTCTCCTGCTAATTCTAGAGACACATATTTGTTATGGTTTTATTTACCCAGAATGCCCTACAGTATAGTCTATTTTCCTGTTTTTGGGGCAGTCTCCGATCGACTTGGCATTCAGATATGCTTTAGAACCGCACCAGAGTTTATTTCAACTGAACCAAGACCTAGGTAGAATGAACCCTTACATTTGGAAGATTTACATACAACTATTGATTTTGTGGACTTGACGTTAGGTTGCACTACAGGGCAAGTCTGTAGAGAGAGTGATGTTTTTTTCAGGTAATTCATGTAAAATACATTTTGACACCCATCTGAAGCGATAAAATCCCTCATGGACCATGTATGTAACTGTTCATTTGACAGAGAGACACTCAGGCCATTGGGGCAGCTGGTGAGAAGTTGTGCATCATAGTGGAGAAAAAAGGGGACATCAGTGATGGCAGGGTGATGCTCACAACACATTGAAAACTACAGCAGCAGACCCTACTGACTAACACGCTTGTCAGTTTGTAGTCAGTACAGCCCTATTTTGGGGGAATGTTTCCAACACTTGGTTGAGTCTATAGCACAAATAAGGAGAATCTCATGAGGTGTCCAGTGAGCACAATTCCTTTATCAATTGGAATTGATAGAGGTGTTTTTATAGTGGGGTAATGTTGCCCTTTAACACAAGTTTTCAGAAACAGTGATGGATGTTTAGCTCCTCCTAATTTCTCCAGTTCTGCTCAGCTGTGAGTATGGAGGAAGTTGAGCTGAAACAAAAGAAGGCCCCCTGGCGTTTTGGGGTATGAAAAGATCTCCTTGGTGTTGGACAACATGCATGATCCTGGTAGATCCAGTAGAGTCTGTACTTGCAGATCAGGAAGGTTTGCAGCACAGTTGGGACAAAATCAATATTAGAAAGATGTTATTGAACGTGTCTGGTGTGTTTACCTGCTGTATCTTAAAGTTTGATTCCATGAATCCACTGCCCTAAAGCTGTTCATGAAAGGTGAAATGTTTTGCAAAGTTGAGCTTGTTTGGGAGGAAACAAGCTCAACTATCTGAAAGATAGTTGAGCTTGTTTGATATTACTATCAAACTATAGATTGAAAACTCTTTAAAGATGTATATTTTACAATTGAAATGTTTTGTTGGACTTGAATGGTTTTCACTAATTTCTCTTTTTAATGTTGTGGCTGCTCCTTTCATGTCCCAACCTGTTCTCCATGTGTCTTCCTTCTGTTGAGCACCTCAGATGCCCCGTTCTGCTTCCACGTTCAGTCTGAACGAATCTACCAAAAACAGTGCTGTGGTTCAGCGCTCTAACTCTTTGGATCATGCCCCTGTCAAACCTAGAATCCTGTGTCCATCCGTAGCCCCTGCACTCCAGCCAAAATACACTCCTCCTACAGCGCATCAGCCTCCTCTGGTGGTCCTGAACTCAAATACAACTTTGTCATCCAAGAATACAAGTCCATCTCTCATTCTGTACCCACAATTCAACCCAAGTCAATCCCACAGAAATCCATCTTCACACAAGTTGGTCATGGCTCCCTCATCTTAAAAATTTCCAACCACAGTCTGGCCAGGATCTGTCCAGACGTCTTGCCTCTGGCGGTTTTCAGCCAAGAAGCCCAGGTTCTCAGCTTGTTACCTTGAATACCAGGACCTTTTCTGAGTCTTGCCTGGATCCTCAAGTGGAGCCACAGTCTGCTGTATTGACCTGTCCTGGCAGAGAGATGCTGATCTAAACCGCTGCTGATGTTATTCCTGCAGTCCCATGTGAGCAAAGTTTCCCTGTTATCTGGTCTCCTCTACGGGTTCACCAATACTGGTCATAATGTAGGGTTCAACTTCACTCAGTGGTGTGTTCTGTTTGAGACTAACAAAACAAATGGCACTGGTGATATCTTAGACCAAGATCAACTCCTTAGAAGCTAATAATAATAATAATCAATTTAATAATAATCAATTTAATACCGCACTTTTCATTAGAAAAAATCTCAAAGTGCTACACAGTGCAACTAAAATCGTATATAAAATCAACATGAAAATCATGTTGAGGCAGAATAGGCTTGCTTAAATAAAAAAGTCTTTAAGCCTCTTTTAAAGTCAACCAGTGGTTGCGGAGCTCTCAAATAATCCGGGCGAGAGTTCCAGAGACGGGGGGACAGCCACAGCGAATGCCCGATCTCCCATGGTCCTTAATCTGGATCGAGGAAGGTGGAGGAAGTTGCAGTCTTTTGATCGTAGAGATCTGGTGAATGAAAGTGGAATGAGAAGGTCCTTCAGATAATCCGGTTTAAGTTCTGTTTAAACATTGATGGGTAATGAGAGCGATTTTGTACTGAATTCTGTAGGTGACAGGAAGCCAGTGAAGATCATGCAGGATAGGTGTGATATGGTCAGATTTACGGGCCCTCAGTAGAATCCTGGCTGCGCTGTTTTGAATATATTGAAGCTTCTGAAGATGTTTTTTTATGGACTCCAATGAACAGAGAGTTGCAGTAGTTGATCCTGGAGGAGACAAAGGCATGGACGAGAGTCTCGGCATCAGTGAAAGAGAGAGATGAACGAATTTTGGAGATGTTACGAAGATGAAAGAAACAGGTTTTAAATAGATGCTTAATGTGGTTTTCAAATGTAAGATGAGAATCCATTCTAACTCCAAGATTTGTAACTGTGGTAGAAAGGGGGATGTCTTGTCCAGAAAAGAAGATGGTCGTCAAAGTTGAAGATTGAACCTGGTGAGGTGTTCCGATCAACATTGCCTCTGTTTTGGATAAGTTTAACTGAAGAAAGTTCTGATTCATCCATGTCCTTATGTCCTCCAGGCAGGAGGTGAAGGCAGTGAGTGAAAATGGTGATGATGATGCCCCAGTTCTAATGTAAAGTTGTAAGTCGTCGGCATAGCAGTGGAAGGAGATGTTGTGCCGATTAATGATTTGACCCAAAGGCAGCATGTAGAGGGAAAATAGCAGGGGCCCCAGGACTGACCCTTGTGGGACACCACAGGAGACGGGGACAGCCTGGGACTTGGCCTTGCCAAGGCTAACACATTCCAGCCGATTGGAGAGGAAAGATTTAAACCAGTCCAGAGCCGTGTCACAGAGACCGACCTCTACATGAAGACGGTGTAGGAGGATATTATGGTCCACAGTGTCAAAGGCTGCAGTTAGGTCCAGGAGGACAAGGAGAGAAGTAGAACCAGTATCAGCTGCTAAGACCCTGCATCAGTAAGAGTTCAGAACAAGGATCTCCTCAGCTACACAACATTTTCAAAGATGTCTCTGAAAACTGGCAGAGATTCAGAGGCGGGGCAGAGATTATAAAGGTGGATTTGGACAAATGTTTCCAACTAATCAGTCTGGTCATCTAACTAGTGGTGGTGGTAATAATCACAACATGTTTGTGAAGCTTAGTTGAATACAAAAATGGGATTAACCATTTAAAGCTTGGACAAAACTTTCCATTGACAGGTTTTTTTCCCCAATATCTTCTACATCAGGGATGCTCATTACGTTGATCATGGAAAGGTTTTGAGTCGATCTCGGCAGCAGGTGACAAACTGATAGCCGCCAGGACGCTGAGCACTTCCTCTTCTGATAGGCTTATCAAAAATATTCACTAAGATCCTAAACGTTTTTAGCTTCATTAAAAAATAATTATAAAATAATCAACAAAACATGTTAAAATTAATCATCTCAGTAGTCATTGTTTCAACAAGGTGTTGCGCAATTCAGTGCGTTTCGGTTTCATTAACAAAAAAAAAAGCGACTCAAAGACCGACAGAGCAGAGCAGGAGTTTAAATTAGCTACTCAACCACCGCTGTGTTCATGAGAGGCTTATTAATAATAATCGAGGAATAAATATCCTGGAAACCTGATATGGTAACGACTGAATGTTGTGTCTTTAATGTAATCTTTGCTCGGCTTGCAGGGCACAGGCCGTTGCCACGGCAACGGGTGTTTGCGGTTTCTGCTATAACTGACTTGTATTCGCATTTAAAATAAGTCAATAGAGTTTGATTTGCAATTTTTGTGTCTTTGTGTTATGAGGTAGATCTCAGGCAGCTGGTGAGAGAAAAAGTAGATCTTGGTTTCAAAAGGTTTGGGCACCCCTGTTCTTCAGCATGGTGACAAAGCTCTTCAAGTCAAACTAGTGTATTTTCACTTTTCAGTATAAGAGTGATACGTTAGATTCAGATTCCCTCTTGAAGTTTCATATGTTCCAAATAGATTTTTATTTGCTCTCAAATAGGAATGTGCAATATTCACTCCTGATCAAAATCTTAAGACCAGTCAAAAAAATTGCAAGAATTTGCATTTGCACTATTGGATCTTAAGAAGATTCTAAGTAGAGCTTCACAATGTTAAAAGAAGAAATCAGCGTAAGAGACAAAAACTTTTGAGCGGGGAATTAATTGAAAACTGCATTTTTTTTCAGCTGATCAAAAGTTTAAAACCCGAAAAAACCCCAAAACAGAAATCAAAGTGTCAAAAAAAAGGACTCGGTAATGAGTAGCTCCACCATTCTTGTTGATGACTTCAAACAATCGTTTAGGCATGCTTGATGACAGTGTTTCCAGGAGGCTAGTCAGAAACGTTGCTCAAAGTGTTGAAGATGGCTGCACAAAGAGCATCCACTGTCTGGAACTGATGTCCATTTTTGTAAACTTTCCTTGCTATCCATCCCCAAATGTTCTCAATTGGGTTTAGATCCGGGAAACATTCAGGATGGTCCAAAAGAGTGATGTTATTCTCTTAGAAGAACTCTTTTGTCAGGCGGGCATTGTGAACTGCAGCATTGTCCTGTTGAAAAACCCAATATTAGACGAGGGCCCTCAGTCATGAGGGATGCCCGCTGTAACATCTCTGTTTGACGCCCCTGCACAACCTGAAGCTCCATTGTTTCGTTGAAGGAAAACGCACCCAAAATCATGATGGCGCCCCCACCATGTGCCGTGTAGAAAACATCTCAGGTGGGATCTCCTTGTCATGGCAGTAATGTTGGAAGCCATCAGGATTGCCATTAGGCAATCAGGAGGTCTTGACTGTGTAAAGACTTGACAGAAAATGACATGGAATCCAGATTTTTGCACAGCTTTTGGCTTTTAAAGACTATGGTCTTAAACTTTAGATCAGTTGAAAAATCATGTCTGAGTGTAAAAGGTTTTCAGAAAATTCCCTGCTCAAAAGTTCTTGTCTCTTGCACTGATGTTTTCCTTTAACATTGTGAAGCTCTACTTGGAATCTTCTTAAGATCCAATAGTGTAAAATGAAAATTCTTGCAATTTTTGACTGGTCTTAAGATTTTGATCAGGAGTGTATGTGATATATTGTAGAAACAATAGAAATTTGACATACAAAAGAGATCTGCAGTCTACTAGCCAACCGCGGTAATGCTTGTTGATGACATAACTGGCCGGCATCAATAAGTGGGAAGCAGTGAGGCTGCAATGGAAGAGCTTGTTAAAAAGGCTGGTGCAAATACATAAAATATATGGTCCTAGCAAAAAAATTTAATTTGCAAAGTGTGTGGAAGAGATGAATACAAGCAATTAGTTTTACCAGCTTAAAATGAAGCATGAGCTAGAATTTCAGCAATGCCATGCTATGCAGCTGATGATAAGGTCCAGGCACAACATTGGAAGAAAAAGCAGAATTCAATGCAGAAGCATCCAAATTCTGTTTGAACAAAGTAATTCATAGAAATACAAAAAACACACCTACTGTTAAACATAAAAAGTATTCGTAGTGGCAATACTGATCCTATATTTATCTATTGAATCAATACCTGAATATGCAGTATTAGCAAAAATTATTAGATGCAAGTCTCACTATCAGATTTCAAAGAACTGAACTCCTATTCTTTGCAAATAACTCATTTTAATAACCTAAATCTATTGGCAGCAAATATGGGAAAAACATTAGATTTCTATTTCTTTTTGTCCATGCTTCTATTAATGAGGATTTTTTTGTTTTTGTTTTGAAGGCGCACCACTCCCCCTCCATGGTCAACCTGCCAACCATGTTTGAGAGGAAGTACCACACGTTCTCCCGGTCATCCACCCATCTCTTCTGATACGTCACTGGTTGGTGAACCAGCTTCCTCCACCACCAAGATGAACTCAGAAAATGTGTTTTCTGGTTAAATCAGCAGTAGTCTCAGGGCCAACTCCTCCATGTTTCCACTCTGAAGCTCTGAACAGTCTTTCCACATGCAGGAAATGTGACAGTATTTTGGAGAAGGAATCTGCAGAAAGGACATACTGATATTTGCCAGTATCAGAATTGTCCTGTTTCCATAGCAGAATCAAGACGATGCACCAGTTGCTTTTCATCCTGATGCAGGTTCTGAAGCCCAGCCCATGGTTGTGGCTGGTATTATGAAGTCCTATCTGGAATGGCATGTTGTCATGCTGAGGTTCACTGCACCTGAGAAAAGCTATTTTGCTGATGTCCTGCATTAACAAGGACCACTTCTGTTCATCTGATTGGTCATTTCACAGATTGTTGACATGACGCTGTTAAATATCCTCCATGACTAGCATTACTTGCTTTGTTGACATATTGACAGTAGCTGTAGAGCGAGAGTACACATTAGTTCATATTAGCTCATTGTCTCTGGACTCTAACATGTTTGTGGATGTGATTGTAATTTCAAAGATGAGGGTTATTTTTAACCAATTAAAGTTCAGCTCTTCCTGTAATAACAGTTTAGTTTTTCTCTCACTGACAATTCCCTTTAATATTATACAAACATCTAAACTGACATGTTTTGGTGGGAAGAGGTGTTTTTACCTTTAACTTCAGCTCTTTTATTTGACCTTTATTTTCTGCATGTAAACTGTCATAGTTTACAGCTTATATAAAGCTGTAATCACAAGGTTGGGAAGAATAAAAGCATTTTAGTCTGCTTCTATGGATACCCATTGTCTGCAATGTGTGGGCATAGGGGTGTTGTATCAGTGTACATATTTATTTTCTTCATGAATAGTTAGACTGTGGCCAATCTATTGCTATTTATGTTCATTCTGATTTTGTCTGTCATTATGTTTTACTGTTTGTCACTTGTTATTTTATCTCTTTATTAAATGCACTTAAACTTTGCTATGTATATGTCTTTTATGAAGAAACTGTAAAAAATACTCCAAATTTTATTTTGTTGGTTTGGGGACTAAATATGGCAAGTCAGTGGCGTTCAAATAAATGTTTTCTCTTTGTTGAAATTTTTTTTAAATGTATATAAGTGCTGGAATTTAAAATTGGTTATTTAAATAATGGAAAACATTTAAGTGAACCTCCACTTCACCTAAAACAGTGTTTCTCAATCTTTTTTGGGCCAGTGCCCCCCAAAAAGACCGCGCCCATCAAAGAAAATGTAGGTTACTTGCACTGAATATTATTTTATGATTAATATACTATCATTATTGTTGCTGTCTTGATTTGTATTGTTTCGGAGTTTACTATCAAAAATCCTTAAAAGAAAAGCACATTACTGAATTATTAGTTTCCCAAAGAACAAAAAAGCGATGGGAATAAACATTATTTTTAAAGGTGTCTAAGAAAAATACAAATGACAGTCAACTTGAAATTGGTAGGCCTTTAAGAGTGGAAAAAAAAAAAACATCTTTTGTACCATTTTCTGATGTTGGTTGCTAAATTTAGCACAAAATGGCCAGATAAGTTGCATAGCAATTTAAACTTTGTACTTTTTGCAAAAAGACTTAGCTCTGTAACATTAATAGTTTTATCAATCATAACTCGTTTTCTCTTCCGTGTTTCTGTCAGGTTTACTTTGTGCTGCCTTCAGGGGAATGGGACATCAGAGTATCATCTATAAAATTTCACCTACATGGCATTTATTGTGCAAACCAGAGCTTTCCGTGGAAAAACAAGTTTCAGATCCTTTTAAAGCAATAGAAATATGAGACAGAACCACACATGATATTTTTCAACAGACCTATCTATAGTTTTGCTGTACAAAAATTACTAAGAACAAAGCTTGTTTCTAATCAAATCCTAATGAGTCGAATTGAAAGTATTATGGAGTCACTTAACAGCACCATAACATTAATATTGACATGAAAAATATTGAACAAATATATAAAATAAACTAATTAGCTCGGTGAAGGGGGTAAAACAATTTTTTAAAAAAAGACGCCCATGTTGCTCATTGATGTGCGCATGCGCATTACCACAAGGGAGGACGGATTTAAGAGAAGATAAATGGAACACCCGTTCATAGAATGAAACATCGAACTAGATGTGAATCAGTTCGCTGATTCACGCTGAACATTGAAAGAGCTCATAATGCAGCTCAGGTGAAACTCATGATGATGAGGCTGCAGCGCAGCAGTGAATGACATGAGGGAAGAGCATCAGTAAAAACGGGAATCAAATTAACCAGTGATGGCAAAGTAATTTTAATCGGATTACTGATTACTCCTTGAAAAGGTAACTGATTGATTTAGAAGGTAACTAAGTTACATTAAAAGTAACTTTTTTTAGTGACTTTCACCAGCTGCTAACAACAATGCTCCGCCACCTGTGAAAATTAGCTATTATATAATGGTAACATCAACAATGTTTCTCCACTTATTAACTGAAGGGGAGATTGTTTAATGCTTATAACAGTACTAAAAAACTTAGTAACTTGTGTGTGTTTTTGTGTGTTCCACGATTGTCTGGAAAACTCTAAGAAGGATTTTAAAGTCTCCAACCTTCCCCCCATCCTCCAGGTTCTGCGTTACAACCCTGCGTTTGTTGTCAGACCGCAGCGCACAGAGCTGCTCCTGTGGCTCCACAGCGCGACTTTTTTGGGAGCAAAATTAATGTACATAGCTGAACATAGAGAACAACATCGGTAGCCTACAGGCTACTTGTTAAGCTTACGGTGCTGTATTGTTATTAGCTAGTCATCTTTTAGCTAACATTACCTGCATCCAACAGCTTCACTCAACTCAGTCTGATAGTTTTGGGGAAAAAATTGTGTAAAGTTCTTGTGTTTAGCTGCATCAACATGCAGAAAACTTATGACTGTTCACGCGCGCAGCCCACATCTCCCCCGGGCCGCAGCAAAACTTTCGCGGTAATAAAAATGTTGGAGACCACTGTTTAACACACACCTGCACAGCTGTGCACAGCAGCATCAGGTCTCCTTCGTTGCCGCACAGGTGTGTAAACCCAGCGCGAGTGTCGTAGCGCTCATGTTGCGTTTAAAGGCGGTTCGGAAAAACAGGTTACCACATGTTAACAACGGATGAAACAGTTTTAACTGCTGATAAAAGTGACAGAGGACACAGATATGGGAAGTGTGGAAGCCCCTACTTTATCTAATTGACATAAGAATAACAGAGAGTTGGCTATTCTAAGGTAAAAACCCAGTGCATACAGCGTCCATGGTGTTGTTTTTTTTTCATCCAGAGGCTTCCTGCGCCCCCCCCCTGCAATGGAATGGCGCCCCCTCTAGGGGGCGCACCCCACAGTTTGGGAACCTCTGGATTAGAGTAACACGTTGATGACGCCATTGTTTGACATTTTTGCTCAAGGTATTTACGGATCTGTCAAGTTTCTTATATGTGTTCCCCCAATGTTAAATTTGTTCCTACGCCCTTGGCAGAAACGGACTGTTGATAAACAAATTACTTGATTTGGATAGTTTTTTTTTTTTAAAATAAATAAAATAATCATTTCATACAATATTTTGTATTATTTTGTATTATTGAGGTTATATTTGTCTGATTTTGAAATCAATTTTAAGATCTGAAACATGTAAGTGTGGAAAAAAGCAAGAATATATATATGTGCATTTTGTACACCATACACTGTATGTTGAACAGATACTATTGAATCTGTAGTACGTAGTGCTCAGCAAAGCCAAACTGATGAGTTTTAAACACACACACGCACACACACACCTTGGCAAAGGCACACACTCTTTGTGTTAAATGACTGTTTATGTTGTAACCTGCCAATGGTTTGATTAGAATTTCATTTGGTGCCATTACAGCCTTATAAGATTACAGAATAATTAGCCTTCCATGTCGCTCTAATTTTAGCATCAAAGGACAGAGAAGAACCTGCCTCATATATAATGACTTCTTTTGTATGACTAGAAATTCCTGAATTTATACTAAAAAAATATTCTATATCTTCATCATATTCTGCACAGCAGTAAATAATTATGAGCTATATAAGTAATAATAATTAAAATCTTAGTAACAATAATTCTTAGCACAAGAGTGTGGCTCAAATATTAGCATGGTGGTTTGCTTGTTAGCATTAAAATGGTTTTGAACCTCAACCACTGCTTTTTCCTGTGGATCTTTTAGGCCCCTGAAAACATCAGAGTGGATTTTCTGTGAAAGAGGTTTCATCCAACAATCCCAAAGATGTAGGTTAGGATCACTGGCATTTCAATCCAGCAACTGACGATTTTCAATGTGTTGGAACATGATGATTAAAATACAAAAACTAACTCAGACAGGCGTTGTGTTGGTTGATCCAGTTCCTGATGATGACTCCTGGCTTTTGAAATTCTATTACATTAAAATAACTGCAGTTTTTTTCTTCCTTTGCCTTCATTTCCTCTCGTCTTTTGCTCCTTTCTCCCCATCTTGGTGCTGACCAGACCAGGGAGGGTGCATCAAATGTTTTCCACTCCATAAAATACAGTATCTATAAGGGAATTTGTAGGCTGTGAAGCTGTGCTGCAGTAAAGATGGTGGAGCTGTTTTATTTTGTCTGTGTGGGGCTTATTTTCAGACACTACCCTCCACCACCCCTCTTTTCTTGTTCTCCTCAGTTCACCTTCATTGATTCCTCTATAGTTTATTTCTTCTTTTTTCCTGCTCTAGTTTATTGCCTTCCGTTCATTGTCTTCTCATTTTATTTCCAGGTGTCTTAACTGTATTAGCTGTGCCTGATAACTTATTTTTATTGATATTAGTGCAATAAAAATTTTGAAAAAGTACACTGATTCTTCACAAAAGAGGAGTTTAATCCAAAACTTTTCAGATTTTTCAGGTAAATACTGTTAACAAATATGAGATATTTAAACAGGAGGCATCCAAATAGTGAAAATAATCAAATTAGAACAGACCTATAAAAAAAGCCTTCCAAAACTTGTGATGGTAGTGACTCAATTATTCTTCAGAGCTTTTGATAGAAAGAGAAAAATAAATCGAGGATATTTTCCTGCCATTTACCAAGTAAGAATACCTTCTAACTTTCCTTGTACAAGAAACACTTTGTCTGATTTTATATAAGACAGTGAATTTAACTGACAAAAGTTGGGCATTGTTTGTTCAAATTTGCAAGACAAATGTCAACATCCACAGGACTGTTAAAATATTCTGTCTTTGCCACAAACAACTCCAGGTATGTAAATGAAATTACTCTGCAGTTTCAGTTATTTGACTGGATTCCTGGAATAAGTGGACTACTATCAGTGTTTAATAACTTCTGCACTGGTGTAAAAAAATATTCTGCTGAATATTTTAAGAGACGCTCCAGCCTCTCAAAGGGAATTTTTGAGAAGCCATTTCCATTATGTTTCTGGTGCAGCATAAATGCTGACAACTTATTCTCCTTATTCTCTGTATGTATGTAGTTAATTACTTGTTAACTTTTTATGTGTACTAGCATCACATCCTGTCACACTAACAGCATCATTCCATCTTCAGGATAAATTCTACCCCTGAGGCAGCCTGCTGTACATTGGGAGAACTTTCAAAAATCATTTGAATTTACAGGTAGGAAGAGCCAGACTGTCACTGTTAAGCTTTCTCAGTGGCTAGTGGGGGTGTATCAACATTTAACTGAAATTTGAAGTTTATAGGGCCATGTAAATAGCTTTGGCTGGCCAGACTTGGCCCACAGGGCTCAAGTTTGAGCCTTGTGTTTTAAGAAAGGGATGACATCTCTGTAAATGAGAGATAATCACATTTTCCTTTGTGATTATTCTTAGTTTAATTCAGTGTTTTATTTTCTGAACCTCTGGGTTTGGCTTTTGTTTATTGTTAACCCTCATCTTTGACTGAAACATGTAGCTAAACAATAAGCCGCTTTACTGTTAAACCATTAACTAATGTTGCTCCTCTTTCTCCCTGACTGAACTGAGTTGTGACACAACAACCACCACTGTTGCCACCGACCTTCAGCTTGAGCTCAGTTCAGCCAGCATAAGTAGCAGTTTTTAAATGAGATGCTCATTCACATTATGTGGCACTAGTAAGAGACGGCTTCCTTTTAAGCTTACTTCAAATATTTAAATATTTGAAGTATTAAAACACGGTTTTAATGAAACTGTGTTCTTTGATGTAATTAAATATTTAGGAGGGGAAAAAAGTCCAACTTGTTTCATTTGTGTAATTTTGCCATGACACTGTGAACAGCGTAGAGCCCCTAGGATCTTTAGAATGAGAGCTATGTTTGTTTTTAAATAAAATAAAGTGCTCTATGAGAAAGAACGATTTAACCACTTTCCAGTTCTCTCTGATTGGCTGGTAGGACAAGAGGAGGAAACCCAGATTCTCCATTCCCTGTGGCCTTTAACTTTCTGGGGGATCCAAGGTCATCAGGCCAGACAGTTTACTTATAGAACTTTACTTCTAAAATTTGACTTGATGTGAAACTGCTGACTTTAAAAACAGCTGAAGCTTTATGATATATGAAGTTGACAACATTAATACAAAATCTTTTTCTCAGCCTTTCTGCTTTGCAGCTGTTAATATGTGACCAGACAAAAATCTCCCTATTCTCATACAAATTGGAATTAAATGTTAATGTCCACTTTGATGCATCAAACTGAGGACAAAAGGAAGACAAACAAAAGGAATTTTAAGATTTGGAAATCCTTTGTAATTGTGAAGCACTTTTGGATTATCGAACTCCACACATGATTAAAACTGTTAAATATTTAAAGTGGCCCCTTCTCCCAATGTCCCTCTTTCACTATATTCATGACTGGCATGTTTTTTGGACAGCCAACTGGCTATAGAATGAGAGTAAATGTTTGCTCTCTTATTGATTTGAATAGTTCAAATGGTCAAGCTGACCATGCAGACTCATTGTGTTGTACTTTAGATAGACCGGGTTAACTCTAGTTTATAGCATTGCCATGTTGGATGGTTTGCCGTGCCATTTGTAGCACCATGCTCTAAGCATCATAATATAAATATTTCAGCAAATATGCCAACATGAATTACTGCCTTACCTACAGATCCTGATCACACTCACTTACTCTGTCTTTGTTCAGAGTTCATGTTTGCATTGGTCTCTGGTGCACAACACAGTGTTGATCAATCAAGAGTTGTGCAACTGCTTAAGTATTTTTTAAATGATTAAAAACTGAGAGCTGATCTGTTTTATTCAGTGCAATGAGGAAAATATACAACACAAAGTAAACTGATTTGGTTTTTAAAACTAGCATCCTGCAGAATTCCCCAAAGCTGGCTCATTCCTCTACTACTTTCAAAGCTGGTTAACACAAAATAACACTTTAATGTAGAGGGAAAAGCAATGGTACGTCTAGTGACAGTGCACTAATGGGACTTCAATAGAGAAAAATGAAAGAAAAACGTTTCAGCGTATCTCAGTCAGTTTGATGAGTTGTGGCTCAGTGGCTTCTGTCTTTGTTCAGAGTTTTCATTTCACTGTAATCACAAGTTGTTGCTCCGTATAGAGTGGTGACCTTGAAGTGTGAATTATGTAATTTACCTAAACAATAGTCAGCAGTATAAATAATAGTAGGAGCGTCAGAATTAGTCTGATGCTGAATTGTGTTGGGAATAAATAATTCTGTGTTTTCTTTTAGCTGCTTGAGTGCTCTTATGCACACACTCAATCACACACATATATACACGTAAAGATAAGGGAAATGACACATCAAGGGAACGCCCTCTTAGGGTGTAGCTTAGATGGAGGCCTAGAAAAGGAATCAGATACTGTTTGCTGTTTTCTCCCATGAGGAAACATGGTGATGGAGCAGCACTGCATTTTGATCTTAATAAATGGAACTCACAACTCTGTCACTTTTCTTCAATCTCACAGTACGAACCACGCTGGAGAAGGGGTCATCTCCAACAATTACTAACATCCATATTAGCTTTGATGCTATACAGAGATAGAGATCAGTGGAGCCAACAAATGAAAGTCTGCCTTAGCAAATATGTACAACTCCACCTTCTGAGTTATATATAGCTATTATACATAGAAAAATATAACGCTACAGCTTAAGTCTTGACTTTTGACTAAATAGTAAAAGAAAGAAATATAAATAAAACATGTTTTGTTCAAATAAGACAAATTAACTATGGCATTGGTGTTCAGCTCAGAAGTCTAACAAAACATAGACCAGTTGTAAATTTCCAGGCTAAAAACTGAAATTTTCATTCATTCAGTTTTTTTGTTTGGTCTGTTATTCTGCGTAGTCCATTATACAGTACTGTTTCTTTCTCAATTAATGCTCTGTAGAAACCAATAATATTGTTTGCCAGTTGCTTTTCACTTCACAGAATTGCCAATGTTCCAGTCTATCCCATGTCATGATATTTCGGATAAATGTCTTGATTTGTTTAGAATGTACAAAGGCATTGTTCATTAGAAATGTGAAGTAGCTTCAGTTTCAGAAAACATCCCAAAAGTTGATTTTATTAAATAACTCGAACAATGCTATCGCACTGCTGTACATCCTAAAGTCAAGATTTCTGAATACGAGTGCTGCTTTTGCCTCATTGTCAAATTGTATTTGGAAGGAGTCGAACCCCAATGCAGGCAGGAGGAGGCAGCAAGATTAATGCACAAATAAGATATGATTAAGAAACCGAAGGCAAACTTACAGAGACTGACAGGATAGAAGGAATCAGTGAGAGGTTGGAGCTTAATGTGCTGAGGAGGAGACCAAATGACAAGGAACCAATTACAGCTAACAAACTACAGCTGGGAAGGGGAGGAGATTGCAGAGTGACTAAGGCCAAACAAAGATGAAACTAGAAGAGGACCTGAAAAGAAATCAATTCTAAATCTTACAAAATAAACCCAACATCTAAAATGAATGTAGACCAACTTGTAAAGGAGGCCAGAGCAGAGGCCAAAACGGACATTAAAACACACCTGCTTTGGTTTTTGTGTGAAGCAAATGTCTCAGATAACCTTAATGTTTTCACTCATCGAGTGAAGTAATTAGTCTATGGAATAGTTCAAATAAGTGCTTTCTATGGTTTTTATTTTAGACTTATCTGGGCAGTGTGGCGGGGCCTCTGGGGACCCAGTGGTCATTAGGTGAAGACTGTTCACTTGTCATAAGGCAACAAAGATGCAACATAAATAAATATGCTCAGACACAGATAATAAATTACATAAACCATGGGGTAAGAAAATATGTGATTTGTTGAAACTGTAATTTGTATCTTTGTTTTGTTATATTTTATTCTGGATGTCACTCACAAACACAATCTCAGAGTTAATGTGTAAAACAGTTTTAAAAGGTTTTTAGATAAGGACACATATGGGTTATTCTGCTTGTCATCAACATCATCAGCCTCACTTTGCCAATGTTTATTCCCCTGTTAGTCTTAATTGTAACAATGTCTTCTTTCTAGTCTTAGTTATTTCCTAGAGTAAGACATAAGTACACTCCATCACTTGTTTATTTATGAGCCCCATCAGTTATGACAACACAGCACTCGCTAAAGTAATTGTGATATTACTTTAGTCAATGTTTCTAAACATACAAGTAACAATAGTTCAATACAGTAACAGCCCAACTCCTATGGGCCAACACAGTGGAGTACCAACAGCATAAAATAGGTTTAATGAAGACAATAGTTAATATTTAGCCAGTAAATAGGCCCTTATAAAGTGATACACATATTTCATGCTAAAAGTGCATTAGAACTGATGTCAGAAAATCACTCCTAAATTTGTTATATTTGTCCTGAACATAGGAGCTTAAGCTTCAATATGCTGAAGGTTCTTATGGCCAGTTCAGACTAGAAAAGGTTCCTCTGCTCTCTCCAGTCAATGCTTCATCTCCTCCAAGTTTGACTAGATAGCCAACAACTCTTCATCCCAACATCATTTATCTCTGTGGGAAAAAGATTCTTGGAAAAAAATGCAGAGGAAGGAAGCTTATGATCACCATATTGCTAAGAACTGCTTCTACCCAGTGTCTGAGGTTTTCACTTCAACAATAACTGTATGTTAGGATCAGGAGAGCCATGCTCAGGAAAGGATAAACAGTTGCTTAAGCAGATTAAGGAGGGATTAATTTGTTTATTCCAGGTGACCTTGATCTTTGAGAAAATAAGGACATGGAATGGAGTAGATACATGACCGTCATTTCAAATGAATGAAAGTTTGTAAAGTCAAGGAGCACGGTGTTGGAATGGTGGAACTTCCATTTCTCTGCCTTGAAAAAAAGCAAGTTGTTCTTGAGTAGATAGATGAAGGACAACAGATCTAACATGATGCTTAAGAGATTCAAATGAAATGTCCAAATAAACAAACTCAAATTGGTCAACTGTAGCCCAACATTGTGATCTAATGCTAGGAAAACTGCAGTAGCAATAGTCCCACCGTAGGAACCCATAATGCCCCATGGAGGTTTGTTTTAAAGACAATTTTCAATTTAATCCCTTCTCTAATTTCAACCAGCTGATGAGCAAATCTTATATCCAACTTTAAAAAGTCATTAGCTCCATGAATCCAGCCAGAAAAAGTGTTCAAGAGGAGAGGAAAGTTATGATTTTTAATTTCATTAAACCCTTAATAACTGATGCTTATACAGATTCACTTTGTCTTGTGGCATGTTCTGAAACAGACAAACAGAAAGACTGATCTTTGGGTGGAGATGGACCATGCAGCAGTAAAATGGCTCGTTTGTTGACTGGTGAATGGGTAGCAATTTGGATATAAATGTTTAGGAATAGAGAAAGGAAACAGTGGGAACTAAGAGGTCTGATTGCTATGGAAGAGTGACAATCTGGCATTGGTTTGACAGAACCACTTCAATTAACATCAGTTTATTTATATGTTTAATTTAATAATTCAAAATCTGTCTTTGTGAGGCAGTTTACAAAAATAAGTCATTTAAATTCAATCACATGTTCTAATATGTTAAAACAGTGGAAGCTCAATTTATTATCCACATTAAATTTTCTACCTAAGAAATCTCAGCAGATTTCATCAAATCATTGACTTGCAGCTTTCTCTCCTGCATGAGCATGTAGCAACATCTAACAGTTGTTTGTGTTGTGTTGTTGACTTTATGGCAATCCCTCATACTGAGCACCGTCACTACACATAGTGACGGTGGAGAGGAAAATCTCCCCTTTAACAAGGAAAAAACAAAACACATTGGTAATGAGTATCCTCCGGACTACCATTAGTTCAAATTTGTCTTCTGTAGAGGACATTTGTAAACGTGAATATCTGCCACCTGAAAAGGCTTTTTACTAAATGTAATCGCGTTAGCCACGCTACGGGCTCCGAGTGTTAGCCGAGTACCGAGTGCTAACGTGCACTGTCCTATCAGAGCAGACCGAGGCACATTCGAACATTTGCTAACAACAAAAATCACTCATTTCAAAATCACCCTCAAAACCATATCCAGCCTTGCAAGAACAATAGGCGTCAGTGATCTTGTCCACAGCTATATTTATACTGAGGATCTGCTGTTTTCCTCATCGACCGCTAGCATTTAGCTGCGACACGCACAATGTTGGAGGCTAAAACACTTTGACATCGTCCAAAAAAGATGACATGAACTTGTTGCTTCCCCTGTCCATTGTCGTGGCTGATATTTTTTGAAAATCCGGCAGAAATAAAAATACTCAGAAATACTCTGCAGAGAGTCAGTCAACACCATGTTAAGTAAGCCTGGCTTATCTTGCATGCGAGACATGTAGTCCGTGGGACTGTCGAGGGGCGTTTCTGGGCGGGGCTTGGTAAGGTCCATTAGACATCCATTCCTTTAACAGCTGAATTCATTAGTAGCTTTTTATTGAGTGGCAAGACATAGCAAGGAGACTCTGTGGGCGTTGTTACTGTATTGACATTTTAAAAAGATTAATTATACCCAAGGTGCTTTGAAACTGGTCAACAAATATATAATTCTGCAAAAATCATGTATAATTAATGAGGGGATTATATGGCTGATGCAAAACCTAAATTTCCCTTAGTGAGTAAAACAGTGCTGTAGCTGGTTGTAATGAGGAAATTATCCTTAAAAGACTGGCGACCTGTCCAGGGTGAACCTGCTTCTTGCCCGGAACGTTAGCTGGAGATTATATCTATATCTTGTGTGTATTGTGGTAGATTATTTTGGTAAATATGTTAGCACTGACTAGAGCAAACCATTTTTACATGCTGTTACTATGAAAATGTAAATTTTACAAGTACAAATTGTTTGTTAATTGTTTTTTCTCTTCTCAGAAAATAATATTTAAATATGGATACTGGTGTAAACTCCAGAGGCTACACCTGGGTTGCTGGCACTGCATCATTTATATTATTATTATTATTACTAAAAGTTTATATGACTTTAAATTTGAAAACACTGCTCATTGATATATATTTGCAGCTCTGGAGTCATATTCTGTCCTGTGGAAGTAAAACACTTAATATGGGATATTCAAATTTTAATTCACTTTGTTGAACCCAAAGGGAAATGAAATGGTGTTGTTAATAATTTAATTAAAGTTATTTTGCATGTTGATTGCTGTGAAGTCTGGGCCTCCCTTCTGAAGCTGCTGCCCCCGCGACCCGATCCCGGATAAGCGGAAGAAAATGGATGGATGGATGGATGGAAATTAAATGATGAATGAAGTGATTAATCATAATACAGTAGTTTAGCCAGAAAGTTAATATTTTCCATGAAGTAATGTGTGTCATACATTTGTATGTTGAAGTTACATTGTCAAAGTATAGAGATTAGAACAAAGAAGTAGCCAAAACTAAGACACATTTTGTGAATAATTCATCCACAAGTGCATGCAGAGTTTATATTTGAAGTCAATGTTCTAGCATTTATATTACTCACCACAAGCAGGGAGCTCATAGGATGAGGAGGAACAGGAACAGGACACAGTGCAGGACCAGAGGAATGACTGCAGTATGGAGACTGAAAAAGATTACCATTTTTGACCCTAATTAGCAGATCCTTTATGTTGTCATAGTCATGGCTGTTGTGGGCATTGTTGTGCCTTTTGAACAACTACTAACTCAATTATAAAGCAGAGCAGCTGATGTGTCAGCTCTTTGGGATTCCCCTTTGTTCTCACCGTGCTTTCTGATTGGCTACCTGTCACATTCAGCAAGTTGTATTCTCGGTCAGGGAAAACCTCACAGGCTGCGATAAAAGGGCCAAGACAACCCAAATTGGGTATATTCAGGATTCAGCAAGAACATCAACATGCAGAAGCCTCATCACGTTCACGTGCGTATACCGTCAACTTCTAAGGTCTTGAACGGTCCGCGGTATTAAAAAGGTTGGGGACCACTGAATTAGGATTCATGAAGGAAACGTGCGGCACCTTTCTAAATCTCTTCGTACGCCAAGTTTTAGTGTGAAAACTCTGTATTCTTTTATGCATGAGGCCCCAGGGGAGGACTGGCTGTTTGGCACATAAACTGATGCCAAACAGCATCAGTTTATTAACTGTCATAATTTTACACAAAAAGTATCAGTGGGAGAAGGCAGAGAAGATTATATGTCTCTTACCACCCTGGTAAAAAAATGTATACTTAAATATACTAAATTTTAACATACTTTAGTATACATTTAGAAATGTACTTCAACTGTGCTATTTTGGAACAACTTTTTTTGTACTTAGTATACTTTAGTAGTATTTAAATTGTTTAAAAATACAACTAATAGTATACTTGAGTATACTACACCTACCTTTTTGGAACAATTTCAAGTATACTTAGAGTGTACTTAAAGTATACTTTTTAAATTTCATATTTCAGAGCTTTATTATTACATTTTGATATAATTATTATATTATGAGTGTTAATATTAATTATATAATTATGTCTCAAAATTATATAATATATACATTTCAAATATATTTTAAATATACTAATTTAATAATTTATTTAAATTACAATTAATTGTTATTTTTTTATTTCCTGCTATTGATAATAAACTACAACTTTAATTATTTGTGAAAGTCTTAATTCCTACGTACATATTTTGTAAATGACATGCATAACTACACTAGAGTACTTACATTGTTCTAGACCAGTGTTTCTCAACCTTTTTTGGCCCAGCGCCCCTCTAGCCCTTATCCAGGTCCCTCAACGCCCCCCACCAAAAATTTGGAAGGGAACACAACATTGCAGAGAAGCCACTTCGACTACAGAGACTGTGTAGATGGCACCAGGACTGAAGATGACTCGGACTGAGGAACGCCGGAGCTATGGGACATGAAATCACCAGGGAACAACGGGTGCTCAGGAACAAGACTTGACCAACCGGCTTGTTAAAAGTACTGCAGAGAATGGAATGCCAGTTACCGAATGGGGAACTAGAAGACCAAATGGCCATAGGACTTAAGAGAATAGAATTGAACAGAAAAATAGATTTAACAGTGAGGCAAGGAAGCCTGTGAAGAAGTGTTAGGAGAGAGAATTGTTGTTTATTTCACAAATTAAAACGAGAGACTAGATAGTTGATAAATGGCACGACTTAATGAGATCAGGTACATGAACTACGCAAAAGAATAAATGCCATTACGATACCGTGTACAGGAGAATTGGGTGAAAAATAATTTGAATTCCTACGATGAAGCCTGGACAAGATCCGAGCCAATTCAACAAGCAAAGATGTTAACTCAGAATAGGTTAAGGTTCTCGGCTGATGAATGATTGCTGCTGTAAGTGCAGCTTCTGATGAAGCATAACTAAATGCTCAACACTTGCCCATGACTTGAAAATGCCGAGACGATGACGTTAGACTAATTGAAAATAGCACTGATGAACAAAATGACTGAGGTTAAGAGAGATATGGCACCAACTAAGGTGGCTGATGCAGTTTGAATATAGGAGAGCAAGGTCAATGTGGATTGGACGGCTCTGAAACGTTTGCTGTTGTCAAAGCTAAACCACGGGCAAATCGTGACTGCAAAATGCTCCAAATCGTAAAATTATTTATGGCCTTTTGGAGCCAAATGCCCTGACGAAATCCTAATTGAGAAACTTTCTAAGAGAGCAGAACTACTATGAAATAATTATCATGTGATGAAAATCATCACAATTATTGGTAAACATAAACGTGTCAGTCAGTAATTGCCACCTTGAATTTAATAAATTTATATTAGAGTTAAAGCCTATTTATTCTGACCCCTGATCAGGGCTAATGGCCTTGGAAGAGTTGCTCTGGCATCAAAGCTGCAATGATTGTTTCTGGCTTCCGTGATAAGCAGCAATAGGATTAATCAAAATACTGCGGGAATAAAGCAATGAGAAAGCTAGAAAAGAGAGATCCTGCTTTGAAACAGGTATATTGGTTTTATGGAATCGGTCTTCCCGATGCTTTGCCCCAGATTCATGAGGATAACTGAACTTTGAGTTCATGATGATGAATGAATGATGATGAATGAGTTCAGATTCATGAGGCAGCATTACGCGCATGTTTACCGAGATGGCGGAGAAATGGAACCGGGTCTAAAGATGCTGTTACAGAGCTGTTTGCACGTGAGGGTTTCTAGTGGAAAGAGATAATCGGAGTGCGGACCGATTAGATGCCTAGATGACCCTGGGCTACAATGAAGCCAGGTGAGTATTTGGATCTTTAATCAGCAGGTTTGAGTGACTTCACGGGCTGGTTCAGGTGGACTGGAGTATGAAAACGTGCGCATGTGGGGTTCTACAGAGAAAATGGATGAATAAAATTACAATCCATCGTGAAAGCAGATACTCATTTATGAACATATTCCAAACGAGCTGGTAGTCTGTCTCGTTACTATCAAAACTAAATGAAGTAAAAGAAAGCAATTTAACGTGGTATGGTTTACCATTTTAGCATAGAAATTAGCTTAGCCTGTTAGGTTTATTCCAAAACCTAACAGAAATGTTCAAAGTAGTAAAACACACGTGCAGTGCCGCTCAAACATGGACTACGACCCACCACTCAGATGGACACAAGCTCGGATAAAATCACGGAACATTCTGAAAAAAAGTCTGCTGACCTGCATGAACGATGGTTGGTATAAGAACAAAATACTAGTCGCAAAGCGGCCGCGCCACCTGGAGGCGAGGCTAGGAACTGCGGTACGATGCGATTTCACCAGTTGGCTAATTACCTAATAGCAATGGGGAAGGCGCAGGGAATGGGAATTTAAAATTAGAGGTTCAAAGCCGGGATGTCTAAAACAAGTGAAGGGGGAAAAGAAAATAGGTACGGGACTTCAAACAATGAAGGAACGTGATGAACTAAAAGGATTTTAAACTAGCGCGGCCCCTTTAACATAGCCTGTTTAGCATAGAGTAAGCTACGGGGAAGCAGCGGGAAAGACGAGGAATAAATACTGTTTGAGTGGACAGAACTACCCAACCCACCGGAAAGGGAGGAGCAGGGCGAGGTACTGAATCTTCTTAATGGAGTTTTTTTTTTTTTTTTTTTAAACTACTGAGCGAAGCCGATGGCCATTCCGCAAATGATGCTTGGTATGAATAAACAACAAAATGAAGTGCATGCTATGCAAACATCCAGACTTAGAAGCATGAAGAGAACTGGGAGAATAGACTTAGAGACAGCCCGAACGGGCGTTGGCGAGGGAGGCGGTCATGGGAGGGGCTACGATACGAGCTGAGGCCTGCAGCGGCGTAGGCGAAGGAGAAGGAGATGAGAACTGCGGAGAGGTGATCTGCAGCCTCGAAGGCAGAGGAGTAAACGAGGTAGGATGGTGGCAACATCTTCTGGAGGAGCCGAGAAATGATGTGGAGCAGCTGAGGAATATCCTGAAGCGACGGCGCGCGACTAAAGAGATTAGTAAAAACAGACGAGCCGAACATCTGCGATGAGAAGGATAATGCTGGAGACGCTGAAGGGGATCCGTGCTACGAAGGTGCAACCAGAGCAATTAAGGATAGATCATCCCGGAACCGAGTGGGATTGGCCCGGTGAGACCAAAGTCTGAATCATCTCCCAACGGGAGCTTTCCAAGCCTGGATAAAGGAGAAAGAGTCCGATATTTCCATGAAAGCGAGGACACGCATGAAACCATAACGAGGTTCAGCAGCAACTTTCTTGAAGCTCAGCCAACGAGCGCAGCCGACGAGCGGCACGGATGAACAGCTGGACCTTATCAAGGGAGTGACGCTTGATGATTGGAGGAGGAGACCATCACCGATTGGTTGGAATCGAGGTGCAGGATGACATCTTGGTTGGGCAGGTGGGATTAATTTATATTCATCCCACCTGCGCAGCACAGCAGGTGGGATGCGCCGGCTATTCACTCAGCCGGCTGCACCGGCTGAGTGAATAGCCACAATAAATGATTAAATAAAAGTAGCAACAGGAAAGAAACTAATGTGGACATAGCAATAAACCAGGAGAGGATAATATGAATCAAAGGAAAATAAATGGAAATGAATGAAGAACAAAATGCAAGAATAAACTAAGAAAGTAAAGTAAATACAGAGGAATAAACTGGTATGGCAAGACCGTTTGAGCAATACTTAACACAGAGGACTGTATGGTAAGAATAAACAGACACTATTTCCAGATAAAAGGTAAAATAATATTGTTGAAATGTCATGGGTTTGTTGAGACCATATCTAGTACTGAGAATAAATATATCTTACAGACCATAACAGTAAATAACTGATCACTTATTTATGTTTTTAATTAGATTTGATATATTTATTTCTTCAATATTATTTTTCATGTCAGTGTTAATGTCATGAGGCTGATGACTCCATGACACTTTCAATTAGACTCATTAGGATTTGATTAAGAACCAGATTTGTTCTTTGTAATTTCTGTCCTGTAAAACTATTAATCTATATAAACAGGTCAATATAAAGATATAATCCATGTTTCTGTCTCATATTTGTATGGCATTAAAAGGACCTGGAACTTTTGTTTTTCCACTGAAAGCTCTGGTTTGCACAATAAATGCCATGTGGGTGAAGTTTTATGGATGATGCTCTGATGTCCCATTCTCCTTAAGGCAGCACAGAACTGCACCACCAGAAACACTGAAGAGAAGAAGAGCTATAATTAATGTAGTTACAGTTCTATCCATGTTTTAATGTTGCAGAGTTCAGTTGTTTTGCAAATAATTCAAAGTTTAAACTGGCATGTTGAACATCTTTTATCATTTTGTGGAATATTTAACAACTAGAAAATGGCAAAGAAGGGTGGAATATTTTTTCCACTCTGATTGGCTGCTGTTAGGTCTACCAATTTTAACTTGAATGTTCATTGCATTTTTCATAGACACCTGAATTATTTTTTATATTATATGTATTATTTTTGATGATAAATACGGAAACAAGCATAAAAATCAAAACATCTACAATAGTGATAGTAATAATAATGATAAAATAATGGTCAGTGCAAAGTAGCCTGCAAATTATTTGGTGGGGGGCGTTGAGGGACCTGGATAAGGGCTAGGGGGCGATGGGCCAAAAAAGGTTGAGAAACAACCATACTTTTATTTAATATATTAAAAGTGTATTTTGGTGCAATTATGTTTAAGTGTGTTTTAGAGTACTAATTTCGAAATTGGTACAAGTGTATTTTTAGTATACTTCAGATATACTTATAGGTAGTACACTTAATAATTTGCATACTTAAAGTGTACTTTCACAAATGAAAGTATGTTTGAAGTATACTAAAGTATACTTTTTTTTACCAGGGCAAACTATCACAACATGGTGGCAGTTTTAACAAATATGTAGAAAGGTATTTATTTTTTTAATGAAAGTTACAAACTGCCACAGGTCTAATAGGACAACCATCGTCTGTGACACCCATGGCATGTCCCTTTTCCTTTACATGGAGAAATCCATCTATTGTTGGTAATAATTCTGTTATTCCTAGGCACACTGGAAGTAGCATCACCCAGGGTTCTCTAGAGCCCCATGTCTTCCGGTTATAAATACAGCTGTGCTCCATGTGTCGCAGCGGATAGAGCTGACTTGAATCGTTTGAGGCTGAGCTGACTTCTCTGCCCAGCTCTGCTTTTAATCTGCTTCCCCCAGCTTTATTTTCGGGGAGAAGTCCTGGCTTGCTCCACCTGCTTTAACTGTAGAGGCTGTCTGCCTGTCTATCTGACTGACTACCCGAATGCCTGCCTGCCTGCTTGTTTTATTTTGTTTGTTTTTGTTGTATTTTACTAAATAAAGAGCTTAATTGTTTTTGAAGTACCCCTGTCTTGTTACCCATACAGAATAACCTTCCACTCTGACCTCTACATTTTTTGCTGTTGGTTTACATGTTGGTCTTTTTCCAATCTCCTCTGTAGTAATTGCCTCAGACTTCTTTTTACTGAGGATTTGGGATGGCTTTGTGCTTTCGTTTGTGTTTTGATGGCACAGATTGTTCGCAAATGAGCCCGCAGCATATTCATTCAACAAGACTAGATAAGGAAGCACTGCCAGAGGCCAGGGGACTATTAGAGAGGAGGGGGACAAAACAGAACAAAGATGCAGAAAGAAAAGTTAAAATTAAGAAAAAATAAAAAAAAGACTAGAGGTAGACATGATTTGATACAGTTTTATGCACAAAATAGCTTAGTTTCAGGACAGTGTGAAATAATCAAGGCCTTATTTAAGTGCTTGCATAAAAACCATATTACTCTCAGCAAGAGTTCTGGGGCCTCATGCAAACTAAAACTATAGAGAAGTCCCCGGTAAAAAAAAGTATACTTTAATATACTTCAAACATAATTACATTTGTCAAAGTATACTTTAAGTATGCTTATTATTAAGTATACTACCTATAAGTATATCTAAAGTATACTAAAAATACACTCATACCATTTTCGAAATTAGTACTTTAAACACACTTAAACATAATTGTACCAAAATACACTTTTAGTATATTAAATAAAAGTATACTTTAAGTGAACACAATCTGAATGAATATGTACAAACGTTTAAGTGCCTTAATAATCTTTTGCTATTTATTAAAATTGCATACAATAAAAAAAGGATAATCATGATGTAATTTTTAAGAAAGTACCCAATCAATTTTCATATGTGTGATGTAAAAACCTTATAATCAATGGCATTAGCTCAAGTTCACACTCCAGACCAGATGGTGGCGGTATGGGTGCTTTGCACCTCAGCTTCCGTGTTTGGGTTAAAGCGGCTCGGGTTTTTCCGGTCTCTTACAAATGTCATTTTACAATAGGCGTTTGCAGGACTTGCCAAAGCTAACAATTAAGGCTGGATCCAAAGCCCCATCAAGCAAATTGGAAAAAGTTTTTAAGATGTATGTCTCATCATACATTCATGGATATGAAGGTGAGTCTTAAAGTTCTTTAAACTTTGTGGCTAACATTAGCTATGCTATGCTAGTTGGCAATATTCTCTGACGTTTTACTTATACAATTGTGCTATTTAATCATCTAAACATTATTGTTTTTACTAACAAGACAATGTTCTTATGTTATTTTGTGTTTATTTTGAAGTGTATTGCTTTACTGTGTGTTCGTTGTCGCTAGTGTCAAACAGAGACCCAAGTAACGGTTCGGGCTTTTTGCTTCCGAAGCATGAGGAAGCACGAGAAGCCCCATAACTTAAAAGTAGGGCAGCACTGGTAATTTGTTTGAGTTTGAGTTCAGCTGGATGTTCAAGTTCAAAGTTGTTATTTTGATAAATATATCGCTGTGTTCCTTAAGTGTGTTATTTCGTTTGCATGCTTCTTGTTAAGAGCTCAAATGGGATTGTGTTTACAGCCTCTTCACATTTTTAATCATCTTTTTCATCATAACATTAAAACAAGACCAGCTCCGCATTGTTTTAATATTGATTGTGAATCAATTTTGTGGTTTTATGTCTGTAGAAGCTGGTCTTTAAAGTTTCAATTAGTAAATATGGGAAGTATTTCTAAAAGATCAAAGTTTATCAACAAATGTACAGTCATAGTCAACAAATGTAATATTCAAAATTCATTATGTCAGTAGTTTGATTCACTAAATAAATGCATTTTATAAGTTCATTTGTTTTGCAAAATTTGGTTAAGCTTTTATTTCTGTTAATTAAAATAATTTATAGAACTAAGTTACAGCTGACAAAATATTATTGTATCACATCATGTTAATATGGCAAACTGATAAATCTCATTAACAGTCATAATCAATAAATCAGAATATATCAAAAGCATATTCTGATTTATTGGTTATGACTGTTACTTCCTGTAATGATAAAACACGAATTCAATTTGAGCACAATAATTTAAATTTTTAAGGAGGGCACTCCATTTTGTGCCAACAGTTTGAAAGCAAAGTCTTAACAAAATGTAATGACTGAAAATAATCTCTCAACAGGTAGTTCTCAGAGATGCAGTTCCAGTCATCATGGTGACATGCAGTTGTTCCTGTGTGGCTGGTACTGCATTATGCAACCATATAGTGGCTCTGCTGTTCCGAACTGCCCACTTCTCCCAGCTCAGTGTGGAGAAGCCGCTTGTGGATTCTGAATTTGGACTTGTGCAAAAAGGAAGTGTACTGTCCTATCAGCAACCCAAACTCTTAACCCAATGTATAGAGTTGCTCCACCTTCTCCTTCTCTTCCACTTTGTACTCATCATCTGTCACCAACAGAGTGTGCCTGGGTTTGCACTTTAGAGTAACATTTTCATTTGCAGAGTTTGCAGTTATCATTTGATATGGCTGACAGAATTAAGACATCAACACAAGACCAGAGCTGTGTTCATGAGTGGCACATGCTGCGACAATCAAGAATAACCTCGTCAAGATTTAGGGAAGTGTGTCATGTGAGAGGTCCCAGCACTGCTGAATCTCTGGCAGAGCGAATAATCAGGGGTACCAAAGAAACTGCCGAAATGCGAAGAGGTTCTGACATGGAGTTTCAGGCAGCAAAAGAATACGCCCACCGCTGTAATGTGAATTATTCACCTTGTGGGCTAGTAATTCACCCTGAAGCCCCATGGTTAGGTGCCTGTCCTGATGGCCTCGTTTATGACCCCAAGGAAACACCATCATTTGGCTTGGTGGAAATAAAATGTCTAAATGTAAAAAGTTATGTTGACTGCTGTTGAGGAAATATAACCATTTTTAGTGTTTGAGTTAGCTCTATCGTTTACTTGAAGTCACTGGGGTCGTAAAACCACAGGAGACAAGCAGTCTTATCTGTGTGGGGATCATTTAAAAACAGGCCCACGTTTGGTCTCAGGAGGGGAGGAATCTCCGGTGGACATCTGGTGGGGTAAACTATTGACCGGCAGTTCAACCTGTAAGACAATGTGGTCTAAAATAATATATGCGGTTTGTTATCTATTTGTTTGGATACAGCTAAGTCTCCTGAGGCATTTGTAAGTTGTAAAACTCAGCGGGACTTCAGAGTTCTGGTTAACTTTAGAGTAACATCAAAGAAGTAAAATTCCCTTTGATGCCTAACCAAATTGTAAGGAGGTCCCGTTTTTAGTAGGGCTAGGAGACAGCTCCTCATTGGTCGAAGCAAGGAACGCCTTGCTTGAAGCAGGAACCTCCCACGGCGAATATAATCTGCTTACACAAAAAATAAAGCAGAAATAGCCTATTTTTTAGCTCCTTTTTGGGCTGGCTATTTCTCCGAAGACGTCTTCGATATTTCTTTTCATTATTCTCAGGTAACCAATGTATGTTTCTGTGTTTCTTTAAATTTTCTGTCTTGTGTGATACTTTCTTCTGATTGGATTAAATTCTGAACTTCTGTGACACCAACACGCTGCTTACGTCTCTTCTGTGTCTCGCGAGAGTTATCAGACCGCGGACAAGAAACCGGGACCCAAGAACAAAGGAAGAATCGAAATTGCATAGTTTTAAAAGTTTTACAATAAGAATTCCCTTATGATCATCGACAAATTGGAGGCTCGTCCGGTTCCGCAGTCTGGAACCCTCTGTGGGGACGCTGAGGATTCGTTGCGGTGTTTAACTGCGAACGGTGAGTTAATTCATTTTTTGCTTTCGGTTTGTAGTAAGCGCCATCTTGTGTGCGCCATCTTGTGAGTGGCGTTCCAGGTGTTCAGAATTACTTTCTGTGTACAATGCGTACGGAATCTTCAACCGAAATTGAGCATATTTGATTAAATGGTTAATTGTTGAAACACACGGAGCAAACGGGGAGCTTTGGCAAGCTCAGCAGAGCTGCACACTCTGCTTTTGAGGCTAGGTAATTGTGACCTTGGAATTTAACCGTCTCCAAAAAACAATAATTTGGCATAGTTGGTGTGTTTTTAATCAGTCTGAATCGACTGAGGAAAATTGCTCGTTCCAAAAGTGGACTTACCATTTAAGGTCGATTGGCTGAACAGTTCTGGGAACTGCGTCCGGACGGGTCTGGGATCCGTTGCGGCGAAATTTTAATTCTAAGGGGTAATTCCAGCTTGAAATGCTGAGGTAACGCTGCCCTCCCAATTCAATCACACAAAGTGCAGTTGGAATTGGTGGTAGAAAGGCGTTTTGTAAATTGAGCCTGACCTAGCTCATAGCAAACTATGATAGTGAATGAAAGTGAATGAAAGAAGTGATAATTAAGTTTGCGGGAGTTTTGTTCGCATTGTATACTAAGCCGGCTCCTATTTTTCTCTATCTGTTTGTCCTCTTTGTTACCTGACTTAGCGTGTAGTTTTCTCTGTGTGAGTGTGTGATTTTTGTTACACTGTATTTTATTTGTGTCTTTGTGCGTCTTATCGGCCGTTCTGTGTCTTGTTGTGTGTCCGTGTGTAGCTGTGTGTGTGTCAGTGCGTGTGTATCAAGCTGTGTGTGTGTGTGGGGGAGCCGTTGGAGTGACGGCAGACGATTCGCAGCTTCTGTTGGAAAATGCAGGACTGCGACGCTATAAATGTGTACGCGCACTTTCACTGTATGCATGGATTATGGCCGCGCATTTTTATTCTGAAGTTCAGTGAATGTGTAGTTTATGGTGTGACGATCTGAGCGGCCAGTCTCCGGGTATATGGATTTTTGTTCAGTTGATTTTTATTTTTATATTTTTGTTGTTTCGAACCATTTAGATGGTTGCGTGTCTCAGCGCTGTGTGTTTGAATTACCCCGGCTGTGACGAACATTTTACACTTTCTCTGTATGCTTAGGTATGGTAGGAATTAGGCTCCTGCTATATACTGAGGATAATTGGCTGATTGACTCTATTTCATTGCGATTTGCATTTTTGTCTTACTGTTTCTGTGGCTGAACTGTCTGTGCACGCAGTTCTGCCCCAGACGCAAGAGACACAGCACATTGGAGTGCTACACAGTGATAATGTACTAAGTCTGTCTGCAGACGATCTTATATGAAATGGTGGAATGAAACAGTGTGTGACACGAATGTGCAGTGGGTCTGGGAGGATGTTAAAATGACATTACAGCCGGCACCCCTTTGGAGACTTCAGTTTTTAATTTGGTCATTTAATTAGGATTTTGGTTAGACACACAGACCATATTAAATATAAGGTTTTTTGCGATACACACCTGCATGATATATGAAATTGACATGATAATTCTGGAAATCGTTGTTCCTGTCATAAGGTATTTTAATTCCAACAGGTTCTAATCATTTACTGCTTTAATCGTTTTTCTTTCCTACTTTTCATATAGATAACTCGGGACGTATGGACTAATCCATATTTTTTCTCTTAAGTGATTCTACGCACACGACGATGCATTTTGTGTGGAAATATGTTCATTTCATTTCTGATAATTTTTTTCTTCTCAGGCATGGTGTTATGAAATTGTGTTGAAAACTTTGAACAGGATGGATTTTGGTTTCTAATCTGGGGAAATAGGTTTGGAAGATGGAATCGGTACAAATTGGGGAGTTCTGACTTTAAGTAGAACAAATGTTTTTATTTCATGTGTGACAAACAAATTACAGGTGACCATGAGACTCTTTTAATTGCTGTGAGATATTCCATATGTTTTTATGTTTTTGGGTTCTACCTGCATTCTGTTTGTTCTATTTATAATGTACTAACTACTGACTAACACACTAACTTAATTGTTTTAATGGTTGGTCTGTGTAACACATGGGTTACTGATTTGGACATGTTGAGAGGAGCACGATTCTTCTATTTTTGGTTTTCCACCTATGATTGTTTTTAATGAATTTATGTTTTTATTAAATAGATGGGGGAGTAGGCTAAAATAGGCCTTACTTAAATTGGTGAGATTTGGGGGCAGTTGATTGTGAATCTTTTAATCAAAACTTTTGACCTTCATTCCAAAATAGTGGATTATGGATTTAATTATGTAAGGAGATTTTATCTTGCCTTTATGATTCACTAACATATGATGTCTGCTTATAAGTGGACTACAAATTGAGGTAATGAAGCCGGATGACAGTTAAGCATCTGTCATGTTTACACACATTTGGAATATAGCAGATTTCTATGTCACTGCTGATTTTTTGGCACAGGCGAAGTGAATGCTTTCGAGGTGCTATTTTGCATAGATCAAAACAAAGAAAAAACAGTAAGTGAGCTTATTATATCACTTCTATCACATTTGGTTGTGAGATATCTTGTTTTAATTCTATTTTTTTTTCTTTTCTTTACAGAAGGTGGGGTGTGAAGCCAGAGGAATGTCAGATGGCTCTGACATTAATTTGACATTTTGCAGTAAGGAACGTTGGTATAGCCTTTTGTTTTATTTTTTGTTAACTTGGTTTGTTTTACACTGGCAGTTCTGCTCTTGGAGGTTGAAGTGCTGTTGGGGGTAGGTTCCTGGGGCTGGAACCATGCTGGGAGGTGTGAGATGATGGTGTCGCTTGGCATCTGGCTTCAGGTGTCTGCTGTTGCTTTAAGCCGATGTCTCGGCTCTCCGCTCCGCTGCGATTACAAACTGTGCCTCTGAAATGGACTGTTCAGTGGAAGTGACGACATCTTCAAAGACTGAGGTCGGTGGAGTTTACTGCTATTTCCTGTTATTTGGGTCACGACAGGACCCAGAGATGGATTACACTCTGACTGTTATCTCAAGCGTGCTGGCAGGAGGTCACACTTCATGGATCAAAAGACATTCTGCTGGGAATGGATAAGGAGGAGAGGGGATCCTCCGTGGTTCTGTGACTTTTGCTGTGTCTCTTCCCTCGGGACCACTGCTGTCATTCACAGCTTACCTCAGTTCAAAGACGGGACATGCATACCCTGTACCGTTTCTGAGTCACATGGACTCTGCACAGTTCACGCTATAGCTCGGTGGATGTCCTGTTTGTCTGGTTGCTGGGTGATACTGGATTCTCCACCTGTCGCATGTGACTTTAGTCCTCTGACTCCTCCTTCAGCGTGTTTTGGCCTCTGAGATGCAAACCACTGCCAGTTGTCGGTTTGAGTTGGTGAAATTTCATTATTTTTCCAAATTTATCTTGTATTAAGTGCGATGTTTATTTTTAGTTTTTATTTTAGCTGACTTACTTTGCCACAGGGCATACTATGTTTACTGGGTTTATTGAATCACATTCCTCTCGCTTGACATTCTGACCTTTTGGCTATGGTAGGGGTGTGACAACAAACAGGATGTCTCAAAAGATTTATGATTGCAAGACTGGTGTTTGTGACTCTCTGTATTTTTCGAACAAGCATTTTTTGCCTCAGTGATTCACTTCGTTTGTTTCAACTTATTTTAATTTCAGACTGACGAGCGTGGTGCAGGGGAATAATTCAGATTTCCTATTTTTAGCCATAACTGACTTACATTGGTGCCGCGTTTTACCTACGGCGGTATATGATTTAAATGTCATTTGGTTATTCCTCAGTTGCAGTATTTTAGTGAGATCGGGAGTTCGACTGCATTTGACATTTGCATTTGAACATACTGAAGTGGACTGAGTACACAATGAGCTACAAGCACCACGTTCCTTCTTACTTTCTAAATTTTGACTCAAATATGAATTTGTTGATGGCAGTGTGCAGATTGTAACGGAATCTGGGACACCATATTACATTTGTTGCCACCTGGAACATGGGACATGGGTTAGCAGTGACTGATTTCTCTATTTAATTTATATGGCATTTTTATGGTATTCTATGACAGAACATTTGTTCTGTTATAGAATAAAGAGGGAATAAGAAATAATTAACATGCAGGATTGGAATCAAATAGTTTATACAAAACAGTGTTTCCTAAAAAGAGGGAAAGGGATCGTGACATAATTACATATCACTCCATATGATTCAAAATAAGTGGTTTAAATAAGGCATGCAGGAAGGCCTAAAAATAAATGTTTACAGAATATAGTTGTATCAAGCTTCTCCCCCGTAAATTGAAAATATATTGATAGAAATAAAAAGGATAATTCATTATTAAATAAGATAAATAAATATTTAAAAAAAAGAAAAAACTGAATCAAATATTAAAAGGGTTGAAATTTGGAGTGTGGAATTTTGAGTAATTTGGATGAATCATTTTTATTTAATGACACGGTTAACATATTCTTGCAAGACAAGCTGATCATCCTTTGAGGATTTAAAATGAAAAATTAGGATTAAAATTAAAGTGGTCTAAATTGGATATTTAAAAGGAACAATTATGGAACTGTTTCTAAAGAGAGTTAACTTAAGGAATGAAATTATAATCTGAAATGAAGGCATAAGAATAATAAAATAAAAGTTAAATACAAAATCTCTACATGCCTGATAAATTGAAATAAACTATCTAAATAAAATTTGATAATAAGAATAATATATGATTTGAAATGACAAAATAATTAGGATCGTTTATTGTGGTTTCCTCTAATACTACGTTTTCATCTATGACTTGCCAAGGAAGTCATTTTACTTCAAGGAGAATTAAGGAACACAGAGACCAAAATGAAGTTAGGTTTGAAAAAATTTTGTACAACCACTTGTTCCTAATCAATTTTTATTTCACAGCGACTGTAGATTTATTGATGGATTCGAAGCGTTTTATATGCGGGATATTGGGTCTAATTTGCTCATTCGTTATACGGATAATTCTGGATAAAATTTAAGAAAAGTTGAAAATTGGCTATAAACTGTGCACAGCCTAAATTCAAATTAGATAAAACGTTTTGCTATGGGTCGATATTTTTATGTGTTGTCCATTAACAAATTAACAGGGTTCTCTTCATACGAGTTTGACACGAGAAGGATGTTTCCGACACCTGCGTATGGACTCCAGAAGGGACAGGTGAACCGGCACATTTATTTCATAATGATGTTTTTGAGAAGTCCTAGGTTTGGGACCGGAGTTTGCAGAATACCAGACGTCACAGGACCAGTTCCAGGAATCATCTGGGTCCAAATTAAAGTCATCAGAAGGACGGGGGCTGAACTTCACTTCACCAGACCAGGCTGAGCGATCAAGAGGACGTCTGATGCTGTTCATCTGCATGGAAAAGGAGACGCCGGGTTCCAGTGGAGTCAGTGCGCAGCAGCTGAGGAGCCCCAGTGAGCCTTCAAGACGTACAGGAGGACCTGCAGCTTCACTCTACGGACGAAGGAGCTTCGATACGCAGTTCCCCAGACCAAGGAGGATCGATGGTTCCAGTAATAAGTGCAGCAGGAATTCCTGCTGAGACCACTTTTGCTTTCTGAGTTTTGAGGTCTTCAGAGATCCGAACAGGCATAATAATCCTGTTTTGGTCTCAATTTATTGAGAGAAGAGGAGATTGAAACCTCTCCTTAAACTCACTGTTTAATTGGCATAATAATCCAATTTTCAGTGAGCAACGGACGCTCAGGTGGGAAACTTGAGCTTTAAATACCCGATGAGGGTACACGACGGATCAAGCTTCAAGAGGATCACACATCGACCCCACTTTTGCGTTTTTTTTTATCGTTGATCTTGCGGACTTTTTCTGAACTTTCGGTTCTTTATGCGCGTATTTTGGTCACATTTTTGATGAAGATCTCATTTTTGCAGACTAGCAAAGAAGACATAATACGGACTCTTAAGATTCTATTATAATTCTGTGTAAAAAAAAAAAAAAAAAAAAAAAAAACATTGAAACCAGTTGTAATGGCTTTTTGTGTGTTCTGATTTTCCCTCCACAGCTTTGAGTCTGTTGGTTGTATAGGTTTGAAGGATGAGGATGTATGTGTTCATGATTGATTTGTAATTGGTGGACATCCTGAGTTAGTATTATGTGACTCATTCAGTTTTCCATTTTATTATGTCTGGGTGAGGATTGTAATGTGGTTTGATTCCCCTGAAATGATTGAGTTATAAGATCTTCATATTTAAAAAAGGTTAATGGGTATTTGACATTTGGATTGGAAAGCTTATGAATTCTTTAGGTTCTACAGGTGAGTATTAAACTTTCGCTCAGGATCATTCTATCATCTCTAGGTAGAATACAGAGTTTAATTTGAGATACAAGTAACTGGTCCGGGTGGCAGTAGGTTACCTAATCCACCTCCCTATTAGTTGTTTTTCCAAGGTGCTGCAGATGATGGGCTGTAGACCAGTGCTGTCCTGCTTAGACAGGGCTTTTAGTTAAAAAGGGGGACTGTTAAAGGAGTATATCAATGTTTGGTCATTCTAAATTTTTTTGATTCCTTGGTTAAAACACTAATCAATTTATTTTGTGAGGTCTGTAAATACTCAGACCTCAAAAGAGGGACTGTTGAGGAAATATAACCATTTTTAGTGTTTGAGTTAGCTCTATCGTTTACTTGAAGTCACTGGGGTCGTAAAACCACAGGAGACAAGCAGTCTTATCTGTGTGGGGATCATTTAAAAACAGGCCCACGTTTGGTCTCAGGAGGGGAGGAATCTCCGGTGGACATCTGGTGGGGTAAACTATTGACCGGCAGTTCAACCTGTAAGACAATGTGGTCTAAAATAATATATGCGGTTTGTTATCTATTTGTTTGGATACAGCTAAGTCTCCTGAGGCATTTGTAAGTTGTAAAACTCAGCGGGACTTCAGAGTTCTGGTTAACTTTAGAGTAACATCAAAGAAGTAAAATTCCCTTTGATGCCTAACCAAATTGTAAGGAGGTCCCGTTTTTAGTAGGGCTAGGAGACAGCTCCTCATTGGTCGAAGCAAGGAACGCCTTGCTTGAAGCAGGAACCTCCCACGGCGAATATAATCTGCTTACACAAAAATAAAGCAGAAATAGCCTATTTTTTAGCTCCTTTTTGGGCTGGCTATTTCTCCGAAGACGTCTTCGATATTTCTTTTCATTATTCTCAGGTAACCAATGTATGTTTCTGTGTTTCTTTAAATTGTCTGTCTTGTGTGATACTTTCTTCTGATTGGATTAAATTCTGAACTTCTGTGACACCAACACGCTGCTTACGTCTCTTCTGTGTCTCGCGAGAGTTATCAGACCGCGGACAAGAAACCGGGACCCAAGAACAAAGGAAGAATCGAAATTGCATAGTTTTAAAAGTTTTACAATAAGAATTCCCTTATGATCATCGACACTGCAAGTACTTGTTAGATGTTAGATGGAGTTTTCAAAATAAAGAAAACTCATGCTTACTATTGGCAAGTACAAGGCCAGCTTCTTGTTACTGGTCTTATGTGGTGTGACTTCTTTGTTTGGGCACAGGAGGATTTCTTTGTGCAGCGTCTGGATCCAGACATGGAAGTTCAAAACATAATCAGAGATGTGACCACTTCTACTTCAATATTTACATGCAAAAGTACCTCTCAATGAAACGTGCAGCACATGAGGTGTGACATTGTCATTCTGTGACAGTGATAAATGTTTGGCTATGCAGGCAAATTTTCCACCTACATTTGTTTTTGTCTTTTGATTGTAGGCCACTCAAAATCATTCTGTGGTTTGAGCAACAATGTTCATTGAGAGACTGCAATAGCCCATCTGTGCCTTTTTATTTATTTTAGTAAATGTCATTGTATTTTTGCAAATTCTTGCAAGTTCTTGTAATTTCCTTTGAGACATACCTTTATTTTTTGCAAAAAAGTAAGGTTTCACTAAATGCAAAAAATAAACAAATCGGAAGTTGCACTATTGTCAATACTGTCAATTTAATTTTGCTTTAGCTTTGTTACCAGGTTTACATGAAAAAAAAATGCTTATTTACAATCACATTTATGAAATTGGGTAACATCCAATCAGCACATAGTAGAAATACAAATACACTTGACTGCTTCTGTGATAACTCATTCCTTTTACAAAATGTATACACATCTGAGAAAATAAACATTTTTTAGGTAACACTTTATTTCATGAGGTGTGCATAAGATTGACATACCATCATAAACATGACATATCACCTGTCATGGACATGAAAGAGTCTTTACCCATGAAAGGTAGCCAATGTCTGACTTTTGTCATGAAGTGTTATTTGTTAAACAATGATACTTAATGCAAAGTTTCTCTGAAAGTTGCATTGAAAGTCCATTAAAAGTGCCAACTTTGTATTATTTTGTAAATAATTACACAGTAATGCAAAGTTCTTACTTTTAACGGGCTTTCAATGCAACTTTGAGAAATGTTCCATTAAAAGTGTGTAATTTAACAAATGAGAATTCACGACAACTTTCATAGACTATTTCATGTTCACAACAGGTGTTATCAGTCTTATGCACATCCCATCAAACAACCCACCTAACATGAGACAGAACATCTCTAAAAAAATAATTGATCTCCTCCCTTCTCTGCATAATTGCTCCGCTCAGTCAGAAACAGCCAATCAGAACTAGCAGTAATCAGCTAGCCGCCATGCTAACAGGAAATTTTCATTGAGTAACAGGATTGTTTATTGTAATGGATCCTGTTTTTGCCTTTGAATGTTAAGTTTTATACTTGAACTTTTTGGCAATGTTGAGAGGTTTTATTTTGGCTCTTTGCATTATTTAGCCTCTTCGAACCTTCATATGTTATCAGTCTGTTAAAGACAGTATTATTGATAGCAGTTCAATTTGCACAATGCCTGTTTTGTTTAGTTTTCTTCTTGGAAAAGTTATTAAAAACAAGTTTTTGTCTAAATTAAGGTGAATTCATGGTTCCTTTTTCCACATAATGTAACGGTAGTGTTTATGATAAAAAATAAATAAATAATAATTTTGTGATCGGTATTGGCGATCAGCCCAAAGGGGATGATCAGTATCAGTATCGGCAGGAAAAACCTGATTGACACATCCCTCGTACAAAGGAGGGACAAATTAAGAGTAATTAAAATTGTAGTTTATTATCAGAAGTAGGAAATCAAAAAAAAAAATTAAGTGTAATTTAAATACATTATTATATTAATAGTATATGTAATATTTAATATAATTTTGAGATAATTATATAATGATTATATAACTAATAACACTCAAAATATAATAATTATATCAAAATATATCAAAAGCTCTGAAATATGAAATTTAAAAAGTATACTTTAAGTACGCTCTAAGTATACTTGAAGTTGTTCCAAAAAAGTACGTACAGTATACTAAAGTATACTATTAATTGTAATTGTATACTATTTAAATACTACTAAAGTGTACTAAGTACAAAATAAGTGGTTCCAAAATAGTACAGTTGAAGGACATCAATAAAGGAAAATAAAGTATGTTGTGTGGTCCCCACTGACCTGGGGGACCACTGTCCGTGGACCAATTGATACCGGGCCGCGCAAGAAATAATTAAATATTTCCATTTTATGTATTATTTGAGTCTAGAGGATTTTTTTATTTTGAAAATCCTTTAACCAGATTCTCTCGGTTACTTGCACGCCAATACCGAGCCCACAAGCAGCAAAATGAAAAGGATCAGATGTCTTTGGAAAGTTTCTTTGCAAAGGGGAAAAGGCCCAGAGGAGAAACAGGAGGATGGATTTATCCCGGACCAGTAGGTGAGTCCCACATTACAAGCCGCTCTGCATAACATGCGGCGATCGACCGCTAATGAAACAATGAAGCTTCAAACTGCTTTGCCACATAGAGACCAAGCAGGCTGTGGATATAAGCAACACTTTGGGTGTCATTATCTCTCATCACTCCCAGATGGGACCGTCTCATTGCAGAGAAACAAGCTTATGGCTCCCGTCAGTGGCGCAACTACACATTCAGGTGGATGTGAAAACATAAATCGGAGCCCCCCCCACCCCCACAGGGAAGGAACATCAGGGAGAAGGGGCGACGCTCACTCGTTCAACGCCCCAACTTCTCCCTCCCTTGGGGCGACGATACGTTTAGGGTAAAACTCACTACATTTACCTCGTTATATGCGCGAGCGAAAGGCGAGCTGAAGTGTATGGGGAAAACGTCATCGGCTCGTCGCCCCCTCCAGCTGTGCCCCCTTTGGTGCTGTGCCCCTATGCGTTGCATACGCTACATACCCACTGTTTTGCGCCACTGGCTCCCATTAGTCATTATCATGAGTTAAAATTTTCACGAAAGTAAAATGTTTGTTTTTGTGGCGCATCTGTATTTATTTTGAAGGGATATGTAAACGTTGCCATAATGACCAGAGTCAGACCGTTTGGGCAGTGGTCAGAGGAGAGGAGTAGAGCTTGTGAGTCTTAAGTCTGGTTTAGAATGAAAGATTTAAGGATTGTCGGCCGATTCTTCAAACCTCTGTGACCACAGAGCTGATAAAAGTCCAACAGGTTCGATCGGTTCGTGTGTCCAGTCACAAGGCAGGAGCAACACGAACTGATTCCAGTCACGAACATCCCGATTCCAGAAGAAAATCCACAAAACCCCCAACATAGCATACGACAGAGGTTCCCAAACATGCCATTGCAGGGGGGGCGCGGGAAGCCTCTGGATGAAAAAAACAACAAAAAAAAAAACAACCATGGATGCTGTATGCACTGGGTTTTTACCTTAGAATGGCCAACTCTCTGTTATTCTTATGTCAATTTGATATAAGAATGTGGAAATAGGGGCTTCCACACTTCCCATATCTGTGTCCTCTGTCACTTTTATCAGCAGTTAAAACTGTTTCATCCGTTGTTAACCTGTTTTTCCGAACCGCCTTTAAACGCAACATGAGCGCTACGACACTGGCGCTGGGTTTACACACCTGTGCGGCAACGAAGGAGACCTGATGCTGCTGTGCACAGCTGTGCAGGTGTGTGTTAGAACAGTGGTCTCCAACATTTTTATTACCGTGAAAGTTTTGCTGTGGCCCGGGGGAGATGTGGGGTGCGCGCGTGAACAGTCATAAGTTTTCTGCATGTTGATGCAGCTAAACACAAGAAGTTTACACAGTTTTTCCCTCAAAACTATCAGACTGAGTTGAGTGAAGCTGTTGGATGCAGGTAATGTTAGCTAAAAGATGACTAGCTAATAACAATACAGCACCTTATGCTGTATTGTACAGCATAAGGTGTAACAATACACCTTATGCCTACAGGCTACATCGGTAGCCTGTAGGCTACTGTTGTTGTTCTCTATGTTCAGCTATGTACATTAATTTTACTCCCAAAAAAGTTGCGCCCACCCCCATCCCCCAGGGGCAGGGACAGGGGGGTCCCAGAAAATGTTTGGAAACCACTGGGGGGGCGCAGGAAAAAAAGTTTGGGAACCACTGGCATACGGGAATTTAGAATAACCAAACAGCTTCTACATTACTATGTAGAAGCAATGGTGACAGTTTGTGGAGTCATTTTAAGAAATAAAAGAGTAATAACAAAAATAAAAGGCATTGGATGAAAGGCAAACCGTCAGATAAGTCTTCTGCATGTTGATGTTCTTGCTAAATCCTGAATATACCCAATTTGGATTTGTCTAACCAATTTGGGTTGTCTTGGCCCTTTTATCACAGCCTGTGGGGTTTTCCCTGACCGAGAATACAACCTGCTGAATGTGACAGGTAGCCAATCAGAAAGCGGGTGACTAAGAACAAAGGGGAATCCCAAACAGCTGACATATCGCGCAACTGAGAGTCCGTGGATATCGGAGATGATATGTAGAAAAGTTTATTATTATATGTTAAGGTAATGACCTTAACATATAATGCGCCACTATAATAATGATTATATATGTTTATTCAGTTAAATATGTTAACTATGAAAAAATATATTCACCTCCAAATCATTGTGCACTAGAGCTGCTTCTCTAGTTGCTATGTTAACTTTTACATATCCCTTCAAAATAAGATACAGAGTTGCCAGAAAAATTAACATTTTACTTTCTTGAAAACTTTAACTCACAATAATGACTAACTGGAGCCCTGAGCCCTGCAACCGTCTGGTTGCAACCGTACAATGACACCCGAATTGTTGCTTATATGCACAGCCTGCTTGGTCTCTACTGGCGAAGCAGCTTGAAGTTTCATTGCCTCATTAGCAGCCGGTCGCCGCATGTTACGCAGAGCGGCTTGTAATGTGGGACTCACCTACCGGTCCGGGATAAATCCATCCTCCTGTCTCTTCTCTGGGCCTTTTCCTCTTTGAAAAAGAAACTTTCCAAAGACATCTGATCTGTTTTTTACTCATTTTGCTGCTTGTGGGCTCAGTGTTGGCGCGCAAGTAACCGAGAGCATCCGGTAAAAGGATTTTCAAAATAAAAGATCCTCCAGACTTAAATAATACATAAAACGGAAATATTTAATTATTTATTGCGCGGCCCGGTACCAATTGGTCCACGGACCGGGGGTTGGGGACCACTGTCCTAATTTGTGGGAAATAGAGCGCAGCTGCAGGTCCACCTTGTCACCACCCAAAAATACAGGGTCGTGCAGAGACCACTATAGGGGGCAGCGATTAAAAAAAAGACACATCTAACCGCATTCTAGGACAGAATATTAACAAAGCCACACAGCTTCCAGAGTTTAATAAACAATGATAAATTGTGAGATATACAATCAAAGCTAAGGAAAATCTATATATCAAAATATGTAAGAGATTTAATTAATAATTTCTTTCTGCAGGTTTATTTTGTTATAGGAAAGTAATTCAATATTCAAACCCGCAATTTAGCAAGATATGTAAATCAGAGCTAGACCACCAGACATATTTTGTCTTTACAGAATTACACTATTAAAAATATAAACAAGCGTACAAGTGTACTGTAATCTATAAAAAAGAGCTGCCTGTTTGCTACGGAGATGAAGACGGTCCATTCAGGAAAGCAGAGCTGCATCAAACTTTAATGTGGAACTGCAGAAAAAAGGAAAATAAAAAAAACTAAAACAAAAAATTAATTATTAATGAGAAACGCCTACTGAGTTTTGCTTAAAAAAACTAAAAAAAAATTATAATTAAATCACACATTTTTGTTTCATGAAGTGAAAAAAAGTATTTGCAAAACAATCTTATTTGTGCATTTCATAAATCTTTTCTTGCTATTCTAAGTTTTTGTTTGTGACTCAAAGTTTTGCTTGTGATTCTCACATGATGTCGTGGGAAGGGCCTAAAATCCCAACAAAAGATTTCTGATGTGTGCAAATAAAAGTTTATGTTTGGCAAACAAATGTTAAGTTCACGAGACAAAAATGAGTTATGTAATAACATATCTCATAATAAAAAAAGTTTTCTAAACAAAACATTTTGTAAAAAAAAAAAGAAATAATTACAATTCGAAAAGTTTTGATTACAATTTTATTTTACTAAACTGAGGTTATTTTTTTTTCATTGAATAAATGGGAAAAAAATTAACTTCAGACTCTGCAAACCAGAACCTAAATTAACTTAAAGTCTGGATTGAGTTTTTCCCCCTTCATTAATGACACACTTTTGTTACATACATACATTAATTATTTTCATTCAGGATGAATTATTTTTAATTCTAAATTAATATCCTTGTTGGACTTTATTTAAGTGCTATTCAAGATACATTTACCTGATGCTAGAATAAAGCGTTAGGTAATTTCCTTTGTGTTATGCAGCAAAGGAAATTAGAAAACATATATCCATTATGTAGATGATAGGTTTTGGATGGCGATGTGCCCTTATTGCATAAGTAATACTCAAGAATGACTGCTGTCATTAACAATACTTTTTAGTTATCTTGCTTTGCTAGCAAAGTCGTTAGCTAGCAGCTAGCTAGCAGCACAACAACAACAGCCTAATGTCTCACCTGGCTGTCTCCTCCCACTGTTTAACTGAGCATGACATGAACATGTAACAGCACCTTGTTGGACCCACCAACTGCAGGAAGGGTCAAAAGAAGAAGCTGGAGGGGCCCTCATTGTCTAGTTTTTGGTGGCTGAAAACAGCTTTAGGTAATGACCACTGAGCACAAATAATCAAATGTTAGATAAGGTCTAAACTCCCTGGAGCTGGATCAGGCCTTGATAAGCATCAACGCTCTATTCCCAGATTGTTTAAAACTTGCTTCGCTTATTTGAGGATATGATGATTGAGCAGTGACTATGACACTTGGCTAGATCTTATTTAAAAATAAAAAAAACACAGGCTTCTGTCTCAAGAAACTCCATCATCACCTCTGTCTGACTTTAATTTGAAGCTCACCTTCAAATTATAGGTTCATCCAGGCTCTTTCCTTTTCTTTTGTACTTCCCATAGTAAATATTTAAAATATAATCCATAGCATTTACAATATGTCATTATGCCAAAATTGGGGAAAAGGGCAGGTTTTTCTACTAGAAAGAACATTTTAACTTTTGGTGGAACAAGTTGTTGGACAAACATTTCTAAGGTCAGATGTTGATGTAATCCAGGAGGAGAACACTGTGTCTGCTTTGGTCCAAACCAATTACCACTTTAAGGTTGAAATCTGCATTCCTCATTCGTTGTCTCTCTTTATTCATCCCCTTGTGATGTGGTACAAAATCTTCAAATGGGCCCCTGCAGCATTACATCATCAATAAGCCATTAGCACCTCTATGTTTCATCTCTCCCACACTCACGCCCATTCACTCACAACAAAGATTTCAGTGATGTTTGCTTCAATCCTTTTTGTTGTTTTTTTTTTAAATGTATGGAGAACTTTGTTTTATAGTTCTCTGTTTTGATGCATCAACCCAAGTCTATACTGAGATAGCATAATGACACCTGCAGGAAAAATTGTTTAGGTTGTTAAATAAAACACCATAATCACACTATAAAAAATAAAAATATGAATTAATGCAAAATGTAAGACGAAAAAACAGAATGATGTTTCGGTTTGTTTTTGTATACTCTGTGCACACATTGTGCTCACAGACTGGGCTCCTCATCAGGTTAATTGGAGCTTCTTTGTTTCTTTTTCCTGTCATAACTCTCCATCATCAACCCCAAGGCCTTCCCAGGCCAGCCAAGAGACATAGTCCCTCCACTAGCGTGTCCTGGGTCTTCCCTGAGGCCTCCTCCCGGTGGGACGTGCCCGGAACACCTCACCAGGGAGGCATGTATTTATATATATCGCTATATAGAGGGCTGCACAGTGGCGCAGTTGGTATAGCTGTTGCCTTGCAGCAATAAGGTTCTGGGCTTGATTTCCAGCCCTGGCCTTTCTGCATGGAGTTTGCATGTTCTCCCTGTGCATGCGTGGGTTTTCTCCGGGTACTCCGGTTTCCTCCCACATTCCAAAATCATGACTTAATTGGTCTGTCTAAATTGGCCCTAGGTGCGAGTGTGTGTGTGCATGGTTGTCTGTCCTGTGTGTCTCTGTGTTGCCCTGCGACACAGACTGGTGATCTGTCCAGGGCGTACCCCGCCTCTCGCCCAGAATGCTGGCTGGAGATAGGCACCAGCACCTCCCGACCCCATTAAGGGACAAGGGTGTAAGAAAATGGATGGATATATACAGTATATATATAATATATATATATATATATATATATATATATATATACTGTATATATATATATATATATATACACACACACATATGTTGAGTAGAACACTTGACATTTTTGTAAAATGTCTTGAGATGACAGTTGATATGAAATAGCACTAAAAAATAAGTATACTACTTTGTGTCAAATTTTAATTAATCGAGTTTGATGGATTAAAATGCCACGCCCAAATCAAAAATCGATTAATTGATGCTATCGCACACGAACATCTGTTAAATCTGTGTCATAAAAGGCTTATCGTATAAAACATATGTTATATATGCGTCATATCGTATAAAACATGTGTTTTAATAAGTTTATATATAAAATGCCTGTCATATAAAAACATCTGTTTTGATTTAAATTAAGTTGTTATCAAAATAAAACAGACATGATTCTGGAACCTTCTCCTATATGGTAAATAACAAACATGTCAGGACAGCCCCGCCCCCTCTCTCTTGCATCATATAAAACACACAGGATTCTGGAACTTTCTCTCTTGCATCATATTAAAACATTCTGGAACTTTCTCTTAAAGCAAATTGTAAATAAGGTTCATGTCAGGCCCCCCCCTCTCTTTCATCATATAAAATTTAAGTTCTTATCAAAATAAAACAGACAGCAGCATGACCTTTGACCCAGTTATTCTCCCCCCCCCCAATTTGAAAGTTTTATACCTATGCAAATTTTCCGATGTAACTCCACCTCACATGGATAAACTCCACCCCCAACTGCTTTTATCTTCCTGCTCCCCTGCAGATGTCCCAGCTCACTTTAGTTTATGTTTGAATGAGCCAATAGAGATAAGGGGGTGGGATTTCTGTTTTTCTGCTTTAAATATTTTTCGGAGGCCCTGTCATTCTTCTTGTTGCATTGGGTAGAGGAAGAACCAATTGCTCTGACAGAAAAAAAATGGTTTGCATTAAAAGAGCCTCAAAAGAGAAGATAGCAAGAAGCTAATCAACTACCATGTAGCTCATCTGCTCCAACTTCAGAAACTCCTGTTTCTCCTCTACACTTCTGGATACATATCTGGTCAGCAGTGTTCAAATCATCGGTTCAGCACGAGATTCCCACATTTCAGAACTTTGAGCATGCTCCGCCTGACTCCAATGAATCACACTCTGCTGAAGGTCCTTCATCCATCTTGGGAAAAAACCAAGACCATCCGGTGTTATCCAGTGGAACCTCCCTTCTCTGTGAGATTCCAAGCTCGGTCTATTAAATTCCAGTCCATAAACTGGATGCTTCCCAGAAGTCCACCTTTTTTTGTGCAAGAGAAAACCTGAAGACAAAAGGCTTCAGGTTGTGAAGTGAGATGGAGAAGCTGGTCTGCTAACATTCAACTAAACTACTTGAAGATCCAAAAACATCAGATGGGAATCCCACCACCAGCAGGCTCCGTGCATCACTCCAAGAAGTAAATCATTACAGTTGGACAAAGTTTCCTCCCCTCTTTTTTTTTGCTTCATTCATAAAAATTTAATCCAATAAATAACTTTTATCTCCACCTCCAAGCCTGGATCCACTCTCAGTCACTTCTTCCCAGCCAAGGCTGATGAAAAAATGAAGGTCAAGGAAATTATAGTCACTATGTACTCAATAGTTAAGCATTTAATAAATCATGTTAATTGTTATATTAATTTCAAATTATAATAAAAAAGAGAATAGTTTATTTCATAAACAAAAATGTATCTGTGTTTAACTTCCTCACCGCTTCTTTCTCTGTGCTGCTCTCAGATGGTATCAGATAACTCAGCAGCCTGTCTCCCAACAGCCACTTTAAGCTTTTGCTTATTAAAAAGAAAGTCAAGGAAATCTGGTTTTACTGTTCCCTAACTTAAACAGGTATTTGGCTTAATAGCCATCAAACATGCACAAAATTATTTGTGCATGTTTTATGACTATACAGGTTAATCATTTTAAATTTAAGTTAGAATGGCTTACCATGTCTTCAGTTTTGTTTTGTCAGGTAGTTTTCTATTTATCATTTTAAACTCCTCTCCTATCTAGAGAAACCAAAGAAAAAAACACCATAGCACTAGCACACAATTAAAGAACATACTTTTTCATAGAGATTAGGACAGAGCACAAGAATGACAGGACCGAGTGGAAGTTTGATAGCTTGGCCTCCAGTCAAACTTGATCCCATATAAAAATAAATGTGTAATTAAAGATTAGCTTTGTGCTAATCATAAACCAAAATGAACCAGCTTTTAAAAAATCTTCTTGTTCATGTGTGTCAGGCTTAAACACACAGGAAAGAAGAGTTATATCAGTTTATGGAAAATTATTTAAATATTTGGTTGTTTTTTCTTTTTTCAGTGACTTAAACAAGCTGTACAACTGATCTCTACGTTTACGCTACAACTACCATTACCTGCACAAGACATATGAGGAACATTTTTATCATCCTGTCTGATTATGCATCGAGAGGCAGACCCAGCAAAACAATAAAATAAATAAAAAAATGCATTGTCCATGCTGTTAGTGATTCTATTCAATTGTTCAACCTTATTTTTCCTCAATATCTTTCCTAAAACCCATTTATTACCATCTATGGTTCAATTACTGGTTGCCATCTTCAAAATACGAGGGCAAGAACATGCATGCAGTTATGTACTAGGATCAAGTGTTGTAGGAAATAGGCCTCCCTGAAAGGAGAAAATTTGGAAAGAAAAACAGAAAAACATCACCACAGAAGCATATCCACTCAGACCTGGTCTCCAATTCTGAAGCAAAACTGCATCAGTAGATCCACAAGTCCACCACACTTTTCAGATGTTTTTTTCCTAATCCTTAACTTTATAAACTATATAATTGTCAATCTATTGGAAAAATGGAATGCACTGAAATATGTGGTTATTTGCTTTTTTACATTTGTTATGTTCCTGCACTGTACTTTCTCTTTTTTCTCAAGTTGTATGTCTGAATGTTTTAGCACTTTGAATTCTCTCGTTATTGAAATTAGTACAGACAAAGTTTCAAAAAGGAACATTTATCATTTTCATATTGTTTTCTTGTAAGCTAACAAGTGAACCATTTCATAATAAATCTCTTTTAGTCAATATGTCATCACCAACAGTTTACTTAATTAGGATGAAAAGGTGATTGGGCAGTTTGCTGAAATGTTAATTTAGTAGATTTTTTAAAATTACCTCAGAGGCAGGACTTTGCTTAGACCCTGACCTGCTAATGACCACACAGCAAACTTCCTTCTGCTTCGTCTAATGTAAGTATTTTTTGCATCGGTGAAATAAGAACATGTTTAGTTTATCGTCAAGGATGTACTTGCAGCCAGACCCGAGCCATACAGGACACAAACTTTCATCTGTTACCTTCTCCCTTTTGCAAATTATATTTTAAAAGTAGTTGACAGTTTTTTTTTTTGCTCATCAATATGTGATCGTAGTAAAGTCAGAAACTTACTTTATGCTAACAAAGTATTTTTTTCATTCTACTAAAATGTATAAACTTTCAAATTCATGTTGTAAATTCGTACCGTTAAATTTTGTGCTGTGTAATCGAAAAGATAGTGACCAAAAGAAAAATAAAAACCCCTGCAAGATATGTTTTTGACAACCTTGATTTGAGTTTTAACTCTGTCTGCTAGGAAGGGTCCAGTGAACAGTTTAGTTTTGTTTGTAGTCCTCAACTGTGGAATGAGTTAAGCATGAAAATCAAGGAATGTTTAAACAGTTTAAATCAGCAAATGGTCTTCACTGCATATCAATATGAAAATATTTTTTTTCTTTCTTTCAATGTTTGTTGCACAAATTCACATACAATCTGTTCACTAATGTTCACAAACCGACAGTTCATCTCTTGTAATTGATAAGCTCATATCAATGTTTCAGTTCCCTCCCAGTGAGAAGCAAACTGTCAAACTGTCCATCTCAATCAGAAGATGTTAAATGATTAGCAATGTTTTATAGGTTGATGAAAGCAAAGATTGTTTTTTGGTTTTTTTGTAACATCAAAAGTTCACTTTTGAGGCAAATCCAGCTTATTGTAGTTTACTCTAAACTTGGACTGAAAACCCCCGGACAAAAAAAAAAAAAAAAAAAAAAATCCGCTAAAGTGGGTGGTGCTTTGTGGCACAGAGTGACTCAGCCAAAGCATAGAGTGACTCAACCAAGTGTTGGGATATATAATGAGGAGTTAAGCAAGGCTGTATAGTAAGCACTGTTACCAACTCTTTAATTTGTTGTTACAGTTTTCTCCAAGTAGCTAGCGTTTGGAAAAAGCCTTAACATGTGCAAAACTGAGAAACTCTATCAATCAACCAGCTGGACATTGAAGTATGTCACTGGAGATCTGTTCTCCTGCCCTCAGTATGAATCATTGGCCCACTGCATCAGTGAAGACAGTCGCATGGGAGCAGGCATAGCGGTGATGTTCAAGAAGAAGTTTGGCCGAATCTCAGAGTTAAAGGAGCAAAGTGAGTCAGACTAGTTACTAGTCTTTGGTAAAAAATGTTTCATGTTTATACAGTTCATTCAAATGTCTGATTTCAACATCAAGTGCTAACTCATATCCTGTTATGCATTTTTAATGTATGTCTTAATAGAGAAGCTGCCAGGGCAGTGTGTCGTCCTGACACATGATCAACGTTTCATCTTCTATCTGGTAAATATACCACAGGACCTGCATAGTACCAAAGCTGGTTCATTATTCAATCTGGTAACTGTATCTTTCTTATTATTTGTCTTAGATCACAAAGAAAACAGCCAGCCAGAAACCGACGTATGACAGCCTGAGAAAGAGTCTGGAAGACATGAAGTCTCTCTGCTTACAAAATCGTGTCAATAGGATATCAATACTCCGGTTTGTAGGAACAACTGGGGATAAGTAACTATATCCTCAAATCTTCTTCTATATTGGAAATAATTGTTTGTCTCGTGTCTACCCCTCGGAATCGGCTATGGCCTGGACCAGCTACAGTGGTCAAAAGTGTCAAAGATCCTGGATCAGGTCTTTAAAGAGACAAATATCTCCATCACAGTGTACAGCCTGCCTTGTGTTGGGTTAAAGCTGCTGATGCATGCCATGTAAGAGAGACTATATATACCACCTTCTGTCAAATTTTAATCGGAGTTTGATGGATTAATTGATATTAATTGATATCAACCCCCTTCCCCCTCCGCTCCCCCCTCCCCCACCCCCATAGAACATTTGTGACCTCCTGACCTTCCCCTATGGAAATTTTATGACCTTCCCCCATGGATACTTTGTAAGTGAATAAATAGATATACTATATTCTAAAACATGTTGAATTAGAATAGGAATTTTGTAACTATCTAAGGTTTTAAGCAGATTTTCTTCTTGATACACAGTGTAGGAATTAAATGCCTTTAACTCTTGTTTGTTAAGAAACACATAGCTGCGTCTTGCTGCGTGAGTGTGCGTGTTTATCTGTCCTCAAGCATGATAAACCCTTCAGGATACGTCGGAGTCGGAGACATTCCTTCAGACAATAGCTTACACTGCATTATTTGGTGTTGGACAACAGACCTATAGCTAGGTATGAAGTGATACCTATGAAGGAAACAACAGTTTAACTGTTTTTCTCTCCCTTAGAGATAGGGTGAGAAGCTCGGTCATCCGGGAGGGACTCAAAGTAGAGCCGCTGCTCCTCCACGTTGAGAGGAGCCAGTTGAGGCTCGGGCATCTGGTCAGGATGCCTCCTGGACGCCTCCCTGGTGAGGTGTTCCGGGCACGTCCCACCGGGAGGAGGCCTCGGGGAAGACCCAGGACACGCTGGAGGGACTATGTCTCTCGGCTGGCCGGGGTTCCCCCGGAGGAGCTGGAAGACGTGGCTGGGGAGAGGGAAGTCTGGGCCTCCCTTCTGAAGCTGCTGCCCCCGCGACCCGACCCCAGATAAGCGGAAGAAAATGGATGGATGGATGGATTTCAGAAGAGCTGATGACATTTTTATTACAGAAACATAAAATTTACTCTATTAAAATGTACTCATCTTTAAGATGACTAGAAGAAGACTCACTGTATACACTGAGGGCGATGAGTTCGATCAAAAGTAAAACATTCAGGATTCCCAAAGACACAGCCACACCGAGGCAGAGCCTCTCTTTGGAGCCGTTCGAACCTTAACGAAAACCTGAACTTTAGCAAAATGTAATTAAATACATGCTAGATTTATCTGTAACTTTATTCTTACCTGTGTGATTAGATGCAGTTTGCCCAACAGGTTCCATGTTGACGTGAATTTCCTCCATCGCTTCAGACTCTCTGCTGGCTTTTAACACTGACTATAAAATCCACAAGTGTCACGCACAAGACATTGTGTGATTTTGGCATCAATATTCTTAATCATCCAAAATATTATTCACTGCAAAATTTATTTTACTTTCTGCTTACAGCAGCAGCAATGTATTTACTACATGTCAATACTTGACATAGTTGTACTGTTCAAAACCTCTCAGTTTGCTTGAGTAGAAATGGAGTAACGTCTCTGTATGTTAAAATGTGAAACATTTACCACCCAAAATCCTCACTACTATCAAACAGTTAACTTTTTATTTTATTCTAGTTGTTGCAGATTCAACTTAAATAGATTAACTTGTAAAGCATCTTTTTTTTTCTTTTTTAAAATGCAAAAGTTCCTACCACTTGTTTAAGATGAGTACAAACAACAAGGTGATGAAAATTAAGTGATGTTCACTTGAGCTCTTTTATTAAGCAGAATGTTTTATTTTACAGTGAGGAAGGCCGGAGTCTAGCTTTAGCAGACGGCTGAAAGCATCTGACCAACTTCAAAGTCAGTACCTGTTTGCTCTACAGCAAAAATTTGGTAAGATTAAATTTAGTCGACTAAAGAAAGTCAGACGGTTCATTCTCCAACGAGTGAAATTCCATGAGGTAGTCAAGTTTATTGTTTGTTCAGATTTTGCTAGTCATTTCCATTGTATGATTACTAATTCACAGTTGATTCTTTTGTGTCTAATTGCAATCTAATTATTCAGTTCACAATTAAAGTTTTATTATCAGGATTCTGTAGATTTAATATTTTCATATATTTCAATCATTCCTTTCATACAGTCGAAGCTCCCTAAAAAGGATACTTTTGATTCCTTTGAGCTTCACGATATTTTACTTAATCTGACTGATATGATCTTCTTGAACGCATACTGATGCTTCACATTGATCATTTATCAATTGTAAAAGCTGTTTGTTTGGTGTGTGTTAGTGAACATGAATGAACAGGTAGCATCATTAGGACCAAGAAAAAATAGTTGTAGATAATTTTAAAGGTAACAAAACAATTTACCACGTTGTGACCAACTCTTGGAGCCTGGTTGTGTAGTGAACGTGTTTTATTCTTTAGGTAAGTGTACCAACAGCAAACTTAGTCAATGGTATGATAAGTTGGGCCAAGTGTCAGAAGATGCAAGTAAGTCTTTGTGAGAGGGGCTACTTGAGAAAAAAAAAAAAAAAAAGCAAAGATTCACTGATTGAATTGTTGGTCGATAGCCAGCATATATTTGAATTTGTGCAACAAATACTGAAAGGAAAGCAAAAACTATATAAAACCTGAATGATCATTCAGTTTGATAAATATCTACATAGAGCATCATTCAATAAATCGATAGAAATCCAAGTGTTCACATCAAAACATCAAATTTAAATAAATAATACAAATTGCACTAAATATTTTAATACAGACTGATTGTTGACATTGATCATTTATATGTTTTAGTAATGGAACCTTCAACAACTACAAGTGTACTATATTTTGTTAGTGAACACACTTAAGCATACACACACATAATGGGTGGAAGTAAAAATTTATAAGGGCCAAACAGCGTATAAGTCAGAGACAAAATCTGTACAAGGTAACATAAAATTTACCATGTTGGAGCAACTCTTGGAGTGTGGTTGTGCAGTGTAAAAAACTTTAAACTTTGGGGAAAACTGAAAGATAAATATGAGCAGTAGGTATGTTTATTTCCCCACAGGCTGCAGAAAGCGCAGTGACTAAGAACAGAGGGGAATCCCAAACAGCAGTGGCGCAAAAAGTGGGTATGCAGTGTATGCACGCATAGGGGCGCAGCACCAGAGGGGGCGCCAAAACACCGTCTGGAGGGGACGACGCACCAATTATGGTTTCCCAAACACTTCAGCGCCTTTCGTTCCTTCACTTCGCGCACATAACGAGGTAAATGTAGCGAGTTTTACCCTTCATGTATCGTCACCTGGTGTGGGGGGGAAGGGGGATGGTTGAGCCTGTGAGCTTCGCTCCTCCACCCTGAAGTTCCTTCCTTCGGAGGGGGGCGCCGATTTATGTTTTCGCATCCACCTGAATAATGTGTAGTTGCGCCACTGCCAAACAGCTGACATATCGCGCAACTGAGAGTCCGGTGGATATCGGAGATGATATGTGGAAAAGTTTATTATTATATGTAAAGGTCATTATTATATATGTTTATTATGTTTATTCAGTTAAAAATGTTAACTATGAAAAAACATATTCACCTCCAAATCATAGTGCACCAAATAGAGCGGCTGCTCTGGTCTCTGTGGTAGCGTTTACATATCCCTTCAAAATAAGATACAGATGCGCACAAAAATTTATTTTTTACTTTCTTGAAAACTTTAACTCATGATAATGAGTTAAAGTTTACTAACTGGAGCCCTGAGCTTGTTTCTCTGCAACCAGACGGTTCCAACAGGGAGTGATGAGAGACAATAACACCCGAAGTGTTGCTTATATGCACAGCCTGCTTGGTCTCTACGTAGCGAAGCAGCTTAGGCCTCATTAGCAGCCGGTCGCCGCATGTTACGCAGAGCGGCTTGTAATGTGGGACTCACCTACCGGTCCGGGATAAATCCATCCTCCTGTCGCTTCTCTAGGCCTTTTCCTCTTTGAAAAAGAAACTTTCCAAAGAAATCTGATTTGTTTTTTACTCATTTTGCTGCTTGTGGGCTCAGTGTTGGCGCGCAAGTAACGAGAGAATCCGGTTAAAGGATTTTCAAAATAAAAGATCCTCCAGACTTAAATAATACATAAAACGGAAATGTTTAATTATATATTGCGCAGCTGGTACAAATTGGTACAAATTTGGACCGGTACCGGTCCATGGACCGGGGCTTGGGGACCACTGCTCTACCCAATGCAACAAGAATGACAGGGCCTCCGAAAAATATTTAAAGCAGAAAAACAGAAATCCCACCCCTTTATCTCTATTGGCTCATTCGAACATAACTAATAAAGGTTTGCTGGGGATCTGCAGGGGAGCAGGAAGATAAAAGCAGTTGGGAGTGGAGTGTGAAGAATTCCTCCACTTTATGGAGGAATTCAAATGTGCTGACTTCATGAATTAAGAGACGATACACAAAACTCCATTCTTTCCGCCTCACAGGCAAACAGGAAGACATTCACACGCCTTACCTTGACTTTGATGGATTTCACTGTGACATCACTCTGTCTTAAGACAGCTCTTCTCTGTGCAGTTCGTCTGCGTCTTATTCATTTCATGCACACTATATCTTCATAAAGTACACTTTTCTGTTATAGCATGTAGTTAAATTATGCATTAGGAGTTGCTCTGACTGGGTTAGCTTTTGAACTGATGATGGTAGGTTGGATTCTGCTAAGTCCTACAGCTCAGGCTTCAGCAGCCCTTCATCCTCCTTAAAACCTGTATCCCTTTTTGTTTCACTCTTAAACAGCCACTCAGAAGCACTTTGAAGTATGGTCAAAGGCAAATATAAAAAGAGTGGAGTGTCCTCTGTGAAGAGGTGGCTTTTGGTTGTAGCTATTCCCCAGCCTCCCTTGGCCTCAGGCCTGCACGGCAGCCAAGTGGTTGGTAGCTTGGATAAGCTTAAAAATCCAGGAGACATAGATTATATTCTGAAGCTTTGAAGGGATTGCATGTGAAGAGGACAAAGCAGGAATCAATCCCCTATGGGACGACATGAAATACTAGAACAGGTAAAACACACCTTTCTTCATTGTGAGGCAATAGACCATCTCTGGGTGAGCAAATGTGATTAGAGTTGAGCTAAGGGCATCCAGCAAAAGGCTGGCAAGTAGCAGGTGTTTTAACCCAGTGGAGAGAATATTTTAATTCCATGTTGTATCTGTGACTTTCAAAGTTTAGAAAGTCACTGGAGAAGCTGGAGATCAGTGCTGAAGTGTTCACCCTGACATTGGAAGGTCTGGCTTTGGTCCTGAAGCTGATGTTCCTTTTGGCCACTCGAACCCTGTTTGTCTCCGACATGCTCAGAATGAGGAAGTACAGAATGAGTGTATACAAGACTCTGGTAACACCAGCTGATGATAACAAGGAAGTGAACACAAAAGAGAAAGATTGATCTAGCTTGGAGATTGTTTGTCATGTAGACCAGTGTTGAGAATTTTTATATTTACTATAAACTAAAATAGCTTTTAATTGAAACAATGTGGGGAAGCTCATATGACAAAATTATGAACCTCCCAAAGTCTAATTCTTTCCATGTGGGCATAAAATGCAGATGTATGACATACTTCTCTGACCTGTTCAAATAACTATATAAAGTATCATAACTTTTACATGTCCAGCGGTCATAACGTTCAGAAATGAGAGAAGTGTTGTGTTCCAAGAATGAACAAATTTTGGCACAACAATGCTGACTGAAACATCTGACCCAAGACGAGAGTAGAAAGGTTCTGCTTACAAAATACTAAAGGAAATGGATGAAAGCATCTCAATAAAGAAAGTTTGTGCAATCTAGCAAAATGAAATCACTTAAATTAGAAAAAGTTTACTTGCACTTAACATCAAACAATGACAAAGAAAAAAAAGTGAATTATTTTCTAACAGTGTATGTAAATATCTGCTTTCTACTGTACATAATTTGATTTGCCAGGAGCTGGCATCACAAATAGACAGTAATGCTTTTGGGCAGTTGCCAGAGCATCTGACAGTCAGTCGTGAGTGTGAGCATCAAACAGAATTTGATGGAGTTTTGCTTGTGGGTTTAAATCAGGTCAAGCAATGTATAATCCAGAGCAGTATAAACAGTACATAAAAGCAACACCACATGTTGTCTCTAAACAGCATAACATATGCTGGGCACCTGCTGAGATGAGTGTCATGTAGCATGAAACGTTAAACATTAAACGTTGGAAGCACCCTTTATTGAGTAAATTCAATTCAGTTTTCTATAGCGCCATTTCACAACAAATATCTCTGGGAACTTTACAAAAAAAACATTTCAATTCAAACACACATACATTCCAATTTATCCTAGTTATCGAACAATACATTAAGCACAGAATACATACAGTTAAAAAGTTTTCTATCTAAAAAGTCACAAGATTGACTGGCAGAATTCACTCTTCCTGGACCAGGATGTGGCAACAATCACTTGCATTGTGTAATTGATTTTACAGAAATCCCTCAAACTCACCATGCATCAAGCAAGAGTGGAGAGGAAATTTCCCCTTTAACAGGAAGAAACCTCCAGCAGAACCAGAACCAGTCTCGGTAAAAGCAGTTATCTCCCATGACCAACTGGGGGTTTGAGAAGACGCTGGAGTTTTATTAAAAGGGACTAATGGTGCAGTTGGTAGCACTGTTACCTCGCAGCAAAAAGGTCCTGTATATGAATCCCAAACTGGGGTCTTTCTGCAGAGTTTATATCTTCTCCCTGATTTGGTACTCCTGCATCCATCCACTGTCCAAAACAGTGGATGGATGGTCTCTCTAAATTGATATGATGCTCTGCCGTCCTCCAGAAGTAGAGCAAACCTCTGAAATGGTTAGAAGGTGATGGTAGTTAGGTTTACTGCGTTACCAAAGACATTTGGGGAGGCATTTTTGCCTTATCCATCTACATCAAGGCAAAGAAAAAAAAAATTAATGAGTGATACATCAGGTCCAATAAGTTAGTTGAGAAAGACATTAAAGCCCAAAGGTCTGAGGAATGCTAAATTGCTTTTGCCTAAAAGCAATTTAAGCATAAGGGAACTTCAAAGGAAAATTCTTTTCGTTTTATCTTCAATGTACCTTTGGCTCTGTGATGGTTTTCTGCTCTCTGGTGGCTGTTGAAATTCATCTTTGATTGTTTAATATTGCATAATATTAGAGTTTATTCATGGTGTTATTCGATTTGATTTTATTGCATAAATATCAGCGGTCCGGCTGTGCTAATCTGTCCCACGCAGGCATCTTTTACCTGCACAATTTATGGAACAGTAATAATCCTTTAGACCTAGAGCATTCAGATATAACATTGCTCCGTCATAATCTGAAAATGTAAGGTTATCTTGCTGCTCAACCTTGGCATTGCTGGATTTTTCATCTATTTTGCTATATTTTTAATCTTCCAAATATTTTGCCAATCATATTTAGTGCCATGCACCCTTCTTGGCATAATTCTGTCAGGTGCTTTTTGCAAGTGCAAAAAGCAAGTGAGTAATTACATAATAGTAAGTATCTGAATTTTGATCATGTGTGTGTACCACATGTCTGAATAGTTATTGATTTACAAAGTAAGTACTCATTTGTAACCACAGCACATTATTCTCAACCCAATTTGAACACAGACTAGTTATACTAGTTATATATTTATCACTTTAGTATTCAGCTGTTGGCTGCAGGTATCTCTTTTACATTTTTTCAGACTCCAGTTTTGGAAATGGAATAAACTAAATGTTCTTAAGGGACAACATTTAGCAAAGGTTAGCGGTACTTGGACTTCAGGGTGAATTGCAACTGCTGATTGATTTGTTGCTGACAAACTCACTGGATTAAACGACATGTGGTGGCGTGTCCTTTTTAAATTCTTCAAAATGATTCTTGAGAATAGGGACAAAACAGGTCCTATGGATAAAGCACAAAATTTGAATAAAATATACACAAAATATATTTTTTTCAAATATCTGACTAAACTAACCTGGGTCATGTGAGCACAAAAATGTATGTTTTCCAGGTATTTGCTGAATATTTTTTTATTTTAAACATTGTAGTCGGTGGATGATGCCTGTAAAAACCTTTGTCCAGGAGCAGAACTCAATACATTGTAATAGTTTAAAACAATTTAAAAAATACTAAAATTATATATTATGACAATTAAGTATAAGTAGTCATATAAATAATTATAAAGGTATAAATTATAAAATAAATTTAATTAAAAATCATTTTTATATATTTTCCAACTCCTTTGAAATTTTCCTTAGTTTTTGTCAACACCGTCAGAAATGAAAAGAATGTAAAAAAAATCAGGCATTATTGGGGGCACCAGAACTTCTGAGGACCCCATGACCACTTCCTTTCTCTTCCATTGCTAAGAGGGCTAGTTAGCTCTGGTTAGCTTATGTTATTGTTTAGTTTTTTCTTCTTTTTATTCCTAAGCTTTTTGTCACAACCATGATGTGTCAACACCGTAACTGACATTTTACAAAACGTTGATGAAATTTTGTGAAATAAAAGCTTAATTTTGGTAAATTGTAAAGACTATATGAACCTGATGAGCTACAATATGGCCTCCTTCAGAATAACATCATATAAATTGAGGTAGTTTGGCTTTTTGTCACCTCCGTCAGATGTCAACTCCATCAGAGTTTTTGTGACTTTTTCCGTGAAATTGTTGTCAAATCTCACTTAAATGTGCAATTAATTCATTTTAATGTATTTTACATAAATTGCATTACTTCACATGTATCGAGTTTTTCATTTTACTCACTAGTTTGTCACCACCTTCAGTTTTGTGTCAACTCCGTAATGCAGTGTCAACTCCGTCAAATTGACTTTTTGTTGTTATTTGTTTTAAATAATATTTATTTTGTTCCTTGATAAGCTTTTGTCTGTAAAATTAGTAAAATATCACAAATAGGGTCATTAAAAATTATTTTTGATGTATTTTTGTCAGATGGTGATGACAACATTCTAGGTCAGGTCGATTAAAAATGTAATTATTTAAAAAAATGTTGCAAAAAAAATTATGGGAAAATTAAAACCCATTTTGTCCCTATTTTCAAGAATCACTGAATATATATATAATATATATATATAAATATATATAATATAATATATATATATATAACAATATATATATAATATTATATATATAATTATATATTATATAATAATATATAATACACACATACATACAAGGGCGTAGGAATGAGTCTGTCATTGGGGGGACGCATATTGGAAACATGACAGATCAGTAAATAGCTTGAGCAGAAATGTCATAAACTATTGCGCCATCAACACATCTCTGATGTGTTACTCTAATCTGACCCTGGTTTCAGTAACAAGTAATCTAACACATTACTATTTACAATCCAATAATCAGATTAAAGTTATGCATCCGTGTACCATAATGACTGTCATTCCAGGATGAACACTCACTTTAGAATTTGCCTCACAACTAGCAAGCTACATACTCCGGTAGCACACACAGACTACCAGATTCTGAAATATCTTATTGGTCAAAAGACATTAGATTATTGGTCAAAATGCATTGATATAAATTGACTGGTAATTGAATTGGTTCTACCTCTTTCTAAAACCAGCAGTTTTAAACTCAATACAGCAGTTTGACCAACAAAAATAAAATCTAAAAACCAAGTTTTGTTCTTCTTGAACAACTCTCTACATTAGTGCAGCAGTTTGATCTACAAAATAAAAATACTTTTCACTTCTAACAGACATCTTGGCTCCTCACTTAACTCAGTCTCACTTTCCAGCCCTGCATTCAATAACTTACCAAACATGATCCATAAAAACATTGAGGCAAAAAGCCTAAATGTTTTTATTCTCCTGTCATTTTCAGTCACAAACATCTAACTAAAATATCTATGGATATGTGTTTCTGTCTCTGCCTCCCTCTGACTCTCTGCAGCCTGATGTTCCTGCATGGATTCATGGATTTACAACAGACACTACTTTCAATAAACTAAATGAAGACCTCACCAGAGCTTCTTCACCTTTCTTCAACATTATTCTAGCACTGCTGTTCTCTTAAATATCTAAATAATGTTGAGGAAATATAATCATTGTTTAGTGTTTTGTTGAATTCAATCATATAACCATTTCTAGTGCTTTAGTTTAGTGAATCTTTTACTTATATAACCATTTTTGTAGTGTTTGAGTTGGTTTTATCTTTTACTTAAAATTAGGAATTTTGTGTCAGCAAGCTCAGATGCAGAGCCTGGGGTTAGTAGGTCACAGATGAATGCATTTGTAAGGCCTGGTTGCAGCTTGTAGAACCACAGGAGGTAACCAATCTTATCTGTGTGAAAACCAGGGACACATTCCTGTCTCAGGAAGTGGGGGTCCCCAGCCAGCATTTGGCACGGCGTACGAGTGGCCTGTGGACTTCTGAACTCTGAAACTGTGAACTTTTGAACTTTCAGACTGATATCATATAGAATACTTTAATATTGCATGCTTTAACTGAATATTTTATTTTAATATTCTATTAGAACTAAAACTAGTCAATGATAAAGGTAAATTGAAAATGTTTTGTTTTGTACTAAAAAATAGGAAATGGATCTGATTATTTTTTGTGTTTATATAAGTTTAAAATATCAGGGAGAAGTTGGGAGGAATAACAGAGCAAAAAGCATATTAAGTTTAGAGATAACTCTTATTGAATTAAAATATAGGATTTAAGGTAGAAAAACCCAGGATTTCACAGAGACTTGTGAAATCTTTGGATGTTCGTGGCTCAGGAAGGCGCCAGGTTCAGGAGATTGCATCAATTGGTGAAAAAACCTGGATACATCTTTAAGATTTATGGTCGACCCGGATGCATTGACCTGCAGTTCACCCGAAGAGAATTTGGTTTAAAAACATACATGCGGTTTGTTATTTATCTGTTTGGATAGAGCCAAGTCTCCTGAGACATTTGCGAAGTTGTAAAAGTCAGCAGGACTTTAGAGTTCTGGTTAACTTCAAATAACATCAAAGAGTAAACTTCTCTTTGATGGCTCGACCAAAGTGTAGGGAGGTGCCGTTTTCAGTGGTGCTCGGAGACGGCTCCTAATTGGTCGAGGCAAGGGACGCCTTGCTTGAAGCAAGAACCTCCCACGGAGAATATAATCTGCCTACAGCAAAGAAATACTGCAGAAATTATAGCTGAACTCTAATGCTTATTGCTCTGGTTATATTTCTCCAAGACGTCTTGCTTTCTTGTTTGTCGTTGTTTTTGTCTTCCACGTATCTCAGGTAACTAAATGTAACTCTGCATGTTTCTTCTGTTCTGCTCTGTATGCCTAAATTCTTTGTTTCTGATTGGATTAAATTCTGAACTTCTGTGACGCCAACACGCTGCGTACGTCTCTTGTGTTCTCGCGAGGGCTCCCAGACCGCGGCCGAGATCCGGGACCAGAAGAAAGGAGAAAGAACCGAATTGTATTTTTTTTTAAAGTTTTACTTAATAATCCTTTTTTCAACAATAATATAATATAATATAAATACATGTTAAATGGTCAGTATGATCAGGTGTTGCTCACTTTAAATAATAAAAAGGCTAATTTCGCTGCTGTTTCAGTCTCATTCTAAATCATTGTATCTAGCCTAGCTAACTTTTAAACAATGTTAGCAGTACAATTTTGGACATGTAACTATTCCAGAATTAAAACGGCTTAACCAAAAAGATTTAGTTTTATATATGAAAGTAAACTGACAACAAGATATTATAAACGAGCGATATTCATGGCAACATACATGAGAGATGGTTTACCTCATTCTGACGCTGCTGCCTTTAAGCTCTCTGAGCCGTTAAAAGGGGGAGGGGAGGAAGTGCTCTCCTAAATGCGCTGTGGTGCGCCTACAAAATAAAGGCACGCGAGTGAAAAATTTTAAAATTCTTCACAACTGCGGTGAAATTATTGGGGGGGACGAACGTGACTGTCTCTAATATTGGGGGGGACATGTCCCCCCCGTCCCCCTGCTTCCTACGCCTATGTATATCTATCTATCTATCTATCTACTGTATCTATCTATCTATCTATCTATCTATCTATCTATCTATCTATCTATCTATCTATCTATCTATCTATCTATCATTACTATCTATCTATCTATCTATCTCTATATGTATATATATATACATATATATATGTAAGTATACTTACAGTAAGTAAGTAGAAATGTAATTTGTACTTAACAGGGTACACCGGGCAAGCAGAGCTGCTGCTGCTGCTGGTAAAGACACTGTAAGGAATACAGCAGTTCGCGCACATTTTGACATTTCAGTCACTCAGCACAAAGCTGTAAGAGAAATCATCAGAATGAACAGTGTTAGCTGCTTTAAAGTAGTGGATAACTGCCGTGCATTCAAGCAAACAAGTGGAGTTTAATGCAACATAACATCTCGACTCATGTCGAGATGTTATGTTATGTTAGAGTACCCATGCACTCTATAGTTAAAGTGACAGCATGTGGGATAATATGCAGTTCCTCATAATTTTCACTTATTTGACTTATGTTATTGATTAAAAAGGGATTAAATCTAATTAACCACTGAATTAACTCAATTATTTCTGAAATTGTGTAACCTGCTATCATATTAAATTATTTAAGATTTGTGTTGAACCTTACTTGATCTAATGGTTTTAGAGAAGATTTTAATAGCAAATGTTTCATAAGAGTCAGGAGTTATTGATGACATTTAGCTGTGATTCTTGGATACATTTAAATTTAAGAGTCTGCTTATGAGGCTGCACAGTGGCACAGTTGGTAGAGCTGTTGCCTTGCAGCAAGAAGGTTCTGGGTTCGATTCCCGGCCCCGGCCTTTCTGCATGGAGTTTGCATGTTCTCCCTGTGTATGCGTGGGTTTTCTCCGGGTACTCCGGTTTCCTCCCACAGTCCAAAAACATGACTGTTAGGTTAATTGGTCTCTCCAAATTGTCCCTAGGTGTGCATGGTTGTTTGTCCTTTGTGTCTCTGTGTTGCCCTGCGACAGACTGGCGACCTGTCCAGGGTGAACCCTGCCTCTCGCCCGGAACGTTAGCTGGAGATAGGCACCAGCAACCCTCCCAACCCCACCAAGGGACAAGGGTGTCAAGAAAATGGATGGATGGAGTCTGCTTATGATTTGGATGAAATAAATGCGCCAAGGTCTCCCCACAAAAGAGCTCTGTGATTCCTCTTCTGCGTGGAATGCATCCCACCTTCACACAAAAAAACAATTCAGAGTCCATAGAGTGTCTTCCAACAGTTGCAGGTTTAAAGAGGGAAAGCCTGGGTTACAAACATAGGCACCAGGCACCACTTTACGGCCTTGCCCTGCCTGCCGATCCACCAAACATTTACAGAGACTGCACACAACTCTGACAATCTGTGACTGACACCTCTCTGTGTTTATATGCAGACAGAGGTACAGATAAAACCTCTTGTTTTGTAGGACATGCTCATCTGCAAGCATCCCAGATGAACTAAAGCTACATAGAGAGGTTAATGGGTTCTAAATGACATATAAGCCCATTTAAGGTCTCAGACTCCCTTAAGTCTGTGTGCTGTGTTTGTTCCAGGAAAAACAGTCGAGAAAATAGCCTCCGAACAGTAATGTAGCTTGCTGAAGATTTGGAGGTTATTCCATCCATGTCTTATATTTGGCAAAATTCTTATATGCCTAAATATAACTTTTTTGGGGGGGGGGGGCAACAAAACACCATACACTACAACGCTAGCTGCTTATAAGTCTACTCTTATCTGAGTATTTTTTTGCAAATTTTTGAAAGAATGAATACAAAACAGATTTCCTACACACAATACATGTGTCCTTTCTGGCAGTTGTGAAATGAAATTTCAATTTGACGATAGTAAACATAGTTGCAGTTGATGGGTATTTTCCATTAAAAGACCCACAGACAACGTATATGAATTTTATGGCGAAGCTTTTGCAAAAGGAGAAGACTCAACAAACTGCTCCTCCAAGCAATTCACCGAGTGTTCTAAAAACCTTTGGTTACACCTCGTCTTTTATTATCAAGCAAAAGGAGGGAGGATAGCTGAGAAAGACAGCAGACACAAATTATTACTGCACACAGGCAGTTTCTAAGGTATGGCGTATTCCGGTTGATAAGAAGGGACCTGTGGAAACATAATTTGAGGTCTGAGAAACACACAGTTAACTGTTTCACATAAAGACAAACAGACAGATGGCCTCTAGATCAGTTTATACACACAGAAGAAAGAGAACCCTTTAAACTGAACATTAGACTGAATAAGAACTAAAGTAATAACAAAATGACAAACCAAAAAATCTCTAACATTCCCCCCTTTTTATCATTTTGTGTGTGTAAACTTTATTCCAAAGCCAAGCATAGAAAAGAAAAGAATAAATCCAATAAATGAAAGAATTTTTTTAAAAATACACAATAAATATATGAATATAATAAAATAAATGAAAAATAAAAGAAACAGCAAAAAATCTAATGCAGTTTTCTCATCACTAACACCACTTGTTTCACATTTTCAGTGTAGGAATCATTCAGCAAATGAATTCATCTGTTTATTGATTACAGAACTTCATCATCAGAAAATAAGTCGTCTTCATTTGTGTCATAGGTTATTTTCCCCAGCTGATAGCTAACCACAGCAGTGTCAATTGTCTTTAGCATCATACTTTGAAGGCATGGAACAATGTAACTTGTGAACAGGCAAAAAAAATCAAAACACCCAGAATAGGTGTTCCAAGTTTCAACAGTAAATTCTACCATGGTCTGGAAGTGAGCCAAGAAAGAAACTCAAAAGAAGATGATACTTGCGTTTCACTTTCCACATAATGTTTAAGTTCCTCCAGTTCATGTAGAGTGTCAGAAATAGTTCCACCAATTTCTGTTTCGTCAGGAACAAAGGTACAGCATGCTGGGCCAATGATTTTACAAACACCTCAGGAGGTGTTTGTAAAGTTCAGGCTGTGTGGAAGTCCAGAACAACACGGTTTTGCAAAACCATGTTTCTCAGTTCAGTCAGCTCTCTCGTGGTGCCTTTGGCCAGCTGGTGTATGCTGTTGATGAATTGCATAATCCATATCTGTTGATTTCAGTGTGGCTTTGAACCTCTCATGAAGAAAGTTGTCACAGTCTGGGTTGTCCTTCCAGACTTTGCAGTCGGGGGTCACCCTTTGACCCCTGCAGGCAATGCAGTTGATGTAATCCGGTGTCTTTTCATGTAAACTTTGTTACACAAATTCCAAGGTAACATCCCAAGAGAAACATGTCCATCATTGAAAACACAGCTCCTCAGAGACCCGGGTTTAGCTCCTGCTAAAAAATGGTCTCCGGTATTTTCCATGCGGTTTGTGGAAATGGTGAAAACGGAAATACTATTAAAGGAAATAAGTATTAAAGGAACAGTTCATAGTTCTAAAAAGCCCTTTCGCGGCATCTCCTGTCCAAAGTAGAACAGAACAATCCTTTTTGCACCATTTGCATCCTTTTGTCATTGGGACGCTGAGTCGTGGTTGTGTGCTCAGGCCATAGAGACACATCTGTTTGTGTGATGTGATGTGTCTGTGATGTATCCTGCACACAGACCGGAGTTGTGTGTGGCAATTGGCAGCTGTGCACACACATAGCAATTCACCTCTTTCTCCTCATGAGCAGTCCTGTTCATCAGCTGCCACCAGAGGTTGGTACCATAGTCATGTGGGTACCATGTTTGGAGGAGGTCACTTCCTCCTCCAAACATCAGACATGCTGCAGTCACAGCACAGTAGAAGATCCATCTGGCATATGGAGTCTCCATTGCTGCTCATGTCAAAACCCCCAAACTAAAGAGTGAGGATCTGTCAAGTTTCTTCACTGGCATTGAGACGAACCACCCTAAAAAATGGAACCCCTGTGTAGCCAGAACTTCCCCGCCACTCAAGATTAGCGGTCCGACACTCTCTGCAGCTTACAGTGACTGAGATGTATCCAGCTGGGTCTTTCAGCAATTTTTACAGCTGTTGTTGCGGTCATCAGCACCTGGAACGGTCCTTCCCACCGTGGACTCGCCCAGTTAAAGAACTGGCGAACAAAAGTGTTTGATGACCTTAATGTAGACCCAGTCTCCTGACTTGATGTGAGCGGCCTCCTGCAAAGGAATAGAATCCGAAGGCAGTAAATTTGTACTGGACACTTCCTTCAGTTTAAGAGTTCTGATTGTATAATCTGCTAATGTTTGTTCTTCATATGCAAACAGAGGCTCTCCCATGAATTATTTCAAAAGCATGCTTTGCTGGAACTATTTCAACCCATTTAGAAAAAGCATCAGTCATCATCTAACACTATAGTTCATTCAGGTGAACTCACAGGTTTATTGCTTTTAGAAGATCCTTGAATAAGCAAGTCTTTTAATTACAGGTTTACCTTTCATTTATTTATTTATTTTGTTAAATTCAGCAGCTTTCAACATTTCTATTTTATTTCTCTAAAATAAAAATGACCATCTTCGATTTAAACCAAATCTCAAATCCTCTAATTCAAGATTTTTCTTTTTGAATTTATTGACTATCAATCAAACCTGGATTAAAATGTTTTAGACTGAAATCTAGAAAATGTTGCTATTATCCACAATCATCAGTTTTTAGTAGCCTTTTACATCTTCCAGGTTGCTTAAAATCTCAGACTTTCAATTAAAATTTGCATTTCAGACAAGTTAACAACATAAGTATTTTATACTTTTATTTAAATGGTTAATAATTTCATCTGTTACTCAATTTTGTAGTAAAATTTCTTTCTTCTTATACTAATTTTTAATCATCCCAATATAAAATACAGAAACCCAATCAAGTTGTAGATTATTTATAGAATCAATCTCTAAGTTAAATGTTTCAATTAAAGGCAAAGAAATATAATAATATATTTCAACACTGCAATCTCAATTATTTTCAACACTTAGAGATGTTTAGTTTAGTTCTAAACTAGTATTTCTTTTAAAGGAAAAAGTAAAACATTTGCAAAACATTATTAGCTCAGAATCTCTAATCTCTGTTTTTGTTGGTGTAATTTAGTTGCATAGCTCTATATCAGCTTTTCTTTTATTTCTTAACATTACAGTTTTTTCCTTCACAGTTTCCCAATTTATGGGCCGTGGGCCCTAAGAGGATCACTGGTACTTCTGTTGTACCAGTACCAGTACTGTATCATTGTACCTAAGAACCTTCAAAATGTTTTTTTTCTGGGTAGATAATTTCTATATGCAAACAGGATTAATGAGCACATTCTCTATCACAGCGGTGTGTGTATAACTTAGCTTACATTTCTCCTTTCTGTCTTGTTTCCCCCTTCTGCTGCTGGCGTCACTGGAGCTGGTCCTCAATCCGTCTCTCCAATAAGTGGCTAATAAGAAGAGTGGTCTTCAACCTTTTTATTACCGCGAACATTTTGTCAGTCCAACAAGCTCTGGTGTTGGATTATTTATAAGTTGTCCAGACCGTCCCTTAGTGAATGTCTAGGTTGTCCACCAATGAAACAAGTGGCAACAGTTCAGTTTGCTTTCTTTTTCTTTAAAGCACATTATTTTCCTTCTCTACGCTGATGCCAAAGAGTAAACCAGCGAGGGTTATAAGCGTTCAGTTGCAGCCAAACACTGAGGTATAGTTCTAGTCCAAACATTCAGCAGGGCTCCATACAGTAGTCTGCTGCATGGCAGTTCCCTGATGTCCAGAAATTAGGATCAGCGGACACTTTAGTGTCTTCAGTGTTCAGGTGGTAGAAATCGTCCTGTCCTTTTTTGCTTCTTTTTTGCTGGTGATCTGATCGGCAGAACAGGTCTGAGCTGAGGTCAGAGGTCAGACGCACCGCAGCGAGGCTCAGACAGAGGAAAAGGAAAGAAGCAAATAAGAGTCAATTAGGGTTTGTTCATCTTTCTGTATATATATATATATATATATATATATATATATATATAATTTCTTTTTACACAAACATTTTCCATATAAATTTTCTTTCTTGTCATCGTATAGTTTTTTAGCCACTCATTACCGAACATTTTAAGAAGTCATGAATCATTTCCTTATTGCAGAGGTTCCCAAACTGTGGGGTGCGCCCCCTAGAGGGGGCGCCATGCTGTTGCAGGGGGAGCGCGGGAAGCCTCTGGATGAAAAAAAAACAACCATGGATGCTGTATGCACTGGGTTTTTACCTTAGAATGGCCAACTCTCTGTTATTCTTATGTCAATTTGATACAGTAGGGGCTTCCACACTTCCCATACCTCTGTCACTTTTATCAGCAGTTAAAACTGTTTCATCTGTTGTTAACATGTGGTAACCTGTTTCTCCGAACCGCCTTTAAACGCAACATGACACTCGACACTCGTGCTGGGTTTACACACCTGTGCGGCAGCGAAGGCGACCTGCTGCTGCTGTGCAGAGCTGCGCAGGTGTGTGTTAGAACAGTGGTCTCCAACCTTTTTATTACTGCGAAAGTTTTGCTGCGGCCCGGGGGAGATGGGGGGTGCACACGTGAACAGTCAGATAAGGCTTCTGCATATTGATGCAGCAAAACACAAGAACTTTACACAGTTTTTTCCCCAAAACCATCAGACTGAGTTGAGTGAAGCTGTTGGATGCAGGTAATGTTAGCTAAAAGATGACTACAGCACCTTAAGCTAACATGTAGCCTGTAGGCTACCGATGTTGTTGTCTATGTTCAGCTATGTACATTAATTTTGCTCCCAAAAAAGTCGCCCCCCCCCACCCCCCAGGGGCAGGGACAGTGGGGTCCCAGAAAATTTTTGGAAACCACTGGGGGGGCGCAGGAAAAAAAGTTTGGGAACGACTGCCTTATTGAAACACATATAAACATGAAACATGTTAAAAGCAGTAGTCTCTTTATTTTTTATATATTTTTTATTTTGCACAACATTTAACCTTTAAAATGTAATATGTAAGTTTATGTTAACTTCATCTAAGACATGTCTCACCAGAGAACAATGGATTTCTCTAAACTTGTTGATCTCAGTGCTGCAGACTGTGAAGTCAGCGGGCAGCCCTCCTCTCAAGGCCTAAGAGAGTTACGAGGATGGATAATGTCCAGTTCGGTACCTTACTCTGACCGCTGACCCCTCCAGATAGACAGCCAAAGGATCATTTTACCAAGATGGTGTTATAATCTCATTATGACACACAATACATTAAAAATTGTTCTCTGAGGAGAATTTTATTTAGTTTTATCTTCCAACTTCTCCTCCTTCAGGAAAGTCATAATTCCTCTTTCAGCATGTAAAAGGGTTGTTCCCATGTTTTTATTTTCAGTGAGACTTCTCTGTACTGGTTTTTCTTTAAAAGTGTGGGAATGCTCAAAGAGAAAAACAAAACAAAACAAACACCAGTATTTCTTAAAATGAATTATTTCTCACTTATGTGGTTTAAACCTAATTTTTAGTAACATTAAAAATTATTTTTCATGCACCGGTGTCATACAGAAATTCGATCTCTTTTATGATTCTACTTAACATGTCCCAAACTGCATGCACATATCCCTACCATTTCATCAATTTAGTCTAGTGGTTTCTCTTTTTGGGGTGTGGTAGAGTGTGATCATGCCGAGGATTGTTGCCTCGTGCAGCATTCTTTGAAGGGCAGTTTCTTGCCCAGTGACCAATATTGCCACAAATCCAACAGCCATTTAAATGGCGTGGATTTTGTGGGGTGTTATTTTGGAGTCATTGCCTATTGTGATCTCCTCTGCCTCTTCCGTGGCCTTTCATCTGGCAGTTGGAAAAAGCAGAGGTGTCTAAACCTCCAAATTCATCCAGATGAAAAATATCTAATCCTTTCACAGCCTTCCTGACCTCTTCTAAGGTACAGGGTCTGAAAACATATGTTTTGTGTCCCTTCCTCTAGTGAGGGGCACAGTCGTGCTGCTGAGACTGCAGCCGCTGAGACTGAGGCAGACGGAGCTGCTGTAGCAGCAGGGGGAGGGGTGGCTGCAGAAGCTTGCACTCCCTGCATCGCTACAGCAGTGAATGTACTTGGATTGACTTTATTTTTTTTGTTCTTACAAATAAGTTTTCGCTTCTACAAATTTTTATCTTTAACCTTTTTAATTTGTTCTTTCCTGTTTGTGGCTGCTTTTAACCATAATTTAGCACACCTTAGCTCTTCCTCCTTTTTTGTCTTTTTTTTCTTCTTCCTCTTTTTCCCGTTACACTGTTCTCCAAAGTTTTTACTACAATTTTCCATTGATCAAATTTTAATTCCCCATCTACTCCATATTTCTTTTTCCACTTTGACATGTGTACAGTGTTCCCAGGAAACCTAGACAGCATGTACCTTTCATCCCCGTCGGGGCCCTCAGTGAGTGAGGAATTACAAGAATTTTTGTTTCCCATTATTCAAAAACACTTGAAATTTTAGCTTTGGAACTTTGTATTATGTGCTCTCTCAGAGAAAGTGCCGTAGGTCAGCGCTCAGTGTCTTCTGAAGAACAGGCTTCTACTTGGAGCCTAGCTTCCAAGCGGTCCTTCACTCTGGATTCTAATTCCGAAGGTAGAGAGTTTTACTCTCAGAGAGAGAGACACCATTCACTCCTTCATACACACCAACACAGCAGCAAATGACAAACAGTAATGACAAACAGTAATGACTCTGCGACTTAAACGCAATATGATCTGTGTTGTGCCTCTTCACGGAAAGTGCTCCAATAGGGCCTTATTGTCCTCTGAAGAACAAACTCCCACCAAAACTGTGTTTCGGTGTGGTTCTTCAGAGAAGACAATAAGTTATACTTTCAGAGAACTCAGCACCAGTCACATCTTGCCCGTCGCACAAGACCAAAACCACACAGCAATGACAAGCTTCCTATCCATGAGCATGAGGATTTGCCCTGATGGGGTCTACTCAAACAGAGTTTTAGCAGAGCGACATCTTACAAGGATTCTCAGACCTCAGAGTTTTAGCAGAGCAACATCATACAAGGGAACTCAAACCTCAGAGTTTTAGTAGGACGCTGCCTAACAAGGATTCTCAAACCTCAGAAAAAGCTATTTTAAAATTCACTTACGTTTCTGTAGTTTTCGGGTTGTCCAGTCGGATCTTGTCACTCCGTCGTTGGCAGACAAAGTCGTACCTATGCCGCCAGCCCAGCGAAGAATTTACTTCCTGGGTCTTTCTTTCCAGGTCCAGTTGACTCTGGCCATGCATGGATTCAGCGCGTCTTCCTCTGCCTGACAGCGGTGGGTATGAGAGATCCAGGGTTTCAGCACCAAATAATAATAATAATAATGATGGGTATTTTTCTTGAACCTTCATTAAAAGAACCACAGACAAAGTATATGAATTTTATGGTGAAGCTTTTGCAAAAGGAGAAGACTCAGCAAACTGCTCCTCCAAGCCGTTCACCGAGTGTTCTATAAACCTTTGGTTACAGCTCGTCTTTTATTATCAAGAAAAAGGAGGGAGGATAGCTAAGAAAGACAGCAGACACAAATTATTACTGCACACAGGCAGTTTCTAAGGTATGGAGTATTCCGGTTGATAAGAAGGCACCTGTGGAAACATAATTTAAGATCTGGGAAACACACAGTTAACTGTTTCACATGAAGACGAACAGGTAGATGGCCTCTAGGTCAGTTTATACACACAGAAGAAAGAGAACACTTTAAACTGAACATTAGACTGAATATGAACTAAAGTAATAACAAAATGATAATACCAAAAAATCTCTAACAGCAATGATTCGGGGCGATGCAGGTTCTGGAGGTAGGAGTTTGTCCTGTGACCAGTGGGTCGTTAGTTCATCTCAATCATTATGTCATTGACCTTGACTTGACCTGCCTTGCAGTGATGGTGTTAATCTAAAATAGCATCTCTCTCTCTTTTGATCGTTACACATAAATCAAAGAACTGAAGTCCCTTCTCAGCTTCCAGTTCTCCAGCTCTGCAGAGGTCTGGGCACCAATCCTTCATTAAATTCAGGCTTGTTGGGTAATGTGCATGGGTGTAACTGATGCGGGGCACGGGTGTGACATGTCCCCCACGCTCCCTGAATCAGGGCCCTCTGTCCTCATTTTTAAAAAATGTTATTCACTCTCCTCTGTGGCTCTATCAGAGGGAAGAAGGGAAAGGGAAAAGGGAGGGAATGTAAAAGTTCATGAAAGTGAGATAATTTCTGCATTCACACATTGGTGACACAGTATACCACTCAGAGTAAAAACAGAATGTCTCTCAGTGACTTTTGTTTGACCAAGAGAATTGGCCTTTGATTATAATGTAACTAAGACACAATTACATTTGAAAGTGACCTTTAATGTCTTGGATAGAGGTTATTTATAATGTAAGCATTATCATACAATGACACTGTGTATATTTAAAGGTTCTAAATACTTCCTTGACAATATAACCACTATACTGTGTCAGCAGTATATTATGATGTTCTAAAAAGGACTCAATGTTGATTTTGAATGACACTGAATTGTAGGAGTCTAGGAGAAATGTTATTTTAAAATCTGGGAAATCAGGAACTTTAGTAAATTCTTCTGCAATGTGACAGCTGACCCTACTGTCACACAGAGATCTGAATGGTAACTGTTTGTTTTGTTCATCCTTAACATTAATTAGTGAATAGTTTAGATTTTTATTTTTGAAAATTATTTTTATTAACTTGAAGTGCACACATTTAGTTAACTTTATTTGTCAATTCTTTATATTTTTGTTAAAAGCAACAAATTAATGTATTTGTTTTGAGTTACCAGTTTCCTGTGGAGCTGCTGGAGGGTCATAGAAGAGATCCACCTAATTGATGTCCATATATGACTGACAAACCTCCTCAGCGGGTCGTCCCATTTGTTTGCCAGGGGACGGGGAAATTTGGTTTTCTTTCATTTAATTTGACTGTTTCTTTAATGTTTCCTCTATTTTGGTAGTTTCATTTTGATGTTTGTTTAACTTAGATTTCATATTGTATTTGTTTAAGTTTATGTATGTTTAATTAACCCTTGTGTGTCAGCAGTGGTCTGATCAGCCACTATTTAAGTTTCCCTCATGTCTTGTTTGGGAGGTCAGTTTTGTGTTTGAGTTCTTTGTGTTAGTACCTGAGTTGGAGTTTGTTACGTTGACCTCAGTTTTTGGGCCCGGTTCTTCATTGTTTAATTATTTTTGAACTTTTTTGTAATAAATTAAGATTATTTTTTGAATCCATTCAGCGTCTCTCTGGCTGGTTAATGTGAGAACCCTCACATTCAATTATGTTTGAATTAATTTGAGTTTTTGAATTAATGAATTAATGAGTTACAACATTTAATTGAATATAAAAATAAATATTAGAGATGAAAATAAAGAACTGAAGACATAAAAAAGAGGGTAACAGCTGTAAGGAGGAGATTGACATTTATGTTGGAGGGATTTATCATATATCTTTGTACAGCTGACACTTGGCTCTGTGTTCTACTAAAAATGTATTTCAGAGGGGTATGGATTCCCGAAGTGGAGATGCCATTTTTGGGTATTTCTCTGATCTGCTAAAGTGTTACAGTAGAAACTCTAGGTTTTTTATTGGCACAGTCCTTAATGTAAGTTTGAGCCATCTAAAAAAATAATGAACTACAGGGACGAGACTTTATTTCTGGACAAAGGGGAAATGTGTTTACCGTATCTTTTAAACAAACTCCGGTCATAAGAAGCAGCATTAGCTGCTTCTTATTTTGAATGTCTTTAAGTCTAGCCACCCATGGAGATTTATATTGGTGTTAGCAGAGTTAAAATCTGATATTTATACATAGATAAAAACGCACATAACAGTTCTGTCACGCATAACAAATATTACATCAAACAAAACTTAAGGCCACTTAAGAAATTCTGTTTTGTAAATTCCAGAACAATCAGGGAGAGCATTTTGTTTTCATTCCTTTCTCAAATTTACGCACACCAAGATTATGGCTCTGTAAGGATACGATTCATGTTTGTCTAAGATGCATGGAAATGTTCAGCCATCTTAACAGGATGAATTTTCAGTCCTATAGATGAATATATTTTTGTGTAAATATCATTCTAACTGACATAAAGCAAGAGAAGCTTGTTCTGATTTAGCTTTTGACAGTGATAAAAAAGAAGTGACTTTTTATTCTGTGTATTTAAACTTCTGGTTTCAATAGTATATTTGAGTTTGTGTTTAGAATTTTGACCAAGTATAGATTATTCCACAAGGAATAAAAACCTTTCTGTTAGATATGTTGCTTGTGTGATCATTCCTTTTCAGAAACAACCACACATACCTAAAGTTAATGACGTTATGTTTCACAGGAACTGAACACAGTCAGACATACTTCCCCTTGTTGGTCCATTAACACTTCAGTAAATCTATTTGTGCAGACAGCGTTTTCTAAACAGCCATAATTGAGAGGACGGTGAAGTCCTTTAACCAATAATCATTCATACACTTTGCTCTGTCTGCTGATTTGTACTACAAATATGCCAATAATGCCTGTAGTCCGTGCTGAAATGGTATCCAGCGACACATAACAGACAGTAAAGCCAGTTAGCAATAAAGACTACCTTGATGGCACGGGGGATAAAAATTGTTCAGCAAAATCTGGCTCAACACACCATAAAGGAAGTGATGTCTGGAGATTAGAATATAGCTCTTCAAAATCACTTAAAATATCATCAAGAAGCTCATTTATTTCAGGAGTTCAATTCAAAATCTGAATCATTATGCTCAACATTGGATGTTTATTTTCTGGTGTTTTTGGATGATCATGGCTTTCAGTTGATGAAAACTCCAAATTTAGTGTCTAAAAACCATAGAATTGTGGATATGGCTTTGTGAGAGCAAGTGTTTAGACCCCTCTGAATAATTGCCATGGGAGATTCAAGAATTCCTTGTATCCTTGTGTGTGTGTGTGTGTGTGTGTGTGTGTGTGTGTGTGTGTGTGCGCATGCTAATTTTGGAAAGCCTTTGTAGATCTTGATTAGAAGAGACAGCACAGACGTGGATCTACACAGTCCAGTCACATTAATGTGACCACCACGTACTTTCCACTTCAGAGTTAAATAACCAATCACAGAAGGCAGGTGGCAGCACAGTGCAGTTGAGCGTATATAAAGGGTGTGTGTGGGCTTCGGAAAACATTTCAATCGTTGGCGTAATGCAGAAACGAAGCGATTTATCCGACGTCCAAAAGGGCATGATCATTGGCTTTCGGGCCAAGGGTGGAAGCATTTCCGAAACGGCTGAGTTTGTGAACTGTTCGCGTGCCGCCGTGGTAAAAGTGTACCGTGCATGGCAAAATGGGACTGTCCAAAATCAACGACGTGGCAAATGTGGTGCAGCACGGGCCATAGATGACAGAGGCGAACGACGGTTGCGGAGATGCGTTCGGGCAGATAGACGGGCTACCGTTGAGCAACTGACCACTAAAATGAACCAAGGGGCTACCACAAGTGTCTCCCAAACCACTATTCAGCGAACATTGCTGCGTCTGGGCCTCCGAAGCAGACGCCTGGTTCGTGCACCTATGCTGACTGGTGTTCATCGACGACGAAGGCTAGAATTTGCACGCCAGTACAGCAGCTGGACGTCCACTGAGTGGCGACAGGTAGCGTTTTCAGATGAATCGCGTTTTATGCTCCATCGGACAGATGGACGTTGGCGTATAAGGCGTGAAACCTCTGAAAGGAACCACCCTGCAACCATTGCAGGAACGGTCCAAGCTGGAGGCGGGAGCATTATGGTCTGGGGAATGTTTTCCTGGCATTCTCTGGGTTCACTGATTATTGTGGAAGGCACGATGGATCAATACAAGTACGCATCTGTCCTTGCGGACCATGTCCACCCCTACATGCGCATTGTTTTTCCTCAGGATGATGGCATCTTCCAGCAGGACAATGCGAGGTGCCATACAGCTGCCAGTGTACGTGCGTGGTTCGAAGAGCACCAGGATGAGTTTACCGTCCTCCCCTGGCCAGCAAACTCACCTGACTTAAACCCAATCGAGCATCTGTGGGACCATCTCGATCGAGTTGTTCGCGCCATGGATCCTCAACCGCGTAATCTAGCGCAGCTGGCCACGGCATTAGAGTCGGCATGGCTCAACATCCCAGAGAAGACCTTCAGGGACCTAAGTGACTCTCTTCCTGCACGTCTCGTAGCAGTTCGCTCTGCGAAAGGTGGTTATTCTGGCTTTTGACAGATGGTCACATTAATGTGACTGGACTGTGTAATATGACAGTGAAAAAAATCAAAATCAAATCAAATTTTATTTGTATAGCAAATTTCAGCAGCAAGGCATTTCAAAGTGCTTTATATCATTAAACACAAAAACACAGTTGTGTAACATTGAATAAATAATCAAAACATTACAAAAACATTAAATTTCCTACTGAGTTGAAGTTCTGCCCTTCAAATCGGCAGAAAAAAAGAGTAAATGCAGAATTCTGTCACTCTTTGTGGTTTTCACTTCATATATCTTAAAGGCTTAATGTATGAGCCGCACACCACCCAGTAATGCAGAAATACATACGTTTCCATACATCGGCATTCTCCATTATGTTTTTGTGAGTGGATGTATTGGCATTAGTAAGTTTCTAATAGGAAAACACTGACAGGTTTGGAGACATGGTCACTGATGACACCAGCCATCTTTTGTTGTGCTAAGAGCTCCTGGAGGCCCCTTTGCTGGCTGAGTGGGTCTCCCATTACACAAGGCAATTGTCATGTGGGATGTCGAAGTGAAAGTGGATGAGGGCATTGGTATCAAAGTTGATAGAGAATAAAATGGATACAGTCCTGCTCAAAGTTATAGGCTCCCAAAGTTATAGGAGGCGAAAGGAGATGAGACCTGAGCCTAATTGCATAAGAAGACAATGGCCAGGCTATCTCTTCTGAGCAAAACAGCACAAGTGTGCATGAGTTGCAGCTCTGCATGCTCTCAGTGCATCAGTCTACTCACTCGTGGACATTTTCCTGCATGATTGTGTGAAACATTAGTCAGTCTATGACTGGCCACTTTTCTCCTGTCCCTGCCCTGTGACCTTTGTTGCCCAATTTTTTTGTCATTGTTGCCAATTGCTGTCAGTAGATCCTAACTTTGTTGGAAATGCTCAAATGGAGTGAGCACCTTCGTCTTCAAACTGCTACTTTGAATATTGAAATAACAGTTGTGTGTATATAAAGTACAGTTTTTTTAAAAAATAAAAAAAAATTTGGCATTTGTATCCAAGAAGGCAGTCTGGCCTGCACTTGTTTGGAAATGCGTCTCTCTCTTGCTGAGGGCCTGCATTTGTAAAGCATCACCATTTTCCTTCTCAGCGCGTAGCAGACACTCGGGGAAGCACTTGTCATTGTCCCTACTGTTTCTACGCCAACTCTTGACAACCTCTTTGAAAACACACTTTTTTCTAAAAGCTGAATTTATTTTTTTATTTTTTTTAGACATTGGCAGCCTGAAGCTATGAATGCACACTTAGCCCTCAGAATCAGAATCAGTGTGTCCTTTCCTCAGTAAACAATGAGGAATAAAAGGAAGCTTAATGAAAGCCTCCCTGGTGAAGACAGTTGCCATCTGAGGCAAACCTTTGTTGTTTTCCATCTCTTCAAATTGTCCCATACAATGTGAACTAAAGTAAGAGTCCAGCTCCTATATTTTCAGATTGACTGTTATTTATTTTCAGCTCACATATGGAACGTTGAATAGAAACAGTGTACAAATTTTAAGGTATATCTAAAGATTGTACTTAAAAAATCCAGACACACATTTGTATAAATGTATAATTGTATAATCTCAAACCAGTTAAAGAATGTTAAAAGTACAAGCACGCTAATAATGCAGACTGATCACTTAATTCCTAACCCACTGAGGTGCCCAGAGATCAATCCACCCAATACCTAATATAAGAAGAAAGTGATGAGGAAAGAGAAGGCTGATGTTATGTGGGTGAGAGAAATACCCAAGGCTGACATGGCACATCTCATATTAAGATAACAAGTCAAGTGACCTTCTGACAGGTGTATGAATGGAAAATACCTTGAGAGACCAGAGGGAAAGAAGTAAGGGCAATGGAAAGAACAGGAAATACAGAGGCAATTAGATGAAGACAAGGAGACAGCCATGAGGAAACAGAAGGCAGATAGATAACTCAGGATGCATTGCATAGGCTGTGGTATAGCTATATAGTGTAAGTTTAAATTTTTGTGGAACAATGAATTGTAGAACAATTCATATTCCAACATTACATAAAAATGATCATGTATTACCCCCAAACAAACTTTGGTAACACTTTATTTGAAGGGGTGTGCATACGACTGACATGACACTGTATAAACATGACATAACACCTGTTATGAACATAAAGAAGTCTTTATGAATGTTTATGACAGTTGTCATGAAGTGCCATTCGGTAAATAATGACACTTTTAATGCAAAGTTGCTCTAAAAGTTGCATTAAAAGTCAATTAAAAATGCCAACTTTGCATTAAATTATGATTTACAAAATTATGCAAATTTGGCACTTTTAATGCAACTTTTAGAGCAACTTTACATTAAAAGTGTCATTGTTTACCAATTGAATCCGGGCAGAAGAGAAAATAAAACAAGTCAAAAGGTTTTTAATTATTCATCTTCTGATCATTTTTAAAAGCAATAAATATTAAAATCATGAAAAACATTGAGTTTGATGCTTCTTGGTCTAAACACCGAATGTAGTCAGATTTCAGTGCATTCAGTATTTAGGTGAATTTTGATGCTTTGTGGTTTGAAATTGTCCAGAGAAAAGGTTTTGTGGTTGCTGCACATTTTCATGCCAGCAAAAAAGTGTGCATATATTTACGCAAACCTTGGTGCAAAGTTAATTTTTATACATGCCGACTTTTGCGTAAAATATGGGACCGCACATTTTTTGTGCACACACATGGTTTATGCATGAGGCTCCTGGTCAGCTAGCAGGTTAATTACAAACACAACACGACAGAATTTTTGACCTTAAAATACAAACATACCAGTGGACAGAACTACCCAACCCACCGGAAAGGGAGGAGCAGGGCGAGGTACTGAATCTTCTTAATGGAGTTTTTTTTTTTTTTAAACTACTGAGCGAAGCCGATGGCCATTCCGCAAATGATGCTTGGTATGAATAAACAACAAAATGAAGTGCATGCTATGCAAACATCCAGACTTAGAAGCATGAAGAGAACTGGGAGAATAGACTTAGAGACAGCCCGAACGGGCGTTGGCGAGGGAGGCGGTCATGGGAGGGGCTACGATACGAGCTGAGGCCTGCAGCGGCGTAGGCGAAGGAGAAGGAGATGAGAACTGCGGAGAGGTGATCTGCAGCCTCGAAGGCAGAGGAGTAAACGAGGTAGGATGGTGGCAACATCTTCTGGAGGAGCCGAGAAATGATGTGGAGCAGCTGAGGAATATCCTGAAGCGACGGCGCGCGACTAAAGAGATTAGTAAAAACAGACGAGCCGAACATCTGCGATGAGAAGGATAATGCTGGAGACGCTGAAGGGGATCCGTGCTACGAAGGTGCAACCAGAGCAATTAAGGATAGATCATCCCGGAACCGAGTGGGATTGGCCCGGTAAGACCAAAGTCTGAATCATCTCCCCAACGGGAGCTTTCCAAGCCTGGATAAAGGAGAAAGAGTCCGATATTTCCATGAAAGCGAGGACACGCATGAAACCATAACGAGGTTCAGCAGCAACTTTCTTGAAGCCAGCAGGTGTCAGTCAGTCATGGTAGATCTGAAATTTGGTTTGATGACCTCAGAATGAGAAACTACAGACAGATAGGAGGGACCAAAGAGCCCAGTAAAGGTAACGGCAAACCTTCTGAAGTCGGGATATAATTAATTTAATTTCACATAATTATCACGGTAGAATTTGTTAAAACTTAATGAAATATATTTGTCCTATTTGATGTTTGTTGTGACGTATGCTCACAAAGACGAGGTAATTAGTCCAAGTTTGTCGTTTATTGAACGTTCAGGAACTATAGCAGGTGTAATGAGCCACAGAAAAGGTAAAGAAAGGTAAAATAATCCGAACAGACGATCAACTCTCTCTCTGTCTCTCTCTCAAGCATACCCGTTGCTGTGGCAACCGCCTGCGCCCCGCAAGCCAAGCAGAGATTACATTAAAAACACAACACTCAGTCCATTACCATATCAGGTTTCCAAACTTGATATTTATTTCTCGATTATTAATAAGCCTCTCTCATTTATGGAGGACCTAAACTGACATAATAATAAATATCGAGTCGATCTGGGCAGGTGACAAACTGAACGCCGCCAGGACGCTGAGACCAGCACTTCCTCTTTTGATAGGCTTATCAAAATTATTCACTAAGATCCTCAACATTGTAGCTTAATTAAAAAAAGAAACAATTATAAAAAGTCAGCGAAACATGTTAAAATTAACAATCTCAGTAATTATTATTTCAACAAGATGTTGCGCAATCAGTGCGTTTCAGTTCCATTAACAAAAAAGAGAAAAAATGACTGACTGATGAGCAGAGCAGGAGTTAAATTAGCCACTTAAACACGCTGTGTTAATGAGTATGGAGGACCAAAAACTGACATAATGATAAATTAAAATAATAATATAAATAAATAAAATAATAAATATATATCTGACATATATAAATAAAATAATAAATATATCAATAAAATAATAAATATATATACAACATAATAAATGAAAGAATCAATATAAAAATAAAAGTAAAATATATAAATGAAAGAATCAATAAAAAATAAAAGTTGAAATATAAAAATAAAGAAATAATAAATTAAAAGAATAAATATATATACTACATAATAATAAATAAAACAATAAATATATAAATAAAAGCATAAATATATACTTTACTTTGATTTTTTTGCTTCCGTTTGCTGTATTTATTTCTGTATTGTTTTCTCGCTGTATTTCTTCTGCATTGTTATGTTAATGAGGTGAGCTGCCTTCTATGATCGCGACCGGTCGATCATGATCAACGTATTGGGCACCCCTGTTCTAGACGGTCGGTAGGTAGATAGGTCAGTCAAACTTTATTAATAGATTACAAACCAGCGTTCTGACAGCTTCTTCTTCTGCGGGCGAAAAATTAAGTCGGCGGCTACTTACCGTAGTTGCTAAACCTGTTGTGGCTCAAAATCCATCCATCCATCCATCTTTATACCCTTGTCCCTTAGTGGGGTCGAGAGGGTTGCTGGTGCCTATCTTCAGCTAACGTTCTGGGCGAGTGGCGGGGTACACTCTGGACAGGTCGCTAGTCTGTCGCAGGAAGCTTGTAATGTAGGAAAACAAACAAGTGGAAAATTATAAGGGTTGAGGATTTTGCCTTCTGGCATTTTATTTTGAGGATCTGGAGCTGAAAATGCCAACTTCATAATTAGTGAACAGTCTGCTGCATGCCCTGATCCTGGTGGATCTGCAGTAGTCAGACTGATTGATTTGCTGGGTGTGCATCAATGAAACTCCCAATGACGGCTATAGAGCATAATTGTTTCTTGTAATACAGGTGCTTAAACAGCCAATGTGTATATTTGGTGAACATGGTTACCAGGAACATTTTGTTATATTTATTATTTGTTTGTTTTTGGACTGTTTTTAGAAGTAGAAGATACATAAATAGAAGTAGAGAAAAAATACTAAACATGACTTTTCCATAATAGAGGACCTTTAAAGTAAACTTTTATGATCTTAGATGAGTTGTATTTTGACCCTCGAAAAGAAACAACCTGTGAAATAAAAATCCATGTTGACAAAATCACAACCTTCGAAAAGTCTTAGTGAAAGAAAACTTACACTGTAGGTGTCGTTAGACAGCGTTTAAAGAATTTGGGTAAACTCAGATGATGACATAATGGCTTCACATAATGTCACAAAACTTCACAGGTACACTCGTGAAGCTCACAAAGCTTCACATATTTAACCAAAGTCACATTTGTGAATGTATTTTAAAGCAACAACTGAGACACTTCTTCCTTGTGTGAAATAAGAAATTACCACAAACTAGCTTGGAAGAGAATGGAGTACCTCCACAATCTACTTAATCCTTGTGTATGCCCACAAGGACAAATGCCCCACTGGACAAAATTCTTAACAACTTCCAGCAGTATGTGGACTGTCCCACCAGGGATAACAAAACACTGGATCTCTTGTATGCTAATGCTAAGGATGCATGCAGCGCCACAACCCTTCCCCCTCTTGGACAATCAGACCACAACTTGGTCACAGATTGTCTTTCCCAGGTATGTCCCTCTTGTGAGGAGGCAGCCCGTGCGCACCAGTGGTCGCCGGAGGCTGCTGAGGCACTGCAGGACTGCTTTGGGTTGACAGACTGGGAGGTCTGGAGGTAAAAAGAAGATAGCTTTCAGGTCTGGAGACAGAGAGGAGCAAGGGAAAGTGCAGCGTGAACTCAAAGAGACACTGAGGACATGGAGGGACAACTATAGGAGGAAGCTTGAGTCCAAACTCGAGCAGAACTGTGTGAGAGATGTGTGGATTGGTTTAAAACACATCACTCAGTCGAAAGGGAAGGACACACAGACAGTAGGGAGTTTGGACAAGGCAAACCAGTTTAACCAGTTTTTCAACAGGTTTAGCTCACCCCCTCCTACTCCCCTTTCTCCTCCATCTCCCCACACATCCACACCATCTCATGCCACTCCAAACACCTTCAAGCTTTCTCCTGCACGACACCCCACCCCCCCATCTGCCTGCCCCCTCCCTCCTCCCACTCCCTCACCTCCTCCACTACAGACAATAACACCAACCCTCAGCTAACGGTGATCGCAGGCCAGGTTAAGAGGCAGCTTGAAAGACTTCACCAGGGGAAGGCGGCAGCCCCGGATGGCATCACACCATGGATTTTGAGGACCTGCGCCAGGCAGCTGTCGCCTGTACTGGTACATCTGTACAACCTGAGCTTGAGTCTGGAGAGAGTCCTGTTGCTGTGGAAGACGTCACACATAGTTCCTGTGCCCAAGAAGGTGAGACCATCCGACCCAGAGGACTACAGACCAGTCGCTCTTACATCCCATGTGATGAAGATTATGGAGAGACTGGTCCTTGACCAACTGAGGCCCCGGGTGATGACGTTTCTGGACCCCCTACAATTTGCCTAATAGCCCCACTTAGGAGTTGATGATCTTCCTGCTGCAACGAGCCCATATGCACCTGGATTGTGGAGGAGACACGGTGAGAATCATATTCTTTGATTTCTCGAGTGCCTTCAATACCATCCAGCCCCTGCTTTTGGGTGAGAAGCTGCGGGGGATGGGTGTCAGCGACTCTGCGATCTCCTGGGTTACTGACTACCTGATGGGCAGGCCACAGTTTGTCCGTCTGGGCAGTGACCTGTCTGGTGTGGTGGTCAGTGACGTAGGAGCTCCACAGGGAACTGTGCTCTCTCCTTTTCTCTTTACCTTGTACACCAATGATTTTCAGTATAACTCTGAGTCATGTCATCTACAGAAGTTTTCTGATGACTCGGCAATTGTCGGGTGTGTGAGAGATGGAGAGGAGGGGGAGTACAGGACACTGGTGGACGGCTTTGTGGAGTGGTCTGAACAGAATCACTGAGGCTCAACACTAGTAAGAACAGAGAGATGGTGATTGACTTCAGGAGGAGGAAGACTGACTTCAGGAGGAGGAAGACGCCTTCACAGCCATTGAAGATTAAGGGGGAGGTAGTGGAGGAGGTGGAGGACTACAAATATCTGGGAGTGGTGATCGGCAACAGACTAGACTGGACATCCAACACTGATGCTGTGTACAAGAAGGGGATGAGCAGATTCTATTTCCTGAGGAAGCTGAGATCCTTTAATGTGTGCAGCAAGATGTTGGAGATATTCTACCACAGCGTTGTTGCCGGTGCCATTTTCCTTGCTGTTGTTTGTTGGGGAAGCAGCATCAGAGCCAGCGACTCTAATAGACTTAACAGGGTCATCAGGAAAGCTGACTCTGTAATTGGTCTGAAACTGGAGACCCTGGAAAATGTGGTGGAGAGGAGGACACTGAAGAAGCTGTTGTCTATCATGGTCAACAAGCTGCACCCTCTCCACCACACAGTGGACAGACAGCAGAGCACTTTCTCACACAGACTGCTTCAGCTCCGTTGTCGTAGGGACAGATACAGGAAATCTTTCCTGCCACAGGCTATCACTTTATATAACAAACGTTAAGTCACCATTGTACAGATTTGTCCATAAATCAATATTGTACAGACTGTTCACTGTGACAGCTGGCCCTACTGTCACACAATCCTGAATGGTAACTGTTAGTTTTGTTCATCCTAAACATTAATTAGTGAATAGTTTAGATTTTTATTTTTGAAAATTATTTTCATTAACTTGACTTTTTAGTTAACTATTTGAAGTGCACACATTTAGTTAACTTTATTTGTCTGTTCTTTATATTTTTGTTAAAAGCAACAAATTAATTTATTTGTTTTGAGTTACCAGTTTCCTGTGGAGCTGCTGGAGGTCACAGAAGAGCTCCAGATAATTGATGTCCATATATGGCTGGCAAACCTCCTCAGCGGGTCGTTCCATTTGTTTGCCAGGGGATGGGGACATTTGGTTTTCTTTAATTTAATTTGACCGTTTCTTTAATTTTTACTCTATTTGGTAGTTTCATTTGATGTTTGTTCAACTTAAAGATTTGATATTTTATTGATTAGTATTTATGTTTTTGTATATTTAATTACCCCTTGTGTGTCAACAGTGGTCTGATCAGGCACTATTTAAGTTTCCCTCATGTCTTGTTTGTTAGGTCAGTTTTGTGCTTGAGTTCCTTGTGTTAGTACCTGAGTTGGAGTTTTTTTATATGTTGACCTCAGTTTTTGGGCCCAATTCTTCATTGTTTAATTATTTTTGAACTTTTTTTGTAATAAATTAAGATTATTTTTGGAATCCATTCAGCCTCTCTCTGGCTGGTTTATGCAAGAACCCTCACATTCACATAGCACTATTGTACTGATTATTAATATTCACTGTTCATATTGTACAGAACCTTACATCGTACATTCTACATTTTATAGTATATTATATTTATTTTTTATTTTTATTGGTAACTTTATCTGTGTGTATGCTGCAACTGCACAGTAATTTCCCGGCTGGGATGAATAAAGTACTTCTATTCTATTCTATGCACAGCCTCTAAATGTCAAAAGCATTCAGGAGAGAGACAAGCACTATCCCCCAGAGATGAGCATGTTCTGGTGCAAAATCTGTAAATTTAACCCCAAAACTGAAACAAAAGACCTCATGAAGATGCCATCTTAAGCTGGTAAGAACAACATTCATTAGGCTTCAGTTGGGATAAGCACAAAATATTTTGAAACCCTCCCTGTAGTTTGACTAACCTAAAAGTTAAGGATTTGGTCATTGTTACATTTGAAGGAAAAAAAAGGAAGTTTGTCAGTTTGACAGCACTATTCTGCCTGTGGAGTATGTTCTGTTGTCTGACTGTTTTGCACTGGTATACTTAATAAAAAATGACTTTGAGGAAAGAACATCATGTATAAATATTGAAACAACTTTGTAAGAGGTTGCTTCAAGATGTTAGAATTTGGGTTCCAGTAGCTCCGATAGCAAGGGGACTTGACCTTCAAGCTGTTCAGGCCCTAAGTGGTCCCAGCAGGGAGAAGGGATTTGTCTTGCTTATTTAAATACCTTCAGCCTTAGGCAGAAACAGTTCAGGTTAATTAAGTCACATTCTGACTGTGGTTGGATCAAGTTTTCCTAAATGTTGGTGAGTTTTCAGAAGGTAGTTTTCTTCAGCAGTTCAAGGTATTGTTTCTGGATTGTACTGCAGAAGTCAAAACTTTCAGTGGTCATAAACATACAAGGGCACTGAAAATGTCAAAAACAAGATTCAAATTCACGTTATTTTTCCATTAACACCACTAAAACATATGGGTTAAAAAAAATTTCACAATATAGTCAGATTTCTGTACAATCTGAACCCAAAACACATCCAACAACTGAAGGGAAGGTTGAAAAATTTATTTACAAAAACAAAAAGAATACTGCACACAGAATCTGTCATCTGAGGTCCTAGCTCTCTCTGCAACAGATACAACAGGTGGGTGACGTAAGAGTTTCAACTGATAATTAAAGTAGGTAGAAGGGATGATCTGGAAAAGTAGGGACTCGTCTCTCTCCTCTGTGGTCAGAGGGTTGTAATCAGGGGCGGATCTTTATGGGGTGCAAGAGGGGGGCAGGGACCTTTTCAAGGTTGGCAGTATATATATATATATATATAAAAAAAAATTCCCTCCTCACCCTCCGCGGTTGGTCTCTTTCATCCTCTGAGCTCGGGTCCTCTACCAGAGGCCTGGGAGCTTGAGGGTTCTGCGCAGTATCTTGGCTGTGCCTAGTACTGCACATTTCTGGACTGAGATGTCTGATGTTGTTCCTGGGATCTGTTTTAGCCACTGCTCCAGTTTGGGGGTTTCTGCCCCGAGGGCCCCGATGACCACAGGCACCACTGTGGTCTTCACCTTCCAGGTCTTTTCCAGTTCCTCCCTGAGGCCCTGGTATTTCTCCAGTTTCTCGTGCTCCTTTTTCCTGATGTTGTAGTCACTTGGTATTGCTACATCCACCACCACAATGTCCGGTTAGTTCACCATTACCATCTTGTCTGTCTGAATCTGGAAGTCCCACAGGATCTTAGCTCGGTCATTCTACACCACCTTTGGGGGGTCAGTCCATATATATATATATATATATATATATAGATGACTATATACATCTATGTATACATAGATGTATATAGTCAGATTTCTGTACAATCTGTGTATATATTTTGTGTATATGTATAAAATATTGTTTTTAACTTGCATATATACAGTATACATACAAAATATTGTTTTTAACTTGCATTGTTTCAAAATGAGCTTCATTTAGCACCGAGGCATAAATACAATTTCTTAATATAGTATAGTTAATTATTTTTATGTCTTTCATTCTCCTGCTAATGGATTACTGGTCTGGACAGCGCCCAATGGTCGCTATGTGATTCATTGTGTCCAGAAAATTTTTTTATCCCAATAAAATCAGACAAGGAAAAATCTGTCATGAAAATATTAGTAACGCCACCATTAGATATATATCTATTAAATACAACTTAAAATAAAGATTAGAAAACTGATGTTTGATAAAATCTATAAACAGTTTAGTTTCTGTTAGTTCTGTCAAGATGCAAGAAAGGACAAATTTCTATTCATATTGGTCAATCGTTGTATTTTAAATATCCTGTAGGAGCCGTAGTTTGACTGTTATATCACCAGGTTTTGTGAACACGGGATTAGCTCAGTTTTTGTCGCTTATTGTTAGGAATTGCAGCGGCTGCAGTGTGCCACAATAAAATACAATAATGCTGATAAATGGGTGAAGAACCAAACTAGACAGAACCACTTCTGATTGTTTGCCAAGTCAAGCATCCAATAAAAGTTCCACCAAGCACTGGGGTCATGTTTCTCGACAAAGGCAAAAAAAAAGGTTCAATGTCCAAACAAAAAGATTGTTCTTGGTGATTTATTTTCCTCTTTCACCAAATACAGAGATCAAACTTTCATTTGTTCTCATGCTACCGCTCTTGCTCTGGTAAAAACCATCAGCCCCAAACCCAAATGCCTGCCAGTCCTTCACCAGGCCCCTGCACTTATAGAAAGTGGACTGAATACTGCACACAGAATCTGGATATTTATTTTCTATTAATTTAGAAAATAAATAAGAAAAATAATAAAACAAAAAAAATAAATAAATAAAATCAACAATTATCAACCTACAAATAAACTATAAATAATACAAAAAATAGAAATGTAAGAATAAGGTAACAAAATTCAAAAGGATAAAGAAATAAAGAAAAACAACTCCAACAACTTCTATCCCGCCTTTTCTCCCTCTGTATGTCGGTATTACAGTTGCCATGGCAACTGACAAACAACAACTCAACGAGCAGAGAGCAGAGATTACCGATCAGGGGAGTCAACACCAAAAAGCAAACATTCCCCACACGAATAAGTAGCAAAAATACTAAAACAGAACATCCAGTCTGTTACATTATGCTGTCAAGCTTAATGTCTATATTGTGATTATTAATAAGTTTTCGCCTGAGCACAGCGGCGGGCGGGTTGTTTAGTGCTAACGGAACCAAAACACAGCGATATAACGTTATCAAAGTCAATAGCAGGCCAGCAACAGTTAGGCTAGTATAACTGACTCACTGCTCACTTCTTCAATGTTTTCTTTAAATTAAAACGTTCTCCTCACTTGTGAAATCTGAAGCTCTTATTACCATTATCTATTCTTGACTTAACTGCTAAACATCGCGTCCGTTGTTCTGATTCTTTGCGTGATTGTAGTAGTTTCCTGACCACCGATATTCCAGACTCTTTTTTTCTTCATATTTTATTTTTGTTACAAAAAAATGTACAACATAGATAGTAACGAAATAAACAATGACGCTTAAGGTAACAGATCAAAAATTACAAACAGGAAAGGAATACAAAAAGGAAGAAGTTACAAACAGGACAAGGACAAGGTTAATACATTAGTTAGGGCAAATTACATGAGAAATTCTTTACAAATTGTAATAGACTTTACCGCTTTAGTATTGGTACAAGCGTTAAGAGAATATAAATATGAAGAAACATAGGCATAAAAAGCATTACATTTGGGTTTCAATTTAAGAAATTTGCAGCTGTGGATATGGAATTTTGCTAAAATTAATATTACATTTATAATAAAAACTTTATTCTTTGGAGTGTTTAAACAGAAAAAGTCACATAAAATGACTTTTTCGAAATATGCCATCTTTTTCTCCTCCCTTGCCTTTTGGATGATGGGCCACAGCCGTTGTCTTTTGTCGCGATCCTCCGGGGTCTGGTCCTCCATGAAGCGCAGTTTCCTCTGAATCAGGTAGTCAACCTTCTTAGACATCTTCCACACAGCATCCCGGTAATGCCTCATAGCAAACTGGATCATCCCTCGGTTGGTGTTGAGCCTTGGCCATATTTAATCTTCCGAGCCTGTGCACCGAGTCAATGACATCCGAGAATTTTTCTTTGTGGCTTGGAACTATATGTTGACAAATGTCAATCACTTTCATCCTGAGCTCTTCCTCTTCAACCCCCAGCAAACCCCGCAAACGTAAGTTTCAACGGCGTTTATAACGCGCCAGCTCAACAACTTGAATCTCTAGGGTTTTAATTTTTTCTTCCACGTATCAACCCTCTTTACTGTTGTCTTCAATGTTTCTTTGATGTCTTGCAAATCAGCGGAGATAAATTCAACTGACCGCTTCAGATCATTCATAGATTTTTCAAGGGAAGATCCTTGCTTACCTCCTTCACAGTATTGTCTGCCATTTCTTGTTCCATTTTACCTTTTTTGATGTTAGTGGATTTTGTAGGGTTAAGAGAAGGAGGGTTATCACTCTTTTTCTTTGTCGAAGAATTGGTTGGCATTTCTATAAAAACTGTGAGAAAGCTCCTGTATGCGTCTATCTTCTCACCGTCACATTACCTCTTGCCCTCAGCTTAATCTCTAGTTATCTGCCACTATAGGATTTTACCTACGTGACTGTTCTCAGCCGGGCTTTGTTACAAAGTATCTCCCACCGCCGATTTACTCTGGAATTCCCCCGCCGTAATCTTAGCAACAATCATAGCAAATTCACATCCGCAGCTGCGCTCAAAGTAAAGCCTTGCCTTCTTATATTGATCTCTCAGTTCACTACGACGTTTTTTGCCGTTAAATTGTTCGCAGCCTTTTTTCCTTATTGCAGAGGGAGGTGCGACCGTTAATGATTAACGGCTCCGTGTCACCAATCTCCGCTTTCTTCTCGAAAAAATGATTTTTCTCCGCTCCGGCAACAAGTGTTCGCTCCAAAACAATCCACGGCTGATGAAATCGTAATCCACACGTGTAAAATAAGCGGTGTCGCTTTGTAAGGAGCTGCGGCTCCGCTAACCAGTTCCACAGACTTTACCAACGACGGCAAAACTATCCTAGCTCGTCCGCCGTTCGTCCGTTCCTCCGCTTAACCTTTTCCTTCTAAGTCCGATATTCCAGACTCAATGGACAGCAATGGTGCATGTGTGACATGATAAATCACGTAATGTCCAGTCCAGTAATACAGAGGTTCCCAAACTGTGGGGCGCGGGAAGCCGTCTGGATGAAAAAAACCCTGAACGCTGTATGCGCTGGGTCCATTCTAAGGTGAAAACCTTAGAATGGACAACTCTCTGTTATTCCTATTTCAATTTGATACAGTAGGGGCTTCCACACTTCCCATATCTGTCTCCTCTGTCACTTTTATCAGCAGTTAAAACTGTTTAATCCGTTGTTAAAGGCGGCTCGGCTGTTTTTCCGAGCCGCCTTTAAACCCAGCATGAGCGCTTGATGCTCGCGCTGGGTTTACTTACACCTGTGCGGCAGTGAAGAAGACCAGCTGCTGCTGGGCGGAGCTACGCAGGTGTGTTGGAATCATGGCAGCAAACCAGCAAAACGCAAAGCACTTTTCACTGTTTTTCCCCCAAACTAACAGACTGAGTTGAGTAAAGCTGTTGGATGCAGATAAAGTTAGCTAAAAGATGACTAGCTAGCTAATATCAATACAGCACTTTAAGCTTGTTAACAAGTAGCCTGTAGGCTCAGTGGCGCAACTACACATTATTCAGGTGGATGCGAAAACATAAATCGGTAGTTCTCCTTGCTCAGAAGGAAGCCAGATAGTGGGAGCAAAATAAATTTAGAGTAAAAGACTCTCCAGGTTATAGGAGGTAACAAATGGCCTGAGTATAGTTTAAATGTATAACTTATTCTGGCCTGTTGATCTGTAGTTTACGTTAAGAGCACACATCTGCTCTTATTTTTCCCATTGACTTCGGGGGTCATAAAACAGCAGGAATTTGGGAGTCTGCTCCATTATATCCAAACAAAAAGGAAACAGCTTATCTCTGAAACAAATTGCAGGGAGGTTCTATCTTCGGGAAAATGCTCAGGAACGGCTTCCTGTTGGTCGAGCAGAGATACGCCTTGTTTGAATAGATTAAGGAGGAGAGCACGCCTACAAGGATAAAAGTTTATGCTCTAGGGAAAATAATTCAGAGATAATAGCTGATCTCAGTTGTTCTTTCTCCGAGGACATGTCCTTGATATTTTGTCTGTCTTGTTGTCTCAGGTAACCAATGTATGTCTCTGTGTTTCTGTATTACTCTGTTCTGTCTTTTACTTTCTTCTGATTGGATTAAAATTCTGTACTTCTGTGACGTCAACACGCATTGTTGTGATTGCTGTCCCCACACGTGGTCGAGAGAGAGAAAAGGACCCGGGATCTAAGGAAGAAGCAGAGCCAAGTTGTTTTTTCTAAATTTAGCCAGATAAATGTTTTAAAACTGCTACATTTACCTCCTTATGTGCGGGAGGTGAAGGAGCGAAAGGCGCGCTTAAGTGTATGGGAAAACAACATCGGCGCATCGCCCCCTCTGGTGCTGCGCCCCTATACGTTGCATACGCTGCATACCCACCTTTTGCTCCACTGTGTAGGCTACTGATGTTGTCTCAGCTACGTACATTCATTTTACCCCCATAAAAGTCGACCCCCCTCCTTACCCCCAACATAAATATACATCGTTCAACCAGAGAGCTATTTGAAATCCTAAGGGGGGCCCAGAAAATGTTTGGAAACCACTGGGGGGGCCCAGGAGAAAAGGTTTGGGAACCGCTGCAGTAATATATATCCATCTATGCTGCCTGCGCTCTGTCCTTCTCTCGCACTTCCCGCTACTCAGCAGTAGGTGTCAGGTTACATTGTGTTGCATTCAATGTTGTCGGAAAAAAGAGTTTCATGCGCTTAATGTCCGATTTGCCATAACTATTTATTGAATTCATTGTCGCAAGCTGGGGTGGCAACAGGGGTGGCAACTGCCCTCCTGTTGCACCCCAGTAGATCCGCAACTGGTTGTAACTGTTCCCTGGTTACACAACATAACCAGGGAAAGGACAGGTTGCACAGAAATGGGAAGCATCACACAACGTGACACAAGGTCTGCAGTATCTAATGATAAGGACCTGATTGATTATGTGGAGAGAGGATTACTATGTCCTCAGTTAAAAAGCGGTCCGGGGTCATGCATTCACGACGTAAAGAATCTTTGACAAAGTACTGTATATAATCTGGTTCTTGAGTCTGAATTTATATCAAACGGCAATCAATTAAAAAAAAAAGATGCAGTTACTGAAACAATAATTCATAGACTACACCCAATGGAGCCAATTTGTGAAGAAGTTTGGAAAGAGGACAGGTATACATTTGTTAACATGTGAGTGGCTGTGTAAAAGCTGTATTTAACAGTATAAATTACAAGAATCCCTCATGCTAGACAAGAGCCAAGTGAAAAGAATGATGGAGAGTGTAAGAAAGTGTGGAGGTGGCAAAGAGAAAAAAGACAACACAGATTCAGAGAAACTGCACTTCAAACACAATGGAGCAGGAAAGAAAAGGTGGCATGGCAGTGGTGGGAAGATGCATCTCTTTATCAGACCCTGTCTGTTGTTTCTGTTTTTTTATCACTTTATCTGTTTCGTAATCTGCTACCTAGTGTTATCTGATGAGTTATCTGTGGGGAAGGACACCTGGCTTAAGGATGGATGGATTTATATTGTCCAAACATGTTCTTTTGTACAAAAATGTACAACTACCATCAACCTGAGGGGGTTGCATGTAATATAAAGGTGCACTAGCTTGTATGTAAAAATAAAGTGCAGCTCACTCCTACAAACTCCTTAATAATTGTCTCATTTAACTGTGACAACAAATAGTGTAGCTGGTTGAATGAGCAGAGGATGGATGACGGAAATTCTCCGTCAGCATCTTTAATAGAGTTGCCTCTGGCAAGCCACCAATTTGTCAACTGGTCTTCAGGAGCCAATCAGCAATGGACACCTGCACACTAAAATTTGCATATTCAAACCTTACAATATGAGTCGTAAGGTTTAGTTTATTTTCTGTTTCACAAGTGGAACTTATGGAAGATGTTCTAGATCAACAACCTGGATTTTCTTTCTTCATTACACAATCAAGAGATCTACATTTCTATAGTGACAAAACAGTCAGTGACTATGTGAGTCATCCCTGCTCTCAGTCTGCTGAGATTTGCCAAACATCACAGAAGTTTAATACTGTAATAGATTCTGTTTACGGATGTGGGAAGGTGCTGCATTAAATCAGAGAGGACCCGTCTCTGTGAAAGTGATGTTGGTCTATGTCAGTATGTCACTATGTTTGATGCCGTATAAATGTTGTGATCCACAGAGAGAATCACATAGAAAGGGCTATGCTGTGCTTTCTCATTTTGTTAGTTAATTTATTTTGAAACGCCTGAAATCTAGTAGTCAACTATTAATAACAGTAATCATGGACTATGGCTCTTAATCAAAGATTAATAGTCATTGTTAAGCAAGTGTCATAAAACTTATATGTTTTATCTATCTATCTATCTATCTATCTATCTATCTATCTACTATCTATCTATCTATCTATCTATCTACATACATATATAGATATATCTATCTATCTATCTATACATATATCTATCTATCTATCTATCTATCTATCTATCTATCTATCTATCTATATATATATATATATATATATATATATATAATTGAGTTAGGAAGTGATTCTTGCCTTTATGATCAGTGGAGGAGATGGTTTGATCTTCCACCCTCGCTCTCTACTCTTTGATCATTAGAGAAGCATTTTTTTTCTCCTCTGAATTCTGAAAAAAAAAAAATTTGGCCCACTGATTTTTTTTTATTATTATTATTATTGTATTTTTTTTACCAAGCCCTTGAATTCAGAAAAAAAAAATTAAGCCACTTTTTTTTTTTTTTTTTTTTTTTAGTTTTTCTTTACTACGGAATTCGGTGAAAAAAAATCTGAGCTACTGAAAAAAAACAAAAACATCTCGGACGTTTTTTTTTTTCAGTGGCCCTAATCCTCTTCCGTAAGTTTGTCACATTTCACAGCTGTGCTTTCAAAAACACTTATATTTTTAATTATGCTTAGAGGAAATGGCCAGTTGCTTAGAACTTTGTCTTTCTATGTGATCCAGATATCCTGTTACTGCTAACTGCTAATTTAACACATCATATATGTTCATTGTTCACTTGAACAAGACGGTGTTTTGGCGCCCCCTATGGTGCTGCGCCCCCTTGCAGCAATTTTTCAGGTGGATGCGAAAACATAAATCGGCGCCCCCCCTCCGAAGGAAAGAACTTCAGGGTGGAGGAGCGAATCTCACAGGCTCAACCATCCCCCTCCCCCCCCACACCAGGTGACGATACATGAAGGGTAAAACTCGCTACATTAACCTCGTTATGTGCGCGAAGTGAAGGAAGGAAAGGCGCGCTGAAGTGTTTGGGAAACATCAGGGTGAAGTTATGATGATCTTCCTCTCCTCACCCCCCAACCCCCCGAGGCGACGATACGTGAAGGGTAAAACTCGCTATCTTTACCTCGTTATGTGTGCGAGGTGAAGGAGCGAAAGGCGCTGAAGTGTTTGGGAAAACATCATAGGCGCGTCGCCCCCTCCAGACAGGGTTTTTGCGCCCCCTCTGGAGCTGCGCCCCTATGCCTTGCATACCCTGCATACCCACTTTTTGCGCCACTGAGGGAAGGCAGACACAGAGCCACGTGTTGAGATGTAAACGCAGCATATAATTGTTCGTTCACAAAGATAAATCATTCTCACCACTCCACAACGTGACCTCTGAATTCACTACAAGTTATTCCTGCGGTTCACATTGAGCTGCGTAACCAGAGCTAACGCAACGGGTTTCAAAGTCTTACCTACATAGAGTTCTCCAAAGAATCAATTACTCACAGGTTGATGTAAATATCCATACAGGTCAGCCTGTGTCCAGTTTGAGTGAAAGGAGGCGCGCGCGATCCCGCTGAGGTAAACCAGTGCCAGCGCGCGAGGCAAAGCACAGAGGGGCTAGCTGTGTCATTGGTCCGCGTGCTGTTGGGTTTAAAGGCATAAACTATAAACCTATCTCTATTATAAACCTATCATTTAGGAATAAATCTGCTTTACTAGTGAGATGCACAGAGCAACAGAGACGCTTGAAGCCCGGCTTAAAAAAAACAAAAAAAACCCGATTTTTTTTATTCCCCCCGCCCCCAGAAACGTAAACAAGCAACGCTTAGCCTGGCGGCAGGGCTAGTAAAGCATGGCGGGCCACCTGGGCCCGCCATGCTTTACTCCCCTAATACACTGGGGGAAACCCTGTATTTGATTTTAGTATGTTGAAGCAGTGATGCATCTAAAAGTTGACTTGAAGGAGACATTAGACTTAGACATGAGACACTAAATTTGAGTCTGAAGGATCTTATTATCTCGGTTACTTGCGTGCCAGCACTGAGCCCACAAGCAGCAAAATGAGTAAAAATCAGATCAGATGTCTTTGGAAAGTTTCTTTGCGAAGGGAAAAGGCCCAGAGAAGAGACAGGAGAATGGATTTATCCCAGACTGGTAAGTGAGTCCCACATTACAAGCTGCTCTGCGTAACATGCGGCGACCGGCTGCTAATGAGGAAATTAAGCTTCAAACTGCTTCGCCACGTAGAGACCAAGCAGGCTGTGCATATAAGAAACACTTCAGGTGTCATTGTCTCCCATCACTCTGATTGGGAAACATCACGGTGAAGTTACGATGATCTTTGTAATGATCTACGATGAGACTGATTGGGACAGTCTCGTTGCAGAGAAACAAGCTCAGGGCTCCTGTTAGTCATTATTGTGAGTTAAAATTTTCATGAAACTAAATGTTTGTTTTTGTGGCGCATCTGTATCTTATTTTTAAGGGATTTGTAAACGTTACCATAGCGACCTGAGTCAGAGAGCGTTTGGACAGTGGTTGAGAGGAGATGATTACAACTTGTGAGTCTTAAGTCTGGTTTAGACAGCACGATTTAAGAATTGTCGGCCGATTCTCCAAACCTCTGTAATCACAGAGCTGATAAAAGTACAACAGGATCGATCGGTTCGTGTCTCCAGCTACATGGCAGGAGCAACACGAACCGATTCCAGTCACAAACATCTAAATTCCAGAAGAAAATCCACAAAACCCCCAACATAGCGAGAATTTAGAATAACCAAACACAGATGACGATGTAGAAGCAATAGTGATAGTTTGTTGGGTAATTTTAAGAGATAAAAGACAAGAAAAGGCGGTGAATGAAAGACAACGGCAGCAGCCGCTCTATCTGCTGAACTATGATTTGGAGGTGACTATGTTTTTTCATGGCCTCTCCAAAGACTTCCGTACGGCTTCGAGGCGATTCTGGTCCGCCATCCGGCGTCTCAGGAGGGGGAAGCAGTGCAGCACCAACACTGTTTATAGTGGGGATGGTGTGCTGCTGACCTCGACTCGGGACGTTGTGGGTCGGTGGGCGGAATACTTCGAAGACCTCCTCAATCCCACCGACATGCCTTCTGTTGAAGAAGCTGAGCCTGTGGACTCTGGGTTGGGCTCTCCAATCTCTGGGGACGAAGTCGCCGAGGTGGTCAAAAAACTACTCGGTGGCAGGGCCCCGGGGGTGGATGAGATCCGCCCGGAGTTCCTTAAGGCTCTGGATGTTGTACGGTTGTGTTGGCTCACGCGACTCTGCAATATTGCATGGACATCGGGGGCAGTTCCTCTGGATTGGCAGACCGGGGTGGTGGTCCCCCTATTTAAAAAGGGGGACCGGAGGGTGTGCTCCAATTACAGAGGGGTCACACTCTTAAGCCTCCCTGGAAAGGTCTATTCAGGGGTCCTGGAGAGGAGGGTCCGTCGGATAGTCGAACCTCGGATTCAGGAAGAGCAGTGTGGTTTTCGTCCTGGTCGTGGAACACTGGACCAGCTCTACACCCTCAGCAGGGTCCTGGAGGGTGCATGGGAGTTCGCCCAATCAGTCTACATGTGTTTTGTGGACTTGGAGAAGGCGTTCGACCGTGTACCTCGGGGGCCCTTGTGGGGGGTTCTCCGGGAGTATGGGGTACCGGGCCCTTTGATACGGGCTGTCAGGTCCCTGTATGACCGGTGTCAGAGTCTGGTCCGCATTGCCGGCAGTAAGTCGGGCTCGTTTTCGGTGAGAGTTGGACTCCGCCAAGGCTGCCCTTTGTCACCGATTCTGTTCATTACTTTCATGGACAGAATTTCTAGGCGCAGCCGAGGTGTTGAGGGGATCCGTTTTGGTGGCCTTAGGATCGCATCTCTGCTTTTTGCGGATGATGTGGTCCTGATGGCTTCATCAGATCGTGATCTGCGGCTCTCGCTGAAACGGTTCGCGGCCGAGTGTGAAGCGGCCGGGATGAGGCTCAGTGCCTCCGAGGCCATGGTCTTGAGCCGGAAAAGGGTAGAGTGCCTTCTCCGGGTCAGGGGGGTCGTCCTGCCTCAAGTGGAGGAGTTTAAGTATCTGGGGATCTTGTTCACGAATGAGGGAAGAAGGGAGCGGGAGATCGACAGGCGGATTGGGGCGGCGTCTGCCGTGAAGCGGGCGCTGTACCGGTCCGTCGTGGTGAAGAGAGACCTGAGTCAAAAGGCGAAGCTCTCGATTTACCGGTCGATCTACGTTCCCACCCTCATCTATGGTCATGAGCTTTGGGTCATGACCAAAAGAACGAGATCACGGATACAAGCGGCCGAAATGGGTTTCCTCCGCAGGGTGGCCGGGCTCTCCCTTAGAGATAGGGTGAGAAGCTCGGTCATCCGGGAGGGACTCAAAGTAGAGCCGCTGCTCCTCCACGTCGAGAGGAGCCAGTTGAGGTGGCTCAGGCATCTGGTCAGGATGCCTCCTGGACACCTCCCTGGTGAGGTGTTCCGGACACGTCCCACCGGGAGGAGACCCCGAGGAAGACCCAGGACACACTGGAGGGACTATGTCTCTCGGCTGGCCTGGGAACGCCTTGGGGTTCCCCCGGAGGAGCTGGAAGAAGTGGCTGGGGAGAGGGAAGTCTGGGCCTCCCTTCTGAAGCTGCTGCCCCCGCGACCCGATCCCGGATAAGCGGAAGAAAATGGATGGATGGATGGATGGATGGATGGATGGATATGTTTTTTCATAGGCAACATTTTTAACTCAATAAACATAAACATATATAATAATGACTGTCGATGATCATAAGGGGATTCTTATTGTAAAACTTTAAACTATGCAATTTCGATTCTTCCTTTGTTCTTGGGTCCCGGTTTCTTGTCCGCGGTCTGATAACTCTCGCGAGACACAGAAGAGACGTAAGCAGCGTGATGGCGTCACAGAAGTTCAGAATTTAATCCAATCAGAAGAAAGTATCACACAAGACAGAAAGTTAAAGGAAAACACATTCACCGATTAGTCACCTGATATAACAAAAACAGATAGAGGAAAAGACGAAGACGTCGGAGACGTCCCCGGAGAAACAGTCAGCCCATGGTGCTAAGAATTGACTATTTTCTGCCTTATTCTCCCTGCGCAAGAGGTTTTGTGCTAGTAGGTGTGTTCTATTCAAATAGGGGCAACACCTCTCGACCAATTAGAAGCCGCCTCCGAGCACCCCTGAAAACGGCACCTCCCTTACAATCTGCCGAGACATCAAAGAGACTTTTACCTCCTTGATGTTATTTGAGGTTAACCAGAACTCTAAAAATCCTGCTGACTTTTACAACTTACAAATGCCTCAGGAGACTTAGCTGTATTGTTTTAGACCAAATTGTCTTAAGGTGAACTGCAGGTCAATAGTTTATCCCACCAAATAAGACTGCTTGTCTCCTGTGGTTTTACGACCCCAGTGACTTCAAGTAAACGATAGAGCTAACTCAAACACTAAAAATGGTTATATTTCCTTAACAGTCCCTCTTTTGAGGTCTGAGTATTTACAGACCTCACAAAATAAATTGATTAGTATTTTAACCAAGGAATCAAAAAATTTAGAATGACCAAACATTGATATACTCCTTTAACAGTCTCCATTTTTAACTAAAAGCCCTGTCTAAGCAGGACAGCACTGGTCTACAGCCCATCATCTGCAGCACCTTGGAAAAACAACTAATAGGGAGGTGGATTAGGTAAGCTACTGCCACCCGGACCAGTTACTTGTATCTCAAATTAAACTCTGTATTCTACCTAGAGATGATAGAATGATCCTGAGCGAAAGTTTAATACTCACCTGTAGAACCTAAAGAATACATAAGCTTTCCAATCCAAATGTCAAATACCCATTAACCTTTTTTAAATATGAAGATCTTACAACTCAATCATTTCAGGGAATCAAACCACATTACAATCCTCATCCTTCCAACATATACAACCAACAGACTCCAAGCTGTGGAGGGAAAATCAGAACACACAAAAAGCAATTACAACTGGTTTCAATGTTTTTTTTTTTTACACAGAATTATAATAGAATCTTAAGAGTCCGTATTATGTCTTCTTTGCTAGTCTGCAAAAATGAGATCTTCATCAAAAATGTGACCAAAATACGCGCATAAAGAACCGAAAGTTCAGAAAAAGTCCGCAAAATCAACGATATAAAAAACGCAAACGTGGGGTCGATGTGTAATCCTCTTGAGGCTTGATCCATTTTATACTGTTGAGGAAATATAATCATTGTTTGGTGTTTTGTTGAAGTCAATCATAAAACCATTTCTAGTGCTTTAGTTTAGTGAATCTTTTGCTTATATAACCATTTTTGTAGTGTTTGAGTTGGCTTTATCTTTTACTTAAATAGGAGTTTTTGGGTCAGTAAGCTCAGATGCAGGGCCTGGGGTTAAAACCACAGATAAATGCATTTACAAGGTGATAAAACCACAGGAGGGAGGAAAAAACCAGAGTTTCACAGGGACCTGTGAGGTGCTCAGGAAGGAGCCAGATCCTGGTGAAAGCCATAAATCTGCAGGAGAAGTTCTCCTTGGACAACAGGGACAGAATGGATTTGGAGGAAGGGACAGAGACAGGTCCTGGTTGGATGGGCAAAGTTCCACCCTATTTGAATAAATTAAAGAAAAAAGGATAAAACTTTACACACAGAGTAACAAATCAGATTTTGCTCTTTGCAACCTCTCCAAGAACGTTCTTGCTGTCTGTTTGTTATTTCCATCTTTTGTCTCTTCCTCTTCTCAGGTAAATATGTGTTGTTTGTGCTCTGAGGTTTTCTGATGTTTTGTGATGAGCTTTTCTGGTGATAGTTTGCATCTGTCTTGAATAAATGCTGATTATTGTGACGCTGTTATCTCTGCGTGGTCTCAGTCCTTGCGCACAGCATTTTCTGAACCCGTGCATAGAGAGGATATAACGAGTAATTTTATGTCCATTAACAATTGGGGGCTTCGTCCGGTTCTGAGCGGTGCTGTGCGATTGGACCTGAGACCGCAGTGAACGACTTTGTCCTCCGTGTTGAACCACGATACAGGTGCGTCTGAGTTTGATTTCTCTTTGACGCGCTGGTTTGTGGTTTCGACCGGATCTTTGGTTTGATTGCAGAGAAACGATTGTGTAATTTTTCTTTTTATTGGATCTTAGCATATAGGGCTTTTATTTTGTACCACTGTGATTGTTGGCTTAGCCCCAGTTGTTGACGCGCTCCTTCTGGATCAGCTGAGCCTGTCGCTCTCATAGATTGGTGCTTAGTGTAGGAACAGGCTTGTATCAGCCTGAGAGTCTGATCCCCTCTGAAGGGACATGTTCTTGGCTGAGTGTTATTCGGATCTGGCACAAGTTGTACTGCTTCGTCTAAGCGTACGTTAAATTGAAGGGTCAGTCCACCTCGAGTCTGCACTCGACTTGCAAAGGACTGGAACTAAATTCGGTGTGAAATCCACCTGTGACGAGTAGCGTTACGAAAGGACATGGAGTGAGGCCCACATATTTTATTTTTTTCTGACACCGGTGTCCGTAGGGCTTTCTTTCGTTTGAATGCATTTTCTGTTTGTGTCATTGTGCGTCTTATCGGCCGTTCTGTGTTACTTTGTGTGTGTCCATGTGTCCTACGCTGTTTGTGTGCGTATTTGGGTGCGTGTGTGTGTGTGAGAGCGTGTGTACTGCGTGTAAAACCGCTGTTTGTGTGTACATTTCTTGTTGGTGCCTGTACTGTGTTGTTGCTATTATGGCTTCTGCGCTGTCCAGTGATGTTGTGGTCCATGCAAATAGTGTCGGTTCGTGGAAATCACTCGGGGATCAGATAGTTGTTTTAATTAATATTTATGAGCAACAGCTTGGTCTGGACTCCCTTGGTCTGCCGGCGAAAAATTTGCAAGGCATGTTGGAAACTGCGGTCCGCCGACAGTGTGACATTCTTACTTCGGAGAAGCCTTTGAGTTTAATTTTGAATGCCTGCCTGAAACAAGCTGTGGCCAGCAGGGATGCAGCTCAGCTAGAGTGGCGCAGGGCTGATCTGGTCATCAGGCCGTCTGTGATTAAAAAGTTGAAAAGAGCGGAACGGGACAGCCGTATTTGGGCTAAACTTTTGGTCAGTTGGCAGGGCACAGTACATCTCCATAAGCAGAGCTCAGTTTCAGGGTCTTCAGTCTTGTATAGCGACCTTTATGTGGATCAGCTGGAGGTCTGTACTCGGCAGACTGCACAGATAATTATTTCACCTCCGTGTCATCCAGCTGATCAATCTTGTCCAGACTTGTTTTCTATATCTGACAGTAATGTTGTGAAACCGGCTCCTTTGTTTATTAAACAATTTTTTTGGGATCACCGAGTTAATCCTAGACTTTATTTGGACAAGGCCATTGCAATCTGGATTAAGCACACGGGATTGCATCCAGCTAATCATTTAGGCCAATATGCACATTTTCGCCAGGCCGTGCTGGCTGGTGTCCCTACTTCTGTAGCTGGACGGATGAGTGCAGATCGGGATTTGATAGGTTGTAATTATGCTAAATGGGAGACACATTTGCTACATCATTTACAGATGTCTCAGGATGTTAAACGGGGTCGACGAGGTACAATGCGCAGGAACATGTGCTTTTATTGTGGCGAAGAGGGTCACTGGGTTCGTCAGTGCCCTCACAATATATAGACTCCTACACAAGTCGGTGCAGGGCCGGATCAGATGCCGCAGCAGCGGCCAAATGCTGCTCTGCTTCCCCAGCATCCTGGACGATACTCTCAGTCTGGAAAATATGGACACACCCCAGAGAGGAACTTGCATCAGGGGGCGAGTACCTGTTCTAATAACTGTATTTCTTTCCTACTTTTCCGACAGATGAATCAGGACATATTGACTAATGCATACCTTTTTCTATTAGGTGATTCTCTGCACACGAAGATGCATTTTGTGTGGAAATATGTTAATTTGATTTCTGATAATTATGTTTTTTTTTTCAGGCATGGTGTTATAAAATTGTGTTGAAAACTTTGAACAGGATGGATTTTGGTTTCTAATCTGGAGAAATATGTTTGGAAGATGGAATCGGTACAAATTGGGGAGTTCTAATTTTAAGTTGAACAAATGTTTTTATTTCATGTGTGACAAACAAATTACAGGTGACCATGAGACTCTTTTAATTGCTATGAGACATTCCATATGTTTTTATGTTTTTGGGTTGTACCTGCATTCTGTTTTATTTATAATGTACTAACTACTGACTAACATACTAACTTAATTGTATTAATGGTTGGTTTGTGTGACACATGGGTTGCTAATTTGGACATGTTGAGAGGAGCACGATTCTTCTCTTTTTGGTTTTCCACCTATGATTGTTTTTTAATGAATTTATGTTTTTATTAAATAGATGGGGGAGTAGGCTAAAATAGGCCTTACTTAAATTGGTGAGATTTGGGGGCAGTTGATTGTGCATCTTTTAATCAAAACTTTTGACCTTCATTCCAAAATAGTGAATTATGGATTTAATTATGTAAGGAGCTTTTGTCTTGCCTTTCTGCTTCACTGACATATGATGTCTGCTTATAAGTGGACTACAAATTGAGGTAATGAAGCCGGATGACAGTTAAGCATCTGTCATGTTTACACACATTTGGAATATAGCAGATTTCTATGTCACTGCTGATTTTTTTGGCACAAGCGAAGTGAATGCCTTCGAGGTGCTATTTTGCATAGATCAAAACAAAGAAAAAACAGTAAGTGAGCTTATTATATCACTTCTATCACATTTGGTTGTGAAATATCTTGTTTTAATTCTATTTTTTTTTCCTTTCTTTACAGAAGGTGGGGTGTAAAGCCAGAGGAATGTCAGGTGGCTCTGCAGTAAGAAACGTTGGTATAGCCTTTTGTTTTATTTTTTGTTAACTTGGTTTGTTTTACACTGGCAGTTCTGCTCTTGGAGGTTGAGGTGCCGTGGGGGTAGGGGCTGGAAACATGCTTGGAGGTGTGAGATGATGGTGTCGCTTGGCATCTGGCTTCAGGTGTCTGCTGTTGCTTTAAGCCGATGTCTCGGCTCTCCGCTCCGCTGCGATTACAAACTGTGCCTCTGAAATGGACTGTTCAGTGGAAGTGACGACATCTTCAAAGACTGAGGTCGGTGGAGTTTACTGCTATTTCCTGTTATTTGGGTCACGACAGGACCCAGAGATGGATTACACTCTGACTGTTATCTCAAGCGTGCTGGCAGGAGGTCACACTTCATGGATCAAAAGACATTCTGCTGGGAATGGCTAAGGAGGAGAGGGGATCCTCCGTGGTTCTGTGACTTTTGCTGTGTCTCTTCCCTCGGGACCACTGCTGTCATTCACAGCTTACCTCAGTTCAAAGACGGGACATGCATACCCGTTTCTGAGTCACATGGACTCTGCACAGTTCACGCTATAGCTCGGTGGATGTCCTGTTTGTCTGGTTGCTGGGTGATACTGGATTCTCCACCTGTCGCATGTGACTGTAGTCCTCTGACTCCTCCTTCAGCGTGTTTTGGCCTCTGAGATGCAAACCACTGCCAGTTGTCGGTTTGAGTTGGTGAAATTTCATTATTTTTCCAAATTTATCTTGTATTAAGTGCAATGTTTATTTTTAGTTTTTATTTTTTTATTTTTTATTTTAGCTGACTTCCTTTGCCACAGGGCATACTATATTTACTGGGTTTATTGCCTCACATTCCTCTCGCTTGACATTCTGACCTTTTGGCTATGGTAGGGGTGTGACAACAAACAGGATGTCTCAAAAGATTTATGATTGCAAGACTGGTGTTTGTGACTCTCTGCAATTTTTGAACAAGCATTTTTTGCCTCAGTGATTCACTTCGTTTGTCTCAACTTATTTTAATTTCAGACTGACGAGCGTGGTGCAGGGAATAATTCAGATTTCCTATTTTTCCGCGTTTTACCTACGGCGATATATGATTTAAATGTCATTTGGTTATTCCTCAGTTGCAGTATTTTAGTGAGATCGGGAGTTCGACTGCATTTGACATTTGCATTTAAACATACTGAAGTGGACTGAGTACACAATGAGCTACAAGCACCACGTTCCTTCTTACTTTCTAAATTTTGACTCAAATATTAATTTGTTGATGGCAGTGTGCAGATTGTAACGGAATCTGGGACACCATATTACATTTGCATCCACCTGGAACATGGGAACATGGGACATGGGTTAGCAGTGACTGATTTCTCTATTTAATTTATATGGCATTTTTATGGTATTCTATGACAGAACATTTGTTCTGTTATAGAATAAAGAGGGAATAAGAAATAATTAACATGCATGATTGGAATCAAATAGTCTATACAAAACAGTGTTTCCTAAAAAGAGGGAAAGGGATCGTGACATAATTACATATCACTCCATATGATTCAAAATAAGTGGTTTAAATAAGGCATCCGGGAAGGTCTAAAAATAAATGTTTACAGAATATAGTTGTATCAAGCTTCTCCCCAGTAAATTGAAAATATTGATAGAAATAAAAAGGATAATTCATTATTAAATAAGATAAATAAATATTTAAAAAAGAAAAAACTGAATCAAATATTAAAAGGGTTGAAATTTGGAGTGTGGAATTTTTGAGTAATTTGGATGAATCATTTTTATTTAATGACATGGTTAACATATTCTTGCAAAACAAGCTGATCATCCTTTGAGGATTTAAAATGAAAATTAGGATTAAAATTAAAGTGGTCTAAATTGGATATTTAAAAGGAACAATCATGGAACTGCTTCTAAAAGAGTTAACTTAAGGAATGAAATTATAATCTGAAATGAAGGCATAGAATAATAAAATAAAAGTTAAATACAAAATCTCTACATGCCTGATAAATTGAAATAATAATATATGATTTAAAACGACAAAATAATTAGGATCGTTTATTGTTGGTTCCTCTATTACTACGTTTCATCTATGACTTGCCAAGAAAGTCATTCTACTTCAAGGAGAATTAAGGAACACCGAGACCCAAAATGAAGTTATGTTTGAAAAAATTTGTACAACCAATTGTTCCTAATCAATTTTTTCTTTCACAGCGACTGTAGATTTATTGATAGATTCGAAGCGTTTTGTATGCGGTATATTGGGTCTAATTTGCTCATTCGTTATACGGATAATTTTGGATAAAATTTAAGAAAAGTTGAAATTGGCTACAAACTGTGCACAGTCTAAATTCAAATTGGATAAAACGCTTTGCTATGGGTCGATATTTTATGTCTTGTCTATTAACAAATTAACAGGGTTCTCTTCATACGAGTTTGACACGAGAAGGATGTTTCCGACACCTGCGCATGGACTCCAGAAGGGACAGGTGAACCTGCACATTTATTTCATAATGATGTTTTTAAGAAGTCATAGGTTTGGGACCGGAGTTTGCAGAATACCAGACGTCACCGGACCAGTACCAGGAATCATCTGGGTCCAGTTTAAAGTCATCAGAAGGACGGGGGCTGAACTTCACTTCACCAGACCAGGCTGAGAGATGAAGAGGACATCTGATGCTGTTCATCTGCATGGAAAAGGAGACGCCGGGTTCCATTGGAGTCAGTGCACAGAAGCTGAGGAGCCCCAGTGAGCCTTCAAGACGTACAGGAGGACCTGCAGCTTCAGTCTTCAGACAGAGGAGCTTTGTCACGCAGTTCCCCAGACAAAGGAGGATCGACGGTTCCAGTAAAAGTGCAGCAGGAATTCCTGCTGAGACCAATTCTGCTTCCTGAGTTTTGAGGTCTTCAGAGACCCGAATAGGCATAATAATCCTGTTTCGGTCTCATTTTATTGAGAAAAGAGGAGATTGAAATTTCTCCTTAAACTCACTGTTTAATTGGCATAATAATCCAATTTTCAGTGAGCAACGGACGCTCAGGTGGGAAACTTGAGCTTTAAATACCCGATGAGGGTATACGACGGATCAAGCTTCAAGAGGATCACACATCGACCCCACTTTTGCGTTTTTCATCGTTGATCTTGCGGACTCTTTATGAACTTTCGGTTCTTTATGCGCGGATTTTGGTCACATTTTGGATGAAGATCTCATTTTTGCAGACTAGCAAAGAAGACATAATACGGACTCTTAAGATTCTATTATAATTCTGTGTAAAAAAAAAAAAAACAAAAAAAAAACATTGAAACCAGTTGTAATTGCTTTTTGTGTGTTCTGCTTTTCCCTCCACAGCTTTGAGTTTGTTGATTTTATACTTTTGAAGGATTAGGATGTATGTGTTCATTATTGATTTGTAATTGGTGGACATCCTGAGTTAGTATTAGGTGACTCATTCAGTTTTCCATTTTTATGTCTGGGTGATGATTGTAATGTGGTTTGATTCCCCTGAAATGATTGAGTTATAAGATCTTCATATTTTAAAAGGTTAATGGGTATTTGACATTTGGATTGGAGGATATGAATTCTTTAGGTTCTACAGGTGAGTATTAAAATTTCGCTCAGCATCATTCTATCATCTTGAGGTAGAATAAAGAGTTTAATTTGAGATACAAGTAACTGGTCCGGGTAAGCAGTAGCTCACCTACTTCACCTCCCTATCACTTGTTTTTCCAAGGTGCTGCAGATGATGGGGCTGTAGACCAGTGGTGTCCTGCTTAGACAGGGCTTTTAGTTAAAAAGGGGGACTGTTAAAGGATTATATCAATGTTTGGTCATTCTAAATTTTTGATTCCTTGGATAAAACACTAATCAATTTATCTTGTGAGGTCTGAGTATGTCAGACCTCAAAAGGGGGACTGTTGAGGAAATATAATCATTGTTTGGTGTTTTGTTGAAGTCAATCATAAAACCATTTCTAGTGCTTTAGTTTAGTGAATCTTTTGCTTATATAACCATTTTTGTAGTGTTTGAGTTGGCTTTATCTTTTACTTAAATAGGAGTTTTTGGGTCAGTAAGCTCAGATGCAGGGCCTGGGGTTAAAACCACAGATAAATGCATTTACAAGGTGATAAAACCACAGGAGGGAGGAAAAAACCAGAGTTTCACAGGGACCTGTGAGGTGCTCAGGAAGGAGCCAGATCCTGGTGAAAGCCATAAATCTGCAGGAGAAGTTCTCCTTGGACAACAGGGACAGAATGGATTTGGAGGAAGGGACAGAGACAGGTCCTGGTTGGATGGGCAAAGTTCCACCCTATTTGAATAAATTAAAGAAAAAAGGATAAAACTTTACACACAGAGTAACAAATCAGATTTTGCTCTTTGCAACCTCTCCAAGAACGTTCTTGCTGTCTGTTTGTTATTTCCATCTTTTGTCTCTTCCTCTTCTCAGGTAAATATGTGTTGTTTGTGCTCTGAGGTTTTCTGATGTTTTGTGATGAGCTTTTCTGGTGATAGTTTGCATCTGTCTTGAATAAATGCTGATTATTGTGACGCTGTTATCTCTGCGTGGTCTCAGTCCTTGCGCACAGCATTTTCTGAACCCGTGCATAGAGAGGATATAACGAGTAATTTTATGTCCATTAACAATACCCTGATCAGGTATTCAAAGCTCAAGTTTCCCACCTGAGCGTCCGTTGCTCACTGAAAATTGGATTATTATGCCAATTAAACAGTGAGGTTAAAGAGAAATTTCAATCTCCTCTTCTCTCAATAAATTGAGACCAAACAGGATTATTATGCCTGTTCGGGTCTCTGAAGACCTCAAACTCAGAACGCAAAAGTGGTCTCAGCAGGAATTCCTGCTGCACTTATTACTGGAACCATCGATCCTCCTTGGTCTGGGGAACTGCGTGTCGAAGCTCCTTCGTCCGAAGGCTCACTGGGGCTCCTCAGCTGCTGCGCACTGACTCCACTGGAACCCGGCGTCTCTTTTCCATGCAGATGAACAGCATCAGACGTCCTCTTGATCTCTCAGCCTGGTCTGGTGAAGTGAAGTTCAGCCCCCGTCCTTCTGATGACTTTAATTTGGACCCAGATGATTCCTGGAACTGGTCCTGTGACGTCTGGTATTCTGCAAACTCCGATCCCAAACCTATGACTTCTCAAAAACATCATTATGAAATAAATGTGCCGGTTCACCTGTCCCTTCTGGATTCCATGCGCAGGTGTCGGAAACATCCTTCTCGTGTCAAACTCGTATGAAGAGAACCCTGTTAATTTGTTAATGGACAACACATAAAAATATCGACCCATAGCAAAACGTTTTATCTAATTTGAATTTAGACTGTGCACAGTTTATAGCCAATTTTCAACTTTTCTTAAATTTTATCCAGAATTATCCGTATAACGAATAATCAAATTAGACCCAATATCCCGCATATAAAACGCTTCGAATCCATCAATAAATCTACAGTCGCTGTGAAAATAAAAAATTGATTAGGAACAATTGGTTGTACAAATCTTCAAACATATCTTCATTTTGGGTCTCTGTGTTAAACATCCTTGAAGTAAAATGACTTCCTTGGCAAGTCATAGATGAAAACGTAATATTAGAGGAAACAACAATAAACGATCCTAATTATTTTGTCGTTTCAAATCATATATTATTCTTATTATCAAATTTTATTTAGATAGTTTATTTCAATTTATCAGGCATGTAGAGATTTTGTATTTAACTTTTATTTTATTAGTCTTATGCCTTCATTTCAGATTATAATTTCATTCCTTAAGTTAACTCTCTTTAGAAACAGTTCCATAATTGTTCCTTTTAAATATCCAATTTAGACCACTTTAATTTTAATCCTAATTTTTCATTTTAAATCCTCAAAGGATGATCAGCTTGTCTTGCAAGAATATGTTAACCGTGTCATTAAATAAAAATGATTCATCCAAATTAATCAAAATTCCACACTCCAACTTTCAACCCTTTTAATATTTGATTCAGTTTTTTCTTTTTTTAAATATTTATTTATCTTATTTAATAATGAATTATCCTTTTTATTTCTATCAATATATTTTCAATTTACTGGGGAGAAGCTTGATACAACTATATTCTGTAAACATTTATTTTAGGCCTTCCTGCATGCCTTATTTAAACCACTTATTTTGAATCATATGGAGTGATATGTAATTATGTCACGATCCCTTTCCCTCTTTTTAGGAAACACTGTTTTGTATAAACTATTTGATTCCAATCATGCATGTTAATTATTTCTTATTCCCTCTTTATTCTATAACAGAACAAATGTTCTGTCATAGAATACCATAAAAATGCCATATAAATTAAATAGAGAAATCAGTCACTGCTACCCCATGTCCCATGTTTCAGGTGGCAACAAATTCATATTTGAGTCAAAATTTAGAAAGCAAGAAGGAACGTGGTGCTGTTAGCTCATTGTGTACTCAGTCCACTTCAGTATGTTTAAATGCAAATGTCAAATGCAGTCGAACTCCCGATCTCACTAAAATACTGCAACTGAGGAATAACCAAATGACATTTAAATCATATATCGCCGTAGGTAAAACGCGGCACCAATGTAAGTCAGTTATGGCTAAAAATAGGAAATCTGAATTATTCCCCTGCACCACGCTCGTCAGTCTGAAATTAAAATAAGTTGAGACAAACGAAGTGAATCACTGAGGCAAAAAATGCTTGTTCAAAAATTGCAGAGAGTCACAAACACCAGTCTTGCAATCATAAATCTTTTGAGACATCCCGTTTGTTGTCACACCCCTACCATAGCCAAAAGGTCAGAATGTCAAGCGAGAGGAACGTGAGGCAATAAACCCAGTAAACATAGTATGCCCTGTGGCAAAGTAAGTCAGCTAAAATAAAAAATAAAAAATAAAAACTAAAAATAAACATCGCACTTAATACAAGATAAATTTGGAAAAATAATGAAATTTCACCAACTCAAACCGACAACTGGCAGTGGTTTGCATCTCAGAGGCCAAAACACGCTGAAGGAGGAGTCAGAGGACTAAAGTCACATGCGACAGGTGGAGAATCCAGTATCACCCAGCAACCAGACAAACAGGACATCCACCGAGCTATAGCGTGAACTGTGCAGAGTCCATGTGACTCAGAAACGGTAGAGGGTATGCATGTCCCGTCTTTGAACTGAGGTAAGCTGTGAATGACAGCAGTGGTCCCGAGGGAAGAGACACAGCAAAAGTCACAGAACCACGGAGGATCCCCTCTCCTCCTTATCCATTCCCAGCAGAATGTCTTTTGATCCATGAAGTGTGACCTCCTGCCAGCACGCTTGAGATAACAGTCAGAGTGTAATCCATCTCTGGGTCCTGTCGTGACCCAAATAACAGGAAATAGCAGTAAACTCCACCGACCTCAGTCTTTGAAGATGTCGTCACTTCCACTGAACAGTCCATTTCAGAGGCACAGTTTGTAATCGCAGCGGAGCGGAGAGCCGAGACATCGGCTTAAAGCAACAGCAGACACCTGAAGCCAGATGCCAAGCGACACCATCATCTCACACCTCCAGCATGGTTCCAGCCTCAAGAAACCTACCCCCACAGCACTTCAACCTCCAAGAGCAGAACTGCCAGTGTAAAACAAACCAAGTTAACAAAAAATAAAACAAAAGGCTATGCCAACGTTCCGTACTGCAAAATGTCAAATTAATGTCAGAGCCATCTGACATTCCTCTGGCTTGACACCCCACCTTCTGTAAAGAAAGGAAAAAAAAATAGAATTAAAACAAGATATTTCACAACCAAATGTGATAGAAGTGATATAATAAGCTCACTTACTGTTTTTTCTTTGTTTTGATCTATGCAAAATAGCACCTCGAAAGCATTCACTTCGCTTGTGCCAAAAAATCAGCAGTGACATAGAAATCTGCTATATTCTAAATGTGTGTAAACATGACAGATGCTTAACTGTCATCCGGCTTCATTACCTCAATTTGTAGTCCACTTATAAGCAGACATCATATGTTAGTGAATCATAAAGGCAAGACAAAAGCTCCTTACATAATTAAATCCATAATTCACTATTTTGAATGAAGGTCAAAAGTTTTGATTAAAAGATTCACAATCAACTGCCCCCAAATCTCACCAATTTAAGTAAGGCCTATTTTAGCCTACTCCCCCATCTATTTAATAAAAACATAAATTCATTAAAAAACAATCATAGGTGGAAAACCAAAAATAGAAGAATCGTGCTCCTCTCAACATGTCCAAATCAGTACCCATGTGTTACACAGACCAACCATTAAAACAATTAAGTTAGTGTGTTAGTCAGTAGTTAGTACATTATAAATAGAACAAACAGAATGCAGGTAGAACCCAAAAACATAAAAACATATGGAATATCTCACAGCAACTAAAAGAGTCTCATGGTCACCTGTAATTTATTTGTCACACATGAAATAAAAACATTTGTTCTACTTAAAGTCAGAACTCCCCAATTTGTACTGATTCCATCTTTCAAAATACATATTTCCCCAGATTAGAAACCAAAATCCATCCTGTTCAAAGTTTTCAACACAATTTCATAACACCATGCCTGAGAAGAAAAAATATTATCAGAAATGAAATGAACATATTTCCACACAAAATGCATCGTCGTGTGCGTAGAATCACCTAAGAGAAAAAATATGGATTAGTCCATACGACCCAAGTTATCTATATGAAAAGTAGGAAAGAAAAACGATTAAAGCAGTAAATGATTAGAACCTGTTGGAATAAAAATACCTTATGACAGGAACAACGATTTCCAGAATTATTATGTCAATTTCATATATCATGCAGGTGTGTATCGCAAAAAACCTTATATTTAATATTGTCTGTGTGTCTAACCAAAATCCTAATTAAATGACCAAATTAAAAACTGAAGTCTCCAACGGGGTGCCGGCTGTAATGTCATTTTAACATCCTCCCAGACTCACTGCACTTTCGTGTCACACTGTTTCATTCCATAATTACATATAAGATCGTCTGCAGACAGACTTAGTACATTTTCACTGTGTAGCACTTCAATGTGCTGTGTCTCTGGCGTCTGGGGCAGAACTGCGTGCACAGACAGTTCAGCCACAGAAACAGTAAGACAAAAATGCAAATCGCAATGAAATAGAGTCAATCAGCCAATTATCCTCAGTATATAGCAGGAGCCTAATTCCTACCATACCTATGCCCATGGGACACGCAACCATCTAAATGCGTTCGAAACAACAAAAATATAAAAATAAAAATCAACTGAACAAAAATCCATATACCCGGAGACTGGCCGCTCAGATCGTCACACCATAAACTACACATTCACTGAACTTCAGAATAAAAATGCGCGGCCATAATCCATGCATACAGTGAAAGTGCGCGTACACATTTATAGCGTCGCAGTCCTGCATTTTCCAACAGAAGCTGCGAATCGTCCGCCGTCACTCTAACAGCTCCCCCACACAGCTCAGGACCGGGGCCCCACACACACACAGCTTGATACACACGCACTGACACACACACAGCTACACACGGACACACAACAAGACACAGAACGGCCGATAAGACGCACAAAGACACATAATAAAAAGACAATAAAACACAAATCATACACTCACACAGAGAAAACTACAGACTACGTCAGGCTACAGAGTACAAACAGATAGTACAGAACAATAGGAGCCGGCTTATTTATACAATGCGAACAACACCTTCCGCAGACTTATTTAACTATTTAATTTACTCATCACTTCCAGTCTGCTACGAGCCGGTCAAGCTCAATTTACAAAACGCCTTTCTACCACCAATTCCAACTGCACTTTGTGTGATTGAATTGGGAAGGCGGCGTCACCTCAGCGTCTTCAAGCTGGAATTACCCCGTTCGAATTAAAATTTCGCCGCAACGGATCCCAGACCCGTCCGAGCGCAGTTCCCAGAACTGAAGCCAATGTTGACCGTAAATGGTGAGTCTCCTTTTTAGACTAGCAAAGTCCTCAGCCGATTCAGACTGATTAAAAACACACCAACTATGAAGCCAAATTATTGTTTTTAGGAGACGGCTAACTTCCAAGGTCACAAACACCTAGCAGACAAAAGCAGAGGGTGCAGCTCTGCGGAGCGTGCCAAAGCTCACCGTTCACAAAGTGTGTTTCACCATTAACCATTAAATCAAATATGCTTAATTTCGGTTGAAGATTCCGTACGCATTGTACACAGAAAGTAATTCTGAACACCTGGAACGCCACTCACAAGATGGCGCACACAAGATGGCGCTTACTACAAACCGAAAGCAAAAAATGAATAAACTCACCGTTCACAATTAAACACCGCAACGAATCCTCAGCGTCCCCACAGAGGGTTCCAGACCGCGGAACCGGACGAGCCTCCAATTTGTCGATTATCATAAGGGGATTCTTATTGTAAAACTTTAAACTATGCAATTTCGATTCTTCCTTTGTTCTTGGGTCCCGGTTTCTTGTCCGCGGTCTGATAACTCTCGCGAGACACAGAAGAGACGTAAGCAGCGTGATGGCGTCACAGAAGTTCAGAATTTAATCCAATCAGAAGAAAGTATCACACAAGACAGAAAGTTAAAGGAAAACACATTCACCGATTAGTCACCTGATATAACAAAAACAGATAGAGGAAAAGACGAAGACGTCGGAGACGTCCCCGGAGAAACAGTCAGCCCATGGTGCTAAGAATTGACTATTTTCTGCCTTATTCTCCCTGCGCAAGAGGTTTTGTGCTAGTAGGTGTGTTCTATTCAAATAGGGGGCAACACCTCTCGACCAATTAGAAGCCGCCTCCGAGCACCCCTGAAAACGGCACCTCCCTTACAATCTGCCGAGACATCAAAGAGACTTTTACCTCCTTGATGTTATTTGAGGTTAACCAGAACTCTAAAAATCCTGCTGACTTTTACAACTTACAAATGCCTCAGGAGACTTAGCTGTATTGTTTTAGACCAAATTGTCTTAAGGTGAACTGCAGGTCAATAGTTTATCCCACCAAATAAGACTGCTTGTCTCCTGTGGTTTTACGACCCCAGTGACTTCAAGTAAACGATAGAGCTAACTCAAACACTAAAAATGGTTATATTTCCTTAACATGACCCTTACATATAATAAACATTTTTACATATCATCTCTGATATCCACCGGACTCTCAATTGCGTGATATGTCAGCTGTTTGGGATTTCCCTCTGTTCTTATGTCACCGCGCTTTCTGATTGGCTACATGTCACATTCAAAAGGTTGTATTCTTGTTCCCAGTCAGGCAAAACCCCACAGGCGATAAAAGGGCCAAGACAATCCAAATTGGGTATATTCAGGATTTAGCGGGAGCACCAACATTTACGCCATTCCTCTCCCCCCCCTCCCTGGGCCGCAGCAAAATTTTCCAAGTCTTGACCGGTCCGCAGTAATTGGGGACCACTGGTATAACGCATGCGCAATCTGATCTCCAACTTATGCCTCTTCCGTGACACGTCTCACACATACAAAACTTGAGTCCCTCTCACACATACAAAAAATGTCCCTCACACACACAAAACTGAGTCTCTTGCTTACAAAATAATAAGTCTATATTTTATTAGTTTATATGTGCAATCTTAGTTTTGTGACTAAGACAAAAAAATAGTGTGTGTGATATTTTAGTAGTGTATGTCTGCGATTTTATTTTGTGTGTGCGTGTGCGACATGTTAGTACAGTGTATGTGTGCGACAAAGATAAAATGTGTTATTGGTTTGTATACGCACAATTTGAGTATTTTTCGAGTGTCCATGAGTTTTTGTAGTGTGTGAGACAATAAACTCTCATACCAAAATGTAAGAACTTACTAACAAAATACCCCAAGCTCCAGTTAAAATACTTTAATCCACATAATCACTAAACTAGAACAAACTAAAAAGTGAAATGAAATTAAAAGAATAATGAGAACAAGCTTTGAATATGAAATGCTGAAAAGACATAAATAACCAATAAAATGATAATAGGAGCCAACGTATATCCTGCTTCTAGCTTTGGGATTATGCATCTAAAACAAAAAGCAAACGACCACGGAACATAACATAAAAAAGTTTCCATGCATGCTGTTCATTTTTACTTTGTTTTTTCAAAATCAAACATTCTTTGTAATGTACAATCTTTGTGTCTCTTAGTATCTCATACACAATATAAAAGTGTTATTTGGATGGAGTTGCAGTGAGGACAGAGGTTACTGTCTGTAATCTGGGATCAGGATTATAACCTGCTCTCATTTATCTTATCTTTACTCCCAAACAAATGAAGGACTGAATGAGAACCAGAATGTTAAACTAGGTGCTGACTCATTGCCTTTGATCATTACTCAGCAATGTTATCTTGACTTAATGCAGTGCTTAATTCTTTCCATATGGCATCATATTTATTAGTTTATGCAGGATAAAGAAATAGACACTAGACAAGTTAAATACAGATGAGAAAGCACTTCAGCAAAACACAGCAGGGACCCAGAGCTTTCAGTATGTGTGTGTGGGTGTGTGTACGGAGGAGAGATACTCCAGCAGCCAAACTTAGAAACCCAAATATTTTTTGTACCTAAATTATGCTTTGTATTTCATAGTAAGGGTGAGATGGCGTGTGTATGATAACAGTATAATATCCTGCATATTTTTCCTCATTTTGTGATTTAGTAGTAGATTATAAATCGTGTTTAACTAAATTTAAGAGATTATCTTGCTTTTATACTCAGAGACTGGGTACATTGCTGAGATGAGCAAAATTAAAGACAAAAGAAATTGTACATTTTGGATATGAGAAGTACTCTACCAGTTAAACACAGAACGGATTGGAACAGCATTCTGTGGTCAGCTACAGTCTGGTACAAAAGCACCCTGTCTTGCTTAGATAAAGTGAACAGGCTTTCACCTTTATGTATATTAAGCATGCTTCTGGTTTAAAATAAAACCAAAGTAACATGATGACATCAGAAACAGTATTCAAAAGTGTCCTTAAGTTTTTTCAGTTTTCTGAAATGGTGCATGTTAGGTATTTTCTTAAATCTACATGAAAAAGAGAACCACAGACAACGTATATGAGTGTTTAACCAAACTTCTGCAGAAGGAGAAGACACAGTGAACTGCTTCTCCAAGCTGCTCTCCATGTGTTCTACCCACCTTCAGTTTGTTTGTCTTTTTTATTAGCAGGGAAGATAAGGTATGAACAGGAATGGGGTCAGGGTTGGGGTGAAACCCACATCCTATCTTCACAGTAGGATGTGAATTCAGACAGACAGAGGGGAGACACAGATACTCAATTAACACATAGACATGTTTTACAGCTCAGGACTATCCCAGGAAGATCTAAGTCACCATCTGTAAACACATGCTTGATTAAGGAAGATTTAATTGTCTCCACAGTTTCAACAAATTTGAACACTAAACTTCTACATAGAAAAACTAGTAAAATTACAAATGTAAGAATGATAACAAACATCATTTTTCTAACAGCGCATTTTTTAATCTTTGTGAAATATCTGTCTGTCCTTCAAACAGCAGGAAGCACGTTATCCCTTCACCATGGTTCTTCGGTAAAAAATAACTAATGTGCTCAAACTTAGACCATAAGAATCATGCAGTGTAGTTTAACATGTTTCTGCCATATTAATTTTCACTTTGATAAAGGAACTACTTTTACTAGCCCATCAAGGATATGAAGAGTAAATATATTATTGTATCTCTGAAGTGCTTTGAGAAAATAACCTGCTCTAGACCACACAAAAGAGCTTATCTAATGCAGACTGGAGGAAACAAACACCAGTCAGAAAGAGACTTTAAAAAACTGGGAACAGATTATCAGAATAAACGTCCTCTCCACACCATATTTATAATCTGCCTATTTGTATCAAACATGCAGGTGAAAACTGTTGACATTACAAAGTTAATCATAAAAACAATTGCAAGTTCTCAAGCTTTGTACTTAGTTTACAGCACCTTGCCTACCAATGCAAAAAAAACCCATAAAGAATGATTGTGCATCTTAAAGAGAAAAAGTCTAATAATCAAATCCAAATTTGATGATGATGATGATGATGATTTTTTCCCAGTAAACCTGTTCTCATTTATCTTCTCCAAAATGGCCTTCATCTCTGATCTTGTCTGGAAATGCCTGTTATCTGCTCCTCTGTGCAATCAGTGTCAGTGTCAGATTTCTCTGATCTTGCTCTAAATATGGGCTTTTAACACCTTTGAATCTTTTTCCACAGGATGTCGTCTTCTCAATTTGTCTGTGTAAATCGCATATTCAAGGTCTGAGAAAAGCCCAAAATGGATTTTAATCCTGTTACATAGTGTTGATCAGATTAGCTGATGAAAATTGTTCTCAGGCATATATCAAAGCATATCCTCTCAGACACTTGGCAGGAGCAGTTGTAGAGGTTGTTTTTTTTTATTCTTGGCTTGGCTTTCATGGTAAATGACAAGGAAACAGAGATCAGTCTTCTGAGAAAAGTCTGCCTGCATGTTTTTTTTATCAGCAGAGGGACACAATGTGTTCATCAATGGCTCTAAATCAATCAATCAATCAAATTTTATTTGTATAGCACATATGAAATGTGCAGCAAGGCATTTCAAAGTGCTTTACACAATTTAAAATAAAAAATAAAAATGAAAACAGAAATAGACAGAGATTTTGAAAATGATTAGAAAAAGATAGAAACATTATTAAAAGTAAAAATTAAAAGTAAAAACATTTTAAAACATCTCAAACCTCGACATCATACAAGGATTCTCAAACCACAGAGTTTTTGTATCTTACAAGGATTCAAGGCATTTCAAAGTGCTTTACACAATTTAAAATTAAAATAAAAACAGAAAGAGACAGTGATTAATTAATTAAAATAAAAACAAAAACACGAAGCGACAGAGAGTTTGAAAAAGATTTAAAAAGATTAAAAGTAAGAATAAAAATATAAATAAAAGCATTCAGCTTATCCATAAGTAACTCTAAACAGCATGGTTTTAATTTTAGATTTAAAGACACTCAGTATTTCAGCTGTTTTACAGTTTTCTGGAAGTTTGTTCCAGATTCATGGTGCATAGAAACTGAATGCTGCTTCTCCTCGTTTCGTTCTGGTTCTGGGGATGCAGAGCAGACCAGAACCAGAAGATCTGAGGGGTCTAGACGGTTGGTACGGCAATAGTGGATCTTTAAGGTATTGTAGTGCTAAACCATTAAGTGATTTGTAAACTAACAACAGTATTTTAAAGTCTATTCTTTGAGCTACAGGGAGCCAGTGTAGAGACTTTAAAACTGGTGTTAGGTGCTCTGTCTTCCTGGTTTTAGTTAGAACGCGAGCCGCAGCGTTCTGGATCAGCTGCAGCTCTTTGATTTGTTAGTCAGACCTGTGAAGACGCTGTTGCAGTAATCAATACAGCTAAAGATAAACGCATGGATAAGCTTCTCTAGATCTCGCTGAGACATTAGTCCTCTAATCCTGGAGATGTTCCTCAGATGATAGAAGGCTGACTTTGTGACTGATTTGATGTGACTCTGGAGGTTCAGGTCAGAGTCCATCACTACTCCCAGGTTTCGGGCCTGATTGCTGGTTTGTAATTGTAGTAACTGAAGCTGCGCATTGACTGTGTTTCGTTCCTCTTTTGGTCCATAAACCGAACAGTTTTGTTTCTGTTCAGCTGGAGAAAGTTTTGGCACATCCATACATTGATTTGTTCTAAGCATCTGTTCAGTGTTTGGATGGGTTCAGAGTCACCTGGTGACATTGTGATGTAGAGCTGTGTGTCATCCGCATAGTTATGGTAGCTGATCTTATTTCCTGTTATAACCTCAGCCAGTGGGAGCATATAAATATTGAAGAGAAGGGGCCCAACGATTGAACCTTGGGGTACCCCACATGTGACCTTTGACCTCTCCGATGAGAAATTTCCGATTGAAACAAAGAAGTCCCTGTTCTTTATGTAGGATTCAATCCAGTGGAGCACCGGACTGGAAAGTCAGACCCAAGTCTCCAGCCGAATATAAAAATATATATAAAAATATATATATGTATGCATATATATATATATATATATATATATATATATATATATATATATAAAATATATATATATATATATATATATATATATACCCGTGTTTATATAGATATATATAAAGCTGTATTTCCCTCCACCTACTGTGTGTAATGTTGCCACCTTGAGATGCCATGAGACCAAAATCCTGAACATTATGAAGTGCATCCCAGTTTTCAATGTCTGGCATATAACCATTCATTTTAGATTTTAAACTGGTTCTATTGATCCTGTTCCAGACAGAGGGATAATCAGTAGCCAAGCATCATGACCTTTTTGTTCTGAAGATCCTGCAACTTCCACTTCTCTTCCTAACATGGCGCCTCCTCCTCACCCTTACTCTCATACTGATGGGAGGAACCACAGAGCTCTGTTAAGTTAAAGTTCTGTTAAGTTAATTTCACATAATTGTCGCGGTAGAAGCCATTTATTTGTTAAATACTTAATGACACATATTTACCGTGTTTGATTTTTGTTGTAACCCTCACACAGATCGAGGTAATTAGTCCAAGTTTAGTTTATTGAACGTTCAGACACTACAGCGGCTGTGATGCGCCAAGACAAAGGTAAAACAACCGGACAGATGATCAACTCTAAACCACTCACAGAGAGAGACGCTTCTCTGTCATTCAAGCACACCCGTTACCATGGCAACTTCTTGCGCTCCACAAGCCGACCAGAGAGATTACGTTAGAAACATTCAGTCCGTTACAATATCAGGTTTGCAGGCTTGATATTTATTTTGCGATCATTAATAAGCGTTCCCTGAACACAGCTGTGGTTGAGTAGCTAATTTTAAACTCCTGCTCTGCTCATTATTTTGGCATGGGACCGAAACACCTTGTTGAAACAATAATTACTGAGATTATTATTGTTGTTGGGTCATTAATTTGAACATGTTTTGTTGATTTTTTTGTTTGTTCTTTAATAAAGTTACAAACGCCTTGATAAGGAGTCAGTTGAGGACGTGCTGGTCTCAGCGTCCTGGCGGCGTTCAGATTGTCACCTACCGCTGAGATCGACTCAAAATCTTTTGCAATCCACGTATTGCACCTCTGCTCTAGCAAAGCACGAACAGTTCAGAAACAATATGAAATGGGAAAAAAGTTATTATTAGCTGATTAAGTCATGTTTTAGATTGTTCTTGAAAAACTAATCGGTCACGGCTAATTAGTGGGTGAACTCACGGCTTCACAGTGAACCCACTGATTCTTTACAGCAGACAGCCGCTCCCCTCTCTTGTAGGTACTGCGAACATCCACTAAATCTTACTTTCACCCCTGGTAATAAATGAGCGCTACCCCCTGTTAAAAAAAGAGTATACTTTAGTATACTAAATGTTGACATACTTTAGTATACTTTTAGCAATGTGCTTCAACTGTGCTATTTTGGAACAACTTTTTTTGTACTTAGTATACTTTAGTAGTTAAATTGTTTAAAAATACAACTAATAGTATACTTTAGTATACTACACACACTTTTTTGGAACAACTTCAAGTTTACTTAGAGTGTACTTAAAGTATACTTTTTAAATTTGATATTTCAGAGCTTTATTATTACATTTTGATATAATTATTATATTATGAGTGTTATTATTAATTATATAATTATGTCTCAAAATTATATAATATGTATATATATATATATATAAAATATACTTCAAATATATTTTAAATATACTAATTTAATAATTTATTTAAATTAAAATTAATTGTTATTTTTTATTTCCTGCTGTTAGGATGGCCCTTAGCGGCTGGAGGAAGTAGGAGACTTGAGGCAGAGAAATGGTGCAATCCCACTGGGTGTTTATTCACCAACATTTAACCGACAAACAACCCTGCTTCCAGTGGCCTAGGATCTCAGCAGCAAAACTCAGCAGCAACACCCACAATGTGGCCAACATGCAGCCTTTTATAGTCCCTGGCTATTCCAATTCACAAACCCAAAGAAACAGGGTAAAACAAAATACATACACAAACAAACTTTGACAAACTAACAAAATCTTCAAAATAATATATTACCAAATGTTATTCATTTTAAGCGTCTCTAAAAAACACATTTCTATCCATATAAATATAAATCCAACATTAAATTTATAAAATGTATAGCTCTATTGCTCCCTCTCTTCCATCTGCTTTGGTCTCTTCCGGAACCTTTAAAAGGTGCTCAGGCCCCCAGGGAATCTTTTAGCCTGAACACCCTGGAGAAGAAGAAACAGAGGTAAGCCACACCCACACAATGCCTTCAAACATTTCAAACAATCACAATACTTATTTTATCCCTCTGTTTGTTGTATTTTAACAGGACACCATCAGTTCCAGCTGAGATGCCACTGCATTAAACATACAAATAAAATACTTTAATCTGTTTATATCTGTTTCATTTATCAATCATGCCTTTCATTTATCATTTAACACACATTTCAAGTGTTGTACAGCCAAAGTAATGAAGACCTTCATTACATTTCCTCCCCCCTTTCCATAAGCTCACAGTACCTTAACCTTCAGGAATCTTGGACAAACAGTCAGCTGCAGTGTTGGTTTTTCCAGCCTGGTAATGGACAGTGAAGTTATATGGCTGCAGAGCGAGGTACCATCCACCAATCCGTGCATTTGCATCTTTCATTTGATGCAACCATTGGAGGGCCCGGTGATCCGTCTCCAGAAAGAAATGTCGTCCCAGCAGGTAGTATCTCAATGATTCGATGGCCCACTTCATGGCTAGACAGTCTTTCTCCACCGTTGAATATCTGGTTTCTCTGTTGAGAAGCTTACGGCTCAGAAAAACACCACCGGCTTCATCTCTCCATCTACTTCCTGCAACAAAACAGCCCCAAGACCCACTCCCAAAGCATCCGTTTGCAGTGTAAAGGACTTCTCAAAATCAGGGGTGTGCAAAAAAGAGTCTGTGCAGATAGCATTTTTAAGATCTTCAAAAGCTTTGTTACATTCCTCTGTCCATTGGATCTTATTTGGGGACTTGCCCTTTGTCAAGTTGTTTAACACAAATGAGCATTCTGCAAACTGAGGAATAAACTTCCTGTACCATCCGACTAGGCCCAAGAAGCTCATCACCTTCTTCTTTGTTGTGGGTACAGGGAAAGTACGAACAGCATCCACTTTCCCCACCTGTGGTCTAATCTTGCCAAAACCAATGATGTAGCCTAGATAGGCCACCTCTCTCTGGGCACATTTCTGGGGGTTGATGGTGATGCATCCCAACACTTGTTGTAAATGGAGCATGTGGTTCTTCCAGGTTCGACTGAACACAACCACATCATCCAAATAGGCTGCTGAAAAGTCTGACACATTTTTCAAAACATGGTCCATAAGTCTTTGAAAAGTGGCAGGCGCTCCCTGTTAGAGAGTTAGAGATTGAAATACCTATCACTCCCTGTAGACCAAATGGCATCACATCACATCACACATCACAAATGATACATACCAATTGGCGTTCTGAATGCAGTCAGCTTGTGGGCCTGCGGTGCTAGTGCCACCTGCCAATATCCTTTACGCAAGTCCAGTGTAGTAATGTACCTTGCTCCTCCCACTCTTTCCAACAGGTAATCTATTCTGGGCATAGGATATGGATCAAACTGAGACAGAGAATTCAGATAACGAAAGTCAATACAAAATCTTTTTAGGTACAAGAACCACAGGGCTGCACCATTCACTGGTTGACACTTCAATGATGCCAAGTTCCAACATAAAGTTAATCTCCTTCTTGAGCTCTGGCACAATCGCTCAGGGATCCTGTAGCTCTTCTGCCGAGCTGGCGCATCCTTCTTGAGACAGATATCATGTTGCACCAGGTCTGTAAAACCTGGAGCCTCTGAAAAGAGTTCAGAATCCAGTAGAGCTGCAACCTCCTCCTTCTGGGCTGCTAACAGATGAGACAGATCAACCACACTGATCTGTGTTTTGTCGGAGGGCAGAAACTTCTCCTTCACCTCCTCATCTTGAACATCACAAATCAAGAGCTGTTGCACTGGTCTCTGATGCACCTGGAATTCCTTCAGCAAATTCACATGAAATATCTGATGTTTTTTCACTCTGTCAGAACTGTTTATACAGTTCATATGTGACCTTACCCACTTGCCGAGTCACTTCATATGGACCATGCCACTTGGCAAGCAGCTTGTTATCTGAGGTTGGCAACAGCAATAGGACCTGCTGGCCTGGTTTCAGGACCCTCTCTTTAGATTTCTGGTCATACCATCTTTTCTGGTTCTGTTGTGCTGTCTTCATGCTCTCCTGTGCCGGAGCTGTCATCTCCTCCAACCTCTGTCGCATCTTGACCACATACGCCATGAGGTTTTCCTCTGCCGATTCAGGATGTTCCCAGTAGTCTTTCAGGAGGTCTAATGGTCCTCTTACTTGGCGTCCATAGAGCAGTTCAAATGGCGAAAATCCAGTTGAAGCCTGTGGGACCTCTCGGTAGGCAAACAGCAAATAAGGCAGCCACTGGTCCCAATCTGCTCCTGTAGTGGAAACAAACTTGCGTAGCATGTTCTTTGGAGTCTGGTTGTATCTCTCAACAAGCCCGTCCATTTGAGGATGATAGGGAGTGGTCTTAATTCCCGTCACTCCTAGCAACTGGTAGACTTGTTGTAACAGCTTAGACATGAAGTTTGTTCCACAGTCAGTCAAAACCTCTTTTGGTATCCCTACTCTGGAGAACAGTTGTATCAGACAGTTAGCAACATTTCTGGCTTTCACACACCTCAGGGGAAAATCAGGGTATCGAGTTGCATAATCGCATATAACTAGAATGTACTTGTTGCCTGCTGAGCTCCTCTCTAAGGGACCCACTACATCCATCCCTATTCTCTCAAAAGGAGTACCAATAATTGGTAGGGGCTGAAGATGGGCCTGAGGAATCTCTTTCCCTGAAGTGAGTTGACATTTGCCACAGGACTTACAGAAGTGTGATATTTGAGTATACATTCCTGGCCACACAAATCTTCTGGCAATCCTACTCAGTGTTTTCTGAAATCCCATATGTCCAGCCCATGGAACTGTGTGTCCCAGATCTATTACTCTGTCCCTGAACTGCTGTGGTAATGCCAAGGACTCTACATCCCCTATACACTGATACAAAATTCCCTTTTTTACTACATAAGTAGCTTCATCAAGAAACCCTGCAGTGCCCTGTGAGTTTCCGTCCACCTTTATGACTTTATCAAACCAACATTTTAAAGTTGGATCCTGTCTCTGTAGCTCGCCAACATTAGCTGGTAGATTAACATCTAGAAGCTGGAATGGTTTTGAAGTGTGTGTCTGCCTGGCTGAACCTCTTATCTTGTCCCTCCTTCTTTCAGCCTTGGTTTTATAAGGTTTAACTGGTCCCATTTCCCATACTTCCTCAAAAAATGGCAACTCTCTCAAGGTGTTTTGTTTACTTTGAGCCCTTGTGGTGACCATGTTGTGCCCTGCAGCTGCTACTTTACATGGGAACTCTATGGTCTGGGCTACAAGAGTATCAGTCACCTTCTGGGGGGGAAAGTTTTCTGGATGTGTGGGCATCAGCACTTTGGGAGGATGTAGTTCTGCTTGCTGAATGAGATCTGCAATTATGGGGATGTCATTACCCAGAATAACAGCATAAGGGAGTTTTGCTACAAGAGCTACTGACATAAAAAAATGTGTGCCCTCCCACAGTCAGATATATGTCAGCCATTGGATATTCATGCTTATCCCCATGTATGCAGCTTATGTGACAGTTCTCCTCAGACCACTTTTCTCTAGGTATTAAGGAAGACAAAATCACAATCTGAAATCCTCCTGTATCTAGCAAGGCTGTTTCACGCTGCCCATTATCAGAACTGGTGCAGTATGAACAACATCATGAAAAGCATATGTAGTGGGTCTGGGGACAGTGCAAAACAGGGATGGCTTAGACTGATTAGTAAGGGGGCAGAAATACTGAGTGTGGCCCAGTCCATTACATGAATAGCATCTTATGTCTCGCTTGACAGAATGAAAAGGGGGATTCTTAACAGAATCAGGTTTGTATTTACTAGTGGAAAGTTGCCTACCACTAGAAAATGTCCTGTTCTCCAACTGACCACCACCCTGGTCATCCCCATTGGACTTACTTTTGTGGGCAAATTTGGAGTACCGGCCAAAAGTACTGTGTTTTGTTCCTCGCCTGGCTGCCGTGAAGACCTCAGCCAGTTGTGCTGCTTTCTCTGCTGTCATTGGGTCATGCTCACGGAGCCACACCTCTAGATCAGGGTGAACCATTCTCAGGAAGTGTTCCAGAATCATTGTCTCAGAAATTTCTTTCACCGTTATCTTGTCCGGTTTAACCCACTTGAAAAACATTTCTTTGAGGCGCAAATACAGCTTTGTGGAGTCTCTCCATGAAGAATGTCCAAGGAACGGAAACGTCGACGATAGGTTTCAGCTGTAATTTCATACTTTTGCAAATTTTACTCTTTCATAGTCGTCTGAGTCTGCAAGATCCATCAAGACATAAGCACTTCGTGCCTTGCCCGTCAGTAGGGGAATTAACTGGATAGCCCATTCCTCTTTTGGCCATTGACAGACTTGGGCCATACTTTCAAAAGTGGTCAAAAAATGTTCAATGTCATCATTAGGCAGTAGAGGATGTAGCTTAGGTTCTCTGTGCATGCTGAAGTCCCTCTCAGGCCCAACACAAGAAAACGGTTGACTTGGCCCTTCTCCTGGGTCATCCACGTCATCTTGAGGCTGTGCTGCTCCAGACTGTAGCTGGTCACCTCCAAAGTCTTGTGTCAGATCAGTCACTTGCTGCTGTATTTGGTGAAACTGGTGCTGCATACTCTTCCATCTATACTCTTGACGGGAAGCTTCTTTTGCAAGCTGTTGGTCTCTCACTGATTGAGACTGAATGAGAGATTTCACCAAATCTGCAAGCTCCTCAATCTTGTCAGGGTTGCTGGGTGCCACGCCCACCTGATCAGCAGATGATTTTACTCCATCATCAGGATCCTCCTGTTGGTCTTGTTTCCTCTTTTCGCTGTCTTTTGTCATCCTCAACTCTACCTTGTGACTCCGGCCCCAGCTTCTGACACCACTTGTTAGAATGGCCCTTAGCGGCTGGAGGAAGTAGGAGACTTGAGGCAGAGAAATGATTCAATGCCACTGGGTGTTTATTCACCAACATTTAACCGACAAACAACCCTGCTTCCAGTGGCCTAGGGTCTCAGCAGCAACACTCAGCAGCAACACCCACAATGTGGCCAACATGCAGCCTTTTATAGTCCCTGGCTATTCCAATTCACAAACCCAAAGAAACAGGGTAAAACAAAATACATACACAAACAAACTTTGACAAACTAACAAAACAATATATTACCAAATGTTATTCATTTTAAGCATCTCTAAAAAACACATTTCTATCCATATAAATATAAATCCAACATTAAATTTATAAAATGTATAGCTCTTGCTCCCCCTCTTCCATCTGCTTTGGTCTCTTCCAGAACCTTTAAAAGGTGCTCAGGAATCTTTTAGCCTGAACACCCAGAGGAAGAGACAGAGGTAAGCCACACCCACACAATGCCTTCAAACTGTAAGACACTTAGAGGGGACCCGGAAATTCAACCACACACAGGAGTATACGAAAGGAAAAAGGTTTATTTTAAGATGCTGGTTTCTGCTCAGGGAAAGGTCATCAAACAGCACTGAGGAGAGAGGGAAGAAGACTGGTGATGCACGGGTAAAGAAGGGGTTTCTTAGAAATGTTCAGCTTAACTGACCTGTAGAGCAGTGGACAGGTGGAGCAAAGGAACAGAGGATCTGATGACGGGGAGATGCAGGAAACTGTTGGGATCTGGAGTTTGTTTCATCCACCAGAGGGCGCTGGAGGCTGTTTTCCACCTGAGGGCGTCTGCGGACCTGCGCACCTGAAACCTTTCTGTCATCAGGAGCTGTATATCTAGAGGAGGCTGCCGACACTTCCCTGCCAGATTGTTAGCCAGTTATGATACAGGCTCACTTCAGGTCATTCTCTTCTGATCTGTTCCAGGATTCTGATCCTTCGTTTTTTTGATCTGTTGCAGCTGATTGTCCTGAAACGCGCTGGAGGAAACCGATTCTGCCAAAGATCCTTTAGGACCTACCGATCGGCAGCCTCACTCCAAGCAGCACAACTCAATCTCTCAAACCAACCTGTCCGTCCTCCAACGCCGCCGCAGCCCGCAGTCCTCCGCACCTAAAACAAACTCCGGATTCCCCAGGATTTCCCCCCAGACCTTCCCCCTCCCGATTGGAGGTAAGCTCGTCTCCAGCACAATCTCCAAGTTTCCCACGACCTCAAACTCACCGTCTGTTTCTCCCATAGTTGACCTGAGTTCCAGTTCAGACGCACCCGGATCGTTTATCTGTGTTTCTTTCCCACTGGTTGAAATAAATCACTTAAATCATTCTCGTTTTCTGGAGTCGAACTGCATGTGGGTTAGAAAGTTAGACCCCAACATGACAGAACAATCTGGCCAGCAATCTAGCCCCGCAGAGACGCTCCGGAGAACCTTGGAGCAACAGCACACACTCATTCAGAACCATGACGCCGCGTTGCGAGAGCTAAACAACCGTCAAGCGGAAACAAACCGCCGATTAGAGGAGATTGCAAGGTTTTTGCAAAGATCTGGCTCACAGGCTTCCGTGGCCGTCCCAGCCCCCGCTCCAGTTCCAGATCCGCAATCCATGTCCAGGTCCGAAGATTCAGTTCATTCTACAGTTTCAGATTTCCGTCCGTCCCTGCCTGAAAGATTTTCAGGAGAAGTAAGCAAATGTAGAAATTCTTTCCAATTACCTTTATATCAAATCATGTTTATTAAGCACTTAGTGTTGGTAACACAGCAGTTTTTGTTGTTGAAAATGTAGCTAGCTCCTCATTAAAACAAACTTATGTCATTAAGATGATTCATCTTCCTCCTCAGAGCTGGTTGTTGATCTGGTGGAGTCAGAGCTTCTTCTGAGACAGAAAGTCTTTAGGTTTTCTAACACCTGATTTCTCTGGCTTCCTCTTTCATCTTCATTTGCTTAGTTAGACTGCAAACATATGTTGAAGATTGATTGACATTGATGAACAAGTTAGAACAACAACCTCACAATATCAAAGTCTCTCCATTTTATGGAGCTTAATTAAAACCAGGTTAGTTTATGAATAAAAATATAAGTCCCAACAAACAGCCTCCATGCAGTTATAACATGAAGCTGAATTATTACTATAATAATAATCACTTAAGTCACAATAAAATTGATAAAATAATTATTTAAGACACCAACGTAAGTTATATATCTTTACTGCACTGTTTATAATTAAATTAAGATAATTAATAAGCAAACTTACCACCAGCTAGCAACACTTAGCATCCTTCATTCCCCCGGGCTGCTTTTGTGACACACATTTCATTTCCATCGGTTGTTGTCCCGTTGTGTTGTCGTCTAACTTGGACTAGGACGTTACCAGCTTGAATTTAATAAAATTAGTAACTATTGTCAAGGAACTCTCTACTTTTAAGGCAATATTATGCGAGTAAAAATGGAGAATTTAAACATCGTCTGTTATCTTCCCTGGAGTGTGAACTGGAGCTAATGCCGTTGATTATAAGGTTTTTACATCACAGATCTGAAAATTGATTGGGTACTTTCTTAAAAATTACATGATTATCCTTTTTTTATGGTATGCAATTTTAATAAGTAGTAAAAGATTATTAAGGCACTTAAAGGTTCATACATATTCATTCATATTTTGTTTGTTTAAAACATCCATCCATCCATCCATTTTCTTACAGCCTTGTCCGTTAATGGGGTCGGGAGATGCCGGTGCCTATCTCCAGCTGGCGTTCCGGGCGAGAGGCAAGGTACACCCTGGACAGGTCGCCAGTCTGTCGCAGGGCAACACAGTGACACACAGGACAAACAACCATGCACACACACACCTAGGGACAATTTAGACAGACCAATTAACCTGACAGTCATGTTTTTGGACCGTGGGAGGAAACTGGAGAACCTGGAGAAAACCCGCGCATGCAAGGGGAGAACATGCAAGCTCCATGCAGGGGGGCCAGGGCTGGGAATTGAACCCAGAGCCTTCTTGCTGCAAGGCAACAGCTCTACCAACTGCGCCACTGTGCAGCCTCTGCTTAAAACATACTTTTATTTAATATATTAAAAGTGTATTTTGGTACAATTATGTTTAAGTGTGTTTAGAGTACTAATTTCAAAATTGGTACAAGTGTATTTTTAGTATACTTCAGATATACTTATAGGTAGTACACTTAATAATTAGCATACTTAAAGTGTACTTTCACAAATGTAAGTATGTTTGAAATATACTAAAGTATCCTTTTTTTTCCAGGGCAGATCTGAACAATAGTTTACATTTCATGCAGGGAAGATGAAGTTAGAATTAGTGAGAAATGGTATAATTTAACAAAAATTCAAAAACGTTTTATGTACCATAGACACTTATAATCAAGCATATGTTTCTAACTAGTGATGGGAATTTCAACTCTTTTAAAAGAGACTAAAGAAGAGCCAGTTCCTTCAGCTTCGTCAAGCAAGCTCTGGATTGCTAGGCAGATAATTTATTTATTATCATTTGTAACATCATATTTTACCATAACTTGGCAAATTTTAATGTTTTGCACAGTAAATCATTTTTGGTTTAACCTGCCTTTATACAGCATGCTGCTCCAAACAAGGATGAAGATTTACTGATACTTTAATGAGATTAAATTCCTTCAAAAGCTCATTTCATTTATTGTAGTATTGAAATTCACATATCATTGCCACCGTAAGGACTGAAACACAAAAGAGTGTAAATCATATGTCATTTTACACTGTTTCCATTATGCTGTATGAACATACTAACAGACAAAATACACATTAATGTCAGCCCTGACATCAGCATCAGTTATGGGATTTCAAGCATTCTGCTCTAAATGCACCATTCAGACCGGGTGTTGAAATGCGTTTTCAGTGATCACATGGATCCTAACTAACTGTTCTGCATCCAAATAAACACAGAAGACAGCTAAGACTTTATTATGGAGATTTCCTTCTAATACATAGTTTTCAATATGATTGCCATTATACTTCAAAAGGATGTTTATGAGGAGCGCAAATACACAGGGCAAGGTGGGGAACGAGTGTACTTTACGAAGTGCTCTTTATTAATCAGTTAGCCTACTAATAATTAATTATTAGTTTTTTTGGCGTATTGAGATTGAGTACTGTTATTATGAATAAGAAAGAAATCCAGCTAGGACAACTCCAGGCTTCTATACTACAGTCAACTTTGATAAAAAGAAAACAAAAGTATAATATTCATTCAGTTACTGAATATATATCTTTATGTGCAAAAGAAATATTCAATATTACTGAATCGACTATTCAACATTTCTGAATATTTAGTAACTGAATATTCAATTGAATATTCAATTACTGAATATTATTGTTTATATTATTATTTACACAGGAAATCTTCAATGAAGTCATGGAGCTACTCTTTTTGTTTCAGTTACAGCAACAAGTTCTTCTCTGTATGGCATGTTCTTTGTTTTATTCTTGGCTAATCCCAGCCATCTAATCTGCAATGCTCCCCAGAAGCCTTAAGTGTTACCGTTCACAGCTGAGACCCCTGGTCTTCACAATGCCCAGTCCTTTAGAAAAAGCCCATCGTGAACATTTATTTTGAATTGTTTCTGAGATCAAATCAATATCCCCACCTCCTTCAGCCATTGTACGTTAAATAAAAATAAATTCACACCTTATTAGTGCTGATGATGTGCTTTGCTAGCAAAACTTTGGTGTTAGGTTGCATTCACACTGCAGGCTGAAGTGACCCAATTCTGATACTTTTTAACGTAATGTGACCTATATCTGATCTTTCCATGACAGTCTGAACAGCACAGGTAGGATTCTTTTCGAATGCGACCCAGGGCACTTGCATATCCAATACGTATCCGATTCAAATGCGACCTAACATTCAGATCGCATTCATCCAAACTCAACGTCACTGATACTGGACAAATTTCACTATTCTACATCTTAATATGTGCAAGCGGGACGTATAACAACAACCACGACAGATTATAATGAGGATTAAGTTGTTAATATGCTCCTCCGGTAGCATTTAGGCTACCATTAGATTTTGGCAAATTTGAGCTTATACATTAATTTTAACATGCTGAATGGAGTAAGTTCATAGCTTACTTTAGCATTAATGCTAACTTTTAGCATCAGAACGCTGGATTCCAACCGACGGCACATTTTGGCAGACACCATTTAAATTTCTTCAGAAATGTTCTAGTTTTATGTTATTCCCTTGTATTTATTTATCTTCTTTTTTCAACAAAGAAATTATTGGCTATTCCAAAAATAGATCAAGCAAGAATTGGCACAAAACTGCTTGGAGAATATTGACTAGTGCTCCAAAAGAGAGGCTTCATTACTTGAGATTTTGTGTTTCTGTCCTGCACATTCCAACAAGAAAGGTTGCATAGTAATGAGTTGGGGCTGTGAGTGTGTGACTCTTAACACTTGTAAGCAGCTTTCAGCTGGTGTTGTTCAATCAATCTGCTAAATATTCCTTTATGTACTCAAAGGACTCCATAAAAGTTTTGATTCTACACCAAGAAATTATCCTGAGCTGGTACACTACAGTATAGTGTACCAGGAATTTGCACAGTAAATGTTAATAAATGTGCACTTGCAACCTGTGTGTAATTAATGTCTGATTCATGAAGCCAGCGACTCATTATGTAATCAGAGACTAGCCGCTCTCCAGAAACATTCTGAGAGCAAAGAAAAGCTCAAGAATGTCTTTTGAGCATGCTCAACTGCAAAACTACCATATTTATTTAAAAATTCATTATAGGCCTGATAAAATTGTCTTGCTAATGAAATGGTAATGAGCTTTAGTTGAATTGCTGGAATGAAAGTAGTAGGAGTTGTTTAACAAATTTCTGTCACGCAAATATGCTGAGTTGAAAGAGATCCTCTTAAGACAGTGGTCCCCAATCCCCGGACCGGTACCGGTCCGTAGACCAATTGGTACCGGGCCGCGCAATAAACAATTAAATATTTCCGTTTTATGTATTATTTAAGTCTGGAGGATCTTTTATTTTGAAAGTCCTGTAACCGGATTCTGTCGGTTATGCCAACATTGAGCCACAAGCAGCAAAATGATTAAGAAACAGATCAGATGTCTTTGGAAAGTTTCTTTGCAAAGTGGAAAGGCCCAGAGAGACAGGAGGATGGATTTATCCCGGATCGGTAGGTGAGTCCCACATTACAAGCCGCTCTGCGTAACATGCGGCGACCAGCTGCTAATGAGGTAATGAAGCTTCAAGCTGCTTCGCCACGTAGAGACCAAGCAGGCTGTGCATATAAACACTTCAGGTATCATTGTCTCTCATGTCGACCGATTCTCCAAACCTCTCTGACCACAGAGCTGATAAAAGTCCAACGGGTTCGATTGGTTCGTGTCTCCAGTTACATGGCAGGAGCAACACGAACCGGTTCAGTCACGAACATTGCGATTCCAGAAGAAAATCCATAAAACCCCTAACATGGCATATGGGAATTTAGAATGATGATGTAGAAGCAATAGTGATAGTTTGTGGAGTCATTTTAAGAAAATAAAGATGTAACAAAAAGAAAAGGCGGTGGGTAAAAGTCGACAGGAGCATCCGCTCTATTTGCTGCACTATGATTTGGAGGTGAATATGTTTTTTCATAGTTAACTTTTTTAACTGAATAAACATAATAAACATATATAATAATGACCTTTCCACATATCATCTCCGATATCCACCAGACTCTCAGTTGCGTCATATGTCAGCTGTTTGGGATTCCCCTCTGTTCTTACGTCACCCGCGTTTTCTGATTGGCTACCTGTCACATTCAACCCCCCCGGCCACAGCAAAATTTTCCAAGTCTTGACTGGTCCGCGTAATAAAAAGGTTGGGGACCACTGCTCTAAGATAATCTCAGTGAACATCACCTTCCACTCTAAGTGACTTACTATGTCTTTGGTACCTTATGATGATTTAGCATTTACCATATGATGATACACAGCAAACATAGCCTGTTAAAAAGCAGTTTAGCTTCTATGCAATGTGGAAATGTGTAGCAAATGTGCATTCAATCCTCCTGTTTCCAATTGCCAATGAGTTTTGGAAAACAACTTATTGAATCAGACTGCTGATTCCCCCAACAGACTAAGCTGCTGATCTGCTCCTCAAAAAGGGAAAAAAGACAATTACAATTAATAGCACAACGGGTAATATTTATTTAAAGGTGTTTTCACATCTGATAGTGTGGTAGACTCAGTTTTTTTGGAGACCAAATCAAACTCATTTGTCACATTTTCAGATAGTGCTGTTCAGTTTCATAATGCATGTGTCAGGACCCAAAATGACTGAAAAACCTGTTCCCCCTTTGCCTGTGGCGGAGCTGCACCAAGAACTACTGAAGGAATTGACACAAAACCTCTGAAAAAGACACTGCGCACAATTTCCTGCTTCATAAAATGTAAACAAAAATGAAGTGGCATATTTTAGAGGTTGTAGGATTTCTCCATGATATACATTACTGGTTTGGACATGGCCTATCAGTGATGCTCCGGCAGACTGGTGGACAATGTCTCCCAACAAAAATCAATGTGTTTAGATCCATGCTGGCGTTTGCACAATCTTCTCTATTCATACTTATTTTTGCATGATATTTCGACAACTTTCCACAAAGTTGACCTTTTATCACATGAAGAACATTTCAAGGATTAAAGGACTAATGTCTCATTGAGATCTAGGGAAACTCATCTTAGTTGTCCCCAATGTCCCCTGTAATCAATACTGTTGCAGTATTGATTACAGTGTCTTCAGAGCTCTCCCAAAAACAAAACAAAACAAACAAAAAAAAAAAAACATCTGACCAAAAGCCGCTGCTGGCATTCTCACTAAAACCAGGAAGGTAGAGCACATCATAGTGCTAAAGTGCTTTCTCTAAGATAATAGACTTTAAAATACTGCTGTTAGTTTGTAAATCACTAAACAGTTTAGCACCACAATACATTAAAGATCTGCTGTTGTTGTATCAACCTTCCAGAACCCGAACCAAACGTGGAGAAGCAACATTCAACTTCTATGCACCAGAAATCTGGAACAAACTTCCAGAAGACTACAAAGCAGCTGAAACACTGAGTTCCTTTAAATCTAGACTAAATTCCATCTGTTTAGATTTGCTTTTGGACTGCAATAAACAAAACATTGTGCAACAATGGCACTTGACAAAATGTAATGTTTACTAGTTCTCTCAATTGTTGACTGTATTTTTATTACTTTGTAATTGTGTGATTTATGATCTAAAGCACTTTGAGCTGCCTTGTTGCTGAAATGTGTTAGACAAATTAAGCTGATTGAAGTAAAATGTATTTTACAAAGTAAATGTACAAACATAAAACAAAACTGAACAATGGAAGGGAAAACATGAAAGAATCAGGAATTATGAGAAAATGATCAGTCAGACAAAATAATTGGAACACAGAGAAAAAAACTTAGGGGACCAGAGATGAACAGAAAAATGAACCAGCGAGGAATGAGAGGAAGTTAAATGCCTAAATACTGAAGAGCTTTGATTACTGAAATGCTTCATGAGTTCATTTACAGAATGAGTGTCAGCTGTGAGTAAAGCCAGACTATGAGACTGAGAGAAAGTCAGAAGTAAAGACAGAAGTGCACACACCAGAATCTAGGGAAACAAGAAACCAGAAAAGATCGGAAACCAAATCACAATCCAAAATGACAATAAATATCAACACAGGGGTTAAAGAGAGGCCAAGAAAGAAGGATACAGCAATATAGACAACAAGTGACATCACAATGATAATTGCACCTGATAATTATTTTAAGATTAAACTAAATAAACTACATTACTTTAAGGAAATTACACATGCATTGGAACTGCATAGGAAAAATGATAAAAAAAAATCATTATTCAATTCTTTCTTTTTTTTTTTTTTTTTAATTCCTAAAGCTTCACAGCACTCATCTTGAACTTTCCTCTAAAACCTAACTAAAGAATAATGAAACTGCTGGGAAGCTTCGAAGATCTGAAAGTGGTTACAGACTCCAGTCAGCCTGGAGCGATGTAGACTTTTACCAAAACCCACTGAGAACCCATCCATCCATCCATCCATTTTCCTACACCCTTGTCCCTTGGTGGGGTTGGGAGGGTTGCTGGTGCCTATCTCCAGCTCGCGTTCCGGGCGAGAGGCGGGGTACGCCCTGGACAGGTCGCCAGTCTGTCGCAGGGCAACACAGAGACACACAGGACAAACAACCATGCACACCTAGGGACAATTTAGACAGACCAATTAACCTGACAGTCATGTTTTTGGACTGTGGGAGGAAACCGGAGTACCCGGAGAAAACCCACCATGCACAGGGAGAACATGCAAACTCCATGCAGAATCGAACCCAGAACCTTCTTGCTGCAAGGCAACAGCTCTACCAACTGCGCCACTGTGCAGCCACCCACTGAGAACCAAGTACCATAAAGATAAGTGTGGCTCTAAGGATGAAATAAGACTAATCGGTTAAAAATCTTTATTGAAAAACCGTTGTTTTTATTTAGTAATGTGGCGATGCATGTAGATACATTTTGGTTTTTACTGATGTTAAAATTGCTGCAAACAGTCATAGTATGGGTTTAGGTTTTAGCTGTTAATGTCAGCTTTTCTTTCTACATCTTTGTTAATTTGATCTTCCGGTTAATTTACATCTAGGTGATTCTCTGAATTCGGTGCCTTTTGTGTCCCACAGGTTTATCTCAGATTTTCTTATAATACAAACATTTTTTGAGAAAATCAAGAAATGGAAATATCCATGTGTCTTGGTAATATAACATGCAAATATATTTTTAAAATCATGTTTTGAAAAATGTTATGGGTTAGAGTTTAGAAGTCAAATGAGCATGTCCCCACTGACCAATGTTAATTTTCCAATGAATATAAAACAAATAAAAATAGCCAGTAACTGCAAGTTATTTGTACTATTATAAAAATTTTTTGGCATACTTTAACCTAAATAAAATAAATATCAGAAAAATACATGAATTACATCTATAAAATAGCACTTTATAATCCTGTCCCTCAAGTTTTGTTCAGCCCTATAGCATAATAATTCCTCCTTTTTATAAATAAAGGTTCAGTCCAATTTCCTCTGCACCCAGGAAGTGACATCACTAAAGTCTCTTCCTGCTCACACTGTAAAGAGATTTAAGTGTTAGGAAAGTTTTTTATTTGGTTATTTTTTTACCCAAATATTGTCAGTGTCAAGCTCAACCTTTCAACCCTGTTACAGGTGTAAATGATATTTATTGTTGTTTGGGGAAAAAGTAAACACATCTTTGAAACACATTAATTTCTTGTTTTCATCATATCATATGTTGCGCCATACCCTAGCTCAGAGGTTCCCAAACTGTGGGGCGCTAGGTAATATCAATGATTCAAAAACATAAAAAAGCCCGATTTAATTTTTATTTTCAAGTGTATTTTCATAAATTATGAGAAGCGCTTTTACATCAAGTTGCCATATTTTACTTATCAGTCTAATTATTAAGATTCAGAAACAAATAAAATATACTTACAATTATTTATTTTAATCAAGGGACAGGTGATCTCAAAGGAACTGGAAGAATTAGTTTAATTATGTCATGCAGTTATACTGATAGAGGAATGAAATTGTCCCATTTCAGGGATGAATTTAAAGCAACCTACGCAGCAAAGAAATTAATTCGTATTAATGTTTGGGATTCATGCATAAGGTGGGGAGACATATTTTCTTGGAGGTTAAAAGAGTCCTTCAATATGCAGTGTTCAAAAACACAATTTTTGTGGTACATTTTAAAGTAACCATAGACCCCAAAAGGCACCGAATTCAGAGAATCACCTAGCTACAGTCATAATCAGTGGAGGAAGTATTACAAACCTCACCTTACAACTATGGCAAAAACTATGACATAAACTTCACCAATCAGAATCCTCCTTTTAATTAATAAGAAAGCAGTCTCCTCACACCCCAAAACAGCCGCATCTAATAAGACACATCTAGATTATTTTAAATGAATGGTACCAATTAAATTCATTCTTCAGTTCACAGCTAAACTTCTTTATTGTTGCTTGTGGCCATCAGTTGCTCTGCGAGTTGCAAACGTCAAATTAGGGTTGCAGTAAAAACCTTAAAACAAATTAACATAAGTCAATCTAATTTCCTTTGACATAACTGTAATGTGTGTGTGGGAGTGTGTGTCCTAGGGAGATGCTGGACTTAAAATTGCCTGCACTCTGAAATTAAATGCACTAACAGCATGTGTGAGGTACTGTAAAATAGGAAAATCTGATGAGTATCTGTGTGTAAGTAGTCTACATACAGAGTATGTCAGTTTAACTCTTTTACACAATGATAATCAGTGAACATCTGAATGAGAGAAAAAACATCTGTGGAAGGTAAGTTAGCAAAACAATGTTTCTCAAAAGGATCTATCCTTCAGGGAGAGAGAAAAGAAAGAAGAATAGAAAAAAGCCAAAATAGAGGTATGTTTTAATGTGCTTTGGTAATGTAATGTTTATCAGAAAGATTTGTGGAGCTGCTAATCCAAACTTAGCTTAACAACGATTTTGAATGGCTCAGTTCAACAACCAAACATTTATGCTAGAATGTTTGTATTTGTGTAAAACTGACCTTTAACTTTAAATTAATTTATTCTCATGTTTGGCTCTTTATATTTCTGAGGTTTGTGAAATGGTATGTTTGATAATATTTAATAATAATTAAAACTTCTAAATGTTTGATATTGTCTTGCAAAATGTTTTTACATTGAATGGTTGATTTATTAATGAGCTACTCTAAGTTTTACTTGGTGATATGTTGTTTACCATGATCATTTATGTGGCTAAAACAAGCTATTGTTACATCAACTTATAAGTTATGTGAAACTTCTTTTAAAATTATTTGAAGGCTCAGAAACGGAACAAAGGTCAGGCATACCTCACTGCCCACCAATTTAATCTATTTAAATAATAGCCCCGATTCATAATTCAAGGCTACTATTTCTACCACCAGATGTTCAGTTTTTCACTTTCTTTTTTAGATTTTTTTTTTATCAAAAGAATAAAAAAGACTGCAACATAATGGGAGTTTGAAAATATTGACCATGGGTTTTTAAAGCAGAGAAAGTGCCTCTTCTCTTCTAGTCTTCCTTCATTCTTCTCTTGGCTCCAGCTGGTGAGCTGATAAATTTTGTATGGGAATTTCCAGGCAGATCCATCTCCTAATCCTCTAGTCAATATAACATTTCTCCATTTGGTGTTTTATCCCCATGATCTCTTCTTTCCACCCTGAAAAACACAGTAAGTCTCTGAAGTGAAATCCTTCAAACATGACTCGCTCCTCTTATAGCATGCAATTGCTTTAGAAAAAAAATCCCAGGTACTTTTGAACTCACCACATCAATGTCACCACATAAAAAGCATGTAAAGATAAGAAGTTACATAGTAACTTCATGCTAGTGTGATAATTTATGCATTTGTCTTTTGTTTGCTGTGTGCTATCATTTTTAAAATTTGTTATACTTTTTAGATATTTAATGTGTTATAGACAATAAAACTATCACATGTTGTAGGCTAAACCACCTGCAGCTCAATGTGACAAAGATCAAGGAACTGGTGATCCTTAACCTAAATAAAATAAATAAAATAAATATTTAGGAGGATCAGTGTGGACATGCTTGTTATATTAATAATTTATTCAATTTTATTCAGTCATATTGAATTACATCACTATTAGGTACATACATATTTTATAACTTGATCTCTTATGGTTTTATTAATTAATATATTCATGTAGTAATTAATTTATTATTATTATTATTGTCTTAGCCTTTTTATGGAGTTGTCTGTGAACCCTGAACTTTAGTAGAATAAAACCATGTTGAAACACAATCTGTTAGACCAGGTTTTCTTTCATCCAAAGAAAGTGATATAATTTTACTCCATCCATCATATTGCTCATATTACTGCAAATCATCAAGTAATACAAATCTTCAAAACATCTCACAAAAAGAAAGTATTTTATGCTATGTATCGTAATAGTGTTCTAAAAAAGATGAGGAACTGAAAAGTATTTTCGCAGACTTCAGTGGATTCAATTATGTGTGTGTCCTTGTGTGTTTTCTGTTCACTAATGTCTTTCTGGTGAATGTTGTCATGTAAGGATGTACAGTGTTAGCATCAAAATGTCTAACTACTCATGTTTCTGCTACTCTCTTGAAGAATCCATCAGCACATGCTCTGGAGAAAGTTTTTTAGCTGCTATTAGAGAATGTTTTTCTCTAATAGCATTTATTGTAAAAGTTACAGATCTTCTCCATTTCACCATCTGTGTCTTCAAATGTTGTAGTAGCTTTAAATAGTCATGTGTTCCATTCAAATATGCAGCTTTTTGGCCAAAACTAATAATAAAAGCATTTGAAAAGCGCATTGGCGCATTGTCGGTAGTAAGTCAGGCTTGTTTCCGGTTAGAGTTGGACTCCGCCAGGGCTGCTGTTAAGAAAATATATTTAAAATAAGTTAATTGTAAAAACTTAACCATATCTTCAATAATTAGGTAAAATTAACAGTGTTTCAAAGTGAGGAAATTCACTTCAAGTTATATCCATGGTTCAATTAGCGTAATCTTTTATCTAGGATATTTTTATTGAAACATTATACACTAAGTTGAATTAAAATAACTTGAAGTGTAGTTCTCTTTAATTTAGAACACTGCTAGTTTCCTTGTGTATGTGTTTAACCTTTTCACCATTTTGATTTAACAGCTGGTGTAAAACAATCCGGTCGTGTGAAAACAGGGTAGAGATTCCTCTTGGTTCAGGGTCATAAAAAAGTCATTCAAAAGAAAATAACACTGTTTTGTAACTAGGACCTAGCTAAGGACAGTCCACTAATTTGAATACAGCAGAAGGAGAACAAGTCCTCCCTTTTAAAGTTTGGGACCCGGAACTTCAAAGATCAGATTGACACTGGGTCTCCGGAGAAACATCCAGGACGGTGGGATGTTTCTTCGTATTGTTTCGTTGTGTATGTGTGATGTCTATCGTGTGTTGGTTGTGTTTGTGCTCTGAGGTTTCTGATGTTTGAGCTTTTCTGGTGATAGTTTGCATCTGTTTTGGAATAATAGCTGATCTCGGTTGTTCTTTCTCAGAGGACATGTCCTTGATGTTTTGTCTGTCTTATTTTCTCAGGTGACTAATGTGTGACTGTGTTTCTTTAAATTTTCTGTCTTATGTTATACTTTCTACTCATTGGATTAAACTCTGAACTTCTGTGACGTCAACACGTAGCGTGTGCCTCTGTTGCCCCACGCGGCTCCGGCTTTGAGACACGGAAAAACCTGGGACCAAGGAAGGAACCCGAGCCAAGTTGTTTTTTAATAGTTAAATAAGGTTTTCTTCCAACGCTGCCTTCAAGTCAGAGGCCATGGTCTTGAGCCGGAAAAGGGTAGAGTGCCTTCTCCGGGTCGAGGGGGAGGGGTGTCCTGCCCCAAGTGGAGGAATTTAAATTTCTCGGGATCTTGTTCACGTATGAAGGAATAAGGGAGTGGGAGATCGACAGTCGGATGGGAGCAACGTCTGCAGTGAAGCAGGTGCTGTACCAGTCCGTCATGGTGAAGAGAGTCAAAAAGCGAAGCTTTCAATTTTCTGGTCGATCTATGTTCCTTCATAGAGGGGTCAGAGTCAGGAGCTGTGATAAGAGCCGTGGTACTACCAACCTTTTCAATAAAGAAACGCAGAAAATTAGCACACATGTCAGGAGAAGCTTCCAAACAGGCATTCTGTGGGATATTAAGCACATAGTCAATGGTGTGAAATAAAACATGTGAGTTATGGCTGTTTGAGGAAATTAAATTTGCCAAATATTCCCTTTTAGCCTCTTTAACCGTGCTCTGGTAGAGACGCCAACAGTCTTTTAAAATCTGAAAAGTAACCTGCAGTTTATCCTTTTTCCACCTTTGTTCAGCACGGCGACATTCCTTCCTTGCAGCATGAGTTCTGTCATTAAACCAGGGTTCAGGTTTAATCCTTGGCTGCCTAGTTTTTAATGACTTATTGTGTGGACAAACTTATTTGCATGCCATTTTAATTTTATTTCTTGCATAATAAAAATACAGCAATTGCAAAGTTTTTCTTTTATCATCAGGAAAATATAGACAAAGGTTTATGCACATTTGTTATGGAAACATAGCTGATGTGTGTGCTTTGTAGTTGTTTCTATGTTGACTACTGTTTTGTAACAATACAAATCAACCTTAGCAGAAGTTGCTAACCTTATGTCAATTTTATTTTTTGCTGTTAAACCTTTCCTGGGTTGTGGTTGGTGGTCTGGGTCTGACTCACACTAAATCCTTTTCATACCAGGTGAAACACAGTCTGACTTCATCATCAAAGTCTTTGGTTAAGAATCTTTGAAAATAAACTAAGTTGAACATAATTCAAAAGTTTTCCTTTCTAAATATTACTTTTGATATTATCATTGTGCTGTACATAGTAATCTGTTGGAAGAAAACCTTATTTAACTATTAAAAACAACTTGGCTCGGGTTTCTTCCTTGGTCCCAGGTTTTTCCGTGTCTCGAAGCCGAAGCCGCGTGGGGAAAACAGAGGCACACGCTACCTGTTGACGTCACAGAAGTTCAGAGTTTAATCCAATGAGTAGAAAGTATAACATAAGACAGAAAATTTAAAGAAACACAGTCACACATTAGTCACCTGAGAAAATAACACAGACGAAACATCAAGGACATGTACTCGGAGTAAGAACAACCAAGATCAGCTATTATTCCAAAACAGATGCAAACTCTCACCAGAAAAGCACATCACAAAACCTCAGAAAACCTCAGAGCACAAACACATAAATTTACCTGAGAAGAGGAAAAGACAAACGGAAAGCAAGAACGTTCTTGGAGAAGTTGCAAAGAGCAAAATCTGATTTGTTACTCTGTGTGGAAAGTTTTATCCTCTTTAATTTATTCAAATAGGGTGGAACTTTGCCCATTGTTAAGAAAATGTATTTAAAATATGCTAGTTGTAAAAGGTAACCTGATTTAATCAAAAATAGTCTAATAATAGTTTTGGAATTAGAAACTTATTCTGGCTTATTGACCTTTACTTTTTGGTCTAGAGTGAATTGTCGTATAAGGTTTCAAATTAGGTTTTTATGTCAGGATGTCACCAGTGGAAGTTCCAGCTGTTTCACAGTAATTTGAGAAGGCCATAACCCAACAGGGGATCGGAGACATCCTGCTTCTAACTTATTTAAAACAAAAGGAGAAGCCAGGTTTTTGTTTCTGAAGGAACTCTAGGGATTTTCTGAGTTTGAAAGGGGTCAGAGACAGCTTTTGGTTGGTCGAGAGGTGTTGCACCTTATTTGAATAAAACACACCTACTAGTATAAAACCTCTTGCACAAAGAGAATGAGCCAGAAATGGTCAATTTTTAGCACCATGGGCTGACTATTTCTCCGAAGACGTCTTCGACGTCTTCCTTTTTCCTCTATCTGTCTCATTCTCTCAGGTGACTAATGTGTGACTGTGTTTTCTTTAATTTTTCTGTCTTGTGTTATACTGTCCACTGATTGGATTAAACTCTGAGCTCCTGTGACGTCAACACGTAGCGTGCGTCTCTGTTTTGTGCCACACGGCTGCGGCTCCGGCTTTGGATACAAGAAAAGAGCCTGGGACCAGGAGGAAAAGCCAGAGCCTAAAAAACTATTGTTTTTTAATAATTAATTTGGTTTTCCTCAACATTATCCAACCAGGACCTGTCTCTGACCCTTTCTCTAAAGCCATTTTGTCCCTATTGTCTAAGGAGAACTTCTCCTGATCTCCTGCTGGTTTATGGCTTTCACACATACACGTGAAAAGCTGAACCTCCTAATGATTGTCTCCCAAACAGACAAAGGGCAAAGGACAGAGATCTTTGTCTTAGATCTTATAAAACTATAATTAGGCTATTTCCATCAAGTCATGTTACATTTTAAAACTAGCTTATTTTAAATATATTTTCTCAACAAATCCCCTCCTTGTCATTAAGCAGCCCCATGAGGGAGTAAGAGAAGATGTCCAAGCTTATTTACTTTGACTCTCCATGAAGTTTCAGGGTCAGCCATTAATATGCCTAAAAGTGGTTTAGCCCCTGGTGAAGAATATTGAAGTCAGATGCAACAAAAGCAGCAAAGAAAAGTCACAGCCAAGGACAAACAGACTGGAGCTCTGCACAGATGCAAGAGGAGGAAAATATTAGATTATCTGTGAATGTGAATTGTAACTCTGACATTTGATAGAGGCTGAAAACAGATCCATATTTTATTTGCTTTAGGGACTTGTGATACAAAACGATTAAAAGGTCTGGAAAAAGACTAAATCAAAAATATTTGGCTGTATTCAGTGAAGTCCACATTTACACCTACTTTCACACATGCCTACACAAGGTTACTTGCAGTTGTGCACATCTGTCCTTCTGCACAGCAATGCCATGGGTTCAGAAAATGTGTAGGTGTTTAATGGCTCAAGAGTCAGAACAGTCTGGACAATTGAAAATAAATAGTTTCTACCTGAGAAGGTTTTTGTCAGTGAGGAACAAATTACATGTCTTCAAAATGATCTTATCTTATTATGTTATATTTATTTATGTATTAAAAGAGTGGCAAGAAAACATTTACAAAATGTTTTTTTTATGTTTAGCACTCTAATTTGGCCCAAAATGTATTTGCTGTAAAAATAGAAACACTTTCTTTAGACTGAAATTATGCCTAAAAGTGTCCCAAAAGGGATGTGTCCCAAGACGTTACCAAATGCTGCATGTCACTTTTTCATTTAAAATGTTAGTTGCACAGATACTGTCATTCTTATTTCAGGAAAACTGTTGGAAGGAGCACTAATAAAAATGTGGTTGAAACGTTCAACTTTCTACAGTCCAGGTTGGCATATTAGCCTTGCAGCAAGAAAACCCTGGGTTCAATTCCTTCTCTGGACTCTTTCTGGATGAAGTTTGCATGTTATCTCTGTGCAGGTAAGGGTTTTCACTTGATACTCTGGCCTCCTTCAACAGTCCAAAATCAGGTGTACCTCACTACCAGCCCCAAAGCATTAGGGTAGCCTTCTTACACATTTCTGCCCAATTCAAATCTCCCTTCACTCTTCTATATCACCTATATCATCTTTGACTCGATTTTTCCTATAGAATTTCAGCAGGCCAATCAGTGAACAGAAGGAGAAGTTGTGAACAATGACGCAGATTTTCTGCACTGTTTTAGAATTGTAGTCTGCTTGTCTACAATGGCAGCGGAGGAAGAGAACAAAGCTGTTCAGTCCGTGTTGGTTACGCTTCCAAAACATTGGATTAACATCAACAGCTGCTTTAGATTAACAACCAACATCAATAGTGGCTGTTGCACAGTGTAACAGCTACTGTGCACTTCTCTCTTTACAGTGGATGATGGCCAGAGTTCACATGTCCAGGAAGCAATTGTTTCTCAGTAGCCAAGGGTCCAGACCCTCTGTACAAAGTAAAGTGTGAAACATTCCACAGTCCAACATTCTTCAAATCTATCATGCTCCAGTTTCAGTCAAATGTCAGTTCCTCCAACCGGAGAATGTTCTGAATCAAGAACATTGATTCTTATAGTATATAGTCAGTCATCCATTTCCGAGTGAATATTAATTTTTACTGACTGAAACTAAGAGTAAACATCACTGCCTGTAGCAGTGTGAAAACTAATTGCGGGGTGAAAGCCAGAGCTGAGCTGAGCTGGAGGAACGACTCCAAAGCTGAGTGCATAACATGCTCAACCATAGTTGATACACCATGGTGTATCAACTATGGTTTTAACTTGTACATATGGCAGTAGAAGTTATCCAAAGGTAGCTCTGACAGATAGACAAAGCTGTTTACACATGCTAACGAAGTAGCACAGATATTCAAATCAATGAGCCAAACCATTGTATAAATGAGCAATAAATATACCAACAGTGAATGGGACATTGCTTTTTTTCAGCATTAGATGGAATGAGCAGTAGTAACTAGAAATGAATTATTTACCTGTGGAGAAGTTTAGAAAACTTAGGACAATGTCTGGAAGGAAAGGTGGGAGGAGGCGAGCAACGACAGCTGTCATGGCTTTGGAGATGTTTGGAAACTGAAAAGGGACAAGTCCTGATGCAGCAGAGATCTCTGAGGGGTAAAGTTACTGAGAAAACTGCTGCCATAAAAATTCATACTTAGAAAGTAAGAAAGTATATCCCAAAGAAAAAGAGACTTCATCTGAAGCTGAGTCAAGCATTTTGTATAAAAATAACACAATTAGCTGTTTTTGATGGGCAATGCCTTTTATTGTTTTTTTTGTCCTAATATGAGAAAGTGTTATTAATTAATAATAATAGCCCCCTTCTTAACACTAGAACAGAGTTCAGACCATAGCCCTACCTAGAGCCTTTGGGATATTGATGAAGGCTTTGCGCAGTGGCCATCATCAGTTCAAGAGCTTATATTGAGACTCTGGATGAAAATAAATCTGGCGATGCTGCAGAAGCTGGAAACAATGGGACAGCAAATGTGTGCAATAGTTAAAGCTGAAGGAAGTTTAATAAAATAATGTGTGATGTTTTAATTGTACCAGTATACAATTTATTATGGTAGTTTATGAATTGTGTGGCCACAATATATCTGAAGACGTCATAAAAAGCAGATCCAAAAGCAGTGACTGATCACTACAAACCGATATGTTAAAAAGTAAACTGAAATAAAATGTTTAACAAAAAGGACTGATACAACACTGCAATTTCCTATCAAGATCCTGAAACACCAACCACAGAAATAGCAGAAAAGTGAGGATAATAAGTGAGAAAATCCATTGTAGACTGCTGTTTTTTAATATTTCACAGTTTTAAAAAAAGTTTAAAAAACTGTTATAAATTTGTAAAAGTATTACTGATTGCACTTTAAAAATTAGGTAACTTTATGTTATTAAAAGTAAAGTTTAAACAGTAATTATTTCTTAGTTAATGTCAAGTTGTCATAACAAAGACAATTTGAATAATGTCAACTTTGTATTAAAAGTGTCATAATTTACCGAATGACGCTTTATGACAACAGTCATAAATATTCATGAAGGTTTATTCATGTTCATGAAAGTGTCATGTCAGTCTTATTCACCCCCCTTCAAATAAAGTGTTACCGAAGTGTATTTAAGAAAATGTGGGTGTTTTATTCAAGTAAAGAGATCTGGTATTTACAACTCCAATAAGTGCATTGGTGGACCAACCAACACACACACACACACACATCCACACACTCTAGATGTGCCATCATGATCTGTTTGCTGGTGTGCATCACTCAGAAAGCATATGATGACTGTTTTTTGTGATCTCTTCTGTCATAGTAACACCTTGATGGTTTAAGCGGCAAAGTGTCCATCATTTTTCGGCAAACCGAGCAGCAGCACAGCTCTGACGCATGGATGGATGTGACATAACATTTTGCGAACTCTAATTTTTTTTTGCCATTTACAGTTGCCCATATTCAAGTTTAACTTATCTGAAAAGTAAAATGCAATGAAGAAAAAATAAAAATTTGGGCTGCATTCAAAAGTAGACTGATGACATCTAATGGTGTGACCCATTTGCAGGCAGACAGGCAGTAGAAATGTTTATTGTTCAAAAAAATGTAATGTGAAAAAAGAAAAAGTTAAAACTGACCAAATCCAGAACCTATTGTGAGACGATCTTTGTCTGGTCATATAGTTGTATTTAATCCATGGGCCAGACCATTTTTTTGTCCATTTCAGGGTGGCAAAGTCTATCAATATTTTTTGAAAAGACATGTCTCTAGTTAATATTTTGGTATGATAGCCCTTCCAAAATGGTAGCTGAGTCATAGTTATCATCTCATGAAGTAAACAACCCCTTTGGAAAAATTCTGTTTTTCTGAGACTGGTGTATCTCTGGTTTTAATGTCATGGTATGGGCATTTGTCAAATGTCTATAATGCAATATTTGGTATCATCTTAAAGGGAACACTCTCGGCTTTCGTTTAAGCCATGTTTTGAGTTTCTCTGACCAACACAGAGGTCATTAGAGGTTGTTAAACCAAAATTATTACACATTTTTCCACACCTTTTGACCAAACTAGATATATTTCTTTCATCCCAGTGGGATCCAGAGGCATCAGGGACACAAGAGTTAATGACTAAAATACTCAACAGACTCTAAGGAATCAGAAAATGTATGATATGCCTAAACTGTCTGTCTATGGGAGGCGATTATGAGCTGTAATTTGAAGTTACAGACTTCAAATTACAGCTGGTGTAAAACAAGGACAGCTTTACACCAGGTGGATATGTTGGGGATTTAGTGGGGGTTTGTTTAGCTCGTCACTCGTGTCTAGTTTGTTAGTTATAAAAAAGTTAATCAGTAATAGTAGAAATGTCCACTTACATAGACTTTATGATGTGGTATTGGCCTATTTATCAAACTTTGTGAGCTTTTCCATCATGGGGCTACACAATAGTAGCCCCTGATGGCCACATAGAGACATAGCAGAATGAGGGAGGATACCACCCTCATTAAATGACAAATTCTGAATAAAAATAAAAAAAATATTATTTTCAGATGCTTAGGCTACTATTTACAACATAATTCCGATTATTGTATTACATTTCTGCCAACAGATGATAACCTTAAGCCAGTGGTTCTTAACCTTTTTTGAGGTAGCTACCGAACCCATCAGATTCATATGCGCATTTACCAAACCCATCTTTTGTGATAAATAAAATGATTTTTTTCCAAATTCACCACAAGATCACTAAGTTTTCTTTTGAAAACTCTAAGATTTTAATCCTTGTATGTAGAAATGGGGTCCAACCGACCCTACACACGTAAAACGTGTATCATTTGCCATAGTCCTCTACGTTTGCCTCAGTCCTCGCACGCACAAGGCCCCATCCTGCCCCAGCTTCCAGGTTCTGCATCAGACCGCAGCGCACAGAGCTCCTGCTGCCGCTTCATAACTGAAATATCCTTCTGCACAGATTTGTCACACCTATCTTAATATTAATGATTATAATGGCGTTTAGCTGTGCAACCTTACAGACACGTTCATTCGTGACTGTTTTCACGTTTATTGCACTGTCCAGTCTTGATGTTTGCAGTTTTCTGGAGCGCAAGGTGAAGCTCGACGTAATTCATAGGTAATATATTAACTTGACATTACCAAAGACACAGCGGGACGGATCATCCAGGAAATGATGGACAGGGAGATTCTGACTAAAACGACCTGGATGACAGAAAAATTCTGGGATTTATTATGAGTCTCTGTTTATTTCCAAACCCAAACGAGTAACTTCACGTTCAAAAACGAGCCCCAAAAAACGCAACCCGCGACTCATTAAATTTGCAGGCGATTTTAGAAACAAAACAAGCCCAAAGCCACTTATAATAATTGGGCTTGGCGACAGAAACTAAAATAGTTCCTGTTTTTCCAGCAACGAAATGCGCATCTCTCTCCTCCATTGTTTACGTTTCTGTGCTGTCGACACTGAAACGGTGATCACTCCCCAAGACGCATAGAGTAAATAAAATGAAATGACAAAAAAAATAGTAACGCAAAGTGATTTTGTAAAGGAACTATAGTCTGACTTCTGGATTTGACATAGCAACGCGTTAGATTACTTGTTACTGAAAAAAGTGGTCCGACGCAGTGGCGCAACTACAAATTTTTCAGGTGGATGCGAAAACATAAATCGGCGCCCCCCTCCGAAGGAAGGAACTTCAGGGTGGAGGAGCGAAGCTCACAGGCTCAACCATCCCCCTTCCCCCCCACACCAGGTGACGATACATGAAGGGTAAAACTCGCTACATTTACCTCGTTATGTGCGCGAAGTGAAGGAACGAATGGCGCTGAAGTGTTTGGGAAACCATCATAGGCGCGTCGCCCCTCCAGACGGGGTTTTTGCGCCCCCTCTGGTGCTGCGCCCCTATGCGTTGCATACCCTGCATACCCACTTTTTGCGCCACTGGTCCGACGTCAATAACGCTTTCCTGACATCACTGATTTTGAGAAGTTAATCAGATGCTTCAACTAAATGAGGAGATGCTGCTTGCCCCCTTTACCTCTGTGTCTGTCTGTGGATGTCAGAATGCAGGTCCAGATTGTGTCAGGCCCACACTTGTGAAGGCTGGTGCAAAGCACCTCTGTGGGGTTCTGCCGCACCTCTTCAACTGTAACCTGAACCAGAAGAAGGTTACAGCACTGTAAAAATTATCCTGCATCGTTCTGATACCTCAGAAACCTCATCCATCAGATCTCAGTGATCATACATCTGTCTTATTTATTTATTATATGACCTTTATTTATACTGGAGCGTAGGTAAACATTTAAATTTTAAGAAATCAAATGTGACCTTATATTACTCTTTTATTTTTCTTGCCATCATGTTGTTGAATTATTGATGAAAGCATAATGAAAAGCTTTAATAATGTTTTTACTGGATTTTGGATTTGTACAGTCAGTCAAAATCGGACTCCTCATGCATGTCACTGATATATAGTTAATTCCTGGTACCTCACACCACTAATGTCTACACAGCAAATTCAGAAGTGTCACATTTCCAGTGCAAGTGTGGAATGTTAAAAATACAGTGTTAATTCAACAACATGGACCGTTGGCTTGATCTATCCACAGGTGTAAAACTCCAGTCCTGAAGAGCCACAGTCCTGCAACATTTAGATATGCCGCTGCTGCACCACACCTGAATACAATAATTAGGTGATTAGCAGGACTCTGGAGAACATAGCTACACAATGAGGAGGCAATTGAGCCATTTGACTCTGGTATTTTGTACCTGTAGCACATCTAAAAACTGAAGCCTCTTATGATGACTTCAATACATTTCTTCAGACAGGTTGGCACAACTTTTAATGCTGTCCAAATTTTTTTCTATAAGCTGACTAATTTCTTTAGTAATTATTTCTGAATTTTTTATGCTTTGCCTTGGGCAGAGTAATTTGAATGACTATGACTATGACTATGACGGTGACACACACTAGTGATGGGCAAATGAAGCTTCATGAAGCAATGAGCCTTTCTAGCCTTTTGCTTTGCAAAAAGGTTCATTACTTGATGCTTCATTTATTACTCACTAGCGACATCTGCTGGTGAAACTGTAACAGCCTTGTCACTCAGTTGGATCACACTTCCAAAAATTACTAAATGCAATATTGTCACAAAGTTTTCATCAAACTCATATTTAGTAACAGGAGAATCAATAAAACCATATTTAATTGTCATATGTTTTAATTATTAAAATGATTTGGAGCCAATCTAATCCTGGTTTATGTTGAACATCAGTGGTTGTGTTGGGTTTTCTTTTATGTCAGACTGATTTGACAAAGACATTTGATATTTTAGTGTCTTGGGAGTCCAGTGCCTGTTGGGGCGTTCATTTTTTCTTGGATTTATAATTGGCTCTGATACCTTATATTTGGCTAGATGTTGAATTTTATTTCTGCAACACCATTAAATCTGTTTTTGCTGTGAAAGACTGATATATCTTTGCTAATCAGACTACAAATAATAGTGGAACTTTGCAGAAGGTGAGAAATTGGGAGGTGGAGGGTTAATTATTATCTAAGAAGAATTTTATTGTGAGAATAATCTCAAAGTATTCCCAGATGTCAAAGATTTTCCTCTTGCTGGCTCCATTTCAGACAATTAATCAAATTCACTTGTGTAGCACATTTAAGCAACAACGCAGTTCAAAGAGATTTACATAATAAAATCACAAAAATATAGTCATAAAAAAACATAATCTACAATTGAGAAAACCAGTAACAAACATTACATTTTGATGAGTATACAGTATGATCAGTATGATCAGTATGTACAATACACATCAAATATGTCGGTCAATGTTCATTTTATTTTGGCCACTGAATACAAATATTCTCCCCTGATGCGAGACCAAAAGGACAACAACCCATGATGCAGCGCGGCTCGTCGCACTTTTATTTTGAAAACCCACACGCAAAATGAAGCAGTCACGTGACTCATGGAACCTGAGGCCTGGTTTGTTGCCAGTCACGTGGTTTTCAGCAAGACAACACAAGCCTCGAAGCGGGGCTTCATCGGACACGCCCCCTTTTTACTCGGTACAAGCCTAGAAGCCTGGATTCAGATGGACCATCACTATAAGTCACAGTGAGCTAGCCACACAGTAAATAAGTAAAGTAAGCGATATATTTGTTTTCTTCTCTCTTCAACATGAAAGACTACATTTCTACACTAACAGTTTTCTAAAGTGGATTTTCAATTGAAACAGGAGATGATAACTAAAGGAAGAGCAACACGGAGCTGAAAGTTTTACTTCAAGACAGATTGATGATTCTCAAACGAAGTAGAAAAGACATGCCGAGGATAAACTTGGCTTTGGATGAACGGATATTTTTGTGGAGAATTAGGGGTGCATGGATTTCATTTATACGTAAAGGTAAGACAGCAATAAGATGTTTTTTAGTTTTGTAATTAAATGTGCGTTTTGTAGGCTACAGTTAATAAAACATTAAGCCAAAAACGTACTACAACAACAAACTAAATGTTCTGTTCTGTGTGCAAAATTCGTGAATGTTTTTGGTGTTAAATCCTGAAACATGAAGTGGCATTGTTGTCAGTTGCTATGGCAACGAGTCTGCGTAGCTTGACTAATACAGATCACTTTGCTGTGGATCATAGCACGAAAATAATACCTACATTTTTAAGTTTCACTGAGTTAACGCGGCTATGGATGACATGTAAAAGGTTAGTCTTTTTGCCCCCCAGTGTTGTACGCATGCGCGAAATTTCCTTAGGTCCAATAACATGGATGGTGTCATAAGTCAGAGCCTCACCAGCAATGAACCTCACCGCACGTCACTGATATAGACATATAGATAGATATATCTATCTATCTCTCTCTCTCTCTCTCTCTATATATATATATATATATAATCTATATAGCTATATACGTATATACGTCTATATATATATATATAAAAAAAAAAAATTCCCTTCTCACCCTCTGCGGGTGGTCTCTCTCTCTCTCTCTTTCATCCTCTGAGCTCGGGTCCTCTACCAGAGGCCTGGGAGCTTGAGGGTTCTGCGCAGTATCTTGGCTGTGCCTAGTACTGCACATTTCTGGACTGAGATATCTGATGTTGTTCCTGGGATCTGTTTTAGCCACTGCTCCAGTTTGGGGGTGACTGCCCCGAGGGCCCCGATGACCACAGGCACCACTGTGGTCTTCACCTTCCAGTTCTTTTCCAGTTCCTCCCTGAGGCCCTGGTATTTCTCCAGTTTCTCATGGTCCTTTTTCCTGATGTTGTAGTCACTTGGTATAGCTACATCCACCACAACGGCTTTCCTCTGTTCTTTATCCACCACCACAATGTCTGGTTGGTTCGCCATTACCATCTTGTCTGTCTGGATCTGGAAGTCCCACAGGATCTTAGCTCGGTCATTCTCCACCACCTTTGGGGGTGTTTCCCACTTCGATCTCGGGGCTTCCAGTCCATATTCTGCACAGATGTTCCTGTACACTATGCCTGCCACCTGGTTATGTCGTTCCATGTACGCTTTCCCTGCCAGCATCTTGCACCCTGCTGTTATGTGCTGGACTGTCTCAGGGGCCTCCTTGCACAACCTACACCTTGGGTCTTGTCTGGTGTGGTAGATCTGAGCCTCTATTGCTCTGGTGTTTAGGGCCTGTTCCTGTGCAGCCAGGATGAGAGCCTCTGTGCTGTCCTTGAGTCCAGCTTTGTCCAGCCATTGGTAGGATTTCCTGATATCAGCCACTTCAGTTATTTGTCGGTGGTACATCCCATGTAGGGGCTTGTTCTCCCATGATGGAACCTTTAGCCCCTCATCCTGTGTTCCCCATTGCCTGAGACATTCCCTGAGCATATCGTCCGTTGAGGCTTTGTCCTTGATGTATTTATGGATCTTGGATGTTTCATCCTGGACAGTGGCTCTCACACTCGCTAGTCCTCTGCCTCCTTCCTTACGGCTCGTGTACAGTCTCAGGGTGCTGGATTTGGGGTGGAACCCTCCATGCATGGTTAGTAACTTCCGAGTCTTAACATCCGTGGCCTTTATCTCTTCCATTGGCCAGCTAATTATTCCGGCAGGGTATCTGATTACTGGTAAGGCATAGCTGTTTATTGCACGGATCTTGTTCTTGCCATTGAGCTGGCTTCTCAGGACTTGCCTTATGCGTTGGAGGTATTTGGCTGTGGCTCCTTTCCTTGTGACCTCGTCGAGGTTGCCATTTGTTTGTGGTATTCCCAGGTACTTGTAACTGTGCTCTATGTCTGCTATTGTTCCTTCTGGGAGTGAGACCCCTTCTGTGCGGACGACCTTCCCTCTCTTTGTAACCATCCGACCACACTTTTCTAGTCCGAATGACATCCCAATGTCAGTGCTGTATATCCTGGTGGTGTGGATCAGTGAGTCGATGTCTCGCTCACTCTTAGCGTACAGCTTGATGTCATCCATGTAGAGGAGGTGACTGATATATATATATATATATAATATATTATATATATATATATATATATACTGTATATATATATATACTGTATATATATATAAAATTCTATGGATAATAAAATCTTATGGAAAATTTATGTTTACATATTTTGTGTTCATGTGTGAACATAAGTGAGAGGAAGCATAACAGAAGTGGCACTGGATAAATGAACTAAATTGAATAAATTGAAAATAAAGTAATTTATATTACTTTAAATGACTGAGTTGATTTTGAAAGGATGTGTTACCACAGCAGACGTTAGTGAGCACTTTGTTGTATTTGACGATGAAATGGATTGTTTGCATTTAATTATGGAAAAACTACTATAGACATTATCATGGGATGTGTCAGGCAGAGGCAATTATCACTTATCTTTGGTTTCATACAGTAGAATGACACGCACACAAAAAAGTAAACTAACAACTTTTATATTTTCTTTGTTGTTTGCAGATTGCTGGCTGCATTAAGAAATAACACTAAAGATGTGATTTTGCAGTGCCACTGTTCTTTGAAGTGCAAGGTTTGTTCCAAATTTTGTTTGCGGAAACAGAAACACACACACAAGCTTATGCATAAACTATTATATACGCATTACAGGGCACCTGGATAATAAATTCATGCTGACAGCTCACACCCCCTCTTACTCGTTCAAAGAAATCCTCACACACAGCGGCATCAGTCACAAATGGAAGCATTTTTATTTCCATTAATTTGGCGGTGGATTAAAGCTGACCCATTTCTGCTAATGGTGCCTGCTTTGGACAGGAGAGAAGGGGGAATGAGGACAAACCGGATTAATCGTTATTATACACCTACATAACAGACCTGGGGAGCAGCAGCGCTTCTCTGACAACAGGTTCATTCCTGTTTTTGTGTTTGTATTTCAAAATTACTCACTTATATAAACTGGAGCTAGCAAAAATGTATTTCACAAAATGTTAGTAAACACCTTTGCATTTTTGGTAAGACAAATATGTCACATATGATGGTGAAAATGAAAAGGTGTGCCATGTTTTAGCATATATTTGCAAATTCAGTCTTTATTTTTTATTTCAGTGCCTATATTTAAATGTGACCTTCAGTGTCAGAGATCTGCAGTTTTTAAAGCAAGGACCAAATGGCACAGTGCAATTTTGGTGTCAGGGATTACAGGGATTTGTGATTGTCCCAGCAGCCGAGGCCTCATTTTTCTCTAGCAACTCATCTTGACTGTGGAATTTTTTTTTTTGCATGCATTTATTTTTTTAACTTTTTTGGAGGGCAATAATGATTTTCACAGTGCTGAAATCAGAGGTGTACAAATGCATAGATTTTCTATCTAGGCAAACCTTCATAGGGCCACCGGTTGCCCATATTAAGCCACCAATGGAAACTGCAGATATACCCATGTGGGACCCATATTGGTGTCCACATTTTACCCCACAGGGGCCCACCTGGGTATGATGCCTGGCTCAGTTGCAGCCTTTTCAGCAGATCTTCCTACAAATGTAAGAAGTTTGTTTTTTAGGACTTTTGAAGCATGCTGACATCCACTCCCACATGTAGTTTGTCGGTTCACTTTTTTTCAAAAGGACTTTTTGGCCAGCCAAGGATAGAGTTTACTATCAGCAGCGAGTATTAAAATAATGTTTTACCATGAAAACATGTTGTAAAAGACTGCATAAGACAAGGACGAATGTCACTCCTCGTCATATGCAAATGTTAGCTCAGGCAGTTTTGTAAAGAGGAAGTTTTTTGATGACAGAAAAAGGCAGGGAACCGTATTTTAAGAAAATGTGACTGATGTTTGTACATTTGAAAGTATAATGCAACACTATTCAACTCTCCCTGTATTGTTAAAACTTGACAGCTTGAAATAAAAATACGGTCAACAATCAACAAGACAGAGAAAGTCAATGGCTTCTGGAACAACACACCAGTTGTGTGTTGTTCTGTGTCGTGAAGTGAAATGATAATTTATCCTCTCTCTTTCATGCTTGTAATAAGCATGCAACAAGTGAATTGTGGAAGCAATGTTGCTTCAGCACAACACAATGTAACCTGTAACAGGTGACAAGTGGCTTTATCACCACTTAAACTGTATAAACATTTTGATGCTTTAATTTTTGTCTGGAGGTTTTTTAAATCAGTCTCAATAAGAGAGCTCACCTCTTTCACAGAACTGCTACAAGTCTTATTAGGCCAGACATATTTAGATCTGCATTTCACTTTTATCCTGGTAATGATCTCAAAATGAATGGTATAAGACCAACATGAAAGTTGCTGTAGCACCAGAGGAAGATTAATGACAAACCTTATGCCACCCACTCTAGATTAACACATTAAAGCGGTACTTCACAGTTTAGTGAATGCATTTTATGCTTAAGACCAATAAATAAGGAAACACTGCAGTGTAACATCACAAAAACATAATTTTTATAAAAAGTGATTTTTTTTATAAAAATGATAATCTGTCATTTTTACTTCAAAATAAAAGGTAATATATGAATTTCCCACTGTATTGTGTACTTGTTTTTAGTCCCTGTGCCAAATCTAACCCTTTCATGCATGAATTATGATCCTTTGTTTTCCAATATTTTTAATTTTCTTAAGGCATGAAAAAGGTAGGAACAATTTTTTGTAAAAAAAAAAAATTTTTTTAGGTGATCAATTTAAATTTTCTCCAAATATAAAGTTATTTGAAAAATACAGTACATCAGTAGTATTGTTCTTTAGGGGTTATCTGATGTCACAATATACTTTTTCTCCTGCAAGAGTCATCTACAGTAGAAGAAGGGACATTAATTGGTTGACATGCAGGATCCGTCTGTCTGCCATATTTGATTTAACAAAAATAATTTCAGTCTGGAGAAAGTTACACAGAGAAAAATCATCAGTTAGAAAGATTCATTGGACAGCTTTCTTTTGGCGCTCAGGCACCGGCTGAAGACGTTCGTGCTGAGCATCATCACGAACTTTGATGATTGCTTAGGCCGGAGCTCAGATTAGTCTTCCCCCCAGGCCAAGACACTGGTTGTAAAGTGGAGCCTAGGAAGGAGGTAGAATGGAGGGAGTCCAGAAGATGTCCATCAGGATGAAGGTGGAGACGGGGAGAAGGTGGGTCGAAGTGCGACTGAAAAGCTGAGGACCCAGATTTGCTTTTTCTTTTGAAGGAACTCTTGGGTGGTGATTGGCTGGAGTAGGCTGCGGTCCGGCGCTGGTTGGTTGAGGCATGGGGATGGTAATAAGAGATGCCGACGAGCTGATTAGAGTCTTCCCAGCTTGGTTTTACGCTTAAGCTTCCATTTCTTGCATTTGCAGCTGATGGCCAGTAGTTGATAGTGTATTTTATGATGCATTAGTGTCCACTTCAGTCATCTGTGTGCATTTATAACATTGCAATCCACAGAAAGCACAAGGAAATGGCTTTTAGATAGCTATCCACTGTAGTGACCACTATGCATGAAAGGGCTAATGAGTGAGACTCAGCTAACAATTAGGATTGTCACAAAAACAGGTTAGAAATATGTAGTCTCACAGCTTTGCGGTCTTGTTTGATTTATCCATTGTGTAGGATATATACTTAACGTGCTGATGCACCAAAAAGCCAAAGATGGCATATGGCAAAAAAATATATATATTAAAATATTACATTTGGCCCAAAAAGTTTGAACGTCCTTCTGGATTCTCCCATTTGCAAAATCTTATGGCAGCGCCAGTCACGTAGAATCAGTGTTGTATAAAGTACTGAAATCTCAGAGTCAAGTAAAAGTATAGGTACCTCTCCAAAATATGACTTTGGTAAAAGTCCAAGTCACTGACTGAAATGTTACTTGAGTTAAAGTCTTAAAGTATCTGAATTTTCTTGTACTTAAGTATGGAAAGTACTGTATAAATTTATGTACTCAAGCAATGTAATGACAAGTATAAGTAAAAAGTAAAACAAGGCAAATGCAGTTTGAATGACATTTTTTATATTTTGGTAAACTTTGTCAAATACAGTTAAAATAATGTACACAAGAAAGTGCAGGCAAAATTAAACCTGCTAATAGATAAACCTGCAGGCATCATTTAGTTAAGAAAATTAGGTGCTTTACCTACAAGGTTAACTTAACCTGCTTTACAACTGAACCAGCTTCTTAGTTTCCCCTCCAGGACAGAAAATACAAAGTTTTTGTAAGCCTTAAGTTTTCCCTTCAAGTAAGGTCAGTGCTGAAAATGAGAAAAATAGTCAGTACAGAAAATATTGGTGCAACAACTGGTCATTATGTGTGGCATTAGGGACATGTGGCTGCTGCGTGAGACTTGCTTTGTGTTTAATGGGAGAAGCAAAACAGGTGTTTCCATAGACATAATATAAGGATAGACGCCTCATGCTCCGCTCTCGCCTATTGTCGCTGATGAGATTTAGGGCGGCCATCTTGGAGCGGTCCACCACTCCACTCAGCATTATGTGTTTAGCAGGCATAATGAAACATCAGCGCATTTAATCGATCATAACACACTTTTTTTGTTACTGGGAACTATATTCAAACATCTATCAAAGCTACATTTATAAACAATTGTATTATTTAAGTATGTTTTTAATACATAGTTCAGCATATTTGTAAGAGCCATATGAATAAAGTGAATGATTATTGAGGTGACGGGAGCGCAGGCCTTTGACACTTAGGTGGTGGGTGTGTCGAGGTGGGCGTGGCTGTCACTGAAGGTATGAATGGGAGTCAAACTGGCCTACTGGCTTATTATGTTTGAGGAAGCAGGTGCGCCGTGGTTGTCATAATTTCTGTTGACCGTGTTTAATGCCGTTATTTGTTGGCACTACTGAATGATTTGGCCTGGTCAGTCAGTGTAAAGTAAGACAATCAAAGTTAATAAAAGGATGATTGCATCAACAAAGAAGCGGCTTGGAGTAATTTGAAGCACGCGTCGGACAGTTAGAAACTCCCCGGGTTACTCCAGTGCGGCCCTCATACATCTTTAGCTTTGCCGCACAACTAATATTTAAATACACAGTAAAAATACCAGGGTTGAATTAACACCCAAAAGTGTCTATATGTGTCCAAGTCAGCTGGTGTTAAAGTAACACTTTTGAAAGTGTTAAAAGATTGACACCCATTTTTTTGTTAAATTAACTTTGGTCTATAATACTGAACTGGGTTTAAGAAAAGTTAAACTTTCCATTTCTGTGTATTGTTTTGAATATTTTCCACTGGATTTGATTGATATTGACATCTTGTGGGTCAATTTACTTTTTTAACACCAGATTATGTTTAGTGATCAACACTACACTGATGTTACTTTTAATATATTTTAACACTAACACCGTTGTAAATGTTAATGTGACACTCTGTATTGTTGAATTTAACACCAGCTGACTTGGACACATATAGACACTTTTGGGTGTTAATTCGACACCGGCATTTTTACTGTGTATGCTTAGTGGCTATCAATAGAATAGGAATGGAATATTCTGATATCGATGTATGATGAGCATATTACAAAGCACACAGCCGTGGATAATTTATTGTGAACGGCTGTGTGTATAAATTATCATAATAATACATATTTATATAACTATACAAACACAAATAAATAATGATTAATACTGAATTATATATATATATATATATATATATTATATATATATATATTATATATATATATACTGTATCCACTGCTCAACACTCAAATAGCACATCCTTGTTTAAGTGTTCTCTTTATTTTTTTGAGCAGTGTATATAGATTCAGTCCAAAATACATTGTGAGATTCATCCGTGCTGCAGTGAATCCGTCTCTCTTATAGATTCTCCCTCTTCTTCCTCACATCGTGTCTTTATGAAACTTTCAAAACAAAAACGGAAGATTTGGGATGTATCTTACTAGTGAAAGAATTACATAATAATAGTCTTTACCACATGTGTAAACTTTGCTGGTGAATGTTATAACACATAATATAAGTTTTATAATATATGTTACATTGTTTCATTTCTAATATAGGCTCTTGTGTCAGAGAATTTAAGTCAATGTTAGAGAATAATTAATTTTTTTAGATTTACGGAATTTCAGTTATCCTTCATATCGGGGCTGAACCCGTGTTACACCAAAGCACTGTAGCTAATATTAGCTGGTATCTCACTGGTGGACATAAGTACAGTAAAGTAATATGTCCATCTTACTTGTGAAATGTTGTCTGTGGAGCCTCACATCAATAATCCATAGATCCAAACAACAATATCCCTCCGTGCTGAGGCATCTTCTGTTGTTTTAATTGAGCAAAGTAGGAGGGACTAGGAGGAAGTAGGAGGGTAATCTTTTTACGCATGCACAAATCTTTTTACGCACGCACAAATCTTTTTGAGACTATTTTCACTCCATAGATTTGGGTCCCCAGTCTCGTCTTCAAGACCAGGTTGGGACTGAAATGCCAGTTTCAGTGAATGTTTTGTGCATACACCACGTTTATATAGATGGTATGCCCCTTTAATAAGTGGTGCTTAGATAATTTGTGGTTTAGATAAACAGTAACTAAACCCCAAACTAACTTAGTTTTTAAAATATACTCAAAATATTGAGCAGTTTGGGTGCAAATTGTGATAATTTTTTCATTAATGGATTCAATACTGCAATATTTAATCTTAAACCATCTTTGGGGTGAAAGGTGATTACTGCAGTTGAATTTTCCAAATGGTACAGCTTGGTCGATATTTATCTCCTGTTTGTGTCTAAAACCTGCGCACTCAGACACGCCCTCATTTAGAAGTTGGAATTGCAAAAGTGAACGTCGATCAATTGTGTTTGCACAATCATGATTTTTTGTAATGTGGGTCTCTTCTCTTTTCTGTTGTGCTGCTGACAACTGTGACACTGCCTCACAGAGCTCAGTGTCTTTTGGCTCCAACCACTTTGGTAGAATTTTACTAATTTTATCTTGGAGTGGGGTTATGCCTCACCTTAGGTTTAGTTAATTGACTTATAGTGAGGTTCCTGACTGATGAGGCACTGAATCAGTTTATATCACAATTTTGACCTTAATTGAAACACTTAGTTATTTTAACAGCTTTTAACTATGTCTTATTTAGTATAATAATTAAGGCATAATTAATTACATGCTGCATGGAATTAATTAAAGTATCCATGCTGATGCTTTGATCCATACTGATTGTAAAAAGAGAAGAAGAGGGTCAAATTTTGATGTTTTAAAATAAAATTTCCCCCGGTTGATTTCTCTTTTCTTATTAAAATTGAGGATAATTGATTTTCAAAAATTGGATCTTACTTTGATTTGCATATAAAGTCCATGCACTGATCCTTCTGGATATCTCTGTCACTCTGTTGCAAAAATGTGTTTATCTCATTTTCTATTTACTTTTTAAAAGTCTGGCTGCTGTGATGTAGGTAACTGCCAGAGAGAGAATCAACCTGCAATATTATTTTGTGACAGTATTTTTTACTTTTCAGCCTTTTCAATGAGTAGAAGAAGATCAGCCATTACATATTTTGTTTATCAAGCTCATAACTGCCACCTATTGGTGAGACATTGTACTTTCTGCTTCATCATGAGTATTTTATAATGTATTTATGGCCAATCAGAAAGACTAAATTATGATTATTATGACTATGGAATGTCATAATCTGTAGTACAAGGGTTATCAAGCATGTATGATGGCAATATAAAGACAAACAGCAATAGGCATGGCCTAACTGCTAAGAAAACAGTCAAGTGGACAGACTAATTTTCTCTTATCATTGTAGCATCTATTTTCAAATTGAATTAAAATGTAAATTAAAAATTGTTTATTCATCCCATAGGAAAATCTAATAATAATAATTCAGAGAGGTGAGATACTGACAGCACTTCACTGGTTGGCTCCTCTTTCATTTCCCCAACAATAATTCCTGTAGATCTTGGGAAACATTCAGAGTCAAACCATACACATTCACAGAAACTTTCCTTTTATGGACAATTTTGTCCTTTCACAATTTTCAACACAAACTAATGTGTTGAATATTAGTTCGACACATTGAACTAATGTGTCCAATGTTTACAATTGTTTGAATTGTACAATCCATACAATTCCGCTGTTTGGATTGTAAAATCAAAGATGTTTTAGATTTCAGCACACCCACAAGAGAGAGACGTAGATAGTTAAATCACAATTCTTATTGGGATTAGTGCACAGCTAAGTTGTTGGACATTTTAGCCATTTTTGTCCCAAAAAATGGCTCACCAAAGATCCAGCACTCTCCCCGGAGACTCCTCGTCATCTCTTTATTCTCTCTCGGTACTCCAGTTAGTCCGGCCCCTCAATCAATCAGAATTCAGGAAAAGTGTAATCACCGAATAGCAACTGACCGTATGCAGAACAACAAAAAATTTATAGACAGCACTCTAGACTTTCACACCTCATGTTGAGCTATACTTAACATACAAACTACACAATATTGTTTGTTCTCAACCCTTGTATGTAGAAATGGGGTCCAACCGACCCTACAAACGTAAAACTTGCATCATTTGCCATAGTCCTCTACGTTTGCCTCAGTCCTCGCACATACAAGGGTTAAAGTGACAGAACACAATATTGTAATAGACTTTTTACTTCACCTGTTTTCTTTTCAATGAACTCATGCTTATTTCAATCTCCTACCAAAAGACTTGAAAATTATCTTATTTTAAGATATGAAGTTGCATACATTAAATTTGATATTTTTCAAAACAACAGCAATTTATATTCTTGAGGACCCAGGGGATTACACATGATAAAAACAACAACAAAGACCAAAGACCAGGTCTCAATGGGAAAACTTTAAGACCATTCATCCCATCCTGACCCCCAAGCTTCAAGCTCCTCCGGCCCCAAGCTCCTCTGCCCTTCAGCCTCCAGACCAACAACATCGTCAAGAATCTGGGTCCCAACATCTGAAAGGTTAACCTCCGTATTGCCTTTGTGTGTCCTCTGGTCTGATGGTCGACGTCTAGATCAGTGGTCCCCAACCCCCGGTACCGGTCCGCGGCGCAAGAAATAATTAAATATTTCCGTTTTACGTATTATTTGAGTCTGGAGCATCTTTTATTTTTAAAATCCTGTAACCGGATTCTCTCGGTTACTTGTGCGCCAACACTGAGCCACAAGCAGCAAAGAAGGAAAAGAGACACATCGCGGCCCGGTTCCTACGTTACAATCCGCTCCAGAATTGTCGGACTCTGTACGGATCGCGCGCAAAGCTATAATATCTGCTTAATACTTGTAATCTGATAAGATTAAAAGACCAGTCATATTCTACTTTATTGAATATGATAAATGCCTTTTCGGTTTAAGTAAACTTTCTCTCCCAAAAACTCACCAGCTCTAGTATTTGATTGGACTCTAGTATTCTGTAATTATTTGATTACAGAATTCTGTCATTGTGGCATCTTTTTGATGAAACTTGTCAGAACATTTATTTCAGTCCAGACTTTTTTTTTTTTATCAAGTTCTTGTAAAGAAGATGGAAGAGACAGAGCACTGTGCAAATTCTCCTCCAGCACATCATAAAGATCCTCTATCGCTTCCATCCTGGATTATGTGTCGATCAAACCATGTGTGAAAAAAATATCTTCAAGTTTTTCCATGTTGAACATTTATCGATGGCTTGTCCATAAAGAACACCATGTTCAGACATAAGGTTGTCCATATGTGCATTTGGCACCAGGACACCATATGCCGCAGTTCAATGCTCGACTTTGTCATCGTTTCCTCGGATCTGTGACCACATGTTTTGGATTCTCGGGTGAAGAGAGGGGCGGAGCTGTCCACTGACCATTACCTGTTGGTGAGTTGCCTCCGGTGGATGGCGGTCAAACCTGATTGGCCCAAACGTGTTGTGAGGGTCTGCTGGGAATGTCTGGCAGAGTCTCCTGTGAGACGGAGCTTTAAGTCCCACCTCCGGGGGGTTGTCTTTAAACACATTCTGGGGGAGGTGGAGAATTCAGTCTGAGTGGACCATGCTCCGCACCTCCATTGTCAAGGCAGCTCTTTGGAGCTGTGGCCGTAAAGTTGTCAGTGACTGTTGCGGCAGCAAACCTCAAACCTGTTGGTGGACACGTCCGGTGAGGGATGCTGTCAGGCTGAAGACCTATCAGGCCTTTTTGGCCTATGGGACCCTGGAACATGGGTACTGGCAGTCCACGCGGCATGTGGCTTAGATGGTTGCTGAGGCAAAAACATGGATGTGGGAGGAATTTGGAGAGGCCATGGAAAAAAACCTCTGAACAGCTTCAAGGCAATTCTGGGCCACTATCTGGCATTTCAGGAGGGGGGAGCAGTGCAGCACCAACACTGTTTCTAGTGGGTATGTTGTGCTGCTGACCTCGACTAGGGATGTTGTGGGCTGGTGGGCAGAATACTTTGAAGACCTCCTCTATTCCACCAACATGCCTTCCATTGTGCAAGTAGAACCTGGGGAATCTGGGCTGGGCTCCCCAATCTCTGGGGATGAGTTCGCCAAGGTGGTTAAAAACTCCACAGTAGCAATGAGATCCACCCAGAGTTCCTTAAGGCTCTGGATGTTGTAGGGTTGTGTTGGTTAATGAGACTCTGCAATATCGCATAAACATCAGGAGAAGTTCTCCTGATTAGGCAGACTGGGGTGGTGGTTCCCCTGTTCAAAAAGGGGACTAGAGGTGTGCTCCAATTATAGTCTTAATCCTCCCTGGCAAGTTGTATTCGGGGGTCTGTGAGAAGAGGGTCTGTCGGATAGTTGAACCACAGATTCAGGAGGAGAAGATGAGGGGGTTATAGTGCCCCAAGTGGAGGAGTTTAATTATCTTGGGATCTTGTTCACGAATGAGGGAAAAATGGAGTGGGACAGATGGGTGCAGTGTCTACTGTATCGATCTGTAGTGGTAAAGAAAAGCGAAGCTCTAGATTTACTGAATGATGTACGTTGCTACCCTCATCTTTGGGCAGAGGAGTCAGTCATCCGGGACAGACTCAGAGTAGAGCCACTGCTCCTTCATGTTGAGAGGAACCAGTTGAGGTGGCTCGGGCATCTGGTTAGGATGCCTCCTGGACCCCTTCCTGCTGATTTGTTCCGGGCACAACCCACCAGGAGGAGGCCCCGGAGAAGACTTAGGACATACTGGATGGACTATGTTTCTCGGCTGGCCTGGGAACGCCTTGGGATTCCCACAGAGGAGTTGGAACAAGTGGCTGGGGAGAAGAAAGTCCAGGCCTCCCTACTGAGGCTGCTACCCCATGACCTGATCCCGGATAAGTGTAAAAAGATGGATGGATGGATGGACGGAAAATTTAACCAAATGTTATTTTTAAAAAATCTCCATTTGTTTGATGCAGAATACTGATGTGACCCTTCTGAAACAGACTAACATTTTTTCTATGATCACAGGATGCATCTTTCTGACATGGTTGTTGAGGAAATGAGTTGCTGCTCACTCTGCTAGTTGGCCTCAGATCATTTTGCCATGTGTAACATAATCATCCTTGCAGTAATTATCCAATGGGATGTTACTGCATAGAATATTTCTATATTTATTTTGTTAAAGCATTGCCATGACCGCTTTAGACAGTTAATATATTAACCCAGACCACGGACCATATGAAAACCACTCTGCTGCTATCTCGGTGTCAGTTTTGTCCAACCATGCCCAGCTACACTCATTTGCATTATAAATACCTCATTTATGTTTTGTTTAAAAATAATTTGATCTTGGTTTAGAATCTGTTTCTCAGCAGGCGCACAAAAAATATATTTTTACGTGACTATAAACAAATTCTGGCAGTAAAGAGTTAATGGAATTGAAATCCAGGTAGTTATCAATGTTCACCTTCACTAACCAGATCAATCACAGGTTTCTGTAGGAAGCATGTCTGCATTGCAAATAATTTACTAGCAGGTGTTGTAGAGTGACAGAAAACAAACAGATGCATTTATCTGTTGTGTGGATCAGTGTGTGGTCGTTTGTGTGGAATTCAATTACTGAGTTCAATCTGTAAAAAATTCAAGTGTCAAGCATGACATACCTATTGAAAGGATGGAGGCAGAAGATTTTGTTGATGCTGGTTAGTTTGCATTTTTCTCTAAGCATTGGAATGATAGGAAATTAAACCAGGGAACATAAAACTATAAATAGATCGAACAGCAAAAGTCCTAAAGGCGATCAACCCATCATTATATTTGTATAGCAGTTTCAGCAACAAGGCATTTTAAAGTGCTTTACTCACAAAGCACAAAAATATAAAGTCATAGAACACGTAGTCAACAACTATAAAAATATGAAGTCATAGAACACGTAGTCAACAACTGGCACTTGACATTTTGTCAAGTGCCAGAGTTGCACATCTGAATGTTCATTCATGTTTCATTGATTATGTTTCAAAAGCAAATCTAAACAAGTGTATTTTTAGTATTTAAAAGCACTCGGTGTTTGAGCTGTTTTGCAGTTTTCTGTAAGTTTGTTCCAGATTTGTAGTGCATATCAATCTGTAAACTTGTAAATTTACAAGTTTATTTAGTTTTCATTTTTCCCTATTTTCATTATGTTGAGTGGTGAATGGTGAAGCTGTGGGCAGTAGAGATCTCCAGTAGCAGACATGTGGTAACTGGTAACAAATGAGAAGCCTCTGACACGCTAACAGCTCAGTTTTAAGTTTTCAGGCAGCATAGACAATATTGCTGGATGACACCACTATTTAGTTTCCCTTTGGGATTGACTAATTTTTTTTTTTACTGAAATTTGAATCATCTGTTGGCTCTGCTAATCCACCTCATTTGCTTGGCTGATTCTCAAAGCCAGAAAAAAAGATAGTTCAAACATCCTACCACCATAAGCTGGAATATTCATTCTGTTTTAAGATGACTTTTGTTCCTCTTAATAAATGTACTTTGTGTCCAAGATTAATTTTTCATTAAGTTTTACCAACAAATCTGCCCACTGCTACACGATTGCAATTAGTAAAAAAAATACACCCTAAAATAATTACACAGAAGTTAAAATTTTTAATTATTAGATTGTGTCTGCCAGGCTTTATTCTTTTTAATAAATTATGTGTTTCTATGTAATCCACCTGAGCAAACTGAAAGTTTATTCACACGCTGTTACTTCATTCTTTTATTTTTTTTTTCCTACTGCATATTTCGTTGCTGCACATTATTTGTGCAGGAACGAACTACATGGATTGTTCTCCACGAAGCAGAAGAGAAAATAATGAGTCTCCCACTTCCATGTTTCTTTAAGAGCGCGCAGAGGTGAGGGAGGGGGCTGGCCGTGGTGTTCCCTGAGAGGCCGCTAGGCGCGTCTCTGCTCCATGAAAGTCTGCGACAGAGACCGTGGAGCTGGAGGAGAGGTGGATGGGAGGAGGAGGAGAGGAACGAGAGAGAGGGAGAGAGGACGGCGTTTTATCAGCCAAGTGCAGCCTGAATCGTGAGGAGCGGACGATGGGGGGAAAATGCCTCTCCTGTTTCCTTTCCTCCAGCATCACCTTCATTAAGATGTAGACCGGTGCGCGTCCCGAAACCCGGAGCCTGCTGGTCACAGGAGAATCCTTCTTCCAACAGTTCTTAGAAAAGAACCAAACACATTTTGGATTTACTTGTTCTGAACTAAAAGGGGGCTCCTTCATTTCTTTCCACGCGTTTGGAGGTGTTGGACCGCATCAGAGCTGAGTTTTTACCTCTGGAGTGAGAAGTGCACCAGTTTGATTACCCAACGCTGGAACATCAGGATTCTCTGTCCTTATGGGGCTTTTAGGAGGACTGGACCTTATCCTAACGGGACGTAACGCGAACAGGAATATTGTGTGAAGGAAGAAATAAAAGCGCAACGAATGGGATTCTTCTCTAACGGTAAATAAACGTCTAGACTAAATTCTGTAAGCTCCGTGAGGCGTTAAGTCATTTGGCTTTGGGGCTCTGCTTATTTCCCAGTGAAATCAAGCAACTGGAGTGGGCTGATAGTTCTTGATTTTTCTCGGTAGAATTATCAGAATTATCCCGGAGATGTGTTGATGAGCGTTAAGTTCAGATGAACGCTGCATAACTTACAACATGAAATGAAATCGCATGTCTGTTTTATTGTGTTTTTTGTTTGTTTTTTTCATTGTGGTTGATGGAAAGGTGGAGAGGGACGGATTGGCAAGGGGACGAGGGGTGGGGGGTTCGTGGTGGTCCTCGTTGAGAAGCATAAAGAAAAGTCTTATTTTTCCCTTTCTGTCAGCCACTTTTGATTCCCTCTCTCTGCTCTCCGAGCGCATAGACGCACAGAGTCGCGCACTCTCACCGAGCGAGCTGCGCTAAACGTTAGAAATACTAGCGGGTGTCTGAAGAGGCTTTGCTGGGAGTTTGCGCCCACAAATAGGATTTTACAGCGAACAGAACGCGGATAAATCAGCATGTCCTTTACCACCTGCGGAGTGGGAGTCTTCTGTCATTGACCAGGTTCTGTCTAAACTAATTTTTATCCACCCTCCTTGGAGTGTAATCTGTTTAACCTTTGGGGTTCAGTGAAATATGTCTCTTTACAATCTTGCTGTTATGCAGAATGTGTGTCCAGATGAAGATGGAGTTCAGTGTGAGGGGTCAGGACGGAGAGGCGTCTGAGTAACTATAGAGGTCTCTCTATCTTCTTCCCGACTCAGAAGCGGGAGGCGGAGGAAAGTTGCGCCTGTCGGCCACTGCGGGGGCACCATCACCATATAAAACTGGATGAATGCGGTAGTTGTGAGAACCTGTGTGTCTATCTGTGTGTGCGCACCTAACGACTTTTGCCACACACAAAAGAAGTGAAGGTTCCGGGTGCTTGGATATCTGGCTGCCCCATGCATTCTTTAAGGACAGAATCCCTTAAAAAAGCTTTGTGTGACATTCAGAGAACCTCAGTGGTTAGATATGTTTAATGATGTGGAGGGTCAGTCCAAGCCTCCATGGGGCCTTAAGCAGAATTTGGTTTTGGGGCCCTCTATTTCTGCTAACAACGTGGATTGCTGCAATCAACAGACAATTGGATCATTCACACACCTATTATAAACTTATTGCACCTCTGATAGTGCTGTTTACAGTATACTCTGTATGTATGTATTATATAGAATGCATTTATTGGTCGACCAATTTATCGGCGCCGATAATCGCCGATTGCCTTAATTTTGGAGATCGGTGAACGGCCAATACTTGCATGTGAAGCAAATCTTATCCCCTGATCTTATCTCCCTCAGCAAAGGTTTAAAAATCAGCCTCTGTCCTCTTCTGCTCTGCTCTGAGAGGTCTGACTAACAGACAGGGCCATCAGGTCAGGTTTGCATGTTTACGATAATAATAATCACTGTAACCAGCTCATCAAATTTCTTCCTATATTTAGCAACATTTCAGACAAAAAAAGTTGGCCAAAATCAAACTCAGCAAGGATGGGCTTTTTAAAGTTTGGTAACTGGCAGTTGGCCAGAAAACTTCAATCAGCGCATCCCTTTGCGCATCCCTTCTTAAAATTGAATACATGCACACATATTCATGACAGACTTTGATTAAATAATTTCTCGTAGGTGTAATTCATCATCCATCCATCCATCCATCCATCCATCCATCCATCCATCCATCCATCCATCCATCCATCCCATCAGACTTTCATCCTGGATCCTGGATCATCATGGATCCATAGATCCATTCATTTTCTATACACCCTTGTCCCTTAGTGGGGTCTGGAGGGTTGCTGATGTCTATCTCCAGCTAATGTTCCGGGCGAGAGGCGGGCTACACCCTGGACAGGTCACCAGTCTGTCGCAGGGCAGGCATAATTCCAATAGCTAAAAATTAACTTTATACCTGATGACTCTTTCTCACCTGCATGTAGACCAGTACTGGGTTGATTCTGAGCCTTCAAATGATTTTGAAGGTATGTTGAAGATGTTTAGAAATTGATGTAAAAATAATCTTTGTTTTAGCCACATAAATGATTATGCTCAGCAGCAAACAATATATTGCCAATGCAGTCATGTAGGCCAATGTAAAACATTTTGCTAGAAAATATCATTGTTTTAATTCTTGTTATCAAATCTTATCAAACACGCCGTTTTGAAGCCAAAAAACATTAGAAACATTTCCGGTCAACCAGGAGAATTAACTCATTTAAAGTTAAAACTCAGTTTCGTGCAAATGCAAACATTGTAGCACAGTGGTCCCCAACTCCCGGTCCGTGGACCAATTGGTACCGGGCCGCACAAGAAATAATTAAATATTCCCGTTTTATGTATTATTTGAGTCTGGAGGATCTTTTATTTTGAAAATCTTTCAACTGGATTTTCTCGGTTACTTGCCCAACATTGAGCCACAAGCAGCAAAATGAGTAAGAAACAGATCAGATGTCTTTGGAAAGTTTCTTTGCAAAGGGGAAAAGGCCCAGAGAAGAGACAGGAGGATGGATTTATCCCGGACTGGTGAGTCCCACATTACAAGCCGCTCTGCGTAACATGCGGCGACCGGCTGCTAATGAGGCAATGAAGCTTCCACCTGCTTCACCTGTAGAGACCAAGAAGGTTGTGGATATAAACAACACTTCGGGTGTCATTGTCTCTCATCACTTTCAGATGGAACCATCTCGTTGCAGAGAAACAAGCTCAGGGCTCCCGTTAGTCATTATTGTGAGTTAAATTTTTCACAGAAGTAAAATATTCGTTTTTGTGGCGCATCTGTATCTTATTTTGAAGGGATATGCAAACGTTGCCATAATGACCAGAGTCAGAGAGCGTTTGGGCAGTGGTCAAGAGGAGATGAGAGCTTGTGAGTCTTAAGTCTGGTTTAGACGGAAAGATTTAAGAATTGTTGGCTGATTCTCCAAACCTCTGTAACCACAGAGCTGATAAAAGTCCAACAGGTTCGATCGGTTTGTGTCTCCAAGGCAGGAGCAACACAACCGATTCCAGTCACGAACATCGCGATTCAAGAAGAAAATCCACAAAACCCCCAACATGGCATACAAAAATTTAGAATAACCAAACACGGATGACGATGTAGAAACAATGGTGATAGTTTGTGGGGTCATTTTAAGAGATAAAAGATGTAATTAAAAGAAAAGGCGGTGGATGAAAGACAATGGGAGCAGCCGCTTTATTTGCTGTACTATGATTTGGAGGTGACTGTTTTTTCATAGTTAACATTTTTAACTGAATAAACATAATAATGACTTTTAGATTTAATAATAAACATTTCTACATATCATCTCCGATATCCACCAGACTCTCAGTTGTGTGATATATCAGCTGTTTGGGATTCTCCTCTGTTCTTACGTCACCGTGCTTTCTGATTGGCTACCTGTCACATTCAACAGGTTGTATTCTTGTATTCTCGTTCCCAGTCAGGGAAAACCCCACAGGCTGCGATAAAAGGGTGAAGACAACAGAAATTTGGTATATTCAGGATTTAGCGGGAACACCAACATGCAGAAGCCTTATCTGACGGATCAACCCCCCCCCACCCCCTTCTGGTCCGCAGCAACATTTTCCAAGTCTTGAAAATGACTTGGTAGTAAAAAGGTTGGGGACCACTGTTGTAACATACATTTTTGGCTTTTAAACTGAACCATTCAAGGTTGCTGTCAAGCTAAGTTTCTGTTAGCAGCTCCGCAAATCTTTTTGATAAACATTACATTACCAAGACACATTAAAACAAACCTTTACCTGGGCTCTTTTTCTATCTTCGCCTTTCTTTTCTCTCTCCCTGATCTATCAGTCAATTTTTGCAATATTGTTTGGCAACTTATCCTCCACCAGAGCTTTGGAGGTTTGAATGCGCACTGCACATTGCAGCTCATATTACCAGCGAAGCCTGACCTTACCTGGCCACAAAAGCAAGTTCTTTTTGGCTGCTTAGTTTGCTTATGCCTTAGGCTGGCTCTGCTGACGTGGAAACACATACACTTAGAAATAACAATGTGGCAACCAAAAATGTAAAAATGGGCAACAATGTTATTCATTCTAAAAGTGTAATAAATATGTTAAGATATAAAATGTAACTTTCCAATAATTTATAAAATGTTTGAGCCAATAGCAATACATTTTCCCCATAACTTATTTAGACATTAGTTTGTTATAATGTTATTGGTTTGCATTAAGAAGATCAATTAAAAACATAACAACAGTGCTACACAAGCAGGCAGGGCTGGACATACCTGGACGTGGGGCTGTGGGCTGGAGCCCGACTAGAAAATAATTATTTTCATAATGCCAATTATATTAATAGGTATTCCTGTACTTCAGCAGGTATTAATTGATGCATGATGGGTTTAATAAGCCTCTCTAATAAGTCAACTCTAATTTTCAGAAGTAAAATGCATAAAAACTGAAACTTCTTTTATTTCTAAAAAAAGAAGCATGTTATTACAATATCAGCTGCAGTCATTACATTTTCAAAATATGTTTTTGTTACATAATCAGTCAATTTCTTGTTACATTATTGGTAAAATGTTTCTTTATTTTAGGATATGCATTGCATAATAAAGAATTTGATTTATTTTTGGCTGGAATATTTCAATACTTATGGGTTGGTGGCAAATATGGACGTATCCTACTTCCACGTTGTTGGGAGCTGTTGTCGCTTCAAGGATCCAGTTTGTGGGCGGGAGCAAACCTGAGCAGAGCGGAACCTTCACATTACATAAAGAAATGCAAGATTTGAACCTGGATCGTTCTTGCTGAGAGGCAGAAGTGCTGACCGTTGTAATGCTCCACTCCTTCAGAGCTAAAATATTCTGTAAAAAAAATGTAGAAGAGCAAAAGCCATGACACCATGTGACATGAATGCTATTCCTGGCGGTGTGATGAAGACGAGATCTGCCACTGACCTTTTTAATGAACTTTGATTTTTTTGTTATTTCTTCTCCTTTTGAATTTGTCCTGTGTGGTTGGTCTTGGTGTGCATTTTTGTGTGTTTGTGGAAGGAGGGCCCCATGGGCTCTGAGCTACAAATCTCAGAAAACCTCTGCTCTCCTCATCGATGTCTTCCTCGTTTCTTCTCCCCATTCAGTAGCGCTCCCCCGATGTAAGCGCTCCCACCTCTCCCCCTCTCCAATCATTATCTGCCGTTTATACTTAGGGTTATGCCTCTTTGTAAATTATACACTTCCAGTTGACTTATGGTGGTTTATTGTTATTTCTGAAGAGCTCTTTCCTTGTTACTATTGTTTTATTATTGTTGAAGCTGCTCTGTATTTATAGCCAGCTTGTGAAATTGCTGTTTTGATACATCATGCTGGCTGTTTTCAACCAGTGACGCTTGCCATAGCTTTGGTAAATCATTCCCTACCTGCCCTGCCAAAGAAGTATATAGACGTGGCATTGCTAGCAGCCACCTCTCCTCCTGACTGAAACGATCATCGCGGATGATGTGGCCTCTCCCTGCAGACCTGAGGTGGCCATAAGCTTTATGCAGTGTCACTGAGTGCACGCTTTTACTTCCAGCTCGTCACATACGGCTGCTCTGTCAGCTCCAGCAGCCCTCAAATTGTAATACGCTGGCTTCTCTTTACTGCATTTTCAATGCGCAGCATTAACATTGTAATAGGCTGTATATTAAGCCAGACTATGATCTCCTCCCTCACTTAGCCAACTAGTTTGGGCCATCCTCTCAAACCAAAAAGGTGATAAGAAACAAATAAACAAGAGTATTCTCACATAACCCTTGAACTGCAGCCTTAAGGCTGGTCTTAGTCTCACAACTTAGCCCATCACCAGTCCATTTCCCTACTTGTATAGATTCTGTAGTCTGTTTATAGCCTAGCAGCTCCTGCACATTGCCAGCATACTGGCCTCTGGTGTGAGCTGCTGCTGCTGCTTGTGTGTGATTCCTCAGATGTCGAAGGGCTGCCTCCCGCGAGCAAGGAGTTTGGGTTTCTTTATGCAGTAGAATCAGGCATTTTGTGCCATAAACATCTTTGTTTACTTTCTTTGACATAGATGCGACACTATACTCATAACCTGTCACTGTTGCTGGATGAAGATCATCACTATTTTGACTTCTTTTGACTTCAAAATAGGATGCCAAAACATCCTATTTTGTTATAGACAGTTTGAACTGGGGTGTTTTTACACCTTATAGGCATGTTTCCTACAGAAACCCTTCCCTGGAGTCAGAGGAGTATTTGTTTATTTTCTTTGTTTAGGATTAAAAACAGATTGCTGGGATGGAAATTTACTGAGAAAAAAAGTCCCTGTACTAACTCCATCAAATTCCTTTTAAACATGGTTGTCTTTATATGCTTTAAGTTTGTAGCTATCACTCCTCTTTTGCCAAGGCTCATCAACTTCTTTTGAATTTTTTCTCCTTGCTTCAGAGGCTGAAAAAATGTAAAGCTTTTGCCATTTCCCCTTTCGACTAAAAATGGTCTTCTGAACCTACTAGCCATTTTAGGCTTGTTTTAAATGTCCAGCAGTTATTACATTGGCTTTGATCCCAATCACAGAAAAAGGTTTTAACTCTTACCATAACTAAAAAGTAGTAAGTTCAGTTAGGTTTGATAATTTACCCGCCTTTGCATTTGTTTCCTTTTGGGGGTGGAAGCTGAAAATGTCGGGTTCTGGATCAGTGGTCTATAAACACTGCTGAATACTCTTTATTTTAGGATCTAATTATACTGTAATCAGGCAGTGAGGAAACCATTACAGTAATTGAATTTTGCATCTTTCTTTACTGAGACAGCGAAAAATAAATTAGGTATTGACAGTAAGGACATAGATGTTTTTACTCAGCTACTCTGTCTTTGGTCTGAAGGAAAAAAGCTTCTTTTCTCTATTTCTGGTCACAAACTGTTGTTGGTATTGGGAGGCTTTGCCTGCCCACGGAGTCGGCCGTGCCCCCCCCCCCCCCCCTGGACTGTAAGCTATTTGTTGTTTTTACCTCAGAATGGCCAACTCTGTTATTCCTATATCGATTTAATACAGTAGGGGCTTCCACACTTCCCATATACCTTCTGTCACTTTTGCCAGCAGTTGACGTGTTTTTCCGAGCCGCCTTGCAACATAGACATGAATACGTAGACGGGAGCGGGTCGGCCCGTTGCTGCGATACGTCACAGCGTCCGCAATATTGAATGTGGTTTCTCTGCCAATAAGCCAATAGAAGTAAATGGACCGAACTTCAGGAAGTGCCGTTCTACAAAGTATTTTAAGTTAATACCTGTCATTAACACATTTTATTATATTATTTGGTAATATATTTGGTAATCAAGGGCTGCACAGTGGCACAGTTTGTAGACCTGTTGCCTTGCAGCAAGAAGGTTCTGGGTTCGATTCCCAGCCCCGGCCTTTCTGCATGGAGTTTGCATGTTCTCCCTGTGCATGCGTGGGCTTTCTCCGGGTACTCCGGTTTCCTCCCACAGTCCAAAAACATGACTGTCAGGTTAATTGGTCTCTCTAAATTGCCCCTAGGTGTGAGTGCATGGTTGTTTGTCCTGTGTGTGTCTCTGTGTTGCCCTGCAAAAGTCTGGCAACCTGTCCAGGGTGTACCCCACTTCTCGCCCGGAACGTTAGCTGGAGATAGGCACCAGCACCTCTCGACCCCATTAAGGGACAAGGGTGTAGGAAAATGGATGGATGGATGGATGGATTTGATTATCATAGAAATGACTAAAGAGAGTTTCTAACTTTTGATGTGATTATTTAATTGTTTTGGGGCATTTCTGAATAAAGAGCACAATGTTTTTGTTTTATATAAATTATTCTGATAATTTTTATATTGACATTGATGAACAGGAACACACCTTTACAGTGCTTTATTAAAGAACATATTTACATAATTCCATAATTTAATGTATATTTAACGTTTCAAGACAAGAAACAAATTATTTTTTTGTATTTATTTTTTATATATTATTGAGAAATGACTTTTGATTTATAAATATCATTGTCAAACATTAAACTACATACCATAGTTTTCAGACTATAAGCTGCTACTTTTTTCCTACACTTTGAACCATGTGGCTTATTGCCCCGTGCGGCTTTTCTGTAGATCTTTCTTCAACCACCAGGGGGCTCTTTAGCAGGAAGTGAACCATTGGAAGTCAAAATTGGAAATCAAAGAAGAAAGTGCTAAGAAGCACATGCTAGCAGCAGGCACAACAGAGAAATTTCTTCAAACTCGTATGATGCAGCTTTTAAGTTGAAGTCTATCAATCTAGCAGTACAAGACGGAAATAGAGCCGCTGCGCGAAGCTCGGTGAACGAAACCATGGTTTGGTGTTTGAGACAGCAGATATTTTAGGACGCAACCCTCTGCTGGGTCCTTGTGTAAAACCGAAAGCGGCAGAGATACCAGCGGCTTATAGCCCGGTGCGGCTTATATATGTATGTTTCCAGTTTTTTTTTCTTTTTTTTTAAATGTGTAGCTGCAGCTTACAATATGGTGGGCTCTATAGTCTGGAAAATACAATAGTTTTCTTACTTTATTCCAGAGAAAAAATATTTATTACACTATGTCAACTTTGCTATGGACAGCAAAGAGTGAAAATAATTCTAACAGAGTAAATTATTTTTATTTCATTACATAAGCTGTATTAATACACTAACACTTCTGATTGAGATATTTAAAAATGCACAAAAAGTGCAAGAATAAAACATTTATTTATTATACTGGGAACCCTGGTCACAGGCAGGTCTTCAGTCTGCTGGTCACACTGGGAGAACTCCAATGACTTCTGACACGTCCTGGTACACAGGATAAAGTCAAACATAAAAGAGGAATTATCCAAAAGTGTAATGGAAAATATTTTTTTCCCTTCACATTCAGAAAAAGACACTTTCAGCATGTTGGGCTCTGACTCATAGCATTTTTATAGCTAAATACAGACTGAAGAACAGCAGCTCCGGGTCTGATCCTGACTGAACTTTCCTCACAAAATCCCCTGGTCTGTAATGCACACCACTTACCCTCTCACAGCGGTTTTTCATCAGCTCTATCTCATTAGAAAACAGTATGAAAACATTAGCAAGATATGTGTGCCACTTGCTAACAATCAGCGGTTACTTCGGGTCAATTTAGCTACATAAGAAATATTTCTCAGTTGTTTAGCGAGTGTCTGGCTGCAAAGTCAAGTAATTCTGCTCGTAGAAATTACGTTATTATTTTTCTTTCATCTTTACCTGTGAAAGGTAATGCCAATAAATCCAGTTTGTTTTGTAAAATGGTTGAAACAAGTCCACACAGCACAGGACTTAAGGAACTCCGATTGCTCTTGCAGCCACCTGCAAGATGGCGGTGACGTAACGTACGACTTGGCACTCCATGAGGCATCTACGCACTATGACGCTTGCACTGGGTTACACCTGTGCGGCAGAGAAGGAGACCTGCTGCTGTGCAAAGCTACTCAGGTGTGTGTTAGATTCATGGCAGCAAAACGCAAAGAACTTTGCACAGTTTTTCCCCCAAACTAACCGACTGAGATAAGTAATGCTGTTAAAAGCAGGTAATGTTAGCTAAAAGATGGCTAGCTAATACCAGTACAGCATCATACACTTGTTAATAAGTAACCTAACCACTTCATCCATTATGCCCCATGATGCGACTTCCGCTCCAAGCCGGACGCTAACGCTAACCAGCTTTTGTCAAAGCTTTTAGGCTATAAAATATGTGGGAGCACCAGCGATCAAAACTTAAATGTGACAATATCGGTTTACCGCAACCTACAGCTATTGGGGGGGAGGGATGACAACTTCAAGAAATGGCCGCATTTCTTTAAGTTGCACGAGCATACGTATGTACTAGCACTAGCATATGTAGCTACTTCACTGACTCAGTTGCTTCAGATGCAGATGTGGGTCATCTTGAACTCTCTACAGCCACAAACTAAATGTGGTCTTATTATTAGAGTACAGCCACGAAAGAGCACAAAAGTTACCCGAGCTACACAAGGGCATCTTGCGACAGTTTCCAGTGGCAAGTTGCTTTCAATAATAGGTTAATATGAGATTCGTTTCTGTTCTAATTCAGTTGTTGCGCAAGATCTGGAGCGCGGAGGCTGATTTACAGCGACACTCAGCAACGGAAAACCTCAAAGTTCTAGTTCTGGTTCTGATGGATTAAATAAATCCAGATATTTCATTTTGTCTCATAAATAACATTTCCAGGCCCAGTCTTAATGATAAATACTCAAATCATGAACTTTATTATTTTTTAAATTCAAACGAAAAATAAAATTCACATCACACCAAGCTAATATTGTGCAGTTGTGGTGTTTCATACTGTGGGCACAACTCAGCTCCATGACAGATCTCAGATCTTCTCTACTTTTTCCTTATTACTCAGTTCTTCAGAGAAATGAGCTGTTAGCAAGCACTGCTAATTCACAGTCTTCGGGCTGCTGTGGTGGCGTAGGGGCAAAGCATTACCCATGTATTGAGGCCCTAGTCCTCATGGCAGTGGTTGCAGGCTCAATTCCCAGCCTGGCGACATTTGCTGCATGTCTTCCCCTCTCTGATTGCCCTCTTTCCTGTTGAACTACTGTGAAATCAAGGCCACTAGAGCCAACAAAACATTTTAAAAGAAAAAATTCTAGGGGTTATTATGTGTCTCTGCTTATCTCAAAATGAATATAAGCAATTTCATGTTCAAAATCAAGCCCAAAAAAGCACAACCTGCGATTCATTAAATTTGCTAGCAACTTTAGAAAAAACGAGCCCAAAACTGCATCAGACTTGGCGACAGAAATTTAAAATAGTTCCTTTTCTCCTCCTTCCATTGTTTACATTTCTGTCACGGCGATCAGCTGGTGCTGTCGCATAGAAGTGGCTCGAAACGTAGAGGAAATAAAATTACATTCCAAAAGAAAATAGTAATGCACAGTGATTTGGGTAAGTATCTTTAATCTAATTAATTTGAAATAGTAACGCGTTATAGATTACTTGTTACTGAAAAAAGTGGTCCGAAGTAACGCGTTATGTGTTACTAACATCTCTGACATTACTGCTTGTGGATAAACCTGAGAATATTTATAAGTTTTTATGAATATGAACAGTTAAAATAAGTGGTATTTGGCCACACATTTTGGATAGATATATCTGGGATAATTTAAAACAGCTTACAAGCATAGATAGTTATTGCAATAGGTAAATGTCTCAACCAAATAATGGCTTAGTAAGCATTCTAGAAACCGTCAAAATGCCAAACATGGAGAACATGAACAGTTTCTGGGTAGACATCCTTTTTTTTCAAAAACTACTTCCTGTTTCATGACAAAGTTTTGTTATTAAATTTATTAGGTCCCACTAATCCCATGTAACTTGGAGATTGAAAATGAGAAAATGCACATTAAGCAGAAGCTTGTTTCGCAGCCTGGTCATGGTCACATAACTTTACATGCATACTAAAATAGATGTCAGTATGTTCAGCATGCAGTAAAATAACTAGTTGCATGTTTGTACATTTTAAATACAAATATTTGTATGTTTTTTCTTAACAAATAAGAAAAAAAAACATACATTTTTAACTTATGCTTTGATGTTTAGAATGAAAAGTCGGCAAGCTTTTTGCTCTCCTTTGTGTCTATCTTTCCCCTGAGGGTTTTGCTTTTAAAAAGGGTTCAAATCTTTTCACACATATCTGTAAGCTGAAAACTCACCTGAGAGAATGAAGTCAAAAGGCCCAGACATTTCTGGGAGGCTTATAGGGATGTAGAGGGTGGCTTTGTGTACTGCAGGTTAGAATGACACTGTGTTTTGTCAAATAAAAACAGTAATATCAGAAAACTGTGTGTATACAAAAGATAATTTTAGTTATTAATTATTGAGTTGAGGGAGAAAAACACTTCTAGAAATGACAATGTATGGATGACAATAAACATAATTATTAGATTCTAGTATTATATAAATCTATCTTTAACCAAACCAAAACATCCATCTCATCAATCTTATTAATTACATAATAAAACATAAGCATAGCAAAAAAGCTGTGTGTGTAAAAACACAATGAATCCGTGCAGCTCACTGGATGAATGATGGAAGTTAACGAGGTGGAGGCCAGTGGAATCCTGGGACGATTGTCCATGTGCCGGCTGATCTGATCTGAGGACAGAGCTGAAGATGGAAATGTAACAATGCAGTCAGACAGGTCGCACAGAGGTGATCGCAATGAGGAGCGTGGCAGTCATCAGCTGTAGAGCGATGACAGACAGACAGACAGACAGACTGGACATTGAGTGAGTCTCTCTGAGTAGCTCTCAGGTGGTTCCTCACCACTAGGCCTTGTCTCTATCCTGAGGGACGTTCTATGGCTTCACTGGTGACCTTCCTGGCAACCAGGCACAAAATATCTAAGCTTGGCTCATCCACCACCCACACACACATACGCACACGCACACATGTTTGCGCAGCTATCTTTGTGGGGATTTTCCATTGACTTCCATTCATTTCTACCACCTAAACCTTACCTTTACACTATTCCTAATCCTAACTATCGCATACCTAACCCTAACCCTAAACAAAACTAATTCACACCTTAGTCCTAACTCTGACCCCTGACCCTAAAACAGGGTTTCCCCTTGTGGGGACAAGGCTTCGGTCCCCACAAGGAGCAATTGGTCCCCACAACGTAGTATATGTCAGGAAAATCGTCCCACAAGGTATTATAAACAAACGCACACAGACACACACACGCACATGCACATGCGCACACACACACACATATACACATACAACCTCGGTCACTTTTCACTTTATGTAACGACAGTGCTCTCTAAACACGCCTGCTTAATATGGACGCCTCCAGACTGTGGCACTGCTACAAGACATCCAGGCATTTAATCCATTCAGTACAGATGATGGCACGGAACAAAATACATGCAGCTTGGTAATTATTATACTCATCTTCTCCATCACATTAGGTTATTGCATGTACAAAGAATAAACAGTTTAAACTAAAGCAGCTGTTTATTAGTCATGACCGTACCATAGGTAGGTAGACTGGATAGAAATTGTATTTTCCTGCTACAAGGATGAAGAAAAAAAAGATGAGTAGGCTTATGAGACAGCAACAGGAGTATGAGGAACAGAACATGCACCTCCTCTCAGCACACATTCAGTCTGTACTCATATACCTTACCATTACTTAGGCTAGCTTGTGTGCATTTGTGTGTTTATATGCATGGGCTTTGTGTGTGATGTGCCCTAGGCTCTGTGCTGGAGTCAAACTCTGCTTGTAGGAGCCAAGGGCCCACAACACACTGATCCAGACTGACAGGCCAGAACACTGGCTGCGTTCCCCAGTCAATAGCCTGAACAACAGTCAGTCAGCCTCTTTCACAACACTGCTGCCTCAGGACCAACAGTCAGCAAACAGCCCGCAAAGAAGAATATTTACTGCCAGAAAGTGTAAAAGAAAATGACAGAGAACTCTAAAGATATATGCATTTTGTTTATGCTTGGATCTTCTTCAAGAAAGTTTTGTGAGAACCTCCTGCAAACCCAAAATCCACTGATAAGTTCATATATTACATTAAGAATGCTTTATACATGCAGTCACACACAAGATGTTCAGATGATGAAAATACATTTTGTTCGTAATAAATAATGGTGCTTTCTCTTGCAGTAAATTTGTGTGATTTGAAAAAAAGGGATTCCTTGCAAAGCAGAACAGTATGTCTTTAAGATAGTGTCATGGTGAGGGTTTACCAGGACTCGAAGGCAAGCAACAACTACTGACACACAATGCAGTTTAACAGATTTATTGAATTTGTTAAGAGTAATGGAGAGAGGCTGCAGAGGCGTTAATCTGTGGCAACAGGGAGGAACCAGGCCAGAGGAGGAACTGAGAAAAGGTGAGCGGTTAAACAGGGGAGTAAACTGAGAGAATAATGGTGTAACCTGATGATGGCTTACAGTCTGAGGATTGAGATGAGCAGAGCTGGGTACATGGGTTTCCCAGCAGTTGGTGCGGTTGTGGGTACTTCCAGGTGGAGGAGTCCCAACAGGACACTGAGGGTGGACAGGCAGCAGCTGGATGGTGCTGGAGGAGGTATCCAGGTGCGAGGCCTAGAGAAGCAGCAAGGATCGAGTAGTACAGGTGAGTATGAGCACCAGAGAGTGGTCAGAGCTGGTTCTATGAGGAAGGAAGAGATGGGAGGGGAGTCAGAAACAAGTTTAAACACTTTAATCGCAGCACTGAGAGCTAGAGTGTACCACTGTTGAAGTGGAACCATCTGGCATCTGCCTCAGGGAAGCCTCTCTTATTTAAGGCCCTTACTGATTGGTTATAATGAGCACCAGCTGGATCCCATCAGCCTGCCACCCTGTAGATGCAGAGAAACCACAAATCCACTCCCCTGCAGAACCCAACAGTATCCCCAACCCCTCAACGGACGCCTCCTGGCTGCCAACCTGAAGAAGATGCAGTGGAGTGTTCAAAGGAGGATATGAGAGATGGGTCCAGTACAAAGGACCGTGGAACCAAGACTGCTCCTCTGGATCGTATCCCTCCCAGTCAACCAGGTACTGGTACTGGTATCCCTCTCAGTACCTGGTATCCCTCCCAGGTACTGAGAGGAATACCAATACCTGGGAGGACGCACATCCACAGTTCAACAGACGGAATAGGCCGAGTGACCATCAATAGCCCGGGTGGATGGAGGAGGCTTGGAAGGAGGGCACAAAGGACTAGAAATGTAGGGCTTGATCTGAGAAACATGAAACACTGGATGGCACGGAAATGAGAAGGGCTAATGATGGTTTCAATGTTGAATGGACCCAGGAACCTGGGGGATAACTTGAGGGAACATGATTTTAGTGGAACATTTTTTGATGATAGCCAAACTCTTTGGCCGGGTGAGAAAGTGGAAGCAGGAATGCTCTTCCTATCTACAAGATTCTATTTTTGGGCAGAAGATTTTTGGGGTTTGAGGACCCCACCTCTTGGTTAAATAGCACAGGGTGTTTTCTAGTTCTTGGATAACACTGTCCATTTGTTTATGGATAGAACCCTGAAGCAAGGTTGAGCACTGAGCAAAGAACATAAGTCCTGCCAGAAATGAGAAGTGAACTGAGGCCCCCTATCAGAGACAATCTCAGTGGTGTTGCTATGAAGGTGAAAGACATGGCAGAAAAGAAGTTTGGTGGTTTCGGCGGCCAAGGGGAGTTTGGTGAGGGCGACCACATGACAAGCCTTAGAAAAACGATCTATGAGGGTGAAGATGACACTCTTCAGTTAGGATGTGGGGAGACCAGCATCTGGCTTGGTGTTCTTGGAACCAGTAGGTGATGTTGAGGTTGAAGCAGGAGAAGAAGAGAGACCAACGCTACTGGTGTGGGTTCAGGCAATTAGCAGAACGAAGATAACCAAGATTCTTATGGTCAGTCCAGATGACAAGCCAGTGTCTCCACTCCTCAAGGGCCAGCTTTATGGCCAGAAGCTCCCAATCACCAAAGTCGTACCTGCTCTCTGTGGTGGTTAACTTCTTGGAGAAAAAGGTGCACGGGTGGAGCTTGCCATCTATGGAAAAATGCTGGGATTGGATGCATCCTATCCCACTTCTAGTGGGAAGTTGACGCATCTGATACAACATCAATTTTAACTTTGAATTGAGCAGAAGGGTCAAGGTGAAGAAGAATTGGAGCATCCACAAACTCTTTAGCTCATCAAAAGTGAGATCTGCCTCAGATGGACCCTTCAGATGGGGCCCATCTGAAGGGTTGTTTAGTGCAAGTTGGAGTAGTGAGAGGAGTTGTGATGACATTGAAGTTCCGCATGAAATGGCGGTAAAAGTTAACAAACCCCAGAAAGCGCTGGAGTTGCTTTCTGGATTTTGGAACAGGCCACTCCTCTACTGCCTTGATCTCAGCTGGGTCTGTCTTCACTTGTCCACTCTTCCATCACCTTCACTGAAGGTGATGGAAGAAACATGGAACTGACACTTCTCAGCCTTGACGAAGAGCTGGTTCTCCAACAACCTTTGGAGGTCCAACCTGACATGCTTGCAGTGTTCATTCAGACTGTTAGAGAAGATGAGAACATCATCAAAGTAGACAAAACATTGAGAAAGTCCCAAAGAACATCATTGCCCAGGTTCTGAAAAGTGCCAGGGGCATTGCAGAGACCAAAGGGCATAACCAAGTACTCAAAGTGACCAATATGGGTTTTGAATGGAGTTTTTCATGTGGATAAGATGATCAGTGTTGCGCAGGTCAAGCTTGGAGAAGATGGACGCCTGGTGAACTGGTTCAAAAACTGAGGACAAGAGAGGGAGAGAATATGTATTCTTTACAGTGAGTTTGTTGAGCTCTCTACAATTGATACACGGATGGAGGGTATTAAGTTACACACAGAAGAATCCTGGACCAAGGGGGGAAGAAGAGTGGCAAATGACACCTGCTGTAAGGGAGTTATTTATGTATTGTTCCATTGTTTGCCTCTTGCTTAGAGATATTAAACAAATGGCTGGAAGGAAGTGGGGCTCCAGGAAGGAGATCTATACAGCAGTCACAGGAGGGATGAGGAGGGAGAATACCCACTGGAGGTCATCGTATTATTTAGTAACATTAGTTAGATCAGGTTCACCAATGGGCTGGGGCAGCTCTGAAGGCAGGGATGGCTTAGTGGATTGCAGGCAATAGTTGAGGTAATAAGGGCTACAGGAGTCGTGAGCATCGGCCCAGTTAAGGTGGGGGTTGTGTTTGCAGAGCCAGGGGAACCCAAGAACCAGAGGGGCACCCTTGGTGGGAAACACAAAGCATTGAATGAGCTCTTGGTGATTGCCAGAGACATGTAGGGAAACGGGGTCAGTTTGGTGGGTTGTCTTGGCCATAGAGCTATCGTTCAAGGCAGCCACCTGCATGGGGGAAGGTAATGCGTGGACCAGGATATGATATTTCGCAACTAGATCAGGGTGTGTGAGTATTTTCTCTCTTGCTCTCGGCGAAGGTGGACACTTTTTTCCTCTGTTCCCTTCCTGCCCTTGCCTGCCCTGCTTGCTCTGTTTTTGTCCTGGCTTTTTTTTACTTTTGGAACCTTTCTTTGCCCATCCTCCGAATCTACAAATTATGGATGTGGTCAACCGATCACTCAATGCAATTGATCAAATTTTTGATGAGAAGACTGGGCACAGGAGAACCCTCTTGTCCTGTGGGGACACACCAGGCAGGATTCACACTGGATTTATTCATAACTACAGTATTTTTGCTGTTTGGAGCTTGCAGATACCTGGTTTATTGACAAATTTGTGATGGACTTGGCCGAACTAGCAAACACCTGGACTATTGGTGTGGACAAAGATGCAAGTTGGATGTGATTCTTGCTGAGACTCGCAGCCCAGCTGAGGACTCTAAAACTCACTAACGGGATGGAATCGATTTTGGAGAAGTTGCTAGTTTCGGTTCAGTGGCACGACCAAACTAATCTGGATAATTGGGAACTGAAATGTATCGGAGAGACTTTAGGAAAGATTGAAATTTATAATCTTCCTGACCTAAGACATTATGTGTCTGAATTGGCTTTCCCCATGTTGCCTTGGAAGGGCTGCATATTTCCAAACTCCTTGAAGATATGTAAACATAACGCTCCTTCCCACCTTACCCCCTCCTGTTATCCATACAGCTGTGGAGCTGAGCGCTCCCGATTTCTCGATACATTCCTCGATAAACACCTCTATCGGACTTCTGCCAGGAAGCTGAGCAACGTGGTTTCAAGGCCCCGAGATGTCACCACCTTCACTCATGTCTTTGTTTTGCCCTTTGTTTTGTCTGATTGTTGCTATTTGCCCTAATGTGTCCTTACCTCTTTTTTGTTTTATTTTGTTAGATATTGTGGAGTACTCCCTATTTAACCCAGAAAAGGATTATCTTAGTTTATTAGTAATATTAGAAATAGTGGCGTACACACAATTTAGATCAATATTATACAGCCCAGAAATAGTATCAGAATTAGAATTAGAATAACTACGAACTTAAAATCCAGAAATACTTAACAGGAACAGTCACTACTTAATTACTTTTATATTACAACTTTTTAGAAACTGTAACTACTCACTTTACACCAGAAAAGGATTTAGATTAGTCATTTTCTTTTTTTTCTTCTTTTTCTTTCCTTTGGTTTGGTATTTTGTTTGTATTTCCTTATTATTCATGTAAGGTAAGGCAATTTTATTTATATAGCACATTTTCAGCAACAAGGCAATTCAAAGTGCTTTACATGAGTTAAAAGGAAATACAAACAAAATTACAATCCAAAGGAAAGGAAATAGAGGAAAGAAAACAAATCTAATGTTCTAAAGTATGTAAACTAGGTTGCTAAGTATCTAATTCCATTTCTAAATAGTGAGAACTCTTTTATGATAAAATAAGCTAAAGAGTGACTGATCTAATTTCTTTTCTGGATTAAAGTGAGTACAATTCTAAGTTTGTTCTAAATCCTTTTTTGGGTTAAAAGTAATATAAACTATGCAGTGATGTTCCTTTTAAGTAGTTCTGGATTCCATGTTTGTAGTTATTTTAATTCTGATTCCATTTCTGGGTTGGATAATATTGATCTAAATAGTGTGTACTCCACAAATTCTGATATTACTAATAAACTAAAATAATTCTCCACCTAAAACAAAAAAGAGAAAACATTAGGGCAAATGGCAACATTTAGACAAAACCAAGACACGAAAGAAGGTGGTGACATCAAAGGGCCATGAAGAAACATTACTGATCCTTCCAGCAATGTCCGATAAAGGTGTTGTTATCAAGGCATGATGTTTTTAGGAGAATATCGTGACTCCATGGATACAGGAGGGGGTGAGGAGGGAAGAGCGTTGTGTTTACTTATCTTCAAGGAGATTAGAAATATGCAGCCCTTCCAAGGCCACATGGAGAAAGCCAATTCATAAACAGAATATCTTAGGTCGAGAAGATTATAAATTTCAATCTTCCCTAAAGTCTCTTTGATACATCTCAGTTCCCAATCATCCAAATTAGTTTGGTCGTTCTACTGAGCCGAAATTAACAACTTCTCCAAGATCGATTCCAACTTGTTAGTGAGTTATAGAGTCCTTGTCTCTGTCCACACTAACAGTCTCAGTGTTCGCTAGTTTGGCCAAGTCCATCACAAATTTGTCAATAATCCAGGAATCCACAAGCTCCAAACAGCAGAAATCCTGTTATTATGAAAAAATCCATAGATCCATGAATCCTGGCAGGTGTGTCCCCACAGGACAAGAGGGTTCTCCTGTGCCCAGACTTCTCGCAGAAAATTTGATCAATTGCATTGAGAGATCGGTTGACCATAATTCCATAATTTGTAGATTTGGATGATGTGCAAAGAAAGGCTCCAAAAATATAGAAATAGACAGGACAAAAACAGAGCAAGAAGGGCAGGCATGGGCAGGAACGGAGCAGAGGAAAAACACGTCTGCCTTCATCGAGAGAAAGAAATAGTAGTAGTAGTAGTAGTAATAGTAATAGTAAAATAATGTAAAACACTTTGAATAGCCTTCTTGCTGAAGATGTACTATATAAATAAATGTACCTTACCTTACCTTACAAAGGCTTGGAAGGGGCAGGAATCATGCCTGACAGTAAGAACAGCAGAAAGACTTAATCAGAAGTCTTAATTTTCTTTAAATCTGTCCGCAAGGACCCCCAGACTGACTGGTGAGCCAGAAATTTTGCGAGAACTGGATTGGAGGAGATGTAATGTTGAAGGGAGCCACAGTAAAGGCAACAATCTGAGGATATACGGCGCTGCCGTTCCTCTGTACCTAGCTGAATTTGGCCTAACTGCATGGGTTCTGGTGGGTTCTGGATAGGAGGACTGGACAAGTCAGGGATGAGAGAACCCCCCCTAATGGGAGGTAGAGATGGCCGGGGATTTGAAGGTCAGGCTTGATCTCTAATTCTGTTATCTATGTTGATGGAGAAGTTAATTAGTTTGTCTAGGGAGTCAGCTTCATCTCGGCATGCCAGCTCATCTTTCAATTTTTTGTTCAAGGCATGTTGTACAGCTCCTCTGCAGAACCCAACGGGTAGAGAGTCCAGAAGAATTTCAGCAGTGATCGGTACCACTAACTTAAAAGTTAGCTAATGGACAAATTAGAAGACTAAAGTGCTATACCAACATGGAAGTGCTATACCAACATGGTGTTTAACAGAAACTAATCCTAAAGTGCTAAATTCAACCATTTTGACACCCAGCTAAGTTACAGCAATTCATTTTGGGTACACAATAAATGGCATTTGTTGCATCACATCACAAATGGGGAACGTAAGTACAGAAAAATACTGCGTTAACAGTTTTCACTTGATAGCATGAATATAAACATCTGACTACTCGAAAAATTAACATGACCTGCACTCTGCCCATGTCAGGAAGTAGAACAAACCTCTGACCCACAAATAGTGTTATAATGGTAGAGATAGTGAAACTCTGCCTTATGTCTTGTATGTTTTAGTCTTACAGTATCTAGAAATGCTGCCCCTCTAAAGTTTCAGGGTCATTACCTGTTTAATATAATAAATCATTAAATTCTTCATTTCATCAACATGTTATCATCAGACATAGTGCAAATTTTGATGTACAAACAATTTTAAGTGAGTTTTTTTTCTTCTGGTTTCATTATTTAGAAATAAAAATTGTTTTACAACTGAGAAAAAGTACAACCACAGACTGCAAATCTTGCATCAAAAAGGTCAGACTTCTGAACTAGTACAAACTAAATTGAAGAGCTCTGTCCTTCTGGTTGAGAAACAAACATTAGTGTTAGCTTGCCTTGCAATGTCTGAGGAACCTCTGGAGGAATCCCAAAGCTTTGATCAGAAGCCAACTTCAGCAGCCGCTTCATACAAACTATGAAAAACTTGTCGGTGAACTTCAGTGTCCATAAGAGTCACTAACTGAAAAACACATTCTGTCGGAGTGTCCACACAAAAAATAATAAAGTCAGGAGTTATAGGACAATTTTCTGATAAAGCTGCTAAGCTTCACCTCACTGAGAAGCTGGCCATATTTTGCCATCTTTGTTGAAGCTAGAGTAGATTCGAGCTATGCATAGTGTAATGCTAACCAACCAATAGGCAGAAGTTGAAGCCTTAAGATACCTGCCCACCTCATTTGCATAATGAGGGATAAATTTACAAACAACAATGCATGTATAAGGAAAAGGGAAAACAAAATATATATATTTCTGCTTTATTTTTAATTATGCCAGTTTTGGTCTTAAATTGAGACAGGGAGAAGGTGCTGAAAAACCGGGTCACACAAAAAGACTGGTCACTAAATGTCTTTGATTGAGTGGAGCTGTTGGTGATGGGGAGGGACAAAAACATCTGTTCATGTCCTGTTTGACCATGTTTTTATTATTTTGCCAGGCCCTCTTAAAGCATCAGAAAAAGTTGGGAGTTTCATAAATTTGAACGTTAGAGAAAGACATTATTTTCCCTTAAATATCTCCAGAGCATTTCTGTTGTGCCAACTTAATACAGACCTAAATTAAGCAAAAATACTAAGAAAACAGTTTTTTAAAGTGTTTTAATTAAACAAATGTGGTGTCATTGTCTTTTCGGTTTCACCATTGTGCTGCTTTCCTGCATTGGATTCTCACAGCAATCTTAGTGGCTGTAGACATGATAACATTTATACCTGACCTTCAGCGTGGCAGATTTCTGAATTGCATGCTGTCACATTAACAAATGGTGCTCTCATTGGCAATGGCTCTTAATTAAGCATGCTATTTGCTGTCCACAAGATTTCAGAGCATTGCATCATCAAATAAGTACCAGCACTGTCCAAACTTTCCTTTTGCATTCTCTGCTAAACCTATTCAGGCGATTATGTTGTTTTAGTATAAATTCCATTTTACCACAGATTCTTTTTCGCATTAACTCTGTTTTAGAATAAATCAGTTTTATACTTAACTGATTTATACTAAACTGCATTTTGATGTCCCTTCAGGGCCACATTAGGATTCTTATTGTAGTACTTGGACCAAATGAATGGGGATGCTGTGTTACATATTCCACATCAAAGTAGTCAAGTATAGCTTGTGTTGGACTGACCCATATCGGCAAACAGCTATAAACACCTAACCTAAGCAAAATATATAGTTTCTCTAAAACTGACTCATGAATAAATCAGCTAAAAGCTTCTGTCGCTCCACCTCTTCAACAACCTTTAATATTGACCATAATGCTATTTTCCACTGTTCCGTTCAACTACCAACATTTTACACCTACTGCCTGCTTGGTATTGTAATGTGAATTGTTATGGAAATATGACATTTTCTTCTTGTAAGACACATCTGACTCTATAAAGCACTTTGGCATTCTTCATCATTGTCCAAAATTGCACAAATACCAAATATCACATGTGTACACTGCTCTTTCTGTTATAGTCATGGGGTGTGTTTGAAAGAAGGTATTATCAATATTAATGTGAATGTGTTTTCCCAAAATCAAAACACTGACATGAGAAAGTTGGGGAGATTAATAAAAGTCATTAAAGACAGTTTTTGTAAAGAATCAACAGTGGGATAAAAATCTAATTGATACTATGCTCTTTATGAGACAAAGAGGAAAGAAATGGAAGCGTCAGGTTAATTTAGCTCAAGCCATTTTAATTCAGATACTGACTGGCAAAGCTCTGTTTACAATGTCAGCAACGTGTTAGTAGAAAGTCCTGACAAACAGACAACTCTCACATTTCAAGTATAATACACTCAGACCAACTGGTTCTCAGAGCAGGAGAGCTGAATCCGGTTAGACCTGCAAGGCATCCCACCGAAGGTCATGATAAATCCCTTCTGTAATCCCTGGTGTGTGCGTGCATGCGCGTGGGTGTGTGTTTGTGTGTGTGAGAGTTTCTCATACTGTAGGCGGAGGTGAGATGAGCTGCTTAAAACAGGGTAAGACAATTGGATGGAGTGATGGCAAAATGTGAGGATGGGGAGGTTTTATCACAGTGCAGCAGCTGGAGGAGAACTGTATATAGATGGATGACGGAAAATAGAATATGGATATGGATGAGACCAACCACAGCACCGGCTGATAGTGTTTAGCTGAGTGGCTGACTAAGCCATAAGTCTCCCATCTCTTTCCCTTTAACTGTTCTTTCCTTCTCCCTTCCTTTGTTTAAAATAACAGCATGTTCCATGTGTTGATGCGCCAGAAGGAAATGCGTGGCTTGACTGAAGGATGAATGAAGCTGGACCGGTATCGGTACTGAACCGCACGGCTCTTTCTAAGCCAAAGTACCAGCATTTTTCTCCAAAAGTCTAGAAATAGCTTTGTAATCTGAAGATTTTTTCAGCAAGGAGTAATGTATCATAATGTAAAAGTGTAGATCTTTAAGTTTTGCTCAGAGATCCAGGATGATCAGTCTAGCTTAATCTAATCTCTAATAAGCCATCATCAACATTTTCCAGCAGATCAATCGCTCCCTCTGAATCCTTCCATTGGCGATGTCCACGCAGCTGCTTAAATATGTGTGATTATACACACTTTGATCACCTTAGGACACTTTGATCCACGTCTAAGGAAAAATGTGATTCAGTTTCATCATTTACATTTAAATAATAAAATATTACAATTATGAAAAAACATTGGGTTTCAAAGTTTATGGTCTAAATAAAATTGAATGTAGTCAGATTTCAGTGTATTTAGGTGAGATTGACTCACCTAAATACACTGGTTTGATGTTGTTCACAGAAAAGGTTTGCGTGGCTGGCGCATATTTTCACGCCAGCGAAAAAGTGTGCGTATATTTATGCAAACTTTGACGCAAAGTTATTTTTTATACATGCCGAATTGTGCGTAAAATATGGTGCCGCACATTTTTTGTGCGCACGCATGCTTTATGCATGAGGCCCCAGGACTTGACCAGGTACTGTAAACTGGGTTAAATGTAGATTTATATTTATATTTATATTTATTCAGTGGTCTCTGACCCCTTAACAGCCACAGAAACGCTGGCGGACAACATAACTGTCAGGTTAATTGGCCTCTCCAAATTGTCCTTAGGTGTGAGTGTGTGTTTGCTTGATGTTTCAAAGGCTTGTAAATTCTATGTAGGACAACCAAGGGATTTGAAACAAGGATCTTCTTCCTACAAGGTGATAATGCTAACAGCAGTGACTTCATCAATATAATAGCAGGTTGATTGCACTAACAAAGGGAGAATTGTTCTTGAATTGATTTGTCTTCTTTTACAAGCAACGGTTACCTTCAAAGAAATAAGCCTTACCAATGATGTGTGGATTTTGACAAGCAGCTGAGGTTCTTCACAGTACTTTCCAACAACACTGCCATTAATAAAGTACCAGCATTTTTCTCCAAAAGTCTAGAAATAGCTTTATAATCTGTAGATTTTTTTCAGCAAGAAAGAGTAATGTATCATAATGTAAAAGTGTTAAATTAGTGGCTCCCCAAGTCTTAACAATATTGAGAACATGCGGTGAAGTCTCAAGAAGCAGGTGAAGAAACGGAAGTCAACAAAGTGGGAGCAAGTCAATACTCTAAGCACATAAGAAATCAGGAGATGGCATCCTGTGAGGGTCAGTGAGGTAATAAAGTTATGAAGAAAAATGGTCAGATGGGGCCATTAATTCTTCTCCACAAAGTCAAAATGATTATTGAGTAATAATCATTTGATCACAGGCTACTGTGGATCAAATAGTAATGAACACATCTTTAAGATAATTAATTCTTAGTAGATTGTGAGGTAGCATGTTTGGAGAAAGAACGCTTCTAAACCTCAATCCAGAAACACTGTGCCAAAAGTGAAGTGTGAAGTCTGGAACACCATAGATAATAGCACATCTAATGAATTCAGGAAGTCTTTTTTAGGTGTAATCTAATATGTCCTTTTTTAATTCCTGTCTAAATTATCCCATCTATAAATCTGGGTGTTTCATAACTTAGCAATCTTTTATCTGAAATGAAGCCTGTCCATGATGACACCTTTCATAACGGAATTCAACTCCAGGCCATAAACACAAAAGTGTTCCTTTTTTTTCTTTTCTATCTAATACATGAAAACTATATTAGACATATAGTTAAATTCAAACTTTATGTTGATAGATTTCCATGAGTTGGTGAGTGGACATTTCATCTTTCCACTTTAAGTAGTTCTTAACATTGAGCTCAGGTTTATCACAAACTCTACTCTGCTATTCCAGTACAACACACAGTCTTCATGGGGACTTGCTGTTTGTCCCCACATATCAGTGGGATTGTGTAAACAGAATTATAACCCTGTGACACACACACACACGCACATACAAATACAAATACACATACATGTCACTTTACAGACTATCACTGAGCGTAAGCGGTGTGGTTGCGGGCCGCTGCGGCTGATCTTAGCTTATTAGAGTGGTGAGTCAGGCGGAGGCCATTCAGCAGGGATTTGTTACGCTGCTCCACCACTCCTGCCTCGGCCAGGAGCTGAAATTAGGAGAGACGAAGAGAATGATGAGAAGCTGTAAGGAGAGAGACGTGAGGTTAGGGGAGCAGAGCAGGAGGAAATTGAGAGCAAAGGGAAGAGCCCGATGAAAGAGAGGTGTCAAAGAAAAGGGAGGTGGAGCTGACAATGGGGAGAAATTTAGACCTATTGGTCAGGAAGAGAAAAGTGGACAAAGGAGAAATGACAAGAAAACGAAGATGATAAGGAGCCAATCAACTTTAGATATGATAATCAAACTTTTTGAATAATGTGATAAAACAGAGAGGGTAATGAAGAGCTGCAAAGTGAAGAAGTGAGTGTAAAAAGATAAAGGCTGTGAGGTCACATATGATGTTAGAAAATTGGTGGCATCAGAAAGGACTGCAGAGTGGGATCTACAAAAAGGCACTGATTCCTCACCTGCAGAAAAATAAATAAAAATAGAAAGAAATGAATAGAAAGGACAATATGTGCAACTTACATTTTATAAGCTTTGAATAATAGAAGCTTTGTAAATAAAGTAGAAAAATCCTAAGATGAGTTCCTACATCATCATACATCATCCCTGTATGACCGGTGTCAGAGTCTGGTCCGCATTGCCGGCAGTAAGTCGGGCTCGTTTCCGGTGAGAGTTGGACTCCGCCAAGGCTGCCCTTTGTCACCGATTCTGTTCATTACTTTCATGGACAGAATTTCTAGGCGCAGCCGAGGTGTTGAGGGGATCCGTTTTGGTGGCCTTCGGATCGCATCTCTGCTTTTTGCGGATAATGTGGTCCTGTTGGCTTCATCAGATCGTGGTCTGCGGTTCTCGCTGGAGCGGTTCGCGGCCGAGTGTGAAGCGGCCGGGATGAGGCTCGGTGCCTCCAAATCCGAGGCCATGGTCTTGAGCCGGAAAAGGGTAGAGTGCCTTCTCCAGGTCAGGAGGGTCGTCCTGCCTCAAGTAGAGGAGTTTAAGTATCTGGGGATCTTGTTCACGAATGAGGGACGAAGGGAGCGGGAGATCGACAGGCGGATTGGGGCGGCGTCTGCCGTGAAGCGGCGCTGTACCGCTCTGTCGTGGTGAAGAGAGAGCTGAGTCAAAAAGCGAAGCTCCCGATTTACCGGTCGATCTACGTTCCCACCCTCATCTATGGTCATGAGCTTTGGGTCATGACCGAAAGAACGAGATCACAGATACAAGCGGCCGAAATGGGTTTCCTCCACAGGGTGGCTGGGCTCTCCCTTAGAGATAGGGTGAGAAGCTCGGTCATCCGGGAGGGACTCAAAGTAGAGCCGCTACTCCTCCACGTTGAGAGGAGCCAGTTGAGGTGGCTCAGACTCTGGTCAGGATGCCTCCTGGACGCCTCCCTGGTGAGGTGTTCCGGGCACGTCCCACCGGGAGGAGGCCTCGGGGAAGACCCAGGACACGCTGGAGGGACTATGTCTTTCGGCTGGCCTGGGAACGCCTTGGGGTTCCCCCGGAGGAGCTGGAAGAAGTGGCTGGGGAGAGGGAAGTCTGGGCCTCACTTCTGAAGCTGCTGCCCCCGCGACCCGATCCCGGATAAGCAGAAGAAAATGGATGGATGGATGGATGGAGTTCCTACCTTAAAAAATGGGAGTTGGTGATAATTTCATAGGAAGCTGTCAAAAATATGTTCTCCTTTTATACATTTCTTCATTTTTTATTTCTCCATATTCAATTTTGGAGCTACATTCAAAAATGAATGTAGTTTTCAAGTTATACCTTCATTGATTAATGGTAAAGGGTAAAGCAACCTAGCTCTAGGGCTTTGGGACTTCAGCTGGCAACAGATTGTTAAACCAATAGTCAAGTTTGTTTGTATAGCAAATTTCAGCAACAAGGCAGTTCAAAGTGTTTTATACCATAAAAACCTAATATAGTAATAAAAATTATAACCTTAGACTCAAACACAGACCTTAGTCAATTGAGAAATCTTTTTAATTTTGGAAGAAAAAAACCATAGTTTAAAAAGCTAACTTTTTTATTCAGCTATCTTTGACATGAAAATTAGGTTTATGATCTGAATCATTTGCAGATCCTCAACATGTCATGCTGGATTTTAGTTTCTTGACCCACATGCAAGTTCACACATAAAACAAGAGAATATTGATCAGTGTAAGTTTAAAGGAGGTTCTTTCCAAAAATTAAATCTGATTATGCTCTAGAGAACGGGTAGGCATTTCAGCTCAGGTTTGTCTCTCGGATGGTGGTAGCGTGGAGGGGAAAGGCTAGGATCCAGGAGCGTACTGACGACCAATGATGGAGTGGGGAGGAGAGCGGCAGGCGGAGATGTTCGGTCTTGGCAGGAAGTGATCTCAATGTCTGGATTTGGTTCCTGGCTTGATTCCAACAGCTCATCGGGTTCAACAAGTGGGACCATCGAGCGATGAGTGACTTTCCCCACTGCTTCTTAAAAGTCCACCAGCCAATTACTCGGAATCAGCTGCCGGTGTGCCAGGCTGTCAGAACTCTCCCCCGAAGATCCTGCAGCGGAACGAGCACTCACACTAACCCGAATCCTAACACAACAGGGTATACGTTGCTCAAGTTCAGGGAATAGGCTTCAGTTGGTGTGAATTACCCTGGTCAAGGTTCCAGAGTTCTTTTGGTATAAAAGAGTATACGTAGCCAGGTTAAATTCTAACATTATTTTATTACTCTGTCTGGGTTTTCTCTCAATGAATGGAATTTCTCCAGTAAAGTTTCTACCAGGTCAGTCAGCGAACAGAAGAAGTTGCGACCAATGACGTTGATTCTCTACATTGTTCTAGAATTATAGTCTGCCTTTAATTTTGAATTAACTTTAACAGCTGCCTCGTTTAGTTTCCAAGACATTGTGAACTATTTCCAAACAGCAGCATTAGTTTTTCTCAGGTAAAAGGCATCTTTGGCATCTTATGAATAAAACTTTATTTCATATAAAATACATGATAGTTGTCTTAAAGTTGTAACTTTTTAAAAGTTCTGCTTTACGTTGATAACCCTGATGCCAGACCCAGTCCTGGTGTACAACAGCACCTTTAATACTGGAGGAACTGCGTCAGATGTTCAGACTGAAAAGCAAGTGCAGCAGGGTGAGAACGTTGAGCTCAAAATTAAAGCTTAGCAGGGAAGAAATAGCCAAGAAATAAGGAAATGCAGGTGAGGATGAAGAACAGAGAGGTGAGGAAATGGAGTGAAGGTGAAGATTGAACAGGGATTTTCCAGCCAGTTCCCTGGTCTCGGCCACGTGTGAAATTTGCCTCGCACACCCAGTGGCATTCAATCAGCAGTCAGTTGAAGCAAGATCAGGAGAAGAGGAGAAGGAGTGGGAGATGGAGACAGCAAGAAAAGAAAATTACAACATACTATGCACTAGTAACAATATTTTTAATATACAAATTTTAATCAAAATACAGCTGAATGCAGGAAATGTATGATAGACAGACAGATAGATAGACTCAATGCCTTTTAGAGAATAATCTGATAGGACAGAGAGGGAATAACGAGAGAAATAGGCAGCTACGCATGTATTCACACAGCACAATATCAGAGCAAAGTGTCGCAGACTGAAGCTACATTCTCCTCTAGCACTGACTAATCTGTGCTCCTCTCATGGAATTATAATCCAGTGTATTTTATTTAAATTTTGGCAGGAGGTGTGCTAGAATGATGCACTGCCAGTGTGATTGAGTGCAGTATGGCTGTGCCACCAACACAGCAAAGGGCTCCACTATTAATGGTAAATTACATTGTCAAGCTAACCATGCCTGCTCAGCTGCATGGAAGTAATCTGTTCATGCTGTTCTCTCCTCTCTACATTGCCTTCAGCATTCTGCAAATCCCCCTCCTCCAAAAAACCCCTGCAATATACTTACATAAATAGTTCCTGAATGTGTTTGTGTCCTCTGTTGCACAGCTGCTCTTCAACCGTTTTCGTTGTTTTCCATACAGATGTATCGTTCCTTTGTGTTGGTCTTTCATAGAACAATCTGGTGCAGTGACTTGACATGCATTGCCTACTCTAATCTTCACACAGACCCAGTAGCTATGTCTTATTTATGTCAATGTTGTACACCAGCTAAAATGTTAACAAGTTTGAGTTTTCGTTTTCACTGGATACTTAATACTGTATAGTTCTTTGCTACTTACTTAATATGCAAACTGCTTTTGCAAACAATTGTCAAAGAACAGATTGCTTTGATGAATTCAGTCAATTTCATCATGGTACCATGACAGAATATCTATGTAGCGTTCCAATGTAAAGAACTCTTATGTTTCAGGAACTTTTTCCAATGTCATGTTCCAAAGTTTGTGGGGACAATTTGGGGATGGCCCCTTCTATTTTTCAATAAGACTGCAAGTTCACAAATCAAGGTCCATAAGAACATGAATAATGAGAGAATATGATGTAGAGGGAGGAGTCTTCTCAGTCCAGAACTAAGTCTGAGAGGACACTATCACAAAGCACAAGCTTTGTTTAAGACATTCTTCTCACAACTGTGCCTCCTGAAAAATGGTACAAAAATTCACATAAACGCACTTTCTAAACCTGATAGAAAGCTTTCCGAGAGGAGCTGAGACTGATGTCGCTGCAAAAGGTGGAGTGATTATTATTATATATTATATATTAATATTATATATCATATAAAACCTTTGTATTAAAATAAATTATCTATGTCATTAGAGTTCAGGTGAATATCAAGACAAGTGACCAAGTGAGTTTATGTGTACAATAGTTAAATAGCAAATCATAGGTTCACTCACTTCACTGCCTCCTTCCACTATTCACTGAACCAGTTTTGGGGGGAAATTAGACTGTATAACGTGAAAGGAAGTGCGTCCAGCGAATGCATTCAACATCACTGGATTAAAGCTCAAAGACCCTCAAATATCATTTGGAAAAAAAACCCATATATATTTATATATATGGGGTTTATATATATATATATATATATATATATATATATATATATATATATATATATAATATATATACATATATGTATATACATAAACAAGGACACTGCACATTTCCCTGGCAGCAAGAAGGTTCTGGGTTTGATTCCCGGCCCTGGATTTTTCTGCATGGAGTCTGCATTTTCTCCCTGGGTGGGTTCTCTCTGAGTACTCCGGCTTCCTCCCACATGACTGTCAGGTTAATTGACCTCTTCAAATTGCCCTTAGGTGTGAGTGTGTGTGTGTGTGTGTGTGTGCGTGCATGATTGTGTGTCTCTGTGTTGCCCTGCAACAGGCTAGTGACCTGTCCAGAGTGTACGTTAGCTGGAGATAGGCATCACCACCCCTCCCGACCCCACTAAGGGACAAGGGTGTACAGAAAATAGATTGGATGGATGATTATATATATATATATATATATATATATATATAATATATATATATATATAAAAATTCCCTTCTCACCCTCTGCGGGTGGTCTCCTCTCTCTCTCTCATCCTCTGAGCTCGGTCCTCTACCAGAGGCCTGGGAGCTTGAGGTTTCTGCACAGTATCTTGGCTGTGCCTAGTACTGCACATTTCTGGACTGAGATATCTGATGTTGTTCCTGGGATCTGTTTTAGCCACTGCTCCAGTTTGGGGGTTGTTCCTGGGATCTGTTTTAGCCACTGCTCCAGTTTGGGGGTGACTGCCCCGAGGGCCCCGATGACCACAGGCACCACTGTGGTCTTCACCTTCCAGGTCTTTTCCAGTTCCTCCCTGAGGCACTGGTATTTCTCCAGTTTCTCATGCTCCTTTTTCTTGATGTTCTAGTCACTTGGTATAGCTACATCCACCACAACGGCTTTCCTCTGTTCTTTATCCACCACCACAATGTCCGGTTGGTTCGCCATTACCATCTTGTCTGTCTGGATCTGGAAGTCCCACAGGATCTTAGCTCGGTCATTCTCCACCACCTTTGGGGGTGTTTCCCACTTTGATCTCGGGGCTTCCAGTCCATATTCTGCACAGATGTTCCTGTACACTATGCCCGCCACCTGGTTATGTCGTTCCATGTACGCTTTCCCTGCCAGCATCTTGCACCCTGCTGTTATGTGCTGGACTGTCTCAGGGGCCTCCTTGCACAATCTACACCTTGGGTCTTGTCTGGTGTGGTAGATCTGAGCCTCTATTGCTCTGGTGTTTAGGGCCTGTTCCTGTGCAGCCAGGATGAGCCTCTGTGCTGTCCTTGAGTCCAGCTTTGTCCAGCCATTGGTAGGATTTCCTGATATCAGCCACTTCAGTTATTTGTCGGTGGTACATCCCATGTAGGGGCTTGTTCTCCCATGATGGAACCTTCTCTTATGTGTACAATAGTTAAATATTGATATTATATATATATATATATATATATTATATATATATATATATATATATATATATATATACACACATATACACACAAGGTATCTTTGATTGGTCTCTTCAGCCTAGTGCCTAGTGCCATTGATGTGAAAAATCAACAGCAGGACGTTTCATATCGCAACACATCACTGAATTTTAAGGCAATCTAATACCCAATACCCTGAAAGGATTTCATAAAATACTGATTCTTTATCAACTAATTTGTCCACTTCAAATATTACAACTTTCTAATTATACTTTTTACAAAATGGAAGGATAGGTTGTACAAAGGAAGATGCGAAAAATTCATGTATAGGCATTTTTATTTTATCCTTCATTCATATCATAAATGTAAATGAAATGTAATATGGTTGTTTTGCACAGGCTAGGACCTGAATGTGCTGAATCTGTGCATTGTAATGTAAAAGGTTTCATCATGAAATCTTAACATGACAGATGAGACTAAATTGTAGCAATACAAAGAACTGAAGGAGTTCTGTGGTATACATTATGTGAAGCAGTGCTCCTGTCTGGAAGAGAGGTTTGATTTTTCTGCCCGAGCCTTGAATACTGCAGTAATCACAAGGCCCAGATAACCCATATCTGTACCCTATTGGTTTAGTCAATAAACAAAGCAAAAAAAAAAAAAAGCATGCAGCCTTCGGGGTTTTGAATTGGACAGCACACTTGGAACTCACATTCAAATATAATATTAAATAAAACAATTATTGAGCTGTTGCTATAACCCAAGTAAAGTTTTTTAAAGCAATACCTTTAAACAACATCGCTAATTAGCAATTTTCCCTTAAATGTAGAATGCCACTACCTAATATAAATGGTAGATTTCTGAGTTAAGCCAGGTTTCTTGGCACAGAGTCTGTTAACAAAGCAGAGAAACACATTTTATAAAGAAGCTTCAATTTGTTCACTATGTTACATGTAAATGCAAATTCTTAAAAAAAAACATAACATTGTATCTGTAAAATTCTTTAGTTTAGTAAATTTAAATTGCAGAACTTTAGAGTTCTGTAAAGCATCTTAGTTGTTCCAAGAATTACATTTTCTCTTGGTTTGTTGCTTGAATATGCTACACTTCTCCAGTTTGGGGGCTGCAGCTCCATGTGCAAAGACCACTGGCACCTCATCTCTCAATGTCTGTATTTCCTCTTTGAGGCCTTCATATTTCTCAAACTTCTGCCTCTTCTTTTTGATATTGCTATCAGATCGGAATGCAACATCTTTCTCTGTTGCATTCTTTTCTGTTTTGTTGGTTAGCCTTCACCAGCTTATAGGTCTGGAAGCCCCTCAAGACCCTAGTTCTATCAATCTCCATCACTGCTAATAATTCCTCATCTTTTCATTCCGAAGTGAGTCTTCTGTTTGGAAAGTGTTTGTGCAGTTTCCTCTTCCTTCTTAATGCCCTTCACCCAATTTGTTTACTGTTGAGAGTGGTGCAGCAGTTACTGATGATAATAAACTAAATAAACTATCATGTTCTGTAATGGAATGCATCACTGTAACCATGTTTATTCAGCAAACCCTCTTAAAACTATTTATGACCAACAATTAAAAAAATCAGCAACATATGTCAGAATCCTCAACAATCACTTGCATGGTGTTTCCCTTTTTTCCTGAGGGGACTTCTTCCTCATCCTCAGCAGATATTTACAATATGTCCAGATGTCTGGTTGCAGTGCTCAGCTTAGGGCCTTTTCATGTTCAGTCATTATTACTGCCTCCTCATATATTAAGTGTCTGTAGTAAGCTTTTTCGTTCTTTATGAACATCATTGTGAGGTGCAGCCTAATCACACATTCATTTTTATAGATTCTACTATAATTTAGATAATCCTAAATTCATTTGTGTTTTCTGTGTAATAGAAATTAAAAGGTCCTGCTCTTCAGACCTCTTGATTTGTTAAATATTTTATTAAATTTGCCACCTCTTGGAATGAGCTTTAAAGATGCAAGGTTTTTTTTTTTCAATTTAATCAATTATTTCCATTTTTGTTCAGTGAAAGTTAGCAAATGTTATCTTTAAGAAATATTTTACCTGTAAGTGAAGTTATTCCAACAACCACTGGGAGAAGGGTCCGTGTATTTTCAGGTAGTTCGTTTTTTTGTTTGAAATGAAAAATGAAAAAAGTGAAAATAGACTCGTTTTTTTAATTTTTCGTTTATGAAACCAAAATCGGAAATCGGATTTGTCCACCCAAGCCACAAATCCAATTTCCGATTTTGGTTTGATAAACGAAAAATGAAAAAATGAGTCTATTTTTGTTTTCTCATTTTCCATTTCAAACGAAAAAATCAACTGCCTGAAAATAAACGGGACAAGAAGGATTGTTTTCTCAGAGTTTTTAGTACCGAAATTAAATGAAAGGACAGAGATAACATGGCCCAGGCGGTGCACCAATACTAAGAAATAAATGATGCACAACCAGATCTTTAGTTCCTTATGGAAGCTGCAATCCATCTGTAAGTCATACACTAATTATCTTTCCTGTTTTACTCTGTAAAACATTTGAAGGTGGTTTAACATGAAAATGGAAGTCCACCTGCTGCCTTGGGAAGGCAGTTTAAGCCAGCAAGAAAATTATATTGGTCTAAACATTGCTTATTTTACTTTAGAATAATTTAAATTCTTGTTTCAAATTGTAAGAACAAAATTTATGATCTGATAGTGAATTTTATTAAACATCACATTGAATTCTGCTCAAAAACATTTAGTGTGAACAGGACATTATCCTCAAGCGTTAAAATAAACATTTGTCTTAATAACACACAAGAGTCAGATCAACGTAGCACACTTTTAACTCAGGATAGAAAACCATGCTGCTAAGCACTCTAGGAAATAGAGTGCTGCTGTCTTTTTCTTCTGTCAATTTTTTTAAGTGCCAACCTAATAACTCAAGTTTATTCAACTCTTGGAGGTTTGACAAAATTAATAAATAGTTAACACAACTTACTACTGTAAGTTTATCTTTCACAAACTCACACATTTAGGTACAAAATCTAAAACACACTAAATTTATTTGATTTAAAGAGTAGAAGATAATACACACAACTAAATGCAGCTCAAATGTTTTACAATGTACTTGTCAGGTCTGTTTTCTGCATTTTGCTTCAGTAGCCGTTGTCCATCCTCCTCATGTTTTCTTCAGTTTACCTCAGGAATTGACATTTTTAGGCTCTTATTTTTAACTTTTAATTATTCGTAAAGCTTAAGAAATTTGCCAGCCCAGTTCTCTTTCTGCACGGTAATAACAGTAAAAAAAGTACCAGTTTCAAAATTCTACCACTATAGCATATATTAGTGTGCACTTAATAGGCCCATAAAAATAACTATTTTTATGGTTTGTTTCTAAATTGCTAAGTATTTTGCTTGTTAATTGTGTTTTTGACTAGCTCATGTGTTCATAATGAGCATCATGTCATTTTAGTTGCTTCAGCATTGTTGTGGGACAAATGCTGCTATTTTTACAGGCTCATTAACAAAATAACTGAACAATCAATGAAGACGGATTCCTTCACAGCACTCACACTGCCTATTTTCTGTCTGCTTGCTATTATTTGGCAAGTGTTGAAGATGTTTTACGTTTGTTAGTGCGTATGCCATTTTCTGTCAATAAGTAATAGTTTATGTAGAATTATGGCTGTTTAGGAGGAGGAGGGCTTGTGGCTAACAGTGTGCAGGTTTATGCAGGAGGAATTGAGAAGCCTCAGTTTAGAACGTGTGTTTCTCTGGTCGGATCAAATGCCTTACATCTGGAACTCAAATACTTAATATGACTAAACAGATGTTTCAAAGGGAAGGTAAGGACTGGCAGATGGAAAACTGAAGGTGTTTGCTGACTTGATGGCGCTTACTGGCGCATTGTTTCCTTTACCTGCTGCTGCATGCCTGTGATCAAGCTACAATTAAAACAAACCCAAGAAGCGAATGTAACACACATTAACTTAGGAAGTAATGTATATAGAAATTGATTATTCTGTTTCTGTATTTTATGACAAAAACAAATGGATGTCTCATCAAAATTGTCCAGAATAAACAGAAGAAATGTTAAAGTAAGCCTGTCTCTCCATGTAAACACAATGTATATAACCTTACTTATTTGAGACAGTATTTTTTTGCAATAACTCAGGGGTACCTTGATTCAGAATTGAGTTAGCAAGTTGATATCTGCTGTTCTGAACCGAAAACCTTGAGTATCACAGAACCGGTTAGGTTTGCTTAGAGTAGGCATGTTCAAAGTCTGGCAACGGGGCCAAATGCGGCCCGTGGTCAAATTTCACCCGGCCCGCAGCCTCTGTCATAAAATCAATAACGTCTGGCCTGCACGTAGAATTAATATATCGGGCAGCAGTACTGTTGCCTGCATATGGCGTAGTTTACATACTAAATGCTGTTCATCATTTACCCATTTGAGGGCAGCAGCCCGTGTGACTCCTTCCCCTCAATTTTCTAAAATGGCGAGGATCAACAAAAAAAGGAAAATTGACTTTGAGGGCCAATGGTTCAAGGATGGGTGGAAATTAGACTATTTCTTCACTGAAATACGCAACATCTGTGTGTGCCTCATTTGTAAAGAGATTGTGGCTGTTTTTAAAGAGTTCAGTGTGAAGCGACATTACCAAACGAGACATGCTGACATATAAACAAGATCACAGGGAAGGAGCGCAGCCAGAAACTGAAGCAACTTGAAGCTGGTTTAATCTCACAGCAGCGACATTTTGCAAGAGCCTGAGAGTCAAATGAGAAGCTACAAAGGTTGGTTACGAGGTAGCCGCGCTGATCGCAAAGCATTGCAAACCTTTCACCGAGGGTGAATTTATCAATGACTGCGTGATGACTATGGTGAAGAAAATCTGTCCTGAGAAGAAGCAAGAGTTTGCCAAAGTCTGCATGGCATGTAACACTGTGGCACGCAGGGTTGAAAACATCAAAAGTCATTTGGGAGTCAGAGGAAAGGAGTTTCACTTTTTTTCTATAACTTACGTGAGATGGCTCAGTCGGGGTTCTGCACTGTCACATTCTACTCTCTTAGGCAAGAAATTGGTGAGTTTTTGGCTGATAAAGGACAACCTATGCGAGAACTAAGTGACCCTATGTGGCCGGCAGATTTGGGTTTTCTAGTTGATATTACAAAACACCTTAATGTCCTGAACACCAGTCTCCAGGGACCAGACGCAGTCATAAGCCAACTATATTCGCATATCAAAGCCTTTGGAACCAAGTTGCAGCTTTGTAAGGACAGGTTTCAAGAGATTTGAGCACTTTGTCAGAAAATGCTAAGCTTGTTTGGGTCAACGTATTTGTGTGAGAAGACATTATCAATTATGAACTTAAAAGAGAACCGTGTGAGGACATGGCTAATGGACTCTCACTTACGAGACATCTTGCCCATCAATACCACAGCCTTTGAGCCAGACCTGGCCTATGTGCTGCAGTCTAGATCTCAATATCACCCATCACATTAATGCAGACAAGTCATTTGTCATTTACAATAAGTCTCTGAATAGTTTTTGTTTTTTAAGATCAAAATCAGCCATGAATTCAGGGACGTTTTCAGTTTTCACTCCAGAATAATAAACTTTTAAAATGTAATCAACATTTATAGTTACTAATATGTCATATTTCAAATGAGCCCTGCATTGTTGATATGACTACTTGCTCATTTCTGTTATTTAAAAATTCTGTAAATATTGAACTGCCATGGTGAGATATTTTTTTGTTTCAATTGTAATTTGCACTCAAGAGTACAATTACTTATGTTTAACTGTTAGAAAAAAGTTAAGTTTTAAAAAAGTGAAGTGATTATTCAATTGCATATGATGTTTCAAATGAATCAAAAGACATGCTTAAGATCACTGAAATTAAAATAAAAAAGCAAATGTGAAACACAGAAATTGCTGAAATTTGTTTAAATAGTGCTGTTCTATGTAAAGAATTCAACAAGGTCGCCCCCCCTACATTTTTCACACACCAAATCTGGACCCCTTTGCATAAAGGTTTGGACACCCCTGGCTTGCTAACCCTGCTTTATGAAGCAGGGCTCTGGTGTCATGCTGCTTCTCAAGGGTTAAGATTTGAAGGTAATCATACATTTTCCATTTTTGATTCTGATTCAGCATTAACTGTTGACATAGATTTAATGTTTAAATACTGTGTATTTTACATGTTACTGAACAAAATGTCTACTTTTAACTACCCATCCATTCATTTTCTGTACACTTTTGTCCCTAGTGGTGTCAGGAGTGCTGGTACCTATCTAGAGCAAACGTTTCGGGCAAGAGGTGGGGTACACCCTGGACAGGTCACCAGTCTGTTGCAGGGCATACTTTTAACTATTCATGTTATTTTGAATGAAGAATGCTGTAATATTGTGGAATTGTAGTGGTTTTCCGATCATTCATTTGAAAATTTTTTTCCCCAGCCACCACTAGTTAGGACCCTTTCTATTCTTTATTTACAGCCTGTTTCAGACTCATATTCATTAATGTTCACTGCTATCTTGATGACACCAATATTTATAGTTCCCCTTAACCTAATTTTAGCCTTCTATTTCCCTTCTTTACTATCACTTGCTGATTAAATTGTGGTGCTCCTTCAGCTTTCTCAAACTTACAAGAAATAAAATATGCTCACAGTCTTGGACTAGCTTTCACATAGACTAAATCCCACAATCTTTCCATTAGCATTGACAGTTCCTCCATTCTTGCCTGCCCTTAGATGAGGAGTCTGGGTGTCATCCCTGTCAGTATTTGGTCTCACATAAGTAATACCACCTACACAACATCAATCAACTTTGCCCTTTCCTCACTTCATGCTGCTGCCATCTTTATCCATAGTCTAGTCATGTCACAGACTGAGTACTGCAACTCTTTTACTTTTGGTCTTTGATATTGGACGCAAAGACTTTCTTTCCAGATTCAGTCAAAACTGTAAATTTGTCTGTTTAAACTTTCTGACCATCTTTGACATAGACTCTGGTTGTTTTCTGCTGCAGGTTTGCCACATTGTTTAATTTTAATGATCGTTTCTTCATTTATGTGATCTATAAGATTAGTTTGGGTCTCAGAAATGGGCAATCGACTGATTCAAACCGAAAAAGTTGCGTCCGGTAACATTGTCATTGGTCAGTGCATTAGTTTTCGTTTCATGACATTAAAGGTTAACATTGAGACCAGATGAAGCTCAAGCATCATTTTCTCACCATAATTATAATTGGTTAACATCTTGAGAATTAATTTTTGTATATAATCATATAGAACGATGGCTTGGTTGTTCCCATATATCAGAGTAGTCAACTCATGACCTTGGTCAACGGCTATTAACAGTCATGGTTGTGGCTTCATATGATAATGCAGTCTCATCAGCTGCACTGTTGACACAATTAACTGAAAAAAGCTGATTAAAACATTTTTAATTGAAAGCCTTGCTGTGAGATGAGAGATAACAAAGTTCAGCTATGCTTACCTCTATTATTACTTGCCATCTTTATGTGAAAAATGTGTGAATTACACATTTCTGTCTTTGGCAGTTGCCTAAGGGACCATTTAGCATACATTAGTTTTCCTTAAAGTAAAAGGGCTTTAGTTAGCATTTCTCATGTCCCAGAACAAATAACAAAACTGCTGACTTTTAAAGGCAGCTAACGAAAGAGTTTATCCCCAAGCATCAAGATGGCAGTTACCATAATAATGCATTATAAGATTAATTATCATATACAACATTTTTATTGTTTTTTTTTACCTTGGGTTCATTAGTATTATTTTTACTTAACTATTAACTAAAGTAGGGATCTTACATAATTCAATTAAAAATTAAATTGCTTCTTTTTAAGACTCAAGTATAACAGATGTATGTATGTTTTGTTTTAGTGTTTTTTGTGTGTGTGTGTGTGTGGATGCGTGTGTGCGTGTAGGTGTGTGTGTGTGTAGGTCTATGTGTGTGTTTTGTGGTTCTGGGTGTGTATGTACAGGTCACAAAATGATTGATGAGAAGCTTGGAGAAATGAGACAAAGCACAGGAAATTAAAAGACTTGTAGTGGTTTATGGAGTTCAGCGCTGCTGTGGGTCCATTAGCAGGTTTCAGATATTATATTATTACTATTGAACCCTTCTTGCTAACCTTCATATATATATATATATATATATATATATATATATATATATATATATATATATATATATATATATATATATATATATGTGTGTGTGTGTATACACACACACATATATATTTTTTAACATTAAGTGCATTTATAAAGATGTTCACTGACACATAAGGAGATGGGGAATTAAGAAATTAAGGCAAAGAGTAGTGAGTGCAGAGAGTTTTTAGTAATATATGTCTAGGTCAATGAAGAGGAGATTTATAGGTGGTTTTATTTATCAAAGTTATAAGGGATGCCTTTTGTTCTGTGATACTGAGTCAGGATTCTGGCTGCATCTTAACACAGCCTTTTCCCATAACCAACCACTGGCTCATGAGCAACTAAAATATGTAGGACCAAAACTGACATAATAATAAATAAAAGAATAAACATATCAATAAAATAATAAATATATATCCAATATAATAATAAATAAAAGAATCAATATAAAAATAAAAATAGACATATATAAATAAAATAATCAATATAAAATAAAAGTAGAAAATATAAATAAAAGAATCAATATAAAAGTCGAAATATATAAATAAAAGATAAATATATACCCTACATAATAAATAAAACAAGAAATACATAAATAAAATAATAAATATATACTTTGATAAGAAATAAAAGCAAAAATATATACTTTGCTTTGATTTTTTTGTTTCTCCCTTTTCTGCTTGCTGTATTTCCATTTGCTGTATTTATTTATGTATTTATTGCTGTATTATTTGCCATAGCAAGAGTTTGACTTCTCAGGATGTGATGGAGTAGCGGGTGTGTGGCATAACTGTGAAGTTTTGGACTTGTGGCTACAGGTAATGTCGCTACTGAGCGGGTGGTGAAACTAGCGTAAGTGAGGAGGATTTAATACCCCAGTCTATACTATAAAAATCTGATTAAGATTAGTGCCTAAATACGTTCTATTTCCAAAACAGAAAGGCTACGTAATGTTAGCCAGCTAACAAATTACTATTGCTAGCCTAGCATATCAACTAACAGCTAGAAAAAACCAAAACACGTAGTCAAACTGGTGTCAATCAGCAAGGAATTTGTCCAGTTTAGATTATGTATAGATAGTGGATGTTAGGATGTTAACGGATGTTGTTTGACATCTTGTGAAAAGGGTCTATAAGGCTCTCTCCGAAGAAGACCATAGCACAGACATTCACAATCGATCTGCACACGGATCGTTCTTTTTCCTGTTTATTGACCAACAGAGAGCTGGACATAGAAGGCAGCCCACCTTATTAACATAACGACGCAGCAGAAATACAGCGAGCAAATAAAACGGCATATAATACACCAATAAATACAGAAATAAATACAGCAAACAGAAAAACAGCGAGCAGAAATACAGCAAGCAGAAAAGGGAGAAGCAAAAAAAATCAAAGCAAAAAAAATAAAATAAAAGAAATGCTTTTATTTCTTATCAAAATATATATTTTTTCTTTCATTTATATATTTATTGTTTCATTTATTATTATGTAGGATATATATTTATTATTTTATTTATATATTTCTACTTTTATTTTTATATTCTTTTATTTATTATGTTGGATATACATTTATGATTTTATTCTTTTATTTATATATTTCTACTTTATTTTTATATTGATTCTTCTATTTATTATTATGATGTATATATATTTATTATTTTATTGATATATTTATTCTTTTATTCATATATGTTTGATATTTATGTATTCTTTTATTTATTATGTCGGTTTTGGTCCTCCATACTAAAATAGGTGTTTTGTCTTAGTCAAAATTACAATTAGAAACGAAACATGCAGTTTCGTTTCTAATTGTAATTAGAAACTAAACTACAGTTAACTGTAGTTAACTAAACTGTGAATACTTGCTTGTTATCATCCTTATATCAAAACAGCATATTCCCGTGATGATGTGTTATTTCTAATGAAGCACAATGTGAAGTAAGAAAGGATTAGAACCATCCACCCATCAATGGTCTTCCAGTTATAATGGGTCCCTTCTGATATTTGAATGACCATTTATTTCCTATGCAGTTCCACTCGCTTGTCTGGGATTTTTCCCATTAAGCTTCATTTCTTAGGATGAATTTAAGCAGGGCCAATCAGTGAACAGAATGAGAAGTAGTGAACAATGATGTTGAATTTCTGTGCTAATTTAGAATTGTATCTTGACCACCATTGTAGTTTGGCAATGGCATATCCGAACACTTGAACTTCAACAGAGTACATGCCTCAGAAGCCAACTGTTTCTCAATAGCCAAGAGTCTGGAGTCTCTGAGCAAAGCAGAGCGTAGAACAATGAGCTGATTTATACCAGGCTATTCCAGGTTGGATAAGCCCACAAAACATCCAAACCAAAGTGCCAGGGAAGCATCCTGATCAGATTCCCAAATCTTCTCAATGGACTTCTTTGGATTCACAGAACCAGGGGCTCTACACCAAACTCCCCTTGGACTGTATAACTTTGTACCTTGTGTCTAAGGTCTAGCCCAGGGGTGGGCAATCCTGGTCCTGTAGGGTCGGTGTCCTGCACGTCTTAGATGTCTCGCTGGTCCAACACACCTGTCTTCAAGGAGATTGAAACTATTCAGCACTTTCAAGGCAACATGGGATAAGCCAATTCAGATACAGAATGTCTTAGATCAGGTAGATTATACATTTCAATCTTCCCTAAAGTCTCTCCGATACATCTCAGTTCCCAGTAATCCAAATTAGTGGATTTATTCCACTAATTTGTGGGCATTCCACTGAACCAAAACTAGCAACCTTTCAGGTCCGTTTCTTCTCAGCAAGATTCACATCCAATTTGCGTCTCTGTCCACACCAGCAGTCTGAATGTTCCCTAGTTCGGCCACAAATTTGTAAATAAGCCAAGTATCTGCAAATTCCAAACAGCAAAAATACTATAAATCCAGGGTGTATCCCACCGGCTGTGTCCCCGCAGGACAAGAGGGTTCTCCTTTGCCCAGTCTTCTCGTCAAGAAAATTTTATCAATTGCATTGAGAGACTGGTTAACCAGTTCCATAATTAGTAGATTTGGTGGATGTGCAAAGAAAGGTTCCAAAATATAGAAAAAGACAGGGCAAAAACAGAGCATGCAGGGCAGGCAAGGGAAGGAAGGGAGCAGAGGAAAAAAGTGTCCGCCTTCATCGAGAGCAAGAGAGGAAACACAAGTGATTCTAGTTAGGTTATTTCTTTGTTTAGGCCTTCTAGTTGTTCTACCTCTATTTTCTTTTATTGTTTCCCCTCATCTTTGTCTTTCTCTACTTTACCATGTTTTCTTTTAGCTTAGTGTTAGAATTATTTCCAGTTCCTTTATGCTACTTCCCTCACTCTTTTGTGAGGGAAGTAGTTTCCCCTCTAAATCTGTGTAGTTTCTCTGTGCCACTTTTGCCCTACCCCTCAGCCTGGCTCCTGTCACCACTTTCACTTGCAATAAATTAGCTCATCAACCCTGGTTTTACTAGCTTTCTACCTCCCAGCATTTAAGCATCTCATTCTCTGCCATTACTTGTCAGATCCTTATGTCTACTGAACTCAGTCCTTTGTGTGTCCATGGGGTAGAAACCCCATGTCTCCTGACTTGAGGTTCATTTGGTTTAATTTTTGCTGAATCCTTGGATACCTTCTCTTTTTTGTTTTCAGCGTTTTTTTCATTAAATCATCTAACTCAGTTGCTACCTCCGCCTCTATGCATTTGGTTCCACATTTCAACAACCAACATCATGCAAAGTCAGAACAGGAGCAGCTTGGATGCATTTTTAAACACAAACTAAAAAGATCATGCATGGTGTTTTATTCAATAAGGAGAGATGTTGATTTCAAGCAAGTTTAAGAAGTGCTTTATATTGTTTTGTTTATAGTATTCATGATCATTTGAATGAAGTGAAAAGGTAAACTGTACCAAATGGGGCCATGCCAAATGAAATGCTGGATGCTTAGGAATTTCAAAAATGCATAGAATATATGTACATAATTCATGATCTTTGGTGTGTGCATCATTTATTTATGTGGGAAAGGATGTTCAGAACACAAACACTGGTCTTCCTGTATCTCTGGAGGCATATGGTGGGTGTGCTCATTAACAAGATTCAGCTTTCTTCCAGTGGTGAAAAGTTTTCATGTTGTCATGATCAAAACACTTTTATCTACACAAACAGGGGTTGAACTTCCTTTTTATGCTGCATGTGGTAGTTTGATCTTCATTTTCTTATTCACTTCTGTCTCATTATTATCCCACTGCTGCTAATAATTTAACCCATGAAGGAAATTGTTCCCTTTCCTTCTGCTATTCCCACCTAGCTCATCTGTTGGAATTTATTATTTTGTACGTGTAGCTTCTCCAGAAGCGGAAGTGATCTTTGTCCAGTTTTAAGGTTTTAATTCCTCTTCAGATGGTTTGGCTTCTAAACTGAGTGAAAATGAGAGCCAAAATGTTTTACATTAGGCATCTAAATCAGTCAAAAACACTTAAATGCATCAAACGTAATTTCACTCATGTTGTCTGAGTCATCCTATTGATCTGTTTTTCAGGTTCTTCATGGACTGCTAAAAGAAAAATAACAATATTTCTCTTTTTTTGTTTTTGTGCCCAGCATTAAGTTTTAGATATTTGTATTAATCACAATTACTTCTATTGAAAAAATAGAGCATCTTTGTAAGCATCTTTACTGCTAGCTCTATGCCTCCATGTCAGTTCCTCTCCAGAAAGCAATAACACACTGGAAGCAGATTGCAGCAACCAGCCTTAACATCAGTTGTCTTCACATGTTTAATTTTGTGTTTGATCATCACTAACAGCTTTCTAGTCGATGTGAGTAAAGAGTAAATTTTTCCAGAGTTGATCCTTTTTTCCCTAACATCTGTTATCCTCTACTGGGACCAACCCTGATTGATAGCAATCCATCTTTTCTTATTAGGGCTTAGAGTCGAAAACGGTTTGTTGGCTTATGTTCACTAACTTGCTTTCTGAGAACTGACCACAGGGATTCAGTGAGATTCTGATATGTAGGGTTTCATAGACATGGGTCCAAAATTTAATTGTTTTGATCTCTGATCCATTTTATCATGTGACATGGTGTTCTGTCATGCTGTAAAAGTATGCTATCACCACATTTTCTTTTGATGGGGGTTACTTTTGAAGTATTTTTTGATATCACTTTGCATTCATGAAAATGTTCCTGGGAATAATTGAGAGTAAGACCAACACCTAGCAACATTTTTCAAAACAACTACTAGCGACAATTTCTGTGCTATTAGACACTGGCAACAACATGTACAGCATCATAGGAAACACAGTTGGAATGAGCAGTACAGCTGCTCCCAATAACTACTTTCCTTGTTGATGAGTTGGCAGTAGTGCACTCTTTCACAGTACCTTTGTTCAGGAATGAAATAAAACATTGGCAGTAGAGAACAAGATAGGAATAGAATATTTACAGTGGAAAGGCCAACAAAAAATATAGGTTTCATAATTAAGAGAAGCCTATTGATGGAGGAGAGAAGTTAGCTGATCATTTTATTCCATAGCAAAAAATCAGGACTAGTTTTTGCCATAAAGGAACAATTTTAAAATTATACACCTCATTGTAGTTATTTTATCTGCGTTTCAAAACATATTTGTGTCACTACCAAGGCTTTTGGCCACACCTGCAGGTTCTATGTGGGTTTCCAGAACAGCTTAGGTTCTCTGTCTCACCTGTTGTCTGGATATTGGTAGATGAACCTTGAGTCCTTGTTTCCTGGGATAATTCTCTTTGGACATCCTGCTGATAATGGATCAGATCTCAATCCATGTCTAAGCAGATTTTGTGGTGTAGAGAGGTGTGCATTCTGAAGTAACATCCCCCAGGTTTATAAGGACCAAGTGTTCCTAAGCGGAACAGTCATTAAAGCTGTCAATGGTTTAATGCTGTATTTGATTCATATAAAATTTAATTGTTGAACAAACTCTGCATACAAATAGACCATTTCCACTGTGAAGTTTAATCATGTGGCGATGTGCTATAAATAAAAAGCTCCTATTTATTTGATGGATGCCTGTGCATTTGTGTATAAGATAAAATTTAATGTTAATGGTTTATTATTTAATGTCCAATAAAAGGTATAAATAATAAGTGAAAATAAAGGGCACTGAACTGACAATGTGATTATCTTTCTTCATACGTTTGCTGACTGGTGCTTTTTTTCTCTCTTTTCCGTTGCAGATGACAGACCTCTCTACATAATCAACACTTAAACCACAATCGCCACCGTGCCGCTACTCCTGCGTCTACAACTCAGAATGACAGACATTCTTCAGTGATCGGCGGCTCCACCCGCGAGAATTGATGTTTGAAAATGAGAGTGTTCATCTTTCCTTCAGAGGATGCTGACGGGACCTTTTTGTGGAGTGTTTTCCATCTAGTGAGGAATATTTCTCAGATGTGCCGGAAGAAAATGAATGACTGCTATCGTTCCTCTGGATGGTTGGAGCTCACTGGGTTATAAAAAGGCTGTTATCAACTGAAACTGTCAAGTCACCCTGGATTTTGTTTGTGTTTGCATCTGCATGGCATAAGTGGAAAAGCTTAACTGAACATATTTTCATTAAGGATAAAAAACTAAGCTGAGAACTGGCAATCATGTCTCAGTGGAGGCACCATTCAGAAACTTGGAGTGCTTTCTTTCAGACTGCCAGGAACAGGGGCAGGAGGATGGGATGTGAACCAATTAGAAGTTCACTGGGCATGGGATTCTGGGTGTTTACACTAACATGGGTCGGACTGCTGCTTCTGTTGTGTCCGGTCGCTGTGTTGGCCGAGAAACTGGATGAGAATGACCCGGTGGTCACAACCGCCTATGGCAGGCTGCGCGGCATCAAGAAGGAACTCAACAATGAGATCCTGGGGCCCGTCATCCAGTTTCTGGGCGTCCCTTACGCCACCCCGCCCACTGGCGAGCGTCGTTTCCAGCCTCCGGAGCCGCCGGCATCATGGTCGGACATTCACAATGCCACGCACTTTGCCCCGGTGTGTCCTCAGAGCATTGTGGAGGGCCGCCTGCCAGACGTTATGTTACCAGTTTGGTTCACCAACAGCATCGATGTGGTGTCCACTTACGTTCAGGACCAGAGCGAGGACTGCCTCTATCTCAACATCTACGTTCCCACTGAGGATGGTGAGTAGGCCTGCAGGCCCAGCAGTCAGGCCGGTTGTGGAAGGGCTGAGAGAAATAAAGCCACAACCGTTGCTTAGAGAACATCTGTGTTGTTGGGAAGTGTTCAGTGTGAGAGTGCATCTCTGTCTGATAGTACACAAAAAGCATGACTTTGTGCATGTTTAATGTGCATGTTGGTGTTTATCCAACTTGAGAATGTGAAAGTGATTTGTATAAGAGAAAGCAGTGTGCACATGTGTTGATGGAACTTTAATGTCCATTCACAGCTTCTCTCATCTTGTCCTGTCTGACCTTCTCTAGATCCTCCTCTGATTCCTCCGTCCCATTTCTTGATCCTCTTTCTCTTTATTGCCTTCACTACACCCCCCCATGTCTGTACCTCATCATAACGTATTGTGCTCTGCCACAAAGGCCACAGTTCATTAAACAAGACAGTCGTTGCCATGATCATCACTGATTGATTTTGCTGACTGAATGACTGGCTGACTGATAGACTGAATGCTGCTCTGATTGAGCCAGCGTGATTCATTCTTTCTCTCCTTTCCTTTGTTTTTCCTCTCCTTCCTCTCTAAGTCTCTTTCAGTCAATCAGCTCTGTGTGCGTGCGTGTGTGTGTATGTGTGTATGTGTGTGCATGCTGGCTCCTGTGTGCTTTGTGGATCCAGGAGCTCCATGTTATTCTTTAGTTTTCTATTCATTTTACAGTCAAAAGAATATCCAAGGAATGTGCCAGGAAACCGGGCAAGAAAATATGTAAACAAGGAGGTATGTATGATCTAAATGTAACCTTCACTATGCCACAGAGGGAAGAAGGAAAACTGTGGGACTTCGGGGAAGAATTGTGCAGTATGGCCCACTGTACAGGGTGCAGCTATAAGGCTGAGATCTACAAATTATTCAGGGCATGACTCGGGGCGACCAGAGTAAGTCTTTGCATAAGTTGGAAAGTCAAGAAGTCAGAGTCAGTATTCTGACTGAATATATATTAAAGCTAATCAGAAAATATGGTTAAAGATTCAAAGAAACTACTTTCTTCTGATTCGTCACGTCTGATGAGACGTAGTACTGGGCGATAAATCAGTTTTATTCGTGAATCAAATTTTTGGTTTTTGAAGATTTTAATTTGGGAAAATGTGGATTTTGTCCAACAATTTGAGTTTCAAATTGAAACTCAAACTCTGCTTGAGTTTCAGAGTGATGCCAGCTTACCCAGGGCGGCCACTTAGTTTAACAGATGTGTTTCACATGTACATTTATTTGGAGTTTAAATTCAGGTTTACTCTATGATGGAGTATTAGGGTAAAACAAGGACTTTTTTATTTTCATTACAACTATAAAGTTAAAAAATAAAGTAAATATAATACAGGAATTAAGTCATATCACCAAAAAATTAAGTCAGAATATTTGAATATTCAGAGAATGAAGTAGTAAAATTATGAGATCTCCAATACACAAAAAAACTAAAAATTCACAAGAAATGTTGATCATCTGGAAGGTAACTTTGTTGTTGGTTTTACCTACTAGAAATATTTTATTTTCTAACACATCAGCATCTATTCTTTATCAGTTTCAGAATATTGAACCAACTGCACAAAGAAATAACCACACAAAACGAGCTGCTCATGCCAGGTTTATTTTTTCTCATTACAAATTTTTATTGTAATTTAAAGACGTTTTTATGGTAAAATTGAACCTTTATTTTGCCAGTAGTATTATTGTTATTAATACAACATTTTCACAATATAACAACTGGCCCAAAAGCAAGTTTTTGAAATTTTTTTTTGTCATTTGCAATTTCTCATTTAGAAAAGAAAGAAAGTGACAAAGAAAAAAATAAAAATAAAAATGGGAAATTGGGTCCTGTATGAAAAAATTGCCTGCAAATTTAATGAGTCGCGGGTTGCATTTTTTGGGGCTCGTTTTCGAACGTGATGTTACTCGTTTGGGTTTGGAAATAAACAGAGACTAAATCCCAGAATTTGTCTGTCATCCAGGTCGTTTTAGTCAGACTCTCCCTGTCCATCATTTTCCTGATGATCCGTCCTGCTTTGTTAATGTCAAGTTAATATATTATCTCTGAATTACGTAGAGCTTTACGTTGCGCTCCAGAAAACTGCAAAAATCAAGACTAACTAACATGAATAGCGCAATAAAACAGCCATGAATGGACGTGTCCGTAAAGTTGTGGAACTAAACACCATTATAATAATTAATATTAATATTAAGTGTCACAAATCTGTTCAGAAGGATATCTGAGTTGTGGAGCGGCAGCAGGAGCTCTTTGCACTGCAGTCTGACAACAAATACAGGGCGGTAACGCAGAACCTGGGGGCTGGGGCTGGGGGATGGGGCCTTTAAAACCCTTCTTAGAGTTTTCCAGACAATAGTGGAACAAACAAATTACAAACTTTTTTTGTACTGTTGTAACCATTAAACAATCTCCCCTTCAGTTCAACTTTATAAGTGGAGACACATTGTTGATGTTTCATTATAAAATAACTTGCAATTAAGTATTGGCAAAGCTCAATGTAATTTTCACAGGTGGTGGAGCGTTGTTGTCAGCAGCTGCTGAAAATAACTAAAAAAATTATTTTTAATGTAACTTAGTTATTTAGCAAATCAAGTAGTTAGTAATCTAAGTTACTTTTTCTGGCAGTTATCAGTAATCTGATTACAGTTACTTTTTCAAAGTTACTGTGCCATCGCTGTTTTGAAGGTATATCGCCCAGCCCTTATCAGACCCTAAAACCCTGAGTCATGTGGGGAAGTTGTCAACCTTTATGATGGAATGACTGCAAGGCTCAGGAATGGACGAGAGCTCTGATTGGCTGCCAGATCTGAAGTTAGGTGTGTGGTAACAGTGTGGTGGGATAGCAGCATATTACTTGAAGGAGAGCTCAAACAACAGCGCACACATGCACACGCGCACACACACACACATGCACACACACACACACACACACACAAAAAGATGTAGCTGTATGCAGTATTGCACAATATGAGCTCAGGGTGGACCTTGAGTGTGTAATCTCCATTAAAAGAAAGCAGGGCTGTGTTCATGTTGGCTTGGCTCACTGTATCAAGCTTTGTTTCATCAAGATAATGTCCTGCACTGCCCTCTCTCTGTGTCTTTCTCTCTCTTGCTCTCTCTCTCTCTCTCTCCATCTCAGGCAATCCCTCTCTCTGGATGCGAGGACATGCTGGAAGTGTGAGTGTGTGAGAGCAAAGAGATATCGACAGTGTCCTTGATTGGGTCTGGGTGTTAATGTCATCGTCTTGCAGCGACTCATGTTGTCACTTATTGTATATCCTTTAGCTTTTTATTAGGCAAATGCAAAGCAATCTGGCTGGTCTCCTCAAATCTTAGCATAATTTATCTACTCTAACGTAGCACACAGAGAAGAATATTGAGGTAAATTGGGAGATTAAAGAAGCTTATGCTGGATATTAGTCACACAGCTTGGAAATCACTATTTAGAAACCAAGACCCATTCAACGTCCTGTATCTTTTTACTTTATGATGAAAGGAGATTAGGGTTGAAAATAATGTCTAAGACAGGAAAAGGACAGTAAGATGGCAGGGCCTGCTGCTGAGGCTGTTTTTACAGTAAGGGCTGTTTTTGTTGGTTTCTTGGCTTAATTTCACCACCCACAGACGGCACAGAAAGACAAATAATCACTTGAAATTTCAATTTACCTCCAGTGGTCCCACACTGTAATGGATGTGTCATAAACTAAACTGTGTGCAGGTGTGCTGCTCTCCTTGGCTCTGTGTTTCTGAGCTCTCAGTTTTGGAATCACAAACAGAACAAATTGATCAACTCTCTGGGTTTAGAGCGAAGATGCTTGGAGAGTCTAAGGGGGTGTGTGGATTGTGACCTGAAGGTCTAAACGTGCTCTGGCTCAAACCAGAAGTTCGAGTTGAGAAGGAGATAAGGAAGCTCTGCTTCAGCTGGGCAGAACCAACAGAGGAGTTTCAGATCTGCTCCGACTGCTTCTAATGGAGACAGTCAGAAGGAGAGCGCAGCGGCCACCTCTTCTTTCATTGTTTTCTAAAGACCTGAAGTTATTTCCACTGGTACCTTGTGGCTGATTTCAGGGTTTTCCCCAGTGTATTATAGGCCTGGCGGCCCACCATCCTTTACTAGTGCCAACTCCAGGCTAAGCCTTTCTTGTTTGTTTTTAGGAAAATAATAATTAAAATTTAAAAAAAGTTTTTTTTTGTTGTTTTTTTTTCTTTTTAGCCGGATTGCAAGCGCCTCTATTTCTCTAAGCGCTTCACTGGTGGAGCAAATTTATTCCTAAAAGATGTCTTTGAAGAAGATAGGTTTATAGTTTATGCATTTAAAGCCAGACCAATCACACCGCTGGTGCCTCTGCGCGTTGCCTCGTGCGCTGCAGTGAAGTTAACTGTTAACCTCAGCGCGTATCCCACACGCCTCCTTTCACCCAAACTGAACATAGGCTGACCTGTATGGCTATTTACATCAGCCCCCTGTGAGGAATGATGATTCTTTCCAGAGTTTTTGATCTAGGTAGGACTTTAAACACCACTCTGGTTAGCAGAGCTAACCAGTGAACTGCAGGAATAACCCCTTTCAGAGGTGCGTTGAGCGAGCGGTGAGAATTTTTTATGAATATTTGTGAACAAAGAATTTTATGCTGCTTTTCCATCTCAACTGCGGTAAAGTCTATCTATGTGTTCCCGGTTGGCCGGTGTATTAGTTAGTGCTAACCTGATCATGCAGGTTCAGCCCGGTGAGGAGCTTTCGCGCTCTCCTGTCTGTGACGCCACACGCTGATTTCATATTATTTTTAGTATTATTTTCCGCCGCACGGAGATCTGAGAGACTCGGCCCATAAACTCGACCAACCAGAATAGTTTCTGTGACGCTTATTAAAAACTCAACCGACACGAAATGAAAGAGCTACGAAAGCCAAATTAGCAGTATTGAATTAAATCTCCCATTTGTTGCGCATGTCTGCATAGTGCAACAGATTATCTCATCATGCAGGGCCGGTCCAAGGCTGTATGAGGCCTTGAGCAGAATTTGATTTAGGGGCCCCTTTTGTTGCTAAAAACATCAGCACCTCTAACAGATATGTTGGATTTAATCTAAGAGAGGGGGAGTAGTTTAATTGGCCAGCCTAAAAATCAATCAGTTATAATCAGGGGTGAAAGTAGGGGGGTATGCTAGGGTTACTGCATACCCCTAAAATATTTAGCGGGGTATGCAGTACCTGCAAGAGAGGGGAGCGGCTGTCTGCTGTAAAAAATCAGTGGGTTCACTGTGCAGCCGTGAGTTCACCCACTAATCAGCCGTGACTGATTAGTTTTTCAAGAACAATCTAAAACACGACTTAATCAGTTAATAAATAACTTTTTTCATATTTTTTCTGAACTCTTTGTGCTTTGCTAGAGAGCCGGGGTGCAATACGTCGCTCAAGGAAGGTTTTGAGTCGATCTCGGCATTAGGTGACAAACTGAACATTGCCAGGACGTTGAGACCAGCACATCCTCCTCTGGCTTGCTTAAAACATTTGTAACTTTATTTAAGAACAACAACAAAAAAATAAACAAAACGTGTTCAAATTAATGGCCCAACGACAATAATAATCTCAGTGATTAGTTCAACAAGGTGTTGCGCAATTCTGTGCGTTTCGGTTCCATTACCAAAATAACGAGCAGAGCAGGACTTTAAAATGAACTAATCAACAACAGCTGTGTTCAGGGAACGCTTATTAATAATTATATATAAATATCAAGCCTGAAAACCTAATATCGTAACAGACTGAATGTTATGTTTTAACATAATCTCTGGTTGGTTGTGAAGCACAAGAGGTTGCCATGGCAACGGGTGTGTTTAAATGTCAGGGAGAGACGGAGAGCAATGTGAGAGTGGTTTTGAGTTGATCAGCTGTTTGGGTTATTTTACCTTTGTTTACCTTTGCTGTGGCGCATCACAGCGGCTGTAGTTTCTGAACATTCAATAAATGACAAACTTGGACTAATTAACTTGTTCTTTGTGAGTACTCATTTACAACAAATATAAGACAAATAATACATAACAGACATATCAATTCCAAAAAATTTATGCTACACCATGATGTTCAGACTTAATGGTCTCATGGCATCTCAAGATGTCAACATTGCAGCCAGTGGGCTGAGGGAAATATAGCTTTATTTTGTAGCAATTCAAGAGCTACCCAGCAAAAATAAATTTATCAGCTCAGAAACTAGAAAGCACACAAAGAAGCAATATAAGACTGATGATTTTTCTTTTGTCATACTACCCCCAAGAATTTAAAACTACTTTCACCCCTGGTTATAATTGCAGTTCATTAAATTGTATTTGTGGTCTGTGTTAAAATATTAGCATTTATGGAGCCCCTGAAGCCCTGGGGGGCCTGATGGAGCTGTTGACTTAATTTGGATTAAACAAAAGTGCAAATAGTTGACATTAATTTTAATTGTATATTTTGATTTGTTGTTTGTAAGACTAGTTGTGGGCTTAAGTAGAGTTTGACTGGCAATATTTTCCCATAACGTATAATTACCGAGTGATATTTTTAAATTTCCTGTCACGTTAACATCTTTTAAATATAAAAACACGTGGATCGCCTGTGGACCGCCTCGGCACCCCAACCCACCGGGCTTAGCAAGTTTTCTGGGGGAAACCCTGTGATGTCAATCATCAGGTACAAAGCAATCAAATTAATATTTATTAGATGCTGTTCTTTTTTCAATTAATATATTTTTGTTGTCATTATACATGGCACATTCAAAGAATAAGAGGCTCAGGAAAAAATACAATAAAATAAAACAACAGACAATAGACATAGCAGCTGCAGCAGAAAGGAAGAACTAAAACATTTTACACAGATTTATGCTTTGTGCTTTATTATTTTAATTTTGCATAACCGTGGTTGGGTATTTGGGGGGTAATTTTCTTTTCAAGTTTCTCTCTAGTAACATTTTTGGAAAACAGCCATTTCTATTTCATCCGTGTTTGTTTATTATTGAGTTAAAAATCATATTTAATTTTTTTTCTACCAAGCAAAAAAACTGTCCCCTGCCCCAATCCCATAAATGGGATTGGGGCAGGGGACAGTTTCTTTGACAACTTTTCAGAAACAATTTTAATTGTTGCTGAAAGCTTCTGTCACTCCCTGGCCTGGATAACACAAACTTATATATTAAAGCAATTTCTATTCATATGATGGATGGGGACAAAAGCTTTTGATTAAAGCTAAAAAAATATACTGCCATTAAACGGTTGAAATATTCAATAATTTATGAGGATTTAGGTTCATTCTAGCAGATTTGTTTAAAAAAGGGGAAATGCATAATATTTGCGGTGGAGAACAAAATGAGCAGATCCAAAAACATGTGATCAGAGCTGTTGTCCTCAGTGCCATGCCGCATGTGTAACTACTGGTTTCTGTTTACAGTCATTATAATTTGGTGAAGGTTTGGACAGAAGGCTGAAGGCCACCACTCTGGGCCAGGGTGGGGGCGGGGGGTTAGGGGCGTGTTTAATCCTGATGAAACCATTTGCTCCTTAGTCTTTACCCTGGTAGCACAGTTTGAGTGCAGAGTGCAGTTTGAGTGAGTTCCAGCCCAACAATGCGTTTTGCATGGCGACCTGCGTTTCCTTTCTGCAGTGAAGTTGGCGTTCCATGCTGTTGCACTATGCACCAGGATGGACTCCACTGAACTGCTGCAGATGTTCAGCTCTAGTTTTTGAGTTTCTTACCAGCTTGGTACCAGTTCACCACAATTTCACTGGATCACTATTTAAAGTATCATTTTCACATCATTTGGTTTGATGGTTCACCCTGTGTTTGTTTGAATAGTGGCTTCCACTTTCCCAGCCTGAACCATGGCTGGCTCAGTGTGCTGTCACCAGACAACTCGGGAATAGAAACACAAATTGATATAGAAGTAGATAAGGGAACAATAGCAGCTGTCCAAACTGACAGTATTGGGAAAGAGTGGTGTCAGACTAATAGAGCTGTTTTTCCTTAAACAAGCAGTTTCCAGACACTTCAGCAGTTCGTTCTCAGACTGCTGCTTTGTTGTCACTTCTCAGTCCTAAATGCATCTCACAGCATTCCAGTTTCAATCAGACTGAAACTGATGGTTCCAATTCAAAAAGACAAAATGGTAAATAGAAATGAAAAAAATCATGTAGCTTTGTACTGAAGACTTGAAATATTAATTGTTCACATTTTAGCAAAAACACTTGTCATTTTTTAAATATATTTTTAAAATCTAAATTCATCTATCTGTATTTAACTCAGTTTAGCATTTCGTCTTTACTCACACAGATTCATTGATAATTGATTATTGCTGGCCCCTCTAAAAAATCTTCCTGTCTATTGCAGCAAACAGATTTGTTTTGTTTTTTATGTCTGTTGATGCTGAAGTACTAAGAGTTCCTTTCACAAGAATTTGACACGTAAAAAAACCCCATAAAAAACCCAAAAACGAGACAAAAAAAACCTTTTCCACATCATAAGAGTTTTATGCTCTGGTTTTTTCAGAGGGTCCGGACCCTCAACTATTGAGAAACAATTGCTTGCTGGAAGTGTGGACTCAGTTGAACTTTTAAATGATTGCATCTGATTTTACCCAATCACTACATCGTTTGGCCATGATGTATGTAATGTGGCAGCTTGACTGTGGAGGAGACTAAGCTATGTAGCTTATAGAAATGAGAATTCAAGATTGTAAACAGAACTTCTGCAGCAAGAACCCAGGGTCTATTATTGTGGCGGCAGCATCATGATGTGTTGGGTTGAGTTTGATGGTGGCAGTGGATGACTTTACTCATACTGACAGGGTTAGCATGCTTTTGTGGCTGCTTCTTGAGAGGGCGATATTAGGAAAATCTTATATCCTAATATATTTCTATCTCAAGATACACAATTTATATATTAAAAATCTCCAATGTTATTTTAAACTAGATAGCATGTGAAATGGCACAGAAGTACTCTTTTTAAATGAACCATTCATGTTTTTTTCTTATTTGTATACGAAATCGGAATAAATTCAGAATAATTTATTGTAGCCATCAAAAAATCACCAAGTCAGAATCCATAATGAAAGAATCTCTTTCGTTATGAAAAAATGCAAAATGATAATAATAATAATAATAATATAATAATTAATAAAACAGATGAGTTCAGATGAGAGAAGTAAAAGTTCAAATGACAATAAAATCAGCAGACCCAGAACAAGTCACATGTATTGAACTATTTGCACATGCTGCCTTTTATCAAAATGGTAAAAGGCAAAAAGGAAATAAGTCTAAACTGTCATCAGAGAAGCTGAAGTCCAAATGGTGACGTTAATTCCTCTTAATAGGTGTCATCAGTGCAAAACATTCAGAGGTTTCTAGAGATTGTGTGATAAAATATCGAGCACATGGATAATTTTTTTAGGTGGGGAAATACATTTGTGGTACAACCTTTTATATGGCTTTATGGCACATTTTCCAAATTATCTCACTTTGTTCCACTTCCTCCATATAAAATCCAAACCACTGACAGATCATTGATCCAGCATTGTTTCTCTTTGGAACTACTCTAGTTCATCTGACTTTACTTTAGTTTCTCCTGAAACTCCCACTGTCACCATATTTTTTTCGCAGTGTGGTGTGACTAGCAGAACATTTTTAGGTTGAGAGAGGAGGGACTTGAGTAATTAGATGCTGAAGTCTTGTTAAATGAATGGCAGTTTATACTTGATGGTTGTGATAGAGCCATTTTAACCAATTGAAAAACTGATACATTGAGTATACTCCATATGTCGCCCAGCCCTACCTGGGTGTACATTGTAGGATCATCATAAGAACCTGCTGAGTATTCAAAGTACAGAGTGGGAGTAATGGAGAGTGTAGCAGCACATGTCTGCATTTACAATTATTGAGGTTCTTTGATCCTGTAGAGCAGGGGTGTCAAACTCAATTTCACCAAGGGCCACTTCAGCATATTGGCCCCTCGGGCCACATTGATGATAAAATCAGGAGAGCCCCGGTTCAGTCCTCCAGACTGCAACTTTTAGATGCATCCCTGCTAAAACACCCAGACTAAAGGTTGACTTTTCTCATTAGCAGCAACTCAGTTCTGTAGAGGCTTATAATGAGTCAATGATCCAGGTGTGTTAGAGAAGGTAACACATCTAAAGTTGCAGATGGTAGCTCTGAAAAACTAGACTTGGGCAGCCCTAGTATAAATGTATGAAAATACAATGTTAAAAATAGATTAAACAACACCTCATATTGTTAAATAAGCTTTGAGGCGTCTGGTTAGGAAGCGCATTCAAAACCTTTGGTTGAAATGGCAGGTTAAATTCAAGTTTCCGTTACAGACCAGAGAAAATCGAAAGTTTATCTTGAGGAAATAAATGACGACGCAGAAGTTAATTAGGCTGTAACATGCGCAGTCCGCTGCTCAACCACTGCGGACGTGGCTACGCTGCTGCGAAGAATTAAAAAACGCTGGAAGTAACTCATCCAGCGGATCTAACAAATGGAGCCTCTGGGTCCACGTTACCCAGGAGACCGGCGCTCTGGAGGAGCTGCAGACTAACATCTGACCTGTTTCGGAGAAGCGAAACCACGCTAAAAAATAAAAAATAAAAATAAAAGTCCTAGTAAAAGCCACACCGGACAGCACACAGGGTAAAACACTCAGAGTTCAATTCATCTGTTTGGATCATACAGATCCAACTGACTGATGAATTGGCGCAGATTTTTCTGCAGAGGAGAATCAGGAGGAAGTGAGTTCAGACCCCAGCGGGTCAAGTGATGCTAATTTAAGTGAAGTCGCTTAATATACAATAAGTTATCGGGGCCTTAGTGGTTTTTGTCACTACGGATAAAAATGTAGATGCATTTATCTGCTTAATTTGTGATGGGATCTGGATTCACGGCGAATATTAACTAAACCGCATAAAATACTGCTAAATAGCCGATGTTAATATGATTGTAATTTCACGGGTAAAAACAGTACATGAACGATTTTTTTTATGTTGTCGGTCAAGATAATGGATAACAAAAAACGTGTAGCGCCACCTGCCGTCCTGACACCAACTCACACTTCATTCATTCACAGTCTTACTTGTAACTCGATGTCTTGGTTATTCGCTGTGAAATCAAAGCTTGAGGTGACTCTGCTGCTCTCTAGTGGCGAGAAGCAGTAATGTTGGCTGGTAACAATCGGAATGCATTATGGGAGATGTAGTTTGTAGTCAATTCGTTTTGAAAACATATTGTAAGTGTGTGATAAAATATCGAGCACATGGATAATTTTTTTAGGTGGGGAAATACATTTGTGGTACAACTTTTTCATATGGCTTTATGGCACATAGAACGCTGGGGGGGCCACATAAGATGTGCCCGCGGGCCACCTTGAGTTTGACACATGTGCTGTAGAGCATAGTGGGGACATCACAAAAGAAATAGTTTTAGTCCTATGTGAACGTGACATTATTCTGAAATTGCACTATTCCTTCTCCAGAAGTGCTTAAAATAAAAGGTGTTCTTAACTTGATTTTTGTCCACGTTTGAACAGTTTCTCATTTCTACAACATTTTGCTTTTTTCTTTGATGTCGGTGTCCTTCCTGCCTCTGCTTCTTACATCTGTCTAGATCAGCCTTTGCACCATTTGACCTTTTCCCAAGTGTTTCCTCTGGCTGTCCATTTTGACTTTTCACCCAACCATCTCAGTTTCTTCCCATGTGCCTTTGTCTTGCCTTTGTCTTTTTTCTTCCTCAGGCTTTGTCCTAGTTTTGCAGTTGTTGAAGGAGGTTCCGATGGGAGGTGGCACACTCGTGTGTGTATGCACACACTGACTTGGAGAGGGAAAAATGCAAGAAAGGGAGAGGCATGAACCTTCTTATGTTCAGGACTCCCTTGAGGATCTCTGTCATGTCCGCTCACCGCTCAACTTTTCTTCTGCTTATTCTTCTTTTCTATATGAACCTTTTATGAGTGTCTGTGTTTTTCTGAATGTTTTCATGAAATTTGAATAAGTGTGTTTCTGTCAGGGGAATAATAAGCTCGCTTGTAGAACTTGTACAAAAAGGGCAAAACAAATCAATCTTAAGTAGCCTTGACAAAATAAATAGGGGGAAATGGGTATTAAAATGGTGATCCTAAAAGACCTCCATGTTTTTACATTTACATGTCATTTGCCTCTTTCAGATGTTTACAAGCTGTGCATGCTGTGTGTCCACCAGATGCATTGGGTTTTCCTTTTTGGTTAATAGGGTTGACTATTCAACTAGTAGTCAATGTTGCCGAATTGAGTGGGTTCCACCCAACTGGGCTTCTTCTGAACATATTAGGTTGGAAAAAAACAGGTTTATGCAGGTGTTTAACATTTGGGATTCTTTTCAAAACACTTGGTGGATTTTTTGAAGGTGTTCATAGGAAAATCCTGTTGAAATCATTGCCATTGTGTGGTGGGAATGTGAAAACTAAAACTTGACTGGTAGACACTGCCTTTTCCAGCCTGGCTCTGGTCCTTGTTTGAGCATGTACCACCTTATGTTGATTTGTCACAAAAGTCCACCTTGTACCTCCTTAATTAAAACAAATGTTCCAAGTTTTTAAAGCAAAACACAGTTTAACGTAGTAGTTTCAAAAAATTGGGGTCCCCTAATGGGGGTCACAAATACGCAAGTCTGTGGTGTTGGGGTCCTCTACAAAAATTAACCTAAATATCCTTAGGTTAATTTTTGACCAAAGTATACGTAGGTTAAAAGTAGACTTAACCTAAGATCATTTAGCTTTTTGACCTAGGTAAGAAAGCTTTTGGAAATGTAAAAAAATAATAATAACTTGAAAGTAAATAAAAGTAACATGTTAACAAACTAATATGCTGACTGCTGATGCTGATTGTTTTGCATGCTCAGTTCATAACCCCTCACCCCCAATAGAGCGTTCAGCCGGGATTTAAAGACAGACAGCGTGTCAGAGAGTCGATGAGTGGGGATTGTGGACGTTTATTATAAATAGTAGAATCATGTACATAAGTTGTACATTTGCAGAATAAAGATGCTTGCACTGGTAGTGGTGTTCCGCACGGCTCCTTCTTTAAGTTTTGCTCAGAGTTCCAGGATGATCAGTCTGGATTAATCTAAACACCAATAAACCATCATCAACTGAAGATAAATATGATCTCTGTACAAACTCTCCCTCTGAATACTTCCATTGGCGATGTTCTCCATCAGAGCCAAAACTGTCATGATCCGTGTTCCCTGTGAGTCCTGTCGCTGCTTTTTCCCCGTTGATTGTCTCCCAGCTGTGTCTCGTTCTCTTGATTACCTGTGTGTATTTAGTCTCCCCTGTTGTCTCTGTTCCTCATCAAAGTGCCGTTGTCCAACATATGTCTAAGTTTGTCTGTTTACATGCCAGTAGAACTGTATAGTCCTGGTAGTGTCAGCTCTTCGTATCAGTCCTTGTTTTAGTCAGTAGCTACCGGTATTTAGCGTGTGCTAGTCCGCTGCCGTGCCGCCTGGTTTGGACTGTCTGAGCTTATTTTTCATCATTAAAACTATCATTATCACCACCATAACCTGGATCCCTGCGTTTTCTCCCACCACAACCACCACCTCATGACTAAATGCTCCACAATGAGGCACAGCTACGTACATACGGGTCTATACACCTTAATCACCTTAAAAATAATCAAACCTGCTTAGAGTTAAACTGCTGATCCAACCCAGTTTTTTTATGTTTAGTGAGAATGAAATTGCCCCATAGATGCATTTCATGCGCTTCGGCGCACAGACCAACGCGTTACATCTTTGAGACAATAACTGAGGAAAAGTACTATTTACATTCGAGTGAGGTTTTCACATCCTTTTAGTTTTCATTTTCTTTATTTTGTGTTTGCGTTACTTTATTGACTGGGGATAAATGTGGTTCAGTTTTATCGTTTACTTTTAAGCAATGAAAAAATTAAATCATGAAAAAACATCAGGTTTGGTGCTTCTTGGTCCAAAAAACACTGAATGTCAGGTTTCAGTGTATTTAGGTGAGTTTTGACGCTTTGTGGTTTGATATTGTTCACAGAAAAAGTTTCCGTGGCTGCCGCACACATTTCACGGCAGTGAAAATGTGTGCATATATGTACGCACACTTTGACGCAAAGTCAATTTTTATACATGCTGACTTGTGCGTAAAATATGGCACCACACATTTTAATGTGCACACGAACCCTTTATGCATGAGGCCCGAGATAACCTCTTCTTCATTGTTTCCCTAATTATTATTTTTTGCCTTTTTAGAATTTTGAACATTCCAAAAAACCCTAAATCCACTAGAGGGATTAATGTTTAGCCTCATGGAAATTTTGTGATTAATTTATCTCACCCAGGTAAAATTCTAAAAAATGAAATATATCTAACAATTTCAGAAATTATAAGAATTTTCCTAATTTTGTTGGTATGAGCAACTTTTAGTGTTAGGAATCTTGGAGAGAGAAGGTTCAGAGCTTTTGTACTTCATCTTCTGTTGACCCATCCTTACTTGAGACATTGCTAGTGCTTCTTCTTAGTTTTTGCTGTTGTGGACATGAGCTAGACAGCTCTTTTCAGCACAGTGTTAAAAAACAACACTTAGTCTTTCCTAAGCATGAAGTGTTTTGTGTGAAAATTCATGTTCAGTATTTTTCTAATCACCTTTAACTTTAAAAATCTTTTATACACAGTTTGAAATATGACTTTAGCAGCTGAGCCTTTCCCTTTAGGACGATTCCATTGCTGATAATCAGCTGCTGACCTTGTTGGTTTTAGGGGTTAATGAGAACTCTGCGGAGGGAGGCAACAGAACAGAACCTGCCTGCCAAGACAGGTGATTAGATTAGTCCCAATCAGTTGATAAGTGTTCAGAAGGGCTCATATGTGAGTGTTACACACTGTCTTCAGTGTCTGACTGGGGGGGAAATAAAGCCAAACTGACAAGGTGACATCAAGGCAACATCTCTGGAAATCCACAAGTAGTTTGAATTATCAACAAATTGGGAAATCTGAATTGAGTGATAGTTGGTTGATTTTCGGACAAACATCAGTCACTAAAGAATTAAATGTTCTTATTGGCTCTGTCCTCCACTGGCATTAGCTGATGAACCCAATTTAAAACAGCTGCTTCTGAAAACAAGGACAACTTTATTCTTCTTGGTAGCAGGTATTTATTTTGCTGGTCACAGCGAAATCATTTTAGAAGGATTTTGTGGAGTATTCAATGATACCTTTAAAATCCCTCCAAGACATTAGTAAATTGCAGCAAATGTGCACTGAAAGCCATTTGAGCAGTCAAGAAGAAGAACAAATATTTCTTATTGACATCTTGTTGCATTCTATTTCCACTTGAAATGAGATTTAAACCCAGAGAAATATGTTGCAAACCCAGATCAGGGTCTTTAAAAATAGCTAATTATTGTATAAATGAACATTTACATACATCCCATTCTGTTGCTACATTTTGTTTTTCTTGTGTTTTATGTAATCCTGGTGCCCCCTTCAATAACCTCCAGACAAATACAAGATCTCGCCATTATGTCTGCACTGCAGAGCTGCCAAGTCCTTAATTATGCTGTGATATTAAATTGGGTGTGGATGAATAGAGCAGGTCACACATTGGAAAGCTGGCCTTCTGCCCAGCTTCATTGTAATCATACATACAGATTTCTTTCTCCTATTGGTACATTCTGTCCTTAGTTTTACAGCATAAAACTGTAACAGTGTTATGATGTTTTTATGTCAGAACTAGTGTTATCACTGATTCATACGTGCAGAATTCATGTATTAAAGAATCATCTTCCTATTTTCAGACTGTAGCAAAATAATTGGATTTTAATCTATGCCAGATTGCAATAGATTTTTTGGGTTTAGCATTGAACTAAAAACATGTTGTCTAGTCTATGCTTTGCAAACACTTTGTCTGCACCGATGAGGATTTACTCTCTTCAGCATGACAAATGCTTAAACTAAGCCAAGTATAATAGTCACTAGATAACTTGGGGAAATTCAACTGTAACCACACACACCAACACACGCGAGTACACACACACTACTGCATCAAAGGCCAACACAAGCACTTCAAAGGATGTGACAGCGGAATGTGATTCTCCACAAAATAAACTTTATTTTCATATAGTCAGACCCACATAAGCTGTTTTGTAAACCGACACACATGGCAAGAAATATATATAGTCAGATTTATTACTTTTTTAAGCTGCTCACAACTTGTCAACTTGTTACCTGCAGACATGATGACAGCAGTACATCATGTGTATTTTGCACTTTCCCATTCTGAAAGCGCAAAATTCTAATTAAAATGTTTAAGATATGTCAGTGAGTGAGAGAGTCATTTTGAAATAGCCTTTTTGTAAAGTCCTTGTGCAGATACCTGACGGGTCTCTCTGTACAGCAAATATCTAATTCTCATCAAGTTCTAATCTGTCCTAACCTAAGAGAACCTCCATCATGGTCCTTCTGCCTCTGAGGTCTCCTCCCTCACTTTGCTCTTTCTATTCTTTTAAATATGTGGAAAGCAACAGTAAGCACAACTTCTGTACAGAAACAAAAAGGTTTTAGGTTTATTAATGAATTAGCAATGGATGCAAAATTATTAACAATAACATATTGTTAACTAGTTTAAAATGCTATTAATGAGTGAATGAATGTACTTTATTAATCCCAGATGAAAATTCACTTAGTGAATTGACTGAATGCCATGGGCTAACTTGTCATTTAGCTTAACATTATCTGCATGCACTATTAGCTTCTGAACTTACACTTTGTTTGGATGAAATGTCTGCAAAGTTCGTTGCATTTTGACTCTGGCTAAATTGTTGAAAAGTTACACAGACTGTGATACCATGCTTATATCTAACTTCAAATGTTAGCGACTGGATAAAATTTAAAACCTCAACAGAACCCATGCCTCCAGGAAGCGATGGTTTCTCAAAAGCCGAGACTCCAGACTTTCTGAATAAAGTGAAGCATTGAACAAAGGTCTAGTTTTTACTTGGCAATAACTGGTGTGGTGCAGTGAAACTGCTCTTTGAAGTGATTTGTTTCCTTCAAATGTTACTAGTCACAAGTTATTACCCACCCCTGACAAGAAAAAGTGGAGTATAAAATATTACAAATCATGAACAAATAAGATATGTTGGGAATAAATAAAGTAACTTTTGGTTCAGACTAAACATGTTTTTTGTGTAATTTCAGAGAGAACATAAAGCAGATTAGCATCACTGGATGAGGCTAAGACTCCTGAACCCACTGATTCGCTGTCTTGACTTTATTTCTTTTACTTTGAGCTTCTTTGTCCACCTTTGAGCTGATAAGAAGCCCTTCTCCCCTTCAGAAATATCTACTGTGACTCTCAACTGTAATATTTATGTGCTGTACTAACAAAAACAGAAAGACACAACATGTTATGGCATAATGGGAAGTAATTGGATCTAATGTGCAGTTGTACCTCAGCATAAATTATTTAAAGGTGTGCTACCACTCTCTCTGCAAGTGTCTGCTACAGCAGATGAGTCTAATGTAAGAAATCTTTGTTTATAGTAATCACAGCTTCACAGAGGTTTGCACATCTTTTGAAGGTTAGGATTTCATCTGTTTTCTTGGCATTTTTAAAAAAAAATATGTGGGGGGGAAAAAGTATATGTAAAAAAAAAATAGGCCTATATATATGCATTTATGTGACGAGAATGTTTTCTATCTATATATATCCATGGGTTTCCCTTTCTCTCTCTCTCTCTCTCTCTCTCTCTTCTCTCTCTCTCTCTCTCTCTCTCTCTCTCTCTCTCTCTCTCTCTCTCTCTCTCTCTGAGCTCGAGTCCTCTATAGAGACCTGGGAGCTTGAGGGTACTCCAGTATCTTGGCTGTGCCTAGTACTGCACATTTCTGGACTGAGATGTCTGATGTTGTTCCTGGGATCTGTTTTAGCCACTGCTCCAGTTTGGGGGTTTCTAGCCCCGATGACCACAGGCACCACTGTGGTCTTCACCTTCCAGGTCTTTTCCAGTTCCTCCCTGAGGCCCTGGTATTTCTCCAGTTTCTCATGCTCCTTTTTCCTGATGTTGTAGTCACTTGGTATAGCTCATCCACCACAACGGCTTTCCTCTGTTCTTTATCCACCACCACAATGTCCGGTTGGTTCGCCATTACCATCTTGTCTGTCTGGATCTGGAAGTCCCACAGGATCTTAGATCGGTCGTTCTCCACCACCTTTTGGGGTGTTCCCCACTTGATCTCGGGGCTCAGGGGCCTCCTTGCACAACCTACACCTTGGGTCTTGTCTAGTGTGGTAGATCTGAGCGTCTATTGCTCTGGTGTTTAGGGCCTGTTCCTGTGCAGCCAGGATGAGAGCCTCTGTGCTGTCCTTGAGTCCAGGTTTTTCCAGCCATTGGTAGGATTTCCTGATATCAGCCACTTCAGTTATTTGTCGGTGGTACATCCCATGTAGGGGCTTGTCCTCCCATGATGGAACCTTCAGCACCTCGTCCTCTGCTCCCCATTGTCTGATACATTTGCTGAAGACATTGTCTGTTGAGGCTTTGTCCTTGATGTATTTATGGATCTTGGATGTTTCATCCTGGACAGTGGCTCTCACACTCACTAGTCCTCTGCCTCCTTCCTGACGGCTCGTGTACAGTCTCAGGGTGCTGGATTTGGGGTGGAACCCTCCATGCATGGTGTGACGGGCTCCTGTCACTGCTTTGAATGAATCTTTGTTTAATTGCTGTTTTCTTCTTACAGTTGTTGGCTGGGAAGAGTTTAAACGGATCAAGCCCCACCCACCAGGGGAGCGAGGAAGTTTGAAGGAGCTCCTGGCTGGTGGCGTGTCTCCAAGCCTCGCTCCGCTCCATCGATGCTATTTTTTGTTTAACCTCCCTTTTGTGTTGTCAGGTCTGAGGATCGTTGGCCAAGCCGAGGTTTTACCGGTTTTTGTTTGTAGAGCGAGTGATCCGGCAAGGCAGGGTGAGGGGAGCGGCCCGAATCCGACGGCCAACTGCTGGCTGGTTTGCGAATGCTCCCACTCTTTTTTTTCATTTCGCCACGATTCCCCAGTACCTTTATGTCCAGCCACGGATTGAATAAAACCCTTTGTTTTATGTAACTTGGTCTGGACTCCTTATGTTTGTGTGCCCTGCGCGGGCCGTAATCTTGTTCTTACCATTGAGCTCCCTTCTCAGGACTTGCCTTATTCGTTGGAGGTATTTGGCTGTGGCTCCTTTCCTTGTGACCTCATCAAGGTTGCCATTTGCTTGTGGTATTCCCAGGTACTTCTAACTTGTATATATATTACCTCTACGGAAGAGTATTAATAAGGTCATATAATAACCAGCAGCCCTCTCCTGTTCATAATTTCAGAATGAAAAATTTGTAGCTGACTTATTTCAAAATTAATTATCTCTGTTAGGGTATATAATGTCTAGTCAAACTTCATTTAATTTGATAAAAAGAGAACTAATGGGAGAAGAAGCAGATAAACGAGTTGTAGTCTGAGCTGTTGCTCGGTAAAGGCTGAAAGAAAAAAAACTAGTGAGTGTACAGAATGTCTGAGAAGGTTTCAGATATATTATGCTGCAGATGAGAAAAAGCCTTGAGTTAAGTACTTAGAAGTAGAACCATATGATTTAATGGTACAAGTTACAAAATTTTGCATTCTGCTATCTTCTCATTTTTTAATTTTTTTTTTATAGAAATGGCATTCAGAAGTAAATATTGTAGATCTGCTTTAATGTTAGTCAATGCAGGTCAATGCAGAAATGCTTTAAAGATCCCAACGGGAAATGAAAGGTTGCGGTAATTCATGTTAATCTAATATTCTTCAGAGTTATTGTTGACGCTGTATGCAGGAGGAAGTTAGCGGTCTGCATTACAGTGAATTTTAAGAATCCTCTGACTGAAGACACTCTGTTTTTCTGACACAGTCTTATTAAGAGGATTGTCAGGGTTGTCCATAATCTTCTTGATTTTACGAAGAATCCTTCTCCTTCTGATCAGAACCAGAACAGAAGCAGATCAGAAGCAGAACAGAACTGGCCTTCTTTATCAGGTTGTTTAGTCTTTTTAGGTCCCTGGTTCTGATGCTGCTGCCCCAACAGAAATTAAATGTTGAATGATTGAAGTGTTGTTTTAAATATTAACGATTAGGTGCTTTGCCTAAAGTCACATCAACTGACTGGACAGGAAGCTGGAGTCAAAGCCCAAACGTTCTAATTGCAAGAAGGTCATCACTACAACCACCTGGCTGCAGAATGACTATATGTGTGGCAGGGATGGCTTAAGCCAGTGGTCCCCAAACTACGGCCCGCCTCCACATTTGGTCCGGCCCCCTGAACAATACCAGAGAGCATTTAGATATTTTTTCATTTAACGTATTTTCTGGACTATGAGCCGTTTATATGTGGATTTTTCTTCAACCACCAGGGGGCTCTTTAGCAGGAAGTGAATCATTGGAAGTCTCGTTTACTTGGGCGCCAACATTGAGCCCACAAGCAGCAAAATGAGTAAGAAACAGATCAAATGTATTTGGAAAGTTTCTTTGCAAAGAGGAAAAGGCCCAGAGAAGAGACAGGAGAATGGATTTATGCTGGACTGGTAGTTGAGACACACATTACAAGCCGCTTTGCATAACATGCGGCGATCGGCTGCTAATGAGGCAATGAAGCTACAAATTGGTTGCCATGTAGAGACCAAGCAGGTTGTGGATATAAGCAACATTTCAGGTGTCATGGACTCATCACTCCCTGATGGAACCGTCAGGTTGCAGAGAAACAAGCTCAGGGCTCCGTTAATCATTATCGTAAATTAAAATTTTCACGAAACTAAAAGGTTTTGTGCCGCTTCTATATTATTTAGAAGGGATATATTAAACGTTACCATAGCGACCAGAGTCAGAGCGTTTGGGGCAAGATTTAAGAATTGGGCCGATTCTCCAAACCTCTGTGACCACAGAGCTGATAAAAGTCCAACAGGTTCGTGTGTCCAAGGCAGGAGCAACACGAACCGATTCCAGTCACGAACATCCCAATTCCAGAGGATAATTCATAAAACCCCCAACATAGCGGGAGTTTAGAACAACCAAACACAGATGACGATGTAGAATCAATAGTGATAGTTTGTGGAGTCATTTTAAGAAAATAAAGACGTAACAAAAAGAAAAGGCGGTGGATAAAAGACGACGGGAGCAGCCGCTCTGTTTGGAGGTGAATATGTTTTTTCATAGTTAATATTTTTAACTGAATAAACATAATAATGACCTTTAGATTTAATAATAAACATTTCCACATATCGTCTCTGATATTCACCAGACTCACAGTTGCGCGATATCTCAGCTGTTTGGGATTCTCCTCTGTTCTGACGTCACCGTGGTTTCTGATTGGCTACCTGTCACATTCAACAGGTTGGATTCTTGTTCCCAGTCAGGGAAAAAAACCCACAGGCTGCGATAAAAAGGGCCAAGACAATCCAAATAGGGCCTATTCAGTATTTAGTGGGAACACCAACATGCAGAAGCCTCATCTGACTGTTCCTCCCTAATAAAAGGTTGGAACCACTGATTTAGCACATGTAGCAACACGAAGGATCAGCCGTAACCGTAACTTACTGTTACAGTTACGGTTCGGAAACTACCGTAATAAGTTTAGTTAAATCAAAACTTGGCAACATTTTCTCTTTCAACCGTAATAAATGTGATATTCAATTGACTTTTTATGACTCAGATTTTGGGTGTCCGCCTCGCTCTGCTGCTACTGCATCGTTGTGGAAAACCTGGAGCGGCAGAGAAATCTGAGACTTAAGTGTGTATGTTTATAGTCCAGTTTATAGTCCAGTGCGGCTCATAGTTCGGAAAATACAGACTATAATCCTTCCTGGATTGTTTAGAACCCAGAGAGGGTTGGTTATTATTTATTTAATTAATAGTGTAAGAGCCAAAAATGTCAGTTTGTAACATTGTTTATTATTGTGTATGCTGTTTTCATATTTTAGATAATTTGTTAAGATTCCATTTCATTATGGTTTGTTTTTGTAGAAAAGCCCCACCTAATGGACGTAATTGAAATTATGCGGAAGTGCTGTGTCACTTCAGTTTATGAAAGGAAGTTGAATGTGGCGCATTCGGCTGAGCTCTACACAGTTTTTTGACCGTTACGTTACTTTACATGTGGAATGCTGTGCAAGATCAAAGAATCATCTGTAACATCTGCTCAAAGAAAAGTCAGACTTTGTATGGATGTTCTAAGTACTTCTTTAATTCACTGAAAGATGCACAAAGGCATATCGTGGGACAGAAACGCGTCAACTGAGAGCTAAGCTAATGAAGGTTAACGAAAGAAAACGGAAGACTGTTAAATAATATAGTGGCTTACAGTGAACCGAATAAGCAGCCACTACAAATAGTGTTATTTCCCGACTTGTTCTGTGAAGAACCTAGATAATGTTATTTGATTGTGCCTTTTGGAAAACAATATATTTTTATATTTAGGCACTCCTCCAATTGTTACACTTTTTCTGTTACAAACTGCCTCCGGCCCCCAACCAGAGAAGGAAAACGTTATGTGGGCCTCACAGGAAAAAGTCTGGGGACCACTGGCTTAAGCTATTGCATATGTGTACTTCTACTCATTATTCTAAATCCAGTAACTGGTGCTTTTAGTCATTGTCTCTAATGAGACCATGAAAAGTGTTTCTACCTCATTCTGTCCTAAAGAAACTAAAACACATGAACAGGACACAGACTTTTCTGTATGAAGCTGCATGTACTCTAACACAGTGGCCCCCAAACCCCAGTCTGTGGACCAATTGGTACGGGGCCACGCAATAAATAATTATTTATTTTCGTTTTATGTATTATTTAAGTCTGGAGCATCTTTTATTTTGAAAATCCTTTAACCGGATTCTCTCGGTTACTTGCGGGCCAACATTGAGCAAAATGAGTAAGAAACAGATCAGATGTCTTTGGAAAGATTTTTTGCAAAGGGGAAAGGCCCAGAGAAGAATTTTCCAAGTCTTGACCAGTCCGCGGTAATAAAAAGGTTGGGACCACTGCTTTAACACACCCACACACACACACACGCATACACACACACCTACACACACACACACACACACACACGCACACACAGAATAACAGTGTGCTCAAAGATGATGCACTCGGTATCTACTCACTATAGGCTTATAGACCACAACTGTTTTATTTGGGATGCTGTGTTGGATATTAGCTTAAAATTTCAGGGCCACTTGTCTGTTTGTGTATGTGTAGGTGCGCATGTGTATATGTGTGTGTGTCAGCACACAAGAGACACCAATAGATGCTTCAGCACCTTTAGATGCACAGCAGCTGTCAATAACTCATCACTTCCTTCATTAAGCTTATTGGCATTCTATCAACTCTAATGCGTGTGTGTTCCTCTGTTCTTGCTTGGTTTGTGATTTTTGTGCTATTTTTGTTTGTTCAAGGCCCATTTAACTTCCAAGCTGTTTTGTGTGTGTTTGATAAAGCCCACGCAAACAAAATCTAACACCCAGGGATAAGTCTTGGTTTGCAGCCAATGTGGGTGGGGCTTAGGGGGTCCATGCTGACAGGTAAAAGCAAAAGTGATGGATAGTATGGAGTTGATGGAGGCAGAGGAGACAGTTGATTAAGAGACCATCAGTAAACACTAAGAGAGAGACAAGAGAGATGAGGGTGAAGAATGTATAGAACAAAGTGATGAAGAAGAGGCAGATGCATTGCCTTGAAAATCTGTTCATATTACTTCTACTTTTTCACATTGGCACATTACAACCACAAGCTTTAAAATTTGATGTGACCTACTCACTGATGGGAAACTCAGGACAGGCTGTTTGAGTTATGTCTCTGCTACATCTAGAAGCAGACATGTACGGCCATTCTTCCAAAACAACTTAAGATCAGTAAAATTATCAACTATTTTTTTTCCAAATCTTTCAATAGATTCTCATTTGGATACAGCTCTGGACTTTGACTAGGTGACTAAATTCTTTGATGTAAACATGGTGGAAATTGTAGGATCATTTTCCTAAATTGACTTCAGTTTCCTAATCTATTAGAGTCTTTAGCCTGTAATAGGATTCCAGGATTCCCGTTTTTAGCTTCCTCCATCATCCCATCAATGATGACAGTTTCTTTGATCCTGCATAAGAAATGCATCCCCACAGCATATTGCTGTCACCATCCTGTAGGGAGGGTTTCCTCCTGAACTGTGCGTGAGTGCAGCCACGGAGGAAACGAGCTCAGTCAGTGTTGGTAGACAGTCATGACCTTGGAGGTTTGTTGTCATGCTCTTTCAATTTTTGAACATCATCACAAAAAAATTCCTCTGCGACATGTTGATTGTGGGTTTCTGAATACATTCGCTGTCTTTCTTGAAATTAATTCAACTTTGAGTTGTAATATGATATAATGTGAATAATTTTATTGAAATTCAATTTAATAGAGATATTTATGGTAATACTTATTTATATTAATACGCTTTAATGATTATTTAATATTTCACCTATAGGTGACCATCCCAAATTAGTATTGTTGTTTTTTGTATTTTTTCATTATTCCTAGTTGTTCCCGAAACTTTTCTTGCTAAACTAGTGAGCTGAGTTGGGTTGTAACTAGTTACATTTACTCAATTACATTTACTTGTGTTTTTTATGTACTTTTAGGAGTATTTTACTACCCTGTACTTTTATTTTTACTTGAGTCATTTTGTTATAAAGCATCTTTGTATTCTCTACCAACTGAATGAAAGTCAAACATGTTTCCACCAAAAATCCCCAGACTGAGACGCATATTTACAGTTTTTACTAAAGTTCCATAAATTGTTTTATTGACAGAAATTGCTTTGGAAACATTTTCTTTTAACTGATTTTGTTATTTTGTGTTTCTTAAATGAATTATTTTCATTTTGGTCCTTAAAATATGAACATTACCATTTTATAGTTTGTTCCGGCTAATGATGTAATTTTTAAATATATTAAATGATTGATAATTTGATCAGTTACCCAGTACTTGAGCAGACTTTTTACTGGAATACAAATTTTTGGGTACTCTGCCCACCTCTGCTAACGAGTTAGTATTTAGATTTATTTATATCCAATATGTCCTTTCAGCAACTCAGTTTGCTTCATTACCAAACTGTTGTATTTAACTTAAAAAGTGCCTAATCCATTCCCTGTGGAAGACATGTGAGGTCAAATATTTCTCTGACATCTCAGCAGCCGTCTGGTCGATCCACCAGGCGAAAGGCAGGACACGCCCTGGACCGGCTGCCACTTCATTACTCAGAGACGACAAACTGCTCAGTGACTAAGCTCAAAGTAGAGTCCCCACTTATTTTAGCAGTGTGTTTTCAGATGGTGGGGGGGAACCAGGGAATTCTGGTGTGTATGGGGAGGACAGACGCTTCTTAAGACAGTTTCAGGCTTCAATTCTGCCAAGACAGAAGTTATTTAGTGATATAGATACAACCAACTTTATATCACACAGCCTAGCTTTGTATGTACTTATTAGGGTCGGAAATTTAATGCATTAATTTCAATTTTAATGCAGTTAATCTCATTTTTATTCTTTTTTTTTTGTTATACCTATGCTCCAAACCTTTGTATTGTCTTGATTTTGATAAGCCTGTAAATCTGACACACATACAACATCGGCAAACAATGATGAAAAACATCAAAGATGCTTCTCCCTTCCCACTGGGGTTTAATTTCTACTACAAAAGCGATCTGATTGAACGCTGGAAAACACTACTGTTGTGTTCAGGTTGTTCTAGAAGTAGTTAGCCTGTCAGTGAAGCTATTCAAACCTAAAATAGCATCTCAATGCTAAACTTGTAGCATCAGCACTCCCTAATGTCAGTATCTACAGTCCACATTTCTGTAGAAGTTCCTTGAATAACCAGGATTTCTTGAAACTCTGGAAAGTTGAATGGATAAAATAGAACTTTGATCCAATAAGGTGGTTGAAGAACCTGAAGAACAGATTAAAAACAAAAAAATGTGATGTTAAGTTCATATGTCTATTTATTAGTTAAACAATTTATCAGCAAAAAGGGTTTTTGATTTAAAAATGTTTACCATCTCAAATTATTTTTTGATTAAAATGCAATTAGTTTCTTAATTACAGACCCTTTGATTCACTTGATTAAAATGTTAATCAAGACCCACAATTTGTATTTATATATCACATAAAAATCAACTAGAATTAAATTCAACAAAGTTGAATTTAATTCAAACATCAATCTTGATGAGTTACACTTCATCCCTCACTTCTAAACCTTAAATTTTTTACTGATGGGCCTTCAGCCCAGAGTGTGGCTGTGACTGGGGTTTTATTTGTTTTATTTACATGATTGCTTTGTTGTTCTTGTCAGTTTTATCTTGGGGTTTTGCTACTTCTTCCTTTAATTCTATGTTTTCTGTACTTAGGATGAATTTTTCTACAACATTTTTGTATTTTAACTTATAAAGACAGAAAAGAAAATTTAGACATAATGTTTAAACATCAGCTCTCTCTTTCATCTGTTCAATCTTTGGTGGAACTGCTGTCCCAGAGTCATTTTGGTGCCTCACTGCATCTACCCAAGTAAATGACTTAGTTGATCACACTGAACACTTACATTCTCCACATTAAAGCAAAACTTTGCAGGCTGTTGCGTCATGATTCCAGCTTCAAGCATTTCAAGTACATGTGGATTATCATGATTTATTCATGAAACCATGTTATTTGCTGTGTAAGCTAATCAAGCAATACAATAAGTCAAAAGATAGACAATGTTAAATAACTGCTGAATGCATCCAGTTGATTGGATGAATGGGCTCTTTTAGTTATTCCTAGAATAAAAGCAGCGATGTGTTTACCAGTGATCAGATTTACTTAATAATCCAACATTGTTCTTGTCTTTGCTTTTTGGTAATGAACATGCATGAACCTAATTAGCTGTTGAATTTAGGGATGCGAAGCAGTCTGTGCACCAGAGACCAACCCTTCTGCATCCTTGCATTTCCTTTTGCTTGTGCTGTTAAAATGAAGATCAAACAATGTGTAAAAAAAAAAAGAAAACAGCTGTGAGAGTCCATCACCCAACTCTCAGTGGATACGGATTGGTTTTGTGAAAATAGCCCTTGTAGGGGTATTGTTTGTAAGCTCATTTGTCCAGTTTTTACTGTGTAGTGACAAAGACCTCCTTGGGCTACACAAGTCATATTATCAGGGGCCCAAACTCAGCAACTCCGGCCATTTTACAATGTCTGAAAATTTGCAGTCCCAACACAAGTCAAGGCTTTCCTTCATGGGCGAAAGCTGACACTTTCTAAGAGCTTTGAGTTTTTGAGGATGAATCACAAGGAAAATGGGCAGACACTGCAGGTACTACCCTGCGTGCACACAAATAAAAAGAAAGAAATAGAATAGAAAATATTGATGAAAAAAAGTAAGAATACAATACATGTATATGACTTGGTAAAGAAAAATATCAAAATGTTTCTCTGTTAGCTTACTGTTGTTGGTCTGTGTCCTGGACATGACCAAGGTTTATTTCTCACTGAGATTTTTTATACTATAACAGCTGCTGCCTGATCCAATAGTGAAAAGGTCAAATTGTGATTGACTAACCTTTCTGACATATGTAGCTGTTGGAATGTTCAGGGCAGAGCTCTCTGTCAGTTGGACTCGAGAAGGTTGCATATAGCACTAACTCACCAACAAAAATGTTGCAATTAATTTTCCATGAACATCTGTCTGCATTTGTCTCACATAGTGCTGAAACACACTGGCTGCTGTGATGGTGGAGGCTGCAGCAGTGTGTCGCTCCACGTCTCATTGAAACAGTCATGCAGGGAATGACTGTACTAACGTACTCAGATGCTTATCTGAATATGTTAGTGAACTAAAATTGTTGCTGAGGTAAAACCTAAACTTCGATAAATCCATTCTATTTTTTCCTCTCTTTCCCAAAAACTACTTTAAACGAGAAACATGTGGGATCAAAATAAAGTACAGACAGTATAAAACAATATATAAACACAAGTATAGGTATCATAGAACATCTAAATAACGTCTAAATTAAATTAGTCCTTAGGGTTGTAGTCTTTCAAGAGCAGATATAATTTAAAATTAAGTTAGTGCTTCAGCATTAGTTTTCACTAAATACAGTGTTTGTGTAGTGCTTTAGCACTACACAATGCTGTGCTAAACAACAAACATTGGCAGAACTAATGTTGTTAGTGTTTTAGGGTTAGTGCTAACATTTTAGTTAGTGGTGGCCAACACTGGAAATAATCAACTTATTGTACAGTCATGGCCAAAGGTTTTGAGAATGATTCAAATGTTAATTTTTACAAAGTCTACTGCTTCAGTTTTTATAATGGCAATTTGCATATACTCCAGAATGTTATAGAGAGGGATCAGCTAAACAGCAATTATTTGCAAAGTCAATATTTGCCTAGAAAATTAACTTTATCCCCCAAAACACATTTCAACTTCATTGCAGCCCTGCCTTAAAAGGACCAACTAACATTGTTTCAGTGATTGCTGCATTAACACAAGTGTGGGTGTTAATGAGGACAGGGCTGGAGATCAATCTGTCATGATCAAGTAAGAATGACACCACTGGACACTTTAAAAAGAAGTTGGTGCTTGGCATCATTGTTTCTCTTCTGTGAACCATGGTTATCTCTAAAGAAATGCATGCAGTTATCATTGCACTGCACAAAAATGGCCTAACAGGGAAGAGTATCACAACTAGAAAGAGTCAACAATCTATTGCATCATCAAGAACTTCAAGGAGAGAGGTTCCATTGTTGGGCTCCAGGGCGCCCAAGAAAGACCAGCAAGCGCCAGGACCATCTCTTAAAAGTGTTTCAGCTGTGGGATCGGGCTACCAGCAGTGCAGAGCTTGCTCAGGAATGGCAGCAGGCAGGTGTGAGTGCATCTGCACGCACTGTGAGGCGGAGACTAGTCTCAAGGAGGGCAGCAAAGAAGGAAAAACATCAGGGACAGACTGATATTCTGCAAAAGGTACCGGGAGTGAACTGCTGAGGACTGGGGTAAAGTCATTTTCTCTGATGAATCCCCTTTCCGATTGTTTGGGACATCTGGAAAACAGCTTGTTTGGAGAAGACGAGGTGAGCTCTACCATCAGTCTTGTCTCATGCCAACTGTAAAGCATCCTGAAACCATTCATGTGTGGGGTTGCTTCTCAGCCAAGGGAGTCGGCTCTCTCACAGTCTTGCCTAAAAACACAATCCTCCGAGAGCAACTTCTCCCAACCATCCAAGAGCAGTTTGGTGATGAACAATGCCTTTTCCAGCATGATGGAGCACCTTGCCATAAAGCAAAGGTGATAACTAACTAGCTCAGGGAACAAAACATGGAGATTTTGAGTCCATGGCCTGGAAACTCCCCAGATCTTAATTCCATTAAAAATTGTGGTCAATCATCAAGAGACGGATGGACAAACAAAAACCTAGGAATTCTGGGAAAATGCAAGCATTGATTGTGCAAGAATGGACTGCATGCTATCAGTCAGGATTTGGTCCAGAAGGTGATTGAGAGCAAGCCAGGGAGAATTGCAGGGGTCCTGGAGAAGAGGGGTCAACACTGCAAATATTGACTTGCTGCATTAACTCATTCTGTCAATAAAAGGTTTTGTTACTCATAATATGATTGCAATTGTATTTCTGTATGTGATGAAAACATCTGACATGCACACATGAAAACCAGAGGGCAGCAGATCATGTGAAAATACAATATTTGTGTCATTCTCAAAACTTTTGACCATGACTGTACATGTTCACAAGCCCTGCTTGAGATTTGCAGTGACATTTGCCCTTTTTAAAAGGTACAATGGCAAATTGAGATCTGTTGACCTGAAAGGCCTTAACAAATGATTCCCCTTTCTTTATATATCCATGAATACTTCCCAAAGCATGTGAAAATGTTAAAAATTTACTCTCAGATTTACATTTTACCAAAACAATAGCAAAATGATGCAATGCAGGGGGAAACAGCTGTTTATGTTTCGGTCTAAAACATTTTGATGTTCAACAGAAGGTGAGATGGAAACAGAGGAGGTAAGACTTGAGGTAGAAGGAAAAATAAAAACGATAGAGGCAGTTGAGTAGATGAGGAAGAAAAGGAGAGACAGACGAGAAACATGAGAGGATCCCCCTATCTCCCACCTTCACTCCCCTCCCAGCACAGCTGGGCCTGCTGTCATGTCTGCCTGTCACATGGGATTTGGCTAGAAATACTGGTTCTCTCTGTCTTCTCCAAACAGAAAATAGGCCACATCCTCTTCAACACAGCCACTGCATGGCACTCTTTCACACCAGGACATAATGCACTACGAAAACATCATCACACAACGTAAATGAGAATTATTCACTTCAGATGAATGAAACCAGAAACCATTAAGTTGGATGTGGCTGCTCTTTATACACAGGAGTTTAAATAAATGGTCACTTTTTAACAGTGAAATGTTGAAACAATCGTTATGTAGATATACTGCGTATACAAATATAATGAAATTTAGTTATGATACATTTTACTTATAGCAAGCAAGTGACAATGAGCCAATGAAAAGAATGTGTTTTTTTTTTGTGAATTTGGATCATCCCTTCTATTACCAGGGGATTAACTGCTCCCCAATTTTTAGTTGGGAAAACACAATCAAGATTTTCTTTGCAAGTCTTTTGGACCCAATATTTTTTTTTCTCACTACAGACAAATTTATAAATTTTTTAGAAATACTGATGTGTTTTTTAACCAGCAACTGAAAATAAAATATTAGAAATAATTTTGCTACCTTCCTTCATCTCTGATCAAACTCAAACCCAGTAGATATGGCTCAATTGGGGACCAAAACTGCAACATAATTATATTTTCAGCTGACATGGTTCACTTTCTCGTTGCACTGCATCAAATGAACTAAACCCTTCTAACAATATGTTCTCCCCTCTTGACTGTGGGGGCACTGCACCAAGATCATCTGAAGGAAACAACATGAAAACCTCTGACCAAGACATGAGTGCAACTTCCTTCAAAAACTGAGTGGCATCAGATTTTAGCAGTTGTATGATTTCTCTTTTGTCTTCAGCAAAAGACCACAAGCTCTTTCTCCCACTAGCTCTGGAGACACGCGTTTGTCTTGGTTGTATTTACCTAGAATGCCATGCATTGTAGTCTGCTTCCTGGAGCTGTGGCTGGTCTGCTTGGCATTCACATATTTATTCAAACTGCACCACTGTTCAATTCAAGACCTATCTTAGTAAATGGACCAGAGTTCCTTTGTACTACGCATCAGCACCTTCCCAAACAAAACTCTGCTTTGTTTTTAGGCAAACAAAGCAGAGTTTGATTAAAGCAGCCTAACCAGGTCTGGTGTAAACGCACTCTAAACCCTAATGATGGAAGGTGAGAATGCGTGTAATGTTTTTAGGGACAGACATCTCCCAGCACAATAGCAGTACTAAAAGATCTGACATCTTTGAGTAATTGTAGTCATGAAATCCTCTGAATGTTAATCTCTTGCACTGTTGAAAGAGATTAACATGGGGTGTCACATGTGTGTGCACTTGTGTGCTGTTGAGAGAGAGAATCTAATGAAGGAATGATGATTAACAAGGTAGCAGATCTTGAGAAGGAAAGGTGGCTATGGGGAGAGATGACAGGAGCCAGAGGAATGAGAAGAGGATGGACAAAGTGGAGAGGTGGACAGCAGGCAAGAGAGCATCTCATTCAGCCAAATGACACTTAGAAGCTCCCATTTTCTGATCTTAATATTTATTTCTCTGCAGTGACCTGCTTGATGGTGCATCAAGTCTTAATGAAACAGAAAGTTTGGTCAGAAGAGACGGGGTATGATTTTTTGATACTCATAAGGAATGCTGCCAGATCTGGAGCAATTTAATCCCTTTCAAACTCTAACTACTGGTCACTTTTTATTACTTTATCATGTTTCACGTTTTCATCACCAATTTTATCTAACTGTTCCTCACCATCACTTTATAAAAATCCCAGAGCCAAATTTGATGAAACTTGGCAGTCAAATGATCAGATATGTGCAAAAAGACTAAGTTAGACAAATCTACTTATTATATGAAGCAGTATATCTTTGTATGCAGTAGAGACACAATGCAATTGTGTGACAAAGGTTCATGCACATGAATTGTGAACATTGGCATTATTAATCCTCTTTAGGTCTGTCAGGGTTCCTACACAGAATCTGATTGGAGAATTTTCCAGGCCTTAATGAAAAAGGAAGCATTGAAAATATTTAGCTTTTCAAAGTTTATCCCTGTTCTGTATTGATTAAAGTTTCTATCCAACAACCCTTTAGTCAGTTTGTCAGTCCATTGATCCATACATCCATACCAGAGGTCTTTTTTGTTGTCTTTTTAGACATTTTTGTTGCCCATCATTTTTACTGACAGCATAAAAAAGTATGTCATGTACTATTTGTACCTGTCAAATCAGACTCGTATTAACATAAGCTATTCAGTCACATTTTTTATGCAGTTTAGTCAATATTACAATGAACAATGAATCCAGATCCCATCGCACATAAAACAAATGAATGCATCTAACTTTTTGTCTGTGAGTAATTGTGGTCCAAGCCTCCATGGGGCCCTAAGCAAAATGTGGTTTTGAGGCCCTCTAGTTCTGCCAACTATGTGGACTGACTGCAATCAGCAGTCCGATCATTAGATTATTCACACACCTGCTATAAACTGATTGCACAGCAAATCCAGCAGGCCCAGATTAACACTGTCAGATTTGATTTCAACACTTTAAAAGTGTCTATATGGGTCCACACCAGAAAGTGTTAAACTAACTCTTTTTGGAGAGTTGGTCCCTTAACTCTTACAAAGTGTCAGATATCAAATCTGCTGGAGTTAATCATTTAACACTTGCTAACACTAATTCAGTGTTAGATCTTAATGTTAACTCTGAGTATTTTTTTTACTTCATAAGAGTTATTTGTAATTAATATTAAATAGGTATTTTATTGTTTGAACTTTTAAAAATTCTTTGGAAAATAAACATTTAATAAAGAGGCAATAATTTTCTCAAATGCATTTATTTCAAAATATGCACCATAATTACAAAACATATTACAATGTGGAATAATGTGCATGTTTCACATGTTACTTTCATTGACATATTGTTATCAAAAGGTCTAACATATCAGCTGTGCAATACAAAATGCAGTAATGCTTAATACATTTTTCTTCAATTACAATTGCATGAAATTGTTCAAAGTACAAGGTGGAGAAAGTAAAGCAAGCAGTTCATGTAATATGATAGAGTAAATTTTCTTTTAACAGGTAGATTGCCAGATATTACAGTACAGAACAGACCAACCTGATATTCAGATCCATAATTTCTTATCCAGTTTTTGTTTCTGTTGATAAGAGTCAGTTCCTCTCTGCCCTCCACCAGAGAGATGTCCACTCACTAGAGAGATGTCCACTCACTAACAGATTGTCTTCAGGTTGTTGGGCTGTTCGTGATGTTTGGTCGGAGACACCAACCTGCTCCTCTACTGCATTAGACAGTCTTCAGTCTCTGAGTAGGACAGCCAGTGTTGGTCTCTGGATCATAAACAAAAAACAACAATGAGGTGTCAGGAACGGTGGTTGTAGGTGGTGAGGAGAGACGCTGAGACCCAGGTATGATGATGAAAATGGTGAATTTATTGTAGCTCACAGTCCAAACAAGCAGGCAGCGCGGCAGAGCGGGAAACACAGAGGCTCAGCACCGGTAGCAACAGACTTAAAACTGGACTGACACGAAGAGCTTAGCAGACCAGGACTTTACAGTTCAACTGGACGAGCTAACACGTACGTTTGACAGGACCCAACGAGGAACAGAGACAACAGGGGAGACTAAATACACAAGAGGTAATCAAGAGAACGAGACACAGCTGGGAAACAATTAACGGGGAAGACGCAGAAAAGGACTCACAGGGAACAGGACTACACAGAGAACTCAAAAATAAACACAGAAACACAGATCATGACATGAGGAATGGAAAGAAGGAATACATTTTACTACAACTCTGACAACAATTACATTACAGAAATGTAGAGTTTCAGAAATATTAACACTTACATAATCATTTTTGGAGCTTGAATCTTCAAAGAATCCATGGAGGATCAGGAGGAGGTTAGGCTGACGACTGGCGATTCATCCTCAACCAGACTGGTTCTAATATACACAAAAAGGCAATGAAAGGATTAAAACATGCTGCAAAACGTATATAAGAAGACACAGCAGTGGGAATAATGCTCTCAACGTGAAAAAGGCTTTTACATTTTTTCAAAGGAAAACAATCGATCAGAAAGGTTAATAAATTTGACCAATATGCATGTAAACATTCACTATCATGAAAAAACAAACTCCAGATTATTACGGATCTGTTCAAGTTAGTTAATAATTTGATTAAATGTTCACCGGCTCGATTTTTCCAACATTTATACTCGGTAACATTCGGCATGCTAAGCTAAACATGCTAACACCGAGCCGTGTGGCGAACGTGACTGTCATACAGGTTGAACTCAACTCAAAATAATAGTTATAAACCATCTCAGAAAAAAAAGACTTACCAAGTACAGTAAATAACTCGAACATATGGAAAGTAAATAGTCCTGAAATGTCTTGGTTTCTGTCGCTTCGCTTCTTCGGTGGGAATCTGTGATTCTGGGTGGAGTCAGTGAATTAACTCCTTCAGTGTTAGAGCCGCTGGTGGAGTTCAGAGTTCAGAAGTAAAGAGTTATTTATTCTATTTTAACACCTATAGATTTGATACGGAAACACTTTTAACTGTTTTAACACTGGGTTTTAACAACTAATAATACACACCTCAGACTTGCATAAACAGAATGTGACTCTATTAGAGTAAAATTAACTCTGCTTTTGGATGAAGTCTACTAACAAAACATTTAACACTTTTGAATTTGCTGTGTGCATCTCTGGCAGTGCAGTTTACATTATATACATGCATAATATAGGATACATTTATTCGCCAACTGATTTATCAACCAGTTGATTTCTGAGCACCGATTTCCTTAATTTTGGAGGATCGGGATCAGCTGCTACTTGCATGTGAAGCTGATCTTATCCCTTAATTTTATCTTCGTCAGCAAAGGTTTAAAAATCAGTCTCTGTCCTCTTCTGCTCCACAGTGAGAGGTTTGACTGACAGACCGGCCCACCAGGTCAGGTCTGCATATTTGCAGTTAACAATATTCACTCCACTGTTGCAACTCAGTGACTTTCTTGCTATATTTAGCAAAATTCAGAAAAAAAAAGATTAATATTAGCCAAAATCAAAATCAGCAGGTCAGGCTTTTTACACACATATTCATGACATTCTTTGATTAAATTAACTTTTCTTAAGTGAGTCTTTCTCCCCTGGAATGTGGATTGGTACTGGATTGATTCTATGTCTTGAAATAATTTTAACAGAAGGTTCAGATAAGTTGATGTAAAAATAATATTTGTTTTAGCCACAAAATGATCATGCTCAGCAGCAGCAAACAAAATATCCCCAACTACAGCATAGAGTAGCTCATTAATGTAGCAGCTATGTAGTCTGACGTAAAAATATTTTGCTAGACAATGTCAAACATTGAGAAGTTTTAATTATTATTATCAAAGTTATCAAACACGGCGCTTTGAAGCCAAAATACCTCAGAAATATACAGAGCCAAGCAGGAGAATCAACTCATTTAAAGTTTAAACTCAGTTTCACACAAGCACAAAGACCCTAGCATAAATGTTTGGCTGTTGAACTGGACCGTTCAAGCTAATTTTCTATTAGCAGCTTTACTTATCTGTTACATTACATTACCAAGGCACATTAAAACAAACCTCTTGGCTTTTTTCTATTCTTTCACTTTCTTTTCTCCCTCCCTGGAGGACAAGTCATTTTTTGAGACATTGTTTTGCTTACTTAACTTCTGACGAAGCTTTGGACGTTGCACATCATATTACCGGCGAAGCGTGCGGTACCTATCGCAACCACCAGGGCACCACTGTTTTATATCAATAAAATAATATTTTCTATATGTAGTAAAAACAAATCACTTAATAGTGAAATTGTGTGTTTTTGATATTATAATGACAGAAATTATTACTAAAAAAAAAACAGCTCCACTGAGGGGGCCTTTAATGGCCTTGGGGCCGTAAGTGGCTACTTAGTTTGCTTATGCCTTGGGCCAGCCCTGGTGGTTTTGCTTCCCCAAAACGGACAGATGTTCTATCTGCTGTGCCCCTCCAGAGCGCCGCTCTTCTTCTGGGAGGGTATTGTCCTCACCCTCCGTGTGTTAAAACCGCCTTGTGAGTTAACTTTAATTCTTTGCAGCAGTGGAGCTGCTACAAAGAACATGTAGAACATGCATGCACTGCGCATGTTGTGGTCTTAACTTCTGAATCTTTATTTATTTCTTCAAGATAAACTGCTGTATCCTCTGTTTAGAGTATAAATTGATTAAATGGCTTAAATCACTAAACATTGAAGCCACTCTTTTTGTTTGGTGGAAATTCAATTATATTATTAATTCAAATTTTACCACTTCAAAATACACACCACTTTGGAATAATCCTGATCTCAAATTAAATATAAAACTCCTCTTGTTTAGCTTGTGGGTCACTAAATACCCACACATTTTTAACATATTTTTGATATAATAAACTCCTTTCATTTTCAGAATGAATTAAACAATATAAACTTGATGATACTCAATTTTTAGAATACATTCAATGAAAATCTCTTAAAGTAAATATGACTTGGAATAAGTTAGGTTTGTGCATTATAGAACCTAATGCACAAATTACAGAACTAATTAAAATTGCATCTCGAAAGAAAATTCAGTCAGTATTCAAAATGTTAAACAGGATTGATTCAACAATATCCATACCTACATCAAAATGGCAAATAGATCTGAATATAAACCCAGACTGTAACTTCTGGATTAAAATTTGCAATAATACCTCATATATGACAAAAATCTCTAATCTTCAATATAAAGTACTTCACAAAGTCCACTACATAACTCAAAGCATGCATAAAATTGGTTTGGCTCAGTCTGAATTGTGCAGAAATTGTTCACAAAACACCTGTGATACCTTCATGCTTTATGGTTATGTAAGGCTGTTCAACAATTCTGGATTCTCTCCAGCAAGTTAGGCAAACAAAGACATTGTCACCATGTCTTTGTTTATTGGGAGACACCACCAACATTATAAATGATATTCAGAAAGGATTTTTTTTATTGATTGATTTTAGTTGCCTCTGCGATGAACTCTTTGCGTAAAGTCTAAAATGTCTGCCTATGTGCACCAGTCAAGGGTGTTAATTATAACATGTCAAATGAGAAACTGGCTAAATTTTTTTCCAGTTGTCTTAAAAAAATATTCTCAGTAGAACTCAAGTCAGTAGTAGGGGAATAAAGACTCCTCTATAACCTCCATTTACCAGCATAACAGCATGGCTACAGCAGACATCCTGAAAGGTGCTGTGTGATGCTGATGGGGGTTGGGGGGACAAACTTGTGAAACCAGCCTAGCATGAAAGTTCATGGTTGGAGGCAACATGACCGAAGGCAGTCAAGGAAGTCTGGCTATGCTGAAGTGCGGGTGCATACAGCATAACCAATATGCTTGTTATGCATGTAGAAGCATGCATGTAGATGTGTTTGCTTTGATGTACTTCTGTGTTGACTCACTTGACATCTTTGCATGACAGCGAGGATAGAGAGGTGGAGTAGCATGACCATTTTTGGTGTTTTGCCTGGGACAGAAAAGGAAAGAGCAATACTTCAAAGCACTCTGTTAGCTGAAGAGAAAATGTTTTTTGGGTTAATGGCATTTCTTGCTATGCAAATATTATATCCAATACTCTCTCTGCTTTGAAGGATGTAAAATAATCCAACCTAGTGAGAACAATAAAGAGAGGGTAATGGAACCAGTTTGATGCAGCCATTAGTTCCAGTTGGCGATCATCCTGCGTGTCGCTTCATGTGTCTTTCTGGCAATCGTTCACATCACTGGAAATTCTCTCAGGGATCACAGTGACATGTGCATTTGTTTGGACTGGTGTGTCAGTCAGTTAACATGTAACAATGTAGGAGTACGAGGTACCAGCTGTGAATCTGTGCGCTGTATTTGGCTGATGACAAATTAATAATTGAATGTATTGAAAGGTACAGTAGTGGAAAACCTCTGAGTGAAGGAGTTGCTCTATATGAGACACAGTGATTCATTTTAGCGATTATTTTCTTTCTCTCCTCAACCAGGAGAAGAAAGATCCAAGCAAGACCTCCTGGATATGAAATTGAACCTGAAGACTTTGTTTTCTTTATCTGCTGTTTACATGTGGAAAGAATTTTAATTGTCCTGTGCTAATGTTCTGCAGCACCAAGGAACATAAAGTGCAAGAAATTAATTATGCTGCAGTGGACTGTAGTGAAATATTTTCTTTATTATTCTGACAGCTCTAGCTAACAGGTGAACCATACACAAGGTATGGAAACACACAGACAAGCACTTTCTACACAGCATTTAAACATTGTTGGTTGCTCTAGGTTGCAAAGGTGTTGGGTTTCCCTTATGTGACATTTGCATCTTTCAACCAGTTGGCATGGGGAAAAATAGATATATACTGATGATTTTGTTAATCTCAAGGTGTAAATGGCCTTCAGGGTTTTCAAAGTAGGCCTTTAATATAAACCAGCAATAAAATATCATATAGCCTCACACCAGAAGGCATATAACCTTATTGAGAAAGATTTACAGCGCTGGTCAAAACTCCCAAATTCTCTTCGAGCCCGCGTGTCGTAATCAAAATGGATATCCTCCCACGTGTTAACTTTTACTCCTCAATGATTCCTTTTGCACCACCAAGAGGTTACTGGGACAAGCTTCACTCTCTCATATCTAAATTCATTTGGAATGGGAAGAAACCTCGTTTGAAATTGAGAACACTTCTACGAGATAAAACACTTGGGAGCTCGGGTCTACCGAATTTTAAGATGTAATTTTGGTCCTTTATGCTCCGACCTTTGCTTGTATGGTTGAATCCTGAGGTCTCAGTTTCTTGGAAACCAATTGAAGAAAATATATCCAAACCATACAGGCTGAGGACTTGATATATTCTAAGATACCTCCTAATGAGGCTAAATCACAATTAGGACCCATAATTTCTTCTCTTCTTAGAACCTGTCATTTAATGCTGAATCTTACAAACACCAACCTGAAATGGCATAAACACTCTCCTGTATTTAATAACTTTTCTATCCTCATTGGAATCAAACCTTTTTCATTCCCTAGGTGGAGGGATAAGGGTGTCAATGTCCTCCAAAATCTTATGAACAATGATGGCATACGTTCTTTTAGTGACCTACAATCTGCATATAATTTACCGAGTTCTACTTCTTTCTTTTATTTACAGCTCAGATCGGCCATGAAAGCATATGGGGTTCCATGGGGTGGGCCTCTCCCACCACATCCCTACAAGAACTTCTTGCCTCACGGGATGAGACACGTGGCGTTGTTTCTAAATTATATAAATTTATTTCAGATCCTTGTGCCAGACTCCCTGTTGAAATTATATGGGAGAGGGATCTTTCCTTTATGGGAGATATAGAAATCTGCTGGGATACAGTATGGGAGAACCTCCACAACACATCTAAAAACCCTGACCATCAGCTTATTCATTTTAAATTTATTCATAGAATGTACTTGACACCCAGGAAACGTCATGCTATGAAAATTATTACATCTCCTATTTGTGACCTGTGTACACTTAAGACTCCAGGTTCTTTTATGCACATGTATTGGGATTGTCCCAGTGTGGCTGCTTTCTGGAGGCAAATTTCCACTACGTTGAGTGATTTGCTTAAAGCTGACATTCGATTATCACCATCTTTGTTCCTTCTTAATGACGATTCTACTTTAGAACTTTCTTCTCAACAGCTATGGGCAGGCCTCACTGCAGCAATGAAGATGTTGGCTCTACGATGGCAACCACCACACTTATTGCCTTGGCGACAATGGGCCAACTCCTTCCTAGATATTGTTATGATGGAGAGGTCAGTGGCCAGGATGCACTCAGCCAGTCAAAAACCAATTAGAGCTTGGGATGCAGCTTATTTTTGACCAGAGAAAGAGTACAACATAATTCTATATAATCTTTCAATATGTAACTGTAAGTGATGATTTACTCTTTGCAACTCTCCACTTCCATATTTTATTATAATTTCGAGATCCTTGGGAACAGGGTAGGGGGTCGCCATGGGGTTGTGGGTTGGGGGGTGAGGGGATCACACTGCCTTTTCTATTTCCATGTTGTATCCCATCTAATGTAACTATACTGTAATGTACATGTTGTTGTGGATGTAAAACAACTAAAATAAAAACATTTGATCAAAAAAAAAAACTGCAATAAAATAAATAAAACTCGTGTTGCGTTCAGATGCGGTTTGAGAGTCAGGAGCGTCTCTATGTGGATGTGTGTCTAGAGCGCGTTGAAAAGTCTCAGCACATTTTGCACACAGAGAAGATGACTCCCTCAGTTCATATGGTTCTCAACAGAGCCCTGACAATTTAGTTTGTCAGTGGAGTATGCATTTCAGGGTTTCCCCCAGTGCATTATAGGCATGGCGGCCGCCATGCCTAGCTACCCCTGCCACCAGGCCTAGCGTTTCAGCTGTTTGGGATTCCCCTTGGTAATTTCCCCTCAGAAAGCAGGCGGTGGTCCGCGCTTTCTGATTGGCTGGCGTTAAGTCCTCCCATTGGACCCTGTATTTATAACACGAATTACACCATAATGTGAATTACGCTATGCATCAGTGACATATCTATTTAGGGCAATAAATAACTGTGTTTGATGATGTTCTAAGATATAAAACTAAGATCTGAATGTTGGATCAGGGCCCGCTGCCTGAGCTGGAACTGGGCTTGACCTGTACCATCTGTGTTGATTCATCTAATAAATGTCCAGAGAGAATGTTTATTAGACATCAATAAGAATAAACACGTAATGCTTTTGAACATTAAGAGTGGAGTTTTTTCAGGTGAACATCTAATAACTGAAGCATGAAGGCTTCACTAGGCTGGACTTGCGTACCTGGATCTTCTTAGATGAGTGAAATGGATAGATGACGGATAGATAGATGCTATGTAATTTTGTAACTTTATTTAGCAAAGTTATTAGCAAATAGCCAGACTAAACCCCAGCTACTGAAGAACATAGTAAGCTCTCATTTTAACTGTCTAATTCTGTGGTCCCCAAACTACGGCCCGCCTCAGGAGTATGAAAGACGTGAAAATAATTAACTATACTACATTAAGAAATTGTATTTAAGCCTTGGTGCTACATGAAGCTGATTTTGAAACAAAGCAAGTTAAAAACAATATTTTGTATTGTTTATATACTGTATATATATGTATACTGCCACCCCTGAAAAAGTCCCTGCCACCCTCTTGCCACCCCATAAATATATTTCTAGATCCGCCCCTGCCGCCTCCACATTTGGTCCGGCCTCCTGAACAATACCAGAGAGCATTCAGAGTTTTTTTTTTCATTTACCGTATTTTCCGGACTATAAGACGTTTATATGTAGATTTTTCTTCAACCACCAGGGGGCTCTTTAGCAGGAAGTGAATCATTGGAAGTCTCGGTTACTTGCGCGCCAACTTTGAGCCCACAAGCAGCAAAATGAGTAAGAAACATATCAGATGTCTTTGGAAAGTTTCTTTTTCAAAGGGGAAAATGCCCTGTAGCGGCTAAAATCCTATATTTTAGGCTACTGGTGGTAGTTGTAAGGCGTTGGTTTTACGTGCGCTCAATTAAGACTCAGGATGCCAATCTTCCGTTTGACATAAAATAAAGTAATTTATTTTCTGTACAGAGTCCATTGTTTTACTGTTTCCCTTAAGATCCACATAAATTCCACATACATCTAAATCAAGCACAGTAGAAAACTGTTTGCCTCTACCTATTAACAACACCTGAACAGAATCATGGTTGACCTTAAATAACCCATCCCCCATCAGACACTCAGAACTCAAAATTAAATACGCCCCCTGGTGGCGAAACCCAAGAAAGGATAAATGGCTCCTACAGCCCAGAGAAGAGACAGGAGGATGGATTTATCCCGGACCGGTAGGTGAGTCCCACATTACAAGCTGCTCTGCGTAACATGTAAAGAAACAAGCTCAGGGCTCCCGGTAGTCATTATCATGAGTTAAAATTTTCACGAAAGTAAAATGTTCATTTTTGCGGCGCTTCTGTATATTATTTTGAAGGGATATGTACGTTACCATAGCGACCAGAGTCAGAGCGTTTGGGCAGTGGTTGAGAGGAGAGGAGTACAGCTTGTGAGTCTTAAGTCTGGTTTAGATGGAAAGATTTAAGAATTGTCGGCCAAGTCTCCAAACCTCTGCGACCACAGAGCTGATAAAAGTCCAACAGGTTCGATCGGTTCGTGTTAAGCCACAAGGCAGGAACCGAATCCAGTCATGAACATCCCGATTTCACAGGATAATCCGGTAAAAACCCCGAACATAGCGAGAATTTAGAACAACCAAACACGGATGACGATGTAGAAGCAATAGTGATAGTTTGTGGAGTCATTTTCAGAGATAAAAGACGTAACAAAAAGAAAAGGCGGTGGATGAAAGACGACAGGAGCCGCCGCTCTGTTTGCTGCACTATGATTTGGAGGTGAATATGTTTTTTCATAGTTAAAATTTTTAACTGAATAAACATAATAATGACCTTTAGATTTAATAATAAACATTTCTACATATCATCTCCGATATCCACCGGGCTCTCAGTTGCGCGATATCTCAGCTGTTTGGGATTCTCCTCTGTTCTGACGTCACCGTGGTTTCTGATTGGCTACCTGTCACATTCAACAGGTCGTATTCTCGTTCCCAGTCAGGGAAAAACCCACAGGCTGCGATAAAAGGGCCAAGACAATCCAAATAGGGCATATTCAGGATTTAGTGGGAACACCATGCAGAAGCCTCATCTGACTGTTCAGAAGTTTATTTTCTAAATTTAGACATTTTGTGCGGCCGGTTTGACCGGTTTGCGGTAATAAAAAGATTGGGACCACTGATTTAGCTCATGCTAGTAGCAACACGAAGGATCACCATCTTTACTGTTATAGTTACCGTTCAGAAACTACCGTAATAAGTTCAGTTAAATCTAAACTTGGCAACTTTTTCTTTTTCAACCGAATAAATGTGATATTCAATTGACCTGTTATGACTCAAATGTTGGGTGTCCGCCTCGCTCTGCTGCTGCTGCATCGGTGTGGAAAACCTGGAGCAGCAGAGATATCTGAGACTTATATGTGTGTTTACTGGTTTAAAAAAATAACAACAACTTTGGGATTGTGGCTTATAGTCCGGCTCATAGTTTGGAAAATACTGAATTTTTCTGTGAAGAACCCAGAGAGGGTTATTTGATTGTACTTTCTGGAAAACAATATATTTTTCCATTTAGGCACTCCTGCAATCATCACACTTTTTCTGTTACAAACTGACTCGGCCCCCCACCAGAGAAGGAAAAAGTTATGTGGCCCTCACAGGAAAAAGTTTGGGGACCACTGGTCTAATTGATTCATTTTATGTAGTTAGACTTGAAATTTATTCTTTATTTGTAAGCGGATATGGGGTTGGAAAGTAACTAGACTTTCAATCTCAATCCACAAAATGTCACTGGTTTCATTGATTACCTCAGGGAAACTTTACAAAGGTCAAACTGAATGAACATGTATGGCCTATGTTCTATATAACTGAGATTGTTACCGTTTACTTGCAATAGATAATCTTAAGCTGAAAATCATTTTTAGTTGTGTCATTTACTATAATGAGAAATGTCCACGGTTACACAAATTGAAAAAAGAAACATGACACAGCAGTGTTTCTAGAAATATGCATTGATTACTAGGTATATATGTCATTAAACTCTACAAGTTATTGTAGGAAAGAATTATGTCATCCATCCATCCATCCATCCCCATTTATTCCTTTTAGGGTCATGGTGCTGCTTCCCATTTCTATTGTAGGCAGGCGGGTACAGCCAGGAGAGGTCACCAGTTCTTCACAGGAGAAACAACCAAGCCTGCACACACTCAGTGAGACCTAACATATGAACTCCTAGCAGAAAGGATTTGAACCCACAACCCAGTACTAACAACAGTGTCACCTTGTAGCCCATTTCTTGTGGCATTTTGTTCAAAAATAATTCCTATGTTTCCTGTCATATTGCAATCTGTTTTCTTCCACTGAAAACAAAAAGCGACTCATTTATATTGCTGCTGTTTTTGCCTTCCTTTAGAAGGCAAAAACAGAAAGTTTAGAATAAACTTTGCAAATATGCACAAATACAAGAGTCAATTGTATCTCTTCTTTTCCTGTAGCCATGTCCTTTCAGTTTGGTCAGAGGGATGAACTTGTTTCCTTGTAACATCTGCTTCTCTGTCATCCATCCATACCATTGCTATGATGGTTAATTAAGAAGTTGTAGAACAGCAGACAACTCTCTGTGTTGCTGCATCTAAACTCTACAGCTATTGTGATACTGAAACAAATGACTTTGGAACCTAATTGTGTGTGGGTGTGTGTGTGCGTGTGTGTGTGCGTGTGTGTGTGTAGTGTGTGTAGGTGTGTGTGTGCTGTGTGTTTGTGTGTGTGTGTGTACTTCTCTTTAATATAGCTGCAGACTCAGGTAATTAGCAAGATCTCACTCTGTGAGTTCTCAGTCAAGAGTCAATTAGCCTGGTGGTTTGCGGACGTGGCAAATTCAGACCTTTGGTACAAGAAAATATTTGTTAGTGTGTTGTGTGTGTGTGTGTGTGTGTGTGTGTGTGTGTGTGTGTGTGTGTGTGTGTTTGTTATAGGAAACAGAAGAATTGCATTCTGAGGCACCTGGCAAGTATTAATTACATGAGAGTGAGTGAGATTAATGTGAGACTCAGAGGAAATTTGAGGATAACATGTTATTATAAATTTAAAAACTATTATTTTATATTACTGATATTGGTGCATAAGTGATAACTTAATATCACTTAATATTATTAATTATGTGTCACAATTATTATTATTATCATCATTATTATTATTATTATTATTATTATTATTATTATTATTATTATTATTATTATTATTATTATTATAGCGTTTGGAGCCCTGGGGTTTGAACTATATGAATTTGACAGCATTGCCAAATCCAAAGATCAGCTGGGCCTGAACTGGGGTGGATTCATTCACTCTCAGTAAAGCCTAGAAAGTGTTTATGGTTTCCTAAAGATACATTTGGCAACAGACTTCTGTGGTTGATGATCAAAAGCCATAAAACAGAAGAAAAGGCTAAAATGGGCAGAAATCCATCTTCACAAGTCTATTACAATTAATGATTTTATTTTTTTGTCCTTACAAATGTACACAGTAGTGGAAGACTGTAGAATGAACACACACTGATGTTAGTAAAGTTAGTAAACATGCCTTTGTTTATGATATTTTCCAATGATGTCATCAAATGGAAAAAACATATTGGGTTATTTTTTAAATTCAAAAAATGAATTTCAAGAATATAATGAAAGAAACATATTACAGAAGAAATTCCAGCAAAGCAAGCAACTTACAAAGCCAATACATGCAGTAGGTAATGTGTAGGTATGCTTCAACAGGATAAAATACTTTCTTTCACAATACTCTTTACTGTACCTTTACTGTATTTATTGTTGTTTTAATTTATTTAGTTACTCACAGTGACAAGCCAGAAATGTCACTTTAAGGGTAGTGATACTTCATAAGTAAAAGTAAAAAGTACTTTTCAGTGAAAGTACCCGTCAAAGTTCATTTTCCGAAAGTTTGCTTGAGTAAAAGTAACTAGTTTCTACCAACAGTGCCTTTGTAAAAGTAACTAAGAACAAATGTGTTGCACTGACTGCATAGTGTACTGAAACAGTTAACCTGGAAAGTCTCTTGTCATTTCTGGACATTTCTCTGCCTTTTTCTTAATATGACTTTAAACCGTAAGACTAAGAAAGTTGAAGCTTTTAATACTTTTGGAACCATATCTTTCATAATTCTAGGTTGGCCACCATACCTCCATACTTAAATACTCATTTGTAAAGTTCTTGTGTTAGTGACAGATGTGACAGTCAGTCAGTGCTGTCCTCAAACGCTTTAGGTTCATTGCATTTCTGACAATTGTCCATTTATAATGTTAGCTATTCAATATGTTTAATGTTTGTAGAATAATTTCCTCGTGTAGAAATATAGTCTCAGTAGAACTACTTTGCTCACCTCTGTCTCGGCTAATGCTAACCTCATTAGTTTATGCTAACCTTAATGAGTCACAGATTAATCTTTCAATGCCAATTTAAATGATGATTCAGGGGGTTGTTCACCTTGAAAACGACAAACTATTTTCATGGTATATTTTGTGTGTGGTCAGGGCTTCAGAGGAAATTAGGTCTTCCAATTTAGCAATTACTTTACAATGTGGTTTTTATTATTGATAAGGCTGTTGTTGTCATTCTAATCCAGGCCAGAGCTAGTTTTTAACTGATTCTATAAAAGAGCCAGTTTGACTTTCACATCCAAGTCATTTTAAATGCCTTGTAAATTAACTGTTTGGTCCTCCTCCAGTTTTCATCAGGGTTTTTGTAAAGGGTTTTTGTACTACTTATTCAAACAAATAATATGGTTTATTGTAATATCTCTGCAAATAAAGATTTAATTTCATCCTCTTTGTTTATTACCACTTAACTAACAAGCGGTGCTTGAGAACACTTCACAGATGTTCACAATGTTTTGATTGACTGCTGCTCCTCTTGGCTCCTGGTAGATGTGGTTCTTTAGTCTGATGCTGAGTTAACACGGGTTCGCCGGAGCTAAAGCAAGAGTTTGTGTTGGTGGAAACATAAAGAATCGATGCGTTATAAGCCATAGCAACAGAGCAAGTTTGGGGGAAAAGGTTTGTATGTGCTTTTACATATCAGTCTCACTGTGGTGTTGAAATTACAAAAATTTCTCATCAGTTGTGAAAACTAAATAAATGAAACTCTAGAGGTGATATCTATTCCAGGCCTTCATTTGTTCCGTCCACTGCCTCTACCACCTGTAGCGGTGCCCTCTTGGTCCTTTCCGCCTTGGCAGCTCTCAGCCTTACTTCCGTGCCTCTGTAGGTGTTGCTAATGAGCAACTTCAAACCTCATTGCCCTTACATTGCAGCCAAGGCCCACTGAAAATTGCTTTTCCTTCCGTCTCTCCAGGATGTCACCATCAAAGAATTTGCTTGCTCACTGCAGGATGCAGGTAGACCTCTTAGGCCTTTTGTGACACATTTCTTTTTTACTGAGAAGAAAAGACATATAAGTGTATGACTCCCCCATACCTTTCATTATTTTGTACTTTTTCCTATTTTCTCTACCTTATTTTCTCCAAAGATATCAAACACAGCTTGATCTTTAATATAAATGGTCAGAAATTATGTTAGGAAAGATAAAAGAATAATAATAATTTTGAAATGTTGCAAATATCTCCTGCTTAATTAGTCAGGGATTCACGCCAGTAAATTTGTCTTAGAACTCCTTACCTTCCTCTGTCTGGAATAGATTTCACTTTCAGTTTGCAGTTTGTCTATTGAACTCAAAACTGATCTCAGCTCAGCTTTCCAAGTGAAATGCAGGATGACCTAACACCACATTTGACTAGACCAATGCTGTATCTTTAATTACAAACATAATCTTCTCTAAACTTCATGTTTGGTAAGTAGCTTGAAGAGAGGTTATCAGGTAAGAAGTTTTTCTTCATTGTCCTGCTGTTAATGTTAGTTACATCATGACATGGTGCTTCTGCATCAGAAGGATTTACATTGTTGGTGATTGTACAGTTGCTCTTAAAAATCTACACGTCTCATCCCTATGTTATATGATTGCTATTTTTGTATTCTCATAGTTTGTAACTATGTGCATCACTTTGTTTCATGGAATACCATGAAACAGCAACAGAGTAACACAGTCAAACATTAATATCAATAATCTGGGTTTTTTAGCCTGTCATAACAGAAAAAAGGAACCCGAATATTTAGCTTCAAGCTAAATATTTAGCATGATAATTAAATAGTTTACAGACTACATATTTGGTTTACTAATAAAACTTCAAACTTTAGTTTGAAACTGACATTCATAAATGCATAAATGGATGCACAACATAGTGAAAATATGACTTTGAAAAATGAGCTTCCATTTTTTTTCTCTCGACAGACTAAATAACCACAGTTATTTCTGTCAATGTTTGACTGTGCAACTTTAAAAATGGAATCCCATGCTGTTTTAAGAACCTTGGATACATTTGAATTTCCACACCCTTTCCATATAAAATGTGCCATATATTCTGTATTTAGGTATACAATTGCATTAGGTCTGTTTAATGTAAAAACAACGCTGAACATCAGCAAACGAAATCCCATGCCTGCGAGTGAAATATGAGGGTATTTGTCAAGGCATGGGAGAAAGCAGAAATACGTTTTAATACCACTCAGTTTTGAGACAAAACTATTCAAATTGTTTGTGAAAAACTGTGCATTTCAATTTTCAGGATCACAGAGTCCTAGAAAAAAATTATTTCACGGCAGGAAAATGAAAATATTAGAATTGACTCTCTGGAGTCTATAGCAAATTTCAAAAGAAAATTTGAGGAGTCATTTGAGGACTATGATAACAAACAACTTTACAATATGATACAGTTTAAGAACAATTGTAAGGTAGACTGTTATAAAATATTACAAAGATTCAAGAGGTTCTTTAACAAAATGTCAGTTAAGTTTATCTACACTTATCTGAGCTGCCAATTGTATTATTGTTATTTTAATGTTGAATTATGCTATGTATGCTATACTAATGCCTGGAAAAGGTTTTGAAAAATGTATCACTGAATCATGTTTTTAAAATCAGGGTGTGTAGTTTATAGCCACTATATTTGTGGCACATAGAGACATCTTGTTGTTTTTATAACTGTTAACATTAAGGAATCTATCTGGATGCTTTGTTTGCTAAGTAACCATGTGATATATTCCCACCATGATGTATATGTATAATATGTTGTAGCTGAGGGGCATTTGTTTTGGCCGTTTAACTACTCTTCACCTTCTCTCTCTAGAGATAATCCATCCTCCATGCAGCAGCTAGCTTATCCGTTGCCACAGGCCACTAAAGCTCAAGACTTTATTACCCTGAGAGGCCATGGGAAGCATTAGTGCCTCTGCCTCATTCTATAGCTTACATTGGGGCCTAGTAGGACGTTGCCATTATTACCGAGAGAGAGCACTGAACCTTGGAGAGACGCTATGGAAACCCTTATGTTTAAATTTAGCCCTCCGTTTTATCTCTTCTTTCTCATTAGCAGCGCTGGATACTAATTGTTAATGGTTAAGTCTTTATTGCTGCAGGTCCTTTCACGTATTCTCTTGCTCTTCCTCCTTCTCTCATTCTGTCTTGCTGTTTTTCTCTCTGCTCCTTTCCAAATTACACAATGGTTGGGGCGTCTCTTTGTATGACGGTAATTAGCTTTTATGATGTTTTTATGAGCGGGTCCTTTTCACTGCCACTCTACTTGCCTTGTCGCTTTATGGCCCTGCCATCTTCTGGGCAATTAGTCTGCAGAGACGCTACCCTGCTCTGCCCACAGTCACCACCCCCCCACCTACTGCCACCAGCGTCCAGCAAAATCCATTCAAATCTCCCCTCTGTCTCTGAACTTAAGCAGCAAGAATACAACTCATCTGCTTCTAAGCTATTGTATGGGGAAATTAGTTTGTGTAGTTTCCTAAGTCCTAAACTTTAATGGGATATGTGTACAAACAACACAATTTTAGCAAAGAAATTGTTCTTGCTAAGACGTGTTTCTGTTGAAGCTAGAGTGCTTGGAATCATTGTTTTTAGACAGCAAAATCCTCCCCACTCTGAACCTGTTTAGAGCATTTGTGAAGACCGACTGCCCACACACACCACATGCTCTCACCAAATGTTATACTTCATTTAGATAAATATCACAATAAAAAAACACCTCCAAAGAACAAATGGGAACATGGAGTTATTTTTTTAAAGCAATTACCTTCTTTCTTTCTGCCTGTGGATTTTCCATGAATAGTACATCCTGTCACTGTCCACATTCAGTTTTCTTTCATGTTAATGAACTTTTTATTTCCTAAATTAAATAATTGCACAAGTGGCAGGATGTTGCTTTGAACTAAATAGCTTTTAGATCATGGTGGATAAAATGTAAAAAACAAGAGTCACTTAATTTCTCTTTGATACCTCTAATTTTACTGACTAACCAGTATTCCTTAAAATAACCTTTATTTGGTAAAAGAAACAGTAAGTTGAGAGCTTTTCCATCATGCTTTTATCATAAACAGAGAAACATTTTGTTATTGAGAAAAATGTTATGTAAAGTCAACTGTTTTGAGCGTTGCATCTTATAATAGTGCAATTTCCTCATCAAAAACATACATGGAGTGTTGCCTGATTTTTTCATGCATGTTTGAGAAATCCTTTAATCTCCCATGGCAACCATTCAGCTGTGACTATTGAAGAATTGAAGGGTGGCTTACTCTTAAATATATAATTAATAGGAAATAACACACAGAGACTTAGTTCTGCTGCTAGGCTATAAACGAGCTGGAGATTTATTACACGCCACAAATTCTCTTGCAGTTTCTTCAGTTCAATACTCAAACATCTTCCATAGTCTCATCAAAAAATCTCCCTGAAGTCTTACAACAGTTTTCCTTTATACTCTCATGTCTTCATTGGTGTGTATTGGAAAATTCCAACCAAGGGTTTGCTACCGTTGTTTTGCAGGCAGATTTTGGCGCGCTTTACACTAAGTGTGTATTGCACGACCTTTGAGATACGTGGGATTTCAGGACCAAAACATGAGACTCCAAGATTTCAACAGACCTCAACATCTGCTCATACTCAGAACTTCTGAATAGGACAATTAATCTCAAATTGTTGATCTTATCTTGCACAAACAGGCTCCTTTTGGAGTCTGTTTGGAAGGATGGGAGTCAGGTCAGGTTGACCAAGAGAGACACCAAAATCCTTTCGCAAAAACAACTCCTTAATAGTATTTTCGCTCTAACATGACAATCGACTGGTTAGACCTAGCCCCTCCTTCAAGATGATGCTCCTCCTCAGAACTGCAGCCCCCCCGCAGGACTCCCATAAGACTAGCCATCAGGAATTAGCAAAACCTGGTGGAACTGTGCATTTGCTGAGCTCATAGGAGCTACTTCTTAGTGCAACACTGGGGAAACTGTTAAAAGGTTAATAGAAGAGCCATGCTGCGATGACCTCCTTAAGGTGGAGTTTCAGAAAGAGTAGGATTTTTAAAAGACACACAGGCCCAATTTCAAGCCATTAAATTATCAAGTCAAATTAAATTTAAGTCGTACACTGTGTACACAATTAGGCAAGTTTTAGTTTTTACCATATTATCCGTTTTATGCATATTTCCCAACTCCAAGCAGTACAAATTTGAATACCTATTGAATATAAACATATCAGCTGATGTGTATTTGTTTAATGAGGGAGGACATCAACACCCTATCTATTGTAGTTAGTTATTAGACATAATAACTACACCTAATAAGTGTGCGTAGTTATTAGGCAGCTTCTTTTCCTCAGGCAACATGGGTCTAAAAGAAATTTAAGTGACTCTGAAAAATCCAAAGTTATAAAAAGTCTTTCAGAGGGATGCATCTCTCTTGAAATTGCTAAGATATTGGGCAGATCACAGAACCATCAAATGTTTTGCTGCAAATAGTCAACGAGGTCGCAAGAAAAAAAGACGCAAGTTAACTGATAAAGATTTAAGAAGAATCAAACATGAAGCTACCAGGAACCCATTATCTCCCAGTGCTGTCATATTCCAGAACTGCAACCTGGAGCACCCCGAAGTGCAAGATGTTAAGAGCTCAGTGACATGGCCAAGGTAAGGAAGGCTGAAACCCGACTACCACTGAACAAGACACATAAGTTGAAACGTCAAGACTGGACCAAAACAGATCTGGTCTGGTATTATTAAAGATGAGGTAGTTGGACCTTTTCAGGTTGAAGATGGTCTCAAAATCAACTCTTGAACCTATTGCCAGGTTTTAGAAGACACTTTCTTCAAGCAGTGTTACAGAAAAATGTCTGAATCCTTCAAGAAGACCATGATTTGTATGCAGGACAATGCTCCATCACATGCATCAAAGTGCTCCTCTATGTGGCTAATCAGTAAAGACCTTAAAGATGAATGAATAATAAAGTGACTCCCTTCCTCACCAGACCTAAACCCCATTGAGAACATGTGGGCTCTTCTTAATCGGGAGATTTACAGAGAGGCAGTTCACATCTCTGAACAGTGTCTGGAAGGCTGCTGCATTAAAAATTGATTGTCAAGAGAAACCGGCAAAACTGTTATTGAAAAGAAGAGTGGCTATATTGGTCACTGATTAATTTTTTTAAATGTCAGAAATATTTGTCAGTTTTGAGTTGCACGTTTATTATTCTCACTTTAACAAGACAAGAAACAAGTGAGATAGGAAAAGTTTGAGTTTTAATTCAGTTCCATAATAATTCTGTACATTATTAGTTGCCCAATAATCATGCACACATAGATATTGTCCTAAGAAAGCCAAAATCTCAGTTTGGCTTTCTGAAATATTCAAGTTTGAGAGGTTATTAACATTTTGGACTGACTGAGTGCTCCAATGACCTCCACAGTCACCACACCTCAAAACAAAGATGCTGCTTTGGTGACATGTTGGAACATTAGACTCACATCACGGATATAATCTGGTACAGCTAGAAGTGTCATAACAAATGGATGGTGAGCCTCTGTACTTAACAGTGACTCTTCTCCATTTCTTTTCCTCTCCCATGACTAAAACCTTCATGTTGGTTGCTTACAAACCCCATAAAGACATTTATAGCTTTTGTCAACTGCATCTATTTTTGCAGTGCTTTGATTCAGAAGATGACATCATGATATCTGAGAGGTGTCAGTGTCATCCTTAAAAAGCAGCTTTGTGTAGAGGGTTATGTAATCATGAGAACACATTAGAGATGCTGGTTGCCTGAATTTAATGACACCTGATGGAGTGGGAAGGGTTAAGCATGTAAGTCTTTTTCTCATCAACTATTCTGATGTCACTGCTCCTATAAGAATGACAACTTTAAACCCAGGGGACGATTCAACCTCCTGGGATCTATTGGTTCTTTCATCACATAACTTTGGTCTTTCCTTCTTAGCTGAGATATTGATCTACAGCTTAGGCAATTAGTCTGAGCAGGTCCTGCGTATGCTGTCCTCCGATGCACTCCTTCCTTCTAAAGCTCCTAGAAAGCACCAAAGCAGAAGCTCTCCATGCTGGTAACTTAGGTTTCTTCAATTCAATATGATATAGATTCCATCTTCTATTCTACAAACGCAACCAAAATAATAATAATAAAACAATAAGATAAATTTAACATTTTGCTGTTTTTTTTAAATTCTTTATTCTAAATTCAGTCACACTGCCAGTCAGTGGTACATTAAAACAAAATCCAATTCAAACTCAAAATCTCCTGAAAGGTAAGGTATTTTTGTATAATTGCAGCTTTCAGTTGTCTTTGGTTGTGTGCTTGTGTTTATTCACACATGCACATGCACGCACACGCCACACACACACACGCACTCAAACAAATCATGTCAGACCACTCAAGGCACTCTCCTGCCATCAGGAACAACTGGGGGTCTTGTGTGTGGACAAGACTAAGCGGTTATCAAACAACCCTGTGATTAGCAGCCACCTGCTTTGGCACCTGAGCCACAGACACCCCATTTATTTCTCCAGACCCTTAACAAACACAGCAGAATCACATCCATTTTAGCTGTTTTGATCAAGATAGAAAGAAAAACATTGACTGAAGTAGATATAAACCATTTTTTATCTATATATTTTCTCAATCTTTTTATTTTACAGTTTTAACAGTGAATTACAATTAGCCAGTACTCTGGGGTCAGCTCATAACACACATTTTTGTTTTTTCTCTTTTATGTTATTTTTTCATTTTTTTTTTCTGGCAGTGAAGACCGAGCCTTCTACTATCATGAAATATGATATTCACCACTAGTAAGGATTGAAAAAAAACACTGTTTTCTCCAGATATTGACAATGTCACAGTATCAAATTTGACAACATGGAGAAAATTGAGATTCAAAATTTCTGTGAGATACATCTTTCTTTTTAGCCTAGTTTGGCAGTATGAGGGAATCCAGATATTAACTAATTGATGTTGGGTCACTGGGTCATGATTGGTAACTAGAAAATCCTTTTTCTACCAAATCAGATGCTGTTAATGTTGAGTCCATGCTTGTAAGATTTCTGCCCTTTGTCTGGTTACGTTCACTCAATGCTCCAGCTGAATGCCTGGTGCCTCAGCACCTGTCTGTAATACTGTCACTTTAGCTGTGATACCACCGCTCATTCCCTCGGGTGCTGTTCTAATGCTGCCAGTTTCTTGTAAATTCAGTTATTTACATACCGAGCTCTGGTCTGAATTTGTTTGAAAATTTTTTCTTGACCAAATCCCTTTGGGTACTCAGTTTGGTGTGTATTTGTTTTTGTTAGTGGCAAAAGGGTAAACCTTAAACTGTCACATTCTGGCATGATTACTGTTGGGCCTGCACAATCAAGATGTCACTCAAAGGGAATCTCTTTGACAACATGAAATGGGCTGAAAGGTCTAAAAAAACAACAACACGTTAGGCTTATAGTGACATACTGATTTGTTAAAAGGGTTAAGATCTTAGAAAGAAAGAAAAGAAAAACAATATATTTATTAAGAAATCCAGAACAACCGTTCATACATAGAGGTGAGTTAAAGTACCCCAAAATTGTACTCCTATCTTAAAGAAATTTTTTTTGCTTATTTGAAAGATTCTGGTAGTTATGGCTCACAGTGCAAACATACAGTACAGACCAAAAGTTTGGACACACCTTTTCATTCAAAGAGTTTTCTTCATTTTCATGAATATAAAAATTGTAGATTCACACTGAAAGCATCAAAATTATGAATTAACACATGTGGAATTATATACTTAACAAAAATGTGTGAAACAACTGAAAATATGTCTTATATTCTTCAAAGTAGCCACATTTTGCTTTGATTATTGCTTCGCACACTCTTGGCATTCTCTTGATGAGCTTAAAGAGGTCGTCACCTGAAATGGTCTTCCAACAGTCCTGAAGACGTTCCCAGAGAGGCTTAGCAGTTTTTGGCCCTTTTGCCTTCACTCTGCGGTCCAGCTCACCCCAAACCATCTCGATTGGATTCAGGTCCGGTGACTGTGGAGGCCAGGTCATCTGGCGCAACACCCCATCACTCTCCTTCTTGGTCAAATAACCCTTTCACAGCCTGGAGGTGTGTTTGAGGTCATTGTCCTGTTGAAAAATAAATGATGATCCAACTAAAAGCAAACTGGATGGAGTAGCATGTCACTGCAAGATGCTGTGGTAGCCATGCTGGTTCAGTATGCCTTCAATTTTGAATAAATCCCCAACAGTGTCACCAGCAAAACACCCCCAAAACCATCAAACCTCCTCCTCTATGCTTCACAGTGGGAACCAGGCAAGTAGAGCCAATCCGTTCACCTTTTCTGCGTCGCACAAAGACACCAGGGTTAGGGTTCTTCAGTACAAAGAAAATATATATAATATATCAATATGCGGTTCAGGTTAACGTACAAAAAAAAATATATATATAAACTCACATTGGAAACAAACTGAAATGGAAGCTCTAAGTAAATAATAAAGAAATGATCACAAACCAGAAGCACAAAGTCCAAACAACTATAGATCATAACATAATTTAACCAACTCTTTTTTCTCTATTTACGGTCACTGAAAGTAATTTATCTTTAATTGTTCAATATTTGGTTGCCGATGTTAAAGAATTAAGAATTTTACCCCTCGCCTAATCAAACTGACACAATTTAAAGCTGAGGGGTATTTAGCACTTCACTTATTATTACTAAGTTAAACAGTACCAGAGTAGAAAAAAATCTTTGAAAATAGTCCACTAATGAAGCCTTTGCAGTGATGATTGTTTTCCTGCTCGGAGCAGAGTTGCTGAAATCTAATTGTGTCTAAGCGATAATGAATTGATTCTTGGTCACCTGAATAAGCAGAGCTTTAATAAGAGGCGACAAGGACGATGGGTCCTGATTTAACTGTTCCTTCAATGCAAGCAGGGATAAGTCATCAGTAAACACAGCTTAGAACAAAATACTGCTTTGATGATGTCTGATTTCAGTTTATTATACTGAAGATGGAGACACTTCAGGAAACATTTCATCTGAATTACACTGCACCTCAAAAGAATGCTGTTATTGAGGACCTGTTGTTAAAGGTCAGGTCTGTGCACCTGGTGATGGGACTGTGTAAACCTCTGTTTTTTTCTATATGTTGCTCTCTTGTGTATCTTTTCTAGGCACTTACGGTACAGTTAAGTGTGGTTTTTCCTGCTCACAGCCTTTACTTTTAGATCCATCACACCTGTGCCTTCTGGTCTGAAAGAAGCAATTGAAGTGTACATCAGGAGACTCATAAAGAAGTGCCACAAAACTTTAGTGGAAACTGTGTCTGTCAATGGAATGGTCGCTTATATATCTGAGCGTCAAGATGTAGAGCTTTTACCAAAACCTCTTCAGTGCACATTATAAAAGAAAAGGTAAAGATTTCCTAAACAACCCAGGCTTGAGACAAAGACTATCAGGAGCATTGAGCTTTAGAGACATAGCTGAGAGGAAGACAACTGTTTAGTGTTCGGCACAGAGCCTGTCATGCTGTTTGTGAGCCGAGGCAATTCCCTAAAGGCCCAAAGAGCTCTTATCTACTGTTCACTTTGAAGATGATTTCTCTTTGTGTTTGTTTCTCAAAGAACATGAACATTGCTCCTCTTGGTATGTTGTTCAGTTTAACGTCTGTTTGCCACTACGCTGGATATACACTATCACCTTAGTTACCATTAGATTTTCAGCAGTTTCATATCAAAGGATTTTAAACTTGAGTGAGCAAAAATGTCGCTGTTTTACATGACACAGTTCCATTCAATTCTGGTTCCTAATATAGTCCACAATCACAATAAAAATCACCTCCAGCCAAAAATCACTTTCAATTCAAATTGAATAAGACGGGCCCAGTTCAATTTGAATTCTTTCAATTAGCCATATTCAATCTTAAGCAAAGATAATCCAATCAGCCAAAGATACTTTACTTCCGAATCTTCACTCCAAACTGCTTACAATTCAGTTCTATCAAAATAACAATAATATTAGATTTGATAATTCATAAAATGCTAGAAAGAAAAAAAAGGTTGTACTGAATATCTGGATTGACATCCTGAGCATGTACTGTGACCTTTAGAAGTACCAGAAAGATGATTACTGAAAGATTTGTCTCCCATTTGAAGTTTAGACACCCTGGGATTAAAGATGCTCAGATCTGGTTTTTTTGCTGCCGATTCCGATAACGATCACCCATGAGGCCGATCTCTGCCGATCACTGATCTTTCCCGATCACTTGGACTGGTTGTTAATTTTTCACGTTAGGTATAAATGATACTATGTGATCTTCCAAAATGGAAAAATTATCTGGCAATAAATTCACCTAATTTAGACATAAACATGCACAATATTTGTAGGCACAATAGAGCAGGTACTCAGTCAAAAGGACAACTGAAAAACCTGCAATCAGTAAGACAATATTAACAGTAAGGTCTCTCAAAAGCCTACATTATATATGAACCAACTAAATCACATAACACTGCCTACATCAAATAATGTCAAATATAAAAGGAAACATTCATTCAATGTTAAACACCGGTTGCATCAAAATAAACAATCCTGAGTTACTAAATCAAAACTTCCTGAGAACATGGGCTGTTTTGTTCTGGTTCTGATTGGTTGGTTCTGACTAAGCTGAGGAATTCTGTAGAACACATAAGGAGGCAGAAGAGATTCATTATTTTTTCAGAGATTATCCGTCTTATGTTAGGACATAGCAAACATTTTAATACATATGCAAAATATTTTGTCTGTTTAACTTGCATGCTGCAGCATTAAGCAAACCTTCTGTGTCAGAGTTGACTGCGGGGTGAACTCTGACACAGAGTTGTTGGACACAGAGTTGTCTCGTTGTTGGACCGCTGCTATGCGGTCCAACAACGAGACAACTCTGTGTCCAACAAACAGCAGGACCAGCGTCTTACACCACCAGCTCGTTGATTTAAATTATTTTTCAGGATATTTGTTTAGCTTTCTGACCGTGATGCTAATCCCGGGTGAGTGTTGGTGCTGCTACCTGCTGTCTGTTCGCTTTTTTACTGCAGTAAATGGTAAAATGTACTGAACTTGTATAGCGCTTTATCCAATCATTTTTGACCACTCAAAGTGCTTTACACTAGAGTTACATTCGCCCATTCACACTCACAAACGCTCACATTTATACACCGATTCGCAGATCGGCAGGCAATTTGGGGTTAAGTGCCTCTTGCCCAAGGGCACATTGACACATGGCACTGGAAACTGGAATCGACCCTACAACCTTCTGATCGCAAGACGACTACCCACACAGCCACAGTCGCCCCGCAATGAACCTCGATGTAGCAAAACTCTGTTAAGTAGCCTACTGGTTTTTTAATGTCAGACTCGTTGCGTTGCTTCACGCGCTTCAACCCCGAATTTTCCGCCGCAACACGCAAACATCCCCACACCGCATCGCTTATGATTTGTTGCGGTGCTCTTGCATAATGTGAAGGAAAGAGGAGATGACTTCACACGCAGGCTGCGAAGTGAGATACAGATAGTCGGTTTTGGTGAGACCATGAACGGAGATCACCGATCAGACACTTTTTCATGAAAATCTGCCGAATTTGATCGGTGGCCGATCAATCGGCAGATCTCTACCTGGGATCTAAACGTAAGCCATAATTGATGGAATTTAAAATTATTAATTTAATATTTCTTGGTCTTGGACATTTGTATGTTTTGCTTTTTTTGTACAATTTTGATGTACATACTATTTATAGAATTTATTCAGGCTTTGTATTTATCCTTGGGAGTTTTTGGTAGGGGGTCTTTCAAGTGCTTAGCGATCTGTGTCTTTTTACCATGCTGTGAACTATTAACTTGCATCAATAGCATGCTGAAACAAATAATTAACACAATTTTGTAATTGATTATTTGTTAACTGGAGCCATTTATTGAAAGAGCAACATATTAATAGAATGCATGACCTTTCTTTCAAGATGAAAACTTTCTTTGTCTCTAAATCTGTTCAACCCAGAGGTCTTCAACTTAATTCTGTAATAATAATAATAATAATAATAATAATAATAATAATATAATAATAATAATAAAACACCCATAAGCACCTCTTGCTAGCCAGTTATGAATTGGTTAATCAAAAAATAATCAGCAAGTCAACCGTACACTGTGTTGATGTTAGTCAAGCAGACAAATGATCAAGTGTCCACTCAAGGAATACTGGTGCTGTGTTTTTGCATGCTCTTCCATACTTCTAATATTGCATAAAATAAGCTTAAGTAGTTAAAAAAGACGTGCCAATTTTTCAGTTGTCAGGATAATCAACTCATTTAAAAAAAAAAAATCAACTCAAGCCCTACTAATGCGGCTCCTGAAAGTCATGCCATTGAAATCTTATAAATAATATTTCTATTCCTTTTTGTGGAATGCTCTTAATTTTTATTTCTGAATGGACTCTAAAGTACTGGGAACAAATTAGCAACCATTTGACTGGAGATTCATTTTGTTAGCGCCGCTGTATGTAACTCTTAAGTTTGCAGCATGTGCCTACATAACTGAATATGACACTGTAGAATCAGCAAATGACAGCATATTGGTTTGCTACATTGAAGTGCTTGAAGTGTAGCCAACTACCTCAAAGCTAGTTACCAAGCTAAACACTGTAGCTGTGTCCCTTGGCAGCTCATACACATACCAGTGGTGGGTTAATTCATCTCAACTCCATCCTTACGTTGGTCATAATAAGACGTAAATACCTTCCAGCTTGCATTGTTGTCCACTTGATTACAGTTTTTTTGTTGTAAATTTTATCATCTGCACTACCCGCGCCCCAGATTGTTTTGACCTCACTGGCTGAGTCCACAGACAGATACAATACAACTAAATTTCAGAGGGGGCTCCAATCACACATCAGACTACAAACTAGACTAGACTACAGGCTAGGAGCAAAAGAGCTTTATTTTTTGGTAATACTCGAGAATGAAAGCTGGCTGATACTTCATCTCTCAGGAACCACAAGAACAAAAACTACAAGAGAGACTAAAGAAGTCCCTTTAGTCTTTCTCCAGCTCTTAGTCATTGAGTGCAGACCTGCTACCTTGTAGTAGGTACAACTAACAAATGGTGTAGCAATATTTGTTGGTCAAATAACCTATGATATGAAATTTTTCACCACTACATTACATATTGTTGTTATTCTATAGATGTCTTCAGGCTTCTTGTTTAATGTAGCCATCATCTAACACACTGAAAAGTGGGTGTTTAATCTGCTGCTGTCACCTTAAAAGATACGTGGGTTGTACACTTTTCGAACTCCAAACGATCCGCCTCCGATGTGTCAACTTGTCTGGCTCAGCACTTAAGACAAATTAGTGTTTAAATGCAAAATGATGCATTCCATCTAATGCAATCAATACATATGGCACAACGTCGAGAGGAAAATCTGACAATACACAAGCATGTCCGTCTATCTGTCGTCTGTCTGTCTGTCTATTGGCTTGCATAACAGTTGTGATTAAGGTTGTTGTGTAGGGATTCTCTGGGGGATTCAGGAAGGTTCTTCAGGGTAACTAATGGTGGTGTGTGGGTAAGTGTGTGCACAAATGCTGGCATTCTACACTGTGGTGGCAGCAGGGACCCAGCATTCCCATGCATGACACGTCCTAGGGCAATTGCTGTGGCGATTTACCCTCTGCTCTGTTGCCGTGGTGACTGAGTCACTAAGAAGGAGGAAGTGTGTGTGTAAGGGAAGGGATAAGACAAGAACCCTTGTTACTTAAAGATGATGGCTCTCTGTCTCTCCATTCTGTGTCTCATTTTCATCTTCTTCTGCACCCAATCACATCTTCCCTGTTTCTTTTTTCCTTTTCTCCAATATTTCCACTCTGGCTTTTACTTTAACTTTTTCTCCTTTTTTTTAAACTTTTTTATCTTGAACCTGCTGTTGCAGTTTTTCCTTCCTTCCCTTCACAGTTGTTAGCACGTTCAGTTTGTGTGACATGCCTTTGTGCTTTTTGCCTCTTTGCTCCTGTGAGCACTATGACCCATTTTAAGGTTTGCACAGACAGAGGCGCACAACATTAACAGCATTATGGTCGGATACAGCATGGCGGTTATTGTCTCCTTCAGCCACATGTCGAGGTTTTTGTCTGCCTCGACAAGCGGCACAAAAAATTAAAAGCTGGATAACACTCTGACACCGCTCTTAACTGAATGGATGAAGCCTAATACACTGCTTAGTGCGTTATTAAAGGTATGAATTAGGAGCTGGAGAAAAGAGAGTTGTGCTCTAAATCCTCAAGGCTTGGGAGGCTTAAGGTGTGAAGGGAGAGGTATGAAATGAATGCAAGTGAAGGTGTGTATACATGAGTCAGAAACCGTTCTGAGAATAGGACTGGCAGAAGAAATAAGAGAGAACATTTCTTAAAAATGTGTCTGCTGTTGTTTTGTTGAGTAAATTTTCTAATGAATATCCTGTATTAATTTGTAATATCCTGTGCCTATTTATATTTTTAAAATGTTGGCATTGAGGCTCAGTCACTTCCCTATTAATGAACTTACATAAGGTAATTCAGCACCAGAGAGAGTGACTTACCAAAAGAAATAAAAAACAAGAACACAGAATAAGAAGTGAATGTTGGGACAGCAGGATGTGGTGATGATTCCAGAATCTGCATTGGTTAACGAAATAATGCTGGAACATTTGTTGGATGCCATACCAATTAAACATACGAGAAATCTTCCTGAAGAACACAATGTAAAAGGCTGTACCCCTGCAAGAAACACACCTGGACAGCTGCATTTTCGACTAGTTTCTAAATCCATCAATTGAAAGTAGATCTGTTGATGATGGTCTATTGTTCAATCCCTCCCATTTATTGTGAAATCAACAGATCCCTGCCTTTTTTAAAAACTACTATATAATTGTGAAATTATAGTACATTTTTCTCCAAAATTGTCACCTCTGGGCTCAAGTGACTATTAGCTTTCACCTGCAGGTGGCAGTGTTTTTTCTACTACACTCCTGCCTCAGCCTTGATGTCAAGTTGTAGATCCAGTCCCAATACTCAGCTGCACCCTTTGCTCCTCAATGAAATGTAGACTCAGTCGAAGTAAACATACAGGTTTGAATGCGCAGGTTACAACCAGCAAAAATTTGAGAATTGGGAAGAACGACTGTGTCAAAACTTTGACTTCCAAATTGGTGGAGCTGGTCACTGTTGAGGCATTTGTGCTGCTACAAAGTACAACTACAACTTAAAATATTGATTCTAATTTTACAGCAAAGGCATTTTTGCTTCCCAAAATCATTGCTGAATATATTTGACAGTTCAAATGTATTTTGTTATGACATATTGAATACAGATCAAAATTCCATGTATTGTAATCACACATGTTCAGTAGAGGAAACAAAAATTATTTCAATACTTTACTTTTGAAAACAGATTTTTTTTCTTTGTTTAGTGATAGATACAGCTTGTTCTGTGAACAGTCCCATATTTCCAAGATGACAAAAATACACATTAAAATGCCTTAATATTCAATTTAACAGTCTGCGACTTGACTAATTATAAACATGATTACATATTCAGTTGTTACTCGAAACAAAAAAAACATCTCTCATGTAGCTAAAAGTTAGTTTGTCCATCTCTTTATCAGCAGCATATATTAAAGAATTAAGATGTGAAACAACTGACCCAGAGTTAATGATTAAATATACACATTAACTACCAATGGATCCGACCCTTGGAGAGGATGAGGACACAGTTGAGAGATGAGAAGACATCTTATCCATAATTACACAGATAGAATTGTAAGTATAAGAAAGTCAGTGAATAAAGGCGACACTTTAAAAAGGTTAACATAATGAGGCTATTGCAATCAGCTGCAACATTTCTTCTGCCTTTGTTCACTGGTGATTATTGTGCCAAGCCAGGTGTAAAAATGAGATGCACGAGTCTGCAGACATGCACAGAAAGTGACACTGTCCTTCAGCTCCATGGGGAGGTGGCCTAAGATAAGGCGGTCTGAGAATCAGTCATTCAGTATGGGCAGAGGCCAGGAAGGTCAACAAGTTTAGGGCGACAGTGTTTTAGCAGTCTATCCTTTGTAAGCCTGGCTGAGTGAGAAAAGTGAGACTAAACTGAGCTTCAGTGAAAATGAATGTCAGAAAAAATATCAGAAATGATCAAAGGAAAAGGAGGAGTAATGCTGCAATTTGCATTGTGCGGAAATCAAAGCATTTTGCTAGCCTGGCTATTACCACCGTACACAAATTCAGTTCAGTTCTCATCTCCCTCCAGTGTTCCATCTGGGATTTCTTCCATTGAACTCAATTTCAAGAAAAAGAGTTGTGAACAATCCCGTTTATCTGTGCTGTTTTTGTGTTGTAGTCTATGTATGGTTGAGGTTTGGCAGCAGAGGAAATAAACAAAGTGACCAGTCTTTGTTTGACTCACTTCCAAATACTGAGCAATTAAAGCCAAAGCAAGAGGAATGCTTAAGACCTTTATTCACTAGCATAACAAGTCAGCATTGGGCCGGGGGTGGGGCCAATCACGGGCCCCTCACATGTATCGCCTGCGCTGCTGGAAACTGTTGAGCGTGGGGATGGGTTTGGGGAATGGGGGGAGATTGTGGTGCAGTGCGGTTTGGGCCGCGTGTCTCGTTGGTTTTTTTTCCCAGGAAACACATTGGCTAAACTGTGAGTCAAAATGCCACTGGAACTGACTACTACATATTCAATTGAGGGACAATAACTTTAACATTACATACACCTTTCTGAACAGGCAAGGGCGCACTTTCTCCTTTTATAATTAGACATTAAAGTGACTTGAAACCATTCCTCCCTCCCTGGCACCTCCAGACCTGGGCCCCCATGGGCAACCATCAGAACCCCCCATAGCTCCGCGCCTGCCTTTATTGCTGGCAAAGATTTTGTGGTTCTTGTCTGTACAGGGTTGTACAGGTTGTCTGTACAGGGTTGTTGCCATCTCCGGTAAACCTCATCAACCTGGTGCTTTATATACATCACAGCCAAATGTTACCAATTAGGTAAAATCACATCCAGTCACTTAAAACTTTAACAGAGTCCAGCAACCAACTCTTTCTGAATAGTTGAGGATCCACACCCTCTGACTGAAGCAAAGCGTAGAACAAGGGGTTGGATTTTACCAGGCTAGATCTTTGCATATTTAGTTCTATAATGATTACCATATTTATACATTTTGTTATGATGGATAATTGTGAGAATTGTGTGGAAATTCTTATAGAAGTCTCAAATCATTACCAGCCATAGCATGAAATTCCCATGCTTTGTATCCATGGGTGACAATACCACAGTTTCACAGGATTTTACATAGAACTCAGACTCTAAATAGCCATTTAGAGTGTAGGATCTGTAAGTTATAAACTATTGGTGGTTTTAAAACCACAGGGTTTAAAAGCTCTCTACATCTTTTCACTGCTAACTGACCCATTTTGTCATATATTCGTATATTTTACAAAATGCTTTAGAGTGGCTTTTAGTCCTGACCATTTTTAGAGATGTTTATACCTTCAGGAGACTTTACTCTAACCTATCTATAGTTCAGCTATTAAACGATTTGCCTTACAGGAAGAAGGTCCTGGGTTTGATTCCTGCCCCCGGTCCTTCTGCATGGAGTTTGAATGTTCTCCCTGTGCATGGATGGGTTCTCTCCTGGTACTGCAGCTTCCTCCCACAGTCCAAAAACATGACTGCCAAGTTAATTGGTCTTTCTAAATTCTCCCTAGGTGTGAGCAGTGGCGCAAAAAGTGGGTATGCAGCGTATGCAACGCATAGGGGCGCAACACCAGGGGGGGCGCCAAAGCCCCTTCTGGAGGGGGTGACGCGCCGATGATGTTTTCCCAAACACTTCGCCTTTTGCTCCTTCACCTCGCACACATAACGAGGTAAATGTAGGGAGTTTTACCCTTCACGTATCGTCGCCTGGGAGGGGACGAGTGAGGGGTCGCCGATTTATGTTTTCGCATCCACCTGAATAATGTGTAGTTGCGCCATTGGGTGTGAGTGTGTGTGTGTGTATGGTTCTTTGTCCTGTCTGTCTCTGTGTCGCCCTGTGAAAGACTGGGGACCTTTCCAGGGTGACCCCGCCTCTCACCTGAAACATTCGCTAATGCTAAGTAGTCCTGTAGTATGTATACTACAGGATTACTTACCTTACGTTGTAAGTTTGCTCTACTGTATAATTTCTTACTCAGTGTTGTATAAAGTACTGAAATCTCAGAGTCAAGTAAAAGTATAGGTACCTCTCCAAAATATGACTTTGGTAAAAGTCCAAGTCACTGACTGAAATGTTACTTGAGTTAAAGTCTTAAAGTATCTGAATTTTCTTGTACTTAAGTATGGAAATTACTTTAAAAATGGATGTACTCAAGTAATGTAATGAAAAGTATAAGTAAAAAGTAAAACCAGGCAAAGGCAGTTTGAATGACATTTTTTATATTTTGGTAAACTTGTCAAATACAGTTAAAGTAATGTACACAACCAAGCACAGACAAAATTAAACCTGCTAATAGATATACCTGCAGGCATCATTTAGTTAAGAAAATTAGGTGCTTTACCTACAGCACAAGGTTAACTTAACCTGCTTTACAACTGAACCAGCTTCTTAGTTTCCCCTCCAGGACAGAAAATACAAAGTTTTTGTAAGTCTTAAGTTTTCCCTTCAAGTAAGGTCAGTGCTGAAAATGAGAAAAATAGTCAATACAGAAAATGTGGCCAACATGAAGAAAAAAAGCCGTTACGATTACTCTACTTCACAAACTATTGGTGCAACAACTGGTCATTATGTGGCATTAGGGGCATGTGGCTGCTGCTCATTGCGAGACTTGCTTTGTGTTTAATGGGAGAAGAGAAACAGGTGTATCCATAGACATAATATAAGGATAGACGTCTCATGCACCGCTCTCGCCTATTGTCGCTGACGAGATTTAGGGCGGCCATCTTGGAGCGGTAGACCACTCCACTCAGTGTTACGTGTTTAGCAGGCAAAATGACATATCAGCGCATTTAATCAATCATAACACGCTTTTTTGTTACTGGGGACTATATTCAAACATCTAGCAAAGCTACATTTATAAACAATTGTATTATTTACGTATGTTTTTAATACATAGTTCAGTGTATTTAAATATGCTTAGTGGCTATAACAATAGAATAGGAATGGAATATTCTGATATCGATGTATGATGAGCATATTACAAAGCACACAGCCGTGAATAATTTATTATAATAATACATATTTAAATAACTATACAAACACAAATAAATAATGATTAATACTGAATAATATATGTTGGATATGTATATATATATATATACAGCACTCCCAGAAGGAACAATAGCAGACATTGAGGACAGTTACAAGTACCTGGGAATACCACAAGCAAATGGCAACCTCGATGAGGTCACAAGGAAAGGAGCCACAGCCAAATACCTCCAACGAATAAGGCAAGTCCTGAGAAGCCAGCTCAATGGCAAGAACAAGATCCGTGCAATAAACAGCTATGCCTTACCAGTAATCAGATACCCTGCCGGAATAATTAGCTGGCCAATGGAAGAGATAAAGGCCACGGTTGTTAAGACTCGGAAGTTACTAACCATGCATGGAGGGTTCCACCCCAAATCCAGCACCCTGAGACTGTACACAAGTCGTAAGAAAGGTGGCAGAGGACTAGTGAGTGTGAGAGCCACTGTCCAGGATGAAACATCCAAGATCCATAAATACATCAAGGACAAAGCCTCAACGGACGATATGCTCAGGGAATGTCTCAGGCAATGGGGAACAGAGGATGAGGGGCTAGAGGTTCCATCATGGGAGAACAAGCCCCTACATGGGATGTACCACCGACAAATAACTGAAGTGGCTGATATCAGGAAATCCTACCAATGGCTGGACAAAGCTGGACTCAAGAACAGTACAGAGGCTCTCATCCTGGCTGCACAGGAACAGGCCCTGAACACCAGAGCAATAGAGACTCAGATCTACCACATAAGACAAGACCCAAGGTGTAGATTGTGCAAGGAGGCCCTGAGACAGTCCAGCACATAACAGCAGGGTGCAAGAGGCTGGCAGGGAAAGCGTACATGGAACGACATAACCAAGTCGGGAGGATAGTGTACAGGAACATCTGTGCAGAATATGGACTGGAAGCCCCGAGATCAAAGTGGGAAACACCCCCAAAGGTGGTGGAGAATGACTGAGCTAAGATCCTGTGGGACTTCCAGATCCAGACAGACAAGATGGTAATGGCGAACCAACTGGACGTTGTGGTGGTGGATAAAGAACAGAGGAAAGCCATTGTGCTGGATGTAGCAATACCAAGTGACTACAACATCAGGAAAAAGGAGCATGAGAAACTGGAGAAATACCAGGGCCTCAGGGAGGAACTGGAAAAGGCCTGGAAGGTGAAGACCACAGTGGTGCCTGTGGTCATCGGGGCCCTCGGGGCAGTCACCCCCAAACTGGAGCAGTGGCTAAAACAGATCCCAGGAACAACATCAGATATCTCAGTCCAGAAATGTGCAGTACTAGGCACAGCCAAGATACTGCGCAGAATCCTCAAGCTCCCAGGCCTCTGGTAGAGGACCCGAGCTCAGAGGATGAAGAGAGAGAGAGACCACCCGCGAGGGTGAGAAGGGAATTTTTTTTTTATATTCAGTTCAAAATCCGATGTGAGATTCATCCTGCTGCAGTGAATCCGTCTCTCTTTATAGATTCTCCCTCTTCTTCCTCACATCGTGTCTTTATGAAACTTTCAAAACAAAATCAGAAATTTGGGATGTATCTTACTAGTGAAAGAATTACATAATAATAGTCTTTACCATCTGTTTTAACTTTGCTGATGAATGTTATAACACATAATATAAGTTTTATAATATATGTTACATTGTTTCATTTCTAATGTAGGCTTTTGTGTCAGATAATATCAGTCAATGTTAGAGAATAATTAATTTGTTTAGATTTACGGAATCTCAGTTAGCCTTCATATCAGGGCTGAACCCGTATTACACCAAAGCACTCTGTAGCTAATATTAGCTGGTATCTCGGCAGTAGACATAAATACAGGAAAGTAATATTATAATCACAATATATACACAATAATATGGCCATCTTACTTGTGAAATGTTGTCTGTGGAGCCTCACATCAATAATCCATAGATCAGAACAACAATATCCCTCTGTGCTGAGGCATCTTCTGTTTTAATTGAGAAAAAGTAGGAGGGACTACCGCTCCAAGATGGCCGCCGTATTTCCTGCGCAGGAGCAGCCAATGCGGGGTCTCTCTTATATTATGTCTAAGGGTGTTTCCTATTGGTGGAGATGAACAAGCCCAGGCAAGTAGGCTACTGACTTTGTAGCAGTCAATTAGTAGTGGGGTCAAAACACCAGCGTTTCTCTTTCTCGCTTTTTTGTAACGAGTAACTAAACCACACATTGAAAATGTATCAGAGTAAAAGTATGAAATTAAGTTCGGAAATATAGTGAAGTAAAAGTGAAAGTTATCAAAAATTTTCATACTTGAGGAAAGTATGAAGTACTCCAAAATATACTTAAGTAAAGTAGTGAAGTATTTTTACTTCATTACTATACAACACTGTTCTTACGCTAGCTCTCATCATATATTTCTTTTCTTTGTATGAATCTGCATGCTTCCACTTGCCTTTGTTGTGCTGTTGTTAAACCTGAATTTCCATATTTCCATCTTCAATTTCTAAATTTAGTTTTGTTGGCTGAATATATGCTGTAAGTTTTAGAGTAGGTCTGGTAGGGTTCTGGTTCTTGGTTCACTGGCATGTGGCAAACAGTGTCATAGGCAATGCACCTACACCAGGTATCATGATTTTGGCGAGTTTTGACAGCAATGTCAATCACCTACTTGAATAATGTTCTGTTGTTTTTATAGTGCTGATTACAACAAATAGATTGATTGACAGATAGATTTATATTTAATTACATACTTTTCAATTTAATACTACATACTTATAATGCATAACCATTCAATTTAATTTATAGGGCTTAAATGTTTTCTAACATAGGAAACTCATTTGTACAAAATCAATGACATGCTGCATTCACTGTCCTGTTTAAGTCCTCGGTGACAGTGGAAAGGAAGATGACCTTTTTAACAGCAAAAAATAGTGGTGGGACTCAATTCAGGTGGTTTATTGAGTTAATCTCAGGGCCTGTAGTTAATCACAATTTAATCAAAAAAAGTATATTGACAAAATAAGCAACAATTTCAATTAAACTCTTTAGAGCTGCTAAATTGCTGAATAAATCCGACATATAAACTTAAAACCAAAGATGTATTGTTTTTAATTCGTTCTCCAGATTATCTAGATTAATTTGTTCTCAGATTAGTGCTATCCATTCATCTTTCCAGAGGTTCAGGAACTCCTGATCATCCATGGAGCTTCTTTAGAAATGTGGACTATAGATGCTGACATTCACGTTGGAGATGTCCGTGCTGATGCTACATGTATAGTACTGAGATACTATTTTAGGCTTCAATAACTTAATCTCCAGTGGGTCAAGAGAAACAGCGTTGTCATACATCACTGTTGTTTGTGCATCAGATTTACAGGTGTAGTAGAGAAAAACAGAGGGAACATAAAGCGAATGGTGGAATATAAACAACTGGAGAGCAGCAGGAGAAACCAACAGAAGCACAATAAGGCAATGTATAATCCAACAATCTAAATCTTTAATGGCATAGCTAGAGACAGCTCAGGATTATCTCAACTTCAAGCTTCCTCAAAATGAAAACTTTTACCTCAAAGCAGAATCTGAAAAGTAGGGCAGGCTGTCTGCCTTTGACAAAAAGACAGACAAAATGGATAAAAAGTTGGAGATGGTTTCAGAGAAGAGCCAGATAGCTAGAAGGTCTGGCTCCTATTCTACTTTTAAAAAACGTCAGTTTAAGCAGGATGAGCAGGATGTCCTGATCTGAACCCAATTACTGATCAGAAAATCTCCAACAGAAACTCTTTAATGGGAACCAATTGTACTTTTCTACCACTAGACAAGCTCTTTCAGTTTCAGATTTTAAATGTTTAGAGTGCTCTGTTTTGCACTGTGGACCAAATTGAGTTGGGTATTCACATTTTTAAGATTCCAGTTATGATTTCTTTCTATATCTGAACAGAAAATGATCCACTCCTGATTCTTCTCTTTCTTGTTTAGATTTCCATCCAAGCAACAAGACATCTTGGGACCATTAAAACACTGTTATTCCTCACATATTAATATATTGCTCACTGACTGAGACGATCCTTTTGCACTAAGTCTTTATTAATTGACACTGATGATTACAGTGAGAAATAAATCTAACAAGTTTCAGCAGAACATAAGTCTGTCTGCTCTGGGGTTGATTCAATATTAAGAAATGTGAAATTAAACTCATCTGTTAGGCTTTGATTTGTTGTATTTTGTAGAAATGTTTTTCACCTGAGCTTTTTTTCTCTTTGCTTCAAACAGATGTGGGTAATATATTTCATATACATACATAAAAACATATCTAAGCTAGGTTTCCCTTAACAATTAGAGTTGTGAAACAAAAGGCAAACAGTTTTTCTGGAGGGACTCTTCTGATGTCTTTTTCTGGCTCAGATCTTTACTAAATGTATCCTGACACAATCTATTTTCCTCAAACCAGCTTCTTATTTTTCAGAAGCTTAAAATGTGTCCACCTGCCTTGTTGTAAAATGTATTTATTTATGCTTTTTAACCTTGAACTACATCAACAGAATTGTATAATACCATTCTCAGACAGCCATTCACATACACCATCCAGCAGGCGTTAGATTTGGTACTCACTTATATAAATGGACCCTCTCTCTTTGTTTTCACACACATTCACACACTGATGATCACATCAGGAGTTAGTGTGAGACTCAGTGTTTGCCCAAGGACACTTCACATGCAGGGTGGCTAGGAATTGAATTACCTACCTTCCAGTTGGTTCTCCAACTCCTGATCCATGAGCACACCTATATATGAATTTGTATTGTAGAGAATATAATCATTAACTTCTGGCTCGTTATATTCTCTTGTCCTCCCGGATTCAATGATGCCATGCGTGGAAATAAAAGCCACATAGAGATGACAGTCAGCGCTTCACGTCATACATTTTCAGAGTTTATTCTAACACTTAAAAGTATAAAATCACATTGACAACACAAACACTTCAAACACATTAAAACAGACAATCATTAACCAGAGACAAATAGAAAAGAAGAAGAGAGAAAGGCAAAGACATTTTTGGAGAGTTGCAAAAGCAAATCTAGTTTGTTCCTCACATGCAAAATATTTTATAGTAAAGGCGTATTCTTGTCTTTAATTTATTCAAATAAGGTGTATCGTTGCTCATCCAACCAGGAGCTGTCTCTGACCCTCTTTAAAGTTAGAAATTCCCTACAATTTGTTTTCAAGATCAAACATCAGTTGTCTTCTTTATCTAAACTAAGTGGAAGCAGAGATTCTCCTCCACTGGCCTGAACTCAGGCTGTTTTATGGTTCTCACATATCAGTGTGAAAGCTGGAACTTCTCCTGATTGTTTCCCACACAGACATAGGGCAGATCAGAAAATCTAGCAGGCAATCTGCTGTAACTACAGGTAACATAAAGGCAAATAGGGCAGAATAAGTTATTAATTCGAAAACTATAATTAGGCTATTTCAGTCAAAACATGTTGTTAACAACTAGGAGAGATTACAAATTAGATTATGTGTTTAACAGACATTCTATGTTGCATTCAGTTTTACAACAGCTGTTTAAATCTTATCAAGATGGTCAAAATGTTAAATTCACACAGAGCCACGACCCCTGTGAATGTGTGCTCAGTCCATAGAGAAACTAGCTGTGTTTTAGACTTTAGAGAACTATAAGCTAAAGTATTTAATTCAACATAATGTAATATGTTTCAATAGAAATATCCTACTTAAGAGATTACGCTGACTGAATCATGGATATAATCTGTAGTGAATTTTCTTATTCAAAACACTATTAATTTGATCTAATATTGAACATATGGTTAAGGTTTTACAACTAGCATATTTTAAATGTATTTTCTTAATAGTGTATATAAGCTTAGTTCAACCAGATATGTCTCATTGATATTAAAAATCTCTTTTTCAAAAGAGACATGGCCAAAAGTGGCAGCAGCACACTGACAATTACAAATAATAGATACCAAACACAAATTAAAATACAATATGGCTAATAAAAAGAACTATAACAAAAATCAAACACAACCATAAAAGTAAAAATAGGATTAAAATACAGCTTGATATTAATCAAAGCATTTTTACCTTATTTACCAACTGATAAAAAGTGTCCTTAAAATACATTAAAAGACATTTTCCTTCAACTGGAAGTTTTTCAGCAGTTGATTCCCATCTGGAGGTCCAGGAAACTGGAAGGATAATTTTTTTTTTGTCATATCACTCCACACGCTAGCTGGAGATAGCACCAGCACCTCCCGACCCATTAAGGACAAGGGTGTAGGAAATGGATGGATGGATGGATAATCACTCCACACAGTAGAGGGTGTTAGGCCTATAGAGGTTATGCAGGCAGTTGTGGTAAAAGAATTGGCATTATGATCATATTTGGGTTTAATTAATCATTTATTAGACCATGAACTATGGAATTATTGAATTGTTTTGCCATATAATTGATTTAGGGTGAGCTGGATATGGGTGCTTCTTTACATTTGCAACCTATATATTAACTTTTAAATGGCATTTTAAATAGTTTCTCATACCATTAAAGTAATCTTACTTTAATGGTATGAGAAATTAGAATCAATATCAATCCCTCCAGTGTTTAGTGATTCCGCGATAGAGGAAATGGGAACCGATTTCCTGGTCCGCACATTTTTTTTAACGCCAATTCATATTTATTTGTTTTTTCCTAATTTTGTACAAAAATACTCAAAATAGTTGGACTTTAGTGACTAAAGTCGGTAGGTGGCAGTATTTCAATCTGTAGAGACACACAGAGAGAAAAAGCAGTTAGACAATTTTATCGGACTGGTAATTTGGCTCTTGGACACTGTCAGAAGACGAGCAGGCTGCAATCGCCGCAACCTTGATGATCACCTCGAGGAAAGATCAAGGTAGTCTTCCCCTGGGCCCGGTCACTGATGGTGGAGCGGAGCTTGGGGAGAGGAGTCTTGAGGGGACCTGGAAGTGCCCGGGAGGCCGATGGTGGAGATGGGCTGGAGGTGGGATGAAGCACCACTGAAGCGGGAGGATCTGAGGTTGCTTTGGCTTTTGAAGGAGCTCTTACGGTGTGATTGGACGAGGTGGAGTGGTGGCACGTCCTGGTTGGCCAAAGTGGAGGTGGGGTAAGTGGTGATGCTGGTTGGAGGAAAAGTCTCCCAGCTTGAATTTATGCCTAGGTTTCATTTCTTAGTTCTTTTCCAATGCTGCGTCAGCCTTACTTGATGTAATTTTATAATTACATCGAGTACCAAAAATTGATGTTCATAATCACACAAAAGCACAAATACTGCAAAATTTTCTGCAAATGTTTCTTAAGTACCACAACAAAATTTATGATATTGATTACAAAAAAATCACAAAAATTATCATGAAATCCTGTAATGACTGCAAAGTGTAAAAGTTCCCAGCAGTTGTTTCCTGTGTTTTAGTGTCATTTTGAACAGTAGATGTGATTCCCTCAGGGACTCGAGTCATAATCCTGTTAGCCCTGAATCCTATGGCGTGCAGCCCAATTTAGGATTGCATCCTGCTCCCCTCATTCTTAGCCCTCTGCCTCTGTGGAGCTGGCAATTTTTGAGTTAGCTTTTTCCTCCTTAAATCGTGCAAATGGTCATTATGTAAGTCTCATGCTGTTTGGAGATGTGTGCGCTTTAATTATTCAGCCGCCTAACTGCACAAATTGTATGGCTAGCACAGAACTGTGTAAGAAGTAGAATGTTATGTACTAGATTTTCCTTAAAAAAAGAGCAGCTACTGTATATAAATGTTGCTTTAAGTAACACTAAACTGTTTCAAACTGCAGTAAAAAAAATCCCTCACTAGCAACACATTCAGGAGCCTCCATCATCAGTCTTGATTTTATATGTGTGTGATGCCTCGTATGTGTTGAGCAAGGCTCTTGGGGTTGCCACCCTCAACAGACAGGCACAAAAAGATGCAACAGAGATCAATCGAAGTAGAGAAGCTTGCAGTCTATCTGTAGTGCGGTGCATTCTGCAACGATTTCCTGCCGACGTTTTAATGTATCTATAGGACAGGTCGATGAGCACGCCGGGAAGAATTCTATATTTCTGCCTGATGAACTACTTAATCATCTAAGGGATGGTTGGCTGAGTGAGAAAAATCCATACCCATTTTACCTTTTGTCTTTCATTGGCCACTGCCTCTCAGGTCATCAAAAAAGAGGCAGGCAAATAGGAGAAGAGAAAGAGGGAGGGTAGGAGAATGGGGTAAGAATTTGAGACTCACAACATTACAAGTCAAAGCAAATGAATTTAAAAAAGTAGCACCAGCTTTTTTTAAGGACATAATTTATACAGGCAAGCAAGAGTAGAAACAACAACACATTCACTCATTTTACGTTTCTGGAGTGTCTTCATTTTGAACTCTTATTTAATATTCTGGAAGTGTCTGAAATCAGCACCAACATTGATTCTGATCAGTTTTTTTTGTATGAAGCCATTTGAAAAGAAATCACCATGTGAGTAGAAAGAAAAATAAAATGATTGACAAAAAGTATGAGAGCCCTTTTAAACTTATGCCCTCATCACAAACACAAGCACTGGTGTATTTTCTGAATTTATTATCTTCTTATTTATTTATTTATTTTACCAAAAATGGAAAATTCAATGTGGCATTTATTTCTTGGCAATAAATCATAAAACGTTTTTCCCCCATTTTTCCTACAGAAGCCGCATTTGCATCACAGTTGAAGTAAAAACACTTCCATGCAGTTTCCCTAAATTAGTTTTTGAATGATTGATAAGAATGGTGGAACTGCAGTATATTTTGAAATGTTTAGTTTTTTTTTACTTCTTGAGCTATAATCTTTGACATCTGATCATCTTCTGAACTGCTTGTTGAAGCTTTAATACAGTGTTCAATAGTCTGCCTGCTATATATTTTGTGTGTGTCCTTTAGATCTTGAGTAGTATCAGCACAATTCTGAAGATAGTATAGCTTTTAGAGAACAGATATTAAACCTGAAATCATTACATAAGTCTATGAGCAGTTCACTGCTTCATTTGATGACATCTTGAAAGAAATACCTAAAAGGAACAACATCAACATCAGACATCTCAGTCCAGAAATGTGCTGTCCTAGGCACAGCCAAGATACTGGAGGAACTTTCAAGCTCCTAGGTCTCTGGTAGAGGACCTGAGCTTAGAGGATGAAAGAGAGAGAGAGAGAGAGACCACCCGCAGAGGGTGAGAAAGGAATTGTGTATGTATGTATGTGTGTATATATAATATATATATATATATATATATATATATATATAACATATAGCCCTTTTTTAACAACCTTTAGCCACCAATACCTCTGAATTGCACTGCTTTTATAAAACAAACAAATAAAAACGGCAGGCAGGCGCAGCCAGCTTTCCATTAGGTGAGCTGCTGCCTTTGTCTGACTCTCTGTAATCTTCTTCACTTCACTCTGCCGAGTACTCACCTTGTCGTTTCTCACTTCCTCACCCTCATTGTTTCACAACCTTCCTCTCTTTTCTCCTATCTTCACCTTTTTTATCACCACCTCTCTCTCTTTCTCACAGACTTTGTGTTCTTGCCTCCATGTGCCAAATGTCTTTTTATCTCTCTCAACAGAGTTTGTATGTCCAGGGAGCGTTCAGAGTACATATTGGTAAAGAGACAAGACAAACACCAAAGTGCCTGTAAATGGAGATGACAGGGGAAAGAAACTGTGTCATTCTGCTGTTTTGTTGTAGTCTATGCTTATCCTTGCACAGATATTTCACTTACAAATGTAGGTTGCCTTTGGTGAAAAGGGGGTTTTGCTGTTTTTTGTTGTTGTTTTTTTTGTCTTTGTCAACAAGGGAATGTGAAGGGAAAAAGTCTTTGGTATGAGTGCCTGAGCGGAAATAAGACTCAACCAGAAATTGGTTTTTGAGCAACAGGTTTGTTATGCTAAATTCACATTACAATAGTTTTCTTTGTATGGTTGCTTCTTTTTTTTTAATCAAATCACAAGTATAAAATACAAGATAGCTTGTAACAGTGAATAGATGACTTGTGGCAGAAGTGTGTGTGAAATACTGGTACCTGCCTTTTATGGGCCCGACACACAGGGGACGATGTCGCTCCCTCTCCGTTAATTTCATATGGAATTTGTACGATGAGGTGACTGTCGCCCTGCAACAAAAATCCTGCATGTGAAAATTTGAGCTCGTAGATGCAGACGTGCGCACAGAGGCTAGTGGCGCCACACAAGACATTTGAAAACTCTTTAACTCTTGTGATTTGCCACGGCCTCCTGTGTGTTGGGTTTCTCCTAAACTGGCAGAAAACTTTCTCCTTTTGTTGTTGCTGGTTGTTCAGCCCATTTATCTTATCAATGCAGTTCAATGCTGAAGGTGAACTGCTATGCAGGGCTTTGTATTTCTTCACAGGCAGTATTTCTTTTAAAGCAGCTTTCTGTTTAAAAATATAATGACGGAACTGAGTGGTTCTAATTCTTCTATTTTGTGGCATGTATTATTTAATAAAACATGGTTCTTTTCTACCATTTGCAATAACTAAATCAAGGTTATGGTTAATAGAAATTAGAAATTATGTTGTCAGCTTTTTAGTAATAAAGATAAATTTGAAGTCAAAACATTCTCCTTTTATATGTTGTAGATTAATGAAAAACAAATTGGAGAACAATTTGATGGTGTATCTTGTTTTTTGATGTGATCATTTAGAACACGTTAGCACTTTTCACAATAACCAGTAAAGTTAATCCACTGACACAGGCTGGTTTTCTGTCAAGTAGTCTGCCTTTAATCTTCTGCCATATTAAAGTGCAAAAGTTGTACTTGATTGATGAGGTATTGTTGCTATAACTGTGCTCACTGACCCTGCAGTCGCTTTAGAAGAAAAGAGATGAATTAGTCAGACCTTCCTGCTGACGCTATTGACTGAAGTACAAACAACAGGCAGGGATTAGGTTTCAGGCTGCACTGAAACCTTTTCCACCCAAGCAAAGATTTTCTCACTAAATTGCCAGAATGAGCAGCTCCAACCATTAGTCACAAAGAAGGAAGCACAACACAGGAGAAAGCTGGAAGCCAAATGAATGCTTCTGATCTATGGGTAAGAGTAGAAATCGCATCCAATTAGTGAAGCTGATCACAGTTATGAAAGGTGTTCAATGACTACAACTTCTTAAAATATTTCTAAACTATTGGAAAAGCCTGACTCGTATATTAGCTTCCCCACTGTGCCTACTCAGACAGCTGCTCTACCAAGGAGAGGTTCATTAGAATAATGTAACACGGTGTTGTCAGAGCTGTCACTTCAATGTCTGGCTTAAGCTTAGGAATCAAAATAATTTTCATAGAAACAAATATTTTTGGTTTACTTGTACAAATTCAATTTAGAATTTTGTAGTATGGAAATGTGAATGTATGGTAAAGTCATTCTTACATTCCTTTTATTAATCACTAATGGACAATAAAGTATATTCATTCATTCATTCCAGTACATGCAAAGTAAACTAATATCTTCCATATTTTGTCCTATCAAGCAAAACTTTTTGTTCATGTTTGTTCATGACAGTGTGAAAGCTTCCTCTGCACACACTTAAAGCCATTACAGAAGCAAGATTTACAGCTACAAACTGATTATTCTATTTCAGTTCAACTAGAATGTAGGGATGTGCCGATCAGTTTTTTTTTCTGCCGATACCGATACCGATCACTCCTGAGGGACGATCACCGATACCGATCACATAATTATTTATTTATTTTTTATCATAAACACTTACGTTACATTATGTGGAAAAATAAACCATGACTTCAGATTAATTTAGACAAAAACTTGTTTTTAATAACTTTTTCCAAGAAGAAAACTAAACAAAACAGGCATTGTGCAAATTGTACTGCTATCAATAATACTATCTTTAACAGACTGATAACATATGAGGCTCTGAAGAGGCTAAATGATGCAAAGAGCCAAAATAAAACCTCTTAACATTGCCAAAAAGTTCAAGTATAAAACTTAACATTCAAAGGCAAAAACAGGATCCATTACAATAAACAATCCAGAGTTACTGAATGAAAACTTCCTGTTAGCATAGCGGCTAGCTGGTTACTGCTAGTTCTGATTGGCTGTTTCTGACTGAGCGGAGTAATTATGCAGAACAGGGAGGAGATCGATTATTTCTTTTAGAGATTATCTGTCTCATGTTAGGACAGAGAAAGTTTTAATACGTATGAAAAATGTATTTTTTAAGTTAGATGCTGCAGCTTTAAACAGGTTCGGTGTAAGAGTCCTACCAGGTGGAGCAGAAGCGGCTCGTCTGTTCAAATATTACTAAATATTAAATATTACTACCTGTAGCGGAGCAGCGGTTCAACAGGAGAGCAGAACCAGCGTCTTACATCGCAGCTCGAAGACTTAAATCATTTTCAAGGTTATTTGTTTAGCTTTCTGACCGTCATGCTAACCCGGTGAGTGTTTGTGCGCTGCTTTACCTGCTGTCTGATCCTCCATGTGTCTTTTTTTAGTGCAGTGAGCCTCGATGTAGCCAAACTCCGTCAAGTATGGCTACGTTGTTTTTATGTCTATTAGCTTCGTCGTGTTGATGCATTTTGACCTCCTTCAATTTTCCGCCGCAACACGCAAACTCCCCCATTCACTCAGTGTTTAGTTACACATCGCTTAGGATTTGTTGCTGCGTGTTTGCGTGGAGAGTGAATGAAAGACGAGACCTGCTGCACAGGCAGGCTGAGAAATGAGATGCAGGTGATCGGTATCAGCAACAAGAACCAATGATCGCCGATCACCGATCATGCACTTTTTCACGGAAATCGGTCCGATTGTGATCGGTGACCGATTGATCGGCACACCTCTACTAGAATGCCATCAGATGATAAAGTTCTTCTTTCCCCAACATGGCTTGTAGGCCATGTAGGCAACCATCACATTGGTACTAAGATATTTTTCCTTATCTTTAATGTTTTAATGTGGTTGTCCACATTATAACTTGAATGCGAACGCTATCAGATGGTCTGAAACTGAGAACTGACCTCAATGTGGAGAGGATGATAACATCAACTGCAGCATCCTAAATTTATGGAAGTAAATGTGAATGCTACACATGTTAATGTGTGTCTATCAAAACAGAGTTTTGCTTTGTAGGAGACTGACTCTATTGACAGAAAACAATGATGTATGTGGATTTATTTAGCCCGACAGTTTGATTAGCTTGATACAGATGTATGTTCATATCCTTTTTTTCCACATGTGATGTGTTGGCATTACAGTTGTAACATTTTACTGGATGGACAGGGAATCAGGACTTTGGTTTAGCTTGATGTGCTAAAGATGTGACAACAATCGATAAGTTGTTACTGGGTCAGACAGCTGAAACAATCAGTGAGAACACCAACAGAACTTGGTGTTCTCACCAAGCACCATCATGCTTACACCAACAGAACTTGGTATAACCATGTCATGCTCCAAGTTCAGCAGTAAAAGTAAGATGGACAACAAAGACTAGTAGTTTAAAGAGGAATGTACCAGACAATTTGTGTTTATTTCTGCCTGCCAGCACAAACCAATGTGCATAAAAAAGAACAGTATGATATAAAATTAACTTTTTTCAGGTTTCCATAATACCATAATGTTATTCCCTCATGAAAAACTCTGACCTCTGGAGATGCTCTTAATGTTTATTATGATCAGTATGCTTAATGTTCTTAGATAGAATTGTGTTATTAAATAAAGAAATAACCCTGACAATGGTGATGGTTCTGAGTTGTTAGAAAAATGTGCAACATTTCCTTTTCCAGTCTAACTTTTCAAATTTGGAGTTGAAACCACTTGATAAAAAAAAACAAAAAAACATCTGATTTATAGACACTTCCTGTTCTATCTGCAGATCAGTAAAAGGAACTGCTGAGCTGCCAAGCCTGAAGACTGATGAGAAAGATTTGTCATCCAGCCAGTGCTCCAATAATCACACAGAAACATTTTGGCTACAAATTGAAATTAATGACTTAATAATAAGCACACTTGTGAACACGTAGATCCATTTCACAGGTGCTTCACGTTTAACTAGCAGCTAATTGGATGTCGGACACATTTTTCTGAACAAAGCCTTCGCTTTGAACACAACTCCTAAGATAAGAAATCTTTTGAAGGCATCTATCTGTGAGCATGCAGTGAGACAGTTGATACTATAGCTGGTGCTACAGTAAATGGAACAAGTGATACAACCTGTTTAACCGGAATAAAGAAGTCAGTGGTTTAAAAAAGTATTTGCCCCCTTACATATTTCTTTTGATTTTGTGTGTCTCTTTTAAATGTGGCAGACCATCAAATATAATAGAAGAAACACAATCCTCAGATGCAGGTGTGGCCGGATGGGTGCCCATGGGGGCCTGGGTCTCAAGGTGCCAGGGAGGGAAGAGGTTTCAAGTTGCTTTAATGTCTGATGATAGACAGAGAAAGTGCACCCTCGACTGTTCAGAAAGGTGTATGTGATGTTAAATTTGTCCCTCAATGGAATATGTAGTAGTCAGTCGCAGTGACTGTTTGAGGGGCTCGGTCATTGGCCCCGCCCCCCCGGCCCGACGCTGACTTGTTCCGCTAGTGACCTGAGGAAATACAAAGAGAAAAAATGTTTTGAAATGACTCTTCTACATTATTCCCCCATTCATCAGATCTGTAATGATTTTTTAATTCAACCAAATTGGTGTTTCTTTGCATGGAAAAGCTGTTTCAAAATACACCATGTTGAAATGAAATGTTGCTAATGTATTAGCTGCGTTGCAAATGGCAGCCAACAGAGTATCTACTGGTATCGCGTCTGGGTATTTCAGATTCCTAATCCACATTTACTTTAGTACATTTTAGACATGCTCTGTGGAATAATTTCTCCTGGAAAACAAACAAAAGAAAATTTTCTGTCATGTTGGCATCACATTCCACAGAAAAAGTCAGAAATAGAAAATTTAGGAATCTGCAAACACTGAGCCACGAACATACAGAACATACAGTTCACTGTATAGGACGTATTGTACATTAGCATTGGTAAAGGTCTCAAATTGATGACCAGGCATTTTCCATAAGGATTTTCTGCTACAGAACAAAATCCATGGTTCCAACAGCCAAGTCATCTAGGTGCTCAAGTATTAACCCAGTCATAGAGAACATGAAGATGTTTTTCTTCCAAATGTGAAATAGGTTTTTCTTTGAAATTTTCTTCAATATCTTTCAGTTTGTAACTAGAGATAGTTACAAAACTAAGGGCTACTGTACCTGTACATGAGAATGTACAGGTACAGTAGCCCCTTAGTAGTTGTGTGGGTTACGGACCACAACCACCCACAACAGCTGAAATTCAGAAATACTTGAGACCTGCCCAAAAAAATGTCTTCAAATGTCTATTTTTATAGTTCAAACATATTCAATTATGCGTTAGTATGTGCCAATATGTGAATATTGGTACACTGTAGCATAATTGAATGAAAATCTTCTCTCTTAGGTACCATTATGTTTAAATATAAATGGTGCTTCTGGATCAGTTGCTTTGCAAACACCATCCAGTAGAATTGTGCCTTAGTATTTCAGTTTTTCTGAGCTGTATTTTCTTTAAAATGCCTTAAATGCTTCACACAAAATAATTTCCAAATAAACTGATTTTGTACAAATAATTTGCAGTTAAATCTCCAAGGAAAATCTTCAAATAGGTGAATCTACAAGTATTGAACGATGAGTAGGCGGCGATCCTCTGCACTGAATTTGCCTGCTCTAATCTTTAACACAGACCTTAACTGCTGAGCTCTAAGTCTTGTTCTGGATTCCTTTGTTTTTGATGCATTTGTTAGAGTAAGTTTGGTTGGTGAACAACTGTTAAATTCTTTCTCAAATGGTAACTAAGGCAACCCTTTTTGTATTGCTGAGGCCCCAAAGCCTTGGATGGCTTAACAACCATTTCCAGACTGTTGCATTTAAACTACTTTTCCTGAGTCTTTTGGATGAAAGCATTGATTGTAGCTTTTTGAGATATCTTGACTGACTGACATGTTCTGTTTGATAATCCAACAAATGGACGGCTAATTTAGAATTCATCATCATAAAATCCCAGTCAATTTTCATTTAAAAATTCCATATTAGTATTTATTCAGGACATCATTTTGTTATATTAACAATTAGTGATAGCCAAAAACAACTAATTATGAGAGAAAGAAAGAAAAACAAATGGAATCTGTAAGGGTCAAATACTTTTTAACATGCCTGTGGGGACAGTGTTGTGGCATATGGCTTCTCTGTGTGGAGCCATGCCACAGAATGTAGCAATTTGTCTTATTTTATCTCTAAGTTTATCTTTGTGATCAGACTCTCAGAGAAATATGTGCTGCAAGCTGACATGAATAAACCAAAAAGTGCTCCGATTTTAGAATAACTCTTTGAAGACTGACTGTCATATTGTTTCTCGACATATTGTTTTGTTTACCCTTCAGCAGTCTGTAAAAACTTCTGCCTCAGTTCTTTCAAAATCTATTTGTGCAGTCAATTACACAGCAACTCTTTACCATAGAGCAGCAGTTCATGCTTTTTTCCATGTGAATGCGTGAGTGCCTCTGACCGTTCCATCCTTCCTATTAGATGTGGGACTGTGTATCTTCTGACGTCAAAAAATATCCTCCACTGAGATTAAATGTGTTTAATTTATTTTTCATATTCTTTATTTTTACTTTATGGATCCGCCAGATTGTGCCTTAATTATGTTAATACTGTTAAATTGAATCACATTTGTTTTAGATTCCAGATAAAAAGTCTGCACACATTATATCTTTAAAGTTGCTAAGTTTTTAACTTGGGCTTCACAGTGGTGCAGTTGGTAACACAAGAAGGTCTTGGGTTCAAATCCCATGCAGGTCAACGGGTGAGAGGCTTGGTCAAACTGGACAGGTTGCCTGTCCATCGCAAGGCAACACAGAGACAGACAGGATAAACAATCCCAGACTGGGATTTGAACCCAGGACCTTCTTGCTGCTAGACAGCAGTGCTTCCACCTGAGGACCAAAGTCTGTCACAGATCTGAGACAATGCAGAATTCTAAATCATAGAGTTACCTTCCACCATCTTAGATGTATGAAATATCCCGCCATCTCTGCACAAGTGAGAATTGCTCTGCTGAATTTTACATTTATTGGATGACAAACCATGTCTTCACACACTCACTGAAAATATTACATGCTGACAAACACATTACTTTTTCCTTTGTTTTATGATGCATATCTTAACATAGTAAAATCATGTAAATGTGTAAAGGTACAAATCATTTGAGGTTTATTTATTTTACCACTTTCTGACCCACTGTGAATCTCAAAAGAGCAGTCAGGAGTGCAAAGCACAATCCATGAGAAAGGGAAAATATAACATTAAATCACCCAAAATGTGGTGAAGTGTAGGGTGAGAATTAGAAAAACAGCAAGACTTGGTGTTGTTTGCATATTTGTTGTAGAAAAAAAAAAAGTCTTGTTAAAATTCTCAATCTGTATCTGTTTTGCAGTCTCCTTTATTACACCTTTGTCCTCTTTCTTGTTAGAATCTCCTTGTTAAAAGAGGCCTGTGTGCTCCACTTTAAATTGGTAGCACCTCCTTCCTCTGCTCGCTCAAAGTGAGCTCCAGATCAAGGAATTATCCAGAAGCAATTCAGTGTCTTCTTTTTATCTGAAGTAAGAGGTTCTTCTCAGGTTTGTTTAAAAGAAGAGTATGTTGGTACTGTTGGCAAAACTCACCTTAGTAAGCTTATGTTATCAAAGAAGAATTAGATTTTGTTCTGAAACTGTGAAAAGAACTGAAATTAAATTAAACTAAAATATGTGAATGTTCATGATGCCTTTACTAAAGTTTGAATCAAATCTAAAAAATCTGAAACTTTTCAGGCTTCTCCCCACAACATTTTGATTTACATCTTTACATTTCATCTTCATTTTTGAAATGCCACTTTGTACCAAATGAAAGGTACATTGGAACTTTACATGAATGATCAGGGGAAAGTAGTGAGCGGTTGTGTTTAAAAAAAAACAACAAAAAAAAACAGAAAAGTGTGACATGTAGACATGCTCAGCACATCAAATATTGTAATATTGTATCTCCATAACATTATTCTGAAAACACTATGTTGTAATAACACTGTTATTGAATGTGACATTATAATAAAAGGTCAGATATTTCTTCTTTGGTTTCATCTGATCAGTTCTTTCTGAGTTGTATACAGTCTCCTCCACATGGTTTGAAATGAACTGCAAAGTGGATATTTGATGGCTATCTTTGTCTCTAAGAAACCTGTCGTACATTTATAAAACAGATGGTTTTAGACTGTGATTTTGTGACTTAAGGGGTGAATTCTAATTTGTGAATTCTGGAGGTAAATTATCTTATTTTGGGGCATTAGGGTTAAAGAGTTGAACACAAATACATGCTACAGTATATGTGTTAGAACTTCATTAATAAAATAACTTGAAAATGATCATATTCCTTCCACTTGACAAATAAGTTTAATTTGTCTTTGATTATGTCCTAAAATCCCAACAACAAAATATTGTGGTTGTAGTGCAACAAATTGTGGAATTTTTAAAGATGTATCAAACTTTGTTATTAGAAGTTATTACGATAAACCACAATATTATTGTTTTGTTGCCTTTTTCAAGTAACATGATAGTAAAGAAATAGTAATTCAAGAACACATTCTCAAAGATCAATAAACTTTAAATTCTAATGAGCATTTAAGACTATAACTGGAAGACATTTTAAATATGCAAAATAAATAAAACAACAGACACAACAAATAAAACAAGTCATGAAGTCAGGTTCTGTAAATAAAATTGTCCTTAGAAAAGGGTTAGCTGAGACTAAAGCATCAGACTGAAGACTTTTATCAACCAGTTTTTGGTAGAAAGCGAGAAAAGAGAAAAATGATAAATCATGCAAATGAAAAGTATTGAGCTCATTTTAATTTATAATGCAACTAATTTATTTATTGCTTATTTTGCAACAGGCCTACCTAAACACCTCTATGTGGATTTGGGCTAAAACAAAATTACCTGTTGACCTGCTGTGTCCCACTTTGTCAGGTTGCTTAAGGATCAGTCTGCAGCCCTAATCCAGCTTTCATACGCAAAAGGTTTGACCTCAGCCTGCTTTGGTTTTCTTCACTGTTCTGAGTCAAATGTCTTCCAACATCCCTGAGCTTCCCTCCATGATTTACTGCGCTAGAAAGAGCATAGCCACGGATGGATAGATGAAATATTGATGAAAAGCTAAATGTGTGATTTGTAGCATGGCATCAAAGGCATCTGCTTCACTGGTGCAGTAAGAGAGAGAGAGAACAGAGGAACCAGAGGGTAGAGCGAAAGTATAGATATAAAGTATAGATGTTTCCAAACATATGCAGATAATAGCGAGATGAGATAAATTCAGTAAATGGCAGTCGGATATATCAGAATATGTTGTGGTTGGGAATCTCCTTAATACAATCAGAAAAATGCCTCCGGTTTAAAGCGGCTAAAAACTGACACTGGACTGAGATAAGCGATATTCAAATAAAAATACACCAATCAATTTACATGTACTGTAAATTTTACAGCAGATAGTTGTTGACTTTAATAAATTGAACGTAGCAGAAGAACAGCTTCTGCACTCATGAAAGTTTAAACATTTGAATCACTGGGGCTCATTTTTCATTGTCGAGATAAATTCTTTGCACTTTTTATGATTCCCTCACTCCAGGCTCTAGAATTTCAATGTGTGTTATTTAAAGTCATATCAAATGCTTCATCTACACAGGTGAATTAATGGCCACACAGGGATCTTAAATTGAAACTTTTGAGCTATTTAAGATTGCATTGCCTGCCTTAACCTCTCTGAAGCCAAATGTTTCACTTCCTCCCAGAACATAAACTATCTTACTCTTAGTTACTTTGACTTTCTCAGGTGCATTAAAATGAAAACCTAAATAATTGGTTGGAAATTCTACCACTATCACATAACATATAGCATGGAAGAGAAAGATAATATTGACTTAAATTCAAAGCCAGGTTAAGAAACATCATAACAAAGGCATCAGAAGGGAAAGTAATGCAAGAAATCACATTGTTCAAATATTTTACAGTCAGGTCAGTGATTATTATACTGTGACTTGGCGGCTGGGGGCTGCAGGTTGGAGAGACCTGAAGACATATTCTGATTAAAGAGGGACTTCTCTGTGTCTTATCACTTGATAGGTTTCATATCTAAATGGTGAATGGACTGAACTTATATGCCGCTTTTTCCGATAATTTTGACCACTCAAAGCCCTTTACACTGGAGTCACATTCACCCATTCGCACTCACAAACACTCACACATTTCTACACCAATACACAGATCGGTAGGCAATATGGGGTTAAATGTTCTCTTCCAGAGCAGAATATATTCAAATGAACCATGCAGGCTGATTCACTGAGCTCTGCATATTTCATTGTCATTTTATGTCCTACCTATTGCTGAAAAAGCAGATGTTTTAAATATGTCCTTGACAAGCATAAGGCAAGTGCTTCCTCTGTTAATTTGGGATGTTAGATGAAAATATGCGGTCAAGTGATGCCATTTGTGCTTCATTAATGTAACCTAAATATGGTCCACTGCATGACCAGGACAAAGGTTTCATCTAGTTTGACAAAAAAAACAAGAGATTCTGTCTGAGTTTTTACAGAGAACCAGCTCTGAGCTCTCATTATCACTGAACATTTTAAAACAAATGTTAAACGTTTAAAACCAATGTTTAATTAAAGAGCTGCACAAGCCAATGGTTTCTGTTACACCCATGTAAGCCCAGGCAGTTTATTTCTACTGAGTAGTTTATCAACAACACATCTGTTTTCCATGGAATATATCGCTTTGATATTATGAAATAAAGCATATTTGGGGGCATTTCCAGGATTAAACTGATTTTATAACTGAAATTGAAAATGCAACAGTTCAGTAAGCTCAGGGATTACTTATGTTACTTTATTCATGGGCAATTTTTAATAAAACTTACCAAAAAATAAGAGAGAGAGGCTTGTGGGTTTTTTTTCCCCTCATTTTTTTAAATGATATTGTATTCATGCTTTAGGTATGTGTCCTAAATTAGGGAGACTAAAATTAAAACTGTGTTAGAAGTTTAAAACATGGTGAAATTATAATTACTCATTGGTGTTCATCAAACCACTTCCATCTTCAATGACGGAACCATTTTTCTGCTCTGAGTGCTTGTTGCAGTGGAAAATAGTGCTGGGCAAACATTACACCTATTAGTAACAAAGACTCCAACTCAAACAAGTCATGCGCCAAAGCTGATGGTCTTTGAAAATAGTTTAAGCAAAACTTGATCTCAGATGTTGTAGTTTATGTGTCAGACTTGTGAAGATTCCTTTTATTTTTATGATCATAGTAGTAAGAAGTTGACTCTGTAACTGATGTCAAGTTTCTGATGTGGTCAGGTCTACATGCTGACATCTCTAATCTAATTTGCACTGCTCTTTTTTAAATTCAGCAACTCTTGCTAATTTCATTTCAGTTTAGCTATATACAACCAATTCACCTTTGAGGCACTTTACAAAATAAATTATTTCAATTCAATTACACATAGATTCCTTTTGATCTTAGTTACTGTGGTCTAGGGGCTCAGGGGGTGTAACATAAAGATGTGTCCAGAGAAAAGTGGAATATACGTAAAATGATTACAAAAAAAGATGGTTTCACAAAACCACAACAATATAATTTAACCAAATTGAAACAAAAGAAAAGGACTAATAAATTCAAGAATGTTAAGTGCAAATTAAATTTACAAAATGCCCAAACAAGTCAATTCAAAGTAAACTCAAAATAACTCAAGAAAAGGGGGTTTGGGGGGACACACAAAGGGAATAGTAAGGGGAGCACCAAGCCTCACAAACATGAGCTTCTAGCTAAAAAGTAAACTAGAGCAAAATCAAACTGCTCAACTAAGCAAGCAGAAACAAAATAGTTCAAAATAAGCTGCCCAAAGCGGCTGCCAACACCAAACGTGGGGGGCAGCTTCTCAAAGCCTCTTACTACTAGCTGCCCCTCTGGAGGAATGGATTTAGGAGCCTTTATATGGTGCAGGTGGGCCTCATCAACATCTGATTGGCTTGATAATCCTCTGCTGATCCAATGGAGTAGCTGCTCTCCTGCAGCGCTCAGGCAGCCAATCAGGAAGGTGTGCTCTCACAGCTGAACCTGGATAACAAAAAGGAGCTTGCACATCTTCAAGAGGCCAGGCTCAGTTGATTATTCAAATTAGTTTATAAAGTCTATATCTAAAGAAACCAATCAGATTGCATCTAGTCATTGACTTGCAACATTCACTCTTCCTAGATGAGGGAAAAGCAACAGCAGAGAAACTCTGGCATTGAGTTGTTGACTTTACAAAAATACAGTATCTCATACCGAGCCTACATGTAACAACAGTGGAGAAGAAAATTTCCCCTTTAACATGGAGAAACCTCCAGCAGAACCAGAACCTGGCTCAATACAAACAGCCATCTGCCATGACCGACTGCAGAGATACAAAAAGAAACAGATGAACTGATAGAAGTACTTTCTATGGATGTTAGGGAAAAATAAAAGGTTAATAGCAGGAGAGGGAGAATGATTCATTGTTGGCAGCATTATCTCAACCAATGCCCTCGTCCAGGAAGGAATCACAGTCAAACAGAATGCCAGAACAGATGTAGCTTCTATGGAAATAAATTAAAAAAAATTAAATCTGTTTGATAAATTGCAGAAGCAAAACTTGTCATTCTCAATATCAGTATTTTGATTTATGATCATGTGCTAATAGGCCTGGTCGAGTAATTAAATCAGTTGTAATAATGATAAAAATAGAGAACCACACTCTGTATTCTGAGGTTATCTGGCTCCCTTTGAAAGCAAACACTTGCCAAAGTATCATCATATCCTTCAAACAGGAATGCATCCAGCCTATCAACTGAACTTCCAACAATTGCGTAGTTTTCTGGTAAATTCTTGTGGCAGAAAGTTGTTGGTGCAAGCAAATATTGTAGTGGACATTCCACGTCACAGAACGTGAAATAAATCTGAGCTCTTTCTCTGTCAAACCGTAAACAACCCAAACATGTGTGTACAAGGAAGGATGAAAGCATTCCTTGCCTGGATACTTGCCTCCGTAACTAATTTTAGAAATGCCAGTGAAATTTTTTTTTGCCAGTATCAGTACATAAAGTACAGATTTCACGTTGTTTGCTTTACTTTCAGTTGCTATTTCTCTCTCTACCCTTCCGCCCTTCACTAACTTTTCTCTTATCCCAATCGAATGCAAATGTAGCCAGAAGGCTCTTTGAAATTGAAATGATGTGAAAATAGAATTGCAGTGGCAAATGAGCTGTGTTTGCCGGTACCGTTGGGGCCAACCAAGCCCCTTTGAACGTGCCTCTCCCACTGCGAGAAGGCCTTGTTCTGGGCCCCAGTCTCACTGACACTCCCTTCCCCTGTTTTTAAGCGTCAGCTCCCAGTGCAGGAGAGATCAAGCTGAAGATGATTGGAATGGAGGTTTAGTTCTCACATGTGTGCATTTGCACATTTTCACCCAGACATCTTGCTATAAGCAGAATTGTCAACACTCACACAAACCCAGGTTGCGTTCCTGATTTCATAAACATATAGGTGAGAAATCCCAGAAGATATTCACTTAACAAATTTGAATCAGAATCAAACCAAGGCACTGGCTTAAAGTGCCAACCTGTGGATGGGTGAGCATGCCTTTGTCACAGTGATTAGGGTTGCTTTTGAGCAAAGTTTGGCAATGTATGACATGAAGCTAATAGAACAGTTCTTTTTCACAGAAGCTCAATGCAAGATATACTCCTAATAATATCCTAAAGCTATTAGGATATTAGGAGTTTAATGGGTCATGCATAATAGAGGAATTTTGGTTTCATCCACGTGTTCTTGGGTGGACGAAACCTCATAACTGGATTACTTCAAATCTAAGGACTGTGGAATTTTCCACTTCCAAGCTGAACCAGGGCTAGATGCCTCTGGCCGACTCTGAGGACATCAGCAATATTATACACTCAGTAGAACCAAAGATTCATGATCCAGCGAGGAACATCAAGATCAACCCAGGTTCAACTCTACCAATGACCAGCTCAGTATTTAAAAAAGACAAAGTCTTTGCATATGAAGCAACTGGAGGTAAATATTGAGATAAATGGTTTTTATTTTGGAAATTAACTCTTCTTCAACACAATGGAGAGGTCGCATTCACCTCACCAAACAACTCACCCTAAAACTCTGGGAGCTAAGCCAAAAAACAGTCTGACACGTTGAATCTGACAAGACAACTACCAGGAAGAACCTCTCACTTAGATGAATTATTGTGTCCAGCTTTCAGCAAAAATATCCCCCCATCATTGACATCTGTTCCACATTCAACTTCACACCCGCTTCACCAAACAAAAATAAACCACCAGCTGAAACTGAAATAACTCCACCAGCCTCTCTCATAAGGACAACATGACCAGCCTAAGCCATAGCACATTCTGAAATTCTGATGTGGCTGCTGCTTCTGCACTTTCTGGAAGCAACAGAGATCACACTGCTGAAGCTGAAGATCCTGTAATCACAGAGATCTGAGCTGTATCCAGGCAGAAAGACTATAAAAATTACAGGGAGAAAGAACAGACAGTTTGTTGACACTGGCTAAAATATTTGTTGTGGTCAGTTGTATTGTTGGAAAAAAACACTAAGTGATGTCCCATTGGAAAACAAGGTAATACTGCAGGGTTGACAATAAGAGAGGCTGTCTTGAAAAATATGTATTTCCCACCAAATGTCCATCCATTTTCTTACACCCTTGTCCCTAGTGGTGTCCAGAGGGGTGCTGGTGGCCTATCTCCATCAAATGTTTTGGGTGAGAGGCGGGGTACCGCCTGGAGAGGTTGCCACAGAGACGCACCATACATACACACACCTGCGGAGACTTTAGAAAGACCAATTAACAGTCATGTTTTTGGACTGTGGGAGGAAGCTGGAGTTTCCAGAGAAAACCCACACATGCACAGGGAGAACATGCAGACAACAACAGCACTACCAACTGCGCCACTGTGCAGCCCTCCCACCAAATTTGTGTAGTAAAACTCTACATTTCTCAATTTTAAATGTACATGATGGGTCTGTGGAGCTACAATGATGAGGATCAAAGCATTGCAGTTTTACTTTAAATAGACCCTAATTAAATTATTTGCATGTGAAGAGAAAGTATTTAAAAGCATGATATGTCCACTTTAAGGGTTTTTAAAAATCATTACCATTTATGCCAGAAATTAGTAACACACAAGAAAACATAGCTTTTCATACAAGGACCTTATTGAAGTAAACAACAGCTGTTAAGATGAATGTGTAATCAGGTCCATATTTCATTCTGATAATAAATTAGAGAAAATGAGATTGAAGGACAGAAAGAGTTGAACAGATTGGATTAGATGCAAGATATGGAGTGATGTAACTGAATGGCAGCAAATGTTGTTTGTTAATGCAAACACCTGTGTGTTTTTTAGCCCACATTTAGGACCACGTCTAAACCAGGAAGCATCTGGAAATAAACGAAAAAAGATGTGACCTCCAATGACATCGCAGTCAGTGAATGAATGGATGTAAATGGAGGAGCAGCAGGGCCTGACTGCAGCAGTCCCTGTGCTTCTGCTGCTGCTCCAGGATTACTTCTTGGCCCTATTCCCAGAATGGAAATCCCCTTCAGCCTTAATGGACATTTCATTTAATAATCAGTGATTGATCACTGCTGGTAATGATGTATAAGCAGTAAGATTCTAGAATGAAGAATATTTGCAGTCAATTGGAAAATGTAGGGCACAGCAGAAAGACAGGCAACAGTGTCGCCAATAGCAGCATGTCTCTTTAACTCTCCACTTGTCAATATGGCATCACTTTATTTGCCAGGGGCAATTAGCACTGTGGAGTCATGTTGTTGAGTCACATCAACCTCACAGAGCTAATTAGACACACTTGACCTTTTCGACATGAGGATAATTTTAGTGATGGCACTTCACTCAAAGCTTTAATATCAGGGGGAATTTTACCTCTTAATTCTGAGTTCAGTTCACAGTTTGTTTTGAGTTGGAAAATGTTCAATCCAGAATGGAGGTCCGAATGCCAAAAAGGGGGTGTGAACATATGTGACTCAGTGGTTTACATAGGACAGGACATGAGCAGAAAACGTTGCACTCGGGTGATCTCCATTCCACTCATCATGAGACTACCAGCAACATTTGGCTTGACCTCTGTTGAATTAAATCAGTCACTTTAAAGGTGTTGAATATTTAATTGACATTATTTTGTACAAATCAGTTTTTACTTTGAGATGATTTTTTGTTGTTATTTTTACATCAAAAAGAACAATGTTGATCATCACTGATTTGTAAAATATACCAACAGGAATCAAAACATTATGAGAATTTGATTTAGGGTCATAGAATATACAAATTTTACAGCATGAAATAATTTAACAGTAGTTGTAACATCTATGTTCATAATTTATCCAGTCATACAAAACCTTTGTTCTATCTTACTATGAATACCTATCACAGAAGTAACATAACTGTAGAAAAAAACACAAAAACAATGTTTGTTAAAACTATTCATAATTATCACATGTGGAACAAAAAGAAATGCTTTTTTCTTTTGGTTTTGTGGGGTTTTTACAAAGTAACAGAACCAAACTTAAGCTGTGATTTGTTCCTGGTCAGTATTATAAAATCTTCTCAGTGAATAATTTATCAGTAAATCTTATTTACTCCATCATACTCCTTTGTTCTTGTCCTCCTTTGTTCTAATGATAGTTTTGCCTCTTTGCCACTGCACATACAAATTATGGACAAATGATCAAACACAACACACCCTTTACAACAGAACATTACTTTATTAATAGCATTGTGAAATTATCTCAGCTTAAATCTAATAAAACAATAAACTTGATCTGACTTTACCTTCATTTTTAGGAATTTACTCAATGTTACTAAAAGAATGACATGTTCTAGCGATAAAACATAACTCTCCTCAACATGAATAAATAGGTCTGGGTAACATGTTCACACAGTCACAAACACACCAACAGTAATCTTGTAAGATGTTTGAAAGTCAGCCATGTTAGTGACATTTTGTGTCATTTAATATTCATGAAGTTGCAAGTGCAGCCTCTAGACTGACTGTAGTAGCATGGCTGCAGGAAAAACAAATAGTTTGTAACTCTTAGCTTGGATTCAAGTAATCTACAAGCAGTGAAGTTGTTATCACACTTAGGTTTAAATGAATGAGCTCTGATTTTCTTAACAAAGCCAGTGTATATGTTAATAAAATATTCAGCTGTATTTCCCCCATGATATTGTTACAAAGATCTTCCTTGGGCATTTATTAATTTTCCACCCATTTTCAAGCCAGTAGATGAGAAGTTTTAGAGCAGAATCAAAACAATCCTGCAAATATTTCAGGCATAGCATGCCTCCTAAATTCAAAGGATTCATCCGTTGTGTTAGCACTGGCGCAGACAACTTCATCTGGATTTATTGAGAATTTAATAGATTCAAATAAACCAATTTGTTACAGTGTTAGAATGTAGAAGATGAATTGAAGATTTTCCCTAGTTTGATAGACATAAATTAGTGTATTTCTAACATACAAGGTCATTTTCAAAGAGTTATCTAGCTCAAAACTTCAATCAACTGCATCTGTCAACTTCTTTACACAGATAGATTTTGGAGGTTTTATTTTATTTTATTTTTTAATTTAAAGAACTATTTTTGGACATTGTTACTCTGGTGTAGCTGATAAGGAGTGATTAACCATATTTTGTCCTCCAAACTTTTGAACTACATGTTGTCATGTTCAAGTCCAAGAACGAGACAGTGAAAAGACTAAAACCAAAGTCAATAAACAAAACACAAAAGGTCAAAAATGCTGACTCATGTCACGTCTGTAATGAGACAAGCTGCCTGAAAGTTTTCATGTTTGAGTTCTATACCAGATATCTGTTGAAACAAACTAATGTTATCGGCGTGTGGTCTAGTGTTTACTACATTAGCTAGAGCTAACACCATTAACAGGAGCTAATGCAAATCAAATGAATTTTAATGAATGGAAGTTTGAAGTGACAGTGAAGCATCTTGTGAGGGTTCAGTTAATTATTGTGTCTTTTTTTTTACGCTTGACTGATAAACAAGCCTCCGGTCAGTAGGTGGCAGCAGTGTTCAAAGTAATCAAGGGGCTTCCTGTTAAAGCCAGGAGAAGTAGCCTGCACAGAGAGCTGATGGAGGGGGAAGGATACAAGCACAGATGTTTTAAACATTATTTACTTCCATAGAAAAGAGATGGAGAAGTGGCAGTGAAAAGAAAAATGGAAACAGAGGTTAGTAAAGCAAGTTTGATGAAATGACAGGGCCCTACAAAGAAATTTATTCTTTATTTTATTTACAAGAATGAAATCACACTATTATCTGAACAAAGTCGTTATGAGAATGATTATACTATTGGCAAAATAAAGACAAAATATTGCTTGAATGAAGTTGTAAAAATAATGAGAAAAAAAGGCTTTAATAAAGATATTAAAAGCTGATTTGACCAGCTCATCAAGCCTGTGATTCTTTGTTTGAAATGGACAGACATTTCAAACACAGACTGATCACATTTATTAATGGAGGGCCGTGAGGAGGGGGATGGAGCAAAATGACTGTGTTGGATGTATGGATGGAGCAAGCACGTTGCATATGTTACCTACCCAGGATGCAATACAGCATAAACAACATGGAGATGTCCATGTGACGATTTAAATTTATAAAGTGGTATTTTTACTGTATTGTTTTTACATCTGAAATTAATATTTATTTACAAACTGTTGCTGCAACTAGTCCTGGATCCCTTGAAGTAACCCTGAACTATCAATGAAGACCTTTTTAAATGTTACTGGAAAATTGGTATTTTAAACTAACATAAATAAGGATATACTTACTATGGCTGTTGTAAATGAATAATTTAGTAATTGAGTAATCTATTGATTATTCTTACAATTAATCGGATAAAAAAAGATAAAATAAAACATTGGTAAATCGAACATAACAGCAGTATTACTGTCGCATATCAACATCAGTCCAATTTTTACATTTGAGCTAAAAATAACTTTTCTGTAGTTTAGAAAATTAACAGTAGTAGCTCACTTTCTAAGTTAACTTGAAGAAAAGTTATACAAAAATCTGAAATTCTATTTAATCTAATAATAAAGAGGCAGGCTCACAAATACACTTATAAAAAACTTTTTTTACACTCCAGCTTTTGGTATATGTATTCATCTTCAGCCAGCTTAATAGATGAACTCTCACTTTCCCAGACATTTATAGCTTTTGTGTTCATGTGAATGACAAGATCTGGCTGATCCGTCACACACAGAAACATCTACCAGCTACTTGCCGCCACCATGAGGTCCGCCACACATTTATTGAGACTGGGAAAATATAAAATACATTTTCCTGTTCGTCCATAAAGCTGCACTTAATCTAATGTTCAGCGCCGCCGCAGTGTTCAGTCCTGTATAAATACACCGCTGTTCGCCCTGAACCGGCCACCAGGCAGCAGCTCCGGGACCAGAAAAGCTGCTGAACTCCAGGCATCACGCCAGTTATTAAGGATACTGATGCTTCTTGTTCCCAGGAAAACCGAAAAACATCCGAACATTTTCATCAATCAATAAAATCCCTATGGCCGAACTTGAAAACTGGACATTATGCTGCTAACACTTAGCTTTCATCAACAACTTAGATGGAAATCAGAGTTCCGCTCAACGCAAATTATGTTCCTGCCGGAACACGGTGCGCTAAATAATAAAACATAATTTAACAGAAGCTTCGAGGCAGATAAATCTTCCCCTAGGAATTTTAATAATCGAGGTACTCGAATCATTCAAGGAATCGTTTTAGCCCTAATAATTATTATGGAAACTTATTAAAATTAGATCAGTTTTTTGGAACTTCTGTTAGCTAGCTTGTAGTTTTGAGACAAGAAAAGAAAGACAGCTCAGGCAGCAGAAAATGAGCTGGGATTCATTAAAATGCAGCTGCATGTTCCTGTTTTTTACACTAATTGGTTTTGTCACCATGAAGCCCTGGGCTTCCTTTTTAAAATCACTTTTACGTCACACACACTTGCATCATTTAAACAACACTGTCTTACACCTAGATGTGACTTCAAGCTGTCATGGTAACTTACCAAACCAAGTCAAATGCACGGTTTGTATCTACTAAGTCTCTTCCCATTTCATGTTTCCCTTTTGTTTTTTTGGGGGTTTTTTGCCTGTCACTGTAGAGAAATGTCTTAAAAAAAGTTGTGGTGCCATCAACAGTATGCTTCTCTTTATTTTCAGATAAAAAGCCAAACAACAAATGTGTGAGAATGCTGCAAATTATTTCAGTACATCACTGATTCTTCATTTTATAGGACAACATTAGAGCAGACATGAAAAGGTCATCAACTAAAAGCATGAGTGAGTGCTCTCCACTGCATTGACATTTAGAACCCTACTGGGATTACAGAGCTCTTCTGATTCTCTTTGATGGTGTGATAATCCTCCAGATTTTCTCCATCCTTTTGCAAAAGTCCTAGAAATTCACTACAAATCTGTGAAAACACAGAATATTGTTAACATTTCTCATGTTCAGCGCAAGTACAGACAGTCATCGGGAAAGTAATTACTATTAAAATATATATAACTATTTATCATTTATTAATAACTAAACACCAATAACTATTAATATATCAATATCAAATTTTGTTTCAATTTATCTCTGGAGATCAAAGTAACCTTTAATATCTATTATAAGTTATTTATAAGAAATTTCCATTACTTCATTTTCCTGGATATCACTGTCATGTTACAGGGTCCATTTCAGCTTAGTTTTTAATTAGGAGTGCACTAATTGAAAGGTTTTGGCCAATCAGAATCTTTAAAAAGCCTGACCTCCCAAATCCAATTTTGGATGAAAACGATTATGTTTTCTGAAAATAGTGATAAAGTTGCTAAGTTGGCATCAGTCGCTGCTGTTGTTGTTGTTGATAATTTATTTCAGACAAACCTTTCACCGATAGTGTAAAATAAACACATAGTACATTGTAACTTTCTTGAAGACACATCACATCGGTGATTATGAGTCTGAAAAGGAGCCGCTCCTTTCTTACAGCAGAGTGCAGGAGACACCGAATGTTTTTCAGGCCTTTGTTGATCAGCTTCTCATGTATTGACTTATTTTCAGTCTCCTCTCCCAAAATTAAGAAAATTGATGCCAATTTATTAGTTCACTCCTAGTTTTAATACAAATTGTTCAATATTTCCTACATAAAAAAAATCAATAAATTTTTACTGTTTATATATGCGTCACTTGAATTTTTTTGCATGGTCAGAATTGAAATTAAATATATAGGGTATCTTAAGTTGTCACATGGTCCATTTTTATTTGGTGCCAAATTAAAACAATCATTTTTTGAAGCGAAACACAACCGCAGTTGACTTTGAACAGGGCGGACCTTCCGTCCAGCCTTTCCTTCTCTGGACACGTTTCTTATACAGAGTTACACAAACATCTTTTCTGCTGAGTTTTGCCTCAAAAGCCTGAAGTCAGAATCCATATTTCTTTCTTGTGTAAGTAGGGTCACAAACTGGGGCTTAAAACCTCTGCAGTTGCTGTCATGCCATATTTCACAGTGCAGTCAGTGAACACAGAGCAGAGCTGACAAGTCTCTGCGTGAGGAGAGGAGGCTCGGTTCAAAAACAGCTTGACTCCCTGATAAATGGACTGGCCCTTTAGCTGACAAACATGGTCAAAATGAGTCAGTTTACCAAAGGAAACAAAATGGAAAAAAGATGAAGAAATGTATTTTTTTTCTCCCCCCGTTAGCTGAGAGACGTACTGCTATGACACATCCAGAGATGGATTTGGTGATACTGGACAATGACTACTGAACCACTGAGACTAAGATTCCATCTTCTAACCGTTTTAAAATCAGCTCCTCTAATCCCTACAACATTGTACAGCCCACAGTTTGTCTTACGTTTAGCTTATATGTGCTTTTATGAGTGGTTATTAGAAGTATTTAACACTGAATGAATCTCAACTCCCAATAGAATCTAATACAAAATCTCTGCAGAAATTTCCTAGAGAAGTGTTCATTTCAGCTTTGTTTCATTGAAAAATCCAAATATCATAGCAATGTGCAATATGTACATTTGAATGAAAAAATGTTTGTGTTTAAAAAACTCAAAAGCAAAACTGAAATCAACAAATATTTAAGTAATTCATAAGATTAAACTGACACAAATCTAGCATTCATTCATTCATTTTCTTGACACCCTTGTCCCTTAGTGGGATCGGGAGACAAATCTAGCACATTCTGCAAATTTATCATCGAAACAGTTAAGCTTTTTTATACAAATGAATTGAAAGATGCAAATATGCAAATCATTCAGTTCCCAAATTGCAATAACAGAATTCCTTGAGTGAGCGCTTAACCATTTGTAGCAAAGAATGAATCTGCAGCGATAAACTCCTAACATCAACATGTGAAAAGCTCAGTCCTTTCTGTTGGAGTGAACATAAATGTAGTGTGGAGTTGATTTGGTAATTAGTTTTGCATTAACACAAAAATAATTGCACAGAAAAAGGGAGATATTTTCTTACATAATTTGAGCCAGGTGAATCTAAAACTGTCACTCAAGGAGTTCAGGGTTGAACTTATTTACAGACAAAGAAGTTTTTTTTTATCTCAAACACAAAATGTTTATATCTTTGAACAGTTTTCACTTTGTTTCTTAGAGTGTTGTTCTTTTAACAAATGTCATCTTTTTGAGTGTCTTTTCCAGTTAACAATCAACTACTTAATAAATTATTTTAAAAATCGATTCATCATCATTAATCTGAGCAGTTGTTTCACCCTTATGACAAAACTATTTTTCTCTTTTAGCTATTTATTTCAAGGCTGGCTTCATGGTTAAACATGGTCTCTCTGCTCTTTCCACTCATACAGTGAATGACATGAAAACACAATTACAACGATTAGTCATAAAAAGAGAAGACATGAGGAACCAGAGGTTTAGATTTGGACTCTGTTTATGGAGATCTGCCTCACTTCATCTCTATCTCCCCCTCATAGTTTTGTTAATAGTCAGATAGTGTTTGACACATTAATATTTTTGATTAGTTGCTGTTATGGACAGAGTGGAGCTACTTATCATTGTCATGAGATGTTAGCATGTTAGAAATTATGAAACACTTGCTTACTATATAGTTTTGTGGGGCAATAAACCTTTTGGTTAAGAGTAAACATCACTAAATCCACAATGAATCATAGAGTAAAGCAGAAATTATGTTAGCAAGGCTTTTTTTTAGCATAACTTGCATTGAGGCTTTGCATTTTGTTGATCCTTAGGTGGTACTCCTTTACTTTTAATGAAATGAAAATGGATGGCAAGTAGATTCACATTGTGGAAATAAAACAGCAGTTTTGCAGATATATCTTACTCAGTTTACCACAGTTAACCTTGAAGGCCATGTTGTTAGTTTGTCAGATGACAGCTCAGAGCTGAGCCTCCCCTTGGACAGTATCCTCTTCCTAATGCATTTTCAGTCTGTTTGTTTAGTGTTCATTTGTACAAATGAGATGGAAAACAAAAAGCTCACTCTGTGTAAACGCAGCAAATCACGTTAAATCAAGAAGCTGTGGAAGTGCTCTTGAATACTGAAGAACTCATTACAGTACATAAAAGCTCACTGTTTGATCTGCGGCTGTAATGTCTCAATCATGACCTGAACTGAGGTTTTTCTTTCTAATGTTCTTGAAGACTTCAGGTGAGATCATCCCTCTTTTCACAAGTATAGCTCCGTGAAGCAAAAAAATCTCTCTTTAACATTGAATTTTATAAAAAAGTAAAAAATAATCAAGAGATTTTGATATGATTTTATGATGATTTTATGATTTTTAACTAGAGGTGTGCCGATCGATCAGTAACCGATCATAATCGGCTGATTTCCGTGAAATCGGTGATGATCGGGATCGGCCGATCATTGGCTCTGTTACCGATACCGATCACCTGCATCTCATTTCCCAGCCTGTCTGTCCAGCTGGTCTCGTCTTTCCTTCACTGCGCAAACGCGCAGCAACAAATCCTAAGCGATGTGTAACTATAACCACTGAGTGAATGAGGACGTTTGCGTGTTGCGGCGGAAAATTGAAGCAGGTCAAAATGCATCAACACAACGAAGCTAATAGACATAAAAACAATGACGGAGTTTGGCTACATCGAGGCTCAGTGCAGTAAAAAGACATGGAGGATCAGACAGCAGGTAAAGCAGCACAGCTACAAACACTCACCGGATTAGTATGACGGTCAGAAAGATAAACTAATAACCTGGAAAATGATTTAAGTCTTGGAGCTGCGATGTAAGACGCTGGTTCTGCTCTCCTGTTGAACCGCTGCTACTCTACAGGTAGTAATATTTAATATTTAATAATATTTGACACGGAGCCGCTTCTGCTCCACCTGGTAGTGACTCTCACACCGAACCTGTTTAAAGTGCAGCATCTAACTTAAAAAAATACATTTTACATACGTATTAAAACTTTCGCTGTCCTAACATGAGACAGATAATCTCTAAAAAAGAATCGATCTCCTCCCTGTTACTCCTCTCAGTCAGAAACAGCCAATCAGAACTAGCAGTAACCAGCTAGCCGCCATGCTAACAGGAAGTTTTCATTCAGTAACTCTGGATTGTTTATTATAATGGATCCTGTTTTTGCCTTTGAATGTTAAGTTTTATACTTGACTTTTTTTGTCAATGTTGAAAGGTTTTATTTTGGCTCTTTGCATTATTTAGCCTCTTCAGAGCCTCATATGTTATCAGTCTGTTAAAGATAGTATTATTGATAGCAGTTCAATTTGCACAATGCCTGTTTTGTTTAGTTTGCTTCTTGGAAAAAGTTATTGTTTTTGTCTAAATTAAGGTGAATTCATGGTTCCTTTTTTCACATAATGTAACCGTAGTGTTTATGATAAAAAATAAATAAATCATAACTATGCGATCAGTATCGGGGATCGGTATCGCCGATCATCCCGCAGGGGTGATCGGTATTGGCAGAAAAAAACCTGATCGGCACATCCCTATTTTTAACTATACACACTTTCTTGTCTTCATTAATGAATTAGATCAGTTCAGTTCACTTTATTGTTATAGATCCAAATCACAAAACATGGCATCTCCAGCACTTTCCAAAACAAAGTGGAATTTAGTTGAATTATAAAGACAGTTTCCAAGTTAAGTATTTCAACTGATCTTGGTGATCAAATAATTAAGTCATGCTCAGCTTAATATGTAAATCACTTAGAAACTCAACAGATTGCAGTGAGTCACTGACTTGCAGCATTCATGCCTCCTGGACAAAGCAACAGTAGACAGACACTTCCATTGTGTTGTTGACTTTACAGGAATCTCTCACTCTTATACGTTTGTTTTGTAAAATAAACAGGTTTTTACCACAGCTTACTACTGCTGATGCAAGGAGGGACCATATTGAACCCTTGTATGTAGAAATGAGGTCCAACTGACCCCACACATGTAAAACTTGTATCATTTTCCATATTCCTCTACATTTGCCTCAGCCCTCGCAAGCACAAGGGTGAAATGCAAGTCATAACTGGGAATTTGTCAGAGTTTCTCCCAATTTCCCAGTGGGAAATCCAAGTTTGTCACATATTCCAGTTGATTTTTCCTTATAGAAAGTTTGCATTTCAGTTTCAAGTACAAAAGGAACACAACATTAATTGCTGAGAAAGCTCTATGGCTTTGTGCAAGGAGAGAGAGAACTAACCACTGAGCCAAGTGTATGAACTACAAAAGAAAAAAACATTGTCGGGAGCTGCACATTTTTTTGTTTTCATCAGTACTCTTGCCATGTTTTGGGTCAGCTGGAGGCTTTTATTTCGTGGACTTCTGGAGATGAATGAACTAAGTCCTAGAAACACGTTTAATATGGGATTTAAAGAACATCCTGACCAAAACCAACACAGGTTTTTTACTTCTTGAGTTAACAGAGATTAAACCAAGTGAAAAAAACCAAAACAGAGTTTGGTTGTCATGATTTACCACAAATCATTTACCACCACGAGGGTGGTGAGGAGAAATGCTGGTAGGCCCAGATTGACATAATAGCAGTTGGCTTAATGCAGACAAGTCAGGAACACAGGAATCTGGCAGACGACAGAACACACAACGAGGTCCTCGGGTCCTCGTCAACGAATAGACGAGGACCCGACCAGAGACAAAGACAACTGATAGGTTAAAATACACAGGGAGGGTAATCAGGGAACTAGACAAAGCTGGGAACAATCAACAGGGAAGAACAGAGATTCACAAGAGAACAGTCAAATAAACAGAAAAATCCCATAATAAAACAGATCACAATAAAACAGATCTATTAGTTATTAGGTTTATTGGACAAATAAAATAATGCATTTTCTAATTATTCAGGTTATATCTGTATGAGATTAAAATTTGACTGATGCACTGCTACATTTAAATGTGACATAAAAAGCACCTCTGACAAATTTGTCAGAGGTGCTTTTACATGACAGGTCTAAAAGTCTGACTGTGTGATTTTGTGTTGCTCACATCAGAGAGATTTAAATTTATTTATGCAGCTTTGGTGTTGGGTCATGCCTTCCCTTTAAGAAGGAATAAATAAATTCTAGGCTTAGTCTCACAATGCAGTTAGTTAAGATGCCTGGAAAGTAGAGTGACTGCAAAAAAGAAAACGAGTCAAAAAATATAAAGAAAAATTAGAAATCCTAAGTTCAGGTAGGTAAATCTCCCCCTCCTTCTTTGGCTGCCTCCTGCTGCTTGTAAGCAGGAAAAATGTTTTTTTGTGGTTTAATCCCCTTCTTTCCTGATATGATGAATGTAAACAGAAATCTAAATGCAGGTCATCACATGCTAGAGACATGTGCCTGTTTAAAGTCTAGCACTGCCTCAGTTGGTTGACTTATTTAGTCCTCCTGACTTGTGTTTCCTTTCGTCACACACCTAAAATCAGAGGCCGGTATGCAGATTTATGCAACATTTCTTCTCATTTAGTTCTCTTCTGCTGGCAGGGAGTCAAAGTGATTAAGTAATTCTCAATCCTGTCTGTCTCCTCTGACTAATCTTACTTTATATGCTACAGGCAATGTGCCTGGTGATGATCTGGAAAATTAATGCATCATCCCCCATGTACAGACTACCTTTTAGGATTGTATAATCTTAAAATCTTGTGAGATAGGACAGATTTTCCCCTTTAAATGACATATTTTAGTTGTTCCCCTGACACCTCATACATCATGTTTCAATGTCATCTTCACAAATGACAGCTTGATTATGTTCTCTGCTGTACAGCTGTTTTGATGGATGGCTTAAGTATTAAGTATAATTTTTTAGAAAACATGCTTAACTTTAGATCCAGCCAGATTGTGTCTGTATGTCAGGAATAGTTTTCATAAAGCAATAATCTGCCTTTTGAAATAGATGTTAATATTTATTTGATGAGAATTGACTTCAGTTTGATTAAAGCGAGAGTGTTTTATTCCTCGGACAGTCTGCTTTCTTGGGACTGTTGTGGAAGCTCATCTGAAATTTGGTGCAGACTAAGCAAGCAAACTTCTGTCCAAATAGATGCTGATTTCTCACCCAGCATCTATGTTACCATGGCAGCGTTGTGTTGCTGCATTGCTGCATTCTCTCTGTACTGTAAACAGAGCAAAATCCTGATATCTTACTGTCTTGCTCTTTACAAGACATTTTAACATTCAATCGTCAGAGAGCTTAAATGTCCGTAAGTCAAATTGCCTGGAAAAGATCAACATTTCAGGTAGAATGATAACTTTCAATAGGTAGGTATTTAATAACAACCAATTTTAAGGTTGGTGAAAATGCATTATGTACTGACAGTTATCAATATTGTTGAAAACTGATAGGTAAAACTAGATTATAGCAGGGTTTTTTGACACCATTAATCAAAATGACAGACAACACAAAAAGTCTAGTGTGAACCCTGCTGCAAACTACAGGTGTTTCCGCCCCTGCTGCCATCAAACTTCACCAGCTACTTCTTTTGGGTTATTTTTTTGAGGATCAGCAAATAACTTATTGGTATAATACAACCACCACCAGTATAAAGTGTGCTTTAGTCTTTGATTTGCATGGCAGCACAGCACAAGAGAAAATCAAATTGTTTCAAGGTAAATCCAGATAATTAGATAATTCATCTTGTGCCAGGTTCATATGGCAAGACTTTTCAATTGTCGGTTGATATGAATATGCAGATGTCAACCAAAAAATCTTGCACAATTGCTCAAGACTAAACATGAGTTCAGACTATACAAATTGACTGGGAAGAAGGAGTGGTGATAGTTTGTCAACTATTTTTAGCAGAGAAAAAAACTTCAGAAAAAGATGTCTTCAACATCAGCCGAACTTTCTGGTTCATGGTGACAGTAGTTCAGCCTTTTGCACTTGGGTTTCCTCTCTGTGTGTAAATCACCTTGTTTTCTGATTGACGACCCACCACATCCAACGACCTCCTTGGGTGTTATTACTTGGAGAAACCTCACATGCTGCAACATGTTGAATATTCTTGGTTTTATTTTGAAGAAGTTTCAATGTTCTTTCAGTAGACAACATCATTTTCAACACACCACACACACAGAAAATCTCATGAGACTATCTTGATCTATTCCAATAATCAGAGCATTAATCAGTTAAGGTTATCAAAAGTGACAATCAGGACAAAAATATTGCATTGTGAACCAGCAATTAGTGTTTTACTGTTTCTCAGTCAAGGTATCCAGTGCACTGGTTAGTCAGCTGGTCTGTAATGTCAATATTAGAATAACTTTAGTCTTTTCTTAACAATATGTAAAAACAAAAAGAAAACAACAAAAAAAAACCTAATCATTCTTTTAGTTGATGAGAACTTTAGATTTTTTTTCAGATATACAGTTTGTTCAGAGATGAACTACACCATCAAAACCTACAGAATGTGTCATTTGTTTGCTTCAGATGACTTAATTCACATCAGAATTTTTGCTCAATTCTAATAGATTATTGCTTTTACAGTGGGGGATGGATTCTATGTTTGTAGTTTAAATCATGTCAGAATTTTATCTGTAGTTACTTGTAGATGGCCTGTTTGCTCATTGAACTGTGTGCTCTGGTAGAGCTCCTTTTTAATCTGCATTGGTGATTGATTAAAGTTGTGTGTCTCTGTGAAAAAGCTGGCCTTGACTGATGCATACATGAACCAATATGTAGATATGGACAACTCTTGCGTGGAGTGTGAACCAATGCATGGACTCTTTTTGAAATAATTACCTTACCTAGAATAGGGGTAGCCTGAGGGTTCAGCTTGGATGTTTGAGTTAGTTTTTGTAGGTGTTTGTATCACTCTTACTTCCCAGGTGGCTTTGGAGGGGTTGGATTTGGTCTGTCAGAAAGTATGAAAGTCCACTTCAACAGTCATTCATCTATGTGGTCGGCATAAACAGACGTCCAAAGACAGCGTACCACAGGGCAAACATTGGTAGCATTTTGCTGTCAGGGCTCATACTTCTGTGAAACAACTAGTCTTTGTCACGCTCTAAGTTATTTACCTCTAACATCAAGTGTGAAAAAACATACAATGTCATTATTTATTTCATAGATTCAGAGCAAATGGAAACACTTAAGAAAGACTAATGTTTCCATTGGGGCAGGTTTAGCTCTAAAATCAGGTTTTCTCTGGTCAATGCTAAAAGCTGAGTAAGATCTCTTGTAAGAGTTTTTGGGAAAGAGTGTCGACTGTCCATCCTCCATTCGGGCCCTCGACAGCCGTAAGTTGGGATTTATTTTCATACCTCCTTTGTCGTTCATTCAAAGTCTTCAATGCATACCTTTGCCTAGACTTTGCCAAGTCAGCAAACACGCCTCTATGTGTTTTTCCTAAAGTCCTCATGACTTTCTAAAGGTTCACTGTGATGTTTTAAACTATGCTCAGAGGCACGGTATAGGGGGAAAAAAGTTATGACAATTCTAAGGGCCTTTGACAACAGGGGCCCTCCACAAGAGAAAAAAAAAACTTTACCGAAAAAAATAAATGAATCAGGGCCCTGTCAATTACTGATTTGTGTTTTTTAAAATTGTTTTTAGCAGTAAAAATAAAATGTTACCCCTCCTAGACCAAAAGGCACACATCTATATGTGTCTGTTTTTTGGTTCTGGATCTGCATGAAATGGTTCGTTCCTGCTTAGCACACTTGAATGTGACGTTTTCAGCAGCAGTCAGTACAAAACCACAGTGGCACAGTGGCACCACAGTGCCTAGAAAAATAATAAAGTCAAGTTTTAAAAAAAAAGAGAGATAAGAGAGAAAAAGACAGGAGTGTGAATTTGTTACCCAGATTTTCTCCAAGAGAGGAGCAGCAGCAGCAGTTGAGTGCTGAGTGAGCAGTTGAGTGAGTTCAGTTGAGTGAACTGTGAGATTATCAACCATTCAGCATAGTTAGCTACAGACTGCTGTTTGCCTCCATAGCATTTAATGAATTAAGGAAAAGAAATACCAAGATATTCAAATATTTAACTTGTCCCTGTACCTCTCACCACACTTAACAACAGATGAGTCAGTCAGCAGCAGCTCTAACTCCAATACCAGCATAACCTTTAATTCCCGTGAAAAAGGTGAGCAACACTGTGTTCGATGACAAGACAGTTAGTATCTTGCCATACGTTCCATCATACAGAGGAATGTATGGCACGAATAAACAGACACTATTTCCAGAAAAACTGTAAAATAATAATATTGAAATGCCATGGGTTTTTTGAGACCACTGAGAATAAATATATCTTACAGACCATAACAGTAAAGAACTTATCATTTATTTATGTTTTAAATTAGATTTGATATATTTATATGGCATTAAAAGGACCTGGAACTTTTGTTTTTCCACTGAAAGCTCTGGTTTGAACAATAAATGCCATGTGGGTGAAGTTTTATGGATGATGCTCTGATGTCCCATTCTCCTGAAGGCAGCACAGAGCTGCACCACCAGAAACCGACAGAAACACTGAAAGAAGAAGAGCTATGATTAATGTAGTTACAGTATATCCATGTTTTAATGTTGCAGAGCTCAGTCGTTTTGCAAATAGTTCAAAGTTTAAACTGGCATGTTGAACATCTTTCATCTGCTCATTTTGTGGAATATTTAACAACTAGACAATGGCAAAGAAAAAGAATATCTTTCCCACTCTGATTGGCTGCTGTTAGGCCTACCAATTTTAACTTGAATGTTCATTGCATTTTTGTAGACGCCTATGAAAATAAGTTCTATTCCCATGGCTTTTTTGTTCTCTGGGAAATTTTTTTTGATGATAAATACAGAAACAAGCATAAAAATCAAAACATCTACAATAGTGATAGTAATAATAAAATAATAGTCAGTGCAAAGTAGCCTGCAAATTCTTTGGTGGGGGCAGTGAGGAACCTGGATAAAGGCTAGGGGGGCACTGGGCCAAAAAAGGTTGAGAAACACTGATCTAAGCAAAGTCTTTCTTACTGAAGACACTCTTAGGCTCACTGAGGTCCTTCTCACTACTTCTAACATTTTTCGTGTTAGATCTATTTTATCTCACTGGAATTCTAAGATTCTCTCCAAATTTTATGTAATGTTTTTTCACTCCTCTGATCATGGTTATACCTTAAATAATAAAACAGGCTTGATTTCCATCCAAATAAAAGCTTGCTTATATCACTGCGCTCTAGCCAGACTGTTCAGTCTGTATGCAACCTGTTTAAAAGCAGATGAAGAAATGAGGGAAGGGTGTATGATAGCATTCAGAGAAAATATAAATAAATCTGTAACGATAACACATACAAGGACAGACAGATGAAAGTCCCATGTTCCCAATCAGAGCCAATATCAGCTGAGACCTCACCAGTATTTGTGGACATGTCTCACAGATATTCCACAGTGGCAGGTAGGGGGCTAAAGGCCAGTGTCAAGACCTACTTGTCACTTGATGATTTAGAAATGACACTTGATTGTAAGGAGGAAGTGTTTCTCTCTCTCACCTTTTCTTGGTTTCTGTGATAAGAGCTGTCATGCAGCTGTCGTGTCTGCTCTGATCCCCACTAAGCCCCTGAACCAAAATAAGATGCCATTAGTAATTACAGCACATGTGCAATTCCAATAGCACATGTGCTGTAATGTTTTTTTTTTAATACCTCACAAGTTGTTGTTGTTTGTTCCTTTTTTCCTTGTTATTTTAGATCATTTATTGGGGAATACATAGTGGTTTCAGGATTCAGTTCTCAGAAACTCTCAGGTTACTTTGTACACTTAAGTTAAGAAATTTAGAATCTTTATTTTTTTAATTAATCATCCTGATCTAATTGCTCTGGTTGCTAAGCTTATCTACACCAATCATGTGTAGCATTATGACAATTTGTTCAGTAGCCATGCAGCGTTATTCTCTAACCACTGTGATACGCAGTGTATTCAGGAGCCTTTCCCTCAAAACCAGCTTTAATTCAGACAAATTCAGTAGCAAGGCCTCAACTGTAGGATCTGACCACACACGTCCCCATTGCATCGGTAAACATCACCAAGTATCTGTTGTCAACATATTATGACAGACAACTGCAAAAAATTATTGTTTTCTTTGATTTGAGCTGAACTATTTTGTTTGAATATAATTTTGTATTTCCGCCCAGCAACAGTTAAAAACATACTTATGGAAGTTGGTCTCTACAACGCAGTTTCATGTTGTATTCATGAAACTGCGGTAAGTGCATCTTTACTGACACGTTTCAGTGTCCCTGTAATAAAGCTAGATCCCTTCAGGAACAGGAAAAGGAAGTAAAACCTTTGTTGTAACTACAGTCATGGCCTGAAAACATCAGTCAGCATGGAATAATCAATATAATGTGCTTTACTCAGTGAGTTGACTTAATGGAATAAACTTTTTAATCATCTTCCTGAATATAATAGAATAGAATATATACTTTCTTGATCCCCACGGGGAAATTGCTTATCAGTTGATAAGCTACTCCATCTAACGTGTTAATTATTAATAATACAAAACGTTATCTCTTCTGGTTATAATATATATGTACCTAACAGTAATTCAATAAATAAAAAATAAATAAATGACAAGCATGCACATGCAAATATGTTAATATAAAATAAGTGCAGAGAACATTTGATTTAAGTTACTCAGAGCTGGGTATTGCAAAGTCTAATGTCAACAGGTAGAAATGGTTTTTTGTGTCGCTCTGTGGTTCACTTTGATAAAATGAGCCACTGGCTGAAGGTGCTCCCATGTCCATCCAGCACGTCATGAAGTGGATGTGACTCGTTGTGAAAGACGACCTGCATCTTGGACAGGATGCTTCTGTCTGACATCACCGTCAGAGAGTCCAGCCCCACTCCAACGATGTCGCTGGCCTTCCGAATCAGTTTTTTCAGTCTGTTGGTGTCCTCCACCTTCAGCCTGCTGCCCCAGCATGACTGTATATCAGAACCATTAATCAGAGACCAACTTCAGCCTTAGAAGACAAAGCCACTCTGGGGGTGGGAGCCATGTTGTCTGTATCAAAAACAACTGGTGAAGTGCTGGAGTGGGCTGATAGTGTCAGACGGAGCTTGAGTAAGGCACTCGTGAGTTTTTGATATAAGCAGAACTGAAGGTGTTTGCTCCAACCGTGGATAGGTCTTTTTATCACAGAGAAGATTTAAGCTCGACTTTAAAATAGATTGTTTGGGAGATTGTCTTTTATTTCTGTTTGTCCCATTTTATTTCTTTGCAATACTCTGCACCTAAAAGGAAAAAGTGCATTAGTCTTTGGGGATATTGTAAATTACATCATGGGGGAAGACAGTTTTATGACCAAACCCTGATGGTAAAAATACTTGAAGAATAGAGAGCTGGGTGGTGCTGTTGTTTTCCCAGGAACTTTGTGATGATCAGAGGACTGAAGGGAGCCAGGAAACATGTCAAGAGTTTAATCAGAGAGAGAACAGCATTAACCAGCTTTAATCCGGATTACAGGACACAATATCTGATTTTGTTCTACATAATATCGTATTATCACTCAGCGTAATGCTAAAAGGTCACCATAAATGACCCACAACATGCATGAAGTTCTGTTTTTAGAACAGGCCACACATCCCCAGGCAGCAGTCAAACCGTTCTTCTTAGACGTTCCACATTTTGAAATAAGTGACTTTTGTGTCTAGTGCTCATTCAGCAATTCTAGGAAGCACACTCAGCTTTTGCTTATCAAATCACTTGTCAGATTCACAAAGGCAAGCTGAGAGAATGCTGTGGGACAGAATTAAATGCAGGGAAACTTCTTCCACTTAAAGTTATTAGAAAGAAGCATTCATAGCTGAGAAGGTCTGGCTCATGAACATGAGCTACTGATGCAGTTGTAAATCTTGTAAGTTATTAATACCCCACTGGGTTTACTTTTGTACTCTTTTTATGTGACTTTGTGTTTACATTTACTTTAATAGAGACTATGTGGCTATTAAGTCAGACTGTTGCAGAGGATGTGGGTTGCAGTGCTGGCTGGTAATTGTAGTTGGTTGGATGAGCATGGGAGTTTTCTGGCTAAGGCAGTTCAAGGCCTGGTGGCATCACATGTTCTGAGTTCATGTTGCATAAAGATCCAATCAATTGTTTTCTGCATGCCACACATCTTGCAATCTTACTTCAGCATGTTTTTGATGTTATAAAGTTTACATGTGAGCATGTTGGTATGTTTGTACTTGTGTTTGTGTTTCTAAGCGAGATACGTGTTTATGATTCTGTGTGAATAAAAAAACTTACATTGACAACATGTTGGATGGTTAAAGAAGCAACTGACCACTCCCCTGCCTGAGATTCAGTGATAGAGCACAATAAAAATAAAGTAATCAAAATAATACAAAGTTTGACAAAGCACTTCTTTTTTTGTTGTTTTTATTTCATTTTTAGTTTTGTGTTTATGTTTTACTTTTCTCCATTTATTTTATGGCAGCATTGAATATAAGTATAGTTTAAATGTTTAGTAATCATCTCCAAAAAGTGGCAAAAAATCAATAATGGTCATCAATACCCAATGAGATACAGCTGGAATTTCACAGTCAAAATTAAATATCGCCTTCCCATTTCTTGGTTTAAAAAGTACATCTAAAGAATACTAAAATTATTGGTGAAACTACTGGGTTGTGCTTTGTCTTAAAGTACAGCGTTCAGCTAGTGAACGTCTAGCTGACTTTAAGAGAGAAGTTACATCTCTGTTAGAAGGTCAAATTAAAATGTATTTTGGCTAAGATTTAAAAAAAAATTAAAATACATTGCGAGGGAAGAAATCCATTTCAGGATTTCAACATGCATCTCATTGAATAGTGAAGTCCATAAAATTCCATGTGTTTATGTTTTACTCTCATTACTGTAAAATAACTATCAGTTTCTTTCACAGATAAATAATAAGCTGCATTTTATATAAAGATCCATAGACGTAGCGTTACTGCCTCTGCATTAATGTGTAAAACGTTTTGTTAGAAATTAGGAATCATGTTCAACAATTTTAAGGCAATACTTAGATAAACGTGAATTTTGTTTTGAGACACACACATGTAATCCAAATTTTTGAAAGCCATGCATACACAGGTTATTATTACATCAGTGTGGCTCGCCTACTTTGATGCTGGAAGCAGTCTAAATTCAATCACCCATTTAGCTCCTTTTTATACTGCAAATCTTCCCTGACATGTCAGGTTCATGTCTAACCTCCCAAATATTAGCACATGGAAAAAAATAAGACATAAATCCTGTTATTAATACAGAAGCATCAACTTATTCTCATTTTTGGCCACATTAAGATCATGAGTGGTATATGTAACATCACATGGATCCCAGATATCTAAGCAAGAGCCAGTTGTGGCAGAATGTATTGATAAAATCACTTAAATTCAACTAATGAACTGTTAAAAGATTATAACTTTCTCTGAACTTGATTTGTACTTCTCATGATTAAATCATATTCATTGTGACATATTTCCACATTGATGTAATTTGGCACAATACAAATCAAAACTGATTTGAGTTGACTGGTTAAACCTGTAATCTTGAATTTACTGTAGAAATGTCCAGACAGCACTTTCTTTCAGACCAAGGACAAGTACTTCAGTTTATGCACTCGTAAATACCGATACCAATACAGATACCAATAACAATAACAAATTAGTACTTATATTTCTCACAATAACTTTTGAAAACAGTTTTATTTAGAACAATGTGACTCTTCTTCCTTTTAAGCCTAGTCTTTCTGTCTTGAGTTTAACACTTGTGTGCCAGTTCAACACAGAGATATAGAAAATGCCATAAAATGTAATATTTTTCTCGTGATTTTTTGCTCAAAAACAGTCATAAATACTGAACCAGATTTTGATGCCACAGCCAAAATTTTAAAATTGAAAAGTGGATGAATTTAGTTTGTTCATCAGATAAAAGCAGTGCCATATACTTTCTTTGCATTTCAGAGCTACTTTCACATTCATTTCACCTTTAAATTTGTGGTTATGATATCAAAAAGTCTTGTTCTCTAAAAGTTAGGGAATGATGCATTAGACCGATAAAAAGATAGAAAATTCAGCAGTTATTCTGCATCATGCCTATAGACACAGTTTGGAAAAAGATGACACAATCTTAGTATCATGTGGAAGGTAGTTGAATATTGAAAAAAAAAAACTCCCCCAGTCATTCAATTTTACTGCTGTCCGTTTCCCTTTGTAGTAGCTCTGTAGCTTTGTAGTAACAAATGAGCTACAGAGATGCTACAGTTAGCACAAGACACTTGTTGAATACTGTGCTGGAATCTAGTTCATGACTAGTTATTTTCCAACCTTAACTGACAAACATGACATGAATACTCTGAAGTCACAAATCTGCCACTATTTTTTGTTCTTCCTGATCTGTCAGAGACCCTTATTACATTGCATATCAGTATGTGCCTAAAAAAAGTTATTGCACACTTAACATAGACCTCTATAAAATTTTCACTTTTTGACCAGCAGAAATCCAACTATAGTCTAGATGTTCTTGAAATACACAGACAAGATTTAGATAAATTCAAGTAAAATTTTTTTAATTTCTAAATAGTATATATGAACACTATTTAGCATGGTGATAACACTATTGGCATGGCGTTCATAGACAATAGACAGTAAAGTCATAATAGCTGAAGACTTCTGTGAAACACGTGGATTTGTAATTACTTGTTCCTGTAGCATTTTTCCATTTTTAGTACTAACCTAGCTAAGCCAAGCTAAGCTAACCTAACAATCTTGGTAAATGTAACATGACATGGATTCCAGACATCTAAGCAACCAGCTTACTTATATCACAAATAAGTAAATTCTTTTTTATACATTTTTTTTCTTTCCTTTGTTATTTTGGATTAATCAAAGGTAAAACAGGCCACATATATTATAAATTTTTCCTACATCCAGTATTTTTCTAATCTATTAATCAGCATTTAATGAGAAAGGAATATAACAAACTATGAAATTGAAAGTTAATGTGAACAAGAAATTGCTTTAAATAGTTTTGTTTGTTTCTTTGTTTACAGTGTATGCTTGTGTATCATTTAACACAAGATGGACTCTGAATGTACAAGAGGTGGAGCTGGTCATGTGCTTCTGTAGTGTGTTATGCTCTTAAAGATGCTGCTTCTTTTTACTGTCTGTTTCTTTTGCAGCTATGCAGATCATTTTTAATTGTTACGATAATACCTCAGAAATGTTGAATATATGCTAATATATACACTGTTTTACAGTGCCTAACGTCTTTTGATCCCATGGGTTCATCATCAGTTAATTCTTCATTTTTACCAAAGAACTAATTTTTTTTTGCTTCTTTTTTAAATTCCCTCTTTTTTTGCTCTGTAACTATCTTAAAGCAAACTTTTCTGCACCAAATTCCGACTATAAACATGTGAAACTGACAATGAGGTGACGTTTCTGCAGTCGGAGTGAGAATTTTTCTTTAAAGAAGTGATAAAAGACTATATTCACTGAGAACCTTTCTTATCTTTTGAGAGCATCTTTTAAAGGTTGTGTGTGTTCTTGATGACCTTGTTTTCCTCCATTTTCTCCTTCTTGGTCCTATAGGTCCCCTTACAAAGAAACACACTGATGATTTAAGTGATAGTGACCGCACGGAAGATGAAGGTATTTTTTCCCCCAAATGCCAATCTGATTTGCATGACAAGGGAAACCAGACTTACCCTTTCTCCTCCAATTTTTTATCTTCTTTGATTTTCTTACATTTCTTGTCCTTTTTTTGAAAGTAATGGACATTTTCTTTTTGCTCTTTACTCGTAAACTCTTTTTGGGCTGAATGTGTTTTGTCCTTTTCAGCTTGATGTCTTGAAGTTTACATGTGTCCCACCATTCTTTGATATTAATACTGTAACATAAATTCTCTGCTTGGATTTGCTGTTTCCGTTACATTTTCTTTTTTTCTCTATGTTGCATCCCACCAGCAGATATAGAATCTATTAACCCCTCAGCCAACTGTTGCCACATTTTTGCATGCTTTTTCCTTTAATTTGCCTAAACATGGTTGTGTTGAGGGAATTCAGCCACTGGCTAATTAACTAACACTTAGACTTGTTCATGTTTCAGGCACCAAATAAAATATTTCTATACAGTTTTAAGTGCTGTCTAATTACAGCATTGGCAATCCAGTTGCATCTATCAACTTCCTGATTTTAAAACGATGTAATCTTAACAACAAAAATAAAAAATAAGAAACATTGCCACCTGATAATACAAAATGCAAATGAAGAGAAAAACTGAAAAATCTTAAAATAAAATCTAATTAAAAATAATAACATTTTGAACCCTCTAATAGATTTCCTGTGTACCATGTGTGCAAAAGAGAAGCTGCAGTATTTACTGAAGGTGAAGCAAATCACTTTGACCACCAACTCACACAAATATATTCCTCCAGTTCTCTCCGTGCCACAATGTGTTTAAGGGATTTCTTATTCCCTTTGTGCCACAGTCTCATCTTGGGAAGGCTTCCTTTCCCATTCTAATTTCTATCCTGAAAGCAGGATTGTGAAAAGCAATCTTAGATTAAAACAACCTCAAATGCCAACACAGCATCAAGGCATGTGCAGAACTATTGTTGAAACTAGAAGTTTACATACATGAAATAAAAGACACACACGCACACACACAACACACACACACACACACACACACACACACACACACACACACACACACACACACACACACACACACACACACACACACACACACACACACACACACACACACACACACACCTTTTTTCCCCCTGTCAAACTGAAGTTATATGAGACCAAGCTTTCCTGGTTAGGTCAGCTAGAATTAGCAAAACAATTTATATTTGATGTCAGATATTTATTTATTAATGTCTTCAAAATAAAGGGTTTACATTTGTGATAATTACTGTCTCTTTAAACAATGGTGGAAAGATCAGATGATGATGTCATGGCTTTGGAAACTTCTGAAAGGTTAACTGATACATGTAAGTTAATTGTAGGCTAAGCTGTGGATGGATTTTAAGGCCTCACCTGGAACTCATTGTTTTCTGATGGGAAAGTCAGCAAAAATCATCCATGATATCAGGAAGAGAATCATGGAGCTGCTGCAGTCTGGTTCATCCTGGAAACAATTACATGGAAATACAGACCTGATGGGAATGTGCAGCCATCACACTGCTCAGAAGGGAGAAGGGTAGCAAGGTGGCATAGAAACCTGGCTGAGTTATGCCAGCCAGTTCAGTCTGAAGGAGTGGGCCAGAACTCTAGTGAACTAACTTCAGTCAGTCAGAAAAAAATGTTGGATGTGTCTTTTTTTGGTGTATGTAAACATCTGGTTTCAGCTGTATATATCGCTGGAACACATGGGATGCTTTACTCTTTGGTGAGTTCATACATTCATTATATGATTCAGTCAAGCTAATGTAATGTTTCCAGGTAGAAACTGGTGTAGCGAAATAGCTGCTCTGTATATGATTTTCAATCGCATTTGAAATACATTTACATTTCATCCAAGCTGTTAATGCTGTAAAGGCGCTGAGTCGAACATCAACACCTTCTATAAATTATGACAAAGACAATATTAATTTAAGACTTTAGCAGTTATCTTCTTGGTATTTAAATTGAGAGTAGAATTCTGACTGTGTGCTTAAACTTCATATTCTCAATAAAAAAGAACAGGGGATGTTTTGCTTGATTGCTGCAGATAGTAAGTCTGTTATAAAATCACATCAGAAAAAAAGGTCCTTGATAAAATCAGAGGAGAGTGTCATATCCCCTGAAGATTGCTGCAGTGCAGCTTTAATGACAGACAGAAGGTCTTAATAAGGCACCTCTACTGTATAATATCATGAGGCAAACAGAAGTTTCACCCAAATAAGACTCTCAACGATCCATATCCTTTTGATCTGTGCCACCATGCTGTTTTTCTGGGAACTAGCATACATACCAAGTCTCCTGAACCCTTTCACACACACACACCACACACACACACACACACACACACACACACACACACACACACACACACACACACACACACACACACTAACGAGATTAGTGATAACCACACAGATTTATGCAGTAAAATCCCAACAAGCCTCAAGTATTATCTTGATAAAGGATGCATGCAAGGAAAACTAATCCAGTTTAACATAGAGGAAAATATGTCTGGGAAAACACACAGAACCAGTTGTCAGGCTCGCTCTGATCAGCTCCCAAGCCCTCCACCCATTTCCCTCTACACATAATGTCTGAATACTCTTAACCTTTGACCCAATGTTGCCTTGTAGCACAGTCAGAGAACATCCCCTGACCTCACCGCCCCTCCTGACCAGTAAATCTTGCATTTCTCTCTGTAGACTCTGTGAAGCTGATGTGTGTAATCCTTTGAATGTAAGAAAGAATGTAACCGAGAAAGTCTCTAAAAGCTGGAGATTTGCCCCAAGCTCAAGATTTTCACCGTATAATGCTGTAGTAAGTTAGAAATATAGATGTCATGAACTGTAGACTCTCAAGAGTTCATGCAGCTCCTAAACCCCATCATACCTCATATTCATCTTTTTTGGGTATCATATTTTGAAAGGCCAAGATTTGCAAGTAGTTGATGCAAGAACAACAGACCTGAAGTTAAACCAGTGGTCATCAGGTCCAGACCTGTAAAGCTGACAGATTTAGCTGATTGAAATTATATGCCTTATTATAAAACAAATTCTCAAAAGCACAACATTATCAGAAACTTTTGATCAGCTTAGTTGAAGAAACGGAGCTCAGATTACATCAGACATGCTAAGATCAAACAAGGTGAGACCAAACGTTTCTGTCATCTAGAAATGACTCCAAACCAAAACGTTCCATCATAGCTAATGCAAAGGCTTGTTTCAGTTCTTTAAATCAGCATCACCTTTAACCGTACAGCATTGATTACAGACATTGTTTACTTTCCAGTAAGGACCCTCATGGTTGATTGTAACAGTGGAAAAGCTTCTCAGTCCTCCAAGAGACTACAATGCTCAGAGCTTAAACAGAAAACACTCAGACCTTTTCTTGATACTTCACTTCTGATTATGGGTTAGGTGAATTATACTTATCAACCACATTAATAGAGTAGTTATAGGTCACTAATATAGTCACTGTAATTGGTAACTGGAACAAGTAAAATGTCTTCAAAAGTTTATTTGTTTTGAGTTTAAGTATTGGCCTTCTCAACTGATACAGGATGTGTTCAAAATATCTGGTCAGATTCATTTGTCTCCATCATCTTATTGTTCTATAGAGCCTCACTTCATAAAAAGTTATTTTACATAGCTGTACCATACAAAGAAATTAAAACCAAACTAGGTCACAAAGAATCAATACGCATTTGTTGAATTTCAGTAGAATAAATACACTCCATCAAACCTTTAAAAGAGTCCATGTTTTCACTGCGTTCTGAAAATCAGAGCCAGTCTTTAAGTGGAGCTTCAAAATGCACAAAGGTCAAAGACGAGCAAGAGACAAAGCAACAGCAGAAGGCATTTTACTGAAAACATGTTAACTGGCACAGTTTAAAGTTTCAAATTTTGGCTAATAAAATCCAAAATGAACGTCAAAATAAATTTATGAAGAGAACCACAATTATTCCTGTTTAAAATTAGTTTCATTATGCTTGATGGAAATCTCCCTACAGAGTTGCAGGAAATCCCTCCACTTATTGGAGAGAGCATCCTTAACGAGGAGCATCCATGTTCTGGATCTCGTGGCTGTTTTTCCAAGCTTCTCTTTCCATCCATCCCCAAAATTTAAATAGGGGAATTTTTTAGTGTTGAAGGAAATGTGGCCTCTGCTCTTCGCTCACAGACACTGTATCTGCAGCAAGCATCAGTTAGAGCCTTAATTTAGGCTGAGTATCTGCCGGTGCATTCATGAAAGCCCACCGGATCCCCTGGCTCCATGCAGGTGAAATTGCTTTGAGTCTACCACTTGAGTTATTTGTCCCATGAATCTCATGATATTTTAAGAGATTTAAAATGACTGCCTCCTCGCATCCAAACACTGCAGCAATAGCATGTGCAATGCATGTTCAAAGGCAGAACACCCACTAGCCCTCTGAGGTTTATGATTGTGAATGCCTGGCAGAAAACGTAATGAAAGCCAGATTTATGCTCTGAATTTTAAGGCTAACAGCCTTAATTTGGACTTTGGATTGCATTTGGACTCAGCTGCTTGAGTCCAAATGCATTTCTTTAAAAGTTTCACACTTAGCTTGTTGCTCTTGTTCCTTTTAAGCACCAATTATAACCTTTTCATGGTCCAGGAGTATAAATATCATTCTTCTAAATTCTGTCCCAGTTTTTCAGATTGAGATCAGGAGTCCATGTTATCCAAATTGAAACAGGCCAGTTGCAGCTTCAATATGTAACGTTAAAGTACAGATTCATTAGTTATCGAGAATTTCAGCCACTGCCAGAAGACAGGATCATAGAAAGAAAGAAAAAAAAACTGCTGCTTGTTAGTCTTGTTGGTTTGATAAGTCTTCAACATGAACAGATGAAGAGGATACTAAAGTTGTTGCCGCAGCCTGCGGGCATCTCTCAGGGTTTGCTTTGAGAAATCTAAAGCTCCTGAATCTCTTTGATCATATCCTCATACCTGAGAAAGAAAAAAAAATGCAGACTAGCTATTCTCAGACAGCTCGCTCTGTTTCTCTCTCACCCAGACTTATTACATGAATGTCTAAATAGTTGAAGCGCTCCAAAATTGTCTCATTTTCACATATTTTCCTGTTTTTTTAGCTCACCCTAAAACAATCCAGGTTGGAACGACATTGATTTGTTTGCTCACGTATTCCTAGTTAGCTTAAACCAAGTAAGACTCAGTGAAAAAGTAGATACAAAAGGAAAATTCAATTCAAAACCAGACCGAGAGCAAGCAATTGTAGTATTACAATAAGTAATCAATATTTACATAATTAGCAGTGGTTCTGGTAATCACTTTAAATACATCATTAAGCCATGTAACAAAAGATGAAACCCTCCACTAGCTGAATGAAGATTAATTGAAAGGTTCTGAGGATGAAGAGACTTGAGGATTGTTTTTGGTTCTCTGCCAGCCAATCAAAGCATGCCAGGATGCATATAGTGAATAAAAAAACCTTAATATCTTACAGCTGGAATTTTAAAGTATATTGTGTTTTGTTGACACTGGAACTTCTTTCACTTTGTAAATCCAGGTAAATCCATCAAATTCCCACACAAAGCCGCTGCAGTTTTCCTTTAACCTCACCTCATTACCACCGACCTTCAGAGCAGAACAAAGGGAGGCCTTTAGAACAGCCATGCTGGATGTACAGTATCTCTGAGGCAGACTCTTTTTTCCAAGCAGAACTTGAGAGCTCATATCCAAACAGAGCAGGAGGACTGCTTAGGTCATCTATACCCAATAAAAAGTTTGACATATTTATAGGAAACTTACGAAAAACCAGAAGCGTTGTGATTAAAATCCAAGCCATGAAAAATGACTAAATTTGAATATTGGTGGGATCAACTAAGTTTTAATACCTACCTTATTTCTGTAACCCATGATGCTGTCTGGAGCATGTAAGGTTTGAGCATAGAAGAGATGTGAAAATATTCACTTTTACACTTTAAAATTGGCACAATCATATTTGCATACTCCATGCACATACTAGAATATGTATTTGCTTCTCAAACCTCTATGCTTTGAACAAGGTGAAAAGGAAATTTAAATTTGATGTGGCATTTTCTATGCTTTTAAATCTTTCAATTGGCAATTTTACCTTGTAGTTTGAGAATGGAGTCCATGATGGAAAGAAGGAAATCTCTCAGCCTTATGAATTATATCATAAAACGACAAAGCCAAGTTCAGCATTTTCCTCCCTAGGCTTTTTGTAAACAAAATGAATGGAGGCTGTACAGCAGGCCAATACATCCCATACCTGGGATTTTTTTAAATTTTATATCATGATCTGACCATGATACCGTCATGATTCGGGGGTGAGAGAAAATTCTCACCCCGACCAGGTTGAGAAATGGGGGTGGGGGGGATTCTATGAAAAAGCTATCCACAATGGTTCCAAAACACAGGCAGCACAGTTGAGCAGACGGTAAAGCTCACACTGGTTAACGAGAAACGTAAGATAAATGGACTGACTGGAACTACAACCAAGACAAGGAACAAAGAACACAGGTGGGTTTAAATGCACAGGGAGGGTAATCAGGGAATGAGACACACCTGGGAACAATCGAGGGAAGACAGAACACAGAGACTCACTTGATGCAGAAACCTAACAGAGTCCATGGGGAAAAAACCCACAAAAACTCAGTCCACAACAAAATAGTACAGCCAAGGCAGGGCTTGCAGTGAATAGTCTGTGGGCCGACAAAGACGCAGGAGGCGGACCCTTCGTGGCGGGTCCGTCCCACGATGATGCGGATGACAGGGTAGCCACACCGTCCGGCCCAGAGACCTGCTGAGCCCCCATAGAGGCTGCGGGTAGCCGGTGGTCTCGGAAGGACCGATGGGGGTCTCGGAAGACGACATGGGCACAGGATCAGCAGTAGCGACGAAAGGTGCAGCTTCCGCAGCCGCTGTGCAGCAGGTTCAAGCCCCAGCGGAAGACGTGGTGGGTGCTGGACCCGGAGACTGTGGAGAGGCTGCTAGAAAAGGAAACCAACTTCAGCTTCGTCTGGAGCGGCATGTGTGGAGGAGAGTCTCTTCTGAATGAATTCGTTGTATAGTTCGAGAAGTAGTTCCAACATAAATGAGTCCCTCTTGAATTGTTTGAATAGGAAATTGAATTCCTCCTCGGAGTCTATTTCATAAAAGTTTATGGGTTGATAAACAGAATAGTCCTTAGAAACTGTCTGGGAGGTTACCGGAGAGGAGCGAACCTGTATCGCCATCATAGTCCGATTCGATTCCTCCAGAGCGCGAAGAAGGCAGGATCTCCACATCCTTGTAGAGATCCCTCTGTGCCATTTCCAACTGGTCATTTGATGCCATGATTCTCACATTGTCTGGTCGGGTCCTTCTGTTATGATTCGGGGTTGAGGTGCGGTGAGTGAGACGTCGTAGAACCAGAGATGAAAAAAGTTGATTTTAATGAAAGAGCCATCCACAATCGTTCCAAACACAGGCAACACAGTTGAGCGGACGGTAAAGCTCTCACACTGGTAGCACTGGCTAACGAGAAACATAAGATAAATGGACTGACTGGAACTACAACTAAGACAAGGACATAGACAAGGAACAAAGAACACAAGTGGGTTTAAATACACAGGGGGCGTAATCAGAATGAGACACACCTGGGAACAATCAAGGGGAAGACAGAACAACATGGAGACTCACTAGACAGAAACCTAAAGTAAATACACAGAAAAACTCAAATTCCAAGAGATGCAATGTTTGAAAATCAGTCAAAGGCTATTCCCATATGTAGTCCTAAATCAGATAGGTACCATATTGAAAGGTGATGTCACACTTTATCCATGGTTTATGTCACAGTGTTTTGTACAGGAGGAGTTGGAAATCAGGAGCATCACAACTAAATAATAGGTGACAGCAGCGTGGCTCATGTTGTGTTTGCTGCTCTAATTATGCGCTGATGTCCACTGTTCCCTTTCAGATGCATCTCTACACACCTGCAGAACAACATTGCATAAGTACATCAAGCCAAGCTACACAAACATGTTCCTAGACTCTCATTCAAAATAAAAGTCTTGTGACAACAATATTAATTCTTTTGAACAGTGGATGCAAGTCAGAAAGCTGTTGTGTCCAGATGTACATAATTACCGGTAGTAGTGTTGCACCAATTGCACTTATCTGCCTGATCACTGATCTTTAAAAAGCCTGACGTGCCAGTTCAGATTTTGGCCAATACTGTTTTTTTTGGTCTGAAAAGTTGCTAAACATTGTTACAAATTGCTAACAGAGGAGTGGCTATTGTTAACCATTTACATGCAGAAGTGACCTGTTGGGCAGGTCAGTGAGTCCTCTCTCACAGCAAAGACACAGGACTACATCTGATTGGCAGACCTTTGTAGAGGTGGATAACTACAGCTTCACATGCATGTGCCAATAACCCATTTCCAAAGATTAAGGAGACCATGACCCATTTATCAACCAGCCGTTTTATCGCTGCACTCCTAATAAGAAAATGATATATGTTTGCTTTTATAAAGACAGAATCTTGTGTTTGATGTCCCTTTTTCTTCTGTTCTTGTGGGTCACTTTGATGCTAGATCATTCTGATCTGATGGTGGATTAAAACTATAATGCAAACAACCAGTAAGATCTCAGCAGAAAGTCAGATTTCAATATTAAATTCACAATGTGATGTTAGCTACATGTACTGTAGATACCACATTTGTCTTGATTTCTTTATCAGTAGATAGAAAACAAATTTCTGCTTGCAGAAATAATCCTAATGTCCTTCAGCTGGTCCACCAGCTGAAGGACATTACAATATAATCTAAATAATAAACAAGTAGAGGCAACAAGTAGGTATTTCATCTCACATTAAAGGTTAGCAGAAAGAATAAACAAAGCTGTTCTCAAGATCTTCCTTCTTTTCATTTAGATGTCTTCATTGTCTTACTGACAAGGCATGAGTGTTCCAGCATTTCTGATTGGAATCACAGATTTTGTGAAAGACGGAGAGGACATTTAAAGTTTAAAAGAAAAAATTAGAATAGCAAGGGCCTAAATCATTATTTCCATGATCATAGTGATAAAAAGAGTGATTTTTAATGCTTTAAAAGTGTAATTGATAACAATATTTCATTAGAATGTGATACTCATGCACCAGTTGTTGAAACATCATTGTTGGTTTGGTTCTTCAGCATTATTACTATGGTTATCACTGTCATCAGCACCAACAGCCACCAGTCTCAGAATAGTAATCACAAGTATAAATAATCTTGACTTCTATAAGTCAAGATTATCACCATCAGCTTTGATTTAAAGCTCAAAATCATGGGCCTAATTAAGTTGTCCTACAATTTCTCATTATTCCTTCATCATTGTCTATAAAATAATCATCTATAGTAGGTAACTATAGTAACTAGGGATGTGCCGATCAGGTTTTTTTCTCCTGATACCGATCACCCCTGAGGGCCGATCACCGATTCCGATCCCCGATACCGATCACATAATTATTATTTATTTTTTTATCATAAACACTACTGTTACATTATGTGGAAAAAGGAACCATGAATTCACCTTAATTCAGACAAAAACTTGTTTTTAATAACGTTTCCAAGAAGAAAACTAAACAAAACAGGCATTGTGCGAATTGAACTGCTATCAAAATTTAATATAACATATGAGGCTCTGAAGAGGCTAAATAATGCAAAGAGCCAAAATAAAACTTCTCAACATTGCCAAAAAATTCAAGTATAAAACTTAACATTCAAAGGCAAAAACAGGATCCATTACAATAAACAATCCAGAGTTACTGAATGAAAACTTCCTGTTAGCATGGGGCTAGCTGGTTACTGCTAGTTCTGATTGGCTGTTTCTGACTGAGAGGAGTAACAGGGAGGAGATGATTATTTTTTAGAGATTATCTGTCTCATGTTAGGACAGCGAAAGTTTTAATACGTATGTAAAATGTATTTTTTTTAAGTTAGATGCTGCAGCTTTAAACAGGTTCGGTGAGTCACTACCAGGTGGAGCAGAAGCGGCTCCGTCTGTCAAAAATGTTGAACAGTAGCGTAGCAGCGGTTCAACAGCAGAACCAGCGTCTACATCGCAGCTCCAAGACTTAAATCATTTTCCAGGTTATTAGTTTATCTTTCTGACCGTCATGCTAATCCTGGTGAATGTTTGTAGCTGTGCTGCTTTACCTGCTGTCTGATCCTCCATGTCTTTTTACTGCATTGAGCCTCGATGTAGCCAAACTCTGTCATTGGTTTTATGTCTATTAGCTTCGTGTGTTGATGCATTTTGACCTGCTTCAGTTTTCCGCCGCAACACGCAAACATCCTCATTCACTCAGTGGGTTATAGTTACACATCGCTTAGGATTTGTTGCTGCGCGTTTGCGCAGTGAAGGAAAGACGAGACCAGCTGGACGGACAGGCTGGGAAATGAGATGCAGGTGATCGGTATCGGTAACAGAGCCAATGATCGGGCGATCCCGATCATCACCGATTTCACGGAAATCGGCCGATTATGATCGGTGACCGATCGATCGGCAAACCTCTAATAGTAACCTAATGTGTGACCACCATTGAAGAGAGTTGAATGTAGTTATCGTTACAATCACTGCTGCTGTTGACATCAACATCAGTTTCTGTGTCTTGTTTGCTGCCATCTTCACTGTCAACATTGTTATGACTAAATTCATTTGTATAATGGCTGTAATTATGCTTATCATCACCACCATAACAGCTATTATTATCCTCATTACTGTCACTCATCACTTTCATCATCAAGGCTTCACGATTTCATTACTGAGGCTCATTGTGACCAATATATAAAATTGGAGTTACACTTACCAGCTTATACCATCAATACTCCAGCTATACATTTTAATTAATATTATGACATTATGACATTATGAGTGACATGAGAATTGCCATGCTGACTCTACAAATACTGTGAGTATTTTATTTATAGAGTACAAACACTTAACCGTTTTCTATTACAAGTTTTGAATATTGATGAGTTCTTGAAAGATGCTGGATTGTAGAGAAGAGAAAAACTAGAGATTAATGTTAGCTATGTTCATAGAAAAGGTTAAAAAAGACAAATAAAATACTAACCTTTTATTCTGTTAGCCTTTTATCCTCTTTTTATCCCTAATTTCCCTTTTAAATTAAATTTTTATTTATTTAGAACATAAAAAAACAATGGAAGAGAGAAAGAAAAAAACTGAAAAAGAAGAATACGATAATATGTAACAAAAGGAGCAGGTAGAAGCCAATGCTTAGTAAATCCTTACCCCAGTTGACCTGTAAGATATAAACACTGTGCATTTCACAATGCAGAATCCAAATAATATCCATATGGCATATTTTTAATCGATGTCACAAAAAGTCACTGTACAAAGAATTTTTGGTAACACTTTATTTGGAGGGGTCAGCATAAGACTGACAAGACACTGTCATAAACATGATATAACATCTGTCATGAACATAAAGAAGTCTTTATGAATGTTTATGACTGTTGTCATGAAGTATCACTCGGTAAATAATGACACTTTTAATGCAAATTTGCTCTAAAAGTTGTATTAAAAGTCCATTAAAATTCCAACTTTGCATTAAATTATCATAATTCATAAAATCATGCAAATTTGGCATTTTTAATTAACTTCTAATGCAACTTTTAGGGCAACTTTGCATTAAAAGTGTTTTTATTTACTGAATGACACTTCATGACAACTGTCATAAACATTCATAAGGACTTCTTTATGTTCATACAGATGTTATGTCATGTTTATGACAGTGTCATGTCAGTATTATGCACATCCCTTCAAATAAAGTGTTGCCAAATTTTTTTCTGATGCAACCCCACCATGCTTGGAGAAAGGAAATTTTTGATGCTCTGCTGCTTTGATTGAATAAATATTTCATAGAATTAAACACAGTTGGTACCAATCAGTTCTATAGCTGTTGAGTCACCTTAACGGCAGACGTAAGGAAGCCAAATGTGCTCCTTTCCACAATTTTCCTTCCATGTTCAGTGTGGACACTTTAATCACACTGTGTAGGAAAACTTTCCTGAACTAAAAATCCTTTTTATTTTCACTTTGGTAACAGTTTTTCTTGAATGGTTAATTTCTAATTCGCTATGATCTCCCTCTAGCCCAAAGTTCCTCAGTGATAATATATGAGCAGCATAAACAAAGTATTTTGCTGCATGCACCAATGAAGAAAGTCAGAAAGCAAGATGAGTCGCTCATTTCTGGGCAACAGAAGATGAAAGTGACTCCATGTTTTTAACGTCAGTTTTTCAGGACGTTGTGGGATCTCCACAAATTATGTAATCCTTTCTGCTTGCAACTTAGTTTATGTCAGAGTCTTGTCAGGGACTCCAACTTCCCATTACAAACACTTTTGCTTTTAATCTTCTTGATAATTTGTGTCTTTTAGAAACTGAAAGTTGTTAGGACGACTCAATAACTAGCGGTATATTGGCTTTCTTTCATTCTGTACTCAATTAAAAAACCTTTAACCTTCAGAAGCTAGTATCAGTGATACATGTCTGGTGGTGTTTCACTATATCACTTTGGTTACTTTGTAGAACAAGCCATTGTAATAAATGCAAAATATTTTATTTAAGAAGTAAAAAACAAAAACTATCAACAAATCAAAGTCATATTCAGCAAATTAGACTAGTACTGGGAAGTTTATTTATTTCAGTAACTCGTTACATAAATTCAGTAAGCAGAAGAAGATGTTTTCAGTCTTTTATTTTTGTTAATTATGATGATTACATGAAAACATTTTAAGATAAGAATATTACATCACAGCCTTTAAGAAGTATTTTATTACAGAAATATGATCTTAAAAATTATGGTTAATGGTTAATAACTAATTAAAGATGTTTAAAATACACATCCAATCTTCGACATGAGCCTCATCAACAGCATCTTTTAATTTAAGGAATATAAATGTATTTAGTGAGGTGCAACAAGTCTTAAATAAGTACAGTTAAAAATAATAAATATAAACTGCAGTTCTGGGCTCCACTTACTAAAAGGTATAGTTAGCACTAAGCTTAAAGCAGTACTAATAAACATTACTTTTGCTAATCCTAAAGCACTACACCAACAAGGTGTTAGCGGATTAGCTAAATTATATCTGCCCTTGACAGACTACGCCACTCAAAAACAAATTTAGTTTTGACACCATAATTAGCATGTTCTGTAATGTCATTAGATGTTGTATTTATGTTTATATCTTGTTCTTTATTGTCCGTGTTTTATTTTGCTCTGGCATGTTCCTTGTTTGAAATGAAGTACAAGGAGAGTAAAAGGAACTGCTGCACCATCAACCCCTTCAAAGTGACTATAAGCATCCAACTACTTGAAGAATTCTTAATAGCTGATAACCAAAACTTCAACACAGATAATGAACTTCATTCAACTGAAAGTTTACATAACAGCCAAATATATGAACTCTTTCAAATCTACTTGGAGCAATTAATTCAGGATAAGCTATGTGTTCTAAATATTTTCAAAGTTAGCAAAAACACTGGAGTTGGAAATGAAAAATTTTAAAAATTACTGCATGTTAATACATATCAAGTCAATGTAATTATATCAAAGTTCAGAAAGTTACAATTTAAAAGCGAAAGTCAAAAATAAGTTTTGACTTTTCGTCAATAAGTGACTTTTAGTGAGTTTTTAATTAGCTCACTATTAAAAACTAAAATACTCACTGACACTCAAACAGAACCCTGGGAGGAATGGTCCAGTTTGTCCACAATGTCATGCACTAATAAGGAAATAAACAATATAATATACATCATGCTTTTATTAATAACCTAAAACTGAGATCAAGCGGTACATATGGGCAGCCATACACATCCTTGTAAAAGACACATCCAACCTGCTTGAACTGCACAGACTGAACATGCTACTGGTTCACCTGTGAAAGAATCCTGCTGTCATTGTTGACCTGCCAATTGTTTGAAGTTGAAATTCAGTCATGACAAATAGGTCATGTTGTTTTCAAGGCAAACAAATACTTGTATGGTAGAGATTTGTATATTTTCGATACGTCTACGGTTTTGTGGTTAGCCCTAAACTTCTCTAATGGCTTCATCTGATTTTATCTTTGTTTATAACACGTGTAGTTTTCTACATTTGTATTTGGATGTGAATATTTTTAGAACATACAGTATGACAGACAACATACTTTCTTTTTATTAAAAGAAAGTATGTTGTGCTGTGATTAACAAATGATGCCTATCTATAACCATTTCCTTTGGGTTCTTAATTATTATTTTATTACTTTATTGAGAGAAAATTTAGTTTTAATACTGTGATAAGGAAAATGAGAGGGTAACTACTTCAAAGCAGTTCAAGGACTACACTTTTTTTATTTTTAGTGTCTTGTGAACAAACACTCTACTCAGATGGAGCCACAATTTCTTTCTTTTATTTTAATACAATCTTTATTTTATGACATAAATGTCTAACAGAGCATTATATAAATGATTTAACTCTAAATAAACTTCCAGACTTATGTTTTGTCATATTAGCAAAAATCTTTGATTTATTTAAACAGAAATGTGTCTTATTTAACTTCTAATTAGTCCTGTTTGCCTCTGGTGCTATCAAAAGCTTGCGTGTTTCAGAACTGTAACATAAAGGCAAATATTTCTCTACAGCTGAACAGATAAATAAAGCAAATACCTGATGGCAAAATCACATCTCAGTGATTTGAAATATTTATTTATTTTTTATTTTTTAAAAGGCCAAACCTATCATAGTATTTAATAGCAGATTTTTTCTGCAGATTAATTGTTCAGTTTCTGCATCAGCTTGATATGACAGGTCAGATTTCCACTCCTGCCTGTTGACAGCTGGTTTCCTGGAGTATAATCAAGACTCATCGCTTTAAGTATTCTGTTTCATTAACAAAGAGACTCTGTGAAATGTAAAATGGTTCGCAAAATAAACCCCCATTTACCAGTCAACACAGTTCAATCCTTTGAATGGAAAAAATAAATAAAAAATCAATTTGATGCCTGAAGCTAACAAGGTCTCCATATTAAAAAGCCAGTGTGCCAGGACAATTCTGGAAAACAAACTAAGAGGTAGCCAAAGTGTACTAGAGAATTAAAATTTCATCACTGTCTGTCACATTCCATCTGTCATCTAATCAGTCCTTCTGCCTGTTCCACCTCCTCTTCTCCCTCCAGATATTAGGGAGAGTGGAAGCCCCAAGCCAGTGATGGTTTTTATCCACGGGGGTTCTTACATGGAAGGAACTGGAAATATGTTTGACGGCAGCATCCTAGCCAGCTATGGGAACGTCATCGTTATTACAGTCAACTACCGCCTGGGCGTCCTAGGTAAGGATCCTTCTGTTTCATATGTTGGAAGCAACTGGACTTTATTTGTTTCTTTGCGTCTTTGTTTCCTTCTGTTTTTCTTTCTTTCCTTCGTTCTTTCTTTACAACTTTCATCCTTTCTTTCTTTTGTGGTTGAAAGAGCATAGCATTGCTTTCTGGCTTGAACTGGGAGTACTCTGGCAGTTTTTGCTTCACTCTGCTGTAATCTGATCTGTGGCTGGTGTCGGCTCTCGTTTCCTTTCTATCGTGAAGAAGACTCTGAAAGGTTGCTATGTTGAGGTATTTAATTTGACAGAGCAAAACCGCAGAAGATTATTAAGCATCTCTGTGGTTGGATGAGTCCACAGCATTGAAAAGTTTGTAGGCATGAGGTCATCAGGGCATGTTTTCCGTTGATTCAGCTTGAAGATGTTCCTGGGTTTCTGATCCCTAGCAGATGATGATTAGACGAGGCTTAGTCATACACACATAGAGAGTGAAGTTGATGCTGATTTGTGTTACTCAGTGTTGGATACACTTTTTTTATTTTCACTCTGATTGACATAAATGTGACATATGTTTTTCAGTGTAAATATTGAAGGCTTGAAAAATATGGACTCATAGAAGAAATCATCTATTTTGTTCTCCAGTCAACAGTGTTTGATCCATACTGGGACTGTCAATTCTCACTTTCTCTCCTCTCCATTGTATCTTGTCATCAGCTGTATTCATAATTCCTTCTCTTTTGTGTTGGGCTGTCACTAGCGTCTCCAGAGGGCAGGTATGTATGTATTGCATATTTGATGAAAATACAATTTTCACCGACTCTAAAGCGGATCACAGTGAGGCTTGTTTGAATGAGAAGAAATGATCTCATTTTCATATTTTTTGGTTACTACGGTTTCAGGTTTTCCTGATTAAACTAGACTGGATTAGTGACTTAGGTCTATACTCACCTTTTGTACCAATACCAATCTGTCTCTGCATGTTTGTCTCTACTTGTAGATGTTTGTGTGAATGTGAAGAGTTAGCATGGACATGGCCCATTCCTTCCAAAGCAAATAAGCAGAATATGAGTCAAATATGAATGCTGTTTGCAGTAGTCTGCACTGTCTAGTGTTATTTGAATCATTCAGACTGATTGCTTTTGTATGATTTATTTATTTGCTCTGCCAGCAGAACTGATAGGAATACTGTTGCTACACATATAGGCTAATAACAAAGACAATTCTCTGGCAGGAAGTTTATAAAATGTAGGATTTTGTTTTTGTTTGTATTTTTTAGTTATTCTATTTAGAGTATTCTATATTCCTTAGTCCTTATTAGATCAGTTTTGTTTCATTCAGTTCTTTTATGTCTTTGTCTCTGTAGTTTATTTTTCTTTAATGTTCGAATTATTTCCTGCTCCCCTGTGTTTTCTCCCTGCTATCTTTTGTCACTTTTTCCTCCTCCCCTGTGTAATCTTCCCTATGCCCGTCAAACATTTGATAAATTGTTACAGCCTTAATGATAACTTTCTCTATAACTCACATATGAATGAGCATGTTAGAGCTAAAAATGTCAAAAATATTTTTGGATTTGTCTTCCAACTCAATGCTGACCACCTGAACAACTGTCACAGATCAGAGAAATATGTATGTCCTAACAGAGCAACTCAGCAAACTGACTGATGCACTTCTTAAATGGATGACAGAGTGGTGTTCCATACAACACCTCACGCACACACACACAAGATAGAAGGTTTGGTAAGATAAAGTAACACACTCTTCTTCCACCGCCAAGAGGGTAAACATGCACACAGTCTAATCTAAGGAGAGACACCATGTTAACCAGCAGGAAGACAGTTTTCGCCAACACTATTAGGCCTTCAGGAATTTCCAACTTGGACATGAGAGCAAAAAGAAAAAGGGAAGAGAATTAAGGGTGGAGTGGAAGGAAAGCAGGAAATAAGACGTGAAAGATTAATGTTTTGACTAGTTTTATTCTGTTTTTAAACACAAGTGTTTTCTTCCAAGGGATAAAAAAGTCAGTTATATATGAACATGGGTTTCTATATATAACTGTGATGGCTGTGATAACCACATGGGTGGTGTTATCACAGCCATCACTGATCATAAAGTACTTTTCTTTAAGGCTTTTAAAATAGTTTCTCAATGGCTTATTCTGGCAAAGTTTCATTTATATGACTCCTATGATAGCACACTGATGTTAATAAAGTAGGAAACTGCTTCTGTAAAGCATTGTAATTCTGATAAACCCAGTCCACAATAAGGAGTCCATCAGGGATTCATCCTAGGGCCAGTATTATTTCTCTTTCATAATGACTAGATAAAGGTTTCTGACTTGGAAAAAAGGCCTTTGATATGATGAGAAAAAAAAGAAAAAGGAAAAGAAAAAAATCTAATGATTCTGGTCTGAAAGTTTCATCATTTTATCGGAAACGCTAACTTCTGTATTGTAAACTGGTTCCACAGAAAATCTCAGTATCATGTTTTGTGTTGAGGATGGTCGACCCAAATGCAGCAGTCTAAAGTCATCAGGGGGCGCTGATGATTTAATGCAAAAAATGAAGAACAAAAACTTACAAAATGTGAAAGTCCATGGAAACAGAAAAATCCACAAAGTGAAACTGGAGACATGGGGAGATCATGAGGAAACTACATAAAGACGAGGAAATTACCAAGGAGACGTGACGAGAAACAAGACAAACTGGCAGCTAGTGGTAGAGGCAGAGAGTCTTAAATATTGGGAGGCAGAGTGTGGGAACAATAGACCTGCATAATAAGTCAATAGGTTGCAGGTGACAGTAGTTGGAGAACATTTAGGTAGATTGAGGAGGGGGGAGATGCAGACAATTGGAATGTAAAAGGTTGCACTAAAACTGATGCTTTGTGCAAGTGTAGCTTTACAGATGAATCAGAAAATCCCTCATGGTCATAACAAAAGGGAGGCAGAGTGCACTGGTGTATATTGCTGGCATATGTGCTTCGGTGTGTGACGAAGGTGCCAAAGATGTCTTGCTCACATGGACACAAAAGATACAAATGACTGTACAAGGTGAAAGTTCAGAACTGGAGAATACAGATTTTGGATTTACGATTTTTTTACAATTTTTATTTTTACATTTATTATAATTTAAGATTTTTGTAGAATTTTTTTCCAGGTTGACTTAAAAAGTGTGATATTATTGTTACAGGTACATTTTCTAAGCTACGCAAAAGTAATTGTTAGGAATGCACATTAACGGTTAACCAACCGTTGATACCTGATGACACTGCACTGCCTATTTACCCAAAGCTCCAGCTTGGAGCTACAGTCTCCAGCTGAGCTCCAGCCCCAAAGAGCACCACCCAAAACACGCACAGTTCCACCAGACTAGCGCCAGCAGCAAACACCTGGTGAAAATGCACATTTTCCTGAGCCCTAAGAACCATTGTAAACTGCATCACAGAGAAGCATTGCTATGATGACGTACTGAAGGGGATGTCGAAGCTTCTTAAAGAGACAGACGCCATTTTCAAGTTTTCAAATTTTAAAGTAAAATTTATTTTAAGTTGTTTTTTGTACATATAAATTTTTTAAAACAACTGAAGGTAACATAGTTACTTGATACATAGTTCCCCTTTAGGTTAAAAATTTGTTCAGTTGGTTGATATAGTTTATAAAACATGCTGTATGCTGTTCTAAACTCCATGAGAAAATGCATTGACTTGAAGGTACGTCTAAACCACAGGATCATATAAAGTTTTTGTGGACCTCAAAAGGACATAATTGAGACACAAACTATGAGATGTGCATTTAACCTTACCTGGCCCACTACAGTCACACCTGTTTGCTGGAGTCTGATGCTTTGCTGTCAGACCAGCCTCCTTTCCTCACACCAGTGGTTTTTCTGCTCCTCCTTGTGGGTTTGTGTGCAAGAGTGAGCACTTTCCAGAAGCCATTAATGTCTTTAAATATGTAGAGCTGCTGACACAAAGCTGTATTTATTAGTAAAGAGCCGTGGCTACAATGGATTTGGCCATGGGGCATATAGTATTTTACAGTTGGTGTGTGTGCGTGTGTGCATGTATGTGTGTGTGTGCAGAAGCACGTTTACTCAGAAGTTTCTCTGTTGTGCCGATTGGGTTTAATGAAACACATGCTGTATTGCTGTCAAAGTGTCATTAAAAAGTGGCAAGTATTTATTGTTCATGTCATCTCCATCACTTTTGGTCTGTTCTCACCTGGAGGCTCACATTCATCTGGTTTAGACAAATAATCAGGTACTAACCACATTCAAGCTGCATTAACTACAAACAAATTAAATAGTTTATAATTTATGTCCAACCTGAATGAAAATTGCCAGAAAAGTGGCATGATAATATTTAAAAAGATACTGACTTTGCTCTTAGTGCTGCTATAAATGAAGGGTTTCTCCATGGTGATGTGATGCAGAGCATCTAGAAAGTGAGGCTGTGCCTTTAAGACTGGGCCCTTGCAGTGTTGAGTTTGTTTTAGCCTGGCCAAAACCTTTAATCATGCTGATTGATGAGGTGCATTTCCCTGACTCAAACCTTCTCCAAATACCTCTTCTATTCCAGCCATACATCAGCCTTTGAGCCAATTCATCAAGCCTTTGATTGTTTTAAGATATACCTGGCCAGTAAAATATCCATTTCTCTGCATGGCATGGCTTCTCTAGCTCTGCCCTGTTTACAGCACTGGGATTGCCATAGAAACCATGCGGGTGGGAGAAAATGCAGTTGGAGATTGATGTTTTTAAGAGAATTTTCTAAATTACTTTAAAGTAATTATGAATGTTTAATGAGTGGAAAACAATACCTACTAATGACTCTTTGTTTTAAGAGGACTTGGTAGAAAGAAATCAAAAACATTGAGTGAAAATGAAGTCCAAAACATCCTGTTTTTAAAGACCAGCATTGTGTATGAAATAAAACTAACATATAGATACTAAGGGCATACACTTTGTACATGCTTTATTTAAATACTTACCTTTATGTCTGCTTGACAGAAAAAACCCTTTCTGACTTAATATAAGTAAACTCAGGCAGTGGGGAGTTAGTTAAACAATACTTCAGGTTTTTATATACTGAGACCACTCACAGTTTGTTTCTTCTATTATGGTGTTCACTTTGGCCTGCTGAGTCAAATTTAAATCATAACTGGAGGACAGCCATCAGCTGTCTGATGCAAACAGAGGGCTCACACCTGTACCATTTGATGGCGCAGATTGCACTTGCATGTTACCGGGACGTTCTGTGTATAACAATGTGACAAAGAGCAGACAGCTAGCATAAAACATGTTAAAACTACATGGAATGCGATGTCAACCGATAGTTCAAATGCAGTAAGATGTCGCGTAGTGCATGCTTTCATGTCCTCATAGCAGAAAGCTAGTCTGAGTGTGATTTCTCCATTTGAGCGCTATTTGTAACAGTTCCCTCCTCCCCCTGCCCTTTCAATGCGATAAACAGTAAAACCAAAATTTTCATTATTTAACTCATGTATTGTTTTCAGCTTGTGTTCCCGCAATCTTTTCTAAATTATCAATGTGCATGCTTGTTTGAGGAGCATTACCTCTGATACAGGCCTTATCCTCATTACTTCCTTTTTTGAAAATATTACTCACGTCCTTGCTTACTGTCATATATTTTCCCTCTATTTCTTTCTACTCTGTAATTGTGTTTCCTATTTGGTGCTTGCTTTGACCTGCTGCTTGGATGTTTGGGGCTGTTACTTTCATGCTGATTAATTCCTTTCTCCCTAAAACAAATAAACTAATGATTTACTTTCAGTGCTCTGTGCTCACAACTGTGTCCCCTCTTTACTTACTTGCAATGTGCTGCATGCAAAAAAGAATACATCTAGAAATAATGAATCTCACAACTATTTGAGGAGGCCAGAGACGCCACTGAGGCACCAGTGCATTACTAATGGCAATCAAAAAAATTGCACAACTTTTTAAAGATGTCCATATGTAAATTACAGCTGCTGCTACTGAATATTTTTGGATTTGATTATTTGGATGATTAATTAATTAATCAAATATAAAATTGGCATATTTTTTGGATTTTTTATTTAACCATTTAATCCTTTTCATTCAATATTAGAAATACATTAAAAATATGCAAATAAATAATCCCATTTCTTTTTAATTAAATGTTTTATTGCCTAAATGCCCTTACAGCATTCCTTTAGTGAACACTTGGTTATTTGTAGCAAAGGATGGATCTGCAGCTAAAAATACTTCTAAGATTTACATGATTTACTCTTCATTAAAAGATGCTAATTATTTTGAACCATGCATTTTTTAAAAATTTTTATTCTCTAGTTCAGTGATTCCCAAAGCTGGTCCTCAAGCTGCACTGACCTGCCTTACTTCAACACACCTCATTCAGATGACTGCAATTCAGCAAAACCCTGTTAATCAGCCATACATTGAAACCAGGTGTGCTGAAGCAGGGGACAATGGGGGTTTAAGTTCTCAGTTGATAAAACACAAGTAATGATATTTACTCAGAAAAAAATAAACAAGGAAATAAAATTGAAATTATATAATCAAGATTAGAGCAGGTAAAGTGTATACAATTTTTAGGGCTATCGTTTGATGAAAATTAAAATGGCATATACATATTCAAAAAGTTGTTTATAAATGCAAGAAAATTTTGAATATTTTGAGATGTTTGGCTGGCAGTGACTGGGGAGCAGATCAACAATCACTAAAACAGATTTATACAGGTATGATAAGATCCAACATAGACTTTGGTTCTTTAGTTTACTGTTTAGCAGCTAAAACACATCTGGTTAAATTAGACATTATCCAATGTCAGGCACTAAGATTATGTACTGGAGCATTTAAAACCACACCAACAGCAGCCTTAGAAATAGAAATGGGAGAAATGCCATTAGATTTAGGAAGAACAAAATTAGATATTAATTATTGGTTAAATTTGCAAGGAAACAACATTGATCATCCAACTCTGGAAACTTTAAATCCATGTTAGGAAAAAGAAAAGAAAGAAATGAGGAGTTTTGGATGAACAATTGAAAATAAAATTAAAATGAATTTAAAATAATTTAGAAATTAGTCAAACAACGGCAATATCAATTATACCACCCTGGATTCAACCAGAAGCAACAGTAGACATGTCAATAATGGAAAAGAAACAAGATAAATCATACATTGTAGACAGTTATTCAGTGCAATTATATTTAAATAATTATTATCAATATGTTCAAATTTATTCTGATGCATCAAAAATAACAGGGAAAATAGGAATATCGTTTGTAGTACCAGAATTCAATATAAAAATAGGAAAACAAATTACAGATGGATTATCAGTATACACAGGAGAAATGTTGGCAATATATTAGCTTTACAGTGGGTAGAAGACATAAAACCATTAAAAACAGTCATTTGTTCAGATTCAAGCTCTGCATTATTAAGTTTAAAATATAATGAAACAGATAGTAGGATGGACATTTTATTAGAAATATTTCATACATTATTCAGAATACAAAACATGAGTTTAATAGTTCTATTTGTGTGGGTTCCAGCACATATTGGAGTAGATGGAAACGAGAGGGCAGAAAAAATGGCAAAGAGGGCAGTTCAGTACAACAGTAAAACATCACCAGGGTAAAAGTTACAGTAAAAATAAGTAAATCTGAAGGAAAGAGTATTGTTAAAGAGAAACTGATGAAAGTATGGCAAAAAAGGTGGGATGAAGATAAAACAGGAAGATGGTTTTATAAAATTCAGAAGATTGTAGGAGAAAGAAGAAATGGGAGAATAAATTGAAAGGAGGAAAGAGTGATAACAAGGTTAAGATTTGGACGTAGAGGACTTAATTATACACTTTTTAAAATTCAAAAACATAAAACTGGCAAATGTGATTACCTTGATAAATATGAAACCATAGAGCATGTTATATTAGAATGCCATAAATATGAAATAGAGAGAAGATATATGAAAAGAGAGTTTGAAAGTATTAAGGAGAAGATTAATTTATTAGATATATTGATGAAGAATTTAGGGAGCAAACATGTGCAAATAATTATTCAATTTCTAAAGAAAACTAAATTATTTCATAGATTTTAATTATAGTAAGTGTGTTTGTGATTGAATCCATGACATACAAAGTTGTGCACAAGTATGTTATGTGTTTTTATGTGTAAATGCGTGAGTGTATGTTTAGATAGAATTTATGGTAGAATATATGTATATATAGATGAGGATGAATATTTAAATCAACACGAACCACACTCCATACCAGTAAGTGGCCGTAATGTTACTAACAGTTTGTTGCCAACCGCCATTAAACCGACAAGAAGAAGAAGAAGAAGAAGCAGAGGAACGCCTAAAACATGCCAGCCAATGTGCATGTTGCCCATGGTTAAAAACTCTTCTTTGGTTAACGATTAACCAGTTGATAATTATTTCAGTGATTCATCTCTATTAATCTGATTAATTGTTTCAGTCCTGTTTTTTGTTTTTGTCCTTGTTTTTTTAAGCAGTTGATATAATATTTCTGGCCATATTTTGTCTGGGATCTGGTATTTTACTGAGTTTGGATCCCAGGGCTTTTTGTGGTAGGCTCTAAAATGTGTGTGCTTGCGTTGAATGAATCACCCATTTACCTTTAGATCTCAGTGTTCCCTGCTCTGCAACATTTTATCTGAACTGCAGAGAAAAGCCAGCCTTGATCAGTAAACTAGCTGTTTATAGATGCTCTGCTGTTTGTAACACTGTTTTTTCTCACTCTGCGTCCTGGCTGGAGCCAAACTTCAGAACAGTTTTCAACACTTCCCTTGTTTTTTTTTTGTTTTTTTGTTTTGATTTTTGTGCATCAAAGGACAGAGGACAAACAAGATTATATCTGAAAAGTCCAAAGAGGTCCTATCAGGCTCTTCCTAAACAGCCATGTAGTAGGAGCTTGTTTAGAACAATCAGGCCAGGAAAAACATAATCAAAATTTTTCCATCAGCCTGTGTTGAATTTCTAATATTGTCTCTAACATAAGAACATTTAGTATATCGACAGAATTTCAGTTCTGTGGTTGTAGAGTTTTTGCTATGAATGGCCAGAGACTGGCTAAATATGCATTTTATAGCTACTTTCTATTCGTTTTCCTGCATCCTCTGTTGGGGAAATGGCAGACATCTTCCTGACTTAGCTGTGCCATCCTGCCATTCTCTACTGAACCACAGCTTCCCTCTATCCTCACTTTTTAATTCGGCATTTAGCTTACAACATAATCACCTATTCAGTGAGTGGGTGAGTAAGCTAGAGGACGTTAACCACACTAATGGTGATCTGGCAACAGAATGATTGGCAGCGTTGGACTAACTGCTGCTCTTCCGACTGGATTCATCTGGCAACAGCTAGTCAGTTGTTGCCAGATTTTGGCCATGATGAAAAGATTTTGGCCATCATGTCTAGATAGTCATCTAGACATGATGGCCAAAATCTTGTCTAGATAGTCATCTAGACATGATGGCCAAAATCTTTTCATATCAGAACTTAGTCCACCATTATACATAACATAAAGACTCTTGTTTATTTAAAATATTAATATTGATGCCCAGAGTCACTCAGAGCTTCCAACACCAAAGCTTTTAACCCTTGTGCATGCGAGGACTGAGGCAAACATAGAGGACTGTGGTAAATAATGCAAGTTTTACGTGTGTGGGGTCAGTTGGACCCCATTTTTAGACACCAGGGTTAAAAAAGCTGTCCAAAGATTTTTCAAATACTATGTCTTTCTTGTTTATTCAGCTACTTTTGTCTGGACACCTTAATCCAGGGCATCAAAAATATTTAGTTTGAGATTGAAGTCTTTTATATTAAGTTACATTTAATTTACCCATAGAGACAAAAAAATAACTTCCATCCCCCTAAATCCAACTGAAGACACCTCAATGTAAACAGTGTGAGCAGATAACCATTTGCAAAACCCCTGGTGATGTTATTTATTGCTCAAAGCCTTTCCTTTGGCTCGCTTCTGACTGGAAGCTTAAGCCAAGGGTTGATTGTAAGCTTATGTTCATGTCTGCATGTGTGTAATGAGGCTAGTACAGCAGACGTACATATGCGAGTGCCATCAAAGTGTGTGGTGTAGTTCCCACCACGGCGTACTGAATACACAGAGGTGTATACCAGTCATAGTTTCATTGCCTTGTAATAGTTATTCATTCCTTTGTAATTTTCAAAGTCTGTTTTAGATTTTTGCATGGTCTGAGGCATTTGCTGTAAGTGTGGTAGAGACGTGTTCAGCCTCTCAGGTTGTCAGTCTTTCCACAGTCCTGAGGGAACGCCATGGACTATCTACGGCACTGAATAAAACCATCGCCAACAAGCTATAAAGAAGACAAAGAGACTGAGGGACAGAACGATGAAGAGAAAATGTGATTTAAGACACAATGGAGGTTGTCCGCCCAGCACGACAAAAGCCATCTGATTGGTTATCAGTGTGAGTCACAAATCTGCCAATGCCATATTTTTAGAGGTCAGACATCAGGCAACAGGAGAGGGAAGAGGGAACAGCATGATGCTTCATGTAGCTGAGAACATGTCAGAGTTCTGCTGTCATCTTGGTCAATAACTGGTTAATATTACATACATCCTGTTTAACCTGTAGTTTGCTTTAATTCTAGTTAACATTTTCTCATAGATTTTTCTATCTGTTATTTGAGACATTTTGTCTGAGGAATGGATGTCCTGGCATCAATTTTAATGAGCAGTTCCGTTGATTTCAACAATGTGTCAGCTTTAGGTGTCGTCCCGCTGAGCAGAGTGTCCTTTATGATGTATCACTGAAAGTGCACGTTGCCGAGGTCAGTGTGATGGATGAGCATGAAGCAAGCACATCTGACTTTCACAAAGGAGACTGAACATGCAATAAATATTTGCCTTGTAAAAAACTGCGATATTTACTCCAACCTTACCTAAAAGGCATTTTTAATGAAAAACTACTGCTGTCACAACATTGTTTGTTTAGTGTCATCCTTATTTGACTTTGAACATGCATATCTAATAACATATGCTGATATCAGAAACAGGATTAATTTTTCAAATCAACTTGTCAGCAATTATAAATACCATATAATAAAATGGAAATATAGTATGCAATTTATTTATGTCACAGTTATTTCTTCAAAATCAGCAAGAAAAATGTATATTAGTGAGCTTAATTATTATAAATCATAGTTCACAGGGCAGGATTTTTGGTCCTGATATTCCCCTTCTGACAAACATAGAAAGTTCAGCGTTCAAAGGTTATTGCTTAAGAAAATGATAGCTGATCATCCTGCTGTGTGTGGTGTGTTAAGACTGGTCTGGTCAGTAACATTTAAATCTGGGATATTCAACATGTTGGATTGGCTTGGCCCAATATGGCACCACGTGTGGAGTCCCTGACTGTGAATGGGAACGTATCTTGTTTAACGTGTTGAAGTTTGTGTTTTCCTTTATCTCTTTTAGCTATTTGCATGCTCGTATATCTACACGCATACACATAAGAGCACATGCGCACAAAGCTAAGGTTGAAGATAGTGACACATTATAACTCCCTCTTTAGGGCGTAGCTTAGGTAGAGGCCAACAAAGAGAACTGGAAACTGTTGTTTGATGCATTTTGCTCTGTTAGCCCCTAAAGATACATGAACAAATGGACCAGTGCTGTATTTTAGTCTTAGTAAATGGAATTTATGAATTCAGCTCACTGACTCCCCTTCAGCCTCATACATCAAGAACCTAAATGGAGAAAGGATAATTTTCCACAAATGTGACAGGTAACCGTCAAGAAGCACAGAGGGGAATCCCAAACAAAGAACAGCTGACATTAGATATGGAGGATTGTCTAGATCAGGGGTGCTCTAGACTCTAGATGATATGTGGCAACAATGTGAATGCTTATTTAACATTTGCTGCAAGGAATATCAAGAGAGATGACAAGGAGAAGAGTAGGAGTGAAATTGCTAACGCAGTTGATATACCCCGTACTTTTCAGCTATCTATTGTTAATGTGACATAACTTGATTATAATGATAACTTTATTTATTCAGCTAGGGCTTGACACTGAAAGTAGATTGTAGTTGTGCTAGTAAAAAAATACTAATGCCTGGTTTTAATATTTGTCGACTAAACTTCTATCTGTTATTTTGTGCCCTTTTCTCTCAATGTAATTGTAAACATCAAAACAGAACAACTTACCTCCATCTCCATATCAGTTAATAGAGCCACTGTCTCCACTCTTTTATCCAACATCTTTTATTTTTGTTATGTCTGTTATTGCTTAACATAAGTCCACAAACTATTGCCGTTTCATGTTTGTCTACTCCAAATTCACACATTCTCAATGTTGAGAAGTGAAATGAGTTTGTGTGTGGTGTGTTGCTCCTGCCCTGTGGCTGCACAGCCACCACACATGGTACGATCCAACCTGTTATACTTAAGAGTTTTTCCTTCCAGTTGTATGGTCTCTGAGGTTCTTAAAGTCCTGCAATCTGAATTAGGCATAACTGAAGCAAACAAAAAAATATAAGATCAATAGGGTGACAGGTTTTACTATATGATATCTGCCATGAAAGTGTGAGCTTACACTTTGATTTTTTTTCACATTATCAAACATCAACTTTACTTCCCCCCCTCCTAAAACTCCCACCAGAACAGTTTAAAGTAATTTCCCTATCCATGAAGTGATAGCTCACAGACAGCATCTCAACAGAAATTAGTCTTATCTTTTCAGCTGTGTAAATTTGGGTGAACTGCTATTCATAGCAGCAACTCTGTGATCAGACCTTTACATTAACTTGTTGATCCTATCTCCTTTTTTGTCTGTCATTTGTTGTGCCATTCCTGACATCTCACTGCAGCAATAGTCTATTTTCCAGAATCCATCTGCCATATTGCCTTCTCGCTTTGTTCCGAAACAAATCCCATAATCCTCTCAAAGGTCAGCCTTCTTTTTTCTTGCCTGTACAGCTCTCAGCACTTGCCATGTATTCATTTGTTTTTCCCCAATGGAAACAATAGAACAATATGGGAGATAAAAGGGAACGAGGAGGTGGGTGAGACGGTGGGAGATCCTGTTGTTTCCCTCCGTCTCCCTTGTGCACCGCTGTTCGTGCTGGTTTTGGCTTCTTTTTGTTTTCAGTCATTTGGATTCAGCAGAATTATTTATTGGCATAAGAAGCGTTGTCAGAAGCCAACAATTTCTTTCTGTTCCTACACTGTCAGTGTACTGGCTTACTTAGTGGTTGGTTCCAAACTTAATTAATTTTGCTGAATGATTATTATCATCATTTACCATGCTGTGGGCCTGGTTTGTAAAGCCAGAAATCTTTAGGTTCTGGGTTTTGGCAAATTCAAAGCAGGCTTGTGAAGAGACCTGCGGCTGTTTGTCATTCCTCATGTAGTAACATACACTCTGCACTTGGAACACATATTAGTTCCAACAGAAGTCATCAGGCCCACACACCCTGGAGCCTGTTGTGCAAGTAAACACAGAAACGGTGGCTAAATTACAGGAAACCAGGGAACAGGGGACAGTGTGATCATTGAAAACTAAATGGCTGATTTGCATGTGAAACATTCATCTGCAGCATATTGCATCTAGCTAATGCTAATTACACAAACTATCAGCCACTTAATCATTAATCAATATTAATATGCATGATTATTAATATTTCTGTTTTCCCTCTACTGCTACAGCACTGCAGGGCCCCACTTACTTGTGTTTACATCAGCATCAATCTTCATTATACATCTTCTATTAATTAACTGTCTCCTCTTTCCACTCTCCATCTCTCGGCAGACTCTCATTTCTCTACCTTTCACTCACTGCATGTGGTTGTCACTCAAATTTGAACCGTCTCCCTTGATTACGCTTTTGAATGCAAATATTGGCTAGTCCATTTGATGCAACTCAATTAGGAATATTTAAATTATGATTACAATATGAAGTCTCAGACATTCATCCAAAAAAGTGCAACACCAATTTAAAGTACCTGCAAAAACTTCCTTCGGTGTTTTATCCATTTTAATCCTTCCGCTTATGCTGATTATGCTTAACATAATTTGGATGTTTAAAAAAAATCTTTGTCCAAGTGAAAACGGATTTCTATAAAATAATGACACAAAATATCAATCATAAAACGAGAGACTGCATAAATATTCTCCTTCCAATTCTCAAAAACAGTAACTAAACAGAAACACAGAGGAGCAAAGAAGCAAAAACTGAAGACATCTGTTAGGTAATAAATCATTTTCATGGCACTGCACATGATCTTATGATATCCACCATCACATTTTGTCTTGTCATTGTGTGAAATGGGACTACATGATGGTACAGTTGGTAAACATTGGGTGTTTCTGCATGGAGTGTGCATATTCTTCCCATGCCTTCTGTATACTCCAACTTCTGTCTGTCTCTATGTTGCCCTGTGATGTAATGGTGACTTGTTCACAGTTTATCCCCCCTCACTCTCTGAATGCTGGAGTTCGGCACCCCCACATACTCCTGCATAACCAATATAATACAGACAATGGATTGATAGATTCTGTTAAATATTTTCATGATGTAAAATTGTGAGCCTGTTGTCCAGCCTGAGCCTCCATCAGCCGGATGCCTGAGTCCTAAAGATTGACTTAACTAATGTCCCCATACTCATCCTACTGAGTAATGTGTAGATCTGCAGGAATTGATTTTTAAGGACAACATTGTCTAATTTTTAATAACATCAAGAAAATCTTTATTTTATTTGCTTCTGCACTTCATCATCTTTGTTTTACTTCCCTTTTATCTCAATCTTCACTAAGAAACTTGGTACAGTTTCATGGAAAACAATGAAACATTTTTTTAGATAGCTCTCCTTCCACAGGCCTTTAGGTCCAACCAGGAAGCAGAGCAAACAGGAAGCCCAATTACTCTTTGTTGTGTGTGATTTTGAGGAGATGTGTGTGTTTCTGCGTGTGTTTGTGGGGAGTAGTGAAGATCTATAAATGCTGGCCTTGCGGCTTCATAACACATCCCAGGGGAGTTGTGAACTGGTCACAGTGTTGACAAGTTTGTGCGTCTGTGTGTTTCATTTACTGCCCTGCAGAGACCTTTCCGCGACCATACATTTAGTGACATTCACACTTTAACTGCTGCTGACCAAGCTGTTATTTCCTGTTGTGAGCTGACCTCTACTTTCAATCTCCAACCCCGTTTCACTAATTTGGACCCCAGCCTGTATTGTTGGCGCTAATCACGTAGTCTTAGAAAGATGGATGTTTTTACTTTTGGCAACCAAAAAGAGGCTGAAAGTGCAAACAGGACTTTTGCGAAGGCTAATGCAAAATCCAATTTAATAACAAAATGTTATCACTTTGACCATGACACTCTTTTGATTAAAAAACATAATTCATGCAAATCTGTTTACATGAACATTGTTTGTTGGTTAGCCACCAATTCCTACACAGTCCTGCAGTCAGATGGGGGTTGCAGTCTCAGGGTGGAGTCGTGTGTGTTTGGCTGACAGCAGATAGTTTCTATATCTGTAGATGATGGGTAAGACAGATGATTTGCCTTGTGTAGATATTTTGGGTCCTGTACCACTCAGTGGACCACACTATCTTGGGTCACTGAGCCAACTGCATTGTGACTTTTGATCTTCCCTGCTACCATGAAGTTATGTGCAAACTGCTTGTGGTGCCTTCTCTGATACTACCGTCAACATTTTTGTCCACTTCTTGAAACACACACATCATTCACACATATCACACAATATTATATTCTATATTCATGGAAGAAGAAATAATCATGTAGTCACTTGCACATGCAACAAGCATGAACATTTCTTGTTGCCATCATTGACTATGACTTTCTGATTGGTAGTTAAGATTTTTTTTGTTTCACACGGCTGTTGATATTTGCCTTATTGGTTCTGCTCATTTTGTTGTCCAGTCTGCTGCCAGGGTATTATTCATTCCAAGCAAGCTAATGAGGAGACAAAAGAGACAAAATCAGTAGATGTAATAATCTCAAAGGTAGAAATATCTGCCCAGTCAACCAACCTCCATATGCTCTTTGGATAAGATACATTTTTTGTAGAATAGGTGAAATTATTACTTCACTTTTTTAATTTTTTGCTCTCAATATATCACCACATGTGGGTTTGTATGCACGTGTATATAAATGCCTGTGCACAGTTCTGTATAACAGAGCAGCATCTGTTGTGCCTGGGGTGCCAGAAAGAGCCTCAGCCAGGGGACTTTACCACTAAAACATACGCAGGCATCCACCCAGACACACATGCGTGCACACGCACGCACGCACACACACATACACAGACACACACACACACACACACACACACACACACACACACACACACACAAACCCGCACCTACACACACACACACGCGCACACACGCACACACACACACAAGTATTGCTTATTCAGGTTACTATCATCATCTCCAACCGTGTGGATGTTATCTTCCTCACATCATCAATTGAAGGTCTCTGCTGCGCACTTGAGACTTGGCAAATGGTCCCAAAGCCCCAGAAGAGCAGCACACACTCACTGTTCATGTCTGCATGTACATGTACACGCAGACATGAACAGAGGAAGATGTTCCTGTAGTGCACACATGCCAGCCAAATTCACAAAATTGTTGATGGTGAAGATGATGGTGCATTAATTCAAAGCTCCAAGGAAAAGTCTGAACACACTAAGTCACTAAAAAAACACCATTGCTATGAGATGAGTGTGTGACATTTTGTAGGACTGTGTTACTCAGATGAGCTTCGTGTCATTTTGCAACTCCAAACTGTTGAAATAAGTAAATGTGTGGGTTTGTTTCTGTACATGGAGCTCTGTGATTCATACTGTTAAAGACATTACAAGTGACACATTGTATTAATCACAGTAATCCAATTCTCTTTATCAGTAGCTGCCGCTGCGCTTTAATGAGCAATTCACATAGAGACACTCTCTCAAAAACAGGGTGCTGTGGCAAGATAACCAACCCACAAACTGTTCCTCTGAACCACACACATTCCTGTCAGTTTCACATCAAGGGAAGAAAAGTATGTTTTATTTGATGAAAAAAGCCTAAAATGTATGGCTGATATATTTCTTTTTCTTCATTTTTGAAAGAAAATAATATAAATAAACTATCCCTGCACTAAGAAGCTTTATTATTGTGTACCTTGTTTTGTCCTTTGGGTGCTTCCTCAGAAATGGACCAGAGCCTTTAACTATAGGCTATTTTCTTCCTGTTCCACTGGAGGGAGAGTTTGTTTTGCATTGTCAGCTGTAAGTCTGGTTTGTTCCCGGTGGGTGTTGCACTCTGATAAACTTTTGTTTCTGTTTTCACTCCAGTGCTTTAATAATTTGTAGCTGCGGTAAAGATATGGAGGGATTCTAGTTTGGGCACCCTACAGTTGTATCATTCTGTTAGGCAGATGGCGTAACTCTCCTACTGTCACCAAACAGAGACATAAGACACTGGGATGTTTGCAGGTATTTCTGAAGGAACTAGGATTTTAGAGCTGAATGGGTTTGTTCACTTCCTCCACTGCCATTACCAAAGTACAGCCACAGATAAACTACAATTCTAAAACAGAAAATCAACGTCATTATTCACAACTCCTCCACTCTGATTGGCCAAGAGGAAATTAAACTGGAGAAATCAAGCTCAATGGGAGAAATCCCAGAAAAGAGATGAGAATAGAGTGGAATTGCTAAAGAAGGCAATGACTAGGCTAATTTTACACTGATGCTTTACAGATGGAACCTTATGGCAGTTTCCTGGGGAGGGAGGGATGGATGGATGGATTTTGGCTTCCCAATTGTGGTTTTGCTCTCACTGCTGTAAGTGGGTCAGGAACAAATGAGAGTAAACTAGTCTGTGCAGCTATGTCGCTAAATGAGTGCAAAATAAATTCTCAGAATATTACTAATTAAATTAGATCATGCTGTTTTATATCATTAATAAAAATATGCCATAGCCTCTGCACAATCTGCATTCTGCTAATGTTAACCTCAGTACTCAGAGCAAATTAGTTTTAACTGTTATATTACTTGACAGTAGTCAAAGACGAAGATAAAATATAATCAAAAGTGCTGGACTCTTATTAGAAGCTGTCATGAATTATGCATGAAAATTTTAATCAGCTGGGAAGGCCAACCTGCAGTAGAACCCCCTTTGTGTTCCAGGAAGAAACAGTGATCACTGACCAATAGAGTGGGAGTCGCTTTGGCACTGCGACCTTAAGCTGGGGGAGCTGCAGTCACGTTCAAGTGATTGTGATTGTCCTGGCTTGAAAGAAATTGATTTAGTGGCTTGAGGCTGGATATGAAGTGTTTCTGTGATATCGCTGCTTTGGAGAGCAGCAGAATGAACGAACAACTGGGTTGGCTGGAGAGAAGTAGTTTACCTCATGAGTTACTATGTGGCCTGATGTAATCTCAGAAGGTTTCATTGGCTCTATGTCACACAACACTGTTCACAGAGTCTCACTGTAGAATAGTTGGATAGAAAAAACAAGGGCAAAAAGGAGAGTCTAGAACAAGAGGAAGTGCCATTTTTCTCTGTTCACATGTTCAACTTCAGTCTTAAGCTGGACTGACTTTTCAGTCAATGGCTCTAGCAGAGGTTTGTGATACTTAATGAAAGAGTTGCGATCATGAGCAATATACCTGCAGCAGCTGAGGGGATCATTTTACCTGACATATTAACGAGCTGGGCAGGTGTTGGTAATCCCATGCTCGCTCGGTGTCCACCCGTTCTTCCTGTATGCATTTATTCCCGTTTTTAATCTACAGGGTGGCCCACGAAAAAGTAGCCTGCCTTCCTGCCAGAGTGGCGCACCGAGTGAATCCTTTCCCAGTGAATCCTTCCACAGTGAACACGAACGTGTATATGAGAATTTTGAGGAATTTTACGGACAGTTGACGCTGGAAGAACGCGAGTACAACTTCTTCTAACAGGACGGTGCGACTTGTCACACGTCACACGTGTCACTGGCACGAATTCGGGAGGCATTTACAGAAGATAGGATTGTGACCACTGAGATCGCCGGACTTAACAACTTCTGACATTTATCTGTGGGGAAATTTGAAGGAAAAAGTGTACACTAATAACCCAAGAACTTTACAGCAGTTGAAAGACAATATTTGTAATGCAATTTAGAGCTTTGGTGCCCCAGAGTTGCGTTGCATGTAGGACAATATGTTAAGGCACATTGACGCACAAGGGGATCATTTCCAGCACTTTCTGTAAAGAGGGAGTAAAGATTTTTTCATTTCAAGTTCTTTCTTTCTTTACGGAAGTCCGCCAGTAATACTATAGTAACGCAGGCTGCTTTTTCGTGGGCCACCCTGTAGTAGATGTTTCTTTGAAAATATTGGGTATGTTGGAAAGTTCAAAAACATGCATGATTTTGTGCCTGAAAAAAACTATACATGGGATACAAAAAATTCCAAAGGGTTTTGTTGGCTGACAGTGTGGAAGTGAACAGCAGCAGCTAGAAATGTATCAAATATTGTGATTTTGGTCCAAAGCTGAGTCAACTGGATCATCTGGTGTGGAAATATCCTGGGAAGACAAGAAGTTGGAACAGCCAGTATTGCGACACAACAATGCTGTATTTAACATGTCTAACTTGTATGTCTAAATTCAAAATCTCTGCTTTATATCGAGGACTTTGCTGTTGCAATTAATCGTACCAGTTTCACTGTTTCAGACTCTAGCCAGCCTAAACAGTAAAATGTTTCTCTTTATTTTCTACTTCTTGGAGTTGTGTATTTTCTTTAACAACATGGAAGGGTTTCCTGGGGTTCCAGTAGCTGCAGCCTATGGTGACATACATGGGCTCCAAACCAAAAGGTCAGCTGTTAATGCTGATAACGCAGGGAGAGAATCAGCATTGTGTAATATCTGCCATAGCATGATCATCTGTGTTAAAATCAATACTCCTTGTACGGTCAGACAACTTGGCACAGAGTTTCATCTACTGAGTTCAATCTGTGGCAAAGTGCCATCAATTTGTCACTGCTGATGCTCCATTCATTAGGCCTGCACCAAGTGCTACACAGCCCCTTCAGATATATCGATGGTGTGCTTTAATGAGGCAGAGTGGAATGCTTAAAATCTATTTATGCAATGTTTCAAATTACCCTGTAGTTTTCTTTTTGCATTTATGTGTCCATTTGACCTAAAACAATACATATTTGTTTACTTTAAATCAAAACACCATGAACCAGGAATCTTTCAAAGTCTCAGTCTCCACAGCATGTTTGAGGAAGAGTGTTATGGTACCAACGAGGGTGATCATAAAAATATGTTGCTACCTGCAGGTGTGCTTTTATAGTGCACTTCATGTCAACCTCCAATTTTTTGTTTGAATCCCATTTTCTTTACTACTTTGAGTCACACAATTTTATGGTAGTTCCATCATGTACCGTTTGTTTTCCTTTTAAATGCTCCTTTATTAGTACTTGTGGCATAAAATAGTTAAACTTGTTATCTAATGTAGGAAAGAAGACCCTAAGACAGAGCCAAGCTGTGAATGTACCACACAGTCATACATGGCCTTATATTTGCAGCCTAAAGGATTTTTAGGACTTTGAAAGAGGATGCTCTTTGTTTTCTGAATTCCTCAAATAACATCAACAGTAGACTCATTAGATCACTGAAAATAGACCAGAATCATAATGCTTTGTTAACCATATTAGCTGTGCTTCACTAAATATATTGCCATTCATATGGCAGACTAAGTGATAGCAAGCATGTTAGGAAATGCAGGGACTCATTTTGGATCTTTAGACTGATCAAGCTGGTTAAGCAGCAGTCAGATAATTCCTGTAGGCTGATCACGCTGTTTGTTTATTCTTTCTGAAGCTAGGACGAATGACAGAGTTGGACTAATTCAATCTATGTTCTGTTTATCCAACTGCTTAGTCAGTAATGTGAGTGAGATTGGACAACCAAGACTGAGTGAACCATCATTCTGTCTGACAGCGAATGCTTACTGATTTGCAGAAGCTGTTAACAGAGTCATACGGAAACATGAGTGTAGTATTGGTTGTCTTTGTATTTACTTAGGAAGGCAAAGCTGGATACTTTTAATATTTGCAGAGGCAGATGACATTGACATAATTACAAACATTAATTGCATGTTTTATACTGCTCTCTACATTTCACCTTCAAAATAACATAATTACTAAATTAAAAAGTAGGACAATCTGCCTTCAGTGTTTGGTAAGCTGCCTAAATACAATTGGAGTGTCGTATCTCAAATCTATCACAACTCTGTTCATTAGCATCTCTAACTTGTATCATGTCAAGTACAGACATGTCTGACTCGTCAGTGCAGCTGAATCAAACATGAAACTGTAGCTATGCTGACATGAAGCTGTCGGAAATTTTTCTACAATAAACATGAGTGAAAGATTTCTATGCATTAATCAGAGAATATCAAGTAATAAAAAAAACATTTTGGGACTATGGCCAATGTTTTCATTTGCTAAAGATTTTATGTTGTGTTGAAAGCCAATGTGAAGTCAATTTAATGAGGAAAGCTTCCTGAACAGCTATAACGTGTTTTGGTCCCTACACCACTGCTAGATGTTTTTATACCTAATAGGTCAGTAGACAAATTTGCCACAATATTACATTTTAAGCTGTTGTTTTTCACTTTCACACTTCATTGTATCAGACGAACTAAACCATTTGAGCCAGCTGTGTGCGCCTTTACCTGTGGTGGTGCTGCACCAAGAACCACTGAAGGAAACAAAACAAAAACCTGAGAAGAAAAACACAACCTCCTTCTTTACAAAATATAAACAAAAATGGAGTGGAGATTTCAGCAGTTGTAAGATTTGTCTTTCCCACAAGACCACTAGTAATTGCTCCCGCTAGCTCCAGACTTGTGTGTTTGTCATTAATGCAGTGGACTGTCCACTGCCAGTTTTTGGAGCAGTCTCTGGCCCACTTGGCATTCAAACATGCATTCAGAGCAGAGACCCAGGTTTTTATTTTATTTTATTATTTCTACTTTTGTTTAAGATCAAGCAGTGTGCACACATAAGAACCATCCTCAACAGAGGATGTTTAAATATAGACTCCATCTTTGTAGAAATATGTCCATTATCAATTGGACCTTTGAAGGCAGGTCCAACTGCCTTCAATAATTTAATAACTTAATAATAATAATAAGGCAAAGCTATTAGTTTATGGAACATAACTTAATGTTATTCTTTTTAGTTGGAGGGAATAATTTTCTCCAGTTCACAATAATAGCAAAATAAAGTGTACTATATATCTCTGGTCTTTGTGAGTCAGGGTTTCACATTCACTTCCTTTTTATAAAATTTTCTGTTGAGAGATCAAAGGTAAATGTTGAGGTGAGAAAACGAAGACACTGCGATAACAAAATGCAACTTTTCTTTACCTTCTGTGGACAAACTTTGGGTTTTTGTTGCTGTTTGCATGCTCTCTGGGTGTTTTGCTGTCTGCCTTTGATGCATGAGGCAGATTGTTTGATAGAGACATGACAGCTTCACACACTTGCGTTCATGAGTGTGTGTGTTTGTGTGCTTATTGACAGCTTCAGATTGCTGTGAAACGCACAGAGAGAGCAGTCTATTCCCTTTTCAGTCTGAGGCACAGGCAACATCCATCACCACTGTCAGAGAGAGGAGGAAGAAGAGGGAGGGAGGAGTGACAGGTGAAGGAATGATCTTAATTCTGAGGGGATTTTTATGTTTAAGGGTTGAATACACATCAAGTTCCATTAGAAAGCGAAATAGAGTGGTGGAGGCATTCGAAGACGAGACAAATCTGGTTTCCTTTTGCTTTCCTTCTTTGTGCTTGATGTTTCCTTTTTCACATTTTTTCCTCTGTACCTTCATATACCACAGTAAACAAACATACACGCACACATCATTTATTTTACAGGCGCAGTGGCCAAGCTGCCAAGCTAGCGCAGAATAACGGGAAACTTTGAAGACTTTCTTTTTTTCCTTCAAAGCTAAACATTTTTCAGCTCTCCTTTTCTGATCGTATCTTACATCACATTACCCCTCTTAGATATTCATTCTCCTTTTTCTTCCATCTATTTATTCACCTGATTATAGTTATCCAGTGAAGGGGCGGTGCAGAATGTAGAGGAAGAGCAGTTGCTGATAGTCCTCAGCCGTCTAGGGTTTGATTCCTTCTGCTTTTTCTACTCATTTTCTGTCTGATTTGTTGTAAATAAAAGCCACTAGTGCCAGAAAAGCCATCTACATGCTGCACTGGCTCCCATTTGTTAAGAGTCTGAGACCTTGAAGTCAAATATCCTTCATTAAACAACAAATAAATGAATAAAAATGAAGGATGCCGTTTATATTGGGACTCACTCAATATGTGAGCTAAGAGAAAGGTGCTACATTTTTACACAGCAGGAATGATGTTTGATATTTTCTTCTCTTATTACTTTAGCATTTTCTAAACTCTTTATTATCCACATAAGATAGTGTCACTGACCATGTTAATGGATGATACAGAGTACATGATACAGGAATCATTTTTAGCCCTTACAAATGATAGCAAGATGCTGCTCAGCTGCTTTAAAATGTGGTTGTTGCTACAACAATGCAGCACAAGCAGCTTCAGGGTCGGGTCACGGGGCAGGAGCTTCAGAAGGGAGGCCCAGACTTCCCTCTCCCCAGCCACTTCTTCCAACCCAATGTGTTCCCAGGCCAGCCGAGAGACATAGTCCCTCCAGCGTGTCCTGGGTCTTCCCCGAGGCCTCCTCCCAGGGAGACGAACAGGAGGCATCCTGACCAAATGCCCGAGCCTCAACTGGATCCTCTTGACGTCGAAGAGCAGCGGCTCTACTCTGAGTCAATCCTGGATGACCGAGCTTCTCACCCTCTCTCTAAGGGAGGCCAGCCACCTTGCAGATGAAACCCATTTCGGCCGCTTGTATCCGTGATCTCATTCTTTCGGTCAAGTTCGTATTAATTCACCACATAAACACAATTTATGTCCTGGCTGCTTTTGGTTAATTGGATTATTGAGTATTTGTAATAACGGTGATTATTTGAAAACTGCTGGTATATTTGAAAAGGAAAAACAAGGTTGTAAAGTGATATGGGCCTGGATAAAATGCCAAAGGCTATATTCTGCTATACTCTGCTATATTCTGCTTAATCAAGGAAAACTGTAGGAAGAGCAGCCCAGTTAATGTGTCACCCGTTTTCACGTCCCTCCTTAAAACAAGCATGCTAGAATCTGTGAATACAGAGTTAAATTGTTAGAGAGCATCATGGGAAAAAAATGAGGTCAGTGACCATTATTAGCCTATAGCAGGACTAAGATCACTCCAAAAAAATATATATTGGTGAAATATTTCAGGGCATATTCTATCAGAAGGTGGCTTGTTATAGCTGGACATTGTCACAGCAAGCATGGGTCCTTTATCCATCAATCCATTGTCTACACCTGCTTATCATTGCAAAGTGTAAAGGAGTCTCTAGTCTTTAGTTTCTAGTCGTTGGGTGAGAGGCTGGGTTCACCCTGGACAAGGCAAAGCAACCGTACTGCCAACTGTTCTCTGGGCTTCATTTCTAACTATCAACCAAGAGTTTGGCCCAGACATAGAACACATGATGTTGGCTTCCATCTCAACATGTAAAAGTGGCTAAAAAAATGAAGAGTGGTGACTTGTTTGAGTGACTGTCTCAAAACCTGAGACTTTTGATCCTTGATTAAAGTTCTTCTTTCTTTTTCCAGGGTTTGATTCATGCCCTTGCGACCTTTACTTCACGTAAAGGTCGCAAGGGCGTACTTTACGTACTTTACTTTATATGTAAAGTATGTTTGTAGAATACACTCAGTAGAAACGATCTTAGCACCGCCACAAATCAAATATCTTGTGAGTAGGCAGGGGTCCACTGTACTGATATCTCAATTGTTGACTTTGGACAGAACATGAGTCATTTTTCTAGATTTAATAAAGATGATAACTGGCCAACCCAACCCAGTCAGGCAACATCTTATTGGGCTGAGACTTGAAGAATGTTGATTTTCTGCGCTCTTTTAGAATTGTAACCTCCCTGTAGTGTTAGTGATGACAGCGGAGAGAGTGAAAGAAGCGGTTCAGTTCTTGTTGGCCAAATACTGAATTAACAATAAGACCCATCTTGTTCAGATGAAACAGTTTTAACTGCTGATAAAAGTGACAGAGAACATATGGGAAATGTAGCCCCTACTGTATCAAATTGACATAGGAATAACAGAGAGTTGACCATTCAAAGGTAAAAACCCAGCGCATACAGCGTTCATGTTTTTTTTTTTCATCCAGACGGCTTCCTGTGACCCCCCTGCAATGGCAGGCCAACCCCCCACCAAGGGGGCGCGCCCCACAGTTTGGAAACCTCTGCATTAGTGATTGCTAAAATTTCAAAACTTTATCAGAGTCCTCACCTTCAGTAAATAATCCCACATTCAGACCTTCTGAATGAAGCAAATAGTGTAAAACAAGGACATGGTTTTTAACCAGGCTACTTCCCCAGTATTCTTTTCATTTCTTTGATTCATGAAAATGTTGAAGATTATTTTTGTGATAAGGGTCATCTAAAGGGCATCAAACTTGCTTGTTCTGTGTGCTAACTTTATCTAAGAAACATCTCCACTCAATGGAGCATATGAATCCATACGATCTGACGAGATGTATCTTCTCTGTCCTCATCATTTGGTCATTTGGTATGGAAGCTTGCTTTAAGGCTCTTTAGCTGACCGATATCAACATGCTTATCCACCTCTCCTCTGCAGTTAGAGGAGCAGAAAGAGAGCTATGTGATTACACTGTAATTGTGTTCTTGACTTGAGGAGATCACTCAATCACAATTGCAGAGCCTTTGCTTGTGACAAATCACACTTAACACACCAGGATGATGCTTCTTAACACAACCTGCCCTGTTCCTGCAGGCGTTTTATTTTCTCAGTGCAGATTCTGAAGTGACCTCAAGTTAAGTAACTTTAAAGAAGTGTCAAGCATGATGAACTCATGCAGAAACAGCATACAAAGCAATCACTCATTCTCTCAAATGCATATAGTTTATCCTCTTAAAGAATACATGAAACACATTTTAAGAACTTCCACTTGTACATAATAAAACCAAAGCTGAAGTCATGTATAAGATCAGTCGATTTGACCTTGGGCAAAAAAAAAAAAAGAGATTGGGAAATCCACCACATGATATTTATTATATATTTCCCAGTACAGAATCTGAGGGTACATTAAATTTTATAATTCACTTGTCCAAAGGGCAGCAAAAATATCAACCTACATGTCATTATAAGAATCTGTGTTAGAAAACATGACCAGCTAGTGGTGTGACTGACAAAAATCCATCAAGGACTGCAATACTTTTCATTCAAAAATATCTGGATCAGGTTAAAGTCAAGCTAAAATTTCTCTGAAACATAGTGGAAAAAGTACAGTCTATATGTGACTGAGTCACAGAAATGTGTTAGCCTTTCCTCTGTCTAACTGCATGTGTGTGTGTGTGCATGCGTGTGTGTGTGTTTATCTACTACACTGTCATTGAGATCCATTTTTTGCACCATGATGCTCTTAAATTTTTGTTTAGAGTAGATTGTAGCCTCAGCAGGGACAACACAAGTGAGTCCTGCTAGGAGAAATTTGTTCCCCAGAAAAGTGACCACATATCCTTTTAATTCTTCCTCTAGTCCATCCTAAATCCTTTGATGAACTATTTTTTGCACCCCAAGAACCAATTAAACCATAGATTAGCTTCTTTCAATCTAACTGGGAAAAGATAACCCTTACATTCACTAACAAGATAAATCTCCTATGGCCCACTTCCTGTCTCAGACACATAATTATAGTGTCTGAGTTGTGAAATCCCTAATTCTCAAAATTGTCAAGGAAGAAATTCTCTTATTGTGTTCTTACTTTTCGTATATCTCCCAGGTTTACCCTTGTGTTCATAGGGCTTTCCATTACATTGTTTAATTATGTGTGCTAATTATTTAGCCATTATAATTTCACAGTGTGTTAATGCTCAGTGGTAATGTTCTTGTTTTGCCAAGTTTGTGCTGAACTGTGACAAAACATTGTGATCCTGCAGGGTCCCTGACTCGTCTAATTCAAGCTAAATTTCAAGATGTAAAAACAGCACTTACAGTAAGAGTGGTTGTTCTTAAAAGGTTGAAATGTAAAATCTTAAACTCTTTAGAGAAGCAATGATAACCGTCTGCTTTGAGACTAAATCCAGTTTGTTGATACTGATGAGACTATAATATAAAAGGATCAAGAACGAATAATTATTACACCACATCTCTGAACGTATTATATGACAACTGCATATGTTTAAACACTTAGACTTTTATTTCTACATAATTGTTGGAAGAAAAGGCTATTCTTTACTGAGATGGGTTACTGTGAATCTCTGGTATGCACATGGGTTAGGGATCACAATTTCCTGTGAAAATGTAAAATCTGTGAAAATGTAAAATCTGTGAGTACTTGAGACTGCCTATTTTAGTAGTTGACACTTTATATACCTTAATATGCATGATTACACACATTGGAAACTATATTTTTTCTGCTGTTGGGTCAAAGGCCAATCAGCACCAATGACAGTAAATGGCTCTCCTGGATTGGCTGCTGTGCAAACATCAACCTATAGCATGAGAATTAACATTGTCTAGGTATTTCTGCTTCCTAGCTGCATTTTATTTTGAATATTTTGCTGTATGAAAAAATCTATGAATAGGTACATTTTCCACAAATAATGTTCTGCAGAAAAATGTTTTAGATAATTATTAGAAATTTTGGGCTTCATGCTTGCATGTTTGTGATACACAGATTACTTTTCTGTGATTCACTGTGAGTGGCCTACCAAAGAAAAGGGTGGAAATCGCATTCCTGCTTCTCCCATCATGTGTTGAAATTGGACTTGAAGTTACAAACGTGTAACTTTAACAGATGTTTCTTTCTAGTAGTTTGTGCTTTATATTTATACCCCCTCTTTATTAATATAAAAAGAAATCTTCCTTTTAAAAATGCTCAACACTAAACATGAAAATATTTGTTATGGATCTCCAGTGAAGTAATATCTGTCAGTGGTTTGATTTTTAGCTGTCATGATTCCCCAACTGCAACCACAACCCCAACCACACCCACTTCCATAAAATAATTTTGATATTCCCCCAGATGTGACGCAATATATATATTTTTATCTCCATTAGAATGGAAATAATGTGATTTTGAGAGATGAATCAGTAGATTTGTTTGCCTACCACTGTCCGTGTTCTGCTGTGAGTCTGAGGTGTTATCACAGAACGCATACATACCTGCAGAGTTCTGGGTACAGATGTAATGCTGTGCTTGAAGATCAAAATTCGCACAAAGTACATATTGTGCAGAAACCTAATGTTATTAGTGAATAGCAGTGTATATAGGTGGGTTTTTTTTGTTCTGCCAGGGTGGACCCTAACAGCTCCATCTGGCTGTGTGTTCATGCCAGCCCACAACTTTCCAGAGCGGACTGAGCAATGACATGTCTGTCTACGAGCCCCTGAACTCAGCTGCATCCATCAGCCTTTGCCCCCACAGATCCCTGCCTGCTTCTGTCTGTCCAATGTATTCTTTTTCTGCTGCCCCAGGTTCAGGTCACACCATAACAGGATTCATCCAAGTCAAGGGTTAGATAAAGAGCAGTAGGAGGGACTGAAATGAACTGGGAAAGAATCCTCCTTTTCATCTCTCAGCCTCTTATTGTCTCACTGTCCCTACAAGGCTTTGCAAACTGTGATGGAGAGCTGCGTCTGTGCTACAGGTCTCTGCCCTCACCCAACTACTGCTCTAATCCTGTTTCCTCTCTCAGACGCCGTGATAGACTATTTTTGGGTGCATTCATGCTTTGAAATAGTTTGTATGAGCTATTTCATGCATATTGTATAGATAGGGAGCCTGCTGTGTCTCTTCAGGGGCCAGGATATGTGAGTTTGTTGGTCAGCGAGTCCGCAGAAATGGATAGTGATGATATATGGTGGGACACATACCCCAGAGGTCATTCTGGGAGCATGGTGCATTACAGTGATTGAAGCCGATAATGCACCAACAGACTCCATGCTATGTTCCTTTTAACCCAATCACAACTTTGCTGATGGCGTACCTCGCCATCTGTGCTCCTTTGATTGGATGGCGGAATGATTGATGCACACTTGAACCCATTCCAGTGACTTATTGTATCCTTCTGTAGTCTTTAAGACAAGGCTTCATGGCCATTTTTCAGATGGGTACACAAGATTGTTTCCTGCCTCATCCTTCAATCAGGAGCTCTTTGATACAAATCTGAAATACAATTACAGCTTTTTACAACTCGGAGGCATGGTATTTTATCTACCTGATGTGAGTTCCAATCTTTTAACAAAACTAGAGGATTGTGAACTTTTTGTTAGTGCTATTTGGAGCTGTGTGCTTAAGGTGTAGAAATGAGCCTCTTTGGGCAACACGCATACATTAATCAATTTAAAAGGTACAGTTGTAGAGCAAAGCTTTTCATCCAGTTTATATTACAATGCAGAGACCCACAACTGTGAACATAAGTTTGGACATGCATGTCCAGTCATCATTAGACTGGACATGCATGTGTTTGAACTGTTGTAGGAATCTGATGAACCTTTATCTTTACATATAATATACTAAATAAATCTGTCTCAAATAAATTCAAGCATCATTGCATTTAATTCATCAAGTTTTTTTATATTAGTTAAATGTTGCCACTGTAAAAGCTTTACCTCTTTAGGGAATGTTTTAAGGAGTGTGGTTATATATATATATATTTTTTTTTTTTGACTTTTTTCCAAAAATGGATTTGTTAGATCAGACTCTAATGTAGGGTGAGAAAGTCTTTGCAGTCTTTACAAAGTTTTCATTCAGTTTTTTTCACACCAAACATATTGATTAATATTTTTACAACTTTTGCTTTGCGGAAAGTCTTATTGGAACTAAAAGGGTTGACAAACAAAGATGGAAGCCCGCAGTTCTGTACTGAAGAATTTATCTGGAACAAGGAGGTCAAGCAGCCTCACACCACGATCTCTTCTGTGCTAAACTTCTTGACACAGAAGAGATTGTCTGTGTACTGAAAAAAGACCAGTACTGTTTTCTTTTCAACAGCCAGTCCCAAACTCAACAACTGGATGAACTATATCTGACTGGTGACATGTTTTCCAGTGCGACATCCAGGGCTTTGCATTGTAGTTGGTGAGAAGGGTTGAATACAATTGTTCTATCACAGAAAAATAATTCCTGAACTAACCAGATGATCAGATGGAGTTTAGAGATCTGAAAATACAAAAGGTTGGTGAACTCGTTGCGTCTTAACATCCATGGATTTTTAAAATGACTTTAAAGTTTATGGATGAGTTGCTGGTGTTTAGGAACATCAGCAACACCTGTGGCCTTGGAAGTGACTGCAACACCTGACTTTAACAGCCGAGCGGGCATAAATAGTATGTGTAAGATGTATCAAACTTTACATGAACCAGTAAGTACTCTTTGGGAAGCAAGCCTAGCTAATACACACTGAGGCGATTCATTTTGTTAGTAAGGTGTGAACTTGCTTCTTTTTTGCACTGTTTCCTTAGGTAATCTAGTTTTACATGTGTGCTCCAAAAAGCTCTCTCACTCAGTAAATAGTTTTCCAAAATCTTGAGTATTTGAGACGATTAAACATGACTAGCAGTAGGCCGGATCATTTTCTATAAAGTATCAATAGCAGTAGGGTGAATATATAATTTAAGAAGATTGAACATGAACTGATCCCCTTTAATCAATATGTGGATCACCAGTTTTCAAAGAAAACTAGAGCATCGCTGAAATATTTGAGAGATCCTCTGTAACTCGAGTGTTTGCTTTGCTCTGTTGCCTTTGGTAGGTCTGTTTTCTCCAAACTGTATCTAACTGACTGTACTGTCTATTTTGGAGCATGATCCTAAATATTGACTTCCCAAAAAGTCAATAAAGCATCACCGAGAGCTAGTTAGCTGTACCAGACAAGGGCTAAACGATAATACTGGCCGTCTTTTTACACTCATCCTCTCACAATCAGCCTCTGTAAATGACACCACATGAGATAAAGGAACATAAAATGAGTGCCTCTTAATAAAAGAGCTATTTTTATGAAGTATTCTTGATTTGAATCAGGAGAAACAAAGATCACATTGAATGGACTTACATGTGATTCATGTCAGCATTGTCATGCCAGCAAAATGCATGTTTACAAAATGCTGTCATTAATACTGTCTATTATCTTGTTAATACAGCATTTCATTATGTTACGCCACCAACAGGACTAAAACGGCTGTAAACATTCTTTTCTTTTCCCATTTGGTGTCGGTGCATGTCGGCGTTCCTACTACCCTCCGGTGCTCCCACTGTGTCGGAGTCTCAGTGTAATACAGGTTCTTCAAAGAACAGCTGAAATGTTGCTCCAGTAACATGGTGCATAGTTCCCTGTGCCTGGGGAGCAGTGCCTGTTAGCTTCATTTCTGCAGAATATTGTCTCCCAGTGGTGAGAGAGGCCAAAATAGAACAAAGTAAAGCATGTCAGGATAATAACAGATGAATAAATAAATGGAGAAAAAAAAATCTCCATTCCTACCATGGCACTGCAAAGCAACATCTTTCACATACCGTTAAAAAATTAATACCAAAAAACGCCAAATTCAGATGAGAGCATAATGACTGTCATGAGTTGTTTATGGAAAAGTTAGAGGACCACCAAAAAAAAAAGCCTGATATCTGGCAAATTATTCATATAAGGTTTCAATGCAGCAAGAATCTGAAAAAGCTTCCAGAAAACTGCAAAACAGCTGAAATACTGAGTTTCTTACCCACCAGGTTAGAGTGGACTTTCAACCATAATAAATGGAACATTGACCAATATATTTGATGTGTTGATCTTTTTGATTAAGGTACTGAACAAAATGTAATGTTTATTACTGGTTTCTCGAATTGGTGACTGTTTGATGTTTTTATTACTTTTTAGTAATTTTTTCTACTTTTTACTAGTTTTAGTGTTTTTATACATATGTTGGTGATGTAAAGCAGTGGTCCCCAACCTTTTTTGTGCCGCGGACCGGTTGAGACTTTGAAATTTTTTGGTGGACCGGGGGGGAAGGAGGGAAGGAGACTCCAATATTTTTCTGCCGACTCACCTACCGGGCCGCGATGTGTCTCTTTCCCCCCTTTGCTGCTTGTGGCTCAATGTTGGCGCACAAGTAACCGAGAGAATCCGGTTACAGGATTTTCAAAATAAAGATGCTCCAGACTCAAATAATACGTAAAACGGAAATATTTAATTATTTCTTGCGCCACGGACCGGTACCAACTGGTCCACGGACCGGTACTGGTCCGCGGACCGGGGGTTGGGGACCACTGATGTAAAGCACTTGAGCTGCCATGTTGCTAAAATGTGCTGTACAAATAAACTTGATTGATTGATTGATACATTGTAACTTATTTTCTATTATTCAGAAGAGGGAATTAAATAAAAAAAATTACATTAGTTTGCATTACGATATCTGTAGTTGTGATATCTAAGTAGTTTTCTATGACCAGAAATATTTTTTCACATATTTTTCACTGTAAAAAAACACGTATCAGTGCAGTTCTGAGTGTGTATCACCCGATTTTCAAGTGTCCTTTTAAGTTTCTGACCTTTTTCTACATGACAGGTAACATTTAGAACGCACTGTCTTTGCTCAATATGTGCGGGCGACGAATAAGAGGAACAGCCTGTTTACTGTGTTAATTTGTGCATGGAACTTTTTCTATTTGTCTTAATAGGTAGACTCTACATATAAATTGAAAATGGTTCATTTCCACATTTGCAGCCCCCCCCCCCCCCCCCCCCACCCTCTCTATCCCGTGTCTACATATTACATAGATGTTAATTTAACCCGGCAGTCATCTTGTAGGGTAAAAAAGGTAAAAAAAATTCAAATTCTATTTGTTTCTTTGCAACCCGGAACATAATACGTGTCTCAGGTTCGATTATAAAGATCACCCCTTGAAAAAAAAAAATCAAAATGTAATATAAAATTTTTTACAAAAGATCAATTTCAAAGATAATTATTGTTTTTTGTGTGTATGTTTTGCAAGTGGACATAAAAAATGCAAATTACACTTTTTATGTCCAAATGAGTAAATTGTCATCATTGATCCTTTTTGAGAAATAATATAAAAAAAGCATAATTGCACAAATATTGATTGAAATTGTTAGTATTGGAGTTATGTTTTGGATAATTTTTTGGTTTCTTACACTATTGCATGATTAAACACTCCCCAAGTTAAATTGACCCAGGAACATTATTGCTGTACTTCAGAAACAAACATAACAGGAGGGTCAAAAATAATCTCATGGTATTGGCACATCACAAAAGGAAATTGCAAGTTTTACGTAGAAAGAAACCCAGTCAGGTCTGTCCCACGAAATCAACCCACTAAGATAAACTCCACTAAGATAAAGTTTGCCAAGAAGAGCCATTAGACATAAGCCAGCCAGAAATGTACCAGAATATTGTTAATGGTTACAAAAAGCCAGCTGGGGTGCTACTCTCTTTTTGAGAAGTAGCATAATATTCCTGGGGTTGTATGTACATTTTTGAACCTGTGTTAGGATTACTAGTCACAGGTAGATTAAATTATATTGAATTAATGAAAACAAACCATCCAAACTAATGAAGCTCCATTTGAAAAAATATAATTACCCCCTTGTTAGACATATTATGAACTATTGTGATGTACATGTTTTGGTCAAAACTGGCACATATTTTCCCCTGTTGACAAAATAGCTCAAAGGAAACAAGCAAAACAATGAAGGTAATGGAATGACCTAGTCAAAACACATGCCTAAATTGAGATGCCTTAGAGTTACCTTATTTTAGCTACTAATACCTGTAACCCTTAAAAGAGTTGAATTGAAACAAAATTACAAAGAGTGGAATGAAATTCTTCTAAGACAATCTAAGTCTAGTTGATGCAAATACGTGATGTTAATTGAGACGGAAAGTGGCACAGCTCTTTCTCACAGACTCATGTTAGTTTGGATTGCACTATATGCCATAAAAAAGCAACTTTAAAATTGGCATCTTCTGTTGAGTTTCTTTTTTTTACATTATGCTCATTCTTTTCACATTTTAAATTGTCAGTTTAATATAAACTGTATGTCCATTGCTAAGCAGAGTGTAAGAAATCTTACAAGGACAGATGTGGTTTGTACTTCATTACTCTTAGCTCCTGCAGTACAAGACAAGCTACAAGGGCGAATGACAAACTAGCCTACTGATGACCTCCGCAGGCTTCATTGTTCACTCAATCGTTGCTTTACAGGTCGCAGCAGTCTGCCAAGTCTCTCAGCAGGAAGTAGATATAAATATAGTGCCTGAAAAGCTTTATGCATGATTACATCTGCTATTCACAGTCACGGAGGAACTCACCTCAGTTCATGACTTCACTGTCAGCTTAGTGGCATTAGGCCACTGTCATGATGGAATGATGTTTGCACTTTAAGGTGACCATTACCATTACTTAATGGCTCCAGTTCCATGTAGAGCTTGTGTTTAAAAGCTGGTAGATGACACTGAAGGTCAGAGGACTGCCTTTGCTTTTTCTCACTGGTTGGAAGGAAAAGTCAGTAAAAAAAAGGTTCTTAGTGCTTAAATTGGATTTGAATGGAACATGACTGTTTATGAACCTGTGCTGGGGTTAAATGCAAATAGGCATTTCACACAGATTTACTGAACTGAAAAATCTTTTTGATTAACTTTAGAAGGGATTTTGTTAAGAACTGGTCTTTTCAAAGTCTCAATATGACCTTAGATTACGGTTAGGAACTGTTGAGTAGGCTCTCAGTGTAACTGTCTCTTCATTGACCATGAAATTACACAATGTTGGATTACAAAAGTAATTATTTTATTTTGATTTTTCAATAAAAAAAATGTGTTGGAGCTAGTACATGATTTTTCAACAGTATCAAAATTTGTGGATTTCACAAAACTGTAATGGAAAATCTTTTATTGCATCATATGAGATACGATAGCTTGCATGCAGCAATAGCTACTTCGTTATTTGTAGGCACTAGCCTCTTTGGACAATGGCTCCACCAGAGCTCTCGCAGCATTGCACATTTCATCTCACGTTGAGTGTGTCATTTGACAATTTTGAATCTATAGCTCTTCTATAAAATAGCCCTCCAGAGTTTCCCCAAAACGCTGCATACATAGTTTAAGGGCTCACAAGTTTAAGTGGCTTGTCGCTCCAATGCCTCAAGAAGACGCTGACTTCTCCTCTGATGATGAGCATTAGAGTCGTGACTGAAATATGAATATTTACAGTATCATGCTTACATGCATGACTGACATGATTTTTAGTGACGTTCATGAAAAAAACTTTATCAATTATTTTAATTGTATTTTTTATTTAATGGAAACATCATAACAATGAAATTGTGCTTTCTTCCAAAATAATTGCGTGATGAAAATGTCATTTTTTTCCCTCAGAGAGGCCTTCTCCTCCCCTTCACAACACCAGTTCCATGTCGAACAATTTTGCAGAGTTCTGTGTGAGGCATTGGGTGATTGGTCTGAGGTTTTTAGGCTTTTATGCAAAGCATGCTTATATCAGACAGCCATATTAATGTTTTATTTCCATTAGTCTATTTCCACTGTCTGTTTTGTATATCTACAGGAGATCTGAAACCTCTTACAGAATGTTTATCCAACACAGTTAAATGTATACTTACATTGGTACAATTCTTCACAAATAGTAAGAAAATGAAACGGCTAAAAAGTCCAGGATGGAAATTGCAATATCGTCGTCCCTAGAGGAGGCTGTCTGTATGAGGAGGCTGTCTGTTCCCTTCATTAGCATTTTGTAAAATTAGAGTGAGGATTTCATGTATTCTGAATTGGAAACTATGCGATTATACCTTGATTATTCGACTTCGGATGGAGTACGTGAACCTTTAGACTGTGAGATTATTTCGTTTTTCTTGTGTTCATAGTCCACAGAAGTATGAGCCATTTGCCTGTGCAATGTAAAAATCACTGGGTTCTGTTGGACTCTTTTATGTATCAAGAATCTCTTGATATTTGCTTTCAGCTTGCAGACCCAGTCCTTTAACGAGGGCCAAGGGTGTGGACTGTATTTCCTTTAATATCCACTCTACAGTCAGTGAATTTGATCTGAGTGAATTTCAGTGAGTTTATAGAAATGGGAAAAAGAACAAGAAAAGAGAGACTCGGTAAAAAAAGAAAGGTTAAACTACATGAGGGAAAATAATAAATAGAGTGTTAGGGTTGGGATTGTAACAAGTATGGTTGCCAGGGATACGGTCAGGGCTGTGACCCCTTATATCAATTTGTCCATTTGGAGCATATTGCAGACTAAGAGGATTGAGTTTTATGGAGATGGATTTCATTTGCTGAAACACTTTGTTTCTCTGACTTGATCACACTCCACCTCCCACCACCTTCCTACTCTGGAAATTGCTCTGGTTTTTTACTCATCTTTGTCATTGCGGTTTATGTTGAGTTTCGTGGCCATCTCTGTGGATTTCATAATCTTCCTCCTTTTTTTGCTTGATTTCCCTCTCCTCTCTGTCTCTTGTCTCTCCCCTTCAGGATCAACATGATACTCATTTGCATGAAGTCAATTTGGCATAAGTCACACAAGTAAGATTGCAGTTTGTGGCTGATCTTTCTAACAATGTCACAGAAGTAGATGCATCTTCTGTGTTTTAGAGCATGTTGTGTTAGATGTGCTCATGTAATCCACTCAAGTGTGCACAATTTATCATTTACAGTAGGTATCAAAAACATGATATTGTTAAGTTACAACAACTCTAAGATGAATAGACATATTTTAAATAGAAATATTTCTAAAGTATAAGATGAATAGGAAATCTGAATGTCATTGGTTGTAACATAGCATAGCCGAATGAATGAATGCATGAATGAAATTCATTACTAAAGTTGAAACACTGAACAAATACTAGCACCAATATAGAACAACAGCCAGAATTCTACTCTAGGAATTTTTATTAAAGAATTTTATACAATTGATACTCTGGATTGATGAAAGCTTTAACCAACGCTGATGAGGATACTTATGACTGCGGATGGTTTGAGGTTGGTGAAGCATCTGCTGTCTCATTAGAATGTGTCTAATACTAACTATTCTTGTTAAAAAAATAGTATAATGTAGGAGGAGAAATGGAATAGAGATGTTAAAAAATGTCTGGCTTCAAAATTGGTCCATTTTCACTTTTCATTATGCTGAGGGATTGCTGCAAAATCAGTTCCTCAATACAATCAGAAAACATTTGACCCAGTGGCACTAAAACCTGAATTTGAATACATAGTTTATTTTTAAGTAAGGATAAAATAGAATGTGTGCAATTAACTTTGAATCTGTTGGCATGTTTGGATTGAATTGACTTTATATAGATTGAATTGTTAAATGGTCTGGAGACATATATTGTAAACTGGTGATCAGTGTTGTATAAAGTACTGAAATCTCAGAGTCAAGTAAAAGTATAGGTTCCTCTCCAAAATATGACTTTGGTAAAAGTCCAAGTCACTGGACTGAAATGTTACTTGAGTTAAAGTCTTAAAGTATCTGAATTTTCTTGTGCTTAAGTATGAAAATTACTTTAAAAATGGATGTACTCAAGTAATGTAATGAAAAGTATAAGTAAAAAGTAAAACAAGGCAAATGCAGTTTGAATGACATTTTTTATATTTTGGTAAACTTTGTCAAATACAGTTAAAATAATGTACACAAGAAAGTGCAGGCAAAATTAAACCTGCTAATAGATAAACCTGCAGGCATCATTTAGTTAAGAAAATTAGGTGCTTTACCTCCAGCACAAGGTTAACTTAACCTGCTTTACAACTGAACCAGCTTCTTAGTTTCCCCTCCAGGACAGAAAATACAAAGTTTTTGTAAGCCTTAAGTTTTCCCTTCAAGTACGGTCAGTGCTGAAAATGAGAAAAATAGTCAATACAGAAAATGTGGCCAACATGAAGAAAAAAAGCCGCTACGATTAATTACTCTACTTCACAAACTATTGGTGTAACAACTGGTCATTATGTGACATTAGGGACATGTGGCTGCTGCTCATCGTGAGACTTGCTTTGTGTTTAATGGGAGAAGCGAAACAGGTGTATCCATAGACATAATATAAGGATAGACGCCTCATGCTCCGCTCTCGCCTATTGTCGCTGACGAGATTTAGGGCGGCCATCTTGGAGCGGTCCACCACTCCACTCAGCATTATGTGTTTAGCAGGAAAATGACGTATCAGCGCATTTAATCGATCATAACACGCTTTTTTGTTATTGGGAACTATATTCAAACATCTATCAAAGCTACATTTATAAACAATTGCATTATTTAAGTATGTTTTTAATACATAATTCAGTGTATTTAAATATACTTAGTGGCTATCAATAGAATAGGAATGGACTATTCTGATATTGATGTATGATGAGTATATTACAAAGCACACAGCCGTGAATAATTTATTGTGAACGACTATGTGTATAATTTATTACAATAATACATATTTAAATAACTATACAAACACAAATAAATAATGATTAATACTGAATAATATATATTGGATATATATATATATATATATATAAGTTTTATAATATATGTTACATTGTTTCATTTTTAATGTAGGCTCTTGTGTCAGATAATCTCAGTCAATGTTAGAGAATAATTAATGTTTTTAGATTTACGGAATTTCAGTTATCCTTCATATTGGGGCTGAACCCGTATTACACCAAAGCACTGTAGTTAATATTAGCTGGTAACTCGCCGGTGGACATAAATACAGTAAAGTAATATTATAATCACAAAATATACACAATAATATGGCCATCTTACTTGTGAAATGTTGTCTGTGGAGCCTCACATCAATAATCCATAAATCCAAACAACAAAATCCCTCAGTGCTGAGGCATCTTCTGTTGTTTAAAAGTAGGAGGGATGGCCGCTCCAAGATGGCCGCCGTATTTCCTGCGCCGGAGCAGCCAATGCGGGGTCTGCTCTTATATTATGTCTATGGGTGTTTCCTATTGGTGGTGATGAACAAGCCCAGGCAAGTACCGACTTTGTTGCAGTCAATCAGTCGGTGGGGTCAAAACACTGGCGTTTCTCTTTTTCGCTTTTTTGTAACGAGTAACTAAACCACACATTAAAAATGTATCGGAGTAAAAGTATGAAATTAAGTTCGGAAATATAGAGAAGTAAAAGTGAAAGTTATCAAAAATTTTCATACTCGAGGAAAGTATGAAGTACTCCAAAACATACTTAAGTAAAGTAGTGAAGTATTTTTACTTCGTTACTATACAACACTGCTGGAGATATAGAAACCAAATGGAATTTAATTCAATTTAGTGCCTCACCTAACCCTAAACCTTAACCCTATTAACTAACATTGTAAAATTACTACCTTCTCTTAGGGCCTCAATATACTTCATACCCATGTTTGAGTTTGCAGGTTTGCAAACTTACTTTTTTTTTCCAACGACCTGGAATTGTCTAAAAAGTAGCAGCCTTCAATAGCTTAGCAAGTCTGAATCGTTGGATTAAATGGAGTGAAAAGCAAAAGTTCTGATATTACCAGGGTTAACTATGGTGATGGTCACATGTAGTTGAAGGTATTGATTTTATTTTTTTTACTTATACTGCTATAATACTGAGTTTTCAGAATGTGGTCAAGCCAGGAACGAATAATTCCTGGTTTTAGCCTTTTTCATATAAATACTGTGATTCACTTAAACAAAAGCACACAAAAGACATTATTGTAAAGCACTTTGCATATAAATAATTTCCAGAGCCTGACCTACCATGTTCTGCATCTGTTCCAACTCTAAATCAACTGTAGTTGTAAATAAAGAATTTCATAAATCAAGACAGAACAATATTTAGAAAAAAACTAAAAAAAAATTGAGGCTCTGTAGGATGTCTAATACCAAACATACTCTGCAACCTAACAAGGGAGAAAATACTAAATGTCAATCAATCTTTAATTCATATTTACTCTGTGTTGAATATACAGTTTGCCTTGTTCTTCTGTGTGTGTTTTTAGAAATTTATATGTATGCAAATGTGTGTGTAAGCAGAATCATGCGCCAAGCCCCTCAATGATCGCATCATGTTAGCATCCTACCTCAGCTGACATGCTGTGGGTAAAAACAGTTAGTGTGTGAGTGGGTGCGTGTGCGTGCCTGTGAGAGTTTGTGAGAGTACCAGGTTAATATGTCACTCAGTTGGGGGCTGTGGTAACAGCTGACTTTTGGTGACACCCACACTGAACTGGCAGCATTGCTCGCTGTGTCGGAGTGTATTTCTGTGTGAGAGCCAGCGCGAGTCACTGTGGAAATAGCCTCTCACTGCTAAACGAGCCCATCCGTCAGAGACGGACCCATCGTCTGCATAATGTCTCCACTGTAGGGGCCCCACACAAACACATGGCAAACACACTCTAAACAGACAGTTTGGGGTCATTAATCTCTGTAAGTCTCACTCCCTTAGCCACCCTGCCCATGCTCCCCTGTCCTTACTCCCTCTGGCAAAGTCATGGCTATCCTCCTTGACCAACACACTCTTCCACTGATGTTTGTGTGTGTGTTCTATCTTGCGTGTACTTCCTGTGGGTGTGAGTGCTCTGTAAGTGAGGTAGATTGCCTTTGTGTTGGTGACAGAGCAGCAGAAAATATGCAGAAGCAGAGATGTGTGACAGTAACAGACAGTTGTGACTGCAGCAGGCCAACCAATGGAAGTCATTGGTGATGTTGTCCTCATTTAAACCAAACTGTGTGTGTGGCTGTGAGTTTCTGATATTTAACTCCAGTCAAAGTCTGGAGTTAAATCCAATTAAAAAACAGTAGTTATGAAATTATACATCTTGTTCATACACAAAACTCTCCAGGTGGCTGACTAAAAACAAAGGGAAGTGATGTTGGTTTTTCCCTCTAAAGGTGTCACAGGCAGTTCTTGGGTGGTTCCTACATTTTCTCCACAGAGCCGGTCCAGTTTGGTTTTTTCTCTTTCATAAATGAAATCATCAGTTTTAAATTGCCTTGTGCACTGCCTCAGGCTATCTTTATCAAATGTGAAAATACGTTCAGAGAGCTGAAACATTTGAGCGCTGTATACTTTTGGAATAAAACATATACTTTGAACAAATAGTGATATTTGGGATAATCATGAAAAATCCCTGACTCCAAATTTTTCCCTGCATGTGATAAATTCAACAGCACAATTTATTTAGACTTCAGACTCGTTCTTCTGTCTGGAAGGAGACTTGGAGAGGAAACCAGGGCAAAAGAGAAAAGAAAACTCTCCAAAGCACAATTTTCTGCTCCAGCTTCCTTCCATTTACTCTGACATTTTCACTTTAATGTGTGGTCGATGTGGTTGCTATGGTTGGTACGGAAGTTGGGGACAAAAAGGCTTTAAAATTTGTGTCAGAAGAAGAAAGAGAGCCCTGGGTAATCACATATACAGTGTTACCAGAGCTTTCCCTTATTTTATGCTCTGGCGTGATGAGAGTGATTTTTTCAAGCTGCTTTCAGAGTTATGTAATACACAGATGGCATTAGATTTACCTCAACATACTGTTCCAGTGTTGTACCTCTGCTTTTCTCCAGCCTGCAGCAGCAGCAGAGACTGCTCATACTGGAGCCGACAAAGACGGTCGAGCCTATTTCTCCATCATTATCTGTAAGAAAAAGAACTGAAAATATATGCATTTAGGTTCCCAAAGAACTGCAGGTTTTCTCAATGCTTAATGGTTGTAAGAGCTTCAAAGGTTTTTAAACTTTCAGAAACAAAGCAAGTGTCAGCATCATATCTCTGCATGTAATGAGAACATCTATATTTAACACAATGTAATTGTGTAATTACAAATCCATTACGTACCTGTTTCAAATAGTCTAATGCAACAGTTTAGATAAAGACAAGGCATTCTGAGAGAGGTGTATTATCAAGACATAATCCTTACTCTGTGAGGCCAGAAGCCCTCATTCTTCTCCCATGACACTATCAGCCAGCAGCCACAGAGGCAAATCCCACTGTTGTTGGAGGAAGACAAGGAATTACTTCCTGTGTCAGATTAGGTTTATCTTAGCCGGTCTCAGAGTTATTATTATTGTGAATCATAGTGGTGCTTACACACACACGCACGCACACATGCAAGTGGAAAATACAAACCTACAGTAGCATTATGATGTTGGATAATCTGCACTCGGGGGGCAGTTAGCTGGCAGCTAGATTCTTTATGGGGAATTGGTGTTGCTGAGAATTCCACCTGGCAAATCCATGGTAACATTACCTGGAGAAATGAACACACACAAATACATATACGGGATCCAAAAATGTTCAGGAAGAAATTAAGAGAATCAAAGTGTTCAAAAGGTCACTCACTCACTCACTCACTCACTCACTCACTCACATCACTCACTCACTCACTCACTCACTCACTCACTCAGTCAATCAATCAATCAATCATCAATCAATCAATCAATCAATCAATCAATCATCATCAATCAGTCAATCAATCAATCAATCATCAACAATCATCACAAACACATTTGAAATTTGTTCCAAATTCCTGGTGGATAGAAGCTGAATGTTGCTTCTCCATGTTTGGTTCTGGTTCTGGGGATGCAGACCAGAACCAGAAGACCTGAGAGGTCTGGAAGACTGATACAACAGCAGTTCTTTAATGTATTATGGTGCTAAGCTGATCAGTGATTTATATACTAACAGGAGTATTTTAAAGTCTATTCTCTCAGTGGAAGGACTTTAGAACTGCATGATGTGCTCTACCTTCCTGGTTTTAGTGAGAATGCAGCAGCAGCATTTTGGATCAGTTGCAGCTATTTTTTTAGGGAGACCTGTGAAGACACAGTTTCAGTAATCAATGTGACTGAAGATAAAGGCATGGAGTCCATCACTACACTCAGGTTTCAGGCCTGATCTCTATTTTCCAGCTGTTATACCTGAAGCTGTGTGCTCACTCTAGATAGTTCCTCTTCAGGTCCAAAGGTAATACCTTAAGTTTTGTTTCTGTTCAGCAGGATAAATTTGTCACATCCACATATTTATCTGTTCTAAACTGTTCAGAGCTTAGATGGGTTCTTGTGGTGACATTGTAATGTAGAGCTGTGTATAATCTCTTATGATAGATAATCTTTCTATTGAGAGGTGTCCAGGCAATTGTACTTTTTTGCTCCAAGAGAGAGCAGAAAAGAATTTGCAAGGAAGCAGAAAAGTATGCAAGGGAAGATTTGATCTGAGCAGAGAAGGTTTGAGCTTTAAAAAGGTTTGATAAAGCACAGTGAATATTTGAAAGAGATCAGAAGTTTTGAGTACAAACATTACAGATTTTGTGAAGAAAGACATGAAATATTGCTTTCATCTTGAAATGTGTACTCTCTTAATATGGCAGAGAAATTCCCCCATGATCATAAGCCCTTCTGTCTTCCAAGGCCAAAGTGTCCATATTCCAGCTTAGCATCCCTAGAACCTGTAGTGTATTACTAGTCGATCCTCTGAGAAGTCGTGGGGGTTTAATCTTTCATATTTATTACAACCTCTCTGCTATCTTTCATGTCGGCATGTCTTTTTTAAAACATTGCTAATAACTTGTGAATTTGTTGCTGCAGATGCTATTCAGATGGCCGAAACAGCTTGTTGTTGAATCAATAATAATTACACAGCGAAAGCTCTTTTCACTAATGATTTTACACAGCAGAGCTATGTTAGAGGAGTCAGGGTTATAAACACTGGTCTCTTGTATATAGTGAAAAGAAAAATGAATAATGATAAAGCCACGGTGTAAACAAAGTGCAGTGGTGTGAAGGAATTATCTGAAAAAATATAGTGATAGAAGGAAACAAGATGATTTTTTTCAAATTGCATTTATGCAGCATATGTGTCATTTTGCTGGTGTTCAATTACCTAAACTAATGAATGTGCTGTTATGACAAATTACAAGAAAATAAATTTCGGATAAAACAAGATGTCTTCAAATTTAAGCATAAGACTAAATGTATGATTAAACAGAATTCAAAGCAGGGAAAAGGTGCAAAATACATAAAAATAATATTCATCATACAATTTTTCTGCTTTACACATTTTTGCCACACAAAGAACAAATATGCAAAGTGCAGATTTGACAAGGTGATTGACCTTTCTTTCCACAAGCTCTGAGATTTTTTTCTGTTGTAGAAGCTTTCAAAAAGTCCATTTCCTTTTTCTAATATTTGAAATAATGACTGTGGTCTTAATAATTAATACCACCTTTGGGCCAAGATGGGTGGAAGAATAAGAGTAAAGGGCTTGTAATAGAGACACATTAGGATACACTCATCCTCTGGGGAGAGAGGATAATTAAAGCAAATGGTGCAAACATTCACTTTGATTCAGAAAGGCTTTGCAAAGCTTTTCACCCAAACGAGTCTCGTCAAACAGGGTTTGAGTAACTCATGTCAGGTGTTATTACATATATTTTATTCTTTTGCATCCCTTTTCTTCTTCATGTGAAAAGATCTCAGAACTTTTCACACAGCACTGATCACAGAACTCTTTTTGAAGAGCTATGTATGTATGCGTTATCGGTGACCTCTCCAGAGTGTATCCTTCCTGTCGCCCAGAACATTAGCTGGAGAATTGTGGGTTAGGAGACACCAGCAAGTCTCCCAACCCATGGTGTATAGAAAATGGATGGGTGGATGTTATTGGTCACAATAGCAATGTTATTACATAATTTAAGTTCTGAGACTCTAATAGAAAACATTTTGAATCTAAAGAATTTTGATCTGTAGTTTAAATGTGTTTGAAGAATATCAACTGTCTTACTTGTGTTGATAAAGTGGCTGTTACACTGTAACAGCAGAAAAGAGTTAACAGTAGAAGAAAGTTAAAGAAACACTCATGTAAAGACAAACGTGTTCCAACACGTTTTTCCTCTAAACTTATTGAACACATCAAGTCCACAGAAAGGTACGACATATCTCTGTATCTGTATCAGCTGATTAAGCAGTGTTTTCTGCTTCACACATTCCATTTAGAGTGTAAACTATAGTCATATTGTACTTTCTCACATGACAAATGTGGGCAAAACCCCCCAGATATGTTAAAACTATACCTTCCCTTAACCCAGTGTTTCCCAAACTTTTTCTGTGCCCCCCCCCCCCCATAATCGAAGGGGGGCTTTACTTTTTTGGGAGCAAAATTACTGTATGTAGCTGAACATAGACAACATCATCGGTAGCCTACAGGCTACTTGTTCAGCTTAAGGTGCTATATTGTTAGTAGCTAGTCATCTTTTAGCTAACATTACCTGCATCCAACAGCTTCACTCAACTCAGTCTGTTAGTTTGGGGGAAGTTGCTGGTTTGCTGCCATGATTCTAACACATATCTGCGTCACTCCGCACAGCAGCATCAGGTCTCCTTCGCTGCCGCACAGGTGTGTAAACCCAGCGCGCGCGTCGTAGCGCTCATGTTGCGTTTAAAGGCGGCTCGGAAAAACAGGTTACCACATGTTAACAACGAATGAAACAGTTTTAACTGCTGATAAAAGTGACAGAGGACAGATGTGGGAAGTGTGGAAGTCCCTACTGTATCAAATTGACATAGGAATAAGAGAATTGGCCATTCTAAGGTAAAAACCCAGCGCATATAGCATCCATGTTTTTTTTTTTTTTTTTTTTTTGGGGGGGGTCATCCAGAGGCTTCCCGTGCCCCCCCCCCGCAATGGCACGGCGCACCCCCTAGGGGGCGTGCCCCACAGTTTGGAAACCTCTGCCTTAATCTATCCATGAATTATGCTGTATTCCTTTAGCGTACCTCTGACTGTCAGCCTCTGCTTCGTTATCTTTTATCCTATGAAATATATTACTCTTATCCACCCAATATTGGCTTTTTATTGAAATTGTGATCTCCGCCTTTTCCCAGTCAATAAAAGTAGGTGAATGTGTGTTTGTACACAGTGCCTTACAGGCTATAAATCTGCTAGAGGCAGCAGTGAGAGGTTTCTCACAGCAGCACAAAGAGCTGCTAACCCAACAGAAAACAATTTAGCTTGTCACAATGGAAACGTTATATTTTCTGATATTTTCATCATTTTGGAAGAGTCTTTGTCACCTGCTTTGAAATTGTTGCAATGATGAATCTGTTAAATTAGCTTGAGCCTACAAGGTTCTCTTTGTTAGGTCAAATAGTTTCTCTCTGTCTCTCTCAGTCCATCTCACACACATGTGCTGTGTTACATTATAAGTGTTTTGAAGTCAATCAACTCCTGTGGCAAGTCACTGGGAAGAAAGTTCACGCTTTTTGGTGATTTTATCAAGTTGAGTTAAAAGTCATTAAATTGGTTATTCAAGCCTGATTTTGTTTTAAGTCATATGACTTGACCACAAAACACGAGTTTAATAAAACGAAAGCAAATCTTCAACAATGACAATAATCTCAAAAACAATTAGATTTTTTATGACTAATACAGTGTTGCACCCTTAAAAAGAACTAAAATACTCAAAATAGAGATTCGCTTTTGTGCAAAAACCACGGTTTGACATACAGCGTGTGTAGTTTTCTCTTTCTTCGTACATAATCACAGGTCATGAACTTTCAACTTCCATCATGCATTTTGACGTTCTTAAAGGGGTATTATCATGATCTATGAAATAAAGAAAATTAGTAATTTTAGCACATAGTTAGTCATAAACCAAATGAATTGTTCTAACTAAAAACTAAATCAAATAAATGCTTTCCCAATCAGATAATCATACCTATTAATTGAACATTATCACATTCTTAACATATTTTCAGGGTTTTACAACAGTCATTGTTTCATGGATCAAAACTTTTGTCAAATATATGCAATTTCATACTTGCCTTACTTTACTTGCTCAGAATCAAAACATTAAGAGAACTTTAGGGTGAAGTGAGTCATTCAACATGTTAGCGGTGGTACACTGCTTAGTCATACAATAATTATTTTTATTCTCCTATGAAATCCATTTGTCAAATATGTGTAAATCTAGTGTCCATGTCATCAGTATAAACCTGTAAAGAAATTCACAGCACAATTATATTCTTCCTGTTAAACCAGTAACCCTATTTTATTTAACTCTTCTTTAATAAAATAATAGAAGATTATGGAACTTTTATGAAAACAGTTTGCATAGTCTTTTTATGGATCACATAGGACTTGAATAAAAAAGAAAAAATAGGTTTCTCATGCACACCAGATATGTTCTTATGTGCACCCCCCACTCTCTCATAATAAATCAAGCACACCAGATAGTATCTCATGTGTACCAAATATTATGGACAGCCAACAAAATGATGTCCACAAACTCATAGTAGATTATACTACCTGAAAACACTTATAATGTCTTTATCTTATTATTTATTTTATAATGTCATCTAAAACCTGAAGAAAGAAAAGTACCAGAAAGTACCTGATGCCCTCAAGAAATCTGTTTTTTAATCTGTGTCCCCTTAGGGGTTCTGTAGTTTTGCTAATTTATGTTTCTCAGAATTGGCATTTAATACTTTTGTCGGCTTACTTAACACTTAAATTACAGTATGTCTCAAACTGTTTTGTAAATTCTAAGAAATTGATTTTTATATATAAAATAAGCATCTCCAAAAAGCTGATAATAAAATCAATAAATGAAATTACTTAAATGTTCATTTCAAATATTGTGTGCTGATGGTTAAATCATCCTCGTTGAATTAATTTTCAAAAAGTAATGCTATGCTAACGCTAAGCTACTACAATTGTAAGAAACATAAAACCAGTAATCTTTTGATCTCTGCAATATGGGATAAAGTTTGTGAAGCTGAAGGAAAAGAGTCATCAACATGTTCGTTCGCAATCTAATATCGATGTCTTGCCCTCCCCTACTTCAGGGTAGGCCTAATCTGAGGCAATCAAAGAAACATTTTACCAGTGTAAACAACTACTTCTATTGCTGCCTGCAGCCTGACAGGAGGAACAGCAGGAGTTTACTCATTATGAACTAAGTACCTTCCTGCAACATCTGCTAAAAAGGTTTGTCTCCTGAAATGAAGAAGAAAGCTAAATAGTTTTTTTTTCTGTGGGAAACTTGCTTTTACAAGCTCACTGTTTCTCTGAACCAAAAGCACTGACTCTGTGTTAATCAAGAAGGGAAGAATAGTTTTCAGATTCACTTCCTTTTTAAAAATTGATTCATCCACAATTACTCACTACCTATATATGCTGTAGTGCAGATGGATTTTTTTCAGCTGAGCTCCACATATTTGCTCTTCTGATGAGTTCTAACTTGGACAAGAAGCTCTCAGCTGTGGAAATGGTTCTTATTACTGAATAGCTCAACACTTGTAGTTTTCTGTATTGTTGGTTTTCTTCCAGACGTTCTGGATCACTATAAGAATGAAGAAGAGATACATCAACAAGTTAAAGTGGAACATAGAAAAAGGACTACGTTCCCATTTCTACAAACTTTGTGTTAATCCTAGTATTAAAAAAATGTTACTACTAAATAAATCCAGTTTACAATAGCAAAATGCTCATCTTAAATACCTGGTTCTCTTTGATCTGCTTTCCCATAGTGAGGTGAGCTCCACAGCGACAGACATGACAGTACCATGTCTGCTGTTTCTTCAATTCTTACATTGTGGGATTTAAGGTTTTAGTTGTTGCTCCTGTTGGCTTGGACAAAATCATTTCTGAATGCTCACAAATAATGCTAGTAGCAAAAGTCTTAATTTTATCTCCCAACTTGGTTGTTGTACAGCAAACCTGTTACACTATGTGCATCTCTGATATGGAGGACCAAAACTGACATAATAATAAATAAAAGAATAAATATATAAAAGAATCAATATGAAAATAAAAGTAGAATTAAAGCTCCGCGGAGCCTCGAGCGGCCCTCGCAGCTAGCGCTGCTTCGGCCTATAGCCACCGCGGGGTATCCAGCACCGCCCCCTGACTGCCACCGCCTATGGTGTTGCAGAGGTGAAGCGCGTGTCCGCCATGTCATACGCAGCGTTGAGTTTAGCATCATTCCCTAGTCACATACACCAAATTTCATTCATATCGGTCAATGTAGAGAGGAGATATAGCTGATGTAATGACCTAGTGGGCGCAGTGGAGTCAAATTACATTTCAATTCTTTTGGGCTCTTCAGCGGGGTACAAAGATCACACGTATCCGATTTGGTGCCAATCGGAAGGTGCATGTGTGATTTAGAGACAACCGTGTGCATATGGCGAGGGACTTACATTTGGCCACGCCCCCTCTGGTCAGCCAGCATTGACGGAGTCCATCATCAGTTGGCCGATGATTAAATCCAGATGAATAACACAATAAAGTTAAGAATTACTGTAAAAAAGATGTTACTTCCTGTATAAAGTGGGCTGGGCTAAGATGACGTCACACTATGATGACATAGGATCTTTGGGCATCCCACCAGGATCACTCATGTAGAGTTTGGTGCAGCTCGGCTCAAAATTGTGGAATCTAGAGCCAAACGTATCATGGTGGCGTGAGCTCTGTTTCGCCGCGGTCCTACGGCCACGCCCTCTACTAAAAACTGTTGGCGCTTTAAAGCAAGTGAGACCATTTGTTATCTGTCATCCAACACAGAATCATCTTGATTAGGTTGAGAGAGCCAGAGATGGAGCTTTCCAAGAAAAAAAAAGGCACTTCCTGTTCTGAGGGGGCGGGGCTTAGATGACGTCAGACTATGACGACATAGGATCGTTAGGCATCCCACCAGGATCACTCATGTCAAGTTTGGTGAAGCTCGGCTGAAAATTGGTGAATTTATAGCAAAACGTATGGACAAGGCGTTAAAGGTCACTTCACCACGCTGCCACGCCCACCTACTGTATGGAAAAAAAAAAAGGGTTTGAATCTGTAACACATCAATATGTTTTCTGTCTGTGGACAGAGTTTCATGTCAATTAAGAAAAAGTGGTCAGAATGGGACCGTTCAGAGTAAAGCATGACACTTCCTGTTCTCAGGGGGCGTGGCCTAAGTGATGTCATCATTTGACCTTTGGGTCTTGTAGGACATCCGATGATGATCAATCACTGAAAGTTTGGTGTCTCTGTGAGCTTTTGTGTAAGAGTTATAACAGTTTGTGTAAGAAATATAACAGTTTTGTGTTTCATGGCGAATAGGTGAACTTTGACCCCTGGTATGACCCCTTCAGCATGCACGAAAACTCACCGTTTTGATAACTTTTATAACCCAATGCCTTATGAATGATCTGACCGAGTTTGAAGCTGATCGATCGAAATCCCTAGGAGGAGTTCGATCAAATTCGACGTCTAAAACCGCCAAAATCGGAATTTCAATCCAAAATGGCCGACTTCCTGTCATAGCTACAATATAACATTAAATTTGAATTCTGACTGACTTGTGGAGCTCTACAAGTGTACCAAATTTCAAGTCTCTACGATAAAGTTGATAAATTGGAAATGAATAGGTGAACTTTGACCCCTGGTATGACCCCTTCAGCATGCACGAAAACTCACCGTTTTGATAACTTTTGATCGGACATCCCTTACGAACGATCTGACTGAGTTTGAAGCCGATCGATCGAAATCCCTAGGAGGAGTTCGATCAAATGCAACGTCTATAAACGGCCAAAATGGGGTCAAAATCGAAATTTCAATCCAAGATGGCCGACTTCCTGTCATACTTGCACTATGACATTAATTGTAAATTCTGAGCGTCTTGGGGAGTTCTACAAGCACACCGAATTTCAAGTCTCTACGATAAAGTAAGTGAATATGAATGGGTCTTTTGAAAATTTCTAGGGGGCGCCCTTGAGCCATTTGTTGTGCGATTTTTGGGAGGACCTTAAAATACGTAAATTTTCACCAGGCTCTATGCGCCCGCCAAGTTTGGTGAGTTTTTGAGTATGATAAAGCCTCCAAAAAGGCAATTCATTTGGTACCAGAAAAATAATAATAAACAGTACAATTACAATAGGCCTTCGCAGCGCTTAGCTGCTCGGGCCTAAATATATAAATAAAAGAATAAAAGAATAAATATACAGTATATCCAACATAATAATAAATGAAAGAATCAATATAAAAATAAAAGTAGAAATATATAAATGAAAGAATCAATATAAAAATAAAAATAGAAATAACAGCATAAATATATACTTTGATTTTATTACTTCTCTCTTTTCAGTTTGCTGTATTTATTTAGGCCCGAGCAGCTAAGCGCTGCGAAGGCCTATTGTAATTGTACTGTTTCTTCTTCTTCTTCTTCTTCTTCTTCTTATTATTATTATGCTTCCGTCAAATGAATTGGCTTTTTGGGGGCTTTATCATATTCAAAAACTCACCAAAGTTGGCGGGTGCATAGAGCCTGGTGAAAAATTACGTATTTTAAGGTCCTCCCAAAAATCGCAAAAGAAACGGCTCAAGGGCGCCCCCTAGAAATTTTCAAAAGACCCATTCCTATTCACTTACTTTATCGTAGAGACTTGAAATTTGGTATGCTTGTAGAACTCCCCAAGACAGTCAGAATTTACAATTAATGTCATAGTGCAAGTATGACAGGATGTCGGCCATCTTGGATTGAAATTCCGATTTTGACCCCATTTTGGCCGTTTATAGACGTTGCATTTGATCGAACTCCTCCTAGGGATTTCGATCGATCGGCTTCAAACTTGGTCAGATTCTTCATAAGGGATGGCCGATCAAAAGTTATCAAAACGGTGAGTTTTCGTGCATGCTGAAGGGGTCATACCAGGGGTCAAAGTTCACCTACTCGTTTCCAATTCATCAACTTTATCGTACAGACTTGAAATTTGGTACACTTGTGGAGCTCCCCAAGACAGTCAGAATTCAAATTTAATGTTATTTTCCAACTATGACAGGAAGTCGGCCATTTTGGATTGAAATTCCGATTTTGGCCGTTTTAGACGTCGCATTCGATCGAACTCCTCCTAGGGATTTCGACCGATTGACTTCAAACTCGGTCAGATCGTTCATAAGGCATTGCGTTATAAAAGTTATCAAAACTGTGAGTTTTCGTGCATGCTGAAGGGGTCATACCAGGGGTCAAAGTTCACCTATTCGCCATGAAACACGAAACTGTTATATCTCTTACACAAACTGTTATAACTCTTACACAAAAGCTCACAGAGACACCAAACTTTCAGTGATTGATCATCATCGGATGCACTACAAGACCCAAAGGTCAAATGATCACATCACGTAGGCCACGCCCCCTGAGAACAGGAAGTGTCATGTTTTGTTCTTAACGGTCCCATTCTGACCACTTTTACTTAATTCAGATGAAACTTTGTCCACAGACAGAAAACATGTTGGTGTGTTGTGGATTACATCCCCGTTTGTTTTTGATGGAGTAGGTGGGTGTGGCGGCGTAGCGAAGAGACCTTTAACGCTGCGTCCATACGTTTGGCTATAGATTCCACAATGTTGAGCCGAGCTTCACCAAACTTGACATGAGTGATCCTGGTGGCATGCCTAACGATCCTATGTCGTCATAGTCTGACGTCATCTAAGCCCCGCCCCCTCAAAACAGGAAGTGCCTTTTTTTTCCTTGGAAAGCTCCATCTCTGGCTCTCTCAACCTAATCAAGATGATTCTGTGTTGGATGACAGATAACAAGTTGGTCTCACTTGCTTTAAAGCACCAACAGTTTTCAGTAGAGGGCGTGGCCGTAGGACCTCGGCGAAACAGAACTCACGCCACCACCATACGTTTGGCTGTAAATTCCATATTTTGGACCTGAGCTTCTCCAAACTTGACATGAGTCATCCTGGTGGGACGCCCAACAGTCCTATGTCATCATAGTGTGACGTCACTTTAGCCCCGCCCACTTTTAACAGGAAGTTGCATGTTTTTTACCGAATTTCTTATTTTTAATCTGTGTTTCATATGGAATTAGTTGTCTGCAAACTGATGATTAACTCAGTCAATCCTGGCTGACCCGTGGGGGCGTGGCCAAATGTCAGTCCCTCGACATATACACACGATTGTCTCTAAATCACACGCGCCCCTTACGATAGGCACCAAACCGGATACGTATGACCTTTGTTCCCCGCTTAAGAGCCCAACAGCATTGAAATGTGATTTGACTCCACTGCGCCCACTATGTCATTACATCAGCTATATCTCCTCTCTACATTGACCGATCTGAATGAAATTTGGTGTGTGTGACCAGGGAATGATGCCAAACTCAACGCTGCGTATGACATGACGGACGCGCGCTTCAACTCTTCAAGAATGTACGCGGTGGCAGGCAGGTGGCGGTGCTGGATAAAACGCGGTGGCTATAGGCCGAAGCAGCGCTAGCTGCGAGGGCCGCTCGAGGCTCCGCGGAGCTTTAATTCTGTATTTATTTCTGCATTGTTTTCTGTATTTATTTCTGTATTTATTTCCATATTTATTTCTGTATTTATTTCCGTATTTATTTCTGTATTTATTTCTCGCTGTATTTCTTCCTAAATTTATCTATGCTTCGTCCGTATGCTAATGAGGTGGGCTGTCTTCTACATGTCCAGCTCTCTATTGGTCAATAAACAGGAAACAGAACGATCCGTGTGCAGATTGATTGTGAATGTCTGCCTACTCGGTCGCTTTTGGCCTCAGTTCAACAGTCCTCGGGAAACCTGACTGAAACCTTCACGAATACTCATTATCTTAAGGATACAATAAAAGGTAAGGATAATAACAGAAAACAATGCAGTAATAAATACAGAAATAAATACAGCAAATTAAAAAGAGAAAAGTAATAAAATCAAAGCAAAGTATATATTTATGCTTTTATTTCTACTTTTATTTTTATATTGATTCTTTCATTTATATATTTCTACTTTTATTTTTATATTGATTCTTTCATTTATTATTATGTTGGATATATATTTATTCTTTTATTTATATATTTCTACTTTTATTTTTATATTGATTCTTTTATATATTTATTCTTTTATTTATTATTATGTCAGTTTTGGTCCTCCATACTCTGAAGCCTTATTTGCCTGTAGTCATGGGTAAACAGATGAATTTTCTACCACTGGCACTTAAAGCAGATAAAAAATCTTTTCATACTGAAGCAGATTTTGTCTGCAGAGCATAATCTCAAGAGATCACAGCTAACTCTACTTTCTTTTCTTGGAGAGGAAATGCCTGCAAGACTTACATAACACACACATACGCAGAGAGAAAGACACCATCAAAAAATTCTCGGATTGCTTTGACAAATCGCACATGCAAATGCTTCAGCAACAGCAGCCAAGGGTGTCATCTGCCTGTCTGCCCAAGAGCACTTCTACATAATTGAGCATCCAAAATGGCCAAGTTATTGTTGTTGTCATGCAGAAGAAAGCAGAGACTGAATGGACAGATTTGGGCTTTATGGCACAGCAATTAATGTGGCAGCAGACACTAGTTGCTGGAAGGAAAAATCAGTGTTTTTGATGGGTGTGTGTGTAGGTGTGTGTGTGTGTGTGTGTGTGTGTGTGTGTGTGTGTGTGTGTGTGTGTGTGTGTGTGTGTGTGTGTGTGTGTGTGTGTGTGCGTGTGTGTGCGTGTGTGTGTGTGTGTGTGTGCGTGCCGACAACCCAGACATCAATGTAATGGAGTCTGTGTTGATTGAGCGGCTTTGTGGAGGAGATTGGAGACTAATAACTATTATGAAATTGATAACCTTGGCAGGCATCAGCTCAATTTGCACCTGCTACTGTTTTCAATAAAGCGAGTGCAAAGCAAAATCATTAAGTATTATGCCCCAAATATCAACACACTTCATTTTATTCTTCTATTTCCTGTTTGTTACGACAATGGAAAGCAGTCTAATGGGGAGGACAGCGGAGGGAGTGGATTGGTTGTGACAGGTCGGTTCGTGACTGGCAGCGCACTGATCTGAGCAGCCTGAGCTTTTCTGGTTAGGATGAGGAAGGCTGTTTTCACCCGTGATAGTCTGGTAGACTCGGTTTGATTGGGTCTGAAAGTACAACAGTTGTTCCATTTTTGGTTGCTTTGGTTCTCTTTCACACTGCACTGAGTCAAATCTACCAAACCCTTTGATCAACCTGTTCTACTCCTTACCTGTTGGTGCACTGCACCAAAAATCATTGGTGCAGCACCCCCTTACAATCATTGTGTAAGGAAATTACACAAAAAAAAACTCTGAAGAAGAGAAACTAATAGAAAATTCTAAAAATAGGGTTGTCTAAAATAAGAGCAGTTGTATGGTTTCTCTTTTGTCTTCAGCAAATGTGCCACACAGACACTGAACAATGGGATCAGCATAAGCTATTTCTCCCACTTGTGTTGTTTTGGTTGCATTTACCCAGAATGCCTTAGACTGTAGTCCAGTTCCTGCTATTGGGGCAGTCTCCGGTCCACTCATGGACAGATTAATTTACATAATACATTCAAACAGCACCAAAGTTCACTTCAACCAAACCAAGACCTATGTTTTTAGGAAGACTAGAGTTCACTTTTTGGTATGCATCAGAATTCAGTTGCACATTCACTCATTAAACCAGTTTATGACACAGTGATAATATACGGTATCCCAGCATGACATTGGTTCCATCTGAAATTCCATTTGATCTTCCTAACTTCTACTACAGAATAGTCATTTTAAATTATATTTTAGCATACACTTCATTACCATAATTTTTGTTTTAGCTCGACTTCTTAACTTTTTGCTTAAGCCAAAATTCCATTGATTGTTGTGTTGTGGCTTTTGTTGTCCAGTTGTGGTTTTGCATTTTGGTTGACCCTTATGGGCCACTGTAGTAACATACAGAACACATCCATTTCAAATGATGAATTGTGATGCTGTGAAACAACACCATTCTAATTTTGCTCTTTAATGTCCTCAAATTCAGTAGAAAATCTAGAAAAAATATCAGTGGAGTGGAAAGACAGGAGCAAGGTTTTTTATTGATGATGGGATATCTATCTATAAATTTGCCACTTTCTATGAACAAATGAGGCAATTAATCAATTTTTTTAAAAAATATTATTTTAGAAATTACAGCGGGTCCAGTGTGCCACAACAAAAGAAACCTTTGGACCTTGTTAGTGTTGACAATTAACAAATTCTTTGTGTGATTGTGTCATTTTCCCAACCACAGATATTCCTGACTCAGTGCATGTGTGCTGCACCATTGTCACGTGATGCACAAAGCAGTGATGACAATGGACAGAACATCTGGAGTCACCCTACCAGAGTTGCCCGTGCTCACAATAACAAAATATCTCTCTAGCTAATTTTTAAATGCAGATGTAAGCACTGGAATGTGTATTTTTTTCTTTATTTTTCTTTTTAATTTAATTTACTTGGTTGCTATTGCATTACTCTTTTGCATCACTGCATTCTATTCCCCTTTGTTGATGAAAGCAAGGCCTTACAGGACAATCATTACCTTAGGAGAGGAGCAATGGACAGAGAAACAGAGTAAAACTTCTCCCATGCTTTCAATGTTAATTGAGGTGACGCTCCGACACGCTGTAAGCATCCTGAACGCAGCAGTCAAACACAGAAGTCAAGGTGAACGGAGAGTGAAACACACTTGTGATGGCTGATGGAGGGAAGCCGAGTACTGTGTGTTGGACTTTAATGTGTTTTTTTCCCTGTCAAATGTTTAATTTCATCAAATGTTTGTTCTGTAGCCTGTAATTTCATGATAACTAGAGAAGGTAGATTTTGATAATGTCACTGCTACATGCTGGCACTGAGTTTTGAATTGAAAATTATGCTGAATCATGCTGATATATACATTGACACATTTTGGTGCAATGAACTTATTGGGTGCATATGATGATAAATTAAAGCAGTTGTACGTGGTTTAACATTCAGCAACTGAATGTTATTTTACTGACTGTGCTAGTGTATTTAATTTTAAGCAAGCAAAAAGCAACAGAAAACTTTGAAAGTCAACATTAATACAGTGGGACAATAGACCTAGAGCAGTGGTTCTTAACCTTTTCTGAGGTACCGAACCCACCAGTTTCATATGCGCATTCACTGAACTCTTCTGTAGTGATAAATAAAATATGTTTTTTTCCCCCAAATTCAAGACACCAATTCTTCTCAAAAGGTACAGTCTCTGAGAACAGTTCTTCAAAATATAGTCAGTGTTTTCAGCAAAGTTGAGCTGACTGTCCAGGAACGACCCAAGGTATTTAAAATTTGCCACAGATTCAACAGGTTGGCCATCGAGAGACACTGGAACCATTTTAATGTCTTGTTTAGATCATTTAATTAGCTCTATATTCTTAAGAGAATGAAAAATTTATAAGAAAGACTTTGCGGTATTCTGATTTAGTAGTGCAATTATATTAGTTGTGTTACCACCTCCACGCCACTAGAGGCAGTACGAACCTGGAAAAGATGCGACTAAGGAGCAGATTTAGAAGTACATGGAAAGCTACGGAATTTGGTAAAAACTGTGAGCTTTGCTGAAATAATTAAAGACACAAGTTCAAGTCCATGCTGAGAGTGGAACTCCTTCAATCAGTGCTCCTCTGCAGCAAGTGATGGAAAAGCGGCGCGCCATCACAACTTTACATAAGTGTATCTTTACATCCGCGGCAGAAGCTCCGCCGAACCCCCGAGACCGACTCACCGAACCCCTGGGGTTCGATCGAACCCAGGTTAGGGTATAACTTTATTCCAATATGATAGTTGAACAATCTTAAAAAGCAGAGTAAAAATAAATATCTTTTTTGTTGAGCTCATACGTCTCTTCAATAGTTTAGCAGTAAAAATAGTTTTTGAATTGACAATATTGCTTATTTTGTTAATATATAGTCTTATATTAAAATGCAATTAATTTTAATTAATGAATTACAAACCCTGCAATTAACTCAATACATTTTTAGTGAAGTCCCACCAATAGTTGTGATGTATAATATCTTCATCTATTTTATTTGTTCACATTTTGAGACATGCTTTTCCTCACTGTATTTCTTTTAGATAGTCATAAAAAAAGCACTGCAGAAAGACAAAATGGAGTCGGAAAAATGGAAGAGAAAGTAAGAGTGAAGCAGGACAGAATGTGAGGGGAATCTTTAGTGCCAATGGGCTTATTTATCATAGCTCCCCTGTTACCATGGGAACCAGTATTCTGAGTCAGTCATTGGACCTTCTGCACTAAAGGAAAAAAATGCTATTTTTAAAGAAAATTATATGTTTGAGATCTGGTATCATAATTCTATAGATGTACAGGAGTTTATCAGTTCACTCCTTCATTACAACCCCCACCTGCTTTAGCACTACTTTAGTAATTGTAGGAAATCTTCAATAAATTATGGTTGAAATAAATATTTCAATGTAGTTTTTAGCACAAAGAAAACATATTTGAAATTATAAAAATAATTTTTGAGGATAATGACTGTAAAATTTGAGAAATGTTGCTGCTTTTTGACTAGTTTCATCTTTCTTAGAATCTGAGAAATACTGAGTAATGGAGGAGCATTCAACAGTGTGCAAGTACACTGAATGGAGCAAACAAAGACATAGGTATGAGACACAACAAGAAACTTAGTAAAATCAACAAAACACTACAGAATGACCCTGAAGTTGACTCTATTGCTTTCAACAACAAATAGAACTTGTAGTTATAGATGGAAGTTTTGGTATTATTCTCCTGTTCTGTACAGAATTGATTTTGAAACTTTAACAAGATTTTATGAATGAGACATGGATGATTCTAAGGAACCTCAACAAAGATATATGTCAGCTATCACTACTGACTGGCATTCCTTATTCTCACTGTTTCAACAAAGTGTGGAACATTGTATTCTCTGTATGTGGAGCGCTCATCATGTGTAGAGAGAGGAGGCTATTATTATCAGGCCTCTTAGCATCTCAGATCTGGCTATTACAAAGTCATTATTACAAATGTCATTTTCCACTCAGCGTGTCACTTATTCTTTGAGCCTGACTTTGCTGCAGTGACATTTGCTGTCACTAACTACTCACATAGAACAGAAAACTAATACTTGCTGAATAAAAAAATGTGGTTAAAAATACAGAGAGAGAGGGAAAAAAAGAGTAAAAGTAATTGTTGTATCTGTAGGAGGCCTTCATGATGAAACAACACATTTCAAACACAGCCACCTATTGATGGTCCTTCACAGAACACTCAACCAATATGGAACAGTCCAATTAAGTTGAATTATGAATATATCTCATGGAACTGTTTACATCCGTCACTGTCATGATTTTAATGACTTATTGCATCAACAAGCTTAGTTGTGTGTGATTTTTATTTAATTTCCCATTTAATGGAAATGCTGTAACAGGGTGCAAAATTTAGTTTTTTTCATCATTAGCAGAAAATAGAAAAAGATTTGTGCAAATTGTAATGGCAGCAGTTAGTTGGCATATGGATCAATATCCACATTGTTCAGACCTGAACACAGGTGAAGGCTTTGGCAGTTGGACTCTCCCATCATCAATACCAGATCTTATAATGAGACACTGGATGGAAATAAATATTGTGGCTTTGCAGCAGCTTATCAAAAATTTGTTTTTTTTTTTTGTTGTTCTTTTTTTACAACTGCTCAGCTTGTTGACAACAGCTACACCAACATCCATTTGAGGTTAAATTCCTGAGACATGATTGTAACATGTTTATAACAGAATGCCTATCTGCATATCTGTGAAAGTTGTTGGCAGTCCATCAGCATAAATCATTATTTCCTGACATGAGGAAACATGGCTGTAGAAAACAGATTACACTTTTAACATAGGCCAATAAGATAGAATACCTTTTCAGAGGTATTTCTTAGGAGTGTTGCCTCCAAGATTCTTGAACAGTTCCAAATTCAGTTTGTTCCATTGTTCGACTCCAGGTACAGAGATTCAAAGTCTTTTCATACTTGTTCAAATGCTACATATTTTGAAATTTGGTGTTCCCATTAAGTTGTGCCCACCCTCAATTTCATGAAACATTTTCTGAAGATGTTTCAGTACAAGATTATAACAGATTTTAACATGACCAGTACAGTTTGATATTTTACAATGTCCTGCAAGTTTGATAAATTATACTTAAAAAATAAAGAATTTGTGTGTGCAAGAAAACTCAGATTGTGTACATAGTGTGTCCATTCTGAGATATTCTTATAGGTTAAATAGCTTATAAGAAGATCAACACCCAACCAAAGAACATTCTATGTAGTCTAGACATTTAAACACACATAAATTCCATCTGGAAGGATTTTTTTAGGCTGATAACCCTGACAGTAAATGTTTTTCCCTCCATTTTCAACTTATTCTGGTGTTGAAGATGATTTGATGAATAAACCTATTTGGTTCATTTTCTACATTTTTCACTCCTGATAAAAAGTGCCACAAAGCATCTCAAAATACCAACAAGATCATGGCTGATTAAATATTTACCCTTGAGAAAATCAGCGTAATGCTGAAATTATATTCTATAAAGCTCCACCTGTAATGTAAAACAATCTATTTATGTAATTAAACCTCCTTGAATCAGTTAAGAGTATCAGCAGTGACCTAGCCATATATTTGTGTTGCATAAGGATTTTGTTGTTGTTCTTTTTTGACTTTCAATGCAGGAGATTATGAAAAAGCACCCCGCTGTGCTTCCTTTTTCTAAACTCCATCCCCTTCGAATTACAGTAGGAGGGAGGAAAACATGTTTACTGTGCTTCCTTATTCTCTTTCTCTCTCCCCACAAGTTGACAGCGCATCATAAATCCATCTCAGCCTGGAGGAAGAGCATTTCAAGGCTGCCGCATCTAACCCCCCCAAAAAAATTCTTATTAGAAAAAATCCTCTAGAGTAGAAGGAGGATAGGAAAGGGGAAGAAGGGATGGAGGAGGAGTAGAAGAGAGGAAGAGGAGGCGGCTCAAAGAGAATTATTCATCTTGTGTTTGGAGAGCAAGTTTGGTTTAAATGAGGCTTGGCGAACTGCTATAGCAACAAACTGGTTCTCACTGCAAACTGCACACTGATCTGGTCTCTTCCTGTCAGGACCTTCACTGTTCTAACAACCCTTGACTCACTTGGATCATGACCACCAAAATAAGTTGGAATAAATTTCCTATTTACACTCATGACAAAGTAGCTCGCTAACTAGTAAGCTAGTAACTTAGCTTATTTGTGTGAGGCAATTTGTCCATTCAGCGCATACTGACACAATTCTCCACTTGCTTTTTGACTCTGGGTAGTTAATCCCTGGTTGGCTGTTGATCCCTGGTGCAAGAATTACTGGAACATGTTAATGCTAGAGGTGGTATTCAGTTCACATTTTTAATCAAGCTAATTGCAGTGTTATAAATCATTACCTGCAATAAAACACATTTTAATCTAAAACCATATATCGACAAAATGTCCAGTTTCTTTATTCCTTTTTACTGTCCTTCCTCAGCCTGCCTGCCTGGTCTCCCCTCCCAGCTGGACCCTGTTCTCCATCAGCCACCTGGCACTTACCAGTAATTAAGCTCCTCCTTCTCTTTCACTCACTGCTGGATTCTTCTGTTATCCGCCATCACTCTGCCTGAGAAGTTGCCCATGTCCTTGCAGACCAAGATAGGCTATGTTAAAAAAAACAGGATAGCTACTTTGTACCTAATCTACAAAGTACCTAATGTCCTAAGTTTATTTGTTGAGTATATATGTCCGAAATATAAGTAAATTGTACAAATTACAGATATTTCCACCATATAAGAGAACGCTCCTCTTAATTTTTTCACCGTCTTACTGAGAGCGATTAAATGCTATTAATTTCCTCCATTTCTGCTGAATATGACGAATCTTATGTTTCTAATTCCACAGGATTAATTGAGCTGTTGAATGAAACAGTGTCAATATCACTGCTGTTTTTCCATTTGCTTCCCAGCCGTTCTCCAAGGCCCTCCAGTTCTTCCTTCCCTGGTTGATTGTCCCTGCTTTAGCCTCACTCAGCCGCTCTTCACCATGTCATTTACAAAGAAGCAAACCTTTAAGTTTGAGAGTGCTGCTTAATTAAGTCCCGAGTAGCAAACCATACAGCACACATTTTTTATATTTGCAAAATATAGAACTCTTCAGACCCAATTAATGTAAGAAAGCATTCTTGAACACAGTCGTGATGACTTTGAGCCTCAGGGTTGTGTGTACTTGTGTTTTGCAGGACTTTTTTCTAGTAATTTAGGTGTTTAAAACAAAATTATGAATGTAGATAAACTTTAATGTCAACATAATTATTCTGGGTAGTTGAAGTGTTGCAGTGCTGTTTATCACATCTGCGCAACAGACAAAAGAGCTACAAACTTCCAGACATTCCTACTGATTTCATTATTGTTTCCCATTTTATAATCTGTCACACACCAGTAGAGAATAATTTTTTTTGCACTCCTATACACTCAAAGTATGCATAATACTGTATTTAAGGGGTAAAAAAGTATTTAGCATGATATGTCCCTTTTAAAAGAGAAATGTTTTTGTAGTCTCTAAGTGTATTTTTAATCTTGTATAAAATAAGCTTGGTCAAATGAAAAATATGCAAAGTGAGGCAATCTGTTTTATTCAATTAACCAAATAATTGATAACCTAATTGTGTATATTTACTAAGTAGTATCATATATATGGGTTATTTTAAGAGATTAAGAAACATTCTTGTGTTAGTTTTATTTTTGGAGTTATTGACATTTGGCATGAATCTTTCTGACTACTTTGATATTTAAATGGAACATTTTAGCTGCTTCACATGAAGTTAACATTAAGAATACTCAGATATCTTCATTAGGTTGATAGTTTTACATGTATTTGTCAGCCATGCCTTAATATTGCATGCATTCACTTTTACTCTAAGAAAATGAAACTTTTAGTGGTCCCATGATTTCTCAACTCACCGATTAGCCCAGTCTTTACTCTTTAAACTATGAAGCATCTGTCAACCTTGAAGCATGGAACAAACCCCTCAGGTGGATCTCTTTTAATGGCTTGAAATCAAAGTAGGTCAGCTATTTCTGACTCATTTTCATTATTGGTATAAGTCAGAATCAAGTGAGGGAAAGAGAACACCAGGGTGTAACAGCCAGAGTGTCTCTATGGCTGTGCAGAGAGCTGTGAGACAGCTGAGACAGTCTTATTGGTTCATTGAGAGGCCAGCTAGCTACATTGCATCACTGCAGAGGAGACGAGAAACACACAATGTCCTCCTACAATCTCCCCTCGTGACTGTAGTGTGAATATCTTAGGTGGCAAGAGGGAGAGAAGCAACGTGAGGGAGAACTAGAGTTAGAGAGACGGCAGTAAAACAAAGCGACAGAGATGTATAGACTAACGCTTTCCAGCAATCATCTGCTCCCACGACATGTGCTGACCAGAACGGTTGATGTTGTGTGTTTTGAGTCAGTGGCAGCAGTGTGCAACACTGCCACTGTAGGTACTCGCCATGTCTGATCCTGCCAATGAACTTCACCATATGCTTAGACAGCTGGCTGGAGACGAAACCTGCATGGCAAAGTGTTTTGATGATATGAGGGTAGTGCATCAATCTGAAAAAATATTCACCCAATAAAGTGCATATGCCAAATGTGGTGGCCAATCTCATTAATAATGGTTTATGCAGTGTCTTTATTATAATTTTTGTGCACTTGTTTGTCTGGCTACAAGCAAAATAAACCCTTTAGGTACATCATTATGCGCTTTTGCCCAGTATCAAGTAGGTTCCTCTTTTTCACTGCCAAAACAGCTCTTACTCAAATGGGCACTGGCTCTAACAGACTTCTAGGGGATTGCAGTGCTATCTGCTGCTAATCCTTTTAATGCAGTAAGGTAGTCCAGGAATGTTTGGATTTTTTTTTGTCAAGCTTGCATGTTCAATCTGTGACTGTGCAGGTTCTCTCTATCTACTCTGACTTCCTTCCACAATCCAAGCACATTCACACTGAAGAAGTGTGTCTCTCTTAATTACTTTTAGGTCTGAGTGTTTATGTCTGTCTGTCGGGTACTGCCACTGTCGGGTACCTGGGTACTGTCGGGTACCCAGGTTGCCATTAACCAAAGTTTGCCCCTCCTCTTGGTTTCTGGTTGCTTATAGACAGAAAGTCCTTGAGGCTAACCAGAAGCTTATGCTTTTCTTCCATTTTAAAGCATCATCAGGTTTGGAATGTCAGCATGACCTGGTGATCTCTGTGTGCAGCTGAAAACTAAACTTAGTTGAAAGGATCAAACTGCAGTGAAGATTATAGGAAAAGTCTGCAGTGAATCTATGTAGTCTGTCCTCAGATTTGCTTGTAGGCTACTGTCAGACCACACTCGGTACGAAATCCTACCAAACAGTCTAGAATCCCTGCCTGTAGACTTAATAAATAAAAAAATAATAATTTGTTAAATAAAGTAGGCATATTGGGTTTTGTTCTGTTCTGACTTATTGGTTCGTTTACTTGCTGTCTATCTATCTTCATGTGACCCTGCAAGGAAAATGGATAAATGGAATTCCAGTTTCTTTAAAAGATGCACTTGGTTAACAGCACATTGCGGTAAGTTGTGCAGAGACATGCTGAAAGGTTTTCCAGGGTGTGCCAAGGTTGCACTGCCACCAACAAACATATACGTGCCATCATGCATGAACAAGTGAGCGAGCAAACATTTATTACTGTCTTCAAGCACCCCCACTGACAGGTTGAGTCATTGCTGAAGAAGGCATGTCATGGTAGCAGGTAATAGATGTATTGGTAATGCAACCTGCTCAGCAGCATTAAAAAACTAACAATAATTTGAGTTATTTAGCCTGTTATAAAACTCATACTTCCATGCTAAAACTTTAGCTTTCCACTTTAACCTAATATTAACCAAGTATTTGGGCTTTAACTAAATATTTAGTTTCCATCTGACCTAAATATTGAGGTAATATGCAAATTAGCTTTTTGATAACCAAACACTTTCCCTCAAAACATTTGCTTGATTATGTTGGCAAGACCCTATTTATAAACTCCTGCTTACAAATTGCTTCTTGTCACTTCTTTATCACTTTTGTGTTTCCTCTTTTCTTGTACAAAATTTCAGCTTTAATCAGAGAATTAACCATTTTAATGGCAATAAGGACATGTAGCAATGGAGCTACAACAAAGGGATTGCATCAGTTTTGAAGGATGGCCTTGCTTTTATTTTGAAATTCCACTTCTGCTTTCAGGCAAGCAAATTTATAGCTAAACATTTAGTGCTGAGCCAGCTAAAAATGTCGTTAGCTAAATATTTAGCTTGCTGAGAACCGATCTTTAGTTTGGAGCTAAATTGTTAGCTTGCTTGCAAAACATTTAGCATAAAGCTCAATATTTAGCTTGATACTAGTCAGACCACACTCGGTACGAGTGAGACGAGCTCATTTGAACCCTACAAGTTTCTCATAGGAGAAAGACATCTTTAATAAATATTTCTCAAGACAAAAATGCCACATTGCGCTTTAGCAAACAAGCACAATATGGTGGAGTTATTCACCATAACTTTTTGTGATAACAATCTCATTTTTCCTGGTGGTAAATTGAAAAAATTCAAACTATTTTTATTTGACTGAGGCAGCCATCTTATCCTTCCTCTCCACCAATGTTTGCAATATGGAGAAAAGATTTAAGCAAAACAGATTGACAGATGTCTATTGAAAGAACATGAGCTATTACTGCATTGACAGTCAGAAGAAAGAAAGTTAGAAAGAGAAGTAATACAACAGGCTACAGAACATGTGGGGAGAGGAAAGAAGTGTTAGAAGAGACTACACTTTGCGAACTCGGAGAACTCAGATCGTTAGGCTGGCTGTTTCATAAATGTGAATCCTGCATCCATCCAGCTGAGAAATCCGAAGGCAACGCTGCAGTTCAATTAGTCTTTTCCCCTTGCTTTCCTTAACAGGTGCATCTCCTCTGTGAGAAGCTTGTCCTTTGTGTTCATCAGTGAGTATACAGCGCAGACTCTGTTGTCTTTTATCTCTATTTTCATTCAGACTTCTTGTGGGAAAGAGGAGAAGCAAAAACAAGAGTGCTTTATTTCAGTTTCCTGCAAACTCCAACCAATTAGCGGAGAGCTTGTTAGTTCACAGCTCAGCGGTTACAGCCAGTGACACTTGAGTCAAACTGCACACCCACATTCATGTGCCCTCATGCAGATAGAACCATGCACACAGTCACATGGAAGTCATTCTCATTTGTAGGCTGTTGCATTATTGCAACCTATTAGGTTAAAACAAGCTAGATTTGTAAGGTTAGGAAAAGATTAATCAACATTAGGATTTAGGTGCAAACAATAGTTTATTAGGTTTATCATGGTGGTTAATAATGCAGACTTAAACTGTTTTACCATCATGGTAGTGTTGTATGCATGAAGGTACATTATTATCCAACAGAGATGTGGTCACTGTCAAGCAAATCTCCAGATGCTGATTGTATTCAGGTTAAAGTCCACTAAATACTGTGCTGGTGTCCTTTTTAATTGAGAAAACAGATTGTGGAATGTTTTTCAATTGCAAAATGTTGGCAGTACATTAGTATAGGAACTGGAATAACATTACTTTAAAATGAAACACAAACTGTTTTATTCCCTGTAAAAAGTTTACAACACTTCCTTCTCTCACTTTAGTGAATAGGCATGCAGAGCTTTGGAATCTGTTCATTCAATTTTCTGATTTGTATGCAAAGATTTGCCATTATCTGTTCAAATAGAGTTGGACAATTTCTCCCTTCTAATAGTTCTGAACATTTGATTAAACGTGAGGAAGAAAGTGAACTAATCTAAACCTGCTCCTCATGTCCCAATCAAAATTTATTTCACCTGATGTCGATTTAGTAGGCATTTGTTCATTCCCAGAATCATACGTCATTAATAGCTATGTATTTGCCAGTAAATGTTGTTTTATATTTCATCAGTATTGCAATCTAAATTGTCCTATACTCTCACCAGTGACTACATGAGCTGTATACTAACTGATCATCTGAGCAATGACAGATATTTTGTACATTTTTGAAGATTTCAAACTAATGTCTTCTTCCTGAATTTTATTTTTGCTCAAGGGCATATGACATGTTGAGGATTTTGAATGGACAGTACTTGCAGAGAAAATTTTGCTTTGCATCAAATGTCAAAAAATTTAATTACTGGAACTTTAGCTGCTCTTTGCACAACATTTTCCTAAAACAGCTATCTCTGGCAGAGAGGCAAGCTGTACTCCATTGTAAATGATGAAAAACTCATTCCTACACTAAGTCAATTAAATTCCAAAATACTTTATTAATTCCAGAGGGACATTAAAGGTTGTTGTAACTCACACCATTTTCTTCAGAGTTGGACAGGCTGATGACTGTTGGCAGGAAGGGTCTCCCGTAGATACTGTAGAACTCATGTTTTAGTTGTTTTTTTTTCTTTTCTTTTTTTTTTGCTACATGGCTCTTTTGCCATGAGCTAAACTAATCAAGACACTCTGTGATGTATGTTACACAAACTAACTGTATGGTCAGAGCATGTCTGAATTGTTCCATCTAGATGAACTAGGTACTGTGAAGCAGAAAAAATATGCCTTTACTCCAGAGATGGTAGTAGTGAGGCAACCTGCTCACTGATTCTAGAATCCATTTCAGGTGTTATTTTTGAGAGAGAGATACTCGTATATAAAAATAAAATCTGTACATTTCTGAGCTGGAATGTTGCTCCTGTCACTGAGAAGGCTGCAGTTTGAAAAACGATTGATCACAGCAGATCACTCATAGTACCTCTGATTTGCTGCTAAGTTAGCATTAGGTGTGCTCCATCCTAGTTTGCAACTTCTACTTCCTGTTACACCCATATGTAATGTCAAATATGCTTTACAAAGATAAAAACATATAATTTCCTTTATTTATTCATCTTTGCAATATTTTAATTGCAAATATTTTAATTTCAAACATGTATAACAATTGGGTGGAAACATAGCTAATGTCCTAGCAGAGGTGTATTAAAAAAGTGGTGATTTACATATTTCTTACAACAATAAGATAATTTTTTGAAAACACAATTTTAAGTGTTGCAGATGAGAGGAGACAGCTGGAAACACAACGTTTTACTAGTTGTTTCATTACATCATAGGCTCATTTCCATCCTAAGTCAAGGAAACCCCAACAGAAAGAAAATGAGCATGCAGTATTACTACAGGCTGGTTTCTAGTTAATCAATGTTCATTTGAAGTGTTTGCTCCTCCAGCTGCTGAATATTTTCCAATCCAACCGGCTTCTGAGGCAGGATGGTGTAAAAACAAACAGGAAGCAGAATCAGAAGGAGCAACCTGTTGACACTGGCTGGCTGCTGCTGCTTTAATAAAGCTGCATGATGGCAAACAGCAAGACACAATTTGTGCTCAGCTATGGAAAATAAAGCTGGGTTATGACAGCAGAGATGTAATCTGTACACTGTGCAGGAGGAATGGAGGAGACATTGGCAGGGGGAGAGAGTCATTTGTTGCAAATCAATAAGACCAAAAAAACTGTTAACGGTTCAGTTTTGGTGACAGAAGAGCATTGGTACCGTCGCCTTTTTCTGTCAGAATGCACAAAGCATCCCATTGGTTTTTACTTTTCATATTAAACATACTTATCTGTTTTTTTAATACTCACTATATATTTATTAGAATAAAACATTTTGTTTTTGTGAGATTGTCATTGATTTCAATTTGTTCTCTGAAATCAAACACACAACTCAATTATTTATATATGAAACATAATCAAAACATTTTTAAAAATGTTCTAATTCAAGCTTCCTGTGACAGACTGGCGGCCTGTCCAGGGTGACCCGCCTCTCGCCCGGAACTTAGCTGGAGAGGCACCAGCACCTCCCAACCCCACTAAGGGACAAGGTTGTATAGAAAACAGATGGATGGATAATTCAAACATGAAAGCAAACCTCCTAGTCTGGATAATGGTTTTAACCCAAAATGTCCTAAGCACATTTTGGGTTAAAAAGAGTATTGTCTTTAAACAAAGACCTTTGCTTTAAAGACAAACTGTCCAAATGTCCCAAAGAACCTATACAAGCTATTTTCTATATTTGGTTTCTCACAAGTTTGCATTTGAGCTTGTTTTGAATTAGATAAGCAATAATACTGTGCAATATTCCCAGTGATGTTTTCCATCCATCATCTGCTTATCTGGGGTCAGGTGGCAAGAGCAGCAGAGAGCCCAGGACTCCCTGCCCCCTCCTGCTCCTCCGGGGGAATCCCAAGGCGTTCCCAGGCCAGACGTGTCCTGGTCTTCTTCTGGGTTTCCTACTGGCGGGAAGAGCCCTGAACACCTCACCAGGGCGGTATTCAGGAAGCCTGCTGTGTATCTAGTTTGTTAGAAACCAGTTTTAATTTGGTCCTGAAATTGAACAAGTTTCAAAAGAGAATCATCACTATGGCTGAAGAATTTATGGTTTTCTACAGTTGAAGTACAAACTACATCATTTCCAACAGAACCAGCCTAGTGGGTGTTAAATGGAGATAGACTCTGATCTACTGCCAGTCACAATTGTCATCTTCCTGATGTAAAGATGGATATTTTGCAAGTGGTTTGGATAAATGTTACTGTCTGCTACCATATTGCGTCGCACAGCTTGCTTCATTACTTGCCTTCCTGCCTCCATCCATTATGTTTTCCACCATTCCTCTGCTCTCTTCCCACATCTTTTGCTCCTTCTGCATTTTGTGTTGCTCTCCTCTTGTGTTGCTGGGGTTTTCTTCATAACATTATATAGGTCACAGAACAATGATGAATTAAAGTTGTCTGTGTATGCGTGAGTGTGTGTAAGTGCATGTGTGTGTGTGTAATGTTTGTGTGATATATTGCTGGATTGTGTGTGAGTTTGATATATTAAAACAGTTTGTGTTCTGCATCTGTCTAAGGCAGTCATTTTGAGGCTGATATTTATCTTCATCAGTTTCACCATCATATCCAGGAAACTTGACAGGACATCCAACACTCCACACGCCAGCACCAAGACATGCAGCATCATTTTGTCTGGGAGTGTCTCAGGGTCTGGGTGGGGTGTGTATGTGTGTGTGGGGTGTGGGGGGGGGGGGGGGCAACACCAGCTGTTATGCTATCGTATGGTAAGGTTGATTGATACAGAAGTAAAAATTAGGCTCTGCTCTTTTTCTTCCAGTTCCAACATAGAGGGAGACTAAAGAGACTATCTTTTAAAGTTTATGAGAAATTTGTTCAAAAATATACATTAAAATTATTTGAGAAATTCAAATTTGGTGGAAATTCTTCTTTAAGTTGGTTGCCAAGGCCACAAAAACCTAAGAAGGAGAAGAAAAGTTGAAAATAGTAAGAGCCTACACATTTTTTAATGATTTTATATTAGGGTTTTTTGCAGGTTCCATAAAATCAAAATTTAAGATAATTTTAAAACCTTTATGATTTAATTTTAAGACCTAAGAATCTTCAGTGATGGTGGTTTGTATGTATTTTGGTTTGTGCGTGAAAACCTTAAAATTTTAGAGGTGTAAAAATGATATCCCATCTTTCTTGTTAGTGGCATATTAAAAAGAAGACCAAACAATGACATGAAAGCATAAAGGAGGGCTGTAATTTAAGCTTTTGTGTATAGATTGTACAAAACAGATCAAAGGCATACTCTAATCTGAGAATGGCTTTCCAATTCAGAAAAAAGAGGTTTTAGTGTTATTCCATTGTGAAAACACAGTTTCTCTTTCTCTCACACAAACACACACACAGTAGAATAACTCAATACCTGGTTTTATACGATGGCAGTTGGTCACAGATGTGACCATCTGGCATCCACTTTGACTGTGATTGTGTTTAGCAGTGTGTTCTAAAATAACTCTGAGTGTTAAGCAACAACCCTGGGGTTGGACAAGTGCAAGCATTTAACTGATGAAAATAAAAAAACCTATGTTGGAGAGTGTTTTAGCAAGAGTTACCAGGTTTGCAGTGCATGGTAATGCAGATAGGGGATGTCCAGACAGCAACACATTTACACACACTGGAAGAAAAGGATGGGAAGCCTGTTTTGTGATTTAAAGGAGAAAAAGTGTATTTTGCATTTTTAGTGAGATGCACTTCTTAAAATTTTTCAGTGGGGTAAAGATTTCCAGCAGTTTTACCAAACTTAAAGCCTGGTCATTGTTAATGACTGTTGGAATCCATTTTTATTCACAGACTGAACAGCTCTAATTCTAAAGCATTTATTGTGCTGGAGGCACCATCACTGGAAACATCACTGCCAAACTCCCCCTAAAATAAAACTCAGTTGATCAGATAAGAACTGATCCTTACTACAAAAGCAAGGCCTGAATCACAAAGCCTTCTATGAGCTCTGAATTTTTTTTTTCTAACCTGCTGGCCAGGAAGAAGATTTGTTTCAAAATCTTCTAAGGTTTCATTGGAAAACTTCTAGAAAGCAGTCTGCATACCCCATGTTTCTGCGTTTCCATAGACACGTCAGAAGTCTCTTGATGTGTCTGCATGTAGAGACCCGCTGTGGCGACCTCTCCATTCCTTCACCAGAACTTGTCTTGGTTTTCCAACCCATTTCCAGTTTATACTCTCATGTGAATATGGTGGTCCGTCAGAGCTCGCATAGCTTTATTAATAAGAACATTTCTATCCAGAACTCCATCCATCCATCCATTTTATTTACACCCTTGTCCCTTAGTGGGGTCGGGTGGGCTGCTGGTGCCTAAGGTTCCAGTCAAAAGGCGGCGTACACCCTGGACTCTATCCAGAACTAAAAATAGAAAAAAATAATGAACATGAATTAAGGCTAATATCTCAATGGCAATATTATATATCATCTTTTCACTTTTATGTTGTAGTTAGATCCACCGCCTAAGGTAAATCCCACTCCAGAAATACCTTGCTATGCAGCTGACACTGTAACATGTCACTGTACCTTGATCTCCAGCCAAGCCTGACAGCCATTCTTTGGATATGTCAGAAAAAGATCTATAACCCGTCCTGCTCTACATATTTACGACAGACTGGCTGAGATACATTCATTTGTCTGAGCATAAATGCTTTGCTACATGTTTACTGCTGACTAAAACCAACCTGCAGCCTAAAACATCAGAGCATTGTTGTGGTTTCACAATGCTACAGTGACAGGTAGCTGTGCTGCTACACGGTGCTCCCAGCAGGCCTCCTTCTTGATTCCATTTGAAGTGAAGTGGTGTAGCTTGTAGGCTTTAAGATAATCCAGCTACCTGCTGCTCAGCTTTGTCTAACAGGTGACAGGAGTCAGCGACGGAGAGCTGAGTAAGCAGCAACCTGCTGGACAAACATTAGCAGCATATTTGATGCAGCAACTGGTTTCTAGCTTAAGTTACCATGTTGCTTTTAGCTCAGCTAAATGTTTGGAGAGGAAAGACCTGCTGTCCAGCTGCTGCTGACCCCCCTGCCTCCTCCAAGTTGAGCATTAAAGAGCCTAACCACCATATGAGCAGCTCTGTAAGTTTTACTGCCATTTCCCTTCCCACCCTGCCCAGCCTGTGAAGCGTTGCTTCCCTTTTGTTAGCCAAACATAACCCGTTCTCCTCTTTTATCCTCTTTGTTTTATCACTGTGTTATTTTCAGGCGCATGTCCTTTTTCGTATCTCCTCCATGTTCGTCCTCCATCCATTTTCTTCTCAGCTGTCTTGTTTTCTTTGAAGCGCTCGTCTGTCACTGACCACATATAGAAGAAGAAAGAGACGGAGGGAGCAAGGTGGCACTGACTCATCCTCCTTCTCTCCTTATCTAATTAAAATGGCTGTCAGAGGAAACTGCAGTTACCAAAGTAACTATGCCACCACTCTGTGTTTGCTTCCGTTCATCCAGAAAGTGTGTATGTTTCCAGTATGCGTCTGCCTCTGAGGGTGAAGTGGAGAGAGTTTAATTGTTCGGTGGGGTGCACGTTCTCGTTCCGACAGCCCACAGAGACCTGTCATGACCTGTCTGCCACATAAGGAACTGTTCTACGCATCCTGATGAAGTGTCCTGTCTGGGTGCCCTTCTCCGTCTTGCTCCACTGGGGCCAGGTGTACACATGACACATGAGGCAGGTGATTATAGTATCTCAAATTAAAATCCACGTTTATGAAGCAATTTTGGTTACTTATGAAGAGATCTGTTGAAGGACCTGCTGCACAAACACCGGTATTTTTTAACAAACTGTCGTCTGTTCAACATATGTTTATTTGATCTCTTCATTTTTAAAAACACAAACTGTTGTGCTGTCCATGTGCTCTCTGCAGGTCTGACACAGAATGGTCAGATTTCTGCCATGTAAATTTATCTGAAACAAGATTTTACCATGAGGTCGGTCAATAAAATAAAACTGTTGCATTTTCTATGAAGAAGCAATGTAAAAGAAAAAAGAAACAACTGTAACCACAAACTTCTCACCTCACCACAAACTATACAGCCAAACCTGTTATACCTGTGATTTTTTTATCACAATGTGTAAATTCTCTCAGGTTTCAAACATCATCAAAAGATTTTAAAATATTGGTGTGTGAACCAGGCATAAGTCAAAGCTTTTCTGAAGGCAGTAGTCAGGTTGCTGGGAAACAAATACACAAATCATACTTTTAGCATGTGGTGTGTCCCCAGAAGACAAACTACAACACAGTGTGATGTGTATTCAATCAGAAAGCAAGTCATGGAACGACAGTGGGAAATACAGAAGACAAACAACAGTCATGGCACATCAGAAGGTCTGATGGATGTTAGTGGATCACAAATTTCTGCCCTTCCTTTTTCTATGTTGGCCTCATTTGCTTACTCTGAAATCATAAGATTTGAAAGATTTCCTGTCTCTCCATTAAACCCATTCAGTTTTGTAACTTTGTTGTCCTTGAGAGCTAAAGTACCCAAAGAATAAAAATATTAAATCAATATGGAAGAGTTTATCACTTCTGTTTCAGCGAGAGAGTTAGTTAACATTCACTCTTCATACCAGTGACCAAAACTAAAAACAACTGGAACATTTTAGACCAAACTATTAAATATCCAATCAATGTATTATCATTTTTTGTAGAGAGGAATTGCTTTAAATAGTCTTAATATACATTTTGATTTTATCACTGATAGTTACACATATTGCAAAGATTGATTTATATTGATACAATACATCAGACTTAAAAACAGTATCTTCAAAAATTCTATTAAAGCATAATTTAAAATTACGGTGGGTTTTTCATGTCAGGGTTCATTGGGAGAGATAATTCTGCACTTCTGGATTTAAAGCCACAGCCGTGACTGAGTCAGCGCTTCATCACAGACCTGATCTGGTTATACAGAGTATATAGGCGGCTTAGAAAAAAAATTCGTCAGAGAAAGAATGAGGCAAAGAGCTTGATGAAAGAGATTTATTTTGGGTCTAGATTCGATAACCTGTATTCAATCTTCTCTGCAATGTCCTCGACCAGGCTCTGCAGATGCTGTGTGCCTCTTTTTTCTCTCCTCTTTCATAATTTCTTTTCAATCAGTTCCACCTGCCTTCTGTGATGGTGCTGAGATAAAATATTGGGCCAGCCTCAGGCTCTGAAGTGGTTTATCACCATAGAGACATGCTGCAGTACAGCGGTGAAACCGTCACACATTCAAAGCTTTAATTTTTTTATTTACGATGTCATAGCTGGACACTTTGGAGACACAAACATGACGTGAGGAGACACCTCGACCTGTCAGTGCCGTCAGCGGCTAATTACTGTGCTGCACAGTTCTCTTTTGTTTCCACTCTAATGTGAGCTATCTCAAAAACTTCAGCCGCAGATATCAGGCGCTAAATTGGCGAGAAGGTGACTGCGGCCTCTCAACTACGGCCTCTAAGTGAAAATGAAAGATTCTATGAATAAATAATGCATGGAGAGTTGATTCATCCATCATTTTTAATGATGAATTTATACCATTAATGTCATTTACATGATTTGCACTCAACTCATCAAAATGACAAAGTGTTTGAAGGGAAATAACGCAGCAATAAAAATTGATTTAATCTGTAAATTGCAGCTGATTTGTAAGGTGTTCTGAAGGAACAAACTTCTGCATTTTCCCTCCACTAAGCCGCACAGGAAACCGTGTTGGGATCGTCAAGTACAGCAGGGACAAACAGGCTCAGGCTGTCTGGAAGTGGGGAAATAATGACAGTGCAAAGAGCAGATACCGCTTCTGTAGAAGCTCAAATCCTGAAATGCCAAGTGCACCGAAACGTATATTTTATGTCAGATTTATCGCTGGTTTTTTTATATCCAATTTTCCCCGGGTCACATGGGTAATAAGTGTTAGAGCCCAAATAATTCACCAACAGGTGCAAGTGTCTCCTCCTGATAGGGACTCATCTGTGCTTGTCTATGCACTTCACTAAATCAGCCTGATGGCAGGAGCAAAGGTCAGTGGAAGGAAAAGAGAACATCCAATCAACAGTATAAGAAGACATAAAATCCAAACTATTAAATTCAGTCCACCTCTTTATTTACTGGTTGGAAGTATTTTTCCCAAAGAAATACAGGAAATATATCACTGGAACATTGAAGGCACCTTGTCTTCAGACAAAGACAGACTTCCTCATAATAAAACTAGAAAATGCTATGTATTGTCTACCAGCTCACAGGGATTAATTCGGAGAAAGAAATGTATTAAATGTACATAATGATGGTAAACCATTTAAAAGGGAATTCAATAGACAGTCTACCTAGTAAAATGAAACAGTAGTTGATGCTTTCTGATTTAACAAGTGTAGTAACAGAGCTAATCTAAAAACATTTTCTAGATTTGCACTTTCCTTTTTCTCATTGACATATTTTGAGGATGAATTTAATTTATTTACAGTTTAAAATGAACATGACACATGTTAACACAGACAAATGTTCTGAATAAAAAGGAATAGTTTGAAGACAAACATCTTATGTAGTTTATCTCAGTCTCCAACACAAGCAACCAAGCATCATCCACCAGGCACATAGACACATCCTTTAACACAAAACAGGAAATCTATAAATAAATAGATAATAAAGAAAAAAGTAACATCATCAATATCCAAATTAATAATTGATTTCACAAATTGTATGTCTGTATCTAAATTATAAGTCAATGTGTATGGTTTTAGCAGTATAAATGATTTTTTTTTTTCTATATATTGTTGAAATTATTCTTAATATCAAATTAGTTATCAAATTTTGTTTTGGGTATGTTTGCTGCAAGGCTTGGATCGACATTCACAAAAAATGATTGAACTAATCTACTTTTGTCTTTCTATTTGAAATTTTGGAGCTTTAACAAAATAATTTTATCATATTTTATCACATTGTTTATTAAACACTACTGAGCCTTAATGTTATTTCTAATTTTACAAAATAACTGACTGTAATAGTCTATTTTATGCTTTTTTTAAAATCAGTACTAACTTGTTTTTTTCTTATTTTTCTCTTCAGATTTTGTTATTTGTTTTGTTTCTTAATTTTAAGAAACATTTCCATATGTTTTTGTTACTGCAGGTTTTTCTTTTCATCTTTTTTGCCATCCATGGTTTGTTAATAACTTTGGTAAAGAGCAGCACAAACTGGCAATTTGCAATTTTTATCATAAAGTCTTTGCAGTGTGATCCTAACTGTCATATGCCTTGTTTACATCATGTACATATACTGTATCCCAATTTTGTGTTCTTAAGTCATCTTTCAACGCTTCTTCTTCTCTTTAATAGTCACTGTAAACTGTAAAAACAGGTAAATGGTGACATCTCTTACCAAGACCACACTCCTTTATCTTTTGCCCATTACATTAGTAAAAATATTTTTTATGAGAGTTGCACTCTGTGATGTAATTCTTGGTTTATCAATCAGTGGAAATAGGTATAAACTAGTTAAGGAATTAATGAAATCAGTGTTTGCATTTAGGTCTTTCAGATTTCCAATGTCTATATTGAAATGTTCACAAAGGAACATTTCCTTACTTGTCTTCCTATCAAATAATTTCAACAATTTATCAGTGTAGTCTAAGCATGAAATGAGAAGAAAAACCAGCAAACACACCAAGCAATCTCCTGCTGGGTTTCCATGGTGACTAGTTAAACATACACTTTGCCATAACTGTTTAGTTTATTTGCATCACAAGCAGATCTCCGAGTGTTGTGTTTTCACTCAGCATGCACACAGAGCTGTGTTTGTGTGTGTGTGTGGATGTGTATATTGAGATGACTGACAACTTTAGCCTGATGAAGGAGGAATTCATAGTTAGTGGAATCCCATGCTGACCTATTCACAGAGAGCTGGGTTTTGGTTTTGTCTTCATTAGAAAAGGAGACCAACAGAAACATTGACCTATTCCATATTTTGAATATCTGTACATCCTCATTAACAACCAATTGGATAATTTTTAAATATTGTTAACACTATGTGAACAGATTGAACTACATTTTCTTCTTCATGTTGCTGCTAAATAAAAAGTTGAAAAACAAAACACCTCGCCTCAGGTGTTTTTGTTTTCTTTTAAAAGAGAGTTAATGGGAGAGATAAAAACACATTCTGATGTAGCAAACATTTACCTCACATGAATGGTCAGCTGTTTCTGGTGTTTGCATATCTGTCTTCCCAGATATTCCAATAGTGTGTGACAAAATGGCTGGAAGCAACAAGTACAACAAAAAGACCAAAGTGAATGCAACAATTGCAACTCAGGAAAACATCTCAGAAACTCTCTTGATGTTTCTGAGATGTGTGGTCTCTACTGGTGTGCAACATGTATAGTTTGTTTTAACATTGGATGGAATCATGCTTTATGTACTCGGTTAATTCACTCCAAGCCAGTAGATGCAATCTTTTTTTTTTTTCTGTTTTACAAACATTTTAAAGTTTCCCAAAAATTTGCATGACAAAACAACTATAACAGAGAGGTTGTACTTCAGCTGGAAGGTAAGCACTAGTTGTTCTATTGAACTACTTTAGATTGTCTATGTCTCTTTGTTGGACAGTTAATCCAGCATTTTATTCCCCCCCAAATCCATCATTCTCAGACTGCAGCTTTTCTCCACAGAACATCTTTGGAGGTTGTTTACATTGAATCTGCATTATTCATGCTCTGTTCCACCAGCTGGCTGGAGGTGTGGCTCCAGGTAATAATGTGAATCTGCTTGTGCTGCATTTTTGCCAAAAGTCATTTTTCCTATTCCCCTGAAGATTTGATACCCTGGTAAGCTGTCCATGAAGTGGAGTGGGAACATTAACGGAAAAGGAATATAACCTATTTTTCAGTCACCTAATGTCTCAGCACGATGTAATTAAACAATAGTGTTAATTCTTTGTTTTCATTATGTTATTGAGGTGAACGTTTGGCAGAGGGACCTGATCTCAGTCATCACAGGCATATAAAAATAGACAAAGTAAAAACAACATTCTTTGTTTTTACTTGGACTAAATCCTCATATCAATCTTTTGATTTTTTTTTTCTGTGATTCTTGACATTTGGTGAGAATTTTAGGTTCCATTAGAAGTATTAAAATATACAAATGTTAGTTTACAACTGTAGGGAGAAAGATATGAAGTTAAAATGTTCTGTGTAAGGTTTCTATGCATTCCTGAAAAGTCTGGAAAGGTTTGGAAATTGATTTGATGATTTTCCAAGGATTAGTATAGGGAATAAAAAATAGTATGGAAAACAGTTGGAATTTTAAGACTTTACATTTCATTTTATATGTAAAAGCCCATATCAGATTCAGAGCTGTGTTTTTAATGATTTGCCAAATATAAATATATATATATAAAAAATATCCAAATTATAAATATATTGTACAAAAAAAATCCCCAGTCTGTTAAAGTGTGGAATTTCTAAATGGAACGTTGGTAGGACCTCTGACTTGTTAGCACAATGCTTTTAGTGGCAAGAGACTCACATCCAAGAAAGGAGACAAGAAAATGGGAATGAGAGAAATGGATGTGTAAAATACAGCAGAGACAATGCCTCATGTCCTCTTGAAAACAACCCTGTGCTATGAAGCAAATGGTGGCTGATGTGGTGAAAAAGATGTGTCAGGAATCAAAAAAACACAAGCAAGAAACACACACAGTACTGAGTGAGAGGGAGGAAAGAGTCTGTGTGGAGGAAAGACCCTAAGAATTGACAACACAAGAGGACATATGAAAGTAGAGAAAATAAGGAGAGAGAGAGGTGAGAGAGATCTATACAAGGCAGAGATGATAGAGAGAGTATCATTGCTTATTTATAATCTCTGTTAGTCCCTGCCTTGATCCCCACTCAGATCTTACATTAGATATTTCTGGGGAAAAAAACTGTCTATCTTTAGCTGCCATCTCTACACCAAATAGAGTTTTTTTTTTTGTTCTCATGCAGAGTGTGCTGTGTGGAAGAGGATAAAAATACAGAACAACAGTGTACAGATAATCTTACATCATGGGTAAAGCCTTTATCTTAAAAGCCTTTGTTTTCTACAGATAGTCGGTTTCCTATTTTTATTACCTTCTGGAAAATGTACCTTTTTCATATTAGCTATGTTTAAAACAGTGGAAGAAAACTGATTTTCAGAGTTGGAGAACAGGCTGAGCACTAGCAGTGATGAAGTTGTACTTAACTCTGGGAATTCAGCTCTTAACTCGACTTTGCAGGTCTCTTCTGCAATTCTATGGGCATTCATTACTGAAGTATCTCTGGTGAAGCTTAATGTATCCAGATTTTTGGCCTATATGCTTCATTATCTCTTCATCACACACTGGGACTTCCCTGCTAATTACAAAAACAAAGCAGCACCTCCTAAATCTTTGATTGTTCTCTATATGTGCGTCTGCAGGTTTTTCTTCTTAGGGTAGTTGTAGTGCAGGTGTCAGCAGCCATCTGGTGGCTGCCATGCCAGAGTGAAGGTTAAATATTCTCTTTGTGCTCCCAACCTCTCTCACATGCGCAAACAGAATCTCCTACAGTGGATGTCTGATACTTATCAGACATTCAAGAGGAAAAAAGATTTATATTCTATATATGTATATAAAATATGTCAAAAAAAACATCTCTTGAGACTTGCATGTTACTGGATTAAAAGGAATATCTCAGTTTCAGGGAAAAGTGATACTGCGGTCATGGGTATTAAAAGAAAATGAAATAGAATGAGTTAGAAAAAAGCTAATAGCTTTTTTTTGTTTTGCTATGAACTGCCATTGCTGGAAGTTTTTTGATAGCTTAATTTTGTTTGTTTTTTTTCTTTTTTGTACATATGCTCCATAATCTGCTCCTTTGTATTATACAGGATGTGTAAAATTACTTTTATTAGTTCTCTAATCTCCACAACAGCCTATTTAGTAGTTTGTTGGATTCTGTGAGCTTTCTTTAAGTAGCTGCTTGACTTCATGGTCGACGATTTTGATGTTGCAGCTTAATCAGATGCTTATGAAGGAAATGTGAAAAATGTTGCTCTCTAGTACAGAATTGTTTTCAAGGATGTATTTTGTTGCTAACATTGGAGAGGCCAATGCCCTGTAAGATTTTTTTTTCTTTAAATAATCATTATAATGTAACTAACACCCTTGTGAACCCATAACTATCCCCTCAGTCACAATTGGAAAAATTTTACCAAAGTGGGCAGAGCCAATATACTGTTGGGGGTGTGGTTAGGACAAGATAAGGCACTTGGACCAATTTACCATTATATTCGGCTGTTATATTTAGTAACATTTCAGATCCTGCAGGGATTTTTTCCCGTATTATTGGAAACTTGTGACGATGTGTAAAAGCATCAATAGTTCTTCAGCTGCAAAGCTAAGAAAGACTGCTTTGTAAATTGAGTTGGAAATAATGAAATAAGCAGCTTTAGGGAATTTAGAATGAAAGAATATTCTAAAACTCTAAAACTCCTTTTTTTCATTCTGTATCGGTTTATATTTGTTGAAACATTCATTCCCGTCTTTCCTTTCGCTTTTAGCAGTTTCAGTCCTCCAAACAGAATCCATTGGATTTTTCAACACCATCCTGAAACATTAAACATGGATATCACCTAAAATCAATACAGTAAAGCTTCACCCAATGCTTTGTAGAGAGTTCACTCCCATATCTCCGTATTTCTATCTGTGTCTTGCTTCTCTGCTGCTATCTTTCCGTCTATCCCTCTTCCTCCATAGCTCGTCGATCTCGCCTCGGGTGAAGGCTGTTGCTTAGGAACGGCTGGAGGAGCCAGTATATGTATTAGATATGGTTTCTTTCTTCTTTTTTCTGAGTCCCTATGACGAGTTCAGAACTTTTTCAGTGGGAAATGTCAAAGAAAATCAATCCCTTCCGCTCTCCTCAACTTCATTTTACTCCCTTTCTGTCCTGATATGTTCTTGCTCCTTTACTTTTTCTTTCTTTCTTTGTACTCACTGCTGCCTGCCTAAGTACACAACGAGTACACAACGTGTGCTTAGTTTTATGACTGTACTGGAAGAACTTGATGTTTTTGTTGACTGCTTATACATTTAGACATTGCCCATTTCTCAATCTCCCTGTTGTTGATTTTGAAAGGAAAAAAGAGACATTTACTGAGTTAAAGCTGTAATTTATCCAGGACCCTCAATCATCAATGAAACTGTTATTTCATGTAATTTATGTTCAGAACAAGAACCTAAATATTATTCTCTGTGGCTTTCAAGAGTTGGTTTGATGATATGACTATTATTCCTGTGATTATTGAAATACATATCCAATCTTAAGCAGTCTTGCATATGGATTTATGGACAAGCAATACTTCCGTTTTTCACCCTTAGATATCACCATCCAACTAGCTGAAAGACTGCTCACACTTTAAGGTCTCAAAGAAGTTTGTATCTGACTTTCAAACATTAACTTTAAAATCTCTGATATTCTTAAGTGTTAAGAGCAAACCCAGTGACAGGCAATTGTCACAATATAATTACAAATGACAGTTATTCAAGGGAAAGTAAAAGTGCTTGTTTTTGCTACTGACAGCCTCTAGCGATCATAATTAACGTCTCTGTTTCAGCATGAGACTATTTCCTTAATATAATTTTGGCTGAGCAGATTTTGATGACCATATTAAACAAGTATGACAAGAATCTGAGCTTTTGAGTTAAAAATACAAACAGTTTGATGACTGATTCTGAAACAAAGTGTCCTTTGACACTGATGGCCTAACCCAGGGGTCGGCAACCCAAAATGTTGAAAGAGTCATATTGGACCAAAAAAACAAATCTGTCCGGAGCCGCAAAAAAAATGTAAAAGCCTTATATAAGGCTTATAATTGAGGCAAAACAGGCTTTAAGTTGTTGTTTATTTGGTGTTTATGGCACAATCAGTATCCAGGAAGCTTCTTAGCATTGAAATGATACATTACCTACGTCACGGGCAAATGTTAGCAATGGGGTAAATGTAAAACCTCAACAGAGTCCATGCCTCCAGAACCTCTGGACGAAGCTAAGCGTAGAACAAGAAGCTGGTTTTTACCAGGCTAATATTTACCTACATTTTCAACGGCATTTTCTAGTTGTTAAATATTCCACAAAATGAGCAGATAAAAGATGAACAACATGCCAGTTTAAACTTTGAACTATTTGCAAAACAACTGAGCTCTGCAACATTAAAACATGGTTAGAACTGTAACTACATTAATCATAGCGCTTCTTCTCTTCAGTGTTTCTGCCGGTTTCTGGTGGTGCAGATCTGCTGCCCTCAGGAGAATGAGACATCAGAGTATCATCCATAAAACTTCACCCACATGACACACATCAGTAATCTTCACTCATCACCTGCTGCACCGCCTAATTACGGTGGCCGTGAGGTGCAAAGCAATTACAAATTACAAAAACACTACAACATTAACGAAAACACTACAACATTAACGCAAAGCAATTACAAATTACAAAATCACTACAACATTAACGAAAACACTACAACATTAACGAAAACACTACAACATTAACGCAAAGCAATTACAAATTACAAAATCACTACAACATTAACGAAAACACTACAACATTAACGAATCACTACAACATTAACGAAAACACTACAACATTAACGAAAACACAACAACATTAACGTAAACACTACAACATTAACGCAAAGCAATTACAAATTACAAAATCACTACAACATAACGAAACACTACAACATTAACGAATCACTACAACATTAACGAAACACTACAACATTAACGAAACACAACAACATTTACAAACGGAAAGGTAGGTCTCAGTGGAGACCTAAGAAATCGCTGATTGGACTACAGCTCGTTAGAAAACGGAAAAGGTAGGTCCCAGTGGAGACCTAAGAAATCGCTGATTGGACTACAGCTCGTTAGAAAACGGAAAAGGTAGGTCCCAGTGGGGACCTAAGAAATCGCTGATTGGACTACAGCTCGGTTTACTTTTAAACCGGAAGTTATTCTGGCTTTACGTGTTTTTTTAAAACATGAATGTACTTGGATACCACACATAGACATAATATAATGATAGACGCCTCATGCTCCGCTCTCCCCTATTGTCGCTGACTAGATTTAGGGCGGCCATCTTGAAGCGGTAGACCACTCCACTTAGCCTTATGTGTTTAGCGGGCAAAATAACATATCAGCGCATTTAATCGATCATAACACACTTTTTTGTCACTGGAAACTATATTCAGACATCTATCAAAGCTACATTTATAAATAATTGTATTATTTAAGTATGTTTTTAATACATAGTTCAGCATTTTTAAATATGATTAGTAGCTATAACAATAGAATAGGAATCGATATCAGAAATATTCTGATATCGATGTATGATGAGCATATTACAAAGCACACAGCCGTGAATAATTTATGGTGAACGGCTGTGTGTATAATTTATCATAATAATACATAGTTATACAACTATACAATCACAAATAAATAATGATTAATACTGAATAATATATATTGGATGCATGTTAATATGTATGTATGTATTTTATAGTATGTATTATATAATATATTATATATAATATATTGCCTATATAAAAAAAATCTTAGATTGTAAACAAAGATCAAGACAAATATTTCACTCCACAACTGTCAGTTAACATCTAATTTGTTTTATAGAATTACACTTACATACAAATTAATTTGCACAAATTTCATTAAAAAATATATGTATATATACATACATATAAACATGCATTTAATATATATTATTCAGTATTAATCATTATTTATTTGTGCCATTATTAATTAATCATTATTTATTTGTGTTTGTATAGTTACATAAATATGTATTATGTAGTGACCATTTGTCCAAAAAACTTAAATTCAAAAATCAAAAAACTCAAAACTCAAAGGTGATCAAAACAAAAGGTGAATCAAACTCAATAGTCACCTGATGCACATGGATTCTTGTTTATGCAGCAAAAAGAAATCAAATGTCTAAATATGGTTCTTTGGTTTTATTTGCAGATCAGGCCAAAGGTTACAGGTTTCTGCTCCCACTCCTGTACCTGTTCACTGACTGTCAAAATGAAAACCGATGTGACCGATTAGCTGGTAAAAAACCTTGTGACCACCACATGCATAATAAGCTACTTAAGACCCACCTACTTATACCGTGAAATACCCACATTCCAATCTGAAATTAATTAACTAATTAAGTGAATTACTAAACAAAAAACTTATTCTAAACAAAAATTAAAATAAAAATTCTAATGATAAATCAATTAGAAAATCAAACAAATGCTAAGAATAAACTAAACAATTTAAATTCTAAGATTTAACAAAACAATGGGAAGAATAGCTCCTACAGGTATATATATGTCTATCTTTGTTGTGAAATGTTGTTTGTGGAGCCTGACATCAATAATCCATCGATCTGAACAATAATATCCCTGTTGTTTTGATTGGCAAAGTAGGAGGGACTATCGCTCTAAGATGGCCGCCGTATTTCCTGCGCCGGAGCAGCCAATGCGGGGTCTACTCTTATATTATGTCTATGCTCACTCAAACGGAGTAACCTTTGTGAATAACTTCCGGTAAACCAAAAGTAAACCGAGCTGTAGTCCAATCAGCGATTTCTTAGGTCTCCACTGGGACCTACCTTTTCCGTTTTCTAACGAGCTGTAGTCCAATCAGCGATTTCTTAGGTCTCCACTGGACCTACCTTTCCGTTTTCTAACGAGCTGTAGTCCAATCAGCGATTTCTTAGGTCTCATGGGACCTACCTTTTCCGTTTTGTAAATGTGTTGTTGTTTTTCGTTAATGTTGTAGTGTTTTCGTTAATGTTGTAGTGTTTTCGTTAATGTTGTAGTGTTTTTGTTAATGTTGTAGTGATTCGTTAATGTTGTAGTGTTTTCGTTAATGTTGTAGTGTTTTCGTTAATGTTGTAGTGTTTTCGTTAATGTTGTAGTGATTCGTTAATGTTGTAGTGTTTTCGTTAATGTTGTAGTGTTTTCGTTAATGTTGTAGTGTTTTCGTTAATGTTGTAGTGATTTTGTAATTTGTAATTGCTTTGCACCTCACGGCCACCGTACCTAATAGTCATGTGTTGATTTTTCACTGTTCAGCGTCGGATTCTCTCTCTTTATGCCATAATTCACATTTAGATTGTCGCTGTTTTATGTCCAGCTTCTCCTGTTTCAGAGTTTTGCGCAATGTGCGACTCAATTTAATTTTTTTTTCAACCCCCTATGGTGTGCAGCATTCGGGAAGCGTATCGAAGGGGAAAAGGCAGACTGACATTAACCTTTTAAAACAACTGAAACATTTTCGGTATTCTGATTATTTAAATTTAAAAGTGCTGTGGTACCGTTGTTCTATCAAACCCGTTTCATACCGGACCACTTACTGCACCGGTGTTAACGCTATAAAATGAACGCTCTCTATCGTGGGATCACCCATGGTGGGATTTATTTATTTAAATGGATTAATTTTTCTGAGGAATACACAGTGAGGGCATCATGATTTTAGTAATTACATGTTTATAAGAGCAATTATGTATAAGAGCAATTTTCTGTTAGCCTTCCATGGAAGCGAGCAGCTTTCAAACGGAAATAAAATACTTTTTAATATAAGTTGCTGCTTAATATGATCACAGAACTGCCAAGACATATGTACAAAATACCAGACAAAGTTAATCACAGCAACGTCATCAGCCGGTGTAACGCTGATGACTACTGCTACTAGCGATGAAGCTAGTAGCAGGAGAGGAGCTGCGCCAAGAAGCTACAAACACTGAAGAGAAGAAGAGCTGCTATCAATACAGTTGCAGCCAAGCATGATTTAATGTTACACAATACAGTTTTACCAAGTTGCTCAAAGTCTAAACTGGCATTGTTGTAATAAGTTTGTAGGCTACTTTGCACTGACTATTATTTTGTCGTTAATATTATTATCACTATTGTAGATGTTTCGATTCTTATGCTTGTTTCTGTATTTACCATCAAAAATAATTTCCCAGAGAACAAAAAAGCCATGGGAATAGAAATTATTTTAACTGGGGTCTACAAAAAATGAACATTCAAGTTAAAATTGGTAGGCCTACCAGCAGCCAATAAGAGTAGGAAAAAAATCTTATTTTGTGCCATTTTCTAGTTGTTAAATCTTGCACAAAATGATAAAATATGTACAGCAATACCAGTTTAAACTTTGAACTATTTGCAAAATGACTGAGCTCTGCAACATTAAAACATAGATAGAATTGTAACTACATTAATCATAGCTCTTCTTCTCTTCGGTGTTTGTCAGTTTCTGGTGTTGCAGCTCTGTGCTGCCTTCGGAGAGGTGGGACATCAGAGCATCCAGTGTTGTGTTCAAGACTACCTAACCCGAGACCAATACAAGACCGAGACCAGAGTTTATTGAGACCGAGACAAGACCAAGACTTTTAGGGTCCGAGACCAAGTCAAGACCAAGACCGAGGGAAGTCCAGACCGAGTCAAGACCAAGACCAGCGCAACGTTCTACATGATATGATCAAAATTACTTCTCAAATTGACCCCAATGATCCATATTCCCATAAAAACACATAGATATTAAATGCTTAATAAATTTAACCAATATTAAATTTAACAAACTCTTTGTTCTGCTTTGCTTCCATCTCTGTGCTACAATCCGCGGTGGTCTCGTGCCATCCCTAAAAAGATAACGCCCTGGGTGTTTACCCATGTTGCTCATGTCAGAAACCACCACTGTCTGCACCATTAAACATAGCAATTGAGGCAAAGCCCTGACGCTCAACTATGGACACTGACCAAGGAGCAACAAGCAAGAATGAATCTATGCAGCTGACCATAGACAACAACTTAGCCTATAAGCTACTTGTTAACAAGCTTAAGGTGATGTATTGATATTAGCTAGCTAGTCATCTTTTAGCTAATTTTACCTGCATCAAACAGTCTGTATGTTTTGGGGGAAAACTGTTAAAAGTTATTTGCGTTTTGCTGGTTTGTTGCCATGATTCTAACACACCTGTGCAGCTCCGCACAGCAGCAGGTCTCCTTCACTGCCACATAGGTGTGAACCCAGTGTCGTAGCGCTCATGTTGCGTTTAAAGGCGACTCGGAAAAACAGGTTACCACATGTTAACAACGTATTAAACAGTTTTAACTGCTGATAAAAGTTACAAAGGACACGGATATGGGAAGAGTAGAAGCCCCTACTGTATCAAATTGACAAAGGAATAACAGAGTTGACCGTTCTAAAGTAAAAGCCCAGTGTATACAGCGTTCATGTTTTTTTGTTTTTCTTTTTCATCAGGAAACAACAACACTGGCATCATCCATAAAATTTCACCTACATGGCTTTTATTGTGCAAACCAGAGCTTTCATTGGGAAAACAAAAGTTCCAGGTCCTTTTAATGGCTTATAAATATGAGACAGAAATATGGATTATATCTTTATATAGAAATTTCTATTTATTTGTAGATGAATAGTTTTACTGGACAGAAATTACAAAGAACAAATCTGTTCTTAATCAAATCCTAATGAGTCAAATTGAAAGTGTCATGGATTCATCAGCCTCATGACATTAACACTAACATGAAAAATAATATTGAATAAATAAATATATCAAATCTAATAAAAACATAAATAAGTGATCAGTTATTTACTGTTATGGTCTGTAAGATATATTTATTCTCAGTATTAGATATGGTCTCAACAAACCCATGGCACTTCAACAATATTATTTTACCTTTTATCTGGAAATAGTGTCTGTTTATTCTTACCATACAGTCCTCTGTATTAATTATTGCTCAAAACGTCTTGCCATACCAGTTTATTCCTCTGTATTTACTTTAGTTTCTTAGTTAATTCTTGCATTTTGTTCTTCATTCATTTCCATTTAGTTTCATTTGATTAGTATTATCCTCTCTTAGATTATTGCTATGTCCACTTTAGTTTCTTTCCTGTTGCTAGATTTATTTTATTATTTATTGACCATCAGTAATCTTCACTCATCACCTGCTGCGCTGCCTAATCGTCATGTGTGTCACATCATGTGTTGATTTTTTTCACTGTTCAGCGTCTGATTCTCTGTTTTTATGCCATAATTCACATCTAGTTCGTTGCTCTGTTTTATGTCCCGCTTCATTGTGCGCATCTTTTTTTTTAATCCCCTATGGTGCAGGGCGGTCGGGAAGCGTATCAATAGGGAATAGGCAAACTGACATAAACCTTTTAAAACAACGGAAACAATTTTTGCATTCTGATTATTGAAATTAAAAGTGCTGTGTTGTTCTATCACACCCGTTTCATACCCCACCACTTACAGCGCCGGTGTTAACGCTATAGTGTGGAATGACCCACAATAAAGGGATTTCTTTATTTAAATGGCTTCATTTTTCAGAAGGATACACAGTGAGGGTATTGTCATTTTAGCTACCAGTAGCAGGAGAACGGAGCTGCGCCAAGAAGCTAACATAAGCTAACAAACACAGAATAGTAGAAGACACAGTTGACACAGTTGCAGCCAAGCATGATTTAATGTTACACAATACAGTTTTACCAAGTTGCTCAAAGTCTAAACTAGCATTGTTGTGGATTTAAGGTGCAAAGTTCACCTTCGACTAAACGCCCCCCAAAGGCATCCCAGCTCTTTTGTAAAAATGTCTGCAGTGCCTCCTGCTGTCCTCCAAACACCCCTGGGGGGGCGGTACCGCCCACTTTGAGAACCGCTAATCGAGACTGATGTATTCCAATGGTTATATTTGGTAATATATTGTGAACAAGATTAGAAGTTTCTCTGGTTGTATATCTGAACGTATTTAAACTTCGGTACTCATCTGAAAAAGATCAGTAATAATAAATGCTGTGAAATTTTGAAATATAAACATTTCATCCTCCAACACAAATAACAGCGACTCCTTCATGGTAATATAAAATCCTGGATATGTTTGTCACTGTTTTTTACTTGGATGTCCTCTCCATAAGCATCAAGTCGCATTCAGATTTCTTTCGCTCCTGGCTCTAGAGCCTCTCTGAATGTGTGCATGCAGGAGCTTTAACTTTCCCACACATTAGCTCTCAGGAATGAGCCCAGAGACAACACACTCATGCTCTCATGTCGGTTTATTTTCTGCAGCTAGTCTTTGTATAGTTAATGAGCTGTAAAATATAGGTCAGAACTTTTTCTCTGGACTCTGTAGAGGAGGAGGATGTATGGACCACTGCTTCTCAGATTGCAGGCCCTTTGGGGTTCCCAAACCCAGGCAGCACTTTACAATCATAAGCCCACTTTAGGATATTTATATTAGATTGCATTTAAAATATTGCAATTTATTATCTCATAGTGTTATCGCATGTTTCTTCACACAATGCTGTTAATTATACTGTGTTTGCTGCCTGAACCCATGTTTCTCAAACTGGAAGAAAAATATGGGAATAGAAAGCAAAATGGCAGTTTTACAGTAGAAGTAAAATTTGCATTTGCCCAAAGGCCCTCGGATTGGTTTGCCTCCATGTGCAGCTGATTAAATTTGGCCGTGCTTGATTTGTGCCAGCAGGCAGCTGTGTGCTGGTTGAGAGATGACCGCTGTCAGAGTGTGAAGAGACATGCAGTCATCAGAGAAGTGCTTATTTGCTCCAGCCTTCTGCTGGACGGCAGCAGAGCTCAAATTCATGAATTCATGTTGTTCTGATCCAAAACGGAAATTACAGCAACAGCTCCCATCTGCCTCCCTGCATAATGACTTTATTGACTGTCATACCAGGACACATTTGTATCTTACTGTGATTTATGGCTGCAATGAAGCCAATTAAAGGAAACTCAAAATGTTAATTCTCTTTTTGTGAAACGAAACAGTTGATGCACAGATTGATTTTTGTTTTGATGGAATGTCTGAGGGGAGTGTTTCTTAGCTCACAGGCGTTCCTACACACATGGAAAGCTGCAAATGACAGAAAGCGATTAGCTAGTGTCTGGCCAGAAGCCAGCATGACAGAACGTGTTAACACATGACACAAAGTTAGGGAGGCAGTGGCACAGTCTGGCCGTCAGGCAGACACAAGCCGATATACAAATAGGCCCCTCAGCAACATTATTTTTACTTATTACTGCTGATACTTGGCTTCCATTTGGGACAAAATGCCTCTTCACATTCTGAAATACAGTTGGTGCATCAGTAGGAGGCAACCCATTAGATTTAAAAAAATTGATCAGTTAAGTCTAAAACAGTGTTCTAATTTTGTTTCTGCCAAACACAGCAGAAACTGAACATTTCAGTCAAACTCATGATTTGAGTCTGAAGTTAAAGAATATAATCATTTTGTTATTTTGGTAAATAACTTTGGAGCTTTGACACAGAAAGGTCCAAACCTGCAAAACCAACACTGGGTTTTCTGTTAACATGCTGCCTAAAACAATTTGACAAGTTGGATGTTTCTCAATAAGCCTGACCTCAAAACCCAAGATGGCTGCTGCATGTTTGTTTAGAGCTTCGATATTTGTAGAAAACTGTTTTATACTTTTTGACTAAATTGTTGGTTCTCCTCTGTTAATGACTGAATACCTTACAGTGGTGACTGAAATATATTGAAACTGACAATAATAATAATAATAATAATAATAATAATAATAATACATTTCTTCTGAATATTAATCAATGTAAAATAGACATTGTTTTTGCATTGTGGTTCAATAGAATCATAGAAAAAACATAAGCATTTTTATAATGTCATAGTAATTCTGTACATTATTATAAAATCGTTAACAGACTGGTACCAACAATTCTGTCCAAGTGTGAACATGTTTTAATTCATATATTTTATTATAAACTCTGGGTTTTTATTTATAGCTGAAACACAGTTCAGTTGATTAGGACATTGCTAGAGTTCTGACTTCCAGTGAAAGTGGAAATATTTGAGCGTTTTATGTGCTAACTGGTGTTAGCTAGTTGAGTTAGCATCTTGTTAATTCTTCACTTTGTGGCTCCATGCAGATGATTTATCTGAAAACGGTTCTTGGTGCTGAAGGATCCATGAGTATTCACTGCACTCCACCTGGCTAGCATCCATCAGTTGTACAAGTTTTGTACTGGTCTGTTGCTACATAGAACTCAGAGAATTTCTCCTCAATCACTAACACTAATCCTGCCGAAGAGGCTCGTTTCACTGGGATGCATTTCAATCATTTCCTATTTGATCTGTCAGTGTTTGATGAAAAGCTGAATTTACCATACTCTTCATGAGAAGGATTACGGTCTTTCCTGGATTACATAGTTTCAATCCCATTTTAGACATACACTCCTTTTTATTAGTCTGACAACTGAATATGTTGGCTGCATGTCTCACAGAGAGGACGACAACTTTTAGCTTCTATATTCAGCACAAATAAAGTTTGAAAACTATGTCCTCATAATTTGACATGATTTTCATATGGGACCCTCATTAAATAAGCAGATTTGAGCTAAAATGTTGTCTCATTGTACCTGAGTGCCTCTGAACAAAACAAGAATATTTTCAGTTTTCTGTATGGACATACACTATATTGCCAAACATATTTGCTCACCTGCCTTGATTCACATATGAGCTTAAGATACATTACATTCCTAATCCATATGTTTCAATATGATGTTAGCTAGAACAGCTTCAACTCTTCTGGGAAGGGTGTCCACAAGGTTTAGGAGCGTTTATGGGGATTTTTGAACATTCCACCAGAAGGGCATTTGTGAGGTTGGACAAGAAGGCCTGGCTCTCAGTCTCTGCTCTAATTCATCCCAAAGGTGTTCTATTGGGTTTAGCTCAGGACTCTGTGCAGGCCAGTCTAGTTCATCCACACCAGACTCTCCATTTATACTGCTATGAACCTTGCTTTGTGCTCTGGTGCTAAGTCATGTAGAAAGAGGAAGGGACCAAATCCAAACTGTCCCCACAAAGTTGGGAGCATAGAATTGGCCAAAATGTTTTGGTATGCTGAAGCATACAGGTTAGTTCCTTTCACTGGAACTGAGAGGCCAAGCCCAGCTGATGTTACACACCTGTGGTAATGTAAGTGGTTGGAATACACTCAATTTGAGCATTGAGTAAATACGTTTGACAATTTCATAAATGTTTTAGATATCAGTGGAGGAAATTTGCCAGTCAAGGTACAAATGAGGTAAACATCAGACTTTCAATTTAAAAGAGCATAGTCCTATAAGAGGCATTTTATTCTGAAAGGTTTAACACGCTTTCTATCTAAGAAGGGTTTTGTTCTGGTTAAAAACATAGAAATTCTGATATTTGATTAAGAGTACATACAAACCTCTGGTTAAGATTCCCTGGAATGTGATAACAGCCCTTCTAAGTTTTCAGTCACATAATAAGTCCTCTACAGTTTTCCTCATTGGGAGAATCTGTGAGCAGCTTCTCCTTTTACATCAAGCCTCTGCAACTCCAGCAACTGCCACTGTCCTGCAAATGATATATGGATTCCAGCTCTAACACACCTGGATCAAAGGAACGTTTAATGACCAGACCAATGCAAAACCTTCTGTCATGTAAAGCAGATAATTCAGCATGTTGATTCAGATGCATTTGAGATGCATCCAAAAGTTGCAGGGCAGTTGTACTGGAGGCCAGGAGCTGCAGACCCCAGACTGACATGAATCACACATGGGCTGTAAAAGCTGAGAGGACTGGATGGGTGATGCTGATGGGAGCAAAAGATTCAGAATTAATGTTGGGAGAATGTTACAAAGAAACGTCTAGTTCAACTCTGACAAAAGAACGTTTTAAAGATTGATGTGAATGTTAAAACAAACTTCATTTGTTTACTTATCAGTCCAAATTCCTTTCAGACTTAAAAATGTAGAAATCTAAGCTGGAGTTTTATCCTGGCAGAGTTCTAACTCTGTCTTTAGATTATAGTTTTCTCTCCATGGTATGAAATGTCCCACTGAAGAATGTCTCATTCTAAGCACCCCACAGCATGAAGATAACCCTTCTAGGTTCATCAAAAGCAAAAGTAAATGTTTTGTTTTTGAAAACAAAAGCATTTGCCTTTCAGCATCATCACAAAAATCACATGTATTTTTTTCCTTTTTTTAGCTATAATGGAAATAAAATGCCAGACATTTAGATAGCCATGAGGTAATCTTTGTAATTCACTTATTTGCTTCTCACTGTGCCTTTGTGTAAGGAGATTAAGTTGGAAATTGTGTTTTAAATGAGCTTATAGTCAGTTGACTCCCAATGTGCTGGAGTGTATAAAGCTAAATAAATAAGGTTTAAAAGTGGATCAGCAAATTTGGACAAATGCTCCAGCTTCTTAATTCTCACAGGTTAGAGCTGTTTAAATGTTCTTAAGAGAAATGAATAATAAAAAAAACACTGCATTGCTCCTCTGTAATATTTCTTCCTCTACTACAGCATAATAAAAGGGATTTAGAGGGTAAAATAAATCCAATAAAATCCACTTAAGAATTGCTCTGTTACACAAACACTATATTCTCCTCAATGGCTTGAACATGTATTGTTGCAGAGCTGCTCATTAGTCAGAAATGCTTCTGACCCTGAGTAAATAATAGAATGGAAGCTGGAGATGGATCTGCCTGGAGGCTTACGGTTTGCCAGTTCTCCAGCGCACAGAAAGTCATGAAGGAAAGTTCATCCTGACTGACTTGATTATTATTTACATTTTCCACTTTAGACATAAAAAGAGAGAGCTGTCACCTGGCAAAAGACAAAGAAGACTGACCGGTACATCAGGCTCTTTTGTTTGCTGCTTTTGACAGGAATCTAGCCATTCACAGTGTCCTTCAACACATCGATAAATATTGTTTCCTTAGACAGCAGACTTGAATAAGAAAATAGAAGATTTGTCAAATCCTCAATTGTGCCTTAAAAGCTTTTTGGTAGCAAATTCAGTTAAATATGAATAGGGGGGCATTAATCAATCACACATTGATTCCTTCAAAGAATTTAGATCTGTAATTGTCTTCATACTGCTGCAACTCAGAGAGGATCTAAAAAAATAAATCCATAAAATCAGACATGATTTTTAATTAATTAGCAGTCCTGAAGGCTGAGTTATAGTCAAAGTTTAGGTGTACCAAGCCAGTGGTACGATGTTTATAGTTGGTGTGTAGGTGGGAGACATATTCTCCTAAAATGAGCCTTCATAGGTTTATATAAATGCCAGTGTAGGGGGACCTGCTCTGCAAGAACACCTTCCAAATTGTCCAGTTTGTGTGAACGTTTACAAAAATACAGAGCTACATGACCAGGTGCCATGACTTTGTCTCTGATATTAGAATGTTTGATGATATGAAACATTTAAGTGTGACAAAAAAGCAAAAACAGAAGAAATTTCTGAGAGGGCAAATACTTTGTAAACCTATCTATAGAAACCAGACTGGACTTGAGCAAAGCCTCGTTATGGCCTCACCTGTCCATCCAGGAGCAGCCCTGCTTGGGACAAAGTCTTCCCATTACCTCACCGTTTTATGGGTGTAGTTTCCAGATGTTAAAGCTGATGATTCCAGAACTCTTCGTGATTTCATGATACATTGTGAAACATAATCATCCTCATTACAAGCCACATATGAAGCTATTTCAGAGGTAGGTACTATTGACACAAGAGTACATGAAATTAGAAAGAAAATTAAAATGATAGATGAATACATTAGACAATAATTAGTCTTAGTTACAGACTACTTAATGAAAAATCCCAGCTAAATAAAACAAAACAGCCTTTTCACTCGTCGACTTTTTGTTCCTTTCAACCTGCAGTTGATTAAAAGAAGCCAGATGGATTCACATGCAGGGCTTTCAGTGGCTCCTACCTGAGACCCAGGAGTGTGCAGTGAATGGACATGAGGTTCTAATGAGGCAGAAAGAGAAAGGATTGGGTTTGTCTGGACTAATTTCATTATGCTCTCCTGTTTCAGTCATTGTAGCGAAGATTTCAGATGGTTTATCATAACTCAATAGCCAGCATAGAAGACTCAGGAAACAGTGGATTCAACATCACTGGGGTGAGTGGAAGTCAGTTAAATGTTTTCTAATTTGGTAAGAAGCTATAAAATATGCTAAATGTCTACATGTCAGAAGACTCTCTGTAACCTTGAGCTTTCCTTATGACTATGATGGAATTCAACATTTGCATTAATGTTTGGTTTATGTAACTTGTTAATCTCTTATGAAGGAATCAATTCAAAAATACCAGACGGAAGAAACTCCTCACACAACAAAAAATGATCACTAACTCATTTATTTACAATTAAGTCTGAGAATTTAACAATATAACCCAACTTTACAGCTGAATTATCCTGTAAATAACTTTATCATATAGCTTATGACATCTAAAATGTATTTTTGATTTGCTAGATGATCGGCTGACTCGGGTCTGATATAACTTCTGGGCTCCTGCAAAACAATGAATTAGAAACCGGTTCTGGTCCGACAGGCAAACTGGCAGGTGGGTTCTATGCAGAACCAGCAGTACCACTTGTTTAAGAACCAAAGGGGCAGCTGTTTAACAGCAGACTGTAAAACAACTTTGCATGTCTTCATTTTGATCATACATAAACCAAGAAAGTTGACTACTCCAGCAGTATTTCTTTAAAAGTTATCCATATATTATTTCAAAGCTGTTAACTCTCCTGTTATGTTCATTTCGGAGGTACATCAATAATGTTTCTGTGTCAGTTTGACTCATGGAGCCTTTAATCATGCAACAGTGTCAGAAACCAAAATAAATTCTCCAAAACATTTTTGTATCTGATTATTAACTCTTATTATTTTTATTAACTCGTACTTATTTGGACATACACATGTCCAAATAAGTACATTTGGACATTTACTCACTTGGACTCCTGAATCATTTGCTTCTCTACGTATTGAAAATTACAATTTTTTATGTTCACTAAAAAAACCTACACACAGAAAAAAAACAGTAGTTATCCTTGAAATTGATCTTTTGTAAAAATATATATATATATATATATATAATATATATATATGTATATATATATATATATATATATATATATTACAGTTTTTAATCTTTTTTTCAAGGGATGATCTTTATAATTGAACTTGAGACAAGTATACTGTTCTGGGTCAAATTGACCCGCTGATTAAAATCAAGACAAATGAGTCATGCAGAGAGTATTTATGTTTTCCCCCACTTCTGCTGAGTGTCCACTCAGTGTGGGTGGAGTTTGCTCACAGGAACAGAAAAGGTTCCTGTCAAAAGGTGCATGAGCAACTCACAGTTTCCTAGTGAAGTAAAAGAATATTGAGAAAGTGTGCTTATGTGTGTGCACATGTGCATGTATGTGTATGGTGTGGTGTTGTGTGTGTGGGAGGTGAAATATGTCTCATAGTTACAAGGAAACAAATTGAATTGGACATTGTTTTACCCTTTTTGACTGAAGGTTCAAATTGACCCAAACAGTATCTCTCTAATATGTAGATGCAGGGAGTTTTCAAATGTGTAAAATGAACCAATTTCAATGTACATACCTAATAAGACAAATAGAAAAAGTTTCATGCAGAAAAAATACTTGTAACTGTTTTGGTGCTCATTTATAATGGAAACCAGCTACTGGTGGACTGAGGTGCTGTATCAACTGATAAATAACTGTGTAGACATGCTGCCCTTGGTGCTGTAGTACTTCTGACAGTCTATGGTGGAAGGCTGATGATGTTTGTAATAGAAAATTTCGGTTTTGGTCTTATTTTATTCTTGAAGGAACTGATGGTACCTTTTACCATTTATTTAGCTGATTATATCTGCTGTATTTTGTATTTCTGCAAGATGTGTTTGTCCATTAAATAAGTTTGCAGATGATGTTTAGATGTTTCCGCAGCAGAAAAGACCTGAAGACATCTTGGGTAAAATGCTTGATCTGGTAATTGTCTTAAAGGACTGATGTGTGGAATGTAGTTTGTACCCTGTTTGGCCTGACACATGAACTGACAAAGTAGTGTTACAGTTCCTCCTAAAATCCTTATCAGCTCTCCATCCTGCCATAAAATCATCTCCTCCAAGAGGTGAGAGATAGTTCATGAGGAGGGGGTCAGAGTGTCTCTATGGCCATCTGACAGTAAAGATAACATCACACTTTGGGAGGGTCTTTGTCTTTCTGTGACTATATAACGATGTGATGTGTGTTGATCAGGGCTCTTCTACTGACTGCGCTCAGTGAGAAGGGTCTTTGAACGCTTTTGCCTTCGAATAAAGAAACTTAAAGACAAAGATTAATCTTTCTCTTATTATTGAAACAGATTCTCATTCCTTGATAATGAAATTTCCATAACATGTTCGAAGACATTATTTTGAAAGTGACAACTCGATGTGAATGGTGGAGCTGGAACAGAGTGTTTACATTTTCTAAAGTTTCATGTTCAGAATATTTTGTTGTTATTATGCATATCTTAGAATCTCATGAATGCCATCCTATTATCTATGTATGATGTTCATGCGTTTGTTGTGTGAGATCACTGCAAAGAGGCAACATTTTTATGTTGTATGTCTCAGTTTTGTCCTGCAGTGGGACTGAACTCCTGAATCATTTGCTTCTCTGCGTAATGAAAATTATTTTTTTTAAAAGAAATGTAGCTTTTTTTAAATAATTCTAGTGTTTCTGCATTAATACAGATTTATATTTTTCTATTCTAAGCACAACACATAAAGCGCAATAATGATCCCAAAGTAGCTGCCAACTGATTTATTGATGAGTTCACTAGTGAGAAGTAAAATTCTGCACAGAGCAGTAAACTGATGTCGTTGGATTAAACTGAGCTCAATTTCATTGTTTCGGTTTGATTTGAATGAGTGATTCTATAAATGCTAAACTGAACATTGTAGGAAATACAGGAATCTCTCTCTCTCTCCTCTCTCTCTCTCTCTCTCTCTCTCCTCCTCTCTCTCTCTCTCTCTCTCTCTCTCTCTTCTCTGCTTCCTTCTCTCAAGGTGCCATTAAAGAAATCCCCAATTACTCCTAATAATGATGTAATCAACCACGGCTGACGTGCCAGCAAGCTTTAATTAAGTTATTAATTAGCTGAATAATGGGGGTTTTATTCACTGGGACATAAGCCACAGTCTCCCATGGCAGGAAAATGTATGTGTGAGTGTGTGTAGGTGAGTACGACAGAACAGGGTGTGTGTGAACAAGACTCAAAGACTGAGTGCAAGAGAGACCTAAAGAATGGTGTGAGGACGATAATGGCTGAAATATAAACAGCATGCATGTTATAATGGGTGTAATTGTGTTCTCATAGTGTCACAAACAGAAGTCATCTAACATATTCCATGTTTTTTTTTTCTTTTTTCCTGGCTGAAATTGGAGCGCAGTAACCCGGTGCTTGGCCTGCTCCTCCCGCTGCTCCAGGCCACGTTAACCTCCTCACATGTTCAGCTCAGTTCAGGCTTTAGAGAGCAGGCTGACAAAGAGACATCCACGCAATACATAATTACCTGAATATGAATAATATGAACTGACCTCTGTGACTCCAAAGGTGTACCACAGGTTGATCCAATTAACTTTAAACTAAGGGCCTCAATTTATCTGCAAATGGCTGTGCATCTCCGGGGGAGCTGATAATGTCAAGCTTCTCCTTCACAAAATGACTCTTTATTCATTTTTTTCGCCGTGGCGAACCCCCGTTAAGTTGCTTTCTGCTCCAGCTAACCCGAGCTAAATTATACCAATTACAATTTTCCGTTACATGCATTCTACAGGATTTTATTCAGGCCATTTCTCCTTCTTTTATTACCATTTGTTTCGTTATTGGAATGCACATATATGACAGATATGGCCTTTCAGAAAGTCAACATTCCTTTGGTGTTTTTTGGTTCCTGAGTTACTGTATGGCTCATAAAATATTTACGATGATCAAGAGATGCTCTATGCCTCCATTTTTGCTTTATCTTTGGGGAGACTAATGACACTAAATGTGTGTGATATGCTGCATATTTTATTGATTGAAAGAGAAGAGTTATATTTGTAACACATAAACTCCAATTCTTTTCATTTCTGAACTTCCAAACCTGAAACGTTGAGCTGAAATTTTTGTCTTTTAATTCCAATAATCTGTAAATATATAATATTTAATGGTTTTTGTGGCAAGGCTGCACAGTGGCGCAGTTGGTAGAGCTGTTGCCTTGCAGCAAGAAGGTTCTGGGTTCGATTCCCGGCCCCGGCTTTCTGCATGGAGTTTGCATGTTCTCCCTGTGCATGGTGGGTTTTCTCCGGGTACTCCGGTTTCCTCCCACAGTCCAAAAACATGACTGTCAGGTTAATTGGTCTGTCTAAATTGCCCCTAGGTGTGGTGCATGGTTGTTTGTCCTGTGTGTGTCTCTGTGTTGCCCTGCGACAGACTGGCGACCTGTCCAGGGCGAACCCCGCCTCTCGCCCGGAACCCCAGCTGGAGATAGGCACCAGCAACCCTCCCGACCCCATTAAGGGACAAGGGTGTAGGAAAATGGATGGATGGATGGGTTTTTGTGGCATTAGATCAGATTTCACATTTACACATATAGTTGAAACCAGAAGTTTACATACACAAACTTCTCTTGTTTTAGGTCTGTTATTAAAATGATTTCTATTTACGAGAGAAACAAGTGAGAGATTTACTTATTGATGTCTTCAAAACAAGAAGTTTAAATACACAGTGATTAGTGTTTTTTAAAACAAAGAGGAAAGTTAATTAAAGACTCACCTGACGATGGACTTTAAGGCCTCACCTGGAACTCACTGCTTTCTGATGGGAAACTCAGCAGAAATCAGGAAGAGAATCATGGAGCTGCTGCAGTCTGGTTCATCCTGGGAACAATTCATCGATGCCTGAAGGCGATGCGTTCATCTGCTCAATTACATGCAATTGCAGACCTGATGGGAATATCCAGCCATCACACTGCTCAGGAACTGCTCCCATAGATGAAGGTATTTTGGTCCAGACTTTCCTTTGGAGTTCTGGTCACTTCTCATTCACCAATCAGAACTTCTTCTGTTCTGTGAAAATATGTTTTCATTGTGTTTTGATATCAGTAATGAAAAAGTCAGACAATTTTACATATAAAAACCTTTTCGACTCAAGCTGAAGTTCCATGCAGCAGTTCCACTTTATTCCCCTTTAATGCTTCTCACACAGTTTATGACATGTGAAACTCCTGCATTTATATGAGACGTGTTCATGATGGGTCCTAAAGGCTGCAGCAGAGCTATTAGGCCATGTGGGCTTTCTCAAAGCTAATATGAAGGCATGGGGAACAGCTTTAATAGAGATCTAGAGATTCTTGTGTCTCTTTTTATCAGCTGTGTGTTTGACCTTGGCGATGTACAGCCTCAGTGCTGCAGTGACCCAAAACTCCAGTTAGGCGATTGTGCATTCAGTGAGCCGCCTTTGCCTGTTTGTTTTTAATAACGCCGGGGCATAAATGGAGGAAAACTAGTGTGAAAGCTCCTCTCATCAGCTCTCTCCTCATCCAGCCCTCTTTGTCTTTGTCATATTCCCTCCTTCCCCCCCTGATCTTTTGTCCTCTCTCACTTCGCCCTTGCATACATTGTCTCAGCTATCAGCCGGTCCAGCAGCGGCTCCTATTCTTCAATAAGTGGAGGTGATCCTGGCCCCGAGAGACCGTGGAAGCCCGGTGAATACAGAAAGGCCTTTTATCTCTTCCTCTCTATATTTTATTCGGTCTCACTTGTGTTTCCATTCCTTCACTGCCCCTTTTTATCTCTCCACCACCCTCTCACGCGCTTTGTTTCTATCTCAGGAGATTGCTCTAAAAGCCAGGTGCATGCAGAGCACTGCGTCGCTCCGGCTGTAGCCGAGCAAGCTAACAGAATTATCAACTTGGCTGCAGACTTGGTTGCCAGCTTGACTCACCTTCAACCCGCTCTGCACACTGTCCAGCGTCTGTCAGCCAGCACTACGCTGGCCTTGGCTGCGGAGCAAAAGGGATGCTGGAAAAAGATAGAAGTTGGAGTTTAAGTCTTTAGTATTTACTCATTCTGTAGAAAACACTTCAAGTTGCCAAGAAGAAGAAAATAGGCAAACTTTATTAGGAAAATATTAGAAATGGGTTAATAAAATGTAAAGGGAATTTTTTTAAAAAAAAAACAAACTGACTTTGCTTTCTTGTTTAATAATATCCTTTTATACCACAGGAGATCCATTAAAGAAAAACAAACAAACCAAAAATCACAGAAACAAAAATGTAATTATTAAAAATATATTCTGATAACAATATGATTATTCATCAGATTTGTGTATCTCTAAAGCCTGTCCTGCACAGGGAAAAGCCTGGAGAGGTTGTCAGTTCAAAACCCAAATCTCACTTCTGCCAGGCTCATGGTCCAGCTGAACATTTCTCTGGACAGACGAAGTAAAGACGGCCGAGAGGCGGAGTCCACCCTGTTCAGGTCTACAGTCCATCACAGCGAAACACACAAACACACAGGATAACCAACCACAGACACCACACACACACACACACACACACACACACACACACACACACACACACACACACACACACACACACACACACACACACACACACGCACAGTAGTTCAGAGCAATGAGGCTTGAGGAGGGAAGCCAGAAGACACAGATGCACAGGAAAAAGAAAGTCCATGCAGAAAGTCCTAAGGCAGGAACTTTGGACTAAGTAAGAGCACCCCCATGATAAACTGAGCAACTCCTCTATTCATCCATGTCATCCACACAGACTTTCACCTTGTCTCTCCATTAGTTACTGAACGGTCAAACACAGCTCTCGTCTTCATACACCCTCCCACATATTTCCCATGTTCACTGCAGCTGCTGCTGCTGTACCTTGACAGGCAGGCAGATATTAATCTGTTTATATTACTCAGCCTAATTATCTGTCAGCTATTGATTTAGGCTGCCAGCATCATCAGTAGGTTTAAGTCTTAAACCAGCCTCATTACCCAAGCTCCCATCAGTTCTAATTGCAGGACAGGAGTTTGTGTACTTCTGCACAGTGCTGCGTTCTGCAGAGAAGCTATGGAACAAATAAGACTATGGAAATGCATCGAGTGGTTTGTGCCATGAAGGGTACTTTTGATATCATATTTATTTTGTATTTCATTTGTCTGTGCAATAAAAACAGTGTTATCTTTTGTCCAATTAAACTTGTTTTTTCTTGGCACAGCAATTCCCAGAGGACTGGATTATGTTGCACAATTACACCATTATTTAAGTAAATCTCATTTTCTTGTTTGCAGGAAATGAGGCTGTATGAAGCTGACCTATTAAAAACTTTAATGCAATTGGTGTTTTTGTCCCCTGGCCGTTGCCATCACTGAATCAATTTCAAACAAAGAATTAACCAAATATATAGCTATATATATTTAAAATATATTAGTTTTTATTATAAGACCTTTATCTTCATCTCATCTCAATTTTTGCTTCATACTTGTGAGTGATAGTTAGAAAAGTTAATCATGTTACATTAAGTTCCTTCTTTTACTCTTTTTTTGTTACATTTTTTAAAATAATCTGATTAAAAGAATCCTCTATAAATTAATACACACATTAATACACACATTTCAAACTTTTAAATCAAACTGTGCAGTAATTTCTCTTTTAAAGTCCAGCCACCTTTCCTTTTCCACCCTATAGATGGCGCACCTTTCCACTGTGCAAGCTGCAGCCTCTCTGACTGGTCTACTGGGTCTGCCTCACTGTGCCATTGACAATAGATTATAGTCAGAGCTACTAGTGTTTGTGTGGATATTTGCCTGCGTGTGTGTGATTGGATGTGAATGGGGAAACACTGATCCGCCAGACTCTGATAGTTTGTTCTGTTGTGCTTTGGTTGGGTTCCACTCACCATCGTCCCCATGCCGCAGGGCAGCGGCTGTTGTTGTGTCGCCCAGAGGGTGTTTGTGTTTGTGGAGTGTGTGTGGCTGGGCAAGGTTCAGACGTGATCCACTGGCCTGCTGGCTTGCTGTTTTGTCCCAAACGAGCCACTGGGAGTTGGATATTGGAGCTGAACATTGTTCTTTTTAGCAGCTAGCTGTTCTTCTTTCCCCCTTCAGTAAATCACATAACATACACTAAAATGCTTAGACTGTATTCACACTGATAAACGTAAAGCTAAATAATAAAGCACAAATTAGAGCGAAACATTTACAAGAGCCTGGTTCATGCTTTGATGAAACCACTTCTGATCTCACCACTACATAAGGAAGGTTTCGGGGTTTTTTTGTTTTGTTTCGTTTTGTTTTTCAGAAAAACCTAATTCCTTTACGACTAGCTTCAGATGTCTTAGCTTGTCCAACACATTCTCAGAAGAAAAGGAAAAACACATCGGAAATACAGTATTTCCAATGAAAAATGTTTCAGTTAGCAGAAACTCACCGAGTTCATTCCTTTTTCTGGTGATAAGTTCAAATGAGGAAAAAATTAATTGGCATGGAGAATGTTCATCAGTCATGAGCCAGATTTGAATATCTTAAAATTGCAACAATCAGGAATGTTGCTGTGATTGTTTAGTAATGCAAAATCACTGTAATGTATTTGCAGAGTAAAGTCAAAAATGAATGGAGAGGCACTGAGTAACACCAGGAGCTGAAGTCTGTCTCCTTCTGGATCATGTCACTGATTTAGACAATAACAGTTAGATTCAGTCTCAGATACAGAAATCAGATGATCAAATGAAAATTTCACTGAAGGTATGTAAGAGAAATGTAAATGAAAAATATGGCAAATATAAATTATGTGGTTTTCTCCTTCAGTTTATTTAGATTAGACAACACAAGACTGTACATAGAAACGGTCAAAATGTTTTGTTTAGGGTCATCAAGTTTGTTGCAGTCCAGTTCATATAAGCTATATGAATGATCCTTCTCATCAAAGGATTCAGATAATTAAATTTAAACATTTAATTATCTTTAAATTTAAAGATAATTTAATTCAGCCTAAGCAGTTAGACAAATTTAGATTTGATGGGATTTAATTGGTTGCTAATTCATTTACTCTAATTTATTATAATAGTATTTTAAAAATGCAAATAAGTTTTAAGTAGGAAGGCCAACAGGCAAAGCAGTGGCTTCAAATCAAGCATGTATTGTGCATGCGCTGCTGCTTTAAGATGAATCCATACTGGGACACAGCCGAATTAATGATTTAATTACCAATTATTCAGCATGTCGTCATGTTAGGAAAGCCTTGGTAATTGGTAAAGGTAAAGGAAAGTCATTCTTTAGATCCAGGTGTGTTGGAGCTGGGATGCATCTAAAAGCTGCAGGACTGTAATATAATAAAACAATTGTAGCTTCTCAAACTCCTTTGGTAGACTGAAATAGTGCCTCATTTTTAATGAGTGAAACAGGTTTGTATTTTGTTTGTTCCCACTGTAAAAGCAGCCCACACATATGCTTTCACTTGGCATTCGCACTATGCATTCAAACCCTGTCAGAGTTCACTTTACCCAGACCTGAGACCTGGATATGCAAATTTTGGGGTTTCCTGTCATTTTGAATGGGTAACTATTTTTTGCATAATTGATGTATTTTCCCTCTTGGCCATTGGAGAACACACTGAAACTTTGATCTTTGTCATTTTAGTTCAAAACAGAGAGGAAAGAAAGCTTTATGTTGTCTTCTTCTTGGGCAGAAAAAAATACTTTGGCTGGAACAATATTACAAAGGACACAGATGAGGGCAAAATATAGGAAAGGTAAGTAAAAAAGTAAAAACATGAAGTAAAAAAAGAGAAAAGTCTCCTACAGGATAGTAGCAAACTCTTTGGTCTTGTTGTAGCTGCTATGTGTCTTTAAGGTTTATCATTGAGAGCAGAGTAACATGAAGATTCTGGTTTCCCCCTGCACACATCCTCACATCTGTCTCTCCCATCACCTCATTTATTTTAAAGACAGATTGCCATTTGTCTGAAAGCTTTTTATGATGGTCTAGACTTGCTATTGGAGCACAGCAGCTCCTGTGAGTGAGAGGTGTGTGTTAAAGAGGAAAAAGAAAGCTGGATTCATGCAGCCACAGCGCACAGGGTCTCTATTCTGCAGGTGTTATTTATGCATCTGCTGCTCTCCATGTCTGATTCATTATCCTGAAAGAGAGACAGCCGAGGTGGAGGGGAGCGCGGGCGGCCCACTGCTGCTGCTCTTCATCCCTGCCTCTCTGTCCCCGTCCTCTTCATCACATGGATCTCCCCTGAGCAGACGCTGTGAGTGCATAGTGCCAGCGCAGCAGGCTTTTATTGTGATTGAGTCTGCTGCTTACTAGGAATGATGCAGGGGAGGCCGTCTCTGTCTTGCAGACAGACGGATAGCTCAATCTCCAGCAGCCCTGTTCTGCATCCAGGGAAGAAGCCGCACATGCACAGAAAAACTGCTGAGTGCACACAGCTGTGGGAGGAAATATGTGGCTCTCGAGAAATTCTAATACCAGCATTAACGACACTTCTGGTCTTTGCTCTGCAGGAAAAGTTCACATATCTTATTTCACTTTTTAAAAATAAAATAAATAAATAAATAAATAAATAAAACAGCTTTATAAACAACTTACAAATTATTGGTCTTGTTTGATTGAAAAAAAATGAAGTTGAAATAGTGAAGCAGTACAAACAAAATTCCATGTAAACCAAAGGATTCAGAAGCTTCTGGAACTTCTTTTATCCAGCTGACTTGAAATAATCATTATTTATAAGACCTGGTCAGTTTCTTATATTTTTGTTTTTGTTTTTTACAATTTTATTTCTGTTTTCAGGTTTTGAAAACATGTACCACCCTCTAATTGGGCCATTCCAGCAACTGGGTACATCATGTTCAGCTTTTGCTGCTGTGTTTAAGATTATTTGTTTGTTTTTTTTTCTCATCAATTTTTATTAAAATTTTAGGTGGCCTAAGATTTGATCCAGAATAGTTTTGCATACAGATGACTTAAGTGCACACAGCCCAGGTGCTGCAAGCATGGATAATGAACCTGACAGACATCTCTAAATGTTTTATGCGTAATGAACACACATCTTTAACACATCTTTACTTTGATTTTTTTTTATAGCTTAATACCAGTGAAAAAGCTAAGCTATATTTTATGCCTTTAAAGAAAACATGGCAACTTTTCCAAAAGAGCCTTTTTCTAACTCTCTTCAAGTTCTTCAAGAGAATAACTTGAAGAACTTGCTAGGATGCTTGAAGACTTTAACCTGTTTATTTTGTTTTCTTTATAATTGTAAAGTGACCAAATCTAGGTGTGTGAAAAATAGGTGTTTTCACACTTGATAGTCCAGTAGACTCAGTTCAATTAGGGACCAAAGTTGCAGCATTTTCAATTTTCAGCTGCTGTGATTTATCTTGGATCTGAGTCAAACCAGCCTGTTCCCCTCCTCACCTGTGGTGGCACTGCACCAGAAATCACTGAAGGAAACAACATGAAAACTTCTGATAAGTCACTGAGCTCAAATTCTTTTTAAACAAAATATAAACAAAAATGCGGTGGTGTTGTATTTTAGCTGTTGAGAAGGACCTTTCTGCAGCAAACAGAAATGGGCGGGGACGGACCACTGGCAGTCTCATACCTTATTTGGAAATGGGACCATTGCACTAGTTACCCAACTAGATCTTGTATACAAGACAATGTTGAGTGTTTTAAGTTTTCATTTCCTTAGCTGGTTTGGTCACATGAACTGCAAAATAAGAGACAAACTTTTAAGAATACTTAGAATGCCAGGTAAAAAAAAACCCTCTGTCTCAACTGTTTGCTGAAAGAACATGGAAGACAGCAAGCAATTTCAGCAGATAGCATCCATCCTCTTTATTCGTCAGTTTGAACCTCTAAGCTGAAGACATTACTATTTTCCTCTGGTGCCTAAGAACATTGATTAAAAGTCATTCATTGACAGTGCAATAATTATTTTTAATCAAACTAAATGATAAAATTTACCTATGGCATGCGAAGTGTTTTACTCAACGCACAAATTGTTGATATTGTGGTTAGCTTCTAGAATTAGCAATCTGGAAGAAACCATGTAAAAACACAGAAAATGTCAATTTTATTTTTAAAACGCTTTAAAAACAGATATTAACTGCACCAACGTGTTGCACAGTATTCATAAAATGCAGACAAATAAAACACAAATTAAACAGAAGGGTTAAGGAAATTAAAATGCCAGGCTTTAAGGAAAAACTAAGGAATAAAAATACATTCTAAGAAGTGATTGAAGTATTCCAGACTGTGGGCAGATCTAATGGTAAAAGGCAAGTTGTTCCACAGATTAGGAGCAGTAACAGTGAATGCTCAGTCACTCCTCAGCTTTTCAATCTGGTTCTAGGAATGTGTAAAATAAGATAAATTTATTGTTTGATCGAAGTGTTCTAGAGATGGAATAGTTACGAAAAAGGTCTTGAAGATAAGCTGAACCTAGTCCATTTAAAGCTTTAAAAAAACAATAAAACAATTTTAAAATCAATCCAACAAGAAACTGGCAGCCAATGCAGAGAAGCCAATACTGGTGTTATGTGCTCTTGTTTCCAGGGTGCAGTTAAAAGTCTCACTGCGGCATTTTGAAAATAGCATATAGTTTTTTTTTCTAACAGTCAAAGAAAAATTGCTAAAGACTGACAAATACAACTACCCACATCAAACACGCAACACAGATTCACATTCTGGTCACTCCTCTGTCCCCAGCTCATGGCCATCTGTTCAGGGTTAGGAGCAGTGTTAAAGACCAAAATGTCCTTGCTGCTTGTGCAATCAGTTCCTTCTAAATCAGACGCTCTTGCAACTCCTTCCTCCCTCTTGGTTTCTTTCCATCCGTTGCATTAATTAAGTCGATTCCTTTCGCTTCTCTAACCTCTTCCTCCTTCTGCTTTTCTCCTTTTCTGTTGTACGTCTCGCTCCCCTCTCTCAGCTCATTTGGGTGTGGGCACACAGAGGTTAAGAAAAGACAGAAAGAGTGATTGAACATTTACAACTATCCAGGAAATCTCATTGCCAAGGCCTCGTCACTGTGACAGCTTTTATTGCTTTCTACCAGGAATCTTTGGATGGGAGGGCTAGCTCTTCATCTCTCCAGACTCGGACATTAGAGCGTCTCTGTCCGTACCTACGACATGTACCTCAACAGTCAAATGTCTTTGGTGAAAGCACTGTGCAAACAGCAGACATCAGGCAGACACATTACTCATACAAAGCTTGTGGATCTGTACAACAAATTGGATGTTGTAGAGATGAAAGAGATGGAAAGCGAGACAGAGCGACTGAAGGCAGGGCCTTGCAGTAAAGCGGGTGCTTACGTCCACATCTTTCACAGCCACCCTCAAGGAATAAAAGGCAGAAGGCAAAAAAGGAGAAGTGAGATGAAATTAAATGAAACCGATGGGAAGAAATAGGAAAGGAGGGGCAGCAAAATGAAAATGTTGGCAGAATAAAGTATGATAGTAGAATCAATCAAGAATTCCTCCTACTGAGCATGTCCTTGGTTTGTGCGTGCAGTATTTCTTGTATGTTCGCTGCATCATGTGCTGTAGTGTTGGACTCTGTACATCCAATAAGGCTGTAATCCAGTGAGATGTAACATCTGCCTGGAAATGAACTCTAGAGGCTGTTAAAGAAGATTAAGCTGGACTGACAGACTTTACCAGCAGCGGACCTCCACTTCACCTGATGATACCCAGGAACCGTTTTAATCTTTACATGACATATAGCAACACTGTTATTTTAAATATTTTTTCTGTTTTTTAAACCATTGGTGCAAAGTTCTGTTTATCATCAGCTCCCAAGTGTTCCAGGAACACCAGATCATTCTTGGAACTTCTTTGAACAAACCCTTTAGAAATGTCGACTGTGGACACTGGCATTAGCGCTAGGGATGTCTGTGCTTCTGCTACATCAGTGGTGCCCAAAGTCGGTCCTCGAGGGCCCGCATATTGCATGTTTTAGTTCTCTCCCTGGTGGTAGTAACAAACTTTTCAGCATGTCAATGTTCTTCTGGATCAAATGAGCCATCATTCGATGAGCCATCATTTGATTCAGGTTTGTTAAACCAGGGAGACAACTAAAACATGCAGGATGCGGGCCCTTGAGGCATCACTGTGCTACATGGTTAGCATTGAGATGCTGTTTTAGGCTTGAATAGCTTCAGAGAACTAGTTCTTGCACAACTTGCAAACTACAATTATTTTTCTACTGTCCCATCAAACTCTGGAAATTTTCAAAATTATCCAGGGGGCGTACAGAGATGAGGGGTTAGGTTTCAGAGGAGGCGAGTTACATTTTGACTTACTGGATAAAATGTTGACCCTAAACTATTAAAAGTTAGGACTGGGACTTTGACAAGTTAATTTTGAGTAACTTATTTCATAAATGTATTTTTTAAAAAAACGTACCTTTGTTGAACATTCTGCTGTTTGGGTCATTATCTATATTATGTCTTCAGTATGACATTTTACCAGTTGTGACAATTCTAAACCCAGTTTATGCAAACCTTTAGTTGTGCTGTAGCATTAATGGCAGTCAAACCATAACCGTGGGGTTATATCTTAGGACTCTAGGCTGGAAGACATAATTAATTTTACAGACTATTGATTATTCTGAGCACACTGTCAATTCTTTATTCTTGTCAAAACAAAATAAATGTGAACTATTAGCTCAAAAATTAGTATAAAAAATTTGTGTTATTCTTTTGAATCCAAATGTGTGCATCATTTTGTTGTGTGAAATGAATGTATTGTCACACCCCTGCAAAACACACAAGCATAATGTCTTGTTCCATCGCAAACAGTGCAAATCATGCAGGTATCCTTAAACCTGTATGTATGGAAGCAGGGAGCAGAAAGTGGTCAGTGCATGCATTAAACATTTTGTTTCTAGATTTCATTACTGCCAAAAGCCCTGTGTAAGCACAGCATGCCAGCAAGGACAGGAGAGAATTTACAAGCTTTGCATACCCAGAGTAGCTTTACTTACTTCACACAGTCTATGCATGGCATTTACAGCACATATTTAATGAAATAAACACCCTATGTTTATAACAAGCACAAAATGTTGTTGCTGTATGCACAGCTATAATGCAGATATTTTTCACTTGAACTCAGGTGTAAAGGACTTGAGATCTGTGGCCTATATATTTAAGTAGAAGATGGTAATTTTACATCTGCAGAGAAGCCAAAAATATTTCTGGTTATGTTCGACCCTGAAGAGTGCCAGGTACTTCTCAGTCTGATACACATTACTGGAATCACATATTATTAGTAGCTCCTCTTTTTGCAGCACTTACATCATTCCCCTGTTGGCCGGTGCATTCGTCCACCCTTTGGCTTGTAGTTCAGAATAGTCAAGTGATTGCTGCTCTGCATGCACTTGCCCTCGACAGACAAGATCATTTGATTGAAGCAGATAAGGGAATCAGCTTGCTTATGGTAGTAACCCTGCATAGGACATGAGGAAAATCAATGTTCCAAGTCAAATTATTCAACACTTGCTAACCAAAAGTAACAGAATTATTAAAATATTCAGCCTGGTAAAAGTTGGAAAAATACTCACTGTCGGCAGCCAAATCTTTTCATCATCTATTTTCATATAGATGATAGTTGCTATTTCACAGGGGAAAAAAAAACAAAACTTTTGTTTTTTTTTCTCATATAGAGCCTTAAATAGGGATAAAAGTAATAAGCATCATTCATCACAATGATGGGCAGAATGAATGGTTGTGAACAGGTTAAGCATCAAGAAACCCTGGGAATATTAGCGTGACTCACTCGAATGAGGTCATGGGAAGAGATAATGTCCTCATCTCAGCTGCCTGAAGGGAGTGTGAAAAAAACTATAGCTTGTTACTTAGTTTTGTTGTAGGGGCAGTTTGGACTAGGGAACTTCTCATAAGACATATCCATACAATGTTTTTCTTCTTACTGGCAGTGCTGTAAAGAAATCATGTGTACATTGAATAGTAAGTGGTCAGCACTTTTATAGAGCTTTATCAAGTCAGAGGACTCCAAATCCTTCACACTACATTGAGTCATTCACACATTCACATCCGAATGGTAGTCAGACAGCTACATTGTAGCCTGTACCCTTGTGCAGGGTGCCATACAATCGGTGCCACTGGGGCTTTGACCTCCATCAGCAGACAAGATGGGAGAAATGTCCTTGAGCGCATGGACACAACGACTTAGTGACTGAGACAGACTGAGTTAGGTGTGAACCCTAGCCTCCTGATCCACTGCCACCAGACAAGTAAATTAGCTATCCTTAGTTTGACTTTTGGACTGTTTCAGGAAGGCCTGGAAGAGAACCTATACATGCACACATTCATGTATTCCTTTCAAAAGAGCTCTGGATCTGACTTTATTTCTTTTCCTATTGTATGTTTTCCGTCTTTATCTGCAGTTCCTCTTGTCATCATGTGCAACCAAAATCTGTAGTGAACATGGAATTGTGCACAGACATCTTGCAGATCTTAGCATGAGCATACAAATGATAGATGGATATTATGGAGGCTTTGTGGTTGTGTGGGGAGAAGCACTGATAGTTGAGGGTTGACATTGATTTCTTCCTTCTCAAACTCCTTTGAAAAGGTCTAAGGGGCTTAGCAAAGAAAAATATGTCCATCAGCAAATTCAACAATGTGCAAAGATGTTATGAAGTAGAGTCATAAAACGGTGAAAATAATTTCCAACTGTGCTTTATATGTACATACTATCATATTACAATCTCCAAAGTCAGATTAAGGCATATGCTGGTGACTTGCATTTTGAACCTTTCAGACAGATTGGGATCTTTGGTTCTGTCATTCTCATCCAGAGAGTCATTTTATTGCTATCCAGCCTTGTGAAAGAAAGACTCTCTTCATGCTGCTGTCTCTGAGGTAAAGGTAATTGGACTTGGCAAGAAATCTGGACACCATGGTGCTCTTGCTCTCTCTTAGTGTTCTCTTCATGTCCCCTAGCCCCAACTGTCTCTTCATGTCCAAAAATATACCCTTACCCCCAGATTTCCTCCGGATATGTCTGGTATTTTCTTGTACTCTCTTCTTCTCTCCCTCTGACCTTTTTTTTGTCTCCCCCCATGAAGTCTATTGCATCAGAAATCAGAAATGTTACAAATTTCACAGCTAAAGCAGAATTGATCTAAGAGTTTCGAATATACTTCTTACATTAAGTGTACCAGTAATAATTCTTTTAAATTAAAAATTATTTCTAAAGTTTATAGCGGTTTCATGGTTTTGTGGACATTGACAACTGATTATGAATGAGACGAAGTTCTTAGACAACTCCAGTGATAAATTTATAGTACTAACTTCAATGTTGGGACAAGGACAAGAGAAATTAAAACACCAAAATGATCTAAAATAGCATAAAAGTAGTAAAACTGAGCCTCCATCATATACATTGAATGATGACTTATGTATTTACAATGAATAATTAATACATTGCTTATTACTGTATGTGTCACCTTTTATGACTCAGTGTCTGGGTGAGCCACTGTGGCTCAGAAGGTAGTCCTACCTTCTGAGGTAGGAAGGTAGGACAAACTCATAGGACAAACTCTTTCCTAGGAACCAGTGGTTCTCACCCCATCGGTTCTCACCCCATCGGTTCTCATCCCGCTCTATTCGCCTCTGCCATTGTGTCCTTGATCAAGACACTTCCCTCACTTTGCCTGCTGCCGGTGGTACCTATTGTACAGCAGCCTCACCTCTGTCACACTGACCCAAGGCAGCTGTGGTTGTACTTTAGTTTACCACCATGGGTGTGTGAATGGTGCATGACTGAGTGTAGTGTAAAGAACTTTGGAGTCCTCTGGACTAGATACCTGGCTATGTCACTGGCTTTATAAACACAATACAGGCCACCAAACAAGTACTGCAGTCCTAACTATATAGGACTACATATAGTCACTGCTATATGGAGTTTGTTCTGTAGTTGAACCAGTAGCTTTAACTTTAAATGTATTGTTTACTGTTTTTGTTGCAACGTTCAGGCATCTATTTAATATTAAAGGGATGAATAATGTAGTTTAGTATCAAAATGCTTTGTATTTCTTATAACTAAACATAATAATCTGGCGAGTGACATCAAAACAAGACTATGAGCTCCAGTAAAAATATGGAACTAATTAGAGTCCACATTTGTCCACATTGTGGACATTGTGGACTAATGTGAGAGTCCATATTTCTCATCCTCTCTCTGTTTTCCAGTGTATTTTGGAGTAATTTTGTCTTAAGGAGCAAAGTGTAAAATGGTCCACAGCAGAACGAGGCAGCGTCTGAATCTCTGCCCAATAACGGGCCCACTAGAGCTCAAAATGGCTGCCAGACAGACAGCTCAGATAACTGACCATCAGCTGGATGTCTGGACGATGAGCTGCTATGTTCCCCAGCCAGACAAACCCTGCCATTCACTGCAAACTAATGGAGTCCTGCATTCACAATGGACTTGTTGGTGAAGAGACCTGTCGGTGATCATGAGGCCTAACTAAGCCATTCTAGTGTTCACTCGAGACACTTCATTATCTCTACTTGGAAGGCTGAAAAGAGAAGAGATGGGCCAGCTTTCTGCGATGCCTCATATAAAACATGTTCTATGTTTCATACAGTTGCTGTGGAGTGATGCTGGGTTATTCAAGCTAAATATTTCCACTATCATTCATGACATCTCCATCAGTCCAGCTGACCATGAGCAAGCCTATGATGGATGTGAACACATGCCACCATATTTATTAACCATAAAGTTTAAATCTTAAATTTGCTGGGGAAAATGGAAGAAACAAATGTTAATGTACTTAAATATGTTTCACAGTGAGTTTGGGCAATTAAATTTTTTAATGAGCGTGGCTTGTTTTTGTCCTATAACTGAGGTGAAGGCTGGTAAAGCATCACTTAAGATTCCTGCATTTAGTTCTTGTCTAGTTCTTCACTATGAGAACTACATATAATTCGCCAGCAAAACTCTGTATTTGCAGAACAATGTGCATAACTTGCAGGGAATTTTAAAATTTGACCTTAGCATTTGACACTTTTATTGCATCAATTGATGGCCAAGCTTTACCTGACTAAAACTGGGAGAGTATCACAAGGAATGGACAGAGGCTGGAGTCAGGAGAGAAAACTGCAGTGGACAATGGTTCAGAGTTCTTTTTTAAAGTTCACTTTGCATTTCATGTGGAAATTGAAATCCCAAGCTCAAGTTCAAATTTATTTTTATAGTACGTTTCAGCAACAAGGCAGTTCAAGGTGCTCTACGTTATAAAAACACAAAAATACAGTCATAGAACACAGTGTCATCAACTGAAGCGTTACATTTTGTCAAGTGCCGTCGTTACATGCAAGATTGTTGATTAATGTTTCATTGATTATGTTTCAAAAGCAAATCTTAACAGGTGGGGTTTAGATTTAGTTTAAATGAACTCAGTGTTTCAGCTGTTTTGCATTTACTGGAAGTTTGTTCCAGATTTGTGGTGCTTAAAAGCTGACTGCTTCTATGTTCTGTTGATGCAGAGCAGAACCAGAAGACCTGAGAGGTCTGGAAGGTTGATCTAACAACAGCAGATCTTTAATGTATTGTGATGCTAAACCATTCAGTGGTTTATAAACTAACAGTATTTTAAAGTCTATTCTCTCAGTGGAAGGACTTTAGAAATGGGATGAGACTGGAGGACGAGTAGAGATGCAGATAATCCACAGGGCTTCAAGTCCATCCAGTGATGGTTCAGGATGCCACACCACATAAAGCATTACAAGTGCTAACAAATTATTGGAGTCTCTTTTTTTTTTTTTTGCTTTATCCAAATGATATAAATTTTAATACTCAGCACTGAAGAAAGTGGTAAAAACCCAATAATTACTTATCTGTCCTGCCGCAAAGCAAGTCTCAAGACATAGACACTGTCAAATTTAAACCCACTGAATGAAACTTTGCAACATTTTACTTTGACAAGAAATATTGTGGCATTTAAATTTCACAATATCTTGTGACATGTGAGTTGTTTCCACCCCACTTCCCTTGTCACTAAAGCAGGCTGGTCGTCAGTTGAGCAGTTTGCTGCATCCACCGGCATCTTCAAGCTCTGAAAACCCTTGGTTTTAAAAGCCTACACACATTTTCAGATCTTCTGCAACCAGTAATGTCAGTCCCTGTTTAAATTGAGAAAAAACATTCCATGTTAAACCTTAAGTGGTTGAGGTCTGAGTTATTGCATCTTGTTGGATATCAGGGGAATTCAGGTTGTAATTATGAGTTTTTAGAACAACAAAAAATAATTTCTATGGAGAACACTAAATCTTAAGGGGGATTAAGTGATGAGAAGGGATGAATTTGAACTTGGAACAATGATGTTCAAAACATTATTCACTCAACTACACAGGACCAAATCACCTTTATTTTCCTAATGCATTCAAACCTTCCAGAAGTGATGAGGTACTTTGAAAAAATGAAACAAACACACAAGTGTGTGAGGTGTAATACTATGCATGAGTTCTGCTTGCTGCCTCTCCATATGTGATAGGAGATTGGGTGTGAAAGTGAGGCGTTTGATTTGACTCCTGATAAATCTTCCTCTGGTGCTGCATCAGAATGTATTATTGAGCCAACAGCCGGGGCCAAATCCATTTTTATCTGAGTGCAATTGATGTCATTCCAACTTCTCACAAAAGTGCCTCCACTGAGGCACCAGACAAGCATTTCCCCTGTTGTATATGCACGTAGAAATCAGTGTGCTTGAGTGTCACTGAATGCATGTGCGTGTGTGGGCATGTGTGTGTGTGTGTGTGTGTGTGTGTGTGTGTGTGTGGTGTGTGTTGTGTGTGTGTGTGTGTGTGTGTGTGTGTTTGGTGTGTGTATGAGGTGAAAGGTGAATTGATTTCCTCAGGATGGCTTCAGGAAGGAATAGGTCTCACGACTGCCCACAGCTGTGGGCAGAGAAATAATTGTGCTGTATGGCAGTGTGCACATACACAGATCCTGTTTTGACAGTCGTTTTTAGCACAGCTTGACCTTAATTTCGTGACCACACCAAGAGAGACAGCGAATCACATATTTGACAAGGTGGCTTGTTCCTGCCAGAGTGTTACACACACCCCACCCGCCAGGCAGAAGCAACCGTCACCTCTGATAACATCACCATGGACTGTGCCGGCGATGAGCAGCCATCCAACATTACGTCATGTTGTAGTGCTTACTGGTGGCAAATGATGGGAATTTATCAATCCGGAAGTCCTCATGCTACATCGCCCGTGTCTGGAACAGTAGGAGCAAGATGAATTTTCAATGACTGGCATGAATATTTCAGCTGCCTTCCATCAGCTATTCTTCTTTTCCTTTTAGTTGTGATTTTGAAGAATTCTGCTGCATGGTTCCTTCTGTACATCTTAAAGCTTCTGGAGGCTTGATTTTTCACTCTCTGAGGATTTGTATGAAATGAATGAATGAAAAAAGGACTTAATTACTTTACTGTCACTACGCTCATGTACAGTAAGATTATAGTTCCAAAGGGAAAGAAACACAATATAAATACAAAATAAACATAAAAATGGTGATATGCACAACACACACACACACACACACACACACACACACACACACACACACGCGCGCACCCCCACGCACACACACACACACATATCCATGCGTACACGCACACATATAACCACCATGAAATCAGTGCATATTAGACTTCAGGATTTCAGGAAGAAACTGTTTTGCAGTCTGTTTGCACCTGTAGCGCCTCCCTGAGGTCAGCAGGTCAAACAGGTTGAAGCCAGGTTGGGTTCTGACCTTGGTGATGGCCTTGGCTCTGCTGCCCACCAGAGAGGAGACGTCAGCCATGGATCCTCTGATCAGCCTTTATGACCCTCCCTGTCTGTAACAGTCCAACTGTCATACCATACTGTGATGCAATATGTTAGCAGGCTCTCGATGGATGAGCAGTAGAAGGTGGGCTGGACTGTAGTCTTGAATGCAGAGGCATTACAGGAGGGGGCTCAGCACACAGCCCAGTCGGGAGCCGATGCTCAATGCACAGGTAGAGATGAGATGACAGCCAAGTCACACAGTCTGCAGTTGTTTGGCGAGGAAGTTCTTTATTCATGGACATGTGAGGGAAAGAAGGCCTCACATGTGACCAGTTTTGAGGTGAGTCTGTCCGGGATTATGGTGTTGAGTGGAGAGGTACAGCAATGGAGTCCTCTGTTGATGTGTTAGCATGATGTATAAACTGGTGAGGGTCATAGTCTTGGGGCAGATGGTCTTTAATGTGCTGCAGAGCTAGTCTCTCAAAGCACTTCATAAATACAGGAGTCAGTGCCATCAGGCGGTAATCGTTCAGGCTGATGATGGGAGACTTTTCAGCACAGGGATTATTATTGTTGATAATTTGTCCTGTTTACACAGAGCAGAGAAGAGGTCTACAATGCTCTGGGTCGGGAAAGTAACGCTTACTTTCTCGACCCTCTATTAGTCAGAGAAGACTTCACAGATTCTTTTGATTCTATTTTTTGTTCTCATCTTACGTTTTCTCATCCCAACTCTAAAGTCATTTTTTCCATGATAAGGTCAACAATATCGTATAATAAATTCTATTCAATGGGAACTCTTTGGTTTTGACTGACACACTTCCCACCCATGAATAGCACCACACAAACATAATTAATTCTTCTATTTGATCATATTAATTGTAATTTTCTTGCCACATTTTTGAAGAACACAATTTGTTAGTTATTTGAAACTGTTTTCCTGCTATGGGTGCATTAGTAACTGGAAACACCTCAACAAAGCACATGCCTGCAAAAAATAGTCAATAACATTTTTATTCATTTATAGTTGAGTAAGACTAAATTTATTGACATGGCACCAATTCCCAACAAATATTTTTTGAGGCACTTTATGAAAGACGTTCATTCAAACTAAATTTCTAAATTCCATGTCAAGTTCATTTTAATTTAATCTTACTTTGTTTGGTAAAAATGTCTAACATCTCAATAAAGCAGCATTTGGCACATGTGAATGTATTTAAATGATTCAACATCAATGTCAAACATGAACACACTAACAAATAATAGAAACGGCATTGGCTACTGATTGTATGTGTGTGAGTGTGTGCGTGTTTGTGGAACTCAACTGGGAATGTTGTGGTCTTAGCTTGAAGTATGAATTGGATGTTATGATGGTGATGTTCACTGAGCTGAAAATTAATATTTGGATGGGTGTAATAGAAAGAAATAACCGGCAGAGTAGTGGTAATACAAAGAAATCCCATGGTTCATATGAGTCCACGCACACACACTAATAGTCATTTTCACAGCAATAAAATTTCAACATGATGAAATTGCTGCTACATCTGCAGCTGTACTAGAGCTCACACAGAGTAAATAGTGTAAAAAAATATAGACACTATTTTTTAACCTGTATATTAGGTTTTCTGTGCAGTGACAGCCACTGCTTCCCTTGTAACCACTTCCACTCTCTGTGTCAACTCACCCGGCAGAATAGCTGTGAGCAGAGTGCATCAACATCCTCAGCTTTTAGCCTCAGACAACCATTTGAGTGGATTTTCAGTCCAGACATGGTGGGCTGTCCATCTAATAGTGCCTCTGCCCTCCCCTATGTGCCACATAAGGACTGAAGTAACATCACAGGTCTGATAAAGCAATAACCTTCCCTGGCCCTGCCCACATGATCCCCAAAACTGGTTCTGCTGCAGACAGTAAAGACATACAACGAAAAAAACAAGGCAGGAAAAGACTCTCCTAAAAATGAAACTATAAACCAGACCAGTGACCTTTAAATAGCTGCTTTGAAGCCTTGTGTGTTTCAAATCTGGGATGCTCTGGACCAGCTTTAAATGAAATATCTCAGGCTGGCATGGAGCTTTAGATCTTGTGGATAAAAACAAGTAACATCTGAAAGAACAGCACAGTTGAAACCAGAAGTTTACACAAACCAAATGAAAAGACACATACAGCTTGTTTTTTCTTACTGTCTGACGTTAGATCAAATCAAGCTCCTCTTGTTTCATGGTCAGTCAGAATTAACAAAATAATTTCTATTTGCTAAATGCCACAATGCTGAGAGAAAAAAAATATGAAGAAGAGATTTACTGTATTTTATAAGTCACACTTTTTTCTATAGTTTTGCCAATGGTATAAATGATTCTTTCCTGTTCATGACACATTTTCTGACAGATGTGTTAATTATTCATTCATACAGATGGACATAAACCAAGGGATAAACATTATTGTTTGCTGTCTTGAGGAAGGCTAATGACAGACTGATATCTAGAAGGCCAGAACTGGAAGAACGACTAGTTCATCTGGGAATAGTGCAAAACCTTTGGGATGGCTGCAATGGTTACAGAAGACAAACAAAGTCTCCTAACCGATTTTTTAAATGTGTCTAAATTATCAGTTCAGACAAGAAAGAAGCAAGGTGAAGGAAAAGCTTACAATTACAGAGGAGATCCATGTGAGAGGCAGACAGGGGACAGTGAGCGAGTCACATAAAACAAGCTTTGGAGGAGAGAACGAGTGGGGAGTGGGAGTGTGTGGATGAGTGGGATTATCCGGAAAGTGACAGATTAGCAGGTCTGAAAGAATTTCCGTCACTGAAGCCAGAGAGGCCAGCATCAGGACGGTAGCTAGCGGATAGCTGGAGGGGTTCCACTACTGGATTCTGCACTCAGATAGCAAAGGGCCTCCACCAGGAAACACCAGGAAGCACTGAGGCCTGCTGGGTAATTTAGACACTCTGCTGCTAGAACAGATGGACTCTCTCTGGCCCCATAGTGTGGCTCTGTACTGCTGGCTCAAAGGAAGAGTCAGGATGAGAGTAGTGCCCAGAACCTACTGTTGGTTTGTTATTACACTGGGTCAGACGAGGCCAACTGTCAGCTTTTTATTTGCAGCTGAAAGATGAAATATGCTGAACCCTTTTTTCTCTAACCAAAAATAAATAAATAAATAAATAAATATATATATATATATATATATATATATATATATATATATATATATATATATATATATATATATATATATATATTAATGTATATATATATATACTAAACCTTTCCTACTTTCCTATTGTAAGATAAATGGTGTGGAAAACAAGACAAACAAGACATATTCTTGAATAACTCGGTGAATTTATTTAACGTAGCACTTCAAATACGAATTAACCGAACGAGCAAAATATTATGCTTTCCATCATCTCCTACCATTTCTCATTTATTCTTGTCAGCACCTCCACATGATGGCATGGAGTCGTATTACACAACACAACATAAGACAATTAGAAATATTTACAATAAATAAAAATAAAGCCTTTCAACAAGTTCAGAAGGGGAAAAGTATTATTGAAATGTTTTATTCTTTTGTGAAAGTTAATGCAACATTTATTCTGTACAAAATTACCCTGCTAAAATCTTTTATGTCTCTGTTTTTTTTTTTCAATTATCAATTCTGTCATTATGGAAGGTCCAAAGACATGACAGAACCCTGCTTTATACTTTCTGGCATATTGATCCTTTAGATTTTTTAATGGTTGCATTGAAATTTAAAGTGTGTTTGAGGTGTTGCTTAAAAATCCAGATCCTCAAACCAGGAGCTTAAACATCATCCTCTGACCTTGAATTAATTGTCTAAAGCCTTTTAAACAAATCTTCTTTCAGCTTTGACTCATAGGTTATGATGACAGAAAAGCAAGCAGAAGACATCGAGGCTGACTCTGCTAAACTAACTGCAGCACTGATGCAGGATGGAAACTTCTGTCATGATAGTATAACGAGATGCCTGTAGGCATGATATGTTTAACGTTGGTGCAAACAAAAAGATGGAATCAGAGTCTTTGGTGTATTTTTACAGATAATTTTCTAGTCACTCCACAATCAAGATAAAACGCGCAGGGGCGATGGAGTGCATGGTGTCTCTGCGGCATAAATAGTCTTATTTTTGGGTTCCCTGTGGTATCTTCACAGAAATACGATGAATAATTCTGAAGTTCATGTTGCAGTCATTGCACCAACAAACGGGACACATGTACACACACAAACACGCACACACAGACAGAAACACACACGTTTGCATGTTCAGAATACATCTCTGCAAGATGCGCATAAAACGCTGTGTATCGGAGCAAGAACTGCACGCTGTAATGGCCGCCCACTGATGTCTGAGGCTGTGAAATTTCACAAGTTGCTCATCAGAATGAAAACTCAGAAGTTATTTGACGTAACTTTTCTTCAAAGGCCCATTTGGTGATGTTTAAGTTTGTAGATGGAGGAGCGGTAGAGTTAGAGAGAGTAAGGGAAGGAGGAGAACCGCAAAGAGAAAAAGACATTTGCTCTGTCACGGCATCTCTGACACTGCGTAAAATCTGTGGGCCGGTGTGATTATTGTTCATGACCAACCGGACTCTTCTCTGTCATAAGGTGTGGTTGGTGGTGGTGAGAATGAACGTGGAGAGCCAGGTTAGGATGAAGATGATGATGAATTTTAATGAAAAAGATCACAGTCCAGAATCAGGCAGCACTGCAGCAACTTAGCACACAGCTAATACCGGTAGCAACTGACATAAAGACTGAAACAAGCAACTAGTGATGGTCCATCTGAATCCAGGTTTTAGTGATGGTCCATCTGAATCCAGGTTTTAGTGATGGTCCATCTGAATCCAGGTTTTAGTGATGGTCCATCTGAATCCAGGTTTTAGTGATGGTCCATCTGAATCCAGGTTTTAGTGATGGTCCATCTGAATCCAGGTTTTAGTGATGGTCCATCTGAATCCAGGTTTTAGTGATGGTCCATCTGAATCCAGGCTTCTAGGCTTGTACCGAGTAAAAAGGGGGCGTGTCCGATGAAGCCCCGCTTCTAGGCTTGTGTTGTCTTGCTGAAAACCACGTGACTGGCAACAAACGAGGCCTCAGGTTCCATGAGTCACGTGACTGCTTCATTTTGCGTGTTGGTTTTCAAAATAAAAGTGCGACGAGCCGCGCTGCATCATGGGTTGTTGTCCTTTTGGTCTCGCATCAGGGGAGAATATTTGTATTCAGTGGCCAAAATAAAATGAACATTGACCGACATATTTGATGTGTATTGTACATACTGATCATACTGTATACTCATCAAAATGTAATGTTTGTTACTGCTTTTCTCAATTGTAGATTATGGTTTTTTTTTATGACTATATTTTTGTGATTTTATTATGTAAATGTCTTTGAACTGCGTTGTTGCTTAAATGTGCTACACAAGTGAATTTGATTAATTGTCTGAAATGGAGCCAGCAAGAGGAAAATCTTTGACATCTGGGAATACTTTGAGATTATTCTCACAATAAAATTCTTCTTAGATAATAATTAACCCTCCACCTCCCAATTTCTCACCTTCTGCAAAGTTCCACTATTATTTGTAGTCTGATTAGCAAAGATATATCAGTCTTTCACAGCAAAAACAGATTTAATGGTGTTGCAGAAATAAAATTCAACATCTAGCCAAATATAAGGTATCAGAGCCAATTATAAATCCAAGAAAAAGTGAACGCCCCAACAGGCACTGGACTCCCAAGACACTAAAACATCAAATGTCTTTATTGTCAAATCAATATGACATAAAAAAAACCTAACACAACCACTGATGTTCAACATAAACCAGGATTAGATTGGCTACAAATCATTTTAATAATTAAAACACATGACAATTAAATATGGTTTTATTGATTCTCCTGTTACTAAATATGAGTTTGATGAAAACTTTGTGACAATATCGCATTTAGTAATTTTTGGAAGTGTGATCCAACTGAGTGACAAGGCTGTTACAGTTTCACCAGCAGATGTCGCTAGTGAGTAATAAATGAAGCATCAAGTAATGAACCTTTTTGCAAAGCAAATGGCTAGAAAGGTTCATTGCTTCATGAAGCTTCATTTGCCCCGTCACTACAAGCAACCTCCGGACTACACAGTTCTACTGAGGAGACTGACTGACAAGAGACGTTAAGACATACGATGTGCAACGAGGATCTGACATGAGACAGAGACAACAGGTGGACTTAAATACACACAGAGGTAATCAAGGGGACGAGACACACCTGGGAACAATCAAGGGCTGACAGGCAACACAGACTCAGGAAAACAGAACTAAAGACAGAATATCCCAAGAAGACTATTCAGAAAACACAGATCGTAACATTCTCAAATCACTAAGGAGAGTATAATGTTGTGAAATCATTCACACTCCTTCAATTCTTTATGCTACTTGTCACATAAATTTCTGTTTTGTGGGAAGAAAAAATAAAACAACAAAAACACTAATTAATATGTAGACATTTCCAATTATAAATTAATTTCAGTTTTAGTTATTAAAACCATAACATAATGATTCAAATTCAGTTTGGTATGGACCCAGTTCAAACAAAGCAGTCTCATTTTAACAATGTAGTTTTAAAGCTTCAATATGTAACTTTTATAATCAATATATTTTTTCGGTACATTTTTTAAAATATGACACTAATGGGTCAAAATATTGATTAATCCATTACATTCTTTAAAATTCTATATAAATTGGGAAATCAGATCTCCTGTCATGCCATGGTGAGCAACATTGAGAGCTATCACAATTTCACAAAACTCATGAATGTCTGAGTCTCTCATGTTGCTATGTGCCCCATGTTTACAACTGAAGGTCAGAGGTGCCATGTCAGATATGCTGAAGTTTTCATTTTCATGTCACTGCCTGTGATGAATGTTGACTGTTGGTTCCTTTCCACCAATGAAATGTAGAGAGCTCATATAATTGTCTTTAGTTGCAGGTTTTATGGTAAAATCCTGGATAGGATAGGATAGGATGCTGGATAGGAGCTTATAAGCTCCTATCCAGCAGTGACATTCCTCAGCATTCCTTTGGGGTTTCGAAAATAGAATAAAGAAAAACTACTTTCATTTTTTCCTCATCTCCATATCTAAAGTCACTACAGCAGACACCAAAGCAGCGATGGCTTTACGGGGATTGTCTTGTTCACCACACAGGCTACCGCTACTGTTTGTCTGAAACTAAAATGGCTGCAGCACATGCACAGTGCACTGTTCTACAGTTAGCATTTTGATATCATTTGCAATCAGGGCCACATAAAGTCACTGCTTCTTTATTCTTGGACAGCATTAAATGCCCCTCCACCGCAATATTTTATATTTTCCTATTTCCTGTGATTTTCACTAATGTTATGTTGCCAGGCCAGTAACATGGATCAATCTTCGATTTGCATTTTACAGCAAAATGCTGGACTGAAGTTGTTCTGATGCAGACTAAAATGCAGCTGTGGTGAGAAAGGTGTCCTACATTGCTCTCATCCAGGAGAAATTGCGCAGGGATGTTCAATATTTCAGCTACTGCATACACACACATACGCACACACTCACACACACCTATCTTTGGGGCCCAGGTGATGTCAGTGCAGGTGTCGTCAGAAAGCTTTAGGCTCACTAAGTGCACTGGAGGATGAAACGATATGGATACAGATCATGCACACATGTGCTCACAAGCTTGCCAGCACACACACTTTGTTGATTTCACTTTGTGTACTTTCAACTAAGTCTGGGGGGAAAAAAAGCACCATGTTGGAAAAAATTTTTCCTAAATGACTGACCACATGAAAAGCTGAGGGAGATTCTGTCTTTAATCTGTTAATAACTTGTCAACTCAACTTGTTTTTCTGAGCATTTATTTATTTATTTAGCAGGGATTAGAAGCAGAAATCAACATCAGTTGCATTAATTTCCTTCCTTGTAGTACTTTTTTGTGTTCTCACTGATTCTCGTGCCCATCTCCCTTTTTCCGCCGCTCCAACTCTCTAAATTAAAGAGGCTTTTAGCTCTCCAAAGAGAGAGCTGTCGGCCCAGCTGTCCACTTCAGCATTAAACAAATTGTCAGAACGCACACCCACATGGAGACATGTGTGCGCGCTCGCAGAGACGTCCCTTCCCTCTCGGCGGCCCAGTTATTTGAGAAGGTCAAGTATGCGTTGTGCCAGCCTCGCATATGCCGGGGGATCCGTAAATTGCAGCGGTCCAGGAGGGAACCTGGTCACCCAATCAGACAATTAACTCGGCTCCATAAAGGCCAACACAATTTCATCTTGCACGCACATTCCCACTTGCACGCGGTCATGCACTTTAGTGTGCACACTACTTGTTCAGACCTTACATTCATTAGATTCATTCCGAAATCTACAGTACAAGCTTGATAGTGATTCTAAGCTTCAGCCTGAGTTTGCACATGGCTTCATAGTGGATGTCCCCCTCTATGAACATTTTATGAAGATTTTAACCATTTTATGAAGATTTTAACCATCACTTGAATTCAGGGGAATTAGAAGAATTTGTAACTAGACCTCATTATTCCATTAGTTAGTACTGGTGCAATACACCAGTATGACCAGCAGTGAAACAAACCCTCAACATGATGCTAACACCTCAGTGCTTGAGAGCCATTTTTTTTCTTGCAAAGGCCAACCTTACCTCCTCCAAACAGTCCACCCATCCATCCATCCATCCATCCATCCATTTTCTTTACACCCTTGTCCCTTAATGGGGTCGGGAGGGTTGCTGGTGCCTATCTCCAGCTAACATTCCGGGCGAGAGGCAGGGTCCTCCAAACAGTCTTTATGCAATTTTGGCTTCACAGCTCAACAGTTTTCTTGTCTTATACAAACATCTTTCTCCACAAGGGATTCAGTTGTCCATGACACCAATGCACCAATCAATTAGATGTTTGTTTCTTGGTCTGCACTGCCTCAGTTGATGTTATAATACTGGCTTCACTGTATAACATCCTCGACTGTGTAGTAGACTATATTATGATAGTAAAAAGCAATGGTGAAAATTCAATTGGAGATGTATACATATTTTTTTTAGTCTGTATGTTATTTAATCTATATATAATGGATAAAATATACAATAAATTGAAAATATTCAAATGTATCATTTAAAACAAAACAATTAAATAATTCATGCTTCTTGCAGACACAAAAGAAAAACCTAAACATAACATTTTTTGATTAATAAAGAAGCACCTAGTCACTTTTTGCATTGGAACTAAAATGTTTCATTTTGATTTCTTACCTGGACATTTTTCTATCAGCACCAAAAATATGATCAACAGAATATCTTAACGTTTTTCAGTTCTTGATCATGTTGCTATTTCCTCTATTATTCTTTAGAAAGTCAATAAATGACAGCATTTGAGCTAGCTTTGTGTGTTGTGAATTGTGAGACTTTAATTGCTGCATCAGACAGGTGCCAACAGAGCGATAGGAGATGAAAGGAAACAAGTCGGAGAAGACGCTTTTCTGGAGTGACATGGCAGGAAGTTGAACAAATCTCCTATTTTGGGAAACGTCTGATTACAGACTTCACTTTAAGTTTGAAAACAACTGTTCGCTTGAATGGCTTTTCAAGGAGGTGAGTAAGAAACAGATGTAGTAAGGATTATGGATAAACAAGTGGAATTAAGGATTACAATAAAAACTCCAGTAGGAAAAAATAGGATATACATCAAGAAAAAGAATCAGGCACATGCGTTGAGTAAAACAAAATAAAATAGGTTTTTTACATTTTAAACATGCTCACTGACAGAAACAAGTATCTAATTGAACTGTCAGAATGAACAGTAGCTTTTGGATGCATGGCAGAGCAGTGTTAGCATGACCATTACTATGCAATTCAACTAGATTCTCATCTCCCGTCAGGGCTCTGTCAGGGATTTCTCCCATTGAGCTGGATTTCCCCAGATGAATTTCATTCTGGTCAATCAGAAAACAGAAGGAATTGCATTGTACATGCATTAGATCGCATCAGCAGTGTTTCACAGGGCTTGATTGGGGATTGGCTTGAGTGTTTTTAAGGGGCTCAGCTCCTGTGTCATTCAGTTGGACAACATGTGGGGGTCTATGCAGTATGGGGCTCTGGGTGCAGATGCTTTGGTTTAAGCATTGGTTTTAGCCCCAGGTCTCAGTGAAACCAACACACCCCCAACCCAGTCTCTTGCTTGATAAGGCTTTCTAGTTTATCCATACTGCAGAGTGCAACCTCTTGTATGTAAAGTCCAGGTGATATTGTCTGACTCTGTATCATCTATGTCTGGTGACCTTCACTCTTCTGAACAACTGTCCAATATCAGCAGTGCTGTAACTCCAAATATGAATGTTGGTCTCTTGCATATTAAATCTTTTGCATGTCCATTGACAGCCCTCACAGGGTCTTAAGTACACTTCCTGGATGCTTCATCTAAACAAAGAGAGGCCAACAAACTAGTTCAGGTAACTAACTGGAGATTTACTGCTGCTTCATATGTTACATCCTTCCCACCTCACACACATACTGAACTTACCCCGCCATCTTGAGTCTCCTATGTAAATTTCCTGTCTGCCATCTCATACATGCCAGCATGCTTCTTGTTGAGAAATGTGTTGAAGGAGTCTTTAGTATTGAATGATAGCTTGCTTTTGCTCCTGGTATTTGTGCCACACCTGTTTTGTGTTGTCTATTTTTGTTGACTGTGAGTTCTGTTCATACTATACTCACCTGGCTGTCATCAGTTATCACTAACCTGACTGTCTGTTTCCATGTGGTCGATAATTTCAGGTGTTTCCTTCATGCTGCTGTTGTTTATTTTTTCTTTATTTAAAACCTCTGTCCTGGTTTCTTGTTTCATTTGTGTCTAACCATGTTATTCTCCTCCTACCTTAATCCTGTTTGTCTAAATTCTGAAATCAATGTCCTTAAAAAAAGAAAATTACAAAAGAAATTAATAAATAGATTGAATAGTTTAAAAGACGACAGTGAAAAAGTCTTCAGCCTTGAGCAGCAGGAAGCATCAGGATGTCCAACCTGCCAATGATAATGACAACTGGCAGCTGAGCCAGACTGTACGACTAACGACACAATACATCATTAAACTCCCTCAGACGCCCCACTGTCATTGGCACAACCTTTTTTGTTGCCTTTCACAAAGTATACTGCTCCAATACATTTCCTGCTATGACAGCTTTACAGATGTGAATTATAACATCTCGTAACACAGAGAAATCGTATATTTAATCATAATGCAGCAATCTGTTTAGAGTCTGCTCTGCATTCTGCTCAGGAATCCTCTGCCTCACATCAAAAAAACGATTTCAGACAGAAAGAATGGACTTGATCTAGGTGCATAATGTTTATCAATTACTGTGGCAGTAATGTGCTGTCATTTAAAGCCATTTTATGAGTAATTAAACAAGACTTTGTCAGAAAGGACAATAATTAGGCTATCTGGACAATCACAAACACAGCTGCATGTTTTGCATGAAGACTAGAGATGGAAAAACAAGTAATGTTTAACAGAAAATGTATTGGTAAGATAAAGATAGAGGTCCTTCAGATATCCTTGACAGATCGACCTGAAAATAAGATATTTCACACAGCAAATATGTTACTTTTGTGCACAAATCAAAACGTGCTGCTTTTATTGAGACATGACCTTTTTTTTTAACATGTTCAGTCAGTAGGCCATGCATCAATTAAAACATAAAGGTGTGGGTTCCTCTGACAAATGTCTCAACCCAAAAAGAAAACAATTCAGAAAAAATCTAATTATTTGGTACAGCTTGTTTCTGAATAAAAGTGTACAGCATGGCGTTTTATCAATGAAACATGACACATCCTCAGTTCTAATCTCCCAAAATGCACCTTTTCACAGCTGTTCTGCTGATATGTTCACATTTTACACTCAAGCGTTTGCGTATTGATGTCAATGTTATTGGTAATGTCCCTAATAAGTATTATTTCTATTATTCTGCATTCCTTAGTGTTGAAATCTCTACAGAATTTCATGTTTTATTGTTTAGCACTAAATAGTGAAGATAGTATTTCATGTATTATGAACGTTATTGCTAAAACTATCTGGCATTCATGAAAACAATGTGAAGAAAATGTATGTTTTTCTTTTTATTTTAATAATGCTTCTGGTAATAAATCTTATACTGTTTATTTGCCATTAATTTATGACAAAATTGTAAGAAAATGCATCGGTGGGTTGAGCAAAAACACGTGCATGAAAACAAATATGTTTAGTAATATGTATCTATTTATGGATACTTATTCTGTCTACATAAATTATTAGAAAAGGAAATGGAATGAACAAATAAACAAAGGGATCCCCAGGCGTCATGCTTTCAGTTATAATGGATCCGTTTTATTGTTTGGTTGCTATGCCAATTGTTGCCAGAAGATTCATTATTAAATATGTATATTCTACAGAAGAACTGTGATTAACCAGACTTTTGACAACAAACAGTTTTTTAGGTAAAATCACATCTTCTCCAGTTTAGTCAGAGATGAACAGGTACAGCACATACTTGCAGTGTGTGCACCTGCTTGTATGAAATATATGCATTATTATTATTATTATTATGTAATTGCAAGGTCTATCCATAAGATTGCATTGGCACTTGCACAATTACAACCTTGCTGCAATGCCCAGAAAGAACATGATTATTTTCTCTAGATGGATTCTCTCACAATGTTTACATTTTTCTTAACTAAAATTCCCACAGGGTGCCTCCAGAGCTACCCAATTAAAACTTTGGAAATTGAGCTACAGGAATCAATTATCTCACTTAATTTGATGAAAATAGATATTAAAATAGTTAAAAAGCTCTTGCACATAATTTTCTCTATTTGTTTCCTTCTTTCTCTCTTTCTTTGTTGCTTTCTTTCTTTCCTTGTTTCTTTGTCATCATTTGTGTCCTTAAAAAGCTGACTTTCAGACAATTCCAAGTGATCAGAGTAGGAGTCCTGGTCTGTTTTGCCCCTAGATGTGTTTGTTTATTATTTGAAACAACAACTAGGAGGAAACGTGTAGAAAGCTGATGTCCTATGTGGGATTATCACAGCTATTATCTGTGTGTGTGGGTCTGATGTGTGTGTGTGTGTGTGTCTGTGTGTGTGTGTGTGTGTGGATGTCCGTGCTGAGGTGCTGACATGCAAGCAGAGCCGGCCACTGCTGTTAATGGACAGCTAATATCATGAGTGAACGGTAAAAGTAGAGGCTGCTTCGTGAGCAGATAGAAAATCAATAGCCTATTAGAGTGTACAGGGCCAGGGGTGGGGGGGTATGAGGGCAGGCGGGGATAGGGGGGTTAGCGGGTTTGGGGTGAGGCAAGACTGCAAGGACCTGGGAGAGTGAAGAGATTTTAACTTTAATCACAAGTACAACTACAGTAATACTGTAGCTACAAGAGTATATGTAGCACAAAGCTACTGTTACATTGCCGTTCATGTCTAAATTACTTGTCATTTTGCTTAAGAGGATTTTGCTAGCTTGGCCATTGCCTTAATGTGCAATTTCACTTGGAAAATATTCTCTGAGCTTTCTCCCATTGACTTGGATTGTCTCCGGTAGATTTTTCTACCAGGCCAATCAGCTAACAAGGAGAACTTGCAGAAGCCTCGTACAAACCTGGTTTTTACTAGGCTAGGAATTTTGGAAAATTTGAATGATTTTTATCTAATATTTAGCTAAATACACCCCTATGTACTAAAGGGGTGTGGATTTATTTAATAATTTATCATTGAAAATGCCTTGTAAAGCTTTTTAATTCATGTGCCATTTTATTTATTTTTTTATCTGTCTTTATGTTCCTGTTCACGCTACTCATCCTCCGAGAAATCTTCAGATATTCCATGATCCCATTGTCTCAATTAAAACCTGGATTAAATTAAATATTTTACCACGTTTTGGATGTACTACCTGTTGTTTTCTGGTGAATCACCAATTTTTAAAAGGTCTGACTTGCCGATTCCAACTTTGACTTGATTTCTTTGTCTGAAAAGTTGCTAAATATAAAGTCAGACTATTGTTAACTGCGTGCAGTTAACGATAGTTTACTGCACGCAGTTAACTATACAGACAGACGCGACCTGTCTGTATGGCGTGTGGAGTTGGGGGGCTGACATTCAAACCTTTGCAGAGGTAATATTAAGGCTGATATTTTTAATGTAATTATCAGCTGATCGTCAATCTCCCAAAATTAAGGAAGTCTGAGTCGATTTAACAGACGGTCAATTTATTGGTGTACCTTTACACCACGTAGTCATGTGATGCTTTAAATTGACATTCCAATCAAATCCAAATTTAGCTGAAGAACCTTTGTGGCACTACAGAGAGCTAGACAGTTAGTATTGTACACACGAGAGCACATCACCATTAAGTGATCTTTCAGTAAACACTCCCAGATTTCCACTACATGCACTTTTGATGTGATAGTAATTTTAATGATTCTGTTCATCGTGGGATTTTTTTGTAAATGACTCTCCGAATGTCTGAGTCAATAAAGTCCGGAGAGCTGAACAGAGTGAGACATTCTGCAACACAGAGAGTGTGGGAGACAGAGAGGAAACGGGAGAGAAGGCTGGAGGGTAGCAGCAATAATGAGAGGAAAGTCCAGCCTGTGTGTGTCCGCCAACCTCAGCAGCCTCTAGCTGACTATTAGTGGCTGCAGCACAACCTCAAGGCTCTGTAATAGTCAATTAAACCTCTTTATCTGGGATGCCTGCATCTCTCTTTCTTCTCGTCCTCCTCCTCCCCTCTGCACTTTATCCTGAATGCTCTTTCTCTTCACTTATCTTTATTCTTCCTCCATATTTGTCATTTTTTCCACTTCCTTCGCCGTTTTCTACCTCCTCCTTGAACTCCAAATAATCTACGTGCACAAAGAAACACCTCCCAGCGGCAGTAACTCGCCGAGTAAACTGTGTTTACACGGAGTGCCTTAACGAGCCGTCTTTGGGTTTGTGTGAATGTCTGTATGCACTATGCCTTTAGTCCAACTAATATCTGAAAAATGTACTGTGTCTGTAGGCATTGCTGTGAATCTTTGTGAAGTCAAGCTGAAGCTAAGTGTCTTGCCTTCAGTGAATGATGGACTTGTTTACTGCACTGCAAAGCTGCAATATGGTGCAAAAATGACTAATTATTTATTAAATAATCAAGCATTAAATGGAGCATTAATTATTTCACTCTTGAAATGCAAACCAACACAGCCTTAGGATAGAATACTTCATCTGACATTTCAGCAAGACTCTCTGTTCACCCTGAATATGAACAGCATCTGATTTGGTAGAATATAACAATGTCTCCTTGCTTAGAACTTCTTAAAATGACATTGTGAAAGAAAATAACTGCATTTCCATAGACTGTATATTTGCTTAAGTTGACATTTAGGCAGTGGTGGGAAGTAATGAAGTACAAGTACTTTGTTGCAGTACTTAAGTACAATTTCCATGTATTTGTACTTTACTTAAGTAGATTTAAAGATGGATACTGTTAAGGAAGAATTAATTGTGTGGTTAAATTTTGAAAAAAAATCTGGCTCTCTTTCTTCCTGATGGATCCCGGGTTCTGTTGACGGTGGCGCGTGTGGGACAAAACACAACAATGTGTGATGACATCACAGAATTGAAGAATTTAATCCAATCAGAACAAAGTGAGAAGATGCAACAGAAAACTGAAGAAAAACAGAGACATTCATTGATTACCTGAGACAGAGAAAATAGCAAAGAGAAATGGCAAAGAACAAAATCTGATCTGTTACTTTGTGCAGAACGTTCTATAGTCTTGTATTTAATTTATTCAAATAAGGTGTTCTTTGCTCATCCAACCAGGACCTGTTTCTGACCCTTTTTTAAAGCTGGAAACTCCCTGCAATTTGTTCACAAGATGAAACACCAGTTGTCTAAATAAAGTGAAAGCAGAGACTCCTGAAGTCCTTCTGCTTCATGGCTTTCACAGATCAGTGTGAAAAGCTGGAACTTCCTACTGATTGTTTCCCAGAGAGACAAAGGGCAGATCAGAGATCTTGGAAAACAATCTGCCTTAACTAGTAAAATAAAGATCAATAAGCCAGAATAAGTTATAAATGTTAAAACTATAATTAGGCTATTTTCAATCAAGTCATGTTAAATTTTAAAACTAGCATGTTTTAAATTAATTTTCTTAACACTATCTGGCCTCCTGCGGCTCTAGCCATCTGGGCAAAGAGAAACAGAGGAAGGTAATTTCACAGGTAGCTGTGAAATTCTAGCACCTCTTCCGCTATGTCAGAAACAAACCTTTAATTCTGTATTTAATTCAAGAAAAAGTTTATATTCCAGGAACCCAATTTTTTCTTCTGCACTCAGCAAAACTCAAAGATTTAGTCTGGCAATAAAACCAAAGAGTAATACATACAATCAACAAAATAGAATGGAGTTAAATTCATTTTTTCTAAACTAATATAATGTTCAATTCTAAGTATAAAAATTAACACAATCATTTTCCAAAATCCCATTGACCATAAGCATGGACAATTTTCTAATACTAAACAACACATTATCATAACACACAATTTCCATTTGATTCTGATATAGTCACAGATAATACAATTTCAAATTCATTCATCATTGACTAAATTAATAATTCTAAAACTAAATAATACAATTTCTAATCAGAGCATGGTTTTAATAACTAAGAATTGAAGGTTACAAATTGAAGGTTAGTGGTTCAAAATATTTTGTGTTATATTCACTTTTTTTACACCATCTCAGATGTTAGTTTTTCAAGACTTCTCATCCTGCTTGCGTGAACCGAAAAAAGTTTCCTTTCCCAGAGTGATTCAAATGATAGTGTCCTCCGCCTTCCTGCATATGTTAATTTTATGACCTCCTGTCTTGTCTGATAACCCCACAGGGGTCCCAGCAGAAGTTCTCCTGCAGATATCTATTTTTTCTATCCGTTATTTCAATACTTACCCAGCAATAGTTTAGTTTCAAATCACTATGAGTAACCTTTTCAAAATTAAGACATTTTTTCAAAAAAGATTAAACTGTATTAAACACTAAAAATAATAATTTTTCCTCAACATTACTTTCTACTTTTACTTCACTACATTTTACAGTAAGTATCTGTACTTTCTACTTCACTACATGTCTACTAAATTGTCGTGTTCCTCGTTACATCCAAGTCGCTCGTAAAATCAAAGCAATAACGTGACTTATGTGTCTGTTGTCACCCATCGCCTCCCCCATTACTCGCACGCGGAGCTTCAGACATGCGCAGTGGTTTCCTCTGAGTGGGAGAAAATGTCTGTCTAATCGTCAGTAATATAATGGCGCTGCATAAGTCATAAGCTATGACGACATGTAAAATCAGGAGCGCTTTGCTTTCTCAGACAGTGGGGACTTCGTCCAACGTTTTAGCGTCACTTGGAAAGAAAACTTAAAGAAAGGTAAGCTCTGTGGACGTAATGCCAGCAAAGCTGTACAGAGACACTTGTTGCATCTGCGATGATAAAAAGTTGTCACTCATGCACTGAATTATTGTGTGGAGGTGTTGACTGAGATGTCGCAAATATGGGACAACGCTGTGACCAAAATGCAATGTAATATATGTAGTATAATATCTCATTTAGGAACAATCCGATTCTTCTGGACGGCTCTTTACTGATTAAATTTATTTCAGCTCTAAGTATTTGATATCTATGGGAATGTGGATCTTTCAAATCAATTTGAGAAGCAATTTTGATAGGTAAACTTATTTTTTTGTCACGTAGCACGGGGTGCTGGTCTTGACTTGGTGTTGGTTAGGTGGTCTCACTCTGCTACGTGGCTCCTCGATTGTCCCCCGCCCACCTTTCTGTTGGATTTCTTTAAAAATAAATACCATTAGTGGCAAAAAAGTGAAGTTCATGCTATTTTTTTTCTAAAAAAAGTTTTGGTGCTAGGTTGAGGTGGTTTTTGGCTGCATTGAAATTGGTTTATTTTGAAAAACTTCAATGGAAATACTTTGTTTGCATCAACAGCTGGATGGTGCCACTGGCACAAACCAAGAAGAAAACGCTGGGCTGTTTTTAATATTTTTAACGACTTATTGCATGAATAAACATATTCACATGTGATTTTTAATTGTATTTGTTAATTAACGGAAACACCTCAATTGGAAAACTGTTTTTTCAACACTAGTGCAATACTGACAAAGTTTTGCACACATTTGTAATGGAAACGCAAATAATGAAGATCATGGCTAAGAGAAGTATCAGTTCTTACCAGAATCATCTTAATATTCAAAGCAGTTGTCTAAACATTACACCCACCTTACATTCTGACTAATCTAGGATTCTCAGATTCCAGTAACCAAGGATCAGTGTCCTGCAAATTTAGCCCCCTCTCCATTGTCAGATCTCACTCTGACCTGATAATGGTTTTGTTCTAGTCAAGTTGGATGTGTCTCCAGTGGCAGCGTGTTCCTCACTATGTGGGTGTGAATACTTGGACAGGAACATGGCTGTGATTATGTCATTTTGCATGTCTAAATTTAAGCAGCCATTTCTCCAAAATATTTGTTGGGCAGTTTGCTCCGTTCGGTTGGAGCTGTATTTGCTCTTCTACTACACTTGATAAAAAAGTTTGGGACCTAAAGATTTGACCATGTAATTACCAATTTGCAGTTTGCTAACTATGACAGTTCAAACAATGGATGAAATGTTGTTGATGTAAATTTTGAGCACTAACCAGAGATGAGAATCAAGTAGAAGGCAAAAGTCCAGCTCGGATACACCTGGGTTGCATTCTTTCCCAGAGCTAATTTTCTTCTCACAGTCCAGAATCCATGCATGTTTAGTTACCTGTTGAATTCAAATTGCCACTTATTGTAAGTAAATATGTGAAGACATTATTGTCTCTGAGATGGCCCACTTGATGGACTGGAGATCTGCAGCATGTACCCCACAGCACACCCACTCTCTGCTGGGTGAGGGTCCAGTCACACCAAAAAAAGGGTATCTGACGAATAATTATATATGTGTGTTATTGTTGGGAGCAGTGGCGCAAAAGTGGGTATGCAGTGTATGCAAGGCATAGGGGCGCAGCACCAGAGGGGGCGCCAAAACCCCGTCTGGAGGGGGCGACGCCCGATGATGTTTTCCCAAACAGTTCAGCGCCTTTCGCTCCTTCACCTCCCGCACATAACGAGGTAAATGTAGCGAGTTTTACCCTTCATGTATTGTCGCCTGGGGGTTGAAAGGGGGCGGGGGGGTCGCTCCTTCACCCTGACGTTCCTTCCCTCAGGGGCGGAGGGGGGGGGGGGGGGCGCCGATTTATGTTTTCGCATCCACCTGAATAATATGTAGTTGCGCCACTGGTTGGGAGTCAAATTAAATGTTGAGTTGGTCTTCAAGTGAATAGACGTGCTAATTATGCATTTTTATGTATTTATTTTTGTTTCCTCATGATCTCCTTGAATAATCTTCAGATTTTGCATGGAAGTAACTGAACTTTCTACATTAGTAGGGAATTGAAATCGCCAGAGACACAAAGGGAGTCTATACATCAATTATTAATTTACTGAAATCATTAAGTTTGAAAAAAAAAAAAACATATTCTCGAGTAAGAGTGATGAGTCTCAGCATATGAAAAATACATTTTCAATGCCACTAAGTGGGTGTTTTTCAAACTCCAGCCCTTTGTATGACATCCGCAACCCAAACATCACCTCAAAGTGATGGCAAGAAAAAAATATTATAATGAACACAAATGAGCCTCTAAAGAGTTCATATTCAGCGATCATCAAATGTGGTGTAAATAAACAGACGCTCGATATCAGAGCCGCTGTGGCCTCGTTAAGTAAAATCATCAATGTCATATGGAGACAGTGAGGAAAGAGAGAAAAGGCAGCAGCTGCAGACAAGCTGAATCATCTGCTTAGTGTGTGTGAGTTACCCATACTTCACTATATTTATTTACATATTTTAGTCTGTTCTGTGGCACAGCTTGTCTGTAGATGGATCCATAAATACATGAACCATCACACATTCATAAAAAACGTTTGTTTTGTAACTGTTACACCAGACATGTGTAATGTATGGCACTATTTTAAATTTCTATGAAATATTTGCATTAGTTTTACAAAAATATTTATCAAATTATGTGAATGAAGCAAGAGAAGCCCAAACTTAGGAGATTAATTTTTTTCTAAAAACTGTTTTTGCTGATTCATACAGCCGTCTAACCCAGTAACAGCCCATGAACAGATCATTGTCACATCTTTAGCTTGTCCAAGCCAAACCAAAGTCACGGAGTGGTTGTTAGACCTGGAAAAAAAGAAATGGATCAATATCCATCATGTTTTCTGGATCAAGATCTGGACTGACTGCAAACTGCAGACAGTAAGTATGTAGCCAGGAATCAAGACACAAACTGCTTGCAGATTGGATGTGGACAGCATTAACCATTTGAGGTCCACTGTTAATCTCTGACCTGTTCTGGCTTGTTTTTTGGTCTCTTGCAAAGAAAAACTGAAGTCAGCTTGAAGACAGTTGTATTCAAAGTGGAATGAAATAAAGTGGAATGTATGAAAAACAAAGTCGAAGGAGGACAACAAAGAGACAAAGTGTGTTTCAGTAGATTTGATGTTAGTGATCTGGAAAGACTTCCACATGGCAACTTTTAACCAGCGGCCAGACATCTGTGTATGCGAGTCTAAGTCATGTATGTCCTTGTCTATGTCTATGATCATAGTATGAGTAGTCACTGACCTGGAGGGCTATTCACCACTATGTGAGAATATCTCCCACCATTGTTTCATTTAAGCTCTAACGCAGCTTCTTACTGGTGTAAAGGCTGAATGAACAATAGTACTGAACCAACAAATGAGAGCCATATAGGAAGTAACCATAGCAACAGAAACCTCACCCTTCCTCACACAAAACATGATAATTCTGCTAATACCTGGACATGATAATATGTGTTTAGATGAGTTACCCAATGGTCCAAGCCTGGAACCAATGGGTACATGACATGACACACACCTACACACTCAAATGCATGCACACACACCATGTCCTGTTGTCTCAAACTTTACTGCTGGTAAAGTTTCTAACACATGCGGTTTGGCTGTTAATGCGACTTCACTCTATAACTAACATTCCTATGTATTTTCTTTCTAAATATATATTAAAGAGATTAGTTGAACATGTTGGCCTTAAACTGTTGTAATTTTCCTACCGTTTAATCCAAAATTTTTTCCTGCAAAATAAGGGCATGCATTTCAATCCTTGGACCTCCCTAACATATGATATTTATGAATTATTACATTCTATGTTGATTATGTTAGTGAAATTTTAGGTTTTAAACTCGGCAACAATTGTTGCCGGTGGGAAACAGCATAGTCTACATTACACAAATACGGCCTATTTATACATATACAAAAATAAGAAAAATCATGACATGCATAGCCTATTATAACAAAGAATGGTTACAAACGTGTTCAGAAATATTTTAGATACATAAAGATTCAATGCCACATCCAACAGATGTCGTTGTCTTAATGTGCCAAGCAAGCTTTGACCTCATTTAGTTATTTCATCAAAGAGGCAAAATCAGATAAAAATGTTCGTATGAACAAATCTGCATCTAAGAGGACATTGTCCTTGTTCCACCGGAAAAGCACAAGACCTCTGCCTTGTTCTAAACTAGTTTCAGACATGGCCTTCATCTTGTAGTCGTCATTCAGTGCACAGACCACACTTTGTGTAAAAAATTGCCTTTTTTGTGGGGGCTTGGGGGGGTTTCAACTGTGGGATGTAGAAGACATCATTTTGAGGTTCCTTCAGGTCTAGAAGATTTAAAATATATGACAGTTTTAAGCTGTATGGAAACAGCAAGGCATATAGAATAAACTGCAAACCATTCACAGACAGCATCCGTCTATGCTGACGGACGCTGTCTGTCAGCATTGACGGACAGCATCCGTCTATGTATGTATTATGCTACATAGATAGAGTATATATGTAGCATAGTACACACTTAGTCCATGTATTATCCTAGTCGCAGCAATTGTTGCCATACTTACATTCACTCTTATTATGATTAAAATATGAATGAAAGGATACAATTTTCTTTACATATCAGTAGAAGACACTTGAAAGAACATATGTTCAAAATATTTTATTTATATTTGTTTATTTAAATATTTTACTGACTTCCTCTTGTACAGGTTTGTGACAGACGTTTACCTCCAGTGTCACAGGCAGGAAGTAAAAGAGGTCTGGTCATGTGACCTTTCACACTAGCTACATGAAATTGATATTGCTTAGAGTAGACACTATTATTTGATTTTAAAACTTCAATTAGCTGCCAAAAGTCAAAACAATTCTTCTAGAGCTTTGAGAAGTTAGTAAAAATGTCTGGCAACAATTGCCAGTGGGATTAAATGGGTTAACTAAAAAAGTGCTGTTTGTGAGACACCAAAACTCAAAATTACTTAAAAAATGTACAATATTTGTAATATTTTTCACCCATGGAGGTCACTATTTTTTCACCAATGGGGTTGATGATGTATTCTGTAATGGAAAATACAGAGTAAACACAGGAAGGCTAACTTTATCCGAGTAGTTGTTTATCATTAGTTGTTTATCATGTCACTATTGGCTGTAATAAAAAAAATGAGATGAATTTACCACATGAAAGAAAAAAGAGCTCAGCGGCAGACAATGGAGTGAAAAACAACTTCCAAATGACTTAATCCCCCTTTGACATTTCTTTCTTTGAGTCATTTGTATCAGCAGAACTAACGAAGGCTCTAACAGGTGATCTTTACCTCAATGAGGTAAAAATAAATGCCATGCTGAGAAAGACAGAGCTGGATGCTCTATGAAATGCTAACTATTACCTCCACTACTACATCGACCGGACCAAGGCCAACCTAAACAGCTGTTACTGGACCAACACCAGACTTTATTCAGCACAGCTCTCAGATGCTGAGAGAAATATCAAAGGCAAGCAGTGCTAGCAGAGCTATTAATACAGGAAATACTAATGGAGCTAGAACACCGACACTGAATGCAAAACCACTACAACACTGGACAAAGTTCAGACCCTTAACAGCTTTTGTCGAACCGGACACATTGTTTCATTTACGAAGCTGAAGGCAGCAGCAGCTGCAGCATCAAACATAGCTTATATGGTCAGCTATGTCCTCTTCTTCTGTTTGGCCCTCCTCATCATCATTACCTCTTTATTTCGGATTTATACTTTCCGATCGATTTCAACGAGCTCCAGTTCAAATTGGAAAGGCTTACCGTAATAATGTTACTCATACTGTTTTGGCTGGAGGGAGTCAGGCAGTTGAACCAATTTGACATCATTTATCTAGAATGCATTGCAGCGTGAACAACATGGCAACTTTCCTGTGACAATTTTTAATTGAAATTTATAAAAACTAAATAACCCATAGTATTATTATTGTATTGTTTTTACATCTAAAATAAATATTTCTCAAATAAAGTTGATTGTTACAACTAATTGTGGGTCCCTTTAAATATTTATTATTTGTAATTCTGTACTTGGTTTTAAGATTTGTTGCAGACCTGGGATGTATAAAACCAATATCCTTTCAGTCTATGGAATGGCAGACAAACATTGTGCGGTGGTGGCCTTCAGGTAATTGCGTCAAACTCTCCACTACTATAAACTTCTTGTTGCTCACTTCCTTTCTAAATGTTCTAATTGTTGGTTTGATTATGTTGTTTGTAAAGCTTACTTTAATTTTGCTACAATAAAGAAACCAACAGTGTCAGCTGTTAGCGAAGACATTTAAATGCAAATTCTTGCAAATTGTATTTGCATACTCTCACAGGGCACATTAGCATACGCTCAAGTCGGACTCCACTGGACTTATTACCTTTCTCATCAGCTGCAAGAAAAATGGGAAGGGGACAAAGAGCAGCAGTGAGGAGTTGTTGCTTCTGTAAATTACTTGCTGTGGGTCTGTCACTGTATTATTCAATCAGCTATTAGTAATGTGGATTTGTGGTGTGTGTACGTGTGTGTGTGTGGTGGAAATTATTGGGAGCTGTCTAGCAGACAGTAGATGAAAGCAACTGGTGCAGTGACTACAGGATATCAAAAATGAAGGTGTTCTCTGATAAAAGCCGAGCCGAGAAGGAATATGGATCCAAAGCAGTCATTAGCGGCGGGTGATGCTTGTCCATTTCTGTAAATTCAACTCACATGCACATTCCCAGCACCGCTCTGTTTAAGCTTTCACTAATTATACATCTGTCCTGAGACACTGACACGTCCTCTCTAATGACCTAGTTAAGATGAAGTCAGCCTGATGAACCACTGCAAACTCAGAACTCCTTTACAGTGTGGAATAATCTAATTGTGTAAGTAATCCTTTATTTAGTTTATGATGGTCTTAACATAAAAATGTGTTTATATTACACCTGATGAATGCACAGATAGATGGACCCAGATTGAAACAGTCATTAAACCCTCCCTCCATATAGAACCTTTAGAAAAATGATTTTTGTTCTACGTAATTGCATTCAGGCGTATAATGTGTGCGTATATGGTAGGAATAAATTATAGAGTAGACTTTTATCAATGCCTCTTTGTCGCGCTGTCTCTCCCTCCCTGGCTTTGTGGATTATACATGTGGTGGTGATGAAAGCCTCCATCGGACTTGATTTTTCTCAAGCAGCATCATTTTTAGATGAGCCCATCCTCCTTTTAGCTGGGAGCTTTTTCTTGTCTGTTCACACCAATGCAACTTTCTTGCATGCGTCTGGGTCTATATCTGGTTATCTTTTTGCGCTGTCCGCGAGCTGATGGCTCACGACATCTGCACTCACATCACCTTGGCCCTCAAGAGGGATGTGCGTTTGCATGTGTGTGCATGTGTGTGTGTGTGTGTGTGTGTGTGTGTGTGTGTGTGTGTGTGTGTGTGTGTGTGTGTGCAGTGAGTGCAGGACTGTGTTTGCAAGAGGGAGTGAGTGCGCATGTTGAAATATTGATCTTCACTCCTCAGTTTCCTCTCTTATGAAAACTGCTTTTTGATGTGCGATATCTTATTTTGGGACTTTAATTTGTTTGGCTGAAACTGCTTTTGCTTCCTAAGCTGAAAAACTATTTTTATCAAGCCATACAAATGCTGGATCTAAAACATGCTCTGCTTGACTATAAGCATCAAGAAATTAGGTACATTTTGTGGAAAATCTAATGCTATCACCTCAATACGTTTGTCAATGTTGATGAAATACTGAAATAGGATCTTGTGCATTATCTTTGCCATTACAAATGTGCCAAAACCTTTGTCAATATGCTGCTAGCCTTGAAGAAACATAATTTTGCCTTTGCAGTGTTTCCATTAAATAAGAAGTAAATAAGCTATAATAAATATAGTAAATTATTGAAAATCATGGCATCAATGGATGTAAACAGTTACATGAGATTAATTCATATTTCAGCCATGGTGCTAGAGCTCATCATCTATCAGCCAATCGGAGGAGATGACGACTTGTTATTTAGACGTTGGAGCAACAAACCCCGCCTACTTGGGAGCAGCCCTGGTAGTCTATGAGTACCGTATTTTCCGCACAATAAGGCGCACCTATAAATCTTCAATTTCCTCAAAAGCTGACAGTGCGCCTTATAATCCGGTGCGCCTTATATATGGACCAATATTGAGCCACAACAGCAACTACGGTAAGCAGTCGCCAACTTCATTTTCACCCATAGAAGAAGAAGCGCGCGGTACATGCTGGGATATTTGTCAGAGCGCTGGTTTGTTAATAAAGTTTGACTGACCTATCTACCCACCGACCGTCTAGAATCAGGTCCTTCTCGGTCATTTAGCACCACGTTCTCCACGAACATGCTGTGCGCGAACAGTGAAGGGTGACCATCGTCCGGCCACGCCCCAGCCCAGTTGCGGAAGGCTCTCCTCACTGACCGGAGTCAGACTGTTTTGTTGACATTCTTTATGTCACCAAAGTGGCTTTAGACATTCATCCTTTAGTGCAACTTTAGTGGATGCATAGTGTAACTCCAGCCTCTATTGTATCGTCTATTCTATGTGTCTTATAATCCGGTGCGCCTTAGATATGAAAAAAAGTTTTAAAATAGGCCATTGACTGAAGGTGCGCCTTATAATCCGGTACGCTTTATTGTACGATACTTTATATAAACAACCATTTATTTGCCGTGACATGAGCTCAAAGTGCCGCATATATAGCTAACTTTCCAATGACTTTGTTTCAAAATAATAATGGATAAATGGCTTAAGACCGGGTCACTGAAAAGAAAGCCTGGAGATACTGGTGGAAAGTTTCTCAAGTTGAGTTGCAGAACTTTGGTTTTTGGGCTCTATTACAATACATAGTATGCCACAGGTAGTGATGGGATAGTTACTTTGAAACAGTAACTGTAATCAGATTACTGATAACTCCTTGACAAAGTAATTTAGTTAGATTACTGACTACTTGATTTGCAAAGTAACTAAGTTACATTAAAAGTAACTTTTTTTGTTACTTTCAGCAGCTGCTGACAACAATGTTCTGCCGCCTGTGAAAATTACATTGAGCTTTGCCAATACTTAATTGCAGGTTATTTTATAATAAAACATCAACAATGTGTCTCCACTTATAAGGTTGAACTGAAGGGGAGATTGTTTAATGGTTACAACAGTACAAAAAAAAGTTTGTAATTTGTTTGTTCCACTATTGTCTGGAAAACTCAAAGAAGGGTTTTAAAGGCCCCATCCCCCAGCCCCAGCCCCCAGGTTCTGCGTTACCGCCCTGTATTTGTCGTCAGACTGCAGCGCACAGAGTCTGGCTGCCGCTCCACAACTCAGATATCCTTCTGAACAGATTTGTGACACTTATCTTATTATTAATTATTATAATGGCGTTTAGTTCCACAACTTTACAGACACATCCATTCGTGACTGTTTTATTGTGCTGTTCATGTTAGTCTTGATGTTTACAGTTTTCTGGAGCGCAACGCAAAGCTCGACGTAATTCAGAGATAATATATTAACTTGACATTAACAAAGCGGGACGAATCATCAGGAAAATGATGGAGAGGGAGAGTCTGACTAAAACAACCTGGATGACAGACAAATTCTTATTATTCTTAAATAATTTCCAAGCCCAAATGAGTAACTTCACTTTCTAAAATGAGCCCCAAAGCGCAACTCATTAAATTTGCAGGCGATTTTAGAAACGTAACAAATCCAAGGCATCTCTCTAGTGCTATCATGTTCATTTCCTCTTAGTGGCCACCACATGTCAGTAATCGCTCGGTACATCCTGTCCCTTTAAACCAAAAGTACTTTCTGGCTCAATTGTTGGGCAACTTACAACTCCTTTCATATGAGTTGTAAAATTAAACTGACATCATAAACAATCAGACCTGGGTATGGCAGCTCAGTTATAAGCCATAGTGTTATTGGACTTTACACCAGAGGTTTCAGGGGAACTTCTTGTTTTTGTGATGACAGATCCTCTCTGTTTGGGTGGCAGAACTCAGGACTCCCACCAAACCAGACATCCTACAGTAGATAGTTGAGAATACGCACATTCAGGTTTATGTCACCACACTTCTACCTTTTGTTTCATCAGATGGTTACATTAGAACCAAGCATCACTTGAACAAAGACCATAAGTCCCTGTGTTGGCTTTTACATTTCTCTATTTTCGTTCAAGCAGAAAGCAAACTTCCTACACCTCCAGGCGCTCTCACCACATCCACCCACGCGGTACAAGCTCTCACACCATTGCCTGGAGTGTGCAGGGGAGCAGGCAGGAATGTCACAGTTATTACAAATCCTGGTGTCTTTGTTTCACAACAGCAGCCTTGACACTTTTCACTGGTTGTCAATTCACCAAACCAGGAAAGTTTCAAACCCACCACAGCTTTTCTTCTGTGTTGAGTCAATATTTCAATGTTTCAAAGTAAATGTTAGTTCTAGTAACATTTAGTCATGTTTTTTTTTGTTTGTTTTGTTTTTTATCACATCATCATTAAACATAACTTCTCTCATCCCATGATGCTTCCTGCCACAGACTAAACACACAATGGGGGCGGAGTCAGTTGGCTGAGCTAACTACCTTCTTTACAATGAAAACATCCATTGTCCCATTCTGCAAATATTTTTCATGAGCTTTTAGAGTTTTTACAGTCTTTGTTTAATTAGTTCAAAGCCAGAATGTCTAATGATTGAGTACTTAAAATATATTTAAACTAGACTAAATTTGTGTTATTTGTAGTTGTTTGACTCAATTTTTATAAATTAATTGCAGAATCTGTAATTCATTTACAAAGTTAATATATATTTTTAACAAAACTATCTTTTGAGAAAATAAACATTTTAATTCAAAAATAATTTTTCCTACTCAACAAGAGCTCAACAAGGACATTTATTATTTTTAATGTGTTATTTATTCAATTCAAGTCAAATGTATTCAATCAAGAACATCACATTAAAAATGTTACATGTTGAAAACAGAGCAACTGTTGTTTTTTTATGTAAGTTTTCTAGTTCTTCTAATTTTCAAACACAGTCCTTGGTTGAAACTTTATTGGTTTAGGTTATTCAACCATCAGATTGGTACAAAGTGCCCTACTACCATTCAGTGTTCAATGTTTTATGAACACTGAACATTCATGAAACTTTCTTTATGAATGTGGACTGTATCATTATGGACGTATCTGCTGCTGCTACACATTTAGCATTGAGATGCTTGGGTTTGGATAGCTTCACTGATAGGCTAACTCCTTCATGCACAACTTTCTTTTTTAGCATCCATATTCTTTGATGAAGCAAAAATTAACCCCAAGTGGGCCAAGAGACACAACTTAGTCATCCTGTTTGCAAATTTTGCTTGTGCGTCACAATTGCAGGCATACTAGAGACACGTGAATGCAAAGATTCCAGCTTGGGACTTTTGTACACAGAAAAAAGAAAAAAATTGTGATTAATGGCATTACAATTTTTAACAAGTTAAAATCTATGGAATCAATGTGTTAAAGTCCCTTCCCTAGTTATATTATTAAAGAGGATATAATACCCTTTTAAATGGATCCACCTGATTATCCAAGTTTATTTTTTATTAGAAAAAACAATGATGAGAAATTAACATGACCCAGGCTAATCCATTCTACCACCTGCATATATATAAACAAACGCCATGTCATTACCTTTGTGACATTGATGCAAACATGACCATTCTGCACATGCTCCACCTCTCCTGGCCATCCTCTATGTTTATGCTTACTCAAGTATTTTTCAGTCTAATAACACATCTTCCATTTCATTATGGCTGTCATTTAATGTCGAGGATGTGGTATTCCTTCAAAAAGAGTAGTTGTACTTTCTGGTCAGGTTGAGTCTTTTTACATCTTTTCCTCCCCTCTACCCTCTGTCTAAAAAAGATTATGTCCATCAGTAGAATTGGTTTTGCATGAGATCAGCAGGATGGTTGATATGATACTTCCTGTTCTCTGACATGTGTGTGTGTGCTCCTGTGTGTATATGTGTGGATTTGAACACTTGATAAACAGATTAAGGCATAGAAAAAAGTGTTCTGTGAAGCATGCATCGCAGGCATGGTACCAAATCCTGCACAGACTTCCAACTGTATCCCTCTGTGACAGGAATGCAAGCAAAACGCCTGCTTTACAGAAGATAAATTCAAATGACCCCCTAATCCATTTAAGTACAATTCCTTCTTCCAGCACAGTTTGGCATGTTTTTGAAGGAAATGCGTTTTTGCTTTTTGCTTTTGTTGTTGTTGTTGTTGTTTTATGCAGAGCCAAATAAATCAAGGTAATGCACTTGTGGGTTTGCATGTACTTCTAAGTTTTGGAGACAAGTGTTGATTCAGAAAAAGCCGACCTTTTCTGTAAAAAACATTATTTGCTTCAACAATGTATTAAAGCAATTAAGGCAATCACACACTGGTAAAATGTGTGATTGATCCTCATGGTAATAAAAGTAATGTTCAAAACTAATTAATTAATTCAATTAAAAAATCTGACTGTTGAGCGATTAGTGGTGGTTTGCACTTTAATTAATCAGATTCAGTATGGCTGTCTCATTCCCAAAGAAAAAACACACGCTTGTGGTTGCCTGCATTTGTGCCTGTGTTGTTCAGCAGGTAGGAAGGTAGGCAGGATGCAGTGGTTTAGGTTTGGTAACATCTGTTCTTCTCGTGCCTCGTGGACAGCAGCAACGGATTTCCATACAATGAAACCATACTGAAAGAAGCCCTCTTAGGTGGAACATCTTATAACTATCAGCATGGTGAGATATTTATTACTTTGTGGTTTGTTCTGAGTGTAAAGAGACACAGGGGGTGACACCATTCCCTCTACATACAGTACGAATGGAACTGGGGCGATGAGGCAACAGCCGCTTGCTCTCCTCCAGCCAATAGACCAGTGAAATTCTTGCATGTAAAATTTTCCAGCTTGTACACTTAGATGTGCGCGAGCCAGTTAGTAACATGACACAAGAAAGTTGAAAACTTTGGCCAACATGGAGCATGGTCTCTATCATGTTCCATGTTTTGGGATCAGCCTGAATGACAGAACATGTTTGCCTTTTTATAAAATTCCTCACTCCCCGTGTCTTGAGCCCACAATACCTAGAAAGCATTCCACTATCAGAAATGTGCACAGTGACGTAGACCCCATAAATCTAAGGGTTAAAGCATGAAATACTGGCATAAGAGCTGTAATGGGGAAAATGAAGTGGTATTGGTTTCTTATTTACCACCAGAGTGAGGAACTCGATCTAACTATAACATCAAACCTAACTTAATCTTATACCAGTTCAGAAAACCAGCAGGACATGCTTATTATATTGAGTAGTGACTGGCTAGCTATTAGCAATATTGTATAAGAACAGTCTACTTGTCAGGAAAAAGTTCAGCATCCTCCTCTGCTGCGTCCATCCCCCCACCCTCTGGACAACCCATCCTCCTTTGGCCCACAGCTTTCCTTTCATACCTCACATCTCCGATCTTCCAGCTCTGCCATTGGCCTTGCTGCTTCAGCATCTTTGTCGACGACTGAAACAGGAGATGCTGCAGCTTCCTTTTCTTTCCCTCCCTCTGTCCCACCTGTCTGTATCTGGAAGTCAGATGAAGAGGCAGTTGGAGGCTATGAACCGGAACAAGTGTGCAGGTCCAGATGGTGTCAGTCAAAGAGTTCTGTTGGCCTGTAGGGAGCATTCATGTGATTCTGCACGACCTCTTCAACCTTAGCATGACCCAGGAGAAGGTTGAGTTGTGTTGTGGTGGAAGACATCCTGTACTGTTCTAGCATGAAAAAACATTAGCAATCAGTCCATAACGTTTTATTTCCCTTTGGGGCTAATGAACTGATTTTGATTTTGAATTTGAATTTGATTGAAAAATATATTTAATTGATTTTGGTTTTGGCTGGTTTTGATTTTGATTGATAATATTTGCATTTCTTTATTGACCATATACTGTATTAATCAGTCTGAGTTCTAAATTGCTATAAGATTATCACATACCAGCTGTCTTGGATGATTCTGGTGAAAACAAATCTGCCCCTTGTTCTACACCATGCTTTGTACAGAGGTTCTGGGCCTGTGGTCTCAATCTCCAGTTCTCCGAGGCTGGTGTCCCCCAACTTTTAAACTGTTTTCTGCTTCATCACAATTCCAATATTAGTTGATGAGCTGACATCTGTAGAGCTTGATTGCACATTAGTGAGGTATTTTCACCATTTAATTAAAGTGTGTGGGACAAGGAAAACATCTAAAGTTGCCCTCGAGGACTGGAGATTGAGACCACTGGTCTGTACCCTTAGCTATTGAGAAATGGTTGCTTGCTGGAGGAGTGGACTCTGTTGAAGTCTGAAATTTTACCCCGTCATCAATGTTTGGCTGTGACGTAGAGCCCAATCATGAAGTTACACTACCCAGCTTACCAGAAATTGTGTGCGCTGTGAACAACTCCTTGGGGAGTAGAACCACAAAATCTTTACCAATCTTTAGCAATAAAATGTCTTAAACATTTAAGGCATTCGTGGCCAATGCTTAACACATTGGCCATGATTCCGAATATTAATTGCTTAATATGGCCAACACTGACTGAACATCTTTGTTAATTTCCACAAAGATGGAAATTAATAAATTAACATTGTGGCTAGCCACAGTGTCTAGTGTGGCTACACTGGCTAGCCACACTAGGCTAGCCACACTACAATTCTAAAACAGTATAGAAAGTTAATGTCATCGTTCACAAGTAATCCTTCTCTTTGGCTGATTGGGCAGGATGAAATGCATTCTGAGATTTGTGCAATTTGTTCTCAAGTTGAATTGGGCAAATTCAATGTCCAATTGAATTTCCATCTTCAACACTGAATGACTATGGCAGTTCAGAGGAACTGCATAGGAAGACAATGACCATGCTAATCTGAGATACACAAACTCACACATTAACAGCTATGAAATTGTTTGCATTGGTCGATTGCGTTGTGTTAGTGTGTGAAAGACACCCCTGGCTTAAGTATCATGGACAATTAAGCTGCAATTTTAACACTTAGCTGTACTTTGAAAAAAAAAAGTTCTATGCATCCTGTTTCTAAACAACATACACATACTTTCTTAGACCGAGCCCAGATGTGTGGCCAACTTTAACAATAAGAAGCATCCAGAGACTCTTCTAATTGCATGACCCAGTGCATCATTAAGTGAAGATTGCATTCTGCCAAGCTGCAAATCAAAGAATGGACAAAATTAAATTAGGTGAGGAGAGTACAAAAGAAATAAGATGAAAAGGATAGGTGGAAAGAAGTGGCTCGACTTTCTGTTCAGCTGAAAATGCAGTTTGAGGACAAAAGTTTAAGAAAGAATAGCGAGTGGCCAAACATTCCAGCCGCTAATTAATTACATCAGCCACATTCTCAAGTAACACTGGAATAACCATGGGCTTCCATGCAGTGCCTTTCACCAACTGCCTGCACCATCTGAAATGTGCTGTTCAAAGTGTTGTGAGTGACTCAAGAGTGGATTATGTGCCTGGTTATCACATGTCAGCTCCAGCAGATGGCTCGCCTGGAGCAAGACGACTCGATGACGCTGCAGCGAGCTGAAGAACAACCGGTTGTTACACCGGTTACAGTCAGTTACACCATGTCGGCGTGTCAAATGACCGACGTACTGTGGAAATGTTCAAACCGGGGCTGTTTGTGTCTGCATGCGTGTGTGTTTTAGGGCAGAGGGAAATCAACAGCTCTTGTCAGCTCTGCCTTAGCCAGGAAAAGTGTCTGCATGCGCCTCAAGGTCCAGTTCATTGTATTTATTAGATCTATGGCCGAGGCCTTGGCTTATACATCACACAGGCCAGCTCCTCATACCCAACCCTCGGGTTGTATATCCACACTTTGTGTGTATGTGTGTACGTTTGTGCGTGACCATGCTTGTTTGGCTACACTTGTAGACGGTTTACTCATGGTGCCGAGGCTCTGAGACTGTTATGGCCCCCTCAATGGCTATAACCATCTCATACACACATACACACTCTCTCGCATACCCTTTTTGCACAGAGAGGCATGCTGCAGGTTGTTGAGGAGCCCCACGTGTGCTTTTTCAGGAAAATGTGTTATTGAAACCATGCCTTTATGGTGGTTTGTTGGCTCTGCTGTCAACCACACACATGCAAACACACAGCCCAACACGCACACATCCAAACAACAGTGTCTGTCATTCATGGCCTGTGAAAGGCATGCTGTGTGGTAGGCTAATCACTGCCCTCACTGCTAGCAGCTGCCTGCGTATGACTGCGTGTCTGTCATATAATTGTGTGTTAATTTGTTTCTGAAAGCAGTAAAAGCTGGCCACAAGACCGCTGTGGGTGATTTTCTGCATATTGGCTTTTATCTTCAGCCTCAGAAGCATAAACAGGCAACACAATTCTACCCAGTGAAATTTTAGTTGAAGAAAAAAATGCAGCCAAAAAAACAACAATTCGCTGTTTTCTTAATATTAATGGTCTCTATGGTAGTTGTATGATTATTAAGTACTTTTTAGCTTCACTCTTATTTTAGTTAAGCAGTCACAAAACCAGGCTAATTCACCATGAAAATAATTGAAACTACACTTTTAAAAAAGGCCCAATTTATACCATATTAAATAGAATCCAATTTGGTCTAAATTCAAATGAATTTAGACAATTTAGACAATATTTTAATTCGTCAGATTAACCCTTATGTTTAGAAATGGGGTCCAACTGACCCCACACCCATAAAACCTGTATCATTTACCACAGTCCTCTACGTTTGCCTCAGTCCTTGCACGCACAAGGGTTAAATTACCCAGTTGGGGAGGAGTGGCCTAGTGTAAAATAAAGGTCTTGATTTTGACCAGTGAACTTTATGGTAACACTTTATTTGAAGCCATGTGTATAAGACTGACTCATTAAGTTGTCTCACACCCCATAGTCTGATACACTAAGTTGGATTGGGGACCAAAATTGCAATATTTGACACATTTTCATCTGATATAGTTCAATTTTATAATGCATTTGAGTCAAACTGATGTGGGAACAAGCATTCAGTGCCTCTCCCCTTGAGTACCACGATGCACTTTTAGCTGCATATGTTAATAGTACCAATAAAGTACTTTAGTTGCTTCAAAATATCACAGTAAGAGTTTTCACCAGCAACACAAAAAGGGATCACATCTGTGCCTTATGATCACCGCTCTCTGTGGAATTCAGAAGTCAGAACAAAAAGCATCTGATTACACAAAAAGCCCTGTAATTCTAATACTGGCCTACTTTCAATACTTACCTGTTGATTATTAACTGACCAGGACCCTTTCTCAGGTTTACTCAACATTCCCACTATAAGCTTGAAGCTTATAGTCAGCTTGAAGCTAACTCTTCTCTAATAAACACATTTGGATCATTCTTAGAGTGATATTGTGTATTGTGAAGGAAGCTACCACAGCCAAATGTCTTGACCATTCCTCTGGCTGAATATATTGGCCATGCTTCACTTTTTCCACTGCCATTGACAAACTACAACCATAGGTGGACACATCCATGTACACATCCATGGATGTGGATTACACTTGGAAAGGTGAGTATGAAGGCACCTAAGGGAAGATGATCAAGCAAATATGCTGGTGTGAATCCACCCTGACTTTGACTCACAGCTATTAGAAGCTTGTAACATCGTCAGCAGAGTTTTGCAGCCAGTAAAAAGAATCTTTTGTTTTTCTTTTTTTTTTCCAGGTCGTCTACTGTACTCAGCACCTGGAGGGACGTGTGCTCATGTTTTTGGAGTTTCAGTTTCCTGGACATTCTCCTTCTTTGATACTGAACTTTCTTTTCCCATCAATGCAGTGAATTTTTGGTGCTTGCTTCTCGATAAGATGATGTCTGGACTGAGGCAAAGCCTTATGGGAGTATTGCTTAGTGGTGTTTGTGCAAAGGCTTCAATAGACGTCACTCTGCCTGGACCTGCTGTCGCCGTCTTTGTGGGTGTACGTGGCTGTTTGTGTGTGAACTTGTTTCTCCGCACATTCCTAGAGAGGTTTGACAGAAACTCCCCAAAGACGTCGCATTGCCTCCTCTGCTCTCCTCTGTTCTCCTCTGCTCTCGTACATTTCCCTCAATCTTTCGCTTCTTTTCCATCTTTCACCCTCTCCCTTTTCCTATCCTCTACTCTGAAGCTTCAGTCGCAGGAGCCTCCACTCTCTCCCCTTTTCTCTGCACTCTAATCTTTCTTTCCCAGCATGAATGGAGAGTCCAGCAGCGACTTCTCATCTTTGACTACGTTTGCAGTGACAGTTCCATGTGGAGTCTCTCTCCTTCTTTCTGAGACCAAACAACAGAATCTGTCATCCGTCTGTGTGTGACTGTGAGTGCCCCCCGCCCTGCCCAATTCTGTGGGCACATGTGGCCTTGTGTTTGGGCTTGGGCTGATATATGGATTTTCCAATATTGGCCTTGAATTAAAATCAGATATCATCCAGTCAGAGTGCGCCACCAATAATATGTGGCTGGATCTTTGCAGACTGCAGCCCATCAATAAGGTTTTATTATTTCATACCAGGTGTCTGAGCCTAGAAAATACTCCTGAGTGCTGCAAGGGGATTTTCCTTTTCATTTTGGAGAATCTGCCCCACCGCACAGCTGCCCACCTACCTGAAGAGGCTATAAATAAGCCCCCATATTACCCTGAGAAGCAGCTGGTCTCTCGTGAGATTCAATAGAGCGGGATCAGGAGAATTCATCTTAACAGGCTCCAGGCCTCAGAGATCCAGTCATTTAAGACCAATCATTTCACTGAACTTGTACTTAAATAGCTTCTAATAACAGGATGGTGATGTGCTTATGTGTTTAGAAGCTGTGTGGTGTATGACTTCATTCAAGGTTATTTTAAAGAAAAAAAGAAACTATAATACAATGATGTGGCATTCCATAGATTTATTGTTAGGTCAACAGCATAAACTTAATTGTATGAATTCATCAAGTGTTTGCAAAGTATCTGAAGATCCAGGGTGGACACTCTAAAAGGAATCTGTCATGTAAATTTAAGATTGAAAGAAATTTGTGCATAACAAAAACAAATTTGTTATGCACAACAAAATACTGTATATATGCAACAAAATATAAATTTCAAAGCTATCCATCTATCTCCCATTGACCCTGATACTTCCAGACCAGCACTCATGCCTGCAAATTAAGGGTTTCCATCAGACAAATACACATAGATATTTAATAAAATAATTGAATGTATTATTATATATATTTCTTTTTTATACATTTATAATTCTTTATATTTTAAATATTGTATTGTCATAGCTGCATACTAGCATAGTTCCCTGATTTCTGTTATTTTATATGACTCGCTTTGCTAGACTTCCAACTTATTTTTTTATTTTTTATTTATTTACACCAACCAAACAAGGAAATCAAATAATCAAGAACCATATTTTATCACTCTCTAATTTATTTATTTAGTATGTAGTTTCCTTAGACCAAAATATATCAACTTCATTTGTCATAAGACAATAGCTGCAGCCAGATGCTTATTATTTATTCACTGTTCAAATCTACTTTAACTTTGAGTATCTGCAGCAACAAAATCTCCTGTTCTCTGATTGGTCAGGTAGATGTGTGGTTAATGTGAGATAAGACAGACATGCCCTGAATTCACACTGGATTCACAGTCACTTTCTGTTTCTGTTTTCTGAGTGTCTTCAAATACTAGAAATGTGATTTTTTTTTTTCCCCCTGAAGACACAGATTTATTTTTCTTTTAAATACACGGCACTTGAATTCGACTGGCAGAAAGCTTGATGTGAAACTTTCTAGCCTTGGAATCACTTATGAACATGAATTCAGGAGTTCAGAATCTTCCAGGCAATATTCTGAGCCCACAGAATTAGATGTTGAAAGAGGCAGGCTTGCAAAGCTGGAGGGTAAATCCACCAATCACCTGAAAAAGTCAGATAATATATTCCTTGTAAAGGCAAGAGGATTACATGAGCAGGTGATAGTGTAACCATGGCAACACCTGGCACCAAAGGTTCCCTGACATCTGTGTGTCAGGTGCAGATGGGAGTTGGGCTATCAGCAGGAATCAGGAGGTTTAATTGTCACCTACTTGAGGTGAAGGGACTAAAAATATCAAAGGCGGCTTAATGGGATCTAGGAAAGTGGCAGGGAGGAACAAGATCATATCGGCTAAAAGCTGGATTGAGAACGCTTGGTGCCGGATCTCCGCCTGCGTCGAAACATTGCATCATGAGCTCAGCAAGAAAACCTCTGCCATGAAGTTACACAGGGGCCAAGAGCCTCATTCTTCTCACAGGCACAAAGGCCTCTGTCTCTTTTTTGTCCCTTTTTGCAGCCATTATATTCAGCTTACATGCTCTTACCTCAGATCCCCCTTTCCTTTTTCTTACAAGCTGCTAATTTTCTCCACAGTAGACAAAAAATTTTCAAATATGATCCCAAAATATTGTTGGCTTAATTTGCAGTGGCACTGTGAATATTTATGTGCAAATGTGGTCTGTGTGTATAAAGTGTTCAGCAAATCCAATTCCCCGACAAGCCTGTTTATGTGCCAAGTGTGGATGTGCACATCTGTTTGCAGACTTGCCAGCCATACAGCAGATGAATAAAAGATGCCTCTGTTGACGTGTGACAATGAGAGAGGCCATGCTTAATTAATATGTGAATATGGCTTTGCTTCTGTCATTTTGCAGCAAAAGACAAAGTGTTTGATGCTTGAGAAACTCATCAACATTGAATAAAAACAGCTTTTGTTTGATTCATTAAAAAATAAAGCTTTGAGAAAAGTTTTCAGGAAAGCTGTCTGACTTAATAAAATTGTATTTAGAGTTAATTTTGTGCAGGATAAAGAGAGAAACTTGTGGATCAGATGAATAACTAACTGCTCTGATGTCCCAACATTCAACAGACTGCTGTGGACTTTATAAACTTTGCGAAGATGTTTAGTAAAATGAAGAAAGCTGTAGTTAGTGTTGTTTACTCAAATCCTTCTCACAAGAAAGAGTACTTTTAAAAAGTATTTGCTGACTTAGACAATCCTTATGTCTTTGCGTTCTTGTCACATTATCCATATTGTCACAATTTTTTAGATCTTCAAGGTGTTTACTCATATTTTAGAGAGAAAATATGAGTTGTACTAATATAGATGTTTCTAAATGATATTGTCATTTAAAAAAAGAGATATCTGAACCAACTTGGCCCTATGTAAATAATATAGAATTAGCCGTCTTGTAAAATCATCATTTCTCTTTAAAAGTCATAAATCAGTAAGTTAACACAGGCATGTCCTGAATTCACACTAGATTCACTGTATTTTCCAAAGAATAGGAGAAAGTGGTAGCTCACACATTTAAGTCAAGTCAAAGTTTGTTTTTATAACACATTTACAACAACCTCAGCTGATTATAGTGCTCTACAACAATTACATCACAGGTGATTTTTTTTTACATAAAATAAAAAAAATAAATAAATAAGACAGTTACAAAACTGACAACAAATTCCCAAAAAATAATAACATGATTAAAAGCAAAAACATGCTTAATTTCAGCTGCAGTGATTTCCCAAATTCTCGATTGAGTGAAGTATTAATATACACCTTTTTTTTTCTTTTTAAGAAGTTATTTTAAGAAGTAAAATAATGTGTTAAAAAGTAGCTTCCTTATTGAATAGAATCAAGGCAAACTTGATTCTAGTTGAAGTTGTCTTTTAAAACTTGAAAAAGCCATTTGATCCACTAAGCCATGATATTCTCATGGTTTCACCAGTGGAATTTGCTAAAGTTCTAAGAGCAAAGCCTATATTTTGATTAGAGTTTGCTAACATTTAGCATTTAGCTAACTCTAACCACTACTTTACTTGGCTGTTCTGTAAAGTTTCAGTTGAATTAAGTTCAACATCTGTGTTGAAATTGTGGTTATCAACTATTAAGAATTCTTCAAGTAGTAAGATGCTTATATTCATGCTATTATTTTGAAGTTGGTGAAGACAGCAACATTTCCCTTTCCTCTCCTCATCTTCTCTCTCTTTTTACCTGCAGCAGCATTATTTGAGAACAAGAAACATAAAGGAACAAAATAAAACAGACGGTAAAGAACAAGCTATTAATATAAATAAAATTCCTTAGAACATGCAAATTATGTCAAAATTAAAGAAGTGCTCAAAGGGTTTGGTCTTGTAAAAGCAGATGTAATTTGAATTGAGTCAAATAATGAGGTCATTGGTAGGACTCTGGAGGAATTGAACTGAGTTTTATCTTGCAATGCTGCTTACTGTCTTACTTTGTTAAAATTCAGCCTGTATTACAGGTTACCTATAGCTTTAAGTGTAGTAGAGTATTCAAGAATCAGTATTTGCTGATTCTTGTCCCCATGCAAATAAACAACAGAAAAGAAAGAAGAAAGTTTAATCTAATTTTTGGTTTGAATTGGGAAAAAAAAAATATTCTGGCCAAAACGTGTTTGTGGGAAATGGTTTCAGTCAACATGTTAGGCCCGTTTCCAACCTCTTCTGTTTTCCAAACAGCATGGTGTAATAAAGATCAGAGTCTGAGGCTGACGTTTGCTCTAGGTGTGTTTTATGAGATCGACTCTGACAGATGTGTCTTTTCATTATCACAGCCCTTGTGAGGCTCACACCCACCTTTCCTCCCATGGCCCATTTCTTTACCCTGAGGCACATTAATGCTGCACTGCAGCAAAAACATGAGAAAGTCTGTTATCAGTTCCTAATGTGGCATTTTGAAGATATCACTGTTTCTTCTGCTTTAGCTGCAGCCTTCTATAAGACCTTAGACAGGAGGTTAAGCTATAAGAACCTAATAATAGTCTGCATGTGCAGAAAAGTGAGATCGATCGCTCTGCATAAAGGTGTGTGTGTGTGTGTGTGTGTGTGTGCGCGTGGTGCGTGCGTGCGTGCGTGCGTGCGTGTGTGGGGGTTGTGTGTGTGTGTGTGTGTGTGAGAGAGAGAGAGAGAGAGATTTACCCCAGCATGGATGTAAGTGGTGGATGTGCTGCTTTTGGCCTGGTTTGTCCACACTTTGTCAAATGAGACCCCCAGGTTGCAAATGCACTGCATGGTGGGTAGGTTTGTGGGAGTCGGAGATTTAATTGAAAAATTATTTGCACTGTGGAACTGCACGGGTACTTTCACTGCATGTTTGTTCACCTCATTGTGCCTGCAAGAGTGCACAGTGGTAGGTGGAATAATGAAGTGGATTATGAGTCACTGAGTGTTGTGATGGGGAGGAACATATTGATAAATAAAGCTGATATGGACATCTTCAGGACACGGCAGAGAAGATAAAACGATATGACGGCTGGAGTTTTGGGGAGTAAATGTGTGTGTGGGTGGCACAGAACAAAAAACAACAAGACTAGACAGAAGCATCTCCTTTGTATGTCCTTTTTTTATCCTTTGAACAAATCCAGCTTTTATGTTTCAAACTTTTATTTTTATTCTTATAAGGTACAGTTTATAAGAATAAAAATGCTCTTCTTTCTTCTTAGGGGTTTATGTTTAGACGGATTTACCCTTCGAAAGATGAAAATGTTGGAAGACAGTGTAAAGATAAAGAGTTTGAGGCAAACAGACAGCAATCTAACATAGCTAGTGTGCCCAGACTCTGTTCCCTTGACAAAAAATCTGCTGTTGTCTCTTGAGACAAATAGTTTTTGATCTGATGAAATCCTCCAGCAGACGCCAACAGAGACAGTGCAGACCTGATGGGCCAACCCAAATCAAAGATAAAACCCTCCTCCCTTCATTCTGTGGATCCAAAAATAATTTTTCTTTGCATCAGCTGACATTTGAAGATTTTTGAATCTGTTTTTATCTTTCTTCCCCCCCTTTGCCCCCACTCCTTTAAAGTCCTCATAGATAAACTTGTATTGTGAAGGAACTATGCAAACAAAGTAAGTTGAGTTTTTTCAGTCAGTTCAGTTGAAACTTCTACTCAGTTGAAAAGCTGATGAAAGGACAGCCAAGACTAAAGTCTCTGCTGGATGCCATGAATGTGAACAGACTGTGTGAGGAACCTGGCAGGGCCAGCGATTCTCTTCTCTCTCTCCAGATAAAACTATCTGCTGTCTGGGATTGTGTCTTTAAGGCTCACATGTCTCCTGTCATCGGGCTCCAACTGCTGCTTTAAACTAGAGGTTAGCATTGTGTTGCTGCTGTTCTGTCAGGCATCCTGAGAGCTGCTCGCTTCATGAGATATTTATTAATTAAATATTAATCTCACACAATTCTTCAGTGAATTCAGGTTTGAATATTTGTTTTGTCTTTGAACTGATACCAATTGCAACTACACCAATAATATATTGGTTAGAAATGAAAAATATTTTCCTTGCAAAACAGTTACAATTTAGACAAACTTGATCTTGTTTTCTTTTCGCATCGAGTCAAAATTATTGACATAATTGAACTTACATAGGATGAAACCTTGGACGTGATGATGAAACTGTTTTCACTGGTTCATTACACAAAGGATATTCTAAGAAGTGATAAAATGGGAGTGTCAGCAAAATGCAAATACATGATGACATGACTAGATCACAAGACGAATTCTAGGCAAATTTCTTCTCAATCTTAGAATTAATGGTGCCAGGAGACATGCCTATTCTGGAAAGCTAATCTTACTATTTTAGAAAGTCCAACTGGGTTGTATTTTCTATTTCATCTTTACTCATGAATTTTCCTCTAGTTTTAACACCTTGTGCATAACTTGAGATTTCCCCTTTTGATATTAAGTAAATTGTGGAAAAAAATAAAATAAAATGGTCTTTTGTGTCAAAGCATCTTGTACTTAGCCCACATGTTTTTGCATCTTTGAGGGTGGACTCTTGTACATTCTATTAGTCTAAATGGTATTTGTCAGTTTACTTTTGTTTATTTTCCTCTTTCTGTAAGCTAAATGTGACCATCTATCTAAAAATGAATATATGGAGTTTTAACCGTTCCATAGGCCTAAGAGGAGTTGAGTGGACATATTAACATTTTACCCTGTGTGCAGATTCTGTGGGGTTGTACTGAACCTGCGTGCGCTTGTATGAGTTTTGAGTGACTAGCTAAATGATTTACATGATTTAAATTCATTTTCACATAGCAGTCGCTATAGCTGAAAAGTAAAAAAATGTACTTTGAATTCAAATAACACCTAGTCACATGCTTCTTCCACCTACAGCAGTGGTGCCCAAAGTGGGTCCTGGAGGGCCGGCATCCTGCATGTTTTAGTTCTCTCCTTGGTTTAAGCACCTGAATTAAATGATGGCTCATTAGAAGGCCTAAGAAGAACATTGACATGCTGAAAAGGTTGTTACCAGGGAGAGAATTAAACATGCAGGATGCCGGGCCTCCAGGACCCACTTTGGGCACCACTGACTTACAGGAACAGCGAACGACAGGTATTTTATGATCACAAGACAGCAAATGTGTACCATTGTCTTGATACAGGAGGTGGGTCAACCTACCCGCTGGCCCATCTTATCCCATTTCTTATATGTATGGAAATAATCTTCCATCAGAATTGTGTTCACATAAATATAAGCATTTTAGTGAAATCATTCCAGTTTGACCAGCTGTCCAGATGCCATTGTGCAACCTGTTTAGTTTGTCTCTAACATATGTATCAGCCAGCTCAACAAACTCATGAAATGTTTTCTCCATAAACAGTTAAGAGTGCTAATCTTCTGTAAGTAAAGCAATGGACTGTAAGCCCAGACGATTCAGCTTTCTTGTATCTGATAATAATCCAGTCTAAGCCACAGAAGCTGTTATTCAGCACGATCTCATGCTCCTTGTCCGTATATGTGAGGAAAAGAGAAAAAAAAGATGCAGACAAGTTTTAAAGTTTGTGGAAATAACTACTGTCAGAGGTACCAGTCTGCAGATTAGCCAGATAACTAACCTGATGAATAAAAAATTAAAATGAAAAGTTAATTCAAATGACATAATTTCAAAAAATAAGAGCATGCTTTTTTTTTAAAAACATCTTGTATAACATCTTGTTCTAATTATTGTAATAATATCTAGTTTGGCTCTGAGCTATAAGCAATTTTGCTCAGTTCTTCAGGATATAAATATAAATGAAAAATAATCAATTTGACCTCCTGTTTGAGTTGTGATGATAAATCGCCATGGTAACTCATGTGCTACTAGTTTTGTGAAACAGAATCTAGGGTTTTTAATTAAGAAACAGGAAAATCCTAACTTAATCTGCTTGTGAATCTGATGTTTTCACGGCTCTGACATTAGGACAAGCTTGTCTTTTACTAAACTGCCATGTAGAGTAGATGGGTGATGAGAACAACTTCGGAGAACCATCAGAGAAGTCAGAGACAGAAAAGGCCAAAGAATGACAAAACGAACATGAAGAAGTGCCTCAGCATTGCTAACCTTTACTCAGCCTCCCCAAATTGACAAAAAGAAGAAGAGAGAAAAGAGCAAAGTGTTCCATCTGGGCAAGTAACCTTTTCTCCAGCCACCAATCAGGTGGCTTTTGGAGTGATGTGTGCTGCAGGTATTTACTGTGTAAGTGTGCTTAGAAGGGTGAGATAGTAGATGCTGGACATGAGTTTTAAGTGTATGTTGAAGTATGTATGCATATGCCTCCAGCAGCAGAAGGATGGAGAGAAGGTTGTGGTCTTGCAGGGCTGCACAGCACGGTGTGTGTGGCGCTACCTTTCAGGTGGAGTTGTGTGTGTCTGTGTCTGCATATGCAGAGCTGAGATAGTGCAAGAGGCAGGCTGACATTTCCAGCCAGTCTGTTTATGACTGGAGGCGACGGGTAGCCGCGCAGCGACATCACCTCCTGGGTGGCCGGGGCCTCATTATGGTGGAAACACTGACAGAAAGGGAGAGTTGAACATGACTGCAGAAAAGATGTTCGTGTAAAATGGCCATCTTTTGCTCTGTTTGCTCTGGGCAATATTCTTTTTCTCTTGGATCCTTTGTGTAGTGAATGGTGAGGTGTTCGTTAGCTTCCACTTTCTGAAAAACTGATATTGCAATTTCTGCTTCCACCAACTTGGAACAGGTACAGACCTATGCCAACACCAAAATCTTGTAAAAAATTAGCAAGCAAATACCAGTCTGTTGGTGATATTTTAGGAATTTATTGAGCAAAAATAATTCTGCAGCAAGTACCTGTGAACTTACACTCACACCTTTCATAACTATGAATGCAATGTTAATTTGGGGCTTTAATGACACATTTGACATTTGAATGTTAGACAATGGTTAAAGGAAGCAGAAGCAGGCTTCAGGGCTGTTTTGAAGCAACTGATTGGACTCTGCCAGCCACATGGAGATGATATGTCATGTCATCACTGAGGGTGTGACTGAATACATTATGGAACAGCCTCTTCCTGATCAATATTGAAGATTTGTGAGTCAAAGATTTAGGTTTCCAGACTATATTTGTGCAAATCAAATACATCGTTCAGCTAAGGAAGACAAAACCTAAACCTGAGGAAAATCTCAGTCTTGCACATTTTTTTTCTTCTTTTCCTCTTCTCTTTTTGCTTCTCCCCACCCTGTCATGAAGTTTCTCAATCAGCTCATGTAAGGTAGCACATTGTGTCTTCTTTTTGTGCCATGATGAAGCAGTAAGACAGGCGATGGTGTGCTCTGTGGCTCCAAAACCACATGAGTTGCTATAAAAGCACTAACCGGCTCGTGCAGCTCTTATAAGACATGTATATTTGAGAGGCACCTTGCCACAACATTTTAGTAACATGCCGTTATAGTCTGACCTACATGTGGTTGAAGGCCCATCCCTACGGGTCTGCATTAGGATGGAGAACAGGAAGGAGTCTGTCTGATAGCCAGCATGAAAAGCTTGGAATTAGATGGTTTTCAGGAGGGGACCATTAAGGTATGCAAAGAAATTCTAAATGAATCAAGGATAAATGTAGAAAATTATTTTTTATTTGAATCATTGCTTTTTTCCTTCCAAATAGTGCATGTGAGACAGCTGCTTTAACAACAATCTGATACAGTATACCAGGAAAAGTCATGGAGCACCGTCTTCATCTTCCTCCTGCTTCTAAAACCACTAAAGTTGTCTTATTCAGCATTAAAATTGAACAGTCTCGCACGAGGGGTGGGCACTGATTGTTTTGTTTATCACTTGTCATGATAAATTTCTTGTCATAAAACTTTTCTTTTATTGTTGTCACAAAAAATTTCAATTAATGATGCCTAAAACCCCACTAAACTGCTCCTATTATCAGGATGGATAGTTTTATTATTTTCTCAACAATAAAAGCATCAATAAATACCAATAAATTTGAAAAGGCAGTGATCATGTGCAAATTACTGACACAAATCTCACTTCTTTACACATTACATTAAGTATGTATTTCAAGAACATTATTTGTGTTTGTGGGTCAATAATTGCTGTGACACAGTCACAATCATACAGTTTCATCATTCATTTTTATCTATAAAAAATGTAATAAATAGTTCTTACAGTCAATTTGATCATTATCACAATAATACAGAAAAATATTGTACTAAAATTTTAGTACAATATTTTTCAGTATTATTGTGAACTTAAAGTTAAAGTTCATATTGGCCATCTCCTGGCCAATATGAACTGGACTGTTGTATGCTCACAACAGTCCAGCCTTTTGAAGCACATTGCCAAACGTCTGTATGTTATCTGAATCGCAGCGCACTAAAAAGTAGCGGATTATCGTCTGCAAATTACGGAACTGCTCTCAGAAAGCCAGAGCTCCAGCCTACCCAGAAAGAAAATGCCCGGATGCATGCACTGCTCCATTTGCAAATCACATGAAATTAAATTTGATCTGCTCCCCATTCCTGAACTCAAGCAACCCCCACCCCGTCATGGGTGAATTACCTTTTTTCCTCCTGCCCATCTTTGTGCTTTCATCTTGCCTTCATCATCCCTCTACATGACTGAACATGTCTGAGCTATCTCTAATTTCCCATACACAAATTAGATTTTTCTCAAAAACACTTTTTCATTCAGAGTTCTCCCTTTTGCCCCATTTCCCCATCGTCTGCCTCCTAATCTTCACCATCTCTATTTCCCTACCTTATAACCCAAAAGCCACTTTCTCGGAATGTTTGGTTTGCACCAATCTGTTGTCGTCTCTCACTCTCTGTAGGGCTCTTTGCTCTCTCTTATGCTAATGATGTCCCTGCACTAAGAAAGGAAGCTGCTTACCCATTCACATCAGGGCTCAACACATTCATGTATGCATAAACAAACACACAAACACTCACTCGTACTTTATTCTGTTTCTTTGCCAGTGCATATCCCACCAGAGCAGCTCCCCATCCTGCCATCCAGGGAGCTTCGTTGCCTTTGTCTTTTTAGTACACCTTTTCTATTTTTTTTTTCATTCTTTGGAAGCTATTATTGCCATCAAACAAAGAAAATACTTCCTTCGTTCCATTATTTTTTTGATGACATTCTACAGACATCCAACAATCTTGTATTATCCTGGTACATCTCTGTCACAGTAGATATTGTGACAGAATGTAATGTAAAAAGCTGAAATGCTTTTTACATTCCTAAAAGGAGGTTTCTTGGTTCCTTGTTAAAGTTGCTCATCAGTAAAAGCTTTTTAAAATTAGTCAAAGATAAACTGAACAAATATTTAATGTGGAATCTAAAACAATATGGCCCAGGTGAAACATAACTACCCTCTAAACTCTGCTAACCTTGGTTGTGCTAACTTTGGATGCAGCAACCACCATCAAGTGTCTGTGATAACTGACAGTTGTTTTCTTCATTGCCGTAAAAGAGTTTTTGCCCCCTTCTTTAGCAAAATTATTTAAGCTCCACCAATTACAGCAAGTTATCCAAGCCCTGAAGCCACAAATCAGACCCAGGACATTATACTAATCCCACCATGTTTGATTATTGACATGAAGTCCCTGTTTTGAAAGGCTGTAGCAGATGTAGCTTGATGCACTGGTGTTTCACCACTAAGGTATTTTGGTCATCAGTGGTTTCTCCTTTTGTCATTTTTTGCTCAATATGTTTCTGATTGTTGAGTGTTAAATAATAACCCTGAAAGCTTTAACTATAATTCACTTTGAGCAGACACACAAGCTTTAAAACAATATTTCACAGGTCACAAGCTGGTGGTATGGGAGAGTCTAGTAGTCAATTTTTGTTTTTATGAGGTTTGAGATGTGGCAAGAATGGTTCTTTCAGTATCTTTCAGTAAAGACTTTAAACACTTGTGAGACGGACACAATCATCAAATATTTGTACAGCCCTTGACCTGAGATTTTCCCTGTAAATCTGGTCTTATGGAGAGCAGGAGCATTGTTCAACTCAGCTTCAACTGCTCTGATTGGACATGTAGATACTGTTCAGTTTTTGCAACAGAATTAAATCTTTTAAATATATCTGAAATGTTGTTTGCTATTTATTTCAGCCTGTAGGTTCTAACCTTCTTCTCTCTAAATTTCTCCCATTTAAATCTACGCTGGACCTGGTTCATGTGTTTATGGATTTGCTTTTTCATGAGTTTTTCTGTGGAACATAACTCCTAATTATTTAAAAAAAATGCTTAATCATATTTTTATGTAGAGCATTTCTACATTAGATAGAAAAGCTGAAATACCCAAGAACAATGCATGACGTTCTAGATTTTAAATTCTGTGGAAGTGCTAAGAAAGTTTCCACTATTGATGCTTTTTAAATATATCTGGTGTATGAACTGCTAAAACAGGCAAGAGCAGAAGTATTTTATAAATATTCAATATGAAAATATCATAATGTGATACGTTTGAAGGAAGAACAGACTCACTTGGCTACTCTTCCTTCTGCTTCTGGATGGTTTTGAGTCAGCTTAGAAAAGACAAGGGACAAGTGAGTTTTCTTTCTGTATCACAAATTGTTTTGGATGTTTCCATTGTGCTGGTATGTTATGCTAATGTCATCAAAAACATAGTAGATTCTGCAATCCTGTTTTTACATCTAATCTTTAAGTCATTAACCTGCCTGTCAGACAAACTGATTGCTCCAGCCTCTGGTTTCCTGTTTGTTGGCATTCTTGTGTCATTTGCTGTGCATTTGACACCTATTTTTTAAATCGTATCAATTACAGGCTGTTATGTATTCACACCACAATGCTGGGATATCTAGAGTAAGAGTTTAATCACATCCACACCCACACAGAAATCCTTCTCGCTCCCTTGCTGCCGTCAGCCCAGCAGAAGGAGGTAATCTATACCAGCGTGTCCTGCAGGCAAATCTGTTGGGGCAGCAACACAAATTAACACATGTTTGTGTTTGTGTAGAACAAGATGTATGAATGGGAGCTTGTGTCATTTTGAAGCTGACACCGTAATTTGATTTGCGCACAGAGAAGGGGGCGAGGCAGGGCTGGAAATGGGAGGGTTTTGAAGGCGTAGAGGAAGACAGCAAGACGCTGGGATCCGTCAGCAGATAAAACGTTTATGGTGAGACTGTACAATGACCAACTATTTGGTTTTTATTCTTTGGTGGGCCTTTTTTGTTGTAATTTTACTTGTCAAAGTTTAGATTGAAAAAGCAAACACACTGGTGTGCACATACACACCTTTCATTTAAGTCCTCTGGATATTATCACAAACCCTGTTATGCTGCCCAAAGCTTTACAAAATCTTTATTGCTTATGTCTTTGCCCTTGGGTCAAAAGCAAATCATTTTAATTTATTAAGCTTGTTCATATTTCAGAGCTTTTCAAATGTACAAGAACTTTCACAAGGTTACCGTGAAATGCAAAACACCATTATTCACAAGAACTGCCAATACACCAACACTATTTCAGCAGGCATCAGGTGGGAAGGTAACTTCTATATACAGTATAAGCTCTGCTGTTAAAAGTTTTCCCTCTGACTTAAAGTGGACATGCCATGATTTTAAATCCTTTCTTTTCACATGTAATTCATTCAAGTAGAACTGCAATGCTTTGGTCTGAATTCCAGGTTATTGTAGCTCTGCAGATTCCTGGTTTACCTCTGTTCTGAGGCGTGTTTTAGAGCAACTCACTTTAGGGCAACTCACTTTAGGGCAACTCACTTTAGAGCAACTTGTGTCTTTTTAAATGTGAACGAGACATTTCCCTCCAGGTCACAGAGCGTTCCACTCTACCCCATTCAGCCATTTTTGTAGACTGATAGCAGCGATTCATTTATCTAATGGAAGAGAAACATTTTATTCCAATGTTAATTAAAGATGTCAATAACAAAAGATCTTACATGTTGGAGCCACAGTCTGACTTTCAGAATGAAGACGACCAAACTGTAGAACCACACATTGAAATGAATGGATCACAATGGTGTTATTACTGTATTTACACCCTGTTCATACATACCAACTACCTAAAATAAGGAGCATAGTTTAACTGTAATGTCCATGCATGTCAGATACATAATAAAATATTAATTCTATATTAATGTTTACTTCATTCATTGATAATGAAGTAAACAAAGCCTTAACATAATTAAAGAGTTGTCAAGAATGTCACTGAAAGCATTTGATTCATTTTTGTTTCCCAAAACAAAACAGCAAAAATAAAGCTATGTAATAAAACTAAATTATGCAGTGAGTTATATCCTCAATGCTACTGTCTACCCAATGGTCAGGACGTCATTATCAATACACAAAATTCAGATCAGAAATTAGCTTTGTTGTAGTTTTAGCATTATTAGCAGCAACAATCAGACAAAAGTATTTCTGAAAATCCCTGCTTACTGAAGTACTCAGTGCTATGTGCAAAATAACTTTCCCCACTGATTTGTTTACATTTCTGAGAAATTCAAATTTAAACACTTTAATTTGTCAATGGTGCTTATTCACCATTGACAAATTGACAAATGCTTATTCCTGGTAGAAATATGCAATACAGGTTTCAACATTTTAGAATCAGACAGAGTTCTTTTTTTTTTTTTTACTATGAAACAACCTTTACTTCTTCTTTCTTCACTGCTCTCTGCTTCATGCTGTCAAGGTTGCTAGGCAACATAAGTTACACTAAGGTGGGGACGGGGACAGTGGGTGGAGACTAGACCTTTCCGAATTTTGGTCTTCGTTTATTCACGCCATCAGAGGACCCGGTCTTTCGAAGGATACAGACCCTGAATTCATACACAGCTATTATCTATTCAAACATTTACACAAGGTTGGATGACAGAGGAAAATAAGTGGTAATACCTTTTCGAGACATTGCATGAGGTTAGTTCTTTTATTAGAAAAACTTCATAACCGCTACAAAGAATTTTCTGGTGACAAAGGAAAAACAATGTCTTCCACCATGTTGGTGGTACATAACCACATCAGAATTCACTGGGCTCATTTGAAAGTTAAGTTTGGGAAACATAAAGATGAGGAGGTTTTCAGAGCTCCTAGATGGTTTTTCAACCAACTCTGGAAATCTAAAATTTTCACTGAATAAGATTTCAGTGTGACAGGAACGATGATGCTAACGGTCGTAGGAGTTTGTACTGTAACTGATAGGTCTCCGATTCGATCCCTGCTCCATCTGGCTCAGTTGTAGTGTTCTTGGTCAAGACAATTCACCTGCCTACCTGCTGGTGGTCAGAGGGCCAACTTGCTTTTTTTTGTTTTTTTGTTTTTGCGTGTTCTGCTATAAGCAGATGCCACCTGCGTCTGCGTATAGCAGCCTGACCTCTGTCATTCTGCCCCAGGCCACGTTGATGTGAATGAGAATTCATACTCCATTCACATCAGCGTGTGAACGGGTGTGTGAATGGGTGAATAACTGAATGCAGGATGGAGTCCTTTGGACTAGTTCAAGCACAAGTACAGGCTGTTTGCTTTTTACAATTGGTCTCCACTCAGAGACATAAACATACAACTTCTGGAACCACCATGACTCAGTGGGAAAAAAAGCCAATATGCAAACCGAAAGTTGAAGGTTAGATGTTTAACTTTCCCACCACATGTCAAAATGCTCTAGGGCAGAACTCTGAACCTCGTTACCAATCTGCATATCAATGTGTGGTTTGGTAAAATTTATAAGTTTGGTCCATTTCTACTCACATCAAACCTATAGTACCTTACTATGTCAATCTAAGTATACTACTAGAACATTTTCACCTCATCATGAACAGCTCTACATGTTTGCCATGTGCAAAGCTGAGTCAGTATAACCTCACAAAACCGAAGCATAATGAAGGTATCTTACTCCACCTATGGTGTAGGTGGAGTAATGCATACTCCACCTATGAACTAGGTGGAGTATGCATTTCAACCTGAAAGGCTCTCTTCTGACAGATGACAGTGTGTCTCTCTAGCTGTGGCTTTGTATTTAACATGAATTAATGTTGCTCTATGTTACATTTCTATAAGACACTGTGTCTACAGCTCTCACCACATAGCGAGTCATTCTTCAACCAATGTACACCTTAAGTTGTCACCATGCAAACAAGGCACACCTGAGAAACACAGATCACTCCATTCAACCCTCGTACTAAATAAAGTGTGAATGAATGAACTTCCTGTAGCTCCATGTTCATTATTCCTAGTGAGAAATGTGTTGTGCCTCGTCAGCATTTTCCCCAGCCAGTTGCCCTCGGCATGCCGTTGTCTGTGCTGTTGTTGTGTGCATGGACCAGATATAAATGGAGCATTGCTGAGGCTATGTAAATATTTGGAGCAGCTGTAGCATATTTTGTTGTACAGTCAAAGACCAGTTGGGTGATGTACACTGGGAGGTGTGTATTTTAACTGAGGTAAGCTTTTGCTGCATACTTTTGACACATTGTTTGACCAGTCATTTTGCTATCAGACATGAAAGTACTTTTAATTTCAAAACTGAATGAAAAAGGTTTTGTTTTTACCCTTTTTTGCAAGATAACCAAATGCCCAAACACAGGTCCTCTCTTATTTTCTTACCCATTTCAAACATTTTCAATGCATTTTTACCATCTTTATATCTCCTTTGATTCGTAAACATTTTAGTAATAATAGTGAAGTAAACATTAAAAACATGGAAAGATGCATTCCCTCAGGCTGTAATAAAATGACATCCACAAGACAAGATGATATTTTAATTGTATTTTTTAGAAAATTACAAGTACCTTTTTTCATCAAATAGAGTTTAGATTGTCACAAATTGTGCTTTATATATACAGGGTACCATAGTATAATAGTAATGTGTGATTTTTATTAATTACATAGATTGAATATGTTATACATTTTAATGCTATGATCTTCTTTTTTTGAGATGAAAACCTGAATAACAGATTAAAAGCAATGAATACCTTTGTTGTTGAGGTTACATATCTATTTATCTAGTACTTTATTTTGTTCATATGTAGTTTTCAATTAAAATCAAATTAATTGATCAACTAATTAAATGAACAGCTCTACATATTTGCCATCATGATAAAACATATCATGATATATCTATACCAACATATTTTTTGTTGGTATAGATGTTCTATAAATCTCAATTTTATTTTAAAGAATCTTTGTGTGAAATTAACAGTTTTGACCAGTTTGACAACGACAACAAATTCTTTTATTCAAAAGCAATGTTCTTGTTGATTAGCACCAATAAGAAGCTAGAAAGAAGGTGCTAACGCAGATCAGCAGCTAGTTGCTAACCAGTCTCCCAAGGTGCGCAAATCATTTGTATCTTCTCTCTCACTACTTTATCTTTGTATCAGTGAATCATAATACTGCCACATAAAGCATTTAGAAGAGGTGGGAGGGAATCCTAGAGTGTTTTACAGGTATCTGCCGGCCCAATGAACTGTTTTTTTTATTTGTCCTCTTTGTTGCCCTGGTGATGCGTAAAGATCTTGAATTTTACATGTAAAAGCGTGAAACATTCAACAAACTCAAACAAAAAGAAACTGTTTTGCTGAATTATATTAATCAAGTGCATTTGTTTACTGCTTTTCTATTGCTTAACATTTAATGATAGTGGGCCCTCTACTTTGTTGTCAGCCTCTTTAAGCTGAAACATTGTCTTTATTTTCTCCACCCTCATGTTGCTTTTTCTGTTGTTATTTGAAATCTACATTTTCTTCTGGTTGCAGCATGTCTGCTGCCAGAGTGCATTGGTGACAGCATTCATTCTCCTACATTTTCCTCTGTAGCTTTTTTTATTCAGTCTTTTTTGACATCCAGAGTCAAAAGGATGGATAGGGAGAAAGAGAAAACAGAAAGCAGATTATTGTCTGTAGAGTAAAAAAATGCCCATCTTTCTCCTCATCCAGCCTTTTCCCTCTGCGTTAACAGAGATCAAAGGGATAAAAGCTGGATGGCTGGATCAGGGTTCACCTCTTATTGTCATTCCAGGGAGCTTAGAGGTCAAGATGCTGGTTTCCAATCCTGCAGATCAGGGGGCGTCTTTTTAGGCAAGTCCTTCATAGACCCATAATCAGCACAGGAAATCAACTCCAGCAGTGTGTGTTTATGTGTGGCCCACTGAGGGAAGTGAATTCAGGCATTTTTTATACACCTGAATCGATTAATCATAATGAATCAATCATTTTAATAATCATCAACTTATTTAGTAGGCAATAAATTGTTGACATGTACAGATTCAACAAAGGGCATGTGCTAAAAGAGCAACATACTGAGAGCCAAGGGTGTAGGAACGAGTCTGTCATTGGGGGAGACGCATCAGAAACCTGACATATCAGTAGAAAACGTCTCATAAATTAGGACTCAGCTGTTTTAATCTCAATACAGCAGTTTGACCAACAAAAATAAAATGTAAAAACCAAGTTTTGTTCTTCTGAACAACACTCTACATCAGTGCAATAGCTTGATCTACAAAATAAATAAAAATGATACTTTTCGCATCAAACAGACCCTTACCTCCTCACTGTTAACTCAGTCTCACTTTCCAGCACTGCATTCAGTAATTTACCAAAGAAGATCCATGAAAAACACTGAAGCAAAAAGCCTAAATGTTTTTTTTTTTTTTTTTTTTTTTGTCATTTTCAGCCGCAAACATTTAACTGAAATATATGTTTCTGTCTCTACCGCCCTTTGACTCTCTGCAGCCTGATGTTCCTGCATGGATTCATGGATTTACAACAGACACTACAGTAACGTACAGTGTCAGAATGATAAAGTATGTTTTTTTCATAAAGATCTTAATTTTCAGATGTATACGAAGAAAATCACTTCAACTCTATTTACTGTGTAGCAAAAAATACACTAATTTATTTTTAAACCTCTCCTCAAGCACTTTTCTTATTGTCTAGTAACCATTACCCTTAGAGTGTGGAAATAATGAAAAAAATATTGAAACGTTGAAAGAAATCAACCTGATATCAGTCTCCACCTGTTCTCCTTTCTGGTTTTATTGAAATTAATATATTTTTTATATCTTCGCACTCTGAAACTCCACCTTGGCTCTCCTATGTCTTCCCTGACCTGCTCCTCTCATAGTTTAGTTTATTTAAAAATTAAAAACAGTTAATACATATTTCAATAACCTAAATGAAGACCTCACCAGAGCTTCTTCATTTTTCTTCAGCATCATTCTAGCACTGCTGTTTTCCTAAATACCTAAATAATATAATATAATATAATATAATATAATATAAATACATGTTAAGTGGTCGAGTATGATCAGGTGTTGCTCACTTTAAATAATAAAAAGGCTAATTTTGCTGCTGTTTCAGTCTCTTTCTAAATCATTGTGACTAGACTAGCTAACTTTTAAACAAAGTTAGCAGTAAAATTTTGGACATGTGACTATTCCAGCATTAAAACGGCTTAACCAAAAATATTTTGTTCTATATATCAACAACAAGATGTTATAAACGAGCGATATTCATGGCAAAATTCCTTGCAGATGGTTTCCCTCATTCAATTCCTGCTGCTGCCTCTTTTACTCTGAGCATTGGGGGGCGGGGTTCAAAATAAGATGCGCCTTCAAAATAAAAGCATGCGAATGGAAGATTTTAAAATTCTTCACAACTGCGGTGAAATTACTGGGGGACGAACGTGGCTCTCGCCAATATTGGGGGGGACATGTCCCCCCCGTCCTCCCCGCTTCCTACGCCTATGCTGAGAGCAGTAATTAAATCAAAACTGCATAAAAATCTATAGATTTTGCATTTGAGATGGAACATTTTCTTGGTTTCTAAATACGTTAACCCATTAAAAAATAAAATAAAAATAAATAAAAGGAAATAAAATTCTGTTCAGCACCTTTTCTCTGTTCATTTATCAATCAATTAATCCAAAAATGAACAGAGATTGTTATTGATGTTATTGATGTTAATGATAATTATTAGTTCAGCAGAAAAGGCAGATTTTCCCATGCTGATGTTTGAAGGATTTTTTTTATCTCCAGATGCATCCTTTTCTACAAAGTATTAAGCATTCACTAAAGGAATTCTGCTATTGCAATTTAGGCAAGAAAATGTGCATTTCTTATTTAAAAAAATGAATTGAATTATTTGCACCTTTCATTGTACTTCTAACATTGTATAAAAAAGTGGTTAGATGAGAAATCTGCAGTATGAGCCAATGTTTTAATTGATTGTCAGAGTAGTCAATACAATAATAAATTACTAATTGTAATTGTAATTATTAATTGCAATCGATTAATTGCAATTGTAATCGATTATTATATTGTAATTTTTTGTTGTACTTATTTTGTCAAGTGTCAAACGTGAATTAATTATGAACAAAATAAACTCCATGTAACATTTTGCAGACACCTCCATGAGATTGCTGTGAGTTGGATTCTTCCTCTTTGTGCCAGGGTCAGAGATTATGTTCTACAGTATAAAACGTGACCCCAACTGAACATCAGGGTTTAACCAGTAGTGATAATTGCTGAAGCCAGTTCTTTACTGGTTAGTAAGCAGGAGTGCCACCTTCAGCTGCTGCTGCTCTGCTTTACTGACAGTTTAGACAGACAGAGGCAGCCCATCAGGGAGCCAATCATACGCTTAGACATACCATGATGCATTTAGGTGCTTCTTTGTTGACGCAGTGCAAAATTAATAACTTAATTGTCTATCACGAACTGGCACATTAAACATACTGTATTTTCACAGTAATTGTCTGGAAATTGTGTATTAACAGTTATTATCCTGCTTGTGTTTATTTTGATGCTATTTGCATACAATCTTATGCTTAATTACTTTTCATAACAATCACATTAATTTAAATCATTATGGCATGTTTGATTAAAAAAAGGCCTTGCGCTGAAACAGCAAAAGCAATAAATAAAATGAAGTTAAGTAGTTCAGTATCTATTCAGATATTACAGATAAAATGAGTAAATATGAGGATATGGTGCAATTCTTTCCAGTTATATCTTAAAGTTTTCCCTCATTTCTTTTTTCAGGTCAAAGGTTCCATTGGGATTTTTTTCTCGTAATAGGGCCAACATGATGTTATCAGTGAAAGGCTGTACTGTCTGTCATGTTAGCTCAGCATGTCATTGCCAACATTTACAACCTAGCAGTCAACATTGAGCACAGCTGAGATCTATTGAACTGTCAAAGCATGTTGATTTTAGCCAACTAGTACAAACATTTCTCACCAAAGGTCATTGAACCAAATACTTTCTTTATTCAGTGCTGTCTTTGCTTGTTGGTGTGGGCATGGCCCGCTCAACCGCCAAATACAGTATTACGCTGCAAAAAATGTATTGCTCAAATATGATATATATATAAACTCAATTGAAAAGAATATGAACAACAACCAAGTTATCTAACGTACATGTGTTGTAAAATGTTAAATACAAAAACATTTCTTGCAATAAATTAAATTAAAATGAGTCAATAAGTTAAAGTGAAAAATGGTTATATAAAATGCAGACATCAAAATCTGACCAAACCAACAGGGTGCCAGCAGGAATGAGGAGGCTCAGGAAAACTTTAATCAGCTGATTTGGATTGACCAGGCGCTCACAGACTCTTTGATTAATCCCACCTGTTAGAACCTGCACAACAGCAGAAAGGAAAGCTGAAAGCAGGAAGTCCCTGAAATGCAGGGTAGAGTTATCCCAACTATCAGCTTAGGAACTTGCTTAAAAAATAAAAAGTGTGGAACTGTTTTCAAATCGCAGTAAAAAAAAAAATAAAAAATGAATAAATGAGCCACTATGGGGATCACTGGTTAAAAATGAAAAATATCTATATGTAAGTATGTCAGCTTCATATCCTACAGGAGTCCAACTCAGTCTTCTTAATTCATTTCAACCTAGTTCACATTCAAATTATACATTTAGAATTGGTGTCATCCAGACCAACTTGGTTCAGAATATATTGTGAGATATATGATAACCAGTTATATGCTTTAACTGGTTAAGATATCTTACATCTGAGGAATTCCAGATGATTTTGCTATCAAATTTGAAGCAATTCCTTCTCCTGAGCAAGCTTGTGGAAACAGTTGGATGAAATGACAGAAATGAAGACAGAAAATGTGCTGCTGACCAACTGTATTAAGCCAGGGTAGCTTTTTATGAGAGGACGCACTGATGTGCCTGATGTATGACCTGATATGTTGACTGTGGTGAATAACCGTTCATTTGTCCAAAGCATTTTGTTGGTGCTAGATATGATTTTATTTACAGTTATCTAATGGATACTTCAATATTACCAATGCCAGACAGAGCAGCTTAATGTATCCATAAAAGGTCTGATGTAAATTTTGTTAGACATGTGTGTAAAAATTAAATGCACATTCTAAATGAACATAATTCACCAAATAGTGTCAATCATAGATTCATTGCTCTCTACATGCGTATGTGTCATGTATATTTCACAGTCTGTTTGTTTTGTTGGATTCATTCATCTGAAATGGCTGAATATCACGCCTGATGCTTAAACTCTGACTCCCATTTATATTCCATGTGTAATTTCTATCTGCGTCTGATCAAATTTCCAGTGGAGTCAACGCAGCATGGCGGTATAATCACTTCTGAGTTTAAACACCAATTTAGCTTTTACTTTGCTTTGCACTAAGTGCCCTACACTATTTCACATTAAAAGCCTTCCAGCAGTCAGGAATATATTCCCTTCTTTTCCTCAAAGGCTTTTAGAGTCAAACATTCATCAAAGGCTTTGAGTTCTGTTAGCTGTACTGTAACAATAAACCACAACAACAGCAACAAGAAAGTGGCAGCAATCGGAATTATGTAGTGTCTGGAAAAGGTATTTCTTTTAAAAGGGATGGAGTGGTACTTGGGAGAAATGACAATAGTGTCCTTGACTGAAGTATATTGCTGTTGTTATGAAGATGGAAAACAAAATGACTGCCTCTCCATTGTTTCCCTGTTTGTTCATGTTAGCAAAATGCTGGCATAAATACTCATTTTCACTTCAAAGACTGGTAATGTCCTTTATTCGCAAAGGGCTGATAAAGAAACTCCATTAACAGTAGCTTCTTAAAGCCGTTTAGCTGTACTGGTAAAGTGGTGAGAGCAAGAAGACGAGAGCTGAGTTTAGCATGTGAATTTGGAGGATTAGTTCATTGGTGGGCTGTGGGGGGCTCCCTAGATGGGTGCAGTAGGTAATGGAGCTTTTAGCATAGAAATAAGAATTAGGAAGAGCTGCTGTGTGTTCGACATGAAATTGCTCTAACAGACCAGAGCTTCCCTGTGGAAACACTGGAGGGTCCCTGTCAGTACATTCATACCTGGGTGGCAATGGGGCTTTAGGCAGCCTCCAAGACCACAATTACCTGTGGGTTTATACTGAACCGAGAAAGAACAAAGAAGGGATTATTAAAGTGTCCATAGTGGCATGGAGACATGCATTTTGTAAAATTACTTTTGGATTCATTAATTATTTGCATGAGCATTTAGAGCACATGGTAGACTTAAATCAATATAGCATCTGGCAGCAAAAATCCCGAATTGCTTCTGAAAACATTAAATTAAATAAAATAAAATAAATGTTTAATAAAATTAAACATTAAATAAAAAGGAAAGGACAGATTTAGACATAAATTGGCCCAGATGGATGGGCTCCAGTTTGTAAAATTACAGTCAAAATTAAGAGCAGTAATTTGGGTTTCCCTGTCATAAGAGTACACATGGGGGTTGGGGAATTGTCATTTTTCAAAGTCACATTTTCATTATTTTTTTCATTAAATTCTAAATTTCACAATTTCAAACTAAATAGTTAGCAAACCAAATATTTAAATGTTAAATGTTTAAATACTTACATAGCTGACTAAATGTTTAACACCACACTAAATATTTAGATTAACTAAATATTTGGTTAGCCAAGTAAGCATTTACTTAGGAAGCCAAGTATTTATATTAAAGCTAAATACTTAGCTCAGTTCATTACTTTCATGGACAGAATTTCTAGGCGCAGCCGAGGTGTTGAGGGGATCCGTTTTGGTGGCCTTCGGATCGCATCTCTGCTTCTTGTGGATGATGTGGTCCAACAGGACCACATCATCCGCACATCATTTAGCGGTTCGCGGCCGAGTGTGAAGCGGCCGGGATGAGGCTCAGTGCCTCCAAATCCGAGGCCATGGTCTTGAGCCGGAAAAGGGTAGAGTGCCTTCTCCGGGTCAGGGGGGTCGTCCTTCCTCAAGTGGAGGAGTTTAAGTATCTGGGGATCTTGTTCACGAATGAGGGAAGAAGGGAGCAGAAGATCGACAGGCGGATTGGGGCAGCGTCTGCCATGAAGCGGCGCTATACTGGTCCATCGTGGTGAAGAGAGAGCTGAGTCAAAAAGCGAAGCTCTCGATTTACCGGTCGATCTACGTTCCCACCCTCATTTATGGTCATGAGCTTTGGGTCATGACCGAAAGAACGAGATCATGGATACAAGTGGCCGAAATGAGTTTCCTCCGTAGGGTGGCTGGGCTCTCCCTTGGAGAGAGAAGCTCAGTCACCCGGGAGGGACTCAAAGTAGAGCCGCTGCTCCTCCACGTCGAGAGGAGCCAGTTGAGGCTCGGGCATCTGGTCAGGATGCCTCCTGGACGCCTCCCTGGTGAGGTGTTCCGGGCACGTCCCACCGGGAGGAGGCCTCGGGGAAGACCCAGGACACGCTGGAGGGACTATGTCTCTCGGCTGGCCTGGGAACGCCTTGGGGTTCCCCCGGAGGAGCTGGAAGAAGTGGCTGGGGAGAGGGAAGTCTGGGCCTCACTTCTGAAGCTGCTGCCCCGGCGACTTGACCCCGGATAAGCGGAAGAAAATGGATGGATGGATGGACTTAGCTCAGAGCTAAATATTTAGCTTCCTTACTAAATATTTATGGAGTGCCATAACCCAAGTTATTGTTATCATTTTTGACTGTAATTTTACTCACTGACAAATGGCCCCCCGTAAATCTGTAATGGCTTGCAAATCACTGATTAATGTGCTTGTCAAGTCCTTTCTTTTTGGTTTGGTTTGGTTTACTGTGTGATCCCCACTTGAAAGGGACCGTTTCCGCTGTGAACTTTCAACTTGATTTCACTCAGAGAGACTTTAATTTCGTTGACTCATCTTTATTTTTACATGATAGTCCACATAGCTCATCTCAATAGGTGAAAACCCTCAAAAGAAACAGAAAGCCATCTGTTACATTTTGACATTAACAAGGTAAATGCATTGTGAAAATCCTCTACCCCTTCAAACCAATTATTTCAAAAGAATAATCAATATTTTTTAGTAAATTCAACAGCAATACATAAATTAGCATTTCATTTTTTATCAATACTTGTTAAATACCCTCACAAACATTCCAACCAACATTTCCTTTTCTTTCTACTTTAACCAATAAACACAAAGTGTATTTTCCTTCTTTTTTTCTTTTCACCCTACTAACTTGACCTCAACAAGACTAAACAACCTAATAAAACAAACAATTCAGCAGCATTGAGCCTTACCGGCTGTCTTTCACAGCTTGTTGAAACTTTTACACAGTTCTGAGCTTAAATGCTCCAGCACTGTTTGCATCTCATGCTCTCAAAACCAGGACTGACAGGTCAGTCACACCTAATGTAGCTGTACTCTGATTGCTAGGAGATTGAAGATTGAGTCCACCTGGTTCTCCTCACCAACAGGCAGAAAGAAGCTGCAGAAAGGTGCAGGGGAGTAGCAGAGGGGAGTGGTTACCTAGCAGTTCACCGGAACAGTGCTACAACATCAAGAAGCATCAACTAGAGGGAAAAGGTTGTGGCATCACCAGTCCAACGTCTGTGTCAGAAAGGCCTTTTTCAAAGCATTCAGCAGCCAGTTCTGACACAGAAGACTCTATGCCCAACATGTGGGCCATGAAATCTCACTTGAACTCAATGCATTAACGTATGGAACGTCTTCCTGCATCTTGTTTATAGAATGTCTTCAACAGGCTACTGCACAATGTGACTCCCTGACCTATCACACTCCATGTTGTTTGAAACACATCCTAGCCGTGTAAAAGGTCTTACCATTATTCACAGCTGCACTGCCCTTCAAGCAAAAAACTAAATGGATGTTTTGTATTACATCTTACTGTGTAGTGACAGAAAATTCAAAGGGTATAAACAGATTTCAGTCTCTTCTACATATCAGAAATCATAGTTTTTCCCTCTGTAGCCTACAGTATCTTGACATTGTCACCCAGAACTTTGTTTTGAGGGTCTATTGTTACACATCGAGCAACTGCAAGAAAGGTTTGTTTTATACCAGTGTGAACCTTTTTATTGTCTCTTATAATCCTGCTGTTTACGTTGAAATCTCTTCATGGTTGGGCTACTCCTTACATCACCAGGCTTTTAAACCACAACTACTCTAAGTAGTCCCTTCGGTCAGTCAGCTGATCAGATGCTTTGAAGTGTCCTGCGCTTTAAGCTGAAAGTCAAGAGGAGTTCTCATTACAATACAGTCTACCCCTACCATTGAGTCTTTTAAGACTGAAAAATGAAAACCTATGCAAACTCATTGGAATTTGATTATTTTGTTAATCTCTCTGGATTTGTCTTCCATGATAGTTTATGTGCAGTTTCCCAAAATTCATATCAGTGTGTTTATCAGTGCTCTGTAACTGAACCATATTCTGAAGACACAAGAGTGATAACATCTCTCTTCCCTTTGTTGTCTCATGCAGGGTTCCTGAGTACAGGTGACCAAGCAGCCAAAGGGAACTATGGTTTGTTGGATCAGATCCAGGCCCTGCGTTGGACCAGTGAGAACATAGCAGCCTTTGGTGGTGACCCGCTACGCATCACTGTGTTTGGCTCGGGTGCTGGGGCATCATGTGTGAATCTCCTCACTCTGTCTCACTATTCAGAGGGCAACCGCTGGAGCAACTCCACTAAAGGTAAACCTCACCTAACAAGTGTACTTACAAAAGGATTCATTTTATCATTGACTCACATACAAACCTGGGGTAAGTTTACCAGTAATTTAGGTTGGTCTGAAGGCTGAAATTTTAGCCCATTTCTTTTGTACCATAAAATATGATAATTACCCAATTAATTTAAAAACACAAGTGATCATTTAATTTAATTTCCAAGGAGTGCAGATGGTTGATTAATCCAAATACCTTGGATTTGATTAATCCAAGGTATTTGGATTAATACAGTACTAGTATATTTTAAAAAAATTTGGGAGCGTGGTAAAAGTCAATCAATAGCGGAATTTGAATTAATATGAGTTACAACAACATGTAATTTCCTTTTGGCAATAAAGAATTTTTGAATTGACTTGAATTCAATATTAATGGAAAGTCTCAACTGTGAGTCATTAAAAACTACAAAGCAAAGAGGAATAGAAAATGGACTGGTTTTATGTGGTGCTTTTTGAGTCACTAGAGCCACATTCACACTCACAAACAGCCACATATTTATACAACATCAAAATGTGGAAGCTGGAGACAAACCTACAACTTTCTGATTGGAAACCAAATAGTCTTTCAAAGGTCATTGAGTCACAGTTGCCTAATGGGCCAAAATCAATCGACAAGTAATGCAAAAATTCATTGGCATTATACTGTAAGTTGTTAATGGTGGATCTTGTGGCAAATTATTGCAATAATTAAGTGTAGGTGGAATTGTTTTTCTATGCAAGCCCAGTGTGTTTTGGACATTTTTCCCAAATATTATCTTCATCTGAGAACACTTAAACATTGAAGTGGAGCAAAAACAGGCAAAATTGAAGAATTTGGTTTGATAGCAAATACTTTTTTCATAGCACCTATCTGTCTGCTTCAATGTTTGATTTTCTGTCACTGTACAAGTAACTTTTGAAATTATGTAGTGCTTGAAAGTAATATTTGTTGTTGCCTTAACTACCAAGGTCAATCTGTCAAACATTTTCTTAAAAAACTGCTCAATCCTTTCACTGAATGTAGAGTTAAGGTAACTAGTAAAAGAAAGCAAGGGTTCACATGATTTCATAATTTTTTTTACTCAGTTTGTTCACTTAAACTTTTTATCTAAAAAGAAAGATGGGTAATGTATGCTGTGTGTTTTTGTCCTCAGGTCTTTTTCAAAGGGCCATTGCCCAGAGTGGGACAGCTCTATCCAGCTGGGCTGTCAGTTTCCAGCCAGCCAAGTATGCGCGGATGCTGGCCCGTAAGGTGGGCTGTAACCTGGAGGACACAGTGGAACTTGTGGTGTGTCTGCAAAGAAAACATTACAAGGAGCTTGTAGATCAAGACATCCAGCCAGCCCGCTACCACATTGCCTTTGGCCCTGTAATTGATGGAGATGTAATACCTGATGACCCTCAGATACTGATGGAGCAAGGTATCAGTTAAACTTGCCATGCTCTACTAAAGAAGCATTTTGCTCTGGATTGTGATCTAATAGCGGTCTATGCTTATGTTTACAGGTGAGTTTCTCAACTATGACATAATGCTAGGAGTGAACCAGGGTGAGGGCCTAAAGTTTGTGGAGCTCATCGTTGACAATGACAATGGTGTCCAGGCCAATGACTTTGACTATGCAGTCTCCAGCTTTGTTGATGACCTCTATGGTTACCCAGAGGGTAAAGACATCCTGCGTGAGACCATCAAGTTTATGTACACGGACTGGGCCGACAGGCACAACCCGGAGACCCGGCGAAAGACTTTGCTGGCCCTTTTTACTGATCACCAGTGGGTGGCACCGGCTGTAGCAACAGCTGATCTGCACTCAAGTTTTGGATCGCCAACATACTTTTATGCCTTCTACCATCACTGTCAGACGGAACAGGTACGTCTCTCTATAGTTATACCATGGGTTCTTTTAATGTTGTTCAAGTTAAAAAGCCAGAAAAGCCTGATCGACAGCTTCATGCTGTTGTGCTCCTGCCCAAAGAGGGAAGCTCTAGGTGTCCTGCTGACTTGTTCATAGGTGGGGACATAACAGAGTAGGAGATCAATAGGTACAGCACAGTACACAGATGGGAACTGTATTCTTATCTACTTCAGTGAAGATACAGTTGCAAGTAGAGAAAGCAGAAACTATATCTATTAAGGATGTCTTTAATATACACACAGCCCTACCAAGGGATATTTTACCATCTTCTCAACTTCGCCCTGAGGATCCATCTTCTCAACTTCGCTCAGGATCTCAACATAGGCTTTTGCTATTGCGAACTAGTCTTGCATAAGGCAGTGGCAGGTGTTTAAGTATTAGACTTCCTAATTGCAGTCCAATCTTTTGTCATTTTATAGATTATTTTATTTTAAAGGTTATTTAACTATCTGTTCTTTGGTTGTTTGGTTTTAGGTATAGGCACATGTAATTTTCTAATAATTTCCTAAATCTTAACATTTAAAAAGAAGCTAAATCTGACTGTGACCTTTACTATGAGCGAGTGAGCTCTAGGTGTTTCTTTTAGCGACCGCACCATTTGAATTTTCAAAGTTTTGATTTTTTAAAAACCTTTAGACCTCTAGCTTGACACTTTTTTATTCAACATAATGCCCTGAAATGTGCCAATCCAAATATTTACTACTTATTGTAAAATTTGTGACAAGTAGCACACCAAAATTGACCCCCAAAATGTACAATACATAATTAAATATTAAAACTTTGACATTCTTTTTTTTTTCCTCAGCTGAATGTATTTTCCACTAGCATGATGTGTTGGAGCTTGTCAAAATTTATTTTTTTTCTGAGACGCTTTGCCAACTAATGTTTTGCATCTGTCACGCAGACATAATAATATTAATGTGATTTGTTTCATCTGCTGCTCATTAGGTACCACCGTGGGCAGACGCAGCGCATGGAGATGAGATTCCATATGTGTTTGGGCTGCCGATGATTGGGCCGACAGAGCTGTTTCCATGCAACTTCTCCAAGAATGATGTGATGCTGAGTGCTGTTGTCATGACCTACTGGACAAATTTTGCCAAGACCGGGTATGAACACATTAGAAATGTTGCTAATGATGCTTAGTTTTTATGTAGAGAACTAGACATACATTTTGTAATTTAATATTGACTGAGCTAGAAACATAGGGTATGCTGTAGTTTATGTTACCAACATAGTTAATTAGCTTGAGTAAAAGTACTGAAATTAAACTGAAAAATTATGAAAGAAAAATAAAGCTGTATGGGGATATGGTGGAGTTAAACAGGGAATGGAATTAAAACACTGCAGTCAATACCCATAAGCAGGGATCAGGGATCAACTGCTTCTCCACTGAGTCAAACATGTATTAGGACAATTACATGAAGCTTGTGCCAATTGCCCACATTGGTGACTTTTGGAATAATCTACATGACAATTTATGTCTTCAGTTCAGCCCTAATTCAAAAGAATGACATCGATTTTAATTTGTTAAAAATTGAAATTAAATACATTATCATTATTCTTAAATACTATTCAAGCCTAAAATAGCATCACAATGCTAAACATGTAGCATCAACACAGACGTCTCCAATGTAAATGTCTGTTTATAGTCCAGAATTCTAAAGAAGCTCCATGAATGATCAGGAGTTCCTAAAACTCTGAAAAGATGAATGGATAAAATAGAACTTTGCAATTATCTGATGGTTGAAGAATCTGAAGAACAGATTACAAACAACAAACATCTTTGTTGTTTAGCTTATATGTCTATTTACTCAATAATTTAGCAGCAAAAATATTCTTTAAATTGAAAATGTTGCATACTTTATCATATAGATTTTGATTAAAATGTTACTAATTGCAGTTAATTAAATACAGACCATGCAACAGAGGGGAGCCGTGCATCTGGTGCCATCAGAGGGACTGTTCTGATTTAATCCATCACTATGACATTACAATTATGCAAGCCACTAGTGGTAAAGAAAAAACACAATTTAACAAGATCTCCTTATTCTGAGGGCTGTGGAGAGATTAGCCTGCTCCTGACCACATAGAGACTCGAATCTGATTGGATGAAACACACAAACATGTATGGGAAGTGGCACAGCTCAGACAAACGTACAAAACAAGAGTACACTATTTGAAGGACCAGTAAATGTATAAAATGTAATTGAACAGACATAATTTAGGTGTTAGATATATCTTAAGGGTTCTGATATAGCAGCGGAGAAGCCCTGCAGGCTCTGTCGGCCCACCACTGCCCTGCAATCAACTCGATTAAAAACATTGATGGAGTCCCACCACTAGTTAGAAGCGACATTTTGTAAAGAGCTTTGTACCAGGATAATTGGAGCAACATACAACTGTCATTACAAGACCATGAACAAGTCAATAATTTTATTGTAATTGTGTTTCCTCAATATTAAACTCCATTTGATGACTGGGGCTGTTGTGAACAGCTCTGCTGGGTTTTATGGACCACACAATGCCATTGGTATTCTTTTTACACACCCTTCACATATCTTTAAATTCATTATTAATTAATGTTTATGCACTGCAAAGGGACATTCTTTATGACCTAAAATTAAAATTCCCTTTTCCTGCCTCTGTCTCACGTTGCCTTCCAGCATCCAGCTATGGCTGTAATTGTTTTTTTGAGGCATAATAGGGGTACATTGGCTTTTTCTAAGCCTCCGCAGTAACCCTAAGGGGAACAGAGAGCCTCTAATGATCTACATATATAACCCCAAATTGACATGGAATGCTGGATACCTGGGAGATTTATGCCATCCATTTGAATGGTTAAGCATGTTCCTGATGAGCTTTAGCCGGCTCCTTATACTGCTCTCAGACAATAGGGCGCTCAGTAAGACTGAATGGGCCACTGCAGCAGTGTTCAGCTCAGATTGGAAATTTATAGCACAGGACTTCATGTTCAGTGTCTTCTTAAAATCCATCTGGATGTTAAACTAAAAGAGGGTTTTCATATGGAATGTTTAGCAGCGTTTACACTGACCGTGATCCCTGTGGTATTAAGTCCAGCGGCTAACATGTGAGGTAGATGGAGCATAATATGATATTTTAATTACACCAAAACTTAATGAGATAATCTGCATAGCTGAACTCCATCTTCACCCTGACAACATCTTTGATGAGAGCTTACATCATTTATGTATAAATATGCTCACTTCAAATGAAAAGAAAAAGAATTTACTCTCAGACATGAAGTTTTATCATTTGTTTTTATCATTCAAATTTAAAATTAAAAATTGATCATATGAGGCTATTCTCTACCTAAAGGCCTTTGATTCTATCAGAACATTTTAAAAAACGAAAACTTCTGACCTTTGTTGGAATTTATTGGATGTGATTTCTGATTCTGTGATGACTCACATCATATGAAACCTGTGGGCTGCACTTCACTACTCCATTACAACATCGTTATAATTATACCGATTAGCCTGTGGCAAATGCCATGCTCAGTTCAATATTCTAATTTTAATAATTATACAGTGTGATCTCAAAAGGTCCACTAAGCTCTCAGTCTAAGTTTTAATTCCAACTGCAAAATTTTAAATGTGCTTGATGCTACATTGGCTTTGTGCAGTATTGCAATATTGCATTGAAGAAACTGCTTGCCCTCTTTAAGACCAAAATAACCTCAGTAAGATTAATGAATTTCTGAAAAGATTTCAAATCCTTCTTGATTTGTTTGTACACAAAACTTGTTTACTCTGAAACTCTGATCCACATTGCAATGAAAAAAATTATTTGTCCCTGAATTTGTGTTTTTGAGCCACACAAGATTACTAGTGTGCTTTGGATTATTGTCATGCTGGAAAATACATGTATGCTTGAGCACAAGAACTAACAGCCAGACATTTAGGATTTTCTAAATTAGAGCAGAATTCCTGCTTCTATTAACATGTTGCACTACTTTTACAACAGATGTAGCAAGATTCACACATCACAAAAAAAATAAAATAATTGAATTTAGACTCATTGGTTCATAGTATTTTAGACCACTCATGTATTTTGGTTGCCTGGTGAAAGTCCAGCCTCTTGTTTTACGTTTTGCTTTGTTGAGAGACTCTGGACCATCAACTATCGAGAAACAATTGCTTGATGGAGGTGTGGAATTTAGGCATGCACTGATTTTTCAGTGCAAATTTCCTTCATTTTGGGATGTCGGTGATCGGCCGATATGTACATGTGAAGCCAATCTTATCTACTGGTCAACCTCAGCAAAAGGTCTAGAAATCATCCATTGTCCTCTTCTGCTCCATGAGAGAGGTATGACAGACAGACCAGCCCACCAGGTCATGTTTACAGTATATATTAGCAACATTTAAGAGAAAAACCTATCGGCTCAATTGGAATCATCAGGTTAAACTTTTTAAAGATCGGTAATTAGTGATTTGCCAGAAAAATGCAATTGGTGCATCCTTAGTGAAATCTGTAAAAGTTTAAAACTGTTTTGTCTGATTTTAGGACATTTCTTATTTTAATTAATTATAACAACACGATCCTCTGGCTTCCTCTGACTCTCCATCTTCCAGACCAGTGAAGTGTATGTGTGTATGCATATCCTCTGCATTCAATGAGTATTTATTACCAGTAAATATTATTGAACATGCTTTTACATTGATTAATTTGGCAGTATACAGTTTGAATACACTTGAAATTGATTGATAAAACAATATAAAGCACGCAAATGTTTAAATAGAATCCAGAGGGCCACATAAAAAGCTTTGGTGGGCCAAATTTCTCCCCATGCCTTCAGTTTGACACACGTTCCAATAAAGTGTTGCTTTAACAATATTTCTTGTTAAAACAATAACATATTTTATTTTAAGGAGAGATTTTGTTATGAAGAGATCTAAATTTGCGATGAGAAAAAAACGTTTTGATGGAACTCTTCTCCTGAATGTACTGTATTTCCTAGTTCTGGCATTTCCAACACTTCAGTAGTCTGGCTAACTTTAAACCCTTATTCAATAAAGTTCCAGTTTGAAAACAGCTTTTTTAATTTTCTTGCCTTCTCTAATCTTAATTTCTGTTTGATCATCTGAAACATTTGGGTATGACAAAAAAAGCATTCCCACTGAACGGTATGTAACATTCTTATGGATCCTCCAGAAGAGGGCTGAAGCAGTCATGACACATAAAACAGTCTTTTTCTGTCTTAGTGATACAAATACACTCAATTTCACTTTCTTTTCAGGGACCCAAACCAACCTGTACCACAAGACACCAAGTTCATCCACACAAAGCCCAATCGCTTTGAAGAAGTGGCGTGGACACGTTACAACCAGAAGGACCAGCTCTACCTGCACATCGGCCTGAAGCCTCGGGTCAAAGAGCACTACCGGGCAAACAAGGTTAACCACCATCCTGTCTCTGATTTATTTAGTCTTTTAGTGTTTAATATAAACTGGCAACATTTCAAGTACACACTGTTAATTAGAGGATCATGTTACAAAAGGGAGAAAGGCTCTAAAATGTTAGAATTAAACACCATCAACAGTGTTTCTTAACAAAATAAGTGCATCTAAAAACTTTGTTAGAGATGAGTTGTAATATTTTATGGACAATTGTGTAACCATTGCAGTACAGACCTAATGCTACCTTTATACATTCTAAACTGAGTGCTGTCGTTTGGTTGTTTATCTCCTAGGTCTGTTTAGGTTTTTTTCATCAGGCACCCTAACTTCATGTACAATACCTTTTTTTCCACGAGGAAGCTGACTGCAGACTTGCTATCTACAGCCAGTTTTGTTATTGAATACTTTTGCACATCACTTATACTTTAAAATACATCTTACTTCAATAAAAAGTAAACAGTAACCTCAGGTTTAAATTTTTTTCTTTATAATGCCTTCTTGTTCTTCCCTCAGGTCAACCTATGGTTGGAGCTGGTTCCTCATCTACACAGCCTCAATGAGGTCACCCCACTCATCCCTACCACTACCAAGGTCAGTGGCAGCCACAGTTGCTCTGCTGTAGCTCATCAATGTGGCATTATTTTTGTCATGATTGGACCCCTCAACATTGCTACAACATATATTGTAACAAAAGAAATCGGTGCTTAAGAGAGCCTGCATAAACAAATGCTATATAACTTATTTGAACCAGAAAGAGCAGACCAGAATTCCCCCACAACATGAAGGACTGATAAAGTTATAGACGTCTACTTCAAGTTGTTGCTGAAAGTTTCATCTACAAGCAGCAGAATAATGGGGAGTTCATAACTTCCCATGTGCTTCAACTGGGAGTGATGAAATATTTAGGGTTGTTTTGAATCTAATGTGATTCTTAAGATTCTCATTGTTTGAAAGTTTGGTTGCAGAAAAAAAAGGAATCCATAGTATGTGTGTATACGATGTGTGTTGGTCAAAGTCTGACTTTTTTACTGCAGTCTAGTTGTAGATATGGATTTCAGATGGAATGAAAAGCACATTTCACAGCAAAAGATTTTCCTATAAAACAGATGGTATTATTATGATACTGTGGTTTTATGAAATCAAGTACGTCCCTAACAGTCTTAAACTTTTGCTGTCTAAAATCATTTCCAGTTACATAAAGATAATATCAAGTTTATTTGGTCAAGCACATATAAAATCAAGTAGACAGCATTAATTTAAATATTGCACATAAAATTACAGAAGCATTTCACTGCCAAAGATGGGAAATAAATACAGAATCAACTTACTAATGAGATAATTAATGAGATTTTAAAGCTTGTTGTAACACGATTCATATTTCATTGAAATCAAAATAACCAAGGTTGTAACAATAAAAGAGTTACACTTCTCTGGATTATTGTTATAATGAGAAACTTTCTCCTATCGACGTGAAAGAGACACAGCTCCTGAATTTATCTCCAAGCTTTGACTCCTACATACTTCTATGTAGAACAGAATTACATTCAGATATCAAGTTTTGATTTGAAATTTATGGGAAAATGTTAATAGCAAGAAGATGGTAAAGTGGTTCCAGTATTTATTTGTCACCTAAAGACCAAAAGCAGTTAAAGTCTTAGAGGTGTCAAAGCTAGTTTAAAATCTTTATCTGGTCTTCTATCCTTGCACAGATTCCTCCTCCAGAAGCCACTAACCGCACACCAAAGACCAAAGTTCTGGTAACCAAGCGCCCAAATCCAACTCCGTTCCCCACCGAGACGCAGGGCAGCCACAACCAGCCTCACCTGGTGGACCAGCGGGACTACTCCACAGAACTTTCAGTGACTATTGCTGTCGGAGCTTCTTTGCTTTTCCTCAACATCCTGGCCTTTGCTGCTCTTTACTACAAAAAAGACAAGCGGCGGCATGACGTCCACCGGCGCTGCAGCCCCCAGCGGAGCGCCGCCAACGACCTGGCTCACACTCAGGAGGAGGAGATCATGTCTCTGCAGATGAAGCAGCACTCTGACCTGGACAGGGACTGCAGAGGGGTGGGGGACTCCCTCCACCCTCATGACGTGGTCCTGAGGACTGCCTGCCCCCCAGACTACACCCTGGCTATGAGGCGCTCGCCAGATGACATCCCGCTCATGACACCAAACACCATAACCATGATCCCCAGCACCATGGGAGGCCTCACCTCACTCCACTCCTTTAACACATATCCCAGCAGTGGGCAGAACAACACTCTGCCTCATCCGCACCCACACTCACACTCCACCACCCGGGTATAGCCCAGTGGATGGACCCGTACAGGCAGGACTCTGGCGGCTCAGGCAACAAGCTAACTGCAGCACTGCAGCGGAGAGTCCAGGCCGACCTGCTGAAAAACAGACTTTTCAGGAGTTAAACCGCCGGCCCGGAGTTGCCAAATACAGATGGAATTACACTGGATTTATACCACATTCTGTTAATACCGGAGGAAATATAATAAAAGGTTTCAGATGCTTTGGATCAGAGGATCAAAAAATAATAATATTAGTAGTTACGGTTTTGTAGAAAAACAATGGAAAGACATGAGGGAAAAAAAGTTACAGCAGAACAACCTCTCACAAGCCGAAACATTTGAGAAAGATGTTTTTTATCATTATTTTTGTGTTCTGGTATTACAGCAACAAAATGGAACAGTGAAACACTTTTTCTCTCTAGCGACAGCTATGGCCTTCGGGATTTTCTGACAAACGACTGCTTGACAGTATTATCTGGAAGCAGCGCGGAGCATCAGACACGCCTTGGAGGTGAGAAGAGGGGAGCACTTTGTAAAGGAAAGAAAACATATTGTTTTCCTTTGGCATTACTCTGCAGAACACTCTGTTTGTGGGGCACAAAGCAGACGTTGTGCAAACCAATCGAGGCATGTCTGAGGGTCGTAAATGGAGGCTGTGTAAGATAAGCCAAAAGCAGCAGAGTAAAGCAAAGGACTGAAAACTTTAAGATAAAGCGACCCTGTATGCACAACAGAACCATTTTGAGGAGAAAAAAAATATCTTGCAAATACTTTTCATCCTTTTATTTTTGATTGAAACAATTTTATTGTATAGGACCTATTTACATATCTAAGCACCAAGGCTGTTTAAGCCCACTTCTCTTGGGCAGGGTGTTCACACTGCAACCTGCCAGTCGGACCGGGACCTAGGAAGTGAGAACGCACCGAGCGGCTTTCTGGCAGTTCCAACTTCAACACAGAGAGCTGGGGGGACAAAGGATAATTGGGATATTTTAGCACGATGCGCATGACAATTTACCTGCTTGATGGCTGCTCTGCTGATTATGTCATTAATAAGAATAATTTTCACCCTGTTCTTTGTGTTGGAGAGATTCAAGACCTATTTCCTTATTGGATTACTAGAAAACACAATGCTCTCACGGAACCTTGGGAAATGCAGTCCCGGTTTGTGGATGTCACTGGATGGATTTAGATAGTAAAACAAAACAAACAAAAAAAATTGGGGGTGGGCATATGGTAAAGATTTCTTGCATAACATAATATAGCTTGAGTGGGCTGGACATATAAGGACTAGTTTTGTACTCTATGTGTTGGTACTACTTTTTGATAGTGGGTAAATCACATTACATTGTATCAATCAAACCCATTGTACCTTCAGTTGAAATCAATGTTTTTTGCTGTTCTACCTATTGGAGCACCAGACCGGACCGAGTCAAAGTAATTACCTGCACTGTTTATTCCATTGACCTCTCGTCATCTCAATGCCCCCCAAAAATTGACACTTCAAGATAAAAAAGTAACATAGTGGAACCCAATTGGTAAGGAAAATGGAGGGTGAAATGATTGAAAAATATAGTGAAGAATTCCATCTCCAGGCGATGTAGATTTGCTAATGATTTATCCAACAAAGCTCTGAACTCCAGAGCTACTTAAACATGACTGCCTATAGATGTTTAATTCAAGATAAAAGCCAGACAGATCACACGGGGTGGGAGTCGACGGAAATGCGCAGCAGGAGGCTGAGAGGAAGAGTGAGGATCAGGCTGGGTCAATTCCCACGATGCACTTTTTATGTAGTTTTCATCATTAGCCCAGTTGAATCAAGTCAGGTGGTACTTTGTGTTGGAGAGATGTCGGTGTGTCTGCCAGTAAAGCAGGATGATCAAAAGCAAAAAGTCTTACCTCTCCAACTTAATGCCTTTTTTTTTACTTTTTTCCTATATATACACACAGTGCTGTGCTCCAAACCTCTGCCATGGTGTCAGAGTTGATACAAGGTACCCACTTCTTTAAAAGGGCAGCTCAGATTCTGTTAAAAGCTTATACGCAGTTAATGTTTTATGCACAGCACATGAATCTCTTGCCCTCTTAATTAAGCATGAACCAAAATGAAATCTGTCCCAGAAGCTAATGCTGATGGCTGATCCAAAAAGAGCCAAGACTGAGGTGGACATCTACTGTCCTAACACACAACCCCAATCTAGAAAACGTCACAGCAGTTCAATAGTTGATATTTATGTAAACAGAAGCCAGTAGTTACATTTCCATCCAAATATCATGCATGTTTTAAGCAAACTTTCAAAATGTTGCTGACTAAAAAAGACAAAGGTAAAGCGAATTAGGTGTGTTTCCTTCTGGTTCACAGGCTGTGTAGCCTGGTTGTGATTCCATAAGCTGTTGGCAACACATTTAACAAACAGGAAGAAGAAGTTGAAAACTGGTATGGACCACACATCTTAGAGAAATGAACAGAGGTTTTCAGGAGTTTGCTGCTATCTGACATGTTCTAATTGTTCTGTTATGCCAACTAGCATTGGCGATGTTGCAATTCTAACGCACAACGACAGCAGAAACAGCTGATCAGTCATGTGAGGGAAATGTTCGCTACATCAGAACTTATTCAACAAATGTGTCTCCATCTCTCCTTTAGCCCATTAACTCAGAAAAGCCAAAAGCCACCTTTTTTTGTTTCAATCAACCTTTTTTAATGCGATTCTCCAAAATCCACATAAAAAACAGTTGCTGTAATCACGGCCTCTGATTGTTTACACAGTAAATGGATTTTGAATGGTTTGTACACCTGAAACTCACTGAGCACCAAACATCTGATTTGTGACTGGTTAGAGTAACTGTCTGATATGAAAGTAAATCAGTGTGAAAATTTTATGTTTACCTTTCACAGTAATTCATGTTTTTCTTTTTTTTTACTTTATTTTAAGAACATAGAGGCAGAAGTATGTGTTGGTCTTGTTCGCTCTCAGGATGTTTTCAACCCTCTAAATCAGCTAATCTGCACTTCTATTAAATGAAGACACCAAGAAAGTTTCTAACTGCAACTGGAATTTTCTCCCTTCCTTTTGGAATAAGTTTAATCTTTGGAAAATTTTACTTGGTGTTTTATCTGCATAGATCTTTCTGTCTACATATTTTTCATTGTGTTTAGTGCTTCTGTTTTCCATTTGTCCATCTTGAGGTTGCTGCTTTGTATTTTGAGTTGAAATAAGGATGATTTAATCAATCTTTTAGTAACTATTATTTCTCTAATCTTAAGGTTTCTTGGAATAGGTGTGACGTACATTCAAAATGTTTTGGCTTAACTGAACAGCCAACGTTCAGGTAAATAAAAGGAAAAAAACTATGGTTTCTGTTTGCTGAGTCACTTCCATGAAGGCCATCAGCTGATCTGTGACCACCAATAACTTCACCATCTTTTTCTTCTGATTATATTCTTAGCTACTGAAGGAGCTATTCATGCAAAGACTACATTACTCTGTATGTACTATTTTTCATTAACATTATACCTAGTGTCTTAGAGAATTTATGTTTGCCTGTTTCTTTTCTAGATAAACTCACCAAAGGAGCTAATCCTGCCATTAACTCGGTTCTGAACCTGGAGTATTGCGTTTGAACTAGTCTGTATGAATGAATGGGATTGAATTGACAACATGTTTGTTTAAAGAACTATCTGTTCCTCTTGTAAAGTTTATTGAGAGAACATTTGTTGTAAATCGGTGATGTGTGAAAAAACAGCACCTTGTGGAACTAAAAGATCTACAAGGAGTCAAAACATGATAAGCTGACCAGACAACCTTAAGCTAAATTGTATTTAAAGGTTGAGCTTCGGGTAAAAGCATTTTGGCACTTTTGAACGAGAACAATAGAGACAGGCATTTTGGTTGTGATGGACACTAGCAATACCAGAACCAACAGGATGATCCCAAGTGTCCAGTGGGGTTAAAGACTGCAGGCAGTCGGTCTAATCCTCTCCACTCCCAAATTCTGGAGCCAGTTTCTGAAAAGTCTGGCTCTGTAGGGCAGAGCATCATTATCTTGGCATGTTAAGTTTGGGCCAAGCCTGAGGAGATGTTGGACTGGTTGTCAGGTCTCACCTCAGTTTCTCTCTACTTTGAGATGGATGATAAAGTGTCTAGTACTGCCTCCTCTACAAACAGCTTGGCCCAGGCAGAGTGGATTTTAATGAGAACATGCCAAACCTGCTGCTCAGCTGATCAACCTGCAAATGGATTTTCCTTGCAAATTTGGGAAATACACAAATTTATTGCCAGAACGTATTGAAACAGCAAAGTCATAATCAATCAAATACATATTTCACTCCTTTTTTGTGTGTTAAGTTTCGTATTTTGCACAACCAGTACAGGCTTCCTGTATAACTACAGCTAAATCTAGTTGGTATGCTACGAGGTGCTGTTTGTTACTCAGTCAAAAATTAACAGGTTTTTAGTGCATCATAGTTCATTTTTCAAAGTTCATATTATATAAAAGTCACAGTTCAGTTCAAAAAAAATATTGAATTGGCAAGCCGAAAATTTAGCTTCAAACTAAATATTTAGTTAATGAGCTAACTGCTATGTAAATATTTAGTTTGCTAAGTGAATATTTACAAAGCTCACCTGCTAGCTATAAATATTTAGTTTTTTTCAGTAAGTATAAATTCGTGTGGATCAATACTTACTGATCCACACGATCAGTGTGGATCAGTAAGTATCCACACTTACTGTGGATACTTACTGTAAGTGTATCCACAGTAAGTGTGGATACTTACTGTATCCACACTCACGTGACAGTCGAGTGTGGATACAGTAAGTATCCACACTCGACTGGATACAGTCGAGTGTGGATACTTACTCGACTGTATCCAGTCGAGTAAGTATCCACGATAAATAAAAGTATCCACAGTTTATTTATCGGTTAAGAAACCGATAAATAAACTGAAAAAATACAGTGACTTCCAAACACTCACTGTATTATACATGATACATTTTCCAGCTCAGTTCATCCAGTATTTGCGTAGATATTTACAGAGGCAGACATGTCGATGACTAGTAGAGACCAAACCTTTGCAGAGCACTGTTTGGATAGGGAGGAAGATGCGGGGCCTCACAGCCTGTTTTAAGTTGATGCTGAAGAGCCGTTGCTTTTCTTTCCAGGGACAGTCGTCTGGCTCATCTTTCCTGTCAAGCTGGCAGCTTGGACTGCTTAACAAAACGGCTCCCTTCGCATCTGTACCATCTTCAGTAGGCCGCCTTCTGTGAGGGCGCCTGCTAACGTCTTTAGGTCAGTGAAGCCGCAGCATCTAACAATGTTAGCCACTGAGAAGGAATGAGTCATCCAGCCAAGCAGACTGCAGTCAAATCCCATGGCTTACAAGGTTTGAGTCACTGCGGGGGCAAAGTGGTGATTTTCAAAACACAGTGAAAGGAATGCCATAGATAGCCTGTGTTCAGATACAAAAATCTGTATGCTGGCACAGAGAGGCTGCTTGTTAGGCTCAAATGCTTGTCTCCCTGTTTTCCTTTCACTAAAACGTAGACATGTGGAGGCCTCTGCAGTGAGAATACATCCTGCCCCTCCTGGCTCTCTCTCAAACACCAGGCAGCTCTTTAAAATCATGAATACAGACTGTGGTTGCAGCACACAAGCTGGATGCAAGGTTACATATTATAGGAAATGTTATTTAAATGTAATTTTATTTTATTGTTATTTTACATTTCCATTTAAAAAAAATCTAATTAAAACTGATGCAAAATTGTTTGAGCACAGTGGTTTCTGTTCAACGTATTTCCTACTTGCAAATTGAACTGATTCCATATAGTGTGACATAATATTTATTAGACCCACAAACATCACCATGAGCTTATGTTTGTAATTCCATTACTGTGATTTATTTAGAAGATGTGCCAGAACCCTTCAACAATGAAACACTAAGTGGTCAGCTTTCTGTTGTTTCCACTGCAAGACAACAGCAAGATAAAGTTATAAAACACAATCTATCAGCACATAATTCCAATAAAACAACACAACGTTGTTAGGTAGGAAAACTATTAGCCCAATGTGAGCAGGGATCACATCCTATTTGGAAGCAATAGTAGTAACTGTTATTGAAAAGTTAAATACCTCCATTAGTATGTTCTCTCCAAGCCATGAAGAACTTTTTTATTTTCTTTAATTAAACATCTTCAGTCAGTTTTGACTGCTCTCTGCAGCTCTGGAGGGTTACATCATTAAGAACCCTTGTAAAGCAGGAATGAAAGGATGACCTGAAAGGGTCACCATGGCAACATGACAGTGATTGAAATCCAAATGACTGAACTGCTTCCATCAATCACTAGAATGACCTCAGCTAACGCAGTGAGCATCCCAGCTTGAAAGTTTGGTCTTAACATTTTATTTTACATTCTTATTGTCCTTCACACCTGCATTATTTTCCACTTATGCACATCAACAAGTTGCAGCCTGTTAATCTGTTTATGGTCACAGACTTTTTAGTGAAGACAGTCATATTCCTGCGTTGTACCAAATATTCCAGCATTGATTTGGCGCAGAGTGCTTTAGATTGCTTCATTACCAACTTACTCTTGTGTCTCTAAATAAATTAATATAAACAAATACATAAATTAATTCATTTAAAAAGCAATAAAAATACACCCTGGATGGGCATGGTGACTGACTATGATTAGATTACTTTGCCTGGTGATGGCTATATAATTAGGAATTAGGAATCATTTGTTGTTTTTTTTGCTTTTTTGCTATATTACAAAACACAAAAATTGAGAAGTTGATATATTTATATACACATAATTTAATTTTCTTTTAGTGGGTAAAGAGGCTTTGGATTTTTTTCCTTTTTTACTGTATCAATTGACTGACAGCGAGTGTATTTATTCTATAGATCTTCATAGGGACTGACACACTGCATTACCAGTGGTGGACTAAAGGCCATTCACTGAATTAAGCATGTAGTTGCAGTAATGGATAAATAGTCAAGCATACAGAGCCATACTAAGTAGCTGACAGTTCAGGATGAATTCCTATTTATAACTTTATATGCAAGGCGCAAAATATTACCACAAATTTGCTGATCAGCTGCTGGCATATTTCAGTTTTTGACATTACAAATGTGTCCTGGCAACTAATAGCAAAACGTAACTTATAGGTGGTAATTGCATACAAATAAAAATATGTTTCCCCTAGAAAAAATATTCAAAGCTTACAAACAAGCTAAGAGAATTGAAAATTGGTAAAAGATCAGTTATTTCAATCTTTTAGAAAACTGCTTTATTTAGATGAGAAATGACATGAAGCAGCATTAAATCATTAAAGTAAACATGAAACTTTCAGAAGTGAGGCACCAGGTGAAATTTTTGATCTTAAAATTTAGACCTGGGTATAAATATTGATGTTACTATTGATGTTACTATTGATGTTACTCGAAATGAACACCAACAGAACAGAAAAACAAAAATGTGTTGCAAATTAGATTAAAACTAGACCTATTTTAGCTAGCTGCACATGTTTGGACAACCAAAGTAGCGATGCTGGTAGAAGTTTATCAGGCATGCTGGTTCAATCCCTGCTTTATCGTTGTGCCCTTAGGTAAGACATTTCACCCACCTATTGCCTCCAGGTGTTGGTCAGAGGGTCCAGTGGCAGCCTCTCTGTCAGACTGCCACAGGCCAGCTGTGGCTACGCTCCAGTAGCTTTCCACCATCAGTGTGTGAATGTGTGAATGACTGAGTATAGTGTGAATTGGTTGGCCCATACTCTGGATAATGGTGGAATAAATAGCAGGTGACTGGATTAAAGGCATAACCAGCTAATGAAGGCATAGGAACTAAAAGGCACTTCAAAAATTGAACATAAAATTAAGTTGTCTGACAAATTCCTCAAATTAATCTATAAATAGTCGGTCAGTCCGTTTAATTCAGCATGTCAATTCACTTTTGGTTGTTTGTCATTGTCATTTTAAATATCAAAATATATATTCTACCTCATAAACCAGCCATCCATATTTTTTTTTATCTCCTAATTAGTTTCTTGTCTTTGTTTAATGTAACAAGATGGCTAGACTAGAATTACACATTGGTTTTGACAGTTCCTTTGACCTCTGCTCTTCCTCTGTGTGTTTCATACAACAGTTAGCACACAAAACCAACAAAGCTGGACTTTCACATGAAAACATTGCTGAGCAGTCCTTGGTCATAACATCCACACTGTGCTTCTGTTTATCTGCTAATCATCTTATGAAAACTAAATCATGATATCATGCTTTAAGTAAGGGCTGGAGGTGACTAAGGCTAAGAAAAGTTAGTCCAAATAGATATTTTCCTTCAGCTCCCCCATTGCAAAATGGGGGAGAAAATTATGTATAATTTTAATAAATATATCTATGATTTTAAGACATTTTACCTTTTACTTTTACTTTCTTGGTGGAAGTTTCAAGAAAGACCATTTGGATTTATTCCTTTCATTTAGTCTGGATGGCAGGCAGAATATTAAAACATGTTCAGTCAGTACAATAACTGCCCAAATATATCACCAATCATAAATTTGTTTTTCTAAGAGTCTGAACAACAACACTGCTGTTGGTCTGTAGGCTGCAGCGAGGTCCTCTTTACCAAGTATCCACAGACTTTTCTGGCGTCAGTCAGAAAACTTTAGACAGACATATGATTATCATAACTGTTTGCTGGAACTCCGCTTCCTGGAAAATCTTTTAACAACCCCACTTTAATTAAAGAAGGTTTTACAACTACTTTTTGAAGGAAACATAAGGCTTTTGAACTTATGTCTAACTATTAAACCTATTAATTCCATTAAATGAGCAAATAAATCTGAAATGAGTTAAACATTTCCTTACAGTTGTTAACTTGTAACACTTTTACAGAGAATATTAGGAGTTAGATGGAAAGAAAGCTTTTCATTTTTCATTTTCTTCTGGTGACGCATGTGCTTAAATTTAACCTTTTTAACTTGTTTGCTTTGGATTTAGCCCCTGGTTAAAACAAACAAAAAAACAAATTGTATTTTCAGAAAATGTTATGATCATGAATAGAATGCATTATGTGGTTTTAATTGGATGTTTTTTCTCTTCTTTCCCCTTCAGAAGATGGCAACCCCACAATGTCAAAGTATAATTGTATTTTTGTTTGTCCTGTTTGTTGCATTCGTTTTCAACTAATTTAATTAATTTGCAACATTCTGCTTTATTTTCCACGATCGAAAACAGAGCCTTGTAAACATTGTAATAACAACTGCTTATTTAAGCCAGGTGTTTCCTTTCTCTTTGTGGGTTGTGGTTTCAAATTTACTGGTTGCTGTGTTTCCAAAATGGCATCCAGCTTCTCTGACTTTGGATTTAAAGGTGTTGCATTTGAAGCAGCGCCTATTTCAGAGCCCCATGCCAAGAACGCAGATACTAGAATGCAGATAAACGCAAATAAATACTAGAATGCCTGAGAGATGAGAATGACTCTTATCCAGTATCACCCTCCATAAAACACAGGTTTTCAGTCAATTTCAAGGGGAGCTTCTAAAGCAAACAAAACTAAATGGAGTTGCATCAACTGTTTCCTTCAGCCCCATCATGTGTAGGTTTTAATGAGACAAAATAGCAGGAGACAAAAGGTTCACAGTTGGGATCTAAGGACACTTAAGAAACCCTGTTCTAGGGGGATGCTTCACTTTTGTTCTAGTGTAAACCTACCCTGACCATGGCCAACACCCAGTCTGTGTCAAAGCAGATGGACGGGGAAGAGCGAACACTGCGAATGAATGTAGAGCAACATGCCATTTTCTGACCTCAGTTCACAGCAACAGTCAAAACCTCAGCTACATCTTTGGAGGTTTTTTCTAACAGTCTTAAAGGTATGGAGGGGTTTGTTCTTCAAATGCCATGTGAGACGTGGGGAACCATGTGAGCAGGTCTGGCATTTGTATTGTAGAATTTTTGTCACTTGTCTTTCTTTCTGGTTAAATAGTCTTACTCTTCTGGAGCACAATAAATGATTTTAATATGCTGATATGTGTATATTATTATTATTATTATTATTTATATAGTATAGTAGTAGTAGTAGTAGTAAGTAGTAGTAGTAGTATAGTAGTAGTATTTTCATTTCATCTGTTCCATGTGGCTCCACATACAAAGAAAGTGCAGCCTCATTCATTTAGAAAAATGAGTCATCTAATCCAAAACGAAATGGTTTTAACATTTAATTAAACCCTTAGCAACTTTTGAACTGGCTAACATTCACAGTAAGATTAAGAATAACCCTAACTTTCTTTTCAACAGAGAGACGAAGTTTCACTTGTATTTGGAGGTACACATTTATAGCTCAACACACATTTACTTCGCTATAAATATGTGTTGTGTATCAATGCGAACAAGGTGACATTTCCATCATACTATATCAATGAGGTTAGCATCAGCCCAGTGTCTTCAGAGTTCAATCACATGAAGAGGATGTAAACGGCCAAAAAAGGGACAAAATCCCAAATTCAATTCAAGATGTTTGACTTCCTGTTTGTTGCTGGAGTGCCAGACCTCAATGAAAACATAAACTAAATGAGGCGTTGGAGGCGCTGTGGAGCAGTTTCTGTTCCAACTTTTTCAAAACCTTTCAACTTTACAAACACCTGATGTGTGAGCAGCATTTGGTGAGTGTATACATTCAAACAGCAAATGTATTTACCAGAAAAATAAACTCTACATACAATAGGCTGCTTCAACCTAATAATCAACATTATTGCTTCCACACATCATCTTCACCATATGTACCATGTGTACCAAAGTGAGCTATTCTGTTTGATCAAAATCTAAAGAAAATCTGTCTATCCCAGATACATTTGATCAAATTGTAAAGTTCTGAGTAGCTCTGTTCTTTGGATTCTAACAGAATAAGCTGTATGCTCACAAGTGGAGGAATCTGATGTGCCTCAATTTTTACTTGAACATTTGCTGCAACTTTGCCACAATCACAAAAAGTTTTAGAACCATTTCACCCAAAGACTATGCACTCTACATTGACAGCAGTTCAGCATTCTCTCTGAAAATGTTTTTTCTTTTATTTTTTGCTTACTTTATTGTACTTTATGTTTGTTTTATTAAGAGTTTAGTTCAGGGCTTCATGCTTCATGAGAAGAGTTACATATAATCTGTGGTGTACACTGTAAGAACCTCATTTTAAATACTCCAGGTTCTTCTGTAACATTCTGGTTGCAACTGCTTCTTAGTGTTTCCTCTTATCTACTGTTCTAATACAGTACTAATACAGTTCAAGCAGTATTTCACACAAGGACATGGGGGAGGTTTGCTGGGGGGGACCATACTGGCATTTTGTTTTAGTACTAATTGGAAATCAATCAGATTTCATCCTCTTCGGAAAACTGTGACATTTCCTGTTCTTTGCCAATGATTAGAAACAAATTATTCCAGAGACTGACTGACATTTGGAGAGCAGGTGGCTGTTTGGAGTGGAGTATGAAGGATCAACAGAGCATGTATTTATGCTCTCCGCCACAGCTATGACTCTATGTGTATGTGTCTGCGTGTGTGTGTGTGTGTGTGTGTGTGTGTGTGTGGTGTGTGTGTGTGTGTGTGTGTGTGTGTGTGTGTGTGTGTGTGTGTGTATTTGTCTGACCAAGGGCACAAGCTACTCTAGGCTGCTTAGCTAGAGGGTCCTGTAGGAATAGCTTGATAAGGGGGGCTTATTTACCATAATAATGCATCTCATCTGTGCACATCAAACACTCCTGCCCAGTCTGATAACCCACTCTTTAATTTAGCACAACTGTTTGATCTAGATGTGCGGCAGTGTTCCCAGGGCCACTGTCACAGGCAACAAAACAGCTGGATAATTGCTGTGTACTTTAGCAGCGTTTTACAAATAGAAGTTTTCTATGATGCACCGATTCAGGCAGTCATTTTATGTGATGCTTCTGATAACACAGACTTTTAGTCTGAGAAATTATGTGGAGTTTTTTCAGTGTTTCTGTGAGGCACATTTAGTGTTAGTTTACTTAACCACTGAAATCCATGTTTTAATTCTTTGTTAACTTTTATGGTTTTAAAATTTGCATAACTATATGCAAAAAAAAACTAAACAAAAAAGCTTTCCTCGAAGTTAAAGGTTGTTTACATGTAACAAAACATTTTTGGTGATTACCTTTAAATTGCCAAAGTAACTTCACAATTACTATCTACAGTTGTAAAATTCTCAACAAACCAGTAAAGCTGCTAATGTTTTGCAGATTTGACCATGAAAGCAATTCTAAATCTTAAATGATGGAGTAAAAAAAAAAAAAAAAAAACATTTCGGAGATTAAAGACAAAAAGGGATAGAATTATTTTTGTCTCAAAATGTCGTCTAATGCTAAGGAGATGCCTCAATCAGCTCAAGTCTGTCTGAAAACCACTGGCTTTACTTCAAGCTCCCAGATTATGGAGCTCTTGGCTCTGCTATAGCCCAACCGTCTTACAGAGGAAGCTCGTTTCAGCTGTTTGCATCTAGGATAGAGGTTCTCAAGGTGGGCGGTACCCCCCCCCCCCCCCCACCTCCCCACCGGCCCCCAGGGCGCGCTCAGAGGACGGCAGGGGGCGCTGGGACGCCTTAGGGGGGCGTTTGGTCGAAGGTAAACTTTATACCTTAAATGCACAAAAATGCCAGTTTAGACTTTGAGCAACTTGGTAAAACTGTATTGTGTAACATTAAATCATGCTTGGCTGCAACTGTATCGATAGCAGCTCTTCTTCTATTCAGTGTTTGTAGCTTCTTGGTGCAGCTCCTCTCCTGCTACTGGTAGCTAAAATCATGATACCCTCACTGTGTTTCCCTCTGAAAAATGAACCTATTTAAATAAAGAAATCCCTCCATGGGTGATACCACAATAGAGAGCGTTCATTTTATAGCGTTAACACCGGAGCTGTAAGTGGTCCGGTATGAAACAGGGTGTTGGAACAACACAGCACTTTTAAATTTCAATAATCTGAAGAAATTGTTTTAAAATGTTTATGTCAGTCTGCCTTTTCCCCATCGTTACGCTTCCCGACCACCCTGCACCTTACGGGCTTAAAAAAAAAGATGCGCACATTGCGCAAAACTCTGAAACAGGAGAAGCGGGACATGAACTAGATGTGAATTATGGCATAAAAACAGAGAATCCGACGCTGAACAGTGAAAAAATCAACACATGATGTGAAACACATGATCATTACACGGAGCAGCAGGTGATGAGTGTATATTACTGGCGGTCAATAAACGATAAAATAAATCTAGTAACAGGACAGAAACTACAGTGGACATAGCAATAAACCAAGAGAGGATAATACTAATCAAAGAAAACTAAATGGAAATGAAGAACAAAATGCAAGAATAAACTAAAAAACTAATGTAAACAGAGGAATAAACTGATATGGCAAGACCTTTCCAGCAACAATTAACACAGACAAGAATAAACAGACACTATTTCCAGATGAAAGGTAAAATAATATTGTTGAAATGTCATGGGTTTGTTGAGACCATATCTAGTACTGAGAATAAATATATCTTAGCGACCATAACAATAAAGAACTGATCACTTATTTGTGTTTTTAATTAGATTTGATATCTAATTAAATATCAAATCTAATTAAAATATTTCTTCAATACTTTTCATGTCAGTGTTAATTTCATGAGGTGATGACTCCATGACACTTTTAATTTGACTCATTAGGATTTGATTAACAACCAGATTTGTTCTTTGTAATTTCTGTCCAGTAAAACTATTAATCTATAATCAATAGACAGGTATAATCCATGTTTCTGTCTCATATTTGTATGGCATTAAAAGGATCTGGAAAGCTCTTATTCAGTGTTTTTCAACCTTTTTTGACCAAGTGCCCCCCTAGCCCTTATCCAGGTCCCTCACTGCCCCCACCAAAGAATTTTTGGCTACTTTGCACTGACCATTATTTTATCATTAAAAATACTATCACTATTGTAATGTTTTGATTTTTATGCTTGTTTCTGAATTTATCATCAAAAATAATTTCCCAGAGAGCAAAAAAATTTATGGATGATTCTCTGATGTCCCATTCTCCTGAAGGCAGCACAGAGCTGCACCACCAGAAACCAACAGAAACACTGAAGAGAAGAAGAGCTATGATTAATGTAGTTACAGTTCTATCCATGTTTTAATTTTGCAGAGCTCACTCGTTTTGCAAATAGTTCAAAGTTTAAACTGGCATGTTGTACATCTTTTATCTGGTCGCTTTGTGTAATATTTAACAACTAGAAAATGGCGGTAACTCTGGCTGCTGATACCAATTTTAACTTGAATGTTCATTGCATTTTTCATAGACACCTGTGAAAATAATTTCTATTCCCATTATTTTTTGTTTTCTGTGAAATTATTTTTGATGATAAATACAGAAACAAGCATAAAAATCAAAACATCTACAATAGTGATAGTAATATTAATAATAAAATAATAATCAGTGCAAAGTAGCCTACAAATTCTTTGGTGGGGGCGGTGAGGGACCTGGATAAAGGTTGGGGGGTGCTGGGCCAAAAAAGGTTGAGAAACAGTGATCTAGGATCTCTTTCTAATGATCAAGAGCCTTGTCTCATCATGGTACCCTTATCACGGTAGTAGATGTAGACACGCCTACTAAAATGGCTCAGCTGTTTCTACACCATCAAGTAGGGAGCATTCCGCCTTTATCTTTTCACTTCATTGCAGACATGTAAAATAGCATCATGCAAAACCAGAGAAAGGAAGAGGGGTTCATCAAAATTAGTCCTCCAAATTACTAGAGTAGGTGACCCAAAGTCACACCCTTTACCGCCTCTCCACTCTTCCCCACCACATGTATTACTTACTGTGGTAATTTAAAAAAACGCTCTCATGGCTTACTTGCAGCATAAATCGTCCACAAGGCACAAGAGAGACAGCTGATTGGAATCCTTTTTGTTGTTAGCTTTGTTGGCTTTAGTGGTTTCCACTTGACAGTGAATTGGGCAATGAGAGAGAGGGAAAGTCCCCTCTCTCTCATTAGTTTATCTAGATCAGTGGTTCTTAACCTGGGTTAAGAACCACCCAGGGGTTCGGCGGAGCCAAAGACACACTTGTGTAAAGTCGTGATGACGCCCCGCTTTGCCATCACTTGCTGCAGAGGATCACGTTACATTGCTTAGCCAATCAGAGCTGCGGAGGAGCACTGATTGAAGGAGCTCCACTCTCAGGATGGATTTGAACTTGTGTCTTTAATTACTTCAGTAAAGCTCAGTTTTTACCAAATTCTGTAGCTTTCGGTGTTCTTCTAAATCTGCTCCTTAGTCGTTAGTCGTTGATTTGTGTGGTTGCTACTGCCTCTAGTGGTGTGGAGGTGATAACACAACTAATATAACTACATTACTTAATCAGAATACCGCAAAGTCTTTATTAGTCTTTATTATTCTTTTCATTCTCTTAAGAATGTAGAGCTAATTAAATTATCTAAAAAAGACCTTAAGGTGATTCCAGTTTCTCTCGATGGCCAACCTGTTGAAACTGTGGCAAATTTTAAATACCTTGGGTCGTTCCTGGACAGTCAGCTCAATTTGCTGAAAACACTGACTATATTTTGAAGAACTGTTCTTCACTTTTTAAGTAGACTTAGTGATCTTGGGGTGATCCAACTAGATTCTAGTTGGTCACCCCTATGTCAAGGACCCTACATGGACGTCTTCTTAAGTTGTAAACCCTGAGGACATACTGTTGAAATAAAAATGATATGCCTTTTGTAAATACATTTTCTCTATCAATGACTTAAATTGTTAACTGTGGTAATTATGTTTGTGTAATGTAGTAACCATGTACAGTGTTTAATATAATTATTAAATAGATGTTTTAAAGAAACAGCCACAAACCTTATGTCTTTGGTCCACAATGGCAGCTTTAATTTTAGCATTTCCTCTCCTCCACAAACTTTGTTGCCAGATGTGTAAAATTTACAAAAAAACAATGTAAATGTAAAAGTTGCATGTATGTAGATTACTCAATAGAAGCTTCTCTTGAGTAAAAAATAGTTTTTTTTACAGAACTCTACACATCAATTCATTTATTAATAGATACATATAGATATTAACTACATAATAGATACACAAATATTTCATTTCTAACAGCTGCTAGCAGTAGTGAGTGTTCATCCAAGAAGTGTGACTTGCAGGAGCAGAGAGGCTCTGTATTGGTTTGTCTCCTTTTAAATCTAGAGGCCCATGATAGTTTGACTAGGCAGCAGATGTCCCACAGCAGATTGACTGAACCTGCCTTGGACAGAGGAACAAAACCATCCCAGATATGGTAGGTTGTTAGATTGGCTACTGTTGAGAAAGATGGACAACAAAACAAATGGAAACATTATGAATCACAAAAGAATATGTAAATTATTTGGCAGATGGCGCTTAAATCAATATTTAAAATGCTTTTCTAAACAGTGTTGGAAAATGTAAGTGATTTTAGTGACATTTTTAACAACACAGCACTGAAAGGCAGTGGTGTCTAAACGTTACGTTTCCTAACTGTGGCTAAAGCTACTGCTAGCTGGTTTACTCTCCGATCGGAGTCTGTTTATTTTATACAAAGTGAGAGAATGGTGAATTGACCATGAGTAATAACAGCTATCTAACACTTAAATGCTGTTATTAGCCTTACCTTTCATTGTATCCTTAAGATAATGAGTATTTGTGAATTTTTCAGTCAGGTTTCCCGAGGAATGTTGAACTGAGGCTGAAACCGCCAAGTAGGTAGGCATTCACAATCGATCTGCACACGGATCGTTCTCTTTCCTGTTTATTGACCAATAGAGAGCTGGACATAGAAGGCAGTCCACCTCATTAACATAACGATGCAACAGAAATACAGCGAGCAAATAAAACAGCAAATAATACAGCAATAAATACAGCAAACGGAAAAACAGTGAGCAAAAATCAAAGCAAAGTATATATTTATGTTTTTATTATCAAAATATATATTCTTTTACTTATATATCTATTGCTTTATTTATTATTATATAGGATATATATTAAATCTTTTATTTATATATTTCTACTTTTATTTTTATATTGATTCTTTTATTTATTGTTATGTTGGATATATATTATTTAATTATTTTATTTATATATTTCAACTTTAATTTTTATATTGATTCTTTTATTTATTTTTATGTTATATATATATATTAATTATTTTATTGATATATTTATTCTTTTATTTATTATTATGTCAGTTTTGGTCCTCCATAGAAAATGTGCTATAGAAATAAAATTACCTTACCACCTACAGCAAAGGTCATCAGGTGAGCCACCACAGCACCTTATATTCAAATCTTTTTGCGCAACTAATTAATGCACCCATGAAGAGTTGACTTCAGTTTTTGTCTGATCACATATTCCGGAGGTATGGTCTTTCAAAAAGGCACTTAATTTGCTGACTCATATTAAAGCAAACACATTATGCTGCCATGTTTCCAATGGCAAGATTAAAACTGTGAAATTACTAACTGAAATTCCCAGGACACTTATTAGATATCCAAAATTTGCTCCGCTTTGAAGCCGCTGAGTCACACTTCTCCCCTTAATAAGCCCTTTTAATCAGGCTTTTGTTCTTTTTCTGTCAACACATGCAACAAAACTTTGTTCATTGTCCGTGTAGTTTTAATTGGGATTTGCTGAGTTTCTACATCATCTGAAACATGTTACCCTCAGGTAAGGCAATTAAAATATCTGCACTGTCTTTTTCTTCTTCTGGAAGACATGCCAGAGCTGGGAAAAGGCACACATTAAAATATTTATTGCTTACATGATCAAATATTTTTGAGTTACAAATAACATCTGTTGAGAATTTTCATTTATGTTTTTACATACATTTTGTCGAGTCAGTTTTAACAAACTGAAGATGACATGTAAGCAGAGGAGACTTGTTCGACAGCAAGGGAAATGATACATCTGTTCAGATTTTCAAAATCAGGCTGATTGGGAGCCATTAGCGATCTTTTTTCATCTAAATAATTTCTAGAGAGTCACACTGTTTGAGGTAAAAGCAACTTGCGGTCATTACGATCAAATCAAGCTTACTTCTCATGTTTCATTGCATGTCTGCGAGCAATCTGCCTGCCATGATTGAAACAAACAAATTCAATCTGAAAGGATCTGATGCCTCTTCCAGCCTGTCTGACAAAATACCTCTAAGCTTAATGAGGCCTGGCAGTTGGCCTGTTCCTTCTTACTCTTTTAAAGTGAAGAAACTTGGAAGTGTCAACAGTAAAACTAATTTAACCAAACCGACAGCCAGAGTGTCGGCATTGTACTGTTCCTATCTCTGATTTGAAGTACTTGCAGGTAAGCTTGATGTTGTAAACTTTCTTTCATAATAGGTTCTAATATATGGTCATTCAAAATATAAAATATAAATATAATATACATATATATATATATATATATATATATATATATATATATATATATATATATATATATATATATACATATATAGAGAGAGATAGGTAGTGACTAAAACTGCTCAGCTCTAGAATCTAGGTGATGTTATCATAAAGGGCAAAAGTCATTTAAAGATTGTAGTAAAGAAAGCTCTGCAACATGCCATATGTAATGAGCTGATGTTTTCTTTTAATTTCAAATAGCTGCAACTGCTACCCCCAGTAAGGCTCTGACTCCCTGCAGGTACACACTGATCACTTTATGAGGCAACCAAACTACTAATCATTTTATTACACATCTGCTCTGTTGTGTAGCAAAATAATTTGTAGTTGTGGCAAATAACACAGCAAATAATTTTAATTCAATTTAATTTATTTATACAACATAACAAATGTCATCTTGAGGTGCTTTACCAAAAGTCATTTCAGTTCAATCATGCATACATTTTAATTGGTCCTAGTTATTAAGCAGTACGGAAAGCTCACATTAATATTTAAAGTGAATAATAAATCACAGATAAGATGCAGATACTTAGAAACTTTAAAAAAAATGTACATTGTGTTGTTGACATTACACATAGCAATGCATGTAACAACAGCAGAGTGAAAAACACTCTCCTTTAACAGGAAGAAACATGAGATAGGGATTCTTCATCTGCCACCACCAACTGGGGGTTTGAGGAGACATAGCAGAGACACAAAAGGAAGCTGAAGAACTGATGTAGAAGTGCTTTCTAAGTTAAAAACAAGTAAAAAGTAAACAGCAGGAGAGAGAGAACGTTTTGTTATCTCAGCCAATGTCGTCCTTCAGGAAGGAATCATAGCCAAACAGAATGAATGGAGCTCCAGCTTCTATGGGGAGAAAAAATAACAGATAAAACACAAAGTCAACAGTTGAAATAACAGCACATAATTCAAATTGGACAGTGTAAGAAGAAAGTAGCAAAGTGAGGAAAGGTGTTCAGTTTGTCCTCCAGCAGCCTAAACCTGGAGCAGCATAACTACAGGACTGGCTCAGGATAGCATCATCTCTTAGAATGTCCACACACCACCGACCTCCTATCTATCTATCTATCTATCTATCTATCTATCTATCTATCTATCTATCTATCTATCTATCTATCTATCTATCTATCTATCTAATCTATCTATCTATCTATCTATCTATCTATCTATCTATCTATCTATCTATCTATTATCTATCTATCTGTATGTCTGTCATTTTTAGTCTAACTCATTATTTTTTCAGTAGAAATATCTGATACATTATTTTTGTTAGATTTAACGATCTACTCAGGTAGACTACCTACGGAAAAAATCCACCCTGCGGAATCCTTCATGCCGTGAGACAGTAGTGCTCACCACATCTGCTTGCTGCTTGGCATTAAAGCAGCAAGGTAGAGATGCAGCAGTCATCCTTTAATTTAAACTCATACTGGTTGACACTGGACAGTGATGTGACAGAAAACATATGGCAAGAGATCAAAGTGTCCAACATTATTTTTACATGGTAAAATGTTCTCAGTGTTTACCACCTACCGTAGTAAAGTTCAGCATGCTTTGCTATTAAAAAACATTATAAATATGACACTGTCACAGAGAACCGCTCTTTATGACCAGGGATGGCACTTTCATGCAAACCCCTCATAAACTCTGTCAGTGTATATGTAAACTTTGGACAGTGACTGTGATGGAGATTTTATATTTACTGCATAATTATGCTGCTCATATAAAAAAGTGCAGACAAAAATAAAGAGAAACAAAAAAAAAATATATGAGGGCAAAACATTACAGGGTGTGTGTGTGCATTCGTGTGTGTGTGTGATTATGTCTGGTAAAATGTTATGTGTGACAAAGGCTAAGGGCTAGACTTAGTTTTCATTTGTTTATTATCAAGAGGAGGATTATTTTATATGGAGGTTAGTATGGAGGTTTATTTTACATACTCCAATTTTGTGAGAGAGTTGAAGAGAGAAGTTGTAGACATTGTCCATATCTGTAGAAATAATTGAAGGAAATAAATCTCTTTCTATGTTCATATAGGATGTGTGGATCCATCCTCACTTTATGAGTCATGATGGAGTTCAGATATGCTTTTTAAAGGGTGGAGGATTTTAAGTGTGAGTTGGTCAGCTAAAATTTCATTGCATTTCTGCACATGCAACAATAAGTGAACAAATTCTAAACTAATATGAAAAGGATATGCATATGCATATTACAATGTCATATATTTTGGCAACACATGGAATAAAGATAAAATGGAAGGGATTTGTATGGTTTCAACCCAATATTAAAGTTAGCATAAATGGGGGAAGCATAGCACAGCAAAATAGCACTTTTTATGTCGAGGTTGGAGCATGAACTGGTTGAACAAAACATTCAAAAATAATGGGGACACATCAGACAGGCTTATGGAAGAAATGGAAGCAGGAGGAATCAATGGAACAAATCCTTAATAGTTGTAAAAAACAGAGAGGATGAGAAGAGGGATGAGGAGCTTTGTGTAGAGGAAATCTTACTCTTTAGAGAGGTTTGCTTATCAGAGAACTCTTGCGCTTCTTAAAGCAAATGAAAGAGCATTTCTGCAGGATGTAGGAGATCTGCAAATGGCTTTTTTTATTTTTTTTAGTGTATTTGAGTGTGTATCTTGGCTTGTTTAAGCTGCCCCATTTTAGGTATATCTTGGTCCTCAAAGATGGTGGCAGTAATGCAACATTAAGTTGGTGCCAGCTGCATTTGGACAAAAATAAGTAGCGTATTGACAAATTATCCTGTTGTTTCTCATCATGCTGCTGGTTTCACAGGGTTTCTTATGCTCTATTTGTAAGACTTTGGTTCTTTACTGCCATAGACATAAATTGATTCAAGCTAGTTTGGACTCAGTTTGTTTCTGAAAGTGCTTTTCATTTTAAACTTGCTCCCTGCCTTTGTTTTAGGTCTATTTCATGAGAAAAAAAATCAACAGTGTGGAACAAATAATTCTTTCTTAATGATAGGAATTCCCCATGTAATAAATGCATTCAAAATGAAACTTTTTCAGTGTAAGAATGTGCAACTTGTACCTCCAACCAGGAAGGACAAACCTACTGAAACACAGAGACTGGTATAAGACCTAATAATCCCAAAATGTGCTGCATTAACCCACTTTCAGTTTTAGCAGGAAGAGGGGGAGTTTGTGTGAATATGTGACATCTTTATGTTAGCAAGAGCACCTGTGGCGGCCCTTTCATTACAGAGGTCCTCCCTGCTACTTTGGAGGGGACGTCCTACTTCACTGCATGGCACAGAAATATTTTGCTTCTAAAATTTGCAGTCTGTTGCCTAGTGTAACTTCAGACTATTGTTATTGTTCCCAATGTCAATATTCGGTTCCAAGGGTCAAACGTTGAGCCTGTCTCATTCATAATTCTGTAAAAGGAATCTTTGAATTATAGATTGCCCAAAAACAAGCATTGTCTAATTCAGCCGCTCACTGAGCTGCAACAAATCATCCTTAAAATGTGATAAGTTTGGGTTTTCTCAAAAGCTGAACAGTAGCTATGTTAAGGTAGTTATTAAATGTTGCCAGTAACTGTTGCCCAAATAGGTTTCCTTCTGTCTGTGTTGTGGTCAGCCCTAGGAAATTGTTCCTCTAAATATATAATATTTTTTATGGTACATACAGTATATGCCAGACTAAAAAGAGATAGTTTAAAACCGTAAAATACTATAATAATTTACTGAAGCTATTGCTTCTAAAGCTATGTCTGTTTAAGCCACCATGTTTTGAGGGGCAACATGATGTAAATCTGCTGTTTTGGTAGCCAAGAAAACAAATTAGATCCATCACTGTGGTGAGAGATAAAACAATATCCAAAGGATATTTATTGTTAATTCTGCAAATTATTCAATGAAACATTACTTTCTCAAAATAACGTTTTATATTGCTGTCATCTTAATTGTAACTTGACATGTTCAATAAAATAGAAATAAATAAATCATTAATTCTGCTTTGCATTATGAACTGGTTGTTTGAACACATCCCTGTTCTAATTTGATCTCTTTTTCAAAATGCTTCAACACAATCTGATGCTTCAATCAGCATCAGATTCAGACTTAGACTGTAATATTACTATATATTATTCTCTGTGTTCATATGTTGGTGTTTTTGTGTGTTTTCATTTATTAGTTGAAAAATCACCTGGCCTCATTTCCAAATTCTTCTAAAAGAAATCTGCTTTATCAACATACACAGTTCATACTGAATATTGCATCATTTTATTCAATTTATTCTGTATTGCATGTTTTTACTGTTTCGCCTTTTGGGAATCTATCAGTTTCATTATTCTCTCCTTTCTGAAGCTGCTGCCCCCGGGACCCGACCCTGGTTAAACGGAAGAAAATGGATGGATGGATGGATGGATGGATGGATGGATGGATGGATGGATGGATGGATGGATGAATGGGTTCATGGATACTTATGTAGTAGTTGAGTCTTATTTGCTTCTTTATTTGTTGATTAAAGTAGCTTAACTGGAAATTATTTTTGTTACATTCACATCTCGGAGAGAAGTTGTGTGTGTTTATTTCACGTGTTTTTGTGCTTTTTCCTCTGTTTACTTAACACATAACCAGCTTTGATTAATTTACAGGTTTAGTAAAAAATAATAAAAAGAAAGTACACCCCTGGGTTTTAAAATATAAATCATTATTATCTGTCCCCAACAATACCAAATCATCAATTCTTGAATCGTAACTACCAAGCCCACAAGCTGTGGACAACCAGTTTAGCCTCGCCATATCATTTGACTTAGGGTGGCAGCTATTTTACTTTAACTTCAGATCCTCGCTGCTTTTGACCCCAAGCAAAGATCAATTGCTCACTGGAACATTTAATGTTCCACAGTGGACATCTCATATTTAGAGTGTGCTTAACCAAAGTCGATACAGCTTTGTCTAGGGCTAAAATGAAAACATTAATCCTGAGGCGGACACACTTGCATGATGCAGTGGATATTGGCAGAACAAAACAAAAGCACACACTTAATTCTTTTGCAGGTGATCCAGCCTCTTATATCGCTATAAATTGTCTCCCACCACAGAGTCAAACAAGTCAAACAAATAGAGCACTAAGTCAAATAAATAAAATAAGTATCAAGGGTGGAAGTTCTGAAGCAATGACCATCAGTGCTTTGTAAACGAGCTCTTAAGTTGTGAGTCAATACTGTGAAATTCCCTCTTGAGACTGCTTTGTCTTTATTTGCACATACTTCTGTTGTTCAAAAGGAGTTTTTGTTTCATATCACATTTGGTGAAAAAACTATTCATTCCTTGAAGAGATCCAGAACAGCAAGCAGATGTTGCATCTGAGCTTCTAAATATTATGTGAAGGTTCAGATTTCTTCGACGGTCAAAGTTACAGGTTGACCCTGATGTTCCAGGCAGTTATTCCTTTTTAAATCCCCTTTATAGCTGAAAGGAAAGAAGTGACATTTTTGAACTTGCAACAATATTTAAATCTGGTTGAATTCAAATGTTTCAATGCTGAAGAAATGAATACTGCTTTTATCTGGCTTAGCATAAACATGTCAGGGATGCCCTTTGTAAAATAAAAGGCAGTAAAATACATTGACAAAACACGCTGAATATCTTTTACCATTTGAAAGACAGGAAATAGCAATCCTGCTCCAATAAGATCTGTTAGTCAGAGCCTGGAATCATCTGGAACATAATGCATCTCTTCCATTCATATTGTGATTTAGGGTTCAGAAGGCTTTATTATGTGGCTTAAATTCCTATAGGAACTGACTGGTTCATGATGAGTGATTAACATGGATTAGCTAAAGAAAAATGTAAAAAGGATCTGGAATTTTCCAAATGGTGAAAACATTTTTCACTTTTTCTCACATTACATTAAACTTCAATGTATTATTTTGAGAGTTTGTGACAGACCAAAACATCCATCAGTCCATTTCTTATATTCGCTTAACTTTACATTGGTGCCATTCTCTAGAGGTAGCTAGGGGACATAAGGTTTATTATCTAGTTGCAATGATGCACTAGGCTAAAACAAAATGCACAGTGCATAACTGAAGTGTAATCTATAAAGCTAGCTTAATCCATCTTTACTGTCACTGGAGTATAAAAAATCCCTATTTCAAATAAACAACACTCAGCCTGGTTGCCCATAATTCTTCTAACACAATGCACTTTGCCCAAGTTCAGTTTAAATAAAGTTCTATACACATACCAAACATTTTTAGAACAAATATTTTAGGAGCCCTCATAAAATACATAAAGGAGAAAAAATGATTCAATCCACATAAAAAGCCTAATCTTAGATTGCGAGGAATAAAACATTGCAGTAAGTTCTAAAGCACAGGTGTCAGAAGCTTCAGCAGCATAGTTCCTAACAATCCAGAACCGGGCTTCAGACGTACAGAAGTACTTGTATTTTCCTGCTTTAGAACTGTTCCAACATACAAGCAACCCTTCAAGGCATTTGGCCACTTAAAACAATTGATCCTTTTAAAAAAGGTGGTGGTCTGATCCTGTCAAAGTGTGTCTGTCTCAAGAGAAGTAGTCACAGGAGATGATTGCTTATAAAGAGTTGACAAAATAGGCCCCACAGCTGTCAATCAGCCTGGGCTCCAGCTGTGCATCTTTGCGGCAGACCTGAAGTATAAAGACAAACAGAAAATATATAAATATATATTTCCTTATCCAGCCAGTTTATTTTATTGACTGTTCTCCTTGAGCTTCCAAAGGCTAGGGGACAGAGAGGTCCCTGGGGAGGTTAAAGAAAGGCCTACATGTATGCTGGAGAGACAAAGCGCATCAAAAGGAAGAGGAGAGAAGATAGAGAGAGACGAAACATGACAGAGGCAGAGAAGTCATCGCAAGGTGTCTCTGAGCTGTCAATCACGGCAGAAAAGCCGATAAGTTCCTCTGAAGTAAGCTGCAGAGTGAGAAGTGGAATGGAAATGAGGAGCAACTGCTTCCTGCGGCAAACAAACAACCTCTAAATCTTTCAAATGGAGTTACTGAATTGAAACAGACTGATGATCCATTTTAGGTCTGTGCAGGGCAGATGAAGAACAGCTAATAGTTAGAAAGATGGAAACCACAAAAATAGAAAATAAGGAGAACAGAGTATTTCACTTTGATCATCAAATATATTTTGGGGATTTTTTTCCCCTTTTTTCAGAATTCTGCAGCTAATTTCTTTTCACATTTGTCTTAAATGAGTGAATATATTATTCTGCAATGCAAGAAGAGACGTCCAATTGGATCGTGATGAAAATAAATGTCTGAATATAAGCTTAGGGGATTTTAGAGGTTTACGTTAACCTGTAAGATACATCTTATCCATAAAACTATTCTATCCGCTTTATTTTTGAAGCACTTCATCCAAAACAAAACAGCTCACCAAACAACAGGTCTATGAAACAGCTATGAGTTACCACACAGGAGCGCCAGAAAATTGAAAGTATAACAAGTACAAACAAAGGGTAAAAGATTAGCAGACTGATGATAAACTCACACTGGATTACAACCATGGAGAAAAGATCAAAGAAAGCATCAACAGATGGAGCCTGCAGCTGCAGCTCTTCTCACATTTTGGGAGTGAAAAGTTCAAAAGTCTTCTCTGGATTTATAAAATGTCTTTGGGTCAAAGGTCAGCTTATTCAGGACCCACGAGGCAAGTAAAGGAGAAGCAGTTCAGACAAATAAGAATGGGTCAGACGATTATGAGACTTTTAAAATGGGTTTAAAACTGAACAGGACAGATGCTAAACTTGGACCTAGTGCTCTCGTTTGCTAGTACCACTTTAACATCTTGGCAACTAAACTAAAGGCAAAGTCCCAGCCTGTTTTTAGGCTGTCATCAGCCTAAATTTAAAGTTGGATTTTAGTTTTTCAATAGATGCATAATTAATGTTTTCTTTGTAACAGGTATTTCAAATATTCAAAATATTCATCTATGAAGGGATTTTATCTGAAAAGAAAGTCTTTCAGATCAACCTTAATGTTTATATACTACATGCAAATTGCCTAGTTTCACTGTTAAGTTGTTTAATTTTTGTTTTTTTAATGTAGTGTTATTGTAAATGCTGCTGGGAAAATTCATACTTCATTAAATAACCATATTAATCATTGCAGAGTTGTTAGAAATACCCAACTAGGTGGTAATAATTTTCTTAAAGATTGATCAGTATGACTTAACATAATAATGGTTTTCCATTATGAGTATATTTTTATGACAAATAATTAAATTGCTTTCCCATTTAGAGGCAGTACACACTCCGTATTGATGTCCATTAGTGTAAAAACCAAGTCGATGCACAATCCTGACCTTTATCCTATTCATGGGCCAATATACTGCGCAGAAGATCGGTGGGCAGTAATTATAGGCTTATCGAATGTACTATACACAGGTCATTTAGCTTCTCCATTCTTTGCTTAATTGATTTAAATTCAGAGGGGCATAAAACATGGCCTCCTTGCTGTCTTTAAGATGTCAATTTGGGATCATTGTTAGATGGATTACAAATCAACATATAAGGGCTTGTTTCAATATTTAGAGATCCAATTAATGAGAAATGTTTGGCTGCCACTGATTGAGTAGGATACTGTGGCACTTTGAAGGAATGCTAGTATTTAATCTTGTCCTAGATAAGGTCCTCATTAGATCTGTGACGGTCTTTAGTAATACTTTGGAAACAATAAATAATTTGTACCAGGTACGCTAATGAAGGTCTGCACTGATACAGTCTGAACAATTCAGGTTGGAAAATGTGACTGACGGAGTTTTTGAATTTGCATATAAGCATGCATCATATACATCATACTATTAGATTATGTTATTACCAAAACTGCAAACTACATTATGACGTAATGTCGTGGAAACAAAAAAGTTGGACGAGGTCAGGGAATGGAAAACAGAAAAGAAGTACTTTGATATGGAAGATGGAAATGTTGCATTCTGCTGAGGATGAAGCTCTCCTGGGAGTCTAATCTAATGAGGTCCTCCAGCGGGGCGTCGGCCCCTGGGTGCTGACAGACACCACGAGGAATGGGAACATATTCAGTGTCTGCTTGACACATAATTAAAATTGAAATGCTCATTGAAGGGACACTCACCTTTACATAGTCACTTCAAGTTAAGGTTTCACTTCTGAGAGTTTCTGAGCTAATCTTACAAGTTTACATTTGATTATTTGCCTCTGATTGTTTTTCTCAATTTTAGAAATACATTGACCGTATTTGTATTAGACATTCTTTAGGTATCTGTTTTATTGGATTAAGCTCAACTGTCAATCTTTTGTTTAAACCAAAACAATGTGAGTCTACCAAATGCAAATGTTTGACCAAAGAATATGTAATTCTATCTGGGACAGATGACATAAATTAAATCTGCTGTGTGTAACTTATTTTATAGAATATGTTTTTTACATATTTGTTAAAATAATAAATAATATGATACATTGTGGAGCTGCTAGCAGCGGAACGAGCTGCTTTGACGGAAACGCAAGACAAATAAATGACACCTAATAAGAGAAACCTTATTAGGTGTAGAACAATAGCTACCTTAAATGTGTTGCAATGAACAATGAATCGTTTGGACTGCATCACAAATACTATATTTTCACATGATCTGCTGCTCTCTGGTTTTCATGTGTGTATGTCAGATGTTTTCATCACATACAGAAATACAATTGCAATCATATTATGAGTAACAAAAGTTTTTATTGACAGAATGAGTTAATGCAGCAAGTCAATATTTGCAGTGTTGACCCCTCTTCTTCAGGACCCCTGCAATTCTCCCATCACCCTGAGCCAGTTAGTTATCACCTTTGCTTTATATGGCAAGGTGCTCCATCATGCTGGAAAAGGCATTGTTCATCACCAAACTGTTCTTGGAGAAGTTGCTCTCGGAGGACATTCTGGTACCATTCTTTATTCATGGCTGTGTTTTTAGGCCAGACTGTGAGAGAGCTGACTGCCTTGGCTGAGAAGCAACCATGAATGGTTTCAGGATGCTTTACAGTTGGCATGAGACAAGACTGGTGGTAGCGCTCACCTCGTCTTCTCCGAACAAATGTTTTCCAAATGTCCCAAACAATCAGAAAGGGGATTCATCAGAGAAAATGACTTTACCCCAGTCCTCAGCAGTTCACTCCCTGTACCTTTTGCAGAATATCAGTCTGTCCCTGATGTTTTTCCTAGAGAGAAGTGGCTTCTTTGCTGCCCTCCCTGAGACCAGGCTTTGCTCCAAGAGTCTCAGCCTCACGGTGCGTGCAGATGCAGTCACACCTGCTTGCTGCCATTCCTGAGCAAGCTCTGCACTGCTGGTAGCCCGATCCCACAGCTGAAACACTTTTAAGAGACGGTCCTGGCGCTTGCTGGTCTTTTTTGTGCGCCCTGGAGCCTTTTTTTCAACAATGGAACCTCTCTCCGACCCGTCCAGGGCGTACCCCGCCTCTCGCCCGGAACGCCAGCTGGAGATAGGCACCAGCACCTCCCGACCCCATTAAGGGACAAGGGTGTAGGAAAATGGATGGATGGATGGAACCTCTCTCCTTGAAGTTCTTGATGATGCGATAGACTGTTGACTGAGGTGCAATCTTTTTAGCTGCGATATTCTTCCCTGTGTGGCAGTATGCCCTGTAGGCTTTGAATGCACCACACAAGTGCCTAAATCTAATTGGTTGTGGCGCTCGCTGGCTGCCTGTATATAAACGGCCCTCCCTCACCTGGTTGACATCACATTGTTTTCCTTCCGGTTCAGACCTCTGCGTTTGTTGGTGCTGCACGCTAGGTAAGGCAGGCTTCATCTCTCTCAAGCAAGCTTATTACTTGTGATTTATTTACATTTTCTGTATAACAGCTGCAAATCAATGCGTGCGCTTAAACAATGCGCTTAACAACACTCTGATTGCCGATCAATCGTTCTTCTGGTAAGAATCTTCCCACACCTGACATTTGTTAGCTTAGCTTTAGCTCAGCTTATGTTGTATATCCAGGCCGCCTGTACAAGCGCCTCACATCCTTCCTGTCAGAGGCACTACATAAAGAGCTCAGTGGTAAGGGGTGCTAGTGCTAGTTTTTGCATGCTTTTAGATTCCATTTCTAACATTTATTTTTGATAGTCGCTGCTGTTTGTCCTTGGCCGGCTGTTTGCCTGCTATCCTGGTTGTCCGCCCGTCATCTGGGTTATCTGTCGGCCGCCTACCTGTCATCCCGTCTGCTGGCTTCATATCCGCTGTCCTGGTCGGCGTAAAGCTGACTCCTAACACTCGTCCAGTGTGGCTGATTGGTGACCAGCTCAAACTATTCTCCTAGTGCCGCTTTGAGTGGCGTCTGCTATAGCAGATCGGTTCCTCCTAGGACGGACCCTCAATTTGGATTGTTGCTGCTTGATTGTGGCCTGAACTATATAATTGTATTTGTAATCTGAATGTTTCTTCTATTTTAAACAGGAACGACCAGCTCGTGGTGTTGGTGGTGGACTTTCCGGGTGGTGGTTCTACTTCTGGTTTGGTGCACGATTTTCTTTTGTTTTGCCCCGTTTCGTTTGCTGTGTTTCTTTTCTTTTAGGACACTACCCCGAATTTCACTCCCCTCTGAGTTGTGCTAGAACTGACTTTTAATGTGTGAGTGGTTTTAAATTAGTATTTTTGGATTAAACTAAAACAGTTGTGCAATAAATAAAATGATTGAATTGTGAGATTGTCTCAGGCCTCATCTGTAGTGGGTTTGGTGCCTTAAAGGAAACCTTTTAAGTTGAGTCATTACAATCTATTTCATCTTTATTAAAATAGTGTTTTTAAATTTAAGTTACCCATTTTTACCACACTGCTCCCGCCACACCTGTTAGGCCATTTTTGTGCAGTGCAATGATGACTGCACGTGTTTCTTTAGAGATAACGATGGTTCACAGAAGAGAAACAATGATGCCAAGCACCAACCTCTTTTTAAAGTGTCCAGTGGTGTCATTCTTACTTAATCATGACAGATTGATCTCCAGCCCTGTCCTCATTAACACCCACACTGGTGTTAATGGAGCAATCACTGAAACGATGTTAGCTGGTCCTTTTAAGGCAGGGCTGCAATGAAGATGAAATGTGTTTTGGGGGATAAAGTTCATTTTCTAGGCAAATATTGACTTTGCAATTAATTACTGTTAAACTGATCACTCTTTATAACATTCTGGAGTATATACAAATTGCCATTATAAAAACTGAACAGTAGACTTTGTAAAAATTAACATTTGAATCATTCTCAAAACTTTGGCCATGACTGTAAGCTTTCTTTATTCTGAAATCTATGATAAAGATAGAACTTCATGGTAATCTATTCAACAAGAAGCGGGGATGATGGGACAAAGCTTCAGGTCGTACCTAATGTAAAAAGAAACTTCAAATAGCCTCAGTAGGTCCTTCTTGTGCCTGCAGACCTGAAAGGAAATTTAGAAAGATTTTGTGAGAAAAGCACATAATGTTTCCATTTCCAATGTTTGAGAATAAAAATCTTTAGAGGTGATCTGCAAAATGTCACACATGGTCAAAGAAATGCAGACAGAATTTTATAAATATTTTTCACCCGGAATGCCTGATTTCAGAGTGTTGGTAGTGCTGCACAAACCTGAAGAACCTTTTAGTTCAGATAGTTTCCAAAACTCATCATGATGAACCACACACAATGAAATCAAACAGAAATGATTCCAAAAGGAATATGCAGTTTTTAAAACCGTACTTTTTGTATGCACCTTAAGAAATATGAGGAGTTTTTAAGTTTTTAGAAGGCACAGAAGGAGAAGCGTAGCACCTTCTACACACTCCCCAACCTATTTAAGGGTTTAACACAGAGAAATAAGAAAAACACACATGCACATATGAAATAAGCCTACAGTCACATTAGGATATAAATCCAACATGCAGACTCGCCCGAGCAAATTCATATTTTACGCACAAGTCGGCATGTAGAAAAATTAACTTTGGGTCAAAGTTTGGTAAATGTATGCACACATTTTCCCTGGCGAGAAAATGTGGGGCAGCCACTCAAAATTTTTTCTGTGAACAATATCAAACTATAAAGCGTCAAACTTAGATAAATACACTGAAATCTGACAGTGACCAGGAAGCATTGAACCCGATGTTTTTTTCATGATTTTAATATTTTATTATTTAAATGTAAACAATGAAACTGAACTGCATTTATTTTCATACAATAACGTAACGCACACACAAAATATAGAAAACAAAAATAAAAGGATACAAAAATTTCACTAGAATGTAAATAATACAGTCCCTCAGTTTTTGTCCCATAAAGATTGAAATGTGCAAAGCGCATGAAATGCATCTCTGGGGTAATTTAATTCTCACTGAAAAAAGAAAACAGGGTTGGATCAGTAGGTTTGATTATTTTTAAGGTGATCAAGGTGTGTTGACAATCACATTTATCAGTAGCTGCATAAAGGTGAGCCACAAAATTGTGGAGCGCTTTGCTTCTGATGGAGAACATCTCCAATGAAAGGATTCAGAGGGAGGGTTGAATTTACCACAAACTGGAATGTACAAAGGAAAGGTGAGCGGCCATATGTGTGAGCACGGCTTTATACGTCCAAATCTTTTTGTGCGCTGCACTTTCCTAAATTTTTCTGTACGCCAAGTTTTAGTGTGAAAACTGCACACTCTTTTATGCATGAGGCCACAGAGCTTTTAAGGAATTTCTGAGCGTGTATTTTCGTCTCTATATATTGACTTGTTCTGCAACTCATTGATAATTCCTGGTGTTACACAATCAACTATACCACAAGTGCCAAAAATTGGCTTGGAAATAAAAACAAAGAACAAAATATAAAGTTATTTCGACATAATGACATTTAAATGTCAAATGCCTTCTTTCTGGACTGCACTCCTCACCACCTCAGACAGACCTCAGAAGTTGACTTCCTTCTAAATAATTTATTGTTCCATCCATTTATCCATTTTCTGTACACCCTTGTCCCTTAGTGGGGTCGGGAGGGGCTGGTTAGTTTATTGTTAGTGTGACGGTCCGACCAGTAAATCAAAAGGACAAAGGCATATATAAAAAAATATTTTCTATTTATTTTTTCCAAAGAAAATCTTAACAAAAAGTTTCAACAACAAATCTAAAAAATATAACAAAATGGGCCCAAAAGAAATCAACTAAGGCAAACATAACTCAAGATAACAAACCAAAAACTGACCTCTCACAATGAACACACACAGGGGGATTTATACAAACAGGCTAGCCTACACAAACGAGGAGGGGTAGGGAAGGAGACTAATACAAATAATGTTTAAACATAAATGACTAATTTAAACTAAACCATTTTAACTTTAACACAACTATAAGAACAAAAATAACCTAATACCAAAAAGAAGGTTTTAGCAAGTATGCCATCAGTAAAGAGAGGCAGATTGTTCATATCAAGTCCCCTGCTTCCAGCAGCCTGATGGACTGTTCCACTTCCTGGTTCTCCTTTCAGCCAATCCCCTTCTGTCAGCCAGTCCTTCAACTCAGCAAAACAAAATAGTTAATGATCTTAAAAAAACATAAGGTGTTTACTAAATGTGTGCACCCAAATTAGTAAACAACCTAATGCAATAACCACCACCAAAGAAAAACAACCAAAGAAAAAGTGAAATTCTAAATATATTAAATGAAAACATTAAATAAATACTAACACTGAGGAAAAGGTGGAGGAACTGCCACAGTTAGCTTTGATATTATCAACTGTATCATTGCATCAAATACAAATTCAAAAATACTTTATTGATCCCAAAGAAAAAATAAGTGTTGTTATAACTCTTATTAATTCAAATTCGGGGATGGCTATTAGCAGGAAAGATCTCCTGTAGCAGTCTGTATTACAGGGAATGTGAAGAAGCCTCTGACTGAACACACTTTGTTTTTCTAAGACAGTCTCATGAAGAGGATGGTCAGAGTTTTCCACATTTCTCTTGATTTCATTAAAAATCCTTCTTTGTATCATCATCTACAGAGTTTCCACAGTCATACACAGAACAGAACTAGATTAGAACCAAACAGATCCAGCCTTCTTTACGAGACTGTTGAGCCTTTTTATCTCCCTGGTTCTGGTGCTGCTGCCCCGACTGATGGCGGCAGAAGAAATGATGCTCTCAGCAACAAACTGATAGAAGACCTGCAACATCTTGCTGCAAACCTTGCAGGATCTTAGCTTCTTCAACAAGTCCAGTCTGCTCTGTCTGTTCTTATAGATGTTTAACTGTCACATCTCCAGTCTTTTTGAAGTCCCTCTTTCCTCTTTCTTTTTGGCAAGCTAGCTAATTGAACCTGCTCCCCTTTCTTCCACTGTTTCCTTTTCCGATTTGGGAGGAGCCACATGTATCTCCCCTGATGGTTCAGTATGCAAACCATCAGACTGACCCAGTCTGACGTTTCACTGCAGAGTCATCTGAGCATTTCTGTAGATGACAAAAGTCAGACTTGAACTGAAGTTTGAAGTGTACAGAGCGAAATGGAATTCACTGGGTTTTATTTTAGCAATAGTATAAATATTAAGTTTGACTGCACTGAATCCTCATCTTGAAGTCACTTTAGATAAAATATTGTGTTCAATACATAAAAATAAATTATTAAAAATGTATCTTGTAGGAAATATATGCAGCTTTAAGGTTTCCCAGCGCTTTGACCTTATACAGTAGCTAAAATTTGGAAAACCGCTACCTTTTCTTAAAATGCCTTGACTAATATCACAAATGAAAATAGTGGAACAGTGTTTGCAGTGTTTGCAAACACTACTAACACTGGTTGATGTTACAAGCTAAAAACAACACAACAAATTAAAATGTGTTCAGTCAGTGCAATTGGGAGTCCAAGAGCAAATGCAAAATAAATAAAAAAGAAGCTGAGTAAACAACTACATTGGTCAAACTCATAAAAAATAAACGGCAACAAACTTTTTTTTTTCAAATGGTTTGAAAGTGCAATTATGAACTGTAAATATATTCTAGCATAATAAGCCATGATGGTGCTCGGAGCACAAAGTGTGGAACTAGAATGAATAGATCTGTCCTTATGAATTGTTCACATTGTCACAGACACCCGATGTAGTATTTTTTTTTTTCAATATCTAGACGATACAGATATTGATATGCATCTCTACTGTGGAACGTGTGGTTATTTCAGTTCCAAATGGACCGCTACACAATCAGAACATTTCCCTCTTGCTGTTCTCTACAGCTTCCTCTCTCTGATGTCACTGACTGCCCCCCTGCCTGTCAACACTGCAGACCCGTATGTCAATAAAAAGCCACTTTCAATAAAAGTATTAATAATACTCAATAGAATATCCCAGTTCCTACGCAAGTCCAAAAAATAAAAGTAATTTGAATCAGCAGTACCAACAGCTAACTCTAGTCGCTGTAGAGGCTTTGTTCCCTTTAGACAGAAGCAGTTCTTGTCAATAATCAGTTAACAACTGCCATGTGTTAAATGGCCTTTTTGCAGTATCAATGCAACTTTATTGACAGAATGAAGGACAAAATTGAGACTGACAGGGAAATTAGAAAATTAATGTTCTACCCGAGATTTTCACTCCGAGTTCTGTTACAGCCATTAGTCAGACAGGAATTCCATCGATATGTAGACTGACACTGACTAGAGGAAATGTTCAGTCAACGGTGACAGTAAAAAATGTGAGTTCATTGAAGCACAGGGTGATTTAGCTCGACTGCCTGGTTGTTTTATAAGAAGCATCTGTTTTTATTTATGTTCAAATATTTTTTTGAGATTTAAAACAAGATGAAGTCGGTGCTTAATAATCTCCAGCTCAGTAGGCTCCACTGAACTGAAAGAATAGAAATTACAGCCCGTCAGGCATCAGTGATGGAGAGGAATTTAAAATTGGCAGCAGCAGTTCTTTCTTACAAACCAGCAAAAAAAACATTGCTTGTCTTTTTAATTTTATGTTATGGTAAGTTGTTGTGACTTAAGTCGGACTGTATAAATCCTGACTGGAAGAAGATAGACACGCAGGTGAATATAAAATATAACTAGAATAAAAATGCATTTCTTGTTGAAATGTAGTGTGAATGTTGTAAAGCTGAATGTTTTTGATGAAAATCGCAGAATAATTTTCAGTCAATTGCAGAAAACTTGCAGAAATGTAAGAAATAGTCAAAAATGCAAATCAAAACTCTCACACAAAGACTATTAAAAATCACTGCAGAATACCGTTTTCAAACCTATACTGTCCAGTCATAGCAGCTTATAAGGTAAGATGAGCTAAAAAGCTAATGCTAGCTAAAATACATATTATAACATATCTAGTGGAGTACATTACTGTAGGTCACCATGTTACCTTCAGTAATGTACATGGTGACCTTCTACTCCACGCAGAGGGGAAAAACCTCAAAAAAAGCTCAAATTAGCTAAAATGCTAAAGCTAGCTGAAATACTAATGTTATAATCTTAGCTACACTATCATGTTAACCTACAGTAACAAATTCTATGCAGAGGGACAAACCCATGTTTTAGCTAGCTAAAAAAATTAAAAAACAAAACAAAAACAAAACAAATAACTTGCAGTTACTGGCTATTTTTATTTTATATTCATTGAAAAATAAACATTGGTCAGTGGGGACATGCTCATTTGGCTGACTTCTAAACTTCAACAACCCATAAAATTTTTCAAAACATGATTTAAAAAATATATTTGTATGATATATTACCAAGACACATGGATATTTCCATTTCTTGATTTTCTCAAAAAACTTTGTTTGCATTATATAAAAATCGTTGAGATAAACATGTGGGACACAAAAGGCACCAAATTTGGACAACCACCCAGCTGGCACTAGCATGTTGACCAATAACTGCATGTTATTCTCGAAATCACATCTGTATAGTGGAATTCTAAATCTTAGTCATTATTCAAAGAAAGGCAGCCCTGACTTTGTCTATTTGAACGCTAAAGTGTTTGAATGCACACTTTAGCAGATATGCACACATCGACACAGTCATACACACTTGTAATCCGACACCTTTGGCATGTCAGTCCCACAGCATTTATTATAAATTCTGCTCTGTATAAGAGGCTACCTGAAGAAAAATGTGAGACAATTTGTTAAAAAACTGCACCAAGCCAAAACTTGCTGGTAAATCTACCAAGAAATAGCTGAAGACTTCTGGGTTGAGTCAAAGTCTAGATCTGGATAATATGGAGTCACTTGAAATGGGACACATAAATCAGGAATCCTCAAACATCTCCCAGCTGAAAGTGGGAGGCAAACCTGGTTCAGATTATGTCAGAGACTGGCGGACAGATACAAGAAGCTAAAGTTGAAAGCTAAAACAATTTCATAACTGATAAACTGATATACAAGAATCTCACTGCTTGTCGCCTTTTTCATTCACTTTGTTAAACTGTGAGAATTACACTGGAAGTCAAGGTGTCAAAATGCTTATAAAAATAGCCACCCATCATCATACAAGGTGAGCAACTTCATGCATGGTTACAGGCTATTTTAAAGTTATTTTTATTCAGCTGCTCTGACTGAGACATCTGGGAGTCTGACAGTTACCACATCTGCCAGCTTTTTGAAAAGATTTCTTTTCAGCCTTGACGTAGGTATAATTTCAGTGGCGGTCTGTATGGTAATGCCCTAATTGGCATATTGCCTGGAAGAGCCCAGGTTCTGATGGACAGCCATTTCACAGGGGTATAATCTACATTTTACACTCCACTAGTGGTCCTGATGCTCTCTCTCTTCTCAAACTGAGCCCAGTTGGTTTGAGTGAACAATTTATGCCCACAAGCTAAAGTTCAAATATCCTTTTTAATCCATGTGAGCAGCAAGTTATACTTTGAAATAAAGCAGACCTTTATACAGACTTAAAGTTATACTGCTAAATGTCAGTGTCATTGTTTTTACAGTTTTTCTTATCTTTACCTCAGACTGTTTTTGTATTGGTATGAAACACCAAGAAAAAAAATCACTGTCCCATTTAGAAAATAAACTAAACTACATCCAATCACTCAGTCAGCCAAGTTCTTACTGTAGTTGCTCTACTCTTTATGCTGAATTCATTTTGTTGTTCCTATTTGTTGTAGGCAGTAACAGAACTTCATCTTGACTTAAAATTGGCAAATCAAACTAGCTTGTTATTATATCCAAAACTTGATAATACACTTGCTAATTGTAAGATATGCTCTGATTACAGTTTTCTGAACTTCCACATTCTACAATCTGTCGATTCCGATTCTGTCCTATTTTTATCTCTCTTTATTGTTCTGCGTCAATATTGGACAGGGACTCGTTACCCCACGACCGGTTAAGACAAAACGGGTAAAGACAATGACTGAATGCAGGGAATTTGGAGTGAAATAAAATATTAATCCTTAAAAGGGTCAAATATCCTGCAAGTTATTGTGTGCATATAACACACATGAAAAAATATTCTGAGTATGTGTTCTTCAAAAGCCAGATTGTCTTTCTATCAGTTCTTTTGCATGTTGCTTTTCATGAGCTATGATTAATTGTAAGTCAGTGAAGTGTGGAGGTTTCTGCAGGGCCTTGGTGCCGTCTACTTGGACTGCGGCTGTAGTGACCGTGACATTCATTCACATCACCAAACTTTCCAAAATAGTTTTCTGTTGATCAGAAGAAAAAAAATGGTTCCACAACAGTGGGATGAAAACACAAATAGCACTAAAAATGATGTAGTGCACAAGCCAGGTCTGTAGGAGGCAGTAACACTTTGTGGACTTACCAATGCAGAAGTCTGTTTTTGTAACCTTTACACAACATCTGGGGCATGTAATCTGATTTGCTGATGGCATAAATATTCCACAAAGCAGATGTTGCTTTAACTTGCCAAATAATCTGAAGAAGTGCAGTAGTAGCAGCAGCAGACATGGAGCTGTTGTAACGCGTCCCGGTGAAAACTGAGCCTGGTGGTGTAAGGGCAAAATGACTGACATCACTGTTTCCATATGGTTTGGGTTTACATGGACTTGTCTTGCATTGTGTTTCACTCTGGAGCCCGTTGTCATGGTAACAGCCAAGTTGCTTTTACCGTGTAAATGAGAGACTGAAACACATTGAAACATTTGTGTTTCACTGTCCTGGTGTTGGAATGAAAACAGGCCCAGAGTTTGGCTGTGTTGGTTCCTGGGAACCAAAGAAGGTTGGAGATTTTTCTGCCATTCAGATCCTCACGAGGCTGAGAGAAAACCTCTGACATCATATTAACAATTAGTTAAATAAAACATAGTTAAATATATCCTCACCCTTCACCTAATCAGGGCTAAAATATTTTACAGTAATCTCAGTATGTACTTAATGTTCTGTACAAAATATATTTGATTTTGTTCCAATAATTATTTTGCTCCTTTAATTTCCAGCACTCTGCACAGAAAACCTGAATATTTTTATGCTGCTAACAAATGATAAACATACCAATGATTATCATCTTTAACAAAGCTGAAACCAACGGATGAGACACCGAAATAATACATACAAAATGGGAATTTACACCAGTGGTGACAACAGCTATATTTATAAAACGCTGTAAACACCCACAAAACCAACATGCCATACACAAACAATGAAGAATTGCATGATACTGTAATAGATAAATAATAGTGTTGACATTATGAATGTTTTTGTGCTCTCATTTGTTGTTGTTTTTATCATTATTGGATTATTGTGTGTCACATCACGTGACCTGTCTAATTTAAAACACTCGTGTATAATAAAGGGTGTAAATGACTAACTGCTTAATTGGAGAATTCTCCTTGTTCATTGGTCCAACAGTGACTCTGTGACAGTTCTCTTATGCTTGGACAACACAAAAAATTGACTGCCCAAGGCCAGAGATCACTTCAGTGAAATTTATTCAGTTCTTCAAGTGAAAAACAAGTGGCAGGTGCAAAATATGTACAAGGACATCCAGGCAGGCTAAAATCAGACAGCAGTACCTTCAATAGACATTCCATCACCTTCACTGTGATCTGGCAGGAGTCTAACCACAGACTGACTCCCTGTGACCCAGAGCCCTGCTTTTAAAGCCACAGGCTCCGCCCACAGAAAAGACCAAACAAGCAAACGCAAATAATTAAACAGTTACTTCTAACTCAAATGAACTCTTAGAGAAAACAAAAATAATAATGACAATAACAATAATAAGAAAAATAAATAAACTTATAATCAAAAATACAACAATCAATTTAATAGAGAACACTCGGTATGTTCCGATGACGTCATCAAATGACTCCTGGCGCCACAACCGGAAATAATCCCACTTGAAAACAAAACCGGGAAAATGTCTGAAAGTGAAAATGTGTTATAATGGATGGCAACTGAAGCAGGAACACCGCGATGAACCGCATCAGTCCGAGCTGGAACAGAAGGAAGTTAGCGATTGTGCATGTGTGTGTGTATGTGTGTGTGTATGTGTGTGTGCATGTGTGTGTGGATGTGTTGATTGTGTGCATGTGTGTGTGCATGTGTGTGTGCATGTGTGTGTGCATGTGTGTGTGTATGTGTGTGTGCATGTGTGTGTGCATGTGTGTGTGCATGTGTGTGTGCATGTGTGTGTGGATGTGTGTGTGCATGTGTGTGTGCATGTGTGTGTGCATGTGTGTGTGCATGTGTGTGTGATGTGTGTGGGCGTTGCTCGCATGTTGACATGGACTCATAATTACGTCCCAGCTCCTGACGGCTCCTCCGTCACAGACTCCTAGTGGTTAATGTAAGCATTAATTCTAAAGAACGGTAGATTTTTTCTTTGTTTATTATGGTTACCTAGCAACACCCTGCGAGATAAAACAACGTTAGATTATAAAGAAACCCGGAGAAAATCTTTAAAATAGCGCCTCGGAAAGCAGAATGAGGTATGAATATATGTAATTGGGATTTGTGATAAGAAATGTTATGGCTTTATTTAAGAAATAGAATGTTGTGGTTTATAAATGAAACAATATGTTGACGAGTTAAAGGACATAAGGTATTCTTTTTTGTATAACTGAATATTGATATGTTGGTTTTATACTACAGTTTTCACGGTGTCAATGAGTTGAGATGAAATTGCACCCGTTAGAAACTCCCTGCGTCTGGCTGTTCAGTCGAGAGGCTCCTACAAAGGGTCCTTCAAACAAAGGGGGAACAAAACGAAGGCCAAACCGTGTGAGTCTCATGATGTCACGTTGAACGCTGTGCCGAAAAGTGATTCTGCTAACAAATAGAATTAAAATGACTTAAAAATAAATAAAATAGGCTGGTATTGAAACCAATAGGGTTGTGGCAGCTAGGGCAGATGGGGCAGGGCTTTTAAGAACTTTAAAAGCAAATACAACATTTTTAAAATGAACCTGAAAATGTAGGCAGCCAGTGAATTGAGGCTAAAACTGCAGAAATGTGGTTATTTTGGTGCGTCAGTTAAAAGGAGAAGTCTGTACCCTCTAAAGCCGAGAGACACAGGAATCACCGAGTCCTTTCTAAAGTGTGGCGCAGTGATCCAGGCGAGTGGTGAGTGAGGCTTGATTAAAGTTTGGCTTCATGTTGGCCAGCTGCCTCAAATGTAAAAAAAAACCAACAACGAAAACAACAACAACAAAAAACAAAGCTTGACAATGTGATTTCCTAACTAAGGTTCAGCATCCACTTTGACCCCCCAGCCAGGGGCCCGACCACATGGGGAGGGGCTCCGTGGAGCCTCCAAAGGCCTATTCTTCATATCTGATTCCATGACTCTCTGGCCAACTTCCTACCAGACAGAGATTTAAAGAGGAGAGGCAAAAGCAAATGAGACGATAAGCAGAGGCTGCCAACAACTCATAGCATCACCCAGGAAATGTTGCTGTAGAATATGATGGCTGAGCTATTAGCACTCAGGACAGACATGAGACTGTCTCAGACTGCAGGCTGAGGCCCACAGCGCCACCCCTTGGATGGCATGAGTTCTAACAAAATTTAATGCTCCTCTAGGCGTGTATTTGAATGTAAATCTAAAAACAACACTGCTGTAAATTTAAAAACTTTCAAAAGAACAGATTCTGTTCAGTGAAGAGATTGAAAACCAAATTGTAAAACCCCCAAACTGCTCTGTTCTTTCAGTTAAACCATTAATTGTTTGTAGACTCTTCTACAGGGTTTCTGGAAAGAAAATTTCCAGTTTGAAACTCCTTTGCGGTTATGTCATATTTGCTGTTTAAGGACTGTGTTAAGTAGACCAGGAAAGAAGGAAGGAAAAATCAATTTAACTAAAATATTTAAACTTTTTTTTGTTTTGTTTTTCAATCGTGCTATGATTGAGTTGGTTATGGGAACTGCTGTAAATTAAAAATTTAATATGTCATTTATTCCATTTCTACTGGAACTGCCAAGACAGTTATTGTCCATTAAAGTATTTTCCCTCACAAAAAATCACCTGCTTTTTTTTATATTAGTATTTACTTTTGAAGTGCTTCAGTATAGCAAGAGAAGCAAATATTTAATGAAAGTCTACCAAAAAACAAGCTGTCATAGGGATAGACACCTCCTGAGACCTGAACTCATGGTTATGATTTCAGTAATTATTGCAGTGGAATGCTTGGATAATATTAGTTTAGGATGATGAAGAGGTTGCCACTGAAAACCTACAGATTGTATCTCCAGCACCAACAATAATTTGAATCTAAAAGCTTGTATTTTAATGACGCCTTGTAGAGCCAGACAGCCCTACCTGCAGCGTCCTGACGAGGTGTGGCACTCCGCTTCACTGAGCTAATTTTAGCTGATGGCGGCTGGGATGGATTACTGAGAGGCTCGAAGGCGACATGATATCTGGGAGGGAAATTACTTCAGCTTAATGAAGTACATAACTCATTGTTCACATGCTGCCCAGTCCATGGCACACACACTCAGTCTGGGAGAACAGTGTAGAGGGCACTTCACCGAGTTGTGGAGGAGATCAGCTGCTCTTAGGAGAGTCCCATAGATTCTCTTTGGGATTAAAGGTCAAGAGAGTTGGCTGGCCAATCAAGCTCAATAACATGATGGTAATCACACCAGCTTTTGGTGACTTTGACAGTGTAGGCAGCTGCCAAGTACTGCTGGAAAGTCATGACATCCTGAATCATCCCTGACTGTGGGTTCTGGGACCTTAAAATGTGAACTTTACTTTCATGTGAGAGAGGATAGTGGACCACTGAGAAACACTCCAGTCTGGTTCAGGAGTGGACTGACATGAGTGGACTGAAACGCATCTGCAGGAGAAGTGTGGATTAGTTTGTGCATAGTCGCTCCTAATGCACTGACCCAGCCCCAGACTGAAAACATTTTGCTTGACGGTTCTCTCAAGGTTGCAGTTCTCCCTGTTGCTGGTCCGCCTTTTCCTACCACATTTTTTCCTTTCACTCAATTTCGTGTTAAGCTTGGATACAGAACTCTGTGAATAACCACCGTCTTCAATAATGATGTCTTCCCCTCTGTGTGGAGGTGGGGGGGCTGTCTGTCTTATGGATGTCATTGTGTCGTGCTGACCCAGACTGAGAGATTTTAGTCAAAGGAAAGGTTTAGAGTTCATTACATCATTAGGGTGCGACACCAAGAGTTTCTAATATTTCACGTTATCGCAATAATTCATATTTTCGGAGGCAAAAATGTCTGTAGTATTTGGAAAATACTACTGTTGTGTTCGGTTTGTGCAAGAAGGAGTTAGCCTATCAGTGAAGTTATTCAAACCTAAAATAGCATCTCAATGCTAAAAATATAGCATCAGCACAGGCGTCCCTAATGCTATTGTCAGTGTCCACAGTTCACTTTTCTAAAGAAGTTCCATGAATAATCAGGAGTTCCTGAAATTAAAAAAATAATAGATTGGATAGAACTTTGCATCAATTTGATGGTTGAAGAACTTAAATAACAGATTGAATATATTAAATATCTTTGTTGTTTAGCTTGTATGTCTATGCAGTAATTTATTAGTGTTGACTTATGACAATATGCCTTCATGTTAGCTGGTCTTTACCATTTTATACAGTTGTGGGAGAGAAATCCAAACAATCTTCTGTGGTATGTTTCTCTCTGACTATCCAATAATTTGTACAAGCACCACTCATATCCTACACTTATGATATTTCATTATGTGTCCAGAGTATGTAAAGACAGGAGCATACCTGGAGTAATTTTAGTGTGCAGGTTGTAACCTGTCAAAGGCCCAAACAGGGATCAGAACTTAAAAAATATTCAACTAGATCAAATTACACATGGGTTTTGAGCATTCTTATGACTATATTAAACTTCAATTATTTAAGTACATGATTACAAAATGAAAACTGGAATGTGTATAATATTTGATCTGGAGTCGATAATTCCCAAAAGCAAAAGAAGGGGATGAAGTACAAGAAACAGCTGGGCGGCAGCATCAAGCCACCACTGGGCCTACAATGAGTCACTTTGTACTGAAGAGGAATGTGTATTCAGTATGTTTGAACATTTCTAAGATTAATTATCTCAGTTATTTGTGAGAACCTTCAAATGTAAATATAACAACTAAAACTGGTGTAGAATGGTTTAGGTCCACAGGTAAGTTTCTCTCCAGATGGACAAAATGGAAGCAGGAAGTTATGAAAGGGCAATACGAGTCTCAAAATGATAGAAACAGAGCGAGGGACAAAATGACCCTGAGATATGCTGAATGGCTTATCAAAGGCAAAACCAGCCTTTTACAACAACCAGGGCTATACCACCGGATTACAACAGAGAGGGGGTTTCAGTGATGCACAGACATGGACGGCAGAGAACAAACCTGAGGAGAGCAGAACCACAACACAGAGGGGTTTTTTCTGTTTCATTCATTTCAAGGTAGAAAAACAAGTGCACCGTTTCTTTTTCTGCAAACTAAGTGGGAAGGCATTTTAAGCAACAGCTTTATGTATTCAAATTTAACCAGTAGCAATTATGGCCAAATTTAAATCCATCACTCTGTTCTAACTACCTACTCAATCACAACCTAATTCACTACTTTAATGGTTCTTCTTCTCCTCAACACATGTAGGTGAGCTGAATTTAAAAGGACTAAAATTATACTGAGTTTCTTTGTTGTCCAGGGAAAGTTCTTGATTGTTTAAAAAGAGTGAGGTGAAATGAAGTGAATGAATTGGTGAACAAAGGATTTTTTTCTAATGCAGCACTTGATGTGGAAATTCCACTTATGCATAAACTCTGTTAATGGTTATGATACAGAAGTGGGTTTTTGTATATTTATCAGCTACCTCTGAGATATGTGTATATATATACACATCGAGGAAATGTTGAAACCCTGAGTTGTTTGAAATCAACTTTAACAAAGTTGTTGTGAGTTCGCTTTTATTTAAAGTATTAACTGGAACATTATTTTGGCGTGAAGCTCAACTTTTTATACTTTTATGCTATGCACTGTACTCTTGTATGTTTTTCTCATTTGAAGCACTTTGAATTGTCTTGTTGCTGAAACGTGCTATATCAATAAAGTCTAGGAAATAAATTGAAACTGGGGATATTTTGTGAATTTGAAATAAATATGTTTTCAGTATTAAACTCTGATTTTCCTGTCTGCATCAGGCTCGTGTGTCCAGCATAACAAACAGTCCTTTATGCTTTCACATTTTTTCTGTCATTCTAAGGAAAAGTTACATTACAATAAGGTATTTTAATGTTAACCCTTGATTTTCAAAATTGAACATTAGTAAAGTTAGAGTAATGTCACTTACATTCTGTTCATTAGGCTGCATTATTACTGTAGTATTTTACCAAGCCTTGGTATTGAAGGTACTGGTTGCACCTGTAATATACTTTAATTGGACCATTCTATACTTACATTAAGTTAAACCATTCACTAAAAGCAACAAATATAAACCAATAAAGTGAATTTACAAAATGATGCAAACATAAAGCAGTTTAAGTGAAAGTTGAGTCTCTTTTAGGAGACAAAGCAGATTTAGTGTTTTAATTTTCAGGATGAAATTTAAAATTTTTGAAATTTGAACAGGACTTGAACAACTGGATAGCATCAGAAGGTTATTTGTCATTTATGCTAACCGCTGTTTACCTGGCGAGAAGCTGAAGTGACATCATTGTTCTCACTGAGCCAGAAGTTTTTTGGACTTTTTCTGCAGACTTGGATCCTCTTAGCAAGTTAAATGTTTTAAATAAAAAAAATGCCACACATGGGCTTGGAGTTTTCTAAAAATTGAATACTGATTCTGATTTGAATCATTAAATACTGAATTAGCTGTGATCGACAGCATGTCTAGGGCAACCGTTTAAATAACTGCTTTCTGCAAACTTACTTTGCAGGAACATGGAAATAAGTTTTTAATAGATCTGTTCAAATATAAAAATGTGTTAAATCTCTTTTCTTTAACAAATATTTGGTTTGGTTTATTTTATGTTGCTAGGAATTAGTAAAGGTGTATATGATGAAGACTATGACTTGATGTTTCCCAGAGGTCACAGTAGGTCTGCTTTATGCTCTGCTTTTTACTCCAGTTCCCCACCGTTAGCTCCATCCTTTTCACCTGTTCATATTTTGAGCAGGTGATGCATATCGCATTCTTTCCCGTCCCGAGGCTCTGAGCGCTCTAAAATCCCTTTGACAAAAGCATTTGTAAGCATCAAAGTCTCTTCGACAAAATAAACCCAGAAAGAATGTTTTATCAGAGCACCAAAGAGGGTTAGTGTAGTTTTTCACGGGGTTAACCATCTCCAAATGGTCGGGGTGGCAGATTAGAAGTGAAGGGCGTGATCCTGGGCGAGAGGAGGGAGAGTGGATGAGAGAGCGGCCCTAATGCGGCATCTCATTACAACCTCTGTCAGGATCCCTCTATTCTACCATCATCTCCCCTTAACTTGGTAAAAGCCCAACTGTCGCTTCGAGTGAGTGTGCCGCCAAGGAGGCATTTACAAATAAATGAAAAATGTCAGACTTGATTTCACTCCTCTCGGACTGCGGCGCCTCAGCTTTGTCACAAACTGTCTTTGTTGTTCTGGTCTCTTGCAGGTCCACCTCCTGGTCGCCGTGGATAGGTTCTGGCAGGTTCAGGCCCTCTGTTTTTCTCCCAGGGTAAGCTTGCAGACAATGACCTTCCCTTCATGTTCCTGAAACACTGATTCCTCCTGTTTTTTTGTGTCCCGGCTCTGCTTCTTTTATCCTTGTCCTTGAATGGCGTGTGGTTTTTGAGCAGGCAGGAAGTTGGAGCTGGTTAGCTATGACTTGAAAATAAAGAGCTGGAAAAATGGCATGGAATCTCGCTCACAAAGAGCCAACATGGTACCGTCGTTAACCCCTTAGCTTTGTGGTTTGCCTGAGATGCCCTTGCTAACGCTGCCGCCGCCACAAAGGCAAGGAATTAAAGACACACTGCACCTTTTTTGAGCGCGGATGCTTTCTCAGAATCTTTAGGATAGTTATTTAAAGGGGAGATGCAGCTTTGACCAGGGTTTACTATCAACATTTACACATCTCATTCGACACTTTAATTGTATTTATTGCCTTTAGCAGAAAATTATGCTATGTCTGAATTTCTTTATCGGAGAATTTATCTTCACATGCCCATGCGAAAAGAATCGGGATGAACGTTTTCGCTGGAAAACATGAAAACATTTGTTGTTTTTTGACTCCGTTTATGTAAAATCAGTAGTGAAAATGTTTTTCAGAATATTATCAACAATTGGAGAGGATTTCATTTAATACCAGATTCATTAAACTTGCGTGCCAATATAGCTGAGCTGTTATTTAAAAACCTACAGCTTATTTTTCTTTTTACTTTGATTTCATTTGGTAAAGCCTTTTGAAGTGGTTTTTAACGTTACGGTTGAATATAGCTGATAAACCATCGCTTAGTTTACTTCATACTTGAACCTTAGAAAAATACACAATGCAAAATATCTTGGAATCCAAACATTTTTGTGTATACAGCATACTAAATGTATTCTGTTATAGTTTTCTTAGCATGCTGCTGCTAAACGCATTATTGCTGTGTTTATGTCATGTGATGCTCCAAGAATTCAATCCTGTTGTTGTAGTCATACTTTCTGTCAGCTAGGAGAAGTTTGTGTTTTAACCACTTTTCCAGTTTGCCTCTTTGATCAATTATTGGAAAACAAATACAATCCATTTTACTCACCTGCTGGCTTTATCCATCTTCGTAAAGCAAGCACTGTATGTTCCATAAGAGTTCCTGGTGAAATACCATTACTTGGAGCGGGTTTTATGGAGTACAAATGCCCCATGCAGACCCTTTGCAATGGGCTGTTAAGCCTCTTTAGTAACACTTTAAAGACTGTGAGTGGTGGGTGGGAGGCTTTAAGCAGAGGGGGTTGAAGGACAGCCTGTTTGAAGATTGTAAAGGCAGGACGCCTCAGCATTTAAAGATGTTAATGATGCATGTCGCTCACTGAGAAGCCAGTGAACTGCATCTAGCTGGTTTCTTTAGCATAAATGTGTGAGGGAGTAAATCTTGAGATGCTTTGTGGTTTCTTGTTTCATATCAGAAAGTCTTTTTGAAGGGTTTAAAAGTCAGAGAATAAACAAGGTATTTGCAGAAGGAGCCTGTTTGAGGCTATGTCTAATGGGTCCCAATCACCCATTAGACATTAAGGGATTACATAAATAAGCCATTTATTTAGCAAGCAAGAGCTTAAACAGCATCTCGGCCTTGAAATCATTCCAGCATAAACAAAGCTTTTACAGGCTCATGGTCAACGTGCTGAAGAACTAAACCTACATTCTTATTGTTATCCTGGCCATTACCTCCCGACACATTTTCACTAGATTCTGATCTCCCTTCATTGTTCCATCTGAGATTTCTCCCATTGATCTGGATTCCTCCAGTAGAATTTTCACGAGGCCAATCAGAGAGCAGAAAAACAAAATTGTGAACGATAACGTTGATTTTATAGTTTTAGAATTATGGTCTGCCTGTTGTCGTAGTTTAGTAATGGCAGTGGAGAAAGTGAATCCTATTTTATTTCTTTCAGAAACAAGAGTATGAAATCCATAGCTCTCACCAATTGGAGTAAAAATAGTAGGGGTGCATTTCTTTTTCTTTCACGGCCCAGTCTGAAATGTGCATTACTGTTACAGCTTGCATCCACACGAAAAAATATATGGCCTGCCATGGAAAGAAAAGGCATGAATTCAGCCTAATATAAACCAGAACTATGATGGCAGATCAGCCAGATCAGCGCACATTATAGCGATGCTAGCTAAAATAAAATGTACAGTCTTCACCTGCAAGACCGCTGCTGCACATCCAAACTAGTGTTTTCTACTTGGTCCACTTTTCAACTACTAACTTAAATATTTTCTCCACTTAACTCGTACATTAAAAGTTCTAAAGAGAAAAAATAATCAGAATAATCAAACGATACCAAAATATTACAACTATCAATTGCTTGGATGCATACTTGGGACACTGTCAACTTGCATACCATATAATTGTATGCATACTGTGCCTTATTATTTACAGTAGATGTCATAATAATATTCACCTCATTTTAACTTGTGCATCCAGATATGAGATCTTCATTTATCTTCACTAAGCAGCCCTGTACTGAAGACAGGAATCGCTGTTTTGACATAATTAGATGGATTTAATTCCAGAAATGGCCGCACCGATGTTTTAAAGCCTTCGTTAAACACAATATAAACAAATATTTTTCAGTGACATATCAGAAAATGTACAGTGGGTAAAACGGGAAAATGTATTCATCATTAGAAAAAAAGCTTGATGGTATTTTTAAAGTGAATATATCACCATGAAACCTTGGTGCTACAACCCACACAGCATTGGTCCTGATCTGCAGAGCTCTAACATAACCTGTGATGTATTTTTGTAAGGAGGTGTTGAAATAAGTGTCCTTATTTTTATTATTATTTTTTAAAGGGAGCAGCATCTTGAAAAAATAACATTTACTAGGTTGTTTTGTGCAGATAAAGGCACATAAGCAGGTTTGTAAAGCTCTGATCTTCTGATATTGATTCTGCCTGATTTGAGTTATTCATGTTCAGCGACATAAATTAATTCTGCCAAATATTTCTCTTTCCCTTCTATCTGTGAGCAGTCAGTGATGTGCTATATTAGTTGTTTTTCGCGAGGGCGGCTTCCAACAAACTGAATTTTACTTGATAATCACTGCTCCCAAAACCAGAGTGTTAATCCTAACATAGCTGCCCTGATTATTTTATGAAAAATTAAATGAAATTCCAATCAAAGTGTCTCCAAAATGTCAAATTTATTTACAAGAATTGTCTAGCCTGCATTTGCTTTTGTGCCTATTACTGTCTGGATATTCCTTTTGGGATATTTTGTGAATTGCAAATGACGGATCTTAGCTGATCTCTCAATGCAGTGGATCAAATTCTCACGACGAGGACTTGGCAAAGGAGAGCACCTCTTACCCCAACAGGACATAATGCAGCTGAATACATTATGGATTCCTTAAGGAAGTGGAAGACAATGTGTCTGTCCATATTGTATGTGGAGGATTTTGGAGATGTGTACATACTTGGATTTTTGATAACCCGATATGACCTAAATTTTTATTTTAAGAGAGAAAAAAATATTTAACCCTGTTATTATATTTAAGATGAGAAACAAAGAGGCAATAAATACATTGGACAATATTTTACTTCAACAACAATTTGTTTTCAAAAGACAGCAGTCAGAAGTTTATTCTCAGTCATGGACTCAGAAATTTGGTTTTGTGTTCTGTTCCACGAGTGTGTGTTCCTATGGAGTGCTGATTGGATTGGTGTTTTCTCTATCACAAAGTAGTCTGTATTATTCTATGTGGAACCTCATGAAGCAATTACTGGCAGATGTGAAGCAAAGGTAGACAGCACTTTTTTGACTCTTTGCTTTATGTGTTTCTTTGCATTCTGGCACTTTGAATCTTCCTTTCTTTTCAGCCAGTACCGATACAGTGCAAAGAGCAAGTCAAGTATATCCACTCCACCCATGGTTTTATTGTGTTCTCTGACCACAGCAAGACAGGGGACTTGGATCATTTTCTTGTTCTTACCATTCCACAAATCAACTTCAGTGACCAGATGTGGTACAATGCAATTACTGAGAAGATTGACTGACTGGTTACCATACCATCCCACTGCATAAAGGTGCTTTCTTCTCCAGCAACTGATGTCTGGAGAAGAAATGGACTTTTGCTGAATGTTTCCAGCAAAGGTCCATGTCCAGTTCTCTTCAACTTCACCTTCAGAAATGAAGTTGACACTTGGTAGTCTGGAAACTAGAGAGAACACTTGTGAAGCAGGTGTCAAAGAAAATCTAGAAATTACTCTCTGAGCAAGGTTTAAAACTGCGCTGCACCTATCTCAGGAAGTTCAGGACATTGCATTACTTGTTGATAACAGACATGCATAATGTCAACTCTTTACATGGCCTGATTGATTAATTCCAAGCCAGTGCAAGAAAACACACCCAATTCACATGTTCCTCTTTTGTTTTTTGGCACATTTGAGAATTTCTCTTAAAATTCACATTGGGTGGAAACATAAACATTTAGTACATCATGTAAAACCTTACATTTGAACAGAGGTGTTACACCTTTTGAGTCCAATGCACATGTAAAAATGGTGGGTCCAGAGTATACACACTTGACCTAAAATCAGAATATCAAATAAGAAAAATCTCAGAATCATGCTGTGAAGTATGTTAGGATATCTTTCCCTTTTTAGATACCAACTAAAGCAGTACGTGACCTGAAACAAGTAACAATCATATATAAATCACAATAAACCAAGATGTGGCCGATGTTGCAGACATGACATCTTTGCCAGGATTGTCATCTTTAGCTGTAATAATGGCAGACTGAGTTGAAGACGTGCGTAATGAAAGCCCTTGGCGTTGACAAAGACCTTGGTCAGTTGCGCTTTGTTGCAAATTTTGTCTATGTGTGTGTTTGGCATGTGAATGATGAGCTCCATTCACTCAAGGTTACTTGAGGAGTCATCCATTTCTCCAATCACTGTCTTCTATTACTTGCTTCAGTGCACCATTTAGGCTGCACACATAAGCCTTCATGGGCTTTTTTCTGGCTGCAGTGTTTTTCAGTATGTTGTAGAGGGACTCTATATTTAAAACCCAAAATAAAAAATATTTTTATATTGAAATCAATCTAATAGTCATAGGAAATATAGTCCTGTGACTATAAGGAGGAGTAGTTGACATTAATACTCACATCAGTTTATACCTTTCAGATATTAGGCTTGATCATTCACAGACTGAACGTTAAAGAAAGCATTGTTTATTGTCAGAATGAACAAGATTTGCATGATCCATATAGTAATCTTTCCACGAAGAGGTGAGAAGTGAGTCTTGCACATGATAAATGCCCACCGACTGCTGACCTCTGTCAACAGTGTGTGGGCTGACAGAGGTCATGTACCACTTTCTCTTGTTTCACTCAACTAAAGTTGACAAAGGTGAAAGTCCAGTAGACTCTGTTTGATTTGGGACTAAAATTGCAACCTTTGTTATATTTAACTAGTTTATTTATTTGTGGTGGTACAATGTATACAAACATAGAACGAAATGAATCTGTAACTGTTGTGTTATACAAAGTATATAGCCAAAGCTAATTCACCACTCAGGATTCTGCTTGGGCATTTCCCCTCTGTTTGCTGCACCAAGAACAACTAAAGGAAATGACAGGAAGACACTAAGGAAGAAGACGGTGAGCAAAAAGTCAGTTTTCACAATGGAGTAGTGTCAGATTTTGTTTGTAGGATTTCTCTGTTGTGTTTAATATAAGATCATAGCCATTTCTCCCACTAGCCCTTGGCCTTAGCGTTAATTTTGGTTATATTTACCCAGAGTGCCCTGCACTACAATATACCGCCTGCTTTTGGAGCAGTCTCTACATTTGAACTGCGCCAGAATTCACTTCAATAGAATAGAGACCTAGGTTTTTAGGTGGACCAGAGTTCTACATCAGAGTTTGATTGTACATTCACACCTCTCCAAACAAACCAGACTTTCTAGGAAAATATACAAGAGTTTCATTAAAGCAAATTTAAAGATCTTTATCAGTAGAACAGGACAAACTCTTCCATGCAGCCAAATGGTGATGGTTGTGATTTTGTAGGATTTGCTCACCATCTGCATGTAAACCCATATTCAGGCTTCATCTCTGTTGACAGCGTTTCCTCTCTGTGGTCTATTTCTATCTTTTTCCCTCAGTTTTCCTCTCTCCTCCTGGTCTCTTGTCGACCTTATCGCTTTGTACAACAACCCATAACTCAGCTGCACACCTGCGATCCGTGACAGCTGAGCCTCTGGCCTGGTACAGTGCTGTCACTCAGCTAGCTAACTGCCTTTAAACAGCATGACCCTGCTGGCCCATTAGGCTTGTGTCAGATGGGAGTGTCAAGCCATTCCCCCATACAGCTCGCTGCATGGCCTTGTTGGTACCGCATAATGATGGGTCCAAAAAGTTCTCATTTTAAGGCTAAGTCTGCTTTGTTAATGTTCACATCCATTTTTTATAATCTACGAGACTTTACACTGTATGTGAAGCAGCTGACATTGTGTTAAATTTATAGTACGATTAAAAAAATGAACAGTTGGAGAAAGATTAATTGGCTGACGGTTCTACAGTCCAAGAGAGTCCAAGGTAGAATTCACACTTTTTGAATAATTACCAAGACATATACACACAGACATAGTATATATATATATATATATATATATATATATATATATATATATATATATATATATATATATATATATATATATATATATATGAGAAGCATGATGAGCATGAGAAACTGGAGAAATACCAGGGCCTCAGGGAGGAACTGGAAAAGAACTGGAAGGTGAAGACCACAGTGGTGCCTGTGGTCATCGGGGCCCTCGGGGCAGAAACCCCCAAACTGGAGCAGTGGCTAAAACAGATCCCAGGAACAACATCAGACATCTCAGTCCAGAAATGTGCAGTACTAGGCACAGCCAAGATACTGCGCAGAACTCTCAAGCTCCCAGGCCTCTGGTAGAGGACCGAGCTCAGAGGATGAAAGAGAGAGAGGAGACCACCTGCAGAGGGTGAGGAGGGAATTTTATATATTATACAGTATATATATGCAAACATATTATAATTTAAAGTAGCACAGGACCTGTAAGCAACATTGAGCATGTAAGAGAAAAAAAAACTGAGAGCCATGTTTATTTAATGATTTCAACTGAGGTGGCTCAAATTGCGTTCAGGAACATTGGTGGGAATAAGAATTGTGTCCTGAAATGTCAAAGCACAGTGATCATAATGCTAGTCAGAATTTAACTAGACAGGGGTGCACTGATAAATCAGCAGGGTAATCAAATATCGGCAGGCCGATCAATCAACAAACAATTTCATTTATTGTTTGGGCGAATGGTCGATACTTGCACGTGAACCCGGTCTTGTCCACTGATCTTATCTACCTCCATGTGTGCATGTGTGTGTTGGGGTGAAGACCACAATTCAGTGTTGCAGAGTACTGGGTCATTGTGAGCATTTGCGCTGCACTTCTACTGCATACATTTACTGGCCACTTTCTTATGGGGAGCAGCAGTGGTAGGAGTTCGTCCTCTAACCTGTCGGTTGCCTGTCCAATCTCCACTTCTTCGCTCTGTCATTATGTCCTAGGACAAAACTCCTTGCCAGCCTGGCCTGCTGGTGGTCGTCAGAGGACCCGGTGGCACCGGTGCATTCCAGCCTCGCCTCTGTCAGTGAACCCCAGGGCAGCTGTGGCTGCACTGTAGTAGTTGCCCACCATTGTGTGAATGTGTGCGTTAGTGACTGAATGCAGTGTGAAGTGCTTTTGGGTTCTCAGGACTAGGAAAAGCAAGAACAGGTGATTAAGACTTTATTAGGTTGACCTTGCTTTACATCAAGGAACGTTGTGGTAGTTTGCTCTGGTACTTAAAGAGGATCTTGGTCCCAAGATCATTTTGAGACCACGAACAACTACAACTTAGTGATATATTCCTTAAACAAAATTCAAGATTTTTGTTCTCAATAATTTCAATACTGCCACTTGTGTCACTTTCTATACAAGTAGAAGAAGAAGATGAGTGATGAGACAACAAGAGGGATAAACTTTTTCTGGACAAATATCTAGACATTCTTCTGAACATAAAACACAAGAGGGAAAAAAACCACTGAGATGAGTCCAGCACCTCCACCGTGTTGCTGTCACTGTTAACTTAATCTGGATGTATGCACTCAGAGTTTTGTGGCTTGTGTGTTTAACTTCATATCTGTTGGGTTGATTCATTGAACGAGTGACATGTTGTGTATGTCTGTTTCATTCATGGTTGTGTTCACCTAATTGCCTCTACTTACCATTGTCAGTTTTTATTCACAGTAAGTTGTTTTTTTTCCATTCTGGTTAAATAAATGTTGATAATGTAACATAACTGTGAACATAACTGGCAAACCAGCACAATTTTTTCTCTTGATTTTCTTTAAGCATTTGCTGCCATATTTTCATCTTATTGGTTCAGTCTTAGTCTTCACTTGGTGTCATGTTAGGCAGTTTTACAATGCTGACACTTGACATGTTCATTCAGAGATTAACCAGCTATATTGGTTGCAACAAGTCATTATTTGAGCTACTTTTGCCTTTCTGTCATCTCCAACAACTCTCCCATTTCATTCTGTGATGACATGCCGACACTGATGGGTATGTTGGTTAAACAGAGGTTGCTGAATCTACTTTATTTGTTCACAGCTATGTTTACTGTACCATTTATTATGACTATGTAAATTTGCTGATGCACATTCATTACAACCAATTACTGTCTCACAGGGTGGTAATTTGTATTGTTGATGAAATATTGCTATTGGTATTCACCTTGTGTTCAGACTGAAAAAGATGATCCCCATTACAAAAGAGTGACAATGATCTTACACTTTAAAATAACAATTGGCATTATCCAAATAATTACCCTTTTCTTATATGCAAGTCCTCCTATTTTAAAAGCCATTGAATTTGATTTCAGGGTTTCCCCCAGTGTATTATAAGCCTGGCGGCCCGCCATGCTTTACTAGCCCCGCCGCCAGGCTTTAGCCGTTGCTTGTTTACGTTTCTGGGGGGGGGGATGGCTTTTTTTTTTCTTTTTTTTAAGCCGGGCTGCAAGCATCTCTTTTGTCTTAGCGTTTCACTAGCAGAGCAGATTTATTCCTAAATGATAGGTTGATAGTTTATGCATTTAAACCCGACAGTTTGCGGACCAATCGCATAGCTGCCGCCTCTGCGTTTTGCCTCGCGCTGCTGCTTCTTTACCTCAGCGTGGATCGCGCGCGCCTCCTTTCACTCAAACTGGACACAGGCTGACCTGTATGGATGTTTACATCAACCTACTGTGAAGAATTATGATCCTTTGGAGAACTCTGGGTAAGAACTCTCCAAAAACTCTGGTTCCAGAGTTCTCCAAAAAACGCGTTAGCTCTGATTGTGTAGCTCCATGTGAACCGCAGGAATAATTTGTAGCGAATTCAGAGGCGCGTTGTGAAGTGGTGAGAATGATTTATCTTTGTGAACGAAACGTGGCGTTTACATCTCAACACGCTGCCCAGCATGTGACTCTGTGTCTGTCTTCCCTGTAAAGTTTATGTCTGTGGTCCCGGTTGGCCGGCATTAAATTAAATCTCCTGTTTGTTGCGCATCTCTGCGTAGTGCAGCAGATTACCTCATCATGCAGGGCCGGTCCAAGGCTGTATGAGGCCTGGAGCAGAATTTAACTTAGGGGCCCCTTTTGTTCCTAAAAATATCATCACCTCTAACAGCTTCTGTGTTAGATTTAGTGAAATATGGGAGAAGGGAGTAGTTTAATTGGCCAGCCTAAAAAGGTATTTGTAAATTCAAAGATTAAACTCCCATCATCAGATTGTTGCTATGGTAATAAAACAATCTAACTATAAATATTGTTCTTTTAAGTTTTACAAAGTAAACTTGCCAACTCCTTAAAATCTTGGATCTAAATGTTAAACAATTTAAAATCTTTTAATTTATGTATGCCTAAAGAACTGAATAAAATTTAACAGCATTGATAATCTCAATAAACAAGTGTTACATTTATGTATCTGTGGTCTGTTTTAAAATAATTGTGTTTATGGGGCCCCTGAAGTCCTGATTGAGCCGCTGACTTAATTTGGATTAAACAGAAGTTCAAAGTTGTTGTTTTTAGACTAGTTGTGTGTTTAAATAGCATTTCACTGGAGATATTTTCTCGTAACATATAATTACACATTAACACTTTTGCATTTCCTGTCAACTTAACATCTTTTAATACAAAAACACGGTAAACCGCCGGTGGACCGACTCGACGCCCCAACCACCGGGCTTAGCAAGTTTTCTGGGGGAAACCCTGGATTTGTAACTGAGTAGATGAGTAGCAGAGCAACTTCCAAAGCCTACCTAATTAATTGGTTTTCAAAAGTAAATTTCCTTATGACAAAGACAGATGGTGATTACAGGAATTTCACAAAACTGAATCTCAACCTGGTGTCTTGAGTTTGCATGTTATCCCCATGCATGTGGGTAGTAAATCCAGGTACTCGAGTTTCCTCCAAAAGTTCAAAAACATGACTGAAGGGCTAATTATTCCATGGTTATTTGTCTAGTGTGTTTGTGTTACCCATTGGCGGACTGGCTACCCATCCACGGTGTTACCATGCCTCCCATCGAAAGATTGGTAGCCAGCAGTCATTGGATGAGAGACATGAGATAGGCACTAGCTCCCCAGCCACAGTATTGGTCTCTGTGTGAATGGGTTCTAAGTGAGTTTCGATGGATGGATGGAAACCTTGCATGGGAATGTGTGGTTATGTATGGTTAAGGGGTTAGCTGTTACAAAAACCCACAGATGAAGCAGCAAGTGAACTTTGTTGGAAGACACAACTTCTAAGTCAGTATTGTTGAAACTGACAGTCAGTATCTCTTAGTCTTGCTGTGTCTTGTCCCCTTTTCTACTGTGCTTGTTTGCTTTCCTTCATCTCCTCATGGTTCTCCATAAGTGTGGATGGCAGGCCGCTTCCGATTAATCTATCCTCTCCCCTTTTTCCAATTACCTGAACTGTACAGCTCCTCACTCACCCAAATATCTTGCCAAGATTAACACAGCGTTTTGTTGTGGGTTTCAAATGAAAATGCTTAACCGTCCACCACGTAACGTTATTTTTGAGCCATTCTCATGTTTTTCAGTAAAAGAATATTAGCTTTTTTTTCTTTTTTTTTTCAAAGTTCCCTGATTTTATTTTGAGGTATTTCAAAGATATATCAATATTGGATCTTCATCTAAAGAAAGCAAAACACCTTATTTTGGAAAACTGGCTTCCCCTCTATCAATGTAGTTTACAGCAGCATATTGCATGACAACCAATTGAAATGGACTTGCTTTTACTGGACTGTAATTCAACTTGTCATGTGCTAAATTCATGTAAACAGATTTAAAAATAAATTCCTATCTTAACACAGTTTCATACTATCAATAGTGATCTTTTTACAATCTCATTTTGCAAAAAGAACATTACTCACCCATCTCATAACATTTCACTGAAACCTTAGGTCTGATCCCCTATCGGACTATAGTTTCTCCAACAGTGGGATGATACTGACGCTATAGCATTTAGTTCAAGGGATTTTTCTGGTTTTAGAAAATTTATTTGAAAATAATTTGAAAACAGGTTTCACAAAAGAAATCCACAAATGCTCAACCATGGGATCTATTGTATGATGACTCCAATTCCCACATTTCCACAAGTCCATACTGAACCATTCAGATGGAGAGTTTAAAAACCATCCTTACTTTGTGAATAAAATCTGATCTAAGCTAAGTAAAGAGTTCAGTAAACAATTTTTTTTCAAATGTAATTCATTGTTCTTTGTAAGGCATAGATTTTAATATTGTTCAATTAACAACCCAGATGTGATATGTAAATTCCACTGAGGAACAAGGTACCAATTATGAACAGAAATAAAAAGGAAATACAGGGAACTAAACGCCGTGGACCCACTCAACGCATTAACAAAAATACAATTATAGACTCACTTTGTTATTAAAACACGCACAATATCCAATTCTCCTCTTAAGGGATGGATGGTGTATTTGAACACTTAAAACTATATGACATTTGATGATGGTGATAAAGCCCCACAGACACAAATCTCCAGTCTTTAGATACAAATTCCCATTCAGTGAGAGGCAACAAGATTATGTGGCATTACTGACAGATTCAGTGCTACTTAATAATATAAACATTTGCTAATACTGTTACACCGAGGGCTAAGGATTAAACTCTTAGCTTATATGGTGTATGCATATGGAAAGTACAACTTTAATGATGTTCGTTAAAGGTACTGTGAACAATGACTACCTGGGCATCACCATGTTGAAATTCAGACTTCTCAGGCTATTTTTACTGAAGTGCCTTTACCTGGGGTGTGACGTCAAATCCAGCTCTTAGTTCAGACTACCAAGGTAAATGAAATGCAGCATTACTCGAAAGCTGATCTAACACAAAGGTACAGAGGAGTAACTTGTACTGTTATTTGGCCGAACCACTTACACGATACGGGAAACAGCAATAAATATCAATCTTACCTAAGGCTCAAATAATCCTACCTAACCAAAAACCCTGAGTGACTAGCACATGCTGAGCTGGCATTATGTTCTCAGTCTTTAGCTCTTGGCCACGCCTCTTTTCCGTTAAGGAAGCAGGTAACCTGGTAACCCCCAAAAAGGAAAAATATTTAAAATAACAGAATACAATTTAAAAAAACCTCAGTGCTATTATGTGCACACTTTCAACATCACTATTCAGTTAATTAATACATTACATGACTAAAATTTGCATTTAACTGCAAAACAATACAAACTCATTTTACCATTGTGTGGTTGAGGTTGTCACGTTGTAATTTCATTTAAACTCCGTACAAATTCACACCTCGAAGATTTGATTAGTTGGTTACAAGAATCAAGGCTAATGACCCTACAGCTGTGGGTATCTTAATATCTTTCCATAGAATTAAAAACATAATGTGTGGTTTTAAATGCTCTATGAAGGTTCCCACACAGTCTTCAAAATTTTGGAAACGTATTGAAATTGATTTGCTCATTTTCTAGGTCTGCATAAGTATGAATAAACACAAATTGGTCTTTGAAAATGTTTTACCTTCCAGAGTTTAGGTTCAATGTTTTTTTTCTTTCTGGTTTGACACATCACACTGAGGTTTTGTGTAACATTAATCAGTTTGGGTTTTTTAGTGACCGACAAAAACATATGTAAAAAGAAAAAAAATCCAAATTAAACCTATTAGGTTTTCTTCTTTGTTTGGCATAGTCCTATTTTAATATATGCATCTTCAAGTTGAAATCAAATTCAGCTAACCACATTCCGCTAACAAGATGTTCTATAATAACTTTAAATAAAAGGGATTATACATCATCAAGAGGACTGTTGCTGATGTGCGACGAGCTTTACTTGCTCTGGGGCCCAGGATACACACAAATGATCAATAGTGTAGGTAGAGATAAGGACATTGTCTCTAGAGTAAGATTAAACAGATTATAACCAATAGCCATTTTCTCCAAGGCTGGTGTTAAGCTTTTTGAAACCAAAATACTAAAGCATCACTTTATTCCCTCAAGAGTTCTATTTTAGATACAAACTCCCATTTGTCTTGAGGGTTTTTCTTTTCCTTTTGGCAGAAATATTCACTCATTCCTCCTTTTAGCCATTCTGACCACTTTTAAGCCCGTATTTAGTGCTGTTTACTTTGCTCTTGAACATTTCTAAGTTGAAGGGAGACAAGGTAGTGAGAGGTTTATAAAAAATGTTTTTCTTGCCTGAACAGCATGCTGCTGCCTTGAACATATCTGGCACACACAACAAGCAAGCGTTTACACGTTTGAATTCCTCTTATTGTGGTGGTGGTGTTCCTCTCCCCCACAGAAACTATTTTCCGTCTTTCCATCCCATTTTGAAAGATGCTGACGCATTTATAGTTTTTCCATTTATATCATTGCTTATCTCTAGATTTCATTCTTCACATACTGTTCTACAATATCTATCTTTTGTAAAATGTTCACTGCTCTACTCAGTGTCTTATTTATTCTGTAAACACCAAATTGTTCATTTAAAATATACCTTTTGGATGTTTGTACACTTATGAATTCCATTTAAATTATGGCTCTCAATGGGTGATATTGGTGACATTTCAAAAGGATTTAATGATTGGGCAACAAATGTTAAAATTTTGTCAAATGGCTCAAATATATGTACATTCACCCAAGTAATATTTAAAAGAGAAAGTGGTAAATAACACACCCTTAAACGTGTTTTTCCCCATCTTTTTTCTCAGTACGTCAGTCTTGTTCATATCTGAGAGAATTGGATGTTCAGGGAAGCTTGGGGTTGTTTTGTGGTTGTTCTGACACAGTCTGGTGCTTTCTGCACAAAATTTAACAATGTTCTTGGCATGCACTGTCATAGCACATCCTCTAAAGAGACAGGCTCTGCTTGATTTATTCCATCTTTATTCTGTCTTGCTGGGATTGTAAAACACAGGAAATGAATGAATATTTATGTGTGGTATAACATTTCAGCTGTAAAACCAAGGTTATCCAGATGAGTGCAGCATGAACAGTAGACTTTATATGCCAAGCCAAGTGACAACATACAACTGACACCTCATGTTAACTTACACTGTGTTTAAAAAAAGACATTTATTATTTCAGACAATAAATTTGACTAGACTGGATTACCAAAATTATCTCAATTTGCTAAATGCCAGAATGGATAGTTTTCATTGCCTTCTACAGATTCAAACTTTTAAAATATAGGATTACCTTACATTTAAACAATTCAAGAAGGCCCTGATATCATGACTTTGTAAGTCTCTATTTGGTTAATTCGCCACATCCGAGTTAAAAGGAGACACTGATTCATGGCATCTGTGTTCAGCAGCAGGACAATTGGCTAGCAACACTGGCAAACATGTTGGCTAATACTAGTAAGTCATAAGCACCAAACACAAATCTGTGGTAGAATGTGACCCAAACACATACATACTGGATAAGAAACTTAAATATGCCATTCTCTTCAACATTTTATCCCATACATTACCTTAAAAAAGGAGACGGTAAAAGAAAAATGATCACATAAAACCAACTTGTTTTTCCTGCATTTACTTGAGTAAAGGAAAAGTTCGAGTCCCCCTAATGGACGGTTGAGGTAATGTCAGGTAAAGTCAGTGTTCTTATCCTATTCCACAAAAGAAAACTTGGTGACACATTTTAAGCCAATTTAAGAAAACATGCAAATATAGATAATCCAAATAAATGAAACTAATAAGTTGATCAGAATTATATCCTGCAACAACAACTATCCCAGCTGTGAAATATGGGGGTGACAGCATCATGTTGGGTGAATCTCTTGAAACATGATTGAAACATGAGGGATTGGTGACATTTCCAAAACAGATGGCATCATGAGAAAATAAATTTATGTGGAAATGTTAATGCAACATTTTAAGACTTCAGCCTCTACATTAAAGTTTGAGTACAAATAAGTCTCCAAAATGGACAGAAAATTATGAGCATGCTCCAAAATTTTGTTACAAAGTGGCTTAATTACAACAAATAAAGATAAAAGGAGTGTCCATCACAATGGCCTGATAAATTTAACTGAAATTATAATGGCAGAGCTGAAGAGGTGTGAATTTTACTGCAATTTGATCTCAGTAAAGGGAAAAACATGTCATATAGTGGATACATGTTTCTGACTGTAGCTGATTGAGTACTTATGATACACAGATCTACCAAATGGTTGAGGTCCTTTCACAGTCTTCAACCTGCAACACTAATCTTTACAGAAATTTAACAGACTAAATGCAGAAAGCTGTCTGCAGCACTAAACTGTGGGACGCTTTGTAAAAAAATAATGCAACATTGATTTCTATCTCAGAAACTTTGCCAAATTGTCCAATCTCTCATCACTTAGGGAGGAGGCTTTTACATTTTTTCTCTTGACAGCAAACAATCTGAATGACTATGATTCATAAAGTCTTTTTTTTATGAAATATCAGTTGAAATAATTTTGTTTAAAGGAATGACACTTCAAAACCCATTATCATGAAGTGGTTGTATTTATCCTGATGGTAGCTAATCTATCATCTTTTACATTTTTATGATTGGGCTCCCTTTCAAAATCTCCCTCCTGCTCTAATGTGTTGCCCTAATCAGTCTTAAATTGTCATCTTGGTTTGATTTAACTGGACCATAATGAGAAATGTGCCTTTAGAATGACAGTAGCCATCCATTTATCCTTCCCGTCTCTCTTTACATGGCCTCTTAACACATTCCCCGGACCATCCAAATTGAAGTTCGACGAGGCAGCAGGGTTGGATTGTGTGATGGCAAAATATATATATTGTCCTGCACAGAATACATCATTCACATTGTAGCCCTATGAAAGAGATGGGGAGATCATTTGAAATTGTAATTCAAAAGGTATTGTGTGGAATACGTCACTAATGGGGATTGGTAAAATATATTTATGAGTTTTGTGACCGTGTTGACTGAATGAAAGTACAGAGTGAGGGCAAAGCCCAACATGGATCATTTGCACAAGGAAAAGGTCTTTTGTGTTCAGCAAGCATCACTCATTCTTCATTTCCCTCATGTCTGAAAGCAATTACCAAAGAATGAAAGTTAAATGAAAGCCAACCTTTTCCATTTAGATGCTGTTTGGTAGTTGACATGTTTGTAATGCCTTTTTGTGTTTTAATAAAAACATGTCAGAGTATTAGTTTAGAGTAGTGGCACATAATGTAACTAATCAAATCACAACATGTAATTTTAACTGACTTTTCTACTCATCAGATACTATTGAGCGTTTCTTGTCTGTGAGAGAATTAACTTTTTTAAAGATTTATATTTATCGAGTATAGATGTGAATCTTTCAGTGTCTTAATTTCAATTTTTAGAGTCATGACTCAATTCAGAAACGGTTTTTGATTCAGAAACCGATTTTTCTATTCTAGAGATTCAATTAAATGATGTGACTCACAAAAGGAAAAGTCAGTGTAAAAAAATCAACCATTTATTTAAAACAATTCTAAAACGTTCTATACTGTATCAAATTCTGTCAGTTTATAGTTAAACAAAAATAAGTTTGTACACAAAATAAAATGTGATATGCAGCGCACTTACAAATGGGAACGGCAAAGACATTCAACTTAAAGACATTTTAAAATGGATTTTTGAGCATTTTTAATCGATTCAGAATTCCAAGGAGGACTAAGAATTGCAATTTTCTATGGAATATTTTTTTTGCACCTGTTATCTGGTGTGTGTGCACTGCCACGTCTCACACATGACATGAGTCTCACACTTTTCCATTCTTTCTCACTTCTACTCTGCTCACACAGATTTCCAAAGAGTTAGTCATGTGACACCAGAATATTTACTTTCCACAGGACAGTCTGTGATTGTAGTTACTGTGGTAGGTTTTGACTCACTTTTGCTGATGCCAATATCCACTCTGTCAGACCAGTAACACAAAAGTTCCCACATACTGAAGTGTATTATGAGATCTGCCTGGACTGTGCACCGTCCTCGGATGGTTGAGGTTTCAGATTGGATTCACTTCTCATGATGGATTCCTTCATTTTCCCTCAATTTGAATGGATAGTAGGAAGTTTGATGAACGGGGAAACCTATCCCCGTTTCTTCTCCACTAGGTCAGACCCTCACACTGCTCAGAGTACCACAGAGTGACAGTCACACTGCACTTCATCATAACTGTTTGCACCAGTTCTTAACCTTATCTGTTCTAAGTCTTATACAAAACTCTTTGATGTGAAAGCCATTTCCCACTGAGCAGCTTACGGTGGAATAAATTGACCTTTTAGTGATCGTGTCCACGTTGAATCCACCTTGAGTTTGCGTGGACCTCCATGGAGTGAAGATCACCCCAGTGTGTGGATCTCACCAAACAGATAAAATGTAAAATCATTGCAAATAACCTGGATTGGGTTGTAAGCTGAAAGGTTGGCCCCTTTTCAGACCCGATAATAGATTCAAACAAAAACACCCTCAGAGGCGCTATTGTGATCCAGTAACCTTACAATAATATTGTTGGTTCAACCCCTTTTCTAATTATTCATTGCTTAGATCCCCTTGTTTTGTGATGCCAGTGAGAAATTAACAATTGCATTTTGAATATTTAGAAGTAAGGTTAAAAATCAATTTGAAAACTAAAAGGGCCTACATTAATATTAACCTCTGTTTAGGACAAGGCAGTTGGAATAGACCCCAGTTTTATTTTAGAAAGGTTTACTGCTGATAAAAACAACTGAATTTTATCTCCTGCTCCTGTGATCTAAATGCTCTATCACACGTGTAGAACAGGTTCAATCTGAATCCATCAGGGCCTTTTTCATTTCTCCTAAATTCAATCTGCAGACCTTCAAGCAAATTAAAGGTTTTTTAATCACATTCATTGATCCGGTTCTTCTTCAGACTGCACAGCTGTTCTCCTCAAACTATGTGAGGAATTGCTCTAATTATAATTATTAAATGCCAAAGTTACGTTTAAAAACTTCTTGGTCTAATTTTAGTATTTTTTTTTGTCTGTAGATTTTGTTTGCTTGTCACCACTTTAAAGACTATTTAATTAATTACTCAGTTAGTTTAACATATTTATCCTATCCAGTGTTCTTACCCATTTGTCACCATTTTCTTAGATTCTAACAACTGCTCTGGGATAAGGGTTTTGGGGGTACAAAGGTCAGGGGACAATGTGGGAGATATTATAATTGCTGGAAGGGGAGTGAAAACGGTTCTAATCTCCAAATGCAGCATTCACTTTAGTCAGTCATGCACTTTACTAATTGTATCTTTCCCAAGTATCCACTTCCAGTCATGGACATGACTGAAAAAAATCCAATAAAATTATCTTTAAAAGGAACAGGAAGGAGTTTATTCCCCAAGTATCCATCTATCTACATGTACATCATTGTACTAACAGATTCAAATTTCCTCTCATATAAGCTAGATCTTATATGAGATGATTTTTATTATGATTATTTATATGATAAGTAATGATACACAACATCCCGGAGAATATATTTGCATGTTGGGTTAAATCAGTTTACAGTGAAGAGAGTAGCCGTGTTAAAACTGATACTGTTGCACTACTCCCATATTTTCATTTTAGGAGAGGTAGCCACCTTTCCAAGGTGAAGTTGAAGTGAAAGTGGATGTCAAAAGAACTCAGTTTTATTAAATACACAGACACAATTATGACCATATCTACAAAAAAAAGAAAAAAAACAGAAGAACTGATGTAGAAGCACTTTTTAAGTTAAAAACAATTAAAAAACAACACCAGGAGAAGGAGAACGTTTTAATGACGGCAGCATTATCTCAGTCGATGTTCTCCTTCAGGAAGGAATCACAGCCAAACGGAAGGCCAGACCAGATATAAAGTCTAAACATAAAAACAAAACGTTCAAATAACAGCGAATGATTAAAACTGGAGAGTAGAAAAAGAAGAAAGTAGCAAAGTGAGGAAAAGTGTTCAGTTTGTCCTTCAGCGGCTTGAGCCTGTAGCAGCATAACTACAGCGCTGGCTCAGAATAACCTCAGCTCTGCAGTCTGAGAGCAAAGTGTCTGTTGGGAACATCTGGACCAATCAGATCTGTAACATATGATAGAGCTTATTATTAAGGGCTTTAGATGTGAGAAGGAGAATCTTAAATTATATCCTGGATTTAGCAGGGAGCCAGTGAAGAGACGCTATAAAAGAAGAAATATGATCTCTCTCTTGAATTTCCATCCAAAGTCTTGCTGCAGGATTATAGATCAGCTGAAGGTTTTTTAATTTTACTTTGTGGACTTCCTCATGGTAAAGATTTAGTACAAATTTGGCAGTACACGTCCATTTACCAGAGATAGATTAATCGTATATGAAATTGGATAAGTAGTCAAAGAGAACACTTCTTTAAGTAATTTGGTTGGGTCAGGGTCCATCGTGCAAGTCGAAGGTTTAGAAGAAGCTAATTTTTTTGATGATTTGCTCATTGATGATCAAGTAATTGCATTCAAGAGGTTGCCAATACATTTATTTTTCATATAATCTATTTTATTTTGAAGAACTACAGCCGAGGGCTAGGGGAATTAATGTATCAGCAGTCATGACTCCAGTGATGAAAAATACGATGTTGTAGCTTGGCGAAGGATGTTTTATACAGCAGGCAGTTTCTCCAGGTTAAGTACGACTTCTCCAAACATGTAGAGCAACATTTTCTCTCCAGTTTCTCAGCATTCTGCATTAAAATGTGCAGATTACGCCAAAGAGCCAAACTCCCATGGATAATGGAGCTACATTGTCTAATCCCTTATGTAATCAGGAAATAAAACTATGAGCAAGTATATCAATTTGTGAAAGGCTGAGATTAAATTGCTGCTTTCTGCCATTTTTCTGATGCCAAGAAATTAAATTGAAAAATCTTTAAAAAGTCGTAACAGCATTATTTATTATATTTTGAATGCTACACAATAGAAAATGTTCTTTATTTAGCAAACAGATAAAGACTGAGATGATGTCTGGCTGCACACAAAAATAGATGGCCTCTAATTTTAAAATATGATTTTGCCTTACTCTCCACTGCGCTGATGCCATCTGCAATAAGCGTTCATCTATTGTATAGGGCTCGAGGATGTTTATTATTCATAATTAATTCCAACTATCTGAATTCCACTCTGTCTGCACGCAGCTACTTCAGATTAGGGCTACCAGAAACACAAATGCTTTGTAAGCTGAAAAAAGCAGCTCAGCTCCCTGTAGCATATTAAGAGTTGAAAAGCAATAACTTAAAGGCTAATGAAAATAACTAGTAGGTCAAAATCATTAGTTTTATTGATACCAGCCCTTTAAGGAGAAACTTACGACAGCAGTATACAGTCAGCCATGTTCACTGGCACCCCTAGTAAAGATGTTAAACACTTCCTTAAAATGAATTCATTTTTTATTGCAGTAGCATAATGTCTTGTTGAAAAAATGCCCAGCAGAAAGATTTTTTTTCATCTTTACAGTAGCAAAACTAACATGGGTCTTCAGTTCCTGTGCTGTTTGTTCACTGTGTGTGTTTCAGAGAACTGTGCTAACCTAAAGTAAACCAGTGACTTCAATGTACTTCTTGTAGCAGCTTCCAGTGCCAACCTTGATGCTTTGAGTGGAAATAAAATAAAATCAAGTAGACTGAGATTACCAACTATTGATTGCATTATTTTGATTTCTTTTTCATTTTTGTGAAAAAAATTCATGTTTTAGTTGTGTTGTGTTTTCACATTTCAATGTTCTCCATGCATATTAGACAGATCTTTGTAAATGATCAACTGTTATACTCAATCTAGTTATTTGTGATTCAGTAATTGCTGATCAATAATCTGCTAAATAAACTTACATGGAATTCAGCCCAGATTATGGAATGGTTTTACTTTGAATCGAGCATCTGTCCACTCAAAGCAATGTCTAAAAATTGATGGAAGAGGGGAAACTTGTTCTTCTCAGGCAGCAGGTGTAAAGTTGTCTGGCGTCCCAGCTGGGTTCACAGCAGAACCTCCAAGACTTTGTGCTGGAAAACCAAGACAAGTTCTGGTGGAGAAATGGAGAGGTCGTCACAGCGGGCCTCTACAGACATCAAGAGACTTCTGATGTCTCTATGGAAATGCAAGAACACAGGGTATGCAGACTGCTTTCTACAAGTTCTCCAGTGAGAACCATGAGAGCAGCTTTGAAGGTTTTGAAACAAATCTTCTTCCTGATCAGCAGATAAGCAGAAAACAGGATCAAAGCTCTTGTGTCTCTGTTGGGTTGGTGTTCCAGGTGTAATGGTGCTGCATTAAAGGGAGGTCCTGCCATACATAGAGGAAGATTCAAATTCAAAAATACTTTACTGTTCCCAAAGGGAACGTTGTTGTAACTCATATAAATTCAAATTCATCAGTTAGTATAGATGGTGATGGCTGTTGGCCGGAAAGATCTCCTGTAGCAGTTTGTATTGCGGTGAATTTCAAGAAGCCTCTGACTCTGTTAATTTAAGACAGTCTCATGAAGGGGATGGTCAAGGTTTTCCATTATTTTCATGATTTTATGAAAAATCATTCTTTGCATCACCATCTCCAAAGGTTCCACAGTCGTCTTAGCTCCCTCAACAAGTCCACTCCGCTCTGTCTCTTCTTATAGATGCTTTACTGTCGCATCTCCAGTCTTCAAGTCCCTCGTCCCTCTTTCTTTTTGGCAAGCTGTCTAATTGAACCCACTCCCCTTTCTTTTGCTCTTTTTTTTCCAGATTGGAAGGAGCCACATGTATCTCCCCCTTAGTATTCAAACCATGAGACTGACCCAGTCTGACGTTTCACTGCACCATGAGAGCGGCTGTGCTGCTGCACTTTATGGAATAATTAAAAAAAAAACACACACACACATTCCAACTATACTTGCCGTTTGGGTAACCTCCTACTGGCTGGTCCACCTCTGCCCCACACAGGACACACCAATGCATACACATGCACAGCCGTTTTTATTCTGGTGCTGTTCAAGTCTTTAAGATTCAATGCCATCTCTATCCACTGCCACTGTTATCTCGCTGTCTGTTTCCTTTGCTTTTTGCTTCACAACATATCTCAGTTCTGCTGCCTTTTAACTAATGCGTCTGGCACTGTAGCTGCTCCATTCAGGCCTTGCTTACAAGCAGCCATACATCTTTTTTAGTTCCTTGCCTTTGCTTTGATACTCCATTTGTGATTGTTCTCCTTTCACTGTAGCACATTTCCCTTCCTCTTTAATGCATTTTCCTTACCTTAATACATTTATTTTCCCAGGGCTGACTAAGGCATGGGCTGTTTGAGCTCCACATATTGATTGTTGTGGGGAATTTGATGCCTGGAGACTTGCTGTTCTCCTCTCTCTTCTCTCCACTCTCCTCCAGCCCCAGGGGGATTTTAAATGGAAACACATTACTATGAATCACACAGCAGGGAGCTCCATGATTGATAGCACTGCTTACCATTTACTAGTCACTGTCTGGAGATAAGCCTTGAATTTATGGAGTATTGGAAATCCTTGCCACTGCTACATGTGGATTAGAGTGAGGTACAGCTCCTCCCGTACTGTGAGTAGAGTCCCTTTCTCAACAGCTTAGGCAGAAAGGGAAATTCCCTGCTTAATTGTTTATCAATGTTAATATTTAGTATTTCCCATTAATTATTGCTGATGGTTAATTTAAACTCATTTTCATTTTTGGACCAAATCAAGATCATGAATGCCCTTTATCAATTTATCAATAAAATTTGTTCAAAAAATGTTAAAATAACAATGAATTCTTAAAAATAACATATTATTAAACATCTTTTGAGTCCCTCCAGGATTTTGTGGTATTTTTGTAATTTCCTGAAATAAAACTGAAATTGCTTATTAATTTGGAAAAATTTACACTAATTTATGATGGTAAATGCTACTTTTTATTATTCGCTGCATAGACCATGGACATCAATTAAGGCTGAGGCAGCTGTTTAGTACAAGTGTTTGACAATTTTTGAGAAAAATCTGAGATATAGTTCCTCAATATTTGGAAGCGTGGGCGACATGGACTGAATGGCTGTGTTTACTTCTTTTGCTACTATTACCAAACTATAACCAGCCTGTCCTGGCAGACATCATCGATGTCTTCGTTCACAACTCCTTCTGTTCACTGATTGGTTAAATTTCAACCAGGTCAGAGAAATAAAACTCGCTGGAATTTCAGTTGAAGCACTGGAGGGAAATGAGAATTGAGCAGAATTATGCAAGAAAGCTGAAACCTTAGCTTATCTTCAATTTTCATATTCTCAGCAAACCTTTTTTCACCTTTGAAGCTTGCACAGCAGACATTTTTTTAGGTCAGCAGTTTGCAAGTTCACTCATAGCTGTGGAAAGTTTGCAATCATTTAGCTCTCAAATTGTTGGACACCTGGCTCACAAAGCTCAGCTGCAGTTTGAGTAGTGCTGCTCTGTTTGCATTGACTGGCATGTTGGTCTGGACTCCAGGAGTATGACTGATCAGTCTCCCCACCACTGCAGCGTGAGACATGTTGTACCTGCACATCAGCTCATCTCCAAATCACATACAAGTCATTACACCCTGCCGGTGCATGGCATGCGGTGGCTGTTACTGTGGTCCAGCTCCCATTATGGGACACGGCTTCATTCTGTTTGACACAAAGCCAATTGAGGGAATGATTGTTTTACAGGGACACTCTCTCCTGCATGGGGGCAGCAACATAGTGGTGGTGGGTTGCATTCAGTGCTGAATGACTACAGCTGGGAGGGGATGGGGGTATGGAGGTGGGGTTGGGGGAGCTTCAGTGTAGTCTATCACTGGACTCCCTCAGAGACTTATTACTGAAACAGGCCAGGAAGAGAGCTGCTAATTAATTTGGGGAGAGCTGATATTGGTTCTGATGTTGCAGACACTGACAGCGCCAGCTGACTGCTGTTCTCATGACTTCATGTGCCTATCTGTAGTATGAAAACAGAAATCGGCCAAGAAGAAAAATAAAGACAACAGAGGAAGGACAAAAAGGGGGTTTGTGGGGATGAGAGAGTCAGCTTACATCCAACGTGAACGCTCCTCTATAAAGATATCACATTATGATACATATTTGTGCCTTTCTCTCACATCCCCAGCCGTCCAGCTTCTCAGCAACTCAAATACCCAGATCCACTCCCGTCTCCATCGCTGAGCCACCTCCCTCCTGCTGGTTCCTTTCTTTGTGTGTGTCAATCAAGACACCCTTAAAAAATAATGAAACTATTCTTGGCTTGGCAAATTATTAATGTCACAGAATGGAAATGGGCTTGTTTCCCATTAGTTCATTCTTTCACAAAAGCTCCTGGACCTCAACACAGTGGCACAATTACAGCAGCAGGCAATCACAGAGACTGAAAGGAAAGCAGAATTTGCTCCATCCATTTCTGGACTCCGGTTCAGATTGCATTCAAAATCACTTTTTTACCTTAGGACAATGATAAAATAGACATGAAATATAATTTAATGGTTTTTACTTTAATACTCTTAAGATCAAATGCAACCAAACGCCTTCGAAAGTGGTGCATCTCAGTAAAAAGTACATTTCTCACAATAAAAGTTAAATATTTATTCTCATATAGACTATTTACATATCGTTTTAAAGGTCATTGTTTGTAGCCAATTCAAGAAAAAATATATTTCTCAGAGAGTAAAAATATTCCTTTATAAAACAAATAAACTAAAATGCATGTTTAATAAAGAATATTTATGGTACTGAATGGGGAAGACTGCTGACTCAAAGACCAAAACAAGGTAAACCACACAAGGCTCAAGATCTGCTCACCAACCGAAAACCTTACTAAGTATTTTTGATCTAGTTTCTAGTGCAAATATGTTAGTCCAGCTAAAATAAGAAACAACGGACACTGACTTTAGGAGTAAAGTAAATGTTCAAAAGATATACAAGCATGTTTTATGCAAGTGATTCTTAAATGTAAATGAAAGGATGTGGTCTTAATCAAGATAATATTTCATCGTGTGAGCACTTAGTTAATAAGTACACATTTATTTGGCATGTGCATTAAGAGCATTGAACATGAAATGCAATAAAAGCTGTTTTGTCCTTGCTCTCTCACCCTATAAAACATTTAATATTTGACAGTATTTTTTCAAACAAATGCTTCACACAAATAACTCAGTATGCCAGTTTACAAACCATCACATTTAATAATCAACAAACATTATCTACACACATTTTAGAGCAATTCACAGGCTTTACTGCATGAATCTAACACCATGGTGTATGTATAGGGTGGGCCATAAGTTTTCATACATAGAAAACATTAACATTTTATAATGGATATTTTATATTTTTTATTATGAGACTCTGTAATCGCTGCATGTCTTGGACCACTTCGTGGTTGATCTGCAACATTTCCAGTTTTCTTAAACTTGAAATAGATTTTGCCAAAGTGTCATGTGTGATGCTCGTTCCATGTTTTCTCTTAAAGTTTCAAACAACCATGCGACTGTTTCTCTTTCCAGACATCAGTATAATTTCAATTCTTTACTCTTTTGTCAAACACATCTCCTTGGGTATCTCGAATATAAAAGAAATATACATTTTACATTCTCCTATATATGGAAACTTATGGCCCACCCTGTAGATCAAAACACTGCAGTCATCACTTCATTGGAGATTGTAGAAAAAGCTTAAATTTTGCATAATGTCTGAAACCTTCTCAGTGTGTGATAAGACAGTATTGAATGCTACTAATAACACCCAACAACCTCAGAAGCAGATTTACTGTCTTCACAGTTGATCTGCAGTCAACAAAATTTAATTATTTAGCAAAAGTGAGAACTAAATTTCAAATAAACCATGTTTATCAAACTTATAGGCCAATTCACTGGATTTGCTGCAGTTTGCTGAAAATGTGTGTGTTTACCTTGCTAAAATAATATGAAAGCTGCTGGGAAAACACCTTGGATAGTACGTAGAAGAGATTTGAGATTGCAATTAAATCAAAAATAAAAAAGCACTATCAGGACTTTAGGGTGTTTTGGGGTCTTTTCTGGGCTCTCATTTACCTTTGTTTCACCCTAGTTATTTTTGTTTTGATTGGATCAGTTGTGTTTCTGTTTTACTTTAGATCAGTCTGTTCTTAGCTGTTTTAAAGATGTGTTCATCCATCCATCCATCCATTTTCCTACACCCTTGTCCCTTAATGGGGTCGGGAGGTGCTGGTGCCTATCTCCAGCTGGCGTTCCGGGCGAGAGGCGGGGTACACCCTGGACAGGTCGCCAGTCTGTCGCGGGGCAACACAGAGACACACAGGACAAGCAACCATGCACACACACCTAGGGGCAATTTAGACAGACCAATCAACCTGACAGTCATGTTTTTGGACTGTGGGAGGAAACCGGAGTACCCGGAGAAAACCCACCATGCACAGGGAGAACATGCAAACTCCGTGCAGAAAGGCCAGGGCTGGGAATCGAACCCAGAACCTTCTTGCTGCAAGGCAACAGCTCTACCAACTGCGCCACTGTGCAGCCCAAGATGTGTTCATTAATTTCTTAAATTTTTCCCCGCTTCCCTGTTTGTGTATCACTCCTCCATGTTCTCTGTTCCCCCCCCCACCCTCCACACAGCTGTACCTTGTTAAAAAAAAAACTAAAACATGGACAACCATCAGATAAACTATTTATAAATCATACTTCCTTCCATTATTTATATCACTTGATCTTAGAACAAATAGCATTTCTAAATTAATAAAGTCCCTTCAGTTCAAGATTGAAAGAAGAATTTATTAGTATGTTCTCAGCATTCACTTTGTATAAGCTCTCATAGCTTTCTTTTGAGAGCTATGAGCTTGATAAAGTCTATGAATTGCTCTGAAATGCATGTAGTGTTTTAGGTTTACTATTGTCCCATACTGCTATGCAATAAGTATAGAACAATAATTTGATAGTGTCATGAAGTGGTGGTTTGAGGGTGAGGAGAAACGCAGGAACCCAGGTTATGGTGATGATGATGATAATTTAATGACGAAAATCACAGTCCAGGACAGGCAGCACGGCAGCAAATTAGCACACAGCTAATACCGGTAGCAACTGAATTAAAGGACTGAATCATGTAACCTCAGGACTTCACAGTTCCACTGAGGAAACAGACTGACTGACTGACTGACGGACAAACAGAATGACGATGAATGACGATGGGGCACGAGGAAATAGTCCACGACGGGCAACACGGCAGGAGGCAAGCACACAGCTAAGATGCCGGTAGCAACGGTCGAAACAGGACTACCATGCAAGCTACACAATCAAGGACTTGGCAGTTCTACCGGAGAGTGTAGCATGGGACAGACTAGACTCAAAAAGACAGACTTGGGCAACAGACAACGTTAGACGTACGTTTAGACGAGGACCCGACGAGGAACACTGACAACAGGTGGAACTAAATACACACAGGGTAATCACGGGAATGAGACATACCTGGGAAACAAAAGACGCAGAGACAGGACTCACAGGGAACAGGACTACACAGAGAACTCAAAAATAAACACACAAACACAGATCATGACAGATAGTATGTCTGGAGTTTAGATGGTTCTGAAACATTTTTCTTCCATTTTATTTGGAAGTTATATACTTTTACAGTCTTTGTTTTATATATTTTAAGTGAGATTTCCAGGTTAATTTATGATCCATAATGACCCTGAAACCACAGCCAAGACTAACTGGTCCCAGAACCAAAAATCCACATCGCGTTTACCAGGAGTTTTTTCAAACGACAACCAATCAGAACGCCATGTGCAAAACTTTAATTTTGTTTTTGATTGGTAAGATGAAAACAAATAGAACGGTAAAAATTTGGCTCTTCACTAATGATAAAATGTTTGATTAGCACCAGAATACCAAGCTGATTGTCTCTTATCTTCTCATGCATCACACAGTCTAAGTAGGTCAATGTGCTGCTTACAGCTTCGTCTGATACTGATTATGTTCCACTGAATCCTTAAATGGTATTTCAGGCTCAGTTCAGTGTTTCTAAGTGGTGTTAATAAGTCTTGCTCTTAAAGTCATATTTAACTGCAGCGTTGGAGCAGAGCTTTCTGGTTCATCATGTCCTCCATGCTCTCTTTATTCTCAGGTGATGTTGGACTATTCATTTGCTTTGTGTTCCTGTTTTTCTTAGTGTTTATGCTTTTCAGTTCACTGAGGTCTCTCTCTTTACCTAAACTCTTCAGTTCTCCTGAATGAGGGTCCTTGTTACAACACTGACATAACAGAACAACTTAAATAAACAGGACCTTAAAATATGATGCTGTTGTGTACATAATGAGCATATGTAAACGTTTACCCACATCCTCCATAATTCATTAGTAGTAGGTAATTTTTGTTCTCAGTTGATTATTTTATTTCTTACTCAGTAATACAAGTTCAAAATAACAAAACTTCACATGTAGAAAAAGGATCAAAGTTCTTCTGAAGATGAAGGATTTAAGTGATTCCTGAGAGGGATTCAATGTAAGCTTTATGTCAAGAGGTCCATTATAAAATAAAATGCTAAAGTATGTTGTGTAAGCTCAGTGATTACAAGCTGACATAAAGGCACTAAATATTAATGTTGTCAAGTGTTTACCCTCCTTAATGACTTTTCTAATCTCTGGTCTCCTTTTTTGTAAATGGAGACTTGAAGCTACATTATAAACACAAAGATGTGTATAGATACTTTTCTTCTATATGTGAGGTTCACATGGGACTGCAGCCATCTTGTGTAGAACAATCAAACATTCATTTTTTTACGATTTTAACTAGAAAACAAAATATGTCTACTTGGATTGACTACATGTTTTATCTTCCTTGTACTGTTTATGGTAAATTCTTAGAAGTTTCAATTTCAGTGAATATTCCTTGGTCCTGTTGTCCCAGTCTGTCTCTGTATTTCTTTTGTTCAATCTGCTTCCAAAGCAGAGCCCATTGTAGGAGGGAAACTAGGTCCTGGGCTTCAAATAGCAGCCCACTGCATCCCAGGGGTGCACAGCAAGGAAAGGCAGAGAGGAAGAGTCAGCATGCACACACACAAATACACAGACCGAAAGAGAATGAGCACTAGAGGGTGGATTGTTTGATAAAGCTCATGCCACTTATTTGTTGTGGGACACACACAGAGCAGTAATAAAGGCGTTGTTTTAAAGTGTCTTTTGAAAACGTCAATGCTGTCGGTGCAGCTGGCAGGTTACTTATCCAGCTCTTCCAGTGCGATGTCTTTGAAGAGCTCAGAGGTTTGCTGGCTGTTTCTCTGTTAGCCACTCTGGTTATCATGCAGTCGAATGACCGGAACTGCAGTGTGAGTGGATACGCATGAATGTGAAGTCATTGAAAAGACACAGATGTGGAACTCGGATAAATTTGTGTCATAACTTAATGTTCTAGTTTTCTCTACCAGTCATGAAACTGAGGCAGTTTTCTTAAAGTAAAAGATTCGCTTAACCTTCAGTCGCTCTCACACACTGGGGGTGTTCCTGGCATCATCTTCAAAATAAGCAAACAAAAAGCAAACACATTAACAAAAAACTACTAAGCCGTTGCACAACATTGTGCTGAGATCTGCGTACATTTTATTCAAAGGCCACCTTTTATTCTTTGCTTTTTGACCTTGCATCCCATTTTAGATTAGTTAGGTTTATCAAAAATAATTTCAAATTGCTAAATTCCAGAATTACATATTTTTTTAAAATGTATTTCTTTAAACTCGGAGGTTTGATATTTAATGAACGTTTTGGTTGTTTTCTTATTTTATTTTTGTTTTAAGTGTTTGAGTATTCCTCCAGAAACATGGTACAACACTTTGCAAGAAGTTTGACCCATTCCTCATGACAGGACTGGAATAACTTGGTCAGATCTCCCTGATAGATCCAACCTTTTCAACTCACAAAGAAGAGAAGCTAGGATAAATGGCAGAAAAGAAATGCAGAACAGAGGGATATAAGTGAGGGAAAAATAGCAGAGACAGTGGGTAGAAAGACAAAAATAAAGAAGGTAGAGACAATTGTGTTTTGGTGCACTACAGCTCGAGTCATAAATGTGTCAGTAGTAAGAAATGATGTGCATGAAATGCATACCATACATTTATGGTCCCAGTGTCGCAAAAAGTGGGTATGCAGCGTATACAACGCATAGGAGCGCAGCACCAGAGGGGGCGCCTAAACACCGTCTGGAAGGGGGCGACGCGCCGATGATGTTTTTCCATACACTTCAGCGCCTTAAGCTCCTTCACCTCGGGCACTTAAATGTAGCGAGTTTTAACCTTCACGTCTCCTCGGGGGGGAGATGGTGGTGCATCGAGTGAGCGTCCGTTCATTCGCTGGGGGGATGGGGGGGGACGCCGATTTATGCTTTCGCATCCACCTAAATAATGTGTAGTTGCGCCACTGTGTGTACCCCAATTCCTGGACAACCAGGTGCATAGACTGTTGCTCATTGCAATATTACACACTCAAGTCACAACAGGCCTTTCCCCAACTCGGCTGTCATGTGGCTTTAATTATGTTGCTTGGCTGGTGAAGAATGTAAAAGTGGAGGGTTAATTCAGCTCTGTCCTTTACACTCAAACGATGAAATGGCATCTTGATTTCATTTTGGTCTATTTTATGAATGTGGCCTTTGAGTGCAGAAATTCCTCTAAGTAAATATGTCATCCTGCAATCCAGCTGTCACCAGTAGTCATGAACTTTGATGAATGAGAACAAGAGGCAGAAAAAATCTTTCTTTGCAGGAAGGCTTTATACCTTTGTCACATTATTGTACATTTGTTTTTTCATCTCGGTGGCATTAGAAGACATAATGCCAAATATCACATTATTGATCCAAGACGAACATTGCCTGATCTTGCACTAGGACTAGGTTATGTAAGTAATACTAAATACTGACCAATCTAATGCCCCTTACACTAGAGCCACATTCACATAATCCTAATACACATTCACATAATATATATTTACAGAGCAACTTACTAATCCCAAAATTCAGACTGGAACTGAAAGTGAAATTCACATCATCCTTTAAAGTCTAATTATCTCAGGTAATCAATACATATGACCATTTCAGAATATTTATTGAGCATTTAATCTTGCTTACTAAGTTAAAATCTTTTGGAGAAGTGAATTTTTTCAGTAACTTAATTACTTAATTACTTGACATAAACAAAAATAACTGATGTTTCCGAGCCTTTATTTCTGGTACTTGTGGTTATTTTTGTTGTGTTTCATCTAATGAAAACATATTTAAAATCAGTATATTACATCAGACTAGTCTAAACCACTAGACTAAACTAGTTTTAGAAATAGTTTTAATGACTGCTTAGAGGTTACTTTCAAAAGGTGCTTTTAATCTGACAGACGAGCCTCATCATGTATGTTCTAGCCTATTAAAGTTGGATGTACTTTTAATTCCTAATTTCATGCACCTGCTCATAACATAGCAGAACGCTGTGATGCTCAGTGATCTCAGCAAACAGAACAAGTGTTTTCCAAAGTGCCAACATTCAGAATAACAGCAGCCTTAAGAATGTTATACTGTTGTAACGGCTTTAAGAGCTGCAGGCGGTTAACCACTTTAACTTCCTGATTATGATTTTGACAATCTGATTAACAGAACTTTTGGAAAGATTATTTAGCAAGTTCAATTTTATTCTACATGGCAAATCTTGCAGATATCATTAACAATTTCATTGATTGGACCATTGTATAGCCCATGTTTCACTGAGGGCCAAGTCAGTAAGCCATCTTGTCCAACACTGCACCTCTTGACTGCAGTTATTGTTCAGGTTATTAATTACACCAGTGAAAAAGCTCTTTTCAATGGCTTTACAGCAGCTTTCTTGTTCTGAAACACTAATGACAAATTTCATAATACAGTGGTAGGAAAAAAAATATCAAAGGTGAGAATGAGATGTCTGGTCCGTGTGCCAAAGTCATTAATGTGTATACACAAATGTACAAGAAATGCATCAGTTAAAGCCTTCAGGTAGTGTACTGAACCTGTTTATTTCTTAGCATCCCATATTATCATCCTCTTCAATGTGTCCTTGTAGTTGTACTGCTGCATTTTGACATTTTACATTATAAAGCATGGTGCTGACAGTAGTAAAACCTTCAGCAGTCCAGGTCATCTAAACCCAAAAACAGTATTTCCCCTCATGAGGACCAGGATTTGTCCCTACAAATGCAGACCCCACAATGCAGACAGAAACATGTCCTTACAAGGATAGAAAAACCTGGTTCACACAGACACATGCAAGTACACACCAGTCAACCCTGACCCGTCTGACCATGACATGTTTTATTAATGATAAGGACGCTGCTTTTCGATGAAGTGATGGCAATAAAACTGACAACAGCACATTAAGGCTTTTTTCCACAGTAAGGCTACACAGTTTTTACATAACAGAAAAAGTAATTTCCCTCACAGTATTCATTGTGTCACATGTCCTCTGGTTGTTACTCTAACGTTGGATTCATTTTGTCAGTCAGAGCGAAGACAAGTGTGGGCTTTTGTAAAGAGGCTTGTCAACAGCATCATTGTGTGGATGCATATCCAATTTAATGCAGCTTCTTTCCCTTTCATTCTGCTTAGTGTCATGTTCAATGTGTTTGGCTGGTCAGAAAATGTAAGCAGCAAAATAATACAAACCAGCAACTCTGATGAAATACTGATGTGTCACCAGCAGTCATAAAATATGGAAACACGATGGATGTGTTGTAACACATCCATCCAACATTTAAGACAAACATTTAAGACAAACCTTTCTATTGATATTTTTTTACAAAGTTCTGCAAAAACTGTAAATGTTGTCTTATCATATTCCTTTTCTGTTTCAAGATAGCAATATATTCACTGATTGTTCCCTCTAGCATCAGTTGTGGTTTTTGATTTGGTTGACATGGCTGCACAGGGGAAGAGGTCACTAGAACGGTCCAGTACCCAAAAAGAAATGAAGACATTAACAGCAAACATACACTTATTACTGACCTAAACAAAGCACCAGGGTTGTTTTTCTTATCAGCACTGACTTAAACCTTAAGGCAATCTTTTTAAGCCTCCTAATGTTTTATTGAGCACAAGAACCCAGACGTTTTTACTACTGGTGAAGAACAATGACTGTCAAAACATTGAATGATTGAAGGTCCACAACCTCCATAATGATTTATGGTTCTTTTTTTAATTATGCTTAGTGCACACTTTACAGAACTTAATTCAGCAAAGAGTATTATTATATAAATCTTTTTATTTGTTTTAGACATGTAATAACAATTAAACAAACAAAAACAAAACAGGTGCTAACATCACATATTTAGTAAAAAGGGAGGAGGGGAATAAGGAGGGAAGAAAGGGGTGGTGGTGAAAGGACTACATACTCATGAAGACTGTCTCAAAATACAAAAGAAATGGCTGCCAGGGAACGTTGTATTGTTGAATGGAGTCGTTGACTGTATGTTTCAGATGCTCAAGCTTCAGATGAAACATAATATCCTCCATCCATTGCTTATGAGACGGAGGAGCGGCTCTCTTCCAATTAAATAATATTAAGCGTCCAGCAAGTAATGTAGCAAAAGCTATGGCATTGGCCTGCTGCGTTGTTATTGGTGTTGCCGGAGGGACAACCCCAAATAGGGCAGTTAGAGCACTTCGATCAATATTCCTCTTACATACAAATGTAAACATGTTAAAGATTGACTCCCAAAAGGGGAAGAGCCTGGGACAAAGCTAGAACATATGACTGAGGTCAGCAGGGCTGTGTCCACACCTAGCACAAGATGGCTCTACATTGAGATACATTTTAGATAGTTTATTAGGGGACAAGTATAGTCTGTGCAACACCTTAAACTGTAGCAGGTTATGTCTAATGCAAATTGAAGAAGAGTGGATTCTAGAAATTACGGCCAGCCAGGCTGCATCAGTAAATGGTTCCCCTATTCTTCCCATGATTCTTTCAGATGTCTAAGTGATGGAGATGCAGCACTCAGTATTTTACCCTATAGCAAAGAGTAGACAATATATATATATTATATATATATATATATATATATATATATATATATATATATATATATATATATATATATGAATAATTAAATCACTTTAAAATATATTTCCTAGGGTGTGAGAGCCTTTGGTGAAATAACCTGTAGATGTTATATTAACTTTTATATTTTAACCTTTCCCAGATTATAGTTTCTGGTTTTGTTTGTACTAGAACCATGGAAATTCTATAAATACATAAAAAATAAAAAAAACAATTCTGATGGCAATAATTTTTAGAATCACATGCATGTCGAATGTTGCTTGTTTGCATGTTTTTATAGGTTAATGTTCCATTTATAGTTAGCTGTTGTGTGACATTTTGTCACAAAGTTACTATTTCAGGAACTGTTCCCTCAGGTAGATAAAGGACATTTCTTCCAAGTGAACAATTCTTGGCAAAAAAATGACTTGTATATCTTCCAGAAAAAAAAAAAACTGGTATACTTGTGAAGCAGATCTGTGTGTATCAAAAGTATTGACATCAGGGATCCTGCAACCAATAGGGTTGTTCACTTTGATGTCATTTGTGTTTGGTTTTGTGCCTGAAATGTACACATACTAGAAATTAATTGAAATGTCACTTTTTGCAAATAAATGGTAATGTCTGGAGTCCTTTCTATATTATTTAAAGTCTTCCGGTTGCTCTAACTATAGATATAAGCTTAAGCATCAGTTGAAAATGTAAACATTAAAAAGAAACTAAGCAGAGAGCTTCTAATCTCAGTTCTCCCTAACATGACTTTACCATCTCCAGTTGCTGTATTCATTTTTTAAGGTTGATCAGCCATTATTTTACTGTGTGCTATCCATGGTAGCCTAGAAATGTCACTCTTTAAATATCTTGTCAGCCACGGGACATCATTGTGTTAATTAGCCATGGACCAGCTAAACAATGTTCTGCAATAGTCAGAAAATTCTGTACAAGTTGCAAACTCAGTCCTGCAAACATGACGGACCACTGACACACCTGACCAAGAGCTTTGTGAGAGCTGTCACCAGTTACCATGTGGCCTGTTAATTTTGCAGCTTTGCTGGGTCATGTGCTCCTCTGTAGTTTATCACTTAGCATATTTTTAAACAAAAAAAAGTCAAGTTAAAAGGAAAATAGAAATTCAGAATGCATTTACAGAAGTGCAAATATGTTCTGGTGAATGACACTTGAACAGGCACAACCTTGTATAAAAGCTATCTCTTCACCTTGCTTTATCCACAATGCTTATATGTTAAACAGCCACTTACTGTAACTCTTGACACACAAGAGTTGTTGGCAAAACAAAACAAAAAAACATGGTGATCTCACTGCACTAGCTTTTATTTTCTAAATAATACAGGATTAAACTTAAAAGAGTTTATAAAATGGTAAATGATCTGATTTCAATATTGCTGTTGCAAGGTTGTGATTTGGGGCAGTGGAAGGAGAAAAGAAAGACAGAGGCATTGCTGCTTTTAATTTTTGATCAAAAAGGGAAATTGTCATTTTCTGAATATGTTTCAGCTGTATTTTCATCTTTGTGGAGAAGAAGCTGCAGAAAGATAATGAGCCCAACTGCACCTAAAAAGATTCAGACAACCACTTGTGGGCTAACAGAGACCAAGGAGGACTGGCAGTTTCCTTTACAGGCACCCGACCTTCAAGTCACTGAACATTTACGACTACTCAAAGCTTGAAGAAGCAAACCGTTGCTTGAGTCCGGTCAACCTTGGATGTGTGTGGCTATTACAGTAAAATGAGGTCAGCTCAAAAACTCTTATTTGAATCATTTTAAAAGTTTGAGACAATATATATCAACTGTCCTCTCGAATAGTTTGGCAGATATTCCAAACACACAAAAAGTCTTCTTTTGGAGCCTTTTGTTGCTGATATTCTCTTACTTTATTTTTCTTTTATTTCTGTACAAGCAGAGATAGATTTTCTATGAAATCTCCTTTGCAGTTTTACACCCACCTATCAATATTTCTGTTTCCTGTTCTCAACTTTTTCTTGCTGTTCAACCTGGAACAGATACTCTATTGTAACTTTCACCCGCTCTTGGCCTCTTTGCTTTCATTTGTCCATCCCTTGTCTGTCTTTCCCATCATTCCTCTTCTCCTCCATGTCATGTAGTTCTGCTTTCTCTTGTAACTCCTTACTATGATTAGTTGTACCATAGTAAATGTGTCCCTCTGTCTCCTCTCTCATTGGGAGCACCGGTGCTATCCCTGGCTATTGATTTACCTCCGATGAATGCTTTTGATACAGTATGGGAATGTGGTCAAACTGTCCCCATTCACAACAGGCATTTGTGTTTTGTGAGTGAAGGATATCTGTGTGGTTTCTGGTTTCCTGTAATATGCCTGAACATAAGGTCTGACTCAAAACCGCATGATTAGATGAATACTGTATTACTAGATGATGGAAACTGTGAGTAGACCTTTCTACACACTCTGTTTCTGGTGTTTGTTGCTATCTTGTTACCTCTTGTATGTACTAGTTATTAAAACTGTTAAAAACTGAACATATGTTACCAAATGCAAAGGAAGTTTCTTTCACGTCAGAGGGCGTTTTTCGAGCAGCCGTGAACTGCAGCATTGTCCTGTTGAAAAACACAGTCAGTGATCACCACACAGATCCACATAATCTCTGTTCCCCTGAAGAAAAACACTTCCCAGATCATCATATTTTCTTGATTTCTTGCAAATCAAGGAAAATTACCTGGCTAAGAGTATTTAACCTCTAAAAAATCCTACAGAACCTCAGAGGCGTTCTGAAAGCTTTCATATTTGACTAAAAAAGTCAAAGTGTGCTTTAACTTTCAGAGCAAAGTGCCCAGCTGACTTTTTGTCACCCATGGGAACTGGTTTCTTTTATACTTTGCACTTGGAAGTTGTTAAGTAAAAGAGGAAATGAGGGTTGTAATAATTACTTGTATGATTCAAGTAACTAGTTTACTAAAATTCCTCAAGGCAAATCATCCACCTCGAAGCTTAATTTTATTTAATTATTTCAAAGCTTGTTTAATTATATTTTTCTACATAGCACATTGTGTTCAGGCCAGATGATTATTTATGTTGCGCAACTCTCTTACTTCCACCTACAAGTTGTTGGTGAATGCTAAGAGCTAGCAGAATAAATTGCCATTTTCAAGTTCGATCCAGGTTCTTGTGGGGGGATTTCATTGCTGATATCTGGGTTAGATTAATGTGTGTGTATAAAATTAACAAATGGTAAAAAGAGTTTGCTGTTGTTCAAATGTTATTTTGCAAATGTAAAGTTGACACTTCCATTAAATGCTCCATACCACAGGTAGTATTTTATATATAGTACTAAGCTTGTTGATGAATATTTAACACATAACAATGTCTTTATAGGAAGCATCATTTAGTTTAGTTTGCCCAATAATTTAGTTTTGCCCAATTATGCCCAATTTAGCTAACTTGCATGGTAAAAAAGTCATCCCTCTTTTTTGTTCGTGCTATTTAATGGAACAATCTCTACCTAATTTGAAATCTTTTTTTTTTTTTTTAATTCCAGCATTAAGGAGATAAAGACACATCCACTTTCCCGACAGTAATTTGAAGTCAGAAGTTTTGGCTCAATTTAAACACCTCTTCTATTAATGCAGTGACAGCCATGTGGTAAACATTGAAATATCTGTTTCAACAGACGGCTCTATATTTTCAAAACTCACATTTTGTTGAATATCCTGGTGTTTGCTTGAAACTCTTAATAAAGCAGGAAAATGTAATATTTTGTCCATTGATATTTACAGATGAAGTCATTAGTTGTCCTCCCTGTCCAAGCCTTGTGAGTCAGAGAGCTCAAGCCTCCCCAATCATTGTGCTGTTACACCTAGAAAATGATGCCTAATTGCAATTAGGGACAGACAGGCCTCCTCCACTGTTGGCAATCTGTGACTCACTTGGCAGTGTGACCAAAACTCATCATCACTCACTTTCAACTTCTCATTTTAATGGGCACAGCCTCCATGTCACTTATGTTTTCCTTGGAAGGCTGACATCTTGAGACACAGCAGGTTAAAGATGGAGGCAGATCTGTGGAACTTACCCCCCAGGTTGATATTAATCTGTGTCTGCTGCACCCACACTTAGACAGTCTGCTACTCCAAAGCCAGCGGTTCATTTGTTTAGTTTGGGTTGCAGGGGGATTAGAAAAGCAGAACTGTGCATATTTAAAACAAATACACATTTTAGTACGTAGAAAAATTATAGAACAGTCTGGATGAGGAGTTGAAAAAAATATGTACTTAAAACAAGAAAAAATGAAGTCTTGCATAATTTTGAGGTGATAATGAGTATATTTGAAACTTGTATTGCTAATGTGATGAATATGGGCCTGAAAAATTATTTTCTAGTTATTGAGAAAGGGACAGGTTTATACAAGATATTTCTTCTTGCTCCATTTCCACTCATGTGTAGTAAGTGTAAGAGATTGTGCTTGCAATTTATAATGAAATGTGTTAACTTTAATCAATTTAACTTAATTTAACTTCAGAAGAAGTTATCACTTTTGTTTTGAGCAAATCTAAACAGGTTTAAATCAGTTCTTTGGGGAGACGAAATGTTACTGTTTTTAAGGACTTGGTATAAAACTCCTTCTTTTTGTACAGTAGAAAGTCTAATACAATACAAAAAAGATGTTACATTATTCAATACAATAAAAAAATCACACTAAATAAAGTACATTTGTCTGTTAATTTTACTGTCATAGAAAAAATAAAACTTGTCACTATGCCAGAAAGAGAGGAAGATTGAGTTTGGAGTTACAATAAAAGCAATTGGCTGTGTGTGTGTGTGTGTGTGTGTGTGTGTGTGTGTGTGTGTGTGTGTGTGTGTGTGTGTGTAGGTGTGTGTGTGTGAGCGCATTGAACAGTTAAAATCATATTTACATAAACCGTATAAAAACACACAATCCATTTTCCTACTGTCTACGACAGACTAAACTTTTCATATTTTAGGTCAGTTAATGTGACCAGAATATTTTTTTGCTAAATGCCAGAATCAACGGAGAGGACAGTTTTACAGAGATGTCTTTAAATTGAAATTGCATTGTTTGGTGGAATCACCGTTTGAACTTCAGGACTTGAGTCAAAGGGATTCCTGGATTTTGTTGTCAGAACTGGTGGACCGAGTCAGGTTTGTAGGTCGCCTTGCTCATACACAATTTCATCTCCGCCCACAAATTTTCTATGAGACTCAGATCAGGGCTTCTGAAGGTCATAGACACTGGCTTTGTTATCCTTAAGCCACCTTGTGACTAAGCACACAGCATCCTCAGGACCTTTGTTCATTTGGAAAACCTGCTGCCTAGCTTGAACCTCTGGACTCATGTCTTGAAATGTTGCTTTCTTATTTCCATACAGAGTTCTGTGTTGTGAAGTGCACCACTTACTCCTGCATCAAATCAGTCACACATGAGTCTCTTTACGTCAAAGTTCAGTGGCTTGCAAAAATATTCATACCTCTTGAACTTTTCCATACACATTACCACCAACAACAAATTTATTTCAACTACCTGTTCTATAGTAAGATTAATTCACTTATAATGTGGGATCAATGTCTTATAAATGAAAACTTTTTTCAATTCAACAATTACTTTTTCATCATTAAGACATTAACTTAAAACAAGCTCATATATCATACTGAAAAGTAACTTACAAATGTAAGTTAATTTTGTTTTATTTCATAATATATTTGTAATAGAAACTAAACTAAAAACACTGTGGTATTTTGTGTTCTTAAGTCTAAAAGTGTGTTGGCTCACCTCTTCAAATGTCCAACAGCCAGTCGAGGCCTGGCTGTAATCTGGGCCTTCAGATACTCAGGCTGAAAATAATGAAGGACTCTGATCTTTCTATGGTTTGGGAAGCATGTACCTCTAAAGTTGGAATTTTGATTTTGGGAAACACAGATCTGCACATAACCAGTGCACTACAACTCTTAAACTCTACAACTCATTTCACAAGTTAAAGATACGATTCAAGTAACAAATGAACCTTCAACAGATAAGTGGAATACGGGAAACACCCAAACAGATTTAGGATGAAACTCCCACAACCGCAGAGTTGGTCTGCTTCCATGCTCCAGTTACTGATGAATAGAAAGCAGGCGTATTGATTCACCACAGGCCTGATGACACTACCACCGCAAAAAGGTCCCTATTAAATGAAATGCAGAGTGTCAAGAGGATAAAAAGGGAGGACAGACTTGTCATTTCATATAATGCTCCTCCTATCATATCAAATTTAAATGCAAATAACTGTCCTTACATGTAAGCCGGAACACTGACTGAATGTCTAATTAGAATCTGTGTCCTTTCTAAAGATGACTTCTTTGATCCACTGGACACTTATAATCTGCTTAAATGTTTTATTGATATGAGAAGTCTTGTAAAAGACTAGATGATTATGCCTGATATGCATACAGATCCAGAAATGATTCTGTTTCTATGGGATAACAGAATGATGTTTTTGTAAGTGTGAATATTTCTGAAAACGGTTTTCTACAACTTGGTTTACTGTAGATGCAGTGATAAAACAAGAACTTTGAACATTTCTGATTCATTGTGTTTTTGTACAGTCTTAATTCTCTCACACAAGCTTGATTTTTAAATGTTCTGAAAGAAAAATTGTTTGTAAACATGGCATTCAAATATGAACATTTATTTTAATTGCAGCAAGGAGAATTGCATAAATTTAGATCAATATATCTGATGGTTGGTAAAACAGTGAATCTGAGCAATCCAACAAAAAACTGGTCAGAGCAAAATGCAAAACTTTAAAACACCTAAAGATACAATTTTAATCAAAAGTTTTAAAGCTCGATTTTTCAGTCAGTTGGTCTGCTTTGGAGTGTGAAGAATGGAATAAACATTTCTTTATTGTCCCACAACGGGGAAATTCCAATGCAAGACCAGTGATGTGACAGGCGATCAAAGCAAGTAGGTTCACACAAGGACAGCTTATAAAATATATAAAAACAGAATAAAGAATGAGAAATGGTTTAAAGTAAGGGCAAAATTTCTACAAAAATACTGTGCAGTTATTAGAAGCAGCGTAATATGGCATGAAGGAATGTGCAGCTCTGTAGGGTAATTTAAGAGAAAAATTCAAAATGTGCATCTCAGCATTAAAAACTTCAGATACCAGCAGAAATTATTGTTTAAATGAGTAAAAACTACACATGTAGTTTTTACTCATTTAAACAATACTTATTTTGTTGGGAGCAGTGATAAAACGGGCTGAGAAATTAGACACTTATCTGGGAATCTCAAACTGGGACCTGTGGGTATGTAGGATCTATTTTCTCTGGATCACACTTAAACTGATTCTGCTATACCTTCACATCTGGGATCCCAGCATCTGGAAGGCTCAACCTACAGCACTTTAAAGTTGCAGTGGGGCAAATTGGACCTGGGATACTTCTCGGTTTCCGTCTCAAAGGAGTATCCATCCAGCACTGAGGGCTGTGAAACCCCTTCCCCATTCACAACCACACACCTGTGTGGATTAGGGCTGTCGCGATAAACGATAAATCGATTAATCGTGTGATAAAAAAACTTATAGTGATGATTTTAATTATCGTGATAAGTGCGATAATTGCTGAAATGCGCCGTTTCAGCTGTTTGGGATTCCCCTAGGTAATTTCCCATCAGAAAGTAGGAGGAGAATCCGCGCTTTCTGATTGGCTGGCTGTCACATTCAGCGTTAAGCTCCCAGTCGGAGAAAACCCCTGATTGAGATCAGAGCAGCTACTATGAATGCCCCATCTTATGGGGCATCTTATGGCGATGTTATCGCTTATCGCCAATAATCGACCAGCAAAATCTGTTATTGCGACAGGCCTAGTGTGGATCAGTATTCTCCATCATGGCCAGACTCAGAGCTCCTCTGGAGGCTCCTCTGAGAGTGAGACTTTCCCCTGTCCCATCCAGACAAGATCTTATGTCCGAGAGGCAGGTCCAAGTGTCTCATTAAGAGGGCAACATAAGAAGAGATTGTGGTATCTTGTCAAAAAAAGGAACTGTTTTTCATTTGTCACATGTATAATGAAAAACAGTTCATTATGCATGTGACATGATGGGTCCATTTTTTTTCACAATAAATTTAATTTCAAACTTAGTTTTTCAATGTACTCTGTAAGGCCAGTATTCTGTTCAACACATTTTTCGTTTTTAGAGGTTTTCTTTTTATTATTGATTTTGGTGGACATAAGCTTGGCACAAGGCTTTAATTTTATTTTTGTTGCAGTTTGATTTGTTTCATGAACTGCTGGTCTGAGTAGAATCTTGCTTTGTGTGCAAGTTTTCAGACACATGATGGATAAATATCCTGGATTGAAAAAGTTGAGCCTTGAGGCCAATAAACTTCTGCTTTACAATGTACAAGCGGCCTTCTTCAACATAGCTTATTTTTAGCTTTGGCATTTCAGTTTCAAAACGTAGTGCATTTGTACATTTCACAGCTTGTACAAAACCAATTTATTTTGTTTTCTCTCTATTGTTTTTGTTGTGCTAAGATAAAGAAAGAAAAACTCTGGCTAATCTTGAAGTCAGCTCTTTAACTTAGACACAAAGACCTGAAGACTATATTGAAAAGGACAAAGTGTTGATGGTTGTCTAAATCTCTAAGCATCAAAATACAACAAAGGAACAATATTAAAAATATCTTTAAATAAATTATGAAAATTTGTTTTTTGTTTGGGCAAAACAAAAGAAAATCGTGCACCAAACCAGAAGTAGAACCACCACCCGGAAAATCCACCACCAACACCACGAGCTGGTCGTTCCTGTTTAAAATAGAAGAAACATTCAGATTGCAAACACAATTATACAGTTCAGGCCACAATCAAGCAGCAATAATCCAAATTGAGGGTCAGTCCTGGGAGGAACCGATCTGCTGTAGCAGACGCCACTCAAAGCGGCAGTAGGAGAATAAATAAACCCACATATAGCATCAGCATCTGTCAGATCAAGTATTACTGAGCACAAAGAAGCACCTTAACAGAGTAAAAAGGTTCCAATATGCAACTAATTCTCTCTCATAACCATAAAATGTGAAAACCATATTGTATTATGCCCGAAGAGGCTCTAAGAAACAAGTAAAGAGGGAAAACATGTTAGAAAATATTAGTATGCAATGAATTTCTCTCATTATAAAAGTGGCTCTTGGTACAATTGATTAAAATAGTGCAACCAGTTTCTTAGAAACCATAAGGGAGGATATTCTGATGCACTCTCTCCACCTCTGCAGTGGTTCTATTTCAGAGACACACGTTGCATATTTGTCAAAACAGCTCACATCCCAAGAGCACAAATAGCAATTAGTTATATTTGGCTCTGGGTGAGTCTGCACCTGAAATTCATGTGTTTCAGGCTAAAAATATGGGTAAGCACAAAGATTTACGGCAATAAAAAAATGGTCTGGATTGATGAGTGAATTTTTTTCATGTCATGATGTGATGTCATAAAATGGAAGCGGACTAACTGAGGCAAACATCAACACTGCTGCATGAAATGCAGCCATAAGCTTCAGACCATTCACACAACACTTTGCACAAAACAGGTCTGGTGTTGAAAAGGAAGGGGAGGAGGATGTCTCCCTGTGAACAGAATTTTGGGCACATGATTACATTGGCAGCTGTTTTTCCATTAATTATAGAATTATTGCATATTGATTCCATTTTAAAAGAAACTCACCAGGATGAGGTCGGCTTTTTTGTTTATTTTTTTTCCAGCCGTATCAAAATAGCTATATTTCACAAAACTGCAATGCAAAAAGGTTTTTCACTTCACAGGAGTCATATAATCAACACCCGGATGTTTCCACGGGCTCAAACCACCGAGACGACGACGGCAACTAGTAGGAGGATGATGATTTGTTTTTGTTTTTTCAGACAATGTGCCAGTGGCTCCATCAGAGCTCTCACAGCATCACACTTCATAAAAACTTATTAGAACTTGTTGAATCCATCATTCTTCTGCAAAATCACTGACTATATATTCTCCAAAACACCGCAGATGTAGCTGCTCCCAACTTTGAGGAGCTTTTCGCTCCAACCTGTGTTTGCTCCTGGTTATCCCGTTGTTATCGTCTGATGGCTGATGAATGCTGAGCCCTGAATTATGAATATAGCTCATATAACTGTTTACATCCATCACTGCCATGATGTTGAATGACTTGCTGCACAAAACAAGTTTATTCACATGTTTAATTTCTTATTTAACTGTCCTGCCATGAACATTTAACTCAATGATTTGATGCAACTGCTGGGTTGAAACATTTTAATCTACTTTGAATAATTAATTGACCTTTCTGTACTATTTCCTATAGAATCAGTTGGAATGTGTGCAACTGAATTAATTTTTTTGTGTGTGAATTCCCTTCATGACATTTGCTGTGAATCGATGTTATAAAAAGAAACTGAATTTGCTAAGCTAACCTAGCTTGTAGAATCTGATATGGAGTTTTCTGTGCTGTTGCAATTCTCCACAGCATTCTAAACTTATTTATGAAAAAATTATAAAATATACTTTGGAAATGATCATTGAACCATATCCAGTTCAACCAGGACAACCTTCTCCTCTTTGATGCTATCCTATGGATATAGAGCTTTTGTTGAGGTGACCAACTTATTTTCAGCATTTAATCACCTCTATCTGTTGCTCTTGTTCCTCCTAAATCTTACAGAAGCAATCTACTTAGTTGTTTTCTTGTGTATAGAGCAAAATATGTTTATAGTTTATGTTCCTTTGTGTTGAGGGGGAAAAAGCAGGTCCACTTTCTTTCTGCCTTTGTGTGCCTGAATTAGGTCACAGTTACTTATTCAAATTCCTGCATGAATGAGCAGATCAGTGTGGATCACCAACACAATGTGCAAGCAACACTGTCAAACAGGTTAGGTGAGTCCAGGTAAAAAAGGAGGAAGGACTATTCTAATGTCAGCACACACACACAAAGAAAGAAAGAAAAAAGAAAGGGAGGGAGAGCGAGAGAAGCTAGCAGCTTGCAGGTAGACAGCTCAACTAAATTACAGCCAGGCTACACTGACAGGTGTAAAGGTGAGCTCTGACGGCAGGCAGCTACTACAGACAGGTAAACAAGCTAAAGGTAAAGGAGTGGACAAGCAGTCTCACAAGTAACCAGTTTGCTTTGTAGGGAGTCCATGTGTCAGGTAAAACAGGAGGCTGCTCTCCCTGTTGGCTGTGGGATTGTTTTCCTGAGAGATGCAGACAGTGGCTGCAGAACAGAAGAGAAGCAAATAGGACAGCATTTATCCTCTGCTGCCCCCCTCTTTGACACAGACACACTCAAGACGGAGCCAGCCTCCTGGGTGTTCAACCAGCTCAGCTTTTACAAGGTAAATGCACAGACTGGGTTTGCTAACATCTCAAAGGCTTGACGTGGGCAAATGAATTTGCATGCAGGCCATTTATAGTTCTTGACAGTTTATTGTTTAGGTGTGTAGTTCCTTTGCTCTGACCATCTTTGTGTGTTTGCTCCTGGTTATCCCATTGTAGAGCGCTTACCAGGGCCAGCTGGGGTCTTCGTTCCCTTTTGGGAGCCCAGTCAATACAATGGCAGCATTTTGTTCTTATTTAATGAGAAAACTCAAAATACCCACATGAAAACTGTTTTCCAAAAGAGTAGTTGAGGGAGTTGTAAATGCACTGGTTGCCATGCAACACGATCCACCTGACCAGCACGGTCATCCTGTGCTGTGTGTTCTTGCTTGAAGATGTCATCTACTGTATAAACACTTTTCAAAGTGATGTCACACACACACACACATACATACCTGATCCCTCCCTCCAGCAGAGAGACAGCCATGATTCCCACTGGTCTTCCTGCCACATTGTCAACATATCCAAATGATTTTTCTGTTCTTTGTGTGGGAAATACGTTGTTTTTATTAGTATTGAATCCTGGTACACTATAAAGTAATCTCTGCTCTGTCAGCTAATGGAGCTGTTCTCAGTCAGGTGCTATGGCAACGAGTCTGAGAGTAGCTAGCCGATACCGAGAAAAGAAGAATGCAAGTGGCTTTGAGTTGTTCTTCAGTGGTTTCACTAAGTTAATGACATACATCTCCAGGTTTGATTTTGTTAATGAAATTGTTCCACTGTGGCAGTGCAGCCATGCATGGCAAGTAAAGGAATAGTCTTTTTGCCCTCCAGCGTTATGCACATGTGCACAGTGTCTGGATGTAAACAATATCATGCAGTGTGTATTTCATGAAGCAAATCTGTAATACTGTGTTGCCTTTCTGCTCTGGTTTTGTCTTGGTTCGCATTCATCAGGTAGCATGCACAAACCTCAGGTGCCAATACTGAGATGTTGGGTTTGGGTTTGAACAGGTGCTGTGGCTGCAGGCTCCACTTTTCGCTGTTTCCCTCTGTCTGTTGGTGTGTGGAGCTGGGGCTGGGACACCTTTGTACATCAAACACTTCCTCGTTCATTTAACAACAATAAAGAAGAAGGATAATGTTGATAAAATTGACTGCTTCCCTATGGATTTAGTCATCAGACTAATTTGAATATCAAATAGAAAACCTGAGAAAACACAGAAGTTTTCAAATGAGGATTTTATTTATTCAGGGAAAAAAGCAACTTGACTGTGTAAAACTGATTAATTGTGGATACCCATCTTTTTGGTTTTGTGTCACACTCAGACCTTATTACTACCAGACATTTAAGATTAAAATGCTTATAGAACCCAAAGGTTTGTCTCTAATTTTTTAACATTTCTCTGTATACATTTCTGAAGCTTTTTTTGTATGGACTGACAAGTCAGCTGGAGAGTTTGTGTTCTGTTACTGGATATCTGGTTTAAAACTAACAGAATTTCAGAAGAACTTAATATCAACAGTCAAACTTGGTGATGTAGTGATGGTCTTGTCCTGATTTACCAATGCAGAGACTTGATGTCTTGCCAGAAATAAAATAGCTGTAAATTGTGCTTGTCAGGAAAATCTACGGCTATCACTTTGCGTACTTGAGCTTAAAGTCACATTCAGTAGCAGTAGCATGACCTTAAACGACCAGTTTCAGTCAAACCTTTTAATGTGACTGAATCCAAACAGAGTGGATCAGAATTCTTCCACAGTAACACATTTGAAGCTTTTGCAAATGCATCATGGGAGCTGTTACTGTCAGTCATGGCACAACCGGATATAAACAAGTAATCTTCTACACAGGGCCAGGTTTGGATTTGTTTTTCTTCCATTAGCTGAAAGAACTGTACTTAGTCATTTGTCTGTTGAAAGTTTTTTAATGTGAAATGTAACACACGTTTCTTAATCCAGTCTAGATTCAGTAATCAATAGATTTTTAATAACTGATTACTGGGGACGTATGTTTGTATTTACTTTTATTTTTGTCTCAGTTTGTTTTGTGTCACATCCGAAATGATTATTGATTTATTTCAGAAAGATTCAAGAAGTAAAAGTTACCAGGCCATATCCTATTTTCAATACAGTTTATGCTAGAATATATATTCTTTTATTTTTTGTTTTTTGGTGACATTCTGGTGACCAAGGTGAATAAGCATAACCTGACAGTTTTTAAGAAAACCAAGAAATGTCTAAGATCAAATTCTGGGTTTTCTGTCAGGTCAGCAGCTAATACCCCGGTTGACCTCATCACTGGTCTCTGTCTGTCCACCAGGTTCATCTTTTGTTGTGCAGAACCTGAAATGATCAATACTCACATCCTGAGCTGTTTTAACCTTTCATGTCCTTTTTTAAAATTGAAACATCTGCTGATATTTGTGAAATAGAGATGTACCCAAACACTGACATACTCATTCTGTACCCAGAATTCATCGCTGTAAGTTTGACCCTGCTGAGGGCAACTTAACACATACATTGTGGGTGTTGACACCTGCTAAATACAATGCTGGTATAGCATGTTAGCATTAGTTTCTGCTAAACACCCAGCTGGTAAAGTGCTTCAGTGTTAGCAGAATTAAAGTTTATGATTAATTCTTTGGGGTCAGCACAACTAATGTTTTGGTTAGTGCTGCCCACCACTGGAAATATGCTTCTTCTGCTTGAACTTCTGATCATGGTCTTTTTGGGTATTTTCTGTATATTTTTTTTTAATTTAAGTTAAAAAAGAAACACAATTGATAAATAAAAAAGCTTCAAAATACCTCAATAATTGTAAAGGATAGAAAACTTTTCTTATCCGTCATGTTCTCTGAAAAATAGCCAAATTATCAGAACTTCTCTCAGAATATGGAAACGCAGGAGCACAGCTGCACAAGAAGAGTATGAGTGGTGGGATGTCTAGTCTAGCTCATAAGGTTATTGCATGGATAGTTTTATAATCATGGTGATTACTGTGCAGTTTAAAAACATACACATTCATATATTGTCACCAGCAGTCTGCAGTGTGATGTGCCACTTTTTCCTATGTAGGTTGCCTCCAAAAGTATGTCGGATGCTAATTCTCTACAAAATGTTATATGAAGACATCTTGAATTCTGACACTGATTTGTACTTGATGCTCTTTGATATGGCAGAAACTCTTTTTACTCTGTAGCCCCCTCCCTTCCTCGGTTTTCTAATATCATCTGACATTCTTTACCTGAAAGCAGACATGGTATCGCCTGTCTTCTGGTAGGATTCTCCTCTGCAACACAATCTGATGTGTCTTTCAAACAACAAAGGGAAAGAGGGGGGAAAAGGAGGTGGGTGTCAGGTAGAGAGGGAGGGCGGGTGGCTGCTCTCTGGCTCCGTATCTTACAGAGTCCAGCACTTTATCTACTTGCACTGTGGGAGGAAAAACGTCCCATCTTCTATATTATCATCAAGCATTGATAAGAATGTCTCCTCTGTGCACAAAGGCAAGCTGATACCCAAGCTGTGTGGATCTGTGTGTGTTTTTAGCTCTGTGAATGTTTTGTTCCTTTATTGTCTTTATAGATAATAATATTGATGTGAAGTTGTTGATGCTTTGAGATATTTATGACTGTCGGACGTACAATAGAATTTGTGAATGTTTAGTTAGTGACTTTAAACTAAAATCAAAGGACAAAACTTTACATTCACATACTAGAAAAGCTGTTTTATTTCTTTGCACATTTCTAGATGTGTATTTTCTGCCTCCTGTATTAAGAAGTCTTCAAAAACATAATGTATATGAGCTCTAAGTTTCACATGTACAAATTGCACAAGTTGCTGCTCAGCTGGATGAGGAAAAGCTTCTGTTGCCTCATCGCAGAAGTTCCATAGGAAATGAATCATGGAAGCTCATCCATGCGTTTATCTTTAGCTGCATTGATTACTGCAACAGCGTCTTCACAGGTCTGACTAACAAATCAATCAAACATTTGCAGCTGATCCAGAAGCTGCTGCTCGTGTTCCCACTAAAACCAGGAAAATAGAGACATAACACCAGTTTTAAAGTCCCTACACTGGGTCCCTGTAGCTCAAAGAATAGACATTAAAGTAATGCTGCTAGTTTATAAATCACTGAACAGTTTAGCACCACAATACCTTAAAGGTCTACTATTGCCGTACCAACCGTCTAGACCCCTCAGATCTCTGGTTCTGGTTCTGCTCTGCATCCCCAGAACCAGAACGAGACGAGGAGAAGCGGCAATTCAGTTGCTATGCACCACAAATTTGGAATAAACTTCCAGAAAACTGTAAAACAGCTGAAACACTGAGTGCCTTTAAATCTCAAATTAAAACCATCCTGTTTAGAGTTGCTTACGGATAAATTGCGGGTTTCAATGTCTTAGGCTTGAGAATCCTTGTAAGATACAAAAACTTAAGGTTTGAGCTCTCAGAGGTTTGAGAATCCTTGTTATGCATCGCCCTACTAAAACTCTGTACAGTTCTTAGAAATCACAAGATAAGGCTATTAGAGCCCCCTTACTTTGAGGAGGCCCCATAAGGGTAACTCCTGGTGCAAGTAAGCAGATAGGATGTTTGATCAATGTTTCTAAATATTTTTATTTTTACTTTTAATCAAATTCTCTGTTTCTGTTTTTATGTTTATTTTAAATTGGGTAAAGCACTTTGATCAATGTTTTTACATGTTTTTACTTTTAATCAAAATCTCTGTCTATGTTTATTTTAAATTATGTAAAGCACTTTGAAATGCTGTGCTGCTGAAATGTGCTATACAAATAAAATTTGATTGATTTGATTGATGAATGGAGAGGAACATTTCTAGATTAACATTTAAAGAAAATGACTTCCTCCAAACCAGAGGTACCTAAACTGTGGGGCGCGCCCCCTAGGGGGATCACCGTGCCATTGCAGGGGGGGGGGGGGGGGGGGCGGAAGCCATCTGGATGAAAGAAAAACAAAAAACAAAACAAAAACATGAATGCTGGGTTTTTATCTTAGAATGGCCAACTCTGTTATTCCTCTGTCAATTTGACACAGTAGGGGCTTTGCACGTCTCATATCTGTGTCATCTGTCACTTTGATCAGCAGTTAAAACTGTTTCATCCGTTGTTAATATGTCTTAATCTGTTTTTCCGAGCCGCCTTTAAACGCAACATGAGCGCTACGACGCTTGTGTTGGGTTTACTTACACCTGAGCAGCAGTGAAGGAAACCAGTGCTGCTGGGCGGAGCTACGCAGGTGTGTTGGAATCATGGCAGCAAACCAGCAAAACGCAAAGCACTTTTCACTGTTTTCCCCCCAAACTAACAGACTGAGTTGAGTAAAGCTGTTGGATGAAGGTAATGTTAGCTAAAAGATGACTAGCTAATATCAATACAGCACCTTAAGCTTGTTTACAAGTAGCCTGTTGGCTACTGTTGTCTATGTTCAGCTATGATTCATTTTGCCCCCCCCCCCAAAAAGTTGATTCCCCCCTTGTTCGTCTGGAGTAAAACAGGGAGTCTCTAAGAATCCACCCCCACTTTGCTCACACACATCGTTCAACCAGACAGTTATTTATAATCCATAGGGGGATGAAGGGAGGGGGGCAGAAATAGTTTGGAAACATCTGGGGGGGCCCAGGAAAAAAATGTTTGGGAACCACTGCTCTAAACCTTCCTGAATATAAAAACCTGGAAACGGAACCTTCAGTCATTTGATTTGAGACAAAACAATTTTCTGAACATTTTATGAAAATGTGGATACAGTGGATGTTCAGCTATTTATCTGGTAGAACTGAGTGTCATAGCTGCTGGGTCTTGTTCTGCCCTCCTTCCTGTTTTAGAGGGAGAGCCTCATGGCTCCTTAGTAGGACCTTAGTTGTTCACAGGTTTCCTGCTGCTGTCTTGGCCATGTCACTCTTGGAAAAGGTGTTTTGAATCTGTTATTTTTTCTAGTTAAATAAGGAATACATACAAATATTTTGATACAAATGAACAAACATACCCTACTGTTTGTTCAGAAGACAAACATAAGTAATCCTGCCAAATCAGAAAAATCTGTATCGTATGTTGTTCATAATTCCATATACTTGCCGCTTGGAGGCAGACGATCTGTGACAGATTGTACCATCTCATTTTGCTGTACTCTTACTGGACAATTGGCCTTTTCTGTTTCTACGGCTACGACTCAGAGGAACACATTGATGATGTTCAGAGCTGCAGCTCTTAGAGTTTTCAAATCTAATTTAAAAATATTGTTTAAAACTGCTCAGGTATGTAGACATTAACTGAATGACTGTACATGTGACAATGATTAAATGACTGTGTGTGTGTTGTGATTAGAAAGCATCTTATAGTGTTATATTTAGTCTTATTTTATCATTGCATAGTATATCCATTTTTGTAACCCGTCAAGGGACTGCAGATGCAAATTAATTTTTGTTATAAACTGGTACAATTCATCAAATGGTGACATTTATGTTGGAGCTGTATATTGTCCCTTTTTAAATAAAGTTCATGATCACATTATTCCATCAACTAACAACTTACTGAAGCAACGCTAATCAGAACTTCATATTGTTTTTATGGAGTCCAAAAGACTTTACTCCGTGGTTATGTAGTCTATCTACAGATATTCTACAACTGAAGAAACAATAAAGAGAGTCATTTTGGGGAAAGCAATTAATTATGAATCATGGCTTCTTCAATGTAAGAGAGATTGAGAGAGCTGCAAACAATCAGGGAGTTCCATCAGAATCCGCTTTGTTGGCCAACATTTGTGTTTGCAAACAAAGAATTTGACTTCCTGTTCACATGCTCACAACATAACCACTAAGTGCAAATATATGAATTTAGGGGAAATAAAATAAAAAACATGTTTATACATAAATATAATTCAAAGCAGAAGTTTACATACATTAGACATTTACCTTTTTTTCCACTGCCTGATGTTAAATCACAAACAGACCGTCGGGAATGTTTTCTCCAAATGGCTTTCTAAGCTAATGTTGATGTTGTTGAGGACCTAACAATGTGGTGTTTACATATTATCTCAGACATGTTTGTTTTTTTCCATCTAAAAATGACATAAATTGTACATTTTCATCCAGCTCATAAAATGCATCTCATACAGATGCTTATTTTAAACACTTTGAACTATGTGATATCGTTAGAGCATTACTAGGGTTCTTAAAAAGTTGCAAACATGCATTCTTGCTTCATGGTAAATTGTCAGTAAGATGGAACCACCACTTGCCTTCCATGCTGATTTTCTCCGCCTGCTTTTAAAACGCTGAGTCAGTGTGAGCTGTAGGGTAAAGGTAAGAGGCAGCAAATGAACTCTGAAGTACCGACTGGTTGGTAAAACACACTCGGTTTGACCTTTAGTTAACGGACAAATTGAGCTGTGGCCAGAACATGCTTCTGACTCCAGAGTGAGATGTACTGGCACTGGGAAGAAGCAAGCCTACATATGAATGTTACTGTTAAGGAAGCTGATGTTGTGAAATCCCTTTTTTTTGGAAAATATGTGTTATGTATGGAGCTAAATTGAGACCATAAAGTTTGCTTTATGTTTTTTTTAAAAATACTGAAAAAAAAAGATTAGAAACTGAACAATTATTTTGAAGCTGACAAAAAGCTGTTTGAAACTGAAAATAAAAGTTCCAAACTGCATCTCAGATTCAATTTTTTGTTTTGTTTTCCAATTTAAACATTTGGCCCTGTTTTAGCATGGGCCCTTGGATGATGGGTGTGTGTGTGTGTGTGTGTGTGTGTGTGTGTGTATGTGTGTGTGTGTGTGTGTGTGTGTGTGTGTGTGTGTGTGTGTGTGTGTGTGTGTGTGTGTGATCATGACTGACAGCTCACCACAACAGCTGGACACATTCAGGGACCACAGGAATTGAAAACGTCTTTAAAATATCATCAATATTCTTTGTGTGTGATTGATTTTGAAAAGTAACATGCTTCACTGATAAAGCCAGCTTATGTCAACACAACACAAAAGTATCCGTGGAAAAAACTATGATGGCAACAAATTTGCACAGCAATTCAGTCTGGGTTTAATGTTTCCCACAATGCCAACAACATTTTCCCGTGTGAGATAAAATATGTTGAGGTAAAAGTTAAAACCTCAACACAGGTCACGCCTCCAGGCAAAAACTTTGTAATGGTGGTTCTGCATAAAAGTCATGATAAAGTGATAGTATTTTGGGCAAGATCTATTTTGAATGAAATTTAAACCACTGCAGTATTTTTTTTACAATAATAGCATAAGTCTCAAGACTCCTGACATGTTTATCTAAAGCTTGAAACAATGCTAAATGTTCTTTATTTTAGGTTCAAACTGGAGATAAGATGCAAAGAAAAGTTTGGTAAAGACCATTAATATTAAGAGCAGAAGAAAGCAGAATGCTGCATTCTCTATCAGCACAGTGTAGGAACACACTGCAAGGTTTCAATCTGAGCCGTCAGCTGCGATCAGTTGGGACTGATTATCAAAGAAATCTGAGATTATAGGAAGTGATTCTGACACTTAACTGAACAGCATTAGAGAAGAAATGAATAAAACCTACAAAACAATCAGAGACGTAATGTAGGTTTTCCAATGAAAACATGAAACTATGACAAAATATAATGTTTAATGTTCCACTATAGATCTATAATTAAATATTTGTTGTTGTGACTTTTAACTATCTTTTGCTCATTGATGAGCATCATTTTGAGTTTGGCATTTCCTGATTTAAAAACATGAATGATCTGACGGTACGAGAGGTTTAACATGGTGTCTCTGTAAGAGCCCCTCTGGTTGTGACCACGGCATCAGTCTGCAAACGCCGCTCGGCTGCTGGGCTAATAACCGCTTCTAATTATCTCCAGTCTCTTGTGGACGGCTGCCAAGGCCAACGGAGACAGAAGCTGGAGGGATTGGGTGACATGTTTGGCTTGTGCTGTTGCAGACGGTGACTGTAGCCACGGCTTTGTTATGTTTGTGCAGTGAACTGACATGGTTCTGCTGACTGAGCATGGTGCCGAAACAGCTTCCTAAACTGCTGTGGTGCACTGATAGGACACTTGTCATATCTGATAGAGGCACTTTGGGTTCAAATCCTGCCTGGCTTTAAAGTGCTTTATTGGCAAAGTTCATTGGAGTGGGACACTGCAGCCGCAGAGCAGATATCATAGCCATCCATAAACATATCATCAAGGGATTGGTGAACAAATATGGCCAACAACTATTCACCGGTTTTAAAACTGTTTTGTAGACCAGCGTCTGCTCCACTTACATCGTCACGTACATGTTATGTGTTCTCCTGGGAAGAGGAATATATCAGTATCGCACCACTTTTCTTTTTTTGTTTTATCATACAAAAAATGTCTCGTGCCAATGAATTTTATAGAAAAGTAGTAGCAAAATCAAATTTTACTTTACATTTTAAATTATATGGTGTCTTGACACTTCAGTTTACCTGATTCTATAACAAACTCCTCTGAAAATAATTATATACCATTTAAAACCTCACTTTTCTTAGGAGAACCTTTTTTTTGTTAAATGTAGCAGTTTTAGATAAGTGCAAGACATACATTCTTTTGTCTAACAGACTTTAATAGGAGATACTGTTTTTGTACTCCACATTTAATATTCTTAGTTTTAATAAAACGAATTGAGAAAAAGTTATCTAAAAGGAACAAGCCAACTTACTCCTATAATTGACATCTTTGTAGGTGGACATGAAGATTAGAAAAAAGACTTAAAAATAAAAAAATGTATCACTTAAAATTTATTTTAGACAGTGTTGCTGTTTGAATGTGACACTGTTGTGCTATTTTCATATGCATTCTTGGGAAACCACTGGATAACACGAACAGGTATAGAGTGACAAAATGTTATTGACTTTTTGGATTATGTCTGCTGATGTGGTTTTGGATCCAACAAAACAGTGAGAAATGGTTTAGATATAAAATGTGCGCCACACAGACCTGGTACAAACATCCATTACGCATCGGCTAAAACTCTGATGTACCACAAAAATCTAGTGTTGGAGTTAAGTTTTTAACATAGCCACACTTCATTACATTTTCAATACATGGACAGAACGGGAAGCTTCTGGTACAATCATGGGCAAAACGCATACACATTTCTCCACTGTCCTGGTACTTCTCTGAGTAATATCAAAGTATTTGCTCATGGAAAATACTGAAAATGTCTGTTTCAGTATTAACTTTATATATATATATCTATATATATATCTATATATATATATATGTATATATATATATAGATATATACTGTATATATAATGCAAAGAGCCAAAATAACTCAACATTCAAAGGCAAATACAGGTTCAATAAACAATCCAGAGTTACTGAATGAAAACCTCCTGATAGCATGGCGGCTAGCTGATTACTGCTAGTTCTGATTGGCTGTTTCTGACTGAGTAATTATGCAGAGTAGGGAGGAGATTGATTATTTTTTTTTAGAGATCATCTGTCTCATGTTATGACAGCGAAAGTTTTAATACGTATGTAAATGTATTTTTCAAGTTAGATGCTGCAGCTTTAAGCAGAGGTTCAGTATGAGAGTCACTACCAGGTGGAGCAGAAGCGGCTCCATCTGTCAAATATTACTACCTGTAGCAGAGCAGCTGTTCAACAGTGAGAGCAGAACCAGCGTCTTACATCGCAGCTCGAAGACTTTAATAATTTTGCGGGTTATTAGTTTAGCTTTCTGACCGTCATGCTAATCCCGGTGAGTGTTTGTAGCTGTGCTGCTTTACCTGCTGTCTGATCCTCCATATGTCTTTTTTACTACAGTGAGCCTCGATGTAGCCAAACTCCGTATGTCATTGTTTTTATGTCATATTAGCTTCGTTGTGTTGATGCATTTTGACGTGCTTCAATTTTCCCATTCCCATGCAAACTTTCCCATTCACTAAGTGCGTTATAGTTACACACCACATCGCTTAGCGCATTTGCACAGTGAAGGAAAGAGGAGACCAGCTGCACAGGCAGGCTGAGAAATGAGATGCAGGTGATCGGTATCGGCAACAGAGCCGATGATCACCGATCATGCATTTTTTCATGGAAATCGGCCCGAATATGATCGGTGACCGATCGATCGGCACACCTCTAATAGATAATATGTATATATATATATATCATATATATATATAATATATATATATCTATATATATATATATATATATATATATGTAAATATAGAGATAGTGGTGTGTGTTGTGTGTGTGTGTTTGTGTGTGTGTGTGTGTGTGTGTTGGATCGCACATAGAGAAAAAGCCCATGGGGTATAAAGGTATATTAATAAACCCGACTCTTAAGACCTCTTAAACTGTAATGTCAAGAATTGTTCACCAATCAAACCAGATGTTTCTTTGTGCTGTTTAATTATTGCACTGAGTCAGTTTTGTGAGTCTCATCAGTTACTCTCGCAAGATTTGGCTATAAAGAACAAAAAAATGAAAAAAATGTTGAAGCTTAAAGTCATTGGGACTCTTCTGGTATTTCAACAAGAAGCTCTTGAAGTGAAGTGATCAGAAAATTTCCAGGAACGCTTTTCAGGTTAGGTCGTCAGAAATTGTCAGTGTGTTCTTTTCTGTGGAGGAAACAATGTTGCCTTCAAGTGTCTGAATGCTTTTGACATGATCCCTGGTGTGTGTTGAGTGCCTCAGAAGAAGAGTGTAATTACACTTCAAAAGGAGACGAAGCTGAGTCTGCAAATGCTGAACAATAGTGTGTGTGACAGCCCAGAGTCATGTATGACAGCTGGTCCTGACACTGAGCACACAGTGAGGATGTGAAGTACTTTCATCAGTAACATCTCCAAGTTCTCATGAATTATTAAGACTTTAACAATACCAGATAATTAAATCTCTTCTATATGGCTAGGTTTGCGAGTGTTAAGGAAGAAACTGAAGCAACCCAGGAAGTCCTTACTGTTCAGTGTTTTCTAGCAAAAGAAATTGATTTTACTTATTTACATTGTCAAATTTAAACATATTTACCGAAATGTTATGTAATAAATCAACACAAAGCAGTGCATAATTGGGACATGGAAGAAAAATGATTAATTATTTAAAAATTTTCACACAAAAAGCTAAGGTAAAGCTAGCAAAGGAACAGTCCAGAGAAGAGAGACTGGTCAGTTTGAAGCAGGATTAGGCTAGAAAACATTCCATTGTACAACTGCATACCTAAAAAAATGTCCGTCCATTAAACTGGCAGATTAGGAAAGGTGAGTTTCTTTATAGGGTACATACATACATAGAGTATTTCAAATTACTTTACAAGAAAATAACCGCACTGGTGTAAAGAAAATTACAAGGACTTAGCTGTATGTAAGCGGCAATACACTGCAAGTGCTTGTTTAGTACAAATATATCAATATATACTTTATGGCACCAACTAATAATAATAAAAAAGCATTCAATCTGAAAAGTAGTTTTGCACACCTTATTCAGTTTCAAATCTTTATTGTTAGTTTAAATTTTTTTCTTTTGAACAAATTTTACAACTCTAATTTAGCTCCATAGTTTCCATTCAGTCATCTAAATGGACAAAACTGGCAGAGACACACAGCAAATTATTTTTATTTATAGTGATGAATGCACTTTCACAATTAAGAACATTCTATCCAACGGAATCCAAAACAATGTTGTGACTTAGACTTTGCAAACTGAAGAATATAAAATGGTTCCTGGTGGTATGATTACATTTGGGAGTCCTGTACAAGCTTGACATGCCAGACATGTAGACTGTGTTAAACAGAAGAAACACACACGTGTATGTTCTCATACATACACTCATCAAAGACCACTTTGGACCCATTTCCCTCCCTCCAAGCAGCTCATCTCCTCCCTAGTCAATTTGACAAATCCATTAGGGACCCATTATAGACTTTATGAAAGCAGCTTCACTATCTTTCTCCCAGTGCTGAGAAGGAGCACCATAAATAAGATTATTGATGATAATGGAGGTCCTCATAGGGGTTTAAATGGTACGTCTATATATATGTGTGTGTGTGTGTGTGTGTGTGTGTGTGTGTGTGTGTGTGTGTGTGTGTGTGTGTGTGTGTGTGTGTGTGTGTGGTGTGTGTGTGTGTGTGTGTAAACACATGTAAACACTTCAGCCTGGCTGTCATATTTATTGTTGCGGTTGTGATTGCTCTATTTATGTTAGTAAGGCTTTATGTTTGATTTGTTTCAGCCACTATTTAATGTTGTTTGCTTGAAAACAGTCGGACATGTTTTCACATGACTCCGAAGAACCAAACTGTTATTGGTGGTATGGTTAGCTAATTCATGCCTGGCGCTGTAGCAGCCATGTTAATGAGCCACTATTCATATCACTTCTCAGGTTTTATGGCACATAGAAGACATTTCTGTGGAAGTCAAACACTTAACCTGCAACACATTACAGCACAAACACAGCAAAAAGAGCCTCCTTCACTTGTTGTGCAAAACTGGAAAACTCATATCTTTTCAAAGAATACCAAATACAATCAAAAAATTTAATTTACAATACCATAATTTTGTGGAAAACGTACCCATACAATAAATTACTGGTCAGGAAGTTGCAACTGGGAAATTAAACCAGTGTTCCTCAACAAGGACAATAATTCACCCATATGCACAGACAAACAGGTTGTGAGCTTATTCATTCATCCGTAGCCTGAAAACCAGCTCTCACTGACGCATAAAGAAAATTACATCCTCTAGTTTGTACGGAGGTGTCCTCCTCCCCTTTTCAACACCAGACCCAGGTTGAACTATTTCTCACACAGCTCTGTGTGACATGTTGTGTGATTTGTCTGAAGTTAGTAGCTGAATTTAGTGTGCTCAGTCTGCAATGTTGATATTTCGCTTCAACTACCGTATTTTCCGCACTATAAGGCGATGCGCCTTATAGTGAAACCTTAAATTTCCTCAAAAGCGACAGTGCGCCTTATATAACCCAGTGCGCCTAATATATAGACCAATATTGAGCCACAACAGGTCTAGCATCTACGATAAGCAGCTGCCGACTTCATTTTCCCCGTAGAAGAAGCCTGCAGTGCATGCTGGGATGTCAAAAAAGTTGTCAAAAAACTGGTTTGTTAATAAAGTTTGACTGACCTATCTACCCATAGACGATGTCTACGTATCTACCTACCCACCTAATAATCAGGTCGTCTGCAGGTCATCTAGCATCACGTTCTCCACCAACATGCTGTGCGCGAACGGAGAAGGGTGACCATCGTCCGGCCCAGACGCCCCATTCCAGTCGGAAGCCTCTCCTCTCCTCGCCGACCGGAATGGACTGTTTTGTTGACATTCTTTATGTCAACAAAGTAGCTTTAGACATTTATGCGGGAGCTTCGGCTAGAGTTACCAAGGGACCAGCACCTATACATTTAAAGCCATGGGGGTCGGTGGAAGAGAGACAGAGGCTGCGGCGGCAGCGTGTCGGTTGGTCTGTGCTAACCAGAAAGCAGTTGGGCACAATATCGAAACACCAAAACCGTGAGTGAAACAATGACTAGTGCAGACTGCTATGTATAGAACTTGGGGACCAATTTTTTATTATTAGACATCCATATTTGTAGTGAACGGAACAAATCATGTCCCGTTCAAAACCGGATGGGTGGCAACATAACGGTGGCGTCTATTCTATGCGCCTTATAATGCGGTGCGCCTTATATATATGAAAACAGTTTTAAAATAGGCCATTCATTGAAGATGCACCTTATAATCCAGTGCGCCTTATAGTGCGGAAAATACAGTACTCTGCTTCCACCATCCAGCTTTTGCACCCGTAGGTGACGTGAAAACCTTTAAGGAGCGTTGAGGAATTGCCTACATTTGTATGAATCTTCACTGCATACCTACAAAGGAAGCCAAATGACTAAAAACCTCTGGATGCAAATTGCATCAATGTTGTTCACGGAGGAAATTTTCTGCAGAAAGGTGTGGGCTTACCTGTAGACACATTGCATTTTATTGTTTACATCCAGAAATTGTGTGCATGTGCAGGTAAGGATTATTCTGCTGCTGTGGTAGAACAATTCTGTTAGCTGAATGAAACCTGGAAATGTAGCTTTATACATGTAGTGCAGCAAAGGGAACAATAATGCAGAAAACCATAAAAGACACCTACAAACCATTCATATTATTTTTTTTCCTTGCCATTTATCTTCTATGCAACACACAGACTTATTGTCATAGCAACTGATTGACAACAATGTCACTAATGCATCAGGATTCAACACCAAAAAACACACAAACATTTCCTTCACAAAGATCAGAACGTTCAGTCTATTACAGTTTAATGTTTTCAGGCTTATTGTTTATTTTGCAATTATTACTAAGTGATTGCTGTGGTAGACACAGTGGTGGTTGATTAGCTAATTTAAACTCCTGATCTGTGAATTGCTTCTTTTTTTGTTGTTTACTGAACCACAACACACAGCAATCCATACACATCTACATTTTAGGGTTGTCAATTTCAATCTAGCAAGACATATATGTATGTATCTAAAACCATGGAGCACACCTTCCTAAAATGACCTCTTGCAATGTTTTTAATAAGTGTTGTTGAATTAGTTAAATAGTAGACAGGTACAGATTAGTTTGTTTCTATAGAAACAAGCCTTATGTAGTTAAATCCAAGTAATCTCATTATTCTGGAGACAAGAACCACCTGCCGCTGCAGGAAGTGGATGGCAGAAAGCTGTCACCAAACTCAGCTGAGCTGCTGCTTATTTACAGCGATTAATAGCCTGAAGGTGCTTCTTTCACTTAAAGAGGGGTTCTCATCTCGTTAAGGATGAATCCCTCAACAATCTGCCTGGCGGGAAACCCAGATTCTTGTTTTTTATTTTAGTATTTTCTTTCGGTCTTCACCCTGTCTTGCCCTTCAGCTCTATCAAAGTTCCTGCCTTCCACTGAAATGCCACATACAATTTCAGTTTCTCCAAAATAATGTCAAATGCACAACTCCCCAGGGACTTCCTTACTGCCTTTACTTAGCTTGACAAATAGCTTGAGTCAGATGTTTTGTAACAGTGAGTTAGCAGTGATGGAGCACCGATAAAATGCTTTTTATTTTTTTTCAGACCTTTCTAATAAGAACCACGTGAAACACCTTTTTGCCATTGAGAGGTGAATTTTTTTTTTCATCAAATAAGTCATTTTGTATATACCTAAGTTTTCTTCATCTAATACTGGGTTATATTAAAATGTCTCAAACCAATATGTCGGTAGTCTTGACAGTGATTTTGAAACACAGTCTGTAGTTATTTTTGACAAAGCACATTGTGGTTTTACCTTTTAGTTCTATTTCATTCCCTTTGCTCATTCTTGGTATTCTTTCATCTTCTCTTTGCCCCGCTGTTGAGTTCAGGACCTCTGACATATAATGTATTATCCTGTCGATGGACTCAGCAGTAAATGTTTTGATGCCCTGGCTCCTATTGTGTGTCAGTGCATGAGCTTTATTTTACCCTGAGCAGGTTCAATTGTGTGCATGCGTGTGTGTGTGTGTGTGTGTGTGTGCGAGCCGGTGCAAATGGCTGGCCGCGAGCCTGAGACGAGTGCAGTGTAAACTCATTTGTGTTGCCCACAGCTGGCCACATGGTGTGTAATCGGCACCTGGACCTCTATGTGGGAGTCATAGATCAGGAAGTCTCACTGCAGCAGCTCTCTTCTTCTGCAGGATGATGCAAGAAGTGCTTTAAACTGATGTGTTTCTAAGAAGACGAATGCTGGACACAGGCAGTGCTGTGGACCTGTTGGGTTCATGATTCGTGTTCATTTTTAAGTTTAAACCTAAACATGCCATTTTACCGCCTACTAAAAGTCAATTGAAAACAACTCTTATATGTAATGGTTGCTGCTCCTTCTATTTTTTTTAATTACAGAACATTATTAGTCCCTATAAAACTAAAATTCTCAGTGTTGTTGTCATTATGAATAACCACATTTTGTAACACTAGGCCGAGTTGATAATATACAGTAACTATAAAAACTGAAGGATTGTGTGAAAAGAGTAAAAACCCATGCTGAGTGCCAAGCTGCTCCTTGACTTTCCCCCAAAAGTGTTTGGGTACAAAATGATCAAAACTGAAATGGTAGAAAAAGGGTAGGGTGAGGTCAGCAGGACTTGTGTGTTATTCAAAGTGATGGGCACACTTCTGTTAATGTGCTGAAGTACAAAGAGTGAAGTTAATTTTTCATTTAGCAAGATAGCATATTTGCCAACTTAGCTTTCCCTAAATTAACTTTTTCAAATTAATTATAAATCACCAATTTACTTGGATGTTTTATAATCTTTCAATTGAATAAAGGTCCACATCTGGGCTCAAGTTTTGGTTTTTGACTGGTAAGAATTATTCAAACAGTCAGTTGATTATATTCATACTCTTATTTATTTAGAAGAGTGTGAAGACTGTACCTTTTCTTTTCCTTACATTCTCCATCTGTGATGCTGAATCGTGAGTTATTGTCTTCCTTGAATATTGATCCATTACCTATCAACAACGAGACAGGTTCTCGTCCAGGACTTTCAGGCCCTCTCCTTTAACCCTCGTGTTGTCTTAACATTCTGTTTACTCCCCTTATCCTACGGGTCAAAAATGACCCGCCCTAACAAAAGCCCCAAAATGAAGCAAATGAAATGAATTTTGAATCCAAAATCTGTTTGTCATGATGAAACAATCTGTTATTTATCAATTCAACTCAATTCAATATTTTTTTATCATGTATTTTTGTTATACAATACAAAAAATTATCAACAGAATTTATTTTTTTTTACCACAAAACAATTGTTGTAGCAGTTTTCCTTTACAAAGTAAAGGTTTATTATTGTAATTATATAGATGTGAAGTTATTACTTCTGAGTTAATTATACTGAAAGGGAAAAAAAAGTCAACAATTTGGAACAGCTCATGTCAACAGCTCATTCCTTTATATTTTTTTAGGAAGTGAATTATAAAAATACCTCTCATAACACAACAAAAACAATGTACCTTGATTTTGTGAACAATTTAACATCAGCTCTTGTGTTGTCTCATATTTATATAAAAATGTTCAACACAAGGTGAAGAACATCTTCTGTCCAGCATAAGGTATCCTCAACACAAAACAAAGAACGTCTTCTGTTCAACATAAGGTGTTGAATTTATAAGATATTTTTATGTTGAACATCTTCAACATACACCAAAGATCATCCTATCATTACCACCCCACGTTGAACTTAAGATGAAGAACATCCCCATGAGATGGAGATATTCTTCATCTTATAAAGATGCTTTCATGATAAACTTCTTCAACATAAGACGAAGATCATCCTATCCTTCCTAACCTACGTTGAATATAAGATAAAAAACATCCCTCAATGAACACAAAATATTCAACACAAGATGTTCAAAAAAATACTTATAACTTGAAGATGTTCTTCACGAAGATGTTCAGCCCAAGAATTTGTTCAACATAAGATGTTAAAATTCTTATGCTGAAGATCCCATGTAGGTCAGTATGTGTAAACATACAACATAGCAGCTGTTAGTGAAACCATCTACTCATAGCTTCAGCAAGGAACCAACTAGTGGTACTCAGATTCAGCATACCTTCATGCCCTCTATACCTAATTTGATTTTATTATCTCTGAGATTATTTTTTGTTGTGTTAGGGAACTTGTGTGATGTGAGGAGTTAGAGGCAGATTGAGAGTGCAGGTCAAATGCAAGTTCAATTTGTACATAAATCCAGTTTCTTTGGTGTGTGTGTGTGGGGGGGGGAGGAAGGGGGGGGTGTACGTGGGTGCTTGCATGTGTGTGTGTATGTATTAGAGAGTTTTTGTGTGTTGAGCTCTTTTTCTAAATGGTCTAAATATTTTTTAAATGGTTTTATAATTCACAGGTCCAAAGTGAGTCATAAGACAATACTTGGACCCTAGTGGTGACCAACCCACATGGAAATATAAACAAAAACAAAGTGTCCCTCTTTTTAATGACGAGGTCAATTTAGGAAAAGTCATAAAATTTCTGTATTGTTGAAACTGATATTAAATCTCAATTCCATCCATCCATCCATCCATCCATCCATCCACCTAGGAGGATTTAGAAAGATCAATTAACCCGACAGTCAAGTTTTGGACTGTGGGAGGAATGTACAGTAATTTAAGGTGCAGGAATCGGAATAGGACAGGGGAACAAAATGGTCTGATGAGCCATGACTTAGTGAAGCAAGTACAAAAACACTTAGAACATTTTTAAACAAAACATGAGACAGGGAGCAAATGGAAAAAAACCAGTGGCACGTAGTGAGACCAGGAAGTACAATACAGAAGAGCGAGTGGAGATGATGAAGGAACTACAAATGGATGCAGCTGTGAAGGGAGCGAGTGAGGCTTGGTGAGGTAAAAGTCTAGCAGCTGGGGAAAGGCAGTGAATGACAGACTGACTGAAACAAGAATGTAACTAGAGGGAAACCTAAACAGAAATGATGACAAAATAAATCCAACTCCTAAAATAAGAATCTAGACTAGCGAAAGGAATTAACTAGATCATACAAAAGCAAACAAATCCAAAACGCAAATACTTAAACTAACTGTGGGAATAGACTGGAATAATGAGAAATAAATGACAGGAAATCAACACAAGAAATCCAACAAAAACAAAGAGGCCAAACAACCAGGGTTGTGACAAGTTGTACTTCACCTTTTAGTTTCCATCAAAGTATTTTAGAGCCAGTAAATGTTCATTATTGATAACCTAGGCATATCTACTAATGTTATGATTATACCATTATAAACATGAAGATTCTAAGGAAGTTTTCTTACTTTGTGCTCTTCCTGCCTTGCATCTTCGTTCTATTTGATGAATTCACAAACAGTTCCAGTACTCAGTCTCTACTTGTCTGCTTTAAGCAGTAGAGAACAGCTGTTCCTTCAGCACACAAACACAGAGTGCACACGCACACAGAGCGACTCAAACACACGCATGTAAACCAAATCCGTCACACAGACACACACAGATCCTCCGTTATGGGCGAAGACATCTGCTGTTTGGTGTTCACAAATTATTGATGGCAGTAAACAGAAAGTTGAGGGGAAAACAGGCATTTCTCATGCTGATGAAATTTTCACGAGCTGTCAGCCCATTCAAACCAGCGCTTTGTTACCAAGTGGGACGGCACAGCAACAAAGAGAGCTTTTTCACCACGATTTTCCCATATCGAGGAGAATGGTGCAGCGGTGGCGAGAGGCAGGTTGGGTACGAGAACAATTTCAAGTCAAAGGGGAAAGGATAAACAGGGTAGAGCTAATGTTCTCTTTTCTAATACTCTTTTTAGTAGAAAAAAGAGTGGCGTTTTCTGGTAGTGTGCAAAAGGAATTACCCGGTTTCTCAACAGACCAGAATTAAATATTTTTCAGGTTTAGATGCTTTTAAAAACATAATAACACCAAACTTTTTAAGAGAGTAACCAGGTTTCCAAAGTCTTTATGCATATTTCAAAGTGCAACATTAGAATATGCAATACTTATATGATTTAGATGGCAGATTTCAGAACTGCCTCAATTTCGTAATTTTTTTTTTTTTCACCTTAGGTGCTTTTTGATTTTTCTAGAAAAGTTAATGTGTCAAAGGAGAGATGGAAACATATTTGCCGAATAAGTTTCTCTGAAGTAGCAAACATTTATATCACGAGTGATCATCTGTTTCCACTGTCGGCATTTGCATTTCTTTCTTGCAACCTGTCCAATGTCAACACATTCTTAACCACCTCTCTTTCTGATATGCTAGTCAGTAACTTCTACTTCCTGTTTACAACAGCCATCAACATCTAACCAAATCATGCTTTGCTGGTTGGTTCACTCCAAACCAGTTGATGGGAACACACCAAATTTGCACTTTCCATTTTTCTTTAATTTGACATTTTAACTCATAATTCACGTGACAATTGGAGGGAAAAGATAGTTTGTGAGAAATGAGTATGCATGCCTGCCGACTTTGAGAAACACGGTGAGTTGGCTTCCTGAAGGTCTGCTTCTGCTCCTGACCAGCCAATCATTATTTATTTTCCTTGAAGGTGATTGGTTGACCCAAGATTGGAGATAAGGAAGACTGTAGATATTAGCTAATGCAGTAGTGCTTAGACCAGTGGTTCTTAACCTTTTTTGAGGTACCGAACCCCTGAGTTTCATATGCGCATTCACCGAACCCTTCTTATTCCTCGCCGCCCCCGCCGACACACGAAATACTTCGCGGTATTCTGATTTAGTAATGTAGTAATTAGCTGTGTTACCACCCCACGCCACCAGAGGCAGTAGCAACACCGAAAAGATGCGAATAAGGAGCAGATTTAGACTATAGAATTTGGTAAAAACGGTGAGTTTTGCGGAAGTAATTAAAAATGAGTTCAAATTCATGCTGAGAGTGGAGCTCCTTCAATCAGTGCTCCAGCTCTGATTGGCTAAGCAATGTAACGTGATCCTCTGCAGTAAGTGATGGCAAAGCGGGCGTCATCACGACTTTACACAAGTGTGTCTTTACCTCCGCGGCAGAGGCTCCGCCGAACCCCTGAGACTGACTCACCAAACCCCTGGGGTTCGACTGAACCCAGGTTAAGAACCACTGGCTTAGACAGTTCCCACCCTGCGAATATGAATGGATATTGAGGAGCACAGGAGTTGTGTTTCTACTATTTAAATGGGCAGTTAGAAGCGTTTTGAGGGGGGGGGGGGGGGGGATGGGAAATCATTTTCTCCTATAAATATCTCAATTTCAAGACACTCCTAAAGGAGTAACATTGGAAGCTCAACTCAGATTTCCACATGAGGCTTATTGCCCTTTGTATTTTATGAACTGAAGCAGTTCATATTTCAATCTGACTTGAAGTTAGTTTTTCACTCAACTCCCTCATCTACAGTATTTGTCTCACTTCTTGTGCTCATTATTCTTCCTCGACAGCTGACCCCTCACCAATAATCATTTCACTCTTTATGATTACGCGCAAATCCGACGTGTGTAAATAAAATTGTTATTCACACTTCTTTGTTTAATGATCTTCAGACTAACATATTTGTTCATGGGTGGTGGGAATAATTGCACATCCTTTTTACTGTAAGCTCTTAAAAACTAATAAACTCATGAAGAAAATACCATAACACAAAGATGTAAGTGTTATGTTTCTAAATATATCTAAAAATCAACCAACAATGAATAAAAAAAAAATATCTATTAAGGGACTGTTTACCTCTCTGAGAATTTACTCATGCTATTCTTGGGCTTTTTATTGACTTGTACAGCTTTGTTATATCCCTACTGTGCTGTGGAGAAAAGCAGCAACCTTAAGTGTTCTTTAGTGCTGTCCCTGTTGTGGTTGGACTATTTCTGAAGCAACACAACGTTTATAGTGTGATATGGCAGGAACACATCCTCTTTTCTGTAGGAGCAATCACTTTTGTGATTTCAGTGAGTACTGTTGTTTATAGACTGGTAACTGATTGAAAATAATTTAGGTTTTAGTACTTTTTTGATGAAATGTCAGAAATGTAGTAAAGTAAGAAATTAATGTACCACCTATATTGTTATACTTTAGTGCATTTTACTGTTTTCATATGCTCAATAGATCTCCCTGTTTCACTATTTTCTGGGTATTCAACTCACTCTTTTTCATAACAATGAAAAGAGGAAGTGTTGCAGAACATTACTTGTGGTGGTTGTTGGGAAGAAATTTAACTTAATAAGTAGAGTTTTTATAAAATCTTCCTCATGTGGTGATATGGATACAATGTCTAGATTTCCTGCTGCAGAAGGTTGAAAAAATGAAATAAATAAACAAGCATTTAATGGGTCATGAGTTACCTATGGTGGACACAGATTGAGGTCAGAGTAGTCTTTGGTGAGAAGAATCAAATAATCATAATTGGAACACATGTAACATATGCAAATCTGACTAAAGGCTCAGTTGGGATGCGAGGGAAACTCTGCAGTGCTCGCATGAAAGCTTTTAACACAAATGAGGTGACGACCACAGTGGTGCCTGTGGTCATCGGGGCCCTCGGGGCAGTCACCCCCAAACTGGAGCAGTGACTAAAACAGATCCCAGGAACAACATCAGACATCTCAGTCCAGAAATGCGCAGTACTAGGCACAGCCAAGATACTGCGCAGAACCCTCAAGCTCCCAGGCCTCTGGTAGAGGACCCGAGCTCAGAGGATGAAAGAGACCAACCGTGGAGGGTGAGAAAGGAATTTATTTATATAAACATTTTATAGACTTTTTTTACCTTACACAATAAGCTATTCACACTGTTGCTCATTAAATAATTATCTGTCCCTTTAAAGAAGTTAATGCATCTGTAAGTATCCTGAAATCAGTAGAAGTGGATGGGTGGTGGGAGGCTAAATATGATCTTGTGAGGATCATCTGAAAATATCTTGATCCCTACTGTGGTGAACAATGTGTACCCTACTGTGGTAAACATTGCATATTGATCTGTTCAGCTAATGTAAGACTGTAACAGAGGCTTCAAGGTGTAGAAGTTGTATCGGTGCTGCCATTATGCTGTACTTGGCTAAAAGGTTTTCATAATGGATATGTTTATTATTGACTATTGTTTTCATTCACTAAACACAAAGAAAGCAAAGCAATAATACTTACACCAGCAGACACTCCTTTGTTCTTATTGATCCTATGACAGTTGAGCTGCAAATGGGATCTGAAAAAGTTTGATCCAATCAAGGCATTCCGTTTCAGGTTTTGGAAATCTGTGAATTTTAGTTCCACAAACACAATCAGGATACCTGACATCGCCTGTACAGATTCCCCACTGACGGAGAACCATTGTTTTTCGAGTCTTGAAGCAAAACCTTTCTGTTGTCTGGTACTCCACAATGTACATTAGCATGAGTTTGTGAGACGGTAAGGCTCTGATAGCTGCGCTGTGACGTAAAATGGGCATTAGCCAATGAAATGGCCAGGCTGTGGTAAGGTCCATTAATGCCAGAACCTCCTCAACTTCAGTCTGGCACAGGGTGTTTCTTGTTCTCTCGTGAAGGTAATGCCTCATTTTCTGACATCTGTTTAACTGAAACTTGATTGATTTCATGCATTGTCATGAAAATCCTGATACATATTTATTACACCTTTGCAAAGATTTTGACCTTCATTTCCCTGCTTCCAGACCCTTCTTCCCTCCACACTGTTCCATTACACGCTGTCTCTTATTGACACTGGGATTCCATTGGTTTGTGGCTTTTTAATAATTCAGCCTGCAGAATGGATTTTGGTTTTCATTTGCAGCACGAAAAGCCTTGCTCCACTGAACAATGTTCTAGCGCCTAGGCCCCTGAAGTGTCTTCAGAAGCAGAAATAAGAGGAAAAAAAAAAATTTTCCCCTTAAATGGAAGCTGGGAGTCTAAAAAATTGAGAAGAAAAATGATAGGAGAGAAAGGAGCAGTGATTTTGTTTCTGCTTGCATGTCCAGGACAAACACCTGATATTCACTCTAGAGGAGGTTATCACTGCATATCCGAAGCAGTGAAGGAACACAGGCTTTTTTAGCACCTTGATAGATCTGCAAGTCATTTTTGCTCCATTTCCTCTCCGTCTTTCTGTGTTTTGCTGTTTCTTTTTTTTTTTCAGTTTTCATGACACATTTTCATGCAGTGACATATTAGTATCCATCAGTTTTGAAGGGCAGGGCGATCACAGAGGCCTGTGTGTCATACATTATGGCACAGAACTCATTTCCTGCCCGAGTTTAACAATGTCTGTGTCCTCTGAGAGGTGAGACTATATGAGGGACACATCATGAGGCCCTGCATCTTCGGATATTGTGATTGTGTGTGCGTGGAGGCTGGAAAGAGAGACGACAAAATAAGGCCAAAGGATTCTGATGTCCTCTAAAATGACATCCAAAGTCACTCTAGCATCAGAAGGTTCACTGAAAAACAAACTGGGCTGCTTTCAGCATGAACAGCTGACACACATCAAGCTCAGGAACCTAATTATACATAATGTCTGTGAATATTAGCTACTGATTAAAAATGTGCTTCAGAAGATCAGCTCCACATAGTGATCGATCAGAAGACACATCCATTCAAGTAACATCTTTACTTTATTGCTTTCATGAAGTTGGATTGATGTTTACATGTTTTATATGATCTTTCTTACACAAAACGACATTTAAACAGCAATGACTGGTCCAGTAAAACAAGCTGTGTCATTGTTAAAGGAAAGGGCTGATCTACAAACAGACCTCAGGACGCAGTTCTCTCAGTCTACGGTCTTTCGGACCATGTAGACGGGTGATCCTGGTGGTCCCAGGGGGGTGGAGGAGGTTCAGCTGGGGTGCAAAATGTGCTGGTAAGGACTGGTTTTACTTTGGAGACATGGTTAAGTAAATATTTTGTCAACTTTATATGAGATGCTCAGAAATTTTATATCTTCTGATTTTATTTCAATTAGCTAAACTGGTAACAGTTTTATGTGCTTTTTGCTATACTGCTAATTTGAAAGTCAAAGTTCCTGGTATGTTTATGCCAGTGCTAAAGTTTACTGTCATGTTGGATTCTAGTTCTTTTTTCTTTGCCCACATGCAGAACACAACTGAGAACACCGGGATAAATTGAGGTGGTTTTATTGTAGGGAAGACGACACAGGGAGACGACGGGAATGATTAGGTCCAGGATCTCGTCACTCGGCTCACGTCAGGTGATCTTGAGCGGGTCAGAGCCAGGAGGGGGGAAAGGGGCATCTGGGGAGTCCGGGGTAGATGGAAGGGAGTGGGAGGCTGGAGAGGCAGCGTCGGAGGGCGGATGGTAAGTTGGCGTTTCCACTGCTGGGCGCACCGGCAAAATCGGATCTCTGAGGAAGAAAACAGACAAAGGGTCACAGGGAGAATCCTTCTAAAATGCGGACAAAACAGAGATGAGAACTCTGGGGCCTGAAGTACCAAACATAGGCGACACTCTGGCAGTGAAGTGACGGCGACTCCCTCCTAATATAGGGGCTGAGGAGATTGGCATCAGGTGCGTTGGAACCGGAGCTGTAGGCCAACCCTCCAGACAAAACCCTCAGGACGCTCTCTGCTGGACAAAAGGTGAGACTGCAGCCCCTCCATCCCACAACCGTGAATCCCAACAGTACCCCCCCCTCAACGACCGCCACCTGGCGGTCCAACAGAACCCGAGGGAAGGGAAGCATGATAATCAGCGATGAGGGAAGGGTCCACAATAAAAGAACCTGGGACCCACTGACGATCTTCTGGGCCGTAACACTCCCAATCCACCAGATATTGCCAACCTCTACCCCGTTTACGGGAGTAAATGATCCGGCGGACAGAATAAACAGGACCCCCATCAAATTCACGGGCGGGAGGAGGGGGTTCAGGTGGCGGGCACAAGGGACTAGTGAACACGGGCTTAATCTGAGACACATGAAAGGTAGGGTGGACTCTGAGGGAAGGGGGCAGACAAAGACGGACAGCAGAGGGACTGATGACCGACTCGATCTTGTAGGGACCAATGAAACGGGGGGACAACTTCTTAGACATCGATTTCAGTGGAACGTCCCTCGTTGACAACCATACCTGTTGTCCAGGTGTGTAACGGGGAGCTGGCCGTCTCTTACGGTCAGCAAACCTGCGGTTTTGTTCTGCAGTCCGATTCAGGGCGGCAACCGTGTTCCTCCAAATGGTTCTACAGCGGCGGATGTGATGCTGCACAGAGGTAACTGATATCTCCTTCTCATCCAACGGGAAGAGTGGGGGTTGATAACCTAGGGAGATTTCGAAAGGAGACAAACCAGTAGCAGATGAAGTGTGCGAGTTGTGAGCGTACTCAACCCAGGGGAGAAAGTGGCTCCAGTCGGACGGGTTGGTTGAGGTGAGACATCTGAGGGTTGACTCCAGCTCCTGGTTCATGCGCTCCGTCTGTCCATTTGACTGAGGATGATAGCCTGAAGTTAAACAAACCTTGGCCTCAATGGCCGCACAAAAGTGTTTCCACACCAGGGCTGTAAACTGAGGTCCACGATCAGACAATATTTCCTGAGGAATCCCATGTAACCTGAAGACATGTTTAACCAGGAGCTGGGCCGTTTGAAAAGCTGACGGAAGTTTACGTAGTGGAACCAAATGACAGGCTTTGGAGAATCGGTCGATGATTGTAAGAATTGTGGTCATGCCCTTAGACACTGGGAGCCCGGTAACAAAGTCTATCGCAATGTGTGACCATGGGCGTTTAGGTATGGGAAGCGGTTGTAGCAGACCAGAGGGCCTTTGGTGAGATGGTTTGTTACGGGCGCAAACCGGGCAGGCCAAGACAAAATTCTTAATATCCTTGTAACTGGAAGGCCACCAGAACCGGCGTGAAATGAGAGCAGTGGTTCTACTAACACCAGGATGGGCCGAGAATTTAGTGGCGTGCATCCAATTTAGCAGCCGAGGTCGGATGGATGTGGGAACGTACATCTTATTAGGGGGACCAGTGCCTGGATCAGGTTCGGATGACTGGGCCTGCTTAATGAGATCCTCCATCTCCCAAGTAACCGTGGCAACAGAGCAACTAGGGGGCAAGATTGTGGCTGGAACCTTTTCTGAATCATCAGCTGAATATAGTCGGGACAGAGCATCAGGTTTAATGTTTCTTGAACCTGGTTGGTATGAGATGAACAAGTTAAACCTGGAGAAAAACAATGACCAACGAGACTGGCGTGGATTGAGTCTCTTAGCCGTTCTCAGGTATGAGAGGTTTTTATGATCCGACCAGACTAGTACCGGATGTAGGGCGCCCTCCAGCCAGTGCCGCCATTCTTCCAGGGCCAATTTTATCGCGAGGAGTTCGCGATCTCCAACATCATAGTTTCTCTCAGCCGGGGACAACCTACGGGAGAAAAACGCACATGGGTGAGTCTTGTGGTCTGAATCTGAGAACTGTGAAAGGACTGCTCCAACCCCAGACTCTGATGCATCAACCTCCAAGATGAACTGTTTAGATGTGTCTGGTTGAATGAGGGCCGGAGCATTAGCGAAGAGCATCTTAAGCTGGGTGAACGCTGCGTCAGCCTCAGGTGTCCATGCAAAGATGGACTTGACAGAGGTTAGAGCTGTGAGAGGCTGGGCAGTCTGGCTATAGTTCTTAATGAAACGGCGGTAGAAGTTGGCAAACCCGAGAAATCTCTGGAGTTGCTTTCTGGTCTCGGGCACCGGCCACTCCAAGACTGCTTTGATCTTCTCGTCCGAGGGTCTGGTCTGTCCACCCTCCAAGATGAATCCTAGAAAGCTTACTGAGGTTTGGTGAAATTCACACTTTTCTGCCTTGACAAATAGTTTATTTTCTAGAAGGCGTTGCAAAACCAGGCGGACATGTTTCTGATGTTCAGGAAGGTTCTTAGAATAAATCAGAATGTCATCAAGATAAACGAAAACGAATATGTTCAAAAAATCCCTGAGGACATCATTTACCAGGGCTTGAAAACAAGCGGGTGCGTTAGACAGACCAAACGGCATCACAAGATATTCAAAATGGCCCAGGGGAGCCCTGAACGCCGTCTTCCACTCATCCCCTTCGCGAATTCGAAGGAGGTGATAAGCGTTTCTCAGATCTAGCTTAGTGAAAATGGTGGCTCCTGCACAGGTTCAAATGCGGAGGACAGAAGAGGTAATGGGTATTTGTTCTTGATTGTAATTTGGTTAAGACCCCGGTAATCAATACACGGCCTGAGGGATCCATCCTTCTTTCCCACAAAAAAGAATCCTGCCCCTAATGGAGAGGATGAGGACCGAATGATGCCAGCAGCTAGTGACTCGTTTATATATCTTTCCATTGTTTCTCTCTCTGGTTTGGAAATGTTATAAAGGCGACTGTTAGGGAGGGGCGCCCCAGGGAGAAGGTCGATCGCGCAATCATATGGTCGGTGAGGTGGGAGTGACAGCGCTTTAGACTTACTAAACACCGGGGCCAGATCGTGATACTCCGCTGGAATACGGGAGAGGTCTGACGGGTCTGCCTCTTGCTGCTTTGCCGGCGGGGAACCTGGTGGGAGAGCTGAGCGGAGACAGGATGAGTGACAGTTAACAGACCAGGATTCAATATGTCTTTTAGACCAGTTGATGTGAGGGTTATGTAGAAATAACCAGTCAAAGCCCAGGATTATTGAGGAGTTAGCTGAGGGAAACACGTAGAACGAAGTCTGTTCATGATGATTTCCGGAAATGAGCAGACTCAGAGGTTCGGTTTGATGAATTATCTGAGGTAAGGCCCTCCCGTCTAGCGCCGATACTCGAAGAGGCGTGGCTAACGGGACAGTTCTGATAGCCATCTGTTGCACAAAACCTGAGTCAATTAGGTTTCGTTCACAGCCGGAATCAACTAGGACCGACAGGGTAAAGGACTGATCTTTCTGAAACAATGTGGCCGGCAACAACAAACGAGGAGATTTATCAGAAATGAGGTGGTCCGCCAGACTCCCCGCACCTACTGGTGGACCCTGGATTTTACCCTCGCCGGGCATGCAGCAATGAAATGCCCAGGTGTTCCACAATACAGACAGAGGTTTGCGGAGATGCGTCTCTGTCTTTCCTCGGGTGAGAGGCGTGTGTTGCCTATCTGCATGGGCTCTGGTTCGGCAACGGATGAAGACGAACAGGTAAGGGAGTTAGTAACTCCGCCCCCAAAAGATGTTCTGACTAAAGGATTTCCCCTTCTTCTTTCTCTGGCTCGGACCCGGATTCTGTTATCCAGTCGAATGGCTAGGCTTATCAGGTCATCAAGAGATTCGGGTTCATCCAATGTGGCTAACTCGTCTTTAATGTTTTCGTGTAAAGCGTTGAAAAAGGCACTTTTCAAAGCTGGAGGATTCCAGCCTGACGCAGCTGCTCTGATACGGAAGTCAATGGCAAAGTCGGCTACGGAGCGCTGCCCCTGCCTGATGTTTAGCAGGTCTCTAGCGTCTGACGCTTTATCGGAGTCTTGATTAAAAGTCTGTTTAAACGCTTTCAGAAACTCCTCGAATGTGCAGCCATAATCTGTGGGCGTGGGAAATTTAGCCTCAGCCCAGCTCAGAGCCTTGCCTGACAACTGTGAGATGATAAATGAAATCTTTGCCCCATCATGTGAAAAACAGTGTGGGGAGTGATTGAAAATGATCGAGCACTGGAGGAGGAATCCTCCACATTTACTCACATCTCCCGTGAATCTCTCAGGGTTAGGCGGGCGGAACTCGCATGAAGTGAAATGGGCTGGGCCGGCCGAGCTGGGAGCAGGTGATGGAGCCAGTGCTGGTGCTGGTGCGGGAGCCGAAGCCTGCCGACCAGTGTCTCGCAAGTAGCTTGCTATTTCCTCCAAGCGGCGATTTGTCTCTGCCTGGCGGTCACTTAACTCCCGCAGAGCTAAATCGTGATTCTGAAGGAGATCATGCTGCTCCCGTAGTGTTCTTTTAAGTGCGTCTGCTGGGTTTGACTGTTGGCCAGAGTGTTCTGTCATGTTGGATTCTAGTTCTTTTTTCTTTGCCCACATGCAGAACACAACTGAGAACACCGGGATAAATTGAGGTGGTTTTATTGTAGGGAAGACGACACAGGGAGACGACGGGAATGATTAGGTCCAGGATCTCGTCACTCGGCTCACGTCAGGTGATCTTGAGCGGGTCAGAGCCAGGAGGGGGGAAAGGGGCATCTGGGGAGTCCGGGGTAGATGGAAGGGAGTGGGAGGCTGGAGAGGCAGCGTCGGAGGGCGGATGGTAAGTTGGCGTTTCCACTGCTGGGCGACCGGCAAAATCGGATCTCTGAGGAAGAAAACAGACAAAGGGTCACAGGGAGAATCCTTCTAAAATGCGGACAAAACAGAGATGAGAACTCTGGGGCCTGAAGTACCAAACATAGGCGACACTCTGGCAGTGAAGTGACGGCGACTCCCTCCTAATATAGGGGCTGAGGAGATTGGCATCAGGTGCGTTGGAACCGGAGCTGTAGGCCAACCCTCCAGACAAAACCCTCAGGACGCTCTCTGCTAGACAAAAGGTGAGACTGCAGCCCCTCCATCCCACAACCGTGAATCCCAACATTTACATTTATGATTACCAAATGATCTACAGCTGCATTGACTGCATTGAGCATTGAAAGAGCACCAGCACCAGCAGGAGTTTATATGGAAATCTTCAAGACCCAGCTTTTATTTTGATAGCCCAAAATGCTAACACATATTTGGTTATGTGTTAGCATAACTAACACATAACTTGCTAAATAGTTAGCTTACTATCTAAATATTTAGTCTTTTCTGCTTCTGATTATGGTTTAAACAGTGCTCACTGGAATATTTAGTGGCTTGGACATTCAGTAGTTTGGACATTGCCATGTGTATTTTATAACTCTACAACATTTATAAAGCGTTCTATAAAGCTCTCTCAGGCATACTCACAGCTTTCTAGTCTCTGCTGACGAAAGCATCTCCACAGCATGATGCCATCTGTGTGTTTTATTAAATTAAACTATTTAGTTTTGTAAATGGTTGAAACTTTGGTTTAAGATTTAGATGTAGACCATAGTTCTACAAAACATTGTATTCAATGTCAGGAGGCTGGTAGAGATGCAATTAATTTTGTACATAAGAGGATGAGAGGATTGTCAAAGCAATACCTTTCAGTTTTGCTGCATACAGTTGAGCACAGCAGCATGATTAGTTACTCCCGACAGTTTTCCAGATGGACTGCAGATACACAGTTTTAGCTTGATCTACTTTTTTGAATTAGAATTATGCTTGAATAACTGTGTGTGCGTGTGTGTGCTTGCGTGTGTGCGTGTTCTTTCCAAGCAAATGTAAACCTTAGTTTTGAAAGACCTAAATATTCAATAGAACTTAAGTTTTTTAGGAGGCTATAAATATTTTGGGATGAGGATAAAAGTCCTGATATTGTGCAGGATGCAATCGATGTAAAGCAAACCTGCGATTCCTCCTTTGACTCGTCTATCTAACAAAGCACTGCTTAGGTGACCCTCAGGCAGATTTTATCTACTTGCCAAAGTTTTTTATTAACCTTTATTAACCGTTCCTTCATCAATCATGCACTGATTTTAACAACATAATGTTTGATGTGAGGCAATGTGACGGGGAAAACATGAGCTACATGAGATTTATGATGCCAAAAGAATTTGAAGGTTTAAATCAGTGGTCCCCTAACTACGGCCCATGGCCGGATCCGGCCCGCCTCCACATTTGGTCTGGCCCCCTAAACAATACCAGAGAGCATTCAGATTTTTTTTCATTTACCGTATTTTCTGGACTATAAGCCGTTTATATGTGGATTTTTCTTCAACCACCAGGGGCTGGGGAAAGATTTAAGAATTGTCGCTGATTATCCAAACCTCTGTGACCACAGAGCTGATAAAAGTACAACAGCTTCGATCGGTTCGTGTGTCCAAGGTAGGAATAACACGAACCGATTCCAGTCATGAACATCCCTATTTCAGAGGATAACCCAGTAAAACCCCCCAACATAGCGGGAATTTAGAATAACCAAACACGGATGACGATGTAGAAGCAAAAGTGAAAGTTTGTGGAGTCATTTTAAGAGATAAAAGACGTAACAAAAAGAAAACGACGGGAGCAGCCACTCTGTTTGCTGCACTATGATTTGGAGGTGAATATGTTTTTTCATAGTTAACATTTTTAACTGAATAAATATAATAATGACCTTTAGATTTAATAATAAACATTTCCACATATCATCACAGATATCCACCAGACCTGTCACATTTGTCGTATTCTCGTAGCAAAGTCAGGGAAACCCCTCAGGCTGCGCTAAAAGGGCCAAGACAACCAAAATAGGGCATATTCAGTATTTAGTGGGAACACCAACATGCATAAGCCTTATCTGACTGTTCATCCCCCCCTTGTCCTCCGTCCCCCAGGCCGCAACAAAATGTCCAAGTCTTGACCGGTCCGCGGTAATAAAAAGGTTGCAGAACCACTGATTTAGCACATGCTAGTAGCAACACGAAGGATCAGCACTTTTATTGTTACAGTTACCATTCGGAAACTACCGTAATAAGTTCTGTTAAATCTAGACTTGGCAACTTTTTCTTTTTCAACCACAATAAATGTGATATTCAATTGACAAGGGGCACAACTACACATTATTCAGGTATATGCGAAAACAAATTTTTGTATATATTCCCCACCCCCACACGACGATACATGAAGGGTAAAATTTGCTACATTTACCTCATTATGTGCGTGAGGTGAAGGAGCATAAGGCGCACTGAAGTTTGTGAGAAAACATAACCTCCAGACGAAGTTTTGATGTCCCATCTGGTGCTGCACACCTATGTTGCATGCACTTTTTGCGTCACTGCAAAAAGTGCATGCAGTGGAAAAAGCAAAGGGGAGGGTTGTTCTGTGGGGCTCGGCTTGAGACTGAATCTCAAAGGTAGGCCTTGCGTGAATAGGCGGTGCTTTGTGAGAGCAAGCATTCAGAGGACGCTGGAGCGGACGCTGGTGCTGGATGTTCGCCGCTTCTCCTACCGATTATCCACGTAAATCAGGTCACATCGCGTGACTTAAGTCGCTCTGCTGTCATTTTCTTTGGCTTTGGATTCTTTCCTGCTCCGTCAAGTTATGCTGTGGATTTCATTACACTGCTTGAAGACTTGCTGTAGAACCGTGAGTCTGCTGTTAGCGGTTAGCTCGCTGCTGTTAGCGGTTAGCTCGCTGCTGTTAGCGGTTAGCTCGCTGCTGTTAGCGGTTAGCTCGCTGCTGTTAGCGGTTGCTCGCTGCTGTTAGCGGTTAGCTCGCTGCTGTTAGCGGTTAGCTCGCTGCTAGCCCCTTCCGGCCGGACTGGCTCGACGATGTTGTCCTACTCCGCCTCCCTGCTGCTCGAACTCAACCACCGGTCTGCCCCTCCTTGTGTTTCCATCCTGAAAGGACTCGGCCTCTTGGGAACACCTCGCTATGTTCACAGAGGCTCTCGGAGGAACTTTGTCTATTTTCGGCAGGCTGGTCCGGCTCCATGGCTTCCTTTTGGTCGGCCGACGTACTGCACATCCATTACGTCATCAGAGTGCCGCACCTGCAGTCCCTGATATGGCAGCAGTTGCACGTCGCCCGAAGAGGCAACAGAAACGTGGCGTGGATTCCAGTGTGTTGAGACCTTTGCAAAAGGCTTCTATCCCAGCCAGCGTTAAGATGGAACTTTTCAATGTTCAGTCCTTATCAAACAAATCTTGTCTGATCCATGATCACATCCTGGAGAAAAACCTGGACCTCATGTGCCTAACGGAGACCTGGCACAAACCGGACGTTTTTAGCTCCCTGAATGAAGCCTGTCCCTCAGGTTACAGCTACTTGCAGAGGCCCGTCGCTCAGGCCGGTGGTCTGGCTGTTATCTACCAGCAGTAACCTAAAACTGTCTCAGCTAGCTCTTCAGGACTTCTCCTCCTTTGAATGTTTGGCTTTTAATCTTAAAGCCCCGTTCCAGGCGAATATTACTTTGATTTACAGGCCTCCGAAACCACATGTTTTATTTCTTTCAGAGTTGCATGACCTTCTCACTTCTTTTGGTGCCTGCTCAGTGAAAAATGTTATTCTTGGAGATTTAAATATTCACATTGATGACTCATTTTCTCCTTTGGTGGCAGATTTTAAGTTTCTTCTGGACTCGCTCAATTTCATTCAACATGTTGATGCCCCCACTCACAACAGGGGACACATTCTGGACTTGGTAATCACGGACACAATAAGCATTAGCAACTTATCTGTTTATGATTTAGGTGTTCCCGACCATAGTGTCATCTCATTAGACATTCCCTCAAGTTTGTCTGTTCCGGATGCAAAACGTTTCATTCAGTTCCGTGATCTGAAAAACATCTCCTCTGAGGCTCTGTCCTCTGACCTTCACTCTCTGTCTGGTATTACTCACCTATCAGTCAGTGATTCTGTGGATCATTATAATCAATCTCTCCAGGAGCTTTTGGAGCTCCATGCTCCTCTTAAGTCGAGGTTGGTGTCTTTCTCCCGCTCAGCCCCTTGGTTTACTAATGAGTTGCGGAATATGAAAACAGCTGGTCGTGCCATCGAGAGACGTGTAAAAAAATCAGGTCTCTCTGTTCATAAACAGGCATACAGGGAACATCAGAAAGCGTATGCTTTTTCCCTCAGAAAAGCGCGATCTCAGTACTATTCCAGCATTATCAATAGTTGTCCGGGAAACTCTAAACAACTTTTTTCTACAATACATCACCTCCTTAATCCCCACAAACAAATCTACGCTGAAGATACGACTCAACAATGTAATCTGTTTCTATCATTCTTCAAAAACAAAGTAAACACGATCAGATCTCAGTTTCCTGGTATCTCTGATCCCCGACTGGCCTCAACTTCTGTGCCTTTTGGGCTGAACAGCTTTGATGATGTTGCTCAAAGCGAGGTAGAGACCTTCCTTAAGGGAATGAAACCCTCTTTTTGTGCACTTGATCCTTTTCCCTCCTCACTTATAAAATCAAATGGGACTGCGATAAGCCCATTAATTACGCAAATTATAAATAAATCACTGAAATCCGGTCATGTCCCTCTGTCTCTTAAAACTGCCATCATCAAACCCCTTCTAAAAAAACCCACTCTGGATCCTGAATCCTTTTCCAATTATCGTCCTATTTCACATCTTCCTTTTCTCTCTAAAGTGCTGGAAAAGGCAGTTGCTTCACAACTCCCAACGCCACCTTCAAAGAAACTCTCTGTATGACAAATTTCAATCTGGGTTTCGTCCTGCTCATAGTACTGAGCCGCCCTGCTAAGAGTTACAAATGATGTTCTCATGGCTGCTGGTACTGGCTGCACTTCCATTCTTGTCCTCCTTGATCTCACTGCTGCATTTGACACCGTGGACCATAACATCCTCCTACATCGTCTGCATGTGGAAGTCGGTCTCGGTGAATCTGTCATGGATTGGTTTCAATCTTTTCTTTCTAATAGGCTAGAATGTGTCTGCCTTGGCAACTCCAAGTCCCAGACCGTTAGTGTGTCTTGCGGCGTCCCGCAGGGATCAGTTCTAGGGCCTATGCTTTTCTCTTTGCCTTTAGGTAAAATCATCAATCGGCATAACATTTCATTTCACCGTTACGCGGACGATTTGCAACTTAACATTAGAACGGGATCACCTCCTACTTCACCTCATCTTACTGAACTAACGTCCTGCCTGGAGGAGATCAAAACTTGGATGAACCAGAACTTTCTTCAGTTGAACTTTTCCAAAACCGAGGCCATACTGATCGGAACGCCTCACCAGGTTCAATCCTCGACTCTGACGAGTATTTTATTCTCTGGACAAGACATTCCCATTTCCTCCGCTGTTACAAACCTTGGAGTTCAAATGGACTCTCACCTCACATTCGAAAATCACATTAAGCACCTGTTTAAAACCTGTTTTTTCATCTTCGCAATATTTCCAAACTTCGTTCATCTCTCTCCCGCTCGGATGCTGAGACCCTCACCACGCCTTTGTCTCCTCCAGACTCGACTACTGTAACTCGCTGCTCATCGGAGTCCACCGAAAACACATTCAGAGACTTCAGTACATTCAAAACAGTGCTGCCAGGATCCTAGTGAGAGCTCGTAAATTCGATCACATCACACCTACTCTTCACAAGTTTCACTGGCTTCCTGTTACCAATAGGATTCAATATAAAATTGCACTTATCACCCATCACTGTCTTTATGGAACCTCACCGGATTACCTGAAGGACCTCCTTAGTTCACATTCACCTTCTAGACCCCTACGATCCCAAGCCTGCAATCTTTTCCACCTTCCTCGATCAAAACTAAGGACTATGGGTGATCGAACCTTTGCGGTGGCTGCTCCTCGTCTATGGAACTCTCTCCATGACTATTTGAGAGCCCTGCAATTATTGTCTGATTTTAAAACTGGCTTGAAAACTTTGCTTTTTAGACAAGGCTACCCCACTTTTAAATGACAGTTGTTTGTTTGTTTTTTTTTTAATTGTTTTTGATAGCTGATTTTATGTTTTTAGATGCACCATGTAGCACTTTGAGATTTTTATTAATGAAAAGTGCATTATAAATTAAATTGATTATTATTATTATTATTATTATAATTACCTCAGAATGGTTGCCACGGGAGATTCAAGGATTCCACGAGCATGCATGAAAGAGTCAAAGCAACACTCCAGGTGCGTTTTGGATAAGGACATTTGTTGGAGCCTAATAAGAATTAGATACATTTATTTATTGCTAAATTAATTTTCACAGATTTAAAGGTAGATCAATTTATGTATCTATTTATGTATTGATTTATTTGTTTTGCTTAGACCCTCCTCCTTGCCAGTCAGCCTCTTGCAGTGATTAACAGGCAGAAACAGCTGTTGGAGCTGATCTGATTGTTTGGTGAAGGAGTGAGGAGTGAAATGGTTTTTGTACCGCAAATTGTTTTATTTGAAGTCAACTCGGAGATTATTTTTTGTTATTTTTGTAAGTAAACTCCTTTGAAACAGGAAGAGTCTCCGCGAGTGCTTTTATTAGTTTTGAGTGAGTCGAAAACCTCCTCCTGAGGAACTACTCTGGCATTTTTGTTTTCTGGAATTTTGTGACGCAAGAGTGGCCATAACAAGTACAAAAACCTTCACTGACGACTTGATGAAAGGCACAAAGTTGTGGGATCCAGCCGATCACTCGCTGAGGAACAAAGAAAGCAGCCAGCGGGCCGTGAGTAAAATCAGCTGATTGGGTTTATGAATGAAAGCGCAGCTGCGCTGCAGAGAAACAATCGATCACCACAGTGAGCAAAGTTGTGGATTTTGGAAAAGGATTGCAACAAAAAGGATGTTTATGGATGAATTTAGTTGAAGGTGAAGGGATTGTGTGATCATTAACAATGTCTGACCCTGACACCCCACCTGCGTCTGAGGACATATTAAAGGTTCGCGTCCTTTCGCGCAGAGGCAGATTGGGAGCCTGCACTAGAAAGATTAATGAAATAAAGGCTTTGATGACGGATGCAGGAAATGTTGATGCAGTCAATGATTCAGTGCAAGCATTTAAGGAAGCAGTGGATGAGTTTAAAAATGCTCATAAGTTGGTTCAAGAGCTCTTGAAGAAAAGGAAAATGATTACAATGACTGGTTTGAGCCTCGAATAATTAATCTAAATTATTTTTTGAAAGATGTTGAAACGTGGAAAAAAGATATTGTACAATCAACAATCAAGCCATCTGACAGCATATCTAATGTATCGCAGAAATCAAAGTCATCCTCTTCCTCTAGATTATCAACATCTAGAACTTCCTCAGTCTCTTCAGAGTTAAAAAAGGCCAAAGCAGAACAGGCTGCTGCACTGGCACGAGTTGCTGCCTTGAAAGAAAAGCATGTTTTGCAAATGGAGGAAGCAAAATTGAAATTGAAGATGGAGCAAATTGAGCTAGAAGCTGATCTTGCAGCATCAACAGCTAAAATAAAAACCTTACAAAGTGAAGAGGTGGACCAGAAACCATCTTTAGATGATGGCATGAATGAATACTACAGCTCTCATCAAGAACCAGATTCAATGGAGGGCCATGTGGAATTTATGCAGCTAGGTGCTATACCAAAAACTCCACTTCAAAAGACTACTTTTGGGAGACATAAATCTTCTCCCAGGAGTTTAAGCACAGCAGAGAAGAGAACTCAAAATAATAATCCCGCTGAAAGTGAAACTGAAGCTGCAAACTATGATCATAATGCATCTCAAACTGCACAGGTTTACTCAGATGTGGCTGTTACTGCTGATAATGAAAATTTGAATGTTGTCATTCAAAGACAAAATGGCATAGCAGAACTTATTGTCAACCATCAAAACCTGTCTTTGTTACCTCCGAGAAATATTCCTGTTTGATGGTAACCCGTTAGAATATCAATCTTTTGTTCATGCATTTGAACAATTAATTGATGACAAGACTAAAAATGATAGACAGACTGTATTATCTAGAACAATTTACATCTGGTTTGCCAAGAGATTTGGTTCGCAGTTGTTTACATATGGAAGGAAGTAAAGGCTACAGAGAAGCGAAACAACTATTAATGGAACACTTTGGAAATGAAATTAAAGTTTCTGGAGCTTATTTGGATAAAGCCTTGAACTGGACAGCGATTAAAGCTGAAGATGGAAAAATGCTGTATGCATATGCAATGTATTTGAGAGGATGTTGTAATGCAATGCAACATTTACAGTCTTTAGAGGAACTTGAAATTCCATCAAATTTAAGGCTGCTAGCATCCAAGCTACCTTACAAACTGCGAGAAAGATGGCAAACCACAGCTTATGAAATACAACAGAAAACTGGCAGGAGAGTCAGATTTAAACATCTTGTTGAGTTTGTGGAAAACCACGCTAACATGCTTTTGGATCCGTTGTTTGGAGACCTTCATGACCAAACAACAACCAAAAAAACATTCCCAAGAGGCAAAGGTGAACGAAAATCGATGAGGGGTAAAAACAGCAGCTTTGCAACTTCAATAGTTCCAGAGAAGACAGGATGTGCTATAAAGCAATCAGTTTTGCCTCCACTACCGCCTGAAACCACACCCAGTCCCATCATCCCTTATTGTGGATTTTGCCAGGGTAAACACAGCTTAATTGACTGTCTGCATTTGAAAACAGAGTCACATGACAGTAAAGTTGAATTTTTGAGAAGTCACGGATATTGCTTTGGTTGCCTGTTAAAAGGTCATTTAAGCAAAAATTGTAAGAGGAGACTAATGTGTCAAATTTGTCAAATGAGACATCCAACAGTACTCCATATTGTTAGTGCAAAAGTTTCAAAGAAGGACAGTCAAACTGAGGCTGAAGAAACTCCCATAAGCAGTGCTGTGGTTTCAGCAAGTGATGCAACCGTGGCCGGGAGAGAATGTGCACTTGCAATTGTTCCCGTTCGAGTTAAGGTGGCAAAAGGAGACAAATATATTCAGACCTATGCTTTCCTCGACCTAGGCAGCACGGCAATGTTTTGTACTGAAAGCTTGATGAACCGGCTAAATTTGAACGGATGCAAAACAGAGATACTTCTGCGAACAATGGGACAGGAAAAGCCTGCAGGGACCTATGAGGTCAGAGGACTAGAGGTGGGAGACTTGGAGGGCTGTACATACTTGGACCTGCCGAAAGTTTACACACAGGATAAGATACCTGTCTCAAAGGAAAACCTCATCACACAAGCTGATCTGGAGAGGTGGCCTCATCTTAGTGGTGTCCATTTAAAAATTGAGGCAGACATTGAACTCCTCATTGGAACTGATGTTCCTGGAGCGTTAGAGCCGTGGAAAATAGTAAACAGTCATGATAATGGACCGTACGCAGTGGAAACGGTACTTGGATGGGTGGTAACTGGGCCACTTGGTGTTGATGGCACCACAGAATATGTTGGGTCTATTGCAGTGTCAAGTAACAGAATTTCTGTTACTGAATTGAAGGATCTGCTCATCAGACAATATAACCAAGATTTCTCTGAGAACATGTATGATGAGAAAAATGAGACGTCTGTTGAGAATAAGTGTTTTATGAAGATTGCTTCTGGCTCATCATATATTAAAGACTATCACCTAACACTTCCTTTCAGAAATGAAAACAAAGTTATGCCTGATAACTATAAAATGGTTAAAGAACGCGCACTGCACCTTATGAAAAAAATTAAGAAGGATACGTTGTATGCAGAAGAATACACATCCTTCATGGAGGACATTTTGAAAAAAGGCTATGCAGAAAAGGTTCCACTTGAGCAGCTTTCCAGGGAGGAAGGACATGTCTGGCACATTCCACATCTTGGTGTTTACCATAAGCGAAAGCACAAACTGAGGGTGGTGTTTGACTGTACATCCTCATTTCAAGGAACCTCTCTGAACAAGGAGCTCCTCCAAGGTCCTGATTTAACAAACACCCTGATTGGGGTACTGTTAAGGTTTCGCCAAGAACCGATCGCTGTTATGGCAGACATTGAGGCAATGTTTTATCAAGTTTGTGTGGATGAAAAGGACAGGGACTTCCTGAGGTTTCTGTGATGGCCAGAAGGGAACACTAGTAAACCTCTTGAGGTTTACAGGATGAAAGTTCACCTCTTTGGTTCGGTATCATCCACAAGCATTGCTAATTTTGCCCTGCGTCAAACTGCTGCTGACAATCAGAAGCACTATTTGGATGAAGTTATCAAAACCATTAAAAGTAACTTTTATGTGGATGATTGCCTCCGTTCAGTGGCAACAGTGAACCAAGCAATAAAACTTGTCACAGACCTTACCAAACTATGCAGTGAGGGAGGCTTCACATTAACCAAATGGGTCAGCAATAGCCATGAAGTGCTGGCAAGCATCCCTGAACATCAGAGCTGGAGCATTTAAGGAGCTGGATCTGGATAAAGAAAAGCTGAAAGAACAAATAACAGTTGAGTCTGCACTTGGACTCCACTGGAATACTCTCAGTGATACGTTCAGCTTTAAAGTGACCATCAAGAGTCGATCTGCTACCAGAAGAGGTCTGCTCTCCACAGTGAGTTCAATATTTGACCCGTTAGGTTTTCTTTCTCCTTTCACCCTGAAAGCAAAGCTATTACTCCAGGAGCTCTGCAAAGCCAAGTATGGATGGGATCATGTAATTCCATGGGAATTTGCAAAGGCTTGGCAAAGATGGCTCAAGGAGTTAAATCTACTACATAACTTTCAAGTTGCAAGCTGCATGAAACCTGAAAACTTTGATCCCGTGGAAACTGCTGAACTGCACCACTTTTGTGATGCAAGTGAGTCAGGCTATGGTACAGTAAGCTAACTCAGATTATCAAATCACCAAGGTCAAATCCATATCTGCTTCATATTTGGAAAAGCTAGAGTGGCACCTCTAAAGCAGATGACCATATCTAGACTGGAACTCACAGCAGCAACATTGGCTGTAAAAGTGGATCGAATGTTAAAGAAGGAGCTGCAAGTACCACTCAAAGACTCGACTTTCTGGACAGATAGTACATCTGTGTTGAAATATATTCACAATCAAACTAAACGATTTCACACTTTTGTATCCAACAGTTGCAATAATCCATGACCTCTCCCACACCAGACAGTGGAGATATGTAAGTTCCAAAGTCAACCCAGCCGACAACGCATCACGAGGGCTTCATGTGGAATCTTTCTTAAGATCGAAATGGCTGACCGGTCCTGATTATCTCAGTGGAAAAAAGAGAACTTGGCCAAAGCCCACAGAAGGTCTGGAAGAAATGCCAGCAAATGACCCTGAGGTTAAAAAGGAGATCACAGTTAACAGTGTGATAATGGAGGATGAACATCCAGTATGCAGGCTAATCAAGTATCATTCATCATGGACCCGACTTCAAAAGTCTGTAGCCTGGATACTAAAAGTGAAAAGACATCTTCTATGGCTAAGCCAGCAAAGAAAAAGTCAAACTCACCTGTCTTCAAAAATGACTAAAAGGCTTAAAGATCAACATGAGACCCGAAACCTGTCAGTGGAGGATATGCAGGATGCGGAGAAAGCTATCATTTGTTTTGAACAAAGGCGCTACTTTCACTATGAATTTACTTACTTGGAACAAGGCAAAACTCTCAGTTCAAAAAGTACCATCCTCAAACTGGATCCGATGCTTGATGGTGGCATCTTAAGAGTTGGTGGCAGGATCAACAAAAGCACAATGCCAATCCACCAGAAAAACCCGATCATTCTACCTAAAGGTTCACATTTATCTAAAATCATCTTACAGCATATTCATCACCAAGTTGGACATTCAGGAAGAAGCTACATGCTCTCCAAGCTCAGGCAGAAATTCTGGCTCCCGCATGCAAACTCCTTAGCCAGAAAAATCATCAAGAGTTGTGTTTTTTGTAGACGCATGCAGGCAAAACCCGGTGAACAGAAGATGTCAGACCTTCCTGAGGACCGTCTGTTTCCAGATCTACCTCCTTTTAGTCATGTTGGCATTGACTACTTTGGTCCTACTGAAGTAAAAAAAGGATGAGCTCAGGTGAAACGATGGGGAGTCATATTCACCTGTCTGGTGAGTCGAGCTGTCCACCTAGATATGGCGAATTTCTTAACCACAGACTCATGCATAAATGCTATACGCAGATTCATCTGCAGAAGAGGATCTATAATGAGCATCAGAACAGACTGTGGGACAAACTTTGTGGGAGCACAAAAGGAATTACAAGAAGCGTTAAGAGAGCTAAATCATCAGAAAATCCAAAGCACTCTCTTAGTAGAAGGAATAAAATGGATTTTTAACCCTCCTTTGGGGCTCACCACGGTGGAGTCTGGGAAAGACTAATACGTCTAATCAAAAAAAACCGTCACATCTGTTCTAAAGGAGCAAACACTGGATGATGAAACCCTGTCAACAGCACTATGTGAAGTGGAAGCCATCCTAAATGACAGGCCAATAACGTCAGTATCAAATGACCCCAATGACTTAGAACCACTAACACCAAACCATTTACTCCAGCTGAAAGGAAAAGCAACCATACCACCAGGAGTCTTTGAAAAAACAGATCAATATTCAAGAAGAAGATGGAGACAAGAATAGTATCTTGCAGATCTTTTCTGGAGACGTTGGATAAGGGAGTATCTCCCACTCATGCAAGAACGAAGTAAGTGGAATAGCAAAAGGAGGAACTTCAGCCCTGGAGATCTGGTTGTTCTTGTGGATAACTCGACACCAAGGAGCGCATGGATAATGGGCCGGGTTATGAAGATTTTCCCTGATGTCAAAGGCTTTGTTAGAAGTGTTTTGGTTAAAACCAAAGCTAATGTCATCCAGCGACCAATAGACAAACTCTGTCTTTTGATGGAGGCAGCAGGATGAAATAAGACTTTTTAATTTACTATGGACTGCTTTAAGTATTAAGAATGTATGGACAAATGGATTATGAATATTGATTTTTGAAAATCATGATGAAATTAATGTAACTTTTTGCTAGATATTTGACTCCTGTGAATATTATTTTGTAATTGTTATTTTGGGGCAATTAGGGGCCGGGATGTTGGAGCCTAATAAGAATTAGATACATTTATTTATTGCTAAATTAATTTTCACAGATTTAAAGGTAGATCAATTTATGTATCTATTTATGTATTGATTTATTTGTTTTGCTTAGACCCTCCTCCTTGCCAGTCAGCCTCTTGCAGTGATTAACAGGCAGAAACAGCTGTTGGAGCTGATCTGATTGTTTGGTGAAGGAGTGAGAAGTGAAATGGTTTTTGTACCGCAAATTGTTTTATTTGAAGTCAACTCGGAGATTATTTTTTGTTATTTTTGTAAGTAAACTCCTTTGAAACAGGATGAGTCTCTGCGAGTGCTTTTATTAGTTTTGAGTGAGTCGAAAACCTCCTCCTGAGGAACTACTCTGGCATTTTTGTTTTCTGGAATTTTGTGATGCAAGAGTGGCCATAACATTTTTTGTAGCGATGGATGGATCGACATAAGTCGACATCTCCATTCATAACACTCTTTCTGCCAGCTCAGCGGGATAAAATCAGCCTCTTCCTGCAGTTCTCCACCACCCTCATTCACCTGCTTCTCTCATCTATCTCATCTCTCTTTGATACAACACTGTTGGGCTCCTTGCCAACAGTTAGATCTCAGTGGGCCCCATCCATATGGCCGACTTGTTCAGCAGTCATTACTGGCCCATTTAACACATCTAATTGTTCGACGTTTGACATCTTGTCAGAGCAATTAGTTTAGATTACTCCTGCATGAGACACTGTGATGTTGATATTGTCACACGTTTGTTGCCATACATAATGCCAGCGTTGTGTACAGTAAAAGTGTGAGTATGAGGGACTACTGTGATCAATGTGGAGGAGGCTGTATTGGGCACAGAAACTCATTCTGAGCAGAAGAAAACTCTGTGAAAGTTGCTAAATATGATCTTGTGAGAGTTGTTGAATTTCTGAGTCAGACAGCATAACTCTCGCTCTGACTGTGACACAACCTCTGAGCTGATCTTTGCCATTCAAGACGATACCTGTGATACCATTAAATGTGCCGCACAGTGTCAGAAGCACTCCAGATGCCTCCCAGTAGCAGCTCTTCACTCTGTTCATGACAGGTCTATTTTTGACAGTAGCAACACTGAGCACAGACGCTTGGCAGAAAGTCAGGCTTTCAGTCTGTGGAGGGAATGTCAATTCTTTTAAACAACAGCCAGAGCAGAAATCCTATCCAATCATATCACATTACAACATTACCAAATAACCAATGACATTAGGTCAGAGGGCTGTCAGTACTGATGGTGAAAAGTTTATAAAATGACTAACACAAAGTGTCCTTGGACGCCAAAGGCACTTTTGTATATGTATGTACTATATTGCCAAAAATCTTCTTAATCGTTTTCATTTGCTATAATGCTGTCCCACCCTATTTAGTCCACTCTAAATGAACTCTAATTTGTTTGTCTAGAACAGAGGTTCCCAAACTGTGGGGTGCGCCATGCCATTGCAGGGAGGGGGCGTGAGAAGCGGTATGGATGAATGAATAAAAACAAAAAAACAATGAACACTGTATGCGCTGGGGTTTTACCTTAGAATGACCAACTTTCTGTTGTTCATATGTCAATTTGGTACAATAGTGGCTTCTGAACTTATCTGTGTCTTCTGTCACTGTTTTCAGCAGTTAAAACTGTATAAGCCGTTGTTAACGCGTTGTAACCTGTTTTTCCAAGCTGCCTTTAAACACAACATGAGCATTATGACGCTGGCGCTGGGTTTACACCTGTGTGGCAGCGACGGAGACCTGCTGCTGCACTCAGGCGTGTTAGAATCATGGCAACAAACCAGCAAAAGCGTAAAGAACTTTTTACAGTTTTTTCTCCAAACTGACTGAGTTGAGTAAAGCTGTTGGATGCAGCAGTGACGTGCGGTGAGATTCATAGCTGATGAGGCACTGACTTAATCATAATCAGATTTACAAATCTAGACCCCATGCAAGTTATTGTTTGCATAAGAAAATTTTGCGCATGTGGACAATGCTGGAGGGCAAAAAGGCTATTCCTTTATAGGGCCATCCATAGCTGTGCTGCCACCGTAGAATAATTCTGTTAAGACAATCAAACTTGGAAGTAGATATTATTAGTTTCATGCTGTGCTCCACAGCAAAGGAAATATCGTTAAAGAACAACTCTAAATCACTTCTCTCACTTTCTGAATCAGCGTAGCTACAAGCAGACTCGTTGCCATAACCGGTCCACCGGAGTCTCCTCGGTTCGCTTCCTGCGCCGGCGGCTGAGACCGCCTTCACCTCTGTGCTTCCTGCGCCGGTGGCGTCCACCTCCTGTTCCGTGTGCAGGCCCCCGGACTGTTTTCCGTGTTTGAGTTCCTGTTTTGTTTTCTGGACTCTGGCCCTCCTGCCGTCGCCCCTCCGCCCACCCTGTTGGGTTTTGTTTTTTCGACTTTCCTGTGGGCGTCTGGTAGCCGCCCCTTGAGGAGGGGGTACTGTCAGGATCTGTGTTTCTGTGTGTTTATTTTTGAGTTCTCTGTGTAGTCCTGTTCCCTGTGAGTCCTGTCTCTGCGTCTTCCCGTTGATTGTCTCCCAGGTGTGTCTCGTTCCCTTGATTGCCCCGTGTGTATGTAGTCTCCCCTGTTATCTGTGTTCCTTGTCGGGTCCTTGTCGTGTCTTTGTCTACCGGCACAGTTTTACTGTAAAGTCCTGGTTTGCTTTAGCTCTTCGTGTCAGTCCTTTTTTTTTAATCAGTTGCTACCGGTGCTGAACCTCTGTGTTTTCCGCTCTGCAGTGCTGCCTGCCTGTATTGGGACTGTGAGCTTTGTCATTAAACCACTATTTCTCCTCATACCTGGGTCTCTGCGTCACTCCTCACCACCACTCCAACTCCGCTCATGACAATAAATGTATATCTACACTTGACTTTACTGCATGGCTAGCTCACTGTTACTGTCTCCTACTCTGCAATTGTGGAGTCATAATGTCTGGGATCATGAGCGCCCCCTGCCTTCAGGCAAAAGAACTGCCTGCCTCACCTCAAATCTGTTTTGTTTGCTACAGCTCGCTGCTGCTTCACCTGCTTCGCTTCTGAGCATTGAATGGGAAACTGCAAACATTTAGCGATTTTGAAGAAAAAATCATCAGAATTGATTAAGTTAAATGAAAAATAGGCACGTTTTAGTATAAACCACAGGGTGAAAATAGCAATGTAAATTTATCATTATACATTATTTTTCCACAATGACAGGTGCCTCCCCTGACCGCACGTCACTGGGATGCAGGTAATGTTAGCTAAACAATGACTAGCTAATATCAACACAGCACCTTAAGCTTAACAAGTAGCCTCTAGGCTACAGACAATGTTGCCTATGTTCAGCTACTTCAATCCATTTTGCCACCAAAATAAGTGGATCACCCCCCACTCACCCCACCACTCACACACATCATTCAACCAGGTAGCCTCACCATTTTGGTAATCCACAGGGGGTCCCAAAGAATGTTTGGAAACCACTGGTCTAGAAAATCCAGTTGGTTTGTGGAGGTCTAAGTTTGATTGGTAATCAAACTCTGATTCGTCTACAAACCTAGAGTATGTTTGTTTGGTTCAAGTGAAATCTGGTGCTGTTTGAATGCTTATGTGAATGCCAAGCAGATTGGAGACCTCTCCAGAAGCAGGAAGTAGACTGCAGCGCATTGCATTCTGGGTAATTACAACAAAAACATCCTAGCTCTTTATGGCTCATGGTCTTTTCCTAAAAACAGAGAAATCCTACAAACACTAAAATCTGATGCTTCTCCACTTTCATTTACATTTTGTGAAGAAGGAAGTTGAAGTCGGTGTCTTTTTTTTGAAGTCCTTCACATTGCATAATCCTGCCTGTGCTATATTCATAGTTTCAGTTTGGTGAGTGCATAAATGAGCACAATATGTTCACGACATATGGAAATCCATGCTTCAGTCTTTCTGTAGGTTGATGGAATGTAGCTCTGGGTTATATCAAATCATGTGTACAACAGAGACATGGTAACGCATGATTCCTCTGTGCATGTGTGACATACTACACAGAACATTTCCTCCCTGGAGAGAACAGAGTCAACAGAGGGGATGGCTACCTTCTGGCATCTGTCACCCTGAACTGTGTTTAATTCCATCCACACTCCCAGCTTTCCATTTACCCTCATGTCTTTTCCTGTCTGCTTAACCTCCCCCCTCATATGCTTCTTTCCCATCCCTCTGTTCTTCTGCAGGACTCCATTTCTCTGACTTTAGGCACAATTCTTTCCTCATTTCCGCTGTAGCAAAACATTGTTCTCTCTTCATATTTGTACACTTTTTTCCTTTTTTTACATCTGCAATCTGGTGTATTCCCCTCCTGATATCTTACAGCTACAATATGTTCTTGTGTCTTTTGGAGTTACCAGGTCAGGCGTAGAGTCTAATCTGAATTTCATTCCCAGCATCACTGGGGAGTTTATATTCAAAAGAGGAGATGGGGAAGAGGCTGTCTCTTATTTAAAAGTGTTTCTATCCTTAAGTGACCTTTCATTTTTTAGGTGTCTAACCCTGGTATACACTTCCCAATTCGTTGGTCTGGTGTCAAACCCTTGTACTATGGTAAATATGACAAGGAAACACAGTATCAGAAGGTTTATGTAAGGTCCAAAAAAAATTTGTTTTGATGAGTAAGTGATTTGTTAATGTTTTTGCTTGTAATGCAGTGACTGCTGAATTATAATGAAGACCAAGGCCAGAATGCATGACTGAGACAGGACCAGGACCTTTAAGGGTTGAGACGAAAACCGATGGAGGGCGAGACAGAGCCAAGACCAGACTCCTAACCCTTAATAGCCATCTTTGTTAACCTCACTTACATATAGCTAATCTTCTTCATGCTTCCTTACTAAGTGACAATAAAGATTGATGTAATTGTTCTGAAAGCAAATTGTTGTAGAATTTACAGCATGTTGTTTTTATATATATATTCTTTATGATTTATGTAGTCGGATTGTATTATTTTTTGTGTGTTTTCACAAGTGATAATCTGGTAGACTCGGTTTGATTGGGGACCAAAATTGCAACAATTGTTAAATTTTCAGAACTGCTGTTTGCATTCACACTGCACTTGTCAAACCATCCAAACTAACTGGAAAATCTGTTCCCCCAGGGGAATTGACACGACCCCTCTGAAGAAGACCAGTGCAACTTCCTTCTTCACAAAAAGTAAACAAAAGTGGACCGGAGTCAGATTTTAGTAGTTGTAGGATTTCTCCATTGACATTACTAGTTTGGACATCGCCTATTTCCCGCTAACGCTAGCAACGCTCCTTCAGGCGCCATTATTATGCAGTGAGTCATCTCCATAAAATCAGAGCGGTCCAATGCGGGTTGAGCAAGAATCTGTCACAAAAATGATTGCAGTGCCTTTATTTTTTACACAATTTCTATGAATAAGGCTTAAGTTAAAGCTAAAGAAATTGCTGATATTTTGGTATGTAAAATATGTATTCTCCCTTGATATAAATCTATAAACAGTTTTGTTTATGTTGAGATGCAAGAGATTACTAATGTTCTTCTACATTAGTGAATAATTTATTACATAATTGCTGCTGTTAAAATTTGTTTCTCAAAATGTAACAAATCATAACTCATATACTTTATACATATGAAACAAATGAAATGTCATCCTATTTATGACAAACAAGGCAATTCAGTTTTTGTCATTTATTTAAGATTTAAAAGTTACAGCAGCTGCAGAGTGCCACAGCAAAGGGAAAATAAGCTGATATACAGGTGAAAACAACTTTATTCTGATTTTCCTTGTCTCCACACAGACCCATTGCCACGACAACTGACACAACATCTTCACTAGCCTGCAGAGCAGAGAGTAATATATTGACAAGAATGCCCTACTCTCCAGTTAGCTTCCTGGTTACGGTCTCCAGTCCAGTAGCATTCTTACTGTCTTCCAACCGTTTCAGAGTTCATTTCAGTCGTACTGTGACTGAGGTTTGTAGGCAGATCTGAGTTTGCTTTTTTTAGTCAGTTTTGGAGTCACACTTCCCAAATGAATTGGTCTTTCCAGACAAATGAATTAGAGTCTAATTAAAGGCTAATTTTGCCCTGGTATGAATGCATCCTTAGAGTATGAGTGACAGTGGTAGCAAAAATAAATAAATAATATTTAATGTTTTTGCATGGATTTGAAACAATTCGTTTTAAATCCAAAGACAGCAAGGCTGATTATTTTAAAAATGTTTTGGCAATCTAGTGACATTTTCACAGTTGAGGTCTCGACTGGTCTAGAAAACAGAATCCATTAATGTCCGAGACCGAGACGCAGTGGTGGGAAGTAACGAAGTACAAGTACTTCGTTACTGTACTGTATCCGTAGAGAGTCCTACAAAAGTATCGAGGGGGGACGCGCTCTAATCTAAATCGTGGGAGTTTCCTGACTGGGAGCTTATCGGAATGTGACAGCCAGCCAATCAGAAAGCGCGGATTCTCCGCCTGCTTTCTAAGGGGAAATTACCAAGGGGAATCCCAAACAGCTGAAACGGCGCAACGCTAAGCCTGGCGGCGGGGCAGGTAAAGCATGGCGGCCGCCAGGCTTATAATACACTGGGGGAAACCCTGTATCTGTACTTTCTACTTCACTACATTTCTACAAACTGTCTGGTTACTCCTTACATCCAAGTCGCTTTTTGTCCGTTAAAATGTGAAATTCAGGGATTTAAGGTAGCGCCGGAAAATCCGAGCAATAATGTGACTTACGTGTCTGTCGCCTCCACCTTTACGCTCACGCGGAACTACAGACATGCGCAGTGGTTTCCTCTGAGCGGGAGAAGATGTCTATCTAATTGATAATAGCTGCATCATAAGATATGGCGACATGTAAAATCAGCAGCCCTTCGCTTTCACAGACGGTGGGGACTTTGTCCAACTTTTAGCGTTACTTCAAAGAAAAGCTTAAAGAAAGGTAAGCGCTGTGGAGGTGATGCTATCAAAGCTGTATGGGACAACGTCAGTATATATGGGACAACGCTGTGACCAAAGTGCAATATAGTGATATGAGATTCAGGAATGATCCGATTCTTCTGGACGGATCTTTACTAAGTCCTAAGGGCTGAAGCCTCACTGAGAGCCGGTCTTTGTTCTTGTGTTCACTGCAGTAGCTACACATACACACATTTATTTAATCGCTGAATAAGTAAAAGTTGAATGTATGAACACAGAGCAGCTCTTTGATTGATTTCGTCTCCTATCATGGTGGCAAACATCGCAGTGGGATGAAGGGTGAGAACAGTCACGATGCTCCTGCTTGGTTACTTGTTGCTGTTGGACAGTGTTCATAGTTGAACGTTGTTTACCTTTAATTGAAATGTTTCAGTTGGGGTTTCTGACATGGGCAATATGTGCAACCGCCCAGGGGCGTTATTTTTCTAGGGATAGCAGGAGACCTCTGCGGATTGTAGCACAGCGATGAAAGCAAAACAGAATGAAATGAGTTTTAATTGATACTGATTAAATATATTTCAGCTTTAAGTATTTAAGTGTTTTTATGGGAATGTGGATCTTTCAGATCAATCTGAGAATCAATTTTGATAGGTAAACTTAATTTTATTGTGTCATGTAGCCCAGGGCGGTGGTCTTGGTTTCGGGTTCGGTGGTCTTGACTACAACTCTGCTGCATGGCTCCTTGGTTGCATGTCATCTCCCCCACACCTTCTTTCCATCCCTTTTCAGTTGGATTTCTTTCTAAATAAATGTCAATAATGAAGTTCATGCTATTTTAGGACAGGAGACGAGATGTTTCCATCCCTGAAATTATGATTCATAGAATCACATATCTAAGTCTAAACTATGTTACAGAAAATAAACACAATAAGAACATGTTTAATCTGTGGCATTGTTCATTAAAATGACACATTTCTGATATATTAAAATTAAATATGATCGGCACACTTAATGATAATAGTGATTAGGTTATGTATTCAGCAAGTACTTTTACTTTTAATACTTAAGTATTTTTAAAAGCCAGTACTTTTTTACTTTTACTTAAGTAAAAATGTTAATGTGGTACTTTGACTTTTACTTGAGTACATTTTTGACTGTGTATTTGTACTTTTACTTAAGTAAATTTTTTGAGTACTTTCTCCACCACTGCCGAGACGAGACCAAGTTCAAATACGGTCATGAAATACACGACCATATTTTACTAGAGGTCTCGAGACCAAACCAGTCTCAAGAACTACAACTCTATCTTAACGAAGAAGTTTGAACTCTTTTGGCCAGTTTCAGTTTGAGGTACTGAGCTTGTCAGAAAACTGTAGCTTGGTAGTTCAGGAACAAAATGTGATATGATGTCAGACATATGGATTAGATGTGCCTGATGGCCAGTTAGGGAGAGGCGATGTAGACCCCGGACAGATGGACAATCTGGCCTTGCTGGAATTTCTTTGTTCAAAAGTTGCTATGGACATTGTGAGTTTCTAGAAATATTTAACTGAATATAAGCAAAAAAAAAAGACTTTTTGCTTTCTGACTCCCTAAAGACATTTCATTAGGAAGATCTGCCCAGCCCTTTTTAATTCCCTCTGAGTGTTAGTTTACTGCTGAGGTTTTTGTAATCAGCCCGGGAGCTCTTAAAGTATGAGTTGTTGTATAAAGGGCATACTGAGCTCATGCTGCATCGCTGTCAAAGACCCACACCCTGAGGAGCATGTCTGTTCTTGCACAAACACTGGAAGAGAGACTGTGACTGCCACTGCAGGTCATAAAACAGTCATGTCTTAAAAAAAGAAAAAAAACTCCTTTTTCACGACAAGATTGTTAAGGGTATGCATGAGAGCATAGTGTTGACCTCCAAGTGCAGTGTCAGTTGTTCTTAAAATGGTCCAGATGGGACGTTTTGACAAGCCTTTTAGTGAAGTGCCAAGGTGTTGCTCTTGTTCAAGGCCACATCTGCAGGTAGACCCAGTTTAAATGCATCAGAGAAAAAACAAAAAGGTAAAACGGTTTGAGTTGATCTGAAATTAAGGAGAATTGGCTTACAAATGTTAGATAGGCTTTTTACATGTTTATAAGTTAATGTAGCTTTTTTTGTCACAAACAGTTGAGGCCAAAATTATTAGCATGTCCCCCACGTTCTCTCCATAAGAAATTTAATTTTAATTAGAATTTTTTTTTTTAAATGCCTAAGTGCTGTTGAACCGATCAATGATTGTTTTCCTCTGAGGAATCCCAGTCCATTCTTCTTTAGCCAATCTTTCAAGCTCCTCCAGATTTGATGGTCTTCTCCTATTGACTTCTGTTCAGTGTATACCACAGATTTTCTAGGAGATTCAAGTCAGGGCTTTGTGCAGGTCAGTCAATATTAGGGATGTGCCGATCAGGTTTTTTTCTGCCAATACCGATCACCCCTGAGGGATGATCGGCGATACCGATCACCGATACCGATCACATAGTTATGATTTATTTATTTTTTTATCATAAACACTACCGTTACATTATGTGAAAAAAGGAACCATGAATTCACCTTAATTTAGACAAAAACTTGTTTTTAATAACTTTTTCCAAGAAGAAAACTGAACAAAACAGGCATTGTGCAAATTGAACTGCTATCAATAATACCATCTTTAACAGACTGATAACATATGAGGCTCTGAAGAGGCTAAATAATGCAAAAAGCCAAAATAAAACCTCTCAACATTGACAAAAAATTCAAGTATAAAACTTAACATTCAAAGGAAAATACAGGATCCATTGCGAAAACAATACTGAGTTACTGAATGAAAACTTCCTGTTAGCATGGGGGCTAACTGATTACTGCTTGTTCTGATTGGCTGTTTCTGACTGAGAGGAGTAACAGGGAGGAGATTGATTATTTTTTAAAGATTATCTGTCGCATGTTAGGACAGCGAAAGTTTTAATACGTATGTAAAATGTATTTTTTAAGTTGGATGCTGCAGCTTTAAACAGGTTCGGTGTGAGAGTCACTACCAGGTGGAGGAGAAGCGGCTCCGTGTCAAATATTACTAAATATTAAATATTACTACCTGTAGCGTAGCAGCGGTTCAACAGGAGCAGAACCAGCGTCTTACATCGCAGCTCGAAGACTTAAATCATTTTACAGGTTATTAGTTTAGCTTTCTGACCGTCATGCTAATCCGGATGAGTGTTTGTAGCTGTGCGCTGCTTTACCTGCTGTCTGATCCTCCGTGTCTTTTTTACTGCAGTGATCCTCGATGTAGCCAAACTCCGTCATTGTTTTTATGTTGTATTAGCTTCGTTGTGTTGATGCATTTTGACATGCTTCAACACGCAAACGTCCTCATTCACTCAGTGCGTTATAGTTACACATCGCTTAGGATTTGTTGCTACGCGTTTGCGCCGTGTGAAGGAAAGGCGAGACCAGCTGGACACACAGGCTAGGAAATGAGATGCAGATGATCGGTATCGGTAACAGACCCAATGATCGCCGATCCCAATCATCACCGATTTCACGGAAATCGGACGATTATGATCGGTTACCGATCGATCGGCACACCTCTAGTCAATATCATTCACCTTGGCTTTCTGCAGTTAGCTCTTGAGCAGGTTTGATGAGTGTTTTGGGTCATTTTAATGTTGGGAGACAAAGTGACGATCCATAGAAAACGTCATGCAGTTTTTGGTTGAAGTCAGGGGCAAGCTGAAAATTTTGAGGTTTTCTTTCGGAATCCTCACACATCCTTCTTTTGTCAACCTTTACCAGATTCCCAGATCCAGACACACTGAACATCCTCACAGCGTGATACTCCCACCACCAAATTAAGCTGTGGAGACGGTGTGCTTTAGGTTACACACCTCTCCCTGGCTCCAGTATGCATAACCTTTCTCCAGATTATCTTTAGCTTACTACATCTTCAGTACTTCTGGTTTGAAGGTGTCTCTTCTGTAGAAGTGTAGTTTTTCTTGGTCAACATTCTCAGTTTGTTTCTATGCAGGGCTCTATCTAGTGACTCATATTTGACAGTACACTTTCTGACTTGGCTCTGTCATTAACCAGTGTTTGCCTTTTGGTTGTTGTTCTAGGCTCTGTGGACTCATCTCTCTCTAGTTTTTCCAGAGTCTTTGAAATCTTTAGTTTCCTACCTCTGCCAGACTTGTTCTGCATTGTGGGACTCTGAATTTTTTGATGATACTTCACACTCCACTTCTTGACACTTAAACACTGTGATAACTTTGTATATTCTGCTCCTGCTTTTTGAGCATCAACAATTCTTTTTCCTGAGTTTAAACTGAATTGTTTTGTTTTTGGTATGATTCTTTCTCAAATGCTTAATGAGGATTTTATACTGTGTGTAAAGTGTAGGAAACCCTTAGTTTTACAAAGTGAAAGTGGTTTGTGCTTTGGCTATAGAGAAAGGTCAGTTCTAATGGGGGCTAATAATTCTAACGTTGGTAGTTTTTGGTTTTTGAGAAAGAACTTTGTTGTGCAAAAAAATAAATAAATGCATGCATACACAGTGTGACACCGCTCTTCTGGGCACACCACTGCTAAAACACCTAAACTTCAGTATCCTGTGTACTTTCAGAAGTTAAGAGCAGGAACAAGGACAATAAACATTTCAGTTTCTAAAGTAATTCAGCTGTTGATTTATTGCAAACTTCTAAATGAACATGATGGGAACCAGTCACTCCCTCATTCTCATACACCCACTCACTGTCTTACTTTTGTGTAATCAGACCTAATAGGATATGAAAGCTTGGAACACACAGTAATGAACTCACACTAAATGCGCCTACACCATTAGCTCCCCCCATATTGCCCAGAACCTGCATGACCTTCTCTATGATTATGTGTCGTGATGGATGTGGTCAGGTACCGCTATTTAATCAAACTGATAGTCATGATGGAGAATTTACTACGTGGAAGTGGCAGCATGGCAGTGACATATGTTCAAACACACACTGAGACATCCAAAGCCACACGCCTGCTCTGTGCTGCAGCAGAAAGGAGAAACTGAGCCGTCTTGTTTGGACCAGATAGAAGAAAATCATAAGTGCATAAACAAAAACAGAAGAATACATTAACCAAATGTAAGGTAAATGTAAGGTGTAGCTATACTATGTTGTGTAAATTAAAAGAGAATAGATGTTACTGCAATTGAAACGTATAAGAGGTTTCACTTCGGGTTCGGTTTTATTTTGCCTCTCAAAACCCTTTAGTACATCTCAAATGACAGTTGAAAGGAAAATATGTAATTTGTATTAACCATCTCAATCTGTCAACATAAAATGAATTTCAATCAATCAATCAATCTTTATTTGTAAAGCACATTTCAGCAGCAAGGCATTTCAAAGGGCTTTACATAATTAAAATAAAAACAGCATGCGACAGTGAATAAACAGAAAGACAAAGAGAATTTTTTTAAAAGAAAAAATATTAAAAAAGATAAAAACATTAAAACCCCTTGTAGGACTTCAGTTAAACATCTCACACCTCAGAGTTTTAGTTAAAATGCCATTTAACAAGGATTCTCACACCTCACAGTTTTAGTTTAGTTTTAGCATTGATTCCTCTAATTGGGACGTTTTCCGGCGGGGAGGGGATTACATAGACAGTGTGAAAGAGAAATAAAAAGAAGTTAATACATAGATGAGAAGTAAAGGTAAAAACATTAAAACATAAAAATAAAAAAAACCTCAAAGACATCAAAACCCGGAATTTAACCATAAGCAACTCTAAACAGGTGGGTTTTAAGTTGAGATTTAAAGGCACCCAGTGTTTCAGCTGTTTTACAGTTTTCTGGAAGTTTATTCCAAATTTGTGATGCGTAGAAACTGAATGCTGCTTCTCCTTGTTTTGTTCTGGTTCTGGGGATTCAGAGCAGATCAGAACCAGAAAATCTGAGGGGTCTAGATGGTTTGTACAGCAATAACAGATATTTAAGGTTTTGTGGTGCTAAATCATTCAGTGATTAATAAACTAACAACAGTATTTTAAAGTGTATTCTTTGAGCTACAGGGAGCCAGTGTAGGGACTTTAAAACTGGTGTTATGTGCTCAACATCTGTTGAAAGGAGTTCATTTGCCCAGGGCCTTTGGAAGACAGATGTCCATAGCATCATACACAGCAATAAGCATGCTTACAATTCTGTTTAGGAATACAGAGTACATGGCAGATCAAACTAAAAATGCATCATGTAAACGCCCTGATCAGAATATTCTGACTGAGAGAGCTGGTTTATGTAAAATGCCTTGTCTCAATGTGATGTACTTCTGCCTTCAGTGGGTAGATTCTTTGTTGGAGAAGCAAAGCCTGTCTGTTTTCTCTCCTTATGTACTGCAATAGCACGTGTTGCTTAGCCTGTAGTTTAATTACGGAGTGCAGTCACATCTCAACTGTTATCAGACCCTGGCATGTGTCCATTCTGCGTGCTCAGCAGAGACAGAACCAACACATTACTGTGTTTTGTTTGTTTCTATTATTCAGCATAGACAGAGGTGCAATATCTTCTGTGTGCTTTTAGGGAAATTTAGGGAATTTCTACAACTCTGCGAATGTCAGCACTTTTACACAGAAACATACATCATGATTAGATTAAGTAGCTTTGGGCCCACATAAAGTATTCATTTGGATTAATTAATCTGAATACATTTCAATCTAATAAAGGAATAGTGTGCATGTAGCACTAACCTCTCCTGGAATATTACATGCTAGGGTGCCATATTTGTTGTTGCACTAGCATGACTGCATGCAGGGTTCAACACGGTTCAACACCATTTGTGTTGAACCCTGCAGGACCAGTGAGAGAAACATACGATGGAAACCCTCGCCTGAATATGCCAGACTATAGAGTGCTAATTCGCACCGAGCTATGTTGGGGTTGTGTTTTCCCCTGTGACTGACATGTTAGCATTTGTAAAGAAAAGTCGAGACGTAACATTTTTGAAACCCAAAATTCTGTAATTTTAAATTTCAAGCCACTATGTTCGACAGCTGCTTTTATTAGAAAGCCTTAAGGTTGACTGCAACCATACAAGTGTAGAACACATGCAGGGGAACCAAGCAGATGGAAAATTCTGACCCTGCTTGTTTTCACAGAAAACTTTGCAACTGTAACACAGGCTTTTATAACGCATCAATCAGCACAGAGCTGTGCCTCCAGGAATGCTTATGGAACTTCGGAAATGAGACCTCAGCATCGAACTGCAGAGGTAATCACCACTGTATCGTTCAGGTCACTGCACTGCTTACAGGGATGAGGAAGTGGAGGGAGGAGAATGTAATGTGTAAGAAATGAGCAGGGGCAAGATGGGAGGGAAAGAAAATGGGGAGGACAGCTTGGTTGCTTTTAATGCCGCTAGTAGCACCTGTGTTTTAATGCTTTGTTATTCTCTTGTCCAACCACCTTAAAAGTGGTTTATTGGGCAATGCTAAGTCTGTGCAGGTGCATTTAATTGGCCTTTTCTTGTAGGTTGAAAAATAAGAAATATTTAAACACAAGATATATTAGCTGCTCTATATTCAATGTTCTCAAAAAGTAATTGGGCTACATAAATCCATAAAATGTGTGGCAACTTACAGAAATTCCACGTGTTACTGACTCACAGCAGTGACCAGAACTGGGATTGGGTGTCTTATTAGGATTTAATTGGAAATTGTGTTTGAGACCGTTGACTGGAAGGACAACCTGTTATGAACTAAAAGGCTGAGAGCTGGATCTGTAGGACATGCACTTTCTATTTCTGTTTAATGGCAATGAAATTTCCCTGAGTCATATCTGGATGCCTTGCAACAGAACATCGTGGCAGTCCTGTTCAGATGATTAAAACGTTTCTAAAGTAACAATGTTTGGCTATTCGTTGACACTGGTTTAATTTGTTTTCCACCCGAAGCTGTTATTTGTCAAAAACTGTTGAAATGACAGAATTTTCTATATGTTAAAGGAATGTTGCACCAGTTAAGAATTACCTGTAATTTTAGGGAATACCAGTAAGACACACCACTTAACTATAAACCACTGTTTTGTTTTTGTCAGCTCCTAGTTGTAATGTATTCCTGCAGGAATCTTCCAAGTAAAACAGCTACCTTGATACCACTGAAAAAGTTTATTCTGTCAGAAGTCCCAGGAGGGTTTGAATGGACCCAGCGTGGGCTTTTGAGCTTGTGTGCGGTCCCAGAAGGGTCAGACTGACCAGACATGTGCTTTTCTGTTTAATTTTACCCATATGCTAACGTTTAGCTGTGATGTATGTAATGTCTCAGCGCCATGAAGCTCGTAAAAAATTGCTTGTGCTACACACAACCACATGGGAAGTAGGGTCACAAAATCTTTTCCAGCAATAAAATGTCTGAAACATTTGTCTTGCTCTGACTGTAGTGGCTCAAAGTTCACATCCTTCACTCCCATGTATAGGCAGACTTCAATTCAAAAATAGCACAGAAAATCAACATCACTGTTCGCAACTTCTCTTTCCATTTGACAATTCTTAGGTTTGAATTCCACCAGAGTAATCAAGCTCAATGGGAGAAATCCTAAATGGAGCATTTAAAGGGAGATGAGACGTATGGCAAGGCTACATTTTTACAAATCCTCAGTGGAAGAACTGAGGACTTGTGGTCGTTACTGTAAAAGTAAAGATTAACTATGTAAACGAGTGATGCAGTTTCAAAAATCAGAATGCATTAGTCTGGAAGGTAATTGTTAACATCCTACATGTTAAGAAAATCTGTTTTAGGACAGATTATTAGTTTCTCTTTTGTTTGATTGAAGTCATCCTTCTGGGCCTCTGTCTTTGATTCTCTTTCCATTATTTGTGGACAATTTCATCACATATATTAAAAATAGAAATGACTTCAACAACTGGCCCCCATGAAACATGACTAAATAATGAATAGGCAAATTATTGAGTGAGAGACTTTGTCTCAAGACGTTTTTATAATACTCATTTGATAACTCCTCTCAGCACTTGGAATTGTGGTAAAATGACTGTACAACTTTTCATGACCATATAGACGCATGATAGATTTTCTAATAAAGTCATGATATAGGGATAATGCAATGTGTAAAAGAAATGCAACAATCGGTTACACTAACAGTGTTACCAGGTAAAGCACAGGTGTGTTGACTAACAGAACACAGGTCTCTCCTGATTCATTAAGATAACGTTTTCATCTCTACAGCAGAGGTCCTAAAATAACATTTCAAGGCCAATGAGCTTTTGTCAAAGACGGCATCTCTCTATTTTATTCTTCCTCAGGGAGACAAAAAAGCAGCCAAGAAGAAACAAGGTGTTCAGCACAGCTATGAAGTATTTTTTTATCCCCCTGTAGCTCATAGTTCTTTATTTTTCACTCACTGTCCCTCTACATGCATCCCAGAGTACTATTCTTTTAAAGAGGGCATTTGCTGCACTCGACTAATCAATAAATAACTACCACTTCGCTGTGCCGCTGCTGCTGCTTCCTTTTTTTCCTCAGACCTGTGTAATTTCCAGCGCAGTGAAGCAGTCCCTTCTTAGCAGAACAGCACAACCTTCTCGCCAATCCCAGGAAAGCCCACGCACATTTATAATTAAAGCGGATTCATATTTTATCTCTCTGGAGTCTGATAATTTCTATTTTTGTAAGTGAGGAAGGATCTAAAGGGAAGGCTTGACAGGAGTTCTGGACAAAGGAACAGTGAAGGAAGATGTTACCTTTTTACCCAAAGAAGAAAAATGTGGGTATATTCACATTTTTAAGCTGCTGAAGAGGTTTTGCTCAACTGATTGCACTGTTCAGTTTCTCCTCTACCTTTTATGCAGCTGAAAATAAAAAGAGAGAGAGAGATGGAAAAAGCTGTAATGCTTTGTGAAGGTGGGAATGATCAGTGGATCTTTAGAATAAAATATATATATTTTTGTTACGTTAAAACATGTTTTTATGTTTTCCACCAGTGACTCACTGCTGCTGTGCCGGGATGAGGACATTAACTATGAATGATTCTAGTAATTGCCTAAGGCAATTATTAGAACAATTAGTAATTTAGATCAGAATTACTAAGTCAGGGCATCACTCAATTATTGAGAAAATGGCTAAATAGTTCAATCTCATTTATTGTTAATAAATACTTGTCTGATATGACCTAGGTTTAAAAATAATAGATGAAAGCATACATGTATATGGAATAAATACACAGATATCAGTGATTCTTGAGAATAGGGACAAAACAGGTCCTATGGATAAAGCACAAAATTTGAATAAAATATACACAAAATATATTTTTTTCAAATATCTGACTAAACTAACCTGGGTCATGTGACCACAACATTGTATATTTTCCAGGTATTTGCTGAATATTTTTTTATTTTAAACATTGTAGTCGGTGGATGATGCCTGTAAAAGCCTTTGTCCAGGAGCAGAACTCAATACATTATAATAGTTTAAAACAATTAAAGAAATACTAAAATTATATATTATGACAATTAAATATAAGTGGTCATATAAATATAAAAGTATCAATACATTGAATTAAAAATCATTTTTATATATTTTCCAACTCCACTGAAATTTGTCCCTACTTTTTGTCAACACCATCAGAAATGAAAAGAATGTAAAAAAATCAGGCATTATTGGGGGGCACCAGAACTTCTGAGGACCCCATGAACTCTTCCCTTCTCTTCCTTTGCCAAGAGGACTAGTTAGCTCTGGTTAGCTTATGTTATTCTTTAGTTTTTTATTCTGTTTTATTCCTAAGTTTTTTGTCACAACCATGATGTGTCAACACCATAACTTACAATTTACAAAACTTTGATAAAATTTTGTGAAATAAAAACTTAATTTTGGTTTACTGTAAAGATTTCATGGACCTGATGAGCTACAATTTGGCCTCCTTCAGAATAACATCATATAACTCTGTCAGATGTCAACTCCATCAGAGTTTTTCTGACTCTTTCAGTGAAATTGTTGTCAAATCTCACTTAAATGTGCAGTTAATTCATTTTAATGTATTTTACATAAATTGCATTACTTCACATGTATCAAATTTTTCATTTTACTCACTGGTTTCAGTTCTGTGTCAACTCCGTCATGCACTGTCAACTCCATCAAATGGACTTTTTGTTGTTTTTTGTTTTAAATAATTTTTCTTTTGTTTCTTGAGAAGCATTTATTTGTCTGTAAAATGAGTAAAAATATCACTAATAGGGTCATTAAAAATTATTTTTTATTTTTGTCAGATGGTGATGACAAAAATGTAAAAATGTAATTTTTTGAAAAAAAAAAAAAAAAAATGCAACTGGGAGCCTGCACCTTAGCATCTTTACATTTCCAAAACATCATTCGTCATATTTACATACATAAGGTTGAGAAATAATTAAAAAAAAATATGTGGGAAAATTAAAACCCACTTTGTCCCTATTCTCAAGAATCACAAAAGTACAAAATAATTTTGACAATTAGTTCAAATTGACAAACATGGTATATAATTCAAACAGCATTTCACAGCACAAATACAAGACTTAGAGGTCTGCCGATCGATCGGCCACCGATCATAATCGGCCGATTTAAGTGAAAAAGTGTATGATCAGTGATTACCGATCACCGTCTCTTGTTGCCGATCACCAAAACCCATCACCTGTATGTCCTTTCACAACCTACGTGTGAAGCTCATCTTCTCTTTCCTTCGCACTGCGCGGCGACAAATCCTAAGCATTGTGGTGAAGAACTTTAACGCTCAGAGTGAATGCAGACGTTTGAGTGTTGCGACAGAGAAATATTTCGAAGGTGAAGCACCTCAAAATGCATCAACACAAGAATCTAATATGACATTTAAAAAACAAACACTTGACGGAGTTTGGCTACATCGAGGCTGACTGCAGGAAAAAAGCGAACAGACATTAGGTAAAGCAGCGCACCACTACCAACACTCATCCAAATTAGCATCACGGTCAGAAAGCTAAACAAATAACCCAAAGAACAATTTAAATAAACGAGCTGGTGGTGTAAGACGCTGGTTCTGCGCTACGCACCACTTGTAGTAATATTTCACATACGGAGAGCCGTTCAACCTCCACCCGCAATGAACTCTCACTCTGAACGTCTGCTTAAAGCTGCAGCACAACACAAACTGACAAAATATTTTACATATGCATTAAAACTTTCGCTGTCCTAAAACAGATGTCAGGGGGAAAAAATCGATCTCTGCCTCCTCCTGGATTCTCCAGAATCCAGCTCAGGCATAACGATCAGAACCAGGACAAAACAGCCATGCTCTCAGGAAGTGTTGATTCAGTAACTTGGGAATGTTTTTTTTGATGCAACCTGTATTTGACTTTGAATGAGTGTTTGCTATTTTACTTGACATTAGTTGGTAGTTTTGTGAGATTTATTTGACTCATGTGTAACTTATGGTACAGAAAGCCTTACTATTAAATATTATTTTACTGATTGCAAGTTTTTCAGTTGTCCTTTTGACTGAGTCGCTGCTCTATTGTGCCTGCAAGTATTTTGCATGTTTATGTCTAAATTAGGTGAATTTATTGCACATTTTTCCATTTTGCCAGATCATAACATAAAGCGAAAAATCAACAGCCAATCCAGGTGATTGATAGCAATCGGTGATTGGCAGTGATCGAACCTCATGGGAAATCGGACCAGCTAAAAAAAAACTGATCAGAGCATCCCTCCAAGACATTATTATTAGGAAATAAATGTCTTGTGGATTTTTGACTGAAATAAAAACCTATACCCTTTTGAAAAAAAAATCTTAATCTATTTCAGTAATAAGTGAAGGTCTTCACTTTTCATTCACTTTTCATGTAACGTTTTTCTCTACATTGTGAAGTCTCTCTCTCTCTCTCTCTCTCTATATATATATATATATATATATATATATATATATATATATACATAAAAAAAAATTCCCTTCTCACCCTCTGCGGGTGGTCTCCTCTCTCTCTTTCATCCTCTGAGCTCGGGTCCTCTACCAGAGGCCTGGGAGCTTGAGGGTTCTGCACAGTATCTTGGCTGTGCCTAGTACTGCACATTTCTGGACTGAGATGTCTGATGTTGTTCCTGGGATCTGTTTTAGCCACTGCTCCAGTTTGGGGTGACTGCCCCGAGGGCCCCGATGACCACAGGCACCGCTGTGGTCTTCACCTTCCAGTTCTTTTCCAGTTCCTCCCTGAGGCCCTGGTATTTCTCCAGTTTCTCATGCTCCTTTTTCCTGATGTTGTAGTCACTTGGTATAGCTACATCCACCACAACGGCTTTCCTCTGTTCTTTATCCACCACCACAATGTCCGGTTGGTTCGCCATTACCATCTTGTCTGTCTGGATCTGGAAGTCCCACAGGATCTTAGCTTGGTCATTCTCCACCACCTTTGGGGGTGTTTCCCACTTCGATCTCGGGCTTCCAGTCCATATTCTGCACAGATGTTCCTGTACACTATGCCCCCACCTGGTTATGTCGTTCCATGTACGCTTTCCCTGCCAGCATCTTGCACCCTGCTGTTATGTGCTGGACTGTCTCAGGGGCCTCCTTGCACAACCTACACCTTGGGTCTTGTCTGGTGTGGTAGATCTGAGCCTCTATTGCTCTGGTGTTTAGGGCCTGTTCCTGTGCAGCCAGGATGAGAGCCTCTGTGCTGTCCTTGAGTCCAGCTTTGTCCAGCCATTGGTAGGATTTCCTGATATCAGCCACTTCAGTTATTTGTCGGTGGTACATCCCATGTAGGGGCTTGTTCTCCCATGATGGAACCTCTAGCCCCTCATCCTGTGTTCCCCATTGCCTGAGACATTCGCTGAGCATATCGTCCGTTGAGGCTTTGTCCTTGATGTATTTATGGATCTTGGATGTTTCATCCTGGACAGTGGCTCTCACACTCACTAGTCCTCTGCCTCCTTCCTTACGGCTTGTGTACAGTCTCAGGGTGCTGGATTTGGGGTGGAACCCTCCATGCATGGTTAGTAACTTCCGAGTCTTAACATCCGTGGCCTTTATCTCTTTCATTGGCCAGCTAATTATTCCGGCAGGGTATCTGATTACTGGTAAGGCATAGCTGTTTATTGCACGGATCTTGTTCTTGCCATTGAGCTGGCTTCTCAGGACTTGCCTTATTCGTTAGAGGTATTTGGCTGTGGCTCCTTTCCTTGTGACCTCGTCGAGGTTGCCATTTGTTTGTGGTATTCCCAGGTACTTGTAACTGTGCTCAATGTCTGCTATTGCACAGTTACAGTTATATATATATATTATATATAATATACATATTATATATATCTCTCTCTATATATATAGCTAAATATATATATATATATATATATATATATATATATATATATATATATATAGAGAGAGAGAGAGAGAGGTGAAAAAAAATCAAACAAAAAATCTACTTATTCCTTGAATTAAAATTATGTTAAATCCAAATTTTCCAGGCATATGAATGTTTTTGGGCTTACTCTGAACAAGAAAATAATCTTTCCCACAGCCGTCATGTTTTTGTGTGATTTGTGCCGATGGTTTCCTATCTGTCACACACCCCATCCTTCCACTACTATCTGCCACTTTTTCACTGTTGAACCATAAAGAGTGACCAGCTTAAACTCCCTCTCAGCCTTTATCTGCACGATTCTCAGAGAGAACACTCTGGAAGGCTTTGTGAGAGGTGATACAAAAGCTCCCATCTCAAGGGAGGAGGAGAGCGAAGCAGAAGAAAAACTTTGAAAAATATGCTGCTGAGAATTTATCTTTCTGCTTTTTCCGAGCTGCAGGGGTGCCCACTTCAAAAGCCTGTATAAAAAAGGCACTTAATTTATTTATTCACACAAACAGTATATACATACAAGTGCTTGCATCTCACCTTTTTTGTTGTTCTTTTTTGGCAGACCTTTGGAATCAGAAGATTAAGATCCAGCGCATGAGTTGTGAGTAGGAAACATTTACTTGGTGTATAAGATGAAACGCATCTGTGTTTTATCTGTCTGGTCATTTTTTATCTAATATAATTCAGATTAGTTCACAGAACTCTGACCTTTGTAACATAATGCATTTGAGGTCAGTTCAGGAAGGAGTTTGGTTAGTTTTATCTGTCACCGTGCTTATTTTTTAGCTTTCTGGGTGGAAATATCAAAGTGGTTCCTTTTTTCATACCCAATGGGAAAAGGGCTGCAATATTCAAAAACGCTCACCGACAGAAAAAGCACAGATATAAGTTAGGAATGCAGAAGGAATGTTCCCTTTTGCAGATGAATTGGTGCAGTGATGAATTTGTCAGTTATGTGATTTCCCGTGACCTGATGCATTGAGAAAGGGTGTTAGTGGGAGGGATGATGTGTTACAGGAGTGACCCGCAATGAATCCAAACAATGTAGCAAAGAGTTTACACCCCTTAATATTTTCCTCACTTTGGCAAAATTGTTTCCATTGCAGTTTAGCAAAATAAGGTCCAAAACTATTTGCTGAAAAATGAGAGTTTTATTGAAATTGCTGACTTTATCTTTGAAATGTCAAATTGAGCAACTACACAGACAATGGAAAACGCAGCGAGTGACGTGTCTTTAAGTCATCAACTGCAGCCCTACCCAACACACCAACTCATTGCTAAACCTTTCCGCTCGCAGACATTTGGGAACTGGAAAGGTCAACACTTTGTTTTCCTGTCACGTCACACATGACTATGTTTACGGCCATATCTGCGCATGTTTCGGTTTGTGTTACATGTGATGCTCGCCTGCAGTGTGTCTGCTCCAGCGCTTGATTTGATTGCTCACTCCAGTAGCTCTGTGCGAAATGTTAATGGAGGGCTGTTAATGTCAAATCCAGTTCAACACCATCTATACTTAAGCACCACCACCCTTGAGGAAAGACAGATAAAAAGGTGGAGAGAGATTAAAAAGTAGGCTGCAGGGCCGATAAAGTGAAAAGTGTAACGCCCACCATCTCCATCTCCATCTCCAGCTGCATCTCCGCGCGCCTGCAGTTATTGGTTCGCCTGAAGTTTTGCGTGGCTGAGTGGCACGTATATTTTTGTGGGAAAATGGTGCGAAGCAGTCGGGTACATCTTGTCCCTTGGCCTGTTGACCACATTGGATACTGTTGCCCTGTCGCAGCTTTTTCACACACATGCACACACAAGCACACACTGCTCGCTCTGTTGCTCCTCTGACCTGAGATTGCTGTGTGCAGCTACTCACACCCAGAGAAGCACTCAGCCGTACAGACACACACAGACAAACTTGGAGTCACACACACAATGATTTATGGCCTCCAATATGGTCAATAAAAGCCAGGGCCAAGATGAAGGACTCTGAGAGCAGCGAGCAGGACACACACGTGAAAAGAGACACTCACACACACTCGCACACACTGATGTCCATTAGCTAAATATACAGGAGTGAGCTGTTTTCTACTGTGTCTCTCTTCATTATGTTCCTGTTTAAATCCACTGCTGCTTCTGGTGTTAAGGGTGAAAGGCTAAGGGTGTTTTTAGCCAGTGGTGCTATGGGGGAACAGTCATTTTCTTCAGATGTTATATCTAATTTTAAAAGCAACTATTTTTTTCTTTGTAAAAAAAAAAACATTTTCACTTATGAGCAGAATTTTTTATCATTTGGTCAACAAAAACAGCATCACATTTACCAGAACCACCAGCATTCTTAAGAATGACACATACACTCCTGATCAAAATCTTAAGACCAGTTAAAAAACTGCAAGAATTTGCATTTTGCACTATTGGATCTTAAGAAGGTTCTAAGTGGAGCTTCACAATGTTAAAAGAAGAAATCAGCGTAAGAGACAAAAACTTTTGAGCGGGGAATTTCCTGAAAACTGCATTTACACTCAAACATGATTTTTTTCAGCTGATCAAAAGTTTAAGACCATAGCTCAAAAATCCCCAAAGATCCCCCAAAACAGAAATCAAAGTGTCAATAAAAAGGATTCAGTAATGAGTAGCTCCACCATTATTGTTGATGACTTCAAACAATCGTTTAGGCTTGATGCCAGTGTTTCCAGGAGGCTAGTGGGAACGTTGCTCCAAGTGTTGAAGATAGCTTCCACTGTCTGGAACTGATGTGCATGTTCCCCAGATCTAAACCCAATTGAGAACATTTGGGGATGGATGGCAAGGGAAGTTTGGACATCACTCATTTTGCAAAAGAGTGACGTTATTGTCTTGGAAGAACTCTTTTGTCAGGCGGGCATTATGAACTGCAGCATTGTCCTGTTGAAAAACCCAATGATTACCACACAGACGAGGCCCTCAGTCATGAGGGATGCCCACTGTCAACATCTCCACATAACCAGCTGCTGTTTGACGCCCAGCACAACCTGAAGCTCCATTGTCCATTGAAGGAAAACACACCCCAAATCATGATGGCGCCCCAACCACTGTGCCGTGTAGAAAACATTGTTGTTCCATAACCCTCAGGATCATTTAAAAAAGAAAAATGACTGTCTTACTGCGTCCAACCTCAGCAGTGATGGCTCGTTGTGAGAGGCCTTGCTTATGCAGCTCAACAATCCTACCACGTTCAAAGTCAGTGAGCTTTTTTGGTTTTTGCCATCAGGAGGTCTTGACGGTGTAAAGACTTGACAGAAAATGACATGGAATCCAGATTTTTGCACAGCTTTTGGCTTTTAAAGACTTTGGTCTTAAACTTTAGATCATCTGAAAAAAATCATGTTTGAGTGTAAATGCAGTTTTCAGAAAATTCCCTGCTCAAAAGTTCTTGTCTCTTGCACTGATTTTTTCCTTTAACTATTGGAACTTCTTAAGATCCAATAGTGCAAATGCAAATTCTTGCAATTTTTGACTGGTCTTAAGATTTTGATCAGGATTGTATTTGAAGGGACTGCATTTGATTTATTTTAGCAGTTTATTAGTATCGAAAAAAATGTGGACAATATATGTTGCATTTGGTTGTGTTTTAGGTTGATGCAGAAATATTCCAAATGCAGCTTCATGCATTCATAATATATTAATTTAATTCAGCAGTTTCATTTTGCAAGTGAAATAAAGAAAAAAATAATAGTCACTATAACAGAGTGATGTATATCCCACACTTGTCTTTTAACTTTAAAACCAAAAGCAATCTGAAAATTTGCATGTTATATAAAACCAATTAAATATTCATTATTAATATATTTAAACATCATTCAGTGGCCTGACCAGCAGACAGTTATTAAAACCCTTACATGTCCTCTGCAAACAACAACCTGAAACATTTATTCTGGGAGAACAGCAACAAATAGTGGATCTATAGATTTGGATAAATTAATTGATCTGATCCACACAGAGACCAAATTATTTCGAATGGCTCAAATGCTTTTCCTCAAACATCCAAAATCTGTTGGTGATCATGACTGACTGTAGACAGTATTGTCAGCTTAAAAAGGATATGTTGCCATTACAGTTCAATGATATCTCAAATGGGGTTAATGAAGGCAGAGCCTCAGTTAGATGTGTGCTAAGCATGGGCTGGACTCTTGCTGGCTTCAATAGACACCCTGCTGCTCACAGCAGTGCTAAGGTGTACAGCATGAGCTGAGCAGGGTCTCCATAAAATTAATAGGTACACTGAACAAGTAAAGCACTATAGTTCTATCAGTACCAACTAGCAGGAAATGACATGTTAGGAACCCTGTGGGTCTTATGAAGGCTGTAGGTTGACCAGGTACCTGCAGCTTGGTTGGAACTGGTTTGATAGACATTATCAAATTGACTGCACCAGTATGTGTAACTGGAGCTGAGCTTACAGTACAATTGTGAGCAATATTGTGCTGACTTAAAAAAAATCCCATAGCTTTTTCTATTGAATATGAGATAAAATTAAAGCGAAATGTGAATAAGCTTGGTTACACAATAAGTCATTTAAAATCATAGAAGTGACAGATGTAAACAGTTAAATAAAATATATTAATAATTCAGCCATTGTGCTGGAGCTTATATATTAGCCAATCAGAGGAGATGTCGGTGTCTTATGCAGGCTTAGGAGCAACGAGCCCCGTCCTACTTGGGAGGGGCTATGTATGTGGCGTTTTGAGGAAATTTTAACTGGAGGTTTTACAGAAGAGCTATGGATTCAGCATGTTTGAATGGCTCAACGTTTTATGATGGTGGAGCACATTGTCCAGTAAAACAAAAACAAGCCATCATCCTCCTTCTACTTCCTGTTGTCTTCTTTGTCATTTTCAACTGTGCAACATCCGGCAGGTCTAGTAATAAGTGAAAAAAAGTGTTTAAATGCGACTGAAAAATCACCTCATCCTAGAGAAAAAACTTTTTATCCAAATGTGTTTTTTTTTTTTTTTCAAAATCAGCATGTTTCCATTAAGAAAATTCATTTTTGTAATTTCAGTTTGCGCAATTTAATGGCCAATGGAAATGTAGTTGGTGTAAAACTGCTGCTGTGCTGCTCTTGCAGAATAGATGAAGAGCTTTCTGATCTGAGCTCTGCTGGTTTTAGTCTATGAGCTGTTTGAGCAAAAACGAGGCATCAGGAACAGCAAGACCACCACGTCAGCTCTGACAGGATTTATGCATAGACAGAAACCTCCTAGACAGGTTCTATATTTTTGTCTGCAAAGCCTAATTAGAAACCAATTGAAATGTTATAGAAGACCCTCTGATATTCTTAATCTACTGTTTGATCTCATCACAAAACCACTCTTTACTGCTTGACCAAAAAATGAGGTTATTGAAATCTTTCTGATTCCCTGTGATCCCAGCCTTCTGATGCAGTTCCATGTGTGATGTCTGTCCCCTTCCCTTCCTTCTGGTTGTCAAATGAATACAGGAGCATCTCTGTTGACAAATATATTTGCTCCTTTTTTCCTCCCTCCTTTTTCTGATGGATACGACACAAGCTGTGCTTTCACATAAAACAACAGCCAATTAGACTTTATATGCTGAGCCTCTTTCTGGCCCATAAAACAAGAATAACAATGTGAAAACTAGAGACAAGATTCAGACACCTCCATTACTCATCTGCAGCCTTAGGAGATGTTTCAGTGGCCCTGTGACATTTTTTACGCTTTTCTTTAACATTGTAGAATCTGTTTATTCTAATGTCATCCATACTGTGCTTATTTAGCTCTGTCTTATTGAAATACTCTCCTCCTCTGCTGTTTTGCCTGGATCTTTGGCGCACTGTCTCAGAAGACAACCTTCATCACATTTTCTCTGCCCAGAACACTCTTTACTTATGAGTTTGGCTGCAGAACTCTTGGGAAGTCCCCAAGGGTCCCTCCCACTGTAGCATTTGTATATTAGTTTCTGGATCCCATGCAAGAAACAAAGATCTGTCCAGATGACGTGTCAAGAACAGACTACAAGAATTCCCAAACCAAAACTACAAGAACAGATCAACATCATTTTGTCCCTGCTGCCCTGGGAGGGAGAACAAATGTATCTTTTCTTTCAGAATGTGTACCGACCTTTATGTACTCTTCTGACTACTGCTACATAGAAGTTATATCATGTCTTGAGAGAATTTGTCTCTTTGCTTTCACACATCCTTTCGAGACCCAGCAGAGGAACCACAGTTCTTATTTTAAACAGTAGCACGTTTCAGCACCAAGACAATTCAAAGTGCTTTACATGACAACATAAAACTTCAAACAAAGCATCATTACAGTTGTATAATAAAGGAAAGTAATAAAAAAAATTAATTTTGATTAAATTAGTGATATTCCAGTTATTATTAATCAAAGGCAACTATAAACAGGCAGTTAGTCCAGATTTAAAGGAACTCAGTGTTTCAGCTGTTTTACAGTTTTCTGGAAGTTTGTTCCAAATTTGTGGTGCATGGAAGCCGAATGTTGCTTCTCCATGTTTTTCTTCTGGTTCTGGATGCAGAGCAGAACCAGAAGACCTGAGAGGGTTGATACAACAACAGCAGATCTTTATTGTGGTGCTGAACCGTTCAGTGATTTATAGACCAGCTAAAGTAGGTTCGGCCAAATAAAACCTGCCTGTATCCAACAAGGATCAGAATGAGAGTAAATAAAAGAAACAGTGTTATCTTTAAGCTGCTTTTACTTCGCCGTGCTGCTTTTCCTGTATGGTCATCGCCATGCATGATGAACATGGCGATTAAGAAAATGAGGAGGCGCACAAGTGGTCGATACAGCTTTTTGTTTTTACAAATCTGTTTTAACTATTGTATGTTATTTACAATGAAGTCAGTTATTCCCATCCATGCACAAATTCCACATGTTGATTGCAAGCTATCAGATTTTATCTTTTTATCTGTGGTGTGAATTTGGGGCCGCATAGTCCTTTATTTGTTTTATCATAAATTATATATATATATAGAGAGAGAGACTGTCCAATGAGGACAGCTGAAGAACCTGGAGTGTGTGAGAGTGACGGGTCTGAAGTGAGTCTGAAGAGGCATGTCACGCTGTAACACAGAGGCGGATGAGATTCTCCTTTTTGTCGCACGCAGTCTGCAGCTTATCCCCTCATCAAACTGGCTTAACTGGATCCAGTCACTGGAGTGGTGTACTGGGAGGATGAAACCTGCCTCTTGTCGGGTGCTTCTCCAAGACTCAGAGATAAGCATGTAGTAAATCTACAGCTTATTATTTTGAAGGTCAGCTCTGCTTGTTGCTGTCAGTTAATGCATGTTCTGCAGATCCATGAGCTGCACTAGAGACAATCAGTGTATGAAGGAAAAATAAAAGGAGTGAACAAATTGATTATGTTCACTGTAATAAGCATAATTAAATTAAACCAAGTGTGAAGATTTGATTAAGCTTATCTACTGTAGTTCTGTAAATACACTTGGATTTAGGGTGCTGAAACATTGCTGACAAATTGACCTAACAACAAGCATTCAGTTTTTAATAATTCTTCTTCAAATCCTGCATTCAATCTAATAATTATTTTTAGCTTCATGATTAATTCAACACTTTTGTATAGCTAAATACATAACAGAACTGTAGAATCACATTTTATTAGACTTGAACACAAAACATAGTAAAAAAATAAAAGTTATCTTCTGAAAACTTGACCTTTTATGTTTCTACTATTCTACGTTAGCTGATCAGTATTTTCCTGCAGTCACCTTTCAGTCTCTCAGGACAGGAATAATGTACCTTTCTAGAGTGGCCCTTCCTTTTAATGCAATCATCAGTCGCAACATTTATTTCCACAGCGCAATAAGAGCATCACCGTGGTGACGTTTCATTTGAACATTAATTAGTGAATTTGGCCTGAGCTGAAAATGGATGCTGAAAGCTCGACAGCATTGGAAGCCATGTTGTCTGCATTGCTGCCTGCTAATTAAACCAGCGGAGAGTTGAAAGATTTGATGAGTGGTTTGTTTGCATCAAAGTTCTGACCTTGGTGAACCTGGAAGTTTTTTTTGCAAGCTATGATTCAGAATCAAAATAAAGATGTTGGAATTCAGACACCACTTTGTACACTACTGGATATTAGATCCAGTGGTGGCTGGAGCTATTGGTTGTTTTGAGAACAGCTAGTCTTGGAAGGTACACAGTGAACAGCGTCAAACATTGTTACACCCCAAGCACCTCAATAAGCCATGAAATTGTTACATAGCCATTTTCCTTTTTTCTTCTGAAGGAGAGTTGAGGCAGGTTATTGTGAGAGTTTATTTAAGTTTTACTTATTGCCATTGTTTTGCCAATTCAACAGCCAACCTAGCTTGGGCCTCTGAAGTCTCCTATCAGACTATCAGGGACACAATGGACTCTGCAATCTGCACAATGTTTAACTCATAGGCTGTAGTGAACAAACCCAGAATTTAGTTTCTTAGAAGTTCAAGCAAAGCTGGATTATCTGGCCTTATGCCAAGTGTTGGACCTCATCATCATGTCCTCTCCAGGTTGGCAGTTTTCTAAGTTATTATGAGTTTTGTAGCTGCTGTCAATCAAAAGGATTTCATAAAGCAGCTAGAACAAACATTCCACACCCTCCGTCCCAATAATACAGCATTATCTCCTGGTACAAAGTGGACTATTAGAACTAATAAATAGACTTGTGCAAAACTCTGTGTTGCACCAATGGAGGCTTCTTCTTTCTTGTTGCTGAGAAATAAATAAATATATATTTTAGAATACAATTGGAGCCCAAATTTGACGAGTTTCTGGTATCATATTTTCTGATGAGCAAGAAAAGTTTCAGTTTGTTTTGATATTCTGATCAACTCACAGTGACCAGTGCACAAATTTGAGATGATTCAGATTCTTATCTGAATGGTCAACAAGAGTCAAACAGAAAATTTTTTCATTGAAGCCGTAAAGGTGCCAAACCCAGTTTAAAACCCAGATTTGACCCTCTGGTGGGTCAAATCCACCAGTAAGCACTGCGGCCTCTGGTGTTTCCATTCCTTCAGAGTCTAGCAGCATCATGGTGGCTCTGGTTACAGACCTGCTGTACTCCAAATGTTTTCTAAAGGCATAGGCTTTCCTCAAAGGTAGAGATGAGAGAAAGATCTTTTATGCAAATAGCAAGAGATGACAGATAAACATCCCTTTTCTGCGTGGAGCCAATAGACGTGCGGTCTCCTGCACTTTATTTTGCTTAACTTCGGATTCTTTATCTTTTCACACTTTAATTGTGTTTTCAGTTGCTATTAGTCCTTTATTTCCTTGAACATTTAGAATCCGTCAGTGAGAAGACATAAAGCATATCTCTGAAGTTTCACATTTCCCCAGCCTTCATTGGGAAGCTTCAAAGATGTTTCCCATTTTGATGTGAGGCTGGCCTGTCAGAGTCGGTGCTGCTATAATTTTTCAGCAAGCTGCTAAAAAAAACTCCCAGGGGATATTGGTTCAGTGTGACTTGACAGTATTGCACAGCTGCTGGAGATTTATGGGGAGAATCTTCATGATGCAAACCCCCTCCCTTCCATATAACGCCAATGGTTCTGCACCAGAGAAGGTTTGGTCTCTTGGATGACCACTGCAGAACCGTGACCTCAGTCTGTCCGCTTTAAAGATTTGTTTCAAGGGGGAATAGCTTATGTAACCTGCAGAGTCTAGAAGGAATTTCGTGTTTTTTTGTTGTTGTTTTTTTTTGCAACCTTTATTATTTTTGTTTTATTTTTGAGACAATTCAAGAAGTGGCTTTAATTTCACTTCCTCCAGACCCAGTTTTCTGTATATTTTTTCGCACTGCTACAACACTGTTGGCTAATCTAATTCCAGTTTGCTCGTATTATAAGTCAAGCAGTCCTGCTGAAATCATTTCAGTAATGTGATATCAGTCAGATTGTTCCAACAGTGGCTCAGATGCGGATGGAATCATCCCTCCTCCTGTGCCATCACCGTTTCTTTGCATGAAAACAGTTTCATATGCAGGAAAGCTGCTGCCAGGAATATTGCGGCTGAAAGAAGCAGTTTGAAATTCTACACTAAAGTACGCCACCGACTCATTGCATTGCATTAGAGGGTGACAGAAAATAAGAGAGACTGATTCGCTGTGTCCCAGAGAGTGTGTCGGGCGCTGACTCTGCATTTTCCTATGCCTGGGTTATCTCTTTGGGGTAATGAATGGAGCCGGGCAGAGTTGAGATGCATTTAGAGAAGTTCTGCTTTCAGTACCCACAGGCCTTATCGTCACATGTTTATAGCTATTAAACATTGATGCACCAGCTGGTAATTAAACTGTAATCCACCCACTTATTTATTTAGGCATTCCAGATACACTCTAACCCAAGCTTTGTGTATTTCACTTTGAGTTATTAATATCAGTACTTGTTTGAACATAATCTGAGTCAATACACTGAAAACATGTGTAAATTTTTTAAATGTTGCTTTAAAAAAACAACAACTTTGTAGTGATTTTTATAGTGCTTTTATAAGATTAACATTACACAAATCAAAACACTTCACCGCCTTGTCTGCTGGTGGTGGTCAGAGGGACAGGGTTAGTGTCTATTCCTAGAGCCACAGAACAAAAGAGTGAAAAAAAAACTAAGTATAGTTTATTATTAAAAACATCAAGTTACCCAAAGAGCCACCTGTTGCTCCGAAGCTGCAGGTTTCTGACTCTTGATCTAGCAGATGAAAAACCTGATTATTTCTTTATATGGCTGAAGCTTAAAAGTGCAACACATTCATTTTGTATGTAAATCTGAAAAGGTATAATATGAAATTGGTCCAGTTTCTGTGACACAGCATATACACATAAAATTTGATTTGTTTACCTCTGCAGTATAAGGGCTTTAACGAGGCACAGGTCCCTGCTGGCCCCTGTCCACAACAGTCTATGATCACGAGTTACCCTTAAACAACTTTCAATTCTTAATGTGGCCAAGATAGCCTATGTGTCCTACCAATGCTGGTCGATGCATATTCTGCACCTACCAAAGCAAGATACACTAGGTAGTCAGAAGAGCCACCTAGAAAGGAACAAATATAAACAAAATATCAGATTAAAATATAAACGTACATAAATGCATACAAAAATAAAATGTATGCAAATAAAATCACATCATTAGTTAAATTTAGCTGGACCGAGTTATGCCTAATTTAGTTAAGTTGCAGTTTAATATCTGCTGTATGCGATATCTTAAAATCTGCTTAATTTCATATTTGATTAACAGCAACAACTATCTTCTGTGTAATTCTAAATAAGGATCAACATTTATTGTTGTTTTGTACCATTAAATCTAAATTACTATAAAGTAAAACCAGCTGAATTATTTTAAATCAAATTTTCAGAGGAGAAAATTTTTCTCTGGCATTATTAAATGCCAGAGATATTTGTCTTTTTCTTTTGTTTTGTGTCACCTAATAACATTCAGAGGGAAATAAAACACACAGATGACTCAAGGTTATGTTGAAAACAGTTTTTTTCAGTTTAAATGATCCTTTTCTATTTGGTGACTTTAATTAAACAAAAATGTATTTTGTTCAACTGATTTCTTTCTCTTTTTTAGCTTCATTTTTAACGGACAAACCACATTCAATCTGAAAACTGTTTTAAAGAACATCTTACAAATGAAAAAATTAGAAAAGCAACAATTACAAAACAACCCTGGTGAGTAAAGGATGGTTAAAGTGCTTATCAGCAACGCTGCCTGTGTGGGTATCTGTTGAACTGATACAACAGGTGAATCCCTAATGCAGCATCCTGAAAATCTTTTGACAGAGACGGAGCTTCCCATCTGACACAACCCGCTGTGAATGTAATCAATTAGCAGAGCGAGCCAATCAGCAAAGCACACTCCAGCTACCGCGCCGGAACACCGCTTTCTGATAATTGGTAAACTGTCCTCCCACAGATTTGATGAATAACTGTAGTGTTTGTGGGAAAGAAGATCTCTCATGAAATTTGATCAGGGCCACTTCAGATGAAACTGAACATTGTGTTCATGAGACATAAAGAGAGGAAGGCAAAGAGATGGGGAGACTGGGATTCAGAATCTGGAGAGGAGGGTCTGAGGGGGTTAGTGTTGGGTGTGTGGCTCATTAACTCAGTAGATGTAATCAGTGGGAGGGAGCGGGACATTTTGCCATCGACTAATGAGCAATATGGGTAGTTTGCTGGTGTTCTCATCGGCTGAACTCTGCTGTCAGCTCTGAGGCTCCGTTGTAGCACAACTGGCTCGTGTGCAGATGATTATGTTTTCATATTTAGAGGTAGACTGGGGTGATAAGAGATACATGCACATTAAATGTGTGGTCATTTGAGAACTGAAACATCAACTCGTAGCAGCAGTAGCACTGTCATTTTCTCACGCTTGTAATGTTTTCTGTTTGAAATGCCACATTAAAACCCCCCTGAGTTATTCCCATTTAAATCTGAACCTTCCATGTCATACTATCTACTGGCATACTCAGTGCTTTGAAACATTTATACTCGGAATGTTCTCCCTGCATTGATCACGTTACGACTACAACATACACTTCAGTTTATTATGATTTTTAGGTAGCAACTAAATAACCCACAATGTGTAACTTAATTTCAGTATAAATATAGTTGTTCTGTGAAGCATCACAAACACAAAACATTTTTGACCAGCCATGTTTTCTGTCATTGGATCCATGCATTCTTCTCAGCATAGCTGTGTCAGATGCATTTTGCACTTGCGAAAAGGTGACAAATTAATAGTAAGTGAACTAGCAAATCTGAAAAGTTACTGTTTCACAAAAAAACTGTCATTTGTAGCCACAACACCAATTTATTGATTTTTGGACCCAATTTGACACATTAATCTTTAATTTACCACTAAGCATACGATGTAATTACTACATCGTATCCTGAGTGTAGCTCTCCGCTGCGCAAGAGGCACAGGCATTTATCCATTTTTTTCCAGACTCTGTTTGTTTTTTTTAATAGAATAAACTCTGTTCTGCCCTACTGGGTAAAGTCTGTCTTTAATGCACGTTCCCAACTGAGAATGTTTAGCCATTTTTTTCCTATTACTTTTCACCAAATCTTTATGACCATAGTGCATTTGTAATGATAAACCCTGACAATGTTGTGGGAGGTAAGGGGCATTTACTTCAGGTCAAGTTGCTAACAAACCCACTGGATTATTGACAGGTTGAAGTTATGCCAATTTTGATACAATTTTCCCCTTTTGACAGTCTCTAGGATGCTCTACCTATCTGAGAAAGACTTAAGACTGGGGAAGATGCCCATCTTCCAGGACAGGCAGATATCTCTGTGTTAGAACTGTCCAGTTAAAGTCCAGCTCTAAATCTAATTGAGAAAATGTCTGTTTATAGACTTTTTCCATCCAATTTTACTTAACTTCTGCTGTTTCACAAAGAAGAAAATGGGTAGAAAAAAAGTGGAAGTCTGGTTTGGACAGATCTCATCAGATCAGGAGGTGCATCTGCTGTGAAAGAAAGTTCCACACACACACAAATCTAGCACTACGGACAGTTTTCCAAGGCAGAGGCGAATCAGCTGTCTATCCACACTCTTTGATCAGATTCTGGGTGTAATCTCACACATAGTAGCAGCTTGCTGACATATTTCAATTCTCCAGAGAAGCAAGAATTTATCACATTTCTTCCCCAGACTGACACATGCTCTGTGCATTGTGCTGGCTTGCTTAGGACTTTACAGCAAGAAACATCAGATTTACAGTCAACAGTTGCTTTGTATTGTGTCACACATGTGGACTCATCTTTTCTCATCTCTGCATTGATTTCCAAACTTAGGTAATCTATGAATGTATACACTGTATCAAATTCATCACATTAAGTCATGTGTAAAGTACATATAGAAACTCAGATTTGCAAAAATGATACTTTGGAAATTTTTGGCATCCGAATGCATCACTTACTGTCTTAGCTGGTGATCAAATGCATAGCAAGATGAAGCTGGAGTGGTGTTTACTCAAAGCTACATCATTTTTATTTTTCCTTCAACCTTGAAACCCAATGAAAATACACAAATTGTATGTACACCTTCTCTACTATGTGTTTGGAGATGAATCAAACCAAAATTTAAGTTAGAATTGCCAATATTATATCTATCTGCTAAATGCCAAAAGAAATAATATGTCAGATATTTATTTATATCTTCAAAATCAGAACTGAATGTCTTGGGTCAAGCCATTTGGGTTTCCATCCACAAACTTCTCCTAGCAGTTTGAAGTTCTGTTTCATTTCAGATACATCTAGAGCTGTTGTAAACAAATATTTTAGTAGTCGAGTAATCTATTGATTATTCTTATCATTAATTGAGTAATCAGTTAAATAAAGAAGATAAAATAAAACCTCGGTAAATGTAACATAACAGCAGTGTTACTATCGCATATCAACATCAGTCCAATTTTTCACATTTGAGCTTCCCTAACAGTAACTTTTCTGTAGTTTAGAAAATTAACCTGTAACAATAAAATACTCTAAAAGTTAACCAGAAGAAAAGTTGAACAAGAATCGGAAGTTATATTCAATTTAATAATAAAGAGGCAGGCTCACATATACGCTTATAAAAAATGTCTATACTCCAGCTTTTGGTTTATGTATTCATCAGACAGTTTGTGTTTATGTCAGACAGGATTTGATACCTTCATTCGTCACACACAGAAACACATCTACCAGCTACATGCCATCACGGTGTGCTCCACTACATATTTGTATAAATATACCTGCTGCGCTTGTCCCTGGTTCGCTCTGAACTGGCCGTACTCCAGGCTTTGCTCTCGTCATTTTAAAGATGCTTATTGGTCCCAAAAAATGACAAAGACCTGGACATTATCATCAATCAATAAAGTCCTCCCAGGTCGAACTTGAAAACTGGATGTTATGTTGCTAATACTTAGCTTTTGTCAACAACTCAGGCGGAAGTGAGAGTTCTGTGCAACGCAAGTAATAACCCGGCCAGAACACAATGAATTAAATAATAAAACATAACTTAACAAAACTTTGAGACAGATACATCTTCCTCAAGGAATTTTGAGGTACCTGAATAATTCAAGTACCTCATCAGTCCTACATACATCAGACTTGCTCTCCAATTATTTAGAAGACAGAGATCGGAACTTTGTGACGGCCACGTCAAACATCAACTCTGTTGTTTCTAAGCACTTCTTCAGGTCGCTGTCCATCTGAAGACCTACTTCCACTTCAGCTTTAACTTTCTGTCTGATGTCTTTAGACGTTGCTTCAGTATTTCTACAAAATGTTCTTTCCTCATGATGGCATCCATCCTATGAAGTGGCACCAGTTCCCCGGCCCCACATGATGCTGCCACTCCCATACGTTACAGTTAAGATAGTACAGACATAACAGATTTTCCTGGTAATGGCTGAAATGTAACGATAAACTATTTTAAATTAGCATTTCACTGCTTGTAAAGAAAAGTCATGTATACTGTCCATCTTTGAGTGAATTATTTACATAATTAATTTAGGAGAATTTAAGAGTTCAGTTTTATTTTTTTAATAATCTGAGTAACTAAAGTTTTATCAACATGGGAGAGCTGTAACCCATCTGTACAACCCCCATAATTTGTGTTGAACAAGAAGACTTGATGTGCATCTTAATCAACCTCCTAGACCCCCATATGGTAATACTGTTCCTGAGTTTTGCTCAGTGTGCAGTTTGTGGTGTGGACAACTTGGCTCGTTGTTTTCATTACAGGCTGGCACCAAAGAAACTTTTATGTAGTTTATATGCATATTCAGTGAAATGTTAGGTGTCTGCCTGTGTGGTGATATCTGACAGAACTGTATTGTGGTTGATGGTTTGGAACCTTGGCACTGAACCAAAGGACAATTTGAACAGGATTACTACACTGCAAAGTTTTTCTTTATTATTTAAAATTAATTCATTCAAATTTGGGGAAAACAAAATAACATAACAAAAAAAATAACAATTCTGTATTTGCATGAAAAAAGTAAAACAAATCAAGGCAAATGCAGTGTAAAGATGATTGAAACCAGGCATGTGGTGCATTTATTAAAGCAGAGCGCGCATCCCCATCATAAAGACTAACCATATGGGGCACATTATGGGCCAACCATGCGGTGTCGTCAAAGTGACAGGACACAGTGATTTAGCCCTGCTAGAAGTGGATGGATCCACGCTTACCTTCAAAGTCATCCGTCTCCTTTCTGGCTCAGTGTGAGTCTAAAAGCCCCCAGGGACACAGTGAAGCATGTTGAGCATTCAAGGATCTCTCAATTGCTGCCTTTAATTTCCCTTCCACTGCTGGTCTGTCTCCATTAGCTGTGACGATTCTCTGAAATGTGAGGAATACACAATGTGGCAGCTTTTTTCTGACATAGAGCCTTTTTTTTAGCTTGCATCATAGCTCTCGTGTCATTTTCTGCTGCGAAGGCTTCATTCTAAGTCTCTGGTTGCAGATCACAGAGAGGACAAATGTGACTGAACAGTCAGACTGGTTTTTCTTTTGGTATCTGTTTATCTGGTTTCATCAAGTGACAAAGTCAGTAGCACTGTTGCCGTGCAACAAGAAGGTCCTGAGAAGTGAGCGTGAGCGAGGATGGTTGGATGTCCTGACCGGTTATCTGTGCAGGGTGTATTCTGCTTCTTGTCCAATAAAAAAAAACAAAGTGCAGCTGGTTTGTAGTTGACATATTCGTGGTGAATAACCTTACAAAACAATTGTATTTAAATAGCTTTGAGTAGCTAGATTTGGTTATCATGTCAGATATCATGTCCCTTTTTTCAATATTTCAGTTCCTTTTGGCTAAAAATATGTTGGGTTTATTACATCCGTTCATAACAATCTAGTAGCTTATTTGTCCCAGAACGTCTTTAACAGAATAAACTGTCACAGAGCAATGGACAAAGAAACCAATAAAATAACTTCAAATTAAGTACCAATAAGAGAGAAAATAACACTCAGTAAGACACACAATGGCCATAAACATTCAACAAAAAGGCTGTTTAGACAATCTAACTGTTAATGAATGGATTTATGCAGCTTCAGAAGAATGTTCTGTAACTAAACCTTTGTCTGCAATTTTAACAAAATGGCCGGTTTGGTTTGCCTTTCCCTTTTCTTCAGAATGTACACGTGTCTCAGAGCAGCCACATTTCTTTGTTTGCTGCATTTCCATTATGAGCTGACATTTGTAAAGTTACACAGTCAAAAATTAGCAGCATTAATTTGGTTGTCATAAGAGGAAAAAAAATTTGAGTTCATTTTTTAAATCTTTTTTTCACCGTGTTGTTCAGTTTCAAACTAAGATAATTAAGTAGCAATCTAAGTATTTACCTCTAAACAAAAATATTTAACTAGCTCAGAACTGGACATGTATAGATTATTGAATAACATGATAAAAAAAATTACTTTGAAAACCGGCCCACACTACGTTTTCTTTTCTCTTATGACACACTACATAACCAAAATTATAGCTGATACTGTTTGACTGGGTAATTTTATAAATGGCACTCCATGTTGCATTTTTGTTTTTTGTAAAAGCTGAACAGTGTTTAATGGGTGTCAGCAATAATATTCTTTTCTGATTGATCTATTTACACACCTTCTAGTGTTACATCTTTACCCGTTGTGTGTGTTGTGTGTACGTTGTGCTACAGGTCAGTTTAAAAGCAGGTTGGGTGATATTTGCACTGTATGAATCATAATACAGGTTCTAAGTGACAGTAAAATCTTGCTGGTATGCCTGGCAATTATGTTCAATAGTGTCATTTTATTTCACTTGTTTTTATATCACACCTTGGTTTTAATTTTTACCCTGAGTTTGCTATCCCTAACTCAGATTAAATGTTTTAATCATTTCTTTTGATTAAAATCTCTATTAGCTTTTTGAGGCATTGCAGGATTCATGTGGTAGTAAAAGCAGAAACACAAACTCTCCTTAGTTGACTTCCAATTCTGAAGAGATGAAATAACAAAGCAGTGAAAAAACGGAAAGATGAAAGATTTCTGTATCATGTTCATCATTATTGAATTGAGCTTCTGAAATGGAACAGTCTTGAATTTGATGATAAGGTTATCCCCAGATAGAAATAACTTAAGCTGCTTCATGAGATCAGTATAATCATGAAAAATGGGAGAAATAAGATTTTTTTCCCTGCGGCTACTTCTGAGTCACTTGGATGCAAAATTTAGCTTTGTGTCTTTGAGAACGTTGTCTCATGATGTGTGTATGTGTGGGTACAAACACATAAAATCATTAGATTACACTGAGTTGACTGCCACATTTTGCTGTCCTTGTTAAAGAGCATGTCTTGTCTTTCTCTACAAACATAGATGTAGTCTACTAGCAGAACAGATCAAAGGTCAGGTTGTCTATCAACATTGCCGGTGGATGTTTGTGCTCATGTGTTTTCCTGCATTGATTTGACAGCAGTGGCACATTCAGCTTTAATCTGTCCATTTTGATCCTCATGCACCACAGAGTCACCCAGTTTATTCATTTCTGATCCTCGTCATGCACATGTAGACTCTCTGGCCAAGGCTTCTGTGTGCCCATGCCGTATCTCCGGTGCTCTGTGTGAGCCATTCGGTGAGCTGCTACAGTGACAAGCACAAGAGGCAACCAACTGTAGCCGTCTTGTTCGACCGACATGGTCACCAAGTTTTTCTACAACCAATGCTTGCAAATCTCTGATATGGACAACCAGCAGGTGATCACTGAAAAGCAGCTACTGCTCATCTGGACATTCAGAGGAAACAAGATAAAGGATGGCTCAGTTATTGTTGGGAAGACGATGGATTTATTGATGTTTGAACTGAGAAGCATGATGCATAATTACTTCTGGAAGATTAGTCCATATATGCTTTGTTTGTTGTTTATGTACAATGAAAATGGTTTGCATCAATGAAATAGTGGATCAGGTAATTTTTTTGGACCAAATAGATTGACATCGCCTAAGAAATTGTAACAGTGTAAAATAAATTAATAAGAGAAGAAAAACCTCTTAATGTGATTTAATTCACAAGGTGACTCACATGAGATGTTTCTTGACTTGAGTTCATTGATATGTACAGAATTAGTTTTTGTGGTATTTATCATTATCAGTGTTTCTCCATAAAGCCAATATAGATGTTGTAGAAGCTATGTTAGGGTTTCACAAAAGCCTCTGACTGAAGACATACTGTTGTTGGACCCCCTGGGTTGTGGTCATTGTTGTGAATCAGAAGACTTCCATGGAGTGAGAACCAGTTCCCCACTTCTTTTTTTAGTTTTCACTGCTCAGCTCTCACTCTGTGGCTCCGCCCAGCACATGGCAGAACTTTGTTTTGATTGGTCGCATGGCAGCCTTGTGGCCAATCGCATGCAAGGATGCGAGATCATACCATTATGTGAAAACACAGAGGAACAGTCAAGGCAGTCAGGTGGAGAATTTGTTCGTCCCCTCAGTCAGTAGAGAGTGTCACAAAAAATATAATCAACATTTGGCTGCAGTGTAAACGCATCATCCATCCATCCATCCATCCATCCATCCATCCATCCATCCATCCATCCATCCATCCATCTTATCCGGGGTCAGGTCACGGGGGTAGCATCTTCAGAAGGGAGGCCCAGACTTCCCTCTCCCCAGCCACTTCTTTCAGCTCCTCCGGGGGAACCCCAATGTGTTCCCAGGCCAACCAAGAGACATGGTCTCTCCAGTGTGTCCTGGGTCTCCCCTCCTCCTAGTGGGACGTGCCCAGAACACCTCACCAGGGAGGCGTCCAGGAGGCATCCTGACCAGATGCCCGGGCCTCAACTGGCTCCTCTCAACGTGGAGGAGCAGCGGCTCTACTCTGAGTCCCTCCCTGATGACCGAGCTTCTCTCTCTCAGGGAGAGCCAAGCCACCCTGCGGAGAAAACCCATTTCGGCCGCTTGTATCCATAATCTCGTTCTTTCGGTCATGACCCAAAGCTCATGATCATAGATGAGGGTGGGAACTTAGATCGACCGGTAAATCGAGAGCTTCGCTTTTTGACTCAGCTCTCTCTTCCCGCTTCACGGCAGACGCTGCCCCAATCCGCCTGTCGATCTCCTGCTCCCTTCGTCCCTCATTTGTGATATATATAGTCACATAATTCTAAATGATTTTGTTTGCTGTATTTTGTTCATTTGCTTTTGGCCTTAATAAAAAGTTTCAATTTGATTAAAATGTTACACAAAAGTAAGAATTTCTTCTTTTTAACAGAACAAATACATCAGATTAGAAAGTACAATACTTCTCAAAAACTCACTGAATGCTTTATTAGCATACAAAACATTCCCATTTGCCAGCGTAAGCTAAAATATGATGATACAGATGATGATAAATTAAGATCCGTTTGGAAGCTCTTCATTGGGAGTTGTGCCACAAGAGTCCGCTCTCTGAAAAGAGCCCAACTTCCCATCACTCCAGGGTTGTCCATAAGGTTTTCAGTTTTAGAAGCGTCTGTCTTTGTTCAGTCAGCTCCAGAACAGTTCCCAGAATTAGATCAAAAATGTTTTTCTGTTTGTTCAGCCTATCAGACGATTGTAGACTTCTGTTTTCCGTTGCCATTTTCTGCATTGCAGGTATACTCTCATTTTGTCATGTCTTTCACTTAATAGGTGCTTCCACCACTTCCATATTGTGAGCCCACGTTCATTGAGCATTGAGAACTCGAAACGGTAAAGGGAGGATGGCATATCAGACACACCCTCAGCACAAAACATCCTGAAATAAAAAGTTTATTTTGGCTTCTTCTCTTTGTTTCTTAGTTTTGTATTTGTAACTATTGAGACACAGAGACTGCTTAGAAATATCAGTGTCATCTAAAACCCAATAGACTATCTTATGTATAATTTTCATTTACAATTTAATGCTGCACAATTAGGGAATAAATAAGCAGAGTTACCAATTTACGGCTAAGTGTTTGTGTTAAATGCTTTAAGGCTGTAAATTAAAGAAAACAATCCTATTAAACCCGGGCCAAATGAAAAACAATTTGGAGTTTCACCTTTTTAATGCTGATAATGACTCTGAAATGATTAATGTTCGCAATTTAGTGGCTGCACTGAACAGAATGGCTTGCTGCTCTACATTGAATGAAAACTAGGGGAGTGAAGGTAAAAATAAATAAATAAATAAATACATGAAATGGTGCTAAATTAGAAATTTCCACAGAGGGATGAGAACCGCGCATCAGAGAGCTGAAAGCAATTAACGGAATCAGGAGACTGTCTCTGTGGCTTCTTAAAACTCTGATTAAATGTTCTGATTGCTGCAAAAATCTGTTTCTCACAGAAACATATGTAGGTTGAGTAAAATAATCTGTTTGTAAATCCATTGTCTTCTGAGGCGCAGGTGTTGCAGACAAGAATACTCCAAAAGATCAAAGGTTGACATTTCACAGATGCTCCAAACTTCTGTCAGGCTCCTTCTGGATCCACACACACTCCGACTGACGGCTTCCGGGATTACCTCTGAACAGCCACAGCAGTAGAGCTAATGGATGGCATTTCCTCTTCAGATTTCTGTAATCAGGGAAACATGAATAAGTATGGAAACACTGTATAAAATAAAATACTGAGTAGGTAAAGCTTTTCACAACATGTAAGTATTTATCTAATCAGGTCAAAGGTAAATTGGTGTTTGTGAGTGTGCAACATTCAGCTATTTTTGCAACCTCATTTGGTTCTATGAGAATAAGCAGAGAGGTTGTAATATTACCATCTTTGGCTTTTTTAATTAGAACTACAAAAGCAACATTTGCAGTTACTTTTTTAAGATGTGCATTTTCCCACAATTTTGTTTGTCAATATTCAGTTCACAACCGATTGTTTGAGATCTTATTCGAAATAACTTCAAAATAAGAAGTTAGTTTGAATTTTGACATTTCCATTAACCTTTTCTAATGTACTTAAAAATGTGCATAAAAATGGTTGATGAAAACAGTTTAGCTTACATTGTCTCACTGTGGAGTTCAATCTGTAATACTAATCTGAGAAACATACTGGTCTTCTCAAGCAAACTTACTGAATTATCACGATGTTTGCCTTTTGTTACATGCGAGAAATAAAGATAATATAATTTTTAAGCAGTATCATGTAAATATCTCGATTCAACAATAAATCTAACGTATTAGACATTTGTTAACACGATCAAAGGCATGAGAATTGACTATATTAATTTGTGAAACACTGTTTAATTCCATTACACAATAGGCAGCCAATTTATGGATCTTGATTAATCTTTTTACATTAGTAGCCTCACTAAATGCAATAAAAAAATGGCTGTATTATGAAATTAGTTTCCTTTATTCAGTTGTGCTACAGCCAACTGACATTTCCATAGTTTTTTCTCTCTAGTCAGTTGCAGCAATGTTGACATACAAACATCTTGTTGTGATCATAGTTTTATAAAAATGTTTTTGACTTTAAATAAGTGCATTTCTTCTTCCTTCTAAGTCAGCACAATTGAAACATAAAGTATTTCCCCAGTTTGAGCCTTGTGCTCATAAGGATGTGTGGACCAGTGGCTGACCTTTTCTCTGACTGCTGTTGCTGATGGAAGAGCCTTGGCTGTCAGGGCTCCCATTAACCTGCAGTCCCTGCCTTCACAGGGCCATGACTCTGTTATGTCAAGATAAAGTAAAGGATCATTCAAAACCTCGCCCAGGCTGCGTTCTGCTTTTAATCAAACAAGCATGTATGGTTCCCATAGTGAGTGCAGGCATGTACGCTGAGATTAGAAGAGTGAGCAGAGGTTGCTGCAGAAGATGTGAACGTAGACAGCGAGGGAGCATCTTAGCTGCCACCTTAATATGCTCATTGAGCCTTACCATGAAGGCAGGAGATGGAGGTATAACTCAAGTGAATTTCCATTAATTTGTTGTCAGGCAGATCTTCTCTTCACCAGTGAGCCAGAAATAAAGTCAGATTTTTTTTCTCCTCCTCACACATCTCAAATGAACTTCTCATGGCACACTGGGACATGGAAAGATTCAGTAGCAGAAGAGGTGATGCCAGGAGAGCTGGTGTGAAATCAGGATGGTTTTCTCCGTGGCGATGCAGTCATGCAAATGTTCATGATATACGTAGATATACATTTGCAGATAAAAAGTGAGTATATGTTGCTGTTTGATACTCAACAAATTTGTAATTCTGTTAAAGGTGCAGTTTAACTTTTGAAACACTTTTAGTTGTACAAAACTGTTAAAGCTGTGACCATGATGTGATGGTATATTAGACAGATAATCTGATCAACCTCCTCCTTGAGCCAATCAGTGCCAATAGGACAGACTTAAAGCCATCAATCATGGCTTTAAGTCCGTGAACCAACATTTAGCAGTTGGTTCACTGCTAAATGTGTTAAACAACGTACTGTTATAGGAAAACCATTTCTCTGCCGTCATCAGAGGCCATGCTAACTACCCTAGCATTCATGACAAGATGTGCTAGCTGCAGGCGAGCAAAGAGCAAAACGGTTTGGGGGGTTAGGTGTATGGGCAGCGCCATGCAGAGTGGTGACTGACAGTACCAAGACCTCTTCCTGCCTCTGATTGGCTGTTTCTAGATAGCACTGAGAGAAGGCAAAAGAGTAATTTTCAGTGTTTGCTTTCATGTTTGTCTTATCTGAGTGGCAGAGGGTCTGGCACCACCAGCAGTGCCAGACCCTCTGCCACCAGCAGTCAAGAGTCTGGGTATTTCTTTAGACACCAATATGTGAACATTTCTTTTAAAAGAACTGGACATTTAACAGAATGTCCTAATTTGGATTGCAGGCAGTAATTTCACCTTTTATTCCTCCTTTCTCCCTTGTACTTCTTGCTATTTGACAGAATTCTGTGTTTTCACTTTCTTGCCCAATTTTCATCCACTCCCTCCCTCCTCGCTCTGCAGTGTGATGTTGTTTTTTGGTAGAGGATGATTCATGATTGACTGGTGAGGGAGAAGGAGACGTATTAATCAAAAGGCTGTGGTGGAGATCCACCGTAATGCAAATGGAGTGTTAATTGAGTGCTGGATGGCTTTGAATAATGGCATGGGCTCTACACTTCAATCAATGCATGTCACAACAATGAGCTGACAGCGAGCATTGTGGGATATATCCTATAATGTTATAATGCCCCCCCCCCCTCCCGACTTCTTTGTGTAACATTAACAAGGAAGGCTGGCTGTTTATGCCTGCATATTAAATACTGGAAGGTAACTGACAGAAATGTGTGATTGCCGGATATGTTTGGTGAAATACAGCGGAAGCTTTTCATATGCAAATGAGGGATCTGTATTTTTTTATACAGACAGATTTTGTTATCAAGAATGTGATAGTGTTTTTTTTTTTTTTTTTTTTAGGGTAATCAAAACAAATAAGCTGTCCTGGGTTTGACAGTTGTTGCAAAGAAGACACTGATCTGGTATTTATGAAAGTTATTAACTTTGAAACTTTACAGCCTTCTATGTTGCAAATTCCTTTTAGAAAATCTTATAATACTATATTTACAACTTGGAAACAAATACAAAGTAAACTACATGATGGGACTGTTGGATCTAAAGATAGGAAGAAAACAGGTATGAAATTAGAAGAGGATAAATATGTAACATATTTTTCGAACCGCTACTTTTTCCCACGTTTGAACCATGGGGCTTATAGCCTGGTGTGGCTTTTCTGTGGATTTTTCTTCAACTGCCAAGGGGCTCTTTAGCAGGAACTGAATCATTGGAAGTTAAAATCATTTAAAACAAGCACATGCTAGCAGCAGGCACAACGGAGAACTGTTTTCAAACTCATAGCCCCTCATCATGGAAACAACACAAAGAAGTTCATGTGATGCCCCTTTTAAGTTCAGTCTGGCAGTACAGATCGATAGCTGCTGGACGTTAGCTCGACGTGAACAAATCCATGGTTTGGCGTTGGAGATGCAGGGCTGCGTCCTTGTGGAAAACAGAGCGGCGGCGATATCAGCAGCTTATAGTCCAGTGCGGCATATATACGTTTTCAGTTTTTAACATTTTTGTACACCACAAAATGCAAAAACTAACAGAAAAACTTTTCATTACTCAACCAAAACTACTTCTTGGTATAAAATTTTAACTAGTTATGACCGTTATTAGTTTAAGTTATTAAATGCAGCCACACATTGATGCACACTCTAAAAGCTGAATTAATAAGCTTGCATTGCAAAATATTTGTATGACAAATGTAAAAAAACAGTGAAAAATTGGTCTAATTGAGATTGTGAACACAGAGATGTGTTCTTTTAAAGCAAAGGACCAAATGCTGGTGTGGTTTTGGGCGATCAGTCTCAAGCCATCCATCTGTGATGGTGAGCGCAAATTCTTATATTTCAACCAGGTTGTCCACTTTTTACATTGGATTAAGAACCCAGAGACTTAGCTAGCTGACAGTGTGTTTTTATCAAAACACAGAGCAGTATTCTGAGCACTCAACAGATGTACGTTTGGCCTTTAACAAAGCTAATGTTGGTAGAAGTGTGATGATGTGAATCTGGCCTTAGACTTTCTATTTCATCTACGCAGTTGACAGATGACGCATTTCCTCTCCTGATGGTGAATTCTGAATGATTTCTGTAGAGCAGGGGGATTGTTGTCAAAATGTTTGACTCATAGAACAGTGCTGGACAGTGGTGAAGTTTGTAGCATTGTTGCCTTGCAGCAATAAGGTGGTTGGTTCAATTCCTGCCCTCAGGTCTTTCTTCATACAGTTTGCATATTCTCCTCCTGAAGGTGTTGCTTCCCTCCTGGTACTCCAGCTTCCTTCAGCAACTGATTAGATTAACTGGTCTCTAAAATTTCTTTAAGTATTAGTGTGTGTGCGTGCATAGTTGTGTGCGTGTGCCTCTGTGATGACCTGACCACCTGTCTGTCATGGTTCGGATGGTTGGATGTTAGGGGAATGCAGGCAGACCCAGGTTGAAGTAATGAATTATGGATTTAATAATGAAATAGTTTAACAACGAGAAATAAGGCAGACTGGACGGCACAGGGAAACAGACTACGTACGACAGGAATACACGACGAGGATCCGACGAGAGACAAAGACAATAGCTGGACTTAAATACACAAGAAGGGTAATCAAGAAACTAGACACAGCTGGGATCAATAAACAGGGAGGACAGGACAGAGACTCACAGGGAAACAGGACTAAACACAGAAAATCTCAAAATAACTATACAGAAAAACACCGATCACAACACTGTCCAGAACTCCAACACCCCCAGGGTTCCTGAATAATGGATGGAAAAACAAAATCTACTATGTGGACTTCTGGTGTCTCTTTTGCAAGTGTAAAAAATAAGCAAAATATTTTTACATTTTAATATCAAAAAAGAAAATGTCAAAGAAATCCCAGAATTGTATCTTTAAATGGTAGATACGGAGGCTATACTTTTAAACATATCTCTTTTTTTTCCCCCAGATATTTGATTTAATGTGTTATATGCCACAGGGGAAACAGAGTTTGCTCAGGTAAACACCCCCTTTCCTTCTAAGTCCACAACATCTGGCATACCCTGAACCTTTTACCCCACTGCAAGTCTTCCCACACAGGAGACTAATAGGCCCATTTGCCTTCTCTCCAATAGAATACAAGATGCCTTCACCAAGCACTGGCAATGTTTTCCACTGCTACTCTTAATTACAAAGCATCAGGCTGCTAAATGAGCTCTGCTGAGGGACCCTGTGGGGAAACAAATCGGCAAACACAGAATCACACCAGCTAGAGAGACTCTTGATCAACGTTACATCAAAATCCCAGGGATAAAGATTAAGAGGTCAGTGCTGAGAAGGGGCCTAAGAGGCTCACCAAACACCCCTGCTGGTGAATTTACTGGCAGCCACTTTGTGCTGTGGATGAAGGTGAGGATGAAGTCCTTGCATCAACCTGCATATACTCTATGGACTCATCAATAGAGGAAGTCAAAATGATGAAAACATGTCTTATGTCCTCTGGAGAAATGCAAATAACCAAATCTCCAAGTCTCTTACAAATATCTTCAGCTACTTCCTCTCATATCTGGAGGTATGGTGGTTATTAAAAGTATGTGCTCAATTTCATAACTGCAATGGAAAAAGTACAGTCCAGACTCAGAATGAAAACCAGAGGAGGTCAAACAAATTTTACTCGTTATTTATTTAAAAGGAAAAAAAAGAATAGGTTTCAAAAGATTTTTAACCCTCTAGCATTATTAAGAGACCAGGTCATTTTGACCCCACAAGTGTTTTACTCTGTTGTCAGTCCAGTGGGGGTTGCACTGATCCCATGTTTTTTAATGTGATTTCGGAAACTGACAGGACAATCCCTTCACTTCCATGTGGCATTTCTTGATGCTCCTCCTGAGCATCATGCTAAGACCTCGGGACGCTTAAAGCTACCAAAAGTCATGACATGAATGCCCATTCCTGAGTGGGAATGTAGCAGCTTTTATTTCAGAGTGGTCAGACAGGAAAGGGGGAGACATGTTGCAAAGGTCACAGGGTCGTGACATCTACGTTAAGGATTCAGGCCTCAGTATATGGGTACATCACCACACTCTTGGGAATACATTTTTCACTAACACTTTAAGTCTATCATTTATCTGTGGCTTGAATGGAAAATGACCATTTTAGGGCCAGACAATATTTTACATTGGACAAACTAATTGTGGATGGAACTGAAGTGATGCAACTATTAGTCCTTAACATAATGTTTTTGTTAAACTTTCAGGTTAAAACTGAATGGTTATGTGGAGAAAAGTGAGACAGTCACAGTGAATGAATTCATGTTCACTACAAAGATGCTTTGACACAAAAACTGAAATGTTTAATGTTCATAACTCTTTCACAAAGGGCACCTCAGTTAGTGCCTTTTGTTGGTGTGAAGAGAAATAAGAATACAGGTAATTTTAACCACATCATAGTTTGAGCCAGATTTATTTAACATTTTCTTTTTTTACTGTGAAGCAATGCTGCTTATGCTTTTGAATTGGAAATTATCTGAAGCTCCCCACATGCCATTATAACATCAAATACTGATCCTTGCTATTTGTCATCATTTTCAAAAGTCAAACTTATCTTGTTTTTTGTCTAAAATGATCTTAACCTTAAAAACCCACCATGTTCACTACTTATAATGTGAAGACATTAGGGTTGACGGAGAGTTCCATCAGCCTCCAGAGGGGGGGCAGCTCAGAGTTCTGCCGGGTGGTTCTTGACCTTAATGACCTCTCGGAATCCTTCATGTGACCGAACCGTTCACAGGAAACCAAGAGCGGAGGAACATAATTGTGTTCTTCAGTTAGCAGTAGAGGGCAAATAGAGCAGAAAGAGGTAATTGAAGACAGTTCATTAGATGCTGATCCAAATTCTCCCAGAGGGCCGGCGAAAGACTAAAGGGAATGGGATTCATGCTGGGCAGAGAATTAGAGGAAGGATTTACTGCAGGCTTTGGTTCCTCCGGACCAGACCTTACTCATCACACACTTGAGACAGACAGGCTCACTTGCTAAAACCCACCGTAATGCTCCCATTATTAGAGGAGGAATATTACCAGCCAGATGGCTTTGAATTTATGTACATTCCTAAAGAAAGAAAACCTTTCATGCTCCAGTTGTCATGAGGAAGTTAGCGACAGCATTTGTAACTGTCTTTTTCATCTGCAAAATATTTTTACACGCACATCAAGATGCATTTTTTTTGGTGTCACCAAAATGACACCAGCACTCAGTCTGAAGGAGCTGAGTGGTGTCGTCATGGGGGAGGGGAAATAGGAACTAGCTCCAAAATTAGGAAACTGCAGCCCAAATGGCTAATGTTATGCCTTCAGTCGTCTTCTTTTCCTAGGTGTTAGTGTAGTACTTCCTCTACCTGTAGACATCAGGGTTTCCCCCCAGAAAACCTGCTTAGCCTGGCGGTCGGGGGGGGGGCAGCACGGATTCTCCACCTGCTTTCTGAGGGGAAATTACCGAGGGGAATCCCAAACAGCTGAAACTGCGCAACGCTTAGCCTGGCAGCGGGGCTAGCAAAGCATGGCGGGCCGCCATGCTTATAATATACTGGGGGAAACCCTGGACATGATCAACAGGTATTAATAGAGATAGATGATGTTTGTCAGTGTGGTAAGTTACAACCATATGGCCAAACTCTAGGAACATGGATACATTTCTGTGTACCATGTGTATAAATATTGTGGATTTATAACACAAAAATAATTTTACATTATGCTAATCCCTTTCATTACTGCCATGCTCAATGAATGGAAGTCCACCTTGTGACAAAGCACCATTAGATACAGTAGTAATGATAAAGTTATTTATTTAGCTCTCATTCAGCCTGAGGACTTATTTTATCATTGCAGTTTTAATTTTCTCCACAGTATATATGTGAATTTATTCAGAATTTTAAATGATAGGGATTGAAATGGACTGCTTCCGAATATATTTATCTAGCATTGCTTTAGTCATTCTCATGATTTTCATTTTGACATTAATGATGAAGTTATATCCACCTACGCATGGATATTCCAATATTCTTGATTGGAACGCTAGAAGATGTGTAGAAGAAGTTGTTAAAAAATTTTCTGTGGTCATTTGAAGGAGAATCTCTTGCTTTTAGTTTTTCTTTCTCTCTCTCATTTTTTATTGCAGCATAATTTTGACAGACAAAGTGGCCAGAAAAAAAGACAATGCATAACAAATAAAATTGACTCAAAAAATCATTAACAGTTTAATTATTTCAGAGGACTCTAATAACACATGATGAACTGGATCACCCTTGCACAGTGTTGAAGAAAGGCTCGGTGCCTGGCCTCATATTCTGTGATCATCAATGCAGTGATATGAGGTGGGAGAGCCATTGTCTGCCAGAGGCCCTGAGACCCAGCCTGCGTCTCCTCTCCCGTCACACTTGACAGTCTCCTGTTGTGCTGCTACTCGGCTCCGTTTCTTTAATTCAGAAACTCACATTTTCTATCTTTAATCCTCATTCATTCAGTAAATGCCTCTTTTTTGCCCATCAAACCATCTGCTGCCACCCCATCAGTCTCTAACAACAGCTCTTTTTATTATAAACGTCTTGTAAATGACTATGCACTAATAGCATTTAAGAGAACCTGCAGAATGTTCAATGGATGTTAAAATTTAGGTCAACTGCAAAATTAAAGAATATCAGTAAGTAAAAGGGCTGAGAAGAGATTTGAAATATACTACAAAACAAATGGCTTCTTTGTTGGTTGTTTGATTTTGTCTTTGAAAGTTGGTTCATCTAAACTCAGAGCAAATTATTTTTTCATTGCACAACATGGTTCTGTTCCACTATCCACACATCAGAATCTCTAACATGGTTTTATGCTCCAGTCATAAACTTTTACCTCCCTGTTCTTCGCTCTGATCTTCTCTTCTTCCTCTCATCTTTCCCACACTTCTCTCCTTGTTATCTTTCTCTTTTGACTAGAGGGGCAGTATTATGTATTATCCAGGCATAATGACATTTATAGCACACTCAAGTGACTTATAAAAAAATGTTATAGATATAAAATATAACTTAGAAGAAATTTGATGTTGCAATTCAGAGTCTTGAAATTGGGTCTCTGGCTCTTTCAAAACTCCTGCTCTTTCTGAAGTCATCATAACATCTCTCCTCCATTAGCCTTTTAACAGTGTTTTATGTTTTTACAATGTTTCACTGTGAAACATCAGATGCACACTTCCACTAGATGTTTGCTAATTGCTGCTGGCTAGTCTGAAGGACTGAGTGGTGGCGTCATGGGGCAGGTGAGGTGGAAGCTCCAAAGTTTGGAAACTGCAGCCCAAAGGAAGAGTTGAGTGTTGAATCGGTGCTAGGTCCACCCAGGCATTTTGCACAGCTGGATGGTTGCCATGGGGATTAAGGCATTTCTCAAACGTGTATGAAAGTATCAAGGCAACACTCCAGGTATGTTTTTGATGAGGGAATAACATTGTAACCTGATGCAAAGCTCAAAAAAGTCAATTTTACATAGTACTGGACCTTTAAATGTTCTTGTGACATGTTTTGTTCTTGTAACTCAATGTTTTCCTCTGCTCTCATTTTTGTATCTTTTATTAAGTCTTCCTTGGCTGTATCATAGTCATGTAGAGGCTGACATGTCTGCTATGACCTGGTTTGAAAAAAACACAACTTTGTTGTATCCAGGCGATTTTTAGTGGCTTCTTCCCCTTTGGAGGAAAGCAAACTGATACTATTTTTTCTTGATGTAGAAAAGCCATTTCCTCCCATCAGTTCCATACTCAGGTGATAGCCTCAATAACCAAAAAGGTTTAAACTCAGGTCGGAGTTGAAGTATCTTTTTCTGCTCCAACCGAAGCAAAAATTGTGTTTTGTAGTTTTTAGCAGATCAATGTTTAACTGGCAGCACAACCACACAGCCATTATACTGACATACTGTATTGACTGCTCCTAACACAGACCAAACTGATTACCCAGACTTTCATTTACACCAGTGGCACAAAACCACTAATAATCTTCAGTTATCATTGCAGATCAAGTGTAAATTACAGAGTTAATGCAACAAAAATGACTTAAAATACTACCAGAAAAATACCCATACATGGACTATGCACTAGCTCAGTTTCTTTTAGCTTATGACTTTGCTTTTTGTTTATTCTCTTCCAGGGATTACCAAGCAAAGATTGTGTCATTTTTAGCTTTCCATATTCCCTCTGCACAGTGTCCGCTCTTGTCAAACATATCTGAAAATCCCGTTAACGTCTGGTTAAAATCATCCGTTTGCCATGATGACCTGTCTATCTTTATTTGCTTGGGTGTGAAGCACTCTACAACAGTATCTTTGTCTACTTAACAAAAGTAAAGAAAGGCACATCCTTGTACCATCTTCTCACTGACAGCAGTGAGTAGTGATTGTGTCTATTCAGGAGTAGCACTTGTACTAGTCCACCCTTAAAGTCACTGTTTTCTCTTCATACACTCTATTTTCAGATCCCATTCATACACAACTAAACAGATACAAGATTGTTAATGCCACATGCTGTTTAGTTTTAAGGAAGGTGTGACTGAGCCAGCAAAGGTAATCCAGGAATGGCTGAAGCACAATGCCCACTTAAAAATCAGCATAATGATTATAGATGCTTGTTCCAGCAAAAACCTTATTAAATGAAGTAAAGTGCTGTGCGTGCATGTTTGAAAAATCTGTAGCAGTCAGCAAGTCAGTAAAGGTCTCAGTTTGCTTTGAACAAAGCAGGTCAGTGTTTGGTCCCACTGAACCTAAAGCGGAAAATGTTTTGCAAACCAGTTCTTGAAAGCAATGATCCAACACAGGCCACATTTACCACTTCCTGTTGACGTGGACACACCGGGCTCAAGACTCTTTCATTTTTATTTGTGTTTTAAAACCTTTGTGGATGCCTGAGTACATGTCAGTCTCTGCAGAGGATGTTTATGATTTTGCTGTTTATAGTTAAGAAAATTCAGGAACCAAACTGTGAAACGTAAACAAACTTCAGCCATATAAACATGCACATGATTATAAAACTATAATAACTTCTCGTAAAATGATTAATTTCATTTTAAAAAATCATAACTTTATTTAAATAGTAATATCTGGACAAATTATTGAACTTTTTTTTACTTGACTTGAAGCAGACAAATAAAATATAATTCTAAATATGTAATTTTAAATCACATTTTTGCAGTATGACTCATCTGTTTTCTCTCATTTCTTTTCTATTTCTGCTGGCAGAAATCATATTTTAGTCAAATTATTCCAGCTTTTAATTAAACTAACGATGAACATTAGTAGTTATCCCACACAGTGCATTAATTTTTAAAATTATAATAATTATAATGATTCTAAATAACTGACTTAAATTCAGTATGCTACATGATTATTCCTGCAAGGCGCACCAGAATTCCCCGGATGGGGCCAACAATTAATGCACAATACTGATAATCAGTAACAAATAAAGTTGAACTCTTTTATTTTAAGGGAAATATTTTGAAGCTATATGTTAAAGGATCTTACCTTTGGAAAAGATACACATAGTCATGAATTATGTAGATGACACAGAAAACACGTGGCAGACCAACACTCAACTTTCTGACCTACATGTAAAACACAATGTGTGGTAAAAACGCAACAATGCACAGTGCCCTGACTTTCCAAAATACAATATTACTACACTTGCTGAATAGTTGAAATATTAACTGACTTCTGATTAAAATGCAATAAATACTATTTCTCAATAACAACCCAAAGTCCAAGTTGTGTTTGATGAAAATGTGTAACGTTCTCCCGGTTATTGGACCAATGTGCCACATATTTTGCAATGGTTTTCTCCACAGCATTGAAAAATAATTAAGAATATGAATAATATAAGCACACACTATCCAGTACAATGCTCCAGTTGACTATGAATATGGATGATCGTGTCTAATATGTTCATTAACAGTTTACAAACCATTTGAATCAGGGGAAAGCCATATTTCTCATGTATTCTCAGATCAGTATATATAGTGGGACACCAGATGGTAAACCTGAAGGTTGTTGCCCTTCTGTTGTACGTGCATGCATTATTCAAAGCCCATTTATCACAGAAACAGTCCCAGTGTAGCCACATTAAACATACACCAGCTCATTTGTTTATGCCTTATTCATGCCCAAGGTTCGATACATGTACAATTAGTGACCTATATTTAACCCAGCAACAGTCCCCCTGCATTATTGAACAGCCTTCATTTCCTTATGGACATTGTTATGCCACAAATTGTCTAAGAGAGAAATACAGCTACATGGAACCAATGCCAACAGTGGCTGTGAAAAGAGAGTTGGATTTTGAAGTTTTCCAGCAGCTAGATAAGCCCTCTGGCTAACCCTAACTTCAAAATCCTACATTCTCTACTCTCCATACTCGCTTACACGTGGACAGGATCTCAAAGGGAAATGGGGGGCCGCAGAGGTGGATGGGTGAAAGGTAGGGCTGCTGTTAAAGGGCAGGAGTGGTGTGAATTTGGGCTTCTGGGCTAAAACTTGGTTAACACTAGTGGTGGGACTCAATTAAAACGTTTTAATCAAGGTAATTGTGGAGTCTGTAATTAATCACATTTTTATAATCAATATATTAAATTCAAAAATCTATTTTACTGCTAAATTATTTAAAAAAATGGAACTTAATAAGAAAAATCTTTAATGTTTTTAATCTGTTATGCAGGATCTTCAACCATCATATTGGATCAAAGTTCTTTTCTATCTGTTCAGCTTTCCAAAGATTCAGGAACTCCTGGTCATTCATGGAGCTTCTTTAGAAATGTGGGCTGTGGTTGCAAACATTAGCATTGGGAGCGTCATGGTTAGCACTGAGATGCTATTTTAGGCTTGAATAGCTTCACTGATAGGCTAACTCCTTTTAGAACAACTTCAACGCAACAACAATTTTTTCCACTGTCCAATCAGATTGTTTTTGAAGCAAAAATCAATGCCCAGTGAGTCAAGATAAGTGGCTTTGTCATCCATCGCTGTGTATGGATGCTGCTTGTGCATCAAAGTTATGGGCATACTAGAAACATAGGTAGAAATGGAATGCCTTAAAATCTATATAATTAATTTATCAAAATTACCCATTAATATCCTAACCCTAACTATGGCCGTTATGCTCACTAATGTTATGACAGGACATCAAACCAGCTGGATGGAGATGGGTGTCCAAATATTGACTGAATGGAGTGTAGCCTGCCAAATTATACATGACATATTTTAATGGAAGTCTTTTTTGAAGTAAGATGGTAAATGCTATGTAGTTAGCCACAGTTCAGATCAGTTGTTACTACTAAACAGACTTTTTTTAAAATGACTATGGTTAAATTGAAAACTAAAATTTTATCGTCGACTGCTCTGTGTAAATGACTTGTATGCGGTACCATTGGGGCTCCTACATGTCCTTAATTTAAATAAGTCTGACTGTGGCTGAGCTGCTCCTTTCCACTCCCCATTGGCCTGACAAACAGGGCAGAATGGACATCCCAAGCTCTTTCAACTAGCCTTACATACACATTGGTGAAACCATTTTGGTTTCAATTCATACTTCCAATATTAGATTGGTTGGGAGTTGCCAGTAGTAGTGTCTTATTAAATATTGGTTCATAGATTTATATTGGGTTTAAGTATAGGCATAGCTGGGATTCCTTCTTCTGTGGTTGACTTTAGATGGAGACCTATACTATACTTTCTTTTTTTTAACTTCTCTTTAAATGCTATTTGTCTTATTTACTGGAACCAGTGTTTTGTTTTCAATAAACTGCTTCCTCCTTGATAAAGTCAGGGTTTCCCCCAGAAAACTTGGTAGGCCTGTGGTCAGGGCGCCGAGGCGGTCCACCGGCGGTCCACCGTGTTTTGTATTAAAAGATGTTAAGTAAACAATAAAAGTAAACATATCACTGGGCAATTATATACTATGGGAAAACATCACCAGTGAACTGCTATATAAACCCACAACTACAACTAATCAAAAAATACAATTAAAATAAAAAGCAATTATGTCCACTTCTGTTAAATCCAAATTAAGGCCCCCCCTCCATCAGGCCCCCAGAGCTTCAGTGGCCCCATAAATGCTAATATTTGATCACAGACCACAGATATATAAACATTTATGTTACATTTATGGCCAATCTGATGCTGTGAGTTTAATCTTTGAGTTTCAGCTCCGTTTGTTCACAAATACAAATTAGTAAGCTGCAGTTAAAATTGATTGCTTTTTAGGTTTCCCAGGTAATCTACTCCCCCTGTCCTAGATTTCACTTAATCTAACACAGAAGCTGTTAGAAGTGCTGATATTTTTAGGGGCCCCTAATTTGACTTAGGGGCCCCTAAGTCAAATTCTGCTCCAGACCTCATACAGCCTTGGACCGGCCCTGCATGATGTGGTAATCTGCTGTACTGCGCAGAGATGCACTACAAATGGGAGATTTAATTCAATGCTGCTAATGTAGCTTTAGTAGCTCTTTCATTTCGTGTCTGTTGAGTTTTTAACAAGGGGACACAGAAACTATTTTGGTTGGTCAAGTTTCTGGATGAGTTTTTCAGATGTGCGGTGGCCACATCCAACTGCTGCAGTGCGCGAGGCAACGCGTAGAGGCCCAGCAGTGTGACTGGTACGGCTTTAAATGCATAAACTATAAACATATCTTTTAGGAATAAATCTGCTCTGATAGTGAAACGCTCAGAGCAACAGAAACACTTGCAATCCGGATTAAAAAAAGGCGATTTTTTTAAAAATGTATTTTATTTTCCTAAAAAAACAAACAAAGGCTTAGCCTGGCGGTGGCGCTAGTAAAGCAGCCGCGGTCTAAGCAGTCTAAATCTTGGATGTTGAACTAGGGACTGAAAAACACAGACTTTAAAGGGCTTTTCCCTTTATCCACTGAAAGAAGTCAATTGGCTAAAAAGAAAAGGAATCTTTTCTTGGGACTTCAAGACGTTCTTGAATCAAGAAGTTCTTGAATCAAGACGTTCTTGAATCAAGTCTCCTTAAAACGAAGAAGGAACCTATTATTTTTTGTATCGAGTCATGAGCATAAAATTGAATTCCGACTTCAGTTCTAAATTGACGTTGCAATATTTGTATGCAGAGCTCACATTGTCCACACGGGGGGAAGCTCATTTCCACACCCACTGGTAAATAATAATCCAGTGATTTCTGTTGCCTATTAGATGTGTTAGGCAAGGTTAAACTCATTTCAACATGCGTAGATGTAAACACAGCTGCTCACACACACACACGCCTGCAGGGACACGCGCGCGCGCACACACACACACACACACACACAAACACACGCATGCGCGCACACACACACACACACAAAGCTGCTTTCAGGGCTTGACCATGAAACTAAGGTGATGATGCATCTGATCAATAACCAGAAGCCAGGACCTTGGCTTCTTCATTGTGTGTGTAGCAGCTATAGTTACACACATACCCTTTAGATTCCAAAACTATATGACTTTCTATAACCCCTGCATACTGTTATGTATGCACTTTATATTTCAAAGCAGGAGCATATTTTAATGCTCCTGCTTTATCTGATCCTGAGGCTAATAAACAGTGATCTCCAGACTCGGCAACCACAGATTTTTTTAGCAGAGATGGAACTCTGATTACATTTTTTATCTAATTTTAAGTTAATTGCAGGGTCTTTAATTAATTACTTGCAATTATTTTGGATTTTAATCAAAAACCTTAAATTGGAACAGAGTAACATTTTCAATAAAAATAATATTTATTGTTGAATAAATACATATGTAGCTCAACAAACAAATATATTTATTGTTTGTTTTTGTTACGTCGTACAACTATTAGGTGTTACATGTATAGGATAGAATCTTTATTGCATTGTAACAGTGAAACATTGTACAATGAAATTTGGGTGCAATCCTCCAGATACAAACTTGATCAGTTGCTTATATTGCACTCATCTCTTGATAAAAAGTTAACTGAAAGCTAAAATGGACATAAAATTGAGAAGGTGAAATTGACCACTTAGCAGCATTCAGCATGGTGATGGCTTATGGGCATAGACATAATATAAGAGCAGACCCCGCATTGGCTGCTCCGGCGCAGGAAATCCGGCGGCCATCTTGGAGCGGTAGTCCCTCCTACTTTGCCAATCAAAACAACAGGGATTTTGTTGTTCAGATCGATGGATTATTGATGTTAGGCTCCACAAACAACATTTCACAAGTAAGATAGACATATATACAGTATATACCTGTAGGAGCTATTTTTCCCACAGTTTTGTTAAATCTTAGAATTTAAATTGCTTAGTTTATTCTTAGCATTTGTTTGTTTTCCTAGTTGATTTATCATTAGAATTTTTATTTTATTTATTGTTTAGAATAAGTTTTTTGTTTAGTAATTCACTTAATAAGTTAATTAATTTCAGATTGGAATGTGGGTATTTCAAGGTATAAGTAGGTGGGTCTTAGGTAGCTTATTATGCACGTGGTGGTCACAAGGTTTTTTACCAGCTAATCAGTCACATCGATCTCCTCATTTTGTCAGTCAGTGAACAGGTACAGGAGTGGGAGCAGAAGCCTGTAACCTTCTGCAAATAAAACCAAAGAACCATATTTTGACTTTTGATTTCTTATTGCTGCGTAAACCAGAATCCATGTGCATCAGGTGACTATTTGAGTTTGATTCACCTTTTGTTTTGATCACCATTGAGTTTTGAGTTTTTAGATTTTTGAATTTAAGTTTTTTTGACAAATGGTCACTACAATACCATTATATATATATATATATACAGTATATTAGGGATGTGCCGATCAGGTTTTTTTCTCCCGATACCGATACCGATCACCCCTGAGGGCCGATCGCCGATTCCGATCCCCGATACCGATCACATAATTACTATTTATTTATTTTTATCATAAACACTACTGTTACATTATGTAGAAAAAGGAACCATGAATTCACCTTAAAAAAACTTGTTTTAATAACTTTTTCCAAGAAGAAAACTAAACAAAACAGGCATTGTGCAAATTGAACTGCTATCAATAATACTATCTTTAACAGACTGATAACATATGAGGCTCTGAAGAGGCTAAATAATGCAAAAAGCTAAAATATAACCTTTCAACATTGCCAAAAAATTCAAGTAAAAACTTAACATTCAAAGGCAAAAACAGGATCCATTACAATAAACAATCCAGAGTTACTGAATGAAAACTTCCTGTTAGCATAGCGGCTAGCTGGTTACTGCTAGTTCTGATTGGCTGTTTCTGACTGAGCGGAGTAATTATGCAGAGCAGGGAGGAGATCGATTATTTTTTAGAGATTATCTGTCTCATGTTAGGACAGAGAAAGTTTTAATACGTATGTAAAATGTATTTTTTAGGTTAGATACTGCAGCTTTAGTTTAAACAGGTTCAGTGTGAGAGTCACTACCAGGTGGAGCAGAAGCGACTCCGTGTCAAATATGACTAAATATTAAATATTACTACCTGTAGCGGAGCAGCGGTTCAACAGCAGAACCAGCGTCTCACATCGCAGCTCCAAGACTTCAATCATTTAGCGGGTTATTAGTTTATCTTTCTGACCGTCATGCTAATCCGGGTGAGTGTTTGTAGCTGTGCTGCTTTACCTGCTGTCTGATCCTCCATGTCTTTTTACTGCACTGAGACTCGATGTAGCCAAACTCCGTCATTGTTTTATGTCTATTAGCTTCGTTGTGTTGATGCATTTTGACCTGCTTCAATTTTCCGCCGCAACACGCAAACGTCCTCATTCACTCAGTGGGTTATAGTTACACATCGCTTAGGATTTGTTGCTGCGCGTTTGCGCAGTGAAGGAAAGACGAGACCAGCTGGAGAGACAGGCTGGGAAATGAGATGCAGGTGATCGGTATCGGTAACAGAGCCAATGATCGGGCGATCCCGATCATCACCGATTTCACGGAAATCGGCCGATTATGATCGGTGACCGATCGATCGGCACACCTAATATACTGTATATATATACTGGTATTGTAGTATATAATACCAGTATACAATTGTCTATGTATAATTTATTATAATACATATTTCTTTAACTATACAAACACAAATAATGATTAATTAATAATGGCACAAATAAATAATGATTAATACTGAATAATATATATTGGATGCATGTTTATATGTATGTATATATACATATTTTTTAAATGAAATTTGTGCAAATTAATTTGTATTTAAGTGTAATTTTATAAAACAAATTAGATGTTAACTGACAGTTGTGGAGTGAAATATTTGTCTTGATCTTTGTTTACAATCTAAGAAATATTAACATGCATCCAATATATATTATTCAGTATTAATCATTATTTATTTGTGATTGTATAGTTGTATAACTATGTATTATTATAATAAATTATACACACAGCCGTTCACAATATATTATTCAAGGCTGTGTGCTTTGTAATATGCTTATCGTACATCGATATCAGAATATTCCATTCCTTTTCTATTGCTATTTCCACTAATCATATTGTGACACTAATGAAATATGCATAGAGCTTTGATCTTTCAACCCAACATATCTAGAAAAAGTTATATAAATGGAAAACATAGAGACCAGCAACCCTCCCGACCCCACTATGGGACAAGGGTGTTAGAAAATGAATGGATGGATGGAAAAAGTAGTGGCATCAAAGTAGATAAATTCCTATTTTCTGACAATGTGGCCGACTGTATATTTTACACCCTTCAGCCCAATACACAGCTAATAAAGCACATCATAAACAGGACACATATTTTAATTTCAAAATCATTTGAGTCAAAAACATGTTCAATTTCTTCAAGCTTAACAAATGTTGTTAGATACCCTTTATGCTTATGACTGTAGAAGGAATAGTGTGACAGCAGCTTTAGTGAAAAGCTTGACACCAACAGTGTTGTTAGTAAAAGCTGTTTTTCTTGTCTTCTGTGTGCATAGGGTACATAGTGGAGAAGTTTCACCTGTTGATCACAGAAGATGTTTCAAAGCTACTTTAGCTTCAACACTTATTTTATTTTCTTTTGAGTGGAGGATGTTTGTTTTCATAAACACAAGCCAGAGCATGTATTTCAGACTGCCAGTGCTCTGTTGTGCCCTAGCACAGAACAACCCCCTGTAGATTCACTCTGAGATGTGAAGGGGCTGGAAAACACAGACTTTGAAGGGCTTTTTCCCTGTCAAGACGTTTCTCTCTTCTACATAGTAGAATAGCGTTGTCTGTGCAGATGACGTTAAATGGACTCTTGGTTATTTCTTCCATGGCATGGTGATGAAACGGCTGAGGATGTTGTACGGAGTGCAGCTAAGATAGCTCGTAAAATCTCAAAAAAGAGAAATGTAAATATAAAAAGAGGAACTGAAGTGTCCACGGAAACAAGAAGACAAATTGCTAAAAAGAAAAGGAATCTAGGTGAACATGTGAATTGGGATTTCAAGAAGTTTTAAAATACTATCATCAGAAGAACTAAAAGCTCTTCACTGTACTCTGAAATAGACAGGTGCTAAAAACGTTGAATTCCCTGTTTACTCAACAATGCCGAGACCATAAATGCAAATGTTTTGTTGTGCTTTACATCACAACAACCTTTTGGCTGGACAAATCTGTAGTTTTCACAATGGGCTCCAGTGAAACCTTTTGGAGACGTGTGTCTGTGTAAATGCAAAGTGTAATGTTTTGAAAACGATGCCATCAGTCACATTATTTGTCTCGCTCTTGCACACTCTGGCCCAGCTTTCACTGTTTGGCTTACAAAATGGAGGCCACCAAACAGCAGATTTATTTTAGTATTTATACATTTCAAACAGTTTTGGGACATTTTAAATAGATTCTGTATTGTAGTAAAGGAGAATCCAGTTTCTTATTTGAATAGATTTTTTTGTTTTTGGTAAACTTGTACCAACAAAGAGTAATGAAAACTGAATTACCAGTAAATTGTGTTGTGGTACAGACATGTGACTTTAATCCTATTTTTATTCAACATGGAAGGTCATACGTTAGATGTATTATTAATAGCCTATCATTATGCAGTGCATTGACTGTGGTCTACTGAGAGGAATTTGTAATTTTCAGTTGGAAAGTTTTGGGTTTAACTCCAGTTTCCTCCCTGCCACTAGTCAGTGTGCCCTTGGGCAAGACCTTTCACCCCAAGTTATGAACTGGTGTGTGAGTACATGAATAAACTTTTGTGAGTAGACCTGCCTGGAGTGAATGTAGCTCTATACTAAATATTGCTTAAATATTATCATGACTAGATAAGAGGAAGAGTTGGCTTTATGTGTGTTACAGTGTTGATCATCCTCAGTTCAGTACAGTCGCAGTCAGGTCCAGATTCTCCAACCTAATGTTCATCAGGATGCATGTGCATATTAGAAATTGTATGTATAATTTAGAACCTCAGTGACTCATGAGAAAAAAAAAAAATATATATTGTTATTAATTCTTCAAGTACTTCAATGACTCATGTGTATGCTTTTATTTTGAAGTGATTCCTTTTTTTGGAAGGAAGTGTGTTCCGTTTATTTCTTCTTCTTGACGTTCAGTTGATCTGTTTGTTGTTTACTGTTGAGACTGGTGTATGGAGGACCAAAACTGACATAATAATAAATAAAAGAATAAATATATAAAAGAATCAATATAAAAATAAAAGTAGAAATATATAAATAAAAGAATAAAAGAATAAATATATATCCAACATAATAATAAATGAAAGAATCAATATAAAAATAAAAGTAGAAATATATAAATGAAAGAATCAATATCAAAATAAAAGTAGAAATAAAAGCATAAATATATACTTTGCTTTGATTTTGTTACTTCTCCCTTTTTCGTTTGCTGTATTTATTTCTGTATTGTTTTCTGTATTGTTTTCTGTATTTATTTCCGTATTTTTTTCTGTATTTATTTCTGTATTTATTTCTTCCTAAATTTATCTATGCTTCGTCCGTATGCTAATGAGGTGGGCTGTCTTCTACATGTCCAGCTCTCTATTGGTCAATAAACAGGAAACAGAACCATCCGTGTGCAGATCGATTGTTAATGTCTGCTTCGTGATCCTCTTCGGAGCCTTATGGACCCTTTTCACGTCAACCAACATCACTATCTATACATAATCTAAACTGGACAAATTCCTCGCTGATTGACACCGGTTTGACTACGAAGGTTCGTGTTTTGGTTCTTTCTAGCTGTTGGTTGATATGCTAGGCTAGCAATAGTAATTCGTTAGCTGGCTAACATTACGTAGCCTTTCTGTTCTGGAAATTGAACGTATTTAGGCTCTAATATTAATCATATTTTTATAGTATAGATTGGTGTTGCCACCCGTCATGTAAAATACATGATCGTATTAAACCTCCTTATTTACGCCAGTTTAATCTCCTGCTAAGTAGCGACATTACCTGTAGCCACAAGTTTAAAACTTGACAGTTATGCCAAACACCCGATACTCCATAGATAGATAGATAGATAGATATTAATATTTCATTGGAGAAATGTGATGAGCTCTATAAACTTATATGTTGGAGCGTATTAAGAATTAATTTATTTTTTGCTAAATTATTTTTCGCAGATCTAAGGTTATGTGAATGTTAGATCTATTGTACATTTATTTATGTATTTGTTTGGCTTAGACCCTCCTTGTCACTCGGCCTCCTGCAGTGATTAACAGGCAGAAGCTGCTGCTGGGGCTGATCTGATTGTTTGGTGAAGGAGTGAAAAGGTTTAAAGGTTTTGTACCACAAATTAACGTTTATATTTGAAGTCAACGTGGACATTATTTTTGTTATTTTTATAAGTAAAAGAAACCCCTTTGAAACAGGAGAAGTCTCTGCAAGTACTTTTTATTTTTTCTTTGAGTTGAAAACCTAGTAGATGTTAGCTAATGATTAGCTCATTAACTTCACATTTCTCCAATGAATATTTATCAGATGTTATGATTATAAGGTTAAGTTTCTTATACTTTGTTTTCCTGTGGTTGTAGACTTGGCAGTAGAAATTGATAATATAGGAATAACACCTTTATATCCCTTTTAACAGGTTACACTCGATTCTGCTGTGGTGCCTGTGGAAACAAAGTGCATGAAGTTTGTGCTCAGCTGGGAAAACCCTGTGGATCACATGGTGGGACTTCTGCTTCAAACTGCTCACTACAGTAGATCATTGCCTCTGTCATCCACAGTTGACTGCAGACTGACACCAGTTCACTGCAGACTGGCACAAGTTCACTGCAGACTGTCACCAGTTCACTGCAGACTGGAACCAGTTCACTGCAGACTGACACCAGTTCACTGCAGACTGACACCAGTTCACTGCAGACTGGCACAAGTTCACTGCAGACTGGCACAAGTTCACTGCAGACTGGCACAAGTTCACTGCAGACTGGCACCAGTTCACTGCAGACTGACACCAGTTCACTGCAGACTGACACCAGTTCACTGCAGACTGACACCAGTTCACTGCAGACTGACACCAGTTCACTGCAGACTGGAACCAGTTCACTGTAGACTGGCACCAGTTCACTGCAGACTGGAACCAGTTCACTGCAGACTGGCACACGCCAAGGACCCAACATGGACGTCTTCTTAAGTTGTAAACCCTGAGTACATAATGTTGAAATAAAATTGATATGCCTTTTGTTAATACACTTTCTCTGTCAATGACTTAAATTGTTAATGTGGTAATTATGTTTGTGTAACATAGTAACCATGTACAGTGTTTAATATAATTATTACATAGATGTTTTAAAGAAACAGCCACAAATCTTATCTCTTTGTTCCACAATGGCAGCTTTAATTTTAGCATTTCCTCTCCTCCACATATTTTGTTGCAAGATGTGTAAAATTTACAAAAAGAAGCAATTTAAATGTAAAAGTTGCACATAGATTACTCAAGAGAAGCTATTTTCAATAGTTTTTTACAGAACTCTACACAACATCAATTCATTTATTAATAGATACATATAGATATTAACTACAGAATAGATACGCAAACATTTCATTTCTAACAGCTGCTAGCAGTAGTGAGTGTTCATCCAGATCCTCTCTGCTCCTGGTTTGTGTCCTTTTAAATCAAGAGGCCCATGATACTTTGACTAGGCAGCAGATGTCCCACAGCTTATTGACTGAACCTCCTATGGACAGAGAAACAAGACCATCCCAGATATGGTAGGTTGTTAGGTCGGCTACTGTTGAGAAAGATGGACAACAAAACAAATGGAGAAATTATGAATCACAACAGAATATGTAAATTATTTAGCAGATGGTGCTTAAATCATTATTTAAAATGCTTTTCTAAATAACAGTGTTGGAAGATGTAAGTGATTTTAGTGAAGCTTTTAACAACGCAGCACTGACAGGCAGCGGTGTTTACATTTCCTAACTGGCTAAAGCTACTGCTGCTGGTTTACTCTCAGATCGGAGGCTGTTTATTATATACAGTCAAAGAATGGTGGATTGACAATGAGTAATAACCGTTCTCTAACACTTAAATGTTGGTTTATTAATGTTGATAAAGAAAGTGAACCTCTAAACGTTACAGCACTGACAATCAGCGGTGTTTATGTTTCCTAACTGTGGCTAAAGCTACAGCTGCTGCTTTACTCTCCGATCGGAGTCTGTTTATTTTATACAGAATGATGGATTGACAATGAGTAATGACGGCTATCTAACACTTAAATGCTGTTATTATCCTTACCTTTTATTGTATCTTTAAGATAATGAGTATTCGTGAATTTTTCGGTCAGGTTTCCCGAGGACTGTTGAGCGGCCGAGTAGGTAGACATTAAGAATCGATCTGCACACTGTTTCCTGTTTATTGACCAATAGAGAGCTGGACATGTAGAAGACAGCCCACCTCATTAGCATACGGACGAAGTAAAAAAGTAAATTTAGGAAGAAATAAATACAGAAATAAATACGGAAATAAATACAGAAAACAATACAGAAATAAATACAACAAATGGAAAAGGGAGAAGTAATAAAATCAAAGCAAAGGATATATTATGCTTTTATTTCACTTTTATTTTTATATTGATTCTTTCATTTATATATTTCTATTTTTATTTTTATATTGATTCTTTCATTTATTATGTTGGATATATATTTATTCTTTTATTCTTTTATTTATATATTTCTACTTTTATTTTTATATTGATTCTTTTATATATTTATTCTTTTATTTATTATTATGTCAGTTTTGGTCTCTCATACTGGTGCTGCAGTCATTGACGATGTAAGTTGTGGTGTAGGTCATGTGTCATTAATGGGTGGATGTTGATTGTCACTTCTGACAGCACTTATTGGTTTACAAAGTGTTTCTAGCGTTTTTGAATTTCTGTTCTGTTCTTAATGGATGAGATTTAATGTTGAAACTATCTTTGTATTTGGCTGTTAGTCTTGAGATTTGGGCAGTTGGAAATAGACTGATTTCCAGATGCTGTTCTGCATCATTCAAATTTAAAGCAGTGCTTTAGAAAGAAATTAATGCTGATATTTAAAGTTTGTTTGCTCACTGTAGTTAAATTTTAAATAGTAATTTGAATTTGTATTATTATTGTATTTTCAGAAATGCTTCAATTTATTTGCACCATTCTTCAATAATTCTTCAGTAAACCATTTAAACACCCTGATGACCAGCGTGCTTTCTGACCGAAGCCCTATTGTGATCAGTTAGGAAAATCCAGCAATAGAGGTCAAAATCCTCAACATATATCATCGGGGCCCTCGATGATCAGGGCCCTCGGGGCAGTCACCCCCAAACTGGAGCAGTGGCTAAAACAGATCCCAGGAACAACATCAGACATCTCAGCCCCAGAAATGTGCAGTACTAGGCACAGCCAAGATACTGCGCAGAACCCTCAAGCTCCCAAGCGTCTGGTAGAGGACGAAAGAGACCACCCGCGGAGGTGAGAAGGGAATATATGCCATTCATGGGCATAGTGAGTGTATGTAAACTTTTGACTGCATCTAAATGCATTTCATAAGAAAAGATGAACATTTTTGTCTAGCACTGCTTGTTAGTCATATTCTAATTAGGCCATGAGCACTTGAAGGACTGACCTTAGATTAGCTTGTGCCTCTTAGGCTTCCTATTCAAGTCCTTAGTTTCCCTAACAACCTAAATGCCCCAAAGAGAGATTTTAATTCAATTTAGTAAATTATGGCTTTGAGAGGGAAGGATGCCATCTTCTTCTATTTGAACAAATTATCATTAAAGTAATGAACCATCTATTAGACCTTGTTGGACTCTAAAAGGGAAGCTGAGTCTCTGGTGTACTAAATATTCTTAGTAATCAGTGAATAATAAAGTATGGCAAGCAGGCGATTAAAGCTATAGAGTTTCTTTTTAGGGTGAGGAACTAACTCAAGAATGCTCTGCTATATGTAAATGTATTTTTTATTCTCTCTGTGGAGTTTCAGTCTTATTGTCAACTGCATGCTTGTTTTTTAAACTGCACATCTTCAGTAAAATCGATTCTCTCAGAGCTTCTGCAAATGGAAGGAACACAGTTGTTAATTATGCAGTTTATTCAGCTTATGATAAACATGTTAGGATCCATTGGTTGGACCTTCATTTCACTTATATTTTGTTTTGATCGTTTGTCTTCCTGTCTTAGTTTAGTCCTTGAGTTAATTTATTTTCATAGTTTGTACTTTGTACATCAGATTCAGGTTTCTTTTCTGCCTTTTCATTCTCTTTCCTTTGTGTATTCTTCCCCTTTCCCAATGCCTGCCATTTTGCTCTCCTTCACCAGCTGCATTTACTCACCTGTGATTAACTCTTCTGGTCTCGTTTTCACTTCCACCTCTTCCTTAGTATTTAAACTTTTCAATTTGTGTTAGTACTTGCTGCTTCCAGCCTTTATTCTTCTACGCCTCCTTTGTGTCTTCCAGAAGTCTATGTGGACGTTCAGTTTTCTGGTTTTATCTTCAGTTTTTTGTTTGAAGAATATTCTTTTAACAGCTGCAAAAACCACAGCTGCAAAAAACCACAGCTGCTTCTGATTGGCTGATTTGTTCTTTAGATGGATGCATGGATGAATTGGTGAATGGATGAACAGATGTATGGAGAGTAGGAAAAGTATGTTCTGCATAAGTATATGTATATATACATACATAATAGTGATATCTATTATCTATCTATCTATCTATCTATCTACTATCTATCATCTATCTGTCTATCTATCTGTCTGTCTTCTGTCTGTCTGTCTGTCGTCCTGTCTGTCTGTCTGTCTGTCTGTCTGTCTGTCTGTCTGTCTGTCTGTCGTCTGTCTGTCTGTCTGTCTGTCTGTCTGTCTGTCTGTCTCTGTCTGTGTTGCTGAAGAGGTTTTGAAATAGTTTGCGCAATGTAATTCTGAACACTGAGGTGTTAGAAACCCCATCAGTCAAAGAGCAGTTAGGACATTGATCAGAAAGGGAGATGTCCAATAGTGTCCACTTTTTATTTATTGTTGAATTATTCCTTTCTAAGGGACATTCTAACTCTCACTTCATCTTTTTCATTATGTATTTAATTCTGTGTGGGTGATGTACCCTAATATAGCATCGTTGTGTCTCCCAGATCAATACTCCTCCGCCTTTATGAATCTTCCTGTTCTTTGAGGTATTCTGCAAAGAGCAGCTTTCTCTGCTGCCAATTATTGGACCTCTCTGGCATTAAACAGTGTTTGTTCCAATTACCACAAAGATGAATTGTGGACTATCCAATCAATGACTCTCAGTGGATTTCTGCTGCTACGATAAAAAGGCAGAGATTAAGTGCTAAAGGTATTTCTCATGCTCATCTGTCATAAACCAAACCTTGGGGAAGATGGGACATTGTAGACAGGAAGTGTTGCAATAAGGTCACAGTGATCATAATTACAATACACAGAGATGACAGCATGCTGCAAAATGTATGGGTGTAAATATAGAATAATGTGACCTTTTCAGCTGATCATTTTGAAGTTGTCTTAGTGTTGTTCAGACAATGCTGCTCGTACAACAGCACATTAGCATGCCAGAGATATGCAGCTTTGATGATGATGTCCAAATGATCACCGCTCAGAGTGAATGCAGCTTATGATCAGTGACATATGTAAACATTAATTAATCTGCTGATAACCTAACTGCCAGATCATTAAAAAGAGTAATTTTCCTCTAGAGATAATTGTTTGTCATTCCCGTGTTAATTAATTAGAGACCTTTTATTTACCAAAAAACACAATGCAAGATGAAACATAGAGCTAAAATCCCAATCCATCCTCACAGTTCTTCAGTTATCTCATAAAAAAGAAATGGACTATTGTCTCAGATCCTTATTATATGACTCTGTGAATCTTAAAAAAAAATATAAAAAATGTGTATATATATATATATATATATATATATATATATATATATATATATATATATATATTAGAGGTGTGCCGATCGATTGGTCACCGATCATAATCAGCCGATTTCCGTGAAATTGATGATGATCGGGATCGGCTGATCATTGGCTCTGTTGCCGATACCGATCACCTGCATCTCATTTCCCAGCCTGTCTGTCCAGCTGGTCTCGTCTTTCCTTCACACGGCGCAAACGCGCAGCAACAAATCCTAAGCGATGTGTAACCATAACGCACTGAGTGAATGAGGATGTTTGCGTGTTGCGGCGGAAAATAGAAGCAGGTCAAAATGCATCAACACAACGAAGCTAATAGACATAAAAACAATGACGGAGTTTGGCTACATCGAGGCTCAATGCAGTAAAATGAAATGGAGGATCAGACAGCAGGTAAAGCAGCACAGCTACAAACACTCACCGGATTAGCATGACGGTCAGAAAGCTAAACTAATAACCTGGAAAATGATTTAAGTCTTGGAGCTGCGATGTAAGACGCTGGTTCTGCTGTTGAACCGCTGCTCTGCTACAGGTAGTAATATTTAATATTTAGTAATATTTGACACAGAGCCGCTTCTGCTCCACCTAGTAGTGACTCTCACACCGAACCTGTTTAAAGCTGCAGCATCTAACTTAAAAAATACATTTTACATACGTATTAAAACTTTCTCTGTCCTAACATGAGACAGATAATCTCTAAAAAATAATCGATCTCCTCCCTGTTCTGCATAATTACTCCGCTCAGTCAGAAACAGCCAATCAGAACTAGCAGTAACCAGCTAGCCGCTATGCTAACAGGAAGTTTTCATTCAGTAACTCTGGATTGTTTATTGTAATTGATCCTGTTTTTGCCTTTGAATGTTAAGTTTTATACTTGAATTTTTTGGCAATGTTGAGAGGTTTTATTTTGGCTCTTTGCATTATTTAGCCTCTTCAGAGCCTCATATGTTATCAGTCTGTTAAAGATAGTATTATTGATAGTAGTTCAATTTGCACAATGCCTGTTTTGTTTAGTTTTCTTCTTGGAAAAGTTATTAAAAACAAGTTTTTGTCTAAATTAAGGTGAATTCATGGTTCCTTTTTCTACATAATGCAACAGTAGTGTTTATGATAAAAAATAAATAAATAATAATTATGTGATTGGAATCGGCGATCGGCCCTCAGGGGTGATTGGTATCGGTATCGGGAGAAAAAAACCTGATCGGCACATCCCTAATAATAATATAAATAAATAAATATATATATATATATATATATATATATATATATATTATATATATATTATGCATGCTAATCTCTGCAATATATACATCAGGCAGGGTATTATTACAATCCATATACCTATGCTAACGGAAACCCATTAGCATTTAATTTACATTTTCAACAAACAGTAGTTTTAACATCTGTTAGGAGACTCTTCACAGAATCCAGCTCACCAGTTATCACAGTTTACCTTTACATAAATGTGTTGTTATTATACAGATATATTTATTGGAAACAGGTAACCACATAATGTTGACATACAACATCAATGCAAATGCATGTAAAAGAAGAGAAGATAAACCTGAGAATATAGCAAATCAGACATTAAAAATGATTTTTGTATTGTAACCTAGTTGAATTTAATTTATATCAGATGTTAAAACAGTAGTTTTAACATCTGTTAGGAGACTCTTCACAGAATCCAGCTCACCAGTTATCACAGTTTACCTTTACATAAATGTGTTGTTATTATACAGATATATTTATTGGAAACAGGTAACCACATAATGTTGACATACAACATCAATGCAAATGCATGTAAAAGAAGAGAAGATAAACCTGAGAATATAGCAAATCAGACATTAAAAATGATTTTTGTATTGTAACCTAGTTGAATTTAATTTATATCACTTTACTTATATCAGTCGTCTATATGACAGAACAAGTAAAAATTATATTCAGTTATGAATTTTAGCCCAAATAATTCAGTATAAAACTTCTGCATTCAGTTCAGGTTTATGCAGAAATATTATAGTGGGATGCAGAGCATCACGAACAATTAGCAAAGAAAATGTTATCTAAGGAAGATTACTGACTTTCCAGTAAACATTTGTTTTGACAGAAATAAGAACTTATTAAGAATAAGTCAATTGCTGTCTGGCTGAGTGTTAAGAAACTTCATCAGGTCATGGACTTTCATCATGATGATGGTAGCACATGTAGGTGGTAGTAGATCTAGGTACTTGGACCTACAGCATCTGTTTGCTTATGTAAGTATAACCATAAGAACTACTGTAGAATTAGGAAAGGGACAGTCACGCTTGTTTCATGACAAGGCTACAAGTTCATCATCAAGCCAGCATTGCGCCAAGTCATTTATTGTGATTGTCTTGGCTAGACAGTTCCTTGGCGTGTCCCATTTTACTAATGATCTGGCTGGAAATAACAGAAACTCACCAACCATCCAACACTCCACAAACTTAATGCCAACATCAGGCTAAGATCAGGCTCCATCCACCCAGCGGTGTGGCCTGGGTCTCAGTTGTACACACACATACACACACCTCCAAATTGTGCATTTATTTTCAGGCTATAGTTTAAATGTAAAACACATGAAGATCCTCTGACAATCAATTTAATGATCAGGAAGACAAAGAGAGAAATTTGCAAGCAGCAAAGGATTACATGATTTTATTAAACAGTGCTCAGATCCATACATAATAAACAATGTTCCATAAAATAAAGAGTTACACTTTGAAGATAAATTTGTGACAAATACCTGTTTTAAATAAAGCAACTTGAGTTTCAGTCTTAAAAATGCTTGCATATTTCCAGCGCTGAAGGCATGGATTTAGACATATATTATCAACAAAACTGAGTTGTGAATTAAAGCGTTTCTTCTAAAACACCAGAAGAAGGATGTGGAGTTATTTAACCCAACCATTCTCTACAATCTCAGCCCTGTGTGTATTTTGCTGTCTAAATTTAGTGATTAATCATGGAGTCCAGGGTCCAGGCCACATTTATTACATTGAAATGGGTTGATTATTTCATAATGGAATTTCCAGTGAAAGAAGTCCTTGGTCAAATGGGCTGTGGCACGTTGTTAACTACTAACACACAGCACAAACTCTCCACCCTTTCCATGTTCCTGTCGCCACTCATTTCTCTGCCCAGCCATGAATGTCCTTTCCTTTCCTCGTCTCCCATCCCTCCAGGGGTCCAGTATATATAAATTACAGGTTTGCCACAGTTAATTAAGGCCAAAGAAAATTAATGACACCACAGTGAACAGAGAAATCTTTTTTTTCATGACTGTGATAATTCCGAGCCCCCTCCCTCAGTGGTCCGCCTCAGCATTGTTAGAATGCAGGCAAAGTTAATGAAATACAGGAAAGGGCAGCCTGCGCTGAAACCAGGTTGACATTTCACCTGGTTGAAAATGGGTGAAAGTGGGACGCCTCAGCTCAGTGTGGGAGCAGGACAGCAGCTGGTTCGATTCCCAACCTCAGTCAGGCCATTTACTGCATGTCTTCTATCTCTCTCTGCCCTTGTTCCTGTTCAGCTACTAATGAATAAAGGCCACCAGAGCCACAAAAATCTCTAAGATAAAAAATAGGTCAAAGTGATGTTGAGGACATTTCTGTATTACTATAATTAAATTGATGTGTAGGGAGTTTTGATGGTAACTGATGCTGCTGCTATTAAGCAACAAGATTTTTACCTTCTCTGTGGTGAACAGTTGTTTTCTTTTTTACCAAACAAATTGTCTTTTTTATGCAAAATGAGCTAAAAAATAAATGAATTTCTTTTGTGTAACTCTCATCACAAAACACTTTCAACTGGAGCTGCACTCCAACCATTTGGATCTATAAGTGAAAAAATCCCAGTAGAAAACCCAAGTAGAAACCATTTGTGATTAACAGTTGAGAAAATGAGAAAAAGAGAATGATACACAACTGTCATTAACTTGTATAGCTTTTTTCCTAATACATACAATATATTTTTTAAAAATATTGTATGTACGTATTTAATTTATTTTTAATTTAGTTTTGTTTAGTTGTAGGGCTGCCAAACATTAACGTGTTAACATGCGATCAAGCTGAAAATTTTAATGCGTTAATATCACATAATACTGATTAATTTAACTACTATTTTGACGTAAAAGCATTTCTCCTGCGGAGGATTACTTAGTTCACAATAGGGCATTATGGGTCGACACACGGGGAGCAATGAACGACAGCAAAATGTGAAAGTTTCCAGCAACAAAAATGTAACATTTCAACTTTCACTAGCCCACGTGTGCACATCTACGTGTACGAGCTCAAAATATCTCATTAATCACTCTTAGGTCACTCAGCTGGATGAGGACAAGAGGCTGTCACCTCATCGCACAAGTTCCACAGGAAATTAATGGAGAAGGAAATTTCTAGATTATCGTTTAAAACAAAACAACTTCCTTTAATCTTTCCTGAATATAAAAACCCAGAAAACTGAGAATCTTCAGACATGTTTGGTTCAAAACAAGGAAACCTTTTTTTATAGTGCACACATTAGTGGTTTTTGATATGGGCCTAATTGACAAGTTGTCCAGGGCAGCAACACAAAGAACTAGAAAGTAAAATAGATCTTATGCATCAATTGTCCTCTGAACTTGCTTTCTACTACATGTATGCATTTGCAGTGGAGTAAGTTTTCCTTTGCTGCTGCTGAGTACTGGGACACTGTGGTACCTGTTTTATGCTACAACAACAACAACAAAAAAATCACATAACAGTTTGAATTTTAATTGGTTGGAGAGCACAATGATGGCCTTGCGCAAGTGTGTTCCTAGTTATATTTCAAGCTTACAAAGGCAGTCATAGTGATTAATGATGATTAATAACAGTGCCAGAGTGTGATCAATATGATTACTTTTTTTAATCAATTGACAGCTGTTTATAAATTTGTCAAGGGATCATGTTACATCAACTTCAGGGCATGTTTCACTGCCTGACCAGCTTCAGCAGCATCTTCACACAATGTCTTTAGCTTTTGGTTTGGTGTTGACTTGACCTGGACTTGGGGAAAAATTACTTAATTATATCTGTCTTACAGCGAGAGACCAAGGCTGAAATGTTGATTGGACCAGTGTATCAGGAGCTCACCATGCTTACCTCAGAATACCTCTTCACTGTAGACAAAGCCCCATCTCTGTTTCAAAATTCTTACCTCTCCATGCAACCACTGATGAACAACACCCAAAGATAAGAAAAACATGACATATTTGATTCGTTTTCTGTTTTCTTTAATTATTACTTTCTCCAGTAAACTGAATTGGTGAATAGATCTATGAGAAAATACCGCAACAAAAATACCCCAAGAGATTGCAGTATTACAATGGACACCACCATCTCAATTGATTTGCATTTGATTACAGGTTGGTTCTGTAAAGACAAAAAATCAACAAGATAGAGTTATAGCCAGTGATTTAAATAGACGGATAAAAACACGTAGTTAGTCATTCTCTCAGTTGGGCCGAAATAATCACAAGTCAGTCAGCTGAACACAGTCAGTCAGTCTGTGGGTTAAGTCAATGAGACAGATGGAGATGAAGAGAAGAAAGTAAAAAAAAAAAAAAAAAAAACTACGAGGACCAACAGTCCAGATGGCCACTGAAACAGAATCCAGCCCAAGATTAGTGCGTTGCAGCCAATGTATCACCAGACAGAACCGACTCGTCAGCGGCCAACTGCCCCCTGGCTCTACAAACTGACTGCAGATGCCAATATTTCCGGCCTGGGACATGGGTCACACCGACTCAGCTCCAATCATGTAATCAGTGTAAATGTGTAATCAAATATCTAAATATATGGTTTAAGGTCAAATGTTATCTAAAATGGATGACTGAAAGAGATGTATAGAAATGACAAGTGAAAAAGGCTACCTGGATTGTTTTTGATGATGAATAAATTAGGACACTCATATTTACAATTGTGACATTGACAAATGAAGCCATGAATGTTTATCTCGTTTGAACCTGGTTTTCTGCTCTAATTAGTTTCTTTACCTGACTGTTTGTGTTTTGCCCTCCACTCCTGTTGACACTTCTGATGATGTGTAGAAATCCTTCACGTAACGTCCGTAAGATGTAACCTATCTTTTTCATTCCAGTGTATTTTTCTGGGAAAAAAAATGTTACAAAGTAAAGTCACTTATTTCTCCCACCTCGCATTTTCTTTAAGTCTCAGACAAATCACAATCAGGCTATTAAAGAAATAGCTCAGCTTTCTCTTCTTCTTTTTTATCAGAAAAACAACACCCGTTAGGTCGCATAGTAACGAAACACAGCACATGGCGCCTGGGGGCAGGGCGCTATACCCCCCCACCGCCAGGAGGCAGCACCCTGCTACAGAGTCGAGTCGGGCTGTAGAAAAGCCGTCACTCCGAAATAGAGCTGAGCTGAGCTGCTGAAGTAGAGCTGGTGGAAAAGGGGCATTATAGGCAGCTCTAATGTTGACAACAGTCATTTGTCAACTAGACAGCATTTAGAGTTGGAGCACATACAGTACATAAGCTGATGGATCTTTGACTCCTCTGCCCAATCACTTTTTGTTTTCATTGTCCACTTTTTTTGGTGAACTTGGAGCATGCCATGCTTACCCAAACTTAACAAACTTCTTTTTTTTCTAAAATTAATTTTCACTGATGCGTTCGGCTGTCTGACCCATCAACAGATCGTTGTCACATCTTTAGCTGTTCAAGCCAAACCAAAGTCACAGAATGGTGGTTTCTCATACCTGGAAAGTCTGGAACGGCTCAAAATCCATCGTGTTTTCCAGGATCAGGATCTGGACTGACAGCAAACTGCAGTTGAGAGTCACTGCTCTAGACAGACACTCAGTCTCTAGATCTCAATCTGACAGAGATACACAGAACACACAAAACTATACACACACATCCAGTGGTAGTTTCCCTCCATTCATTGCTAGTTTTTAATGTTATCCTTTTGTCACTTTCCATTACTCCAACCTTTTTTATTGAGCTGTTACCCACAATGTAAGAACATCCCTCACTGCCCTGCCAATGGCAACTAACAGGCCCTGCAGGAAGGGCACTCTGCCTTCCATGTTTATGCATCATTCTGCCTTTAATACTTGGAACTCAGCGTTCATATCTAAATTACTCATAGCCTCGGGCCTATCTGAGATTTTGATGTTGAGCCATCAGAGTTTCTAAATTTTTTTGTCTGTCTGCCCTGCCATTACCAATTTCCAGCTCACCCTCCACAATTTTCCTCTGTGTCCTTGGCAATCAACAATTTTATCTGGCTTCTAAGAAAAATATAATTGTAAGAATTTTCAGTTAAAAATGGCAGCTTTTCTCATCTGGGTGCCAAGGTAGTATAAACAGAAATTTAGTGAGAAAATAATTATTGCATTAGTATCTTAGTTTTCAATAAGCAATGACTCGGCTGTGCTTATTTGGATCCTTCTTCTTGTATGTCTTTCTTTGCTATCTTCATATGAATTATTTTAAGGAATATCACAATTTAAACTGAAATTCTTTTTAAAAATCTACCTAGGATGTTTATTAAACAAATTAGACTGTCAAAGTGGCAGTGAAATCAGTTTACTTTGTGTAGCCTAGTTTTGAACATTTGTGATATTACGGTCAAACATACTCATATTTACAAGCCATTCATTAAGCTACTGAAGTCTTTGGTTTAGCAGATACATTTTATGGACTTGTTTTCTAGCAATGGACCTGCAGTCTGTAAATCAAAATGATTCTCATATCAGAATTTAAGGCCTCATACTTCTAATAAAACATGAAGGATGCAACTCATGCAGGACACTAAACCTGAGGCTGTAGAGAGTCGTTTCAGAAAACAATCACCCAAAATCGTGAAGATTTCAAGTATAGCTGAATCATTTAAATACAGTGTAATAGTGTAAAAAGAAATGACAAAACCAAACCTCAATAATCTGTTTGGTTAAAAAACATTTATGTGACCTTGATCAAAACTTTAAGAGGAGTACTTATCAGGATTTCAAAACTTGTAGGTCCTGTGACCCACTTCAGAACTTTCTCTAAACAGACATTTGGACTATATTTATGATTCTCTTTCTTTTTATGTTTCCTTCCCTCTCATGATGGAAGCGATACTGTGAATGTATGCCCTCACAAAGACATAATAAAACGTGAAAGTTTGTCTTGGGTCATTATTACCTGCTGGAGGACCATCTGTTCTCTGAGGCTGGTACAGATCTGTGCCAAGTAGACAAACACACCCATGCACACACTTTGAACAGTTGCCAAGTAGATTTTGGACTCCAGAATGTTAGATATGGAACAAACACACTGTCCACATGGCAGGGTGTGTAAATATGTGTAAGTATTTACACATTATGACAATATATGTGATGCATACCTTACTCTGTATCTTAACAGAGTGAGTTCTGCATCGCCATGTTTTTGGTTGGGCCTACATACACAGCCCATGTGAAACAGGATGATCAAGTGACTGGTTTTCATAGAGTATGTTCCTGTTTGTGGCAGGTCCAGATGGTGAAGGTCATCATCCATCTCACCCAGCCAAGCGGGGCAGCTTCTGGTTAAGAGTAGCTCTGCTTTGGATAATTAAACCCAGAACCTTTACGGTTTGTCTGTGAACCTCTGGTCACTACTGCAAGCAAAGAAGTCAAGGAGAAATTATGGAAGTAGATTGGGACTAAATGGAAGGAAAATCAGACTGATACAAGGCATTTTAAAAATGTGCAGAAAAAAAATTAAATGGAAGGACTGCAAAAAAACGCTGTTTTCTTTTGTTGGTGTCTTTGTAATCTTCATATACAGCTCACTTTGAGTCACTCCTTGTGGTTCCTCCAGTTATATCCCGTTATTTCACCATCAAGTTCCTGCTGTAATTTTTCCCTTGATTCCTGTTTTTGTTTTCCTTTGACTCCTTGCCATTCTTTAAAGTTCTGTTAATCATTTTTCATTGACCCTCTGTTGCATGACTTATTGACTATACATTCTTCCATGAGTGAGTCTTTTTGGACCCGTGTTTGAATCAATATGTTTTCATGCTACTTTGTCATTTTGACTCAAAATAATGTTTAGTATGATACTTTCTGCTGTTTTATTTCACACAATAATTATTTCATGTTTGAAATATTTTCATTTTTCACTTTTTTAAGCATTTTTAGAACAAATCATAGAACATTTGTGACAATTTGTAGAACATTTTTAAAACAAAATAACAGCAATTTTACAACTGCAATGTTGGAACAATGTCAGCATCCATTGTGTGTGTGTATGTGTGTGCGTGTGCGTCTGGGGGGGGGGAAGGGAGAGAGAGAGCATGTTTCTTGAAACTAGCTAGCTAACCAAGGAAGCTAAAATTACTGTCTGTATTCCATTGTGCTGTGTGTATCATGAATGTGAGTGCATGTATGGGTGAGCATTTATTTATCCAGCTATCCAGACATTCATTCATCCATTCATTCATCTTCTTCCGTTTATCCGGGGTCAGGTTGCGGGGTCAGCAGCCTAAGTAAGGAGGTCCAGACTTTCCTCTCCACAGCCACTTGTTCCTGCTCCTCCGGGGGAACCCCAAGACGTTCCCAGGCCAGCCAAGAAAATCCATTTCGGCCGCTTGTATCCGTGATCTCGTTCTTTCGGACATGACCCAAAGTTCATTACCATAGATGAGGGTAGGAACATATATCGACCGGTAAATCAAGACCTTCACTTTTTGACTCAGCTCTCCCTTCACCACGACAGAGAGAGTGAAGTGCCCAATTCACTGCAGACCCTGCGCCAATCTCCCGCTCTACTTGGGGCAGGACATCCTCCCCGACCCAGAAAAGGCACTCTATTCTTTTTGAGCTCATTTATTTATATAGTTATGAATTTTCATTTTATTTATTGGGATAATAAAAGAAAGAAACTTGAGCATATTGATCAACAGGTTTTGCATGTCATTCAACACATTTTCTCTTTTTTTTTCTCTCATCCATGGTGTCAGACACACACAGAGACACACACAGACACAAACAGAGATAATACACATGCACAATTAATAGGCACAAAATGGGTAGTAATGTTAGCTAGCTTGGTTAGATAACTAGCATTAGCTAATTTCAAAGAGGCTAATAGGTTGATTGGTGACAATAACACTGTCACAGCACTGATTATTGACACACACACACATTTGTGATGTCAAAATAAAGATAATATTTGTATGTAAGAGTCCTTGCTTTGTAAAATACTATTATTCAGGGGTAACACTTAGGTCTCAGTGTGTTTGGTTCACAGAAAAATATTTTCCTGACAGTCACAGTTGGTAAGAAACAAAGATTCCCATTAAATTCCATAGAAAATGAATGCAGGTAATTTTGGACCCACTTATGGAAGAATGGGGTAGTAACATAAAACATGTCATTTCTTAAAATGTGTAAAAGGTAAATTAAAAATGTTTAATTGCATAATATCAATGAGATGTTTGTTGAGGAATACCTGGAACACGAAGTGATAAAAACTTTTCATTACAAAGATATTATAAAAAGATGACCTTACTGGGCCCAAAAAGACCCACTTATGCATCAGAGGGTTAACATTCTTCATCTACTTTCTTACTCTGTCTGTCTGCATTTGGGTCCAACTCAACCACTACACACAATGACACCAATTTATAATCTGATTTACTGTTTTACACTTTTTACAAAACTGTTATGTTAGCTTACAAAGTACTAAGAGTATATATACTGTAACAGTCGTAATTGTGTTGTATCTCTTTAAGACTTTCTAGTATCTCTAATGACATCACATGTATGCGCCACTGCTTCTCTGTAGAGAGTGTGGGAGAACTGTGCTACACTGAAAAAAATAACTCTTTGGATTAACATTAAAGAAATCATGGAAAGATTTTCCACATGATTACTTTGCTTTATTTCAGCACTATGTAATTCTGTTACTCCAATTTAAAGCAAATGTGTTGGCTCAACTTAACTTATTAAGGTTATTCCTTAATAAAAAAGAAAAGGTGTTGGCTCAACTTAACTTTTGTTGTTGATTCAACTTATTTACTTTAGTTGGACCCAATGTAATTTAATAGTCACCCCAACTAATTTTACAGTGATAACTTCACACTACTTAATTAAGTTGATCCAACTCATGAAAATTAAGTTAGTTGAACAAACATGCTTCATGCTGAATGAAAGCTATATAATCGTGTGGAAAATCTTTCCATGATTGAATTATGTTAATTCAAAGACATTTTCTTAAGTGCTATTAAATTAAGTGTTTTAAGACCACACTGAAAGATGAAAGAACACTCAACAATTAGAAAAAGTACAACATGAGCTGTATTTTCAAAATTGTTTTCCATTTTTTTACACAGCACAAAAAACAGCTGAGTTGAAAGTTTAAATAAACAATAAAAGGTCATTTTGTCTTTCCAGAAAAAAACTGGGCTGTGTTGATCACTATTTAGCATAGATCAAATTCTTAACAACATAAAAGTGTCAGTAAATTCACTCAACTTTGCGAACTGTAACAATTAAAATTTTGTTTTTGACTGCGGTCTTTGTAAAAACATGTAAAGATACATTGCCCAAGCTGTTCATCACTTCCACCCCCTCCAGGACAATCCCAACATCCTCATTGGCATCACCAGGCTCTGCACTCTCAGGTCGAATAACACAGATTCCACAGACAGTCTCAGCCATTTGTCCATCTTGATCAACATCCTATGGGAACAAGGGTTAGGTTTTGGGAGAGGAGAGAGATTTCATATCTTATTAAATAAAAAAATAACTTTACACTTATTTGGCTGACTCACCAACAGCTAAGGTCCATGAAGGACCTGTCTGTGTTAATTGTGAGTCCAGTGGGAAGATTTTCCATTTAGGAAAGGTACCATATTTTCTGCACCATAATGTGTACCTAAAAGCCTTACATTTTCGCAAAATTCATCTTATAATTCGGTGTACATTGTGGGGCAGAAAATACGGTATATTGTCTCATTACATGGAAAAACATGAAGAGAAGGGATGAATCCCAAATAGGCCCCATATTCCGTGGCCAATTGAAATGACAGTCTGAGGATCCACCACATAAACTGCCATTCCAAACCAGTCATACTTATGTGCAAATACAAAGCCCTGACTGTACACAAACCAAACATCTTATACATGCAAAACCTGTGTTGTTTTCTGGATGGAAGAAATGCCATGACTATGTGTGGTAGTTATTTCCAAAAATATCAGTACTAACATCTTATATAAAGTTACTTAATATTTTTGTCTGCGTATGAAACAGTGCTGTTAGAAAAAAAGGCTCAGTAAACAGGCCAAAGATCTTTTATGGAGTTTAACTCACCTAAAAACCCTAATTTTAAACCCACTTAACCATAGCTGTAATTATATCAATCTTACTAATGATTCTCCTTTCCTATTGGAGAAATCTAAAAGCATATCAAAAGTCAAATTAAAATTGAATGTACCCAAGTGAAAAAAGAAGAGTTTTAATGATCTTTTCTTATTCTAAATTTATTAGTAATTCACAGGAAGTCCAATTAACTATAATCATCTCTTTTGTAGACACAAAGATAAATTAACATACCATGCACTCTTTCACCAGCTTCTGTGGATCTTCATTCAGGATGGACTCTCGTCTGACTTCAGCAGTGTTTTCCTAAATATGCAGATCAGAAAACAATGAGAACAATTGCAAAATCCAGCAGTATACTATATGGTCACACACTTGAAAGTCCTGTGTGTCTTTATTAAGTTTTCAATAAAGACTTGAAAACTTAGCTAAATTCAAAGGAAGCCACAACAAAAGTGGTCAGTTGCTTGCAGCCTATTTGAAAGATCTTTAAAATTGTTATTCTCTTTTCATTATGCCATGACTAAAATTGATGTTTCATGTAATGTTAGCATGTTATGCGCTGATTTGAGAACATCAATTACATAGAAACGTGACCAAACATAGAAAAAATGTTTTTTAAAAAGTCTGATGATTTAAATGTCCATCTTTTTATTTGGATTTTTATTTTGATTTAGATGGGTGAAAATAGATTCAATCTTACCTTTTTCAAATTAAGCGGATGCAAACCAGGAATCTTCCCGCTTCTCTTGAAAGAACCGTTTGAAATTTTCCCAGACACAAGACCTCGTGTAATCTCGCTAGCATCTCGCGTGATCTTCCGTAATTTTGCTTCCATCCCGTGTGATCTCCGGTATTCTCGCTAGTAATCTCGCTAGCATCTTGCGTGATCACCTGGTCTCACTAGACCCTCGTCGGCGGGACATTAGTGTGACTAAATTAAATCACGTTGTCTCAACTTGAATACATTTTATTAATGCTGGGTTGTTGAATTTTATGTTTATTTGACGTGATTTTGTCATATTTGCCTTTGAAACAAATTTATATTTTTTATAAATGCAATGACAAGCATGGAGCAAGCAGGAAATGGTGCAAATGTTAGAAAAACGCTGATTATTTATCAGCTAACCGTCACTTCATGTGATGTTAATACATGTTAGCCACTGATGTGAGTACATCAATTACATAGAAACGTGACCAAATATAGCAACACTTTCTCAAAACTGCAGCTGGAGTTTTCCTGGCTGGCAAAACAATCATCTCGCGAGCCCTCGTGTGATTTCCCATGATCTTGTGTGATTTCCCATGATCTCGCTCGTCGCCTCCAGCACAAGATCAGTCTGACTAGAATGAATCATGTTATCTCAACATTATTCAATTTCATAAACGTTAAATTGTTGAATTCCCTGTTTATTCAACATGATTTTATTACGTTTTTGTTTAAAACATGAAATTATTGTGTTAAAAGTAGATGACATTCTTTTGTTAATGTAATAACCCCCTAAGTTAAATTTTTTGAATGTACAGTTGGATACCTGAACTGAGACGGACATGTAGCTCTCTTAAGTTTAGTAACGTTACGGGTTGTTTTGGACTCTTCTTATTTCATGTGTGAATGTATAGCAGCCGTTCAACCGGGCTTGTAAGGTTGGTGAAGAGCGTTTTATTAAAGGACAACACTGGAATTTTCAGTACCAGTGTGGTTGTTAGTTACTAACCGTCTAGCCGAGTCTACCGCCTCCTCTCCTCCCTTAAACACAACCCAAACGTTACAATACCTAAACACTTCCCCATGAGGTGTGTAGCTTATATTGTCAGACAAATAACCACCTATACAGTATACTCTTTTTTCATTACCTTTGCCTATATGGTGCCTTGGTATTAGGAATACATGAGATGGGATACGGTTGGTAAAGGACAATGTGACGTGAGAACTTACTGCTTAGAGTTTAAAGTGGTTTTGTTTTGTATTTTTGCACATATAGACCCCAGACATTAGGTGATCTATTCATCTAATGCAGTGGTTCTTAACCTTTTTTGAAGTAACAAACCCACCAGTTTCATATGCACATTCACTGAACCCTTCTGCAGTGATACCCCCCTAAATTCAAGACATAAATTCACCCCAAGATCAGTAAGTGTTCTTAAAAGGTAGAGTCTCTGAGAACAGTTCTTCAAAATACAGTCAGTGTTTTCAGCAAAGTTGAGCTGACTGTCCAGGAACGACCCAAGGTATTTAAAATTTGCCAGAGTTTCAACAGTTTGGCCGTCGAGAGAAACTGGAATCACTTTTAGGTCTTATTTAGATCACTTAATTAGCTCTATGTTCTTAAGAGAATGAAACATTAATAATAAAGACTTTGTGGTATTCTGATTTAGTAATGTAATTATATTAGTTGTGTTGCCACCCCCACAACCACTAGAGGCAGTAGCAACTCCGAAAAGATGTGACTAAGGAGCAGATTTAGAAGTACACCTAAAGCTACAGAATTTGGTAAAAACTGAGCTTTGCTGAAGTAATTAAAGACACAAGTTCAAATCCATGCTGAGAGTGGAGCTCCTTCAATCAGTGCTCCTCCACAGCTCTGATTGGCTTAGCAATGTAATGTGATCCTCTGCAGCAAGTGATGGAAAAGCGGGGCGTCATCTCCGATTCACCGAACCCCTGGGGTTCGATTGAACCCAGGTTAAGAATCACTGATCACTGATCTAATGAAATTTCTTACTTCCTCCAGTTTACTGAAAATATTGTCTATGTCAACATCTGAGGTTTTCAAAGTGAAACAAGAAAATCTTCACACCTTGCTAAAACACCATCTGCAACATTAAGCAACAAGCATTAGTTACATCTATGTAGAGTCTGGATGCATGGTAGTTTGCAATTCACTCATATTTAATGTAGCCCAAGTAGTATTAATATTGCATGCATTTATATATTGTAATAACATTTGCAAGATACTGTGCAACATTTGTGCCTCACAAAAGATTTTTAACCTTTTTGTACATTTTGCCACCTTTAAGTTTCAGTTAATTTCATTGGTATTTTATGTGAAAGACCAACAAAAGTTGCATGATTGAAAAATGGAAGTTAGAAACAAATTTTTCCAGATACATTTGTATTCAGCCTTGCAGAGTTAATCCTTTGCTTTCATTAATCTGGACTAGTGTCAGACATGTACAGTAACCTTTTGTTGGGATTAGAGCTGCAAGTCTTTAAAGGCATGTCTGAAGTCCATTTGTCCATTTGTGTTCCCCTCATTCCTCAGTTTCAGTTCAGTTGAATGAGAGTATCTGTGAACATTGTTGTTTAGGTCTTGCTACAGATTCATAGTAGAATTTAGGCATGAATTTCTACTGGGTCATGTTAATGCAACAACATGCTTTGATCTGAAGTTAACTATTAGTGTGGTTGTCCCCTTCCAATTCAATTTCGCTTGATTCTAATCTCTCTTCACTGCTCAGTCTGCCCCCATTACAGTGAATTTCTCTGGTAGAATTTCAACCAGGCCCACCAGTGAAGTTGTGAACAATGGCTCAGTTTTAGGGTTATAATCTACCTGTAGTTTTAGCGACGGCATCAGAGGACATGAACGAAGCTGTTCAGTATGTGTTGGCCAAGTTTTGTAATATTGAATTAATATTGACAATCAAAACAGGCCAACTAATGGCTTTGAATCTCAGGCCGGGATTCAAACCCAGCCTTCTTTTTGCAGAGTAATGGTGCAACCAGCCACACCACCGTGCAGCACTGTCGATTCAATTCTACTCATCAAAAATTACATCTTGAGAGATTATGTTTTAACGTCTTACTTTGAGTAAATTTTCCATCCACATGGTTGAACATTCAGGGTATCGCCCCTGACTTTGGGATCGGTGCCATAATGCATTTAATTAAGATTACCTATGCATACACATGCATACTCCACACGTCACTGTCAACAAGCTGTTCTAGTGTCATTTTTTAAAGAAATGCAGAAGCAGAGCCTGTTTGTGTCTGTGTGTGGGTGTGCAGTGACGATGATAGGTGATAATGAGTGATGTATATCTCCCTTTCAGCTGTGTGATCCAAGCTATATTTAGAGCTAATTATGCTGTTCTAGACAGAGGACTTGAGAGGTGTGACTTTCAAAAAAGCAGAAGTTTATCATAATTCAGAGTGGGTGAGGAGAACAACCTCATTTGTCTTTGATTTCATGCTGCTGTTGTTTGTAAAGATGTAGACTTTCCTGGGGGAATTTTGACATTCAAATCATCACTTGAAATCTGAAAGAAATAACAAAGAAAAAAAATACAGAATGGATGTACAGTTTTATACAATGTTGATCAATTATTAAAAAGTATCCGGGTACCTGGAAATTTATTTGATGCATGATCCGATCCCACATTATCACACACTCCAGAAAGATGACGATAGATTGACACAGAATTACTCATTCTTTTGAAGAAACGCCCAGATAAAGGCTTGTTTTCTGAAAACAAGCACTGTGCTTTAATGAATGTTAAATGGAGCAGTTTGCACAAATAAGGAGAACAGTTTGGCTTCTGCTAAACTTCTTTTCTGGCAGTGCCACAGAGATTGTTACCCAGTTAGAAAGAAGAATGGATTCTATGAAGCAGAAGTAAGTCCTGAATGAACAATGTGCAACTAAAGCTACATTTGCATGTGTGGGATCAGTTCCAAAGCATACTTAAAAATCCTCCTGAAGTTACTTCTAGAGATGCAGACTTATCAAATGTTAACCACTGCCCTTCGATATGCATAAAGTTAAAATGTCTACAGACGTGAGAAAAAAATCAAGCATCTTTGCAAGTCTTTTTTTCAGTTATCAATAATCATTTAGACATAACTGGTAATAAGACTATTTTAATCCAACTTAAAGTGGACAAAACTATTTCATGGTAGTAGGGTCAACGTTGTTTTCTTGTAACAAGAGGCTTTATCTATCTTGAATCCAACTACTAATCTAATAGATTGGTCCTGGAAACTGGTTGGCCAGTTCTGGCAAATTATAAAGAATTTGTGCTGGGATTGGAGAGGCTGGTGAGTAGCATGCTCAGGCTAGCCGATGGTTGGAATTCACACATAATTTGTTTTTTTGAAAGAAAACTTTGACAACATAATTGGTTGACATGTCTGGTTCATTTTTGCTGGTGACATGTATTAATTGCATTGGCATGAGTTGTTGTGACATAACTAACTGTAACCCAGCATAACATGAAGCATAAGCGTTACACATAAAACATCATGTGGCCAAACTTTTTTCTTGGTCGGTTAAGATTACAAAATAATTTCTGTTTCCCAATTGTTATTGAGAGAATATGTTAGAAGCATATTTATTCATGTCTTCAAAATTAGAAGCTTACAGACATTTCTTCAGTAATTGACAGAATTGTTTTTAGGGAAACATTTGTTTTGTTTCCAAAACAAATGTTTCCAAATATTTCCAAAACCAAATGTTTTGGGTTTCCTTCTAAAGATTATTCCAATACTTTACTGGAGTTTTGGCCCATTCCTGGTGACAGAATGACTGGCTTTCCATTCTTGTTTAGTGACGGTTATCATTATATACATTTCTAATAAATTAATAATATTAATTCTTTCATTATTTTTGGCATTTAGCAAATATAAATAATTCTGATAATGCTGACCTGAATCGAGAGAAGTTCGTCTGATTTGAGTGACTCTAAACTGCTGGTTTCAACTGCATATATATCCACACTTGGGTCATTATAATCTGAGTTTTGGCCCTAATATTGCACCAAACAAAACACACTACAGCTAATTCACCAGTTAATGATTAGTTTATCAAAGCAATCTAATGAATAATGACTTATCCTTCATTAATCTAATGCAACCAGCAAGGGTATACTTACTTTTTCAAACACAGCTTTTCACACAAACTTGTAGCCTTAGTTCGTAGTATGTAGAGTAATAGCAGTGACGGATTCTGAACAAATCTGCAAACAGCGGGATAAAATTCCTTCAGTGTCATAAATGATTTATCTCCAGTTCAATTAAGTGCTGCCAAGAGTGGAGGCAGCTTTCTGGTTTAGGGGGCCACAATGGCAGTTTAATTTATTGGTTTAGGTTTATTTTTTTTTCCTCACTGATAAATGAAATAATTTAAAACTACATTTTGTATTTATTAAGGTTATCACTGTCATGTTTTTGCTGGTCTAAAATTTATAGGTGTGAGATAAAAGCGAAAACAGAAAAAATCTGTGAAGAGGCACATGCTTTTTCACAGCATTGTCTGTGTAACGTGGGAACATAATGGACAATATATACTTCATATGTGTAAAAGACCTTGGCACTTAATCAACACTTAATTTTTTATGTTGTATTTTTCAGATTCTATTCTGTTGACTTAGCCTAGAAGTTAGTGGTGTGTACAGAACCAGCTTTCACCTTTTATTTGTTGAACTCAATATGGGGCTTTTTACAGTTGCCCTGAACTCGCCTTTGTCAAAACATTTTAACAACAGGCTAATTCAGAAAACAGCATTTTCCATGTTACAGCTTCCTCTCTCAGAACAGTGTTGACTAATATTATTATCAGTTGATCCTGGGCCCTGAGTATAATGCTGCTTTTGCCTAAATACTGCCAAGAAGTCAATATGTTATTCTGCCAGACCAAGCAAGACAGCTTCTTTTAGAGTAGGCCCTCAGGTATTACAGCCAGCTGTGGAGGCAGGCTTTTTGCCATGTGAATATGCTCTATTGAAACAGTTCTAATGTGTGTGGGTGTCTGATACCTCATCTAGTTTAGTTTTAAAACCCAGAATTTAAGACTGAAATTGTGGTAACAGTAGTCAAACAAAAACCAACAAAATCCAATCATCTTGTAGGATTCAGTTCTGCGTCTGTCTTGTAGTTTTATTCTCCTGGCTAATGTAGCAGAGTCTCTGAATCATCCCAAAACCAAGTATCAGTCCCCAACCTGGAAAAATGTCAAAATACACTTTGGTTCATGCTGCATCTTTCAAACTCCAGCAACACACAAGCACACACACACCGTGAGGTTGCCACAGGACTTTTGTCAGTCTGAAGAAATTTTAAGACCTGTCTGAGAGACTGACTTCAGGGTGAAAAAAAAAGAAACAGAAAAAACAAGCTGGCCACACTAAAAGCTCCCACATGTTCTCACCTACTGTGTGTGATCTGTGAACCTCACAGACTCTATGCACACTGCCCGAACAGTTGGGATTTCGTAGTCATTGCCTACATTTCTCATGACAAATTCCTTCATTTCCCTCAATCCAAATGGATATTAACGAGCTTGTTGATAGCTGGATGTTTTCTCCCTCCAGGCCAGCCACCGCACCTCTTAGAGCACCACAAAGCACTAGTGTAGCTGCTGCTCGTCCACATGACTGTTTGTGGCGACACTTAACCGAACAATAGTTCGATGTGAACACTGTTTCCACTTTGAGTCTGACTCCAGTATGTAGACCTCTGAGTAGTGAAGTACACCTGAGTCAGTCCATTTATCTTTCACCCTCTGAAGCGAAAAGAAAACATAACAGTCAGTCTGTGAATTACTTTTATTGTTTCATTGTAAATTATGAATGATGAAATACAATTCAACCTCTACAATCTGAGTTTGGTCTTTTTCATGTCAAAATCAGAATTTTTATAATCTGGTAAAAAAAAAACCACACAAATGATGTTTCTAGTCATGGTTGCTGCTTTGGTTGGAAAAGAAAAACACTCAGGTGTCAATGAATTAAAAAAAACAAAGAAACATGCAAGTTTAAAAAAAAATGTGTGAGTGCAAGTTTACTCTTTAGAACATAGCAACATGAGAAAATTAGTTGCATACTGTAACTGTAACAGTTGTGCTCATAATGTTGTGGCTTATTAGTGTAGACTAGTCATAAGAGAGTAGTTAAATAACCACAGTGTTAAATGATTACTTTAATCATTTTATGAGATCATGTTTTACATTTAACAATCACTTTGTGTCATGAAAGACTTTTCCTTTTTTATCTAGTTGTACATTATTAAAGCATTATTCTTCCCGCAATCTCACCAAAGTGTGGAGTGGATGGGCTCTTTCAGCCTGGGCTAACTGATAGGCTTGATGTTTAATTAATGGTCTGACAAGGTCTAATGAATCTAATGACGCTAACTGCCCTAGCATATGGATGCCCCATGAGAATCAACACTCCGCACACTAATTTAGATAAATGACGCCCCAGGTTATGCCGGGCTATTTGCATTTCATTTGGTGGAAGCTTTGGGACAAGTGAGGATTAAGCAGGAGGCTGAGTGGGAGATCAAATAGGAGAGGTGTTTAGGATTGGAGGGATGGGAAGATGGAACTGTTTACTCCAGTTAGTGTGTGTTGATGTGGATTTTCTGTTGGCTATACGGGATGCTGTTGTCAGATAAAAGGATTGGAAGCAGAAGGGACTAATGGCAGATGTGAGTAGAACTTTGGGCAGATGTTGTAAATCCATCAAAGGAAGGTCAAAGGAGACCCAAGGCTGAGTCCGAACAGCATTGTCTACTGCACAGTCAAGTGTGAACTGCGGACTAGAGAGATTCACATCTTCTTTCTCAACTGAAGCACAAGAGGGATTAGGAAAGACAGGTTGTATTTGTTGCTCTTTGGAAAAATCCACCGCTTCATTTCCAACTGAAGCAAAAGATGAGTTGTGAGAGGCACTTTCACCAGCATCAGGCAGGACTGGCAAGAAGCTTACACATAGCAACAAATTACAGTAGACCACTTTTGTCTCACCTGAGATGGGATGGCGGACTTCAAAGGTGTAGGTCTGAGGATTGCTTCTGACCATGGTATAGACCACTTCTCCTCATCTGTCTGCCAGCTTTCGGCGTACTCTCTATGCCTTGTTTGTCAGGAGAACACATCAGTTTCAATCTCCACTCCTTTGACCCTCTTGTTCTTGTGTTAGCTTGCCACATTTGCTTGTTTCTCTGCTGGCTTCATGAAGATCATTTCTCAGCTCCTTGAACTGTGGGAATGAAACTTCACTGTCGTCTCCCAGAACAGATTTGAATAGGACATCAACAGGGAGGCGAGGAACTCGGCTCAACATTAGATAAAAGGGTGGAAATCCAGTAGTCTCATGGGTGGTGCTTTTGTACAAGAATGTCAAAGTGTGTAGCATCTGAGGCCAAGCATGTTTTGCTTTTGGTTGAAGAGTTCTATTCATATTGCCCAATGTACGGTTGAAGCACTCAGCAGATCCATTTCTCATTGGATGATAGGCTGTGGTGTGGGTCTTGTTTACAATGGAGATCTGAAGAAGGGCTGCCATCAACTCATTCTCAAAATTGGCACCTTGATCTGAATGCATTCTTTCAGTGAATCCATAAAAGCAAAATAAGTTATCCCACAGTTTCCTTGCTACTTGTTTGGCTGTCTAATAGAAGGCATGTGCCAGCTTGGTGAAATGGTCAGTCACTACAAGAACATCAATGGTGTGGTTCTTGGAATCTTCTGCTGTCCAAAAATCTATGCATACTAATTCCATTGGTGCTGTAGTTTTGATGCTCTCGAGTGATGCACCACGTGGTTCTCGTGTTTTGGCTGCAACACACCTGGCACTCTGTTTAATGTGATCCCTTACATCCTTCTCCATATAACTCCAGTAGAATTGTTGTTTCACAAGAGAGAATGTTCTGTCTTTACCCTGGTGTCGTGCATCATCATGGCACCCACACTTAAAGCATCTTTGAATGCTAAAGGGACAATGTATTGTTTTCACTTCTTCCTGGTGAGTAGATCCTTAGACACATGACACAGAATACTGTCCTCTATCACCAATTTGTCCCACTGCTTCATACGCCTCAAAGGACTCAGTTTCTTTAGGCCTCTCCCTTCTTGATGGTCTACGGTGTCACTCAACATAGAATACTCTTGCCAGGTCAGCATTTTCTCGCTGCCTGTTTACAAAGTCTTGCTTGGAGAATGATGGCAATACATCTTGACGAGTGGACATCACACTCTGGATGTGGTTCACTAACACCGATTCTTGTTGTATTCCAATTATTATGATAATTCAGGCATTCTCTGTCTGCAGCAGAGGTCTTGTTACATCAGGTGCTGTTGTCTCTTTGTGAAGGTTTCTGGGTAGCTTGATGAATGTTTGACCACCTGAAAGCATCTTGAATATCTCCTCCAGATCAACGCTCAGATTTGTTTAGCAGACATCTATATGGCTCACTGATTAGGCACTGAGTTATCCTTCTCCCAGCAAAAGGCTCTCGACTAAGGGTAAATGTAACATCATTTTTTGGGTCAGGTACATACTTGATGTCAGGTACATACTTGATAAGCAGCTAGCTTTGTGACCGCAGTGTTGCTCACATGGATCTAGCTTCGGTTTATGAAGCAAATACCATATGAGTATATGGGACAGTGAGTTATTGTCTGTCCAAGCAGTGAAAACATGACCTTTAAGCCCATGACTGAACTTCTCAGATTGCCCATCTCAACACCAACAACTCCAGTTGGTGAGCAGGGTATTTACTCTGAGCCTTGTCTTACTGGCAAATGCTATAGGATGAGCCCGTTCATCACCTTGAGTAACTTGGAATAATACTGCACCTATGCTGTCAGATGATGCATCAGTGGAAAAGGTGAATGACTTGAAGAAATCAGGGTGAGCCCGTATGGCATTATTGAGCAGTGTATCTTTGAGGTTTTGTAAAGCTTCATCATATTCAAGGGTCCAGTCTGCAGCTGTGAGCATTTTGTAGGTATGTCAAGGTTTACATCCTCTCCCTTTCTTTGAGCTGTTGTTCTTTGTATCAGATGTTAGTCCAAACAGAGATTTTGCCACAGAAGAACAGTTTGGAATAAAGTGTTGGGTACCACATGACCAGGCCCAGGAATAACTTGATTCTCTTAGGGCAGTGCTTGACCATCAGGAGACATCAAATTTGACTTAGACATCTTAGGTATAGCTTCTACTTTGGCAGGGTCTTTTGACACACTATTGCTATCAATGACATGGCCCAAGAAGTGGACTGAATGGTGCAGAAGGTGACACTTTAATGTTGTAAATAGTTTAAGGTTGTGTTTACACAACTCTTCAAAAACTATCTCAAGCCTCTTTTCTTCACTGAACAGTGCATTCCCTCCCAGAGCAGCAAGACAATCTGCCTGATGTGGCGCGCGAGTCCTACAATTCTGTTGATGGTGGGGGGTGGGGGGAGTGCGATTCAATCAGGGGTTTCCCCGACTGGGAGCTTGACGCTGAATGTGATAGGCAGCCAATCAGAAAGCGCAGATTCTCCACCTGCTTTCTGAGGGGATACCGAGGAGAATCCCAAACAGCTGAAACGGCGCAACGCTAAGCCTGGCGGCGGGGCTAGCAAAGCATGGCGGGCCGCCATGTTTTAATACACAGGGGGAAACCCTGGCAGTGATTTCCTTAAACAACTCTTTGTACCTCACCGTATTTCTGGAATTAATTGAAATGTTACAAAAAGGTTTATATGTTCCATTTCAAGTAGAGGTGTGCCGATCGATCATAATCGGCTGATTATGATGGGTGAAGTGTGTGATCGGTGATGGCAGATCACTGTCTCTTGTTGCCGATCACCAAAACCGATCACCTGTATCTGACGTCGCAGCCTTCATGTGCGGCGTATCTCCTCTTTCTTTCACACTGCGCAAGCGCGCGACAACAAATCCTGAGCAAAGTGATGTGGAACTTAAATGCTCAGGGTGAATTGGGACTTTTGCGTGATGCAACGGAGAAATACCTTGGGGGTGAAGCACGTCAAAATGCATCAACACAGCGAATCTAATATGGCATTGAAAAAACAAATATTTGATGGGGTCAAAGCTACATCAAAGCTCAGGAAAAAGAGACATCTATTTTGGCCAGACAACAGGTAAAGCAGCACACAACTACCAACACTCACCCGGATTAGCATGACAGTCAGAAAGCTAAACAAATAACCCAACAAATAATTTAAGTCAACAAGCTAGTGGTGTAAGATGCTGATTCTCCTCTCACTGTTGAACCGCTGCACTGCGATACTGATAGTAATATTTCACATAGGAAGAGCCGTTCAACCTCCACCCACAGTGAACTCTCACACTGAACGTCTGCTTAAAGCTGCAGCATACAACTTAGACAAACAAAAATAAGATTTTACATATCTTGTTTGGACAGTGCAAGTATTAAAACTTTTGCTGTTGGTGTTGTATTTGAATAAAAATATTGTAGTATTTGTCTAAATATTTAGGAGTGTGGGAGGAAGCTGGAGTATCTGGAGAGAACCAACACTTACTCAAAGATAATATGCAGAAAATCCCCAGAGCAGGATTCAAACCTCAGGGCTTTTTGCTGCAGGGCGACAATGCTACCAATGGCGTAACAAATAATATCCATTATTTGTACTGAATAAAAAGTTTACAAGTGCTTTTATATGTGTTAGAGAATCTGAGTATAATTTAATGTTTTCAGGGAAACTTGGTCATTATTTCACCCTCTGTACTCTGTTTTCCAAAATCCTCACATAACAGAACAACAAAGCCTGACCTTCAGCTGTAATGGGGTACATAACCTGTTGACTTCTGGGTAATGCAGTTTTTAATGGACTGGCTTAAACCTCCAGAGTGAATGTAGCAAGAATGGGAGCAGGGGCAGGAACAGACAGGGGTGGGGTGTGATAAAGAAAACTGGTATTGAGAGGGAGGAATAGAAAATAAAACAACAGCTAGATAAGAGTGTTTGCCTGTTATTGTTTTCCATGTCTAACATCCTGAGACATGGCCTGTGGTATTCAGGAGATTTCATGCGGAGGAGAAAAAGAGAGATCCATAAAGCTCCTGCTTTCCTTCAACACCCTAGGGAAAGCCATCTTTAATTCATGAGGACTATAAAAATAAAGGTTTTTACTCTGATGGTCCTGCAGCTTGTAACAGACTCTCAAAGCTACATGACAACATGCAGATATCGATGCTGTGGTTACAGAATGCATTGTTTTGCAGCCCTTTCAATGTATTTAATGTCTTGTAAAACAGATTCTAAACACTTTTTACCCCCTTTTTTTGGAATAATTAATAACTGTAACATAAAGTGTGTCCACTTCCCAGCAAAGTACTTGAATTAAAATACCTTGTCTGAATTTTACAGACTACCAAAACATAAAAGTGTTTTTAACACATCTGACATAAACTGTGGCAGTTGATGCTTTGGCGACGCAAAAGAGTTCCAGTCGCAGTATTTTAAATGTCTTTTAGAGAATTGCTCCATTTCTTTTTATCAAATGTTTTGATAAACAATAATTTGATCAATTTGGCCGTTTTGGATTGCTCTTGTCTGAGAGGAGTGTAAGAAAGAGTTTGTTAATGAAACAGAGACCCAATTTCAATGTGTTGAATTATGCGATCAAGTTTATTTTAAGTCATGTTTGATATATACAGCACTTTTTATAACAAATGTGCTGTAAAATAATATGTGGCTGGAAAACACATAACTGCCCCTTTAAGGAACTATGTCAGCTCTCGCACAGAAAACCCTCCTAACTTTCACTTTGAGTTATTTGATTGAACTGTTGAAATCAGGTAGTTTGATATGCATGTATGCATTTGATGTCACAATTGTTAAGTAAGTAGGTATTACCTTAGGCTGTAATGGGTAACATAACCTGTTGACTTCTAAGTAATGCAGTTTTTGATGGACTGGCTTGAACATCCAGAGTGGAGAATGAATCAAGAATCAAAGCAGGAGCAGGAAGAGACGGTTCATCCAGTTTACTTGTTTTTCCACAGGTTGGCAAAAATTTAATCATAAATAAAATGATCAAGACATCAAAATGTTCTTTGGAGAATACATTTGCACTTCCACGATTATTTACTCAAGAAAATTCTGCTTGGCTTCTCACTAGCACTTGACTGTAACTAGCAAGCACAAAATGTAAAGGGTCTCCTTGGATACCCTTTGTCATGCCATTATATTATAGTGTGCTACCCAGATTAGGCCATGTAGCTTTTTATTTTTATTTTTTTTACTATTACTCATATTCTGCTGTGTTCTACTGTGAAACACATCAGGCAGTCAGGGTTACTATTTAATCTGTTTAGGTTTTCTTCATAATGTGAAAATCTATAGAGTAAGTGGCTTTTTTCGGTTGTTTTCATGTTTAATTTATAAGGAAATTTGAATAATTTTCGGTGCTCTGTTGCCCCTGCTGGTGCCTCGGTGTTGGAGAGCTGTGATTGACAGCACACTTCATATTCCATAACTAAAGCAGCTGAGGAGGTTGTGCCAAATTAAATGGTTGGGGAAAATATTCACCCACTTTCATGCTTTGTCTGTCTGCCTTGATCAGGGAAAATGTGTTTGACTGTATAATCAGCATGTTGGTGTGATGGCACTTTATTTATAGGAGGTAAGTAGAAAGGCTTCACACCACCATGTCAATCTGTTTGAAGCCAACAGAGATAAAATGAGAGGTAACTGATCAAAAAAGCCACATTTTTCTTCTAATATTTATGTTACCTATTTAGGACATTCTCTGGAACATTTATTGATCTTCTGAAAGCTTAAAGGCCTTTTGGGGCCCTAAAGTGGGAGACTTTGTTTTTTAGGGTTAAGTTTAGAGGTGTGATGTGTATTAAGGTTTGTTTAGAGTTAGACATAACTGCAGTTATTACAAACGTACTTATTTATTTACATTCTTATTTATGTATTATTAATTAGGACCCTAGCTTTGATGTGTTCATTTCGATTAATTAATTACATCGATTTTAGTGGATTAAATTTTTCAACAATAATCACTTTGGGGTTGTTTTCATACAAAAAACCCAGAGATGAAACAATCACTTTTAACCGGCAGAATTGTAAATGGTTTTTAAACACTGGAAGAAGGGGACTAAGCAATTTTACACAAAGATTTCATCTATTGATGCATTTGCAGGAACATCCTTTGTACTCACACGTTTCTGCAACACTGGTGAATCTGACACACAAGCAACATGACCAACTTGTTATTAATCTATTAATTTTCTTATTTCTGTCATCATGCGAGATGTCATGGCATTATAAAATACACTAAATATGAGCTCTCTGCCATTGGAGATCAAAATCAAAGAATGCATGCTCTTCCAAATCAGTTGGACACAGTGGCACTATATCCAACTTTTATAGTGGTATATAGAAGGGTTAAAAATAACCCTTCAGTTTTAAATTAAGAAAAGTATCTATGAAGTTTATTTATTTTTATGTAGATGTGAGAATTGGAAAATGGTGAACGCTTGCAAAGCCAAAGTACATGTGCAGACAATAATGGTAAAAACGTTTTAACAAGTTTTGTTCTCCCAGGTGTGAGAGGAGAAAGGTGATGCTATCTGCACTGTGTGGGGCTTGTAACAGGAGGTCAGTGCTGCACTGAACTTTTGTTCCATTTTAGTGAGAGGAGCCTTCATCTGCATTGAGCTAGAAGTAATGAAAGTGTGGTGGAGCATTGAAGATTGATGCCAGGGAACTCCCAGACCTCCTCTCTCTGCGTTTTACCCTCTCTCATTCATCTATAAACTCTCTGCCCTGTCTCTTCTGCTTTCCTGTTTTCATCTGTTTGCTTTGTCTTTTTCTCTCATGATGTGTGTTTTTCTCCTTACCTTACTTTGTCCACTCTTCTCTACAGGATTTTACCATTGCTTCTTCAGTTCTTTCTCCCAGATTTGGGAGTAATTTAGCAGTTGCACATCTGAGGCAGCCACTTCAAACCTAAGCTGAAATCGGTATCAATCGCAGTTGCTGTGCAGTTTTGTGGGTTTTTTTTAATTCAACAAATTCTCACATAAGTACAAAGAGATGTTCATAACAAGAACATCGGTGTCAATCTATCGGTGCTGGAGTGAAAATCACAAAGCCATTCTCTTTGAGTTTAAATACCAGAAGCAGGTTTTCTTTACACCACTTTATTTTATGTTTAGTGAATATAATTGCCCTTTTATAGTCTGCTTTACGGCGGATGACGTAAAAAGCACAATTAAGCTTAGACATAGTAACACATTTGCTGGGAGGTTTTATGCAGCTCTGGCCTGGCAGAGCCACAAATTGTCTTTGTACGTCAGTCATGGAAAGCTTCAACAAAAACCTTAATGACCTTCCTTAATGTCTGATACTCTACTAAGTATTTATCTACATCCTTTAGCCAAGCACAACTTCTCTTAGCTGCATTATTACATGTAAGGCTACTTTTTATAGTTTAGATCAGGGGTCCCCAAACTTTTTCCTGTGAGGGCCACATAACTTTTCCCTTCTCTGGTGGGGGCCAGAGTCAGTTTATAACAGAAAAAGTGTGATGATTGCAGGAGTGCCTAAATGTAAAAATTTATTGTTTTCCAGAAAGCACAATTAAATAACCCTCTCTGGGTTCTTCACAGAACAAAAGTCAGGAAATAAATAACACTATTAATGAGATAAATAATAACCAAATAACCCTCTCTGGGTTCTTCACAGGAAAATCCAGGAAGGATTATAGTCCGTATTTTCCTAACTATGAGCCACACCAGACTATAAACCACGACCCCATATAAGTCTGAGGCTTATATGTGTGTTTAATGTTTTTTTTTAAACCAGTAAACACACATATAAGCCTCAGATATCTCTGCTGCTCCAGGTTTCCCACAGCGATGCAGCAGCAGCAGAGCGAGGCGGACACCCAACATTTGAGTCATAACAGGTCAATTGAATATCACATTTATTATGATTGAAAAAGAAAAAGTTGACAAGATTAGATTTAACTGAACTGATTACGGTAGTTTCTGAATGGTAACTGTAACAGTAAAAGTGCTGATCCTTCGTGTTGCTACTAGCATGTGCTAAATGAAAATGGGCTCTTTCTTCTTCTTTAGATTTCAACAGCAGCTCACATCCATTATTGTTGCACTACTGCCATCTACTGGATCCTAATATCTATACCTCAAATTCTCATAATGATCCCAGTATTATTTAAAAAAACTGTTAAATAGCATTTCCCCTCAATGCTATTTAACTGATCAACAACATTCTCAAATTTCAATCGCCTATTAAAACCTAATTCCGTTTTAATGGGCACTTTCTTCTTTTATTTCCAATTTTGACTTCCACTGACTCACTTTGTAATGGTCTCGCTATGGTGTCTTGTACCAAAACTAACCATCAGCCCAACTCCTTTCACACAAGGTTTAATTAGTTCTTCCTTCCTTTATTTCCATGTAAAATGGAGTGAAACTGTCAAAACACAAACAACTCAGGATGAGCTCAGATCAGCTTACAGAAGTGTTTTACATTCAGATACATTAGAAGTACAACTGATACAACAGCTACCTCAGAATGCTATGAGCTGCACTGCTACATAACGACCTAAGAAATCTTAGCAGCCTGCTAGTTAGCAATGACGTAGCACATAATCAAATCGCCCGCAGGTATTTCCAAAACTAATTCAATAAACAAGTCACTTCTTCAATATAAAGGCTCGTTTTGAAGTATAAGCTGCTATTTACAGGCATTGCTTCGAAGAACTCGACCTGGAATGCAGCGCTCATAACAGACACGTTTCTTCATCTGCTGTACTGCTAGCAAACAACCGTAGTAATTAAATAACATAAAAATCAAGCAGTTCCCTAAAAGTCCAACAGATGGCAGCAATGCACCATGCAAAACAAAACACCCAAAGTTTACAGGACACGCTTCCTGCTAAAGAGCCCCCTGGTGGTTGAAGAAAAATACACATATAAACCGGAAAATAAAATATCTGAAAAAAAAAAATCTGAATGCTCTCTGGTATGGTTCAGGGGGCCGGGTCAAATGTGGAGGAGGGCCAGATGCGGCCCGGGGCCGTAGTTTGGGGACCCCTGGTTTAGATTGTCACGATTTCAGTTTGTTTTCAGGATCCACATTTACTTTGTATTCCCAAAAATATTCGTTTCACCATCTAAGTAATTGAATTCAGTCTTTCCAATGACCTCCATGTCCACAGATGTATGCGATCAAACACATTTGGAATAAGTGAATTTCAACATGGTACCATAATAGGATGCCACCATGTTTTATAACAACCAAATACCCTAGAGTCAACTGTTTGTGGTGTTACGACAAAGTGGACCATCACAAAACTAAAATATATCGCCGATGAGAGACAGTATATCAGAAAATATCATTCCATACAATGAGCAATATATTCTCATATATGAGATTTAGTATTTGTATTTTCCAATATATTGCAATAAAGGTATTCTGCTCTCCTTGTGTGTTTCTTAACACAATTTAGCAGTAAGTCTAACTCCTGTTAAATGAATGCTTGAGTCAGGATATAGTCTTTGCCTCTACTTTATTTTGGTGACCAAAGTACAAGTGTAACATATAAGTAAAAAACAGCTGCATTTAATTTATTATCCTTGGAAAAAAGTTAAACTAAGAAAATTATAATTCCATCTGCAAAATAAATCAACATGAACCCATAAGCGCTATGCAGCTGTCAAATTCCACATTTACTTCACACATTCTTAACAAATAAGATATTAAATAAAATGTACTCAAGAATATAGAATGAAAACTTGCAGGCGGTGATGTCGTTGGCACAAACGAAAAGCTGATGAAAACAGATGCACCTCTTCACTTGTGACTGAGTGAAAAACTAAAGGAAGTGTCTGATTTCCTGCCCCATGCCTGACATGACCTTCAAAATAAGACTCAACGCACTGTCACAAAATTAACACTAAACTTATTTTACAGTAAATTATAGGGCAGAACAATAGGTATAAACCATATGCATGTCTATAAATACAAAAAATGCATGTATATTGCTCATATATATATATATATATATATATAAATATATATATATATATATATATATATATATACTAGGGATGTGCCAATCAGGTTTTTTTCTCCCGATACCGATACCGATCACATAATTATTTATTTTTTATCATAAACACTACTGTTACATTATATGGAAAAAGGAACCATGAATTCACCTTAATTTAGACAAAAACTTGTTTTTAATAACTTTTCCAAGAAGAAAACTAAACAAAACAGGCATTGTGCAAATTGAACTGCTATCAATAATACTATCTTTAACAGACTGATAACATATGAGGCTCTGAAGAGGCTAAATAATGCAAAGAGCCAAAATAAAACCTCTCAACATTTTATACTTGAACAAGATGTTCAAGTATAAAACTTAACATTCAAAGGAAAATACAGAATTCAGTGCGAAAACAATCCTGAGTTACTGAATGAAAACTTCCTGTTAGCATTGCGGCTAGCTGGTTACTGCTAGTTCTGATTGGCTGTTTCTGACTGAGCGGAGTAACAGGGAGGAGATCGATTATATTTTTTAGAGATTATCTGTCTCATGTTAGGACAGAGAAAGTTTTAATACGTATGTAAAATTTATTTTTAAGTTGGATGCTGCAGCTTTAAACAGGTTCGGTGTGAGAGTCACTACCAGGTGGAGCAGAAGTGGCTCCGTGTCAAATATTACTAAATATTAAATATTACTACCTGTAGCGTAGCAGCGGTTCAACAGCAGAACCATCGTCTTACATCGCAGCTCCAAGACTTAAATCATTTTACAGGTTATTAGTTTATCTTTCTGACCGTCATGCTAATCCTGGTGAGTGTTTGTAGCTGTGCTGCTTTACCTGCTGTCTGATCCTCCGTGTCTTTTTACTGCATTGAGCCTCGATGTAGCCAAACTCTGTCATTGTTTTTATGTCTATTAGCTTCGTTGTGTTGATGCATTTTGACCTGCTTCAATTTTCCGCCGCAACACGCAAACATCCTCATTCACTCAGTGGTTATAGTTACACATCACTTAGGATTTGTTGCTGCGCGTTTGCGCAGTGAAGGAAAGACGAGACCAGCTGGACAGACAGACTGGGAAATTAGATGCAGGTGATCGATATTGGTAACAGAGCCAATGATCGGCCGATCCCGATCATCATCAATTTCACGGAAATCGGCCGATTATGATCGGTGACCGATCGATCGGCACACCTCTAATATATACACATATATATATACACAGTCCAGTCACATTAATGTGACCACCACGTACTTTCCACTTCAGAGTTAAATAACCAATCACAGAAGGCAGGTGGCAGCACAGTGCAGTTGAGCGTATATAAAGGGTGTGTGTGGGCTTCGGAAAACATTTCAATCGTTGGCGTAATGCAGAAACGAAGCGATTTATCCGACGTCCAAAAGGGCATGATCATTGGCTTTCGGGCCAAGGGTGGAAGCATTTCCGAAACGGCTGAGTTTGTGAACTGTTCGCGTGCCGCCGTGGTAAAAGTGTACCGTGCATGGCAAAATGGGACTGTCCAAAATCAACGACGTGGCAAATGTGGTGCACCACGGGCCATAGATGACAGAGGCGAACGACGGTTGCGGAGATGCGTTCGGGCAGATAGACGGGCTACCGTTGAGCAACTGACCACTAAAATGAACCAAGGGGCTACCACAAGTGTCTCCCAAACCACTATTCAGCGAACATTGCTGCGTCTGGGCCTCCGAAGCGGACGCCTGGTTCGTGCACCTATGCTGACTGGTGTTCATCGACGACGAAGGCTAGAATTTGCACGCCAGTACAGCAGCTGGACGTCCACTGAGTGGCGACAGGTAGCGTTTTCAGATGAATCGCGTTTTATGCTCCATCGGACAGATGGACGTTGGCGTATAAGGCGTGAAACCTCTGAAAGGAACCACCCTGCAACCATTGCAGGAACGGTCCAAGCTGGAGGCGGGAGCATTATGGTCTGGGGAATGTTTTCCTGGCATTCTCTGGGTTCACTGATTATTGTGGAAGGCACGATGGATCAATACAAGTACGCATCTGTCCTTGCGGACCATGTCCACCCCTACATGCGCATTGTTTTTCCTCAGGATGATGGCATCTTCCAGCAGGACAATGCGAGGTGCCATACAGCTGCCAGTGTACGTGCGTGGTTCGAAGAGCACCAGGATGAGTTTACCGTCCTCCCCTGGCCAGCAAACTCACCTGACTTAAACCCAATCGAGCATCTGTGGGACCATCTCGATCGAGTTGTTCGCGCCATGGATCCTCAACCGCATAATCTAGCGCAGCTGGCCACGGCATTAGAGTCGGCATGGCTCAACATCCCAGAGAAGACCTTCAGGGACCTAAGTGACTCTCTTCCTGCACGTCTCGTAGCAGTTCGCTCTGCGAAAGGTGGTTATTCTGGCTTTTGACAGATGGTCACATTAATGTGACTGGACTGTGTATATGATATTTTTACATATAAATTGTAATAAGCGATAGTAGTTATTAATGAATATAAAAAAATTATATTTTGGGATATATAAATATATCACAATATAATGCTGCTGTCATTTGTATATTTTGAAATATATAGCAATATATTACATGAACATATAATATGGTGTATAATACATGCATCATATAATTCAATGTATTTAGAACCTATAATATACTAGAAAATGTATTGGGAAAATAAAACAGTACAACATATTTCCAGTAATTGGTATATAGTTTCCTTTCATGAGGGGAAACAACTGGGAAAAAAGAGCGATGACAGCAACAAGGCCACGGAAAACCCCAAGAAGTGTCAGGAGATGCTGAGTTGACCAATGCATTCAGGTTGTCAACTTTCTGCATAGTCAATACAGTGTGTAGGGAGCTTCATGGCCAAACAGCTGCATGCAAGCCTTGCATCATGGAGAGCAATGCAGAGCTTCAAATGCACACCACCACTGGGTTACACACTGCAGGAATGGAACGGGACGGAATGGGTGTGTTCACATTACAACTTGCGTTCCACCCGACCCCAAGCGTTCCAGCAGCTGATTGGCCGCTGGTTGTTATGGAGTCAGACGTTGAATTGACAGCTGGCTCTCACTGTATTTTGTAACAAGTGGTATTTTTCTTCCGTATTTCTCCTTGCAATACGTTGAAGTCGTTCAGCATTTTGTCTTCTGAGGGTAGCTTGTTGGCGGAATTTAATTAATTGTATGAGGTTGATGAGCAACAAAATTAAATCCATGTCATCCATTGTTGTCGTCGTAGTAACTGTTAACCCGGCCCAAAGCGTTTCTGCTTAGAACCAGCAGCTGATTGGCCGCTGGTTGTTATGAAGTCAGACTCTGATTTTCGTCTCAATATCAGCCAATCAGCTGCTGGAACGCTTGGGGTCGGGTGGAACGCAAGTTGTAATGTGAACACACCCATTCCGTCCCATCCCGTTCCTGCAGTGTGAAAGCGCCTCAACAGAGCAGAGTTTGATGGTTGTCAGGAGAATGGAACTTGCTTGATTGTGTTACCTGAAAAAGATGGTGCAGGAAAAACAATGGAGTTTTTATTTGTGTGTTTCTAAGTAGGTGGGTGTGGCCCCTTTGTTGAAGCTGTTACAGCTAAAGGACTGGGCTGACTTCATATTACAACATATGGGTTAAGAATGAGATTGCACTAAGCTGGATCTCCATTTGAAAATAAATAAGAATATAGTTTTGGCAACTGCATGTTGTGTTGTCTTGTTTTGCAGCAGTTCAATTGCGAATTGGACCAATGGAAATTCTAAAATGTTAATCGTTTTTGGACCAGAGTTAACTCAGAAGAAATCCTCACCATAATTCTGTTCAACAGCTGAAGAATGGACAAGCTGCAATGTTCTCTTAAAATATCTTTCTTAATTACACCTTCCTGTTGCTCCAAATGTGAGGTATTGTCTGGCTACATTCAGACTGCAGCCTGAAGTGACCCAATTCCAATTTTTTTCTTTAACGAGATCGGTACCTGATGTTTACATGACAGTCTGAACAACACAGATCCTATTTTTACAAATGCGGCTCAGGCCACTTGGACATATGATAGAGAACCTTCCAAGTTAAGAGTAACTGTGGAGAGACCAAGGTCTATGGAGGTAAAACCTCCAGGTGCAACTAATGTTGACAATTTGGACAAGAGGGGTGGTAAGAAGCCTACACAGTCCGGGCTAAAGTATACAAAGCTTCTTTATGTCCATTAAGAAAAACTAAGTCAGTAGAGTTATGTGTGGTACCTTCCAAAGAACAAAATTATGAACTTACTTCTGATGGCTTGATTCCACATAAACATGTAATGGATGTGATGATAAATGGCAAAGCTGTAAAAGCTCTCGCAGACACGGGTAGCTCACAAACTCTGGTGAAATCTTCTTTGTTGAGTAATGTACTGCCTAACTTTAACAAACTGGTATTTACTTGTATTCATGAATGTCAGAAAGAGTATCCAACTGCTAATGTCACTATTGAAGTTGAAAGCCAAGCTTTTATGTTGACTGTTGGAATTTTGAATCAGTTAGCATATGATGTTAGATTTACCAATCCTAGACAGTTTGGTTCAAGAAAACTCTGTGGCATATTCCTGTGCTGTCACCAAACCTATCAGTGTAACAGATCCCTTCTAATGTGACCTGTGTCTGCATGGCCAGGTCATCTTCATCTGACCTGAACGTCATTGCATCTCGACAAACCTCACTGTTCTGCACCTGATACACGGAAGCAGAGGGAAAATCAACAACCACAACAGACCATAATGTTAAGTTGTTAATATGCTAGCTCTGGTTGGACAACAACTTTAAAATCCCAAAATATGCTCCACCATTAGCATCCACATTTACTTCCACTGAGTGTGCTTTCTACGTGTGACGTACTGCTCCCTCTACTGTGCATGCGAGACACTTAGGTTGTTTACAGTTCATTCAGGAGATGACATATAATTGGAAATATAAATGACCATGCAACATGAGTCCAATTAAGCATCAAAACCTGCAGTGTGACCATAGCATGTGTTTCTAGAAAAGCTACAATAAACGTCTGTTTTTGTATCTTTATGCTCCAGGTGACTTCATGGCCTACAGGAAGGTGTGTGATGCCCAGGCAGGGCCACTGGATGGAGAGGTTCTGCGGTGCTCTGGATCCCTGGAACTCGACTGGGACTTGGACAAGGAGGAGCTGCAGGAAGCAGGGCCAAGCAGCGAGCGCACGCAGATTCAACATGGCGACTGCCAGAGATCAGGTCAGACATTACTGCCATCTTTCTGTTATAATTATGCTTTGTCTAGCCTAATCAGGCTAAGCTGTTGTAAATCTTTCAGCTCACATTTAGTTAATAAATGTTCCAAGTGAAGTTAGATTAATAAAACTGAGTGTATGAATTATTTCTAATAAAACTTTCACTGCACTGAGAATTCACAAAGTGTGCATTGTCAGACAATTACTTGGAAAATGAAATAATCATCATAATTCACCAAACCCAAGTTATTTTCTGTGGTCTACTGTTTGCTGTTGAGATGTGTAATAAGGCTGGGCTGAACCTCATGCAATATGCATCACCCATTGATGAGTAAGATTCATGATTTTTTTATAATGCAAATATGATTCAGTTTTGTGTTGCAGTTGGTACAGAGCTGTAGCACAGATCCCACATGCTATTGACTAGGATGAGGAAAATATTTTTTGAAAATATGTATCAGGATCTCAAAAACAATAATGAGTCACATAACATTTTTTCCTCTCTGACAAAAGCTGCAACAGTTGGAAGACCATTTATAAGAAATTTAAAACTATTAAATTTACCACGTCTATTTTTTACTATGATTAAATGACTATTATCTTCTTGTCTGAGCTAAATGTAAATTTAATTTTAATTTGTTTGTTTTTTTCATTCATTGTCTTCATTTGAATACTTGTCAGTATTGATTGAACCCAACATGATTTCATTTCCTCAGTCCTTCAAACATTATTCTGAGCTAAGAACTGTATATTTCAGTACACATTTTTTTTTAATCATCCCTGCTTGAACCAGAACTTAGCCAACGGATTCTTAATAACCCATCGTCCCTGAATAACATGTTATCTGACTTATTGTTCTTTTTTGTTTTGCTGTTTTTGTTTTGTTTCTTTTTCATTAATTTAGAACTGGAAATGCTAACATAAAAAAAGGAAGCAAAACCATTTTGTGAACTGTGACCACTAGGTTGTTCAGACCCTGGCCCTGACCCTGACCCTGAGTTCATGGAACCCATCCAGAATTCCGTCTCAGTTTCACCTCATGGGCGCTTTGAAAGACTCCAAGAGGATCCCAACTATATCTCTCACTTCACCAGGACGACTGGCCACAAAGGTCAAAGGCGACTTCACTGTTTCATACTCAGGTAGTTACAGAGCAGCATTACTGTGTTATGATGCATTTATGGAAAACATAACTGGTAAAATGTTACATCATCTCATACCATGCTAACGCAGCTTTTCAGGTTAATACAAAAATCATGCAAATAATTTTTGATGTTTAAGGAATACTTTCAATCTGTTTAGTACACATAAATAATTTGTCAGGATCCTGGGTTGTTTGGATTGTTTTGAGGTTTCTTTATTGCTGTGTATTCCTTTGTTTCTTGCTTTGGTCAGATCAGTCTTGTTTCCGTCTCACTTTAGTTCAGTTGGTAGTGATTCTATTTATTATGTTTGTCTCATTTTTCTCTTTTATTCTTAGTTCTCCTGCTGTACTCTCCGTCGCCCTGTATACCATTTTCTTTCTCTTTCTCTCCCCTCACACCTGCTAGTTGTTAGTCAATTAGTCCAGTCTATTGTTCCAGCATTCAGACTCCCAGTATTTAATCCCCTCTCTCGTTCACTCCTTGCTGGTTCCTCCTTCTATGCTCCTCCTGTTCCTGGTTCCTCCTTTATGTGTTCATCTGGCTGTTTGTAAGTTTTGTTTGTCGTCATTATTTTCATTAAACCTTCACCGTCCATCCGATGTCTCTACCTCTCTGATGAATTCACTTCAACCTCCATGCAACATGCCAAAATCTGATTAAGCTGCGGAATTTGCAATGTCTTATGAAGGGAATCTTGGACTTTTTTCTTCACTGTGAAGCAAAACATTTCCATCTTGAATGATAAAAGAACATTCTCAATTCTCTATTCAGCATAACACTTAACATGAGCAGTGCAACAATACATTGCATTAATAATTTTTAGATCATTTTTCTTCAATTCAGATGTCTGCAGATGTTAAGTCTAAATCACCTCAATTAGTAGAAGTACAATGCTCACTTTTCTGCATGCGATATGACTGTTCTAAATGAATACCCTGACTTCAGATACATAAAGCATTCATGGACCTTACCTGTTCATTGGCTAATGCCCATTTGACGTCACAGCGTAGCTATCAGTGGGCTTCAGTCTCACAAACTCAAGCTAATATACATTGTGGAGTACCGGACCAGCAGAAAGTTTTTGCGTCAGGACTCGAAAAACAATAGTTCTCCGTCAGTGGGGAATCTGTACAGGCGATGTCAGGTATCCTGATCGTGTTTGTGGAACTAAAATTCACAGATTTCCAAAATCTGAAACAAAAGCTTTGCTTGGATTTAACTTTTTCACGACACATTTGCAGCTCAACTGTCATAGGATCAATAAAAACAAAGGATTGTCTGCTGGCGTAAGTATTATTACTTTGCTTTCTTTGTGTTTAGTGAATAAAAATAATAGTCAATAATAAACATCCATCATGAAAAACCTTTTAGCCACGTACAGCATAATGGCAGCACCGATACAACGTCTACATCCTGAAGCCTCTGTTACAGTCTTAATTTAGCTGAACAGATCAATATGCAATGTGTACCGTATCTGACATACATTAAAGATTTTTATTTTATCTGAAAAGGCTTTTTACTAAACTGTAATCGTGTTAGCCACGCTAATTGTGTTAGCTACCGAGTACCGAGTACCGAATGCTAACGTGCTGCTCTGCACTGTCCTATCAGAGCAGACCGAGGCACATTCAAACATTTGCAAACAACAAAAATCACTCATTTCAAAATCACCCTCAAAATCATGAATGCCCGACTTACCCAGCCTTACAAGAACAATAGACATCAGTGATCTTGTCCACAGCTATATTTATACTGAGGGTCTGAGGATCTGCTGTGTTCCACATTGACCGGTAGCATTTAGCTACGATGAGCACAATGTTGGAGGCATCGTGGGGCTAAAACATCTTAATGTCGTCCAAAAAAGATGACATGTACTTGTTAGTTCCCCTATCCATTGTCGTGGCTGATATTTTGTGAAAATCCGGCAGAAATGCTAAACTAATCGAAATACTCTGTAGTCAGTCGACGCCATGTTAACTAGGCAGTTAAGGCTTTGGGTTGTGAGACATGTAGTCCGAGGGGCGTTTCTGGGCGGGGCTTGGTAAGGTCCATTACAAGCCCCTTTGAAACTCTATCCATCTAAGTATTATCATAACACTCTGATTAGTGTTTCGTCTTCTTTTCTTTTTGGTCTTATCGTTCGTATCATGTCAGCTAACCTTCCTGTTTCACTTCCTGTTCCACTTCCTATTCCTCTTTGCTGTGTTATACTGAAAACTTTCTATGATTTTGTCCATAGATACTTCCTTGCCGGGGTGGGAACTTTTGTCCTTGGTATCCTCGTTGGCTGGTTCATCCACACTTCTTCGAAACGTCCAACTGCTCCGCCACCTGAAAGCTTGGACCTGCTTGAAGAGCTGCTCAGAGGAATCAAAGCTGACAAGATAGATGCTCTCCAAAAGTAAGTTTGTATTGTCCTCACAGTCAGACGACATAGATATGGCCCATAAGACTTAATAAAATATAGCAATCTGAATGTCGACTAGACAAAGGCAAATTTTACTACGGATTCTAAAATAAAGTGTTGAAGAGTGTTTTCTCAAACTCTATATTCAGAGTTGTCCCTATTAAGGAGCAAGTGATAATTGGGTGTAATTTCTGATAATTGAGAGACAAATACAGGCCACATTTTGTCTCTTGTATGCCGAAAATTGTTGTTCAAGCTTAGTTTAAGCTTAGTTTAGAGCAGTGGTCCCCAAACTTTTTTCTGTGAGGGCCACATAATGTTTTCCTCTGGTGGGGGCCCGGAGTCAGTTTGTAACAGAAAAAGTGTGACGATTGCAGGAATGCCTAAATGTAAAAATATATTGTTTTCCGGAAAGCACAATCAAATAATCCTCTTTGGGTTCTTCACAGAAAAAATCCAGGAAGGATTATAGTCCGTATTTTCCCAACTATGAGTCACACTGGACTATAAACCACAACCCCAAAGTGTTTTTTTTTTAAACCAGTAAACACACATATAAGCCTCAGATATCTTTGCCGCTCCAGGTTTTCCTGAACATGCAGCAGCAGAGGGGCGGACAGCCAACATTTGAGTCATAACAGGTCAATTGAATATCACATTTATTATGGTTGAAAAAGAAAAAGTTGCCAAGATTAGATTTAACAGAACTGATTACGGTAGTTTTCGAAGGGTAACAGGAAAAGTTCTGATCCATCGTGCTGCTACTAGCATGTTCTAAATCAGTGGTTCCCAACCTTTTTATTGCCGCGGACCGATCAAGACTTGGACATTTTGTTGCGGCCCGGAGGACAAGGAGGGGTGAACAGTCAGATGAGGCTTCTACATGTTGGTGTCCCACTAAATACTGAATATGTCCTATTTGGGTTGTCTTGGCCCGACTATCGCAGCATGTGGGTTTTTTCCTGAATCGGAACGAGAAAACCTGTTGAATGTGACAGGTAGCCAATCAGAAAGCGCGGTGACGTCAGAACAGAGGAGAATCCCAAACAGCTGAGATATCGGGCAACTGAGAGCCCGGTGGATATCGGAGATGATATGTGGAAATATTTATTATTAAATCTAAAGGTCATTATTATGTTTATTCAGTTAAAAATGTTAACTATGAAAGAACACAGTCGTCTCCAAATCATAGTGCAGCAAACAGAGCGGCGGCTCCCGTCGTCTTTCATCCACCTCCTTTTCTTTTTGTTACGTCTTTTATCTCTGAAAATGACTCCACAAACTATCACTATTGCTTCTACATCGTCATCCGTGTTTGCTTATTCTAAATTCCCGCTATGTTGGGGGTTTACTGGATTGTCCTCTGGAAATGTTCGTGACTGGATTCGGTTCCTGCCGTGTGACTGGAGACGCGAACCGATTGAACCTGTTGTACTTTTATCAGCTCTGTGGTCACAGAGGTTTGGAGAATCGGCCGACAATTCTTAAATCTTTCCGTCTAAACCAGACTTAAGACTCACAAACTCTCCTCTCGACCACTGCCCAAACGCTCTGACTCTGGTCGCTATGGTAACGTTTCTATATCCCATTGAAATAAGATACAGAAGCGCCACAAAATCAGACATTTTACTTTCATGAAAATTTTAACTCATGATAACGACTAACGGAGCCCTGAGCTTGTTTCTCTGCAACGAGACGGTTCCATCTGGGAGCTGCTTGTAATGTGAGACTCACCTACCGGTCCGGGATAAATCCATTCTCCTGTCTCTCTGGGCCTTTTCCCCTTTGAAAAATAAACTTTCCAAAGACATCTGATCTGTTTCTGACTCATTTTGCTGTTTGTGGGCTCAATGTTGGCGCGCAAGTAACTAGACTAATAAGGATTCACTTTCTGCTAAAGAGCCCCCTGGTGGTTGAAGAAAAATCCACATATAAACGGCTTGTAGTCCGGATAATACGGTATATGAAAAAAAAATTAAATGCTCTCTGGTATTGTTCAGGGGGCCGGACCAAATGTGGGGGCGGGCCGGATCCGGCCTGCGGGCCGTAGTTTGGGGACCACTGGTTTAGAGGATCGTTAGAAGTTCCAATAACTTCTAACCATCCTCACCTGTGATCTCTTCTCTCCTTGTTAGCATGTGTCTATCAAAATCTGAGTTTTTGTGCGTGACTCATCCTACTCTTAAGCTTTCTGTGATGGTTTTCCAAACTGTGTTTTTTTTTTAAAACTATTCCTCAAGCAGCACATTCATGAGGTCAGACACTGATGTTGGATGAGACTGACTGGCTGCTCAAATTCACTTTGAAATTTACTGACCACTTCAGAGACTCTCATTGTTCACATGTTTGTTGAATCAATTTATAAACATGTGACCATGGAATTGGCTGGACACCCAATTTAAATGATGTACATTGATGGGCAAACTGTTTTGGTAACTTAATGGCTCATATCAGAGTTGGAAATAGTTTTGAAGTTATACATAAGGATGTAATTATTTTTCTGTAAGCTGGTACTTGACAGTACCGGTTTGGCTCTTAAAAGTGTTCTGTATACTTTTGAGAGCTCCAGTATGTCTTCTGTCTTTTGGTATCTGTAAGATTTCCCTCAATTGTTTTCATTTCTTACTGTACATAATGTCATGTAATAATCTGGATGTTAGTTGGCAGCAGCAAGCAGAAACTCAAGTAGACAAATTTATAAAGCCACATAAAAGACGTTGTGAAGACAGAAAGACCTTACTAACTTCACATCGAAACAGCTTTGCTTGACTAAACTGGAGATGTGTTTCTGTAAGAATTAATTCTTGTTTGGATTGTAGGATTATCCCAAGCTGAGAAATGATTACATTTGCATGGATAGATACATACTTTGTCAAGAACAATCAAACTGGAACAGACAGTCGTTTCCCAGATAAATGACTTCCGCTGGTGCTTTTTATTTTAGGTTCCCAATCTCCCTTCTTTATCAGCCAGTTTAAAAAAATAACACTTTTTTTTTTGAGTGAAAGTGAAACACAGCAGGTTTTACTTTTTTTAATTCACTGGACTTGTTCAGTGACATTTTCATGATTTAACTTTGATGTCACTTGGTATGGCTGCTTTTCCTCCGTTTCTCTGCTGGCCAGGCTGGTTCACCTGTTAAATGTCTTCCCAGATCTGAAGGAGGGGTTTATTTTCATGGAGGTTTCCTGTGGTGCCTCTCTGAAGAAGACAACCTTTATTCTTTCCATCTTCAGCATTTTCCTCTACATTTACTTCAACTCAGTGAATGTTCATTTCTGTCACTTTGATTGTCTGGAGAAGTTTGTCAAAGTCCTCGGTGGAGAACAGAGGCATCTTGTACCTTGTACTGGTTTAGCTTGTGAACCTTTAACATTTTGTTGAAACAAATTGTTCTTGCTTTGCTGAAACGGCTACACATCATTTAATAAACAAAAAACATACCTGAAATATCTTTTTGGGGTATACTGTATACTGAATAACTACTGATGATATTACTGACTGTATCTAAAGCTGCATCAAAACAGGGATGTTTCCACATGCAATGCAGTAATTTTTCAGGGCTAAAGAGATGCAGCTTAGTTGGCGATGTGCATTGTTTACTTAACCTTGGCATAATAATGACTCAGAAATTGTGTTGAATTCATTAAGATTATCTTTCTGTGCAGCATGGACTTCTCTACTTTGATACCACGTGCAAGGCTGATTTCATAAATGTCTGTCAAGCATTCATCATTCCATTTTCATTTTTTCTTTTTTTGTGAAGCAACGCTGCCCTGGCACATGTAGGTAACAAGGAACCATGTACCAATAATACAAAACTTTCATACGTAAGCTATAGACCAAAACGCCTTTCTGTGTAAAGATAATGTGCAAGTCCTGGACTTGCACATGTGGGATATACACAGTCCAGTCACATTAATGTGACCACCACGTACTTTCCACTTCAGAGTTAAATAACCAATCACAGAAGGCAGGTGGCAGCACAGTGCAGTTGAGCGTATATAAAGGGTGTGTGTGGGCTTCGGAAAACATTTCAATCGTTGGCGTAATGCAGAAATGAAGCGATTTATCCGACGTCCAAAAGGGCATGATCATTGGCTTTCGGGCCAAGGGTGGAAGCATTTCCGAAACGGCTGAGTTTGTGAACTGTTCGCGTGCCGCCGTGGTAAAAGTGTACCGTGCATGGCAAAATGGGACTGTCCAAAATCAACGACGTGGCAAATGTGGTGCACCACGGGCCATAGATGACAGAGGCGAACGACGGTTGCGGAGATGCGTTCGGGCAGATAGACGGGCTACCGTTGAGCAACTGACCACTAAAATGAACCAAGGGGCTACCACAAGTGTCTCCCAAACCACTATTCAGCGAACATTGCTGCGTCTGGGCCTCCGAAGCGGACGCCTGGTTCGTGCACCTATGCTGACTGGTGTTCATCGACGACGAAGGCTAGAATTTGCACGCCAGTACAGCAGCTGGACGTCCACTGAGTGGCGACAGGTAGCGTTTTCAGATGAATCGCGTTTTATGCTCCATCGGACAGATGGACGTTGGCGTATAAGGCGTGAAACCTCTGAAAGGAACCACCCTGCAACCATTGCAGGAACGGTCCAAGCTGGAGGCGGGAGCATTATGGTCTGGGGAATGTTTTCCTGGCATTCTCTGGGTTCACTGATTATTGTGGAAGGCACGATGGATCAATACAAGTACGCATCTGTCCTTGCGGACCATGTCCACCCCTACATGCGCATTGTTTTTCCTCAGGATGATGGCATCTTCCAGCAGGACAATGCGAGGTGCCATACAGCTGCCAGTGTACGTGCGTGGTTCGAAGAGCACCAGGATGAGTTTACCGTCCTCCCCTGGCCAGCAAACTCACCTGACTTAAACCCAATCGAGCATCTGTGGGACCATCTCGATCGAGTTGTTCGCGCCATGGATCCTCAACCGCGTAATCTAGCGCAGCTGGCCACGGCATTAGAGTCGGCATGGCTCAACATCCCAGAGAAGACCTTCAGGGACCTAAGTGACTCTCTTCCTGCACGTCTCGTAGCAGTTCGCTCTGCGAAAGGTGGTTATTCTGGCTTTTGACAGATGGTCACATTAATGTGACTGGACTGTGTATGTCGGAAAACATTATTTTTAACACAAACTATTCTGTCATCGCTGTGTTCTCTGATCTGAACAACTGCTGTATGGGTTAGGGTTGGGTTAGTGGTGTGTTTAGTAGGTCTGACTGGGAAATTACAATTCTTCATTTGGATGTGTACCACACCCAACTTTGTCTCTAATATTTCCTGAGAGCATGTAGCTGTCAGTGCACATCCTGTCTAGCTTGATTGACACTTCAGATTAAAATGCATGCTTCCATCCATCATCCATCCATCCATCCATCCACCCACTGTCAATATCTGCTTTTCCAGAGGTCGCAGGGGAGCCAGTGCCCATCTCCAGCAGGACACATCCTAGAAACATCAATAGTCCATCAGTTACATCCATCAGTACATATTATTTATCTAATATTTACCATCATTATCACTGCAATGTCACAATTGAAAAAAGAATGCAAGTTGATATTTTTTCTTTTCATTTGTAGGTGAAAATGAAAAGACCAAGCAGTAAATAAGGCAAGATGTTTGCATATTTACATTATATATACAAATACATATTTTAATCCAGTGCTGGTAAACAATTGGACTGTTTCAGGTGTGCACTGACAACAAAATGCTTTGTCAATATCAGCAGATATGGGGGGGGGGAGGTTTTGTAGCTAAAACGCAGAAATACACACGGTTATGAGAAAGTTATTTGTTGGAATAGTAGCTGTATATAATTTGGTTTGTATATGAGGATATTTATGTGTTTCTGTTAAAACACATGCACTCACACAAACAGTATTAGTTCACTGACACTCTGGGGTGGGAAAACAGAGGAGATGTGATGTAATCTGATAAGTCTGTTTTTTAAGTCCTCACATTTTCGGGCTGTTACTGCCTGAAGGCTACACATTCACTGCCCCCAGTCTGCAGCCTAGGAACAGCTTATCCACAGAGAAAACAAGAGGACAGATGAAAACACAGACAGAGGACAGGGTAAGTGATGACAGAGGAGGTTTGCATTTGGACCATTAAAATGCCATTAACATATTTTTCTCTCCCAATGAATGCAAATGGGCTTTCACTTTTGCTTTAAGTGGCATAAAAAATAAAAAGGCTGGACAAAATGAAAAAATTAGGCAAAATATGATTCATGTGCGATCTTTAGAGAAAGTAGGAATGTTTTGAATATTAGTAGCAGAAAAGGCGACCTGAGATGGCTTCTTCAAGTCACTATTAATGGAAACATAAAGGAAAGCATAAATAAATATTTGAAACATATGCAAGGACTGACTGAGGTTCACTGTCTTGGACATGAATGATGCATTAGAACATTATGTTTAAACACCAAACGGGTGTTTTCTACAGCACAAGTTTGTCATACATGAAGTATGACAAACTGCCTGAGAGTTGATGTTCATTTTGGTTTGAAAACAGCCCTGATGCATCAACACATGGATTCTGCAAGACCCCTGTAAGTTTGCAGTGGTATCTCACAATGAGATGTTTGAAGATTGTTTTAAAGATCTGGAGGTGGTGTGGTGGAGCTCCAGGAATTGGACACGTTTCTCCAGCACACACCATACATACAAGATTGGATCTACAATTGGAGAATTTGGAGGCCAAGTCATCACCTCGAGCTAACTGTTGCCCTCCTGCCGATTGTAATGTCAATGTCAGGACGATTTGAAATGGCTCGTTTTCCAGACACTTGTCAGAAAATGGCTGAATGATTCTTTTTAGTGTTTGGACTATTTCTACTGAAGAAGCAGTACAGGAAAAAAATGGTACAAAAGCATATAAAAAGTGAATTTTCCATCATAGTTCTCCTGTAATAATAATTTGTAGCAAACATTGGGCTTTTCCACAGAAGAGGTTGCAGTCCTTAATCATGAGTGGCGCTAGAGCCAGTTGTAACTGGTTTCCCAAAAGCCAAGACCCAAGTTAAGGACACATTGTTACATAATTAAGCATCTCATTCACTTTTTGTCTTTTATTCTATGTTTTTATGTATGGGGACTGTTACAACTGGCTCAGGGTCGTAACAAAAAACAGTAGACCATGCTGCAGTTAAAGTGCATACAACTGAATATTTATTAACAAAAACAACAATGTATTGTGGATATCAGTATCAGTGGTGTAATGCAAAGGCTTGGATGTGTCTGACTCGCTCTCTTTGCTTTGTTGTCTTTGTTCTTTTCGCTCTATTTGTACATTTATGCTTCTACGGTTCCAGTGCCTTAATTTTTTATGACCGTCAGGCGCTTCTGGACATTAAAACATCGGTAGATTTACAATTTGGATGTGGTCAGGGTGCGAGAAACCGAGGCTTCGAGTTCCTCTCAGACATCCCCGCTGAGCTGCTGAGCTGTCCACAGCTTATTCCGGACAGGCGTCCCCGTTGAAGACGTGGTAAACGTGGAGGACTGGCGGTGAGGATTAAAGCCTATTTGGCGTCTCTTCGCTGTCGAGGCGGCTCTCCTCGACTTGGATGGTGTCCTCGTTTGCTGGATGTAAGACGCCGCTGGATTTGTCATGTTTTTCCGGGTTTGTGCGCCTCTCAGATGGATGTGGAGGAGCTTTTCTATTACCGACGACGGCAGGATAAATGGAGGAATGTGGACTGTGCAAATCTCAAGCGGTTGAACGATGTCTCCACCACAACTTGTGAAGCTGGGTCATCAACTGTCTCCTTGGTGTTGCTTAATGCTAGGTCATTGGCTAACAAGACCTTCGTGCTACACGATCTGTTCACTTCTCGGGATTTGGATTTTTTATTCATCACAGAAACTTGGCTACAAGAAGGCCAGTTGTCCCCGTTCTCTGAACTTCTACCTCAGAACTGTACTTTTATAAACTTCCCGATTGACTGGAAGAGGTGGAGGTCTGGCTACAATTTTTAAATCCAGTTTTCATTGTCAGCAATCACACATAACATCATTTTTCCGTTTTGAACTCCAAACTTTTGAACTGAAATTAACTGAACCAATTCTGTGTGTGGTGATCTATTGTCCGCCAAAGTTCAATAAGGACTTTATTCATGAATTCTCTGAACTTATAACAAGGATTGCCCTGGAGCATGATCGTATCTTAATTATAGCTGATTTTAATATACACATATGCTGCCCAGATAAACCTCTGGTGAAGGACTTTTTGGACTTGATTGACTCATTTGGTTTTACACAATCTGTGGTTGGACCAACACATTCAAAGGGCCATACTCTGGATTTGGTGTTATCACACGGGCTTCGTTTGGATATCATTGAAATCTTTCAGACTTGTATTTCAGATCATTTCCCTGTTATATTCTCTATTAAGATTTCACCTTCTGTGGTTACAAGCAATGCTAATCCTTTACTTTGTCATACCATTAACTCTGATACTGTTCTCCAACTGAATTAAATCTTAGCTCAAACTACTCCCTACTGATAACCTTGATATTGAAGCTCTTATTACATATTTTAACAACGCATGTTCTAATGCTCTAAATACTGTACCTCCTTTGAAATGTATATTCAAAGAACTACAAGAAAGTTCTAGAGCTGTGTCTTAATGAAACCACTCATGTGCTCAGACGGGAATGTAGGCACACTGAGAGGAGGTGGAAAAAAGATAAACTGCAGGTTTCATTTGAAATTTTGAAAGATGGTTTATTTAATTATCAGAATGCTGTCAAATTAGCAAAATCGAAAGATTTTATTAATTTTGTAGCTTCAAATAAGCCTAGGCCACAAGTCCTTTTTAATGTCCTGGATAGGATTGTCAATCCCTCGATTATATCTAGCTCTTTAGGCTCTGTTGAACGTTGTGAGGCTTTTTCTAAGTTTTTTATAGAAAAGATTGAAGCTCTTAGAGGCTCAAATAAGCTGGAAGATTTAGACTTCAGACTACAAACCCAGATCATATTCTTGGTTCTTTAGCTCGGTCTTGTCAAACCTCTGCTAGTAATCTTTGTTTCACTTTTGACAGCTCTTTAAAGTTAGATAAACAAGTTAGTTTTGTCGTTAAATCGAGTTTCTACCACCTTCGGTTTTTAGCAAAAGTTAAATCTTACTTCTGTTTTAAGGACTTTGAAGGACTCATCCATGCCTTCATAACAATTTGTCTGGATTACTGCAACTCTTTATATAGAGGGATGGATAAATCACAGATTCAGCGACTTCAACTGATCCAGAACGCAGCAGCACGGCTTCTCACAGGAACCAGGAAGCATGACCATATAACACCAACTCTGGCATCTTTACACTGGCTGCCTGTTTTTTATCGAATAGATTTTAAGATTCTTTTGTTAACTTATAAACTTTTAAATGGGTTAGCCCCCCCTTATCTTCGGGACCTTTTAAATTTCCGGTCTGTGTCCTGAACTTTACGATCAAATAATCAGTTATTACTGACAGTTCCTCGGACTGTCATGAAGTGGTTTTGATGAGGTGAGTAGAACGCAGGCAGACCCAGATGAAATGATGAAAATGATTTATTGAATAACTCACGGAACTGAGCACAAGGAGACAGAGGTTCACACAACGGAACACTAGGAGGCTCTGGAGGACCGGCAGGACGGCCGGACTGAGCACTAAGAGGCTCTGGAGGCTCGGACAGAGCAGACACTGGCGGAGCACAGGGAGGCGGAGGCTCATCCACAAACTGGGGGGGGGGCGGCGGAGCCAAATCCGCAAACTCAGGAAACTCTGGGGGCAAAGACAGCCCCCACCTTGGCGCGGGGACCGGAGGCAGCGGAGCCCAGGGGCCGGGGACGCCAGCGGGACAGGACTGCGGTGATGTCGGTGCCCAGGGGCCGGGACCTCCGGCGGCTCAGGGCGGTGATGGCGGCGGTCGGGTCCCTCTGTCACAAAGCGGGGTTGATGGTGGTGAGGAGATGACGCAGAGACCCACGTATGGAGAAAATGAATTTAATGATTAGCTCACAGTCCAAAACAGGCAGGCAGCACGGCAGAGCGGAAAACACAGAAGCTCAACACCGGTAGCAACTGACTAAAAACAAGGACTGACATGAAGAGCTAAAGCCGCACAGGACTGTACAGTTCTACTGCGCCAGCAGACCAAGACAAGTTTGATAAGACACGACCACAATTGACAAGGACCCGACGAAGAACACAGACAACAGGTGAGACTAAATACACACGGGGTAATCAAGGGGAATGGGACACACCTGGGAAACAATCAACAGGGAAGACGCAAACTCACAGGGAACAAGGATCACACAGAGAAAACAAACACACAGAAACACGATCGTGACACGGACTCGACTTAAGAGGAAAGGAGATTGAGCTTTTTCTGTTGCTGCTCCTGTTTTATGGAATAACTTACCTTTCCAGATTAGATCTGCCCATAGCCTGGATCATTTTAACTATCTTAAAACTCATTTTTACTCTTTGGCATTTAATTGATGTATTGTTTTGTGCTCTGTTTTGTCATTAGTGTTGTCATTCTTGTACAGCACTTTGGTGCAGTTTTGTACCCGTTTTAAAGTGCTATATAAATAAATTTGACATTGACATTGTGTTGTCTGAGTGCATGTGTTCATATGAGTGTTGAAGTTCCAAAACAAAGACAAACTCAAAAGTGCCAAAGGAGGGGAGCTGGGGCCTGGCAACCAAACATTGCAGCGGCAGGGTGGACGCTGAGGGCGACCACGAAGACGGAACAGCCAGGTTCAAGTACTCTGCTCCAAATGAACAAATCAGCAGCACCTGTAAAGGGGAGGAGCACAAAGACAGACAAGACCTGAAACCCAGGCCCAACAAGGCCCAGGGCCGTAACAGGGACGATGACCAACATGCATTATTTATCCCTGTGTTTCTGAAAACCGATGCCTCAGTTATACTTTGGACACAGTGTGTCATGATTTGAGGTGAGGTGAGTAGAACGCAGGCAGACCCAGGATGAATATGAAAAATGACGGATTTAATGGAAAAACTCAAAGAACGGAACAACAGGGAGCACAGGGAAGCAGAGTGGTTGACATGACGAGGATCCGACAAAGACAACAGGTGGACTTAGATACACAGGGAGGGTAATCAAGAAACTAGACACAGCTGGGATCAATAAACAGTGAGGACAGGACAGAGACTCACAGGGAAACAGGACTAAACACAGAAAATCTCAAAATAACTACAGAAAAACACAGATCACAACACAGTGGTGCTTATCAATGCCTCACAATCCTAATCAAATTATTTCTCATCCAAACCAGCAGCTGCAAAATTGGAGTTAATCTCAGCTTCCACAGTGAGATTTATTGACACCACCTGGAGATATTAAAAGGCAGACGGTGTTAAAGATCTTAGTTAGAAGTGGCATTTATGGCAAAATAATTAGCTGTGAGCACAGCTCGAAGTTGGACATGACATACTTAAATTCTGTTGCAATGGATTTTGAAATAAACTCATCGAAGATAGACAACCAGGTTGGGGTATTCTCATGTGAAATTGGCTTCTAGAGTTTGTCAACTGAGAGTTTGTCTTGGTGGAAGCAAAAAGAACCGGAGCTTAGTAAGCGTCAGCACCAGTAACTTTGTAACAGATTTTTATTTTGTCTAAAACGCAATGACACATAATTTCTTTATTGTACACTTGATCATGTATAACAAAAGATGCGTCTCCAGCTAAAATAACCCTTGTAGCATCATCATCTGAAGCTCAGCCCTTTCTGATTGACTTAAGATCAATGCAGTGTAGAGCTTATCTGTTGACTTTTATTTTTTGATAATTAGTAAGCAAAAAATCCTTAATAGTATCGGAACCAGATGAAGCTAAAACTCCCACTAGAGTAGCTCTCTGTAGAACATATTTACAGACAAAGAAAGTTTTTCACCTTAACTGCAAAATATGTATATCTGTATATATATTTGTAAAATTTCGGCTTAATTATTGCTCTGTGAGTTTTATTTTTTTAAGCAAATGGCATTTTTATGTATACTGCAATTGACAATTATTTCAATAATTGTTTTAACCTGATTAATGGTTTCAATTGAAACTAGTTTCCAAATAGGCTCAAGTCATTCAAGACATCTTCTTAAACAACAAAAACTACAATTTAAATACTTGTGACAGATATATTGCACTATGTACCAGCACCTCTGTTTTTTATCGTGCACTTGGAGAAGTCTCCAACAACATGCAGATGACAGAAAACAACAAAGTTGCAGATTTTCACTTTACTCGATGTTTGATGTGTAAAACCAAATTTGGGCATCTGTTATTTGGGCAATAAGCATTTATTCAGTGTGAACTGCACATAAACAATTTTGAATAGATGTGCATCATGCACAGACCCTCCGACTATCTGCCTGAATGTGTGTTAATGTACATATGCAATTGCAAATCTACATATTTGAAGGAGCAATGCCTCAATATGTGAATGTTTTTGGTATTTAAATTTGCAGAAGAACCATTTCAACGTGACAGCTGCATCAATATCACTCTACTTTATGTTTCCTATCAGATGGTGAGCTGCACTATAACCATTTACAAATGAAACATTTGCAGTTGCAATATAAAATGGAGAAGAATGAAGAGCAGAATACATGAAGATGGGAAAAAATAAAATAAAAACAAACGGTCAGCAGTAGGGAAGAGAGACAGCGTGCATTAAGACAATCACTGAAAACACTTCACTGATGAGGGATTTAATGGCTAAGTTAGCCACATCGAGGACAGAAAGTTACAGTTGTCATGGAGATCAAGCTACAGAGGAAGATGAAGAGGATCAAGACAAAGATAAATTTTATTGCTTTTAAAAAAAGTATTTTTTTTCCTTTGCTTTAGAAAAGGCAAAATCCAGAGTGAAACATTTAGTGCCAAATTATTGAGAATTGAGGGGATTTTCACAACAAATATTTTCTGCTCTTTTCTGAATGGAGTTCCTCTAAGAGAGTCACACACTCACACACACACGCCACAGAAAGTTTAGTGTGGGCAGCGCATCAGTGAGAAAGTAGCTGGAATTGGTTGCTTGTAGGCTCCATGCATGTTCAGAACGTACAACACATGATGACTGGAGCACTGAAAGCATTAGTATATAATGCCTACAATTTCTATGTTGGCAGAATCTCTGAAGAATACTGGCTTAATTCTGACTTTTGGAGACAGAATTTTGCTTATGCTTGTCCCCAATCTGAAAGATACAGGCATCAAACTTCAGTCCTTGAGGTTTGATGATCTCCAACCTTTAGATGTGTCTCTGCTTCAGCACACTTGAGTCGGTCATTTGTAGCACTGGAGAACTTGACTGTGTACTGGGGAAAGATCATTGAATTCAGAGACACGTCTAGAAGTTTCATGACACCGCCCCTCAAGGACCGAAGTTGGACACACTTGTCTGCTGTGGCCCGGTTTATGCTTGTAACCCCCTATTTCAATGGTTCAAACACCAAATATCCGTTAATATGCATTAATATTCACAGTGGAAACCATGTTAACAGAATTGCTGTAGCTAACATCTTAAGTCTTATTATTTTTAATCAATATGGTAAAACAAAAATTGAAATACATCTTGATAGGGTCACATACTACTGGTGCAGAAAAGAGCAATACCAAGTTATGAATGCAACTCATTTACTGCACAGACATTGTTTTGAAGTTGCGAAACAATCATCAGACCCAGTAAAATATCTATATATGTTTTTTATTTTGGCTGTCTTCCACTTCTCTGTTTCACGACTTTGTGCAACCCTGCTGACAAACAGTTAGTCAGGCAGACAGACAAACGACTGTGATTACAGATCTCCGCCTCGCTTCATTTCTTTACAGATTGGAAAAAAAAGACTCAAAGAGAAAGATGATGTTTTTGCTGAGAATATGTGACTACTGCTAAATTAACACTTAGCTTCATTCTGATGATACGCATTCTCTGACCACAGACTGTTAAAACAGTTGCTGGAACAATGCAATCAATCTGTTTCTACACATTATTTGAAAATTTACTCAGCCTTTTGTGCAATTTCATTTCCCTTACCATCATGCTTAACATATTCCACATTTTTTGTCTTTGAAAGTGATACTCATGTATTTCATAGAATTAAGTCAAATAGCTTAAGCCTATGTTTCTTGTAATTTTATTATGGAAGATATTGCACATTCAAAATTTTCACAAAATTAAAATGCGATCAATACAAAAATGTTAAAATAGAAATGTCAGAATGTTTATCTCTGTGATTGGGGCTCATACCTCACTTTGTAAAAAAAAATAACAGTCTTTTTTTAAGAATATGTTCATATTATAACATGAAACACCAGTGATAACAAAACAATATACATGTAAACACACACACACCCACACACACACACACACACACACACACACACACAGCACATGCATGCACACACACACACCACAGCACATGCACACACACACACACACACGCATGCATGCACACACACACACACACACACCACATGCACACACACACACACACACACACACACACACACACACACACACACACACACACACACACACACACACACACACACCACAAAGAGCAAGATAGATTGACAGATATAGAGTTTCAAAAGTATTAGAAATCTGTCATTCCAAGTCTACAAGTGGAGAACATTGAAACCAACTGCCAACCAGACCAGAGCCTTCTTTTTTAAAAACATGGTATGTGAAATTGCCCATATAAACAATTTAATATGTCAATAATCATCTGACCATAGAACTCCATGACCTACGTATGTTTTTAAGGTTATCGGTCTCTCTGGTGACCCCTAAAGGGTCGACAGTGAAACTGTTGATCGAAAAACAAGCATTGTACACATTAGACACATGATGAACAGTCATTTGCACTTGCAAATTTGCAAGTGCATATTAATGTTTTCATGCAGTTGTGCATAAAATACTTTTACCAAAAATGGCTTTATTATTATAACTTTCATTATATTAGTATAATTAGCAATAGTAGAAGGGGAGTGTATTTCAAATGTGAAGAGTCTTTATTTAGTGACTGAGGGGATTTTCTGATCCAAGACTGACGCATCAGTTGTTTATCTGTCTAGATTTTTGGCGTTTTGGCCCATCTGATGTGGTGAACAACAGAAGACTGTGTGCTGCCTCTACCTACCCACTGGCCATGCTGGTGTTCCTAACTGAAGAAGGCTCTTAGAGAGGTCTGGTAGACCGGTGGGGTACAGCCAAATCCAAGCAATCCCAGATTTGTGGAATGGAATCATTTGTGTGTCTGCCGGTTTTATCATATTCCCATAACCATAGTCTAACTTGTGACCTCGTTGTTCTGTAAGAGAAGCGATCAAGTGGAAATAAATTACTACATCGGCACCAGAACAGAACCAACATCTTCTTGTCAGCACAATGAAGACTTCATCTTGGGGTTTTTGTTGTTATTTTTTGATCTTTAAATGCTCAAACTGAGTGGCTTCCTGTTTTTTGGTGCATGAAATTCTGAAGTTCAGAAGAGTCTACAAAGCCTCTGAGTTCACCAGTCCACAAAACAGCATTTCTGTGAATAAACACATGCATAAAGTTTAATAACTGCAGCTGCAGTCTTTCCTGAGAGCACATCTGCATTCATTTACCAAACAGTGTGTGTATGTCATGCATATAAGTGATGGACATCACTGATTGATGTCTGTGTTTGCAAATAAAACATAAATGAATGTTGAGTAAATGCCCCATTTTAGCAGCGTCTCCAACTGACACATTAAGGACTTTAGACTATGTAGCGAGGAGAATCACACATGGATCGCTTATTTAGATTGATTTGCATTTGTTAATGGAGGAGTGTCAAGGGAGGAGTGTGCACTCAATTCCACATTGATTGGGACGTGTAAAGCAAATGAGATTGGTTTCATGCACATGGGCAGTTCCATAAATCTGTATTGTTTTTTTTTTTGTTTTTTTACATACTCAGTTTGCTTGACTTAGGTTGCTGTAAAGTACAAGGTACAATAAAAGAAATACAATTCAGTTTATTTGTTTGACTCCAATTGACAACAAATATATTAGAACATGTTACAAGCATTACAACAATCAAACCTTTCCAATATTTCTGCTGGTAAATTGATAATTAATCTTTGGTGATGAACCCCAAGTCTTTGAGGCAGAAACCTGACCCTGCCATCACTTTATTTTTTTTTTCCTCAATGATTTTCAATCTGATTTAAGTCAGGATTCTGGTTGGGCAACTCCAGATCCTAAGATTGCGCAGCTTTGCAGACTTGTTAATAATTCTTTTTGGGTTGAGGCGCTGTGACTTCGAACAATTATTCCTTCTGCTTTTGGAGAATAAAAAAAACAGAGCATGATGTACACAGTATGAAGTACACAGCTGTACTTCATACTGCGCTTGTGCGAGTCCTACAATTCTGTTGAGGGGGGCGGGGTTGATTCAATCAGGGGTTTTCCCCTTCTGGGCGCTTAACGCTGAATGTGACAGGCAGCCAATCAGAAAGCGCGGATTCTTCGCCTGGTTTCTGAGGGGAAATTACCGAGGGGAATCCCAAACAGCTGAAACGGCGCAACGCTAAGCCTGGCGGCGGGGCTAGCAAAGCATGGTGGGCCGCCATGCTTATAATACACTGGGGGAAACCCTGACTGGTATGAAGTATGTACAGTATGCTGTGTGTACTTCTGGATAGTTATGATTTGTAACTATGGTAACAATTGATTGAATTTAAGGAAATATGGGTCACCTTTGTGCAATTTAGGGAAAGCTGAAAGGAAGGAATGGAATGAAGCAAAATAAAAAAACAGCACCTAATATTAATATTAAATCACACAAATAGTATTTATGAATAAGAGAGTGATACTTATCTAAGCATTTGAGTTGGATGATTGAAACTTTATTCATCTATATATGTACTTTTTTTACTTTTTCACTTTCTCACATATATAACAAAAAGCCCTGGTTTCTTTTCCTCTGATTGTGGTTGCTTCTTTGCAGTATTATGCCCATGAAGGCCTGATTTACACCATCTCCTCCCAACAAGTTATGATGAGATTTGTCTGCTACTTAGAGCTCAGTAAGCTTTGATGAGAGCTTTAATCTTCAGTGTAGTTAATTGCCATATTCTAGGGCTTGTAACTATTGAACCTCTCTGCAGGAGAACTCCTAGTATTCATTCCTCAGTCCTTATTAGAGCCAGCTTTATTACAACATGGGGTGTTCTGTGAAACTTCCCATTAAAAAACTTTCATAGCTCCACTTTGACTAAAATTAAAAAAAGAAAAGTGTTCTTAGACTGTTTCGGGAGAATAGATGTAACAATTTGCATTCTCTAAATCACAATCAATCCTGCTTTCAAAACTCCATCAAGCATTCCTTGTCTCTTCAATATATTTTGTACCTTTATCTCTTATTCAAAATGGATGTTTTGAATACACTATTTTTTGCTATTTGATTAGTTTTTCTATTCATGAGATGGAAAAACCTTTTTAACAACTTTACACAAAAAGTGAAAAGAAAAAGTGATTAGAATTGCTGCTGCAGTCACTGCCTGCGCCAAAAAAATACACATTTGAGTTTGTGGGCTAGGGAATTAATTTTACTTTTATCTACACAAAAACCTCAGGTAAACTCTTGAAGAGTTGAGAAGTTTACTAGATTTTTCCATGTCGTCAGACTTGAAGTTTGTCTTTCCCCTCGTCAGTAGTTGACAGTAGATCAACAACAGTAACGGCATCCAGGCTTTACTTAACAATCTTTAACAAATATCAGGAAAATTAAGTCTGGCAACGGCTGATTTTTGACTTTGCTCCTGTGGTAAAAAGATTCCATGTCAACCCCATTGTTGTTATCAGTTGGAGTTTGGGCTACATTCCCAATCCACACACAATGAAAAAATTATAAAATGGCAAAGAAGATTCAGTTATAATGTATTAGACATTGAGGGACATCACCTGAGTGAAGCTGGCCCCCCCACCTTCTTCAAATCAGACAAAATTGGTGTCAAACGTTTGTGCTACGTTTGTGCTGGTTTGTGCATCAAAAATTTCCGTTTGTGCCGCTATCGTTTTAAAGATATAAAGAAATGTTTCTAGAGGTCATCCAAGGTCAACCAACCCCCCACCTTCTTCAAATCAGACAAAATGGGTGTCAATCAACTCGGCTACGCTTGTGCTGGTTTGTGCAGCAAAAATTTTCATTTGTGCTGCTTTGGCTTTGAAGATATTAATGAAAGTGTAAAGGTCAAAAGGTCAACCAGTCCCCCCACTTTTATGAAATCAAACACAATTGGTGTCAAACGTTTGTGCTACGTTTGTGCTGGTTTGTGCAGCAAAAATTTTCGTTCGTGCCGCTATCATTTTAAAGATATAAAGAAAGTTGGATTTCATAAACGTTTGGGGGGCTGGTTGACCTTTTAACCTTTACACTTTCATTAATATCTTCAAAGCCAAACCAGCACAAACAAAAATTTTTGCTGCACAAACCAGCACAAACGTAGCACAAACGTTTGACACCAATTTTGTCTGATTTGAAGAAGGTGGGGGGGGGCAACTTCATTCAGGTAGGGACATCCTGAGTATACAGGGAGAGTGATTACATGGAAAATGACACAAACACTTGAAGACAGGAGACTACAAGAGGCCCAATGACAACATGGAGAACATGCAAACAACACAAGCAGGAGGGACTACTGACTGACACAATAAGCAAATACCAACATGGATATATAATTATATAAAGCTACAGAGTGGTATGTGCTGAACAACAGGGTAACTTTAGATTTCCAAATCCAGTAACAGGGCTCTGGGGTTTTCAGCCTCCTACTGCTAAATGCAACTATGACGAAAAAGCAAAACCCACCAGCAATGCAGGAAACATCAACTCAATTGACTGTGCAGCTGCAGGACGTTCAGAGGGAAAACATCGGACATTTGTTATTTTACCAAGTCAAAAGAAGAGAGAGAGATTGAAGAGTCCTCAATGTATTTGCACATTTTCAAGACTACAGAGGGAAGTGCCTCGCCACTTAGTGAGTATCTAGCCTGAAATAAACACTCCTTGGATGAATGACGATAGTATGCTGAGTGGCAAGAGACTTCCAATTAGTTACAAGGGTCAGAAACTCAAAATGTCTCAACCCAGAAGTGTTTCAGAATGCCTTAGATCAGTGGTCCCCAACCTTTTTCTTGCCGCGGACCGGTCAGGACTTGGTCAATTCCGCTGTGGACCGGAATAGAAGAAACATTTTGTTGACGGGGAGAGGGGGGGGGGGGCGTGTTATGTGTAAGAGACTTTCCAAAGGCTTCTGATATGTTTCTTACTCATTTTGCTGCTTGTGGCTCAGTGTTGGCGCTCAAGTAACCGAGAACATCCGGTTTAAGCGTTTTCAAAATAAAAGATCCTTCAGACTTAAATAACACATAAAACAAAAATATTGAATTATTTATTGCGCGGACCGGTACCAATTGGTCCACGGACCAGTACCGGTCCACGGACCGGGGATTGGGGACCACTGCCTTAGATGACTTATGGCAGTCATCTTTCAGACAATGGTCACTTCATTTCAGGGATAAAAATCTTCATGTCTGCAATGAGGAGACATCTTGTCTTAGGCACAGTATGAATACAATATAATAAGAGTAAATGGAGACCTTACATGTCTTGTGGATGTTTTGACTTGATATGTATCAACTGGACATGTCAGTTTGATGATGATGGTAATATACAGATCTATGCATATAAAAGTTATTATATGACTTAATTCAAATAATCCAGTCACTTTTAAAGGAACTGGTTAAGGTTAAATAGTTAGTTAGCCTGTGTTTCATTGTATGAATGTTCTGGTGTTCAGGAACCAGCCCTCTAATTCCTCCCACTTCCTTGTCTTGAGTAAAACATTTCTAGTTCTGATAACTGCATAGTAGTTCTATATTGTAATTTTGTAAGGTATAGACTCTAGAGAGATCATCATTTGACGCTATGTATCAGCATCCATTGTGCTGTGCATGATGTCTGCAGAAACAAGATATTATACCAACAATTTAAACTATTTACAATTAGGCTAATGAAATTATTTATGACTAGCAGCCAAAACAGGTCACCTCCCTTTGGCTGCTGCAACTCCTGCTTGCAGCTTTGCATCTGATGCAGATGTCATTAGAGAGCATCAATCAGAGATAATCAGCATAACGAAGGGAGACGTTGCCAATCCAGTGCTTATCAGAGGCCTGAACCCGTTAATTTTGATTTAGTTGCATACATTTTAATGCATGTACTGTAAGTTAACCCAATTGGCATTTTCCCTCATACATGGGAATGGTGTTTTCACAAGTTTTAGTAGACCAGTAAATCTGACACATAAGCAACATCTGCAAACAAACAAAAAGTACTGCTTACACAAACACTAGGCCTAGGTTAGCATTCGAAACCTGTTTGGTTAAAAAAGCCCCCCTACTCAAAGTTGACTAAAGATGTGGTTTGATGCAAAGGAACAACTTGCAGGTTGTTCTACTGACAAGGAGCGGTTTCTTATGAGACACTTAAAGCATTAAGTAAAAATTTACTTTGACGTCTTTGCCCAGTGTTTGGAATTTACTCAATTGTGTGTATAAGTGGTTAAAAACAAAAGGGTTGACATTTTTACAAAAAAAAACAACAACCTAAAAATCAAATAATTTACTATTTATTTTGCTGTGACTGAAAGGTTTGTCTAAGGTTAAATGCCAAAGTTGATGTAAACTCTCTGCAGCACAGCAGCTGTGACATGTGTCATGTCCTATTTATTATCATAATGTCAGTTTGAAGTAGCATCATTCCAGTCATGAAAGCTGAACAGCATCATTCCAGTAACATCTTTAAAAAAATGTGGGATGACTGTGGTGACGGTGGTAGGAGTTTGTCCCTCAAAGGTTAAATGCCAAAGTTGGTTGCCGGTTCAATTTCGGCTCTGTCCACATTTGTTATTGTGTCTTTGGGCAAAACCTCACCTGCCTTGGCTGCTGGTGAGGTCAGAGGGCATGTGGCTGCTATTCAGTAGTGTGTGAAAAGTTGAACGACTGAATGTGGTGTGAAGGGCTGTGAGTCCTCTGTAGTTTGACCTAGCTCCTCTTTAAGGCCCAGCTCCTCCACAGGAGGAAACTACAGTTTCCAAATTTCTGAGCTTTTCCTTCTCAGTGTAGCCCCCACACAGCTCCTTCAGACTAGCCAGCAGCAATTAGCAAACACCTGGTGGTATTACTCAATGCAACACTGGTAAAAATGTTGTTAGTGTTAATAGAGGAGCCATGTTGTGATGACTTCCTGAAAGCGCAGTTTCAGAAAGAGCAGAAGTTTTTAAAGAGACAGAAGCCCAACTTCAAGGTGTTAAATTACAAAGTAAAGTTTCTTTTACATCATATTTATTATAGTATATTTGTAACAACCGAACAACTTAATTTTAAATAGTTACTTGATTGTGTCAAGTAGCCCCATGTGCTATACTTCCCCTTTAAGTCTGACCAAATGAAATAGAACATTTATTTATTGGCAGTGACAAATTTATGTTTTCAAATTTCACCCAGGAGTAAACATTGTTCAGTGATTCATTTGCATTTTTGAGATATGTGTTTACTATCATTTCCTTGTAGAACAACATAAAAACTGAACTGACAGGCTCAACATATTTTAGTGTAAATACATTTTGTACATTAATCTGTCAATAAAACACCATCCCAAGTACAGAAAGGGAAGATTTCACAAAATACTTGTAAAATGATAAACCAACATCATGTCAGTATAGTCACTTCAACAGTAAGACCAATGTAAAAATCAATGTATTGCTGTAAAAATGTGAAAATGTGGCTGAAACCTTTGGGTAATGGTTAGGTCTTAATCAGCAACAGCTGCTCCAACATTTTCACCTGAAATAGGTTTTCTGGAACTTAACACCCCTGAAGGTGACAAATTCTACACAGTGGAAGAAGCTTCACTGGACGCTTCACATGTCCAAGAATGCCCAACAAGCACTAAAGTGCATGACGGAATTGTTTCCATCAGTGCAGAGCTTACTTCAGCTTGTGGGAATGCATCTATAAACATAGTGAGGTAGAGTAACACACAAAGTGCAGCAAAGACATTCTTTTTTTCAATTGGTGGTTTCAAAAAACCCTGCAAGAAATTCACCTCATCTCCAATGAAACGTCTTCTTAGTTCTTAGTCACGTAGAGTGTTTTAACCTCTACAAGATTCTCCATTAGTCTAATTCTCCACAACTTACATTTTCACTTACAATCCTGTTATTATAGACAGGTGCAGGTTAAACAAATGCAAAATTGCATCCCTTGGCCAATCGTGTTGGGAACTCTGTCTTGGCTCATTGGGTTCCATCCAGGGTTCCATTAGTTTGATCCTTCTTTGTGATCTTCCTCATCTTTTATTGAAATTAAAACCACTGAGCTGAATGGTTTTATTTCAGATTTTTTTTCACAACCCTTTCTCTCTTTAAGCTTTTAGCCCAGCTACAATAAGTTGTGTTGCACAGTCCACAGTGTAAAAACCATAGCAATGTTGATGTTGACATTTTTGTGTTCATAAGTCTTTGGAGATAGCTCATTTTATTTGTCAGATATCTCAAATTCTCAGGAAGAAACTTCCTTCTCCTTGTTTTTTGATATGGGATATATATTTATATATATTTGGGATTTGCAGTCTGAATCATAGCAACAGGGAGAAAGTCAGCTGACAGATGTGGAAATGTCCCAAAAATTCCTGTCAAGATGTTTTAGTCAATGCAACATCTATAGCAGATTTGGAAACATACTATGAAAAGTATTTTTAAGGGAAAAACATGTAAACATTTTTGAGAAATGAGAAAAGGCAACAGCACATTTTGAAAGTTGCAAAATTGCAACAGCATTAATCAATCAGTCAATCAAGCCCAACTTCTGGGCTTGATTGACTGATTTGTTGCTGCTCATTTCAGCAACAAAGCAGTTCAATCAATGGGAATAAAGATAAACTCATGGATGAGTTTCTCTAGATCTTTAGTCCTTTAATCCTGGAAATGTTCTTCAGGTGATAGAAGGCCGACTCTGTAACTGTCTGAAGGTTCAAGTCAGAGTTCATCACTACACCCAGATTTCGGCCTGATCTCTAGTTTCCAGCTGTAGCTGAAGCTGTATGCTGACTAGATGGTTTCTCTTTAGGTTCAAAGATAATGACTGAAGTTTTGTTTCTGATCAGCTGGAGAAAGTTGTGGCACATCCCTACATTTATCTTTTCAAAGCAATGTGGAAGAAAAGAAATTAGAAACTGTGGAGGATAAAGCAAATTATGATACCTTTGCCTTTTTCTTGAGTGAACATCTAAGGTAAACTTATCTCTTACCTGAACAGTAAAGTAGATAAATATACTACTGTGTTTGTGTACAAGAGTTTGAACACATGAAGATGGTGTGTTCAGACCACAAATCTCATCATTTTTTCATCTCTTTAAGTTTAAGCTATAATCATGCAGAATGGAGAGTATCTCGATTTGTATATTGTACCTATAATTTATTAACAGTAATCCAAGCCAGGAAATTCATAATATTTTATGTCTAATTAAAGAATGAATTTCCAGACTGGTAGCACATTCATACAGTGCTTGATCATAGAGTCTGTCTTCAAGTCCATTGACAGATAAGTTATAAGAACCGTGAACTTTAATCCGATATTCACTCACAGTTTACTGTGTGAGCTTCTCAGACTCCTGCTGCTCTCTTGATCTTTCAGTCATGGATAAACTGAAATGCATTTACAGTGGAGCTTTCCCATAACGACTTGACATGAGTGAAACTCAGGCTGATAGTAATGCTGTTATGCTGCATTTCCACAATGGAGGAAGTAGACGTGTTGTAAATATCCTCAGGCACAGCAGACAAGTTTTCTGTGTGCATCTGGAGAAGATTTGGTACTTTGGAGACTGTTTTCACCTCTCTCTACCACATGTAGGTATGCTTTCCTTTTCCTCTCCTTTATGTAACACCCACCATCCATCATTTCTTCCACTGTGCAGTTAGGACATGACAAGACTAACAAATGTCAGTGTTGTAAGAGTTGATGGGTTTGAATTTGTTCCTGAAGTGTGACAGGACAGCGAGACAGGAATTAAAAGGTTGTATGGGCAATCAGCCTTGAAGCTGGTGAGAGTTGCCTTGACAACAGATCAGCTGGAATGATGAGGAATGGTACTGGAGGCTCTTGACAAGAAATTCAGTCAGAAAAAGTGTCTATGCTGCCTGTTGTGTTCACGTACCTGCATCAAATCCTTCGTCCTTAGAGGTGACTGATGAGTTTGACACATTCTGAGTTGACGTTTAGTTTCTGCTTGATAATAATCTGCCGTACAGTTGGCGGATAAAGTCTTTTGGGTTTAATTTCAGTTTCTGTAGAAGTAAAAGTAGGTTCCAAAGTTTCCCAGTAATTAGCTCTTCCCACTCCTTTTTAGAAAGCACTTGGAATTTCCCTCGCATAATTTTTGCCCTCGCCGCTCTCCGGGTATAAATAAACAAAAAGCTGGTGAAGTCGTTTTACACAGCTCAGTGCAAATTACAGTTGAAACTAATTTATCTGCAGCCAGAGGGAATACAGGCTGTTAAGATGGCTGAAACCCAGTCACTCATCCAAATGCTCGCATCAGGAAATTGTGGACCATTTGGTAAACACTTGAGTCTCCAAAGTCAGAGATCACTGCACTAACATGTTGGGCTTTATTAGGAAATGTACATTTTTGGTAGAGCAATGCTCTTCAAAAGGCAAAAAAAAAAAAAAGACATTTTTCTCATTTTTTTCTCATTTTCAGACTTTAACCTTATCTGTTGACTATAAACTTTATCCAAAATGGTCTGAAATAAAATTAGTAGTATAATATTCATACGTTTAATCCTGGCTGTAGGAAAGAGATAAACGAGGATCTGATGTTTTTGCATTTCCTTATCAGGATGAAACCTAAAAGTATCAATCAGCGAGTTCCTCAACCAACATGCATCCAAACTATCCCCAAGCCCCACCCGGTTCCTCTGACTACCCAGCTGGGTAATTACCAAAGCTTGTAATAAGCTAGGCAGTGAGACAGTAATGTAGTTTTCTATGAGGGAGCAAGCAGAGGCAAAGACATCCATTTTCAATTACAGTCGCAAGCAATGACTTACTTGAGAATGTGTATGCGTGCACGTATGCTCAAATAGACTTAAACCGAGCTCCCTGGAGAGTGAAGCCGTGTGAAGCCCACAGGTAATTACTTTAGCACAGTGCTGTCTGCCACAGCGGTGTCCCTCTGATCAATGCCGGTCTGAGCAGCAGGTGCTAGCAGCTTTGAACTTCCCTGGAGGATTCCGTTCCAGCCATAGATCTACCTTCCAAGAACTCTAATGGAGGGAAGAAAATCTCCTTTTTTAAATGCTCACCTTAGCAAGTTTTTTAATCTATTATTATAATTCTTTCTTTTTTTCAAAGGGAAATAGTGCTAAAAATGCTAGAAAAAAATAAACTCATAGAACAAGATTAATTTCAGGTCAGATTTATATATATATATATATATATATATATATATATATAAAAATTCCCTTCTCACCCTCTGCGGGTGGTCTCCTCTCTCTCTTTCATCCTCTGAGCTCGGGTCCTCTACCAGAGGCCTGGGAGCTTGAGGGTTCTGCGCAGTATCTTGGCTGTACCTAGTACTGCACATTTCTGGACTGAGATGTCTGATGTTGTTCCTGGGATCTGTTTTAGCCACTGCTCCAGTTTGGGGGTTTCTGCCCCGAGGGCCCAGATGACCACAGGCACCACTGTGGTCTTTACCTTCCAGTTCTTTTCCAGTTCCTCCCTGAGGCCCTGGTATTTCTCCAGTTTCTCATGCTCCTTTTTCCTGATGTTGTAGTCACTTGGTATAGCTACATCCACCACAACGGCTTTCCTCTGTTCTTTATCCACCACCACAATGTCCGGTTGGTTCGCCATTACCATCTTGTCTGTCTGGATCTGGAAGTCCCACAGGATCTTAGCTCGGTCATTCTCCACCACCTTTGGGGGTGTTTCCCACTTCAATCTCGGGGCTTCCAGTCCATATTCTGCACATATATGATGTCTGAAAAACTTCAATTTCTATAATAAAATCACTGAAAAGATTTTCAAAAGTGCCTTTATTTCAATCATCTGTTCTGTGAATTGTATAAGGGAGCATTACGGTCAGGATACAAGAATTTTAATTGCAAGAATGCACTCATCGTTACAGCAGAATAAAGATGCAATTTTATAATAATGTCTTAAAATTGCAAGAAGTCGTTTTAATGTGAAATAAAGATTCAGATTGATCTGACGTAACCAGCTCAGTCCATGTGGTTCTGACATTTGTCAGTAATCAAGAGGATGTACATTTCCAACTCACCTGTAAAGGTAAGGTAAAAATAAAAAAGAATAGAGCAAATACTGTATACAAAATGGAAATAGAGCAACTGATATAAATACTTTCTAAGAAAAGCAAAAAAGTTAATAGCAGGAGAAAAGGTGTTGGCAACATTAGCTCAGCCAATCTCTCCCTCCAGGAAGCCATCAAACAGAACTCCTGTCCAACTCCAACTATAATAAAGTTTTTAAAAAAGAAAGAAAACGGAAAGTTAAAACAACAAATAATGCCAAATTAATAATTCATATCTAATGCATTCTGGAATCTATTATTGACATTTTACAAATTTCACAAATCAATTATAAGGTTTGACAAATGTTTTATTTATTCTGCTGTTAGTTAGCTAGTTAGGTTTGAAATGTCTAGGTGTTGTAGTTTTTTAAATACAACACATTAAAAAAGCTCAAGATAGTGAAAATTAAGTGTAATTAAGTGTAGCTATTTTCTGAATTAGATGCTACATTTGGAAGGTAACTTCAGCTTTGACTGACAGCTTGGCCACAATATAGACAGATCTATATATATAAAAGCATAGATATGTAGATTGCACACTGCACAGGTAATCAAAACACTTAACGTTTACATACATATTTGTATATGGAGTGAAAATAAGATGTCTCAAAAAGATTTGTGATGCGTGCGCGTAAAAAGATTTGTGCGTGCGTAACAGGATTTGTGCGTGCGTAAAAAGATTTGTGCATGCGTAAAAAGATTTGTGCGTGCGTAAAAAGATTTGTGCGTGCGTAACAGGATTTGTGCGTGCGTAAAAAGATTTGTGCGTGCGTAATACTTGATTTGTAAAACTTAAAAATAAAATAAACCTCCTACGCCTATACATGTTGAAAAAGTACACACAAATCACCTGTTACGCACGCACAAAACTGCATTTGCACACAAATCCGGTTACGAGTGCACAACTATTTTTGAGACTCATTTCACGCCTCGGGAAGCTCCAAGATTTGTGTGTAGATGGTGCGTTTACATGCTAGTAAAAGCTGGGACATCTGAGTTTTGCTCGGAGTCTAGTGTTTTTATCCTCTTACGTTTCTCACTGTGCCGAAGTGGCAAATACGTTAGTTCGCTGGAAAACAATACATCTCAGCACTTCCTTATAATGTCCTAAAATTATTTATAGACATATTGTGCGTTTTTGAACGGTACTGGAGACTAAGTGGTCTGAAAAAGGACCACTGGGTGGCGCAATGGTTCGCTGGATGGAAAATAGCCAGGAAAACCCAGAAGCAAGATGGAGCGTCCCGGTGGTTTGTCCTCTGAAGTAAGTAGGAGCTAAACCTGCAGACTTTAACTTTTAATGAGACATGGAGTAAATAAATGATTTCAGGTTACGTTTTATATGTCTGGTATTTTGATACTCTGCCCTCATGTTTCTGTTAGCGGGAGCTAATGTTTATGTCAGCTATGCTACGTTAGCTGATGGAAGCTAAGAGTGGATTTTTATTCTCTCACTCACTCAGTTTGTCGTTAATCCATAAAAATTGTCTGTGTGGTTATTACAGCTTCTGTTTTGTCCAAAAGGTTCCAATCAAATTCCTAAGTCATGTTGCTAACTGATATTTATATATATAGTTTGTGAGACATTGTGATTTGCCTTTTACTTTATTCACTAAGTGAATAAAATTAAATGAAATAAATTGCCTTTCGATTCTAGTTTATTGATTTTCTATGTTTATAAATAACATTTTATAATTATCTCTACACAGGACAAAACTGATGGATTGGTTCTGGTGTTATTTCACTTTCTGGAGCATCAAGATGTTTCTGATCTCATCTTCTGATCCGATGGAGCTGCTGCAGGAAAACACTGATCCTCCAACAGGATCCTCAGATCCAGACATCGATGTCTTGTGTCCTGCAACATTTAGATACATCCTGGTCCAACACACCTGGATTAAATGGTAGCTTAGGACAGTCGAGTTCTCCAGAGTCGTGCTAATGACCTCTGACCTCATGATTTGACTCAGGTGTGTTAAAGAAGAGACATCTAAAGATTGGAGGACACCGACCCTTATGAACTGGAGTTGAAGCCCTGCTGTACAATTGTCATTCAATCGTAATCACATTTACCTGCAGACAGTGGAAACTTTACCTGTGTTGAGATAGATGAGGAGTATTACTGTCTTTACTTTAAAACCATTTTGGTTTCCACTTGTTCAAAGTAAATTACAAACATTTAGCCATAGTTTGACCACTGATGTCACAAATATATGATTTTAATAGAGGCATCATTTGATTTGTACTGTAGAAAGAAGATGACAAAAATGTTTCCTGAATTAACTTTAATGTTCATTTCACTGAACACAAAGGACAGATTAAATATTTAAGATTGCAACAAATCTGTTGAATATTTAACAAAATAGGTTCAGATTAACATGGGTGGATTCACAGCTACCTAAAGTTAACAATGAAATGTCTTACATGGATGTTCAAATATTGACTATAATCAATTAAAAGAAAACACAATAAAGATGTCTATTCAAATACGACCAAGGTCAGAGGAGACACCATAACATCTACCAACACAGCAGGTTAACTACTGTAGTAGTTTGAAAGGCGTCTTAGTTCAGTTGACGGCTCAGTTTGAAGCTTCAGGTTTTGGTGTTGAATCTCTCAGAATCTCAGCTGCTGATTGGCTGAAGATGCAGAGAAAAGTACAGATACACAGTTAGTGTTAGAAAATTATGTTGATTTTCCTGAGCAATTGATGCACCGACAGACCTGACTGTGACAGAACATTACTTGAATCATCACAATGTATGTAGAATTTTTTCTTTTTACATTTATCAAATGTTTTACATTAATTGTTTTGCTGTGGAGGTGATTTTTCCATTAAAAAATTATTTTCTTAAATATGTGTTTATTAGCTGTCGATTGTGTCAAAATATCAATTGAGAAATAAATTTACTGCTTGTGAAAATCTAAACCATCTGAATATATTTACCATCTACATTAATAAACTTAAAATGAAGACAAACAGGAGCAGCAGGTTTGTCCTGGTTTGCAGACGAGGTTTATATTTATTTAAGGGTCAAGGAAATGGAGTCCAGACACAAACTGAAGATTCTGGAGGATGTGTGAATATGTCTGTCACCATGAAACATCATAAAACTAGATCAACCTGGTTAAAGTTAAGACTGAAGACAGATGATCAAACTGAGTGAGTGAGAGAATAAAAATCCACGCTTAGCTCCCAACAGCTAATGTAGCATAGCTGACATAAACATTAGCTCCCGCTAACAGAAACATGAGGGCAGAGTATCAAAATACCAGACATATAAAACGTAACCTGGAATCATTTATTTACTCCATGTCTCATTAAAAGTTAAAGTCTGCAGGTTTAGCTCCTACTTACTTCAGAGGACAAACCACCGGACGCTCCGTCTTGCTTCTGGGTTTGCCTGGATATTTTTCCATCCAGCGAACCTTTCCGCCACCCAGTGGTCCTTTTTCAGAACACTTAGTCTCCAGTACCGTTCAAAAACGCACAATATGTCTATAAATAATTTTAGGACATTATAAGGAAGTGCTGAGATGTATCGTTTTCCAGCGAACTAACGTATTTGCCACTTCGGCACAGTGAGAAACGTCAGAGGATAACATGTATAGGCATAGGAGAAGGTTTATTTTATTTTTAAGTTTTACAAATCAAGTATTACGCACGCACAAATCCTGTTACGCACACACAAATCTTTTTCCGCACGCACAAATCCTGTTACGCACGCACAAATCTTTTTGAGACTATTTTCACTCCATATTTGTAAGCTTGTCCCTGTTAGCTACATCAGACATATGAGTCATTATGGTGAATACAGACGATTTAGTAACTTACCTTTGAAGTTATTGTGAAGTTTTGACACATCCAGTTTAAATCCTTTGTTGTTGGAGCATTTCAGGGTGTCTGAATAATTATATAAGCATCATTAATAGTCCTGCAGCGACTGAGGAGCCACTGTTAACATACAGTTGCCCGTTGCACCAGAACCATTCTATGTGGCAAAAAAAAATGCGGAAGTGCTAAAATGGAAGTCCGTGGCATATACCCCACTGCCTGGACAAGTGAACTGTTCGAGTCCCTAATTTACTGAGCTGCTTCAGTGTCAGTAGGATGTTATTGTTTTGTATTTGAAGGAATATTTTTCAAAGTTCTTTTTGAGGTTTTCCATATCTAAAAGGTATATTGCGTAGTAGCAAAATGCATTATGCAGGAGGAGTTATGTAATATGTCCTTTATTCATGAGTCGTTTTTTCAAGTAAATGGACTGAACTTATATAGCACTTTATCTAATCATTTTTGACCACTCAAAGCACTTTACACTAGAGCCACATTCACACACTGATATGCAGCTTGGTAGGCAATTTGGGGTTGGGTGCCTTGCCCAGGGGCACATCCACTTGTGGTAGAAGGAAGCTGGAATTGAACCTGCAACCTTCTGATCACAAGATGACTACTCTATCCACAGAGCCACAGTCGCCGTATTATCTAAAGTAGATCATTACTTTGCACACATGGAAAATCTTGCCCAAACTAAAACTGAATCAAAGAACAGATGATTTTTTATGTGCTTTCTAATTGGTGACTCATTGAGCTGCCACTGTGGTCTGAATTTAGTTTATGATGTTATTTCAGAATGCAGACAAAAAGAGAATATCTTCTGATAAACTATGTTAAGGTATGTTAGACATCTCTGCCTCTTTAGGAACTCAAAAGCACAGGAGGGGGTCTCGATGTGAGGGAGACAAACAGCATAGCAGGAGCCAGCTCTCTTTCTAAGTCTGGTTTCATAAAAACATGAAGGCAAAAGAGGGAAAAGCGAGTGAGAAGTGAGGAACCTGTGGGATGTGTGAGCAGCAGAAAAAAAGATGAGACGTGGATGCAGAAGAAGGGAGAATATCGCAAACAAGAAAAGGAAATGCGGGAGAGACACAGACGTAAATGAGCCTCAGGAGGATATCTGGAAATGACAGCCTGCTGCCATGATGGCACTGTGCTGTGGGTAAACTGTCAAAACATTGACTGGTCCACCTGGCAACCCGCCCCGATCCTTTTTCATTACAAACTTTGATTTTTACACATAAGAAAGTTGCGACAATGTGATTCTTGTTGGACACGCAATAAAGAGAACAACATAGGGAACATTTTCCCTTCACGTTTTGTTTACATTTTCATGAAGGTTGTCATTCTACATTTCTAGAAAGAAGAATGTTTGCTTTTCAGACATGTATGATGTATAGACAGAAAACTATTTTGAGAGTTTTAGACATTTACATAAAAAGAAAGATGTTTTGTTTGCTGAAGAGTGGCTATGACAGTTGTGTGGGTTTGTTTTACAGATTTCATACTTGCATAGTTGTTTCTGAAATGGTTGTGCAGAAGCACTGATTGATAGTTGGGGCTCTGTGCTAAGGGTTCATTGCCTTGACAACCCAGCTGTAAACATACAGCCATCCTGAGGCAATGAATCTCTGCCAGTCACAAAACACTCTGACCTGAAGAACAGCCTTTCCCCTGGAGCTGCAAAGCAACAACCAGTACCTCTCCATCCAAAGGCCCCTCTAATGCTTCTGCTGTCAACTCTGTAGCCTAGCTAATGGATAAAATGTTGCAAAAAATTGTCTGAAAAGATGCTATAGTCAGCAACAATATCACACCATAAACATAAGCTATTGGTTAATAAGCCTTTGCCATGAGTTTGCCTGAATGTGAATGTATACTTTGGATCCCCGCCAATCCGCAGATTCGCTGATTTTTCTGTGGACCACAAATTTCAATTATTCACAGAAAACCTTCCTTCAGTCCAAGTATTTGGTAAATCCTGCCATGTAGTGCTGCTAGTTTTCAAAGGAATCCTTCCTAAGCTTCTTTGACAACATCGCAGGGACTTTACAAGCAAAAGTAAAATGAAGCCACGCAGCATGGATACATGCTTTGTACTACTGACACTGAAGCTGACAGTAAAACATGTTCCTATTCCAGCAGCCATTGTGCAGTGGTAAAACCAGCAGAACAAACTTAGTGTTGTCTTGTCATGAAGTGGGTGGAGCTTCACTTGGTTTGCCAGGCAAGTGGCTGGCCTTGGTTTGGGGTTCACGGGGAAAAACATCGTAGCACAACAATTTCAGTTTTTAAAACAAGTTTTTTAGCCGACACGGCAGACCATCTACATACTCCCAAAAAACGGCTGAGTTTTTCTTCTTTTTTTTTTACTCTTGGACTGTTTAGACACAGGAGATACCCAGATGGAAGGACAGAAACATGCATAAAATGAAATTTGCATAATTTCACTTGTAAAGTATTTTATATCATTAAAGATAGTGATATTTAGCAGGTGAGCTGCATGTGAGAAGAGACTAACATCTCATGTAGAAGCCCTGAAGTATGACAGCGAGATACAAAAGAAAAACAACCTAACTTATAAAGATTAAAGAGCTGCACTGTTACCATTTTTTCCATTGCCCACAGCGAGAACTCTTTCATAAAGCATTTGCATATCAGTGCGTTTCTGCATATGTGTCAAGATTTCATCATAATGCAGAGTGTTCCTTTTGACCCCCGGGTGATTCGCTGACTTCAAACAAAGTCAGGTGAACATTCATGGTGAAGGATTTGAAGTTACATGGGGGTGTGAACATTTGGTGTTTTGCAAACAAGATTCTTGAGGTTAAAATCAAACAGAAACCATTTTTATTCAATCATTTTGTAAATGATATGCTTCTTATTTCATCATGTGTATCTGTCAGCGTCTGCTCCTGTCAGTGTGAGGAAGCCTGTGAATGAACTGACGTTGCAGCAAACATGGGCACAAGCATATTTATAGCACAGAGATGGCAAGAGCAGTTATTTTCTGGTAATGGCAATAAAAGGCAACCGATCTGAGAGCACACTAAACTTCAGTTTACAGCTAAGATGTTTTGTATTTTTCTCATGTGGTCGAAAAAGATTTTTGACCATGAAAAAAATGTCATAGTTGAAATGTTTTTCCTGGTTGAAAATTTATTTGAAATTTTGTTTACTCTTTTCTTGAATCTACTTTTGCTGCAGCAGCTTCAAAGATGTTCTTTTTCTTGATGTCCAGTATTGGATGCTGACCCATTCAGTTTGATTTGTATAACCTTTAGATTCATGTTGAACTCAAATCCTGAAGTCCTTAGTTGCATACCAATAGTCCCAGTGCTTGTTTAGAACCAGTTTTGACTTACAATATGGTGTAAAAGTATTCACGCTCCATGAATGGTTTTATGCATTACCATGCCATAACCACAAACCTCTATTTATTTTATTGGGGATTTTTGTTACGCTAAGTGGCGGCTCTGAACGCTGCCCTCAATAACTGAGTATGTGACAGACAATATTTAATTATTTTTATTTTATTTTATAATTATTTGAGAAAACTCATTTTCTCCTCCAAAAACAATGTGTTGAAAAATCTGTGTGTAGTGTGAAATAAATCTGTCCAAGTTTGTCTTAATACTTATATTTATTCCCCCCCTAAGTAGGATAACTCACACGCAGTTCTACATGACAGTATCACCAGGTGACAATTAATCCATTTAAGCACCAAGCAGCTGTGCCATAACTTTCTTTAGCTAATTAGAGAATAAAAACAAAGAATAATTATTTTTGGACCCAAAGGAACAATCATGAGGCAGCACACAGCTTCGGCTACCAGGTAAAATGTATTTGTACAGCACCTAACATTAAAATAACAAATGACATCACAATGACACAAGCATAAAAACAACAAATAAATAAAATGCATCATTTTAGTTAAAAGCCTGTTGGTATTATGATTTACATTGTTACTGAATTGTGCTGTACAAATACATTTGACTTGAAACGAACAAAAGCTTACATTTTATTTTTAATGTGTTTAATTTTATTGCTTGCAAACTTAGATGATGAAAAATAGATGATGAAAAACTGATGACTCATTTTAATTTTCAGCTTAATCTGTTGCTGAGGGTATTTCATATGTAGAAGTCCAGCCTCACAACAGAACATGTGCACTGTTGTTATGGAAACATTAAAAGCTGGAGTTAATTACTGAACGACTAGTGTAAATATGCCATACATTTCATTTTACTCTGTCAGTGTGTTTGCAATTTTTTGATTTGCAAAGTGAGCATCTAATTACCCACAATGCTCATAAGAGATGGTAGAATTTTCCCAGTGCTTTAATCAATACTCATTAGGTTGGCACATAACTAAATCTGATAATGTTTGCAAATGAAGGTTTGAGTTTCTGCTTGAGCTGGAATTTACTGGCGCATCTGAATCAGATTTTCTTCCAGGTCTTGGTTATTCAGAACTGCTGCTTGGATGAATTAGATGTTCCAGTGGCCTCACTGGAACATCTAATTCATTCAAATGATTCAAATGATTCAAATAGATGGATGGGAGGTTAATTTATTCACCTAATTTTGTTTTATGAAGCAAAAATGTGCAGACATGAACCAGGTTATCATGTTACAATGGCAAACTCTGAAAACAGTTCAGGGAAAAGGCAATACTGATATGAATATTAATTCATTGCTTTCACCTTAACAATATCAAATTGTAGTTACTGTTCTGGACTGTTTCCTGTTTCCTGTTTGTTTTTAATCTTTTAGTTTTGCATTACCCTCTGGCTACAATTTAGAGGGTTAGGCTGAGAACAAAGTTCACTATGACCTTTTCATTTGGGGTAGTGGCAGAAAAAAATCCAGATCTTAATCATTTGGATTCAGTTAATCAAATACATTATGGCACAGGGTATGAAACCAAACAAAGAAAACAACATTGATTTATATGCTAACCTAAGTTGCATAGAGTACCAGCAGCAACAGATGCATTACACAGGTATGCAAATTTTGCCTCCACATCAGTTTAATTCTTGTCTTCAGAGCTGTGGTGGGGGGTCAGACTCTGCTGTAGGACAGAGGGATGTCCAACAACCCAAAACCAAACCCAATTTTAAAGCAATTAAGACATACACACCTACATTTATAGAAACATATTTCATGAACATAGATACAAATACATACACCTGGGATTGGTTTGGGGCTGAACACAGGGACATTAAACCCTTTTTTACATCTGTTCACTTGACTGGTGATATGAGGATGGTTGACTTGGTGACGGGTAGATTTGGACTGTTTCTCTTGACATGAAATTAGATCACACTTGCATAGTGCTTTCCTGGACACGCAAAGATGTTTGGAATTATTAATTTCCACTCTGATGATTGGTAGCTATTGCTACAATCCCACTGTAGTGGGAGACGAGGCAAGAGGCGAGGCTGCCCCACACTGGCACCATCAGCCTTTCTGACCACCACCACTAGGCAAGGTTAGTGAAGCATCTTGTCCAAGGACACAACGACAGAGAAAGAAGGGGGAGTCAAACATTGTTTGACCTATTCAGTTGTTTTTGTATTGAAATGATATTTTAAAGTTTTTAAAACATTGGGTATCTGTTGCCTAAAAGCTACATGACAAAAGTTCTGTGTTTCATGGTGTTTTTACAGTCTACTGGGCTCAATCTCATCTTAATCCAGTAGACTCGGTTGGGTCTACTGGCCCAACTACTGGCAGTTGCACCAAGAACCACTAAAAGAAACAACCCAAAAACCTCCGAAGAAGACACTGAATGCAACTTCTGTCTTCTCAAAGTGTAAACTAAAATGGAGTGGTGTCAGATTGTAGCAGTACGAGGATTACTCTTTTGTCTATGTTGAAAGATCACAAAACATTTCTCCAGCCAGCACTGGAATCGCATGTTTGTTTTGGTTGTATTTCCCAGAATGCCGTGCACTCTACTCCACTTATGGTTTTTGTACCAATCTCTGGTTTGCTTCATATATGCATTCAAACTGCACCGAAGTTCTCTTTAACTGAGCTGAGACCTGAGGTTTTCATGCAGACCATACTTGGCTTTTTTGGTCTGCATGTATTGAAGTCACCCCAAACAAACCAAGCTTTCAAGACAAATGAGCTAAAGTTGGATTTAAGGCTGACTAATCAGTGCAGGTGTGAACTCAGCCAAATAAACATGGTTCTGAAACAAACTATTACATTTCCTTCCTGACCAAACAACAGCATAGTTTTGATGTTGACAAAGAAAATCATTTTAAAATTCAGTTAAAACTACTTTCATTTTCTGTGTTGCCAAACAATAGGATAAGGAACAATTTGTTTTACCCTCTGTGCATTTGGTTGACATCCTATCTTCACCTGGCAATTGAACATTTTCTTTGTACGTCGAAGAAAACAAACTAGAGTAGAAGCATAACAAAAAAAAAAACAAAAACAAGCAAGAGTCTGATTAAAAAAGGAATTGGTGGATTCAGCCAAGGTGTTGGAGGTGCTGCTGTATTCAACATTCAGAGCAGTCCTTGTGGAATTTTTGAAGAGTTAATAATCAATACCAGCACACCAGGCCCTGCTAATTAACACCGACTTGGTTAATGGAGCAAAAGAAAGTGAGGGAGGAAAAGAGATTGATTTTTGTTTACCCAGACCTGCAACACTGCATGAAAAAGGGTCTGTCCAAGATTGCTAATGTTGTTCTTAAGCAGCCTATCTGAAATTGAGAGATGAGGCAAAGATCAAGCTATTAGCTTACCCACTTAGCCTGGACTCTGAGGAGGTAACGCACCTATCCAAGCAAAAACTGAACTTGACAAGGACACACCGGGAAGACTTCCATTACAGAGGCCTTATTGGTTACCTGTCACTAATTCTCACATGTATGATCAGTTTACACAGCCATGTTATCACACTGTAAGAGAAAACAACATCACTCATAAAAATTATACCTAACCTTCATAGTTTTTAAACTATATCAAAACAGTTTTGTGAAATGCAGGGTAATTATGACCCTTTATTGAATTAAATAATGAACTAAGTAAGTTGAAAGAGAAAAAAAACTGCACAAGCTGCTCAACCTCCACCAGACTGAGAACTCTCACACTGAACATCTGCTTAAAGCTGCACCATGTAACTTAAAAAAAACAATTCGATATGTATTAAAACGTTCACTGTCCTAACCTAAGACAAAGATTGCTAATCTCTGAAAATAATCAAACTCTTCTGCCTCCTCCTGTGTTCTGCAGCTTTACTCAGCTCAGTCAGAACCAACCAATCAGAACCAATATTACTCAGCTAGACATGCTCTCAGGAATCTTTGATTTAGTAACTCAGGATTATTTATTTTAATGCAACCTGCATTTGACTTTGAATGAATGTTTCTTTTATTACTTGACATTATTTTAGTCATGATTCCTGGTCAAGAAAAGTCTGTTTGTTGTAGTTGGGAAGCGTCTGTAGAATGAACAGAATGAACCCCGACACATCTTCACTCTAAGTCAGTCAAACAATTGGAAATCGCTTTGTCCAATCTGGACATAGATCCGAGGTGTGAACTGATTTCAGACCTCACTACAAACATGTCACCTATGAAATATAAAGAGCTTGACACACTATGTAGGTGCAACTGGCTGTTTTTTTTTTCTTTTTTACTGTATTATAAATATACCACAGTGTAGAAATAGTACAAACTATTAACTAACTGGATTGATGTCTCATACAGGGCAGGTAAAACTAACATTGGTAATAAAGAAGAAAAGACAACTCAGGACAGAGTTATTATATTATTATTATTATTATTATTATTATTATTATTATTATTACATTGCACCATGATCAGAAAGGTCAAAATTCTGTTAAAGTGGAAAAAAAAGTTTAATTAATTTATATAAAATAAACACAGGTCATTTTAACAATATTTTGTGGAGCTTAGTTATAAACAAACAAGATTTATGGTTTTACACAATTTAGGTTTCCAGTTGGTGTTTTCTTTTTGTCTATGCAATCCCATATATAGACTTACTGTTGTCCATGAAGACAGCATTAAAAACGGTTCAAAAGTAGATGATCCAAACTCATTGAATTATTGAAAAGACATGCTCAACTTTGATTTGAAGAATTAAATTATAGAATAAACTTAGCTCTTGCATATTGCATCTCTTGCATTTTAAGGATAATAAATATATTCTCCCTTAATTTTGAGCATATCTCCTACGCAACCTAAAACCCTCCATCTGAGTTTCCCTGAGGGTTTGATGCTTTCAGTTCAGTTTAGGTGACAGTTTCTGTCCATGTTCGCCCAGCAGGTCTGACTCCAGCATTGTCACAGTCGCCTCCTCAGCTTTGGTGTTTTGTTTTGTTTTGTTTTCAAAAGATATTTCTTCCCAAATAAAAATGATGCTCATTTAATATTTACTCTGTCTGCATTTAGCTGTATAAAGCAGTAAGTCAGGTATTGTTATAATTTATCACTTTATCCTTTAACTTGCTGCCGAAACACCTGAGTGAAGTTGGCCCCCCCACCTTCTTCAAATCAGACAAAATGGGTGTCAATCAACTCGGCTACGCTTGTGCTGGTTTGTGCAGCAAAAATTTTCGTTTGTGCTGCATTGGCTTTGAAGATATTAATGAAAGTGTAAAGGTCAAAAGGTCAACCAGCCCCCCCCCCACTTTCATGAAATCAAACAAAATTGGTGTCAAACATTTGTGCTATATCTGTGCTGGTTTGTGCAGCAAAAATTTTTGTTTGTGCTGCTATCATTTTGAAGCTATAAAGAAAATTGGATTTCATAAACGTTTGGGGGGCTGGTTGACCTTTTAACCTTTACACTTTCATTAATATCTTCAAAGCCAAAGCAACACAAATGAAAATTTTTGTTGCACAAACCAGCACAAACGTAGCCGAGTTGATTGACACCCATTTTGTCTGATTTGAAGAAGGTGGGGGGGTTGGTTGACCTTGGATGACCTCTAGAAACATTTCTTTATATCTTTAAAACGATAGCGGCACAAATGAAAATTTTTGCTGCACAAACCAGCACAAACGTAGCACAAACGTTTGACACCAATTTTGTCTGATTTGAAGAAGGTGGGGGCGCCAACTTCACTCAGGTTGCCGAAACTTGTTTTGCCAACTACAACTTATTTATAGTTTTGTGTTCTCTTTTCCTAAGGGAGAGATGTAGATGTTTAGTGTTAGAATCTTTCTCAGCACAGCCTAAATCTATGTGTTATCAACCCTTTCTGGTAACAGAAAACAAAAACACATCCATTAGGCACTTAAACAGAAATGGACACACATCATAGAACCAAGATCTATGATGTCTCTTTTACAGCTCATTAGACAATCACTAGGATGGTTTGTCATCTTAGGAAATTAATTATTTCAGTTGTGATAATAAACTAAAGCCACAAGTTGACACAGCTCAGCTCAGAGTTTTGACATCCAATGTTTGTTACATTCACTGTGAAGCTTAGCTTTAAGGCTTTGGCCTCTATAGATGTAGTCTTTGTTAGCACCTATGGAGGTGACATGCAGACCTGTGACAGTGAATGTAACTCACTATGCTGCAGCTCAGGTCATACACCACATGACTTACAGCCATAATAAGTCAGACACAGAACCTAACATCCTGGATCTAATCTGACAAACAATTCCCACTGGCCTTCACACTCCAGAACTATAACATCAAACATTGCCTCAAAATTCATTAAAGTATATCAGAGTGATAACATGCAGGGGAGAAATAGGCTTTCATTCAGTTGTGTTTCCCTTTAATTACTGATTGTGTAAAATGTATAATCCCAAAGAAAAGTGCAAAATGATAGAAAAACAAGAGATGAAATACCAACACCAGTACATCTTTCAGGATGTCTGAACAGAGTGGTGCAGCAGTGAGAAACATGAAGTCCATAGACCATGGATGTTCAATTCTAGCCAGCAAGAGCCGGACAGTGTGTCATGAAGTTCTACAGGGACCTGGTGATGAAAACATAATCGAGTCAGGTGTGCCAAACCAGGACAACATTGGAAACATATCTAATTTAAGCTCTTGAGTACTGAGTTTGGAGACTGGTACCGTGGACGCATGGCATGCCACAGGGTGCATTCACACCAGCCCTGCTTACTCTGCTTTAATCAAACTCTAGTTTGTTGGTGGAGGTGCTACATTTTCAGCTCCTGCTGTAAATGTTAAGAGATAGAAAGTATTTGTTGCATTTAAGTTTTATTAGTAGGTTTAGGGTCATTGACCTGCTGAAGAGACAACCACACTAGCTTCCACTTGACTTATGAGCTACTCTGGCTTCTGGTGCAGAATTATGACCCATGTCTCACATGAATGATGTAAAAATCAGATTAAATTCAACATGACAATTCAGACTAGAGATGCTTTGAAAGATATTGGAAAAACATCCGATTTAGAACAGCAAATAGAAGTGGCACAAATCTGATTTGTGGGAGATTGTGAAAAGATCCAAATTGCACAGTTCAGACTGCTGTGAAAACGTCGGATATAGGACAGATATGGGCAAAAATATTGGATTTGAGTCGCATTTCCTTGCTGTGTGAATGTAGCAAACATAAACTATCATATACAATCTCAATAAAATACATGTAAGTTTGTGATCTGTGATGGAGAAAACCCATAAAATAGGTTTCAAGTATGAATTTCCATTAAGTGGTGGATAATGGAAGAATTCAGACAAGGGTCTAGTCAACATTCAAGAATTTCCTAATTGGATTTACACATTGCTGTTCACAAATACTCCACATCTCATCTGGCTTAACACGGATTGCCTTTGTCAACAAAAACAAATGGATCAATTTAAAAAAAAAAGACTAATAACACAAAAGGTGTGAGCATGTACAAATCTGTCATTTTTTTTCTTCTCTTTTTCACTATTTTGTAATGATGTGGTGTAAAATCTTAAAGTAAAAGTTTGTGGTTGTAACGTGATGGTATGAGAAAGTTTGAGTACTTTTGTAAAGCTCTGTCTTTGTTCTACAAATTACACAAAGTATATATCAGTAAGTACAACCAATTTCTGAAAACAAAATTGTTTTAAAATTATTAATTTTAAATAAGAGAAATTCCATGAAGTTTGTGAGAGGCTTTTCCTAATATACATGTAAAGATCATCATAACGTCATAACGATATGATCACTCACAGAAGAGCACATAACATAGCTGCTCTTTGTACAAAGCAAAGTTTAACTGGAAAAATAAAGTTGTTTGGAGCTGAAAATAATTACTTTCACATTATTTGAACACATATTAACGGAAAAGCATTGAAGCTAAACAGACAGCATATAAACAGAGAGAGAGAAGCTATTGCTTAATACTTTAACACCACTTTAAATTGGAGGCTTGTATCATTTTAACTCTGCTGCTGGATCACATTCCTTTTAATCCTCCCTATTTCACGCTAGAGGTGAGAGTCAGCTGTGAAGGCTTTTCAGAGTGTGTTCAGCTGCAGAAAAACTGAGCCTTAACAGGATTATTTTGACAGAAGAATTTCAAGATCACCTGAACTTCACTTTTTTATTCATCATGGATCCATCCAGTAACCTGCAAGAAACACTACGAAACGCTTATCCTTCAGAGCAAAGTGTTTCCCTCTGTGTGTCCATAGATGTGGTGAAATCAAGTTGGTTTTAAAATTATGTTTTGAAGATGGATTATTATACAGGTTAAATTGGACGAAAAACAATGCCTAAACCATAGCAATAAATGGAAGCATGACTAATTCAGGCTGTTTCCATTACACACACACACACACACACACACACACACACACACACACACACACACACACACACACACACACACAACACACGTGTGTGTGTATATATATATATATATCTATATATCTATATATATATCTACATATATATATAGATATATAGATATATAGACTTGCTACAGTCTAAACTTATAATTGGGTCAGGTGAGAACATAGTTGGGTTTTTTATCTAGTTTGCCCCCAGTCAGTCTTAAGAAATAAGTGATTTTAGATAATGTGGAACAACACAAAGACTATTCCAGAACTTTTTAATACTAATGAATACCACTGAGTAATATAAGTTTTGAAAAAAGTTTGCCTTTTGGTCAACTTTTGATGAATCACAATGTTTTGTTTGAGAAAAAAAATTTGCAGATTGTTCCTTACTACATTATTGTCTTGTATTAACCTTATTGGAATATTGAAAACTATAATAATAGTAATATTAATTATTGAGCCAAACGAGTGCCTGAACAGCTGCTCTTACAATGGGCCGCCTATTTAAAAAAGCTAATCTTTGAAGCTCCAATCCCCAGTTGAGTTTCTACCCCCCCCAGAGAACTTCCTCAGCCCCCACAAATCCACTAAAGGTTCCCCTGACTAGCAGCAGCATAATTTAACATCTGGTGGGACAGTATGTCTACTGAGTCCATCATACAAACTGTAAAACTCCAAAGAATGGCTGTAAATGGCATCATGGAGAAGCAAGGTTCTGATGACATGCTGAGGGAGGGAAAGGAAGAATTTCCAGGCATCAAATACATGATGCAAAGTCAAATTTCTTTAAAGTCATATTTGATATATGCAGCATTTTCATAACTGAGGGTAATGTAGTTACTTAATTGGGATACAAAATAGCACTATGTGCCTGGAAAAAGCATGATTACCCTCCTTCAACTCAAAAAGACTAAAATCTGGTGAAGTATTACTATTTGATTTAGTACTATTGCTACATGATTAATATATTTGTGGTAATGTGATGAGAAAAAGCCAAAGAAGCAGGTCCATGTCTGAATCAGTGAGCAGCATATTTCTATTTTCTGACGAATGTACCTAATTTCTCCTTCCAACACTGAATTAAAACACTTCAATCAATAAAGACAAAAGTTTGATGTTAATTCAGCAGTCAACCAAACATATTTGTAGCTCACGCATTAAAAGGTATACATATTTAAAGTACATGTTCTGAGCAGCAGCGGTCTGATTTATTTCTGGGGGAAATTATTTGTATATAACATATTAATACTCCTCTGCATCTCTTTCTTTTTCAGCGTTCTAATTGAAACCTGGAATTCATCAAGCTCATATTTGTCTTTCATCAGAAATATTCCTTTCTTTCTGCTCTTATTCAGATTGTAAACCTTGAAAAATTCTTTCTGTAGATTCAGATCTGACTTCATTAGGCTGATTTTACTTGCAGCCTGCTCTCCGTTTAATGAATCATAACTTTATGCTAATGCGTTTCATAAAAGACAAAGTGTGAGGTTAACTATATTAATTGAGCAGACCCGACATATTTGATTTTGCTAACCAGGGTCATGTTAGTTGTTAGGCTAAAATTGTGTGTTTGAGATCTTCTATCTTCTCTTGTCACAACAATTCCAAAGATTAATCTCTATTTTGTCCAGGGCTTCATATGTCAATGTAAAGCCTATGGAATGAGTTTGGAACTCCAGCTCTCGAGGCCCGGCGTCCTGCAATTTTTAGATGTGTTCCTGGTTCAATGTGCCCAAAGCTGAGTTACCTCCCCAATAAGCATTCGGGTTCCCCAGAGTCTTGCTAATGACCTGATTATTTGATGAATTTGTGTTGAAGCAGAGATGCATCTAAAAGTTGCAGAGGACTGGAGTTGAAACCTGCTGGTCTACAGTTTGGGTGTGAGCATAACTAGTTAGCAAAGCTGGTGTAGAAAAGAAAAGGGAAGCTATTTTACATCCAGATATACCTTTTAAATACTCTTGTATGCAAAGCAAGTCTTTCTACAATGTCTTCTTGGTGTTCAAGACTGACCACACACACGCTGAAATGCAGTTAGAGCAGAGAAAAACACTCCAGGTCCTAAGCTGCCATTAAATGTAAGGAAGAATATAGATTGCTACTCTGATGATCCACTTCTACTGTCCTAATGTCCTGTAATTTCAAGATTGAGAGTTTATTAATTACATATTAGCATTTCTGACACTAAAATGTTGTCAGAGCAACATAACGTCACCTAACCCCAAATAATATCATTAGAGTTATGTTCAAGGAAGGATGTAGAATACTTCAAAACAAAGGACATTTTCTATTTGAAGAAGTAGAAGTAGAAATGGTATTTTTTATGCCTTTAAAAAATGGAATAGACTCATCCTCTGTGTTTCCGATGTTTGCGGTACAATGAGAGAACACTGAACGTCAATTCACTTAATGATGAGAAGGGGGCATCCGATGCCTCAACATGTGACGCCGAGGGAACCTGACCAAACATAGGGAGTCCTGTTGAAAAACTATGATCGCCACACAGACACGGACGCTTGCTACATCATCTCTGAATCGTACACAGAAGCTTCATTGAAGGAAAAAGCTCCCAGTTCATGATGGAGCCTTCTCCACTATGATACACAGATGTATTCCTTCCCTTTATGTTTGGTAGGTTTACATTTTAAGCTTTATGATGTGGGTGAAATAGGTCGGGTGTCCTTCCTTCGTCTTTGCACAGTAGCTTGCTGGAATCTTGACCCATTCCACCCTGACAACGCTGATCTAATGGAGTCAGGTTTATAGATTGCTTTGTTTGCACACCTTCTCAGGTCTTCCTGCACATTTTGTACAGGTCTGAGATCAGTTTTTGTGATTAATTTTGTTGTCCTTTTGCAACTTTGTGGCTAATTTTCTGCTATTATTTGGATTATGGTCTGCTTAGAAAACCCATTTGTGCCAAATGATTAGCTTCTTTATTAATATCTTCCAACAATGTTTCCATATTTTCTAATTAGAAAATTTGAAAAATAATGTTGGTGATCCTAAATGACCCAAAGCTGGAGAGGTTTGTATAATATAATGGCAGAAAGGAGGGAGAAAGGTTGTCTCCTTTTGTACAGCATGCAAACATCTAGTGTTGAACTCTGTTAGTAATTCCTCGGTTAAAATGCTCATGCAACTCCTACTTAAACTGGAGATCATATTGTGTGTTCTACATTATCATATGTGTTATTTAATGCTTTAAACACAATAGGAATACAAGATGCACAATATCATTGAAGGACATAAGCAGCACTGCACCAAGTCTTCTGTTGGGATTTTAGTTGATGAACTCTCTGATGTTCTTTTTGAATTTCTCCCCTCTGACTTGTGCAGCGATATGCCAATGATGTCTTAAATTTTCTTTATTGGCAGTCTCAGTCTTCACTTGGATTACATCTAAACACCAACCCTGGCACCTGAATAAGGATTTCCTTTCATGAAGTCTGAGCACAAGCTATACACACTGAAAATATGACAAATGTAAATGGGACGAGAGAAATCAAATGTGACTAACGTGCATTGAAACAGAGAAAATCAATTGTCTCTTGAACAAATGGATGAGCTATTAAAATGATTGTGTCCTACAGGAATATATTATCCTCCGCAGCTGCCAGCAGAGGGAACAGCATCTCATATGCTAAGTCTGCTTGGCCCGGGAATGCACATTAGCACACTCACCAAGTCAATTATTTCTACAATATTCATCGGGTAAATGTGATTTATCTGCCTGCGCCCATGCTCCTGGCTCTTGCCTATTATCATTCTAATGAGTCTAAAACATGCAATAAAAATATTGCTACACAAAGCAAAATAGGAGCATGAGGAGACATTTTTTTAAGAGCTCATATGTCTGGTGGTGACGAGGAGACTGTCGGATGTTACAGTGGAGTAATATTGTCATTTTTACATCTGTGTCATTACAAAATATGCTGGATTTTTAAGGTTTAAGATTAAGGGGTCCTGGTTCCAACTGTTTAATTATTGCGAACATAATTTTCATCAAATCATACTGTAAGCTTAGCTGACAAAAACACCAGATATGAAGCATTACAAAATAACCTTTCTTGGTTTCTGCTGCTTACTGACGTTTAAACAAACCATTTTTCAATAAGTTTCCCTTGTGAGGGCGACATCAGAGGCAAGTCATCATGCATCGGGTGAAGATGCTAAGCAGACTTCAAATGCATCCATATTACCACTTCAAAACAATCAGAGCATCTCTTCAGGCACAAGAAAGGTTACACAGCATGGAAATAACACACATTATCTTAACAACCTTATTTTGAAGTTTTTCAATTGCCTTTTGGTATTGTTACCTCAATCGAATAAATGCATAAACGTACAGAGCAGCCATGTTCAATTAGCTGTCAATAAGACCAAACTGCCCCAAACAAAAGACAAGCATCGATGGTTGTGTCTAACTTTTCTGAACTGAAAGGTCCAGCATAATCTAAAGTGGTGACTCTATGTGGTTTAGATAAAATTAGGAATTTGGTGTCTTGTCCTGAATAATGCTTTCTTAATATACTTACACAGGGTAATGAGCGCAAATATTGATTGAGAAAGTGCAACGCCATCCTTCCCCCTATCTGTATGCTTTTGCCAGAAAATCACTCTCTGTTTACAGGGCATCTCTTGTGGGCGGTAACTCTTCTGACTGATCTGATTGGCTGGATTTTTAGCTCAAATCCAATGATGGCCAGCACCGGTTGTCATTAACGTACTTTCATACACCACATAGGAAAGAATGTCAGCTGATGCATTCACATCTTGGTGTGAGCCGTCTCACATCATATGGTTCAAATCTACGAGGCAGACCTTGAAGATCTGAAAGAAGGTCGTTTGTTGGGACATTTATAACAATATGAAGATGAAACAAGTGTGGATTTACAGGCATTACTCCAAATACACGGCCAAGGAAACTATAAGTTGGTTTCAGAGAAAGAAAGCAACTGTGTCCAATTGAAATTCTAAAAGTTTATGACAAAATCCAACTGATCAAGTAGTTGTGCTCACAACTACAATGTGTTCACATGTATTAGAGTTGTTTGAGGAGTCCAAACATTTGATAGCTGCCTTGTCAGTCTGCCAAATTGTATACACAATAATATTGATACAACAGTACCTTCCTGTTCTTGGTGAAGGCAGATGCTTTTCTCTCTGTAAAATTAACTCCATAACTTTACACTTTGGTAGTTATGATAAACATCCCAATATTCCCTCTTGGCCAGAGTAGAGTCTGTGCCTCAAGCACACAAGATCGGATGCTAAGGCAGTGGCGCAAAAAATGGGTATGCAGGGTATGCAACGCATAGGGGCGCAGCACCAGAGGGGGCGCCAAACCCCGTTTGGAGGGGGCGACGCGCCGATGATGTTCTCCCATACACTTCAGTCGCCTCAGGGGGGGTGAGCATCGTGCTTCGTGTAGTTGTGCCACTGTGCTAAGGTAACTTGTTCAGAAGTAAACAACTGACTAAATGGGTCTTGGCAGTTAAGGGATCTGATTAAAATACCATCAGGCTGCTTATTAAATGCCTTTTTTTCAGATTAGCATGTGGATTATATATTTTCTATGGCCTGAAGAAGCCTTGGGACTGCAAGACTGTTATATTTTAGTTCTTGTGTGACAGGTTCAGTGTTATTTTCTGGATCCTAAATCTTGCACTTGTCCTGAAATTTTAGCTACATGTGGAACAACATGGGCATAGAAACCTGAATATTCACAGAAATCCGGTTTCTATCCTTTTACTGGTTAATACAAATTGACCTGACATAATACTTTATGCATGTGCATGTGTATATTTTAACATGATGAAATGAATTTATTACATAAGCCATTTTCATACATAGCTTCCATTACTTATCAATTATGTGGAGGTGGAATGCATTAACATGAAAGCTCTAACCAGTTAATCCTGTAGCGGTTTTGAGAGATACAAACCAGTATTACAGTCACTGTATGGGATGCTGTCTGTAAAGTTACACAGTCAAAAACGAACAGAAATAATTTGGGCTATGTAGCTTGTCGTATGAGAAAAGAAATTGGTGTTGAGTTTACAAAATAAAATGTTTTCCATCTTATTCATTCCTTTCTAAATATTACGGATGGATGGATGGATAGATGGGTGGGTGGGTGGGTGGATGGATGGGTGGGTGGGTGGGTGGATGAGTTTTTGTGAGCTTCTAATTTGTTGATGCTTCAGTGACATGGTTATACATCTCTAAATGCATATTGAGGCAACACCTGAACCATACTGATTCCTTCAATGCCTTCATTGGAAACATCATAAGAAAGGTCAAAGACATGAAGAAAAGAATAGAGTACTCCCAGAAGGCTGGTTTCTCATTGAGTAATTTCCAGATGCCTGAAGGTACCACTGTCATCTGTGCAAACTATATGCAAATAGAAACAGAATTGACATCTACAGCCAGCATCTTATTGCTATGTCCTGGAAACAAGCATGTTCTGAGAAATTGTGTGCATGAGCCACAGAACCAAAGTAAAAAGCCAAGAGAAGATATTGTCAGAAAATTGGTAAGATAGCATAATTATCCACAGTGTAATGAGTACTGACATGGACTGAAAGACCACTAAGCGGGAAAGAAGCCATTATTCCAAAAGCAACATAAAAACCCAGATTACAGTTTGCAAATGCACTCCAAGGTAAATGGCTTAATTTACATCTGAGATGTCCTGCAGACTGATCAAACAAAAATTGAAGTCTTTGGCCATAATTACAATCATTACATGTGCAGTTCAAATGCGGAATCTTCCAAACTTGAGAACTCCTCCACAGCATGAAGCACATGGGTGGCTGGAGCATAGACATCAATACGTAGATGCTTCATGGAGTGCTGAGTCGTTCGTAAAACAGCGTCCACCATCTTCTATGTGGCAGCAGAGCAATCGGAGCTCCTTAAGTATTGTACTGTGTGGACTTGTTTCAACCGTTTTACAAAACAATCTGGATTCATCGGCATTACCTTTCAAGTAAGGTAAATTACTTGACTTTGCAGCCAGAAATTCGCTTCTAAGCAGCCGAGAAAGATTTCCCAAGTAGCTGATTGTTAGCATAGCAGCTAACGTTTTCATACTCTTCTCTAATGAGACAGCTGATGAAAAACCGCTGTTAAAGGGAAGTTCATTAAAGACCAGGGGATTTAGTGAGTAAAGATCAGTCAGAATCAGAGCTGCAGCTACTGTTCTTCAGTCTGTTTCCATGTCGGTATTTAACTATAAAGATGCTACGAGTCAGAGCCCAACATGCTGAAAATGTCTTTTTCTAAATGTGAAGGAAACATATACAAAACATACATCGTATGTATTTTCTATTACACTTTTGAATAATTTCTCTCTTATCCTTGGCTTTAGCCTGTGAACCAGGACGTCTCAGAAGTCATTGAGTTCTCCCAGTGTAACCAGCAGACTGAAGCCTGTGACCAGTGTCCCCAGTATAATAAATACATGTTTCATTCTTTCACTTTTTGTGTATCTAAATCTGAAGTATTAGTATATTAATACAGCTTATGTAATGAAATAAAAATAATTGACTCTGTTAGAATTATTTTCACTCTTTGCTGTTGATAGCAGAGTTGACATAGTGTAATAAATATTTTTTTCTCTGAAAGAAAAATATGTAGTTTAATGTTTGACAATAACTGATTTATACATCCATCCATCGATCCATGCATTTTCTTTACACCCTTGTCCCTACTAGGGTTGGGAGGTGCTGGTGTCCATCTCCAGCTAATGTTCCGGGCGAGAGGCGGGTTCACCCTGGACAGGTCGCCAGCCTGTCAGAGGGCAACACAGAGACACACAGGACAAACAACCATGCACACACACACATGTAGGGGCAATTTGGAGAGGCCAATTAACCTGACAGTCATGTTTTTGGACTGTGGGAGGAAACCGGAGTACCTGGAGAAAACCCACACATGCACAAGGAGAACATGCAAACTCCATGCAGAAAGACCGGGGCCGGGAATCGAACCCAGAACCTTCTTGCTGCAAGGCAACAGCTCTACCACTGTGCAGCCCTGATTTATACATCAAAAGTCATTTCTCAATAATGTATACAAATAAATACAAGAAGATTATTTGTTTCTTGTTTTGAAATGTTAAATGTACATTGAATTATGGAATTACATAAATATGTTCTTTAATAAAACACTGTAAAAGTGTCTCTGTTCATCAGTGTTGATATAAAAATGATCAGAATAATTTCTATCAAACAAAAACATTGTGCTCTTTATCCAGAAATGCCCAAAATCAATTAATCACATCAAAAGTTAGAAACTCTGTCTTTAGTCATTTCTTTGATTACCAAATATATTAATGTGTGTGAGAAAATGTGTCAATGACAAGAATTAATTTAAAATACTTTGTAGAACGGCAATTTCTGAAGTTTGGCAATTTCTGAAGTTCCTTTTACTTCTATTAGCTTACTGACATATATTCCACATTCAATATGCAGCAACGGGCCGACCTGCTCCATGAGGTGTCTACATATTCATGTCTATGGGCTGGAGGACACCTAAAAAGTAGTACTTTGGATACCCTAAATGTTTCATTCAGCTTAAAAATTGCAATTCTACCAAATACTGATGAAATGTATGTACATTTATAGATTTAAGAATAAAATATGCAAAATAATTTTTCTCTTATTATCGACATTTAGCAATAAGGAAAAATATTGGTGATCACAGCTGAGCATGGAAGGTTTAGTGCAGTGTCAGTGTTTTTTCACCGTGCTGTGCCTTATGGATTTTCTTGTTTTTTGTTTACAGCATGTTTTGTCTTCTAACTGTATAATTTGTGTATGTTATTGATCAAAAATGTATTTATTTAAAAATGTTAACATATTTGTTGTATGGACACAATAGAGAATGGTAGAGTGTGAGAGCCACAGAAAACATCAGCATACATTTTAATCAAAGAGAGTCAAAGATGATTACTTACAGAAGGAGCCAGTCTGACCGACACAAACACACTGATGCACATGCAGAGTCCTTTGAGACTTGAAGTGTCAGCAGTGTTGGGCATGTGTCCCAAACCACAGGCAGTCCTTCCAACCACTTGGCTTATGGTTTAAGGTCTCACACACGTCTTGGGAAACACTGTTACACACATGAATGGAAACATTTGCACACGGCCCGGCTCACTGTGGCTGCTGGAGAGCTTTGAGTTGCAGCCTTCTAACACAACGCCACGGTGTGTTTGGGCCATCTGCTCCCGAGTCTGATAGAGATACCGTACGTCTCTCTCTTACCCACACATTCAATACACACACCTCCCATTTAAACTGATCATCCACATCATTTAAACATCTGCTTTGAGATTGAAAAGCGCTCCTCACCTGTTCATTCAAACCTAAGGTGAGAAGGCAGGATAATGGCCTCTCATTGAATCTTGTGGGGAACATAACATCTTGTAGTTCTTGTCTGAATAGATGTCAAGGCTGTAAAGCTCTAATTTCCCATCCAAGTACACTCACTGACAAAAACAGTTAAGGAGCCTAAAGGAAGGTTTGTTTATATGACGTGGAATAGGTGGTGGTTTCTGAATTTGGTACATAGATTCACTGAAGTGTTTAGAAGTCATTCGAAATGTTGTTCAGATGTTTTGACAACATTACCAGCAATTGATGGAGTTTGATGTAGGTTTTTTATTGAATGTATTTGACAAGGACAGTGAGGATGTAGTTCTCTGTAATACTGTAAGTATTTTATGAAAAACATACACCTCCTCTTTTGGTCGCCTTGAACAACCACACCAGCAGAGGGCACTGGACAGAACACATACACAATTTAGAAGAAAAGTGAGCTATTGCCTGTCCATAGATTCTCAGTTAATCAATACAGCCTACACAGCTGTGTGCCACTGAGTAGCGCCCAGCTTATTTTACACTATGCAAATGTTCTGTCTGCACTGAGGAAGATTCACTCACTTTGGTCATGCCTAGTGCTTGCAGTGGTTTCAGCTAATTGCTTTATCTACTCCCTGATATTTACTTAATAAACGCCTGCAGGAACTCATGCACTGTCTAAAGTTCTTTTGAACGTTTTTTCTGACGATCAGTCAGGAGTGAATAGAGCAACTTATTACTGAAACATGTTTTCTTCTGTAATTACAATAATTGCTGATCATACAAAATTTTCAAAGTATCTTTACAAAAATAAATAGACAATAAAATAATACTGAAGTGATAGAATGGGTGGATTTATACTCAAAATAAAGATTGCTACGGTTTGTTTTTAATTTATCTTTGAATTTCTTGAAGTTTTGTGTTTTGATTTGTGTTTTTGTGTTTCAGGGTCTTTCTTAATGTCCTTGTAATGTTTGTAAAATGCTGATATTGTTGAGGTGGTTGATGTGAATGTTTGTTTTGTAATTTTGTTAATAAGGTATTTTAAAATGGTTTTATTGTAATGTTTGTGGGGTGGACCACAGGAAGAATAGTTTCTACTATAGCAGAGACAAATGAGGATCCTTAAATAAACAAATATAAACATTGCAGTATATTTCAACTCTTCTACGAGTTCTGAAGTTGTATTTTCCATGCTATTGCTACTTAGCCAGTAGGATAGAGTCTGACGGCAGTTAGACAGACGTTTTCAAAAGTGCTAATGCTAATTGAATACGAAGAATTGATTAAAACAGAGAAGCAAACAGTCTTCTCTGAAAACATCTGAGATTGTCATCAAAAGATTTTATAGTATTGTGGAGGGAATCCGATTGGTTAGTTTTAATTTTCAATTTGCATAAAAGGAGTAGTGTGGAGGGTCAATTCAACTTAAGCATAACCGATATTGACATTGATCATTAATAAGCAATCTCTTGAAAATTAAGGCTATACTTGTTCCTTTTGTTTTCATACTTATAGTTCTCTTGACTTGCAGTTTTCCTGAGGTTTATTTTACTTCAGAAATCACCGCTGGTGGAGTGCTGGGATTTTGAGGCTGAAATGCCAGCCAGGAAAGTCTGTACACGTCTTTATTGGTGAACTTTTGAGTCCAGCTCTCTGCGAGTCAAAACAATAAGAAGGGTAAACATTAAGAACCAAACAAACCAGGAGAATCAAATAAGACTTGGATCAATCTTTATTGACATTTCTTTTGTGCAATTAGGAAAATGAGAATGATGGGGACTCCAGAATCCTGTGAGGATTTTTGGTATGTTTGAGAAGCAAAGAAAGACGAGAAGTTCATTCAGTTTAGACCCCTGGCAAAACAGACTGGGAATGCATAGAACGGTTATCCGCAATACTGAAGATCAATTAGTTTATGTTCTGCATTTATCTACACGGATTCTGAATTGGATTCTGCCCATCAGTCTTACAGGCAGGTTTTAGTTTTTGTTCCTACTTTTTGTAAAGCAGCATAGCAAAAGGGAACATTAACAAGTAATGTTTTTGTGACAAAAAGATGAAATATATCTTTTTCACTATTTTCTTTTTACAATTAGTAATGTACGAAAATATTGATAAAACTATACATTGGACATTCAGGTCTACAAAACTCTGAGTGCTCATTGTCTTTATATTCTTCAGAAGATTTGTCTGTGAGAAAATGTTTTTTTTTCTGTCGCTGGTTGATGGTGAGACGCTGTTCTCTCTGATCGTGGCTCCATGGAGCTTATTGGAACAATCAGAAGTCCAGAAAGCAGCTTCAGCCGTCACTTTTCACATTATTTACAACAGCACAAATTTACTGTAAAGATATTTTTACTTTAAAATCACATCACTCTGCAGTTACTTTGGTTACAAAGAGAAAACATTTTCCAGGCATTTTTAATATTAAACCAACTGGTCATGATTTACACATAGCAGCAGGAATCCTTTCTAAATGTTGACAAATCTTAGCTTGTTCCCTTGGCTTTCAATCTGTTTTGCATGTGATGTTATTCATGTTTTCCTTGTGTTATTTCCACTTCATAACACATAAGGAGATTATTTTGAATTTTTTTTTGTGTGTGTTATTTGGACTCTGACATAAGGTGGTACATTTTTCTTAATAGAAAGATTAGAAGTTGATGTGCTTGATACTTATTTCACTTACTGTTTGTGGTTCATGAAGAAAGTACATTTTCCAGTGCTATGTAGTCATTTTACTAAATATTTTTTTAAATTTGCACCTGAGCTCAAGAGTTAATCAAGCAAAAAAAAAACCCGAAGAACAGACTTCAAAATTCCCAACTGTTTAGCTTTCTTGATTGTTATATTGTGTTCCAGGTCTTTCTCCAGCCTGGCAGGCGACAGTGAGGAGTCCAGGGCCAGGTACCTGTACAGGCAGTGGGTCGGACTTGGCCTGACTGATGTCCACCTGTACAATCACACGGTTCTGCTCAGCTTACCTGGCTCCACTCCAAACACCATCACTGACAGATCCAGCCACCAGTGTTTTCTTCCCCACGGGACCCCATGTGACCAGCGGGGGCCCACTGACCTGCTGAAGCAGCAGTTCTCCTACGCAGCCTACTCTGCAGTAGGCAGTGTTCAGGTACCGGCTGTCTCTTTGGGTTTGACCTACTGTACAGGTGCTGGTCATAAAATTAGAATATAATGAAAAGATAGATTTATTTCAGTAATTCCATTTAAAAAGTGAAACTTGTATATTATATTCATACATTACATACAAACTCATATATTTCAAATGTTTATTTCGTTTAATTTTGATGATTACAAATGACAACAAATTAAAATCTCAAATTCAGCATATCAGAAAATTAGAATCTTGTGAAAAGGTTCAAAATTGATGGCACCTGGTACCACACTCTAATCAGCTAATTAACTCAAACCACCTGCAAAGGCCTTTAAATGGTCTTTCAGTCTAGTTCTATAGGCTACACAATCATGGGGAAGACTGCTGACTTGACAGTTGTCCAAAAGACGACCATTGACACCTTGCACAAGGAGGGCAAGACACAAAAATCGCTAAAGAGGCTGGCTGTTCACAGAGCTCTGTGTCCAAGCACATTAATAGAGAGGCGAAGGGAAGGAAAAGTTGTGGTCGAAAAAGTGTACAAGCAAGAGAGATAACCGCACCCTGGAGGATTGTGAAACAAAACCCATTCAAAAATGTGGGGGAGATTCACAAAGAGTGAACTGCAGCTGGGTGAGAGCTTCAAGAACCACCACAGACAGACGTATGAAAGACATTTTAAATTTTATGACCAGCACCTGCATATGAGTGGGTTCTGGCCTCTTTAACCCTTTTGATATCATCAAATCATAAAAACCTATGAGGCTTGTTTCTACTCTAACATATTTGGTCTGAAATAATGAAGGAAATGAATTATGTTAATTAATTGTTGAAATAACCAACAAGTAATCTAGTAATTGATTAATCGCTAACTGGACTATACATACTCTAAAAATGGCCAATTCAGCCAAAATTAACAAAGAAAAACTTTTGCATTCAACAGAAAAAACATTCTTTTTTTGTCTATAAATATGTGAACCCAGAACTCTTAAAGTGTCGGTTTTAGAAAAAAAGCAACCTCCTATTAAGCAAATTTTCACTATCTAGTTATTAATTCAAATAGGTCTGTAGATTTGTTTGCAGATGCATCCTTTGCTAGAAATGATCATAATAGGAATGATATTATTGCATTTTAAGCAATCAAATGTTTTTTGGGTTATTTGCGTCTTATTTTTTAAAAAGGCTTAGGTGGTTAAATGAATAATCTGTAGGCTCTGTGATGTGGCTAATACGCAGCTTTTTACCAACGGGTTTCTAGGGCCGGACTGCTGCATGATGAAGAGAATAGCACAAGCTAAAGAGTGAGACAAAAGTGACACTGAGAGTGGCAAAGAAAGAAACTGAGAAAATGTGTGTAGGGTATTGTTGGAGGAATGCACCAAAACCGTAACCGGACCGAACCCCCAGGAATACAAGCGCATGGTGCATAAAAACAGAACATTTAATCCGTACAAGACCTGAAACACAGACATACATATATGCTAACATGGCCTGACTACTTGAAAACAAAGCAGACCTATTTGAAGTGAACTCTCCTCCTGCCGGTTCCCAGGCTCTGGTTCTCTGTCTGTGACATCCAGAGCAGAGGGAGGTGAAGTGGCATTTGATTAATTTCTATTCTGTTTGGTAAACATTTTGACCAGATTAAATAGTTTGAAAGTCAGTTCATTCATTTTCAGTTTCACCTCACATTCAGCTCATGGAAAAAAACATCAGTTGGGAAATAAACAGAAGTAAACTAACTAGATAAATTGCAGTTCAGGTGCACACAGATGTACTTACAAGAGATTTTCATACAAAAAACATGTATTTATTTATTTATTTATTTTCACAATTTGGTTGATGAAGGGAGAAACACAGTCAAATTATACCAAAACCTCTCAGTGAAAAAGTTTTCTAAAAGAAGGTACAGATCATGTGGACACCTACAGCTGATACAAGAGTGACCTATATTGTATACGTTTATGTTGCTGCTTCTTTGTCTTTCCTTGCAACTACTTTGATTTCTTTCAGCTGAATTGTAGAGCGCTGATATCTCATCATATGTAAAAAACGTTTCAAAAATCTGAATTTTTACATCCAGGATAATGCAGCAAATTCTAAATTTAAGTAATCTTATGTACTAGCTGGACTCAAATGAGACATAAACTTTCAGTGTGTGTAAACCGCTGAGCAGTTTACACACACTGTACTAACAAAGATAGGAACTGAGCTTACAAGTGCAGTGGCTCCAGATAACTCCAAAATATGGAAACCATTAAAAAAATCTTTTAAAAGATGGCATTTGAGCCATAATAGATGCGTGGTTAATCTTTTCCACCATCCTTCCAGAGTGTGAAGGTTAATGGAAGTCATTATGCATGTAGTCTGCCTGCGTTGGGTGCCAGACACACACATACAAAGAAATGCCGTCACACTATTTTTAGAGGATTTTACTTCTCTGTATCCCGGGAACAGAGAAAGGGGTTGAAGGAGAAGCTTGTTATTCCCTTGAGCCCCCCCGCTCGGCCTGAGGGCAGATGAAAAGTTGGAGCCATTCTCTGAATACCAAGTTTTTCCTCTCACTCTCCGCTCCCCCCGCTCTCCATTCTCCTTTCTCTGCTTTGCTTGATCCATCCAGCTGTCCTCTTGTGGAAGTCAAACCAAAAGGAGGGTCACAGTTTCCTAGCTTCATTCCATTCCTTTCCTTGCATAAAGTGGCAGTTTGCAGAGTCTATGCATTGCTTCCACAATTAAATATGACATTGGTGATTGATAGATTGGAGTCCTTGTGAAGAATACTGAACTATTGATTCCTGATGTTGGCCATGTTTAGAGGGCTAGTCCTCTGGGGATGAGGCACATTTGCATCTGACCAAATGTGTAATGTTCACATATATATTTGTTATAATTAAAGAAAGCACTGCAGCAGGCAGATTTTAACTAAGTTGAACAATATATATTTAGATCTGATATGCAAAAATTTTCTATAGTCTGTATTCCATAGGGACCAGTGCAGTTCTGAACAAATCCATGTGTATGCAAATAACAGAGTTGAGGATGAGGTAAAGGCAAGGGCTTCATTAAGTGTCTCAACACCACAGAGTCAGGAAGTTCAGGGATGCTTTTTAAATGCTCACTTTTAAGCCTTTCAAGGAAGGCAGTAGGGAAAAGCTTCTAACTAATTCAACACAGCTTAGAAAAGTGTCTCCCTTGTCGTTTGTGTGTTTGCACTCTTCACCGCTTTTTCTTCTCTCCATTCTCTGTGTTTCTCTCTTCACAATCAGCTGCATATGTAATGATTGTGACCATTTATTTGCCAGCCCGTTTATTGGTGTTCCCCAAGTGGAATGGTTTAAATCAAAGTATATTTATCTGACTGTATATTGCAGTCAAAGTTGCGTTTTAACCTAAATTCAATTGAGAATTTGTGAAAGGACTTGAAAACTGACCTACGTTGCAAAGAATTGGTGAACCTGTCACTCTTGGTAGAAAGGGTGGTTCTACAAAATAGAGACTCATCCTGCACTTTGAAACATTTAGAAAATTGTGTGTCCTTTTCCCTCCATAGCCAATTTTTGAATGTGTTGTAAAACCCCCAAATCTACGTATCTCCTGTTAAAAAGGGGCATTATCAACATTTTTCTAACATGTAGTTTGCATTTTCTCTCCAGACAGTTTAAGTTACATTCATGTTACTGATTACATTTGAATAGAACAGTTGTTTGTCCGTGTTGCCCTGTGATGGACTGCTGGTGTTTACCCTGCCTCTCGCCCCCTGGAGATCATCAGCAGCCTCTTTATACGTATCCATGAACAGCAGACGGATGAGCCATCCAGCTGCTCGAAGGAGTTATTTTTTTTAAGTGACGTCATACACACTGTAATTTATAATGACATCCCTATATTGTTTTTAATCCTGTAAAGTTTTGTTTATAAAACAATACAGGATGTTTTGTAACAACAATCCAATAATGGGTAGGACTGTGTAATTTTATAGATTCTACAATATTTATCAATATATTTTATCCATTGGTATCAATACATTAAATCCTACTTTGAATTTTATGTCAAATTCACATGAATTAATTGACAGCTATCACACGACATATTTTTTTACAAACTTGCACATGTACAAATGTAAAAATGACATGTAATGAAACAACCAGTTACTATTAATTAAATAATGAAATAGATAAATTACCTAATATAAGTGTATAAGACAAAATGGTTCCTTTTCTCCATAACCAAGTACACAAAGCCGCACAATTAACATTCAAACAAAGCGAATGCATAACAAATGCATAACAAAAACATTTATTACACCAATATTTCACCATCAGTTAAATTAATTCAATCCTTATTGAATAATCACAAAATGTCACCAAAATCACTCTGTACCTATACAATCTTTCAGAAAATCTTAGTAATATAGCAAATCGTATAAATTTATATAGTTTTTTTGGATATTGTGATATACATTTTATTTTGAGGAGAATATCGTATTGTGAGATCGGTGTATTGCTACAGCTTTTGTCATGGGGACAAATATATGAATTTTAGAAAGGTAAAGAAGCATGTCTGTATTTAGGAATGTTTAAACGTGTGTTAAAAAAACATATTATCAAGCATTGTAGAAAGAGAAGGTAGGAAAACATATTTTTCTTTATAAAATAATGCACAAATTGAGATGCCACCACAATAACAGGCTTAGAAGGCAGGACATGTCCGATCACAAAGGCAGTAGTCCTGCCAGGTTAAGTGAGTCAGTTAAACAGGTGAGGACAGGCAGACATCAGACTGTTTTACTCCTCATTAACCTTAGCAGAAGTAAAAAACAGAACTGCACCCCAAACTCTGGGTGAGGTACCCTGGGGCAGTTGCTGACATCTTCAGTGGAACAGCCTGAAAATTAGATGTATTTGGAAGTTTGAGAACTCTATTAACTGTCAAGATATAATGTATGAAGTGCTGCCCTTTACGAGAAGCTCTACTTGGCCTCCTGCCGCATGGATCAGAGGAAGAAAATGGGATAGCCCTTTCAGCCACCACCTGATTCACTGTGGAGACAGAAAACCTGTTTTCTCTATCTGATCCTCCTGATGCTATTGGTGCTGTTGAAATACACATCACTGCTAGACATAGTTTGAAGATCTTCTTCTCCACAAGAATAACTAGTTTTTGTAGTAACAGACATGTTACTAGACAAGTCTGTCAACAGTGTTGCATTGGTTCCATCTCACCTTTTACTAATCACACCTTCAAAAGGATGCTCTCATTCATATGTGTGTCTCTTATTCTCACAATGAGAGACATGCAGCTGTACCATGACACATTTATGTTACTTATTTCTGTCTTTGTCTGTAAATCAAATTCCTAGTGATACATATGCTTTTATGCAGCTTTCCAAACTTTTCACTAATGTGCTTTTTTATTTGCTTGAAATGGTAAGAAAAGGACAAAGATCTAAGTCCAACTACGTTTTGAAGAGTGGCAATAACCTTTCTATGCAGTTTTAAATGTTTTAGTTGATCAAATGACCTAATAAAGTCTTACCTCCAGTGTCTATTAGATCAAATTTTTTACAGGACCAGTTGACATGATGCTGGCTCCACCACCCCCCCCCCCCCCCCCCTTCTGGAAGCAGATCAAACCTCCAGCAAACAGTGTTATAATGAAACTCAATGTGGAAACTCAATGTTACCAAAGACATTTTGAGAGTCATTTTTTTCTCATCAGCAAAGACAACAGGCAAGAAAATTCTCCAACGAGTCGTATGTCAGGTCTGTAAGGTTATCAGAGCTAGAGGAAGAATGATGAGGGCCACAAAGTCTCGTTGGATGTGAGTGAAAAATGTCTTCAATACATTTTGTAATGAACCAAATGATATGAGCTTATGAAAATGCTGTCTTCAGAAAATTGCTTAGAAAAAACACCAGCATATAAAGGTGCTTATGTGTAAATACAGCAGTTAGTACAGTATATGTTTTCATGCTGCCATAGAGCTACCTATTTAATTTACTCAGAAATCAAGCATAACTGCCTTCACTTATTGATCTTTGATTTGACTTTCAGTCACACAGTGTTTATTATGACAAAAAATGGGATGCTAGCTACCAGTCACCTTTTGAGAAACCAACATGTTGCCTTCAATCACATTTTGATTCAACTGGACATGAAGTCGGCTGCAGGCCTTGATCCATTTTTCCAGACTTCATTTGGGTTTTGGAAATTGAATAAATTGTTTCCGCCCTCTAAGCGCTCTGGGTAACGGCTGTCGGAATTGCATGTTCCCCGTTGACAACATTTGATTTCCTTTTATTTTCCTCATTCTTTATGACCGCAGTGTGTTTGCAATGATGAATTCAGCAATGCTGATGAAGGCTCAGTTCTTCTGCATAAGGGCCTGAACTTCAGGGCAAATTACAATCGCCGGTTGGTCAGTTGATAACATCCCTCCTGGAATTATTGACAGGTAGCATCATGTCAATTGTATAATGTGATTTTTTTGTATGATACAAAAAAGGCACAGACCATTGAATTTAAAATATTCTAAAACTTAAAAAAAAAACATCAGATGAAGATCCAGAGTTTAAATAGATGCTATAGAAATGGATCCCTAAATATCAGCATTCAACTTTAAAAGCAGCAAAGATTGTCCTTAAAGCATAGCAGCAATGCAACTCAAAAAATATTGACTAATTCAACCAAGAAGCTAAATGCTCAGCTGGAATTATTCTAGAAGCTTTGTTGATGGTTTTAACAAGATTGTGATAGATGAATGGTGACTGTGGTGGTGGGAGTTTCCCTGTAATCGATGGGTTGCCAGTTTGAAATTTCACTTTTTATGTCTCAGTCATTGTGTCCTTGGGCAATACACTTGACCCACCTCGCCTGCTGGTGGTGGTCAGAGGGCCCAACGACGGCCTGGCAGTCTCTCCTCTGTCAGACTGCCCTATGGCAGCTGTGGCTACTATCCAGTAGCTTGGAACCATCAGTGTGTGAATATGTGTGTATGTGGGTGAATTGTGATTGAGTGTGAAGTGTTTTGGGGTCCTCTGGACTTGACAAAGTGTTATTCAAGTACAGGTGAAGTACCGTGGTGGAGGTTCAACTTGGGTACCAAGATATCACATTTCAAAATCAGGTTTCCCTGTTATTTTATTCATATCTGTTGAATAATATATGAGACGAAGGTCAAAAAGGTCAGAGTAGACACCTTTTGGTGTAGTTTCTTTACATCCAATGGAGTTTCCCCATATAGGACAGTCAATGTAATTTCTATCCTATTTTAAATTGGGAAATATGGACAAGATCACAGGCACATCACTTTGTCACATCATCATCTCTGTGTTTATAATTGGTCAAAGTATCCTACTTGTCTCTATCCTAAAGCTTATAAGAGAGAAATCTGTTCTTTGGCATGACAGAAAAAAGGGAAAGAAAAGAACTGATGCTTTACGTTAGGCTGGTCTGTCTCACAGAATTCAACTAAATACACAGTCCAGTCACATTAATGTGACCATCTGTCAAAAGCCAGAATAACCACCTTTCGCAGAGCGAACTGCTACGAGACGTGCAGGAAGAGAGTCACTTAGGTCCCTGAAGGTCTTCTCTGGGATGTTGAGCCATGCCGACTCTAATGCCGTGGCCAGCTGCGCTAGATTACGCGGTTGAGGATCCATGGCGCGAACAACTCGATCGAGATGGTCCCACAGATGCTCGATTGGGTTTAAGTCAGGTGAGTTTGCTGGCCAGGGGAGGACGGTAAACTCATCCTGGTGCTCTTCGAACCACGCACGTACACTGGCAGCTGTATGGCACCTCGCATTGTCCTGCTGGAAGATGCCATCATCCTGAGGAAAAACAATGCGCATGTAGGGGTGGACATGGTCCGCAAGGACAGATGCGTACTTGTATTGATCCATCGTGCCTTCCACAATAATCAGTGAACCCAGAGAATGCCAGGAAAACATTCCCCAGACCATAATGCTCCCGCCTCCAGCTTGGACCGTTCCTGCAATGGTTGCAGGGTGGTTCCTTTCAGAGGTTTCACGCCTTATACGCCAATGTCCATCTGTCCGATGGAGCATAAAACGCGATTCATCTGAAAACGCTACCTGTCGCCACTCAGTGGACGTCCAGCTGCTGTACTGGCGTGCAAATTCTAGCCTTCGTCGTCGATGAACACCAGTCAGCATAGGTGCACGAATCAGGCGTCTGCTTCGGAGGCCCAGACGCAGCAATGTTCGCTGAATAGTGGTTTGGGAGACACTTGGTAGCCCCTTGGTTCATTTTAGTGGTCAGTTGCTCAACGGTAGCCCGTCTATCTGCCCGAACGCATCTCCGCAACCGTCGTTCGCCTCTGTCATCTATGGCCCGTGGTGCACCACATTTGCCACGTCGTTGATTTTGGACAGTCCCATTTTGCCATGCACGGTACACTTTTACCACGGCGGCACGCGAACAGTTCACAAACTCAGCCGTTTCGGAAATGCTTCCACCCTTGGCCCGAAAGCCAATGATCATGCCCTTTTGGACGTCGGATAAATCGCTTCGTTTCTGCATTACGCCAACGATTGAAATGTTTTCCGAAGCCCACACACACCCTTTATATACGCTCAACTGCACTGTGCTGCCACCTGCCTTCTGTGATTGGTTATTTAACTCTGAAGTGGAAAGTACGTGGTGGTCACATTAATGTGACTGGACTGTGTACATTGACGTGAATTTCCATGTGAGTTGCAGTTTTTCGCTGTAATTTATTTATTTATTTCATTTTTTTATGCTTGAATGTGACCATAGCTTAGAAAGGAAGTAGTAATAAATTATGGGATGAGACCAGTTTAAATAATTGGGCACCATTCATCAACATATTATTTTGTTTGCCCTCATTTTTAAATATAGTTCGAAGGACACGCATAGTGGGAAAATGAAATATTTGTGTATAATAATGCTAATTCCTTTAGCCAGAGCTGTCACCTCCATCGTTAATTTAACTACCTTGCTAAGATGAAACGGAAGAATGCAAACCAGGAGGAGGGAGACAGGGATTCAGTTCAAGCAGAACCATCTCAGTGAGCAGAGAGATTATTCAGTATTACATTTCACTGTGCCTTGTACTGTTTCCCAGCCTGCAAGTTAAATGGAAAGACTTTTATGATGCAAATGCAGGCAGCAGTGATAAATCTCTCCTGCTCTCTTCTCCTGAACTCCCCTGATTCAAAGCGATGTGCTCTCTCTCTCACTTTCTCTCTCCCTCTTCCTCTTTGACTCATTGGCACAGTCCCTCTTTACCACTTGCACGCTTTCTTCCCGCTGCAGCGTTGTGTTACACTCGCCCCCAGGCCACATGAAAAATGAATCAGAGCCAGGTGATGCGGTGAGGGAGTGTTAAAGTGAGGGTGCGGCAAGTAGGAGAGGGATGAATGCGAGCGAGAGACCCCAAAAAGTAACGCTTTGACTTTCCCCAACAACTTCTAGGTCACCGGGATGAGGAGGATGAAAACACTCTCAAAGATCCACACAAACAGATTCACTCATGCCAGCAGACAACACTGGCTCGCTGTCAACACCTTTCTAGAATAAAGACTGGATGAATACAAACAAAATAATTTCTCTTGAAGCTTCCACAGATCTACAAACACAAAGCAGCCACTTTATTAGACACATCTGTTTGCTATGAGAAATAGCAAATCAACCAATCATATGCCATGAGCTGAAGGTATATAGGTGAGTTGATGAAGTTCAGATTAAACATCAAATAAGTGAGGAGATGGGGTGGAAGTAAGTGACTTTGAACAGGTCATGGTGTTGGTCTGAGCCTTCCAAAACACCTAATGGTGGTTATACCAAAAAGGAACTTAATCCCAGCAAGTTTAACAAAGTTCCCATTTTGATGTTTGATGTTGTGTTGTAGTTTCAGCATTTTGTTGACTCTTGTGGCCTGCCATAGTTCCCCATCAGGACCAGAAAACTCATCAGTACATAAGATGATCTGTAGTGCTGCACACAGACAGGCCACATTAAGCTTTGATTTATATTTTTAAAAAACTCTTTCTTACCAAAATATTGACTATTTTCATTTTTATTTTGTTCATTCTTAGAATGTCATTCTTGTGGGCAGGTCTACAAACAAGAATATTATTTTTCCTTTCTGAACACTGCCAGGAAGATAAGGAGTAAGGTCTTCCTTTCTGAAGACCTTATTGTAAATTGCTAGTTAAAGAATTGTACGTCCTTACTGTGAGCCATATTATGACATTTGATAGCAAATGGTACAGTGGCTCATTGTGCAGCATCTTTTTTTATGGTTTTTCATTTTATTATCATAGAGATTCTTAATTAAAAACCTAAACATCTAGACAGATAGATATATTTATTTGTCCTCATAAGTAAATTAGTTTGTAGCATTGTCAGCTTGCATTTACATAAAATATATGCGTACACAAACATGTCATTAACATTGAGTTAAAAAACATACATCTGTAAAAATGTTGTCATTTTAGCTGAAGGAAACAGTTAAAATGAGGCTTTCAGTGGATGTGTATTGCCTGCTAATCTAGTGTCATCTCTGTATCATATTGACCTCAAATATTGTTAGATTCCTTTCGAAAATATATTTTCTGTAGGAAGCTGCTCTGTTTCTCTCCAGGGTGAGGTGGTGGATGTTCAGTATGCCAGTGTGGAAGACTTGAGCAGAGCCAAAGACTCCCTGAACCTCACTAACCAGATTGCTGTGGTCAAGCTTGGTCAAGCTCCCTTATTATATAAGGTAAGAACAAATCAAAGTACAGCAGGATTCTGCTGATAAATGCCTCTCACTAATCATTTAAGGTAGACTATTAAGATACTTGACACCTCCATGCAGGGAATCCAGCAACAAGAAGGAACAGATTTGCCCACACTGAGGAGAAACATCTTTTGACCTTCAGAAATAACTTAGTTATAACTCAGGCATGTTTCCCATCTAATAAAACGATTGATGATTTATCTTATGGCTCTAACTCTAGCATACTAATTGCAGTCTGTTACAAAAGGAATCTTCTACTCAATATGAGCTAATTTGTCATGCATCTCATTTTTATACAGTATTTTCTATAAAAATCCTCAACCTGCTCCTTTGCTGGATTCCGTTAGCGTACTAACATTAACAGTGCTTTGATTGATTAGGTCTATTTCTGCTTGGATTTGTTTCAAACTCTGCATAAAGCAGTTTTGCCATCAATTAGAATATGGCAGGGAAAATACGAATTCCTACCCAGTTAATTAAAACATAAACGTTTACTTGCATGTTAATTGCTCATAAATTTAGCTGCACGTTCCATTCAGTCAAAAGGTAATTTGATTATACAAACCTGCATGTAAGAGAATATTTGAGGACAAAAATGGAATAATTTAAATGTTTACCACAGAAATAAGAATTGGTTGCAGTCAACTGAATTATCTTAATCCTTTCATATAGCTTTTAAAACACTGGGACTCATCAATAAAATCTAAAATAAAAATAAAAAAAAAAACGTTCTACCACAGTTCAGTTCAGCCAGTTCAGCTTTTCCAGAAAACTATTTGTCTTTTATATAAAGCTACTGAGAAAAGAGAAAGCGGATGTGGGACAGTAGAGGTGACTGCACATTATCTGAATGTACGCAGTTGAACACATCACACCATACTGGAACCTGTGGAACCTGTAATGATCCAGTAAGAAGCTGTTGACCCATTTGCTCATCTCCACCTAGTTTGTGACAGAGTTGATCATGTGTTCCTTCTAATGGTGCTGTAAGCCAGCAGCTGAGAGAAATGATTGCCCTTTACATACAAGTGGGGAAAAAAGTGATTGATGAGCCTTGAACTCTCACTAATGAGTGTGTGACGGTGACTGCAGGCCCAATGTTACACAGCCAACAAGAGTCACACGTGGCAAAAGCAAGATGCTTCTGTTTATCTTCATGGTTAAACCCTGTTTGGTTCCATTACACTCAGAGTTAATCTATATCCACTCAGTCCTAAATCAGCATAGTTTGTTCTGTGAATTGAATGTTTTCAGCCCATTAAATGGCTTTTAGCTCTGGACATTTTTTTATTGTTTCTGTCTTTTGGAATGAAATTATGTTTGCCGATGCAAGACTGCTCAACAGCATGTCAGCTTTTTAGTCCAAATCAAGAGTCGCTAAAAGACAGCGAGTGCTCTAACATGTCATCCTTTAAACTCTATATATTTTAGAAGTAGCTGCCCGTGATCCACACACTCTATCACTGGGAATACTATTTGTGTAATTCAAACATAATATACAGCTCTGGAAAAAAATAAGAATCCACTGCACACAACCCCATTGAAAACCTTCTAGTTATTCCACCAAATATTGACTCCTCCTGAGTTAAAACGTTAGGATTGTTGTCTCTAAATTAATTTTCTTGTTTTCTTTACATCGTTTGAGGTCTGAAAGAAATGCATCTTTTTTGTTAATTTGACCATTTCTCGTTTTCTGCAAATAAATGCCACATTTTTGCTTGGAAATTCAGTAGTTCATAGAATAAATTAATAATGTTAATTTTACTCAAACATATACCTATAAAAAGTAAAATCAGAGAAAATGATCATTTTAAGTGGTCTCTTAATTTTTTCCAGAGCTGCATGTGATGAATCTAAAGATTTTGCACATCCTTGTTAAAAAGATACAGTGCACATTAAAAAAGTCCAATAATCGTGTTGTATAAATGTCCACTCACTTTCCATCCATCCATCCATCCATCCATCCATCGTTTTTCTTCCGCTTATCTGGGGTCGGGTCGCGGGGGCAGCAGCTTCAGTAGTGAGGCCCAGACTTCCCTCCCCAGCCACTTCTTCCAGCTCCTCCAGGAACCCCAAGGTGTTCCCAGGCCAGCCGAGAGACATAGTCCCTCCAGCGTGTCCTGGGTCTCCCCTCCTCCCGGTGGGACCTGAACACCTCACCAGGGAGGCGTCCAGGAGGCATCCTGACCAGATGCCTGAGCCTCAACTGGCTCCTCTGGACGTGGAGGAGCAGCGGCTCTACTCTGAGTCCCTCCCGGATGACCGAGCTTCTCACCCTATCTCTAAGGGAGAGCCCGGCCACCCTGCGGAGGAAACCCATTTCGGCCGCTTGTATCTGTGATCTCGTTCTTTCGGTCATGACCCAAAGCTCATGACCATAGATGAGGGTGGGAACGTAGATCGACCGGTAAATCGAGAGCTTCGCTTTTTGACTCAGCTTCTCTTTACCACGACGGACCGGTACAGCGCCGCTTCACGGCACTCACTTTCCACTGTATAATATGTGATGATGAACCTGAAGTAAAGCTCAAATGGATTAATCAGTCCTTTAGCTAAAGCCACAGGATCAGAAGAATCTCATTATCCAAAGGTACCAGTAAGGATAAGAACAAGAAAAAATATTTTAGCGTCTCTCTTTGTGTGTGTTTTTAAGGATGTTTTCCCAGCTGGTTGTTGAGTAGACTAGGTTACATGGGGGACAAAAATGGCAAAATTAATTTCATTTCCAGCTGCTGTGGTTTTGTTTAACATTGCAGTGATTCAAATCTGGCTCTAATGTAAAGTGCTGTTATTTTTTATATGAGTATAATGATTTTATCTAATATGATTATGAGGTTGTTTTAATAATGTTTTCTGTGATGTCAATTTGTCACCATTGAGTTCCTCTTGTTATGTGTTTGGTTGGTGTAGACATGATGTGGGTCAGCAGATTGTCAAACTGAGATTAGTCAAGACGGAGATGGTGCTCATAGGAACCCTGGTCAGCATCCACTTAGGTTCTGAGATTCTCCCAATGCGCGTCTCAAACAAAATGTCAGATGCTTGTGCTCTATGACGTCATAGTGCACAAGCTTGAGGCGTTGGATGCCTTTTTGAGGTGCAAAACTGAATTCAGCATAATTAAAATTGAAGCAAGAGGAATGCATAAGACTTGTTACTGCTAACAGAGATGTCGTTCATCTTCACACTTCGCTCTTCTCAGTGGGGATGCTTGTCTACAGACACGCAATTTCCGGTACAGCTTCATAGCGTAGCTTCATTCATAGTTGAGGTGGCACAAATGTTAGAGTCATAGTCATACTAGAAAACAGTTTATATCTATGCTTTCATGAAACTGACATTCATTGTTCGTCACTGATCCTTGCTGGGTTGTGGTAGTGTTTGTTTGTAGTATTCATTGGGCGAAAGGTGAGGTACACTCTGGACAGTTTGCCAGTCCATCTCAGGGAAACACAATATTAATCCTGCATACGCTCACCAGGCACCTTGTTATTTTCACACACTGTTCTAGTATTGATTTTGCATCTGTTTTTACCTCAGAACTACCTTAGTCATGGCATAGATTCAAAAATATATCAGTCATATCCTTCAGAGATTTCCATCTACTTTAAAATGAAATGATGTCAGATTTGTATAGCGCTTTCAGGACCTTCAAAGACGCTTTACAAGGATTCATACACACATTCATACACTGATGGTGGCAAGCTACTGGATTGTAGCCACAGGTGCCCTCTGTCCTCATATTAATGTAAGTGATGGCATCACATAGCTGCAGCAGATTTGCTAGACACACATCCATGATGAGAATGTCCTGTTCCACAACATCCAAAGATGTTCCATTGATGGAGGACATGGAGCTACAGTGAACTTGTTGACATGCTCAAGAAAGCAGTTTGAGATGATTTGAGCTTTGTGACACTGTGCATTATCCTGGGTACATTGTGGTCACAACAGGATGGACACGGACACCAACAACGCTCTGTTAGGTTGATGTGTTCAAATGACTGTCAAGGTGGCCCAAATTGTGCAAAAAATAAATAATAAAAAAATCTGATACATGCTTTCATTGTATTTATAAAGAACAGATTATTTTTATGAAGATTTGCAGAGTGAGTTGCAGATGTAAATTATTTTACATTATATAAAATGTAAAATTTACATATTACATTTTACATTACTTACATTATTTACATGATAAGACTGATTAGCAGTCTTATCAGCTGCTAAAACTGTCTTAGCAACTGATTTTTATTGCTGTTCTCTATGTGTTCAGTGTTATTGCAGAGATGGAGAGAGTTGTATAGAGTGTGGAATGTCTGTGGCTGGTGTCACATATTCAATAAAACTGTTATTTACACCCATAAAACAATAAAAAACAGAAACAAGGACACCTCCCACTGACAGCTGTGAAATACAGCTCTGTTCTGTGACAACGGCAACATCTTTCTGTCTTTCCCATCACACCCCATGTTTAAATGAATGCCGTCATAATTGAACATCTGAGATCACTCAATCAGAAAATTCATTCAATAAGAATGTAATAAGCTAATTTAGTGATAACTGTTCTTCTTGTGGTAAAGTGACAATTTAATGCTGTGCTGTTTTACTTGTTTTTAAAGCCTGATAAATAGACAAAGACCTCTAAACTGTTTACATGACGTCTGTCGCTTTCTAGAAATTTCCACAAGGTGGTGCATCAACAAACTAACCGTGTAAAACATCCAGATGTTCCGGATGCTAACGATGAACAAAAATCAACAAAATAATGCAGTACCAATTATTATTGATCAATTACTATTAATAATAATTGATCAATTACTATTTAAAATTTACCTTTAATAACATTTTATTAATTCATTTTTAAAGTGCAATCAGTAATACTTTTATAACAAATTCAAATAAAGTGTTACCCATTTTTTTTACATTTTCTGCAAATTATGGATTTTGCTAAATGATGCACTAAAAAGCTAAAGCTAGACAAGCAAACAGTTTTTTTTTTTTAAATCTAATTTGCTTTTTACATTTCCCCTTATTCCAGTAGTTTTGTTTTGGTTTAATTGTATAACATGAATAAATAAGGATGAAAAAAGGTTTGAATTTCTTTTTTATAGTTAAGTCTGGTATTTTAACAGGGGCATGTAGACTGTTTAATATCCACTCTCCACTTATAAAATAAGACAAAACATTTCTGGAGTACAATCTGATAAACAAGCAAAAGCACTGTATAAGGAATATTTCTTTAACTGTTGCTATGATGAAATTCTTTGTCATTGTCGATGTCTATTGTGTCCACTTCAGGTTATTGGTGGGTTTATAGCTTATCAGATGAGTCCTGGTCAAGACTTCTTGTTTGCTTATTTGTGTCTCAAAGTCATTTTGCTTCACACTCTCATCACAACCTGTTCTCTGTTATGTTGTTATGTTTTTCTAAAGATGCAAAATCAATATTTTACATGATTTGTTTGTCCTGTTCAGTTACATCTTATAGTTTTTGCGCATAATTTTCTTTAATGTTATTTTCCTTTATTTGGACCTTCATTTTCTTTACAATACCTGTCCTGCCACAAGAAATTTAACTTGCAATATGATTATGAATAAGAAGTAAAAATAATTTTAATTATACCTTGGGAGAATTAATGATCTATTTAATTATACTTCTGTGTGTTTTTGCACCCAGCTGTCTCTGTTATCTGACTTCGGTTTTCGAGGCGTTCTTCTCTACATCGATCCCTGTGACGCACCGCCTGACCAAAACATCTGGCACGAAGCTTTCAGAGTCACTTTAAATCCTGGAGGAAACCCTTCCTTTGGTAAGTGACCAAGATGTTTTTTTTAAATTATATTAGAATAGATTTCAGCTGATATGATTTTTAAAATTAAATTCTTTTGATGGGCTATTATTGTAATTCTGAAATCATAGCGCATTTGCTTGTCCAGTGGATTGGCCTACCGCTGCAAAATAATAGTACCCACAAACAATACGGAAAGTAAATGTACTTAGTTGTTGATATAATTTGATATTTTAAAAGTGAATGTAGCAAATAAAGATATTTTGATAATTCTAACTGGGCTAAAACGAGAGGTTCACTGTCATTTAACTTCAGACAAAGTGCACAGCTTTTTTTTCAGCATATCTAAACTTCTGGCTTCAACTCAGTAAAGTTATGTCTCAACCAGCATCTTCCCAGTCATAATATTCCAAAGTGTTACGTTATTTCTGAAGAGGAGATCATTATTTTTTCTAGGGGTGCACCAATGTGAAAATTCTGGCCACTATCGATATCCAATATTAATATTGCAGTTATGTTTACGGATGTTATATATAACTCCTGATCATTCTGACACAGTGAAGAAAACATCCACATAAAACTACATCTCTACCTGATGTTAAATAACACCAAAACCCGCCTCCATCCTCTACACCCAAGTCATACACCAGTATTTTAAAGCTACGATCTAATGAGGCTAAAGCATCATAATATGTGTTACTGGTTACCTCTACAGAAAATAGATAACTTTTGTAATAAATACCATGATACAGAAACCAATCACAAGTACAAACAACTGAATTATTAGGTTGCTTTAAATAAGTTTTTCTAATTTTGTTGAAATGTTCTCTCTTGAACGCTGTCCAGGTCTGAAACATGCTCTCGTATCTTAGCCTGGCCTCAGGCAGAGGATGTCGTTCTGCTGTATTTAAATCAGCCTCCCAGGGCTCATGTCCTCTTTGACCCCAGTCCTGTCCCCACTTCCTGGTTTTATGCTGGGTCTGCTCAACAGGGATGTGTCATTACTACGCAAGTATCCTTAGTCCTTGTAATAGCCTGAGTGCCACGGTGCAAAGACCCGTTGGAACCCCAGCAGATGTCTGGAGCTGCTGTGTGAGCGTGTGAAGGAGTGTGTACATTGTGTATTTCACTAGAAAAGAGACAGATGCTGGCCATCCTATCAGATGGCCGGTTCCCCATCAAGGTTCTCAGCGCTAACTGAGCTCAGGAGACCAGAGGATGATAAACGACGCCTAATTGCACATATGTGCCAAAGGTAGTTTGGATATGAAGGTTATTTTTAACCTTCTAAAACATGTAATACAGTAAGTGAGAAGAGGGAAGTATTTAGTTTAATAAGGATTTTATCTGTGGATACTGACAACATTTTTTATTTGTCAATGGCCAGATCTACAGAAACTTGAGAATTCACTGAAAACATGAGAGTAGCTATAGCAATACATAACCTGTCACAATCTGACACTGGGTTCACAAGAACTAGAAGAGATTTCACGATGCTTGTTTTGAAAATTGTAGTATTATGTATTTCCCAGGAATATAGAGGCATTTTATAGTGGAATAAAGTAACAAAAGTAAAAATGCAGTCTCTATCAAATATCACTTACAAAAATTTTATGTCATAAGTTAAGACCTTGAAATTAGGCCTCTGTCTCTTTAAAAACTCCTGCGTTTATGATGACTGCCTCATCATAGCCAGGTTTCTCTATTAACCCTTCAACAACATTTTTGTCAGTGTTGCTCTGAGAAGTAGCTGCTATGAGCTCAGCAGATGCACAGTTCCTCCAAGTGTTTGCTAATTGCTGCTGGCTAGTCTGAAGAAACTTGGAAACTGCAGCTCTGAGGAGAAGCTGCACCTGGAAGCCATTGCTATGTCTAACCAGGCATTTATCACAGCTGAATGGTTGCCTTTGGAGGTTAAAGGATTTTTCAAGCATGTAAGATCAAAGCAACACTCTAGGTATGTTTTTGATGAATCAATAACTTTTTAACACAAGATGAAGCTCAGAAATGTCAATTTTACATAATACTGCCCCTTTAAAAAAGTGTTATTTTTACAAATACACTAAAGAGTTGCTCAAATCGCTCACTGTGGTTTATAGAATCTGCTTTAGGGGTCACTGCTTTAGGGGTGGTCAGCATCGGATTGGGGGGCTGGGTGAACTTGCTGTACCTGATAGTTCATGTGGTCATTGCTGGCCTGGGCAGTTCTCTGGTTCCCTAGGAAACTGCTTGCCTTTGGTTAGACTGAGTTCTTTCAGACCTCTCCTGTGGGGTAACCCTCCTCTGGGGGCTCGTCTCTGTTGTTGCCAAGGAACGGCATATATTGACAGAAGCACCCCTGCCTCCAAGAAGTGGATATGAGAATGTTGAATTAATGCGATTCACTTATCACATCACTTTCCAATAAATCTTTACTCAGGCTGTCATTTTTATAATAATCTAATACCACTAACACAGTAATATATAATATACTGCTTAAATGAAAGATAGATTTTTATTCTCCTTAAATTAAATAAATGAAAGATTATTTCAGTTCATTCACACATGACATTTATGAATCCATACTTTATTGGTTCAGTTTCATTAAAATATTTAAGGAAACTGCAAAGTCCTCAGATCTCTGGGAGCCACGAAATGAAGAAATATTTCATTTGCTGTCTTTCTATCAGAGCAGAGAGTAAGTTGGAAGTATTCACACATATATTCATTGACCACCAATAATGTCTAACTGGATACTATTGGTAATATCCAGTAATATCCAAAAGCACTGGAGGTCAGAAAACGGGTGTCATAAATTTTACAGTATTTCATTTGTACCTCAGGCTGCTGGTGGCCCACACACTGAGTAAAACATATATTTTTTTAATAATGTGTGCATTCATCTCCTTATCTTTTTCTGCCATGTTTGAACTTTTTACACATTAGTTTTATGGAAGAGTTCATAAAGGATTTTTGTAGTGTGAAGTCGGGAATCCAGCGTTGCTTCTCTGCAAGAACATCTCTGCTAGTTGGCAACAGTGGATCTCAAAAGTATTAACACACCTAACAGATGGCATACAAACATTAGAAATTATTTTAAAATTCTCTCTCCTTTATTCTATTTTGACTGTCAGGTTAATTGGTCTCTCTAAATTCTCCCTGTGTGTCCTGTTTGCCTCTGTGTTGCTGGAGATAGGCACCAGCAACCCTCCCAACTCCACAAAGGGACAAGGGTGTAAGTAAATGGATGGATGTGTCGTGGGAGAAAATAATAAAATTTGTTTTTACCTGCTTTTCATGTGTGACTCACTTTAGAAAAGTATTTTTTTGTCCAATGTCACACATATCTAAGATCAGTGGAGAGAATCTCATTTACAAGAAAGAAGTTCAAAATTTTCTTGACATTCTGTTGATTTAACTTGTTACCTAAAGCCATAGTCAGCAGAAAGGGTAAGGGTGAAAGTTTTTCCAAACCGTGGACGAGACCAGAAGCTGGTCAGTGGCTGCCAGGAGGATGGCTGCCTCACTGAGAGAATGCTGCAGGAATTTCTAGCAATTACTGCTGGTGTTCTGAATGTGACAATAGCATTCTTTGTATATCTGGACTAAGGATTAAGGTTGAAGACCGAAGGATTATCTTTTAAAAATAAAACATTCACTCCCGGTTGTGGTGCAGTTATCACCAGCTCTAAATACTAGGATTGTGTAATACTTACACATAATTTGGTTTCAATACTGACTTAAAGCCATTATTGCCGGTATTTTGGATCAATCCTCTTTCATCCACCAAATTCCAGGCAGCATTGACCCAAAACTGTTTGCTGGAAAACCAAACTTAGAAGGATTTTGTTATTGTCAGAAGAAAAGAAGTCTAGCGATGTCCTAGCTAGAGGCCTGTAGGGATGTTTTGTCATTGCAGCATTTTGTAAACATCAAAATAGCAGTAGGGTGTACAAACTTTGGAGAACCATCATATCTCTCCAACTTGAACCAAAAATGACAGTTACATTAATAATGTACTCATTGTACCTTTCATTAAATATCAAGTCCTTTTGTATAAACATGCTTGACATGTACGCTTTGATTTTTTTTCATACAGGCTAAATATGAGCTTCTGTTGATCTCTAAGTATCTTGGATAATCAGTGCTCCCGCTGATTACTTCTTTTTCTTTTGATGGATCTTTAAATGACTCCTCATGGGGTCGAGAGGAAGATTGGATCCATTAGAGCTGTAAAGTGAGCTTGTGCCATTAGTCTGCTAATTCTCCATCAGAACGTACTTAATACACAGTCCAGTCACATTAATGTGACCACCACGTACTTTCCACTTCAGAGTTAAATAACCAATCACAGAAGGCAGGTGGCAGCACAGTGCAGTTGAGCGTATATAAAGGGTGTGTGTGGGCTTCGGAAAACATTTCAATCGTTGGCGTAATGCAGAAACGAAGCGATTTATCCGACGTCCAAAAGGGCATGATCATTGGCTTTCGGGCCAAGGGTGGAAGCATTTCCGAAACGGCTGAGTTTGTGAACTGTTCGCGTGCCGCCGTGGTAAAAGTGTACCGTGCATGGCAAAATGGGACTGTCCAAAATCAACGACGTGGCAAATGTGGTGCACCACGGGCCATAGATGACAGAGGCGAACGACGGTTGCGGAGATGCGTTCGGGCAGATAGACGGGCTACCGTTGAGCAACTGACCACTAAAATGAACCAAGGGGCTACCACAAGTGTCTCCCAAACCACTATTCAGCGAACATTGCTGCGTCTGGGCCTCCGAAGCGGACGCCTGGTTCGTGCACCTATGCTGACTGGTGTTCATCGACGACGAAGGCTAGAATTTGCACGCCAGTACAGCAGCTGGACGTCCACTGAGTGGCGACAGGTAGCGTTTTCAGATGAATCGCGTTTTATGCTCCATCGGACAGATGGACGTTGGCGTATAAGGCGTGAAACCTCTGAAAGGAACCACCCTGCAACCATTGCAGGAACGGTCCAAGCTGGAGGCGGGAGCATTATGGTCTGGGGAATGTTTTCCTGGCATTCTCTGGGTTCACTGATTATTGTGGAAGGCACGATGGATCAATACAAGTACGCATCTGTCCTTGCGGACCATGTCCACCCCTACATGCGCATTGTTTTTCCTCAGGATGATGGCATCTTCCAGCAGGACAATGCGAGGTGCCATACAGCTGCCAGTGTACGTGCGTGGTTCGAAGAGCACCAGGATGAGTTTACCGTCCTCCCCTGGCCAGCAAACTCACCTGACTTAAACCCAATCGAGCATCTGTGGGACCATCTCGATCGAGTTGTTCGCGCCATGGATCCTCAACCGCGTAATCTAGCGCAGCTGGCCACGGCATTAGAGTCGGCATGGCTCAACATCCCAGAGAAGACCTTCAGGGACCTAAGTGACTCTCTTCCTGCACGTCTCGTAGCAGTTCGCTCTGCGAAAGGTGGTTATTCTGGCTTTTGACAGATGGTCACATTAATGTGACTGGACTGTGTATGTGCCGTATTATGATGATTCCAAAGTGCTGTTTCCTGGCTGCTTGATGTGTTAAGAAAAGAATCATCAGAATTGAATGAGGAGATCCTGAGCCCGACTTGGTTCGGACCGGGCCCTTTACTCCTCCCAGCTCTGGTGAGTTTGGAGAACGGAGCCGTTTGTTTCCAGCAGACCCCGCCGTATCAAGCAGATCGTCTGTTTAGTGAGATGTTTAAAGAACAATCGCCTCGCACCTGTTTTGGGTTTAGAAGGTTTCAGCTTCCCGGCCCTTTGGTGTTTTAAGAGGTTTAAAACAGCCTCAGTTCTCTGGGGTGTCAACAGTTCCTTCCTTTCAAATGGAGAAATAAGCTCAAAAAAGCTGTCAGTAGAGCTCCCTGGTGGAAACGCTGCCAGTAGAGGGCTGTTTAAAGTCAATATAATTCCACTGTTTGCCTGGGTGCCATATGATATTTCCCCAGACTTTCCCTCCACCTCTCAGTTCATTGTTTGGTCTTTGTTGTCTCTCACTCTGCTCCTTCACTTCCTCCTTCCTCCGCTTGTTAATTTGACTGTTCCATGAGTTGTCACCCAGAGCCTGCTGAGACATACAGCAAAAACAAACCCTCATGCATCTCTCCCAGATGCGCCGCATATGATGTTGTTTACGTGTTCATGTCACTGCGGAGCCGTAATTTGTCTGAGCGTGGGCTTTCGTCGCCAACCATGCGTTTGTATGTTCCAAACTTTCCTTGCGTGCAGCAGTGATGGTTTTTAAAGTTTTCCTGCTTCTTAGTGTTGCATGCACACACATCCCTGTGTATGGCTCCAAGTTTTCTCCTCTTTTTTATCTCCCATGTTTAGTAACACTCTGATGACTAAAGCATTAATGAAAGGAGATGTGAGGTGATAAAGCTACATGCAGATTCCTGCAGAGACTGAAGTGTTTGCTTTGATATCATCAGCAGGTGTTTGCTGTCAGCATTACTCCTCGTTCGTCAGGTTTGATATGCACCATGCTGCTGCAGCATGCATTTATTCTTGGAATAGATCCTTCAGCTTGGAGTTCACGGCTTGCCGTACAACCGTTTAGACTCTTGCAAAAGACTTTCTAAAAGTTTTTTGAAAGAATTTTAATTCACAGAGCTTCACTTAAACACCACAAAGTATCTTACTGATGATAGTTGTTATAAATGGTCAAAATTGTTCTTGACTCATTTAAATCCAGAAAACAACTGATTGTGTAATAAAAAAATTCTGCAGCTTTTATTAGTTTGTAAAAGTATTTATATCCCTGGATTCTATTTCAAATGAGAAATTCAAAAGAAATTTGCAAGTGTTTTGTGTACAGCCCCAACCTCTGACTCTTTGAACCAAAACCAAATGCAACCAAGTCTTCACATTTTCAATAGAGCACAACTTAAGAACCCCTGCCTCAGGTTGTTGTCTTGCTGGAGAATAAATATTCTCTGGAGGCATAGTTCTCTACCAGATGGATGCAAAATGTCCTCCAGGATTTCTTTAGATTTTGTTGCTTTCATTTACTTCCATTACCTTTACAAGCCTTCCAGGGCCTGCTGGTAAGAAACATCCCCACAACATGTTGGTGCCACCACCAAGTCTCATGGTGTGTTTGGTGCTGGATCAACAAAAAGCTCCATTTTTGTCTCATCAAATCAAAGATTGTTCTTTTACTCCACCCTGGAGTCTCCCATGTGCCTTTTAGCAAACTTTAGTGGAACCTTCATGTTGTTGTCTCACTCAGTCAGTTGACCTCTATTCCACTCATTATGAGACTAATGGCACCAACTGACTGGCAATCTGTTGAATTAGGTTAGTCACTTTAGTGGTGTGAATATTTCTCCGGCCACTTTTGATGTTATTGGTGTTTGATATTTTTGGTGTTTTGGGGGGAATGGATGCCAAGGCGGCAGTGTGGAGCTCCTTGACGGTCCCCAGCCTGTCCTCACCCCACTCACATTGGCACAGAGACCGTTGCTAGGGGCAATGCCAGAGAGGACCTCCTGCTGGCAGCAAAGGGAGGACTGTTTCTCCCAAGATGCCTTCGGTGACTATATTCCAACCAAAAAAATAAGCTTTGGCCCTGGCTTATTTGAAATTCTGCAGAAGGAATCATTGAATGATTGATTCCCCAAGAAGGAGACTCTGATTCCGTCATGTAACTGATACCACTGGCTCCTCAGCCCCAGGCTTGCTTCAGCCCGTAGCTGAGAGCAGAAATTTATTATTCCATCTAGTCTTATTTTAATTCTTTTGCCTCATCATGTTTCTAAGACTGGGAACTATTTGAATATTATTTCCTCATCAGGCAGTGCTCTGATATTTAATTGTGGTTTAAATGACTAGTTTTGTTACCATTTGCTCTCAGCAGTCATTTATAGATATTCATAGTCAAACCAGAGCTATTGTACAATAATAATTCTTCTTCTCCTCTATTAACCTCCTAAAGGCTTTGGTTTGATGTTTCATGACCACCCTGTATTTAAACTAATGAGCTAAAGACCACTTTCCATTCAGTGTATTCATTTAACTCCAACAGAGGCATTACAGTAATCAAATGGGCCATATGAAAGGGCTCATCTTCTGTCCACCCTAAAGGTAACAACCTGAAACTGTTAGCATATTCACCTGCTGCATCAAGGTAGTTTTAAAAAAACATAATCAGTGCATTCGGGAGGTGAACAATTATGTGATCATAGTCAAACACAGTAACAGTAGGGATATTATCAAATACAGGCAGCAATTACAAACTGACCAGCACCACTCATTAGTTTAACATGTCGGGGGAATTCTGACAAAAAATCTCTGAAAGACGAACCCAACACATGGCAGCCACATTAACACAACAGAGGAGATTGCCTCACTACCAGGGGCAAAAGCCTGGCAAAAGATATGAGGCATGTGATGTGAAGAGGTGCCAAAAACAATTATTTTCTCCGGTTGTCACAAAGAAGAACAGAGCATGTCTGTCCCCAGTGTTGCATTCTCTCCTGAGGGTTGCACCAAACAGGTTTTTCCCAGGCAGATTGCCTTATTCAAATGAAAATGAAGTCCAGAAATAAGCATCTGCAGCTTCAATGAGGACTTTGAACAACATTCTCAGACTGTTCCTGTTGTAAGTGAGCAGAAACAAAATCAATACTTTATATTTTACGGTAATGAATCGGCCTACTATTCCATGAAAACAGTTGCTTTTTACATCCATGGATTTGAGTAAGTGCCATTCATTTCATTTAACCTCTGAGACAAACGTCAGTGAGTTTTTAAACAGCAACGCAAACCTGGTGAATCTCAGCATCAAACCAGATAAATTACGGAATTTATCTGGTTTCTCTTTAGGACTGTCCAGTATTTACCTCCATCCATTGGATACGTATTATTAGTCTTTCTTCACACATTGTTTTGTAATAACATCACAGATAAAATATTGATCTCATAGTTACTATGTCACCTGCATGGATTCATTTTATGACTGTTGTTTTGATTTTCTAACTTTAATAAGACAGACGGCGTTGTTAGCTTCCACCACTCTGATGTATCAGTTGTTTATCAAGCTGCCTGTGATATAACTTTAAGGATAAACAACTTCAGAGAACATCACTTTAAGTTAACTCATTGATTAACTGCTGCTCCCCTCCTTGGGCTGCCACCTTATCGTGGTGGAGGGGTTTGTGTGTCCCAATGATCCTGGGAGCTTGCTGTCTGGGGCTTTATGCCCCTGGTAGGGTCACCCAAGGCAGACAGGTCCTAGGTGAGGAACCAGACAAAGCGCAGCCTGAAGACCCTTATGATGGAAACGAACTTTGAATCTCGCGTTCCCTTGCCCGGACGCGGGTCACCGGGGTCCCACTCTGGAGCCAGGCCTGGAGGTGGGGCACGATGGCGAGCGCCTGGTGGCCGGGCTTTTAACCACGGAGCCCGGCCGGGCTCAGCCCGAAGAGGAGACGTGGATTCCCCTTCCAATGGGCTCACCACCTGTCGGAGGGGCCAAAGGGGTCGGGTGCAATGTGTTACGGGCGGTGGCCGAGGGAGGGGACCCTGGCGGTCTGATCCCTGGCTGCAGAAGCTGGCTCTTGGGACGTGGAACGTCACCTCTCTGGTGGGGAAGGAGCCGGAGCTAGTGTGCGAGGCTGAGAGGTTTCGGCTAGAAATAGTCGGCCTCACCTCGACGCATGGCTCTGGTTCCGGAACCAGTCTCCTTGAGAGGGGCTGGACGTACTTCCACTCTGGAGTTGGGCAGGGCAGGAGTGGGCATACTTGTTGCCCCCATCTTGGCGCCTGCACGTTGGGGTTTACCCCGGTGAACGAGAGGGTAGCCTCCCTCCGCCTACGGGTGGGGGGACGGGTTCTGACTGTTGTCTGTGCTTACGGGCCGAACAACAGTTCAGATTACCCACCCTTCTTGGAGTCCTTAGAGGGGGTACTGGAGAGTGCCCCTCCTAGGGACTCCCTTGTTCTGCTGGGGGACTTCAACGCTCACGTGGGCAATGACAGTGAGACCTGGAGGGGCGTGGTTGGGAGGAACGGCCCCCCTGATCTGAACTCGAGTGGTGTTCTATTGTTGGACTTCTGTGCTCGTCACGGTCTGTCCATCACGAACACCATGTTCAAGCATAAGGGTGTCCATACGTGCACTTGGCACCAGGACACCCTAGGCCGCAGTTCGATGATCGATTTTGTCGTCGTTTCATCGGATCTGCGGCCGTATGTCTTGGACACTCAGGTGAAGAGAGGGGCGGAGCTGTCCACTGACCACTACCTGGTGGTGAGTTGGCTCCGGTGGTGGGGGAGGAAGCCGGTCAGACCTGGCAGGCCCAAACGTGTAGTGAGGGTCTGCTGGGAACGTCTGGCGGAGTCCCCTGTGAGACGGAGCTTCAACTCCCACCTCCGGCAGAACTTCGAACACGTTCCGGGGGAGGTGGGGAACATGGAGTCTGAGTGGACCATGTTCCGTGCCTCCATGGCCGAGGCGGCTTATCGGAGCTGTGGCTGCAAGGTCGTTGGTGCCTGTCGTGGCGGCAACCCCCGAACCCGTTGGTGGACACCTTCGGTGAGGGATGCTGTCAAGCTGAAGAAGGAGTCCTATGGGGTCTTTTTGGCCTGTGGGACTCCAGAAGCAGCTGATGGGTACCGGCGGGCGAAGCGGCATGCGGCTCGGGTGGTCGCTGAGGCCAAAACTCGGGCGTGGGAGGAGTGTGGCGAGGCCATGGAGAAAGACTTCCGCACGGCTTCGAGGCAATTCTGGTCCACCATCCGGCGTCTCAGGAGGGGGAAGCAGTGCAGCACCAACACTGTTTATAGTGGGGATGGTGTGCTGCTGAACCTCGACTGGGGATGTTGTGGGTCGGTGGGCGGAATACTTCGAAGACCTCCTCAATCCCACCAACATGCCTTCTGTTGAAGAAGCTGAGCCTGTGGACCCTGGGTTGGGCTCTCCAATCTCTGGGGACGAAGTCGCCGAGGTGGTCAAAAAACTACTCGGTGGCAGGGCCCCGGGGGTGGATGAGATCCGCCCGGAGTTCCTTAAGGCTCTGGATGTTGTAGGGTTGTGTTGGCTCACACGACTCTGCAATATCGCATGGACATCGGGGGCAGTTCCTCTGGATTGGCAGACCGGGGTGGTGGTCCCCCTGTTTAAAAAGGGGGACCGGAGGGTGTGCTCCAATTACAGAGGGGTCACACTCTTAAGCCTCCCTGGAAAGGTCTATTCAGGGGTCCTGGAGAGGAGGGTCCGTCGGATAGTCGAACCTCGGATTCAGGAAGAGCAGTGTGGTTTTCGTCCTGGTCGTGGAACACTGGACCAGCTCTACACCCTCAGCAGGGTCCTGGAGGGTGCATGGGAGTTCGCCCAACCAGTCTACATGTGTTTTGTGGACTTGGAGAAGGCGTTCGACCGTGTCCCTCGGGGGGCCTTGTGGGGGGTTCTCCGGGAGTATGGGGTACCGGGCCCTTTGATACGGGCTGTCAGGTCCCTGTATGACCGGTGTCAGAGTCTGGTCCGCATTGCCGGCAGTAAGTCGGGCTCGTTTCCGGTGAGAGTTGGACTCCGCCAAGGCTGCCCTTTGTCACCGATTCTGTTCATTACTTTCATGGACAGAATTTCTAGGCGCAGCCGAGGTGTTGAGGGGATCCGTTTTGGTGGCCTTAGGATGCATCTCTGCTTTTTGCGGATGATGTGGTCCTGATGGCTTCATCAGATCGTGATCTGCGGCTCTCGCTGAAACGGTTCGCGGCCGAGTGTGAAGCGGCCGGGATGAGGCTCAGTGCCTCCAAATCCGAGGCCATGGTCTTGAGCCGGAAAAGGGTAGAGTGCCTTCTCCGGGTCAGGGGGGTCGTTCTGCCTCAAGTGGAGGAGTTTAAGTATCTGGGGATCTTGTTCACGAATGAGGGAAGAAGGGAGCGGGAGATCGACAGGCGGATTGGGGCGGCGTCTGCCGTGAAGCGGGCGCTGTACCGGTCCGTCGTGGTGAAGAGAGAGCTGAGTCAAAAGGCGAAGCTCTCGATTTACCGGTCGATCTACGTTCCCACCCTCATCTATGGTCATGAGCTTTGGGTCATGACCGAAAGAACGAGATCACGGATACAAGCGGCCGAAATGGGTTTCCTCCGCAGGGTGGCCGGGCTCTCCCTTAGAGATAGGGTGAGAAGCTCGGTCATCCGGGAGGGACTCAAAGTAGAGCCGCTGCTCCTCCACGTCGAGAGGAGCCAGTTGAGGTGGCTCGGGCATCTGGTCAGGATGCCTCCTGGACGCCTCCCTGGTGAGGTGTTCCGGGCACGTCCCACCGGGAGGAGGCCCCGAGGAAGACCCAGGACACGCTGGAGGGACTATGTCTCTCGGCTGGCCTGGGAACGCCTTGGGGTTCCCCCGGAGGAGCTGGAAGAAGTGGCTGGGGAGAGGGAAGTCTGGGCCTCCCTTCTGAAGCTGCTGCCCCCGCGACCCGATCCCGGATAAGCGGAAGAAAATGGATGGATGGATGGATTAACTGCTGCTAGAATGTTTTAAAATATTTATTTAAAAATGCACATGGCTTCATCATTTCTTTATGAAGCTAAATATGATTCATATGCTGTAGTCTTCCATAAACCGCTGACAATGCTTTCATCCAAAGTTGTTTGTTAAAGTGGTAGCCTAACTAGCATCAACATATTTATTTGTTTTGATATGACTCATTTATAATTCTGCTTGTAACATATTTCAGTACTTTTCCAACTTATCACGTCATGAGACATTTCATAGAACATACGCTTGTCCTGCTTTGTAAATTTAAATGAACTCCCTTTCATGATGAGCGTTTCTCCAACAGGAGTCTGCGCATATCTGCACACAGCTAACAGAATGAGTCAAATGATTCAGGAAGACAGGAAATTGCTGGAAATATTCACTTTAAATATATTTTTAAGTCAGCCAAAGCATGGTTTGTATTTTCCAAGACATTTATAAAGATGCCTGGGATTTTAAAAAACTGGCTGGGGTTCCCGTGAAAAGATTTCACACTAACACCATCGCTCTGATAACATATTTGCAATACTAGGTTAAAATATATTAATTTTTTAAAAACTGATAGGCAGATATGAGGAAAAACATACAAATGGTGTGGTCTCTACCACTTTAGTATACTGTGACACATTTTCTGTTCCATATTTAGTCTACTCTGTAGTTATTCCTTGTTTCAGTCCTGCATACCTGCGTAGATCCTAAAGTTCTCGTGTCTTCTGAGTTACAGTGCAGCTAAACCACCTGATCCTTGTCCCAATAATCACCCTCATCAGTTTCAGGACTCCTGTCTTCAGGAATACCCTTTCCAGATATTTCTGTCTAATCTTTGGAATAGACCCGTTCTTTGTTGCCATGACAGTTCTCACAAGTTTAAAAGTGTGATTTTAGCTTGTCTATAAAATATATCTCTGAGATATTTCAGATCAGACTCCATTTGACAAACTTACCTGAAGAAAAATGATTTTATTCTCATAGATTGACTGCCTGGATCGTTGGACCTGTTACATAGATTTTTGCATAATTTGCAGGAGATCAAAACCAATAGAATAGTTTTTGATGACAACAGTTAAAGTATTTCTTCATAGGGTCCAAACAGCACAGCCACCGTCCCCACGTGGCTCCCGTTAGCATGGCGGTCTGTAGCTGCTGTATGCAGTCACATTCAGGCGTCCATCGTTTTTTGATGGGTCACTGTTAGTGGACTATTAGTGGACTATGCTATTTTAAATTTTAAATTTTAACTAAATTTTAACTTTTTTAACTACATGTTTTCAATAATGTATTCAAACTTTAAACACCTTTAGTTAAAATCACAGCTGTAGAGGGCTTATTCAGTTACTCTTGGTCTTCTTAATAATGAGAAATATGGCTGATGTTCCAGAGGTCTCGTTCTGGAACATCAGAATTAAAAGTCTCAGTGTAGGAGATGAACTTGGCTTGATTTATCACAAATAACTGACAATTTGATCACAACTAAATAGTGAAGTGTCCTTTCTCCAAATATTTTTTTATTTTTTTCAATATATGGCGGCACATAAATTTCCTTCGGTCTTAAAACAAGATACCAAACAATAAAATCATTGACAATGTTCATAATGTCTCTGTTTTGTTTTGGCACCAAGACCCAAATCAAAGCTTGTTTATTTTGGTGTGATTTATTTTTATATGTGATTGTTCTCTGTGAAACAATAACTCCTGTTTCTGTTCTACTTTGTTAATCTTTCATAATGCACCTTTTGTTAAATATTGGACACATGATGAAATAAGAAATTTGTAGATTATTTAAAAATATATATTTTTAAAATGACAGTTATTCCTGTATAAAATAATGTTTCATAGGAAATCAGGCATCTATCAAAACACATAAACTCAACTCATTCATATTTGATGTCAGATTATTTGACATTAGACTTCAAAAGTAATAAATAATTCTTTGATTTGATGTTTTTATTGGCCAGTAGACAAAAACGTCCTGAGAAATGATCTAAACAATTTATGGCAGATGTTGATTTCTAGGAAAACTAAAGATTAAAAAGGTTTGAAGAGTTATATTTGGCCTCATCTGGTAAAACTGCATCAAATTAAAATCCTTTCCTGGACAAGATCCAGTTTCATCTGCAGTGAAGAAAGACTGTCATTCTCTCTGTGCTTTAAGGAACTGCCAAGTAATAAAAGTGGAAGTCGGGGAATAACACCCATCTCTTCCTTTTGAATTTCTGAGAAGTCATGTGAAAAAAATAGGACATCCTCTTGTATATTCAGTTATTAAAATTTTTTTTGGCTGATTATAGGTTTTATTTAAACTTATTTATCTCTGGGAAAGAAAGTGGTTTAGATACAGTTAAACTGTAGCATTCAGTCAACTTTGAGAAGGCTGGAACTGATGGTGAAATAATTTATTAAAGCCATCCTTGTTTGTATCAACCACCGTAAGAGCTAAACAAGAGAAATACAAATTACAATCATTTTTACCGTTAGTGAAGCATAACTCGTTACATTGATACAATTCTTTTCATGAATTATTAATAAAGCAGTCACAATATAAAAATCTGAAACTTCAGTTCCATCACTTGTTTCCTTGCTGATTGAAGCTTAAATTTAAGTCGCCTTTTATGTGTTTTTCTTGCTATTAACCTTTTCTTTCTTTGCAGTTAACCCTCTCCAGTAGCTCTGTTGTTCTGTTAATATAAATACGTTATACAGAATGTTACCAAATAAAAGCATAGAATATTTACGGTTCTGTGATGTATTTTCCATGCTTCTGAGCTCCTGTCACACACAGCAGCCCCCCTGTGACTAGCCAGCAGCAACCAGCAAACACTTGGAGCCATGTTGTGATGACTTCCTGAAGGCGGAGACTTAGAAGTTTCTTTAAGAAAGAGATATTCAATTTCAAGGCTTTAAATTATGTCATTTTTTTAAGCCATATTTGATATATACAGCATTTTTAAAACTGAAGATAACACAGGTACTTGATTGTGCTATAAAATGATGCTAAATGGTGTCAGTCATTTTAGGAAAAGTCATAATGTTTGACCATTGGGCGTCAACTCCAGACCAATACAGAATTAAAAAAGCTCTTAGAGTCAAACTGACGCACTGTTCAATTCTGGGTTTAAGAGTAACAACAGGGAAGGTTTGAATGAATGTGTTGCTAAACCTTTTTTAATATATTGATTTATAGTTAGTGATTTTAATCTCTAGTTAGGTCAGTGTACTGAATTGGTCAAATCAAAGCGTGAGAGGCCAAACAAAGATACAGAGCTTTTAAATATACCCTTTATTTATAACCTTATTTATAGTCAAGGTTGATTAAGGCATGATAAAAAGCCTGAGTCAGGCCTTTTATTATGTTAAGGGCACTGATTGTGCAACCTTACAGTGAACAAGGCGCCTTGTACTGCTCACATAATCCTCTAATGCTATCACAGCTGCTAAACCTGCCACCTGTGTCATATGCAATCCCACAAACCAAACACGTCTGCTGGCACCTGACATCCAGTCGGAAAGATAGACAGGTACTTCCTGTTTGAAATTCCAGTCATGCCAGCTTTACTGAACTTTGCTTTCCAGCCTATTTCACAGCTGATCCATCATGCATTTCAAGAGTGTATTTAACCCACTAAAAAACCACTAAACACAGTTGGCCTTCATTACACTACTTTACTCTACTTCCTTAACCCAGAAACCCTTTGCTTTTCACGTCTTGCCTGGATTCTTACGTGTTAAGATTTACGTGTAGGTGGTTTGGAGGAGGCTGCTGTGCAACGGAGCTTCAAATTGGCTCTCCTTGACTTCTGTCAAGAACCGCAGTTTTCCGAGGTAATAGACATGCAAATAGCACGATAAGTGTGCACATTCCAGGCAGTGTCGAGTCTCGGCACTCAGTCAATAACATTATGGAAATGTGCTGTGGTTTCTTTGAGTCTGGCTGTTTAAGTTGGATAACAAGACAGTCCAATGAACCTGTTAGCACAATGACAATGACAGAATGAGGTGTTTGTATTGTCACACACTCCATTACAGTGCATGGCAAAAGGGAGCGATGTGAAGAGAAATATGCACCACAGACCTAAAGAAAAGAAACCATTGGTAATAAAGACTTTTACTCCATTTCCAGCGATACCAAAATAAACATTTCCCAACTCATTCCGTTATATTTCACTCACTGTTAGTCAAATTGAGCCATGTATCAAAGCTATCAGCATACTGTAGCTTAACTCCACTTTAGAATGGAATCTATGCTCTGTCTCACTCTTCCACCCATTTGAAGGGATGGTGGGAATGCTATTTACACACCCTGGCTTCAGCTCTGTTCATTTTCATGTTGATAGATTGAAAAAGTAGCTTATTGTGAGCATGTTTGGCTAATTGTACACACATAAGCAACATTGTTGTCATCCAGATGACGACTTTTGAATGTTATCTCAATGCATTTTCAAGTCCAGTGGGGAACTTCAACATCTGTGCATCACTGCTTCACTATGCCCAGGAGAAAACTAAAAATAGATGCTCTGCCTGCAGGGACTTTGCCTCAGCAGGTAAAATATCAAATGTAGGCACAGAAAAAGGAGATTTACTTAACCTGACATTTAATTATGTTGTTTTACAGTAAAGTTATATGAAAAATGTGGGAATGCATAGGAATAAAGAACATATGGAAAAATAACATAAAAAGGAAAATAAAGCTCTAATATAAGTTTCACTCATAAGTGATTAATTTGTTAAAATGGGCAAATTAGGCAGGCAATGAGAAACAGACTATATTATTTTAAGTTTTTCATTTAGTGCTCAAACTTAAAATTAACACTTAGTAACACAAACCATCTTTAATATTCTGTTTAATAGACAAAAAAGATCATTTGAAACTGCCTCATTAAGGTTAAGTTTTGCATTCCTATAATCTTTCCTACATTCTGCCATGTGAAACAGGCGTTATGATCGAACTATTGGTCTAAAAGTAGCTTTGATTAAGCAGTTACTTAATCTCATTAAATTTGTGGAAATTATGTAGTTATACAGACAAAATAAAAAATAAAAAACTATGTGCAGGTTCTAGTTATTAGAATAAGATCATAAAAATGTGGCCTCTGTGCCAGACAGATGGTGAAAGACATGCAGATGTTAGATTTTATGTCTACTGGTCAGTCGCCTCTGCTTTTGCATCACATAACTTTTTGTCAGATGGAATGCTTGATGGTGAAAATAACTGTTCTGTAGCTAGAGAAAAAAAAACATCTGTACAACTAGAATGACGTTTTCTAAATTTCTAGAATTGACTTATGGCGAACCCTTTCATTCCTTAACATGTTTTGACATCTGGTCAGAAACATTGTTTAGATTAAATAGGAGTGCATGAAATCAAATGTTCTCCATTTCCACTTTCCCATCTTCTATTAAGCTGCATTCTGTGATTAATAGATTGATTCCATCCTTTCTGGCCTTTGTTTCCTGCTGCTCCCTATGTGTGAAACTGTAACCTGAATCTGGCCATATGCAGACATGATTTACCTCATAAGGATTTGTTGTGACCATGACCATTCAAGCTTCCTCTATTGCAGAAACAAATCGATTCCCATTTAAATGTAAAATAAGGAGGAAGAAGATTACCGACAGCAGTGTCAGAGGTCAAAGGCATTTTCTCTCCTCTCCAGTTATTCACCTGCATTCTGTCTTCTCTTTGAAGTATATGAAGTGTTCATTCTTTGTTATAGCTGCTGTTCAATCAAGTTTTCTCCTCTGAATGAAGAACAAGACCACTGCTGAAGAATCTCTACTATACAAATGTGTATTTGCAACAGAGAAACACAAATACATGTGTGTTAGCTAACATTTTAACTATTATTTGCACCATGTTGGGCCCCAATAAGCTCAACAAGTTCTGATTTATCAAGTTAAACTTCCTTGAATGTACAGCCACACTTTTTTACATAGTTTTATAACCACCATGTTTTGTTTTGTTGGTGTTTTGTGGCCCAACCACCAAGAGGTAAATGGCAACTCTGGAACAACTACAGACATCCACAGCTCCACAGGTTATGACACTGAATGTTTACTGTAGTATCATGTACTTCAAATACTGTTGTTGTATTTAATGAAATCACAATATAATTAGAATTTGAAATATGTGGTTATCAAATGACAAAATATAACGGAACTTAACAGGAATGAATAATTCCACAAGTGGCTGTGTTCCCATTTCAGAGTGAAAGTGGCTACAGGCTGATTCAGTTCTAATCTCATTATGTCCTCATGTGTGCACACTGCAGAGCAAGCTGCTGAGATTTGGAAAAGCCACTAATTTTGTAGAGCAGAAGAAACGCCAAGTGGTATGACCTGTGTGTGTACAAATTTACTGCGAGGCTGTGTATTCAGCTGCGGTTGACCCTCGTGTCGTTGCGCTTCTGCTTCATTTCCTGGTAAGAAAAAGTAATTCTGGGCCTTAACCTCCTTATTAACATCTCTATAGCCTGAATAATACATCCTGAGTATATCTGATGACTTCTGACTGGTCACATACCTTTTATCTTTCCTCATATAAATGGGAATGATGGTTCTAGTTTCATTTTATTCTCAGTATGTACTTAGATCGGCAATGTGCTCTTAGACTAACAAATGAAATGTGTTTTTCCCTCTTGGAAAATCTCATTTAAGCAGCAGCTCTTGTTAATTTTTCAGTTTCAGCCGTTACTAATTAGATTGATAACTGATTTCAGATGGTAGTCTGATGTTTTTCTGTTAGCATAAAACCAGACTCAGTGCCACCAGCAACACTTTTTTCTCTGTTTAAGCAACAGAGTTCTCCCTTGTTGCCCATTATCACGTCATGCAGTGTCATAAAGCAAACCGATAAAGTGGACCGATATGTCAGGGCTAAAGCACAATGTCCATAAGGAATATGCGAAGCTAGTATTTGCCACGACTCCCACAGGTATTTTATACAATAAAACAAGCATAATTGTGAGTTGGTATTAGAGTATTTCCTATCTCCAGCTCTGTAACGACCTGGTTTACAGTGCATCAACTTCATCAGATTTGTGTTGCTTTTCCTCTGCCTAGCTTTTAGGTGGGAGAATCTGCTGACAGGACCGGTATTAGGGATGAACTCCAGAGATCTGAACTTTACTGATCAGTGGCGGGAAGACAGTCATCATGTTGGTCACATCAAACATTCAAACATTTATATGAGACTAAAGCTGATTATCTTATCTTGCATGAAAAAGGTGTGGAACTCTAATTACCTCTGAACACCACCCTCAAAGATGATGGTGGCAGCATTATGTATTTTCCAGGCCATTTTATAGTACGATCAAATAACTGTTATCCTCAGTTATTATAAAAATGAATCACTGAATCACAACTGCTGATCTAGTGCAGGTCTTTCACTAATAAACCAGACAAACTGCCACTGGCATCACCTTTCCCTCTAAGGGACAAAGTTTTTCCAGCATCAGATTATTGCTTCATACAGTCATGTACAGCAGAGGAGTGGTGAGGTGTAGACACTTCCTCTGCTGTTGTGTGTTATGGATGAGGGGCAATGTCACAAAGCCTCAACAGAGTCAGCCAAAAGCAACTGTACAGCAGACAAAGCAACTGCAGGCATGTGCAGACATGAGGCCATCATATTTTCTTGAAGACATTTATCTGGTTTTCTATCTAGCTACAAGTGAGGCTCAAAAATATTTGAATATCATGAAAAAGTTGAATATTTTTGGCACTAACTTTGGAAAGTGTACATATATATTCATTACAGTGTGAAATATTGCAATTTTTCTTGTAATTTGGTTGATCATAGCCATGATGAAAATCTCATATTCAGTTTTTTATAACATTAAAATGATAATGAGAATGAGAAATGAGAAAATTAAACACAAATACCAGGCCTTTCTCTCTCTCAGTATTGTGGCATTTCTCAAATAGAAACACTTTTGGTAAAACTTAAGTCAGCTAAACAAGAGAAGATTTGATTGATTTAACGTCAGACAGAAAAACGGTGTGTCTTTATTTGGAGTATTTAAACTTCTGGTTTCAGTTGTACTTCTGTTGTATAAATACTGGCTTCGATGTGCCTTTGGCCTGCTGTCTGGTCTGCAAAGAGACACGCTCTGGGTGAGAAGTGAACTACCTGAATGTAAACCAGGAATTGCATTCACTTGTGGAATGAAGACGCCATGTAGTAGTGACCCTTCAGGATCCCTGGCCGGACAGCTAATAGTCTTGTCTCTTCACCACAGCCTCGGCCCCTCAGTCTTTGTTCTCCCCTCATCTTTCTCAGTTTTTGGCACACGGTGACAGTTAGTACACCAGGGTATTAAGGGTGTCATTAAACTTTCATTAAAACACCATCATCATTAGAAAGGGATTACTTATTCTTTGGATCCACCATTTGATTGGTTCAGGGACATCAAACCACAGCCAGTCTTTTAAAACAACAGTAATGAAAACCCACAAAGCAGCACCTGTTGGCTTTGCAAACTTATTTAGTTTTTATATTTTTGGGTTTCTTTTTTTGAACAAGATAATATTAAGTGCAGGTACAGTATACCTAGAATTGCCAATATTGTTGTGTACCATTTTGAATATCCAGGCTTGCTTTTTACAGCCGTATATAATAGTATTAGAATTTTAGCTCAAAATATTTGCATCATGTATTTTAGTTTTAACTATTTATATATAATTTGGAGTGTGGTCATTTATTTGTTCATGGTGATGGTAAGAAGTGCTTTTCATGGCACTGCATTACAAATTTTGTTTTTGTCACCCTTAAATGTTTCAGATCATCAAATGCCAATGTCAGCAATAATAACAATAAATAAATATACTGTACAGTCTTCAAATGACAATCTCATTGAGAGAAAAGCCTTTAAACCAAGGTGGAAAATGACAAAAAGTGAATTCCCTCCAGACCTCGTATCTGATGACAAACCTCTGACACACACATCGTTTCTTCACTTTCAGATTAACTTAGACTTAGTTTAAAGTCTGTATAAATATGCGAATGGACAATAATAGCTCCAAATGAGAACAAAATAGGATGTACTTGGACAGAAACATACATTGTCCATGAGTAAGTTTTTAAAGCAATAGATAGTTTGGTTGAACATTATTGCAATAATATTGGTGACTAAGAGACAAGAAATTGTTTTGGAAAGATGGTTCCTTGACTGTACCTTGACTGAAGGTGAAGACAGGAGAAGATTGAGCTACCATAATGTGAACAATGTGAAAATAACTGAAAATAATGCTCTCTGAAACATTTCAATGTCACTATTGAACAAACTACAGTTTATTAATCTACTAAAAAAAAAACCCACTAAAAATGTGTTTTTGCACTGACTTCATCAGGAAAGATGGGATTTTATTTCCAGATCTGGTCTTTTTTGTCTCTGAGTGTGTGTGTGCATGTGTGTGATGTGGCTCTCGCTGAGCTTATTAGCTGAAATGCGTTTCTTTCCTTTGCTTTGATCATTGAGATGCTTTCAAGGATTGCATTAGTTTCGTGTCAATTTTTTGGTTCTTTATCCTCTCTTATTATAGTTTTCTCTAGAATTATGCACAACTTTGTCAGCTTTGTATAACATTAGGATTTTCGTTTAGATTTTTTAGACATCGGTGTTGGGCTTCGTTTTTTAATGGCCCTGATGTCATATTGTAAGCAACGCTTTTGCTGTGCATCGTACCATTGTATGAATGGCATGTAAGCTGAATGAAAACTGAGCAATTATAATGTAAGAATAAAAAAATGGTTCCCACCAGAATAGATGAAGATCAACAGATTCATACAAATGTATTTCTAAAACATCTGGTTGTTGATCATGTGACTCAAGTAACACCAAAAAACCTGTTTCCATTGCAGTTTGCGAAAAATAAACCAAAAGCCCACATGAGCCTAGAGCCAAAGCTTTGAATCAAAAAATGTTTTTGAAAACTGGTGTATTTCCATTTAGCAAATTTATTTTCGAAATGTCAAATTGTGTAGTTTTATAGTCAATGGAAATGCAGCTACTTTTAGAGTTAATGTCAGAGCCACAGGGAAAGCTTCCAACAGCCAAACATCCCCTGGCCCCACAGTGCTGATTTTTAAGTGATCACATGTAAAAGTGACTTTTTCAGGTTGGTGTAACAGAAAAGCCTCGGCTCACTCCATGACTGCTGTAGTTGTAGTAATTAAAATTGCAGAATGCTTACAGTGTTTGATCTCCAATCTGTAGGGCGACGTGTCACAGAAGATCTCATTTTACTTGTCAAAAGCTTTGGAGTAGTAGCTGAAGACCATGATGGTCAAACACCATCAAAACCTCTGGTGTTGATCCCTACATTTATCCAGATGTTCAAAAACTGTGAGGATCACTTGAGTTGTGCTTTGGTTCTTTGTAATTGACTCACTCCTTCCCATGCCACAAACAAATGACTAAAAACCTCATCTAATAACTATTGACACATGTTGTATGTAGTGATACAACCAAGTCAAAAAATTTTATTATTATTCTGTCCTTTCTGCACCAAGCATAGTGCAGGGGTAAAGTGGGGTTTTGTGTCTTCTACAAGGTCACTTTGATAAATGAAGTGGAGATGCCAGGGATTGAACTACTGGCCTTCCAATTGGTCCATGAACACTCTGTCCTCTTAGCCACAGCTGCTGTATCAGCTGTGCCTTTTGGCCAGGTGGCTGGACATATGTTCCAGTAAATGCTGTTTAGTTCATATTTGTCATATTTCATGTCAGTCCAATGACAACAAAAGCTCATTTTATGCTTCTTAACCCATTTTCACTTTTCAAGAAAATCTTTATTTTTCTTTAATTTTGTTTATGCAAAATCTCTTTGAATTCTGTATTTAAAAAAAAAAGTAAATCAGTGATTCTTCAAAATAGGGACAAAGTTTTCCCATGTTTTTATTTATTTTTTGTTATTTCTCAAATTTATGTATACAAATATGTCAAATAATGTTTTGGAAATGTAAAGATGCTAAGGTGCAGGCTCCCAGTTGCAACATATTTTTTTAAAAAATTACATTTTTAATCGACCTGACCTAGAACGTTGTCATCACCATCTGACAAAAATAAATAAAAAATATTTTTTAATGAGTGATATTTTTACTCATTTTACAGACAAATGTCTGTCACAAAACTAAAGGTGGTGACAAACTAGTGAGTAGAATGAAAAACTTGGTACATGTGAAGTAATGCAATTTATGTAAAATACATTAAAATGAATTAATTGCACATTTAAGTGAGATTTGACAACAATTTCACTGAAAGCGTCAGAAAACCTCTGATGGAGTTGACAAAAAGCCAAACCACCTCAATTTATATTGTTATTCCCAAGGAGGCCATATTGTAGCTCATCAGGTCCATGAAATCCTTACATTTTACCACAATTAAGCTTTTATTTCACAAAATTTCATCAAAGTTTTGTAAAATGTCAGTTATGATGTTGACACATCATGTTGTGACAAAACAACTTAGGAATAATAATAAGAAAAACTAAAGAATAACATAAGCTAACCAGAGCTAACTAGCCCTCTTAGCAAAGGAAGAGAAGGGAAGTAGTCATGGGGTCCTCAGAAGTTCTGGTGCCCCACAATAATGCCTGATTTTTTTTTTTACATTCTTTTTATGTCTGACGGTGTTGACAAAAACTAAGGACAAATTTCAATGGAGTTGGGAAATATATAAAAATGATTTTTGATTCAATTTATTGAAACCTTTATATTTATTTATATGACTACTTATACTTAATTGTCATAATATATAATTTTAGTATTTCTTTAATTGTTTTAAACTATTATAATGTATTGAGTTCTGCTCCTGGACAAAGGCTTTTACAGGCATCATCCACCGACTACAATGTTTAAAATAAAAAAATATTCAGCAAATACCTGGAAAATATACATTGTTGTGGTCACATGACCCAGGTTAGTTTAGTCAGATATTTGAAAAAATTATATTTTGTGTATATTTTATTCAAATTTTGTGCTTTATCCATAGGACCCGTTTTGTCCCTATTCTCAAGAATCACTGAAATACATGAAATAAAATTGTCATGGGTTTGCCATTATTGTGCTTAAGAAATTTCAAATCTTGCACAGACTACATGTGATTAAACTTTAAAAAATATGTTTATGTTTTTAAAGTTTTACCACATATCTGAGCTTCTGAAAAGGACAACAGCATCTATTATTAAAAATCTTCCAACCTTATGTTATTATGCTTAAAGTAGTGAAACAAAAATAAATTTGATGTTAAACGTAAAGAGGTAACATAGCAATATCTACTCCAGTTTTCTACATTACATAATAAAGCTCCAATATCTTGACTATATAATGAAAGCGTTTACAGTTGTCACCTCATGTCCACATAGTAGCTTCCTTTTTTTAGATTTGGACATAAATTATTAGATCGATGTCAGTTATTTTGCCTTGAGATAAAAACAAAACATAAGCCGGACACTACCAATGATACAAAGACATCAGCTGGGGAAAGCTAGCTGAAGTTACCTTCAGTTCCTCAAAGGCTTCTTGACAGTTTTTCATCTAAGTAGTTGGCTGATTTCTGCCTTCCCTCTACATCATAGTAACAGCAAATGTCTTGCCTCTGTGAATATGTCAAGATGTCAGTGCCCTGCACATGTCTCACCTGCACATACACACATGCACCGACACACACAGAAAAATTACACTTTAGAGCCAGTCTGTCAACCCAGGTATCAGTCAATATCAGTGTCCAGTAATGGAAAGGCTGATTTACAGAGCGTAGATGCTGCCCAACTATTGATTTGTTGAGTTCTCACTTTTCTGAACATTCAGAGAATGGAGAAAAGAGAAGGGCTGTAGAGCGGTTAATTCCAGGAGAAAAATGAGAAGCATTATAGGAAAAAGCTTCAAAGATTGTGAGAAAAGAAATTAGGATTGGAACAAGCTCTTTCATGTTTTTACATGAGCTTAAGAAAATGTGTTTTGTCAGACTGGATTTTTATCAGCTATACATTCATTGGAACCCAATGGATCACTAAGACTGTTAGAAAGGACCAAACTAAAGGCTCTTCCATATTTTATACTTCATCTGGTAGCAGTGCTAGATGCCCTGGCAGCAGGGCACCTAGCACTGAGCCCTGGTGTAAAGCATTTCCATGAAATATAGCATGTTACCTCAAAAACCTGGGTTTTAAATAAATCTGCATCTTTTTTTAGTTTTGTCTATCCATCTGCCCGTCCTTCCGTCCATCCATCCATCCCTCCATCCCTCCTTCCCCCCATCCCTGGTTTAGATATGAGAATGCAATAAACTAACATGAATGATCTAGAGTCTACCCAGAACGTGATATTGTAACTAATCATGTTAATCAGCTACATTCTGTAGAGTGTGAATCCGGATCCAGTTTTTGATAGCATTTAAACCTTTCTTAGATTCCATGCCGTTCATATTGTTCATACATAGAGATGAGTGAGAGTACCTCAAATTTATACTCCAATCAGAGTAGCATAAATTCAACACGTTTTTACTTAAGTAGAAGTAAAAAGGAACCATCTAATAAATTACATAAGCTTTAGCTAAGCAAATGTAAAAAGTGTTTTATTAAAAGTCTACTCAAGTACTGGAGTCATAACAGACTATGACTACTCAAGTCATAACAGCAGATTTAATATTTTACATTTAAGTCAGCAGATGGCCAAAAATATAAAGTTAGGTTCAAAAGAGTATTACCAAAATATTAACACCAATAAGGAGTTAGGCTTGGAGGCTGGTTCTAGACCATATTTACTATGGGGGCCAGTGCAGTGAGTGTGTTTTCATGGTGACACTTAAAAAAAATGAAACAAAAGAACAGAGCAATATGTTTCTATATTTTGTCATTTGATCATTTGAACCAAAGAGCCACTTGTGTCTCCAGAGATCCAGGTTGCAGAGCCCTGATGTGGCAGAGGGAAAGTGTGATCCTGCCTCAATACAGCAGCTGAAAGTATAGCTCTATAATTTTCAATTAATTGTTAAAGTAAATTTGTGAAGACTAAAAAATCCACCACTCAATATTGATAAGACATTTATTTAGTATAATTTATTCAGGAGTCCTGAATAAATTATACTGCAGGGCTTCTCACCCTATCTCTAAGGGAGAGCCCAGCCACCCTGCGGAGGAAACCCATTTCGGCCGCTTGTATCCGTCATCTCGTTCTTTTGGTCATGACCCAAAGCTCATGACCATAGATGAGGGTGGGAACGTAGATCGACCTGTAAATTGAGAGCTTCGCTTTTTGACTCAGGTCTCTCTTCGCCACGATGGGCCAGTACAGCGCCGGCTTCACGCGCTGCCCCAATCTGCCTGTCGATCTCCTGCTCCATTCTTCCCTCATTTGTGAACAAGATCCCCAGATATTTAAACTCCTCCACTTGAGGCAGGACGACTCCCTGACCCAGAAGGCACTCTACCCTTTTCCGGCTCAAGACCATGGCCTTGGATTTGGAGGCACTGAGCCTCATCCCGGCCGCTTCACACTCGGCCGCCAACTGCTCCAGTGAGAGCTGCAGATCACGATCTGATGAAGCCAACAGGACCTCATCATCTGCAAAAAGCAGAGATGTGATCCTAAGGCCACCAAAACGGATCCCCTCAACACCTCGGCTGCGCCTAGAAATTCTGTCCATGAAAGTAATGAACAGAATCGGTGACAAAGGGAAGCCTTGGCGGAGTCCAACTTTCACCAGAAACTTACTGCCGGCAATGCAGACCACCAAAAACGGACCGGTCATACAGGGACCTGACAGCCCATATCAAAGGGCCTGGTACCCCATACTCCCAGAGAACCCCCCATAAAGCTGCCCTGGGGACACGGTCGAACGCCTTCTCCAAGTCCACAAAACACATTGGTTGGGCGAACTCCCATGCACCCTCCAGGACCCTGCTGAGGGTGTAAAGCTGGTCCAGTGTTCCACGACCAGGACGAAAACCACACTGCTCTTTCTGAATCCGAGGTTCGACTATCCGACGTACCCTCCTCTCCAGGACCCCTGAATAGTCCTTACCAGGGAGGCTTCAGAGTGTGACCCTTCTGTAATTGGAGCACACCCTCTGGTCCCCCTTTTTAAAGAGGGGGACCACCACCCCAGTCTGCCAATCCAGAGGAACTGCCCCCGATGTCTATGCGATATTGCAGAGTCATGTGATCCAACACAACCCTACAACATCCAGAACCTTAAGAAACTCTGGGCTGTTTTCATCCACCTCCGGGGCCCTGAGGCCACCAAGGAGCTTTTTGACAACCTCGGCGACTTCGTCCCCAGAGATTGGAGAGCCCAACCCAGAGTCCCCAGGCTCAGCTTCCTCAACAGAAGGCATGTTGGTGGGATTGAGAAGGTCTTCGAAGCATTCCGCCCACCGACCCCCAAGTCCCGAGTTGAGGTCAACAGCACACCATCCCCACTATAAACAGTGTTGGTGCTGCACTGCTAACAACTAAAAACATCAACAAGAAATTCTGCAAGTTTTAAAACATTTGCTCATTTTTTGACAAAGTTAGGATGGAGGAACAAAATATTTTAAGCGGCTGATAAAATCTGTTCCCCCTACATAAAATGGAAACAAATTAATTTACCTGCAAGTCTTTACTGTGCTAATTCCCCTCAACATCGACAAGAAATCCTGTGATTTTCATAACATTTGCTCTTTTTTTGCCATAATTAGGATGGGGGAACAAAATATTTTAAGCGCCTGATAAAATCTGTTCCCCCCTTAAAATGGAAACAAATTAATTTAACTGCAAAGTCTTTTACTGTGTTAATTCCCCTCATCATCAACAAGAAATCCTGCAAGTTTGACAACATTTGCTCTTTTTTTGCCAAAGTTAGGATGGGGGAACAAAATATTTTAGCTATTTCAGCTACCTGAAATAATATGTTCCCCCTACATAAAATGGACATGTACAGTGAATTAATTTCTTTGTTACCTCAAATTTGAATTATTAAATGAAGCTGTATTTTTCAGTTTGCAGAAAAACTCCTAGCAAAAGAGGTTGTGGATTTTTCTGTTTCCACTGCAGCAGTCTACAGCATGAGCAATGTCACGGCAATGTCCAACCTCATTGCCAACCTCACACACAGGTCACAGGATTTCTTGTTGATCATAAGGGGAATTAGCACAGTTAAAGACTTTGCAGGTCAATTCATTTGTTTCCATCATTTCAACACATCATTTCAGGCTGCTGGAATATCCATTCTCTCCTCTTCTCTCCCCATAACCTTGGGAAATAAAACGCAACTGTTTCCAAATTCTCAAAAATTATGTGTGATAGCATACTAGACATTTTCTTAATCCAGATCTGTTATATTTTAATCTGTCATATTTTACATTAGAACGGGATTTACCAAAACGTTTACACTCTGATCTTTCCAGGAAGTCTTTATTTTTGTGCCCTGCTATCGGCCAGCTTCCCTCCTCCTTTATCAGAAATGAAAAGTTATAAATACGCACCACGGTTGGAAACCTGTGTTTGTTGACTGACTTTTATTTGTCAGGTTTACGAGACAAAAGCTGGAATAAAAAGATAGATTCTCTTCGCGTTTAAAATAACACAAAACTGCGTAAAAAGACCTTGTTTATTTATGTTTGTATTTTTATTTTGATAGCTGCCGATTAAACTGAAAGTTACAACATTGACATGATTACATGAGTAGTTTTTACCAAAAAAATCCATCAGAAGGGCCGTGAAAATGGTCAGATCCGCTGGAACCACCTCTCTGGCTGCGATGCGCGCTCCCGACACAGGGGGATCAGATTTTCACAGGGGAACAGAATTTCTCTCAAGAGGGGCAAGGAGCAAAAGGAGCAGGTGCTCAAGCACCCACAGCCCCCCCATCTCCTGCAGGTGCCTGCTGATAGGTATAATGTTGCTGTTTCTGTTCCTGACAGAGCTGGAGGGCAGAGCTGATCTGAGACTGTAGTTATTCAACAGACCAGAGGAGAGAAGGTCACTGGGTATGAGTGAAGCATGTTTTAATATGAGATAAGCAAATTTGCTGCCATTTTACTAAATCAGCCCTACTGCTTCTGTTTAAACTCTATAACAACTTGGCTGCAGAGATCAAAAGAGTTCAGAGGGGTTAACTCTACATAATATTTTGATGCTAGCTCCTATGAGAGATCTAGATTTAGCAGTAACTCAAATCAATCAATCAATTGATTGGAACTGAATCATTGGAAGTCAGAATTGGAAATCAAAGAAAGAAGTGCTGATTTTGATTTTCATTTATTTTTGTATTCATTTAGAACAAGCACATGTTAGCAGCAGGCATGACAGAGAAATGTTTTCAAACTCATAGCCCCTCATGGAAACATCACAAAGAAGTTCATATGATGCCTCTTTTAAGTTGAAGGCTATCAATCTGGCAGTACAGATCGATAGCCGCTGGACGTTAGCTTGGCGTGAACGAATCCATGGTTTGGCGTTGGAGCTGAGCAGAGCTGCGTCCTTAATAGCAGATTTATTGAGTTCTATCCACTCAGCAGTTAGACATCCAGGCAAACACTTTTCCCCAAACAAAATCTCTCCGGTTCTGATGGAGCCGAGAGAGAAAACTGACATAAAAGTTTTTAGAACAAGGGAACAATTGTTTGTAAAGTCTTGTGAAGTCATCGCCAAATCAGTATTTATGGTTTCACAGCCTACCGTCTCTTTTTCAAAGCAAACTTTGTTGCTATGGAAACAATCAGATCAGTTCTGAATGACTGCGACTAGATATGAAATAATTACTAAATATTTAAATAATAAGTAACTAAATTGTTTATTTATTTGACATAAAGAAATTAACAATAGATTTTTTTTCTACGATTGAAGTGTTGCATTTGTGGTTTTCCGTTCATGTTTTAGCTTTTTGATCTAAAGCAAGTAATGGTCAATCTCAAATGGTTACTTATTGAACCTGGTCCAGTTCTCATTTGCACTCTTCCTGAGTGTCTTTCCAAGCCCTTCTGCACAAATCCTTTCTACTTGCCTCAGCACGACCTCTTCTTCTTCTCTCTAAGTCTTCTCATCCCCTCCGTTTCCTCTCCGCTCATCTTCTCTAAAGTTTTTCCTCTCTTGCCACTTCATCTGCTATTCACCCCTTGTCTTATCTGCTCCCCTCCGCTCCATACCCTCATCTCTTCTCCTCCAGGACTTCTTTCTCTCCAATCTTCTCCGAATGTCTCCAGACTTGCGCTGTCATTTTTACTTCTGGCTGCATTTCCTTTCTCAGTCTCTCACCCCTTTGCCTTCTCCCCTCCATCTACTCCCTCTTGTCATGTCCCCCATGTGGTTCATGGATTATTAATCATCTTGTGGGCTGGAGTGCTGCTGTGACACTTTCTAGAAGTGTGGCAGAAAGTCATCCACCATAAATTTCGTTCAAAAAGTCCCAGAGGGATTTTCCATTGGATGGTGAACTTCTCCTCTTCTCCTCTGGTTCTAAGGTTAGAACATTGATTCTTAACAAACTTAGAGCAAAATATGTATCAACTGCAAGGGTAGCTGGGATATAATGTAATGAATAATAACATACTTGAATACACATAATAAAACTAGCTGAAAAAATAGATATTTGGCAACACTTAACCTGTTTTACTGAGTTATAGCTGACTGTAGGTCTGGCAGTTGGCAAGAAAATACAACAAAACACTATTTAACACATTGAATTTGCATACACAATTTTCTTTCAGAGATAAACTTCTCTACAGATTGGAGCAGGTAAAGGTCACATACACAACATGTATTGTTCATAATGATATTTTATGCAAGCTAGATTTTATAAAAATGTTAAATAAGTGTGAGGGTTGGAAGCTCTTTCTGCATTGAGTTTATATTTTCTTCCTGTCAACACGTCGGTTCTCCTCATGTGCTTTTGAATATAATGTCTGATTGAAAATTCTTATTCAACTTGTTTAAGAATTGGTTAGAACAGCTGACATCATTACATGTGATATAACTGTGTTTGGTTAGTTTTTGGTGAACTGTGTTGCAGTTGTAGAGGTGAGTAGTAAGTAATTACATTTACTCAGTTTCCGTAGGGAATAAACTGGCCGTCATTTGTTGGAGAAATGTTGTGTATCATTTTTGAGCATGTATCACCATTTTGTCCAGGTCCTGTTATGATTTCAAAAACGTTGTGCTTTAATTTAACATTGTGTTTTAATTAAGGACAGGTGAGTTTCTTTTGAAGAATGAAGCCGGGTGGTATATGTTCAAACAAGGACCAGATACTGATAGATACAACACTGATATAGCATATGTTTGTCTAAACCAATGAGTCAGTGCTGTTCTTATAAATTGACAGCCACAAAAGTTTTTATTCCCCTCTGCTGGCATCTGGGCTGCTGTTTGGAATCATTTAAAATCCTAACATTTTAAGTAATCATTAGCAATTTGTTGTTGCAATGTAACATTGTGAAAATTCTAAAGAGTATGAAAATTTTTGCAAGACATTATAAAAAATCGAAACAATTTCTCTACATCTTCATCCACCTGTCTTCCACTCAACAACTGTAAAAATTGTGACATTACTTAGTTCCTCTATATACATAGTTGTTCTCCTACTTGATCTGCTCTTCTTCTACTATATGCTGCAGAGGGACATAATGTCCCAAAAATTATAGTTCTACTGAAGCTAAAGAAAATTCTGTTTAAAAATGTAGGCTTCAGGCTCTCAGTTCTGTTCCATCACAATGTGACAGAACAGTACACATCACAGCTTATACTCTGCTCTTATCAACACGTTTCCATAAATTTAATCGCTATGGTAATAATACTTCTGCTTAACAGGATCAGTTGGTGATGATACATGTAAAATGAACACTGAAGCGGAGCTTAATTAAAACGAAGAGCTAAGTGTCTCTTCAATCCGTCTGAGCTCTTCCCTGTTTGAAGCAGTGCAGTACAGTCACGGCCAAAAGTTTTGAGAATGACACAAATATTATATTTTCACATGATCTGTTGCCCTCTGGTTTTCATGTGTGTATGTCAGATGTTTTCATCACATATAGAAATACAATTGCAATCATATTATGAGTAACAAAAGCTTTTATTGACAGTTAGAATGCGTTAATGAAGCAAGTCAATAATTTGCAGGTTGACCCCTCTTCTTCAGGACCTCTGCAATTCTTCCTGGCATGCTCTCAATCAACTTCTGGATCAAATCCTGACTGATAGCAGTCCATTCTTGCACAATCAATGCTTGCATTTTGTCAGAATTTCTAGGTTTTTGTTTGTCCATCTGTCTCTTGATGATTGACCACAAGATTTCAATGGGATAAAGTCTGGGGAGTTTCCAGGCCATGGACCCAAAATCTCCATGTTTTGTTCCCTGAGCCAGTTAGTTATCACCTTTGCTTTATGGCAAGGTGCTCCATCATGCTGGAAAACGCATTGTTCATTACTAAACTGCTCTTGGACGGTTGGGAGGAGTTGCTTTCGGAGGACATTCTGGTACCATTCTTTATTCATGGCTGTGTTTTTAGGCCAGACTGTGAGAGAGCTGACTGCCTTGGCTGAGAAGCAACCAGGAATGGTTTCAGGATGCTTTACAGTTGGCATGAGACAAGACTGGTGGTAGCGCTCACTTCGTCTTCTCTGAACAAGCTGTTTTCCAGATGTCCCAAACAATCAGAAAGGGGATTCATCAGAGAAAATGACTTTACCCCAGTCCTCAGCAGTTCACTCCCTGTACCTTTTGCAGAATATCAGTCTGTCCCTGTTGTTTTTCCTGAGAGAAGTGGCTTCTTTGCTGCCCTCCCTGAGACCAGGCTTTGCTCCAAGAGTCTCTCCTACAGTGCGTGCAGATGCACTCACACCTGCCTGCTGCCATTCCTGAGCAAGCTCTGCACTGCTGGTAGCCCGATCCCACAGCTTAAACACTTTTAAGAGATGGTCCTGGCGCTTGCTGGTCTTTCTTGGGCTCCCTGGAGCCCAACAATTGAACCTCTCTCCTTGAAGTTCTTGATGATGCGATATATTGTTGACTGAGGTGCAATCTTTCTAACTGCGATACTCTTCCCTGTTAGGCCATTTTTGTGCAGTGCAATGATGACTGCACACGTTTCTTTACAGATAACCATGGTTCACAAAGAGAAACATTGATGCCAAGCACCAACCTCTTTTTAAAGTGTCCAGTGGTGTCATTCTTACTTAATCATGGCAGATTGATCTCCAGCCCTGTCCTCATCAACACCCACACCTGTGTTAATGGAGCAATCACTAAAACGATGTGAAATGTGTTTTGGGGGATAAAGTTCATTTTCTAGGCAAATATTGACTTTGCTATTAATTGCTGTTAAGCTGATCACTCTTTCTAACATTCTGGAATATATGCAAATTACCATTATAAAAACTGAAGCAGTAGACTTTGTAAAAATTAACATTTGAATCATTCTCAAAACTTTTGGCCATGACTGTACAATATGTTGCCTGAAGTCTAATCCCAGCCTGGGGAGTTTTTCTGCCCTTGCATGTGTGGGTTCTCTCTGGGTACTCCAGATTCTTTTCAGGCCCTTTATTCTTCTTGTTCAGTATTTATTGAATTTATATAAAAAAAGATTTAAGGCAAAAACTTAAAATCAAGAAGGACCGAGTGTATTTTATTTTATTGACCAGCATCAAATGCCAGCTTGTCAGTGATAAAATGTACTTTATCACCAATGTAGAGTAAGATTTTTAATCTAGTACAAATTAGAAACTACATTACATACATTGCAATTTTGTTGGTTTGCAGGAAGATCCAAAAGAGAGTGTTTAATTGTCTTCTTTTTCTTTTTCTTGCTTGTCTTTTGTTCTGTTTTTGTGCTAGCTGGGTCTGGAGGGAGTCTCACATCCCTGCTGGTTCAGCCCATCTCCGCCTTCCTTGCCAAGACTTTATTGTCGTCGCCATCAGTGGGACAAGGAGCAGATGCCTGCACTCTTTTATCCATGCCTCCCAACACAGGTAAGCACAACAAAAATCATTTGCAGAGCTACCAATGGAATTGCATTAACTTTATCAATTTTTAACTTTGTCTCTCACTGGGCCTCATCAGAGGGCTGCTCAGCTTTGTCATCTGTTTGTAAAACACAAATCAAGTGATTCTATAATTGTGTGATTTCAGCAGCTCAATAGTGATAGGTCTTTATGCATGGATTATGTTACCTTTAGTTTGAATTAGGGATGTGCCGATCAGGTTTTTTTCTGCTGATGGTGATGCCGATACCGATACCCATCACCCCTGAGGGATGATCGCCGATACCGATACTGATACTGATCACAATCACATCACATAATTATTATTTATTTATTTTTAATCATAAACACTATCGTTACATTATGTGGAAAGAGAAACCATGAATTCACCTTAATTTAGACAAAAACGTGTTTTTAATAACTTTTTCCAAGAAGAAAACTAAACAAAACAGGCATTGTGCAAATTGTACTGCTATCAATAATACTATCTTTAACAGACTGATAACATCTGAGGCTCTGAAGAGGCTAAATAATGCAAAGAGCCAAAATAAAACCTCTCAACATTGCCAAAAAGTTCAAGTATAAAACTTAACATTCAAAGGCAAAAACAGGATCCATTACAATAAACAATCCAGAGTTACTGAATGAAAACTTCCTGTTAGTATGGCGGCTAGCTGATTACTGCTAGTTCTGATTGGCTGTTTCTGACTGAACGAGCAATTATGCAGAACAGGGAGGAGATCAATTATTTTTTCAGAGATTATCTGTCTCATGTTAGGACAGAGAAAGTTTTAATACATATGTAAAATGTATTTTTTAGGTTAGATGCTGCAGCTTTAACAGGTTCGGTGTGAGAGTCACTACCAGGTGGAGCAGAAGCGGCTCCGTGTCAAATATTACTAAATATTAAATATTACTACCTGTAGCGGAGCAGCGGTTCAACAGGAGAGCAGAACCAGCGTATTACATCGCATCTCCAATACTTAAATAATTTTACAGGTTATTAGTTTAGCTTTCTGACCGTCATGCTAATCCGGGTGAGTGTTTGTAGCTGTGCTGCTTTACCTGCTGTCTGATCCTCCATGTCTTTTTACTGCACTGAGCCTCGATGTAGCCAAACTCTGTCATTGTTTTTATGTCTATTAACTTCGTTGTATTGATGCATTTTGACCTGCTTCAATTTTCCGCCGCAACACGCAAAACGTCCTCATTCACTCAGTGCGTTATAGTTCCACATCACTTAGGATTTGTTGCTGCACGAGGAGACCAGCTGGACAACAGGCTGGGAAATGAGATGCAGGTGATCGGTATCGGTAACAGAGCCAATGATCGCCGATCACCGATCATCACCGATTTCACGGAAATCGGCCCGATTATGATCGGTTACCGATCGATCGGCACACCTCTAGTTTGAATGAATTAAAGGAAATGCAAAGGTGAATTTGATCTCATCTAGTTTAGATGATTTAGTACATTACATAATACCCAACTCTTTTATATCTATATGATGTGAACTTTGGGAAACAAAATTGTGATGATTCAGTCCAAACATTAAAACAGTTCAAACTATGACCTTTTTAAGATGATTCAGGATTATCAGCTTGTTTGGAAATGTTAGTCCAAATCTTTCAAACCTTATTGACATTTTCAGCTGCTCAATGAGTAAAAATAAAAAATCAGATTTAGGAACTGTGTCCACTGTCTTCAACATTTCAAATATATTAGTTGAACAATCTACATATTTGAAATGTTGAAGTTTGAAGAATGAATGAAGAATATTTTTCAGTTCTGTTTTTTGCCAAGTTTGGCATATTGAAAGTTTTAATGAGAGTGTTCCAACTATGACGTCTCAGATCAGGTGTTGTACTCGCCTACAGCTTTGTTACAGGGTTGCTTGGTGAGTACACATATTTATTTAGAGCACGGCTGGCAGATGGAAATTGCTTTGGTCAGCCCTGAGTGCAGCTGCAGGATAATGAATTAGGGAAGTCGCTCTAATTTGGGCCATGGGTAGGACTTTGGGTTGAGTCCTTTGGGCATGGCGTGCTTAGGTACCCTGGTCACAAGGTGCCCATAGATTATATGTCATTAGATGCTAGCGTCTTCTCTGTAACTGTTGGCTGTTCTCCTCATTTCAAACATAAATCCAGTTTTTTTATACTTTTATTTTGTATATATACTCAAAATTAGGATCAACCTTCCATTCTCTACAAGGCTCATGTGGAACATAAAGGCTTTTGTGCATTCAACTGATATCCCAACTTTAAATAATAAAATAAAACTGCTACGACTTGGCAAAAATCTAAAAAGTATTATTTCAATATTGTAGGCTAAATCATTTTTTAATGTTTGGAAAGAAGTCCCTTCTTCATGTTGGCAGATTTCCACAGAAGTTTAAAAAATCAACTTATCAGTATCAATATTACAGTCACCTGCACCTCCTCTGATCCGTCCCTCTGTCTTCCACTCAGGCGTTTGTCCACCATCATCTCCTGTTCACAGCATGTTCCCTCATTTTTTGTGTGTACACTTCATCCATTTTCATTTACTCCCCAATAAATCCGAGCAGCTGGCCAGTGGCTGGAAAACAGCATGCTGTCCTTCTCATCTGGTGCTCAGATTTTAGCTACACACACACACCCCACGCATGCACACCTACACAAACATGCCACACGCCCACACACACATGTGCGCACAGTTGTTTGTCACTGTTGTGCTTCAGTGCTGTCTGAAGGAGTCACTCAGCAAATAAGTGACACATCCAATATTGACAAAAGTATTGATCTTATAGTGCAGAAGTTGTTTCATGTGTTTGCTGCACTCTGTGTGGTTTTCCGTTGGAAACAAGTCAGTATCTCTGGTCTGAAAGGACAACTGATGTTCAGTGCCCTGAGATTGGTTGTTATGCCTATTCTAACTATGTTTCTGCTGGTTATGGACTGAACAGTTTGAAGCATCACAAGGATGACCACAATGTGGACCCACACGGGGTTAGGCTTGGTTAGGCTTAGGCCTGCTGGGTCGGCTCCTTCCACAACATAAAACGGATGAAACTGGGAGAGGAGCTACGAGGGACAGAGACTCAGTGGAAGACAAAGCCTAAGAGTGAGAGAGATGTATTCTGTCTCCAATCGATTAGCTGCACCCATGACCACACCTGGGATCCCACTATCATTTGTTTCCATCTGCTTGCCTCTTTTTAATTTTTTTGCATTCTAGCCATGTCTCTTTTTACACTTTTTTTCTTTTTTAATTCCAGTTCAATTAAAGGTGGCTGCATTGGCTGGCCTTGTTTAATTGCTCAGGGCCCTTCTTTGGAGACCAGCCACATGACTTGGGCAGCCTCAGGATTCTTGTTCCTCGGTAGTTACTGTGTTTTGTGTTCATATGCACCATACCTCACAAAAGTCCTCTTACTGCGTTTTTTCACTTTTTGTAACATCAATACTTGAAATTTTATCAGATTCAAATTTACCTTATTCCCTTAAAATAATGTGTGATGAAAACTTGACATGTGTCTTCATCCTGACCACACAAACCCTGCAAACATGGTAGTGACTTTACGCTGTCAGGATGCTTTCATTTGCAAGGGTCAGGAACGGCAGACCAACTTGATGGATCTAAACATGGAGCAAACCTGTTAGAGGCTGCAGAAAACTTTAAACAGAATGGAGGTTCACTTTCCAGCAGGACAATAACTTTAAACATCTGGCTAGGTGTGCCCAGAAGAAACATTCATTGGGGTGGCCTGACCAGAACAGTAAAACATTGAAGCTGGCACAAAAAGTCTTCTCTACACGTCCTGGGCATCTCAGTGTCCACATACAGATATCATATAAACCCTGAAGCTCAAATAGCCTCCGGTCTGAATGCAGCAGAAGGTCGTCTGCATAGATGTCTGCTCTGCCAGAATCAGTCACCTGCTGAGACTCTCCTGACCCCAAAGGAGGCTTCTTATTTCCTGCTTCCTGCTCCAACAGGAGAGAGGAGCAGGGCTGGAGACATGAACATGGCAGTTTGGAATCATCCACTGAATCCGGCCATGGAAGAGCTAAATTGTCTTTTCCATTGTACATCCTGACTGAAAACATTCAGACACCAAAAATGTATTTTACTTGCAAGTCATTCATCATCAAGGAGCTATTTATACATTAGTTTATCCACTTTGTTCATTTTAATTTTATTTTTTGCAGAATAGGAAAAAAAATGGATTTCTTTGATACAGTCATGTTTTCATAAAGTGTCTAATTGTGAGAGTAAAGCTGCAGAACATGATGGTGAATGTTGGACTGTAGCATCAAGGCTAACTAAATCTGGTCATAGTAGAACTGTGTGACTGCGGTCAGGTGGAGTTTGTGTTTGGACATTGTCAGTCCTCCTGTCCCTACATTGACCTCCACCTTGATTTTAAACCTTTATTATTAAATTATCTGATGATCTGTGGAAATGGCTGGTGTGAAATGATTTCCTGCTCCTGCTTTGTGAGCATGAATAATTTAACTCTCATCTTGCTTGGGCAGCTGCTTAACGGAGCCAATTGGAGCTGATTGCTGAAATGTCAAAGCCACATGAATGATTTCTTTTTTCTGTATTGAAAAATGTTGAAAAATATTTAGCATTCTTCTACTATAGTACAGCTGGACACAAACTGTCAATCTGAAAGGGAAAATTACGATATTCCAGATTCTGTTGAGAGGGATTGAAGAGTTGTGACCTTTTCTTTAATTGTTTTCTGGAAACATTTTAACACTGTCTTCAAATACATAATACCTAATGCACTATAGCAATAGGTTTTTACTGAAATTATGTTGTGTCATATAACTTCTGACCTTTCATTTCAGAGTCCCACTTTGGTTCTTGGGGATTTGTTAAAGTATTTATGCATTTATTCAATAATTTCCACTGAAATCAAGTGAGACTACTAGCACCAGTTGGTCTGACCTGTGTTGAATTAGGTCAGTCCCTTTAAACGGTGTGATTTATTATACAATTATTAAAATGTATTTTTTGTTACATATTTTTAATTGTCATTATTTTGCAGAAACAGTTATTAATTTGACATTAAATATTAAATGGGTCTTTTTGTTGTTGTTTTTTGTCAAAATATGCATAATACTTTTGATCATGCTTGATTTATAAAAGCAATGAAAAGAGAAAAACATCCAGTGGGGTAAATACTTTGTATAGGCTCTTAGTTTGCACCTTGTCTCTGTGATTACAGGTCTGTGGTTGTTTGTATTGAAGCTGTCCACTTCCTTTCAAACTATGGAGATTCAATGCATAGTGAGATTAAATATGCTATTATGATACAGTGAGATGGATGATTAGGAGAGTGTTTCTGTTTGGAAATTGTAATATTGTCAACTCTTGACTATTGCGGTAGCTTTGAATAGTTTGTTTTTGTTGGTTTTAACAATTTCTTCAGCATTATATAATTATCAGAATTGGCTTCTGTGGCCATGTTTGTGGAACAAAAAAGGAACTTGACTTTGGGTTGACACTCTCAGGGAGTGTAGGCTTTAAGGATAAATAAACACAGTTGATCATTATATGTACACTCACTACTTTACAGTAGTATACAAAGGAAAGAAAAGACAGATTAATACGAAAGAGTATTAGAGCCAGGCTCAGTGACTTTTAAAACTTATGAGAATAAAATTGTACATCAAGAGAGTCACTATAATATGAGAATAAACTCCTAATATTACCAGAATGAAGCCAAAATTATGCAAGGATAGTTAAATTACAGAAATAAAGTCATAAGGTGTTGGTTGTGTCCATCAGTTTGTGTCCAGGCTGCTGAATAATGTCAATGAAGACCAGCGACTCCTGAAGAAGGTTATGCTTTTTAAGTGAAATGTATATATTTATTATTGGGTTAAAAATGTGTTCGCGGTTGGTGCAGAGGTGCAAGAGATGTTCACTTGCAACTTTAAGTCGTGGTTTTCTTTTTAACATTTTTCAGAAGCATGCATGCTGAACCTGAGTGACAGAGTTCAGGGGGAACAAAAGAAGTAACCACAGCAGAATAAAGTTTCCTGTTCTACTGACTGACATAACCACACTCAGACCTTTCAAAGAAAACTGTAGGTTATGGGGACCTATTTGGAGTATGTTTGAAATCAGTAATTGCAATAAAGGAGGCCATGCATACTGTTACATAAAATGTATCAAGTGTAAATGACAGCTGAAAAAATAACGTTCCTGTGATATACTCTGCTAAATCTCTTCTTGGTGGGTTTCTCTTTGTTTCATGCGGTTCTTATTTTCTCCTCTCCATCTTCATCTTCCACGCCAAAGGTGTCCCAAATTTCTGCAGCAATTACAGAGCACTGCCGCAGAGGGAGAGGAGAGCAAAGCAGAACAACTTAAAATGACTTTATAAAAAGTACTCCCAGGCCCTTTAATTACACCCATATTGATTGTGATGTGGAAGTTCCCCACTTTCAATGACTACTGTTTCTTAAATGTGCATTAAAAATGCCCTGCAAAGGAAGTCACTGGAATTCTTCTTAGTGATTAGACAGCAGTTTATACGGCATGGAGTGGAGGTAGTAGAAACAGATGAAATATAGTGCTACCTAAAGTTTTCCAGTTAGGTTTATCTTTCCATTACTTAAACTAAATAGGAAGAGCCAATATAACATACATAACAAGTAGAAAAAACTCTAAAGCATATATATGTCTTCCATTGGGCCGACTGGATGAAAGTTCACTCCAGATGTCGGCAACAACCCAGTGAATTCACACAGCATAAGAAATCTAAGTACATTAGTGCAAAGAGCATCCAGAAAGTATTCACAGTAATTCACTTTGTCTACATCTTGTTAGTCTTATTCCAAGTGGTATTAAATTAATCTAAATTCCCAAAATCGCCACACAAATACCCCACTATGATAATGTGGGTGAAAAGTGTCCAAGTCTTGTTTTTGCAGAACGATGGTGTTGACGGTGGGTTGCTGGTTCAATCCCACTCCGTCCATTTCAGTCGTTGTGTCCTTGAGCAAGACGCTTCACCTGCCTACCTGCTGGTGGTCAGAGGGCCGGGGGGGGGGGGGGTGGCAGCCTTGCCTCTGTCAGTCTGCCTGGGGCAGCTGTGGCTACAGTGTAGCAGGATGTAAATGTCTGAAATTCCTCCAAACACGTGATACTGTTGTTTTCCTCCTGAAAACAGTCATGTACTCTGCCTGTGTCCGTGCAGACCACCTTACTAAAAAGGGGGTTTCTATAAATTATTGTCTCAAATATATTTTGTGCTTTGAATGAAAAGACCAGACATTTCCAAGGTACGTTATTTCTGAGCCAACTGAATTCTTGAAATGAACTGGACAAAGACCATGTTTCTGTCTGTGTGCATGAGGCCACAGATCCTTTTTATGTCCTGATACAATAAATCCTACAATTTAAGTGGTCGTACTTTTTTAATTTGAATGTATGAAAGGTCATTTGCTACCTTATTTTTTTTTTTCCTTGAAGCAGAAATAAGGAACATTGAAAAAAAGACCCTTATGATGGAAACGAACTTTGAATCTCGCGTTCCCTTGCCCGGACGCGGGTCACCGGGGTCCCACTCTGGAGCCAGGCCTGGAGGTGGGGCACGATGGCGAGCGCCTGGTGGCCGGGCTTTTAACCACGGAGCCCGGCCGGGCTCAGCCCGAAGAGGAGACGTGGATTCCCCTTCCAATGGGCTCACCACCTGTCGGAGGGGCCAAAGGGGTCGGGTGCAATGTGTTACGGGCGGCGGCCGAGGGAGGGGACCCTGGCGGTCTGATCCCCGCTGCAGAAGCTGGCTCTTGGGACGTGGAACGTCACCTCTCTGGTGGGGAAGGAGCCGGAGCTAGTGTGCGAGGCTGAGAGGTTTCGGCTAGAAATAGTCGGCCTCACCTCGACGCATGGCTCTGGTTCCGGAACCAGTCTCCTTGAGAGGGGCTGGACGTACTTCCACTCTGGAGTTGCCCACGGCGAGAGGCGCCGGGCAGGAGTGGGCATACTTGTTGCCCCCCATCTTGGCGCCTGCACGTTGGGGTTTACCCCGGTGAACGAGAGGGTAGCCTCCCTCCGCCTACGGGTGGGGGGACGGGTTCTGACTGTTGTCTGTGCTTACAGGCCGAACAACAGTTCAGATTACCCACCCTTCTTGGAGTCCTTAGAGGGGGTACTGGAGAGTGCCCCTCCTGGGGACTCCCTTGTTCTGCTGGGGGACTTCAACGCTCACGTGGGCAATGACAGTGAGACCTGGAGGGGCGTGGTTGGGAGGAACGGCCCCCCTGATCTGAACTCGAGTGGTGTTCTGTTGTTGGACTTCTGTGCTCGTCACGGTCTGTCCATCACGAACACCATGTTCAAGCATAAGGGTGTCCATACGTGCACTTGGCACCAGGACACCCTAGGCCGCAGTTCGATGATCGATTTTGTCGTCGTTTCATCGGATCTGCGGCCGTATGTCTTGGACACTCGGGTGAAGAGAGGGGCGGAGCTGTCCACTGACCACTACCTGGTGGTGAGTTGGCTCCGGTGGTGGGGGAGGAAGCCGGTCAGACCTGGCAGGCCCAAACGTGTAGTGAGGGTCTGCTGGGAACGTCTGGCGGAGTCCCCTGTGAGACGGAGCTTCAACTCCCACCTCCGGCAGAACTTCGAACACGTTCCGGGGGAGGTGGGGAACATGGAGTCTGAGTGGACCATGTTCCGTGCCTCCATGGCCGAGGCGGCTTATCGGAGCTGTGGCTGCAAGGTCGTTGGTGCCTGTCGTGGCGGCAACCCCCGAACCCGTTGGTGGACACCTTCGGTGAGGGATGCTGTCAAGCTGAAGAAGGAGTCCTATGGGGTCTTTTTGGCCTGTGGGACTCCAGAAGCAGCTGATGGGTACCGGCGGGCGAAGCGGCATGCGGCTCGGGTGGTCGCTGAGGCCAAAACTCGGGCGTGGGAGGAGTTTGGCGGGGCCATGGAGAAAGACTTCCGCACGGCTTCGAGGCGATTCTGGTCCACCATCCGGCGTCTCAGGAGGGGGAAGCAGTGCAGCACCAACACTGTTTACAGTGGGGATGGTGTGCTGCTGACCTCGACTGGGGATGTTGTGGGTCGGTGGGCGGAATACTTCGAAGACCTCCTCAATCCCACCAACATGCCTTCTGTTGAAGAAGCTGAGCCTGTGGACCCTGGGTTGGGCTCTCCAATCTCTGGGGACGAAGTCGCCGAGGTGGTCAAAAAACTACTCGGTGGCAGGGCCCCGGGGGTGGATGAGATCCGCCCGGAGTTCCTTAAGGCTCTGGATGTTGTAGGGTTGTGTTGGCTCACACGACTCTGCAATATCGCATGGACATCGGGGGCAGTTCCTCTGGATTGGCAGACCGGGGTGGTGGTCCCCCTGTTTAAAAAGGGGGACCGGAGGGTGTGCTCCAATTACAGAGGGGTCACACTCTTAAGCCTCCCTGGAAAGGTCTATTCAGGGGTCCTGGAGAGGAGGGTCCGTCGGATAGTCGAACCTCGGATTCAGGAAGAGCAGTGTGGTTTTCGTCCTGGTCGTGGAACACTGGACCAGCTCTATACCCTCAGCAGGGTCCTGGAGGGTGCATGGGAGTTCGCCCAACCAGTCTACATGTGTTTTGTGGACTTGGAGAAGGCGTTCGACCGTGTCCCTCGGGGGGCCTTGTGGGGGGTTCTCCGGGAGTATGGGGTACCGGGCCCTTTGATACGGGCTGTAAGGTCCCTGTATGACCGGTGTCAGAGTCTGGTCCGCATTGCCGGCAGTAAGTCGGGCTCGTTTCCGGTGAGAGTTGGACTCCGCCAAGGCTGCCCTTTGTCACCGATTCTGTTCATTACTTTCATGGACAGAATTTCTAGGCGCAGCCGAGGTGTTGAGGGATCCGTTTTGGTGGCCTTAGGATCGCATCTCTGCTTTTTGCGGATGATGTGGTCCTGATGGCTTCATCAGATCGTGATCTGCGGCTCTCGCTGAAACGGTTCGCGGCCGAGTGTGAAGCGGCCGGGATGAGGCTCAGTGCCTCCAAATCCGAGGCCATGGTCTTGAGCCGGAAAAGGGTAGAGTGCCTTCTCCGGGTCAGGGGGGTCGTTCTGCCTCAAGTGGAGGAGTTTAAGTATCTGGGGATCTTGTTCACGAATGAGGGAAGAAGGGAGCGGGAGATCGACAGGCGGATTGGGGCGGCGTCTGCCGTGAAGCGGGCGCTGTACCGGTCCGTCGTGGTGAAGAGAGAGCTGAGTCAAAAGGCGAAGCTCTCGATTTACCGGTCGATCTACGTTCCCACCCTCATCTATGGTCATGAGCTTTGGGTCATGACCGAAAGAACGAGATCACGGATACAGCGGCCGAAATGGGTTTCCTCCGCAGGGTGGCCGGGCTCTCCCTTAGAGATAGGGTGAGAAGCTCGGTCATCCGGGAGGGACTCAAAGTAGAGCCGCTGCTCCTCCACGTCGAGAGGAGCCAGTTGAGGTGGCTCGGGCATCTGGTCAGGATGCCTCCTGGACGCCTCCCTGGTGAGGTGTTCCGGGCACGTCCCACCGGGAGGAGGCCCCGGGGAAGACCCAGGACACGCTGGAGGGACTATGTCTCTCGGCTGGCCTGGGAACGCCTTGGGGTTCCCCCGGAGGAGCTGGAAGAAGTGGCTGGGGAGAGGGAAGTCTGGGCCTCCCTTCTGAAGCTGCTGCCCCCGCGACCCGATCCCGGATAAGCGGAAGAAAATGGATGGATGGATGGATGAAAAAAAAATTCTGTTTCTTCTGTTCATCACTTTGACTGCGTACAATTGGGCTGGTCAAGTTTATCTACTTCTCACAGCACAATTATGAAAATGGACCAGAAAAGTCCTTAACAGATACATATAGACTGTTAGCAAAAAGATGGTTAAAGCAGTGAGAGTACATTAAAAAATATGAACTGAAGTCAAAAAATCCTTAACAAAAATCCTTAGCATATTGAAACCTTTTTTGATATTTATAACAGACATACTTCTGTCAAATATTGTTCACAAATCTGTCTAAATCTGTATTGGCAAGCATTTCTACTTTACCGAGATAATCTGTCCAGGTGTGGCATATCAAGATGCTGTTTGGACAACATGATTATTGCCCAGGTTTGCCTTTGGCTGTCGGCAAAAAAGTTCTCAAACTCAAGTGTGCAACTACTGCAGGAGAAAAGGTTTTAGTAAGAAAAATATGATTTATTCTGAACTTCAAGACAACTTCAGTCTGCTTTAATTTTTAACAGCTAAAATAAGAAAAAGAAATGAATATTGAGTTGCTAACGTACAGCATCACAACAGCCTGTTTTTAGTCATAACAAAGAAGAATATTTGAATTGCTTCGAAACTCTCAGTAGCTCATCTCTAAAAAATAAATCAAAACTTCTGCATTCATAAGTCAGATTCCATTTTACTTTGAAAAAAGTGCTGCTATCTGAGAAAACACAAAAAGTGCTCCTCAAAATAAAATTAATATTTGGAAAAAATTAAACAAAGGTTTCGTCCTTGTCTGTTATAATTATTAGTTTTCGGATGTATGAGGAGAAATATATTAATTTGATTAAGAGCTTCTAAAAAATTCTGGAGCCTGTCAGATTAGAGGCAGAAAAAAAATCAAAGCAGAGCAACTGAAAACATTTAGCACTGAGATTAAAACCTTTCTGTAAAGGAGATATGTGTTGTAATAAAAGGTTTTATCTAAACCTTTCATAGCAGGGAACAAAACTACAGCTTCTCCTGTTCCAGACTTGCACAGGCGTATTTTATCTGCAGAAAATCTCCATCCTATAGTGAAGTAAACAGTTTTTGATTATTTCAAAGACGGAACCAATAAAGCTACTTTCCTTTCATGGATCAGAAGATGTTGAGATAAGCTAGATGAGACTTTGTAGCCAGCACAGTCTCCAGTGAGCCTTTTACACTGTCATCTTTAGCTGACACAAACTCAGAATAATAACAGCATCCAGCTCAGAAACGCACATCTCTCCTCCTTCTACTGTTGCTTACGGTTGTGTTAGTTACGTTTTTCCATGTGAGTTGTCCCCATGCTGAAAACATGACTTTGTGTAACACGCTCACTCTGAAACAACAGACCAAATATATTGGGGGGTTTTTTAAAGGAAAATTATAAAAAAAAATAGTAAAGGATAAGTAACAAATCTAATTGTTGGTTTTGAAAAAGTAACATGTTAGATAACTTTTTACTAAAAAAACGTGGTCAAATTAGAGTTAGTGTTAGCTTCAGTGTCTGAAGCCAGCAATGCTATGAAAATCTGTTACTAGTTATATTTCTGTCCAGTTGTCATGCAAAATTTAAGCAAACTGTTAAAATGTCAAAATACAAAATAATGCTAATGAGGCGCGTTTCCATCTGCTTGTTCTGAACGGATCAAACATTTCATAATTTCATCTGATGAAGACGTTATGCATGGCGGTAATAAACAGTTTGTAATGTTTGTAAACCAGCATGCACAACACTTTTCAGAAAAATTTAGCCTTGAGGTTTGGACTTTTTTTCCAAAGTTTTGTGAAGTTATTTAGAATTTTGCCGTTTCCATCGAACCTTTTCTAATACGGCCCTTCAAAATGTTGCCTGAGACACGTCTTCTCAGACGTTGCAGGCAGATTGTGGCCTTCTGGTGACCTTCTGGTGACCTTTTCTCACTACAGGACTTCAGATCTTCAGCCAGCACCTGAATTTTTTTGTTCGGATGTTTTTCACACATTTCTCACCCAAACATATTCGCCTCTGGACCCATCTCCTTCCTGCACAGCAGAGTGGCTGAATAGACCTGCGTTTATACTGGACTGTTTTAAGCAGAAAGTGTGAACCAGTGACGTGTGGTCAGGGGAGGCAGGTGAGGCAGAATCTCACCTGTCATCATGGAAAAATAATATGTAATAATAAAATCCTTTATTAAGATATTTTCACCCTGTGGTTTGTACTGTAAATTACCTATTTTTCATTTAATTTAACCAAATTTGATTATTTTTTTTCTTCAAAATCACTGAATTTTGAATTTGAGTTGTACTTTAACAGTTTCTCCCTTTGCTGTTAAGCACAACACGAAATTAATAATAGCTACATGTCTAAGTTTGACTGAGATAACGTAATTATTGTGCGGCGGCGGCGTGGCTAAGCATCACATGTTAAATAGTCTTTTTTTCCCTCCAGCATTGTCTGCATGCGCAAAATGTCCTTATGTAAACAATAACATGCAGGGGGTCTAAATTTGTAAATCCAATTATAATTAAGTCGGTGACTCATCAGCTATGAACCTCACAGCACGTCAGTGGTGTGAACAGGAAACAGTATCCACAGGAAATTGTACCCACAGAACCAGACCTGTAGAGACCCATCGTTCTTTTCCTGATGTCTTGGACATGTTTGGTGATTTGTTTGGATTTTTTCATGAGGACAAAATATATCAGAGGAAGTCAAAAAGTCTCCATAGTTTCCACCAGGTTTTTCTTACTGTGACTGTTAAATTTGGATGTCATGAACAAATGAAATAAATTGATGTCTGGGCCAGGTATATATTTTTTCAGGAGTACAGGTTAGATACTATGTTTGATTTATTCTGCAAGAATCAGAGACACATTTTAGTGTCTTTAGATAACTAAATCTTCTCTGAAAACTGTGAATCACCTCTTACCTGCAGAAACTGCCCCATCTGTAAACTCATTCATCATGAAGGGGAATCGCTATTTGACAAATCTCTCTCCCGCTCTCTGCTTCTCCATGTCTGCAGACTGAATACGCATAAGGGCCACATGTTCCATCCCCTCTCTTTAGCTGTAGTCATTTGTGGCCATTGTCAAAAGTGATAAATGGGTTATGTGGCTCAGATAAGAGAGAGCAGTGAATTTTTATAATGCATTAAACAGGAGCGAGAGGGCAAGCAGACAGGCGGACTGGGAGGGACGGAGGAGCGGAGTGGAGCGGAGCTGGGGAAAGTGGGCTGTCATGCTGTGGTGCTGCAGGCGGGGGACCTCTGTCACACACAGTTTGAGCCCCCGCTTCACATCTTTACTGGCGGTTTGACTGTATTTTCCCTCAGATATCCAGCCATCAGCCCCCTTGAGCTCACAGCCGTTCAGCAAGGCAGCAGAGCTGGCAGTCACAGCTTCCACTGACTGCTAGGTCACGTGAATCTCCCAGCAGTGTGTGTGTGTGTGTGTGTGTGTTGTGTGTGTTTTGGGTGTGTGGTGTGTGTGTGGGACATTTTCAGCTTCTCATTTCTTATAAAGCACAGTCACTGTAATTTTAATAATGATATCATAATTTCTACAACTCGTCTTCCCTCTTAGGCTTTGATGTCACAAATGTTAACTCCAAAATAAATTCAATATATAAACTAAAACTACAACCTTTCATCCTACGTAGCATAAACTCTAGGCATAAAACATATACATTTGTTTTACATTTTGAGTAAATAAAATGAATGCAAATAATCCAAACCAATTAAATACCATTTATTTTAAGAAAAATATGAAAAATAGAAGTTTCTTAAACAAATTAAGAAAGCTCGATTTGTCATTTGAAAGTTAACTTTCTTCTCCTTTTTATATTAATTTGCCAGCCAGAAACTGGAGCAGTTTCAGATTTTAAATCTTATCTGCTTAAAAATATTTTTTTCACCAGTTTTTGAAGCCAAATGGAAATTTGAGCTAAAACAAAACGGATTCAGTTACACAAATCAATCTAATTTGTTTTAGAGATGCACCAATCCGATATTTACATCTGTATTGGCCGCAGACTTTGACATGCCTGAATACGAGACAGTACTGAGGACGACTGTACTGTCTGAACAAACTGACATGGCTGGGGAAGTTTGTTCAAAGTCGACAGTACAACACAATCTTGACTGTGAGAATACAGTCATAGAAAAATCTACCCCTGCTGGGGAAGATTTACCTGTGACTGACCTCATAGTCAAAGTTTTTGCTGAACTGACAGCTCAAGCTTTGGCTTCATCGGTTCCATCTCTGGCTTTGCCAGAGAAGAGTTTTCTCTAAAAGGCACATTTACACAGTAAAAAGTGCTGGGTTAAAAATAACCCAATGTGTAACCCAGCTCTGGGTCATATATGGACCGACCCAAGGCTGGGTTGTTTTAACACAACTGGGTTGGGTTGATGGTATGACCCAACGTATTGGGTCATGGCAACTAACCAAACGTTGGTTAAATTGACCCAAAATTGGGGTGAAACTCATAAATGGTAAAAGGATTAAACTTTCATAGTGCTTTATCCAATCCAATCATTTTGACCACTCAATGTGCTTTACACTGGAGTCACATTCACCCTCACAAATTTGTACACTAATATGCAGCTCAGTAGGCAATTTGGGGTTGAGCGCCTTGCCCAGGGGAACATCAACATGTGGCTGGAATTGTAACCCAAACCTTCTGATCACAAGATGACTACTCTACCCACAGAGCCACAGTTGCCACATATCCCAACACAAGGATTATTATACCACTATAGTTGGGTAAAAATATGTATTTACCTATCGTTATAAATATTTTAAATAACCATAAAAATAAATATGAAACTTGTTCAAAATACATTCTATTCATTTATGAAATCCTATTCACCTTGAAACTTTATCTTCTTCTTACTTATCATGTCTTATTTCAAAGTAGAGGAGAAGCCCAATATGCAGTCATGTTGAAAATGGAGGCTTGTTGTTTTTTTACTGTGCAAGAATGTCTTTCAACTCTGTTTATATCTATCTATCTATCTATAATAATAAATTTATTTATTATATATATATATATATATATAGATATAATAGATAGATAGATAGATAGATATAAAATTCCCTTCTCACCCTCTGCGGGTGGTCTCTCTCTCTCTCTCTCTCTCATACTCTGAACTCGGGTCCTCTACCAGAGGCCTGGGAGCTTGAGGGTTCTGCGCAGTATCTTGGCTGTGCCTAGTACTGCACATTTCTGGACTGAGATGTCTGATGTTGTTCCTGGGATCTGTTTTAGCCACTGCTCCAGTTTGGGGGTTTCTGCCCCGAGGGCCCCGATGAGCACAGGCACCACTGTGGTCTTCACCTTCCAGTTCTTTTCCAGTTCCTCTCTGAGGCCCTGGTATTTCTCCAGTTTCTCATGCTCCTTTTTCCTGATGTTGTAGTCACTTGGTATAGCTACATCCACCACAACGGCTTTCCTCTGTTCTTTATCCACCACCACAATGTCCGGTTGGTTCGCCATTACCATCTTGTCTGTCTGGATCTGGAAGTCCCACAGGATCTTAGCTCGGTCATTCTCCACCACCTTTGGGGGTGTTTCCCACTTCGATCTCGGGGCTTCCAGTCCATATTCTGCACAGATGTTCCTGTACACTATGCCCGCCACTTGGTTATGTCGTTCCATGTACGCTTTCCCTGCCAGCATCTTGCACCCTGCTGTTATGTGCTGGACTAGTCTCAGGGGCCTCTTGCACAACCTACACCTTGGGTCTTGTCTGGTGTGGTAGATCTGAGCCTCTATTGCTCTGGTGTTTTAGGGCCTGTTCCTGTGCAGCCAGGATGAGAGCCTCTGTACTGTCTTGAGTCCAGCTTTGTCCAGCCATTGGTAGGATTTCCTGATATCAGCCACTTCAGTTATTTGTCGGTGGTACATCCCATGTAGGGGCTTGTTCTCCCATGATGGAACCTCTAGCCCCTCATCCTGTGTTCCCTTTTGCCTGAGACATTCCCTGAGCATATCGTCCGTTGAGGCTTTGTCCTTGATGTATTTATGAATCTTGGATGTTTCATCCTGGACAGTGGCTCTCACACTCGCTAGTCAACTGCCTCCTTCCTTACGGCTTGTGTTCAGTCTCAGGGTGCTGGATTTGGGGTGGAACCCTCCATGCATGGTTAGTAACTTCCGAGTCTTAACATCCGTGGCCTTTATCTCTTCCATTGGCCAGCTGATTATTCCAGCAGGGTATCTGATTACTGGTAAGGCATAGCTGTTTATTGCACGGATCTTGTTCTTGCCATTGAGCTGCTTCTCAGGACTTGCCTTATTCGTTGGAGGTATTTGGCTGTGGCTCCTTTCCTTGTGACCTCATCGAGGTTGCCATTTGTTTGTGGTATTCCCAGGTACTTGTAACTGTGCTCTATGTCTGCTATTGTTCCTTCTGGGAGTGAGACCCCTTCTGTGCGGACGACCTTCCCTCTCTTTGTAACCATCCGACCACACTTTTCTAGTCCGAATGACATCCCAATGTCAGTGCTGTATATCCTGGTGGTGTGGATCAGTGAGTCGATATATATATATATATATATAGATATATATATATCTATATATATATATAGATATAGATATATACATATCTATATATATATATATATATATATATATATATATATAGAGAGAGAGATATATATATATCTATATATATATATAGACATATACAGTATATATCTATATACAGTATATACTGTATATATATATATATAGATATGTGTATATCTATAAATATATATATGTATATATATATATAGACATACACAGTCCAGTCACATTAATGTGACCATCTGTCAAAAGCCAGAATAACCACCTTTCGCAGAGCGAACTGCTACGAGACGTGCAGGAAGAGAGTCACTTAGGTCCCTGAAGGTCTTCTCTGGGATGTTGAGCCATGCCGACTCTAATGCCGTGGCCAGCTGCGCTAGATTACGCGGTTGAGGATCCATGGCGCGAACAACTCGATCGAGATGGTCCCACAGATGCTCGATTGGGTTTAAGTCAGGTGAGTTTGCTGGCCAGGGGGAGGACGGTAAACTCATCCTGGTGCTCTTCGAACCACGCACGTACACTGGCAGCTGTATGGCACCTCGCATTGTCCTGCTGGAAGATGCCATCATCCTGAGGAAAAACAATGCGCATGTAGGGGTGGACATGGTCCGCAAGGACAGATGCGTACTTGTATTGATCCATCGTGCCTTCCACAATAATCAGTGAACCCAGAGAATGCCAGGAAAACATTCCCCAGACCACAATGCTCCCGCCTCCAGCTTGGACCGTTCCTGCAATGGTTGCAGGGTGGTTCCTTTCAGAGGTTTCACGCCTTATACGCCAACGTCCATCTGTCCGATGGAGCATAAAACGCGATTCATCTGAAAACGCTACCTGTCGCCACTCAGTGGACGTCCAGCTGCTGTACTGGCGTGCAAATTCTAGCCTTCGTCGTCGATGAACACCAGTCAGCATAGGTGCACGAACCAGGCGTCTGCTTCGGAGGCCCAGACGCAGCAATGTTCGCTGAATAGTGGTTTGGGAGACACTTGTGGTAGCCCCTTGGTTCATTTTAGTGGTCAGTTGCTCAACGGTAGCCCGTCTATCTGCCCGAACGCATCTCCGCAACCGTCGTTCGCCTCTGTCATCTATGGCCCGTGGTGCACCACATTTGCCACGTCGTTGATTTTGGACAGTCCCATTTTGCCATGCACGGTACACTTTTACCACGGCGGCACGCGAACAGTTCACAAACTCAGCCGTTTCGGAAATGCTTCCACCCTTGGCCCGAAAGCCAATGATCATGCCCTTTTGGACGTCGGATAAATCGCTTCGTTTCTGCATTACGCCAACGATTGAAATGTTTTCCGAAGCCCACACACACCCTTTATATACGCTCAACTGCACTGTGCTGCCACCTGCCTTCTGTGATTGGTTATTTAACTCTGAAGTGGAAAGTACGTGGTGGTCACATTAATGTGACTGGACTGTGTATGTCTACATATATATATAAATCTATAGATATAGATATATCTACAGTATATCTATGTATATATAGATATAGATATAGATATATCTATAGATATATATGTATATATGTATGCGTGTGTGTGCTTAGTATAAACATACACATGTGTTCATGCTATTTTTCAGCAGGGTCACTAAAGTTTTTAAAAAGTTCTTTAAAGCCACATATATTTGTTTGATGTAACATGTATAAACGTCTTTGATTTAGTTTGTCAAGTATAATCTTAATAAGCACTGAGTTGTGTGGTTGCAATATGATAATGTATGCTAAAAAGATGTTGAAGGGTATGAATGCGTTGCAGACTTGTAGTCTCTTGTCACCTAGTTGCAGTTATTGCAAAAGTCAAGAGAAGGGCATGATGATGGTAGGGAATAGAGAGGAAAGATAAAAGAAGGGAAAATGTCTGATGACTGAGTGGACTGCAGTGAGAGGCTGGCGGCGAGGGACTGTGGGTGGTGAGTGAATGAGAAGCAGGCAGGAGACATTACAGACAGAACAGAAAATGTATCAGGTAAGTGCGTCCAGCAATTGTGTAAATGTAGAGCTGATGGCAGGAGAAGCCGAGAGTGAAGAAGAGTGAGGCGTAGTGGCAAACGGAGCCGTTTTCTTCCTCCTAAAGAGCACGAAGACAGGTTTACCACACAAGCTAAAGCATTGAGGCCAAAAACAGTAGCTGTGTCATTGTTGAACAGACTGAATAAACAGAATACATGTAATTTCTTTTTTGATTTGTTTTTATCCCAGAGCGAAAGAAGATTACTATGACTATTGGAAACCAGATGTCCTACAAGAAGATTTACAACGTTGTTGGATACCTGAAAGGAAGAAAAAACCCAGGTTTGTAAGAAATGAACAAAGCAAACCAGCTGAACAATCTTAAAGCAGGGCTCATTGAAAGTCACTGAGTTTTACGCTGCACTGAACCATCAAAACACCTGAGCATTGGGCTTGGTTTGTGACAGGATGCTTCCTTCACATTCTGATTGAAAGAATCTGATAAAAAGATCCAGTTTGTAAGTCAATGAAGTTTGGCTTTGGTAGTTTCATTAGTTAATGGTCTGTAGACTTTTAAATTGGAAGCTAACAGACACTTCTAATTCTAGCCTTAGTTGGGCCATTTGTATGTCTGACATCAACATATTTTCATAAAACCTTCTCCTTTGGGTTATTTATGTCTTTATGGCAGGTGTTACCAAGGGTGACACCATCAGCTTTAAGTTTATGTAGCCATTACAAAAAAAACAAGTCAAATTTGAGTTTTGTTTGTTTTAAGTTTTGTTTGTTTTGTCTTTTTTATCATTTGAAAACTGCTTTTTGGATTTGCTTGTCTGAAAATAAAATTTGTTTGACAAATTGAACCAATTAAGTGACAAAATATCAAAAACAGGGAGGAAGTATTTCTGTACTTGGAAACTTCTTGTCACTACCATGTACATTTGCTGTTTCACACTTATTGTTGATATTAATTATTTCTAGTTATTTCCTTGCGAAACAAAAAGCCTCAAATATTTCTTCTCCAATTTGCCTCTTACATACAGTAAGTTGGCCAGTTTTTGCTTTGAAAGCAATGTCACTTCTGCTAAAAATGGATCAGTGTATCAATTTCTCATGTTAGATTAAGGAAAATCTTAAATTTATGAAGGACCTTTACATTTGAGTGAGTAATTTAGCAACTTAGTTCAGCAAGGTAGAAAAGAATATTGCATTTTTTTCCTTTAAATTTGTAAGAAATGAGGACAGTAATAAAAATGAAGCCAAACATCATCCACCATGTGGAAGTAGGCCGCAGCTAGCTTTTAGCATAGCAGCACAGCTAATATTTACAGGAATATGAAAAAAATGGAAGCGCCGCCATCTGTCCATCACCATGCAGAGAGCTTCTTAAACACACAACCTGAACATTTTTTTGATGTGTTTAGATTATAATGTTGAACTTGTAAAGCACGATTAGAGTCCATAGTCGGTCTCAAATCCTGCTTTACTCGTTTTGTCTCTTTTTCTTTTATTGTCTGTATAACGAAGGTTGTTTTCATCTTGTCCTTGCCTCTCCTTACACATCCTCCCCCTCCACTCCCATTGCTGCGGTGCAACCCTACCTGTCCTGCCCACTCACCAGTGGAAAATTACCTCGCTGATTTACAGTGTGATATTAAGCAGACATAATGGGCCACTAAAACACATAATGTGGATCACAAATCTCTGCAAGTAGCAACACTTCAACTGTTGTTGGCATTTGATCATATGCATGTTCTACACAAAACATGAGCAGGGATGAATATTCATGCATGCTCGCATCAGGCCTATCTGCCCAGCTTTATGTACTTTATGGCTGCACAAAGACAGGAAGCATCATAATAAATCTTAAAATACTCTTTGCTCCCACGCATGTGAATCCTGCAGTCAAAGCCTCGTACCTTTAAACAAAAGCTAGGTTCTGCTGTAGTTCAGGAGAAAAGACATTGTAGATGAAGTTCTCAATCTGAATAGATGTTATTTAAAATATAATGTAAAATATCTGTGATCATTACTTTAACACATCACAGTCTTTGTGAACTGCTATGGTAGTAACAGCATTCATTATCCTCAGATAATGTAGTTTTCTTCAATCCTCTGATTTTACACAGCATAACTTTCTCAGCCTGACCTTTTCTTCCCTGACCGGGTCGTGTATTTGTACAGTTGGACCACAAAGATTTCATACTGTCACAACATGGTGACAGTTTTAACAAATGTGTAAAATAAAGAAACATTTTCTAAAAGTTCCCAACAGCAACGACGAAAGAATTTCAGAAATGATAACTGGACTAAGTGTGTGTAGCGTGTGTGTAGTCACTGGACTGCGCTTTACCCTTCTGTTCACATTCATGCAAATTACAAAGACTTGTGAGAAATTTGGGTTTTAGTACCAAGTTTAGATCTGATGTAAAGAGGAAAAATGTGTGTTAATTTCAAACTTAAGCACCAAATTATTATTTTTTTAAAACAGTTGCATTTTGTTTTATCTAATTTTCTGACCAGCACTGCAAGCTATTATTTCTCCGACACTCATGCTTGTGAGGAAACAGATTTATTTAGACCTTTTGCTGATGTTTTGTCTAATCTTCTACAAAGTGGTAAATGTCTGAATGAGAAGATTAACTAAAAATATTGCCAAAATATGAAAAGTATGAATACTTCATTTGGCACAAATTGCCTTAAAAGCTCTATCTTCAGGACAGAACTGGTTAGAAAGAAAGTCTTCACCACTGGATGCATTAAATCACAACTGATCCTGTTTAACATTCAGCAATTTGTTTTAGCCAAAGGGCAACAAAAAACATGGTTTCCTCTAATGTCACTCATTCACTAGCAGTTCTGTGATGAAACTTGTCATTTTCTACTGTTAAAATACATAAAACAAAAAATGGATGCGCACACACACACATACACACACAAAAACCCTTAAAATAAAAAAAAGTCTGAACTTTGGCATATGACTGATTTGAAGAAGTTCACACTAATTAGTGTTTGTGGGATTTAGCCTGGAAGCTGCACAGCATTGTGGTGCCAGGATTTCAGTTGAACCAGCAGACAGTCGGTGGTGCGGTTTGCCTCACTGAGGTGGGTTTCCTCTCCAGGAGCATTTTCCAGGAACCAGGCCTTCAATGGGTTACAAAAAAAATTTGGAACTTCTCTATGTTTTTCAATTGAATTAGGACTATTTTGCACTGCTGAATAAAAAAATTGCATCCATTTTCTCAGTCAAGTTTTTATTCTAATTGATATAGAGAAATCCAATCTTCGGACTAAATTTATTACATTTTTGTGACATTATCAATTCATTTCTGTTAATATTTCTCATCCAAAAAAGGTTTTAGGAGAAAAAAAAAGTTTTCAAACAGAGTGTATTAATTAAATGTTACAAACTTGGATTTATATAAATTGAATAATAAACAAGGTTGCATACATGTAAATTTAACATTATGTCTCCATCTATTTTCTGTCCTGATGGAACCTCTCCTTCTGCTCATCACTCATTGATCAGATTCTCAGGAAACCAATCCAGATGTGAGAACAAGTCCTGCATTTTGATGTTCATGTTGCTCCATATTTCATAAAATTCACCTGATTGAGCAAAATCAAAGTGATTTTTAGATTCAGCACATCAACATGACCCTAAAGCAGTTGAAAACCCAACAACTTCTTGGCTGTTGACCAGCGTAATACACATATGTAGAAATGAATCTGATCCATGGCTCACATTTTCTATTAACTACTAACTGTTTTTTAAGACACTGATGGCTGATTACAGCTGAGACAGAGGAAGTGAAACTAATAATGTGGGGCTTAAAAGGTTTATGTCCCGGAGCAAAAATAAAAACATCAAGCATCGGATTATTCAGATTCTTAAGAAATTATGGATTATTGCTGCTGGTTGTGTTTGGGTGTGTGTGGCTGCGCTCCTTTGGGACACATCCCACAGGTTTAATTTATTTAATATCTGTGAATGCTACAAACTTGCTCTTACTTTGAAGTGCCTATAATTCAGTTTCACAGAGTAAATCCTGTGAAATGACTCCAGTTTATGGCTAGAACACCAGCTTTATTTCCCCAACAGCAGCTGTCGCTGCTCTTCTCTTCCATCCTCCCCACTAAAGTGAGAAAACATGGAAAATGCTCCAAGATTTGTCGATAGATTGACTTTCGTGGCAGCCACTACCAGTTGGAGTCTTCCATTTGTTCAAATGTTTGGGATTGGACTACAAAGATGTTATCTTGAATCATGTAGGATGGATTCTGGTAATGGTGATGTAATGCAGCCATTGAGGAAACAGCCACATGAAGGAGGAAGGAAGCAATCTCATAATAACTGGATATAGCAGGCTGTCAGTTTTGTCATCTCTAGTAGTAATAATAATAATACATTTTATTTGTACGGCACTTTTCTAAGTGCACAAAGACACATTGCAGGAGTACAATAACAGAAAATCAAACTGGTGAAGAAGGCTCCACACAGACTCCATTTCCTGAAAGTCCTCAGGAGAAACTACATTTCTCAAAAACTGTTGGTGTCCTTCTGTCGATGCTCTTTTGAAAGGAAAAATCATCTGCTGCTGTCTGTGAGTGGATCTCCAGCTGGAGCAGTGAGTTCCAGGGTGGGGCTGTGATGGAGAAGGCTCTGCTTCAGGTGTTGAGCTTGGTATAAACCAAACACATCATGTCATTTTCATCCACTCCACAATTATGCAAAACTTTATGATGCTCTGGGAAAAAGTCCACACAAAAAATGGACGCTTGTGTTTGTAATTTGGACTAAATATGAAAAAGGAGTATCAATACATTAGCCCTTTCATGCATAGTCGTCACTGCAGTGGACAGCTCTCTAAAAGCCATTATCTTGTGTTTTTTTTTCTAATATAAATGCACAAACACCACTTAAGAAGACCCTAGTGTGTCATACAAGACACTATTAACTACTGACCGTCCACTGCAAGCGCAAGAACATTTTTGTTAAATCCAAAAAGGCAGACAGACCAAAATCAACTCAGGAATATCCAGCCCCTCCTTCTGTAGAGCAGGTAAAACAACATTGTGACATCCAGTAACCCCTCAACACCAAGACAACTGATGCATTTTCCAAATCACTTTCTCTTTAGAGAAAATTACATCTGATCACTTAGAAAAAAAATACAGATTTTTTTTCTTTTTACACATTTTTCCCCACCTTATTTTATGCTTTAAAAAAAATCAAAAACAGTTTGGAAAATACATTCTGACATAAAGGATCATAATTCATGCATGAAAGATTTGGTAAAAAATATGACCACAGGGACATTTGAACATGAAAACAGTTTTGATGGATAAAGCAGGTTGTGTTGTTGACATTATGCTCACAGCTGAGAAAATGTGATAACTACAACTTATCTAACCAGAGAGACCAGGATGCTGCATGCTTCATGAGTCGGCAAATGTTTCATCATAATAACTCATGATGACTAAAACTGACACAAACTTATCTATTGGTGTGTGTTTTAAACAGCTTTCTGTTGAAATCTTAAAAATCTTAAATCTTCTGACATTGCATGGCATTAAACTTGTTTCCTGCATCTCATCCTCTTCATTCCATTTTCTGCTTAGCTGAGGTCGGACAGCTAAGCTTTCTATAGTTACATCAGGAATATTTAGCATTTAGGATTTACTTTCCATAATAACAATATTTTTATTGCACTTTTTACATGTTGAGATGATCAAATTTATTGAATGCCAACACCAGCAATAGAACAGAATTGCACTATAAATTAATGGCTTTTTACATATTTACTGAAATCAACTCCACATTTATTGTCAGTGGAGAAAAATAAAGCCAGGAAGCCTGATGGTGTTTAAATATTGAACAGATGGTGGAGAGGTTGCCTTGTCCCCCTGTCATTTTCCCAACATTATCATCGTGTGCTTCTGTGAATGCAGATATTTAACCCAGCAGTGATGTTCACAACAGGTGTGCATCATTAAGTTGTTCAAACAGTAAGTGACCTTGCTGTGCAAAGTGTGAGCCCATCGGTGTCTGTGTCTGGAGGCAGCGCTGCTGTCACAGATGAGTCGGAATTTAAAGTTTTTATTTTGCAGAATTATTATTTTTGAAAATAATTCTGCGGCCTGGCTTAGCAGGTTGGCAGCTGCAGTTCAGACGAGAGGGGCAGCAGCTACGTCTGAATAGACAGTTTGTCCATTTAAATGGATGAAACCTCGTCATGAGGTTCATACGAAAAGATGACACTTTTAATCAGAAGGAATTAGAGCAACATGTTGCAGAGAGAATATGAAGTAACATTAGGTACTTTGCCTAATGTGTTCTTATCAAAGAAGGTTATTATACATGTATCATCTGAATATGAAATTATATTGCAGAAAACATTATTACCAGTGCCAGGAATATAAAGAAGAAGAGGACACCAGCAAAATGGATAACATAATATCATCCCTCATCCTCCCTTCAGAATATTGGCCTCTGTGTTTCCACAGCTGGATTGAAAATATGAAAAATAACTGTTGGACTAAATGGCCCACCTGCAAGAATAATGCTTTTTATTCTATTTCCACCTTATTGTGTTTTCTCTTATGATTGATGTTTATTATTTTGTCCTGATAATATTAAAATGGCCTCTAATATGGCTGGGAGGTCATCAAAATGAGCTTAAGAGCTATTGAAAAAAATTGACCCTGTTAATAATAAAGCAATTAAATAATTTCATCCAACTTCACACCCCAGAGCATCCACATAACTAAAATCTATAAATGGAATATTTTAAGTATAAATATTGAAGCCATTGAACCTTTTTTTGGCCTGGCCAGTTGGAGGACTTATCAACTGGATTTCCCAGGACAAATTTCATCATGACCAATCAGCATGAAAAGTTATGAACAATGAATCAAGTTTATCTGTAAAATACATTTCAGCAGTAAGGCAGGTTAAAGAAAATAATCTATTACTAAGAAAGAGTCTCTGGAATTTCACCAAAGCAATTTATTTATTAATTTTTTATATTTTTATTTTTTTCATTTTCAGATCGCCACGTTCTGGTTGGTAGTCGTCATGACAGCAACCAGGGAGGTGGAACTTCTGCCATTATGACTCAACTCATCGCAGCGCTAACAGAGCAGACCAAACAGGGATGGGTGCCGGACCGTACCACTGTGTTCTGCTCATGGGGAGGAACAGCCCTGGGGAACATTGGGTCCTACGAGTGGGGAAAGGTCAGAGATACCAGGAACGTTTAGTTTCTGTAATGCCAGTTTTATGCTTAAAGAGAGAGGATAATAATAAATGGCATTAAACTTAAGTTTGGACTTACAAATGAAGACTTGATAGAGAGAAATTGAGCCCACCTTTAGTGGAGAGAGTCATCTTTAACTTAGATAGGAAATCATTGTGGAGTGATGATAGGGTGACAAATATACCAACAGTTCCAGATGATAAACACTGTAGGAATCCATTTTTATTCACAAACTGATCAAAACTAATTCCTAATCATTTCTTGTGCTGAAGACAACTATTAGTCGATTTCCTGTTCAAAGCTTGCTGACTGTTTTGCTGAAAATGTGCTGTGATCTTCTGTCATGTCGTTGCTTTAGCATTTTGAGTCTTCCTCATGTTAGAGACTGGATCCAGAACAACTGAATTCAGCGCTGCTAGAACTCATCGGCTTCTTTCTTTCTTCACCTATCTCTTCTCCATCTCTGCCTTCTGCTTCCTTCTCTCTTCTCCTTGATTACTTTGCACTGACGTCCACTTTGTGGTCATACAAGACTCATACCATGATTCATTTGTCTAGCTTGAGATTAGCTAAAACACACGACTGAGTTGTTTTCCAACTCTTTGGTTAAGGTGGTGGGCTGGTCTGAGTCTGGACAGTGACCTTCCTGTTTTCTTTTGATTGTCCTCCTTCACCAGTGGGAGGAGGTTACTCTGTTTTATGAATCTGTATGCTGCATTTATTGTTCTGAAATCAGACTTTTCCCTTGTTTTCTTGATGGATTAGGTAATTAATTTTGAAGTTCATTTTTCAGTATCCCAGTTTCATTTGTCATAGTTTGTTCATCAATCTGATTTGATTCCCATTTTATTATTCAATAACTATACCCATTTGTATTTTCAGCTGCATTGCATCTTAGTCATTAAAGATTTTTTTTTTTTCCGCAGAATAATTCAGCTGTAAAGTTTGGTTATTTTGTTAATTGTCAGACTTGATTAGAAATCAGTGTCTCAGTTTTAACTCTTTGTGTGAGTTTCTTTTGATAGTAATCAGAATTCATTCCTGCATGAGAAACTGAGTCTGGCTTATGATCTCAGAGACCCTGGAGTTGGTGCCCTGATTAAGCTAAATCATTGTAATGTTCTTAATAATGTATTAAATGATAAATTTTTGAGTAAATTATTAATGAGATAAGCCAGACATTGATGCATCTTCTGATGCCTGATAATTATGATGTCACTGTTGGTACCTGTTGGTACGGTATTTTTTTTTTCCAGAACTTTGCCTCCCATCTCCTTTTTCTCTGTCCTTCCTGCAGGACAACAGTGTCGTCCTTCAGAGCAGTGCTGTGGCCTATGTGAGTCTGAACTCTCCAGTTCAAGGGACTGAGACTCTTCAAGCTACAGCATCTCCAACCCTGCTGCAACTGACCTCCGATATACAAAGGGTAAGTTCTTATGCAACTTAATAATAAACACAACTGAACAATATAGTCTCCAACAGGCCTTCTGTGTTTTTGCATGTACTGCAAAGACAAAAACATTTTCTTGGTGTGACATTAGATCAAACTTCAAACATTAGATTAAACTTTTCAATTTAGGATTACTGCAATTAACTCTGTGTACTGAATGACAAAATGGCAACATTTTTATTTTCCATCCATCATCATACCCATTTGTCCCTAGTGGGATGCTGGTGCTTCTGTTCAACAGTCAACAGGCGGGAGGCAGGATCACTCTAGTCAGATCGCCAGTCCATCGCAGACATTTTTATTTTATTTCTTCAAATGAAAACATTCACTGACATTTCAGTAGTATTTGGTACAGTTACCTTTCAAAGTGCATAAATTGGGACAAGATATTTTGGATATCCTTCCAGAAGTTTCTCACAACAGTTTGCTGGAGTTTTTGCTCAAGTCATGTTTGTAGTTTTTTTTCCACACATTTTTCTGCTCTGCACACAAATTTTCTTTGGGCTGAAGGTCAAGGCTTTGTGGTGGCTCCTCCAAAACATTGACTTTGTTGTTCCCAAGACAGTGTTAAAATTTAGTAATTGAGGCAAGATTCGTTTGTTATCCAGCTTTATTTTACCGGCTGATGACTTGCGATCTTGTTAGAATATTTCTCCTTCACATTATTTCCTTTTGATTGGTTGTAGTTTGTAAAGTTCACCAGTTCCCTCCAACAGTGAAACGTCTTCTCATCATGATACTGCCTTATCCTTCACATTTTGGATGCTGTCCTGAAGTTTTTCCAAATATATGATTGGTGATTTTAGCCAGACACTTCATGTGATCAAATAGCTTGTTTGTGGATGATACATTTTTGCATTCATTTGTGTATAAGAAAGCTTTAATCTGGATTATTATGCTGCTTTTGGAATGTCTGGTTCCTTTCTGAATGGCCTTTTGGCCTTCATTGGTACATGACTCATCTCATAGAAGGACATTCTCATGATGTTCATAGTTGCATACAATTGTTTGACTTGATGAACATCTTCATTGATATGGAAATTGTACCCAAGTATGGACCCAAATTTGTGGAGGTCCCTTATATTCTTCCTGATATCTTTCCTATGATAATGTCACAAGGATGCAGTCTGTTTGAGGTGTTGCCTTGAAAAAGATGAACAAGTACACCTATATTATATATTTAGCCTCCATTTATACTCCAACCCAATGTACAAGACCTAATGGCTCGCTGTCAGCTTTCATCTATTTTTACCCACACTAATGGGTGAAACAGCAAAGTGTGACGCACCACTGGAAGGCTTGTTGTTGCCATATGGTCGATAGGTGAAATTAATAAAGTGACTGCAATAATAAATAAAAAATACATTTTTCAGATCATCTCCTATGCCATACTTTAACAACATAATTAAAGTTTTAACAAATCTGTAAATATATATATACTATGAAGGTTACATACTACATACTGCAGTTTTAATTTCTCTTGGGAGAGTAATGGTCAGGAGGGCATGGCAACAGATATATCTGTAATTTAAAGGCAAGTTAAGGTAAAACTGTTTAACTAGTTCAAGCCCAGACAGGAGGCTCTTTTTTATTATCATTTTATAAAGATTGTTTGCATTTCTGTCAGTAATAAATATATTGTTTTTGTTGTGTAATTGTAAAAAGAGCAACGACAGAGAGAAACCGCTATAGACTCACTGGAATGATGCTAACTGTCTTCTCATCGAACACAGTGTTGCTCACCTTTTTCAATGGGACGGAAATTAAAAGTTATGCTGGTATTGGAGTTAGAGCTGCTGCTGACTGACTCATCTGTTAAGTGTGGAAAAAGTTACAGGAATGAGATATGAGATGAGATAAAATATATGAATATGTTGGTAACTTTTGTTTCCTTAATTCATTAGATGCCAGTGAAATGGAGGCAAACAGTAATCTGTAGTTAAGCTAACTATGCTAAATGGTTGACAATCTCACACAGTCTGCTCACCTCTCTTGGAGAAAAACAGGGTTACAAATTGACACGCTTGTATTTTTCTTTATTTTTTTTGAAAACCTGACTATAATTTTCCGTAGCAGGTTAGTAACCGCCAAAGTCTTTCTGGTCTTCCACTGTCTGCTGCTGAACACCGTCACTGTCGTGGACCAAACAGGAAGAAACCATTACATGCAGATCCAGGAGGGAGTTCAATGCAAATACGGATGTGTGCTTTTTTGTCTGGGAGGGGTAACATTTAATTTTTACTGCTAAAAACAATTTTTAAAAATAGAATACGATTCATTTTGTAATCGACAGGGCCTACTTCTATAAACAAAAAAATCCAAACTATTATGTAGGGCTATTTTGTCGGTCTAGGGCCCTTGGAATTGTCCTAATTTTATCCCCATACATCACCAGTGCAGACATATGCAAGACATTTTATAATCTCCTTTTAGCTGTTTGAGTCTCAACGTTACATTGTGCAAGTATTTTTAGCGTTGCAAAGATTAATTTCCAGCCACCAAGTTTTTTTGAAGTGGTTTTGGTCTTGGATATTTAATCACAACAGGAAAGAGAAAACTCTTTGATCACTACCTTCCTGAAAGGGATTTGATCAGAGCCGACTCTCAGGATGAGAGCACCGTCTTTGGGAACGATTTTTCAAGTGTTCCCACTAAAAAAACTACCCTGGATGGGGGAGTTTGCTTTGAGGAAATGAAAGTAGACTGTGAAATCACAGCTACTGCTTTGACTGGGAAAACAACACAAGACCACAGTCCTTGTGAAGGATTCTTCCAGTGTTCCCAAAGAACAGACCAGCCTGGATGGGAAAGTTTGCTCTAAAGGGAAGAAAGTTGACGGTAAATCACTTTGAAAAGGAAGGCATCAAAGTCAGTATGTTTCCAACTACCTTAGATTTGAGCAGCGGTTTCACACCACAAATAGAAAATGATAAATTATTTCAGTCTTTCCAAAGGAAAAAACTAACCCAGACTGGGAAGTTATGTACAGTCACTACATGTTGACGTTTAGATTATTTCATTCTTAACATTCATTTGTATGGCAAGCCCCAATAAACAACAGCATAGACTACCCCTGTACAATATACAAGGGATAGCATTATGCTAATTAGCTGCTAATATACAAAATAACCCATGAAACCACTAGCATTTTCATTATCTTAAAGATAATTTGCCAAAACCGACATGTAAAACTTATCTCTCAATAGTTTAACATTCATCATCAACTCACCACATTGGGAATTACTGTAGCTGGAAAGTTAACTTGTTTGCTTCAGTTAGTGGTGACGTAAAACCACTTTTGGTTTGCCATCAAATTACGTTGACTTCATGTAAAACAAAGTGTAGAGCCCCCTAGTGGAATAGAAAAACTGAATCCAACAGCATTCTAAGACCTTCTCCCTGGCTTTGATTGGTTGATTCTGACTGGGGAGCGATGTATTTCTGCAGATGGCAGTAGGACCACACAGAGGAGCTCTATTTTGTTTTTCTCGAATTATCTGTATTATGTTTTACTGTCAACATAGTGACGGTTTTAAAAAATATGGTCACTATGACCACTGACAAACATATTTTCTATTAAATATGTATACTGCTGTTTTAAACTGTCCCTCTATTGAAACCTGGGATTGTTTTGTCAATCTGCTCTGGCAGAGATGTTCCCTAACTTCTGCAGTCTCTTTTTACAATGGAAACTTTTGCCTCATCATGCATCATAAACGTTCTTAGTCCTTTTCTCCCTCTAGTTCCACGTTCAACTCTTTTTTTAGTTCATGTTTCTTTGGCATTACCTCCCTTCCTCACCACCTGCTCTGTTCTAATGTCACTCCATAATCTCTTCCTTCATCACCTCCAGACACTGCATCCCACACCTTTAGATTTACATCATTAAAATCTCCCAATCACATCTCTCACTTCTTTTTTTTTTTTTGGTTCCCCAGAACACTAACGATATTGGTTTCATGAGAATAGTCATCTATCCACAGAGAATATATCCTCTTGCCATGGATCTAGAAAGATACATGATTTAAAAATCGGACAGCTGCAGTTCAGTGTGCCATTACTCCTCTGCTGTAGCTTGAAGTAATTACTAAAAAGTTCTGGGCTGCTTTATTCTGCTATAATGAAGTGAGAAACGTCCTGATTTTTAAAGTAATGTCTCAACAGGAAAATAAATACAAAAATCAGCTAAGGTTGCATAATATTCTGCTGCGCTTTAATAAACTGAATGCAACAACATCCCCAAATCCCCAAAGGAAAAAGCCATTCTTGTAGTTTACTCAATAAGGGGAAAAAAATAATAAAATCAAGCACACTGTTGGGATCCAGCTTTTGACTGTCTTTCTCGTCATTACAGCCCACAGTCTTCTTTAGCTCACCATATGAAATGGCATAGAAACAAGTGTTTGGAGTTAAACCAAGACATACACAATCACATTCAGGATGTTTGCATTCTCTCTTGTTCTTCATAACAAAAAACGGTAACAACCAATGGCTATAAACATAGAGATGTTTGTGTGGGTAATCTGTATCAATAAAATCTCTCAAAATGTGTTTTGAAGTTTTATCAGACCTGACTTTTCATGCTGTATACTTTCTTTGCAAGTGGCAGAGAAATCAGACCCTTTATGTAGCTATCAAGTGTAATTTAGCTGGACATTTTAAAATGTATTGAGAACTTATAATTAAGTGAACTCATTTAAATTAGTTGTTTTCTTTTCAGAGAACCCTTTCAAATAGGGATGAGCTTGGCCTAACCCTAACCCTAACATTAGACCGTCTCATCTATCCTGCTTGTGGAAATTGGTAAATGTTAATAACAAAAAAGATTGAATAAAACTGTAAGAAACAAAACCGTTTATTAGGGCAAAGTAATTGGACAAGTTAAAAAAATGGAAAGAAAATGTTCATTTTCTATACCTTGTTAATAAAACCCTTTGCTGATAATGACTGAAACCACTAGATGCTAGGTTTTCTCATTTCCAATGTTTTGTAGCAAACTTAATTAGGGTAATTTTAAAACGTTGATAACATATACAAAAACAAACCTCTGAACAATTGTACAAATATAAAAATGCTGCAGACATTAATAAATGACATCACTGAGACAGAAACACTTAACAAGGTTCATATAACCTTTAGGATACCAGATATCCTGTTTGTGGGCCTTTCTGTCCAAAGTTTAGTCTTCAGCAACTGAAATTCTCAGTTGGGTTCAGATGAGGAAATGGACTAGATCGTTTAATAAATGTTCCACTTATTTCTTGTAATAAATTATTGTGTTACATTGACTGTTTTGGCTCATTGTCCATCTGGATAATGAAATGCTGTCCTTTCCGTTTGGCTGCATCTAGCTGGATCTGAGCACATTGTACGTCTCTGGAGACCTTAGAATATATTCGACTTCTGTCCTCTGTCACATCATCAATAAACGGTAATGTCCCAGTGTCACTGGCAGCCATGTTTATTTACAAACATGGCTGCCAGCTACAACAATGGATTTATCTAAGAGAGAACACTGAGTTGCTGAGTCAAGAAAAGTACAAAGAGCTGAGACTCTGCACATATTACTGTCCCTGGATGGTTAAGATTCCATAGTGGAAAGTACCAATTGCCTCTATTTCTCATGACAAATTCATTCATTTCCCACAATCTAAATAGATACCAACAAGGTTGTTGAGGTAGTTGGATTCTTCACTCCATGTCTTGTGGCAGCTACGCATCCTTATGACTGGTTGTGGGAACGCTCAGCCTTATCAGCTCGGTGTCACATACAAAACAGCTCCCAATGAACATAGTTTACTGAAGAGTTTACTGTGCAACACAAAAGCTGTTAAAATGTTGGAAAAAATTTACCTTTGCACAGACCAGCCCAGCAGATGTCCACTTCAAGTACATGCAGTTCTCCACAGACTGAAGTACACCTGAGTACATGGGGGTCTTCAGCATCTTTGTTTAGGAAAAAGATAAGAGTCAGAAACTGAGTTCTGGAGTCAAGCATGTCATCTTTGGAAAAAAATAAAACAAAAGATAAAGTTCTCTCTGGTTTTCAGAAGCTTTTTTGCTGCCATTAATTTGAGGCAGATGGTTTGAAGGACAGGATGCAGGGCATCATTGATTTGAAATGTGCTACATGCTGAAGTCGTGAATGGTGAGATGAAGCTGATGTGACAAACGGAGGAATGTATTGGCTCCACACTCTTACTGTGTTTTCCCACCTAATCATCCAGTAGACTTGGTTCAATTAGGGATCAGTGTTGCAACTTTTGTTACATTTTCAGCTGGTGCGGTTCACTTTCATGCTTTACTGTGCAAACGATCCGAACCCTTTGAAAACCTTTTCCCTCCCTCACCTGTGGTGGCGCTGCACCAAGAGCCACCAAAGAAAACAACAACAAAACCTCAGAAATTTTTTTTTCCAACATCCTTCTTTATGAATTGTAACCAAAAATGGAGTCGTGTCAGGTTTTAGGGATTGTGAGATTTTTCTTTTGTTTTTGCTCTATTGTATACTTTCTGCTTTGGAGCGGTTTCCAGTCTGCTTGGCATTCACATACGCATTCAGACAGTGCTAGAATTCACTGTAGTGAAACTGAGACAGAGTTTTAGGCAAACCACAGTTCATTTTTTTGGTCCATATCATGCAAACAAACCGGACCTTCTAGGAAAATGAGCTTGAGTTTGAGTAAAGTAGACTAAACAGTGTGGTGTGAATGCGCCCCTGGCTAAATTTACTAACTTCTTCTAGTTTTCAAGTTGCATTGTTATATTCTCTATCAAACAGTCCAGGAAAAAGCATTATTACTGCTCTTGTGCTGTTTGGCCCCTTACTCTGAGATCTCCCCAGACAGATCTCCCACCTCCCAATATGTAGAAATGGTTTTAAACATCATCAATCCTTTTTCCACAATGGCTTTAATACTTGCTACTTATCTTACTTAGAGCTTGTCTTCCAAACCCAGATGCTAATGTACTGATAACTTTGAAATGGGTGCTTAGGAACCAATTATAATAAAAAATACTTACTCTTTTTGTTGGGAATGTACATGGAAGAGGAGGGACATTAAGTTTGTAAATGGACAGGGAAGGGAAACAACAAGAGAAAGCAGGTCAGAAAGAAAGCAACAAAGGAGGCGAGGCGACTGAAACAAATGGACGGAAGCTTGTGCTTTAATTAGGTATTCTTATTCAGATTTATGTGTGCCTGGTCTCCAGCTGGTGTGTGGGTGGCGTGTAGCAGGTAGCTGAAACTAATGGTTGTCAGTGGAGTCGACTACAGTGGAAGACCACATTATTTATTAATACTTCACATGCTCTTACTTGCCTTTTATCTCTTAAAAATGCTCATGGGTTTCTCATTGGTTGGTGCAGTTAAAACCAGGTATCATTTTATCTCTGCTTGGAGTTGATTACAGTTGGTTCAGTTCCCGAAATGTTCCACTCTAGAACCTGGTTTCAAAGAGTGCCAATGTCAGAGACTCTGATAACTGGAGACATGTAAACAAGAAGCTGGATCGCAACAAGAATGTCACGTTGTTGACCTCAGTGAACACCCATCCTGTGGTTAGCTGAGCAAATGCTTCCAATTGAATTCACGTATCTCACCTTTTTAATTTTCTCATAGGAAATTATTGTTTGTAAATCATGTGATTGGCTGTTTGCATAAACCATACATCAGCATTGCATCATTCCCTCAGCCATCTATTCAGTTATTTACTTGCGCAAGTTTTTATAGTAGAATATACTTTTTGGAGTATTTTTACTACATGTTTACTTGTAATATTTTTGTAAAGCATCACTGCTCTTACTTGAGTGGAATCTGTGGATCTGTGAGAGACTTCACTGAATGAAGAAAAAAAGCAAAAGCAGACATACCAACACACAAAGTGAAGACTTTTTATTCGTGCATAAGCTTTATGCTACTAGCTTCCTCTTTCTGAGCCTACTATGCAATGGATGCACTTCATTCGTCCTGTTGTAACATACAGGATGAATGTCTGTTATACATTCACCCTATATGTTTTGATTTGGAAACTATTTCTTCTTCTGAATTTGTGACTTTCTAATTTTAGTATTTGCATGTACGTATTATTTTCCTATTTTAGTTTTAAAATACCATAATTTGAAGATAACTTTACATTTATGTCTGGCTGACATCATTTTTAAATATTATATCAGAGTTGCAGTATCTTTGGTAAGCAATATCTCAGATGGTTACTTTTAGATTTTAGTAGAAACACATTGTAAGGCAACTACCACTTATAATTTTTGGATACTTTGTCCTCGACCTTTGAGTTGGCAACAAGCCCCTCTAGCTCCACCTTGAGGTGTGTGAATACAGTTTACATACTCAGTCAAAGCTAATTTATAAAACATACATTGTTTTGGACTTCAAGAGGAAATGGGAGTATGTAAAGAAATTGTGTGCACAAAACTTTTAGCTAAAACTGCAGTAAGTCAACCAAACAGCACGAGTTACCATACCATACCAACTTTATTTATAAAGCACTTTAAAAACAACCACAGCTGATACATTAAAACACAACATAATAAAAAAATAAAAACTCACAGTTTAAAAACAAAACATACAATTTAAAACTAGATCCCGCTGGAGTTGAAAGCCATGTAAAATAAATGGGTTTTAAGATGAACTTTAAAAGTGGACAGTGAAGGGGCCTCTCTGACCTGCAAAGACAAGTCGTTCCATAACGTAGGACCAATGACAGAGAAGCCCTGTCCCCTCTGAGCTTCCTTCTAGATCTCGGTACCTCCAAGAACAGCTGATCTGCTGACCTGAGAGACCGATATGGTACATAGGGGTGAAGAAGCTTGGAGAGGTAAGCCGGGGCAAGATTATGGAGTGATTTAAAAACAAACATAAGAATTTTAAAATGAATCTTAAAATATACAGGCAGCCAGTGAAGTGAGGCCAGGAAAGGGGTCACATGTTCCCTCTTTTGAGTTCCTGTTATAAGTCATGCAGCGGCTTCTTAACCAGCTGCAGACACAAGAGCAACAACTGACTGAATCCCAGATAAAGTGAGTTACAGTAATCCAATCGAGTTGAAATAAAAGCGTGGATCACTGTTTCAAAATGCTGCCTGGAAAGAAAAGATTTCACTGATGCTAAACGCCTTAAATGATAAAAGCTGGACTTAACCACGGCTCTGATTTGGCTGTCCAATTTAAAATCACTGTCCACCTTAAAAACAAGATCTGTAATAACAGGTTTAAAATATACCTCCAAAGGTCCCAGGTCAACAGAGGAGGACTCACAGGAGCCACTGGGTCCAAACACCATCACCTCTGTTTTATTTTCATTAAAATTTAAAAGGTTCAAGGCCAACCAAGCTTTAATATTACCTAGACATGCCAGGAGATGTGTGATTGAATGTACATCCTTTTGCTTAAGGGGCAAATAAATCTGACAGTCATCAGCATAACAATGAAATGAAATCCCATGTTTCCTGAGGATAGAACCCAAAGGCAGTAAATACAGAGAGAAAAGCAATGGGCCCAGAATTGAGCCCAGCGGGACACCATAAGGCATTGAAGATGCAGCTGATTCAGAGTCATTAATTTTCACTGAAATTGTTCTGTTCTACAGGTAAGACCTGAACCATTTAAGAACAGTGCCATCAATACCAACAATGTGGTGTAATCGCAATATTAAAATGTCATGGTCTACTGTATCAAAGGCAGCAAGTAAAATCAGAACAACATGGTTATAGAATCACATGCAAGAAGGATGTCATTAAAAACTCTTATTAAAGCAGATTCTGTACTATGAAGAGTTTTAAAACCTGACTGAAAAACCTCCAGAATGCCATTGTCTTCTAAAAACTGTATGAGCTGACAATACACATGTTTTTCTAAAACCTTAGAAAGAAAAGGCAGCTTCAAAATAGGCCGATAATTAGCCAGAACAGTGGGATCAAGGCCAGGTTTTTTAAGCAGTGGCTGCACTACTGCATGTTTAAAACACACACCTGAGGACAGACTGCTATTTATAATTGCAAGAACAGGCTGACATATGCTAGATAAAATATCTTTAAAAAAATCGTGGAGGGACAGGATCACGGGGGGAACCTGATGGCTTAATGCGGCCAACCACATCCTCTAAAAGTGAGACAGTCACTGGCTCAAACTGAGTGAAAGCAGCAGAGCAAGGGACCGAATCAGAGGGGTCAGAGTCAGGAGCTGTGATAAGAGCCTTGGTACTACCAACCTTTTCAATAAAGAAACGCAGAAAATTAGCACACATGTCAGGAGAAGCTTCCAAACAGGCATTCTGTGGAATATTTAGCACAGAGTCAATGGTGTTATGGCTGTTTGAGAGAATAATATTTGCCAAATATTCCCTTTTAGCCTCTTTAATCGTGCTCTGGTAGAGAGACGCCAACAGTCTTTTAAAATCTGAAAAGTCTGAAAAGTGCGTTCAACACACGACATTCCTTCCTTACAGCACGAGTTCTGTCATTAAACCAAGGCTCAGGTTTAATCCTTGGCTTCCTGGTTTTTAATGGAGCAACCGAGTCCAGGATGGTTTGACAGGAAGAGTAGAACCAGGACCAGAACCAGGACCAGAGCTCTTCTGTATCAGAGTGGAGGAAGTCAGATGATCCACAGAGCTGAAGAAAAGCAGTGGAGAACTGAATGGCAGTGGAAGGGTTAATAATCCGAACAGCAGTGCAAGTTTTAACTGCAGCAGGTGTCAAACTAACAGTGAATAAAACAGGCAGGTGATCCAGAACACAGAGTCACAGATTTCCAGGTTAGTCACAGGCAGAGCACAGGAAATAACCAGGTCCAGTTTGTGTTCATGGTCATGTGTAGGACCGATACGGCCTGTACCAGGTTAAAAGAGTCCAAAAGGCTTAAAAATCCTTTACCAGAGGCTTATCAGGACAGCACACGTGTATATTGAAGTCTCCAACAATAAGAACATGTTCATAGTTAGTTATAACCCCAGATAAAAAGTCAGAGAAGTCGCTTATAAAATTCTTATTATATTTGAGGGGCCGGTGGACGCTGGGTTTACGTGTCTCATCTCAAATGCAGTAAACTCAAAGCTGGGGAAAGAGTCTGTAGAAAACACTGCTTACATTTGTAGTCCTGTTTGTAGACAGTCGCTGTGCCTCACCTTCTCCCTGAAGCCTGTGGTGAATTAAAATATGAACAATCCGCTGGTAAAAGCTCAGACAGAGAACTGGACTCACCAACACTCAGCCACGTCTCAGTCACACACAGAAAATACAGGTTTTGGTGACTAGAAAAGTCCAGAAGAATAAAAGTTTTATTCGCAAGCGACCTGGTGTTTATCAGGCCAATCCTGACAGAAGCTGGATCCTGGGCTTCGACAGGTCGGGAAACCCGACACAGAGTCTCAGGTTTTGGAGACACAGTCAGCGCATGTTGATCTGGGAAGGACAGGGACGGCGGTGCAGAGGGGCTTGAACCAGACCACTGGCACCAAGCAGAGACATCAACGGGATCCAGGAAACACCGAGAGCCCAGAAACGATCCATGCGATGATCGGGTAAAAGCAGAACATTGCGTCAGGTAAAACTTCAGCTTCACCAGCCGCTTCGTCCACCGCGATGACGACACAACGTCTCCGCCGCGAAAGCAGCGCAGGAACCTGGAACAGGTGGATCGGAATCTCTGACAGAAGCGGGTTCAAGGATTGTTGGCCAGCAACATCGAATAACGATCGTACAACAGCAGAGATTCAGTTCCGTAGATGACGCAGGTCATAAACAGTACAAACATAAGAAACGTGAGAAAGACAGACAAGCAGCCACACACACAGGCGCCATCTTGGAATCCATGGGGGGTTATGCTGACCTTCAACTTTTTACTGCCACAGCTACATTCACTCAAATGCTCAAACTTACTTAATTCCTCTGGTTCGTTGTCAGAGTTTCTGCACACAATAATTAGAATAGATGCAATAAAAGTGCTTGAAGCTGAAAGTTGAAACAGTTGTGGTTGTACCAGATGGGTGTTTGTGTGGAAAATTGCAGGCAGGAGGAAGACACTGCAGTGGATCAAAGCCACAGGGAGACATGGTGGGGGGAATATTAAACTTGTAGGGGGTCTGTGTCTGTGGAGTTGAGCCCTGTGTTTAGTCAACTCCAACCCGACTGAAGAGAAGTAGAAAGACATTCCTCTGAGACGTGTTTCACCCTCTGGTTCAGATTAAGGATTCATAGTGTTGCTGTATAATGAGACCAAACACACTTCAAAGTCACATCTCATTACTATGCATTGTGTGTGCTTATATTTTCTTTTATTATTTGTGTCACTGAAAGTCATGAAGCTAAGACAGCCTGTCCTGTACAGTTACCCCAACCTCAATTGTTTTCTGTTACTTCAATAGTAGCAAAAGTCAGGAAAAAAAATCTTACAATGCAAATAAATGACATGCTAATTTGTGCTAGTTCTTTGTGACCTGCTGTCAACCTTCAAGCAATGAAATATGGCTGAAGACACAATATGTTGGCATTTGACAAAACCTAACTCAAATGTTTCTCTCATGTGGACTGAGCGGTGCTGTCTAGGCAATTTTTCTAGCTAAAGTGTAACTAAAGCTAAACCCTTGGCAAATTTTGAAAAACTCAAAGTGTGCAGAGCCAAGACACACGAGCGAGTGTAGGGATGAGTGAGGTGTGATCGGGACAAAAGAAACATTGTCAACTTAACCATTTTGTATGAACACTTATCAATTTTTCAGACTCCTATAGTGACCTTTGAAGAAAGTCACTATAGGAGTCTGAAAAGCAACTGACTAGTGATAAAACTAGCGACTCTTTCTGTGTTGTTTTAGACTTTTATGCTAACAGCGCTCTGCAGCTCAGCCGCAGTGCGTTGGTCCTGAGCGAGGAGCGAGAGTGGCCATAAGCCGCCATTAGCTTCTCCTGCTTCCTCAGCTCTTCAGCCAGTCAGAATGAAACACTACACAGTCAAATGTTCAACACCATACCTTCACCAACAGTCAGAGCAGAGCAGACACATTGCAAATAAATCACAGATATGTAAAACCTGACTATTGCTATCTATCAACGCTGGCCAGTTGCCATGGTGACACTCACACTCCCAACTCTTGACTCACCACCGGGCTGACACTGACAGGAGAAGGATGGAACCCTACATAATCTATTTTGACAGTTTATCAGCAAGAAAATGTTGATTTGGGGGTTAGTTTCACTTCCAGTTTTTTTACACTATGATCCCTGCTCTGTCACACTAACTGAGTTTCCATTGACCTTAAAATTGTTCAAATTGGAATTGAGCAATTAAGAATTTTTCTTAATGGAAGCATGGCAAGTAAAAAAAATAAAATAAGAAAATTTTAGGTGAGTTTCTTTTTAATTTTTTGTAATCAAAATTGGTGTATTTTGCAAAACTACTCTTGAAAAGCTTTTTGCATTGCATGAGATGAAAAAAGATTAGTTGCATTTTTTATGCAAAAATAGCAGCTTACTTTTTTGTAGGCACTGGCATCCCTGGACAATGCACAGATGGTCTCACAGCAAGAAACAGTTCATCTAAGTTGCTTTTGTCATTCATAAATGTTGAATCCACAACTGTTCTGATAAATCATCCACTACATTCTGCCCAAAATGCCGCATGCGTAGGCGCTCCCAAGTTAGGTGGGGCTTGTTGTTCCAACGCCTGAATAAGATGCAGACATCTCCTCTGATTGGCTGAAAGTTGATTGACAATATAAAGTACATCCTGTTCACAAACGTCGCCTCCGTGATTTTAATGACTCATGTGCGAACAAACTTGTTCACCTGTGATTTTAATTGCATATCTTACTTAATGGATACATTACAATTGCCAAATAGTTTTTTGTTTTTTTTTACCTTAGAATATCAAAAAAGCTTTATGCACATTTATAACAGGATCGCAAAGCATGTAAGTGAAAGGTAGTTATTTGTTTCTTCTAGTTTGTTGTTATTTTCTCTTTAAAATGGGAGAAAGGAAACACAGCTTTTGAAATGTACTTCTTTTTGTTTGGTTGGACTCTGACCCCAACACTCAGATACTGTGAACATAAAATATGTTCATATGATCTGCCTGTCAAACTTGACACCAGGCCTGGATCAAACTATTTCCACAGATCTGTGCTTGAAGTGTTGTGTTATTGGTCAGAAGTTTGTTGTTGTGTTTTATGTGGAAATGCGCTGTAACTCCACTGTCCAGTTTCTGTATCTGTGGGACAAATAAATCCTTTTTTGAGGATCATTAATCTAATTCAGTGAGGAATTATGTACATTTATACAATTCTTCCCTTCAAAACTACAAAGACTGTCTAATTATTAAAAACTCCTCGATGGAAATTGTGCTGTCATTGTCAATAAATGAGACTGTCTGTAGAAAAGTGTGTGCAAAACCAAACATACAGCAACCACATGACTTGTATCTTTGCATTTGGCATAAGGTGTCTGGACACATTCAGCCTGCTTTGGATTCCACATCAGGTGAGCATATTGCTGAAAGGCTTAATCTTATAGCTCAGTTGACGTTTCAGTGGCACTTACATTTCGAAAACACACACAGGTTTACATCGCAGTGGGATAACAGAAACTGCTTTTTTCTGTCCTACTGTGGAGCCTTGAACAGGAAGGACAAACTTAGATCTGCTTCCAACCTTGTTTGTCACAGTTTCAACTGTTCAGGTTTAAGTCATGTGTTTTTTTTGTTTGATTTTTTCCTTCTAATTTCCCAACTAAGGTACTGACTACATATGTATTCTAACAGGAAAGCAAAAAGTTTTCATTAAGACTCAGATCAGTATAGAAAAGTAACAAACTATGCTGTTTTACTTTAATATACTGGGAACTGTTACTGCTGCCAAGAAGTGGTACTCACTACCCACTTCAGTGGGTTTGCCTGTTGAAATGCTTTCTTAGCACAAAAAGTAAATCACATACCAGCAAACCAATAGACGAGGTGAAGAGGACCTCTTGAGGTTCAAACTGAGCATCAGAAAGGGAAACAACAGAGATTTAAGTGACCTTGAATACGGAATGCTTTTTTTTGTCAGATGGGCAAAACTTCAGATCTATTACACAAACATCCCTCAGGTTTACAGCGCATAGTGCAAATAAAGAACACACCCAGTGAGCAGCCTTTGAGTTGACTGAAATACCTTGTTGAGGTCAGAGGTCAGAGGCAGTCTGGTGTGCGTTCATGGAAAGACCCAAATAAACACATTAAATCTAAGATATGTGGAATACCATCTCTATCATTTATTATTCTTATTGGATAAGAATAATATCAAAGTAGGAGAATAATCCAAAAACCCCAGCATGGCCACCTCAAACTGATCTAGTAAAAGTCCAGACTTAAGTTTGATTAAGGGGATGTAAACAACTCAAAGCCCTCCAAAGTGCCTGAATTCACATGTTACTACAATGCATGCTGGGCCACAGATCCCCCATAGCTATATAAAAGCAGTTGTCACTAATGCTCCATGGTAGATGCTACACAAATGCTCAGGTTTGCAATTTATTAGGTTTGCAAGATTTACATTTTGTATTTTCTCAGGTTAACTTTGTCTGATTTTGCAATTAGATGATCTAGAAACAAATCTGTTAGCGGTAGAAACTTTTTACATTGCTCTATGAAGTCTCTCACAAGATTGATTTTGACACAAATGTAGTTCAAAAGTCTCAGAAACCTGCTCAAAAATAGAATCAAATAAAAACATTTCATCTAGAACTTTCAGTTTAAATAATTCACACATTTTATCTTAAATGTCTTGTTTGTGCAAACTCAGTAGAAAAAAATATGGCCAATATTTTAATTGGATTGAGATACCATGACAGGTTTAAAGTGAAGGAGAGGATGACAGTCTGCTGGCTTCCGATTCGCATCATAAATGTTAAAACTGAACATCATCTAAATGAAGGAATATGCAAGTATGCCTAATTTATATGCTTTCTCACATAAAGCCAGAAGGAAGGAAGCCGACGATAAATCACCAGAATGAGTGTGTGACTTTACAGCCATCCAAGACGGTTCGACAGCACACTTGGCATAATGTTTGAAATAGTACGCTGTTGGCAATATGTTTGAATTACCATAGTTCTTGTATTGTCAGGGAAGGCATTGTGTGACTGTGCCAGGCTCCATGAATCTGCATAATCTCAAGGAGAAGCCGCTCGGCCTCAAAGGCATTTATGCAGCTGACAGCGTGGCCCCTCCATCACAGTTTCATATCACAGCAGCAGAACATAAGTAGGGGAACGCATATGAAAATGTGTGTTAGGTGAGGAATGAGCGCTGTCATTACTCCTGGCTCTGACATTTGTCATTTTCTGTGATGTGATGCATTTGTCCAACAGCAGTTTTGTGGCTTGCCTGCCTTGCAGAGGTAATATGAGGCATGTTGTTTGTGTAAAATAGAGAAGCATGCAGTCACACTGCCAAAGGTTTCTTGACATTTATTTAGGTAATTACTTGACCCAGAAATTAATCCAAGATTGATTTTGATGTAATTTTTAAGCAATGTGAAGCTTGGGAAATGTGTAACTGCACAAAGCTCCAATTAATCAATTTCTGCTTCCTCTTTTTTTAAGTATTTTCTTTAAAGTTGATCAATAGAAGGCAAGCAGACAGTAGTGACAGAGAGCAACCCCAAGCTTGTGCTTTCTTAGCAATTAGCATGACAAGCTAACAAAGTGACTACTTATGAAGTGGCAGAACATTGTACATTATTTAATTTTGTCTTATTTTTTTGCAAATAAAAATCGAATATTTGGGACACCGTAGAGAGGCTCCATTCCTCGATGTTGCTGTCACTGGTTTGATTCTGGATTCAGGGAAACATTCACAAAGGGAAAACACAATCAAAACATGCATTAACTGCAGCATTGCTCATTAAAATGGCACAGCACTACTGATGTATTGAATACAATATATAGAGAGTAGATGCAGAGATGTTTCAGCGCTTTGTATTAGGGAATATGTTTAGAAAGTAAATATGTTAAGTATATTTTTGTCTCTATTTGAATGCTTACTTAAGTCCAGCGATTTAGTGCTTTCACCACCACTGATACAGAGTCAAAGACAGATGTCAGATCCAGGAGAATCATTACAGCAGGTCTTCCAGAGAGCACCGCCATCAAAGTGTCACAGACACTTTGAGTAAAGCTGTTTGTGTGGAGTGGAGCAGACTGATGTTTGTCAAAGATTTCATGTTTTGCCATAAAAGAAATGAGGCTTTCTTCTGCAGCTTTTTCAGGGAACTTTGACATAAAAGAGATTTTGGAAGATAGGCCTTTAAATTTTAAGCTGTGTAGGATCCAAATTACACATGCTTGAAAAAGCTTGTAACCATACCTGTTAAAAATGAAACTTTTCAAACTTCTATAATACAAAAATGACTGTAGAAAAAAATAAATAAATAAACACCAGTGGAAATGTATATAAATATCTGTTTTTTACTATAAATGATTAGTATTTCTTAGACGTCTCCACATCTGATTCCAATCAATGACAGTTTTGATCAGTGAGATCCATTGTTAGCACTGTTAGCAGTGTGAAGCACTGAGTCGCCATCTGGTGAGGCCAACACTCTTTCAGTGTAAAGGTTTCTTAATTGCACTTCAGCTGGAGTTGAATCTGGTGAAGATATAATGAAGGATTAAATGCGATCAAACAGAGAGAGGAAAGGTTGGGATTACGGATTTGTTTCCAGATGCTGATTACGTTATAATAATTGAGGTTTACATCAGATGTGACTTTATCTTTGCTATCACTGTAAGCACAGGCAGGTGAAGCGTTTTCCATGAAACTCGAATCTGCAAAAGAGAGAAAGCCTATCACTTCTTTTGTTTAATGAATATGACAAGTTAATTAGCTGATATGAATGTGGGAGGAAGCCAAATACTCCCACATAAACCCAACAGGAGCCGAGTGCAAACAGGTGTCAAAGAGTTTGTTTGTGAAGTAAGCAATGTTAATTGGTTGCAAAGTATTTAAAAGTATTTGCCAGTGTTGGATTTAATTTGATATTTTTAGGCCATCTCTGGCTCAGTTGCATTCTGTGCCATAGCTATATGGATGTGGCTTTCTGTTGATTTTCCATTTTTTTCCATGATAGAAAAAGAGAAAATGCTCCATTTTGACTCTTTGTTTTAGCCCTTTTGTGCTTTTGTCTTCTTCCAGCTCATTCCCTCTTCATTTCTGCAATATTCCAGTCACTTACGTTTTGAATGGCTTGGAAATGTTTTTCAGTTCAACAGCTGCAAATGGTTTTTTCCAAAGAGTGCCGCCTGCAACAGAATTATTATTATCATCATCACAAGCATAATACACAATTGTTTTCTCATTTGGCACTTTTTGCTGCTCATTGCATTCTGGCTGTGGTCTGTTCTCCACCATTCTCTTCTGATTTGATATGTTGCAATGCTGATTTATACCACAAGAGGAATATGCTTAAGTTGTTCTTAAAAAATTAACAAATAAAACTGGCACAAATATTTGCACTTTCAGTCTGTCAAGTCATCTCTCTGTTGGTCTCATTCTACTATAGTAAATGTACAGAATTTATTAAAACCAACATCCCTAATATTTGAAAAAAAGTCTTAAATTATTTTAACCTTCTTAACACACGTACACACACACAAACTGCTATCCATTAAGTGCAACATAAGTGTTTTTTCTCTTCATACTTTTTTTAAGTTGATCAGAATCTCTGGGGACTTTTATTCATTGGGGAATTACTTTGTACGACAAATAATTCATTGTCTTTCACAATGAAAGACAACATTTGTAAGTCAAACAAGGCAGGGTCCTCATATGAGGGTGAGGACATATGGGTCCTCACCCATATGTTTCCAATCACCAAAACACGGTGTGAGTAGTAGTAACTAAGTAGTAACCAGTAGTAGAAGCTACTAACCTTTAAATACTATTTCTGTTGGTAGCACAGGAAGCGAGCATAGCCACTCAGTCCATGTTGGCCATGCTTCCAAATATCGAGCAACTAAAGTCGGAGCAAGAGGAATTTCTAAGCCGTTTCGTTGCTGGCAAAGGTACAGTGGCCCTGCCGGCCACAAGGTTGTTTACAGCAAACACAATTTCTGGTAGGCTTCATCAAGCTGGTCCGTTGCATACTTCATGGCTAAGTGTTAACGATTAGGTAAAAACAGCGCCAATCTTCTCAACTGAGTCCACACCTGTAGGAAGTAATTGCTTCTCAATAGCTAAGGGATTGGACTCTTTGTACAAAGTAAAGAACAAGGAGCTGGTTTGTATCAGACTAATATACATTGATGCAAAGAATTCAAAATGGGAAGACATCCAGCGAATCTGTTATGCAAGTCAACTGCAGTAGAGTGGATGACTTAGAGTGACCCATTGAACCAGTCCCATCTGCAGTGTGGAAAGAAACTGAATCAAATGTCTAAAAGTCTTTAACCTGACCAGAGGAGATTGAATGCACAATTATCTTTTCTCCACCATTTGTTGCTATGACATCACTTTACATGTATTCTAGTTGTGTTTTATCCCCAATTGCAATGTGATGAGTTGCTTTCCTGCTGTGAGCTGACTCCATACAGTTCCAGCCCAACATTGGGAACATCACTTCCTGAGGTTCCCTTGAACTTAACCTTCTATCTGCTCATCTAATATTCATGTTGGAAGAACACTGGCTGGACTTTAGAGTCAATCATAGAAGATGAGGTGATCCTTGTAAGCAACAGGCTGGATGTGGAATATATAATACCTCCACAACACTGTCTTCTTAAAAATATTGAAATGCCGTCATTTATGTGTTGTTGCATTAGTTCCCTGACCATAACATTTTACCCTGGAGTTTTTAGTTAGTTTGCATTGTATTTGTAGAATTACTAATGATTTTGAGGCCCAGTCTGTTTTTGAGTTACTACTTTAAGATGTTGATGTTCCATATGTACCAACAGGTATCACTGACATGACACAAAGTCCAAACCCATATGAGACAATTTTTCAGAAATCTGATTTATGGTGGGAAAGTAGTTCAGAAATATTTTCAGCAACCGTCCTGTCAGTCCAGAAATGGCAACCAAGCCAGAACTTACTCTGAACACTGTAGAAAGTAGCTGGATATCTTAATTGGTGACAAAACACCTCACGTTTCAATTTCATAAGAGAATTTGACAGTTGCTTGAATAAGTATTGATGTGAATTCAAGATTTTCCCCCACAGTTTTCAGTCCATGAGGAGTTTCAGTTTCAGTCGGTGGTTGGTTATATTTGATGTAACTAATTTCTTTATGCACTGCGTCCTTAGTCCGCAAACTGTTTGGTGTGGAAATGAAAATAAGATATTATCTGTGAATTTATAGCCGTGTTCCTGTATGATGATGTAGAGTCAATATACTCTGGGAGATTATCTAGTTTCATCCTGTTACGCCCGAGTCCAGCAAGCCATTCCATGTAGAACACATGATTCTGTAGATTGAGTGATATTGAGCGGTGGGCTGAGATCTCCAAATGATTTTACTCTCCCCGTATCATAGCTGACAAAGAAATTAAATATTGATTCCCGGTGTGTGCCCACAGGCTGAAATTACCCATTCTCTCTGCTGTCCTGCTCTCTTTCCGTCCCTGCTCACTTGCCTATTCTATCTCTCCTCCCACTGAATTCCCATTTTTATGCCTCTCTTCTTTAATATTACCTCTCTAAAGGACTCTACTCACTGTGACTGTTTCTCTTTCCCACTCAGAGTCTGTTTTAAGCCTCTGTTGGTTGTACGGGAGAAAAAGAGAAATTCAACACTTTCACTTGTCTAAAGCTCCTCTTCAGCTGATAAACTGGTGGTCTGTGCTGCTACATAACCCTTTGCCACTAAAGGCCTTTTTTTCTGAATTAAAAAACCCAATAGACCTTTAAAACTCTAAATACCTAAATATAACTTCAAATTGTCCTGAAAAGAGGTGAATATGTTCTGAAAGCTCCAGTTCAACTGTTTTGTCTTTGATGTTTTATTTAAAAAAACAGAAAAGTATGTCTCCATGTCGGGGAAGCCATGTTACAGACTACACACTTCTTCTGCAGAACTCTTAATTGCATCACTTCCCATCAAATAAATCACTGCTATTAATTAACCATCAGTTCTATGTGGCAGGAAGCAGACAGATCCAGTCCTCTACTGCTCAACTGTTGACTCCCAGACACACCAGCATCATATTAAAGGTTCTTCTAAAACCAGCCGGCACAAAAAGAGTTATATAGCTAAAAAAACATATGAAGAGTAATAAACATGTTACCATGATTTAATTGCAGCTTTTATGTATAAATATATGTCTAGTTTTTGAATTTCAATATTAAAAACCTGCTGAGAAAGAGTAAAAGTTCATTTTTTTCCCCTCCTAGCTCTAAATAAGCTCAGCAGAATGATTTCTAACATGAGCGATGGCTTCGGAGTTTGTAATGGCAGCCGGCTGCAGTTTCAAGCGTGCTTGTTCAGTTGCGCACTTGCTCACAAATTGAATTGTTCAGTAGTAGTAGTTCCTCTTTTTTTTTAATCACAGGCATTTATGTAAATTGAGTTCAAATGAAGTTCATTCAATATCTTGCCTCTGCAGTAATGTTCCTGTGAAATGAACAACCAACAAATATAGCCGTGACGACAGGTACCATTTCAAACGCAGAGCCTCATGAGGTGATGGCTTTGAGAGAGTGATTGTTGGTGTCTCGTTAGAAACCAAACAACGGCTGTGAACAATAGGTACATATTGCTGTGAAATGTGCTTCTTCCGTAAAATACGGTCTCTCATTCAGTTTACAAAAACACGGCAAATGAAATTAATTTTGTGCTGATTTGGTTTAATCATATTAATTTTGAAAGACTCGTCACTGTGAATGGCTCAATAATCCTGGGTGCCACATCAATAGTTTCAGTTTTAATGGAATGATTATTCAGAATAACCTGATTAAGGCAAGAAGAAAGCTGTAATAATAAATCCCCTTCAAAATGTTCCAAGTCGTTGTGGTTTGATACGGTAAGGAACCTGTTCTTCTGCAGGGACAGGAGCTTTACTCATGTTATTCCATCATGAAAAACACACCTGGAGTGTTGCTTCAATTCTTTCATGCACATTAGGGAAACTCTTAATCTCCATGGCAACCATTCAGTGAGCAAAATGTCTGCATGAACCTACAACACCTTTGAGCTGCACTCCTCCTCTGAGCTGCAGCTTCCAAGTTTCTTCACACAGATCGCAGGCCCTCGCAAAATCCCCTCTCAGCTCCTTCAAACTAGCCAGCAGCAATTAGCAAACACCGTGGACTGTAAACGTGAGCAGCTGAGCTTATTAGAACGAGTCAATTCTCAGTGAAATAATGGTAAAAACGTTTCAGAAAGAGCAGGAGTTTTTAAAGAGACCCAATTTGAACCCAAGCTTCTTTTCAGTCATATTTGATGCATTTAGCAGCTAATAGTAACATAGGTACTTGGTTGTGGTATAAAATGGCACAATGTGCCTGGAAGGTACACAATACTGTACCTTTAACAAGCACAGTCTTTTGAAAATGGTCTTCCTCCACCAGCTGTTGTCCTGATAGCAAGAAGTAGAGCAAACCTTGAAAACGTGCTCAACATAAAATCTACATATTTGAAAGTGCAAAACATTTGTCATTGTGGAACAAATATGACAAAAGACAGAAATTTTGAGTGTGCTAAAGGATTCGTCTCTCCTGGGTCTGCCTCTGTCGGAAACATCTTCCCACTGGGAATTCACCCAATTCTAAAGACAGAACTGTTTATCTCCTTCAAGCTGAATGGATTCCACTGGTGCACGGCAAATTTACAGTCATACAGGATGATTCTCAATCATCCTGAGTGCTGCGATTTATTTTGGACATTGCTCAAGATCTACTTCTAGGCCAAGACACACACAAAAAAATACTTTTTCTGCTCTAAATCAAAGTTTTTTATTTGCAGTAGTGTTTGTGTCATGGTGAACTGCGTATCTTTGGAGATTTGCTTTTTTATGACATGAAAGAGGTTTGCTTATCAAATCTGACAGTAAGGCATGTTCCATGATCTTTTTCATTGAGGACGGTTTTTACCGTAACTGAGTGTGTTTGTGTGAAACTAGAAGCTTTTTAGTTAGTCAGAGCATTTAATCAGGCTGGACTTCTTTCAACTAATACCTTTCCAAAATTTCAATACTTAAATGAAATTTGCTACAGTAAATAGTTAGAGTCTGTTCCATACATCACAAAATGTCATGAAAAAACAATAACTATCCACATTTTTCACTAACTGCCATATTTGCTCTCAACAGGACTGTTGATTTTCAGACCTCTGGTCTATTCTCTGGAGTGTTACCTTTATGTTGATACCAGAACCAATCAAATATAACTTACCGTTCTGAGATATATTGAATTGATTTTGGGGGTGTCAATTTTCTAAAAATGTCCACATTGTCATAATGGGGTGTAGATTTTTTTTTAGGAAAGAGATTAGTTTAATGTAATTTGTAAAAAGGCTGCAACATAAAATATGAAATACTTTATGGATGCCCTTTACATTGTTTCCTATATAAACTGAGATGGCTAATGTTGCATTGGGAATCTTAACAGTTTTTAATTGTTCAGTGATCTGCTTAGATTCCGTATCAGTTGCATTGAAACTAAAGACACATAAACTACCAGAGCATCCATATCTACTCTCCACTCTTCCACAAAGAGTTTGAAATCCCCTTCACCAATGCCCCTTCAGCCTTCCAGTCTTGTTGAGGGATTAATTGGAAAAGTTTGTTATTAAAGAGAAATTTCACTCTGTTCTGAGGTTCCAGGTATCACTTACTGCCTCTCATTCTGTTCGACTGGGAGCCTGTCAACACAGCTGTTCATGTCCAGAGAGCAGCAGCCTTTAGGAGTGATAAACTACAACAGGCTGACAATGTGTCAGTGACCGTGGCGACAATGATTGGACACCAGAGCTCTCTCCCCTTTGACAAACCTTGATAAAAGAAAACTCTAATTAAATGCAATGGGCCAAAAGGACATTGTGACATGCGGTGGGCTCAGAGGACGTGGACAGTAGAGATAAGCCTTCAGTTGATTGACTGTTGCAGTCTGTTTGCTTCCGCTACCCACTGTAGTCTGAACAATTTCTGTTCCAGCAGCTGTGTTGCTCTTTCAATTACAGAACAACAGCGGAAAGCATCCAGTTCTGCTGACAAGCTGCGTGTTAGCGCTGCTGTGACAAAAGCTTGGAGTCAGCAATTAGCCACAACACTAACCTCACCACATCCCACATTCTCCACGCACTGCTTCCTGTTTAGCTAGATTTAGACTTGTAGTTAAAAATCCCGATTAGCACTGAGTCTTCACACAATTTGGAACATCTTGTTAAAGGCAAGAAGGTTTTGTTTAAGCTTTTGACATAATGTGGAGATTCAGCGCAATGACAGAATAAATATGTGGAATTATTCTTGAGATTATTCCGATTTCACATCTTAAGCATCCAAGAAAGATGATCAATTTTAAAAACACATTAGGTGTTTGAATGGTGGGATTTGAATATCAAGCTGCGTTTCCATTACAAATGTGCACAAAACTTTGCAGATATTCAATTAATGTCAAAAAACACAATTTTGCAATTGTGGTGTTTGCATTAAATAAGAGACCATTCAAATTACATGTTTGTTCAGGTATAAGTCATTAAAAACATGCCTTGCTGCCATCCTCCAACCACTTAATCTTTTCTGCCAATAGTAACATCATGTTGCTCATCATGTGACACCCTAATTTCGCTAAAGCCTTAAAACACCTCATCCTTGTGCTAAAACTTTTTATAGCAAAACGTGAGTTCTTTTGGAAATTGGCATGTTTCCATTATGCAAATTTATGTTGGCAATTACAATTTGCTGAATTTTATGGCAATCAGAAAAGCAGCTTCTGTCTTCTTGTTTGATATGGTTGTAATGTAGGTTGTACTGTTTGGTGGAAACGTGTTTGGTGGAAACCTTTCCCTATATATTTCATTGCATGATTATAGCATTTTGCTGGCGACCATTTTGTTTAAGCCATTCATTCCATTTGACTTTTACTTTGTACAAATCAGTCCTGAAGAATATATACCCATTTTACCCATTCACCCATTGTTTCTACTGTCTCTTTCAATGGCACAGGAAGACAGGCATCTTTAGGGAAAAATATTCTCCATCCACATCAACTTCAGTCTAATTTGACTCTTGATTATGCAGTTTGGTCAAACAGGCTGCTACAGATTTTGTTGTACATGTCAAAAAGTTTTGTGGTCTGATCTTTGCAACTCTGACATTCACACAGCAGGTCTCGAGGCTTATTTCCAGGTTTTTGCTGATTTCTTTCTTTTTTTATATACCACTTAGTATCTCACGTCAATGACATCATGGAGGCCAATTTGTAAAAAAAAAAAAAAAAGCTGCATTTGTTAGAATTTTAATTTGTAATTTTAGTGGAATTGTGCAAAGGTTTTGAGGGAAAGATGCAGTTAGGTAATGCTATAGGAGTAAAATTTGACCAGTGCTGGGCAAAGTCGGTCCTGGAGGTCCGGCATCCTGCATGTTTTAGTTCTCTCCCTGATGCAGGGTTTGGCACACCTGCATCAAATGATGGCTTATTTGAAGGCCTAAGGAGAACATTGACTTGCTGAGGAGGTTGTTACAACCACTAGGGAGAGAATAAAACATGCAGGATGCCGGCCCTTGAGGACTGACTTTGGGCAGCACTGAATTAGACTATGTGCAGTGTCATTAGAAAGAAAAATCTACTGGTTTAATAAAAGTAATTTGTAGATGCATATATTTGTGAAGATGTACAAACAGGCTAATCAAATTCCTGATATTGGATTACCTGAGGATAGTTCAGAGTTCAGGTTTAAAAGCTGCAACAGCTGGAAAAACATTTCAGAAATACATAAAACCACTTCTATTGCAGTGGTTTTAAAAATATATATTTAATTTTATTTATTTAACATTTAATTAAACTAATTGAGAACAAATTCTCATTTAAGACCCGTTAAGTCAGTCCCATTTTTTAACAATTATGTTGCAAAAAATACTTAATAAAAAAATTGTACGATTATAAAATATTTCAAACTTAAAGACCATTGTTGTAATCAATGTCACAACTTCAGTGGCAGACATGGAATAACATTTGGACAAGCTTCAAAAGCACTCACTTATTAATTACAATGCCACAGTTCCTTATCAGTTATTCTTATGTTTTGTTTTGTTTGCTAGTTTTTTCATTTTGTTCCAAGTGAACTGAAACACTGAATAACCTGACAGAAGGATTCTGTCAGGTTAATCTGTGTTTTTATGCAGAAGTGTCAGAATATGTAAAATGCTGCTTTTGTGTGATGTATTCCTAATTGGACAAAGAAAACTTGAAAAGAAAGAATCCAGTCTAGCTCTGCTGACCTTTTCTTTATTGCATGTACTAAAAGCCTCCTGTGTCATCTGTAGGCTCTGTAATGTTTTGTTGTATCTCCTGTCAGCTGTAGGTACCGATAGCAGTCAGAGTGAGGATTTTTATCAGTTTGTTGTTGCCAGAGATGGCAAAGAAACAACCCACTCTCCAAGTCCAGTCTAAAAAACATATTTACATCATTACAGGTTTTGCATTGTCACAGTTCAGTCAAGAATCATAATGCAGCACAAATAACCGTTGCATGTTATGGTTTCTTTCATGGAGCAGTTTTATTTTCCTCATCAAGTTGATTCTCCAGTATTTTTTCTCATACTTCTAGAGACAGTTGCTGAGTTGCATCCGTGGAGGAAACTGTCCTGGGCCCAATGTGAGTTCCTTTCAGCTGCCTGGAGATGTGAGTTTCTTTGCCAATGAGCTGGCTGTTCCTACCGTGGAATTCGCCTTTGAGCAGACCAAAGCAGAGAGAACAGAGGTACGTATAACCTAAAGAATCTACTGTCTTCACATTTTATAGACCTCTTGGACCTCTTTTCAGTTTGTGCTGCCATTTCTAGATTAATGGAAATGTTGCGGCGCACGTCTTATGTGAAGTGATGTCCAACGCTAACTGAGTTTGTTTCCAAAGTGATCACTGCTCGAATTGGAATTCTGAAAATAAATTTGTTTGGAGGAAATGCGCCAATTTCAAAAATCTCAAATTTTTTGATAAAAGGTTTTTGTGCTTGGATGATGTGGTTATTGAGGTTGAAATACAAAACTTTCTTTTCACATCACACCAGTTTTAAATTCTTGGGTGTACTATGACAAAAAATGTAATAAAATAAAAAAATATATATTGTATATTGCTTCTTTGTGTGCTTTGGAGTTTCTGTGCTGATTAATTTTGTTGTGAAGCAATAAAAGCTGGTAGCTCTTGAATTGCTACAAAATAAAGCTGTATTTCCTTCAGCCCACTGGCTGCAATGTTGACACCTTGAGATGCCATGAAACCTAAATTCTGAACATCATGACATGAAGTGCATCCCAGTTTTCCATGTCTGGCATTTAACCATTCATTTTAGCTTTTAAACTGGTTCTATTGATCCTGTTCCAGACAGAGGGATAATCAGTAGCCAAGGAACATGATCTGTTTGTTCTGAACATCCTGCAGCTTCCACTTCTCTTCCTAACATGGCGCCTCCTCATCCTGACTCTCATACTGATAGGAGGAACCACAGAGTCTGTTAGGTTAAAGGTCATCTTCTGAAGTTGGGATATTTTTCCTCCAACAGGTTCCAGAGGAACCACTTCAAACCAGATGCTGGACTGGATTTTATGTCATTTGTGAATGTTAGAGCCTCATTTTCAACAGTGGAGCTATAAAGGTTGAAAAAGGTTATCATTTTGGAAAAAGTCTCAACATCAATATTTCCACTAAATAAGAATCAAAAACAATTTGTTTGATAAAGGAAAAGCCTCTCAGACTCTGAGCCCGACAGCACCAAACTATTTTTTCATATTAGACAATTAATTTAATTTCATATAATTACCGTGTTTGATGTTTGTTGTAAATGACATATAGTCACAAAGAACAAGTTCATTAGTCCAAGTTTGTCGTTTATTGAACGTTCAGACTGTGATGCGCCAAGACAAATGTAAAATAACCTGAACAGGTGATCAACTCTAAACCACTGGCACCTTTTTACTCTTCGTCTCTCTCTGTCATTTAAACACACCCGTTGCCATGGCAACCTCTTGCGCTCCATAAGTCGCCTGGAGATTACGTTAAAAACACAACATTCAGTCCGTTACGATATTAGGTTTTCAAGCTTGATATTTATTTTGCAATCATTAATACGCCTCCCAAACACAGCGATGGTTGATTAGTTAATTTTAAACTCCTGCTCAAACGCACAGAATTGCACAACACCTTGTTGACACAACAATCACTGAGATTATTATTGTTGTTGGGTCATTAATTTGAACACGTTTGGTCTCATCGTCCTGGCGGCGTTCAGTTTGTCACCTACCGCTGAGATCGACTCAAAACCTTCCTCGATCGACATGTTACACCTCTGCTGTAACAAATCACGAACAGTTCAGAAACAATATGAAATGAGAAAAAAGTTATTTAACTGATTAGGTCCTGTTTTAGATTGTTCCTGAAAAACAAATCAGTCACGGCTGATTAGTGGGTGAACTCACGGTTTCACAGTGAAGATTTTTTACAGCAGACAGCCGCTCCTCTCTCTTGCAGGTAAATCTTTGAGGGGTATGCAGTACCATGCCGTACCCCCTATTTTCACCCCTGTCTATAACGCTGCATATGTAGCCGCTCCTAAGTGGGCAGGACATGTTGCTCCATTGCCTGAATAAATGCCAACGTCTGTTCTGATTGACTGATAGATGATGAGATCTGGCTCGGCTCGATGACTGAATTATGAATACTTGTCACTAGTTTATATTCACCATACCATGATTTTTAATGACTCATTGCATGAATAAACATATTGTCATTGGGATTTTAAATGCAAAATTGTGTTGTTGTTTTTTTCCAACATTAGCAGAATGCTGAGTTTTGCACACATTTCGAATGATTCAGAGAGAAGGACTTCACTAAGCTTGACTGTTGCATACACATCAATCTTACATGACATTTTAAGCCACACTCACTGGTACTGCAGTTTAACTTAAAATACAAAATGGTTGTCAGTTCATGTTCTTAACCAAGTGAATTGCTGCAAAATTGACTCTCTAGGTGCCAATGCTAGTGGAGGAAGACAGAGATTTCAATCACAGTTGCACATCTTTCATTGGAACCAGTCTGACAAAAGATTTGTCAGTGCATGTGTATGGTCAATTCAATAGTTTTTTTGTTACATTCAGGGAAGAAAAAGTGTGTTTAACTTCAGAGTAGCAGCAAAAGACATACATTGAGAGTGCAGATAGCTAACTTCTTGAGGATTAAATGTGACAATCACCATATGCAGTTTGTAAAACTAATAGTGCTATTTTGGATGTTAAAATAATTTACAAACCCAGTTTGACACAGTGCAATTTGGATCTTGTCTCTGCGAGCAACAAATATGCATCTTAGAGAGCAGAAATTATTCATGGCCCTATTCGCTTCTATTAAAAATGCAATATGGATGTTTGTTGCACTACCTGGGGCTAGAAAAATAGAGACTTGTCTTTTTTTTTTTCCCAGAAATGTCAACCCACTCAAATGTGGAACTCCTGGTTGAACCGGCAACTAGGAGCTTAATTAATGTAAGAGATCTTCATGATGTTTATCTGCCTGTAAGGCTTCCTAACAGCATTATAACAACACAAAACAGTGAGGATAAAGTCCAGGCTTATTTAAAAGCCCAAATTAATAGTCTGATACATAAACATGTTCTGTTAAAAAACTTCCTGCAGGCAAGGCAAGATTACCATAAACTCAGCAGCAATTGAACTCATTGACATTGTTAAAAATTGGATGAATCCAATTTCCCTCATATCTGAATTTGTAGGAATTATCAGCAAGGAAGCTGGAGAGGAAATTCAAGGTATTTTTTTTTCTTGGCTGTTTACCTTCTGACAATGTTTTGGTTGGTTAAAGTATTGATTTCTCTATTTCTGCATTTTGGGCTTGCGGGACCACCATCACAGTGAAACAGTTTTCATGTTGTATTTTATCTTGCTTTTCCAGTTCACAAAAAACCCTAAGAGCAAAAACGGCTCTGGTTTTACTTGGCTAAAAGAAACGGCAGAGCAGTCAGACGTGTTGTGATGCTTTATGTGTTACACATTTTCAGGGTATGACAGAGTCCTCCTCATCAAGAGGTTTGTAACATGTATATTTTATGAAAGTTAATGTTAATCTAGAACAAAATCCAAGGGAAAATCATTTCTGAAATACATGAAAACAGATCCTGCCATACAAGTACAGAATTCATATTCAGCTCTACATATATTTTTATTTTGTACATATACAGTTGCATATACATTTTGTATTTAATACATTTTAGTTGTAAATAAATTGTAGAACATCAAACTTTGAGGTGAATCAATTGTACAGTTACATGCTAAAGTGGAACTACTTCAAGTATATTTTGTAAGTTTATAACTTTTAATGTACTATTAATTAGTAAAACATAAGTACAGCATTTTTTAAAAGAATTACATTTAAATTGTATTTTCTAAATTCATAAGTGTTACATTTTTGAAAAAAGAGGTATTTAGTAGTTTGGAGAGATGTAAAAGTAAAGAGACCTTCTACAGTTAATGTTAAAGACCAGTAAAGGTTTTGCTGTAGATCCTCTGCCACTAAAATTTGTTTGATGCTCTCAGCCATGGACACAATTTGTTAAACAATTTTGAAAGAGTTTGAAGGTGAAAAAATGTAATATTATATCTGTTACATTGTCTGTCCATTGCAAGATTTGTTTTATTTACATACAAAATCTATTTGAAAATAATACATAAAGTACAATTTCAGGAAAAAAAAGAGATAAATATGTGTGTGTGTGTGTGTGTGTGTGTGTGTGTGTGTGTGTGTGTGTGTGTGTGTGTGTGTGTGTGTGCGTGTGTGTGTGTAACATATTGTAAAAATGTGCATTTAAGATATACATTTGTACAAACACATCATATTTTTACAAAGATTATCCAAAGTATAATTTTAATAATATATTTAATCATAATTTAAAGTATATTTCTGAAAAACAATTTTTTATCAAGTGGACAAAAATATATTTAAGAGTATTAGAGACATTACGATTAAATTACAAATGTAAAATTAATTAATTTTTAAACATAGGTACATCTACTTGATAACATTAAAAATGTATTTCAGAAAAATGCAGCCTATTTAAAATATACTTAGGTACATTATTTTGTCACAAGGGTTATCCTTGTTATTTTTTATTCCTTGGTATTTTTGCTATGTCCAGATATTGTTATAGCTATTGTCAGTTCTGTAATTTGTTTCACATTATGCATCTTTATGATATGTGCAATGTGGGGCCACTTAAATTTCCCTTAGTGGAATAATAAAGTTTACATTGAACCATGAATATTGAAACAAGAGAGATGACTATACTCAACATAAGGCCACAGTGTGTGTAAAAGTAAGATCATTTCTCAAAGCACATTGATGTGACTAACCATATGAGCACCTTTTAAGGCTCTTTGTTCTATGGTGATAATGCAGATTACAATATATAATCTGCCGCATCTGTAATTGCTTCCATTCATCCACATATGCTGAGCAAACAAAGTTGTTGAGCTGGTAATGTGTTGTGAGAGCGCCAGATGTTGTGTACAGTAGCAGCTATGTGGAGTTCAGAAATGAAATGCGGTTCACTGAACAGTATTTGTTCTATATTTAACATCTGTTTCTGTCATTTTGTCAAAGTGATCTCCTTCATGATGTGGTTATGCACCTCTAGCAACTAAAGTTTGTTGCACAAAGTTGTTGTTGAGCCATCGTGAAAACATACCATTACGTCTTATCGGTACCATATAGGGTCAGTTTGTTCAATTCAATTCAGTTGTGCACAAAAACACGTTCTTCTAAAAATGACAGTGAAGTAATGGCATTATGAGGCCAAATGTGCAACTATTTCTTCCTCATTGGGTTTGCGTGCAAATTCTCAAATGTCCTTCAGTCTGTGTGTTCTCACCTCTGCGTGCAGAAATCTGGAAGTAAAATTCTCTCCCGTCGGTGCAACGTGGGTGTCATTTCTGACATGTGTCATCAGGCAGATGCATTGGCTTTGGGGCTCTGGAGGGAAAAACTCAGGCAGGGCACTGAGGTGTGAGAGGAATATCTGACAAGAGCTCATCTTTGCAGCTACATGTTTTAGGGCAACTTTCAGGTTCAGGTAGGGATAGTGAAATATTAAGTCAGTGGGATCTTCAACTTGACTTTGGCAAGTGCTGTGTTTATACCACAGGCTATTCCTGCCGTGCTCTACAGATAGAGACAGCTGCAGTCCTCCAGACAGGTAGGGACGAAGGTGGCAGCATTCTTTTGGCCTCGTACCTTTTGCATCTTTGAAGAACTTGTACCAGAAACAGTTGTAGGCCTGTTGCATGGCTCAGTGACAACAGGTAAAACACAAAAGCTGTGAATCTAACTTCGAATTGTGATGCTAATCAAAGGAGAAGTGCCTGTGTTAGTTGCTGGGGACAGGTGGTTCTGGAAGTGCTATGGTGCTCAGTCCAAGCTAGCAGCCTAGAGACAGCAGCAGGTCATTTCTATTCCCCCAAAGTGAATTTTCTGTGTCTCTGGCTTTCTAACATTTTCTAACATGCCCCTCTTTCTATCCTTCAGTTATGGGATGTTTTCAAGATGACGTGACAGAGTTATAACCCTGAATGGCTGCATATATTTACTTTAAGCATGCATAATTCAATATTTAGCAGGAACCAGACAAGGACTGATACCAACCCTACTGATAAACTTAAAGGAGACTTAAAGTTATTCTATCAGAACCCCCAAAATGAAGGATTGAGGCTTTACTGATGAGCAGTGAGGTTTACTGGAAGTAAACCCTGAGTTTCACCATCAGAGCTGTATGTACAGCTACAGTGTGAGCTACAAAAAAACACTCTTACAACCCTAACATTTGAACAAAAAATTAACGGTCACTACTAAAATATCAACCAATATTCAAAAACTATACCAGTATTCATATACAGTAAAACAAAGTCACAATTTCAACCAATCAATAATAGAAATATGTAGCAGTACCAGTATAAGCTTTACATCATTTTATAATGTTATTCCATCATCAAAAACAATCCTGGAGTGTTGTCTTCTTTCATGATTGTTTGAGAAATCCTTTAATCTCTACAGCAACTGTTAAGCTGTAATAAACATCTGGGTGGACAAAGAGCTTCAAGACTCCATTACAGAGCAACCCTCCCCTATGACTCCACCACTCAGCTCCTTCAGACTAGCCAGCAGCAATTAGCAAACATCTGGTGGAACTGCACATCTGTTAAGCTCAAAAGCTACTTACAAGTGAGACGCTGGAAAAATGTTAATACGGTGATAGAAGGAGCCATGTTGTGATGACTTCCTGAAGGCAGAGTTTCAGAAAGAGCAGGAGTTTCTAAAGAGACGGAGACCCAATTTCAAGGTTTTAAATTATAATATAATAATTATCTATTTTAAATCATATTTGATAAAGCATTTTTTATGCGTGCAGGTCAGTTCACTTAGCAGTTTTATGTGTTTTTCCAGAAGTAGTTTTGGATCTTACTTGAGTTTTCTCATATCGATCACAACGATATTGAAGAAGATACAAATGATGGTGATGATGAAGCTCAGTCCATTTTCTAGTTTAAAATATCTGTGTGAAGGGTTAAAGGATTGCTGTAAGCCTTTTATCATAATGGTTTTTTTTTTTGCAAGAACATATACTCACTTTGATTTGGTATTGTTGTGTGAGTGAGGTTCAGAATGTGGCTGTAATTTTTCTCAATAATTAACACTTCATCTAGTTTGATTTATCAACTATGAAACTGTGTATCTTTAAGATGTTTCTTTTGCAGAGATATGTTGCAGTCTGCATTATGAATGAACTGCTCTGACATATTTTTTACTCAGAAGTCCCAGTGCAGGAAGAGCGATGCAACTAGCATTATACACGCACCAGTGAACATGATGATTTAGTGCATTTTTTTGAAAGGACACACAAATGTCACAGCGGTTTTATCTAACAGGTACTACTGGAACCCATTGAGGCTTGGTCTTGTGTTTTTTTATCTTTCTTCTAGCTGATATACCATTTTATTACATCAATTTTACAGTGGCATTTGGCATTCCTCATGCAGTGTGTCTTGGCTATAAAAACACACTAAATTGAGTCTTGTTTAGTGGCAGTGAATACCTGACGATGCTACCAGTCATCCAGGAAGTCTGAAGCTGATGAGAAACGATGGACGTATATTACAGCTGCTTCCCGCTCTTCTGCTGTCAGGCCAAAAACAACTATTAACAGCTACTAACGGTGGGAACACCAGGAAGGACTCACACAAACTACACACAAGTACACAGAAACACTTCCCATCTTGACTCCCCATCTTAACTGAGGTCAATTCACCTACTTTGAAGGATCGCATTTGAAAAAATAAACCAAACACACACACACACACACACACACACACAAAGATATAAATCTGTGATTCACCCTTCATAAACCCCAGAGGGGTGAATTCAGTTAGAGAATACCTTAGAAATACAAACAGATTCCAAGACTACCAAAAACAGATTCCAAGAGACAGAAGCCAAAAGAATAAAAAGGTCAATGTCTCCGTCAGACTAGATGAAGAGTACTCCCAATGTTAGGGTAATCACACATGAGCCAACCCACCAAGAAGAGAAACTGAAAAATGCTAGAAAACTATATGGGAGAAGGAAGCACCACAGAAGAGTGAGTGCAAAGTGGTCAATAGACCAGACTAGAGCAGACCACACTCTAAATTATGCATGGAAAGTCCACTGTAACTACATGCTATTCACAAGTAAGAATGGCTCCAAAGCCGATGATTCTATTCTGTTCTTTATATTTGAAACATTTTATGTATTTTTGTTGAATCCTGATACACTAGTGGAGCTGCTGTCAGTCAGTTACTATGGTAACAATTCTCTTTAGCGTAGCAGACACAGAGCCTTAAAAAAGAATACAAGTCGTTTTGAGTTGTTTAACAGTTTTTCTGTGTTATATTCCATTTGCTGTGGCGCACTGCAATAAATTAATTAGAAGTACATCTCCAGGTTTCATTTTGTTTATGGAATTGTTCTACTGCCAAAGCGCGACTATGGTTGGCAAGTTGACTTTTTGCCCTCTGGTGTTCTATGTATGCACAGAAATTCCAGATGTAACCAATAACATACAACTTGTCTATATCAACATATAACTACCAGAACTGGATTTATTGAACTATAATTATAATCATAAAGGAATACATGTACTTAAATTTGAATGTTTTTACATCTGAGTGTAAAACGTGATTGTACTATAATCTTCAGGAATTATTTTGTCTTCTCAAGTACCCTGATATGACATTTCTTTATAATCCCTTGCTAGATGAATAAAACTAAGCAGAACTGGTGATGTTGGGGGACTTTTTGCACCTGTTCTACCCACACAGAGAAACATCAGAACCACTTGCATGGTGCTGCCTGGTTCTGTCCCTTTTTGCTTTCTCCCCTGCAGCACTCATTATGAGTCACCCACCAAAGTAGGATCTGAATCCCTGAGTGCACTTAATATTCCACTTCCTGTTTGCTTACTTATGAGTGCGCTAGTATTTATCCTCCTATGGCGATTTTTAAGTATTCATTTCAAAGAAACGCTATGATCCGATCAGTTTATTGGGAAGCCATCTACATTTTCTCATGAACAGATTGTAAGGCACAATTTGCAATTTGACTCACCAAAACTGATAAACTGTTGGATGATTTGTTTGCTTCAGTTTACATTATAGGGAAGGAAGATCATCGGTGTTTACTGGATGTGGAGCATTTTATTAAGGTCTGCTAAAAATGACTGTCCAAAAAACACCAAAAGCCTTTTAATAACTAAGCAGGTTGTTTATGAAAAATGCAACCCCTTAATACAAGAGAAACACTATCTCTTCTATTAGTTTTAGTTCAAGTTCTTGGAATGTTTGTATTGATTAGGTTATTATGTTCAGGAGCTGAAATTAACACAACTTTTGGAGTTCTGCTGTTGATGTCTGACCAGAGCTTGTTTAAACAGATCCTCAATCGAAGCATCTTGGCGGGCTCTAGAGTGTCTCAAAGAATGATCATTACCCTGGTTCACTTGCATTGGGGAAAAAAAAGCATTGACTGAAATTAGAAATGTAATGGGTTGTAAAATGATTTATCACATTAGTGGAACCAAAGGCTAAATTCACCTCGTGTAAAATCTTTGCCCTTTTTCTTGTAAACTCAGAGGTTTGGCAGATCGCTTGTTCTTCTCCTGATGCTTTAATGGATGTTTGGCTGTTGAGTTACTGAGATTGTATTCATCAGCCATATATCAGACACTTTGTAGTGGTAAGGAATATGTTTACATAGAATTTGTAAAAGTAAATTTAAAAAAAAAACGACTTGCCTTAAGTTATGCAAACATGCAGAGTGTAGCATGCACTCTGATCAGAGTGCAATATAGTCAGATGAGTCCAGATCTCAGTGTGTAGGAATAGCATGTGATGCTAAATCTTTCTTCTCATCTGTTTTAAGCTCCTAATGTCCTTATTGCTGAACTCTGATCTTTAAGGTTCATTGGAAGATAAAAATTGATTTTTGTTAGATAAAAATCTAAACCTTTGTGCAAAGATAAGTATAGAAAAGAATTTAGACAGTCCATCTAACTAGAGGGGAAGAGAAAAAGTACATTTTAAAAACTGTATTTTGATGCAGATGGTAAAAAAGAAGCTCAAAGAAAATAATAAAATAACAGATCAGGCTAGGGGACTGTTAAGGACAGGTTTTGTGTCTGGCGTCAGCATTCTGGAACATGGTCATAGTCACGTAACTCATCCGTTGATGAAGATGATGAGCCGGGTTGCTTACTGGAAAAGGATTTTAGGGAGCCACGTTTAATTTTATAGAACTTTCCAGAAGGACGACTCAGAGGAGGATCAAGTGAAAAGCTGGCAACCTCCATAATGGGCTCAGTCTAACACCTCTAATTCTGTCAAAAGCCCATTGGAAGGCCCTACAAAGCTCCTCAGTGTCAGACAGCAGTTCATATACGCAAAATGGTTCCAAATCTGAGGCACTGCAAAGAAAAACAAATAAAGGAGAGTTCACACTTGTAATTTCATATCATTCATCTTTAATGTCTGGTAGAATGAAAAGAAGTTCCATTGTTTCCCCAAATGTCTGTTTCTACCTTACATCTTATTTTCTGTTTCTGTAAGTTCATCTCTCCTTCCTTTGGCTATTTGGCCTTTTGTTTGGTACTTAGTTATTTTTTAATACTTCTTAAGCCTTTCTATACATCTTAGTTAATAAGGATGTGATGTAGTGATTTAAAATGGTGTGTGCCACCAGTTAGCCATCATTAGGTAGCTCTACATAGATCACAGCGACCAATTGAGACAGAACAGATCACTAGACTTCAGCCCAGGGTAGTTTCTCCAGAGTTCAACAGGCTTACATAAAGCAATGCAGATATGTTTATGTGAACTTTTCAGAGAACTATCTGACTTAAATAAAATATATTATCCTACTTTATTTCTGATTGTGCCTCGGCTGATTCTTTCTTGATGTGAGAGCAAATCAATCTTAATCTGTGCATAAAAAATTGTGAAAAAGTGTGAACTCTTTTATAGGATTATTTTTCAGTTGTCTTCATCACTACTGGCTGCTCTCTCTATCTGTGGTTTTGTTCACATGTAGTTGGCTATCTGATAAACTGAACAGATTTGTATATGTTTTGGTCTTTTATCCACGCCAAACTTCCATTTAATGGCACTAAAATATAGCACTGAAACATTATTTAATAGCATTGATCACTCCAGCCAAATTAAAGATTTGTGAATTCTCCTTTTCTGCATCTGCGTGTGATTGGAACCCGAGATGTGGAAGTAAGCACATGACAGTCTGCAATATGACATCAGAACCGTAACATTGCCGCCATGTTTAATGGCGGCAATGTTACTGCCGCCATTAATGTTACTTATTGCTTGAGGAGAACTAGTTTATCTCTTTCACACATAATTGTACAAAAAAATACCCTAAATAGCTGTTTAGTTCAATGGACTGGAATACAGGATTTAGTACTGTTAGCAGCAGAGCACCGAATTGTTTCAGATCACACTCCCACACACTCTGGAATGTGTGGATGGAAGATAAATTCTTTCTTGATGTATTGTAAATTGACTAAATGTATAGTGTGTTCTTCTGGTCACACTAGAGCCATGGTTTCCTAATCGCATTCACAAACGTTCCCACATTCTTACAGCGATGAGCAGATCTGGAGGCAGCTTGGGGTTAAGGACCTCTACCAGCGGCGCAGATGGCGAGAACACTAATCTTCCCACTGAACCAGTTTAATTCTATATCATATACTTACTGAGCCTTTGTTTTATTGAACTAGGGAACTCATCTTCTGAAAGCAAACATTCAGAAAATTACAATATCACCACCTGGGAGGTGTTTACAGGATAACAGGTAGATATTGGGCACCAATATCTACAAAAATAACAATTGCAGCACAGTCTTCCTTGCTTCATGTTTCTCTCTGTAGCCTAAAGATTTATAATTTTCCGGGATTTTTGAATCCTCAGATAATAAAGCAATAAGTAGATAGATCTGGGATTTAGGAAATATTGATGCATGTCCCATTAAGATTGCTTATCAGTTGGACTATAGCATAAATGGAAACACAGGTTAACAGGAAATTCTCATTTGGCAGCTTTGAATCACCTGCTTTATCTGTTTCTCTCATCTCTCTATTACAGACTCATTGGGGAAGCTTAGCAGCTAGGTTGAGATGCAAAATAAAGATTAAAGAAAATATTTGACCATAACAAGAAGGACACTATAATTAAATGGTGAGGAAAGGCATAACTTCTCTTTATCTGTGCATTCTGGACTTACCTGCTCCAATGTGGTTAGATGCATAAAAATCAGTAATCCCAGATTCCAAGGCATCTAACACTATTTAGTGTTAAGAGAAAACAAACAAAAAAATTAATAATGGATGGAAATGATGGAAATGATACAGTCACAGATACATGTGAAATGTTGTTAACAAAGTTGAGAGTTTTTAATGATAGCTGTAGATTATTTGTCCCTTTGCTTCAGTTCAGGTGCCAAAGCACAACAAGTGTAGAAGCTCCTGTTCAGATCAAGTACTCCCAGTCATTCCAGTACAATTCAAATATGTAGACAGATTGAGTTAGAGACCGTCCTTAACTCTGGTTATAATGCTGTATAGTGCAATTCAGTTCATAATGCCAATTTAGAGAAATGTATCTAAGAAAGCTCAGCAAATTGTATGTAGTCAATGTCAATTTTCTTTAAAAACAAATAACTGCACCAACATGCTGTACGGTATTCATGAAAACACATAAAAATGAAACTCAATAAATTAAACAGACAGGGCAGGTCTGACAGGACAGTGTCTTATGTAAATGCAGTTATTTGAAGTGTTCCAGACTATGTGAAGACCTAATGTTAAAGGGTAAGTTATTCCACAGACTAAGACCAGTAACAGCAAATGTCCCAGTCTCCTCTACTCTTCAGTCTGGTTCCGGAAACATGTCATTGACTTGTTTCACATGTCTGCTTTAAGTATTGATATATGTCTTCATGAATGTTTAGTGGAATTCTAAGGCCCTGAAATTGTTTGCAGGTCATATTTCCCACATATTTTACATTGTATGTCTTATTGTGTAGGGAGAGGGAGGTGGTTATTGTCAGTGTCCTTCAGCTGCTGCGCTCCACCACCAGCTAGCAGACAGTGTAACTAAAGCATACATGACTGAGTGTATGCAAAACGTCTGAGTGCCAGCGCAGTCTGTTGTGCTGGCTTGTCATGCAGCCCTAACACATCCTGACAGGCCAACATGCATCTAATTTGATACGCTGGTGGATCCTGTAGGAGCTGAGACTCATTTAAAAGGAATGTACAGAGACGTGTATACTCATATACCCACACTTACACATTTAGCTGCAACCAACATACCAGGATGGAAAATATACAGATATACATGTGTGCCAAAGGAAAGATAAATAGATTTGAAGTTGTGTTCTCTAATATGTGATTGTGGTTTATCCTGTTCCACTTCAGTCCAAAAGGCTTTTGTCTAAGGAGATCTTTTTCCTTCTTGTTAGATCGCTGAACCAAAGAATTTTTGATAAAAGTGTGGAAGAAAAGTATTGAGAAAGTATTTTTTAAAAGACGGGTCTCGAGGTCCTCTTCAGAGAAACATGCATTTTAGAAATGTTGTAAAAGATAAACAGGAGTTGAAAAAAAATGCTCTAATCTACATATCATTGTATCACCTTATACCCAATGATTTAATGCTGAATTAAATGTTAAATCAACAGCATTATGGCTCTGTTACCTTGGCCACAGTGCTGAAAAGAAACCCGAGTCAATCTAATGGTGATCCATTCCATCAGAGTATTATATGAATGTTGTCATGTGCATCTTTATAAATGCACATTCTTGAGCATTTAGGACCATGTGGTAATGATGGTGAATGGAATTCATGTAAATATTGCATGAGCTTGTGGATGTCCTGTAGTGAATATTAGAGTGGAGCTCATAGAGTGGTACATAATGACCAACGATGAGGTCTTCTGTTTCCCACCTACTCAAGTCCAAATAGTCTGGCTCAGTAATGACACCGCTTTCATTTGTACAATGGCCTTAATTAAAATGGTAATGGGGCTCAGCTCTGATTTCTCCTAGCTTGCTTTGGCCACTGGGATTATGTAACAGCAGAACAAACTGCTTCAGTTTGTCACTGAGGACCACCCAGATGTAAACATTTGAAACCACAGAAAGACAGAATGAGAAAATAAAATGTGTATTAAAGAATCCAAGACTGGAAGATGAGAGGAAGGAAACAAAATGTTTTGAACCCAAACCCTATTGATCCACGCAATGTTACTGTCGTTCTTTATCTGAGCGTTCCCAACTCTTCATCTCATCTTTCTCCATCGTTTTCTCCCCACTGCCAGATTCTAATTCAACGGTTTTTTTATACTCTCTCTGTTTCTCTCTTACTTTTTTGTGCCCCAAGGTATAATCAAATAACTGCCAGAAAGATTAAGTGTGCCAGGAACAGGATTGCAGTGCAGAGGATAGAAGCATTCTCTTATGTTTCATAGATACTCGGTGATTAATAATAACCGGACAGACTTAGCTGCAGGGGTTTAGCTAAATAAAGTTGGCAGTATATTGTGTGAGGAATTGATTGGGTTGACTTGTACATGACAATGACATCAGTATGACAGGATATAAAATCATAGAAGTTTACCTTTATACACTCCTGATCAAAATATTAAGACCAGTTAAAAAACTGCAAGAATTTGCATTTTGCACTATTTAATTAAGAAGGTTCAAAGTAGAGCTTCACAATGTTAAAAGAAGAAATCAGTGCAAGAGACAAAAACTTTTGAGTAGGGATTTAATTAAAAACTGCATTTACACTCAAACATAATTTTTTCAGCTGATCAAAAGTTTAAGACCATTGGTCAAAAAAACCCAAAAACTCCCCAAAGCAGAAATCAAAGTGTCAAAAAAAAGACTCAGTAATGAGTAGCTCCACCATTCTTGTTGATGATTTCAAACCAGTGGTGCAAAAAGTGGGTATGCAGAGCATGCAACGCATAGGGGCACAGCACCAGAGGGGGCGCCAAAACCCCGTCTGGAGGGGGCGACGCGCCGATGATTTTTTTCCCATACACTTCATGGCGCCTCACTCTCCTTCACCTCGCGCACATAATGAGGAAAACGTAGTGAGTTTGACCCTTCACGTATAGTCGCCTGGGGGGGCGGTATGTTTTCTACACTCCTTCACCCTGACGTACCCTCCTTTGTGGGCGGGGGGGATGCACAGATTTATGTTTTCGCATCTACCTGAATAAAGTGTAGTTGCGCCACTGCTTCAAACAATCTTTTAGGCTTGATGCCAGTGTTTCCAGGAGGCTAGTGGGAACGTTGCTCCAAGTGTTGAAGATGGCTTCACGAAGTGCATCCACTGTCTGGAACTGACGTCCATTTTTGTAAACTTCCCTTGCCATCCATCCCCAAATGTTCTCAATTGGTTTAGATCCGGGGAACATGCGGGGTGGTCCAAAAGAGTGACGTTATTCTCTTGGAAGAACTCTTTTGTCAGGCGGGCATTGTGAAGTGCAGCATTGTCCTGTTGAAAAACCCAATGATTACCACACAGACGAGGCCCTTAGTCATGAGGGATGCCCACTGCAACATCTCCACATAACCAGCTGCTGTTTGACGCCCAGCACAACCTGAAGCTCCATTGTTCCATTGAAGGAAAATGCACCCCAAATCATGATGGCGCCCCACCACTGTGCCGTGTAGAAAACATCTCAGGTGGGATCTCCTTGTCATGGCAGTAACGTTGGAAGCCATCAGGACCATCAAGGTAAAATATTTTCTCATCAGAGAAGACAACTTTCTTCCGCCTTTCAATGTCCCATGTTTGGTGCACCCTTGCAAAGTCCAAACCGGCAATTTTGTGGCGTTGAAGAAGACGTGGCCTTTGAAGATGTTTTTTGTTTCTGAAGCCCTTCTCTCTCTCGCAGATGCCGTCTGATGGTTATTGGGCTGCAGTCAGCACCAGTAATGGCCTTAATTTGGGTAGAGGATTGTCCTGTATCTTGACGGACAGCCAATCGGATCCTGCGGCTCAGAGCCAGTGGAATTTTTTTGGGTCTACCACTTGACTTTTTTATGCAAAATGACTGTGTCTTACTGTGTCCAACCTCAGCAGTGATGGCTCGTTGTGAGAGGCCTTGCTTATGCAGCTCAACAATCCTACCACGTTCAAAGTCAGTGAGCTTTTTTGCTTTTTGCCATCAGGAGGTCTTGACAGTGTAAAGACTTGAGAGAAAATGACATGGAATCTGGATTTTTGCACAGCTTTTGGCTTTTAAAGACTTTGGTCTTAAACTTTAGATCAGCTGAAAAAATCATGTTTGAATGCAAATGCAGTTTTCAGAAAATTCCCTGCTCAAAAGTTCTTGTCTCTTGCACTGATTTCTTCCTTTAACATTGTTACTTAGAACCAATAGTGCAAAATGCAAATTCTTGCAATTTTTTGATTGGTCTTAAGATTTTGATCAGGAGTGTATATTAAATCCATTTTTTTTGTCCCCCTCTCCTTACATTTGTCCACCTGTTTACCACTGAATTCAGAAAAGCAGAAGTAGATTTAACAGGACCTGGGAGGAAACCCAGATATTTTCTCCCCTCTGACTCTCTTCAACTTCATGTAGTTTAATATGCCAAGTGTGGCATCCCCTTAAAAGGTGAACATTAATTCAATATCTACATTATTTTAGTACCTGTTAGTGATTTATTTAGTGAGTAGCCAATGGTAGAAACTGAATAATAGGATATTTTATTAAAAGTTGCTGGTTGTGTAAGGAACCAGGAAACCCATTCTAATGCCACCCTGGGCAACTACCTTCTTGCCCATATTAAAAACCATCACTGGGTCTGAGAAGACAAACACGTCTGTTTTGTTTAAGTAAATTCATAGACAAGGCTATTAACAAAATGTGCTTTATGTCTTCCGTTTGACATATTTTGGGCATTATCCCTTAGTAACAGCAAACTGAAAGGCTAAAACAAACCCACCACAAAGTGCAGTGAGCTCCTCCTCCGGGTGGCAGCAGACTCTGTTCTAATCTAAATATGTCCACTGATAAATTAGGCAGTCTTCCCTCATAAATGCCTCATTTTCCTACTTTTGATTCATCACCGTTAATTCCATATCAGCTGAATGGACCCATACAGACCTTTCCAGAAACGCAGCTCATCACCCGGAATTTGAAGCCTTCCTCAACTGTTGCTAATGCAGTATTAAATGTCAATGTCAGCCAATCAAGAATGTGCAAGTACCCATTGAAAACGACTAATTGTAATGTTCGCAGTATTTTTAAACTTTACCTTGCAATCACCGTAATGATGGATACAGTGATTGCCTCTGTGATTACTGTAAAGCTCCATTCTAAGCTATTATCACCCTGTCATTTGAAGAGAGCCTTGATAATGCAAAACCTCAGATTGCACTGAGTGTTGGTCTTAATTTCCACAATATCTATGAGAGACAGGCACTGAATGGTAAAGGTCACGGGAAGAGTTGTGTTACACAAGCATAGATGGCATTGCTATTGATTTAGTCACAGTAATGTTACTTCTACCATGTTTTAACACTGAGGTTGGATATGGGAGTAACTTCCCAATTTGTTCACTCATTCATTAAAAACAGTGGAGGTTGATGTTTGCAGTTGAAATGCTAATAATTATCCCAGGTTTCTAATGAGGTAGCACATGACTATATATTTCTAAATATCAGAGCGCAGGGCCCAAAAATATCCTCCAGTAAAGTTTGTGTTTTGCCTCTCAGGAGATTTAGTACAGAGCTGTTTTATTGTCTCACTTACTACTAAAATGTCTAACCTCACACAAGTTGTTAAATTTTGAAAGTTTTCAGTTGGATTGATCATTGTGCTGCTGAAAATGTTCAAATCCCTGCAGCCGAGTTACTCTTGTGTCCAGAAGTTTACATACGTTCAATAAAAAGTCACATACACCTTGTTCTCTCACCGAGTAAGGTTAAATCAGACCAAACGTCCCTTGTTTCAAGCCAGTTAGAATTATCAGAAGTATTTCTATTTGCTGCAATAATGAAAAATATGTCAGAGATGTATTTATTTGGGGTGTCTTTTAAAGGCAGTTGATTATTTGGGGATATCCGATCAAAACGGCTGACACTTTTCAGATGTTAATTGGTAAAAACAAAATGGAAACCTCTTTATTACTTCATAGTCAAACATTGTTTAACTAATTTGAATAAAAAGCTGAGCTTGACCGCATTGATAGATTTCTCATTGGAATTTATATATGACTGGATTGAATTAACTTTTGCTGGCAAAGTCCCTTAAGATGACATGTTGTGCCTTGGCGCTGTGTTTATAAATTGAATGCATAAGAGCTCCCAGCAAAGATCTTCTCTGAAAACAGATCTCACACACACCATTCCAACAAATACAGTTGAAATTCAGTGAGTGACAGAACTGGAAAATGAATCCATAGAAGGATTTTGTATGACATTTCATTTGAAAGAGCTTATTTTTAAAAAACGTTCTACCAACAAAGAATGCACCTTAACTGTACTCTGTATTGAGCTCTTCTTCCTGTTTACTATTGCCATTTTTAGCATCAATCTTTGATTAAATTAAACTCTGCATAGCCTGGTTGGAGAAGGAAAATTAGCCAATTTACATTTTCTTTTTTACTTTTTAATGTTACTTAAAATCCACATAATTGAGTAGAAATGTAGCTGGTGTCTTTGCTGTTCTCAAAAGGCTTTTTGACCCAAATCTATGGTGGCCCTGAGGTGCAAACCACTTCAACAAATTCAAAAACACAACATTAATATTGCACAATTACAACTTACAAAAAACGCTACAACATTAACAAAATGGAAAGGATATGTCCCAGTAGGAGACCTGTCCTGAAGCATAAACGTCAAAAAGCAGATGCTGCAGTGGGTGAAGGTGAGCAAGATGGTGGACAACTTCTCAGATAAAGAGTTATGCATTTAACTACCTGAACCTGTTGTACATTTTTGTTTAAGAAGTAGTGTAATGTGTAATATATATATATATATATATATATATATATATATATATATATATATATATATATATATATATATATATATATACTGTATATATATATATATATATACTGTATATTATATAATATATATATACAGCTCTACCAACTGCTGCACAGTGGCGCAGTTGGTAGAGCTGTTGCCTTGCAGCAAGAAGGTTCTGGGTTCGATTCCCAGCCCCGGCCTTTCTGCATGGAGTTTGCATGTTCTCCCTGTGCATGGTGGGTTTTCTCCGGGTACTCCGGTTTCCTCCCACAGTCCAAAAACATGACTGTTAGGTTAATTGGTCTGTCTAAATTGCCCCTAGGTGTGAGTGCATGGTTGTTTGTCCTGTGTGTGTCTCTGTGTTGCCCTGCGACGGACTGGCGACCCGTCCAGGGCAAACCCCGCCCCCCGCCCGGAACGTCAGCTGGAGATAGGCACCAGCACCTCCCGACCCCATCAAAGGGACAAGGGTGTAGGAAGATGGATGGATATATAATATAGAAGTTTTATGTAAATCTTATTATTTTGTGATAAGTGAAAACCTTGGTTTTGTGAAAAGGAGGTGGAATCAGATTTTTACCTCAGATACCTGACTTTCCCTTTAATAGTTCAACCTTGCTAATGTCCTGAAGCATTAAACTCAGGAAGCAGACGCTGCAGTGAGTGAAGGTGAACAAGAGAGAATGTCTCAAATATTTGGAAAGCCAGGGCACGATATTGTCTCAACACACGTCTTCAGCCAAATCATTTTTAATTTGCTGGAAGACATTTAATGGAATGAAAAGAACCACAAAGTTTTTTATTATAACTCATTTATTTTAATGCTTTATACTAGCAAATTTACACACATTTCTCCTCTTAATAAAGTATAATGGTACATGAGCACACCCCATTAATATTTATGAACCTACCAAATGTTTAAGAGGCAGCCTGGTAATGGAGCCCCTCCAACGGGAAAGCTTTGGAACTTTTAGTGGTTCTGTTGGTGTCGGGGCAGGATGGCGTTGAGCTAAAGCAAATCAAGGCCTAGAAATGTTAAACAACATTAAACACAAAGTATTAATGAGAAGGACAGAACACTTTTAGGGGGTTTGGACTACAGCTGACATCCTCTGGAGTAACCTAAGAGACATTTTTTAAAAGTTAGCTAGACAGCTCCAATATTTTTTCACATTTTGTCACATGACAGAGACTTCAGTTTATAACATTTTAGATCATCCTTTCCTTCCATGATCTATGTGTCATCTTCATCCCTCACAGCCAATGGGATGGACCCCATTAAAGTTAAGTCATTCACTGATATTATATTCCTGATTTACCTCACCAACGTTTAGCAATTATGAACTGTAAGGGATAATAAGAGACTGCAGAATGAGTGTGATATAATACAGAGTGAGAACAGCTGCAGGGGTCCACAAGCATAGAAGGGCTGGTTTGAGTTGACAGGAAGAAAGATGCAGCAACATACTGAACAAATCTGGATTTAAAAAAAACAGTTCAAAACTACAAAAGACTTAAGTTTCCATGTCCTAGGAGGGCCTAACCAAAGTAAAGACATAAATCCAACTGAGAATTTGAGCACAGTGGCTCTTCATTCAGTCTGATTGAATTGTAGCTATTTAAAAGGGGAAAAAGTGTAATTATGTCACATATTTCATGAAGTGCACCTACCTTGTCATGTTGTGAGTGGTGTTGATTTGGGACCCAAATGCAGAAAGGCAGAGGCGTTGAGTAAATGAATAAAGTCACTGATAGTATGATGAATCTTCTGATCAAAGAAAGTCATTTAAAATGGCATCTTTGTGTGATATTTAGAAAAAGATATAACTGTGGTAATTCTAATTGACCTAAAACAGTAAAGCATTCACATTAATGTCTGACAGTGAGAAACTGAAGGTTTACAGTGTATGTAAACATCTGGTCTTACCTGTACGTTGCCTGGCCTGTTTTTGTGTTTTCAAGATAAAATGCCTACAAAATGACTTCAAATAATGTAAAATGTTGAGCTTCAATACTATATATTGACTGTGGACAGCTTGACTTTTCACTTTTTCAGCTTTAATATTTTTTCTGTTTAGTTACTTAGCATTCTCAAACACAGATATCTTTAAAAAAATGATTGTCCGAAAACGGATCTCTATGTTTAGACTCTGAAATGTTTACAATTGGCAGGTGTTGGGGAAGTCGCTCTATCTGTTGTTTTCAGCTTAGCTTCCAAGCTTGACTGGCTGTCCAAGCTCCATCTCCAGCAGAGTTTTAAACACACAGTTTTACAGTGAGAAAATCCAATTACATTCAGCACCTGGAAAGACAGGGAGAAGGGAGATGGACAGATGGGATCCTCACTAAGAAACGAGAGGCAGAAAAAAAAATCAATGGCAATTCAGCTCAGGTGGAACTAAGCTCAGCGATGCAGCGCCTCTCCTCGCTTCGCACCCATTCTGTGATGAAAGTGGATGTTTGTCTGGGTGTTCATTTTACAAGGATTCACTACATTAACCTCATGACCACTCAAAGATTTTTTAATCAATCCTTTTTTTATCTTTTACTCTTCCTTCCCTTTGTTCTTTCTGACGTTTTCTCCATCTCCTTCGCTCAACTGGTTCTTTCCTGAGTATCAGCTGAACTGTCTGTTTTCCCTTGTTTTCCTCTGCCACATATGATTTTAAAGTATTTCTCCAATATATTAACTGAGCTCTTAACTTATGTATTTCTGGACACATGCAACCGTTTCCTTGTATGATTTAACTGATGTGCATATCTGAGAATTTGTTAGACCTCACAAGCAGTTAGTCAATAGCAACGTTGTAGTTTTTATTCATTTTATCCATCCATCCATTTTCTTTACACCCTTATCCCTTATTGGGGTTGGGAGGGTTGCTGGTGCATATCTCCAAGTAACGTTCCGGGCGAGAGGCGGGGTCACCCTGGACAGGTCACCAGTCTGTCGCAGGGCAACACAGAGACACACAGAGAACCACAAAGTTTTTTATTATAGCTCATTTCTTTTAATTAATTTGGAGAGGCCAATTAACCTGACAGTCATGTTTTTGGACTGTGGGAGGAAACCGGAGTACCCGGAGAAAACCCACACATGCACAGGGAGAACATGCAAACTCCATGCAGAAGGACCGGGGCCAGGAATCGAACCCAGAACCTTCTTGCTGCAAGGCAACAGCTCTACCAACTGTGGCACTGTGCAGCCATTATTCATCTTATTCTTTGTTATAGAAATTGGAATATTGGATAAAGAAAACCTTAATCAAAACACAAGTTGTATTTCAAATTATGTAAAATAAAATAAAAAAATAAATAAATAAAATGTTCGCTTTAATTTCACAAACCCTGATCGTTCTCAGCCTGATATAGTCACCAAATAAACACGTCCTGTGGGACAAAACCAGGTAGAACTAAAGCATCAATTTAGAGTCATTGAAAGCAGCAAACTTTCTGCAGGGGAAATGTGGAAATCTCTTTACTTTGAAAATAGATTATAAGTTCATTATTATCAATGCAGCCTGTCCAAAACATTAGCAAAGCTTAGAATTACAATCGACAGAGTAGATATGCATCCAGTCAATGAAATTAGATTTAAAAAACAAAATCCTTTGAGCTCAAAACATGAAACAAGATTTTAGACATTTTGAGTGAAACAAAAAAATCCCCTTTTTCTGGGGGGAAAAGAAGATTTTCTGTTTTCACGAATGTCAAAATGTGTTTTAGAGAATCTCAGTCCTGTTTCAGTTTGATCATTTTTTCATTTTAGATTTTAAACTAAACATGACAAAATGCTTAAGTTTAGCACCAATGGGAAGCTCTGCAGCTCTTGGTTATCAGCTGAAGTTTCATGTTTACCACAGCTTGCAAGAAATTTGGCCATTGCATTTTAAAACATTGCTTAGCATTGTTTTAAAGAAAAATCACTAAAGTTATTTTTATGAAACACATGGTGAACATTTTGATACAGTGAGAAACTCAACAAGTTGCAAACCATGTGATCCTTTACATCATTTGAATGTTTGTCAAAAATGTATAAAATCTAAGAAGAAAAGTTCTTTAGTTCAAAAATCTAAACTGCTTCCTGTACTGAGAGGACAGTTTTTTCTCTAAATACATTTTGTTTCATTGGTCTGAAGGCAAAAACAGAGTTGTAAAGACAACTGCCTTTATTTAATTTTTCTACAGCTGTAGTCAAGCAGCTGTGTGTCTCGTCATTTTTCCAAATCTATTCAGCCTTCTGGGTCCAAACAGCAATCTGTCCCAGCAGAAAAAAAAACTCCTGGAGATGAAGAAAGGGAAATAATTTCATGAGTTGCTGTCATTTTATAGTAACTGAAGGTAACCAATCACTGCTATTCATCGGCATCAACAGTCATCACCAGCTCAGCCAGAATACATGAGACAGTAATACATCACACTGAGTATCTGTTTGTCTGCCGCCATGCAGATGAAGTCTGGAGTTACCTCAGTGAGTCCTGAGTCAGTTACCCAGCCAGTGACTCACATGCCTGCTGCTCCATTAGTGACTTCCATGGTCCTTATTACTGATTACTCTGCAAACAATTGATAAGACTGTTTGGTTAGCAGCTGAAGTCTGAATGTGATTGTTGCATCCAATTATGTTCAGACAGAAAGAAGTCTGTATGTGAGATGAACTATCTTCAAAAAACCAGACAAGTCCAGCTGCCTCCTACTTTACCCTTAGCATTGTGGAGTGGATGACTGACACTCCACACCAGCGTGTTCCAGGCAGCTACATGTACTTTATACCTAAAAACTTAGACATTTCTACCAGTGATTCAAAAAAAGGAAAGCATCAACATATTTTCTAAAATCTTTATGTTAGCTCAATAGACAACTTCTCTATTTGCCACTTGCTGATCATTTCCACTCAAGCAATCTTACAATTGAACATTTTTCTAAAACTACTCACCTGTACAGAATAAGGCCTTTCTTTCTTTTCATGCAAATGCTGAAAAATGTCCACAGAGCCGTTGGGTCGCAAAGAATCCTGAGTGGGGCTCAAACAAATAGACATCTGAAGGTGTTTTTCCCTGAAGGACAGACGGTTTGATAGAGCTCAGTCCTGAGTGATGAGCAAGATACTTTCATTTGTCCAAACCTGTAATTATTGTCCTTCATGCTTAAGAGGTCCTTCACTGATTTACTTTCTACTAACAGAAATGCTAATACTGACATTTTGTATCGATGTGTATGGTTTTTGATGTGACATCAGAGTTCACGTCATTTTGTGCATGCAGCTAATTGGACAATTAGATTTTTTTGCCTTGGCAAAGTAAACACAATGCCTATTAGGACTAATGATTATTTTAATCATCTATTATTCTGAGTGTTAATTGGATAAAAAAAATTCACATTCTGCATATTTTTGTTTAACCACTGTGTTAACGGACAAAGAAGGTTTTTTTTCTCCTAAATGTAAAATGTGTATATTTTTTGTACAATTTTTGCTTCATATGTGTTCTCAGTCTGCTGTTCTTTCACAAATTACCTCATTTTCAGTTTGTATTCTCCAGCTAATGATTCATTGATTACTAAATTTGTTTTTCAATAATCGATTCATCACAATTAATTCAAATTATTGTTTCAGCCCAAATGCTTACCAAGCATAACCAGCTCAGTACTCTTGAGCTGTATTGTGTTCTCCACACAGCGCCGTCACGCTGCCATAGAGCACCAAGTGGCTGTGGTGGCATAACAAAAAAAACAAGCTGTTAAAAATCATTATAATTAATCAAAATAATTAGTAATTAATCCCTCGAGGACCATCTTTGGGCACTCCTGTGTTAAACTATAAGTCATGTTCGATATATTTAGTTTTTTATAACAACTAAAAGTAACAGTGACTTGATTGTACTAAAGAACAGTACAATGTGCCTGGAAATACATAATACTTCCTGTTTAAATGTGTGAAGCATGTTAGTAGATAACAGCCATACAAAGGGGACAGAAAAAGATGAACTTCCTCCTGCACTTCTTATTTTTAGATACCATCAACATTGTCTTGCAATCCTGCTGGTCCTATTGAAAGAGGAAAGTTGATAACCATTGTAGTGATTTTAATATTTTAGGTCCCCTTTGAAAATGAGATCTGGATCTCAATGGGGTTACCTGGTTAAATAAAGGAAATAAGAAAAAATATGTATATTCCCCCTCTTTAAATAAAACATTTGGTTCAGGTAACTAGCTAATCAACCTCAGTAAGAATAGGTTCTGGTTTTATTCAAATTCAACTAAAACTGAAATACATCATACAACATCATACACAGAGATCATGACGTGATCTCTTCATTTTTCCAGACCTCAGTAAATCAATAAGAAACATCAGCAGGGCTGATAGGTGAGTTTTATGTAAAGTATGCAGCTCTCACAATGAGCTAACATGTTCTATGCTTTGATAGCCCGTTTATAACCCATTATTGATATAGCCCAATCTGCTAACTGATTTAGTAGCTTGTTCATATGAACCTCTAATGATATTTGTCTTTGCAATTGTAATTTTAATTCTTACCAGAATAAAACAGAAAGGAGAAAAGTAGGTGTGAGAGCTGAGATGAAGGCATGGCGCTCCTGTTGTGTGAAAGATGAAGTGAGGTGTAGATTAGCAACACAAAGGCCTCTAATGGGAATGAAACTCAGGTGTCTTTGATCTTGGCTATAGCTCTTTTGTTTAAAACCTTCAGTTCTCCCTGGCCATTCATGCTGGCCCTGTGAAGTATAGACAGATTTGGCCAACTCTTTAGCACTGCGTGTCTAAGGCTAATGGCTCTGAGCTAGCTGGGAGGGGTGAGCGGGGATGCTAATCCACAGGTGTGTGTTCAGAGTGAAGCCCTGCAAGTCTGAATACAGCCAAGATGTTCTGACTCGTTTTAGCTTCCTTTCAACACACCAAAGCAGGGTTTGGTTGGGATAAGGCTCTGTTACCATAGTAACAATAAAGAATTCAGCCCCCAGTTTGGTTTAATTGTGATTGTTTATGGATTTTCCGTCAGGATCTTTGGTTCATATTCTGTCCATTACTCAAACAGCACCAAACACACACAAAAAAAAAACTGACACCCCCAACCCCATAAAATAATAAATAATTAAGTCAAGTATGATTATTTATGTTTAAAGGTCAAGGTTTGTATTGAAGAGTTTTGTTGATGAGGTCAAATTACCTCTAAAGTGACTGAGATTAGTTTAGACTAATTGACAAAATGCAAAAGCTTTATTTGTATCATGTCTAATGATTTTATTTTGCTCTTCAGACCACCGGTTTCCTGTCAGAGGCCCAATTCTCTGCAGAGTCGCCAGAAACACTCGACCCATTGTTCAAGTTCCACGAAACCATTGCAAAGGTAGGGCTGCTGACTCCGTCTAATCACTCAAACATCTTTAATTGAATATCTGGTAATTGTGGTGGAGTAAAAGTGTCTTTCTTGGTCATGTAACTGGGAGAAACAAACACAATAATGTGACTTCATTGTAAAGGAATCCTTAAAATGTGAATTTTACATCCTTTATCCCAAACACACACACTGTACCACAGCATCCCACATGACACACACGTTCACACACATGCATTGTGAAATAAGAAACAGTTTGACTTCAACATTAAAAACACATTCTATGAGTTGCACCTTTAAACCCCAGAAGCTCTGATTTGATTTAGTCTTTTTAAAGAGACAGGGGCCAACTTCCAGCAGCAGGGATTTTGGAAGATCTGGCCCTTTAAATGAGTGTCTTTCAAAGTGGGGTCTGCCAGAGTCACAGTGAGGACTTCAGAAAAATGGAGGCAAAGGGAGAGAAGCAAAAATTAAAAAAAAATCTTACATTTTTATCAAACTTTGTCTCTTCTGTTATTGAATAATTTTTACAAAATAAGAACTAAGTTAAAATAATCTAATTAAATGTTATTTTCTGAATAGCTGCCAGTCAAATTCATCAAGCTGTTTTGCTTGCAAAGCAAAAAATGAAAAATGTCTGATGAGAAAAAGATCAAAGGAACCGTCCAGACTTACAAGCTTCCCTTAGAAATCACTTTAAAAAATCATCCATAGATAATTCACTTTAATTACAGGGTTTTGATTTTTAGCAAGTTTTGAAAATAAAACAATTGACTTGTTGGAAGTTAATTCCAGCAACTGGAATCCAGAATTAGCTATAAATATGACGTCTTAATTCGCCAAAAGTTTGTTTTTGTCTAAACCAAGCAAATGTTTGTTGCCAATGCAGCAAACCTTTGTTGTACAGCAGCCATACGTTTCCAAGTTAACATGTCAGCTTCTGTAAGGTGCACAGCAAATTCTGAGGGAGTGTTGATGTATTCATTAACAGCTGCTCATTATGCACATCCTTACAAATTAGATGCTTGAGAACATCTTTTATTTACAGTCAGCCTCAAAGCCAGCTTCAGTCAGTCACTTAGTGGAAACAGCAGGGTTATTAGCTAAGTACAGCATAAAACATCCATTTTTATCTCTGTCAGTCAAACCCTGTCCTATTTAACAATATAAACTAGAGCTAATATAGGCATTGCAGCAGTGTACTTTTCTCTCCTGTTCAGCAGTGTGGCAGATCTAATTAAAAAAGCTGCAACAACTTTGCTGCAATTCAAAAAGCAGTTTATCCGCCCAAAATGTTTTGTCTGCAAAATCTAGAAAGATATGGCCAGAATATGATGTGGTTAAAATCTTCTTGTTATTTTCATTGCATGAATAAATTCTCATTTGTCCTGCTTTGACATCTTTATAAAAGTCCAATAAAACACACAGAGCTTACGTAAGCTGTTGTCAAATGAAAATTTCTATCTCATGTAACTGGGCCTTTTTAACATAGCCCTGCCTGTTAAAGAGAACACTCTCATTGCTTATAAATGTCACCAGTTAACAATAGTTATCACCTCTGTGGGAAAGCTGTCAGCGCTTACAAATTACATAAGGCTGTGTGACATTTTCATTATCTTTTATGGAGCCTGGCTCTAAATGAAGACTCTTCAAATTGGTGTCTCTGCCTGGGCAGCGCAAACGTTTAAAATCACTCTTTATTCGACAGGAATTTTTTTAAACATGTCATCCCTTCAATAAATTCATAGGTACATAGATTTTCAGAAGAAGCTAATTTATAAAAATAAATGATTTATTGTCATTTATTTTTGCTTCCCAGATAGTCTGCTGAAAATTTAAAAAAAAATCTCTAGAACAATCACTGCTTCAATAAGACTCCCTTTTCTACATTTATCAGTCAAAAAGGAACAACAATGATCTGGGTTATTTAACCTGTCTTAAATAAACAAAAAAAGGGGCTTCATTTTTCAAAGTCATATTTAGCTCCAGTCTAAATAAAGCTAAATATGGTGGAGCTAAATGTTTAGCTCCAAACTAAATATGTGATAACTAAATATTTAGTTATTAAGCCCCTGCGACAGACTGACGACCTGTCCAGGGTGAACCGCCTCTCGCCCGCAACGTTAGCTGGAGATTGGCACCAGCAACCCTCCTGACCCCACTAAGGGACAAGGGTGTTAGAAAATGGATGGATGAATAGTTATTAAACTAAATATTTAGTTTGCAAACGAAGTTATTTAGCCTCTATTTATCTAACATGCAAATTCCTTTGCAAATAACCAGACATGGCTAACCAAAATAAAATCTGAGTTTTGCTAAGGAAATATTTAGTTTAAAACTGTAATACTTATGTGAAAATATGACCTTGAAAAGTAAAGACACATTTTTTCTCTCTTTTGATAGACTAAATAACCCGAATTATTGCCGTTTATTTCTGACTGTGTACGGCATCACATATCAAAATCCCTAAAATCCAGCGATAAATCAAAGAAGTTCCAGTCAACAACATAAAAAAATCGTTGACAATCAAGTATTGATATAAACAGGTTCTTAAAACTTCATCCTATTTAATCATTTTAAAACCACAAACAAACCTCTGTGTGTTTTATTGTGATTTTGTGTGACAGACCTAAATGAAGTAGTTCACAATTTTGAAACATAAAGAAAATAATGCCTTGATTACAACAATTTTTAAAAATGGTTCAGTCCACAAATCTGGCCTGTATGGAAACTGTTGGAAGAAAGACATAAAGATTCAAAGTAAAGGTTTCCCTGCAAGCCTTGCTTCAAAGATATGGAAGAAGGACTGTATGCATGGACTAATACATGGTGGTGGCAGCGTCATGCTTTTAGATGGGAAGATAGATGGAACTAAATAGATGTAAACACTAAAATCATTCCTAAGGATTCATTTTCATCAGAGTTGTTCATTATCGCTCCTATATAACCTCAAACATGGCTGTAGTTAAAGTCAGTTATACTGTAGGTGAAAAATAATAAACAGTTTTGACTGCTGCGTGCGTGCGTGTGTGTGTGTGTGTGTGTGTGTGTGTGTGTGTGTGTGTGTGTTTGTGTGCGTGTGTGTGTGTGTGTGTGTGTGTGTGTGTGTGTGTGTGTGTGTGTGTGTGTGTGTGTGTTTTGTGGTGTGTGTGTGTGTGTGTGTGTGTGTGTCAGCAGAGTTCAGTGCTGGCGTTCTGTGTTCAGGCGCCCTTCACATTCAGTCCATCCCTGCTGGATGGTGATTGCTCTTTTAAAAGGCGCCTGGTTGGCAGCTCATTTTTCTCTCCTGATTTGATTCAAACACCCATTTCCTTCATCTGCACAGACAGGTGCAGAAATTCACTGACCTCGAAACAAATATGAAAACTAAGGACAGCTTGTTCTAACTCAACGTGAGCGTGCATCACATCTCAGCATGATGCCTCATTTTCCTCTGTCCTTCTCTGTATTTGTGGGTTGAACGAGTTTGAGTATCAGTGCCACTAAAAGAATTTTGAAAAGAAATGTTACACCTACAATACTGATATGACAAATGTTATGTATTTAATCCATATGCACTTGAGTGATGGCTGGTGACATCACAGCTAGAATGTCACCATTTCACAAAGTTGAGCAGGATTGTGTGTGTGTGTGTGTGTGTGTGTGTGTGTGTGTGTGTGTGTGTGTGTGTGTGTGTGTGTGTGTTGTGTTGTGTGTGTGTGTGTGTGTGTGTGTGTGTGTCAGTGGACGGTGACATGTATGTACTGGAAACCTGTCCGTCTCTCACATTAAATGTTTGAACTTGTAAAGAAAAATCCAGACCAAATCTGAATAATTCAAGTTTCCATTTGGAATAAAAGTGAAAAATGTTCCCAATGCACTGAAATAATCTAACTTTAGACGTTTTCAATGTATCAAAACTGAACAAGTTTGTCTTTTCAAACCCAAGTCTGTGACAACACACAGTTCATTTTTACATTTTGATGAGACAGTCACTGCTCTGTGTTCTGTTCTCAGACGGGATCATTGGTGGCACATTCATTCATTTCCCAAGTACATGATCATCCACTGCTCTGTAAATAGCTACACACTCCAAACGCGATGACCGATTAAAGGTTCATTACGTAGTGATAGCTGTGATGGTTTTTAAACAGGAGTTATTTTTGACAGAGATCCTCTCTGGACCTGATCCCTCTCAATGCATCAGGGTTTGGTAAATCTTGAATTATTGTTAATAAAAACACCAAGAGAAACCGCTAGTTAGACAATAACTGCTTAGAACATTTGAACAGAAACCCTTTCTAAAAATCTTGAGCTATCCCTTTATGTACACTAATTAAATCCTTCACTGCACTGCTTCTCAGGACAAAGGATATTTCTATTTTGTCTTTTGCAAAAAGCAAGAAGGGAAGACTCCTACTTTGCTAATAACACCCTTTAAAGTAGAATATATCTGAACCATAGAAAAAGTGGGATTTTTTACAGCTACATCTGGCAGTTTGAAGTCAGAGGATAAATTGTTCTCCTCTTTGTATAAATGAGTGGCACAGAGAGGACATTTTGAATAAATAGTTTATGTGGCATTCACCTGTTTCTATGTGTGCGGTCTGTTAAAGACTATATGTGTGCGGTCTGTTATAGACTATACTCATGTGTGACTGTGTAAACCTTTTTCTCTGTAGTTCAGTCCTAAATAATAAATAAATGCATGCAAACACAACTGTTAGATGCATGACCACGTTGCACAGCGTATTTCTTCGCCCACATGAAGCTCAGACAAGTGTAATGAGATCACCTGCTAATGCTGTCAAACAAGCTGTACGCTGCTCTATTTAGCAGGTGAGAGAATATTGTGGATGACAGTGACTGTGTTTGGATTCTCAGGACAAGTGGCTTGGAAAATAATAAGACAAGTATGTGCCACTGGGTTTAGGAGATGAATGGATTGCTGTTCTTTGGGCTGTTATGTTTTTCAGGTGTGTAAAGACAAAGATCTTTCTTTGTAGAAGTGCTGGCTGGACAGAACTACGCCATGTGGAGAGAAAAAAATAACAATTTCTCAATGAAAGTCTGATTTCAAATTATTTTTAACCCTAACAACCAAGATAAAAAACATCCCAGGATACATTGCAGCTGCTATGCTTGTTTACCTCTAAGTTTGACCAAATCTTTTTTGTGCTTTTTAAAAATAAAATGGTTTCATAAATCACAAACTGTATTTTAAAGAATATCTGTATGTTTTTTTAAGTATTTGTCACTCAGTATATTTTATATGCTGAACTAAAGAGAATCTATTGCAGTTCAGATTTATTAGACCTCTTTGAAAATGTTTTTTTTTAATTTAGCACTGATAGGAGCTACAAATCAGAGGCTAATGTTAGCATTATTAGCAGCTAACCATTAGCTAAATATGTGAAGTAAGGCAAGAAGATTATTCAGGCTGATCTTCCCTCTGTCCAGACTTGTACAGGTGCAGACCCCACATATCCTGGACACAAATTATTTAGACTTTTACCTTGGAGAGTGCTATTTGTGAAAACCATCTACTTTACTGTCTCTCCTTTAAGTACAAACACTGTGTATGCACATATTTATCTTTTCCAGTAAGCATAGACAGTGATTCTGTCTGTTAAAAATACTCTGTGATTCTGATTCGGTACTCACATATTTTCAGTATTTTTAACTGTTGCTGATTTGTTTCTTTTCCACTCCACACTCCAAAATTGTTCATATATTTCTAATGGAGCCATTCACCATTTCATAAATTTCTAGTTTTGTAGCTGATTTTATGTGGTTCATATTAATACTGTCTTCCATTGCATGTTTCGTCACAGACATGCTGCAGTTCCTCCCTCCCTGTGGCTTATGCTGCAACCTGCTTTGATAACTCAATTTGCTTTATATGCAATAATAATAATAATAATAATAATAATAATAATAAGTGGATATCTATTTTCAATCAATGTTATGTACTAAATGAAGTTAATAAGTTTATCAATATGTATTTGAGACACGAGCGAATATAAAAAAAAATACATTCCAAGTCAGTATGAAGTACAGATACAGCACATTTACGGCATTTTGCATATTTTGCCTTTTTAGCATACTAATTCTTTGTTTGTGTTGATTGTGTTAATAAAAACAGGTGAAATATTTTTAGAGCTCTAAGCATAGCCTTCCTCTTACCGTTATCTTCAGGCACCAAGATTCCTTCTCTGGTTCTTTCAGTTTTTCCTACAGTAATCTGTCACAGCTGCAGTCATGTTGATTCTCCCACTGCTTTGTTTATCTTCTGTCAAAGAACAGCAGAAACATATTGCTGGTGTGAATGTGGTTTTATGTTGGTGAGTGCAGGTGCAAGATAGTGATCACTGGCACACCTGGCAGCATGAGGAGAATTTACACCTGATTGATGACATTTCCAAACATAATGAGCCAAGATGGAGCTGCCTTAATGCAAGAGGAATTACTTATCTTTCTCTCCCATCCAGCCACATTGATACCCAATGGAAGAATAATTTGGTTATCATTATTCAACTAGAGGTTGTGGAGTGGAATTTATGCTTTCAGTGTTGCATGAAATGGAGCACCATATTACAGCTCTGGTAAAGATGCAGGTGAAACCTTAAAATAAATTCATCTTTAATATTCAAAGTTTTATTTAAAGTCCATCATAAAAGGTGTTGAAGAAGTGAATTTGTAAAGGAAAGGAGCTCCAGAGTTTTGGAGCCACAGAAGGAAAGGCTGTTGTGAGGGACAGTGAGAGTGTCTAGATCACAGGATCTCAAGGCCCCAATGTGGGGATGTACAAGTTCTGAGATGTAGACTAGTGTCTGTCCATGCAGAGCTCGCCATTTTGAAACTAATATCCTCAATTGCACTAAATAATGAGCTGAGAGCTAATGAAGTTGCATCAGAAGTGGAGACACATGGAGAGATCTGACTGCCGGTCTAGAGAGGTTTTTGTTAGACATGTTTACAATGCATTGCAATAATCGAGAGACGACAAAACAAATGCATGAAGATTCTGGACATGAAACAATAGAGCTGAGTGAGGCAATATTTGTAGATGGCAGAAACAAAAAAATATGTTTTCCAGTCTAAAACCAGAGTAGAATGTTATGTCAATGTTTCTAACCAAATATTTATCCAAATAACCAAGAGGCCCAAGGACCTGCGGTCTTCACAGTTATGTTTTTCTGGTGCAAAGATGGTTACTCCTTTTTTTTTCTTCCTTCAGCAGAAGAAAAAGTCAGTCATCCAGCTTTTAATTCAATCCAGAGAATTTAATAAAATGTACCATTTAGAATTTAATTTGAAAAAAAAAAAGAAATAAATATACAACTGGATATTATCATCATCATAACAGCAATAGTAAATATCCTTAAAAAAATGATAGAAGTAATCCTAGAGGGGAGGATAAACAACAATGGCACAAAATCGGAGCCCTGTGGAATGAAGCTATAAAGTGTATCAGACAACTTGATGTACCAGCCCAATTCCTCAGTCTATGTAGCTGGACTAAATGGTGCTAAACCCTATTTAGGAGTCTTGTCACTGATTATGTGAAGGGCTGAAAATGTATCAACATTGTCACAAGTATAACAAAATCATCAGGAAAATAAACTGTTCTGAGGTCTGATTATGCAGCAGAGATGCTATCAGGTCAAGCACCAATAACACTGACTCTCTGTAAATGAGGCAATGATTAAACATCCCAACTACAAACCTGTTTGTGACTTCATACCTGCAGGCATACATCTACAAGATTAATCAGACAGATGGTGGAGAGTGGAGCCGCAGAGTGAATTACTTAAAGAATTATTTTCAGGAGACGTTGGTTCATTTTAAGTCCTCTACCAGTTCTGCCAGTTGAGTCATTTTTACTTTTCATCCACAATTTTGTTAATAGTAAAGGCTAAAGGCAGTTAGATTCCTGCTCCACTTGCCTCTGTGGCTGTGTGCCTGTCTTGTCTGCTGGTGGCTCAAAGTATCACTACCTGAGGGCTGCTGTGGCAGTTTACAGTCCACATCAGCTTGCCATGTATAATTGCACGTATTCTTCATATATTTTACCAAGTATTGCTCAAATATCAATGCATATATTTCATTTATATTTCCACATATGCAAAATATACTATATTTTAGACAGACATGTTGTCAGGAACGGTGGTTGTAGGTGGTGAGGAGAGACGCTGAGACCCAGGTATGATGACGAAAATGGTGAATTTATTGTAGCTCACAGTCCAAACAAGCAGGCAGCGCGGCAGAGCGGGGAACACAGAGGCTCAGCACCGGTAGCAACAGACTTAACCAAGGACTGACACGAAGAGCTTAGCAGACCTGGACTTTACTTACAGTTCAACTGGAAGAGCTAACACGACACGTTGAGGTACGTTTGACGAGGACCCGACCAGGAACAGAGACAACAGGGGAGACTAAATACACAAGAGGTAATCAAGAGAACGAGACACAGCTGGGAAACAATTAACGGGGAAGACGCAGAAACAGGACTCACAGGGAACAGGACTACACAGAGAACTCAAAAATAAACACACAGAAACACAGATCATGACACATGTATCACTATATATTTGCATATATTACCAAAACATTTTCCCATAAAAAATGTAATACATGAGGATATATATTTATAAAAATAAAATGACATATATTTTGAGATATAAACACATGCAGTATATATTCATGTTCATATTAGGTTTGTGAAATAGATCAAGATAGTTATCTGTTGTAATTAAGTTTTCATCACTTATGAATGTAGCTCTCACTTCCAAAATTGTGAATTATTCCTTTAAGTCCCAAGCAGAGGGACTTCAGCTTATTTTTTTAGAAAACCTCTTGTTAATGAAACTGAAGAAAAGTGGCCATTACCACAACTTATTTCACCAGATCTCTCAATTCTTTCTCCAGTTAAAGTCTAGCTCCTGTTCTCACCCTTCGGCAGAACATTTCTCTCTCTCAGTCAACACATCCTGACAGCAAACTTTTCCTGTCTGTGAAATGAGTACTTGACAAGTGATAAAATCTGAAGTGGTTGGTGTGTTGCATAAACATTATAATTAAAACTCTTCTCTGTTTCTAATTAAATGTTGGGTTTGCTATCACACTAAATAATGTGTGATAGCAAACCCAACATTGTGGGACTGCAAACGTCTTCACACAGGTGTTTGCAGTCGCTCTGACTGACACGTCTAACAACCATCCACGCCCACACCCACAAATTACAGCCAATTTAAAACCTCTCCTTAATGGAACTGCAGTTGGACTGTGCAAGTAAACTGAAGCACCTGGAGGAAACCCACACAGGGCCAACATGCAAACAAAAAGGTCCTGGAGGACCTTCAGCTGCATAGCACCGGAGTTTTGGGACAATGTGCTGAAGGAATGAATAAACAAAGCATAATATATCTTCTTTCTACTGAATAAGACTGATATAGCTGTATCATACTGTCTTTTGTTTATTTTTGCATAGAACTGGTGCATTTGTTCTTTTGAGATATCTATTTATGAAGAAATTTGCTGCCATAGTGACAAAGCCTAAGGGAACTAAGTAGTTGTTTGGCCTCAACCCCCATATCTTTGCAGGTCAGACAAAGGAACACATGTTGTTTGTACAGGTTGTAGAGATGGTTGATAAGGGACAGATACAGACAGACACAGATTAATAATAAAGCACAAGGCCAGGAGTACACAGATACTCAATAGATGTCAAGATGAAGGGCAAATTGGAAGTAGCAGTGATTCCCCATGTTGAATATTCAGATCAGAACGGCAACACAGGCAGGGTTTAAGACACTTTGACCTCTTTTCTAACATGAGTGTACAGCTGCTTGTGCTACTAATTATCTGGGACATAAATCCCTCCACTAAGACACACAGCTTAGGAAACTTCCACCTGTTTACGGGGCACAAGATCTCGAGGGTGTAAAGTGGCATGCTTTATTTTGTTGTCAGGCAAACGGAGAGGTAAAGACCCATTAATAAAAGCTGTGTCACCAATCTTGTTTTTGTAAAGCAGGGCTGCTCAAACTCTTAGAAAACTGTGATCCTGCAACTTCTGGATGCAGACTTAAGACTCCCACATACGCAGACGTCCACCTTGAACCTCCGCCGAGGTTCCAGGTGGACTCCATGCAGACGAAGAGGATGTCCGCCGGACACGTCCTCTGAAATGTAGAACGAGGGAATATAGGAGAGAGATAAAAATATGTGGGAGTAAATACCTCTGACTCTGGGTAAGGATGAGGCACTATTGGAAATTTCCATCGGAAATCGGTACGCTTGATTATGAAAGTCAACTACTGTGAATGGAGTCTGTGCAGCTAACAAAGTACACAAACCTGGAAACCTCTACTCAGATACATCTATAAAACACATCAAGTGTCTGATTAATTAAAAATTGTTACATTCTGGTCACAAATCTGATTTCTCAGTATACTCAACCAAAGTTCTGTCCAAGCAATTGAAGCTGTTGTTTCAAAAAAGTCTTGAAAACGTGGCGGTACATTGGTGTAAACAATTTTGTAACAACAGAATGTATGCCAACACAATTTTAATGTAGCAAGGTTTTATCATTGATTTATCAAGCTCTACTTTTGAAGCACAGCACTGGTTAAATACCTACATGATTCAGAAAAGTGTTCCTCATTCTCCATTCTGTTGAAGGTTCTTGGATACAAAGAAGAAAATGTAAGTGGGTACAAAAAATCGTATCTCTGATTAAAATGTTTCTTCAGTAAACCTGGAGAACTATTGCTGAAGAAAACTTAAAAAAAATAATGAAATAAAATGGAACAGTTGAAAAGTGTTTTTACAAACAGGGTAGTCTATCTCCTTCTCTTTCTGGTGACTTTTCAATCTCACCCATTACGGTGTTTGCTTTATGTGCCTGTTCTTGTCCATTGTTTTGCTTGCAAAACAAAGGAAGGTGGATTCAGAATGTGCTTGTGTTGTCAGATGATTGGTCTGCTGTCAGTACAGAAGGAAACTCGTGGGCAGCAGTCTGTGCCAGACCAGTCAGCTCCCAAAGTGTGTTTTTTCAGGGGGACAAGTAGAAAACCAACAATGGAGCAGAATGAACTACAGTCAGTCATTGACCTGTTTTTGGGCAAATGTTGCATAGTAAAAAAATGAACCCACTCATCCAAAAAGTACCATGTTCTATATTAAGTTCCCTAACTAATCCTTCTGAGTCATATGCATTCATTTTAGAGAAGAGAATGAACTGACATTGAAAAGATGAAGATGGTAAAACAGGACAAACTGTGGAACAAAATGATCACTTAATGATATTACTTTGAAAATTCACTTTAGAAAATTGAGGGACAGTAAAAAGTAAATATAACTCAGTCGAATAGTACAGCATATGCAAAAATTCCAAGTTCTTCCTGAAATCCACTTTGTGTCAACAAGTCATTCCAGCAGTCAGACGTTTATTTTAACTACTTTTGAAAAGATAAAACTTTGTGAAGTTCAAATGATATGCAGATGTCCACTGTAGACCTCTTGCATTAACATAATTACAAAATGACTCATGTACAACAGGGTCATTAATATTAGCTCTACACCAGCTCTTTATTCCCCATTTGCTGGCTTAGTGTTGGACCCTTTTTTCTGCCTCCCTCTCGCTCACACATGCACTAAAACCCGCCCTCCCGTTTATTCTCTGTGGATCAGTATATGTGCATAGTTAGTGTTGTAGCTCAGGGACTTCCTTTGCTCTAAATCCCTGTACTCATTTGTCAAGTGCAGTTTTAGACGCAGCTTGCCAGCAAGAGTTCAGGGTGGCAGGTGGCAACAGGAAGGATCTCTCCCTCCCTTTTTACCCTTTCTTTTTTTTTCTTTCTTTCTTTCTTCCTTTCTCTCTCTCTCTTACTCATGTCTCCCTTGTCCTCTCAGTGCCTAGTTGTCCCCATGGAGCACATTTTAAAGCAATGTGTTTTGCATATGAGTTGCCATGTCCTGACTTCTCAAGGTGTACCTGACATTGATTGGGGCACAACACACTGCTGCCAAGTTCCTTTGCCAGTTTTTACCACAAAGTACTGGTGACGATACGCCTGGTGTTGTATGTAACGTTGAGGCTTGTAAAGCTCTATAACGCCATTTTAAGGCTTCACTACTCAACTGGGACACAGTGAGTCCTTGTCCAGCAGAACAGAAGTGTACCACCGGGATCACTGGCCTCAGTTAAGGTTGGTGTCTCTGATTCACCAAAAAGAAAGAGACTGGATAAGGAAATCCTTGGTGGATTTCAAAGGCCAAAACAATTGGTGACAAAGAACACAACAACCTATCTCACATTTTCTAAAACATATTGATTGTCCCCAAGACTGCGTACTGCTTCTATTTCTGGAGTAAAACTAATACAGCAGGGGGCGCTGCAAGGTTGAGCTTCACAGACAGACTGCAGTCTGCAGTTCGTTGCTCAGCCCTGAGACTTTTGTTACAAACTCTCCTCTTGTTTCTCTCTTTTTTCTGTCCAGTTACTGTTGAATAAAACCCACTGGTACTTTGAAAACCTTTCAAAAACTAATACAGCATTTTAGAAATGAAACATGTCTAAAGTAAGGTGATAGTCTGAGGTAACTTTGCTGCTTCAGGATCTGAACAACTTACCATAATTCAGAGTCAAATATTTTGCTTGGGTATCCATGTTATTTCATTAGGTTTAATAAAATTTTTGAAAAGTTTGATGTCCAGTCACAATGTTTACAATTTTAGGTACGTTGCTTTGTGCTGTTTTGTACATGTATGCTTTTTATATGGCATATTTAAACAGATTCTAGTCTGTTTTTTAATCTAAGAAGACACCTGTGAGGTGACTGATCTGTTATCCTCAAATCTGAAATTGAGGGTTTGTTTCCCCGACTCTAATGTAAGCAGAATAAAAGCTGTTGGCACAGCTTCTATATCATCCAAATTTTGATGACAGAAGAAATAAATCACAGCATGATAAGGTTTTGATAATACACCCCATGTTTTGGAACAAGCTGGCGACATACAACATTGCGTTAACAAGAATGAAGCCAGATTCTAGCAACAATTTGTTTTGACAAAGAAGCAGAATTTTCTTTGCTAGATTCTGAACTCTAGATGTTTCAGCTCCTGCTTAAAGCAAGGACTGATCTTATGGGGAATTAGAAGGTACAGGGCCTGTAATGACCTCTTTCCAGTCCTCTGAGGCAAGTTATTTCTAACTTGGTTTGAAGACAATTTGGTACAGATGTTAAAAAATGAGCTTGTTTGTAGTTTTTTGTTGTTGTTTTGTTTTGTATCATCCATTAAACTAGAAAGACATGTTAGACCTTAGTCTCATCTTATATTACAACATTCAGAAACAATAGAACTACAGCTATGAGTGATGGATGTCATTATAAACATGCATCTGAATCACTGTGTTAGGATTGTTGTAGACAACTAAACAGAGGGAAACAATTTAGGAACAATTAGGAACCACAGCCACCTGTGAGTAGCTGATATCCTCAAATTCTCGAGACTCTCCGTTATATTGCTTATTGGTTGTTTTAATAGTTCAAACACAAAATTACATCTCTTATTGTGTGCAGGGGAAGCTGTATTAGAACTACCATAGAAGCTAATATTTACTGTCTTTACTATTTCCCCTCTTGAGGGTAAAGCCAATCAGAATCAAGGACATAAATTACTGCTCCTGGGTTGGTAGTTTTGCAAATACCAACTAGTAGCATATGAAATAGCAATGCAGCTAGGCATTTCCAACTTCCCAAGTTACATTTTCTTTTGAATGTTTTAGATATGCTCTATGAAAAAACAGTAAATAGGTGAGCTGTCAAAAACGGGTGGTCCACTGGAAATTCATTTTCTCTCACTGTTAAATAGTTTACTGTCTAACTCAGTTTAGATGACTAAACAGTTCAAACATTACAATAATGGAATTTTATTAAGGCAATTGTTATTTGTATTATATGATTATTATACTTTTACAGATTTTGGAAAGGTTAATGGCAACATAAGCTTCTGATTGGTTAGTTTATAAGAGCTTTGAGTGGCATCATAGGAAAAAATAAATAAATAAATTACCCAACATATTATGAGAGATTTGGGAAATTCAGAGATTTTGGACAAACCCCAACTTCAAAATACATTAAGTAATTAAGTAAAGTAAGTAAGTAAGCTTTATTTCTATAGCACTTTTCACAGACCAAAGTCACAAAGTGCTGCACAATGTAAAAACAAAATAATTTAAAACATCACACAAACAATAAGCAATAAAACACAGTGTTACATTAAAAAGCAATTTTAAAAAAGTGGGTCTTAAGTTGTTTCCTAAAAGTGTCAATACAATTTAAAGATCGAATGGTGCAAGGTAGCTCATTCCACAGACGAGGCGCCACAGCTTTAAAAGATTTGTGTCCCCTAGTCTTGTACAAGGTCCGAGGGACCATCAAGTTCAAATTGGACGACCTGAGGCTCCTAGTCGGAAAATAAGGCTGGATAAGGTTTTTAATGTAATCTGGCGCTTGGCCATGAAGGGCTTTAAAAGTCAGTACCAGGATTTTGTAGTGCATCCTGTAAGATACTGGTGGCCAGTGCAAGTTTTTAAGGATGGGTTTAATATGTTCCCTCCTGTGGGCACGGGTGAGCAAGCGTGCAGCAGAGTTTTGTACTACCTGCAGACGCATTAACTTTTTCTTGTTGAGACATGTGAACAGACTGTTACAGTAGTCCAGTCTCGATGAGACAAAAGCATGAACGATCATTTCAAGCTCACCATAAGTCACCATTTTACGAAGTTTTGAAATGTTCCGAATTTGTAAAGAACAATTCCTAACAAGCTGATTTATGTGCTGCTCCAAAGACATTGTTCCATCCATGAAAACCCCCAAATTACGCACGTGGCTTTTAACTGTGCAGCTCAAGTTTCCAAGATACTGTTTAATTCCTGGCACGGCACTATCTGGAGCAACAATCAGGGTTTCAGTCTTACTGGGGTTCAATAAAAGGCTATTTCCAGTGAGCCATTTTGTCACTTCGGCCAAGCAATCGGTGAGAGTGCGAAGTTTATGTGGCTCACTAGGCTTAAAAGAGAAGTACAGTTGCAGATCATCGGCGTACAGTTGGCAGGATACCTCACTGAACTCCTGAATGACCCTGCTGTACCTAGAGGAAGTAGGTACAGCAGGAAAAGAACAGGTCCCAAGACCGATCCCTGCGGCACACCCCACAAAAGCTCTGCAGAATCAGACACTGCATTCCCCACTGACACACTAAAAGTTCTGCCAACCAGGTAGGAGACGAACCATTCCAAAACACGACCCGACATTCCAACCAAATGCTGGAGCCTGTTTATCAGGATGCCATGGTCCACTGTGTCAAACGCCGATGACAGATCCAATAAAACTAGCACAGAACATTTACCGGTTTCAGCTGCTACCATAATATCACTAAACACCTTCAACAGGGCTGTTTCAGTGGAATGAAACTCACGATACCCTGACTGAAAAGTGTCATAAATGTCATTTACCTGCAAAAATGATCTAAGTTGGATGCAAACCACCTTTTCAAGGACTTTAGCTAAGAAAGGGGTTTTTGATATTGGCCGGAAGTTCTTGAGTTCAAGAGAGTCCAAGCCCGCTTTCTTTAACTTTGGCTCCACAATGGCATGTTTGAAAAGACAAGGAAACACACCACCAAGCAAAGACATGTTAAACATTTTTGTAATATAGGGCCCAATAAAATCAAAAACCCTCATAAACAATTTAAAAGGTAGGACATCCAAAGTACCGGAGGATGGTTTCATGTCCTTAACGATGGTGAAGATGTCTTCCACAGTAACAGACTGAAATGAGGCCCAGTTCTGAGTGGGAGGGTCAAAATGCTGGGAACCATAAGAAGGTGGCATACTGTCCTTTATTACCTTAACCTTATCAATAAAGTAACTAAGGAACTCCCCACAACTAATTGCAGAATTATGTGGATTTCCAGCGATAGGTGACACGAGGGAGCCGATAGTGTCAAAGAATACTCTAGGGTTCCCTTTATTTGAGGCAATTAGGAATTTGAAATAAGTTTCCCTGGCTTCCTCTATCCTCCTGTTGATACACAATATTAAGTCCTTTAAATGCAGCCTATGGACCTCCAATTTAGTAGACTTCCATAATCGTTCGGTCTGGCGAAATGTCCTCCTCAGAGACTTAATTTCATCATTTATCCATGGACATAAGCTTTCCTGTGTTGTCTTCCTGGCCTTAATTGGCGCAACTTGATCCAAAATATCAGCACATTGGCTCTGAAACCTATTTACAAAACAGTCAGTTTTTAAATCTGCCTTAATTTTAAATGACACAATTCAATAATTTTTATTTACTCTCTTGATTATTTTATCACTTTGAACTATGGAACCTCTTTTATTTGCAGTGTGTGTCCTTCATTGTGGGTTGTCTGTGTAACATGTTGAGTACATCGCAGCTCTTTTGCTCCTTTGTCTTCAGGCTTGTCAACATGGCTGAAGTCATCATCTTGGCTTTTGCGTGTACAACATTAGTTCCGCAATTCTTGGGTTGGTTTTCATATCCTTAACATATTTATGCATAATGGCATTCAGAATTGTTCTCCAGGAAGTCATTTATTAGCTCATGAAATCTCTAATCATTTTGTTAAGAAATCATTTAACTTGTTGGTTTTCTCTCACGTTAATAACACCCACAGAGCTTGTGTCACTAATTTGAGTCATGGTTTGTTTTTAACACGAGTTAAAAAAGTGTAAACTGAAGAAGGAAGCTTTAACCAGATGTTACAACTGTTGAGATGATGTAAACCTTACATCATCCTTCTGCATGTTGTCTATTCTTCTGTTTGGAGTCACATCTGTTGTGTTCTTTTCTCAGAATAATGCCCAGAAAGCATGATGGACAGTCCAAGTCTGTCTCTATGTATGTAACGATTAAACAACCGACACACTAATAAGCTCTACATTTCATTTCCTTTATTTAACCAGGTAAGCCCCATTGAGATCTAGATCTCATTTTCAAGGGGGACACAACATACACACACATCAAGGTTCTTTGGTTAGGTTGTTGATATAAACCTTGCAAATAATTGGGCCAAAATGTCCTCTGATTGTTGAAGCCACTCTGAATGCACTGTTGGTACTTGAACCACAGACTGAGAGCCATAGACCAAGATGATACTCACAAATAAGCTCTGAAAACGACATTTTGTGTACATGCTTAGCATTTTTTGTACTAAGTATGTACACAAGTTTTATTTTCCTTGAGAATATTTAATAACAGAAATCACTAGCTATGCTTCTGTCCTATTGTCATGTGCATTTTGAACAAACTTGTAAAGATTTGCTAAAAAGATAACATGAATTAGGCGTATTTCCATCATTTTTCAGATATTGATGTTATCATGTAACTAACAGGAAGTAGACGTAGCAAACTAGCATGGAGGACACACCTCCGAAAAGTGGAGAGTTTTCCCCTCGAGATTGGAGGTTTGAACTGATTCACTACGTCAGAAGTTATTCAGCAAAGGTGTTCCCATCCCCGTTTATGGCTACAAATCTATTTTTGGAAAAGACAAAATCTTCCCAAGTAAAATTGAGGAATTTATTTCTTATTTTCTTCAAAAGCAATACTTTAAAATGTGCATTAAGAGACATTGATGGAAACGTGGCTATTGTCATAAAATCCTAACAGCTTTTATTTCCTCTGCTAACAGAGTCTGCAGCTGGGGTGTGTTGATGTACAGAGTCATTCCTCTTATAGACATTTCAGCAAAAATGCTAAAAAAAAAACACACAGACACATCAGCAACAGGTAAAATTGAAGTGAGTACAAAAAAAATCAGATTTCAAATGATAGTTTAAGTTATTTAGCGGAAAATCCTTATCCAGCCCAACCTAAAACTTTGTTTGGAACTTTTATGGTCAAACAAGTTTATAGAGTCAGTTAAGTTCAGCAGGATCTGATGCTCAAACAGTTTGTCGAGATGTTTTGCTCTATATTCTATTATTAATATCATTAAATTGACTTTTTTCTTGGAAAGTACCTGACACAATATGTGTTGTAAGCTGGTGCTCCAGAAATAAACTGAATAGAATCAATCATAGCTCTGACAGAAAGGTAGGTAATCACAAACATTCTTCAGGTGAAAGTCAAAGAAAACCAAATCCCTGCTCAGAGCACCGATTGGTGGACTGATCGAACCATTTGGTGAAAACCTGTTTGAGTCGGTCAGTCAGTTCAAGTACTACAGCCCAGCTTCCAACAACCTGCGATAAAACATGAGCAGTCACTTCTGTCTGACAAACTCCGGAGTCGTGATGACGTTACCGCGGCAGCAGTGTGCAGCGCTGCCATGACAAGCTACTTTATCATTTGTTAACAGGAGGTAGAGTTTGTGTGTGTTTGGTTTGGAGGAAGTGATGAAGCAATTCCAGGTGGTCGTATGCTCGGCTAAATGTGTGTATGTGTGTGTGTGTGTGTGGCGCGTTGGGTGTGTGTGGGGGGGGGTGTGCGCGTGCGTGCGTGTGTGTGCAACAGAGACAGACGTGAGTGTGCATGGGAGCTGACAGAGGCGTCCACATTGACAGCCTCTGTAATGGAGGAGAAGGCAATTTGTTAGACAGATCCTCCTCCGCGGCCGCCCGCACGTCTCCCTCCGTTCATCCTTCTCCCCATCGCTCTGCCTTCATCGTGTGTCCTGTAAATCTTCCTCAAGCACTCTTTCTTTCCCACTTACCCTCCATCGCCCACCATCGCTCCTGTCTAATGTTCCTGCTCCTCCATTCCTCCCCTGCTCCCCCCTTTGCTCAGCTCAGGCCCTCATCCATCAGGCCTAATGATTAAGCTTCTGCCCGGCTCATCTGAGGCCCAACTTCATATTTCCCAGAGCTGGGTTCAGGCGGTAGTGGAGCAGCAGCCGAGCATGCTTTAGCTGCCATGGAAACTGACGTAAGATTCCTCCTGCCTAGCATTCGCTCAGCTCAGCCCAACTTGGACAGGGATCAGTGTTCACATGTAGAATAACTGTGAACAATGTGCAGAGGCAAATGGTGAGGTTTTTATGAATCTGCAGATGTTTTTTGTTTCAGTTCCTTTTTGTTGTTTGCTTTCATTCAAACTTGTATTTTAAAATAGCATATTTACATCTCTAGTAGAAATCTGCCTCCAACATGAAGAAAAAGATTTAAATAGCTGCTATCCTGTCAGGGGAGGAGTAATCATGTTCATACATGCCGATTTCTTTGCACCATGACAACAAGGCTTGTTTCTTTCTCACTAATATTACCGCCACAGAATTAATATCCTTACATATTTCTCAACTGGAGAGGGTTATTAAAAACATCATTCCCCTGGACAAATTCAACTCAGATACTGCCTAATTAAAATGGTACATGTTCATGTTATGCAATTCCACCGCTGTTTGTTCAAAATATAATTTCCTTGAAGAATCGTAAAAAGCTGCCAACAAAACAAACTTGGTCTCATTATCACATTGTTAGAGGTAGAAACCTACTTCCTTTTTATTTTCACTAACAAGTCATTTGTTAAATTCCCATTTTCAAATCAAACTGACTTGGTGTATGTTTGTGTTAAAGGGGCAGTGTTATAAACTTTAAATAATGTTAGAATTTTATTTCCTCTTCAACAAAATACCTGGAGTATTGCTTTGATTCTTTCATGCATGTTTGAGAAATGTTTAATCTCCATGGCAATGATTCAGCTGTGTCAGGGTGGCTCTAGCCCCACACACTCAGCTCCTTCAGACTAGCCAGCAGCAATTAGCAAACACCTGGTGGAGCTGCTCATCTGCTGAGCTCATTATAGCAGCTACTTCTCAGTGAAATACGGGAAGATCATTGCTAAAGGGTAAATAGAGGAGCCATGTTGGGATGAATTCCTGAAGGCAGAGTTTTAGAAAGAGCAGGAGTTTTTAAAGAGACATAGGCCCAATTTGAAGGTATTAAATTACAAGTCAAATTTTTCTCAAATCATATTTGGTATGTATGACATTTTTATAAAAACTGATAGTAACATAGTTACTTAATTGTGCAGTATAATGGTGTTATGTGCCTGGAAAATACACAAAAAGCTTTGCTTGGAGTTTTATTATTGTGCTCTGATTTTTTAGGCGGTCTGCACCGTGATACACTTTGCAGCTAGCATTACTGCCTTGCAGCAAGAAGGTATAACAACAGACGACTGTTGAGGTATTCAGTTCTTGTCAAGAGAATAGATGATAAGCATGTAGGGTTTCCATATTTTAGAAAAGTATATTTTTGACGCTGAAGAAATGGACCAAATCAAGCGGGGTGGCTGAGTTTGGCCTCAAAGAAGATGTAAGGACTCTCAGCACATCAAAAGATCTTTGTTGAATTTATTCAGGCATCTGATCAGGCTCTGTGCTGGCTGCCACCTTTTGGTTATTTTTGGGTATGCTGGTGGGCATAGATACAGGGCATCTGGAAATTATTCACAGCGCTTCACTCTTATGTTACATTTTATGTTACAGCCTCAATCCAAATTCTCTTTCTTTAAAATTCCACACACATATTTCCCATTATAATGTGGAATGAGAAAATTAATTAAAAACAGAAAACCAATCCCCCAATCCAATCAGGTCTGCAGTTTACCTAAAGGAAGCTGAAGACCAGTTCTTTGGGCTAATGAGACAAATGCATGATTGCAAATGCATATATATATATATATATATATATATATATATATATATATATATATATTATATATATATATATATATATTTGTGTGTGTGTGTGTGTGTGTGTGTGGTGTGCGGGAAAACGTTTTTTACATTATTACAATGAGGTATATGTGTGAAAAGAGATTAATTGAAGTCAATTTGAAATAAGGTCATAACATAACAAAATTTGGAAAAAGTGAAGAGTTGTGAATATTTTCTGGAACCACTGTATCCCTTCTGTGATGGATGGATGGATGGATGGATGGACGGACAGAATTGAAGAGTATTTTTAACAGACAAATCATGTCTATTTCATTTAAAATGGTGCTTTTAGTTTGTTTTTGTATATGTCTTAAGAAATTGAAATGTTTTCTCACTAAAGATAAAGAATCTGCAGGGCTTAAGCATGGGTTTAAACAGTGTTTTATTGCATGAGGGATAGTGTAGTTTCGGGAGTGTGATGATTTGTGGTGCGTTTGCAGACACAGATTACATCTAACTGACATCATCTGATACAGACTGTAAATGATTCAAGGTGACCCTCTGGCCTGCGCTCCAGTCAGCCTGAGCAGATACAGCTGGGAGTGGCTGAAGCTGATAACAGGAACATGCTCCTCTAAGTGCAGTCTGTTGGTACTTTTGCGATGCATTGCAGTATAGCTGTGGTCATTGAAACAGAATGCAAATTTAAAGAAGTACAAACTGAGAAGTGTTATTTTCTATTGGAGGTGCTGTATATTTCATGGTAATTATAGTAAAAATACTCAGCCTGTAAACAATAACTTTTCCAAATTATACCTTTTCATGCCTTTTTTTCAAGTAAAGTGCCTTGTTCCTTAAATGTGTTCTGCAAATAAAACTTGCCTTGCCTCTTGAGAGGTCCTTAAAATTTCATTTATCATAAACTTCCAAACCCTTTTTATGAATAGCAAAGAAAACAAAAACAGGAAAAATGACTTTGTCACATTTTTGACATGTTGGAAAATGTTTTTCAGTTTTCCTCTCTGCAGCGTAATACAGATCCTTAAATTAAAATTAAGAACAGTAAAAATTAATTTATTACAGTATGTGCTGACCGTTGAGATTCCATAGTTGAACGTACTGAATTTCCTCTCATTTTCTACATTTCTCATGATAAATTCCTTCATCTCTCACAATATGAATGAGTACCAGTTAACCTGATGAGCTAGTTGGTGCCTAGCTCCGTTTCTACCCCACCAGGACAGCGACCGCAAATCTTTGCCACTGGTAATTCTGACTCTAAGCCTCATCAGCTTAGTGTCAGATAAAATGCAGGTCAATGTGAACACCAATACCTTTGAGCTTTGAGTATTAGCACACCTCAGCAGAGTGAAGTACACCCTAGTATGTAGGGACCTTTACTCGTCAGGTGAAAGTAATAGCTAACTCTGGACTGTATTTCATTAAGACCTCAGAAAAAGAATCTGCTCATGAAAATAAGCATATAAATTAGCTTTCTCTGTTTGTTTTGATGATGATACTAACATGCAGCTCTTTTCCTGTTACTGACTCTTGACGTCTTGTCTCAGGTCCCACAGAACAATTTAGAGTTTGTCAAAATGGAATGTGTTAAAAGATGAACGGAAACTCTGCTGAGTTCCCCCCATGCAGAAAACTGCATCTCTGTCTGCTCATGCTGAGCAGGATGAGTGGAGTTACCAGCACAAGGAATGCAAAGCAAAACAAGGCATTTGGCACTCAGAGACACGCTGCCACAGAATCAAGTGATTCTTAAATGCTGCTGGCCAAACTGGCAGGTGTAGCTCTCAATATTTCAATCTTTGTCTGATGCATTATTAATCCAAACCTCTGTTGGTGTCAACAAACAGCACCAGATGAACTCAACCCAAAGCTTCTTCAGTGGAAAAACACCAGCTTAACACAATTCTTTCTTCTTTTACTCATGTAAAGAGTAAAGAAGAAAACGTCTGCCTTTTTTTCTGATGCCCTCTGATCAGCAGCTTCGTCCTGTATTCAGTATATCCCTGTCTGAATCAACAGCCTCTCTCACTGCTACACTGCAAATGATGATGAAGATAGGTAAAGGATTTGCATCAGCGTTCGATCGATAGACAGACATGAAAGTGCAGCGTGTCTGCTGCTGATGGAGCGGCGTTAGTGTTGGTGTGTGAGCAGGGAAGGAAATGCCTTCAGAGAAACAAGGATCCAGGCTGGTGCCCCGGCTGCAGAGATGCACTCGGGGCGTTATCAGTGAAAATAAAATTTTTATCAGGAGTCAAAAATGAAGAGTTATCGGCCTTCTCGAGATTGGCAAGCAGAGGAGAGGGGAGAGTTTTCAGTGCGTTCACCGGGGATTGAAGATAAATGTGAATGAGATCTCTCTCCGCAGAGACGGCATCTTTGTGTGCGGGTCGTGTGGCGGCGGCTGCATGCTGGGGAGCTGCCTGATTGGCCGTCACATCCAACCACAACCCATCAACCCCACTGAAGGTGGAACTGACAGAACTGTTTAAAATAATCACACGCTTACCAAGTACAATCACAACCTCAGCCAAACACATGTACACATTTACTTACACATGCATATGGATATACACACACAAATATACACTACACTAAGATGTCACTTGGTGACTCTGAACCCATCCATGCACTGAACAGATGCTTAAAACAAATCAGTGACTTTTTCCAGCTGAGTTTTTTGTAACAGATTTCTCTTGTAAAAGAGACAATGAGTCTCATGAGGTTCTCCCTGTATAAACAAAAGGTTTATATAGAAACAAAGCTGAAGTTATTATCTTTGGACCTAAAGAGGAACTATCTATAGAGTCATCACACAGATTCAGTTACAACTGGAAACTTGAGATAAGGCTGAAATCTGGGTGGGGTGATGGACTATGGCCTGAACCTACAGAGACGCATAAAAACAGTTACAAAGACAGCCTTCTGTCACCTGAAGAACATTTCCAGAATTAAAGAGCCAATGATTCAGCCTGATCTAGAGAAACTCATCTGCGCACTTATCTTAAGTCGCATTGATTACTGCAACAGGTCTGCTTAAAAAAAATCAATCCTCCAGCTGCAGCTGATCCAGAACGCTGCTGCTGGAGTTCTGACTAAAACCAGATAGTTAGAGCAAATCACCTAGTTCAACAGTTCCTGGAGCTCTGAGAATGGACTTTGAAATACTGTTGATAGTTTCTAAATTACTGAACAGTTCAGCGCCGCAATCAAGATCTGCTGTTGTTGTATCAACCTTCCAGACCTCTCAGGTCTTCTGGTTCTGTTCTGCACCCAGAACCAGAACCAAACATGAAGAAGCAGCATTCAGCTTCTATGCACCACAAATCTGAAACAAACTTCCAGAAATCTGCAAAACAGCTGAAACACTGAGTTCCTTTAAATGTAGACTAATGACCCACCTGGTTAGAGTTACTTTTGAACCATAATAAATGAAACATCGATTGATTTCTCTAAATTATCCATAGGTGAAAACGTGTGTGTTTGTGTGTGCATGACTGTTTGTCCCGCTTGTCTCTGACCAATATTTTATGTCCTCATTTGACGTGGACCGTCACAGCATCAACACATAATGTTAGCATATTGCTATGTTTGCCATCAACACATAATGCAGTAATGAGATGATGGGTCTGTTTCTTACATTTTGGTCAGACCAGATTGTGTAGACATCTGCAGGACAACACACTGTTGGTGCCAGCTTCCCAAATGAGATGAGGTTTCCAGAAAGTCCTGCTGCACTTTGAATCCAGGCTTTGGGGTGTTTCTGGGAATTTGCCTCCGATCTGGACACTACATCATATTGATAGGTCTTCCTCACACATCACATTCTCTTGCTGAGAGCTTTTTTGAGATGACTAAACCAATTTAACATCTGGGATTTTGTGGAGGTGTCAAGCTATCATATTTGCTCAGAACCTGCCGTGCTGGGGTTGGGTTAGATTCTCTATGCGGCCTGCAGGTGTTTCCTGATTCTTAATGATTACATATTTTAATGATAAAACGTATTTATTTAGGTCACTCTCATTTGTGACTTCAAATACCCCCGTTTTCCATTTCTGATGCAGTGATTCTCAATTTATTCAGCAGTGCACACACATATTGTTAGTTAGTTGCCACTTCTGATTCAGTGAGCTGGGTTGTGCAGAAAGCAACGTGTTTGTCTGTGACAAGAGTTGATGCCAAGAATTATGTAGAACAAATGATCCACCAGGGACACATGGAGGGTTTTTGCTGTCTGTGTTCTCCTTACTTCAATCTGGGACAGTGTACCAAAACCTTTCTGTATGCCACACTTCCTCTTTCAGTGCATACTTCAAATGGATCTGCAGAGCTCTTTGAGTTAGCAAGAGAACCATATGTTTCCCAGGAGCACAAAGAGCATTTTATCCTTTTAATAGTGCTTCTCTTCCCCATCTCCTGATTTTTTTCTTTATTTCTTTTTTTTACTTTTACTTTCCTTTATCTTTCTCTTCACCTCATCCTTTTGTTCCGATCTCATAATCACATTTTCTCTTGTCGTTCCTCCTCCCATACTCATCTTTCTCTTCATCTAGTTTCTGTTTGATTTCTGCCCAACTCCTCTTCTCTGGTTTCTTTTTTAACATCCACTGACCTGATTGCAGAAACTGATACACTGCCTTTAGAGGTGTTATTCCCCCAAGAACCTTTTTCAGATTGTGTCACGTAATAACCATAAACGTCAATGCCTTTTATTTGGATTTTATGCAGAGAAAAATACAAAATATTAAACAGTCAGGGTGGGCAAGGTGAGCATTAGTTAGAGAAGCAGTGCCTGGTTGGTCCACTTTAATCCAACTCTAGTTTGTTTGCCTGGAATGTCTGGTCCATTTGGGGAGGTGTGAATCTGTAATCACTCTGAATTAGATCAAAACCCTCTGGTCCAACTTAAAACCTGTCCAATTGACATGAACTCTGGTGTGATGAGTTTATGCCCAGAGGACTGGAGAGCTTAAAATAAAACAGGGAATTCTGGGTAAAAACTGAGTTCAGTCTGACTCTTGCAAGTTTGCACTGCGAGTGCGCGAGTTGAGCAAGCTGTGTGGATTTTATATTTGAGGCGTATGTTGGTTCAGAATTCACCAAAAATGATCCCTGATAGAAGGTTCATATAAATGCTGGTGCAGTGAATCTGCTCTGCAGGGTTACGACAGCATTGTAGAAGAACATATTGTGTCAGTTTGCTCTTCAATTCTGTTAAAAATCTTTGGCAGTTCGCTTACATTTTTTTTCACCATCACTTGTTTTTGTTTCGATCTGCTGGATTAGTTGGACTAAAATGCCTGAAGTTTCTGTGATCGTGTTCTAAAATTCCAATTTTAAGGGTGCTGCATTTATAAAACTGTTTCTGACTTTTCAGATTCAGTGAAATCTATTTTTCAAATGCTCCTTTACTCTGACTTGAACCATTTTTAATAACTGTTTTAGCTATACTTGCAAAAGTGCCTCTTAGTTTTCAGCTGTTTTGCCCATCTCTGCTGCCATGCTCCAGATTTTTGCCCAATAAATTTTGAACATAAAGTGACCATTTTTCTTCAGGTTCACAATTATCCACTACTTTGTGCTAGACACATGAAATCCTTATAAAAAGCATTGAAGCTCATTTTTGTAAAGGACAAAATGAGAATGTTTCCATGGGAATAAACACTTATAAATACTTCATAACATGCTCTCTCAAAGAAGGTCATCACAGAATGTTTAAATTGTTGATATGTTCTAAAAGAAAATAACCTTCCATTGTGCAACTATGAAATAGAAAAGCATTATCAAATCAGTTGAAAACTGAAGTGGGCTTCAAGTCTGAACACTTTACTGGAGGACAGAGCAGATATTCACCACCTGCTTCAAGGGCTCAACATAAACTGGTAGAAATATCATTCCCATGTGACAAATGTTACCTTAATTGTCAAAATACAGTGGCTTGCAAAAGTATTCATACTCCTTTAACTTTTACATTTTGTAATATTACCACCACAAACATGAATACTGGAATTTAATGTGAAAGGATAACACAAAATGGTATACAGTTGTGAAGTAGAAAGAAAACCTGGCTGCAGTGGCAGGGGCCTAGTCAAATCATTTATTAGAAGATGTGGAATTCAGTGTTTAGAGTATTCCACAAAACAGAGAAGACAAAAAACCAAACTCTGGATTTTGGTGTCACTTTTGTAATTTTAAACTTTAGAAAACTTTACAAAGATGATCCAACGTTGGACCTGAGAGGGCTCCAGTGGATCAAACAGACTTTATGTTTGCATAAATGTACTTTGAAATTTAGAACGTCATTTTTTTATGTAAAATGTTTGTTCTGTGCCCCATATGTCAGATGTTAAGCAAAAAAGTTCAAAACCAACCCACATCTGCATAAAAAGTGACTAAGTAAAAATAATATCCAGTGTTTGAATTAATTTAACCTGACCTTATGCAAAACAAGAGAAACAGAAAGCAAAAGCAGTTAAAAAAATAATAATTTTGAGTACTGCCACCCTAACACTCTTTGCAGGTTAGTGTTCACAATTTGGTGGGGGGATTTTCTTTTTTTACTCATCATTTATTTTATGTCCTGATACTTAAGATGTAGAACTAAAATGTGTTTTTATCTTTCTGTTATGAAATGTTCTTTCTACCAAATGAATTTTTTTTTTTGATTTTTTTCTGCAATTCCTTCATATTTTATTTAATCAGCTCTTCAAAAAAATTATTCTTTGTAACAGTTGTATTGATTTTTTTTTTCTGTGTAATTTTTTTTTTTGTTGTATTACAACTCGGGGAGTTACCATGGTAACCAAAGAGTGAGGTAAATGGAACTGGGTTAAAGTGTTACTGATGTACGAGTGGTGCAGGCTGGGTACGAAGCACGAGTTGGGTGTTGTGTGCCACAAAACAAACACCTTAACACAAATGCTAAAACACTGAAGATGCATGAAAGCATTTGTTACTGTCTGCTGCTCCTTCCCTGTTTAATCTATAAATGATGAGTGCAATTTACTTCAGTTGTTCACTCTGCCAACGAATGGAACTCCACAGCTACAAAACTACTACATCACACGATCACTGACGCAAAAGAAAACAGCTACACTAATCTTATCCTGATGTTGTGAAAATACAATTTACCATAACCAGTTTAAAGTACAACACACACACTAAACCTTCGTTACTTCATGTTCTTGGTTGCCTATTCGAAGGTTCTTAAGTGAAGTAAATTGTGGTTCCATAATAAGCAAGAACACAGAGCACAGAACAAAAAAACATTCATTACCATTCAACATGGAGGTGTTTGTTTTGACTGTGGCTATGTTTAGATCAGAATTTTCTGAATGCCTACTGCCAACGGCAGCACCGGTGGCCACGTGGATATTTAACTGGCAAAAACACCATAGCAACTCTTAAGTGTTCCCCCTGAATGAAAAGAAAATCTGCTGCAAAAATTAATTATTCATATGTTTATTTAAGCTTTCAGCTTTGGTGTGAAACTCTAAAATTATCAAGATCTGGCTGCAACTATTAAAACCTTTTTGCAGTTCCATGCTTCTGTGGGTGCATCAGTGGCCGGGTTTCATGGTTGCACGGTAAAGTTTAAAGCAAAGGAGCAAAAGCAACTTTTTTTTTGGTTACTGAGAACCCTAAAAACAACAAAGCAGTGTACTTACCTGATGAAATGTGCGCACACAGCAGTCTCTGAGCCTAGAGCAGCACGAAGGAGGTTCTAACTAAAGTAAACCATTTAGCATTTATTTCTGAATTAATAGCATTTACAGCTGTTAACAGTTGGTGAAGTGGATATAGGGGCAATAATGAGTTTACAAAATCTGTTTTCGTCTGTTCAGCAGGAGGCTGTCAGAGGTTTTCCTTGTGGAATTAGATGTTAGCTGCAGCAGTGAAGTCAGTGGCGCCCTGGGGGGCTCTGGGGCTTTTCCCAGCTTACTGCTTGCTCAGATTTGAAGTGGAGTTTTTTACTGCAGGTAAGTTTTCTTCCCAAGCAGAGAGTAGAGCGGACGCTAATGGTTTGGTCACTTAGTCAAAGTATTGTCAGCTCTATGTCCACTGTAATTTAGAAGAACCCTTCCTGAAGCTTAAAACCACACACACATGCTCACACCCAGTGTTGTATAAAGTACTGAAATCTCATAGTCAAGTAAAAGTATAGGTTCCTCTCCAAAATATGACTTTGGTAAAAGTCCAAGTCACTGACTGAAATGTTACTTGAGTTAAAGTCTTAAAGTATCAGAATTTTCTTGTACTTTAGTATGGAAAGTACTGTAAAAATGTATGTACTCAAGTAATGTAATGAAAAGTATAAGTAAAAAGTAAATCAAAGCAAATACAGTTTGAATGACAATTTTTATACTTTGGTAAACTTTGTCAAATACAGTTAAAATAATGTACAAAACCAAGTGCAGGCAAAATTAAACCTGCTAATAGATAAACCTGCAGGCATCATTTGGTTAAGAAAATTAGGTGCTTTACCTACAAGGTTAACTTAACCTGCTTTACAACTGAACCAGCTTCTTAGTTTCCCCTCCAGGACAGAAAATACTAAGTTTTTGTAAGCCTTAAGTTTTCCCTTCAAGTAAGGTCAGTGCTGAAAATGAGAAAAATAGTCAGTACAGAAAATATGGTCAACATGAAGAAAAAAAGCCGTTACGATTAATTACTCTACTTCACAAACTTTTGGTGCAACAACTGGTCATTATGTGGCATTAGGGACATGTGGCTGCTGCTCATCGTGAGACTTTATGTTTAATGGGAGAAGCGAAACAGGTGTTTCCATAGACATAATATAAGGATAGACCATCATGCTCCACTCTCGCCTATTGTCGCTGACGAGACAATAGGAGCGGTAGACCACAACGCTCAACCTTATGTGTTTAGAAGGCAAAATGGCATATCAGCGCATTTAATCGATCATAACACACTTTTTTGTTACTGGGAACTATATCCAAACATCTATCAAAGCTACATTTATAAACAATTGTATTTAAATATGTTTTTAATAGCTAGTTCAGCATATTTAAATATGATTAGTGGCTATAATAATAGAATAGGAATGGAATATATATATATATATATATATATATATATATATATACAGTATATATATATATAACTAGATTATTAGATGTCCAAAATCCAATGTGAGATTCATCTGTGCTGCAGTGAATCCGTCTCTCTTATAGATTCTCCCTCTTCTTCCTCACATCGTGTCTTTAGGAAACTTTCAAAACAAAAACGGAAGATTTGGGATGAATCTTACAAGTGAAAGAATTATATAATAATAATCTTTAACACCTGTGTAAACTTTGCTGATGAATGTTATACACATAATGTAAGTTTTATAATGTTAAATTGTTTCATTTTTAATATAGGCTCTTGTGTCAGATAATCTAAGTCAATGTTAGAGAATAATTAATGTTTTTAGATTTACAGAATCTCAGTTATCCTTCATATCGGGGCTGAACCCGTATTACACCAAAGCACTGTAGCTAATATTAGCTGGTATCTCTCTGGTGGATATAAATACAGTAAAGTAATATTCCAATCACAATATATACACAATAATATGTCCATCTTACTTGTGAAATGTTGTTTGTTGAGCCTCACATCAATAATCCATCGATCAGAACAACAACATCCCTCAGTGCTGAAGCATCTTCTGTTGTTTGGATTGAGCAAAGTAGGAGGGACTACCGCTCCAAGATGGCGGAGCGTATTTCCTGCGCCGGAGCAGCCAATGAGAGGTCTGTTCTTATATTACGTCTATGGGTGGTTGCTATTGGTGGTGATGAACAAACCCAGGCAAGTACCGACTTTGTAGCAGCCAATCAGTAGTTGGGGTCAAAACACGAGCGTTTCTCTCTCGTTTTTTTGTAACGAGTAACTAAACCACACATTGAAAATGTATCGGAGTAAAAGTACGAAATTAAGTTCGAAAATATAGTGAAGTAAAAGTGAAAGTTATCAAAAATGTTCATACTCGAGGAAAGTATGAAGTACTCCAAAATATACTTAAGTAAAGTAGTGAAGTATTTTCACTTCGTTACTATACAACACTGCTCACACCCACACACAGATACAACCATCTGCCTTTGTAAGGAACATGGCTGCATGCTGCCTTTGCAGCATCAATCTTCCGGGCTACATATGTCACGCAGTGCCAGGCAGAGACAGCAGCGCCAGCATTTATGGTCACCAAAGTGTGAATTCATTAGCAACATGTGTGGTGGCTCTCTTTCACTTCTATCTAATATGTCACGCTCTATGATCTAACAAGGCCTCAAGCTGATGGAAAAAAAAATCCAAAATGAAGCAAAATCACTCTCTGGTACATCCCTAAATTGTCCTGCAGCTCATGGGCTGAGTCTGAATGGAAGCTGTTGAGCTGTTGTCTTTTTTTTTTCTTTCCTTTTTTTCCCCTTTTCTTCATGGAATTTAGTGGCAAAACAAAAAGTAAGAACTGCACAGAAATCTACCTTATATTACTAAGGTTTTTGGGGATTTTGTCCAATATCATAACATAAAGACTATAGTGATTATCTATGAAAACCTGAAAATAAAAATGTTCTCATTATTTCTTCTTCGTCTTTGTGGTTCTAAAAGGTGCAGCCTAACCGCAGTGCCTATTTATGGTTGGAAGTGCTTTTCTCTGACAGAACATTTTTTTAAGTGGAGCCCCAAGAACACATGAAGTGTGTCTGGTTACAAATACAGCAGATGGGACCATCTGTTATTAAAGCTCAAGCTTATTGAAGCAAGGCAGAGATATTTTTGGGGAAGTAGCTCTGCGTGTTGTGTGTCTGAAAATGCTCCTGGCAGTGGCCACAAGTGCAGGCTAAGATTTTCTATCAACACCAGTGACTACCACTTGTTTTTCCTGTGGAAAAAGTTCTTTAAGTTTGAAGAAAATCTGACCTGTTTATGTTTCAGTTTCTTATTTTGAAGTACAAAAGGAAGCAGTTATTGAGCTGATACATAACCATGGAAGAAACACCCACCTCTTTTAAACTTGTGACTGTTTTTAGCTTTTCAGTAAGAAAATAGCAACTAACCATTAGTAGCGTATGAAACTAATGTTAGCATCTGCTTTGTAGATTCTTTTCATGGTTCTTTTAAGTTTTTGGAATGGGACTGACTGTATATAACCATGTTTACATTCTGGAGTATTTAGACTAATTCTTTAAACATACACTTGTGAAAATATTAGTCTGCTTACTGGATTACTGAATTTTCCTCAATTCTCATCCCCCTTCAGTACTCTGTCTGGGATTTCGCCCACCAAGATTGATTACTCCAGGAGAATTTTATCCAATGTCAATATTCTGCACTGTTATAGAGCTGTCTGCCTGTAGTTTGGAGCAACTGACAGAGGTAGAGGGAACAATGTTTCACCCATACCCAGAGCACCTAAAACTATGGTCCTCGCCTGTGAGCTTTATAATGTAGACACAGCAGGGTTCCCTCAGAATGTGATGAATACCATTCAGAGTACTACGGCCAAATCTGCTAGGTACCTCTGTAAGTGGAAGGTATTTGAAGAGTGGACACCTCTCTTTTCAATGTCCTGTAGACGAGATTTTGGAAGAGGGCGACCAAAAACATCTGTCCTTCAAGAGATTGCTGTTGTTGACATCTGCTGAACATGTTAGTGATGTTAATGCTGTCCCTGTTAACCCCTTCTGGACCAAGTTTGGTCCTGAGGATGTCAGGGTCCTGCTGCATCACCAACCCAGCTTTTGCCTAAGGTGGAGGGTTCATTCTCTGTAATTATTCTTATAGCCTTTTCTATACCACCTTTTTCCTCAACAGAGGACAGCAGCGGAACAAGCTTTGTCAAACTAACCGTATCTGGACACGACTAGTAGCTTCCGGAGAAACGATCAGCTATGTGTGTCCTGGACAAAATCTCACAGAGGGAAGCCCATCACCAAGCAGCGTCTCTCCCACTGGGTTTTGGAAGTGATTGGACTGTTCTATACAAGCCAGGGCTTTCAGGGACCTGTAGGCCCACATCCCTACTCCACCCATGGCCTGGCTGAATCCAGTGAAAGTACTCAAAATATTGACTTAAGTTTGCGGTTGTCAACGTGGGCGGTACCGCCCCCCCAGGGGGCGTTCAGAGGACAGCAGGGGGCGCTGGCAGACATTTTTACAAAAGGGGGGGCACTGGGATGCCTTAGGGGGGCATTTGGTCGAAGTTAAACTTTATACCTTAAACTTTGAGCAACTTGGTAAAACTGTATTGTGTAACATTAAATCATGCTTGGCTGCAACTGTATCGATGGCAGCTCTTCTTCTATTCAGTGTTTGATAGTTTCTGTTAGCTTCTTGGCGCAGCTCTGTTCTCCTGCTACTGGTAGCTAAAATCACAATACCCTCACTGTGTTTCCCTCTGAAAAATGAACCCATTTAAATAAAGAAATCCCTCCATGGGTGATACCACAATAGAGAGCGTTCATTTTATAGTGTTAACACCGGAGCTGTAAGTGGTCCGGTATGAAACGGGGGTGATAGAACAACACAGCACTTTTAAATTTCATGCAGAAATTGTTTCTGTTTTAAAAGGTTTATGTCAGTCTGCCTTTTCTCCATCAATACGCTTCCAGAACACTGCGCACCATAGTGGGTAAAAAAAACAAAAAAAAAACAAGGCACATTGCGCAAAACTCTGAAACAGGAGAAGCGCAACATAAAACTGAGCAACGAACTAGATGTGAATTATGTCATAAAAACAGAGAATCAGACGCTGAACAGTGAAAAATCAACACATGATGTGAAACACATGACGATTAGACGGCGCAGCAGGTGATGAGTGAAGATTACTGATGGTCAATAAACGATAAAATAAATCTAGCAACAGGAAATAAACTAAAGTAGACATAGTAATAAACCAAGAGAGGATAATACTAATCAAATTAAACTAAATGGAAATAAATGAACAAAATGCAAGAATAAACTAAAAAGCTAAAGGAAATACAGAGGAATAAACTGGTATGGCAAGACCTTTTGAGCAATAATTAATACAGAGGACTGTATGGTAAGAATAAACAGACACTATTTCCAGATAAAAGATAAAATAATATTTTAATATAATAATAAAATAAGTGCCATGGATTTGTTGAGACCAGTCTGCCTTTTCCCCATCAATACGCTTCCCGAACACTGCGCACCATGGCAATTACAGACCATATTTATTCTTATGGTCTGTAAGAATAACTATATCTTACAGACCATAACAGTAAATAACTGATCACTTATTTGTGTTTTTAATTTGATATTTGATTTGACATGATTATTTCTTCAGTATTTTTCATGTCAGTGTTAATGTCATGAGGCTGATGACTCCATGACACTTTCAATTTGACTCATTAGGATTTGATTAAGAGCCAGATTTGTTCTGTGTAATTTCTGTCCAGTAAAACTATTAATCTATAAATCAATAGACAGGTCTATATAAAGATATAATCCATGTTTCTGTTTCATATTTATATGGCATTAAAAGGACCTGGAACTTTTGATTTTCCACTGAAAGCTCTGGTTTGAACAATAAATGCCATGTGGGTGAAAATTTATGGATTATGCTGATGTCCCATTCTCCTGAAGGCAGCACAGAGCTGCACCAGCAGAAACTCACAGAAACACTGAAGAGAAGAAGAGCTATGATTAATGTAGTTACAGTTCTATCCATGTTTTAATGTTGCAGAGCTCAGTTGTTTAGCAAATAGTTCAAAGTTTAAACTGGCATGTTGTTCATCTTTTATCTGGTCATTTTGTGGAATATTTAACAACTAGAAAATGGCAAATAATATTTTTCCACTCTGGCTGCTGTTAGGCCTATCAATTTTAACTTGAATGTTCATTGCATTTTTCATAGACGCCTGTGAAAATAATTTCTATTCCCATGACCTTTTTGTTCTCTGGGAAATTATTTTTGATGATGAATACAGAAAAAAAGCATAAAATCAAAACAAATAGTGATAGTAATATTAATGATAAAATAATGGTCAGTGCAAAGTAGCCTACAAATTCTTTGGTGGGGGGCGGTGAGGGACCTGGATAAGGGCTAGGGGGGCACTGGGCCAAAAAAGGTTGAAAAACACTGACTTAAGTAAAAGTACAAATACAGATAAAAATGTACTCGTACTCAAGTAAAAGTAAAACTACTACATTAACATTTGTACTTAAGAGTTTTAAAAAGTACTGGCTTTTAAAAATACTTAAGTATTAAAAGTAAAAGTACTTGCTGAATAATACCTAATACAATATCAAGTGAACCGATCATATTTAATTTTAATACATCAGAAATGTGCCATTTTAATGAGCAATGCCACAGATTAAACAAGTTCTTATTGTGTTTATTCTCTGTAAAATAGTTTAGACTTAGATATGTGATTCTATGCATCATAATTTCAGGGATGGAAACATCTTCTCTCCTGTCCTAACAGCATGAACTTCACTTTTTTTGCCACTAGTGGCATTTATTTTGAAAGAAATCCAACAGAAAGGGAACAGAAAGAAGTAGAAAGCGTCCATTATAAATCTACTCAAGTACAGATACACGAATATTGTACTTAAGTACAGTACCACTAGCTGCATCCTGGACTCTTTTTAAAGGGGCATCTATTCAGGGCATATGTGAAGTGACAAGTTTTTCTTCACCACTCACTTTTGCTCTATTTTAGAAGTTGAACTTCTCATTTCAAGTGTGGCCTCAGCTGTTTTAAACTCTGTGTCCTTGCTGGAATAGGGCAATCACAGATAAGTGCTGGGGATTGCTAGAGATAAGCTGTCTGACAATACAGCAGTCTCCATATCTCACAGTGAGACATTGTAACGAATGCTACGAATGAGAAATTTAGGTTACTTGTGTAATTGCAGTTCTCAGAATAGTGTGAGTGACATGTCTCAGACAACCCTTCATACTGGGGTGAAGCAAGAAGAACTGCACTGTGGCAAAACCATCGCCATCACCAGCCAATCAGGATCGGCATAATGAGATAAACACATCAGAGGAAGACTCCAGAGGGCCGTATCCTGTGAGACATTTCATTCATGCAAGTGTGGCAACACTAGGTTAGGAGTCTGGTACTCTGCTCCTCACAGCAGGGTAACCAGAAGTGGTCAACAACGCCACCTTGGGAATTACACCCAAGGAAATACACTTGTAGGTAGGCTCGAGGTTCGTGGCCAGAGAGAACAGACTTTTCCAAATGAAATGAATTACATTTATTTTTCAGAGTAAAACAGGACAATCACATCATAAAAAAAACACAATAGGAAGGGGGTGTACAGACTGAGGCCTACCAGCAGGGGGAGGGCAGTCCAAATGGAAACTGGATCCTAAAATAAATGTATAAATCTAAACTAAATCACCCCAAACACTTGTGAACAGGCATTCAATCGTGAAGAAATCCCAACACCGGCCACTCGCACGACACACAGTTCCAGTCTCCCTGGAAGCCCCTCCCACTACCGTCAGCTCTCAGCCTGGAGACAAAGGGTGGGGTTAAACAAGCAAATACAATTAGGGAAAAATAGAAACTACTACGATTTAAACAACTAAAATGAGGTTACCTCCGACATGATCCATTAAAACATCAATACTTTAATAAGAGTTTAAAAGAATGCCAAACGGCTACCTGACGCCGGGTTGGAGGACGCAGAACAAAATACTCCAAAACCAAAACTAATTTAAACCTAAGAAAATTAAACAAAATAGTTACAAAAATAGAAATATATCAACTGCTGAACCAAGAAAAACAAAACAAACCAAGGAAAACAAAATGAAACAAAATAAAACAAAGCATATGAAACAAAACAATAGGGTCTCCAGAGGATTGCAGCAGCGTCAGAGCTGGAATTAAATCAAACAGCAGGTGATTTACAGAAGATGGAAGCCAGAGAAAACCATGATCACCTACCAGAGCCAGATGACGTCACCTGACCCCAGAGAATCCCTTTTCAGCCCCTGGCCAGAGGATCAGCTTTCCCATATGTTCTATGTATAAATAATTGTTATTTTGGTGTTATGGAACTGCAAGGATTCAATAAAGCAATACATACCAGTTTTAGATGAAAACTGCACTGGGGAGGGTAGATTACAGCCACACCCCAGTACCAAGCAGGAGACAGTCCATGGTTTCTAGATTTAAACAATTCAACTCAAACACTGGATCTGTAGGTCTTGCGCAAAAGGAGAAACACTACTTACTGATTTTAGAGCTCAAGACCTGCATGTTTTCCAAGTGCCGTTCCCAATAAGAATGTGACCAAACGCCAGCATCTGCAACCAGGTGAGAGTCTCTCCCTTTATACTCTCCAGCAATCATGAGGTGATTAGTGGCCAGGTGTTCTGAATATTAGGGCAAGCTTCTTCCTGCTACACAAGCAATCTAAAGTTCCTCCACTAATGTGAAGTTGGTCTGTGAGCACATCTTTGAGAATGTTGAGAGTAAACATGCAGCAGACAAAGCGGGAATAAGGATAACAATCTAAGGTGTTATGTAGTTGCTGTGAACAATGAGAAAATGGTGAACATGATAACCTTTGGTTGAAAAAACCAAGCTGATAACATTGATCAACCATAAAAACGTTATGTAAAAATATGGAAGTAGCATCTGGAGATGTCAATCAGAAAAGTAAAACTTGGTCACAAATGGGTCTTCCAGATGAACATTAACCCTCAGCATGCCTCCGATTACTTCTGAAGGACAAATCCAATGTTTTAAATTGGAGATCACAAAACCCTGATCATAATCCCATTGAAAATTTGTAGTCAACAAACCTTACTCACTTAGCTAGGTTCTGTGAGAAACAATGGATTGGTCTGGATAGAGATGAGATTATGTTGGTAATTTTTTATTATTTGACAGTCTGAAGACTGTCTTCAGCTAAAGTCAGTTTGACCTCAAGACACATTTATTTAAAGCTCATCTTATTTTCCATTGTTGCTTTATGCAATGTTATTTGTGGTGATTCATTTTAAAAGCTTTTTAAAAGCCACTCTTTTGCTGTAAAAAAAAACAGCTAAACTTTTTCTATAACATATTATAAAATCCAAAAATAGAAAATGTTTACATTTCAAGGTTGGTTGAGGATAACAGGATTTACGTTCTGTCAGCAGTATAAAGTCCTTATCTTTCTTTCTGCAGTACCCAGACAACTTCTTACTGACACATCTAATGACCTATTTTCATATTAAGTTGCTAACACACTCGAACGCTGAACTGTGGCTGTTGATCAAAAAGCTCTTGTCTGGCACAGAATAGTTATATGCTGTTGCCCCTGAGGCAGCAGAGAGCTCATTGTCTCCAGAGCAGTGGAGCCACCAGTGGAGTTTCTGCTCAGCTCCAGCCCACCATGTTGTATTCTTGTCTCTAAGGTTGTCTGAGTTGACCTTTTAGTCACTGCAATGCCTGTCTTAAATTTAACGATGCATCTCCACTTCCTCATACTTTTATTTTATTTCTTTATTTATTTATTTCTTTATTTCTTATTTTATTTCTTTATTTTTTATTTCTTTATTTCTTTATTTCTTTATTTCTTTATTTCTTTATTTCTTTATTTCTTTATTTATTTATTTATTTCTTTATTTCTTCTTTTATTTATTTCCTCATACTTTTACTTTTATTTACTTCCTCATACTTTTATTTTATTTTACTGCTAACATTACATGTTAGCAGTAAAATATGGAAGACTGAAATTATGCAATCTGAGTCCCACCTCATATTTTCTTTTCACAGAGAGCTAAACTTCATACAAACCAAGTTTACTCAGTGGTAGCTAACTTTAGGAGTCCCTCAGGCCCTGAGTGAGCTGATTGTGAGCATAGGCCAGTTCTGTTGACTCTCCACAAAATCTGATAATACATTGCATATTTTCTGAATATTTATGCTCCAACACCCAGAGATGTTATTCCTGGTGTTTTTGAGTTGGTATTGGTAAGGTAGCTGTATGTCTAAAGGAAGCGATTGAGGAGAAGACAACTTGTGCAAAATGCCTCTCAGTTGTTCTCTAGTTAGATTCCTGTTTGCAGTAACCCTCAATTGGTCAGATGTCTTAAATTATAGATGATTGCACAGGACCTAAGGTGTGTTGGGGTTTGGAACTGGGAGCTGCCAAATTCCTCCACTCTGCTTGATTTCATGAGAATGAAACAGAATAATAAGAATGCTCTGCATGACTTAATTGTTTAAGTTTCAGATTTGCTAACAACTGTTTTACTGATAATTTCTAAAATCATATAGCTTAGAGAGATTGGGAAATGAGGCTGATTATGTGATTAGTTGTTATAGTACCTTGGAAATACACGGTGAGTAAAACAATCACACAACAAGCATCTGGATATTAGTGTTAATCGGTTTAGTAGCTGCCTGCAGCTGGAACTGTGATGTTCTGTTTTACCCATTACAGGTTACAGTGTTTTAACTTTACTTAGTGACAGTTTGCAGGAAATATCGGAACTAAAATGTTAAAAAGGGCAAAAAAATAAATAAATTGACTAAAATAAATGAACAATGTAAACACAACCTCATAGTGTTCTTCTGTTACAGCACATTTTCTTGCTCAAACTCTCAGCTGTAACAAGTGTCATTTACAGGTGCTGATCATAAAATTAGAATATAATGAAAAAGTAGATTTATTTCAGTAATTCCATTTAAAAAGTGAAACTTGTATTCATACATTACATACAAACTCATATATTTCAAATGTTTATTTCATTTAATTTTGATGATTACAAATGACAACAAATGAAAATCTCAAATTCAGCATCCACGTTGCTTGATGTCCAGTGTAAAGTTTCCACAGTCAGTGATGGTTTGGCTGCCATGTCATCTGCTGGTGTTGGTCCATTGTGTTTTCTGAGGTCCAGGGTCAACGCAGCCACATACCAGGAAGTTTTAGAGCATGTCATGCTTCCTGCTGCTGACCAACTTTTTGGAGATGCAGATTTCATTTTCCAACAGGACTTGGCACCTGCACACAGTGCCAATGCTACCAGTACCTGGTTGAAGGACCATGGTATCCCTGTTCTTAATTGGCCAGCAAACTCTCCTGACCTTAACCCCATAGAAAATCTATGGGGTATTGTAAAGAAGAAGATGCAATACACCAGACCCAACAATTCAGAAGAGCTAAAAGCCACTATTAGAGCAACCTGGGCTATCATAACACCTGAGCAGTGCCACAGACTGATCGACTCCATGCCACGCCGCATTGCTGCAGTAATACAGGCCAAAGGAGCCCCAACTAAATACTGAGTGCTGTACAAGCTCATACTTTTCATGTTCATACTTTTCAGTTGGCCAACATTTCTATAAATCCTTTGTTTTTATTGGTCTTCAATAATATTCTAATTTTCTGATATGCTGAATTTGAGATTTTCATTTGTTGTCATTTGTAATCATCAAAATTAAACGAAATAAACATTTGAAATATATGAGTTTGTATGTAATGTATGAATGTAATATACAAGTTTCACTTTTTAAATGGAATTACTGAAATAAATCTACTTTTTCATTATATTCTAATTTTATGACCACCATCTGTATTTAAGTACTCTCCAAATGTCTGTAAGCAATCGGCTGTTAAAGCCAAGAGGTCTGGAGACAATGACCTTTGTTTGCATTCTTGTCAGGTACTAAATAAGTGTTGCTAAATTACAAAGTTAGGTCTTTGTAATTTAGCAACACTTATTTGCTATTTGTAACAGTGCAAGTGCGTGGAAACAGATTGTGTGTTAATTTTAATCAGAAGAGGAAAAATTTTAATCTTTTGACTCGTTTTATTCTAATGAAACTGACAAAACTCAATACAATCACAAACCAGCATCCAATTCAATATTTACCTGACTCCACAGACATCCACACACCACAATAAACGTTATGGGGAACCATTTCACCAACGCACTGTTCCCCGGAGACAGCATCACGGGTAACCCCGGAGCGATCTGAAGTTAAGATTCCGGGTCCTATACTTTTAAAGGGAGGGCGCGTTTCCCTTCTTTGCTGTATTCAAATCAGGGGACTGTCTTTAGCTAAGTTCATTTAAATCTAGTTGACTATGTTCCAGTAAAAACCTGTTTTTAAGATCAAAGAAGTGTTATTTTCTTTTGAATGAGGACAGATGTTTTTATGTCCCTGTCCCGAGAGGAAGCTCTACTCTGTTGGCAGGACCAGATTGTTTTACACCAGCTGTTAAATCTTATCAAAGTGGTCTAAAGGTTAAACTCACACACAGAGCCACGAACCCCTGTGAATGCATGCTTAGTTCACAGAGAAACTAGCTGTGTTCTAAATCATAGAGAACTACACTCCAAGTTATTTTAATTCAACCTAGTGTTATGTTTCAATAGAACTATCCTACATACGAGATTATGCTAATTGAACCATGGATATAATTTGAAGTGAATTTCCTTATTTGAAACACCATTAATTTTACCTAATATTGAACATACTAGTTACTACTACTAATTAATACTACTTTATTAATTAATAGTTAATACTACTACTAAAATATGCTAGTTTTAACATTTTAAAACTAGCATATTTTATATTTCAGTGATTCTTGAGAATAGGGACAAAACAGGTCCTATGGATAAAGCACAAAATTTGAATAAAATATACAAATAATATAATTTTTTCAAATATCTGACTAAACTAACCTGGGTCATGTGAGCACAACAATGTATATTTTTCAGGTATTTGCTGAATATTTTTTTATTTTAAACATTGTAGTCGGTGGATGATGCCTGTAAAAGCCTTTGTCCAGGAGCAGAACTCAGTACATTATAATAGTTTAAAACAATTAAAGAAATACTAAAATTATATATTATGACAATTAAGTATAAGTAGTCATATAAATAATTATAAAAGTATTAAAAAATTTAATTAAAAATCATTTTTATATATTTTCCAACTCCATTGAAATTTGTCCTTAGTTTTTGTCAACACCGTCAGAAATGAAAAGAATGTAAAAAAAATCAGGCATTATTGGGGGCAGCAGAACTTCTGAGGACCCCATGAACTCTTCCTTTCTCTTCCTTTGCTAAGAGGGCTAGATAGCTCTGGTTAGTTTGTTATTCTTTAGTTTTTTCTTCTTTTTATTCCTAAGTTTTTTGTCACAACCATGATGTCTCAACACCGTAACTGACATTTTACAAAACTTTGATAAGATTTTGTGAAATAAAAGCTTAATTTTGGTAAAATGTAAAGATTTCATGGACCTGATGAGCTACAATATGGCCTCCTTCAGAATAACATCATATACAGTAAATTGAGGTAGTTTGGCTTTTTGTCACCTCCGTCAGATGTCAACTCCATCAGAGTTTTTCTGACTCTTTCAGTGAAATTGAAGTGATGGTCCATCTGAATCCATATCACTTAAATGTGGAGTTAATTCATTTTAACTTATTTTTACATAAATTGCATTACTTCACATGTACCAAGTTTTTCATTTTACTCACTAGTTTGTCATCACCTTCAGTTTTGTGTCAACTCCGTCATGCAGTGTCAATGCCGTCAGATGGATTTTTATGGTTTTTTGTTTTAAATAATAATTATTTTGTTTCTTGAGAAGTATTTGTCTGAAAAATGAGTAAAAATATCACTAATAGGGTCATTAAAAATTATTTTTGATGTATTTTTGTCAGATGGTGATGACAACATTCTAGGTCAGGTCGATTAAAAATGTAATTTTTTAAAAAAAATGTTGCAACTGGGAGCCTGTACCTCAGCATCTTTACATTTCCAAAACATTATTTTACATATTTGTATACATAAATTTGAGAAATAACAAAAAAAAAATGGGAAAATTAAAACCCATTTTGTTCCTATTTTCAAGAATCACTGATTTATTTTCTTAACAGTGTGGAACTATAACTTTCTGAGAGTGAATGCGGATGTTTGCGTGTTGCGGCGGAAAATCACCTCGGAGGTGAAGCACGTCAAAATGCATCAACACAATGAATCTAATATGGCATTTAAAAAACAAGCACTGACGGAGTTTGGCTACATCGAGGCTGACTGCAGGAAACAAAGGACATCCACAGCAGTCAGACAGCAGGTAAAGCAGCGCACAACTACCAACACTCACCCTGATTAGCATCACGGTCAGAAAGCTAAACTAATAACCCAAAAAATAATTCAAGTCTTGGAGCTGGTGGTGGAAGATGCTCTTGGACCACCGCTATGCGCTACTGGTGGTAATATTTCACAGACGTAGAGCGCTCAACCTCCACCAGACAGTGAACTCTCACACCGAACATCTGCTTAAAGCTGCAGCATGTAGTAGTGATGGCTGCACAGTGGCGCAGTTGGTAGAGCTGTTGCCTTGCAGCAAGAAGGTTCTGGGCTCGATTCCCAGCCCCGGCCTCCCTGCATGGAGTTTGCATGTTCTCCCTGTGCATGTCGGGTTCTCTCCAGGTACTCCGGTTTCCTCCCACAGTCCAAAAACATGACTGTTAGGTTAATTGGTCTCTCCAAATTGTCCTAGGTGTGCATGGTTGTTTGTCCTGTGTGTCTCTGTGTTGCCCTGCGACAGACTGGCGACCTGTCCAGAGTGAACCCGCCTCTCGCCCGGAACGCCAGCTGGAGATAGGCACCAGCAACCCTCCCGACCCCACCAAGGGACAAGGGTGTCAAGAAATGGATGGATGGATGTAGTAGTGATAGGCAAATGAAGCCTCATGAAGCAATGAAGCTTTCCATCCTTTTGCTTTGCCAAAAGGTTCATTACTCGATGCTTCATTCATTACTCACTAGTGACATCTGCTGGTGAAACTGTAACAGCCTTATCATTCAGTTGGATCACACTTCCAAAAATTACTAAATTCAATATTGTCACAAAGTTTTCATCAAACTCATGTTTGGTAACAGGAGAATCAATGAGACCATATTTAATTGTCATATGTTTTAATTATTAAAATGATTAGTCTAATCCTGGTATATGTTGAACGTCAGTGGTTGTGTTGGGTTTTCTTTTATGTCAGACTGATTTGACAATAAAGACATTTGATGTTTTAGTGTCTTGGGAGTGCAGTGCCTGTTGGGGCGTTCACTTTTTCTTGGATTTATAATTGGCTCTGATTCCTCATATTTGGCTATATGTTGAATTTTAGTTCTACTCCATTAAATCTGTTTCTGCTGTGAAAGACTGGTATATCTTTGCTAATTAGACTACAAATAATAGTGGAACTTTGCAGAAGGTGAGAAATTGGAAGGTGGAGGGTTAATTATTGTTATCTAAGAATAATTTTATTGTGAGTCTAATCTCAAAGTATTCCCAGATGTCAGAGATTTTCCTCTTGCTGGCTTCATTTCAGACAATTAATCAAGTTTACTTGTGTAGCACATTTCAGCAACAGTTCAAAGAGATTTACATGATAAAATCACAAAAATATAGTCATAAAAAAACAACATAATCTACAATTGAGAAAACCAGTAACAAACATTACATTTTGATGAGTATACAGTATGATCAGTATGTACAATACACATCAAATATGTCGGTCAATGTTCATTTTATTTTGGCCACTGAAGACAAATATTCTCCTCTGATGCGAGACGAAATGGACAACAACCCATGATGCAGCGCGGTTCATCGCGCTTTTATTTTGAAAACCCACACGCAAAATGAAGCAGTCACGTGCCCCATGCAAATGTGAGGCCTCTTTGTTGCCAGTCACGTGGTTTTCAGCAAGACAACACAAGCCTCGAAGCGGGCTTCATCGAACACGCCCCTTTTTACTCGGTACAAGCCTAGAAGCCTGGATTCAGATGGACCATCACTAAAACCTGGATTCAGATGGACCATCACTAAAACCTGGATTCAGATGGACATCACTAATACCTGGATTCAGATGGACCATCACTAAAACCTGGATTCAGATGGACATCCTAAACCTGGATCAGATGACATCACTAAAACCTGGATTCAGATGGACCATCACTAAAACCTGGATTCAGATGGACCATCACTAAAACCTGGATTCAGATGGACCATCACTAAAACCTGGATTCAGATGGACCATCACTAAAACCTGGATTCAGATGGACCATCACTAAAACCTGGATTCAGATGGACCATCACTAAAACCTGGATTCAGATGGACCATCACTAAAACCTGGATTCAGATGGACCATCACTAAAACCTGGATTCAGATGGACCATCACTAAAACCTGGATTCAGATATACCATCACTAGCATGTAGGACGTGCCTGCCGGAGCTCCGCAGGAATGTGACTGTTTAAACCTTTTTTAACATGATTTATTGAAGTTTTTTGTTTACAATTCTAGTTTTTTATGTAATCTACATGACATTTTTGCTCAACCTGTTTTGGTAACTTTATTAAACCATGGCATACCGGGGTAAATTTGACACCTTGAAGGTAGGCCGTAGCAAACCATGCCTGTCGCCTGAGCCTCAGGTTGCTCCCGTACTCGATGCTAATGAGCGTCTGCTAAAGCGTATGGAGGAGATGCTGGAGGGTGTGCGCTCAGATCTTGTGAGTAAATTCGACGAAATTGTGTCCGGGGCTGTGAGAAGGGAGATTACGACTGCTGTTGCTCCGCTGGAAGCTAAAGTTACCTCACACAAACAAGCTATTGCGGACCTAGAGCGCTCGGCTACTGACCACGATGATAAGCTAACTTATCCAACAGTACCCTTGGAGCTACTGTTGCTTCGCTAAAGGATATGGTGGAGTCCATATTGAAGAAATGTGAGGACTTAGAAGGACGGTCAAGACTGAATAATGTACGGATAGTCGGTGTGCCTGAAGGATCTGAGGGAAGCCGCCCGACGGATTTTGTGGCTACTTTGCTTCAGGATTTACTCGGTTTATAAGTGGAGGAAGATTTCTGTTTTCCCGGGATTTCACTGCTGCTAGTGGCCAAAAAACGGAAGTTTCGCTAAAGTTAAGAAGGAGCTGCACTGCTGTCCAGGGGTCAAATTTGGTCTTTTCTACCCAGCAATTTTGCGGATTACTCTTCCAAATGGACAAGTCCAGAGGTTTGAAGACCCATCGCTTGCCGTGGATGCGGTGACCCCTGACTCTGTTTGAATGTTTGCCCTATGGCAGACATTTCCAGGACAAATTCTTGCGTTTATGCATGGGGATTGCTATGACTTTGACACTTTTGTTGTAGTGTATTGTCATGGGTTTTTTACCCCAAGGACTATTAATGTAACTTGCACTGATGCTGCAGATTTGATAGTTGAGGTTGCCTTTCTTGCACTTTTAAGTATTATCTTTGCACACTGGTTTGTACCCCTCCCTTTTTTTTCTGTATGTTGAAATACAATATTGTGCACCTAGATTTTGTTTTTGTTGCATTTTTTTTGTCTTTCTTTACGGACTGTCCAAGAACCTTTTGTAGGTCGGACTATGGGTATTTTGTGGGGGGAGTGGGATTCGCGCATCCCATTTGAGGGGATGCTTCTGCGAGACGTTCGGTTTGTTTGTTCACTAGGTTTTCTTTTTGTGTTGTGTACCTCCAACTCTTCCTTATCTTTTCTTCTGCTTGACCTGTTGTTTTATCGATCAAGCGCCCTGATTCTTTCTGCTATTCATATGTCTTATTCTTTGCTATGGCTCGATTACTGGGACAGGACCTCCAGTTTGCCAGTTTCAACTGCAAGGGGCTGAACAATCCTGTCAAACGCAGTAAAGTACTACATCACCTCAACCAGTTGGGAGCAAGAGTCATCTTTCTACAGGAGACTCATCTTAGGAAACAAGAACATCAGAAACTGAAGAAGAACTGGGTTGGCCAGATCTACCATTGATCCTTTTCTGGTAAGGCCAGGGGAGCAGTTATTCTTTTAAACAAATCTGTCCCTTTTACTTGTGATCAGATTTTTTCTGATCACAATGGTAGATATGTCATTGTCACAGGTTCAATGTTACATTAGCTAATGCCTGTGCTCCCAACTGGGATGATGAAGCTTTCTATAGACTCTTTTTCTCTGAACTTCCTGACATGTCAACACATTATTTAATATTAGGCGGAGATTTCAATTGTTGGGTCAATTCGACACTCGACTGTTCTTCATCCAGGCCGGCCATGCTCTCTCGATCAGCTAAAACAATTATTTCATTATTGGAGGAATTTGCAGTATGTGACACATGGCGTTTTCTTAATCCTTTGAAAAGGGAGTATTCCTTCTTCTCACCTGTACATCATACATTCACTCGCATTGACCTTTTTCTTATTGATAATAGGCTGTTACCGTCCTTGTGTAGATGCGATGTACGCGGCCTGTGCTTCCCCAAATGTGTATAAAGAGCGTCTTTCACTACAATCCGAATTTGATATTCTCATGACCCACCGCACTATAGAACTTATGCTGCGGTCCGGGGCACAGTTTTTTGAACAAGGTGATAAGGCTAGCAAACTGTTTTCACACCAAATCCGTCAGGTGTCTGCATCCCGTCAGGTTATCAAGATTCAAACAGACACAGGTGTGACTACAGATCCCTGTCAGATTAACCTTGTTTTTGAGAAATTTTATAGGTCATTGTATTCGTCTGATTTTACATCCACGGATGCTGACTTGGATAATTTTTTTGCCAAATTGGAAGTGCCTACTGTTGATCAGGAAACAGCGGCTAACCTGGGCAGACCTATTACTTTGTCAGAACTTAACGCAGCTATGCGATCTCTTCAGGGAGGAAAATGCCCAGGCCCTGATGGGTACCCCTCTGAGTTTTATAAGGCGTTTTGGGATAAACTTGCACCACTCTTATTAGAAATGTATAATGATGCTTTTGTTGTTGGAGTCCTGCCCGAAACTCTTAATCAGGCCACTATCTCCCTTCTTTTGAAAAAAAGCCAAAGACCCTCTTTGTTTTCATCCTATCGTCCTATAAGCCTTTTAAATGCCAACTTTAAACTATTATCGAAAGTTTTAGCTATGCGTCTTGAGTGTGTTCTGCCTACAGTAGTTCACTCAGACCAGACTGGGTTTGTTCAAAATAGACATTCTTTTTCTAATGTTAGGAGGCTTTTTAACGTTATTTACAATGATTCATTCCATAATAATCCTGAAGCCTTGATCTCTCTCGATGCTGAAAAGGCTTTTGACCGAGTTGAGTGGTCTTACCTCTTTTACATTGTCAAAACAGTTTGGTTTGGTGAAGCTTTTTTGACTTGGATTAAGTTGCTCTACTCTAACCCACAGGTCTCGGTTAGGACTAATAATACTCGGTCGGAGTAGTTCCTCCTTCATTGCTCTACAAGACAGGGCTGTCTATTGAGTCCCCTTTTATTTGCCCTGTCTATTGAGCCGCTTGCCATTATGCTTCGTTCGAGTCCAACTATTGTGGGCATACAACGGCATAGTTTGGAAGTTAAGGTCTCACTTTATGCTGATGATTTACTTTTATACGTTCAGATCTGCACAACTCTATTCCGGCTGCTTTGCACCTGCTTTCAGACTTTGGCCGGTTATCTGGGTATAAGCTGATCTTGGGTAAAAGTGAATTGTTTCCTATTAACTCAGCGGCTAGGGCTCTTCCACTGCATGGCTTTCCTTTCAAAATAGCCAATGACAGTTTCACATATCTTGGAATTCGAGTTACACATAGGTATGAGGACTTATTCAATGCTAACTTTTCTCCCTTGCTGTTGAAAGTTAAAGAAGACTTTGAGCGCTGGTCCTTACTTAAACTCTCTCTGGTAGCTCGAATTAACTGTGTCAAAATGAATGTTCTCCCCCGTTTTTTGTATCTTTTTCAATGTGTCCCAATTTTTTTAACCAAATCCTCTTTTGGTCGGGTAGATTCTCTTGTTTCAGATTTTCTCTGGGAGGGGAGGGTCCCTAGATTGTCTAGACCAGTGTTTCTCACCTTTTTCAGTCCAGCGCCCCCTAGCCTTCATCCAGGTCCCTCAGCGTCCCCCACCACAGAATTTGCAGGCTACTTTGCACTGACCATTATTTTATCATTAATATTACTATCACTATTGTAGATGTTTTCATTTTTATGCTTGTTTCTGTATTTATTATCAAAAATAATAAATAATATAAAAATAATACCGTCTACAAAAAATGCAATGAACATTCAAGTTAAAATTGGTAGGCCTAACAGCAGCCAATTAGAGTGGAAAAATATTATTTTGTGCCATTTTCTAGTTGTTAAATATTGCACAAAATGACCAGATAAAATATGTTCAACATGCCAGTTTAAACTTTGAACTATTTGCAAAACAACTGAGCTCTGCAGCATTAAAACATGGATAGAACTGTAACTACATTAATCATAACTGTAACTACATTAATCATAGCTCTTCTTCTCTTCAGTGTTTCTGTCAGTTTCAGGTGGTGCAGCTCTGTGCTGCCTTCAGGAGAATGAGACATCAGAGCATCATCCATAAAACTTCACCCACATGGCATTTATTATGCAAACCAGATCTTTCAGTGGAAAAACTAAAGTTACAGGTCCTTTTAATGTCATACAGATATGAGACTGAAACATGGATTATATCTTTATATCTTTTACTGGACAGAAATTACAAAAAACAAATCTGGTTCTTAATAAAATCCTAAAGAGTCAAATTAAGTGTCATGGAGTCATCAGCCTCATGACATTAACACTGACATGAAAAATAATATTGAAGAAATAAATATATCAAATCTAATTAATAACACAAATAAATGATCAATTCTTTACTGTTATGGTCTGTAAGATATTTATTCTCAGTACTAGATATGGTCTCAACAAACCCATGACATTTCAACAATATTATTTTACCTTTTATCTGGAAATAGTGTCTTGTTTATTCTTGCCATAGAGTCCTCTGTATTAATTATTGATCAAAAGGTCTTGCCATACACGTTTAATCCTCTTTTTACTTTAGTTTCTTAGTTTATTCTTGCATTTTGTTCTTCATTCATTTCCATTTAGTTTCATTTGATTAGTATTATCCTCTCTTTATTATTTATTTATTGCTATGTCCACTTTAGTTTCTTTCCTGTTGCTACATTTATTTTTATCATTTATCGATGCTCACCATCAGCGTCAATAAATGATATTGACGCTGATCTCATCACCTGCTGCTCCGTCTAATAATAATGTGTTTCACATCATGTGTTTATTTATTCATTGTTCAGCGTCGTATTGTCTTGTTTTATGCCATAATTCACATCTACTTCGTCGCTCCGTTTTGCGCAATGTGTGCGTCTTTTTTTTTTTACCCCCTAAGATGCAGGGCGGTCGGGAAGCGTATCGATGGGGAAAAGGCATTTCTGCATTCTGATTATTGAAATTTAAAAGCTCTGTGTTGTTCTATCACCCCCGTTTCATACCGGACCACTTACAGCTCCGGTGTTAACACTATAAAATGAACGCTCTCTATCTGGTTTCACCATGGAGGGATTTGTTTATTTAAATAGGTTCATTTTTCAGAGGGAGACACAGTGAGGGTATCGTGATTTTAGCTACCAGTAGCAGGAGAGGAGCTGCGCCAAGAAGCTACAAACACTGAATAGAAGAAGAGCTGCTATCGATACAGTTGCAGCCAAGCATGATTTAATGTTACACAGTACAGTTTTACCAAGTTGCTCAAAGTCTAAACTGGCATTGTTGTGCATTTAAGGTGTAAAATTGTACCTTCGACCAAACGCCCCCCTAAGGCATCCCAGCGCCCCCTGCCGTCCTCTGAACACCCCCTGGGGGGCGGTACCGCCCACGTTGAGAACCGCTAGTCTAGACAATATTTACAGAGACCTAAGCCACTTGGGGGGGATGGCCTTACCGAACTTCCAAGTATTACTTACTGGGCTTCCAATATTAGGGTTTTAACAGCCAGCCTTTGGTGTGGCTCATCTTCTCCTGACTGGCTTGTAATGGAGACGAATTCGGCAAAACCTGTGTCTCTCGCAGCTCTATTGTACTCACCAATTAAATCTTCAACGGTTGCTTACACAAAGAATAGCGTAGTTAAAACCTCTCTTAAGATTTGGACTCAATTTCGGCGTTTTTTTGGTCTACAACTCCTTTCTCCATATGCTCCTATCGTGAACAATCATGCCTTTTCTCCCTCTCTCACAGACTAAACCTTTGTGACTTGGTCAAACCTTGGCATTCAGACCGTTAGGGATTTATTTATTGATGGTGTCTTTGCTAAGTTTCAGCAACTCTCTGCCAAATTTACTCTCCCATCTCGAGATTTTTTCAGATTTTTACAGGTGCGTTGCTTTGTTTATAGTAATTTCCCCACTTTTGATAGGCTGCCTGCGGACTCTGACCTTGACTCCTTGTTTGTGCCCATTTCTAGGCTGAAAGGATTTATTTCAATTCTTTATACCCGCATAGCCTCGATCCGCTCTAAGTCTTTAGGCTCAATCAAGGCCCTCTGGGAGGAAGATATGGGAGAGACTATCCCTGACGAGCTTTGGTCACGTATCCTAATATGGGTACATAAGTCTTCTATATGTGCTAGGCACTGTCTTCTTCAATGCAAACTTGTGCACCGCGTTTACTATACCAGGGCTCATCTGTCAAAATTTTATAGCACTGTTTCCCCAGTTTGTGATAGGTCCCAACAGTCTCCTGCAAACCTTATACACATGTTTTGGTTGTGCCCCCAGCTCAAGAGTTTTTGGACAGAGATATTTGGTGCTATATCTGACGTAGTTGGCAGAAAAAATGATCCCAACCCCCTGAGTGTTTTGTTTGGGGTGTTTTCGGGGTCATCTACTTTATGCTCTTCCCAAGAAAATTCTTTAGCCTTTATGGCCATTATTGCAAGGAGGAAAATTCTTCTTAAATGGAAATCACCACAACCTCCTTCTTTCATACATTGGTTGAGGGATATTGTTTATTTTCTTAGACTTGAGAAAATTAGGACGTCACTATGGGGTTCCTCTGACAAATTTGCAGGAATCTGGCAACCATTACTACGATTGGTTGGTCAAGTTAATTTTCACTCTGTCCCAGTCTAGTCCTTTGTGTATGTATATATCTGCTCATCCTGTGTCCTTTCTCTCGGATCTTCCCTTTCTTATGACTACATATTTACTTTCCTGGGCACAAACTGTACTTTCTTAGGTATGGCAGAATACTTCTTAATTTTATTTATTTCAAATTCTGGGAGTGATTGGAGGTCGTTTTGTTCCACTGTGTTTTTTTGTATTGTTCTTTTAACTTAAGGGAATTGTATGGCTTGTTTTATATGTATCACATTGTAATTGTATGGCTATGCAATTCCTGTTAAAAACCAAATAAATAAAGTTTGCAAAGAAAAAAAAGCTGCAGTATGTAACTAAACAAAAAAGATTTTAGATATGTATTAAAATATGACTAATTGGGCGATTCTTTTTTTGCGGCAACGTTCCATGTCCCCATGTTTTGTTTACAATTATTTTTTATAAAATGTGCCAAAAATTTACAACAAAGTATTTTAATTATACATTTAGATGTTTGCCATTATTCAAATACTGTATAAATGAAATGCCTTTTAAATATTATTTTGTTCTTTACACACCTTTTTAGTGACCAACATGTTCAATTTCATTGTGTCCCCAGTGCAGTGTAATATACTTCCTCATGAAGTTTAAACTATAAAATATAAATATATTTGTTTTTCTTCAATAAGTTGATTGACTGGACTAAACCTTATTTTAATATGCAACTGAATCTACTGAAACCATTTTTCTTATTTGATATTTTCTTCATATTATGCATGTCCCAGTACTAACTTTCCACCCTGTTATGATGTTTCCTTTTTGCCTTCAGAAAGTCTTAAAATTCCATAAAAACCATTTAATGTAAGTGATATCAATTGGTTTTGAAGTGAATTCAACCATGGAAAATAAAGTAAGCTTCAACTGTCACCATCTCTGTACTTTTTTTTAGCTTAAATATGTTAAACCTGTATGAGTAAAGCTTAAAGTTCCACCCTGTTGGGAAAGATTGTGAAAAATGTTTATTCAGTAGAATTTAAAAACATTATATTAGATTTAGTCATTAAAAGTTTGTTATTCTGTTGAAGGTTAACTAGCTAAATGTTTACCACATGAAGAACTACATGTAGATTAGTATGAAAAGTTCCACCCTGTTATGTTCCACCTTATGTTCATGAACCAAATAAGGTAGAAATTAGGATGAAAGTAATAATTTTAAGTCAAATAAAAAAAATTCAGATGATGGAATAGAGTTGCAGAGTAGTCTAAGGTATTAACAGATCTGTTTTCATTTCACTAGTTGCCCCCATTGACTCCTGTGAGGGGAACAATGAGTCCCTTTCATGGGAAAATCCACTACAGGAATATCACCTGTTTTTGTCAAATAGAGCCAGGACAAATACTCTACCAATGCTTTGACTTAAAAGAGCTAATCCTGCAACTAATAATGAAAATCTTCAGATTTTAGAGTCAAAGACATTGATTTTCTACCCTGATATGGGACAATAACAGGGTGTGATGTTCCATTCCACACATGTTTTTATTAAATATTGTTACAGAAACATTAAGTACTGTGAATTTTTCTGCGCTGTGTTGGGAACTGAAGACCAATAAATGCAAATATTGGTATAAGTTTTTAAAATTGCCAATATTTTCAATGCTGTCAGTATTAATGATAAAAAAAAATGTTTTTTATTTACAATACAGACATAAATGATTTGTAACTTCATGATGTGTTACAACTTCAAGAATAAAACATTATATAGTAAAAGGGTCACACTCTTTAAGAAAAAGTAATTATTTTTCAAAATTTAAATGTTTATTTGTGATCTATAGTGAATGTCCATAAGAGTGGAACACATTCAGAGACAATGGTGGAAAAAACACATGTAATTATTAATTTATCCAATTCTGAGCTTGCCCATTATTAATTTCATACTATTAAACATGTCAGTGTTGTAATAAAATATTTAAAACTTAAAACATTAATACTTTTTTTTTCCAAAATCCTGAGGCCAAAATGTTGCCACAAAAAAGAATCACCCTATTATGTATTAATTATATTGCCAGATAATTTTTCCATTTACTTAAAGCAAAAACTGGACAGCCATTCCAGGCGATCGGCAGTGATGAGTGATTGGTAGAGATCGGCCTCATGGATGATCGTATCGGAATCGGCAGCAAAAAAACCTGGTCAGAGTATCTCTTGTTGTGATGTTTGCAAACCTTTTCCCTCTTTGCTTACAAACATGTATTTGGTAAATCTCCGTCTGAAGGACAAGTTGGTGCTAACCTTTAACTTCCCACTAGGTTTCTAAAAGAATCTAGATTCCAAAACTCCTAGAATTGAATGCAGAGTGTTGGGCGAGGCTGCAAAGCAGGTGGTGGAATAGGGTTTGTCCTTTGAGTTCTTTAGATGGTTCCTTCACTCTGTGGGTTTAGCAGTCCTGGCTGTTCAGTGTGTTTTCTCAAGCGGTACATTTTGTCTCGCAGCCTTCAAAGTTTCCTATGCATCATAAAAATCTCATCTTTGCTCTCTGCTCACCTCATTGGCTGCAGAGGCAGGGAATTTTACTTGTAGACTGACTTTATATGATCAGAGGCGCTACATGAACGCTGTGATGTTTGTTTATGTACTGGAGCACAGCGTCAAACTAGAAGTTAAATATCACTCCTCCTACTGTACTTTACCATGCCGCATCTATCCACGCGCTGTTGTTACATAACTTAACTACTTAGTTTATGGTTTATTCATGAGGCCTATTTTTGCCCAGGCATTCTGAATGAGACCAGAATCTCTCCATCTCTCCACGAGCCCTGAGGGAAAAAACAGGCAAGCGAGCGAGCGAGATCGCAGACCTGGACAGAATTACCACTTCACTGAACGAAAAGGAGAAAATGATCCTCGCAACCCATTCTGCCTACTCCATCCACCCATCTGACCCTCATCATTTCATTTTCTCACCAGCTTCATCTGTGTACATGTGCCTGTGGGGATGTGTGGGTGCGGGTGTGCGGCGCTGCTCGGAAGGCAGCGCTGCCACTCTAGATGTCGACATGAATTTATTTACAGTATGTAAAGTAGCCTCGCAAATGATGCTACCAATCTGGATAGGACAGGAATTGGCTGAGAGGCTGTGGTGCTTGTGCGTCACTGAGGATACAGTGCTGCTTTAGTCTGTGTGTGTGTGTGTGTGTGTGTGAGATGGAGAGGAAGTCGAGGCAGGACGTCGCAGCAGAGACCTCTGCTGGTGGAAGCAGCAGCCATCCGGTCTGGTCAGCTGTGTTTATCGTTTTTATATTTTTAGTCATTCATAACTTTATGACTGCTAACAGGGGAATAAATAAATTATCCATATCCCTTGCTGATGTAGAATTACTTTTTATTCAAGCAAGATGTTTGTTTCTGACTCTGGTATCTCTAAAAAGATAATGCAACAATCTAAAAGAACCAATTTTTTTAAAAAAATGTGATAATTACTTCAGCTTTTCACAATATTTTTACTAGTTCTTTTTTCACTAGTTCTTTAGTGATGAGCTCCAGGTCATCAAATTGCAAAGTCAAATTTCTTCTACATATATTCTTCTTGCATATTTGGTAGAGCATTTTTTATGAAAAACTGGAGATAACATAGATACTTGTTGTGCTATAAAATGACACCATGGGCCTGGAAAATGCAAAGTATGCCCCCTCTCCCTCCTTCCATTACTTTAGTCGGAAGAAAGAGATTTTGCAGCATAAGCAACCTGAATTTAATTTAATTGAGCTTTTTCTCCTCTTTGAACCAGACAGTAGAAAAATGCAAAAAAAAAAAAAAAAACAAAATCAGTAAAAATTAAAGAAGAGGAAACACAAAGACCCACTGCTGGTGGTGGTCAGATGGGCCGGTGGTATCAGGGCCTGGCAGCCTCGCCTCTGTCAGTCTGCCCAGGGCAGTTGTGGCTACTGTCCAGTAGCTTGCCACCATCAGTGTGTAAATGTGTGTGTGAATTGGTGAATGTAGTGTGAAGCGCTTTGTCGAGTCCCTTGGACAAGTACAGGTTATGTACCAATTACTATTTTGTATTTTATTATGGACCACAAGCAGTCGAGTTTCTCCCATCTGAATTTAAGACATCTAGATGTCCATTGATCTTGGGGACATTTAGAATATGGATGTCCTGGATTAGACGTCCGTCAGAGGAAAGTTACTGATGGGGTTGAATTAAAAGATTCTTAAACCGTAAACCTTCTAGAGGTGTAAATAATCTTGGATTTAACTTTTAATGGTTGATATTTAGCAGGGTTATGAACCCTGCCACAAATAAAAATATATCACTCTGGGATGGTTTTGTGATGACAACCAAGACTTTGAGGTCTTCATTTGAATTTCCCTAATCTCAGAGATCTCACAGAGATCTTTTGGGCACCAGGTGATCATGGTGTCCAACCTGAGAGGTACAAACGGTAGAAGTGAGAAAACATTTCTGGCAGTTTCCTGAGTACCTAAATCGAACTCATTGGCAGTAGATTCTTTGGACATGGATGGTGTGTCAGAGTTGACCTGCCTTTCCGAGATTTCATCAGACTGTCTTAAACTGATATCTTGAGGAACTTGTGGACTGGCTGACTGGATTCTTTGACGGTTTGCTGAATTTTAACAGGGCAAATCGATGAAAGCCAGAGTTAATGGTGTTCAAGTAGATCACTGCTCTGTTGAAAAATAAGCCTCATTTCGCATTTCTGTCATTTACATAAATACCACTTTCTTAAGAACTCATATAAGAATCAAATGGGTTTTATTGTGCTTGTTTTGCTTCCCAATTGCACTGACATTAGATTCAGGTATGCCCCCAAACAACTGTCAGCTCCCTTGAAAGGTAGATGTCATTTTTCAATTTCAGTTTGTCTCAAATAGTTTCTGTTAGTTTGGCATTTTGAGTAGAAGTATAAAGAAAGAGAAATAGAATCGGACTGTTTTATACACAGTTTTTCATGGCCTGCTGAGCCCGTAGAGGTTTGCTGGCGGCAATATCAAAACAGAGGCAATGATGTCAACGACGGAGCTGAAGGAGACATGAGTGTGTCTGCTGAAGAGGAATAAACTGAGAGGCCTTCTAAGAGTTGCTCCTTTATGACTTTCTAAATGATAATCTTCCTGGTTGACACAAATTCCTTCAACCTTCAACAACTTTCAACAACAAATTGTCCACTGGGGGTTAATTTCTGCTTCAAACACAAACAGACTGAAAACACTACTGTTGTGATATAGTTGTGCCAGAAGGAGTTAGCCTATCAGCAAAGCTATTCAAGCCTCAAGTATCATCTCAATGCTAAACATGTAGCGTCAGCACAGGCATCCCAAATGCTAATGTCAGCATCCACAGTCCATGAAACTGAAACTCTGAAAGCTGAAAGGCTAGAAAAAAACAGATTAAAAACAAATATCTTTGTTGTTGAGCTCATATGTCTATTTAGTCAATAATTTGGTGCCAAAAAGGATTTTTGAAAAGAAAAACAATGAAGAAACTGTTATGTGAAGATATTTAGAGACCTGTACTAACTTTAACCAAATGACCTGTTACTCCACACATCCAGTGCCTTCTAAATGTTAAATGACTACAGTTTGTGCGTACATGCGTGTGCGTATCTGTGTGTGTTTATATAATATGCATAAAGTAGGTGGCAATAACAATGTCACTTCAGTCACTTTATATATTAGATTCTGTGTTGGTTTAGTGGATTCTTGAGTGGGCCAGAGTTCATGTTGAGGGATTATTGTCCCCTGATCCCTGGGTTCATTTTCTTCAGTGATTTCCTCCAGTCAGTCTACATCAGCTGCTTGTAATCTGTCCACTTCAAATGATACATTAGCCCAGGTTCACCACAGACAGCCTGTTAAGATTCATCAGTGGTGGTCAGTTGTGCCCACTTCCAACATGTGTCCATACCGGAGCTGTTCTTCCTTTAAGATCAAAATAATGAATGAATTACCATAATGCAAACAAAAGAAGGCTTTTTATTAACCAGCAGTTCATCTAATATAGTTTATAGGATGTTATTCAACATGTACATTCTTCATTAAATGACATAATAAAGTCAGCTTGCTCTGACAGGTCATCTCTGTCCTCCAACAAACACTAAGCTCTTCATTTAACAGGGAAACTTGTCCCACATTGTCTCATTTTGACTCTCTATTTGCTGTCAGCAGTTTGTCCAAAATGAGTCGTCCCTTATCCCATTTCCAGTAATCAGCCAGTTCCTCCACTCCTTGGTGGAGTGAGTCTCCATGCCTGTGTTCCTGTTGTTTCCTGCTTTTCTCCTTGTGTTCACTTGTTTTCCTTCCTCTTTACTTCTGGATTCTTCACACGCAGACAGAAAATAACACGTCAAAGTATACATTACCACTTACTTGTGGTACATTGTTAATGAATTCACCTATTCACAGATTTTTTTGTGGAACAAAACTCTAAATCTTCCATGGATTTTTTTCTCTGACATTTTTGAAAGTGGCCACTATTGAGATGCTAGTGGTTGACTTTTTCAATCCAGGAGCTGCATTCAAATTTGTAAACTTGCAGTTTCCAAGCTTCTGCCTCACAGAGCTGCCGTCCCTAGTGACTCCCTACTCAGCTCCTTCAGACTAGACAGCAGCAATTAACAACCACCTGGTGGAACTGTGCATCTACTGAGGTCACTATAGCAGCTACTTCTCAGTGCAACACAGGTAAAAACATTGTTAAAGGGTTAATAGAAGAGAGTTTGTGAGCTGGAATTTTTCAAGAGGCCAGATTTCAAGGTTTTAAATTACAAAGTCAAATTTATTTAAAGTCATATTTAATACATGTAGCATTTACGTGATTGTGCTAAAAAAATGGAAAAATACTTCCTGAAAAACACATAATACTGCCACTTTAATTGATGTGCTGAGAAACAGCTACTGACTTTGAAATCTTTTTAAGATTTGAAACACAAAATAAGCCAGAAGTGTTTTCAGAAATTCACATCTCCTTTTGTGTATTTTGATTTTTGCTTCTGATCTTGCAGGAAAAGCCTTACGAAGGTGCTCATTCAGTGCAGTGACCCTGTTCCAATGCCATTCACTTAAACCAGGTTATCACCTTTTAAGCTGCTTTCCTAAATGGATAAAACTAATTTCCTTCACTGCAAGTGACACATCAATTCATTATATGTCAGATGGGAAGTGCATTCCAGATGAAATAATAAGAGACAAAAACAACTGGTGTTAGAACAGATGTTGGGGTTAGTTTGTTAAATTTCCACACCCCACCAACTGTCACATTTCTTCAGTTTGGACATTCTTCTGCTTTCTCTTTTGTCACAGCCCCGGTTCTGCTTTTCTTCTCCTGTCATTATCTCCTGTCTCTGCGTTGCTCTCCTCCCTTGCCTCTGCCTTCGAAAGAGATGATCCAGAAATAAGGCCATAAATAAGAAATCAACGGCCTTTTCTGTCCCCCCACATTACAGGCTTTTGATGAATGCTTTCTGCAGTAGTATTACTCACTGGCTTCAAATCAATGCAATAATCCCCCCAACCCCTCCACCAGATTGATTTCAGTGGCAGTGACAACAGCGCAGAGGGGTGCAGAACAGATCTGTACACTGTAAGCTCTTTTCAAAATACTTGCAAACGAGAGTTATATAGGTGCAGCTGGTTACAGTTAGCAGAATAAATGAGCTCCCACAAATCACAAAGGCAGGAAAGCCAGTATAGCTGATCTGTAGTGGAGATAGCAGTGTATTTTTAAATCACTTTATACCCATTTATCAGGCTCTAAAAATGGAGGCCAGGCAGTTAAAGTTCCACATGAGGTTGTGTTTGAAATTATTCAATGAATAATTCAAAGTTGTCAGTGGAATGGCAAGGAAGAAGAATGCATTTGGTATCAGAGCACTGTGTAATCAAAGCCATCAAGTTCATACCACTTAAAATAAGCGCTGTGGTTGCTCTGGAGGAGCTGCATAGCTCAGGTGGAAAAATATGTTGGTATAGTTGTGCACTCAACAAATTTCTCCTTTAATACGAGAGACACATGAAGAAACCGTTGTTGAATAAAATGAGTCCTATTTTCAATTTGCCACAAGTAAATGTTTTCTTGCACTAGAACCCAGTTATTCATTTTTCTCTTATAACACAGCTGCCATTTTATTGATTAAAAAACCTAATGTTACACAGATTCTTACAATTTCAATTGAACATGAATCTGTCAAAATGACAGAAGACTAGACCTAACATGATCTAGTTGCTTGTTTCCATTATGATAAACACCAATCAGAATCCACTGGCAGATAACTGGGAGGCTGTAAAACAAACAGAGCTGCAGGCGTAAAAGTGGACATGATGTCTCTTGTTCTTGTTATCAAAGTGGACGTATATTTTGATGTTATTCCACTTCCAGTGCATATTGCTGGCTGAATATGTGTTGTGTCTGTGACAGAGGAGAGCCAACAAATAGGGATAAAAGAAGCTCTGCAGCAATTTTACAGCTGGATTTTACAGCTTTGGTATAAACATAACAATATGGCAGATCCTAGAGGAAGGAAACAGCCAGCTTGTAAACATAAAGAGATGTCCCCAGGCTCTCAAGTGTTAGAAAAGAGCGGTGACGGACGGACGGACGGACGACAGAACATTGGACTTTTCTTTATTTTGGAAATTATGGGGGTTAACGGGAAATAAAATAGAAAGTTGCTAAATTTTACACGTTGCATTTTAAGTTGTATGCTGCTACACAGAAAGAATTAAGTGTATGATTTTGGCAGAAGAAGACTCACAAGGCTTTTTGCGCAAATATAATAAGAGGCCATTAATCATAGTTGTTGGGAACATTGGACATTTTCAGGGAGGTGAGAAAAGTATTTTTGGCCAGCTATGAAATGTTAACTAGGCATCCATAAGCAATCAGCATACATAAGCCAGAATCAATCAAAAATGGTTTGACTATTTCCTCTTGCCATTTGGCTCTGTTAGAGTTGTTGGGTGATGGATCAAATCCCAGCAGTCAAAAGGTCAGCAGTGGTGGGAAATATGGTATATTATAATATGGCTGGTTATAACAAGGACTGAGGCATATTAAGAGTAATATTTAAATAAATCAACTCAAACATTGACTGTCAGTCAGGGATCATTGTCTGAGTTTTACCTGACTGAGATCACATTTGTAATATGAGATCATTTTTGTCTCAGATTTTTGTCCCCCTTCATTAAAAGCGTAAACAGTCACTCGTAGAAATAGTCCAGCACCTGTAAGGAATTTTCAGATTTAAGTTTATACACATGTGAACCACTGATGGAGATGTCAGTTTTTCAATTTACAAGAAGCTGGTTTGTCTAGAAGAGCAATACATGAAATTATGGCCTGATTAGTGGAGATGAAGTATTACCCATCCAGCAATCCCTCAGAACAGGAACTGAAGGTCAGCACTAAGCAGACAAATGTGACAGGCCACGACAAAACAAGGAAGAAGTCTCCCCGGGTATTTGAAGTTCCTTATAGATTCTAAGAGTGTGGATTCTCAGTCATCAGAGGGGAAAGAGGAAACTGATAACCTAAAGAGACCTCAAACAGGAAAAGACCAGCAGATGTGAGAATCATTTGCATATTTTACCCAGGAGAGGAACTGACTCCAGTTGGAAGGACTAGAGGTGAGGCAGCGTAAGGTGGATTCAAGTTTTCGATTTATGTCTTTATTTGTGGATGGAAACCAGAAGTCAGACTGACCTTGGTATTTAGAGCTTTGCAGAACAGAACAGTTTCCAGACTTGGGGGGTGAACGGGGGACTACAGAAAGACAGGATGTTTTGGGGTATGCACGAGACAGAAAACATGCTTGACCAAGAGTTGATCCTCGGTTTGCAGACTGCAATGATCTTGTGGATTTTAAATTACTGATTTGTGTTGCTAACATGAAATGATGAATGAATAAAGTACACTAACTTGACTTGCTTTATTCTGTGACTGTTTCTGCAGATGACAGCCGAAGCCATTCTGCGCCTGGTCAGTGACCCTGTGCTGCCTTTCTACCCTCTGGACATTGTGTTGGATGTTCAAAACAAACTTAAAGGTGATGTAAAAATAGTGGTGAAACTAAAACAGATGTAAAAAAAAAAAAAAAAAAGTAATAATATGAAAACATATTTGAATTTACACGTGTGCACTGTTGCTATAATAATATATTGAGTTCAAGAAGTAATTCTACCAGTTGCAAAGGGCTCTGGTACTTTGCAACCAATTCCAGAATAGAGCTGGGTTTGATTATTTTTCTCCACTTTTACACGTTTTTTCCTTTTCCTTTTGGCCATATTGCCCTCGTTATAATAACAGAAACAGATTTAGTTAATAATGGCTCAGTTCTACTCAGTGCACAAGAATTAAAGCCTTGATGCACAAAGCTGGGATCCTGGAACAAGCACACCTGCTCAAACTGTCATGCTGTAATTTGATGTTAATAATTGGAGCTAAAAGATCTTCTGGAGAAAAAAAATTCACTTTTTAAAATACACCTACAAAAGCGGCTGAAATTCTCTCTGGATGAAACTGGACTCTTTGAACTTACACTGTTCATGATTTTAGTCAAAGAACTCTGGTGCACTGTTGGAGATTGTAGTAACGTTCACTCCATGCTGTTCTGTTAGGTTCCCCTGTGCAATAACATGGCAGTCAGTCAATGCATTTAAACCTGTAGAAATGGTGAAGAGAAGTTGCTGAAGGTTAAACTCAGCACCACAGGAAGGTAGATTCTGGTTTCAGTTGACTTGAATGCGGTATGGTTGTTGTTTCCTAACAGGCTGGTCTGAGTATTGCAGATTAACTGGGATTTGCACCCACAACCTTCTCTGTTGTTTACTTACAATGGTTGAAAATATTCAGTGGTCAGCTTCTGTTTGGACAGAAAAGCTATTTTTTAGGACAGAGGAGAAAGGGAAGTCTGGTTTGAGTTAATGTAATGAATTAGTTATCTCATTCTAGTTCCATTGTTATTGTGTTCCTTGCTTCCTTATATTGGTTACATCGTTTTGTTTCTATTTCACTGTTCAGTCTTTTTTCAGTGATTTTAGTTTATTTATTGTTTGTGTCTAGTTGTAGATTACTCTTATATTCATTTTCTTAGTTCCCCTGTTCCCATGCTCTTTCTGTCTCTCTCTCTCTCTCTCTCTCTCTCCTCTCTCTCTCTCTCTCTTTCTCCCTCACTCCTGCTACTTGTTAGTCAATCAGCCCGGTCTATTGTTCCAGTTTTCACACTCCCAGTATTTATTCACCTCTCTCTATCTCTCTAATCCCTTCTTACTGATTCCTTCCATTTATCCCACTACTTCCCTGTTTCACCCTGCTGGTTTTTGCACCCTGGGATTTGTTTTTTGTTCTAATCTGGCTCCCTGTGTTTTTTTAATATATATATATATGTTGGCATTTATATACAGTATATATAAATGCCAACATCTAGTCGGTGTCTCTGCCTTACTGCATTTGGGCCATCATCAACACTACATTATGACAGATAACCAAGATATTTTTCCCCTTCTAACATGGCCATAAATGGCCATAAATTTCAATTGATGAACTACATAGATTTTAATGCCATTGAGAGTCTTTTTTTTCCTTTTAGACATTTTAGACATTTCTGATGCAGACGTTATATCCACAAACAACATCTGCAGATGACGAGCTCACTCTCATGGTATGCTGGAGCTGCTTTGAAATATTTATTTCTGCTTCAAAGATGATCTGACTGGATCCTGGCAAAGACTGTTGTGTTGAATTTGCGCTAAAAGAAGTTAGTCTATCAGCAAAGCTATTCAAGTCTAAAGAGAAACTCAATGCTGAACATTTAGCAGCAGCGCAGACTATGATGTTTGTAGAGCAGGTTAAAATCAAAAATTACCTTTTTTGAGTTTGTGTATTTGTTTTTCAATCATTTAGGAGTAGAATGGATTTTTGAGAATATTACTTTTTTATCAATATAAAGTTTTTGACTAAAATGGGAATCAATTAATTACAGACCATGCAAATCACTCTGTTAAAAAAATATGTTTTTTTTTAGTTTATAAGACATTCACCATCTGGAACAATCAGAACAGGGAAGACTGAAAGACTGAAGTTGTATAAATAATGTGTGTACTGATTTGAAGATGAGTTGGTTTGTTGTTGCCTGCACATTTGAACTTTAGATAGTGGCTCTGTGTGTTTTACATAGACTAATTTACATATGTCTGCATATGCAGCTTTCTCTGTTTTAAGTAAGCAGTGCTTTAGTCTGAAATGAACCCAGCCCACATTTCCATTGCCAAACATTCAGCAGTTAACATGCTGTACAAGCTCTCAGGCCCTGTGAGCAAAAATAAGCTTATTCAGTCACACTCTAAGAGCTCGCAAAGACTGTCCTTGAATATTAAAATGGCCCTTGAACAAGGCTGAAAAAAAATAGACTTTGATGCCTGTAGCCTGCATGCTGGCATCATGCAAATCCAGAGTAAACAAAATAAAATGTTGCTTCCATCAAGAAGTATCCTGGAAGTACTGGAGTTTCTTCTAAGCAGAGTCACAACTAGATATAGTCAGTAGAATATGCACTGTGGAGAATTAATTCTTCATCACCGGGACAAAATAAAATCTGTAAAGCGAGGATTATCGATCATCTACGCACCATGATCTGAGATTTAAAGCGCTGTAGGCGAGTGGACGATCCTCACGTAGCTCCAGCTCCAAGTCTCATTCATTTTGTCACTAAGGCAATCACTCTAAGCCTCAGGTTCACTGGCTCTGTCTAAGCATATAAGCATTGTCCCATTAAAGCCTAGATTGAGTGGTTATGCCTCCTCATCTGAGACTAATGGAAAGATTATAACCTGAGAGAGAAATGATTATGATACCTGCCTGTAGCCCCCATGTCTGTTCCTTCATCACTCTGTCCCTCTGCATCCCCACATTTCTGCTCCCCAGTTTCTCTTCTCTTTCACTTCTTTGTTCAACAAAGTAACATCAACATCTTATTTTTCATATGATTTATTTATTTTATTTTATTTATAATGTTTAGGTCATCTTTCTTTAATACATTGAATACAAGTGTAAACCTGAATTTCCCTATGTCGTCTATGCATGGCCTTTGAAAGGCGATGTACTTTGCCTTCTATCCAGAAGGCAATAAACAGATTGACAATGAAACTTCACAAGATAAATGACAATGAGACATGAATAACGCTGCAGTTAGGTGTTGACCTTAAAGCGGACCTTGGAATATGTTTTATTTTAATTGTACGCCTTTGATAATTTGACATTATGCCATTGTGGTTTATAGGACGCCGTTATTTATGCTCACAATTCGTTTTATTATTCTCATCAGCCACAAATATCAGAGAGGCTGCAGTGACAGATTTTGGAATTTTTATTGAGGTTATTAAATGTAATTCTATGTCTCACTGTAAATGTGTCAAAGTTAAAATTGGCCTTTAACAAAGGTGCAGATATTCTAAATGCTTTTTAACCCGACTGCGGCTTCCTCACAGCGTCTTTACACTGCTTTACAGAGCAGAGAATTCAGGATGGAGTGAAATAACTCTATAAAATGGTGGCAATGTAAGACTGTGTAGCTGGTAGCTGATGATGAACCTTCATAGATTAACTCGGCTTAAACAAATGTCATGACAAGGTACTTTAGAAGACACAAAACATCAAATTAATGTCTTATTATATAGAAAAATATAATCGAATTAATGCAAATTTAATGACATGCATGTTAGTTGTAAAATATAGACAAATTCAGTTTATGAAAATTGGTTGAAAGTTGCAGTTCCACTTATTGCATCATTGGGTTTTTAACTCAGCAACCACTTTTACTGACCAAGCATGTGGCGACAGTGGACAGTAATGTTTGTAATGTTATGTACAAACATTACTGTCCACTTCCTGACAGTAATGTTACCACTTCCTGACATCTTTTTCATAATTTTCAGCAGTAGAAATATGCAGTTGTTGATTATATGACCCTTGTGATGCTAAAGTGTTTCCTTTGCAGTTTTGCAAAATACACTAATTTTGATAAAGCTGAAAAACCACCTCAAGTGTTTCCATTAACTACATTAATTTTCAAAATGTCAAAATGCTCAATTTTAAGGTTGATTTAAACACAGTTGGTGTTGCAGTAAGCAGTGTGACTGAAGATAAACACAAGGACGAGTTTCTCTTACTTCTTTGGCTTTAGAAATGTTCTTCAGGTGATAGAAGGCTGACTTTGTAACTGTCCTTTTGTGTCTCTGAAGGTTCAGGTCAGAGTTCATCACTACTCCCAGGATTCACTCTAATCATTAGTTCCTATCTCCAACAGCTAAGGTTGTAAGCTGACTCGATATCGTTCCTCTTTTGGTCCAAAGAAAATAACTTTAGTTTAATTTCTGTTCAGCTGGTAAAAGTTATGGCACATCCATACTATGATTTGTTCTATGTGTCTACATAAGCACACTGTAATGTAGAGCAAGTCTATCATCTTTATTGTAACTTATCTTGCTATTTTACATTTTCCAGTGGGTCCAGCAAAGTTTATCATCAACAGAACCAGCACTGTGATTCTTCCACACTCTGAATTTGTGTGGATGTCGTTGAACACTTTGATGAGGGCAGTCTCAGTACTGTAGTAACCATGGAAACCAGACTGAATGGCATCAAAGCAGTTGGTCAATGTGAATAAATTAGTTAACTGTTGAAACAGCTTTTACAATAACCTTACCAATGAAGGGAAGATTGGAGCTTTTAGAAAAGGACTTCCTTTAATTCTTCCATTTAAAGGTGCTGCATATCTAACCTTTATAGATGTCACAGTAAACATGGAGCCCAGTCTCTCACCACCTCTGTTCAGCTTTTAGACACTTGTTACTAGTGGAGTGTTTCTCCATGGAGATGTTCTTCTGACCTTCACCTTAAAGGGAGCAATGGAGTCAGTGATGTCTGAGATTTTCGATTGTAAGTTATATCTCAACTCATTCAGTGAGTTAAAGGATAAAGTGCAAGTGGAAGAGTATACCAGATTAAAATCTATGTATTTATCTACCTGTCCATGAAAACATTGATAGTTGTGTTTTCACCTTGTTGAAATGTATTAAAGTTTAGGAGGTGTGAATGTTTCAGGATAGTGTTGTACACTGAGTAAATTATTCATATATGACTGCATCTAATGACTCATGTGACTGTTGTAGCTATTATTTTAACTTCATGTGATGAAGGGCTTAATATGAGACTTGCTTTGTTAGCACTTTAAAATCTTCCTATAATTTGAAAAATTATTTATTGCCATTTGTTTTATTAGTGCCGTTGTTCTTAACGACATGCCTGTCAGTTCTCTCGTTAGCAGTATTTTTTTTTCCAGATTGCCACTTCAACTCCCTTGTTCTGCTGACTAATATCATTATAAGAAACTTGATGTGAAAGAATTCAAATAGCATAACAGTTGTTAAGCCTGTTTTTTTTTTCAGTTTCCAGTTGAGATGTAATAAAGACTATAATTCATCATCAGTATAATATCCCCAGAGCTCAGTCCTCTCTCATGACCCGCTGTAGACAGGGCAGCACTTCTTTATTACCTGCAGGATTGATGGCTGAAATGTTCTGCCTCCTCTCAGCTGCAAGCGGGTCAGAAGATGCTCTTCATGTTGTCTCTCGTTCTGCATCAGAATCGATCTGAAAATTCTTTTATTGGTTTAAAAACCAATAAACCAGTCTGGACTCTACCTATTTATTAGATTTACTTCTATCCCACAAACACTGAGAACCCACAGGCCTTCAATGTAAACCCAAAGTGAGACTAAGAACACATAAGTGAGATGACTCTTTTATTATTATTACCCACATTGATGGAACAACCTTCCATCTCACCTCAGGGCAGCAGAAGGTATTGATATTATTTTTAAAAGTAATCTCCAGACTTACAGTTGTACTTTGGCCAGTTTTTATTAGTGAAACTGTTTGTGCATATCTTAAAGGCTGAAACGGCTAATCAGATTAATTGAGATTAATTGATTATTGAAATATTTGTCATCTAATATAGTAATCAATTAATGGTTAGTTGGACTGTGCAGCCAAAGTCTGCAGAATGTGCAAATATTTTTCAGATTAATCGATTATTTGTGAGAACAATTTAGAGAATAACAGATTTTTAAAGCAATCATTAGTTGCAGCCATCTATCTATCTAAAATGTTTACTATTAGTTTGTACATCATTTTCTCATTTCTCTTATTGTAGTTGAGCTGTAATGTTATGTCATGCTCATTTTATTTTCCCAGTCATTGTTTTTCCTTTCATTTTTGGGGGGGGAACTCACATTGCATTAATGTTAAAAGACATCTTTCATTTTCAAAATATCAGATTATGGCTTTTGTTGTAATCTGAGACATATTCAGAAACTTTAAAATGATTCTGATGCAGTCAAGCACAAATGTCTATTTCTCGCACAACATGAAAACAGAAGGTAGGAAAGAAAGAAAATAGAAATCTGATATTTGAGGAACATCCTGATTGATAGGCAGAGGTTAATGACCAGAACACAAATAAATACAGCTAAATACCTATTGGTATTGAATAATATAGTTGATGTCCACCGAGGCATTTCTCTCTACTTGCTTTGTTTTGGAGAAGGACAAGAAAACCAATGATCCGCCACAAACCAAGGACCTGTCTGCTCATCTATCCTGGATATTAAGGTTGCAGACTGAAAATACCAGCGTGTGCAAAGGGTCAAGAAATCACTGTGACCTCACATAGATGAGTGCAAATAGTGCACCTCTTCTGAATTTAATGCCCATATGTGTGCTGGCATGTAATTAGAGATATAGATCTTATAACAGGAAAAAGCTGCTAGTAGATTATAACATGACTTGTATCAAAGAAATAACTGTAAGTACAATTAGATAGAACATTATTCTTTATTCATTCTCACTTAATGAACCAAACTAAAAAAAATGGGATTTTTTTTTTTGACAAAATTATTTAAAACTAATGTACATGCAGGGAAGTTCCGAGGTTCGATGGTATCTGTAGTGATTAATGTAAAAATAGAAATTATTTTGATGAACAAAAGCATCTCCTTGAGTGTGTTTTGTTTTTCTCACCTTTCTTCTTTTCTGCTCTTATCTCAAGAGTCCAAGTCCCAAATGCATAGTTGAATGCAAACTCTCCCATGTATGTCCCTGGGTGTCAAAAGATATGATGGATTACAACAATCAAATAATATTTCATGAGTCCCAGCTGGCTGTGAGGCGAGCCATTTAAATTTGTAGGAGAATAGCTCCCACTGCCTATTTTTGGCCCCTCTGTCTTCACATTTTTCCCACCGATGAGTCACATTCTGTTCCAAACCTGCTGTGGCGCTGCGATATCAAGACATACCAAATGCTGCTGATTAATATCTTGGATGACAGTTCACCTCCTTCCCAATAATGTTTATAATAAAACTGGAATTAATCCTGGGCTTCCCTTGCTTCTTCTCAGTCCTCACTGAAGGACTGCTGCTGCACTGATTTAGTGAAAATCAGTGCAGCAGCAGACATCTTCAGATTTCTGTTAATGTTTCAAATCGCAGAACAAATTCTAAGATAAACATATCAAGAGAGCTAAAACCTGGATGTTTACACAACAGGTTGTTAATTATAAATCTCCCACTATTATACCCCCAAAATATAAATTTTGTGTAAAAGAGAAATAAATAATTCATAGCACAATTGGTAAACTGGTAAAATTTTTCATGCTTTTTATTTTTTTGCAATTATGATAATGGCTTACAGGTAAAGAGTCTCCGAAATTTAGACTTATACATCAGACCAATCAACAACAGATGCTATAAGCACAAATGTCAGATTTCTGAAAAGTATGAAAACGTTTATGCAGTTGTGTTGGGGCCCTTTGCATAATTGACTTCATCAATGTGATGTTGTGTAGAGCTGATCAGCCTGTGGCTCTAGGAGTTTCCATTAATTACCCTTTTTAAAGTTTTCTAAATTTAAGTTGGATAAAATGCGACATGGCCGTTCTGAATGCAAATGTTTTTAAAATGATCTAATATGTATGTGATTTAGCATGTGGAAGGGGCGCGAGTCGGGTTTTGCAGAATTGAGCCGTTCAGACAGACAGGATGTGGCGTTCCTTACACATCAGGGCGCGGTGTTATGCATGGCGTTACACAAAGATTGTTTCTGGTCAGAAGATTGTCTGATCGGAAGAAATTAAAATACTCTTTGACTGTAATAAATGATCCCATGTTACCACCTTGTGACCAAACTCGACATTATGAAGCAAACTTAGCTGTATAGCTTACCTGCAGCACCATTCCTATGATGTATTAATGTGAAAGTTAAAATAACCTGGTAACAGATTAATTGGAAGAAATAAAAAAAGGATTTAGAAATGGGAAGAAAAATGGTAAAGTACACTTCCAAAAATATGATATCTACTAAATAAGTTTGTTTCTTGTCTTGATTGTTTGTAGAATAAACCTCTTTTTTTCTTTTCTTCTTTTTTCTCTTTTTTTAGTCAGTGACCTGCTGAAAACCTTGTATTTAAATAGAAGTGACAAATTGTCACCTCCACTTCTCTACAGGAGAGTGAGTCACTTGTCACTCCAGAAGTGGATTGTAAAATGCTGCTCTGGTGAAATAACTAATAATCCTGACAAACTAGAAGTTGTGAAGTGGCAACAGATTTTCCGGTATACGGTTCAGGCTGACTGGTAAAATAACCCTTTTTCTATAACTGAATCTTGTCCAAGTGTCCATTACTGACAACTCAAGTTTCATTTCCTTAAATTAGTTAGTTAAAATAATATAAAATATATAAACCCAGCTTAGAATAATCAAATAAAGAAAATATGAAAGGTTATGCACAGTAACCTTAAAGAATTATCTATGATCAGGTTAAATCAAGGTGACAAATCTATGAAGCTTACCGAAAACTGCCTGTGCTGAGCCAAACAAGATGCTGTTAATGAGAACTGCAGGCTAAAAACATTCCTTTTGCTCTGACTTTAAGTTCTAAATGTTTGGAAATATGTCCAGCACAGACTGAATGGCTTTGTTCACTTCCTCCGCTGCCATACCCAAACCATAACCACAGATACAAATAGCGTAGAAACTCAACGGTATTGTTAACAACTCCTCCTCCTGTCACTGATTGGCCAGGATGCATCCAGAGAAATTCAGTTCAATGGGAGAAATATGAGATGGAGCACTGATGTAAGACAAGAATCCATTGGAATAGGAAAACAATGGCCAGGAAATATCAGATGGTTTGGAAAGTATAGCAGTATTTAGCTGAACACTTTCCTATGCCACAGGGCAGAACTGCAGTGATTAGATCTTGGGGATCATCTGACAAACTGTTGGCAGCTTCTAGTCCCAAAAACAACCATTCACTCTTTCAAATGTCTCTAAAATGTTCCATTTCTCTCAAGGCCATCCACTGAGTTCTTTGCAACCTGTTACATCTTCAGCTGCCGTCAGCTTTTCAGCAACGGGCCGCTTGCCGAAAGCTTAGCTTTAAATAGTTGAGTTTAAACATTGTACCATTCTTCTTAGTTCACCCTGGAGCGGACGACTGGCTGACTCAGTCATTTTTTGCTGTTCTTTGATCCACTCCAACAGTTCCATTTTCCTCCATGTCTTTTTGTTCTGGTTTCCATTTTGAAGCATTTAGGACGGTTTTAGCTGAGTTGCATCATTTTCACACTTCTTTAAGCCCCTTTCTCCTCTTCAATTAACTTTTTATTCAAGGTAAGCTGTTCTTGAGAACAATGTCTCGTGTCACTTCACTCAGAGGGAAGTAGACTATAACTGGTGTGCACAACATTTACTGACTTCTTTAAATAAGGACCACCTGTCAGAATGAATAACCTCACTTTGGTTTGATTCTGTGTCGTACCTGTAAAGCTTTGTTACTGGAACAGTTGTGAGCGCACTTGGAAACGGGACGTCTGCACCACATTAGACGTTCTTTCTTTTTCCTACAAAGTGCCAAACACACAAATTCAACAGTGGCTGTGCTCATCGGTATGAATGGATAAAGCCGTACTCTATGTGAGCGCAGTACAACTGTCTTACCTCCACCTTGACAGATGACTGGCTGCAGAGTGAGCCCTTCACAGGGAGACGTAGCAGAGAGGAACTCTCTGTAGGAGTTGTGCTCCTAAATTTGTTGCAGATGTGAACAGATAAAGGGCTCTCGACAGTTAAAAGGAGACGTTTCAAGCAACTTAACGTTGTGATGTTTTTATCCAGGCAGAAAACCTCTATTGTCTCGTTCATCTGTTCAGGCTCTGTGAACAGCAGCGCCGTGTGTAGGGAGGGATCTGTGTCAGATTACCTGCTGGAGCATCCCCATGGTGGCGGGTGTCAACCAGTAGGAGATAACAAAACAGAAATATCATCTTTTCTTCCAAACAAAACGGGTTTTTAGCTTATTAATGGCTTGCTCTTTTAACTTATTATTTTTTTCCCTTCTCCAGAGGAGAAAAATATAAATAAGAGCGAATGGTGCATACAAATCTATGCAGCGTCTTTCACATTGATATATTTATGTTTTTTATAGCTATATTTATTAACATTTGTTTTTAAGAACAAAACACAAAACCAAGCAAAAGCTCAGCAACACAGTTTAATGGAGAAACCAAAGAAAGTTTCAGGTCTTTCCTGGGTCAGACTTTAGAAAAGGTCAACAGGGCTGATTCAGTTCAGACCCACTGATGTAAAGGAGTACATATTAATGTACTTTGATTTGCATTGGTAAAATCTTTTTTACCAATAGAAACTAGCTCCAGCCCTGTAAATCTGACCGTGATGACCGTTGATACATTTTCAACATTTTATAGTCCAAGTCTATGAGTTAATAAATGCACAACACAAGATGGTGGACACGTCTTGTTCAGTGTTGTCCAAAAAGGGTTTCCATCCAAGGATATCAGTGGACAAAGCATGACAAAAGGTCAAGAGGGTTGTTTTCCAAAATAAGCCTCCTCCACCTACAAACAGGAGACCACTTGTTGGAAATCCATTGTAGTAAATACTCTTTCGAGCACAAAAGATTGTTAGAAATTATACATCAAATCCATTTGAAAAGGTTTTTACATGTGAAAGCCATGGTGAAGTATCTTCATGTTGTGTTTTTTCCTTCTTGTTGCTGCTCAGATAAGAATGCGGTATCGGCTCCCCTGCTGTCCTCAGCCTCCACTCTCAGAGACCACGCGGCGTTCTTCCAGTCTGAAGCCATGCGCCCGGCGAATGACCCCAAAGAGCGTGACCCCTCCCACGTACGCATGCTGAACGACGTGCTCCGTGATCTGGAAAAAAGCTTCATCATGCCACAGACACCAGCCGGAGTGTTCAGGTACACACTGGACAGACGAAGCTCCTGTCAGATTCTGTTTACTGCTGAGCAGTTTTCTACCAGCCCTGAGACGCTGTCTGCTGTCACATTTTGAAAAATGGATTAAATATTTAACACTCATGATATTAGTATAAAAAAAATTGAGAGTATGACAAGAGATACGCTATTTGCTTTCAGTAAAATGTATCTTCGTGGTTTTTTATGTGCAAAATCTAACATGTTCTACTTTAGTTAATAATTCACGATGGTTCAGAAGATTCCTACAGGGTGAAAATAATTAGTTGTAAATTAAATTAAATTTCTTTTTGGCAAAATAGCAAGGAACTTTTTCTCTACGTATTTTTTTCCCCGTCTTCACCTCATTAACTTTGGATTTCTGTTATTGAAGAGTCACTCACACACAGCAGCACAGCAGTGGGAGTTTAAACACTTTTTGCTTGTTGTTTTTCTTCCAGTCAGCTTTTAAGAAAAACGGTTGCATTCATGAACACTTTCAACTGCACAGAGAACAGAAAGGAAATTAAGGGAGAAACCTGTAAAGTGTGTTTGTTAAATCTATTAGTTTTATTAGAATAAACTGAAATCCTCTAAAAGCTGTCAGACAGTATGGATCCATATTTGAGATTGTGCTGCCCTGTCTGCAGGTCGTCTGCAGGCATGATTGATATTATTTTGGGGGTCAGCTGGACTGTGGCGTTCCTGTCCAAAAGAAATAGTTTTTCAGTACAATAGAGTTTGTCAGCTGTCAATTTAGACAAGTCAAATATTAAGCAAAGTTTAAGTTACATTTCGCTGCACAGTGGCGCAGTTGGTAGAGCTGTTGCCTTGCAGCAAGAAGGTTCTGGGTTCGATTCCCAGCCCCGGTCTTTCTGCATGGAGTCTCCATGTTCTCCCTGTGCATGGTGGGTTCTCTCCGGGTACTCCAGTTTCCTCCCACAGTCCAAAAACATAACTGTCAGGTTAATTGGTCTGTCTAAATTGTCCCTAGGTGTGCATGGTTGTTTGTCCTGTGTGTCTCTGTGTTGCCCTGCGACAGACTGGCGACCTGTCCAGAGTGACCCGCCTCTCACCTGGAAGGTTAGCTGGGGATGGACACCAGCACCTCCTGACCCCATTAAGGGACAAGGGTGTAAGAAATGGATGGATGGATGGCTGGATAAGTTACATTTCATCAGAATTACAAATGAATAATCCAGATCAGGGCAGCACTAAATATTCTTGCATGAAAGTGTTTTGTACAAGTTGATATGATATACTGTTATTTAGCAAAATATGAATTTTGCTAAATAATAGTAGTTAGTTAAATTTAGTTGAGAATTGTATTAAATATCAACCCTAAGTACCAAAATATGTATATTTATGACAACATTGGACCTCCATTATTCATTGTCTCATTTAAATAATCAATCAATTCATAAAGTTATGGGCTTCTACTTCCAAAAGTAGATAAAGGTCTGCTTCAAAATATCCTAACATAGAATTAGAACTTCCATTCTAAAATGATTCCTTCATGTAGACGTTGGCCTAAAGTTTTCAGGACTTTTGATCACATGGACCTCGTTGCTAAATATAATCATTTGGTGTAAGACAGTTTTTTCTCCATTTAAATGATCTGCTGTATTTATAGGTGAAGAGGCTGCGGCAGCACATTGATGCAGAGTCGTACAAGTTGCTCCCATCTGCTGGACATGATGGGCATCGTTTTATTTTACTGCAACCTGCTTTGTAAATCTGCTGCAAATATGAAGGAAAAGCAGGAATGAACAATGGACATTATAGTGGCTTGTGAGTGAATCCCAGAGATTTTGGGGCTTGTTGCACTCTTTGAATCTAAGTTTAAATATCATACACAGTCAAAAGAAAATGTAGATACATCTGCACTACAAGGATTACAGTGCAGAGGCAGTGCTTAGTGGTCAACCAGACGGGGGATATTAATCCTGCATAAGGTGATTAAAAACAGAAAATGGTCAAAGTAAAGGTTCACCGCCATGGTTTCCTTATCAATAGTTTTCAGTTCCCAACAAATAAGAGGCAGTATTTTCTGACTAGAATATTATTAGGGCAGACAGCTCTGAAAATCCACGTAAGATCAAGCAGATGTACATGATATGCTCTTTCATTTAATTCAATTTAGCTCAATCCTTCTCTTAAAGTCTGAATTAATAACCATTAAAAAGCCATTGTGTGACACATATATCATGTTCCAGTGAAGGCCAAGCACTCTTGAGTTTAGAACATATAAGTGAAATGCCAAATTTGTAAATTTGACTAAAGGTCATCAGCTGAAGTAATTAGGTGATTGGTCAGTGTGTTCCACTTAAGGGCAGATGGTTTTATTGAGTGAATAAATTGGTTTTAAATAACAAAACTAATTTTGACTGTGCTCCTACAGGGCACATTAAACGCTGTAAACAGAGATCTGAATGAATTCTTCCTTGACATATCCTCGTCTCACTGTTCTCTTTTGAGAGTCATTTATTAAATGCCAAAATAAAGGAGAGTGAAACGGTCACATGGTGTGTCATATATCCCCTGGAGTTATTTAAATTCATGACTTCATTTCAAAAGGTCTTCCAGTCCTCTGCCATCAAAGAGATAATTAAACGGGCCTTTATTAAATGTCAGCTGTTTAGCATGCAAAACTCTTTATTGTCAGAATATGGTGATAAAGCAATATTGTGGACTCTGATTGGTAGGATGTTGCAGCGGCTGAATGAATGCGGAGAGGGGGAGTGGGGGGGGGGGGGCGAATGCAGCTTTTCAGGTACAGCTGTTTGGGTCCAATCAGCTGCCTGCTGCCCGGCAACAGTTTGTTCAGCTGCTACCAGCAACATTCAGAGCAACAGGTTGTTAGTCTGTCAGAAACAGTGATAAAAAGGGGCTAATAAGCAGCCTCACATGTATGTGAGCAATGATCTTTATGCTTGTGGTATTTACAATGATGATTTATATGAGTTCATATAAATAGGCTCACAATTGAGACTGGTGCTCAACCAGCGAGCAACCGGCTCCACTTTAGTTTCATCGGACCACAGAACACGTCTCTGGAATGTTCTCTGTCCCTGTGTGCATTCGAAAACTTTAATCTGACTTTTTATGTTTCTTTTTGGAGTAATGGTTTCCTCCTCACTGAGTTGCCTTCCAGCCCATGTCAGTACAGGACACATTTCACTGTGAATAACGACTCTGTCTCTCCAGCTTCAGCAGCATCTTCTCAAGGTCTTTGGCTTTTTTTCTGGCGTCCATCTACACATTCTGAACCAGAACCCATCTCCTTCCTGAGGGGTGGGATGATTGGGAGTTTCCATCACGTCTACATTTGCGTATAATTGTTTGAAAAAAAATGAACACAGCTGATTCAAGAGTCTAATAATTGTTACAAATTATGACCCAAACTGGTGCTGAAGAAAAAACAAAATGTTCTGACTGAAATTTAGCAAATATTTTGTTTTCAGCTAAATGTGCTAGTTGACGTCATAAAGAATTCAAAGAGAGTTTAAAATGGTAAACTTTGTGTTTGAATTAATCGTGATAAGAGATTAAATTTAATCCATCAGAGGATTTGATCTTGAGGGTGGAGAAACTCACAGCTGATTAACATATTGTCTTTGAACAGCTGTTCACAACACTGTTGTTAGTTTCCATCAATAAGATGGGCGTTTGAAAGCAGAATAACTACTTAACCATGTGGGTAGTTATATATCAACCACTTAGGGTTGATATATAACAAATATATGTGTTGATATATATGTGCCAATTTCCAAATATTTGTAATAGATGTAAAAACAATACAGTAAAGCTCATGTGAGCTGTTTAGTTTTTCTACACAGCTTACAACATTTCCATGTTCATGCTGCAATGCATGCTGGATGGATGATGTATGGTAGGTGTAACATAGTCCACATTGACTGTTTTAAAACTGATCATTGTAATTTCTACCATCATGATTTTAACATAAAAAAATACTCGACTGCTCCAGACTTAGCTAAGCCTGGCTTCTAAGCTGCACAGGTTAAATCACCATGGTAACTTATGCATTACTGCTTTTGTGACCAGCAGCTACATCAACAGCAATCAGCAGCTTCAATGTTCTATCAAAGTCACTATGAATGTATCTGTCATTTTTTATGCATAACCTCATCCTTTTAAAGAGTCTCTGTGTTTCATCTAATAAAACCTATATTGTGACATTGAATACAGCTCAGGCAGTTACACTGCTGCAGCAGGATTCTTTCTACTCATGAAATTCAGGATATTAAAAATAAGAGCTAAACAAATAGAGTTTTGCATAACGACTCTTTGTTGGAACTCTTGTCCTGATTCTAAATCGTCTGCAGTCTCTCCTCTCACCCGTATGTAGTTAAGAGGAAAAGTACATAAGTCACACAGGACTCAACTGACTTCTAGGAAGGAACTCCAGCTTTGCTGCACCATCATAATAAAGAAAACCTTCTCCCTGGTCATTTTATCTCTGGCTCAGCGAAGTGAAGGGTGAGGGGTGGTTGTGATTTAACCTCCCACCCCTCTGATTGTTTTTCAACTAGTTCTACATCTGGAGCGGAACAGGAACAATAAAACGCAAACTGGAGCTTCACAGAATCGCATGCATTTTTAGAAGTTCTGATAAAATAAAATGAGTAATGTTTTATGCTGAGAAATATTAGATTTTTGTTTGGGTTTTTTTTACTGCATTTCTTGGCAGGAGCTCCTCGGGGCAGAACAGCTGTTATTAATTCATTGGCTCTGCTCCAGATCAGCTGATTAATTTGTTGAGGTCAAACTACACAGTTAAAAAATAAACACTATAAATGAAATGAAATTACATTTAGAGTCCAGCTGACCTTGGCTGTCGGCAGGGACCTCCTTGTCTGATGCTGTAGTTGTGGGGAGTTTTGTGACAGTAAAACCCCTGCTGGGTTTGATTTTAACATTCATACTGACTCTCCTCCTCCTGCGGCTCTTAAAGCAATCTGCTTTTCTGCTGGATGCTTTGACAATAAATGGTGTCTGCTTTTCATTGTTATTCACAGTTTATGGCAGTAATAGACATGTTAATTGTCCCCCTACTTCCATTAGCATCCAAACTAGAATTAGCTGCTTCATCATGCTTGGAAGCCATTAAGGCTTAATCACGTTCATTTATAAAGGACGTTACTATTCCTTCACAGCGTTGGAACAATTGGTCTTTGGATGCTGAACAATCATTAAACTGTTTACTTGAAAACCTGAGTCGTGTTTGAACCAACATAAATGCAGAATTGATTGTGTATTTGTAATCTTTAAGCTTCAGTGAAGGGCGTTTAGTTGATGATTTGTGGAGCGATATGCACAATAATGTTTCAAACAAGAGCATCAATATTCAGTTTTTGAAGTTATGATGTTTATCAGAATGTAAATTCAACAAAATCCAGCCTCAGATTTACAGAAACAGATTGGGGAATGTTGCATGTGAAAAAGAAAGCACACCCTAACTGTGTTCATATGAGTCACATGTATTTGATTAGCTGATTAAAAGCAGGTTTGAGCATTTTTTGCTGCTGTGTAGATTACAGCTAAAAATGTTCCTGAATGTCAATCTGAGAAGAGGAACCAAGTCCATGGTCAGAGCAGGAGTCGCCCTGTCCAGTTCTCTACCACTACTTGACCCAAAGTTCTGAAAGGTGCTGCTACTGGTGTAGACCCGTGATGAAAAACTCATCATTTTGTTTGAGAGGCGTCCACCTGCTGAATGCAACACCAGACCCGGGACAAACGATTTCAACCTTTGTTGTTTGGACTTTTATTTAGTGATTTTCTCTTTGGATAAACTCTTTATTGTTTCTATTTTTGTAATCCCTTTAAATTTAAGGTTTAGTCTATCTGTCCACTACCAAAGCCTCTTCTTGACATTCCAACGGTCAAGTAGTAGTAGTCTGTTTGATTATCATTTAATCTCTATTTTGGCAGACACATGTTGAGAACGCTGGAGCAACGCTGCTGCTCTGAGAGCTGATTAAAATGTTATTTATAGTATCAAATGCTCTTTTGAGATCTATTAATGCACGTGCAGCAAATCTCTTATCTATAGAGTTAGTAATCTCCTCAATAAGTTCAGTTAGTGCATGTTATAGTGATTGTCAGGTTTGATTTCTTGTTTGCATTTCTTCCTGTACTCTCTGTCCAGTCTGGTTCCTCTAAGTTCCTCAGCTCAGCCTTCTTCTTAATTTAGCTCATGTTTTTCACCAGTTATCCTTCTCACCTGTCTCACATAGTATTTAAGTTCTAGTCATGCCTTGGTGTGGGATTCGTGTGCATTTACATCTTTAGTTGGGGTAAACGGATGTTTATGTCCACGTCAAGTCAAGTCTTAAATTTTAAATAAATCTTGGACATGCCACTTCACCGTTTGCACTTTGGCTCTTCCTTATATCTGCCCTGACCAATCGTGACATAATGTCCAAAGTTCTGCAGATGTCTAGGTGTCACTTCATTGCTGCTAACATTTCATTTATAAACCCATAAGTTTAGCTCTAGATGTTATGTAGGGCAAACTATGCATAGCCCCCAGTGGCACACAAGGTAAACTAACTCCAAACTATTCCAGCCAACTGATGTTAACTTTAATATTTATTTTGACCGAACTCCAATGTAATTGGGACAGCAAAGGCTTCTGAAGTGCGATTAAAAATGAATCTCTCATAGTTCAGATTCCCCTGTGGTGGAGCAGAGCCAAGGCACTGCAACATATTTAACACATGGCTGTAATAGTTCACTTTGTCCCAACTTCTAGTATACTTTGCAATAATGTGAAAGCTTTGGTAATGTAGGGGATGATGGTTCATTCCGTCATTTGATCAAACTCTAACTTCACATTTTTGAAGCAGATATGTTACAGTAAAAAATCTGAGTGTAGAAGGTGAAATGTGATGACCAGGAGAGATGAAAGCAAAGCTGGTGAAATCATACATGTTGAATATGTTGGTCAGTGCTCCATTTATTATGGTACAAAAACAGCTCTAAACAGGTGGGAGTTTTAGTCTAGATTTAAAGGAGCTCATTGTTTCGGCTGTTTTGCAGTTTTTGGAAAGTTTGTTCCAGCTGAACGCTGCTTCTTCATGTTTGATTCTGGTTCTGGATGTAGAGCAGGAACAGAAGACCAGCGAGGTCTGGAAGATTGATACAACAGCAGTTCTTTAATGTATTGAGGTGCTGAGCCGTTCAGCGATTTAGAAACTAACAACAGTATTTTAAAGTCTGCTCTATCAGTGGAGTGGAAGGACTTTAGAACTAGGCGATGTGCTCTATCTTCCTGGTTTTAGTCAGAACATCGACAGCAGCATTCTGGATGAGCTTCAGCTGGAGGATTGATTTTTTATCCAGACCTGAGACCTGTTTTCAGTTCCAAAGCTGCAGTAATCAGCCCACATGAGTGGGTGAGTTTTTCTAGATCTTGCTGAGACATTAGTCCTTTAATCCTGGAGATGTTCTTCAGGTGATGGAAGGCTGATTTTATAAAGCAATCGTTTCATGTTGTAAGGTGAAATGATTGCAGTAGGAGAGTGTAGTACATGTGAGGAAAGTCAATATGGAGTTGCACAAAAACAACATGGAACCAGACCAAGACCTTAACTGTCAGGAAAGAAACACATATAACGGACAGATTACAGCAGGCTTTGTAACTACGATGAGGTTTTGCCTGTGAAATGATTGATTAATAAAATCCACAGTCTGTCACCCTGCTTGCATATATTTTGCGTTTCAGTTTTCATCTTTTGGGATTTAGTGTATGAATTCAGAGTACATGTAGTAGTGTTACGCTTCAGAGTTTAAGTTCCACATTTACCTCCAAGACTAATGTGCCAACTTAACCATACGACCATCTTTTTCCAGTTTATGCACCAAAATAAAGCCTTTGATACCAGTTTGCTGCTTATTGAAGGCAATAAAAGACTTGATGGAACCACTGAATTTGCAGGCCATCCATATTAAAGCAATCATTTCACATTCTAAGCTGTTCCTTTTTTTTTTCCAAGAAGCAATAAAGGTGCCAATAACAGAAGGTTCTATTCAGCTTTCTAACATTATCCATATGTAGTTTGAGGCTTTGTAACAAACATTATGATTATGTCAATTTAATAACACATTATTCCGTTTAACAACAGGCTCCCGCTATGTAGAGTGCTTTTAGAAACTGAAGGGCTTTTTTAGTCAATGGACTTTTATGCTAATTAAAAATGAGCCAAAAATCACTTGCAAAAAAAAAAAAAAACATTAAATATTTAAGTTTAACATGATCTCATATTTTATTCAAAAGAATCACATAAAATGTCTTACTTTACTAAGAGCTTGTGGAGATAAAAGTACTTATTTGAAGTCTGACAGGCTGCAGATGCTCCAAGCAGCCTTCAGTCCTGGATGCTTGTTGGTGCAGCGCCTGGACTCAAACCTGAGGCCCCAGTCTTGACTTGAACACAATTTGTTATGTTTCAGAGCAGCAGGTGGTCTCCATTAGGGAGCCATGTCAGGGTTTGGAGGAGCAAACCAATCATTGACATATATCTTCTCCAAGCTCACAGGTTCTTCAAAAGCAGCTTCTATAAAGCAGAACGCTAACAGACAGCTGCTGAATGGCTTCCTGTTTGTTGTAAATGAGACTTTGGGCATCAGCTGTGTCTCTTTTCTTGGTGTGTGGAGTTCACCTATTTTGTTTCACTTTGGGTCTATTTTCAGTTCTAAAACTGCCAATTATTCTTGTACTTGTACATTTTGGCATGAAAAAGATGAGACCCAACCAGAGGTGTTCCGTCAAGAATGATAAGATTGAAAAATGTGCTTCTGCTTTATGAAAACCTAACATTTGTTAATCATCATCAATTCCAGCCAGATGTGATCACTTTAATCTGTATTTCAGAACCATTACCAAGTCTCACTCTAGCCGGTTAATGTGTGGTTTGGTTCTAGCCAATGCTGGTGTGTCCCTCACTCTTGAATGAGAACGTGGGAGCCTGAGCACACAGGCACTTTGGTCGACGCTCAGATGGTGTCATGTTGTTTTCTCAGGCAGCTTATATCTCTGAAATGTCTCGTACCGAGCTCCGGTACCCTTGGAGCTCGGTATGCGCTCCAAGGGTACCGCCTTTGCTCATCTCGTGACAGAAATCCACAGACTAATCAATGAATCCAGTCTGCTGCCAATAAAACCGTTTGCATGCAATACCTGGTCAGGTCCGGCTGTGATGGTTCCAAAACTGTGCAGGACCTGCAAATGGAGTAACCTGCTGACTGGGGAAGACCCAGTTAAAGCCTTGTCATTAGAGAAAGGGCTGATTGGTTTGTTGCATATTTTTGCAGCATGTGAGATTGCAGAGTCAGGAAAAACGCTACCATTTTTAACAGTCTGTGAGACAAATATCAGTATTAGTGTGGATTTAGAGCCCTGTTTCCCCGGTGCCCAGGCCTTATGCCATGCCGTTGTGTTTCCAGCTGGGAGCACAGACCCAGCTGAGAGCCTCCCCTGCTGAGAAACATGCTGAAACAACAACTCCAGGAAAAGTTGGCACCTCCTTCAGAAATTCATTTAGAAAAACTGTTCTCTGAGCATAGGGACTGGGATTGATTTTACCTTTGTCATCCCAATAACATATTATCAACATATTCTCAGTGCCTCTGTCCTTCAGGGACAGTCTCTGGTATATTGAGCAGTTTCCAGAGGTAGACGGAGGATTTTCACAGTGCTCTGTCTTTGAGTCTGAATTGTGTGCTGAAGGTCAGTGCTCTTCACACCCTATAGAACACGACCTGTGTCTTAACAGATGAAGAATCACTCCATTTACTCTCTACGACTGTCCGTTCAGCCACTTTAGGAGAAATCAATGTTCTTCAGTCCCATCGAGAGAAACACTCTGCAGTTTGTGCCATTCTGACCTACAAATGACTACTCTTCTACCCCCAAAGACTTATCTGCGTATCTGTACTGTACGGAGAGAAGACTTTTACAGCCAATAACTTACATGGTGCAGACAGCAAAGAGGACAGAGGTCACATGAGTGAAAAACAGTTCTTCACAAGTTTCTGCTTTCAGTCGACATAATGTGTCAGACAATTTACACAAAACCTTGACAGAAAATGGCCTTTGGAATGAATTAGAAGGTATATGTTGTTTTCAGAGACATCAGAAACCATTTTTGGTTTATCATTTATCGCAATAATTTTCTGTGACAATTTATTGTCCTGCAAAATGTATGATGCTGATAGGGCTGCACTATCTGAAACCTGCATATGTTTCAGCCTAAATATTTAATGTTAATTTTATCCAAATTGTCCTATCATAGAATCCACCATGATTAGAGGCCCATCCAGACCCGGGTCTGAAACATTCCAGCTTGCTGTGTGGAACCTGCCTGTAGTTTTTGGGAAGCCCTGTGCTGGTGGGAAGCGCATCCTATAACTGAAGGTTCTTCATGGGGTTAGGGTTGACTTAATTGGCAACTTGAGGCTCTCTTTAGAGCAGCTGAAAGTTCTTGGTGGTTTGATGAAAAGCTGATTTGAGTGTCATCTTGCTAGCAGCAGCATCCTTTCTTGTGAAGCTCTTGCAACGCACATCAGCAGCACGTTTCCTCTGAAGTGAACACTTTTGACAAAAGAACAATTTCTAGCACCTTCGTCTGCTCTGCTCATTAACCATTGTTAATACTTTCCCTTGAGCCAACAGCTGAAAACATTGAAATGAAGCCTTCAGGTCATTTTGTGAGATGGCCAATGTTTCACATGGTTAGGAGTTGGAGCTTGGATCTGGAAATAAAATCACAGCCAAGTTGACAGCAGTTTAGTTGCAATTTGCCATTTATTTTAGTGTCACTTGGTATTGGTGATGAACGCCCAGAAGAACAGAGTTTTGTTCATGTTAGAACACAAAAGGAACATGGTCACAAATAGATATTTTACTGCACTGTTGTTGGAAATGCTACTAAATAATTTATGCCAGCAACTTTTACTACATTCTATATCCTTGGCAGCCATGCTGGAAACTAAACCAGAGCTGCTTGGCAATCTTGATCTTTCTCAGGCATAATTCCAACGTCCGTGGGATGCTTTTGTTGTTTTACCAACTGCAAATTCAGTATAGCCAACTGACAAATACAATGACTTTTAGGATTCTGTACATTTTCAATAACTTTTATTAACTTTGCACTTTAATCTTATTCTTCTTATTATTATTCTTTAATCTTATTATTCTTCATAACAATGAAAACCATCACCAATAAAAACAAGGAAACAGCAAAATCTCTTCTCAAGCTTGTTTATGTGTATGTAACCACAAAAGAATTTCTTCATCGCAGTATCCAAAGCTTTGTGTCGGTTTTTCTTTTGTAATTTGATCAATTGTTTGTTTGTTTTTTTTTTTCTTGGTCTCTACAGAAATTTACTTTACAGCCTTCCAGGAAAAACTCCCCAGTTCTCCATCCTCAAGTTCTCCCCGGATGTGGTTCTGCACTGCAGCGTGACGAGCAAAGTGGTCAAGCACTACGTTCTAAACAAGGACGCCTTCTGCCACAGCGCCAAGAACCAGTCTCTGTCTCTGATCCTCAGGGCGCTGCGCTCAGCTGAGAGGTTGGTTGGCTTTGGGTTGGACCTGTTCCAGAATTACCCAGGCGCCACCAAATGATTCTGATGCAGATATAAAGATCGCCTCTTCTAACAATGTCGAAAATCACTCTGAGGTTGAAGAAAGAATCAAATTTGCAGTTTCAGCTACTTTTTTTAATCCAAATCGTGCAAAAACAGATAAAAAAAATGTATGAATGTATCAGATCTAACTTGTTGCACAACTGCTATTTGATATGCAAATGATACGTAAAAGTGGGTCTGCTTAAATTGCACTAATCTGACTTCCAATGAGTTTGAACCAAAAGGTGAATGGCTATTTTCTAAATTTTGTGTTACTTTACCTGATTTTCTTCTTAACACTTGCTCTACTTGATGTGGAAATTTCTTTCCTTTTCACTAAACAAATTCTGTTACTAAATTTAAAAAGAAAATTAAAGTAGCACTTCAGAATCAATGTGAGGTTGAAAAGAAAACCAAATTTCAGTGTATAAAAGTAAAGAAAATGGAAGAGTATTTGAGTTTCTCTTGAAAGTGTAGCCTTGGTGAATTAACAGAATATATTTAACACTTTAAACCCTTTGAGCACTGAAGTGTGTTAGGCTGTTCACCAATAAAACATCAAGAAGTCACTTTGTTTCTGAAGGGGACGTTGCTTTAGGAAATCCCAACTCCAGGTAGATGATGGTCTGCATTTGGAGTGAAATAAAAATCAAGTTGGAAAATAAATCTTTTTTTTTTAAATCTACCAATCTGTTAATGCGAAGAACAAAAGCCATCCTAGTAGAGTAAAGATCACTGTGAGCTAATCCATATTTATTGTCAATGTAGTTATTTTAACCTCAAATACAGTATGTGATTTTTTTGTGTTATTTGATCATCAAAAATCCTGTAAAAAGGATTTTCCAGGTTTTATTTTAAAAAAATTAACAGGCCTTTAAGTTTGCTGTAGTTAGGCATGATTTTTTGCTAGTTTTTGTGCCAACCATTTAGTAAAATAACTTAATGCTATGAAAAGAATAATATATATTTTAACGTATTTGTAGTACAGTTTCAAGGCATGATGATTGTTCTAGTCTATTATATTTTATGATGGTTTTCTTAGCACTAATTAGTTGTGTTTGTGTGAATGTAGCCAGCTGGAAAATACACAAAAACGCTTTTTAGGTTTTCTAGGAAGAATTTCTTAGATTGATGTATTTCCTGGTTGTTTGTGTTTCTATAGCCATGATGATGCGTTAAAAAATGCTGATTTTTGAGTCTTTGCATATATTGTCTTTTTTAATAGATGTGCATACATTTTTAAGAAAGTTTGATAAGGAACATTTTGTAAGTTAGACCGATTATTGGTATGCAACTACTAAACTTTTGAATGCAGAAATTTACAGTAATGAAACAAAAAAAAAATTCTTGTCAGGGATATATAAAAAGCTTGTGTGCCTTTAATAAGGAGCTTTCTTGATTTGTTAAATATTTTACCCCCAAAAAATTTCCTGTAATCTTTGGCAATAGGAGGTTTTCACATTAACCTGTGATTTGCATTTAGTTTGCTCCAAACCCTGGTTTTTCTTCTTGCTAAATACAATTTTAACTCCACCTTGTTAACTCCACCTTATTAAAGGTGGAGTTAAAATTGGTTTGCTGTAACTTTGAATCAAATAAATTCTTATACATGTTTTCTTTGCTGGGAAAAACTGTTATGTTCTTTTTTTGTACAAGCATAACAAATTATTGTTGTTATAAGAAGAAGGACTCGTCTTTAGGCACTGTTGGTTTGTTGGTCTGAAAACCCAGGCATCACCTTTTTACTCTAGTGGGTTTTGGAGTTATAGCCTTTGTTTGTTTGTGTGCCATTTGTTTTTGATGGCAGTGTTTTATGTCTTTTTCAGGTTTGTGAACTGGATTTTGTCTGTCTCATGTTTCTCTTGCTGTGTTCCAATAAGTCTGTATGATTTTGAAGTGTCAGTTCAAAATCCAGTCGGTCCTAAATGTAGTGTTGAGTGGAATTGTCAGTAGTCTGAAAATCATTCACCGGAAAAATACTGTATCTATTTGTCTCTTTGTTGGCAAAATCACTTTAAATAATGGTATGCATGCTTTAATTTATATTAGGACAAAAAATGTCATGAGTACATTATCAGGTTATGATACTTGGTAGTGTATATTTCTTGTTCCCTCTTTTTAGAATAATACCACAAATTTGTTGTTCTTTCTACACGGTGGAAAAATCAATGTAAAGTCTGATATTTGCTGTGTTGCATTGACTTTAATTTTTTCAAGGTTATTCTGAGTGACAACAGTTTGGAAGTCCAGCCTCAGGCAAAAATACAAAAAGGACATTAAATCTAACTTTGTTCATTCCATAGTTGGATCCTGAACACTGGCCTTTAAATTATACAACGTAAATCATAATGGGATAATTTCAGAGACTTGAGCAGAGTTTCATACAACCACTATTTTGGCATCAAACATTGTGTAAATTTATATTTAACTAATAAATGTAGAAACCCGAAATGGGGGTTGGGACCCGACTTGAGGTCACAAATGAACAAGATTAGGGATTAAGATGATCTCCTTAATTTAAATTATGAATAATTTAAATTAAGAATTCTTAATTGTTAAGAATGTGTGATTAGTGGTGAATCACACATGACCATGGTGAATTTGGGTTATAAATGTTAAAGATATAAAAACAGTACCAATTGGTTTTTGATTCTGCTTTTATTGCTGTGACTGTACTCCTAGTTGGCTTAGTAGAAATGTGAACATAGTCAATTCATAATCAGCTTCATGATCTCTGTACAGTTACAGTCTTGGATGAAATCCAGAAAGCTAGCGGACCGCCTTTATGTGCTGCAGGATGATTTGTTTGTTTCACTCTATTTAATCAGGTTCATTTGTATGCTTTGTAATCGCATGGACAGAACACAGATCACTGTTCTTTAACATTTAATGATAAACTTATCAAGGCAAAAAAAGCAAAATGAAAATTAAGAATGACCCTAATCAACTGGTGTAAATGTGGTTATATGCAGTACTCAATGCATCATTTCACAACCACAGAGATATGCTACCTTTGTGAAGCAGTTTGAAAAATACTTGACTTGACCTGGTGTCTGTGTAAACTATATGTAAGCAATATTAAATATGCCTCATTGTAGGCAGTTATGAAAACTGCTGTATTTTGGAAATTGTACAGCATTTGAATGATGTATAGGAGTTGGTGACAGATTCATTGTTTCTTTTCTGGGTTTCTAAAAGCAACAGAAGATATTGTTTTTAGCAAACTAAAATGGTGTTTGTTCTCTTACAGATTAAATCTGGTTTTGCTTGGAAATTAACCAGATCCTCAAACAAGTTTATCAGACAAATATAATGTCAGTGAAAACAAAATGCATTTTTAAAATTGATTGATTGATTTTTTTATTCAGGGAAGAAACTGTTCAAAGCAACCACACTCCATGTAAAAACGAATTACACAGAACAGCTTGAGCCAGTGATAGTAACAACTACCACTCTTACTAGGTTAGACGACTTTCACACCACTGTGGCAGAATCGTATCTCACTAAATTTTGTTTAAATTGATCCACACTGGACGGTTTCTAAGCATAACCAGGTCAGTTGGATTCAAGAGCAGACTTTGACTTATTTTTGTTTTCTTAAAACCAAGCTGTTCTGCTGTGTTTCAGATCGTTGTCCAAGTTAGTATTCCAAATTCTCTTCAACTAACAATAGCTGCATTTTCATTGACCATAATAATTGCACAATTTCACATTTTGAAAATAAATTTGCATAGAAAATGGTTGTTTTGGAAAAAAAACTTTTTTCTTTTTATAAAAAAAGAAAAAAAGAATTTTTTTTCTTTTTTTATAAAAAGAAAAAAATTTCTTTGGCCATATTGAAACTGGTTAATTTACAAAACAGCAATGAAAACGATTTTTGTACCATATGAGTCACATGATCAGCAACCGGACGTTGCCGCTGTTGCAAACCACAAAGAAGACGACAACGGGAAGTGGTCATCTTCATGTTTTTAATGGCTTATGGCATTAATAAATTTATTCATGTGTGATTTTAATTTTGTTTTTTATTTAATGAAAATACCACAATTGTAAAATTTTTTGTGGAGCATTCATAAAGTTTTGCAGACATTTTTAATGGAAATGCAGCTACTAATTAATGGTCTAATGGATGTACTCTGTCAGGATTTTCTGGCTGAAAGTAAAATTCCTCTTCCTATCAACTCCAAGTCATCCAGTTCCCAAAGCAGAAAGCAACCCCAGACCATCACCACGTCACCATGCTTGGTATGATGTTGTTTTCTGAAATGCTGTGGTAAATTTATTCCACTTGTCAGAGGTCACATACTTTCCACTTTTGTCTCTTAAGTTTACAGAAATGTAATAGCAAAAGTCAAAATGTTTTTGGTAAATATTTGTTTTGGTCTGTAGTGGTTTTAGCCTTGGAATGGTTGTAGCTTTGGCCGAGTCCTTCTTAAATCATGAACACTGACCTTACCTGAAGCAAGTGAGGCCAGCAGAGCTCAAGATGGTTTTGTGATCTTCTGGATCAGAGTATTCGTTTTCTTTTGAAGCTGTTCTTGAACGATATTAGAGTCTGCACAGAGTAGAAAGGGCAAGGATGGAAGTTCCAAATAGTGCAGGAGAGAGTGTACAGCCATTGCAAAGGTGAGAAAATGAGTGACCTTAAGATGCCCAGTAAAATTTGAATGCATGTAATGCATGTAATGCAACACTCCAGAAGCAGTTTATGTAAAAGTTAAAAAAAGGAAAAAAAGGTGCAAGTGTTTTGAATTTCTTCATATCAGGGAATGATGTATTGCTTTTTTAAAATAAAAACTATTTTATACGTCTGCAGGTATGGCAGAAATCAGCGTCAGGTGTGGTCAGTGTTATTGAACTGAAAAATATGGTTCTTTGCTGTCGATGGTTGGGGTCACTTTTCTATATAGGCTGTTTTGTAAAGCATTTTTTTAAAACTGCATGTTATATTTGCTCAGGACATTTTAGTCTAATATTAAAATCTGTCTGATGTAAAACATTTACATAAAAAAATTGTAAAGGTGAAATACTTCTTTTTTTTATGTGTACAAATGTGTCTCAGCATTTTTAAAATGTATCATTTGACAAACCAACGGTAACTTTGAAAACAAATGCGATATTGAAATGATAGAATTTGTAAGGAGCTGCACATTACAAACAGTACTGAAGGGTGAAGGTTCCCACATACTCCAGTACTGTGCATATTCGTCTGTGCACACTATGCACTTACGGCAGAGAGTTTAGTTTTCATCGCCAAAAGTTCTCATGATGAATTCCTTAATTTCCCACAATCTTAATGGATAGTAGCAAGTTTTATGAGTTGGCGCTTAGCCCCATTTCTTCTGCACCAGGGCCGCCACCACACACAGCTGTCAGTGCAGCACAGAGAATGGTGTTTTTGCTACCTGTTGCAGCGACTCACAACCTTGTTGCCTCATACAAAACGGTTCGATGTAAACAATGTTTCCTGCCAAGTAATCAACCTCTAGGCAGCCGTGTCCGGTGGTGAGTCCACCTCATGTACTTGTAGACCTCCATGGAGACAAGAACACCTGAGTATGCGGGGCCTTCAGTTTTACAGGCAGTAGCCAGAGCTTCTGACAGTCAGTCAAGCAGTGAATTATAGGTTGGAAGTGACAATGACTCACTCTTACCACTGACTTATGAACACTTAGGCTAATGCCTGATAGCATTACTGTAATTTCCCTTAAGATGTCACATTAGACACTTTTTGATGATGTCATGTTTTTGATTCCCTTCAAAACATGCCAGATCCTTGGAAATCCAATCATTATTGGACTGAATGTGCTCAAAATACATCCAAATCAGAGCATTCCTTCCAGATGTTTAACTTTGTTTTTGTCTGGTTTTAATGTGACATCAGTGTTGTTGGCAAGTTTGGGGTATTTTATATATTTGCACCCTTGAAGTAATTTAATGTTTTACAATAAAAGTATGTTTAACCCCGAGTCTGTTTTACTGTTGGTATCATACATACCATACTACACACACGCATGCACAAACACAAAAATCTGTATGTCCACCCATATTAGGAGTTTGTTTTTACTTCCATTAATTTTAGCGACTGCTTTTATGTTTAGCCCTGACCCTACACATTACTAGTAACCAAACTTAATTCACAATATAATTCTACATGTAACCTCTAATGGCAAACAGAAATGTTTCCAACACATGAGAACGGGACCTGAGCCCCCGTAAGGCTTGTTGGACTTCAGAATGTTAGTGAATACACTAGAAAAGGTTCTATGCTGTCATAGTGTCTTGCAATTTACGAACCCATATGCAGAAAACCACACTGAGGTGTAGAAAAGGTGTTATATTTATTGAAAACAAACAGGTAATGGAAAGGGGGTTCTGAAGCGGAGCACTGCCTGGCTGGGTCTCTGGGGATCCTGGCGTGCGGACAAACAGAAATGGTGAGTTCAAGTTCAGTGGAAATTTGAAGCGTTTAAACGGAGAGGTGAGATCTTACTTGTAGGAGGAGGTCCAGGTGTAGAGGGGGGAATTAGAGGCTCCGGGGTCGGCGGGCTGAGTTGGCGGTGGAGGAGGAGCGGACAGGTAGGTTGGTTAATTGTCACCTTCTGCACAGGGATTAATCTGAGGATTCGAACAAGAGGAAGACTGTCACAGAGGATTCACAAATGGATTCTACACAAGAGAATTCACAGCGGCCGAAAGTACCATTTCTGTTCAACAATCAGGCGTCGAAAGTACCAACAGCTCCCTGTAGATATACCCGTCCACAGATGAGGGATATGCTGCAGGTGCGTGCAGCATCATCATGGACACACCCTCCAGAAGAAACGCCTCTCAGCCCCCTCTGGTGGACAAAGAATGGGAGAACAACCCAGAACCCCAACATATGCAGGCTACAGAAATGAGACGGCGCACCTATAAATACATTAAAAGGGCTTCATATCACTTTTAACTTTTAACTTCTGCTGTGTTACCCTGAAAGTTGAATAATTAATGAAAAACATCTAATTGCAATAGTGAATAGTAAATAGTGTTTACTACTAAGCCACATAGCCACTTGTATGATTTTCTCAGTTGTTTCATTGAAGTGCACCTTAGTGGACTGTCAAAGAATCTCAGTCTGCTTGGTTTGAGAAACAGTAGGTTTTTGCATGGAGTGGAGACAAACTGAAGGTGGGTCTTGGCTGGCAGCATTGTATGGAAAATAAATCATTTTTAATACATGTAGCACCATTGAAGATGAAAACCTACATATAGTGACCCCACTACAAACCAAAGGGCATATTATAGAGGCTGTAGAGCAGGGACAAAGAGACCAGAGGTAACCCTGAGAAAACTCCACAGCAGAGTATCAGACCAGTTCAATACAAACTGCTCACTCCAGACTTAAACAATGAGCGGCTAACTCCTCAGGGCAACACCTTGAGTCAGCCTTCTGGACAGCTCAACTTGAATAATTGCTCACTCTTCATCCCCTGGGTTGAGGGACTTATAGTCTTACAGCTGTATAATTTCAGTGCATCACAAGATCCAGTTCTGGAAAGAGGTTATTTCTGTGACGTGGATAGAGACAAGTTAAACATCGGGCACAGAAAAATTATTCTACAAATTATTCTACATTTATCTCATCCCAACAGATCAAGGAGACATTATGTTGCTGTCTAAGACAGACATATCTCCAAAAACATAACTTCACAGGAATTCATTTTAGTTAATGTTAGATGCTACTTTTGATGCCTTTTGCTTCAAATCTTAAAATGTATCAATAAAACTCCAGACGTAGTTGAATGGTGATCAATAGAGTGGATTTTCCAAGAAAGCAGATAATGACAATGAAAGTGCAAGACTGATAACATATTGAGCCCTGAACAACAAAAAAAGCTGATGAACTAATAAAAGTGACAAAAATTTAAACCAAAAAATATATATTTTTTGGTTCTTTATCAATATACTCTAATGTCAGTGAGCACCATGTGAATGACTGTAGTTTCATCAACATCTGTCAACTTTATATTGTCTGTTTAGAAGTCTCCCCTCTTGCTTTTGGCCCCGGCCCCCATGTGGAAGCCTATGTGTAAACAGATTTAAGTATGAAGGAGAGGGGATGGGAAGAATTGGGGGGAAAGAACACAGAAGGACAAGCCCTCAAACTATGACTAGATATAGACAAAAACACTACTAAGTACAGAACACACTCTTTTCACAGAACAGTCAGCATCCTTCCATTTCTGTTTTTTATTGCATTACCAATCATTGTATTACCTCCCAGCTTCACAAGCTCAAGGAGTTTGAATTACCTTGTTGCGGAAAGTGTGCTATATAAATACAATTAACTTACCTTATCTTACATTTCTCATTGTATACCAAGGACAGTACTAACTCATTACACTAGCATGGTTGCCCTCTCTCTGAGTATTACCTCTCCAGTGGTTCCAGGGAGGTAGCATAATGTTAAAGCTACATAGCCTTTGTGTTGCTACTAAAACATGTGAGGCCCCAGCTGTCATTACTGAAGTTTGTTTTGTCACTGAAAATTTAAATTGGTTCAAACTTCCAAATGCAACACATCCTCAAAATAAGACATAATTTAGGAACAAATGGATAATCCTGCATAAATAGAGAAATATGGCACTTCAACATTTCTAAAAGATCATGTGGAACAATTCGAGGGAGTCAAGAGTACTTTGATCAAATAGTGCTACTTTTCACCAACTGAACCCTTTTCTTGGAGCCAGAAGGTCAAATTTTTTGGAAGTAAGATGGAATTAAAGCTGGTCAGATGGAAGCAAAGCCTTTAAAACTTTCCCAGAAAAAAATACATTTTTCTCAAGAAATATGTGTGATGAGGGGAGAGAGAAATGTTCTGTGTTCAAGAAATCAGAGAAGGAAATTTGGAAAGAAAATAATTACAAAATTAGTTTTGTGATTATATATTCAATATATAGTTCATTGAACTTGCTGTTCATTGAACAGGCAGTTCAATGAACAGCTAAACTCTCATGGATTATGAGGTGAGGCTTGAAGCCTGTGACAAAGACATGAGACAATCTCAAACTGAGCAGGTGTCTAAATGGGGAGCAGCACAGGACAATGAGTAACCAGCAGGGCAGAGAGGGAGAGTCAGTGGCATGAACCAACTGAAATCATGAGTGCTGTCATGATTTCCTAACAATTATGCTTTCTCATTGCAGGTTTTCTTGTATTTTTCTTCAATTGAAGGTGATTATGAAATGAATTACGTTTAATGTTTTTTATTTAATTATTTTATTTTGGTTAATACTTTTTTTCACAAGAGTTTTAATGACTTGGCTTTTCTTGAATGGTGTCTTATTCTTTGAATACATTCATTATTATCTAAACAGGCATAAGGTTAAGTTGTTTATAACATAAATCTTCAATTGAGTCAAGTACACGAAAAGCCGCACACACTCCACCAAACCAGAGAGTGTTAGTGTTGTCTTCTCATGCATTAAAACTAGTCAATCACAAATCCTCAGATAAATGACAACTTCCACCTCCAGTGAGATCAATTGGACTTAATTCTAATTTTGCACACATTCAGACTTCCGAGGGCATGTCCTTAATGGGCACCTGTACATATAAGAAGTGACACCGGAGTGGAGTTGAGTTGAACCCTGGGTAGGTTGTTACCAGACGTTACAGAGAGAGAAGGTCAGCAGACACAAAGGATTCTTTGTGCCACATAGTTAACACAATTTGATTCAATTTATTCTGTTTGTTTATAAAGCACCAATTCACACTGTCACCTTAAAGCACTTTACAAAAAATAAAAAATAGATAAATAAATTCAGTCAGATTCCAACTCAAGCACATTTATTCAGTCACTCTCCTCCTTCGCCTCCTCCAGCGTTCGCTCATTATGCTTGATGCTACAAAAACACATCCTGCCTCATGCCACAATGCAAGCACTGGTCTTAGGAGAGCTGATAAAATCCAACCAACTAGATTGGCTGACCAGATGGGTTAACTAGGAAAACAAGCATCATTTTGTAATTCTTTTAGTCTCGAACTTCTTAACCATTTAGATTTTGATTTATTTCTTTTTCATAAAGGACAGTGCATATTAATCAACTTGAGTAGAATATGTAAACATACCAACCCTGGGTAGGTCGATGTATTTAAAAAATACATTTAAAATGCATAACGACATACAGGATCTGATTTATTAAAGACCTGATTTATTGAAGATCGGTCAATAAATCAAGGCGTGCACGTGTGTGTGCTACTTATATACAGTATATATACAGTATATATATTAGGGGCGTGCGGTGAGGTTCATTGCTGGTGAGGCTCTGACTGATGACTTAGACACCATCCATGTTATTGGACCTAAGGAAATTTTGCCCATGCGTACAACGCATGCGCAAAATATATATATCCCTATATATATTAGGGATGTGCCGATCAGGTTTTTTTCTCCCGATACGGATACCGATCACCCCTGAGGGCCGATCGCCGTTTCCGATCCCCGATACCGATCACATAGTTATTATTTATTTATTTTTTATCATAAACACTACCATTACATTATGTAGAAAAAGGAACCATGAATTCACCTTAATTTAGACAAAAACTTGTTTTTAATAACTTTTCCAAGAAGAAAACTAAACAAAATAGGCATTGTGCAAATTGAACTGCTATCAATATTACGATCTTTAACAGACTGATAACATATGAGGCTCTGAAGAGGCTAAATAATGCAAAGAGCCAAAATAAAACCTCTCAACATTGACAAAAAATTCAAGTATAAAACTTAACATTCAAAGGCAAAAACAGGATCCATTACAATAAACAATCCAGAGTTACTGAATGAAAACTTCCTGTTAGCATGGCGGCTAGCTGGTTATTGCCGGAGCCGGTGAGGCAGCAGCAGCTGAGCCTCACTTGGGTTACGTAATCGCTCGCTAACTGCCATTATATAACAGCATGTTCGTCCTGTCTGTACGGCTTAAAAACATTTAATATATGGACTGATTTTCCATAATTTCGCTTATGTATTTAATGTACAGTGTTTTTTGTCACTAACTGTGTGTGTGTGTGTGTGTGTGTGTGTGTGTGTGTGTGTGTGTGTGTGTGTGTGTGTGGTGTGTGTGTGTGTGTGTGTGTGTGTGTGTGTGTGTGTCTTGTGTGCGGAGGAGCGATAAGAAAGGCAGAGAACAGACTCGAGGTGAGGCAGGCAGTTCTCTTGCCTCATGGCAGGGGGCGCTCATGTTCACAGACATTGTGACTGCACAACTGCAGAGTAAGACACAGTGCTAGGACCTGTACAGCAGTATATTTGTTTTCTCCTCTCTTCCGAAGTCAACATGAAAGACTACATTTCTACACTTTAACAGTTTTCTAAAGTGGATTTTCAATTGAAGCAGGAGATGATAACTAAAGGAAGAGCAACACGGAGCTGAAAGTTTTACTTCAAGACAGATTGATGATTCTCAAACGAAGTAGAAAAGACATGCCGAGGATAAACTTGGCTTTGAATGAACGGATATTTTTGTGCAGAATTAGGGGAGCATGGATTTTATTGATACGTAAAGGTAAGACAGCAATAAGATTTTTTTGTTTATTTTTTAAATGAAATGTGCATTTTGTGGGCTGGTTTGTATGTCTAAGTAATTCAGTAAAGTAGAAGCGGTAGCTAATCTACCACAGCAATTATTTATTAATAAAACATTAAGCCTAAAACGAACTACAACAACAAAGTAAATGTTCTGTGTGCAAAATTCTTGAATGTTTTTTGGTGTTAAATCCTAATACATGAAGTGGCATTGTTGTCAGTTGCTATGGCAACGAGTCTGCGTAGTGGCGAATACAGATCAATTTGCTGTGGATTATAGCACGAAATTAATTATAAATTAAACCTAAATTTTTAAGTTTCACTGAGTTAAGGCGGCTATAGATGACATGTAAAAGGTTAGTCTTTTTGCCCCCAGCGTTGTACGCATGCGCAAAATTTCCTTAGGTCCAATAACATGGATGGTGTCTCAGTCAGAGCCTCACCAGCAATGAACCTCACCGCACGTCACTGCTATATATATATATATATATATATATATATATATATATATATATATATATATATATATATATATATATATATATATATATATATCTTGCCTGTTTGACCTTCTGTCAGCAAAGTCTTTCATCTGGGCGAGAATAAACTGTTTCACTAATCTGCACTACATTTCAATTAAATTTCTATAGCGCCATTTTATAACATAAGACTGATCAATCAGTGTCGGGACGGAATAAGGGACACAGAAATGTATTTTTCCACGTATATGATTTAATTCTGGTTCTCGAGGCATTTTACATAAAAAAACGACAACATCAACGAAAACATTTCAATTCAATCACACAGGCGACTTAAAGTCAGCTTACAGTTTTGCTTTGAAACGAATCCTGCCAGGCACGTGCAGCCCGGACGTCGCTCGCGCTCACTTGTGAGTGAGGCGGGGATGTCGGAGGGGCGGAGGAGAGAAGAACAGGAGAGGTGAAAATGATGGCGACCGAAGCGGGGGAGATAAGAGCTCCTCACACAAGCCCCTGTCCCAACACCGACTACAGCCTCAGCCCTCTGTCCATCAAAATTACGCGGAAAAACCAGGACAGACACTGGAGGTTGCGGTGCATTTGTCTGCAGTGCTGTGAGTACCGACACACATTATGGCAGACAAACAACAGTCTCTGAATGTCTGAAAAATAAATGATAAACGCGCTACCTGTCATTAATGTCCACCGTTTGCTTTGTCACATCATCATAACGGACACAAGTCATATCCCAGTTTAGCAGAAGCAAAGCTCTCTAATAAACATGGCGCTAAGAGTGGGAGAGGGGGGGGGGGGGGGGGGGGGGAAGGGGGGGGGAGTCAGACTGCAGAGAGGATGGAAACACTGCAGTTTCCTCAAGGAAATTACATTTACATCAATTATCACACACATCATCAGTTGTATGTTTGTTGAGTTATGGTTGAACTGCTTAACAATTACTTTAATAATGTATTTGCAGCACGTTTGGCACTAACGTTTGCTTAAGTTAGTTATAACCTGAATTAAATCAACCAAAACAAAAGTTATATGAAGTCGATTTTTTTCTTCTGATAAGACTGATCAATCAGTGTCGGGACGGAATAAGGGACACAGAAATGTATTTTTCCACGTATATGATTTAATTCTGGTTGAAGTGTTTTCTGCTAAACATTCTCTTTTATTCTCATAAAAGGGTAGATAGTTAGGATTTTTTGAAGTGAGGTTCTGTGGAATTTCCCATAGCAGACAGATACATGACAGAGAGTGAAGAAAGCCTAACACTAAGCCAGAGGGCACCCCTGTACCATTTGATCTGATTTTAGCAGTTTAAATAAATTCAAACTAAAAATGCTCAGATTTGTAGGCTACCACCATCTCATAATAAACATACAAACTCTGTTTCTCAGCTGAATATCAGCATTTGGACACAGATTTAGTTTTAGACTTCTGGGCTTTTTTTTCTGCCAGATTTTTCTAAGTCATTGGTGTTGTCTCCAATTTTTTCTTTTTGTTTTTTATTTTCTTGTACATAGCTACAGCTCTGAATTGCTTTCATTTTATTCTACTTTTATTTGATGTTTCAACTTTGCATCATGTCTTTTTTTATCCATCCATCCATTTTCTTTACACCCTTGTCCCTTAATGGGGTCAGGAGGTGCTGGTGGGGTCAGGAGGTGCTGGTGGGGTCAGGAGGTGCTGGTGGGGTCAGGAGGTGCTCCAGCTAATGTTCCGGGTGAGAGGCGGGGTCACCCTGGACAGGTCACCAGTCTGTCGCAGGGCAACACAGAGACACACAACCATCCACACACACACTCACACCTAGGGGCAATTTGGAGAGGCCAATTAACCTGACAGTTATGTTTTTGGACTGTGGGAGGAAACCGGAGTACCCGGAGAAAACCCACCATGCACAGGGAGAACATGGAGACTCCATGCAGAAGGACCGGGGCCGGGAATCAAACCCAGAACCTTCTTGCTGCAAGGCAACAGCTCTACCAACTGCACCACTGTGCAGCCATGTCTTTTTTTTACTTTTATAAAATGAATGTTGGCCACTTACAAAAATACGTCATGCACATTTTCAGCTCAAGTGCTTTCGTAATGGTTTAATTACCTGAATTACAGTAAATTCTAAAGGAGCTGCCTATTATTGTCACATTTAATTTTGTTCTTTGAAATAATCTTTTTTTCTGAAATCCTTTAGAAGCTGTTAAAAATATGTAGTAGGTGACATTTGGGATTACTTTTTTCTTGACTTCTTTTCAACATACAGCTTTATACTTTGAAGTTTGATCAGACCGAAGCATTTCAAAATACAAGGGAGAAGTGACAACCAACTGAAGCATCAAACTAAAAGTAGCATTTAGGACGATTAGCGTCACTGTGCCCATGTTCCTCTGGAACTCTTATGATCTCTTTGTCAATCAGAGGTAGCTGAGGAACACAGACAGTCAGAGAAATTCTGATGAGAGGTTTGATTACTGATCATATGTGTCAGGAGAACATAACGGAAGGCATGAGTGAATTCTGAAAATTGACCAGGCTGATTTATAAAATGATAGCTTGCGTCTAGTGATAATTTTAACTCCTCGAGTCCAAGTAATGAATATAAAATGCATCTGAAAGGTGGCAGCCTTGTCAGTACCATCAGCAGTTAGACAACACAGAGGATTCACACAGGACTGCACAAATGCCCTTATTACAAAATATGGTCACTGCAATATGAATGTGTGTAGAAAATTGTGTTTTTCTTGGCTATTAGACTTTACATGCTAGTACTTATCAAACTGCATGCAGTCTTCCTCTTTTACTATCTCATCCAATGTTTGCAGCATCGATTCAAAATTGATTTTCAATTGAAAATGGTTATTTATAAAGAGTTCTGCTGGAGTCTGTAGGATCCTGATAACCAACTCCAGGCATAGCAGAATTACAAATTGAGACATTGAAGTGTATTTTTCACATTTATTAAATTTCAAGTATTAATCCATGTTTTGATGGAATTACTTCCTCCCTCCATAGTTATGTTTTTTTTTTAAACAGTCACAGAGAAAGCGCCACACTTTTCTCCATGAACAACAGCATTGCAATTTCCATCGAGGAGTTTTTAGCAGCAGTTTTAGGAGGGAACATGCATCATTTTTTACTGCAGCAGTTAAACATTCCATGTTCAAGTCGCCTGCAGATACAACAACCTGACAGTGGAAGCTGGCTAGTTGAAGCAAAGTATCAGTATTGCTATCCAATCACATTTCTGCATAAAACACGCCCACAAATGTCTGACTGGTCAAACAACACACCACAGAGCTCTGTATTCAGATACTCAATCTCAATTTTGCAAACCTTGCAGATCATAAATGTAGTGTAATTTACTTTTGGTTCAGCATTGAAGTGGCATATGGTATATTTGCCAATACTTTTGTGATTTTATCTGTAGCTGGAGGGGTGCGGAGTAAACAGGAAATCCAATACAAACAAAATTAAGCTATTAGCACTTCAGATTGTCCACTAAGAGTTTAAAAATAGTGCAGATAGTAGCTGTTTTAAAGTGCTTTATAAATAAATTGATATTAACATGTAGAAAATAATGTAAATTATTTTATTTGAGGAGTTATCACACTGTTTATGTGAGTATTGTCAGGTCCTGAACTGTTCTGGCTTGTTTTGGGATTTGATTCTAGTTTCAATATTCTGTGTTCCTTAGTCTCTTTCTTTGATTAGATCAGTCTTGTGTCTGTTTTTTGTTAGCTAAGTATTTTCTTAGTGATTCTAGTCTATTATGTTTATGTCTTGTGTCTAGTTATTCTTTGGTGTAATCTACCATAAATAAACCGTAGTCATGGTTTCATCATAATTCTTATGTCTAGTTATTTAATGTTAGATTCATTTCCTAGTCCCCAGTGTGCTCTGTAGATTTTGATTTGACTCAAGATGTTAAAAATGTAACTGGGTTTTTGGCAGTGTTAGGAACCAAGGCTGACTGCAAATAGCTGAAATCAAAAAGTAATTGAGACCCCAAGGAGAAATGATTATGAATTCTAATTTTTATGGGTCACACACCAAATATACCTTAAAATGCATTGAGACACACTGTGGAAATTGTCCAAGGTCTAACGCAGATTCTAATACCTACAGTATTTGTTATTTCCACTTTTGAAGGTACAATCAATGAGTGGCAAGGAAAATAAATAGGCTGCTTTACAGGAGCCAGTTAGTTGTGTCAAGTATTCTTGCACCAAAGTAGTTCAGCTTCCCAAGTTGTGTTTTCTTTAGAGAATTTTAGCTATGCACAAAAAACCCCATGAACATGCAGGTTTTCTGTGAATAATGTGAAATTATGTTCCACAGAAACATATGCTGCTGAACATGAACCGGCTGGGGTCTACTATGTAGTAAATGTGTGTGCGTGTGTGTATGTATTTATGTGCTGAACTTTTTCTTTGTAAAGTGAGATGGAATTTGTTTTTTATGTAGTATAATCTTCAGAAAAATCAAAATATGTCTGTAAGCTGCATAAAGAGATAAAAGGTAATGTTGATGTTTTGCCTTAATGTTAATGTTTTCAGCACTTTTCTTCCAGACTTCCTGACCATCGCAACTATACTAGGAACTGGAATCTTAGGTAAGTTTTAAAACTATTTTATGAATTTATAAACATTCTAATCTTCCTCTCATCACACTGACTCTCATCACATCAGCCCTTCTTGCTGGCTTTCCTAACTGATTGCAACTGAAATATTGTTTAATATTTAGGCTAGCATACCAAGGAGTTTTATTTTATAATGAGCACTCAAAGGTTTAGATAAAGAAAAACAGGAATAAAAACATGCTATGCCTAAGAACTCTGTAAGTTCCAGGTAGCCATCAATCAATGCAATAATATACTTTAGATGCAAAAATAATTAAAAATAGCATCATCCCGTGTCTGTTAGGAACTTTTCGTGTCTGTGAGAGACACCATCAGTTTTTTGAAGTCATTTGTATGCATTGTTTTATTTGTATTTGAATTATTTAAAATTATCTATGTTGCTTTTTATATTTGTGTTTTGAAATGCCCACTATTAGAGTGCTACACTGACTTAGTTAAACATATGCTGCTGTTATTTCTGCATCTGGATTTTTGGCAGGAATGTGTTGCCATTCTTATACTAACAAATCAAAGTCACAAAAATCAGACTCACCTCAATCCTTACTAAAATCATCCTGAGAAACAATGTAGACAACACTAACCTTCAAACCTGGCATCTTAGGTTTAAAAATATTAATGTCCTGATTTTGTAGTAGCTTTGGAAAAGATGACAGTATGAAGGTAAAAGGTCAGTGGCGACTGTTTGCTCTTTCTCCTACATGTCTTTTCTGAAATATAACTTCACTTGGAATATAATTAAAACTCTGTCCATTTCCAGGCAGAGGAAAATTTAAATGTGTTTTATGAAGTGTTGCCAACACCAGAGGTTTTTGTAGAAGTGGAAATTACATGGGACATTACATTTAACTGCTTTGTTTTGAGCAGAATTTTCGTGTAGTTCCACAGAGGTCCGACCCTTCCTAGTTCATACTTGCTCAGCCACTTAAATCTCATACGGAAATTAGCATTGTCAATTATATTTTATAGAAATCTGGAACCAGCACAGAGAGATGTTTCTGAGACACACCGACAAAAAGCTCGACAGAGAGCGTTTAGCACATGTTTTCAATTTTACCTGAGTGGGAATCAAATTCAGAGGCAGTTCAATATTTTTTTCATTTTCAGGTCTTCCAGTCACTATAGCACATGCTGGCCTGGCGCCCTTCCTGGTCTCCTTTCTGGTTGGCTTCTTTGTTCAGGTAAGCAAGGTATATTAAAATGTTAATTCAAACATCTTTCTTTTTATCTATTGTGTTATTGATATATTATGAATTGACATACCTTTTGCTTGTAGGCCTTGCTCATTTATCTGTTTGTGGAACTTCTCCAAAAATGTCAAGTGGTTCAGCTGGACTCTCTAAAGGTCAGGAGAACAAACCAGGCTCTGTTCCTTCTTCTACTTACAGTTTGTGTCTGACCTTCTTAGTGATGCATGTCGACTGCAGGAACCTTTTCCAGGAACCAGGGTGGTTTTCAGGAGCCAAATTTACTACTCCGTATCAAGGATGTGTGGTTATCCACACATCCTTGAAAAAGTTTTAAGATCATGTAGCTAAACTTAAAGTCATAACATATCTTAAGTTAAATTTTTAAAAATTTAATTAGGCCTTAAATATGTTAATCACAGGTCTTAAATTATGTTTGTGGCAGGAATATTTAATCATTAAACATTTCAATTTAAAGAATAAATAGGACTATTTAATCATTTAGTTGTCTATCAAAAGGGTTAGTCATGCGCAGACACCTTCGAGACAGTTGAGGCTACTGGTAAAAAGCTGCTAACATGCTGTTGCTATTGCTAACTGTCTTTTTCAGTCTACCATGGGTAAGTCCAACTGTATTGGCAGTTGTTTGTGCGACGTTCGTTTTCACCATCGGCTCACTTCTTTTGCCAACCTATCTGATGCTCCATGCATTCTGTGCAATAAAAGCTTGGCACTGCAGGGCTTAAGACTAAAGAGCCATATGCAGTGTGAAAAACACACAGCTGCTGCCTGCAGCCACAAACACACCCCAGAATTGTGACATTTTTGATCCGCTGGAGTGGCTAAAGCTCCCAAGAAAACTGCTGCTGCTGCTACATCATGTATTATAGATGACATTCATAATAGTCTTAGAAAGGTCTTAAAGTCTTACATTTGGGTTGGTGAAACCTGCAGAAACACTGTCTCCACTTCATTTACTTGAGTAAAAACAGATTATCAGTCCACCTTTAGTCTGTTTATTTTTCATCAACAATTCTGGGTGGAAGTTTGTAGTGGAAGAATGCTAAGCATTTTAAATTGGTTTAAAGTTTTGGATTACCATTCAGTAACATCTATTTAAATCCAGAGCAATTTTATTTTGTTAACTTAAAGGTAGAGCTTATATCCGTGACAAAAAAAGCAGTAAATCCTTCAGTTTAAGTAAGATTTTAATTTAAACAATTTATGGTCTGAATCATAAATACAATTAAGCACAACCTCCACCTGGATCAGTTACAGTCTATAGAAAGTATGTATTGTTGTGGTCTGTGACTGGTTTTCAGTTTATTACTCTACAGGAAAATGTTAGATCATTTTTCTGATGTCTATTTTTTATGCTGTACTCAGACAGGTGTTGCAGAGTGTATTGTGATGGATCAAGTGAGTTCAGAAAATCCAATCGCACCAGACGAAGAAGAGGAAGAAGACGCTGAAAATGCAGAAGCTGGTGAGACATTTTTGTGTTTGCAGAGAATTGGACTAACATTTTTAACTAAGAATTCTGGAAAATTTGGGAAAAGAAAGCATTTTATGTATTTGTCTTCTCTAAGATGATCAGATGGAGCTCTTTACTTCATTCAGTAGGTTGGAATAAAATGGTCAGGGTTAGTTGATGTGAAAGAACAAAGTGTGATTTCTCTGAGATGCTGATTTTTCTTTTTTGTTTGAATTTGTAGTGTTGATGATCAAACCTCTGTCATCTTGGAATCATTTTAAACCTTTCCTGTACAGTTGACTCTTGCTTTGTTGCTAAGGTGATATTGTCATGCAATGCTTAATCAGTGGGGGGCATATCACCTGGCAAAGAAGAGATTACTGCATAGCTGCACAGCAACCCTCATAGGCAATGTGAAGCTGTGGTGTCCGCACTTTTTCCAGGGGGGCCAAAACCGTCAAGTTTAAAGTGAAGTTGAGAGCCACAAAATGTAAACCTTTTTCCTTTAAGAATGCAAGAACATTTGAAAAAGTTAAATTTAACAACCTCAGCAGAAAATATGCACAATATTTGAAAATCTGATTGTCTAATGGGACCCGACAATCATTACAGATCTGAAACAACTTGAAGATTTGCTTTGTTAAAAACAAATGAATGAAACCTGCAAACTGTCCTAATTGTTAAATGAACCTCATGTAGATTTTTTTGGTGTGTTTCAGGAATAAGAACAGCCAAGTTTACTTAGTGGGTGCTACAAAGTATTCTGAGTAAACATCATTTTTAAAATTGTATTCCTCTTTTACATTGTTTTTAAGAGAAGAGAACTTTGTGTTGTAGCTTCTATTTTTAGAATGCTTTATATTGTCCTTATCTTTTTTGAAAGACAGCATCAGTGAAAATGTCAAAGATGATTTTTTTTTTGTTCTTTTGGGTCAGTACCAACCTCTTGAGCTGACAAAACATTTGTGGCATCATTGTGTTGTGGTCGAGGGCTGCGTAGAATCACTCAGAAGGCTGCAAATGACCCCTGAGTCACTGTTTTGACACCCCTGGTGTATGAGCAGCATGGGATTCCCCCACCCTCCATGAAACCCAAAACATTCCATCTCTCCATCTTTCTAACTGCAGAAAGGGTTTTATTCATTGGATCAGCTTCCGGATCACAAGCTGCATGGATGATTAGAGCAAGTCAGAGGTAGAGCGCTGACCCTCCTCTGCTTTCCTCTGGCTCCGGCCTTGACATTCTTCCTTGAAGTGTGGGCTGAGAGATAAAACTGTAAAATGTTTTGCATATGTTTTTCCAAAAGCAAAAACATATGCAATTTTCATGCTGACTAATGCATACATAAGTCATGGATTTCTGACAGTACACAACACAACACACGTCTTATTCCTAAAACATTCAAAATCACAGATGTCAAACAAGGTACAGAAGTTCTAAATCTAAGCAATATATTGTATGCGATGACTTAACCTGAACTGTTCAAGGTTTAAAATAAATAAGGAAACAATGCAAATGCTGATGCTGATGAAACTCATTGCAAGATAGGGTACGTTTCTGCGTCAGTGTTTTTTTGTTTTTTTCCCCCAGAAGGCAGAATAGTTCCTTAAAGCCTTTCTTTTATTTGGACTTCAGCAAATCAAACTACCAGGTACAACATCACAGATAACATCCCCTTAAAAAACAGCAGTGTCTTGCATCTAGAACTCCTTTCCCATCATGTTAAGCTGAATCTCATCATCTTAACACAACGTTCTGATTGTTAGACTATGATTCTAAGACTTACAAAATGTTCCATTTAGCTAATAAAATAAAAACAGAAATAACTAGTAAATAGCTTTGTCAGAGATCTTATTTCTTTTTCTGTTGACACGATACAACATTGTCCATTGTGCATAAAGGCTATATGTGTAGGTACATTTGCTGGAAGGAGTCCAGATGGTGATGCCAGCTGAGGTTACTATATATGTCCCATTCTTGTCTTCCAGATGTCTACAGTGTTATAAATTTATCATAATTGCTCCTACCACTGCCTTGAATATTACACACTCTGTCAGGACCACTTTCACCAAGGTTGTTACAGAACAGACAGAACACACATTGATGATCAGCTAAAATCTCTGAGGGCAGGGTTCCTGTGTGTCCTTAGCATACAGTTAGGGTCAGAATTATTTTTACCTCTACACCTGCCTCTGATGAAATAACACAGAACTCTTAATATTTCCAAAGAAATGGACATGATAAAAAACTGTTAATACTTTTATTTCCAAAAGAGTACATATACAAACTCCACAAAGTAGGATCAGTACAGCTTACTGATGTTTTTAATTCTAAGAAGACAACTGGAAAATGACCAGGCCTGCTGGTTTTACAACTGGCAACAGCCTCTCTCTGTTCTTCCCTAAGCTGGCACATGTCTCTTGAAATATAATTACTCACTCTTCAATGGCAAATCATTTCAGCTCATCTAGGTTATGTAATCTTTGAGCCTTAAGCATGTGGCACTAATTCTCTATGGCATTCAGATCTGGGCTCTTTGAGGACCCACATTGTTGTGTCCCTTAAAAGTTCTGTGAACCAACTTGGAGGTCATTGGGTCATTACCTTTTCAAAGGACCCAGGAGCTGCCTAAAGCAAACCCCCACTCTGTTTTTTTTCTGTTGTCGTGTCCGTGGGGAAGACATTTCACCTGCCTTTCCTGCTAGTGGTGGTCAGAGGACCAGGTGACGCTGGTGCATGGTAGTCTTGCTTTGTCAGACTGACTAAAATACATTAGCTCCCAGCATGTGACTGGGTGAGTGATTGAATGTAATGTGAAGCACTGCAGGGTTCTCTCAACTAGATAAAATGCTATACAAGTACAAACTATTTGCCCTGTGCCCAAAGAATTTGAATTTTGTCTCATTAGACCAAACACATCACCATTTTTTAAATGTTCATGGGCGAACTTCGTCAGCTAGTGATGTGTCGTTTTAGCAATGGAGGTTTTCTTGGATGGTAACCTCAAGTCATCCACGATGAAGAGTTCTCATATCTGTCTTCCTTGACACATCAACTCCAGAAGAGGCCAGTCAAGCAGACATGGCAGACACCCAGGGATCCTTGCTAACCTCTCTGATTATTTTTTCTTTAGAGCGTTTATTAAATTTTGTGCTCATGATCAGGCCAAAGATTTGTCTCCTGGTGTTTTCCAGTGATTCATTGTCCTACTGTTGAGACAACATGTAAGGTTCAGAAAAGGCAATGTAGCCTTCACTCTCATGACAAACGTCTCCCATCCTTTTTTCAGAGGATCAAATAATTTCTTTTTTACGAAACGCAGAGTGGCAGAGTGGTCTAAGTGTTTAAGTACCACTGAACTTGCCAGTCTCTCTCTCTCTCTCTCTTTCATCAAGTGCGCATGTGTGAGCGTCTGCTGCGTGTGTGAAGTGGAAGGAGAACGAGTGAGGTTTTCAAGGTTTGATCTTCACTTTTTGCAGTGGTGATTCACTTGTTTCGCACTTTAACACAATCTGTTTTCACTGGTGTTTCAATAGTGTCTTTGTTTTCCCGGCCGCGCCAAACTTTGAGCTCGGTGCGATGGCCGGGAAAAGTGACGGTGCTGCAGCTTTAGGAGCCTTTCACGTCGGCATGGTATTAAAATACCAGTTGGCGTGGTTTTTGCGGTTGAGGAGTGTAGTTTAGCTGTTGGGGAAATTGTTGGGTGCGAAAGTGTGAAGGCACCGTCCAGGATGAACAATGCAGTGGTTCTGTTTTTGGACTCGATCGTAAGGTGAACAGCGTAGTCGAGAGTGGAATTGTTTTGAGAAATACGCTAATTACTGTTTTCCCGTTAATGAACCCTGCTAAAAAGATCATCCTGTCTAATTTGCCACCTTTCATCAGTGATGAAGTTTTGAAGGAATTGTCGCGTCACGGTCAGATCGTGTCGGCAATGAAAATGTTCCCGTCGTGATGCAAATCAGCAAAGCTGAAACGCGTTGTTTCATTTAGGAGGCAAGTGTTTATGATTCTCAAACATGATATTGAGAAACTGAGTATAGTGATGAGATTTAAAGTTGACGGCTTTGAGTACACTATTTTTGCAACAACTGAAACAATGAAGCATTTTGGGTGTAACCAGGAGGGACATTCGGTTCGTAATTACCCTGAAAAAGGGGCGCAGCTGGTGAGGGAACTTCTGCGGCTGCTGCTGGGGAAGGAGAACCGGAAGTTGCTGCTGGGAAGGAGAACCGGAAGCTGCTGCTGGGAAGGAGAACCGGAAGCTGCTGCTGGGGAAGGAGCACAAGAAACTAACCCTGGGGATGGAGTCTCAACAGGAAACCAAAAACAGTCGAATGTTTCAGAGTGTGAAACATTCGACACTCTTTACTCTCCTGAAGAGAGTAAAGAGAGTCCAACGGCTACACAAGAAGGATTGCAAGAGGAAATGGATGTTGATGATTTAGTTCATAGTGGAGGGAATTTGATCAGGGACGAGGAAAGTGCTTTTAAAATACCAAACACTAAAAGAAAATCTAGACAAACTAAAGGGGTAAAACCTAAGAAAACTCAGTTGAAAGAAAAGAGTGGGGAAGAAAGTGACTCGGAGGCTTTATCTGATTCTAATAGCAATAGAGAATCTGATTCCTCTATTCCTGATGGCCAGAGCACTAATGGTTACAGTCTAGAGCAGATTAGAAAGTTTTTGGAAGTAACAAGCGGAAAACGGAATGTGGTCATAGAGGATTTTTTTCCAAATAAAAAAATGTTTGTTGACTCAGCTAAATGGTTAATGAGACAAAGGACTTCTGATGGGTTAATGAACACTGAAGTTTATAGACTTCAAAAACTGGTGCAAAAAGTCAGAGCTCAAATTTTGTCAGTTTCATGAAAGTTAGTATTTCTTTTTTCTTCCTTTGGATCTTTTTTTGTGTGATTATGAGTAAATTTAACATCTCATCTTTAAACCTTAATGGTGCAAGGGATGTGGAAAAAAGGGCTGTGTATTTTGAACTTTTAAAATCTAAACACATTGACATAGCTTTTGCTCAAGAAACTCATAGTGATGTTAAAAATGAGGTTGATTGGAAGAAAGAATGGGATGGAAATCTTGTTTTGAGTCATAAGACTTTCCTAAGTGCTCTGGAGTGGCCATTCTTTTCTCAAGAAACTTTCTTCCAGTTTCTATTGAAACTGAAGATGTTGTAGCTGGGAGATTGTTAAAAGTTACTGTTAAGTATGAAAAGATAAAGTTTATTTTACTGAATGTATATGCTCCTGCAACTCCAAGTGAACGTTGTGTGTTTTTGGAAAAGTTAGCAGATACACTATTAAATTGTCTGTCAACAGATTATTTAATTTTAGGAGGTGATTTTAATTGTACAATAGATGATCTAGATAGGAATCATTTGGAGCCACATTTACAGTCAAGGAGGAAATTGAAACGCATTGTTGAAACATACGATTTAGCTGACGTGTGGCGATCTAAAAATGGAAGGATAAGGCAATATTCTTGGGCTCACTGTAAAAATAATTATATTACTTTGGCAAGATTAGATAGATTCTATTGTTTTGGGCACCATTTGCAAATATTTAAATCATGCACTTTATGTCCAGTGGGTTTTTCTGATCAATCTATTATTATAGGGAGTGTGTTTATTAATAACCTAAGACCTAAAAATGCATATTGGCATTTCAATACTGTTTTGTTAAATGATGGTTGGTTTAAAAAAGGATTTTCATTTTTTTGGAAGCAGTGGAGACTCATGAAATGTCAGTTTACATCTGTACAGCAGTGGTGGGATATTAGTAAAATTAAAATTCAGCAGCTTTGTAATCAGTACACTTACAATGTTACAAGAGAATTGGTAAGATCTAGTGAGAAATTAGAGACTGAAATTGTGGATCTTCAAAATTTTTGTGAGTCCACAGGAAATCGAGGCCATTTTCAGGCTCTCAAAAGGAAAAAATCTGCTTTGGCTGATCTGCTTGGGCTCAGAGCGCAAGGAGCTCTGGTACGTTCACGTTTTCAAAGTACCTCTGAAATGGATGCTCCCTCAAAATTCTTCTTCAGTTTGGAGAAGAAAAATGGACAAAATCATCTTATTCATTGTATTTGTTCTGAAGACGGAAAAGAGTTGACAGATCCCACTGAACTACGGAAAAGAGCTGTGGACTTTTTTTCAACGTTATATGCCAGTGAGCTTAGAAAAGATTCTGAGATGACAGAAGAGTTTCTCAGTGACTTGCCAAACGTGTCAGACCAAGACAATGTCAGTTTGGAGCATGCTCTGACATTGGAAGAACTGCAGGAGGCACTGCTGAGCATGGAGAATGGCAAAGCTTCAGGAATAGACGGTTTGCCTATGGAGTTTTATAAATCGTGTTGGCCTGTGCTGGCTGAAGATCTGTTGGAAGTTCTCAATAACAGTGTGGCAAGGGGAATGTTACCCCTTAGCTGTCGCAGAGCTGTGCTCACTCTTCTCCCTAAGAAGGGTGATCTGTATGAAATAAGGAACTGGAGACCTATCAGTCTATTGTGTACTGATTACAAGATCTTCTCAAAAGTGTTGGCGTCCAGACTGAGAAAAGTGATCGATCAAGTTATACATGTCGATCAGTCCTACTGCATCCCTGGCAGATCAATCAGAGATAATATAACACTAATTCGAGATTATTTGGATGCCTCTAATCTATTGGGCTTAAACTTTGGTCTGATTTCTATTGACCAAGAAAAGGCATTTGATCGAGTGGAGCATCAATATTTATGGAATAGTTTGAGAGCTTTTGGTTTCTCCTCTGGTTTCATTGCCATGATTAAAACCCTCTATTGTGACATTGAAAGTGTCTTGAAAGTCAATGGTGGCTTAAGTGCACCTTTCAATGTAAACTAGGTATTTGCCAAGGTTGTGCAATGTCAGGAATGTTGTATTCATTGAGTATTGAACCTTTGTTATGTCAAATTAGGAAAAGATTGCAGGGGGTAAAGTTAAATGAGTTTTCTTTGCCTTTTCAAATTTCTGCATATGCAGACAATATTATTGTGGCAATTACAGAAGAGTCAGATGTTTTTATTTTAACTAAAATTACTGGGTGTTTTGCCAAACTTTCTTCATCCAAAGTTAATTGGAGCAAGAGTAAAGCTTTGCTAGTTGGTAAGTGGACAAAACAAGAACCTAAATTACCTGGTGAATTATCCATCCATCCATTTTCTTGACACCCTTGTCCCTTGGTGGGATCGGGAGGGTTGCTGGTGCCTATCTCCAGTTAACGTTCCGGGCTTTTGTTTCTATTATTAATCCTGGTGTTTCAGATAAATGTCCCTTTTGTTTATTAAGAGAAACTATTTTTCATTGTTTTGTACAGTGTTTCAGAATAATGGATTTATTTACGTTACTAAGAGACGTTTGGAAATTATTTGGAGAAAATTTTACAGAACAGTCCTTTATTTTTGGTTTTTTATATGGTAAAGGAAAGAAGAAAATTGGACGATTGTTAAAAAATTTTCTTGGTCAAGCAAAGCTTGCAATTTATTTGAGTAGAAAATTTAAAGTCAATGATGGACAGAATACTGATTGTGTAAAGCTCTTTAAGGGTATGGTTAGAGCAAGAGTTCTGTTAGAATTCAAATATTATCAAAAAATGGATGAACTACATACTTTTCAGAAGATTTGTGACTATGAAGGTGTTTTATTTAATTTAAATAATTCTGAACTTTCATTTATGGATGTGTTAATTTGAAACTGTGTTGAATGTTTTTCTGGATCACTACTGTGTGAATAAATGAGATTTTAAAAATCAAAGATCTCTCTTGCTCTCTCTCTCAAGGTCCAGTGGTAACTGATCTCTCACTTGACCAGTGAAAGTTAATTGAATGTTCAAATTTGTCTTGATAGTAAAAAAAAATGCTCAGAGCAGGAGCTAATCATTTTAGCCTTGTCATTGTTTTTGTTTTCTGGAGCACATCCATATAATACTGATCAAACTTTGTGGATATTTTGTTTTGGAAGCAATAAATGTGTGAACAGCTTTTATTATGGTAATTTCCATGAAAATGTTAAGAGTTTTGTGTGATTTTATTAGGGGACTAATAACTCTGACCTTAAATAACCACGAAAACTTAAATCAAAAGTGTTGATCGGAAGAATGTGTGACACATTCAGCTCCATAATGATCGGACACGTTTAAAAGAACCACATTGATATATATTGTATCAGTTTGTCTCTGTCCTCATGAACCCATTTGTATCTCACAGATACTGGTTTACTACAGTCCAGCTCACCAGCTCTGTGTGACCAAGCTGAGAACTTGCAACCCAACCTTCATCTGCTTGGCTGCCTCTTCCTCTCCGGCCCATGAGTCATGCTTTCAACTGCATTCTCCTCTTCCAATTGTAAGTTACCATGGCAATGATCTTTTCATGTCAGGAAGTTGAATTGTTTACATAATAAAAGTGGAATAACGCTGTATGTCGGAAGGAAGCGAGTGGTTGAGTTTATTGATGTGTATTATGTTTTTCTTGGGATGCAAAGTGCTTGACTACAATAATCAAGCATATTAAGCTTTTTTGCATTTTGACACTTAGAAATAACTCATTCCACATTTTATTGTAATTTATGGAATAGGGCAACAAAGCAATGCATAGTTGAATGAATATGTGTAAAAAGGTTTAAGTTTAAGTTTAAATCTCCATAGATTTTCCACTTTTTTACTGCTTGAAGATGTTAAGACATATAAATATAAAACATGCACTTACAAATAGTGGCCTGAAGAAGAAAACACACATCCTGGAGAGATCTTTAGAAGAGTCATGGCTCCCTTCAGCTCTGATGATCTGGTGGTTGATAAAAAGTAGTGGAAATGTGTTATAATTTATTAACGGTGAAAGGGATTCCCTTTGAAATAAAGACATAATGACAGCAGGTTAGATGTTTTTTTTTTACATTTGCAGATGTCCCAGACTGTTAGTTTTTCTTTCTTTTATCCATTGCCAGGTTATTTTAATACATACACTGCAGCCTTTTCCTTTCTCCTTGAACGTCTTTGTTCTGTATTCCTTTGCTTCCTCATGATTTAAAACTTTTCCCTTTGTTCCCTGAAAATCACTTTTCACAACCTCTTTTCGTCAACATTAACCTAAGAACAACATCACAGGCTTATCTGTACACTTGGTCTCCCTTGCAAATTAAATTACCTTATCATACAGTAGCCTTTCCTACGGGCTATTTTTGCTTTTGAACACTTTGTGATCTACTAAAATGTTCACTGCATTATTGTTGGAATGAAACTTGCCAAGTCATTTAATCTCCACTGTTGCAGACTGTTAACAGAGCTAGGACGGACTTGTGTAAAAACCGTCCTTGAGGTTAGGGCTTTACTGCCTGGCCTTCTACTGCACAGAGCTGAAATAGTGAGTTACAAGCCAAACTGAGCCAAACACTGATAAAATATGATTTATTACAGCAACTCCTGAGGCTCTGTAATTTTTTAAAGTGATCCCTCTGTTTTCAGATCTGTTGTTTGACCTTGAGTTCAGTTTGACTTCCAGAAGAGACAACCTTACTTTAAAATACTAAATTAGTATGTGACTATAGCCATTTACTTTTTGAATCTAGACTATAACTTTGTTTTTAAAGAAAAAGCTATAGATCTTGTATTATTCAAAGTTAATGCTTGCAGCATTGACCAGTTTTTTGCAGGAGAGTGTAAGTCCATAGAGGAGCGGCACAAGGCTTTTAACAACACGGTGGGAAGGTCCTGTTATCAGGGTGTGAGCGGCTTTGAAACACCTGGCCAATCAATACTTCCTTCATTGTGTTCAAGGGGTCTTAGTAGTCGATCAATGCAGAGGCTCAAGCACACTACCACACAAACGCCACGCAGAACATGACCTGCATCCTTTACCCTTGCCATGCCTTGGTCTGTTGGCATGGCTTCACACAATGACAGGGGCTCATAAGCTGCATGTGTTCATAATACCATAGCAATTTGTTTCTGAACAAAGAATGAAAATTTACATAATTAGTAAAGAGTGTCTGTTTTCATGTAACATCTTTGGAGTAGTGATGGACAATGTGGACCTAAAGCTTTAGTGTATTGATTTGTTATATTTCATAGTTGTGAAAGCAAAATTTCAATACATCAAGAGGCGAACAGATTAAAACTCAAAATTAGATTAACTTAATATTTGTATATGACTTGATGTTAAAGAACCTTCACTTGTTATTGAGAATATTGCATGCAAAGACAAAATCACTTGGACAAGATTCAATTTTGACATAAAATAAAATATTTTAAAACACAAACAGGAGGATCATCACATATTTTGCCCTGGAGGCAGAATATGTGATGCCTCCAGGGCAATGCTAATGCTTTAGCAATGCAAAAGATTTCAACTCTAAAAGGCAAGATTATTTACAAAGTTCATTCCTTCTATTATCACAAATAACATGCTATGATAGAGAGTAGTTGAGAATTAGGAAACTATAGAGTAATCTTTAGATATCGCCCACCATGAAGATGCTTCACTGAAATACCAATCCACATGCACTACAGGCAGGCCAAAACAATGTAACAGGATCACAAGCTGATTTGTAATGAGCAGTAACTAGCAGAATGCTAGCTCCAAACAAGAGCAGTGAGGAACAGTCATTCATGTCTAGCAGAGAAACTGTGGATCTTTGAGAAGGGTCTAGTTTTTGTTGCACACAAACTGCAAGATCTGTGCCTGATTCGCATTACAATTATATTTTTATTACAATAAAAGCTTGGACAAAACAATTTAAATTTCTTTTTTTTTTGGCTTTACATTGATCAATGCAGGCAGTCATTATTCTATTGCCTGGCCACCTTTCCCGTCAGTTACATAGGAAAGTATTATGCCATAAAAAATAAGGTTGTAGGATATATGTAATGTTCATCAGCTAAGGGATGCTGCAGCTCTCAGATGGCCTAATGCAACTACAGCTAAAATATAGAATGATGCAATAATAATACTCATCAATCTAATTTTACTGTTTACAGGTGCTTTACTCACCTGGTTTCTAGATGCTTGAAAGTGACACATGACTTACTTTTGATTCATTTGACAAATAATTATTTGACAACTTCTGTTTTAAACATTTATGGAGCATTAACATTTTATTCCCAAGCCTTCATCTTTATGTCAGTTGTTTCTCAAAACAACAAAATGAGACTGTAATAAAAATAAATAAATAAATAAATAAAAACCTTCCCACCGTCCTTGTTCCCAATACACATGTGATGTACATTGATGGGTATGATTCATATGTCCATCTACAGAGTCCCCTTCATATACTTATTTTTAAAACCACCTAACATTTTTTTTATTATTACGCCAGTATACATGACAGGATAAATAGTGTGACAGCAGGTTAAATATAAAACTATCCCATTATTAAAAGGCTATTTCATATTTGATTTTAAACCGGGGTCTATAAATTCAGTCCTCAAGGCCTAGTTAATTTGAGGCTGTTTTGTAAAGCCAACTGATTAAAATGTAAACATATACTATGAAGAGTCAGATCTCTAGTTGACTGAAAAATGCGATTAAATGTGTATTGCTCTAGTTACTGCCCAAACAGGGACTTCACTCTGTTTTGTAGACTGAACAAGTAGAGGTCAAATATGAAGTTACTCTGAGACACAGTGAATAAGGCACAATGTCAACCTGTGGGTGGAGATAAAGATTGGGAGGCTAGATAATTCCCCTCGGATCCAGCTGTGACATCCGATTAGGCTTCAAATTGGAATGGCTCACTGAAGGACATATTAAGGCTCTTGTGGGTCGGAAGAAATGTCAGACAAGTGTTATTCTTGTTTTTTTGGGACTTCAACTGTTATTCTCAAGTGAAATCTTCCTACATAAAAGATTGTATGTATTTACATCTAAAAAAGTATATTTATGTGGATTGGTATTCTCACATGATCAAAATTATACATTGAATGAAACTTACAGTTTCATTCATATTTGATTAAACTTCCAATAAAGCATTACAACTTGAAGGCACATTGTTTATTGTACCCATAAACAAGTTTCTGATTCAAGTCTGTCAGAATATTTATTGATTCTTTTTTATTTCAGTGATTCTTGAGAATAGGGACAAAACAGTTCCTATGGATAAAGCACAAAATTTGAATAAAATATACACAAAATATTATTTTTTCAAATATCTGATTAAACTAACCTGGGTCATGTGAACACAACATTGTATATTTTCCTGGTGTTTGCTGAATATTTGTTTAGTTTAAACATTGTCGGTGGCTGGTGTCTGTAAAATCCCTTGTCCTGGAGCAAAACTCAATACATTATAATAGTTTAAAACAATTAAAGAAATACTAAGATAATGTATTTTGACTATTAAGTATAAGTATTCATATAAATAATTATAAGTATCAATGAATTGAATTAAAAATCTTTTTTATATATTTTACAACTCCATTCAAATTTGTCCCTAGTTTTTGTCAACACCGTCAGACATAAAAAGAATGTTAAAAAAATCAGGCATTATTGGGGGGCACCAGAACTTCTGAGGACCCCATGACCTCTTCCTTTTTCTTCCTTTGCTAAGAGGGCTAGTTAGCTCTGGTTAGCTTATGTTATTCTTTAGTTTTTTATTCTGTTTTATTCCTAAGTTGTTTGTCACAACCATGATGTGTCAACACCATAACTAACAATTTACAAAACTTTGAAGAAATTTTGTGAAATAAAAGCTTAATTTTAGTAGAATGTAAAGATTTCATGGACATGATGGCCTCCTTAGGAATAACATCATATAAATTGAGGTGGTTTGGCTTTTTGTCAACTCCATCAGAGTTTTTGTGACTCCTTCAGTGAAATTGTTGTCAAATCTCACTTAAATGTGCAGTTAATTTTTTTAATGTATTTTGCATAAATCGCATTACTTCACATGCATCAAGTTTTTCATTTTACTCACTAGTTTGACACCACCTTCAGTTCTGTGTCAACTCCGTCATGCACTGTCAACTCTGTCAGATGGACCTTTTCTTGTTTTTTGTTTTAAATAATATTTCTTTTGTTTCTTGATAAGCATTTATTTGTCTGTAAAATGAGTAAAAATATCACTAATAGGGTCATTAAAAATTATTTTTATTTACTTTTGTCAGATGGTGATGACAAAGTTCTGGGTCAGGTCGATTAAAAATGTAATTTAAAAAAAAATTTGCAACTGGTAGCCTGCACCTCAGCATCTTTACATATCCAAAACATTATTTGTCATATTTGCTTATGGTTAGGAAATAACAAAAATATTTTAGCATATGTCTAGACATAAAAACAATGACGGAGTTTGGCTACATCGAGGATCAGACAGCAGGTAAAGCAGCACAACTACAAACACTCACCGGATTAGCATGACGGTCAGAAAGCTAAACCAATAATCCGCTAAGTCTTGGAGTTGCGATGTAAGACGCTGGTTCTGCTCTCGCTGTTGAACCGCTGCTCCGCTACATGTAGTAATATTTAATATTTAGTAATATTTGACACGGAGCCGCTTCTGCTCCACCTGGTAGTGACTCTCTCACCGCACCTGTTTAAAGCTGCAGCATCTAACCTAAAAAATACATTTTACATACGTATTAAAACTTTCTCTGTCCTAACATGAGACAGATAATCTCTAAATATATAATCGTTCTCCTCCCTGCTCTGCATAATTACTCCGCTCAGTCAGAAACAGCCAATCAGAACTAGCAGTAACCAGCTAGCCACCATGCTAACAGGAAGTTTTCATTCAGTAACTCTGGATTGTTTATTGTAATGGATCCTGTTTTTGCCTTTGAATGTTAAGTTTTATACTTGAATTTTTGTCAATGTTGAGAGGTTTTATTTTGGCTCTTTGCATTATTTAGCCTCTTCAGAGCCTCATATGTTATCAGTCTGTTAAAGATAGTATTATTGATAGCAGTTCAATTTGCCCAATACCTATTTTGTTTAGTTTTCTTCTTGGAAAAGTTATTAAAAACAAGTTTTTGTCTAAAATAAGGTGAATTCATGGTTCCTTTTTCTACATAATGTAACGGTAGTGTTTATGATAAAAAATAAATAAATAATAATTATGTGATCTGTATCGGGGATCGGAATCGGCGATAGGCCCTCAGGGGTGATCGGTATCGGGAGAAAAAAACCTGATCGGCACATCCGTAGTTTTTAGCCTTGATTTTACTCAGTGTTTCAGCTGTTAAACAGTTTTTAAGGAAGAGAGTAGAGCAGAGTAGACCACAACCAGAAGACCTGAGTGCTCTGGAAGGTTGTTAGTAATAAGATGAGATTCTGCAACCAGCAATCGTCCCACATCTCAAACTGTTGGGACAGTTCAATCTGGAAAGACTGAGACTTAGAAAAAGAACCATTAAAAAATTTAATGACAGGAATGAATAACAGTTCATTGGCACTGGGGCCCCGGCAGCTGATTTGAGCTGAGATTTGCTGTGAACTCGGGTGAACATCCCGGAAGCTGATTAGGGATGCTCTCCCCCCAGGGCCTGACACTGGTGGTGGAGGTCGGGAAAGGGTGCTATCGAAGGATGCGGGTGGAGATGGGAAGGTAGAGGGTTGATCTCAGCTGGAAAGCGGCTGACAGTGTGGGTGTGGATCCTTGTATGCAGAGCTTGATTGATAATTGGACACGCCGGGTGAGGACCAGCGCTGAGGTTGGAGACGAGCATGACACAGCGATGGGCGAAACAGAGGAGGCGGAGTCTCCCAGCTTGAACTTGCGCTTATAACTTCATAACTCTGTCATCTTTGATGTCAGTGCTAATCCCTACAGTTCTTACACACACTGCTGTATTAGACAAATATGTAATTAAATTTGCAGTAGGTTTTGTTTCATCAAACTTATTCCATCCAATTTAGTAAATCATACCAAACAAGAGTATTTAGCAGATTAAGCTGTTTGGCATTGACAGAGACGATTTAGTAGGTTTTTACTGGGCACAACTCCCACACACAACTCTGCTGCTCAGCCCATAGAAGAAATTTCCTTTTTACTGTGGCACCTATTAATGAGGAATAAACAATAATGGTTGCTACAATGAAAAAATAATTAGGCATACACATTTTTTCTCTTTCTTCCTGTATTAATTATTTTTTGATAAAGTATAACTTAGTTCAAATTAGCAATATATTCAAACTTTTTCAATAACTTCTTCTTTTCAAAGGTCTTTGGTTTGTAGATGTAGCTTGATTTTTTTTCTTCTAGATTGAAAATGGCTCTTCTTACATCTGTTTAGTATTTCCTTTGAACGGTTTGAAAGTGAGCAGAATCAAAAGCTTGGGTGTATTTCAGCCCTTAGATGTGTGGAGAAACTAACGATAGATCTGCAGGCTTAGTAACCAACTGTTAATAGATTACATGAGCTTTAACATGTAAGGTGTGAACAATTGTTGAAACCTGTCTTGAAACCAACTGTAAAAGTATTCCACTCTGATATTTGTCACGCCATTCCTCTTTATGAAGACATACACATTGTTTTGTAACTGCTGCTTCTCAGAGTGTGATGTTTGAGGAGCACATGAAGAGAAGATCCCAACGCTGATCCCAAAGGCATCCTTTGTTTTGAGAAACCTAAACTGGAACAGTTGAGGAGGACAAAGGCATTGCTTTACAAAGAGGAAGTGATTTTAAAACTAAATCTCGTATCGCTTCATATCTTTCAGACACTTTGATCACGCAAAATCTGTTTTGTTCAATGAAGGAGCTCTTCTCTAAAAGCTTTGATACTTGATAATTTTCCTATACATTTCTCCATTTTCTTTCGATCTGTTCTGATTGTTGTTTTGTTTTTACTTACAGTATATCAATTGGAATTAGCTATGTGTTGGCTGGCAGCGAGGCTTTTGCTGTTCTTCTTGGTATCAGGTGAGTTGAATTTAAGAACGATGTGACTAATGTGTACTGGCTGGGCTTAAGTAGCATTTTATGAAACCCAAAACCAAACTGTAGTCACTTAATCAGCATCCTCTTAAATCTCTAATAGAATTTATTTTCCAGTTTAGTGTTAGATAATCAGCTTAAGCAGCACATGTACTTTTGAGATTCTCCGCTCTCCTTCACTGTGTGTGAAAGCAGCCGTGCAGGGAAAAAATAGGTAGAGTTCTATGGTTCACTGGAGGTTTTTAATTACGAATAAATGTACATCTTATTACATTTATTACATCCTTATTACATCCTACTGCAGTTTTCTGGCCAATCGCTGATCTTTAAAAAAGCCTGACCCGCTCATTCAGATTTTGATCAGTGCCATTTTTTGTTGATGTTTTTGCTGTCTGAAAAGTTGCTTAGCATAACGACCAAACCACTAGGTTGGCAGCAGTGTGGTGACTATAGTCAACTGCCATAAGAAGATGTGACTCGGATGGCAGGTCGGTCAGTCTACTCTATCTTTTGCAGAGCAAAATGGAACAGGGGTTGATTTTCAGACCTTAGCAGTGGTAGAGAAAATCACGGGATAAGATTGATTTCTCATGCATCATCTGATCGCCGATCTCCCAAAACAAAGGAATAGTCAAGGAAAATTATTGGTGCACCCCTACATTTTTCCTGTAAACATTTGTGGTTGACTTCGAAAAACAAAATACATCTATTACAGGAATCTGGACTGCATTAGGAAAATTAATTAGGAAAATATTGAATAGTTGTGAAACAATCCTAAATTTTGGCAACATTGCAGGAGATTGCAAGCAAAAGTGAGACTGAAGCTGTGTAGCTCTGTTCCATGTGACTGGAGGAAAATGTAATGACACATGCTTTGCATGGCAGCCGACAGCAAAATATTTTCATTTTCCAGCAGCATTGTACAGCGGTATAAACCAGCAGAACAAATTTAGCGTGCCAGGTGAACATCTCCTGAGCTTATCATACAAACTGCTTTTCAGTGAAACGCTCCTAAGAATGAATGTAAACACACATCACAGAGAAGTATTGTTTTGATGATGTGATGAGGAGGGTTGTTGCTACTTGATTATGATGTAAAATACTTTAAAATTTTAAAATAGATAGGGTTGTTTGTTTAAATTTTATCCTTTGTAGAAAGTCAAATATGAGGCAAAAATGTCAGAAAAGAAAAAATTTGAATCCATCTAAAATTATTTCACATAATTTTCTTTCTGTATGAAAGGGAAAGGAGATTTTGTTGTCACAGTAAAAATAGACTTTTAGAGCTTGCCTATGTGAACAGATGTGGGAAATATCTCCTCAGTGCTGCTACAAAGTTTTAAAGGACACGTTTTTAAACTTTAGGACTTTCTGACAACTGTGTGCTTTCATATTGGCAGAAATTAAAAACTTTTTCTGCTTGGGGTTAGGACTTTGAGGGAGCCGCAGTCAGGCCTGCTTTGTTAAATCCTTTATACTTTATAAATTGTGTATGTTATATTAAAGATGTATTTACATTGAGAGGAAGGTGAAACCATATTGAAATTCCTAATTTCTGTGGAAAATGAAAGTAGATTATCTCTTCACCAGGATGATCCTGCTGAGTTCCTCTCACTATATTTTGGTTCCTTGATTGTTCAAAAACATGTATATAATTGTATATTGCAAAGATCCCATTGCAAATAATAACAGGAGTTTTCTTAGACTCTAAAATTTAATTCTAAAAATTAAAAATTTTAGAATTTTTTAAAATTCTAAAAAAACAACACACCCTTATATATGATGATGATATTCCAGTAAGGAGGAATGCTCTGAGCAGTTGCATGAAATTGCTTGTAAAACTCAGCAAATGCCCTTTTGGAAGACTTTAGAGATGGGAGGAATCTATACCACTGAGGTTTTATTTTACTTTCCATTATGATAGAAAAAAAACAAATCTACATCTCATCTCTGTGTTAATGGACTTTAATTAGTGGGTGATACTTTGAGTGTCATGTTGCTGTAAATGTTTGTTCTGTGAGTTGTTGCTGTAGAACAGGAACTTAGGCACTTCAAAAAGTGTTTGAAGATAACCATCAGAGACATGTTTGATGCTGAAATTAGATGCTAACTTTGGGCAAAGCAAATGACTGTGTCGTATGCTACATATAGACCCTTCTGCTTCAGATGTTGATAGAAATAACTGCTTTCATGTCAAAGTTTAAAGACACGCGGCTACAACAAATGTATCTGAATGGAACCGTGTTTGTCAGACATGAAACCATCTCAAAGACTAAACTAGACATGAGAACAAATTAAACCTGGTCGTTAAAAGTTGTCTTTTGTAGGAATTATACTTGAACATAAACAGAGCTCCTGCTTGCATATGCATACCCTGCCTGACTGAAATGTCATTGCTTGACATCCATAGAATTAGATCTGACAGCTTTATTTTAGTAATAGAAAAAACTAATCATTGTACATGTTCCAGCATCCTGCAGCCAGCTGGGTCAGCCTGTATTTGGGTGGGTCAGGACTTACTTTCTTTGAATCTGTGGTCAGAAACCTGCTGCTCCACATCTTGATGAGGTTTTTAGGTGATGCTGCTTTTCATCTTTTACTTTTCAACTACAGTCATGAGTTTGGATGCATTTTCCTTCAGCAAAATGTACCTAGTGGACATAAATGAACTTGGGAAAAGATGTAAAGGATCTTCAACCCTTGATGGAGTTCAACCCTTACACATCCCATTTTCCCTGATTCAAAACATCAACTTAGACTGTGTTTAGTCCATGTTAGTCGTACTCCAGTTTATTTATCTAGAAATTCCGGTGTGTTTAGGGAGCTTTGAATGTGAACTCGAACCAAAAATGCAAATACTGTTCCTTCTACAAACCTTGGTTCTTGGTTCAGTTGAAGTGAACTTTGGTGTGGTTCAAATGCATATTTGAACAGGAGACCGCTCCAAAAATAGAAAGTGATCTAAAGCGCAGGGAATTCTGGGTAAATACAATCAAAACAAATGTGCGAGTCCAGCGCTATTGGAAGAGATGACTTCTGATCTTTTACCAAAGACACAAGAGAAATCCTACTACTGCCAAAATCTCAGAACACTCCATTTTTGATTCCATTTTGTGAAGAAGGAAGTTGCGCTCAGTTTCCTCAGATGTTGTTGAAACAACCAAAACAGGGTTGTTTCCTTCAAGGAAACAACCCCACTGTACTTTACTGTACTGAACAAAGAACAGAATCAGGTATTTGTTTAGGTTGCTCCCTCTGTTGGCTTACTGCGCTTTTGTTCTTTTCTGCAAAACATTTATGCAATGAATTACTTACAGTAGTTAATGTTGCTTACAGTGATAAAACTGAACGAATACTCCACAGAAGTAGAGTAAAAGCCAGAATGCTGCACTGTTTAAACTCACAGTTGGATTATTTGGGTCTCTACTGGTGATTGCTGTCTCTTCCCTCAATTCACACCTCCTCTTTCCCTCCCAGGCCTATAATTACCTTTATCAGTTAACGGGGCTAATTTATTTTGTCATGCCCCAGTAAATCCTTTACCCAAATAATATTATTCACACTCTGCGGGACGGTCGGACTGCTTCATTGGCACGCTTGGGTGCTTCATTATCAGCACGCTCAGCGCCAGGGGAGATGCAGCGATTTGTTGTGGGAGTAGGAAGGCAGGGTTAGTGGAGTGAAAAAAATCTTGGGAGGCCTCTTTGGATAAACCATCTTCCCCCTGCTTCCAGGATCCTGCAGTCAATAGAGTGCTGCAGGTTTGTGTGCAGAATGTCCTTTGCAGGGTGTTGGTCCCTTGGACACAAACCCCACTGAGCTGCAGAGGATTTACAGCCTTACTGAGAGTCATTTCACCTCGGCATTCATTTCATTGTGATTTAACCTTAGTTTAAGCGAGTTTTAGAATTCAAAAAGTCAGGATTTTCCCTGGAGCCTAAAATATAAGAGGATTAGAAAACTATCCTTAACCCGCAAATATCAGTTAAATCTCATGTGTTTAATTAAGATGAAACCAAACTCAGCCTTATCTCTACAGATGGTGAACTTAGTAATTCAGCTCTTGTTAATACCGCCCGCATTACTTTTTAATATTTTTTTTCTCTACTTCATATTTTATGTTATATAAGAAATACCTTGTTGATCTTTGTAGAACGCTATAACATGTTGAACCTATTTGCTCCCATGTAGTTTTTTTTTTCTTTTTTTGGCTCTTTTGTGCAATTTTAATATTTCAGATCATCAAACAATTCATATAATCTGAGTAAACATTAGCAGCTGTTTTTCAAATCTTGAAATTGAATTGTCTATTGGGTTTCTTAGCTTTAAAGTATTAGCTTCTGTCAAAATGTCAGAATTACTTAAGTAAACAGAGCTGCTATTTGAACAGCATGAAGGTACCAACCTACCTGAGTGCAACTCAAACAATTCGGCACTCATTTAAATGTGTCACTCCAAGCAGACGTAAAACGAATCAATAATGAATTCTTTTTTTGTTTAAATCATTCGTTGAACAAAGACGCCGAGATGTGTTTTAGAAGGATACTGTTTGTTGGATCTCCATGGCAACAGCATGTTAGGTTAAATATTTCTCCCTCAGTGAAAGAAGACGTGTGATTTATTAAAGCTAACAGGTAGAATTTCTTCATGTGCTTCCATGTCTCCACAGACACTTTTATGTGATCCCCGCCTTCACCTGGATTCTGTCACTTGCCATCTTACTTGGCCGCACAGTCATTCAGCCCATCACCTCGTTGCTCACCCTCCTGAAGGGAATCCTGCTCATTGTTACGGTAATTCTACCTAATGTTGTTAGTAAAGCATTTTCCAGGGTAATTGTTTTGGTGATAACTCAAACATCTTTCAGTAGAGAAGCAGAAGGATCAAGCTGTCTAAATGGAGATTTTAAAAAAATGTGGATGTCATAAAACTGACTTTTAATAATTTGATAATTTGCCATAAAGAAGAAGTGAGCTAATCCTGATATTCTTATTTTATCAAGGTCCTTGCAAAAGTATTTATATCCCTTAAACTTATGTGCACCATGCAGCGTTTTAATATTCATCCAAAGACAAGAACCTAATACAAACAAGACTATATATAAATGGATGTTCTCACACACTCTTAACAGGCTGGTGTTTACATTATGCAACACGGCCCTCATGGGAAATTAGAGAAAACATCTCTTCACAAACGAGTGTCCCATACTGAAGCATGTAGCCAGCACTCTGTACAAAGCAGAGAGAGTCACTTAAGGTAATTTGAATATATGCAAGAGAGCTACTGATTAAAATATTTTAGATTCACTGGTGGTCACAAGTAAAAGGTGCAGAATTAGTTTTCCTTAAGTGTGGTATCAGAACCAGGCTAATTTAAATGTGTATACCTCTCTTACTATTTACATTGTATACTCGTGTGATATATTAAGTCAGATGGTCAATGCTAGAGTCTATCAATAGCATAGATCAGGAGTTTAATAAATCAGGGTTTTGGATTTTGAACACTCCTGGAAGGTTAGCAACTGAAGGTCAGCAGCCATTTGTATCTTTCTACAAATCAGTTATTGTGAAGGAAATGTAACAGAGTGATGAAAAATCTGAAAGAGTGAGGCAGGGTCCACACTTTACTTTGGACCCTACTTGAGGTTTAAGGCTCAGTATTTACAGATTTACTCATTGACAGATTTATTCTTGGAAATCTGCCTATTCACAAATTCACAAAAAAAACATATGTAAAATATTTGATTGAAAATAGAGCTAGTAACGCTGAAAAATTAAAGCATATTACTAAATGCTATTGTACCCCTGAAAGTCCAAATACAAGAGTTAGCACAAGAGAGTTAACTCTTGTAAAAATACTCTCTGCTCCACTGTTTCTGCTTTATAACTTTCTCTTGGGTGCCTTCTTTATTGTGCGTCCTTCATTCATTTCTTGAGAAATGCAATGTTGTTGTCCTTCCAGTATGAGGTCATGCTGGGAAAATGGATGGAAACACTTGTCCTGTCATGCAGAAGTTGTCAGACATATTGAGCTCCACTGTGTATTTGCTGGTTTGAGCTTTTCCAGGTCAGTGCTGGTCGTCATTTTGAAGTGTCAGTGGCTCACTGGGAGCTCTGGAGAGAAATCTTTGGGTATGGCCAGAGTCCATTTAACACAATTGCATCCCAGATGATTACAGTCTGAAAGAGCTGTAGAGCTGCAACATCTGCTGCTGCTGCTGTAATTCAGATGCCACATGTTGGCAAACATCTCACATCTTGTTTACTTTGGGAGAAGTTTAGTGTGGATTTTGATGCACCTTTTGATAGTCTGATGATCATTTCACCAGTCTGCACTACAGAGCACACACTACCCTACTACCTCCAAAATTTATTTAGATATAAAGAACCATTGCAAAACATCAGCTAATAGCAAATGGTTTTCCAGGTTGAATTGGTAAAAGTTGCCAGAATACTGGCACACAAACACCAACTAGGAGTGAAGAGGAGATAATTTAGTATTAAACTAATCTTAGTTATAGCTCATTTAGCCTCATTCAAAATTCTTCAAGGCAAAACTTGGTTTGTAAGTAAACACAATGATGTCAAACTGGGAAAACATTTCATCCTTTTATTGGTTACTGGTTTTATTCTTTTTACATGTTTACTATTACTTTTGGTATTTCTTGATTCTTCTTCCATTTTCCAATAGTTTAATTGAGAATGTAACTACCTTCATTTGTTGACTGAAAAAAAATGTTATCTGGAAGTTGGTGTATTTTTGTTAAGATATTCTTTTATTTTAGAAACAAGTTGTTTGTGTTTATTCTCTATGTGTCTGTTTGAAAACATCAGAGTGAAACCTAATCTTTCATCTGTTATTATTTGTGAGCTAAGCCTTATCAGGCACATCTTCATATACCAATTACTGAGAGTGAGAATAAATTGGATATTATTTCATGATAATTAGGTGGTGCCCTGGCTTGGTAACGTGTATCTAAATTATTAGTTTTGTTAATTGTTGACTTTGGCATTCTTTTTTAAGTTATTCATTGTCGAATCAAATCTATTGACAATGACTTCCATCCTTGCACTAGACATATTGCCTATGGTAACTTAGCATTATTAACTTGATAACTGTTCTAGACCAGACATGTTTTGCTGTTTTATTTTTAGCCAGCTATTTTATTACACAATTCGATTGCCCAGGGCCTTACTGTGACATAAAAGTACATAACTTCTCAACGGAACAGTAAATGCTAAGATTCTCTGAACTAAATCAACTTCTGTATTATATGCACTACTTGCCACTCTGGTGATGTCTTGTTTGCTTTTTACTGTTCCCCCTCTTCTTTTTTCTTTTTTAACATAAGATGCACCTGTGCTACTTGGTGCAAGACTGAAAGGTGGATGTGCTGCCCTACGAGGGAGTTTGGTACTCACTGACCTCTTTCATTGCAAAATGTACATTGTCACTGGTCTTTAAAATCTTAAAATTGGTCAGCCACTTGCTGGTTTCCTCAGATAACCTTTTAGGGGGATTTAACTTCCTTTAGAAGACGTTTTTATCATTTTATCCTTTTGCGGTTTTGGTTATTTCATATCAGAATGTTTGGTACAAATTGGCACGCTCTTCTCGGGGATGTTTTATTCTGCCAGTGCCTCAATTTGTATCCATAAGGGTAATATTATTTATGTGAGTTTCAACAGATGATTAAAAAGATTGTTCTGCAATATGTTTGTAGTCAGCTTTAATTCAATCGTGTAATATCACTCACATAAATAATATCAGTAAACACAGGACTGGATTTGTTTGATCATATTCTGTCATACTTTATGAGAGTAAACTACTTATTTTAAAAATATATTAGAATGGAAAAGCAGGACTAACTAGACAGAAAAAAGAACCACAGGATCTGTGTGTCCCTTTGATTAATGATTTAAATGAAGGAATGCAGTTCATAGTAAACCCACTAAGAACAAGGTTACTAGGCAACACCACCATCACCAGTGCCTGTACCTCTTTCATGTCCAGCCTCTGCTTTTCTACTCTAATGTTGTTTTATAGTAGATTTTTAGGACCAGTAGTTAAAAACAGAGAAACACAACACTTTGTTGAATGCTGTTATACAAACAAATCTTTATTGGTTACTGAAGTGCAGTACAAGCAGTGGTAGAGAATCTCCACTCAGACTAAATCCCTCATTTTGATATCAAATTGCAACTGTAACCAAAAGCCCAATAAAGCATGGATGAACAAAAACAAGAAGAAATGTTCAGCACAGTGGTGATGGTTTGTGTAGGTGTGTCACATAATATCTCGATGAAACTTACAATATGACATTTGAAGCCACTGGATTTTTGCAGATCAAACACTTCAATCTAACCTCAAGAGTGCAAAAAAACACACACACCCATACACACATGCACACACGCACACACACACACAAACAGCACAGTCCTTATTTTTTTAATTATTTTATAGTAACAAAGCCAAAATGGGAGCAGATTGTGAAAAACAATCCAGCAATTAAAGTGCAATGTGTAGAGGCAATAATCACCTGAAGCACTTGTTTTCTGGAAGACTTTATCATATCACACATTGTTGTGGAACATCATTCCACTTCTCTGCATATAATATTCATCCATTGCTTGGACTAGTCTTTTTTCAGTCCAACTTCAGCATGACTGCAGAATACTTTAGTCATTCAGTGTCTTTAAGGATAGCGGAGCCTGTGGCTACAGAACAAACCACAATCATCTCCACCACTGTGCTGTATAGTTGCTGTGAGGTGTTTGTGTTGATATGCAGAGTTTATTTCCCAAACTGTGGAATATGGACAGAATGTCCACTGTGGTCTCATTAACCCAGAGAACGTGATTCCAGACGTCTGGTGGTTCAGTCAGATGTTGCTCTGCAAACCAAACCTAACCTTCAGTCAGGCTAGGTTTAGAAACACTCCTTTAGAGAGAATAAGAATTTTAATTGTAAATAAAGCAAAAAAGAAAAAAAACTTTATCATCAATTTTGTTCTAATTTGCATTGGCCTATCAGATAAAATATCCAATAAATATACTTTGAGCTTTTCATGTGGAAAAATTTAATTATTTAAGGAATTTCAATATATTTATAAGTCAGTGTGACAGCACAGAAGCTAAATAATGAGTAACGTAAGAATGTACAGAAGGGACAAGAAAGATATACAAGAGAACCAAAATGATACAGTTGCACTAAAAGAAAGTTGCATGGCCCAGTAAAATTAAAAAAATAAAAAAGAGAAAAACATGCAGCACATAATATTGCACTATTATGTGCTACTGCGTGTCTGTCATGTAAATCCTAGATTGCAACATGACGATATGTGTGTCTGTTTTGTTTTTCTTTTCCTTTGGTGTTCAGGTTTCTTTTCCAAAGTCCAAACATTAATGTTCTGTTGTAACCCTTCCTGTAGATGTGAATGTTTGTGAGCAGAGTTGATTGTCTTTGTGTTTCCAGGTTGCCCTCTGGTAAACCTCTTTGGACCTTTGTGCTGGGCTCTGGGCTCTTTCTACACTAAAGAGCCTGAAAACTATTTTCTTTGCATGTATACCAAGATAGAAACATTAATATTTCAACCAGAAACAGAAAAAAATCCCATTTGATGGGTCATAAATGGCTGGTTCTTGACGGTGGTGTGTTTTATTCGGGAGCACTCGGCCTTGCCTGACCAGCTCTCACTCATATTGATGCACAGAAGAAGGAATAGCTCTCAGTGCCCTGCTACACAGCTGAGCCTCTAAATCTTAGCACCTCCTCCTGCTTGGGACTTAGCTCCAGGTCACTGTTCCTTCACTCTGTGTGCGTGTGTGTGTGCGTCTACATTTCCATCTACAGGGTGCAAAAACACGCTGACTACTTCCCAAAATAACACACATGAGAAGGTACATCATGATGAAGTGTCAGGATGATTTTATCAGTTTCCTGTTAAAAAATAGGCATCAATAATGACTGTGAAATTGAACCACCACCTACATGACACAGACTTTGTTGAGGTGAGTGTGTGTTTGTGTGTTTGTTGTTCAAAAGGCTGTGTGATGCAGTCTGTCCCATTTCTTCATTGTTCTTCAAGGACAGGAGATCCTTTGGGGAGACGCGGCTCACTGACTGCCTGATGTTGGTCTCATGCATCTTGCTGCATTCTGATCAACTAAAACTAACAAAATAAAGCTAAAAATAAGAAAACGTAAAAGTGGTAATTAATGGGGAAAATACAACTAACTGGAACTATATCATGCATTTATAAAACTAAAACTTACTGCAATTAAAGAAATATCTATCATTTTCATGTTCATGAATCCATTTATTAGCCTGATGTGAAATTGATGTTTTTATTTCTTACTCCTCACAAACAGTTTACATCAGCTGTGGGTACATTTTGCTGCTTTATGTTCATCCAGGCGGCGCTAATGCTAATCTGCAAAATGACAACGGCAAAAGTTGGGAGAAAATATCAGTAGGTTGATTATTCAACAATAATTGAATACATTTGTTGAAAATTATATCTTCTGTTTAGTATTCATTACCCAATAAATGTAATCACAATACAATAGTCTTTTAATTCTGCACCTAAAATTAACCAAAGTATGAAAAACTAAAACTAATACAATAACTAATAAAAACTAAACAAAAACTTAGTATTGAAGTAATGCTAACTAATAAAAACGAGCAAACACACTCAAGAACTAACTAAAACTAACTGAATTAGACAAACAATAGGTCACAATGAAGTGAAACTGAACTATAACGAAAAACCCAAAACTTTCATAACCCTGATCCTGATCAGTTATGCATATACACCCACCAGTTTTAAGACTAATGTCCTCTGTGATTTCTGTTCACTTTATTCAAGGTATTTTTAATGAAAAAGACGTCTTTCGGCTTAAGTTCTGGATAGAAATTGTTCTTCACGGTCAAACAGTAATATCTGAGGAGATGGCGACTTTGAATGTAGGCTCTTTTTAGATGTGGTCATCCTCTTAACGTCTGTCCCCCAAGTCGTTTGACGGCTGCAGTATAAACCGCTCGGCTGACTCTCCTGCCGCCTGCGGCACAAGATTTAATAACACTAAAATCAATGTCTTTGTAACTAATCCCCACAGCATCCGTTCATCTGCCAGCATGTCAATGAATAAACAGAACTGATGAGGGGCATAAGCTGCAGGAAAGCAATGTCAGAGGACATATGAAAAGTGAAAGTCCTCTCATTTGGGAAAGCTCATTTTACAAAAGAGGGGTGTAAAATTTTAAAGATGAAATATTATGCAACATTTGATTTTTGGAGCTTTAGACACCGAACCAAAATATACAACACATTTAATTTTTCACCCATTTTTCATGAGCTGAACTCAAAATCTAAAACATTTTCTACATGCACAAAATAATTTCAGATATTGTTGAAATTAAATCTGATATAGTGATAGTTATCACTTCTCTGCATAGATGATCCATCCTACCTCACAGGTGTGACATATTAAGATGCTGATTAGACAGCATGATTGTTTACAGTTGCGCCTTTATTGGCCACAATAAAAGCCGCTCTGAATACAATACTTTATTTATTTATTTATTGGGGGATTTGAAAACCAGCTGATATATGGTGTGACCACCATTTGCCTCATGCAGTGCAACACATGTCCTTTGAGTTGATTAGGTTTGGATTGTGGTCTGTGAATGTTGGTAGTTTCTTCTTCCATGGCTGTGTGAAGTTGCTGGAATTTGGCAGGAACTGGAATACGCTGTTGTGTTGTAGGAGCTCGTTTGAAAACAATTCCTTAGTATTGATGAAAATGTACTCGTCTCGTTAGTAAGGTCATTTTATTTATATAGCATAATTTCTGAAACAAAGCAGTTTAAAATGCTCTACATGGAAGTAGTCTGTAATTTATAATCTAGTATGGATTTCTCTGGATTGTTGTGATAAAACTAGATGTTGGTTCTCCATGTTTGGTAAGAATTTCTCTGTATAAACTAATAGGAGTTTCTCTGGATTTTTTCGTTCTAATAGGTTTGATTCCTGTTCTGGGTTCGTGGATTATTTCACATATACCAAGTCATTTTCGGCACAAGTGAAATAATTTGCCAATAGAACTTGTAATTTTTTATTAGTATTAAGGAATTTGCTTAAATCAAGCTTGAAAAGTAATTTAGTTCAAAGCTTGTTCAGACATTTAGTGGCCCAGTCAAAGTCTAGTTCATAGTTTTAGATTGACTGTGAAAAACGTTCACAGATTCTTTTCATTGAATCTGAGCTCAAACTGAAGGCAAACGACAGATTTCCAGTTTCTATTGAAAATCAATTTTCAAATCATATATCATTTTCCTTTTACTTTACAATCACGCACTGACATAAAATCCCAGTAAAACACAGTGAGGTTTGTGGCTGATTGTAAACATGGCAATAGTGATTCCTCAGACATGTGAATTCCAGCCCTGTGATTGGACAGATGAGATGGCTGACAGCAGCGTTTTCCTCCAAACACAGCTGTGAAGCTGCCTACCTCCATTTCCTGCCAACATGTCTTCGCCATCCATCTGGATCTGGGAGATCCATTATGCAACGCTTTGTTCTGAAGTTAACTTTCAGCTGCCTCTCATGTTGCGCTCCATCCCGTTCGCTGGGGAATAGCAAAAACTACACATGCTAATTAAAGAATAAAATCACATCTGCCCCAGCCTTATGGGACCCCTGCGTCCTGGTGAAAATGAATTCCCCTCTTTCCGCCTCTCTCCTCCTCTGTTCTTTCCAGCGCTCTGTTCTCTCTGTAATTTCGTCCAAATCGATGAGCTGCACCAGCAGCTCCTTAAGGCCTGACATCTGACTGATTGCTTCACACAAAAACCTGCAGCTAAATAAAATAACAGGAGAACCCAAATGAAGTTTATGCACCTTTGTAGAAGCTCTATTAAGTCATTGTGAAATAGGCCGAAGTGTAGCTTTAGTCATTACATCAGTCACACATGAAAATGCTGCATTGTTCCACACACACGCACACACACACACACACACACACACACACACACACACACACTTTTCTCATGCACCAAGCAGTTGAACAGTGTTGGAGGGGAGATTATTCATGGAGAATCGACCGCAATTTCACGGCTTTCTGGAAATAATTAGTGTGACATTTATTCAGGCTTAATAATTGCTTAGGATTCCAGACTCTCACCTCTAATAAAGTTGTCATTGAACCTTTAATGCCACTGGCTCCCATGACAGCAGGGGAGCAGTGCAGCCTTGTGCAGGGCGCTAAGATCACTGGGAGGAGGACAGCACAGTCAGGTTTATGGAGCGTGTGTGTTTGTGTGGTTGAAACGGATCCTGCTGTTCGTCCAAACAGAACTGGAATAATCCCACCATGAGAGAACGAACACAACCATCTCTAAAACATATTTTCAAGTCTGTTCCACATATAAATTACTCTTAAAATAGTTATCTTTATATCTAAATGTAATAAATATTAATTTCCCCAAATTATGTATAACATTTTCTACCTAATTTCAACTAACTAGTTACCTTTCCACTCTTTTCTGTATTTTCCTGTCCTCCCCATCTGTTGCCATATGTTTTGCTGCAACAGTATCTTTCTGAAGTATTGACAATCTTTCAGGTTTTTAATTTTTCTCCATAACAATCACCACCATCAATAAACTCTACTGGGATTTTTATGTGATATACCAACACAAATTAACGCATAATTGTCAACAGAGACAGAAAATTGTTTCCCAAATATTTTGCAAATAAAAAGTGTGATTTGTGTTATAGTCAGGCCCCCTGAGTCAGTACTTTATAAAATCCAATCTCATTCTTTACAAAATAGCTCATATTCAGCCAGATTGGACAAAAAGCATCCAATGTTCATCCAGTCTCAACCTGGAAAACCATTTACCTTGATTCTTTCTGTTTCTAATAAAGAACTGCAGCCACCACTATGTTTGGCTATAGGACATGGGTTGATGAGAAGTGTTATTTTAAAGGCACATGTAACATATTACATGGATGTCATTTGTCCATAACACATTCTTCTACATGTTTGCTGTGTAGAAAACTCCAGACTGGAATTCTTCTAGCTTCCTTTTAACAATGTCTTTCTTTTTGAATCTCTTACGTAAATTAAGATTATTAGTAAATGTCTGTCATCTTTTTTATTACCTTAGCTCAGACAAACTAAATCATTTACAAAACAAACAGGGAAACAAGTTATTAATAAATCATACATGCACTGTTGGAAAAATGTTTGTTCATTTTCAGTATTTTATGCTACATAGTAAGAGTCAATTGCATTTATTGATTACATTGATTTGATTTATCAGTTACTAATTTGTTGCCTTTTGACCTTATTTCTAGACATAATCCCTTTCTCTCGTTAGCAGTCTGCTATCATACATCTGTAACTCATGGTACAGAGCTAGAGATTCTCTATCTTTTATTTCTGTCTTTTTTTTCTAACATTTAACTAATACTGATTGCCTCTTTTTTAAGAAGAGGTTCATTGAAGACCATTTAAATTCCTCAAAGCTGGACTGTTTTGAGTACGCTTCTTTAACGTTTTTACCACTCTGCATTGTGTGTGTGTGTGTGTGTGTGTGTGTGTGTGTGTGTTTGTGTGTGTGTGTGTGTGTGGGGTGTGTGTGTGTGCCTACCTGTGTGTGTGTATCAGGTGGTGGTGACATTTGCAGTGGGCTCTGAGGTGGGCCTCCAGAGCAGCAGTGACTTCAGTCAGATGGGGAAACCTTTCCTAATGGGCACCGTGGCTCTAGGTGAGACTCAGCTTTGTTCATCATCACTCCCTTTCTTCTCTCTGTATCCTTTCTGGTCCTTCTGCCTTTCTTCTATTGCTGTCTTTTTTAAGTCAAAAATACTAAAGACTGCTGAGCGTTCCTTGAGGATTACTGATTAGCAACCATAAGAATTCTCATGTCCATTTTGAAAATGAGATCTAGATTTCAATTGGGTTTGATCTGGTTAAATAAAGGAAATAATAAAAATACAATAAAATTCAATTCAGAAACAAATAAATATCTAAGGAGAAATGTAAATAATAAAGAAGATGCACCAACTCTAACCCTTTTTAGTTTTTCCCTACTGATAGATCAATTATACAAAATAAGTGCCATATTAATGATGTAACAAGTTGTGAAATGATTTAAAATAGTCTCATATTTTTACATTGCAAAATCTTGACTCTTGAATAGGAATGTGGAGACTTTTGGGAGGTGCTGCACCTCATTCTGGAAGCTGCTAAATGCAGTTTGCAGTACAGGTAAAACCTTCCACATCATTCCCACCTGAGACCCATGTCTGTTTTCCCAGCCACTGTGACTGACACTGCATGCTAGTGTCAGTCACATCGCTTTACGTTAGTTAGCTCAGCTTCAAAGTGTTTAAACCGGAATAAAATACCAGCTAAAAGTAGAAGCAGGCTGCGGTCTGGTATTTGTCTCTTAGTAAGGATTTCCCCTAAGCGTATTTTTTCCTACCAACAGCAGCAGCATTTGGATTTTGTGCATCAGCTGTGGTATGATGAGGAATGATGGCTCAGTTACATTAGCCTCTCTGTGACAGCTCTGACTGTACTTTTTCGGTTTCTATTACTTCAGAGGCCTGTTGGAATATGCAAGCGGCCAGTTGTGACAGCCGCTTTTCAGTTTGTCATTCCGAGTTGTTTGGATTGCGAAAAACAACTTCAAGTAATTTTGTTGAGATTTAAAAAAGAATTCCCTTGATCATGAAAATTTGGTCCAGATTTAAAATTCCGCCAGATAACTTTCAAGCAAAAGAAACTTAAAAGGAGAAAACCAGAAGGAAAACATTAGAAACAAGTAAATCTGTATCCAAAATATTATTTCCTTCTACTGCTTGTCCATTGGTTATATAAAAGAACTATTCTTTCTATGGTAAGCATGAAGGTTTTGAAACAATTTTTATATAATACATAGAGTATTACTGTATAGATCAGACAAATTTATATGCACAATTTAATTAGTTTCTCAAACAACAAAAGTTAATATTCTGATAAAATTGAGCTAGGTCAACTGTGACAGATGACAAGTATATAGGATATTCAAAAATCTTCTTGCAATCAGTAAACTGAGCATACCGGGTCACCATGACAACATTCTTTTGGTGTGGATGCAGTAACTTAGAGCAGAAAGTGCAAAGTTAGCTGTTTGTTTAAAAATAAGCTCAGATGAGTTAGAGAGGTGTAAGAAACTATTTAATGGAATCTGCATATTTTGTTACAAATTTGTGGTTGATGCTGACTGCAAAAGAGTGAGAGAGAGCCAGATGTCCAGCAGCTAACAGGAAGGCTGAACGAGTTACTTAGGATTTTTCTTTTAAGTGACATTCTGTGAAATTCTTATTGATAATAGTTGGCTTTTTGAAAAGTTGGAGTTTGTTGGAACACAGTGGGAAATGTCTAGCATACCACAGACTCCAACAGCCACAGTCTTCCTGATCTTTGCTCTCATCCAATCAGCTCAGAGGAAAATAAACTACAGATTAACTGCTTTTCATGTCAAGTAGCACTGAGACTAGGTATTTCAGCTTCCCAAATATTTATTTAATATAAATATTTTATATATGCTCTACTGAAAAACCTACGAATGGCCAAAGTTTCCATGATTAATTTAATTTGTTAATAAATTAAAACACTCTTCTCCATGTCTTTTAATTATTGTTACTCTTTGTTCCACAGAAGAATTTTGTGAATCCAGAGTAGTCTAAAATTTTAAAAGAGAATGATAGTGCTTCTTTTTCACCAGAACAAATGGCCCTAAGATTAGATTTCTAAAAAGCTCAATTCACAGAAAAAAAATTAAGCTAGCACTTGAACAGGACCAAAGCTTTATAAAAACTGGAGATTGGAAATTTGCCACAACATTCTGATCGAGGTGCCTCCAGAAAATAACAAGTCAAAAAAAAACAACAAAAAAAAGAACATAAATAAATCAGACTCTGTAAATGACTGAGGAATTAACCTCTTGTTTTCTTCATGTCTCCACAGGTGGGCTTGTGAATGTGATGCCTCTGCTATTCTCACAGATCTCACACAACAAAACACAAGTAATTGCTTCTTAGACTTAATTTGCCTCTCCTGTTGTTCTGTTGTCTGTTTTGATGTTCTTACACTGCTAACTTCTAAAAACAAGCAATGGAACTGAATGACTTTTGGTTCTCGCAGCTACTTGCTTTCATTCTATGAAATATTGATATCTACAAAACTGTTTAAAATTAACAATTATCCAGAGGAATGGAAAATATTTCTTTAAAAGAATTTGAAGATGCCTTTTATATGGACCCTATTTATTTGTTTTGTTTGGTTTGACTGAAAGAAGTTTTAATTTTTTGGTCCAGATTTTTATATTTTGTAACATTTGATTTCAACAAAGCCCTACATGATAGCTGGGTCATATTTACTTTGCTTCATAATTTGTTTACTATCTATATTCACAAACAAATGAAGCCTGTTTAAGCTACAAAAAGGATTTTAAGGTGCCATTTTAGGAACATAATAAAATAAGGAAATTAATAATTGTAGCATAATTTCACATATTAAAAAAAGTTGTTTCTGCAGTTTTCTGATGGGCAGAGATTTCAAAATCTTAATAAAATGTGCAAAGTGGTCATTGAAGTGCTTAAGATGTTTTCCAAAGAAATATTGGAAGAGTTTAATATTTCCCGCCCATGGAGCGCAATATCAAGTTATTTAAAGGAATAAAATGTGTCCCTTGGATAATAGAATGGATTATTTAGAGCTGTAATAACCCCCTCAGCATGTACACCCATAAGTTAGTCCCCATGTCAGTCCCCATGACAACCGCTAATAATCCATCTGGACCTGGTTGTTCACTGGCCACTAATGGTGAAACAATGTTCTGTTAAGAGTCTGGTGATGTTGTGGATTGGAAGTAATGTAGACTACCACCAAACAACAATCAGTACAACAGTTGGTTACTATGGAGACTAAACTCAGGCTGGTGGCCAAACATTGGTTGGGAGATAGATATCCATTGAAATGGGGTGGTAGAATTCTGTATTAATTTACTTATTTATCTGGATAAAATGGATGTGAGAGAAGATGAAACTTATATTAGATAAGATTAGATAAGATATAAATCCATTGTTCAGAAAAGAAAAATGCTCTTGCAACCTGGACCATCATGAAAAAACATCTCATGTCTGATAACATCATAAATTTATTTTTCAGGTGGAACCGCTAACTAGAAGCAAAATAGACACCCAACAGGACAACAAAAATTAATAAAATAAAAATGACCAACTTTTTAGAAAGTTTGATTTGGACACACATGTTGCTTTTGAAAGCTCAGGTAAATTAATTTCTTACAATAACTGCCAGGATTTAAATGTTCTACTTTAATGTCAGTAATAACACGTTTGCATTTTGTATAAATAAATAATCCGAATAAAATAATGTGCTCTATTTGAAGACGCGTCTGTATTGGACTAACTAAACTTTTCTAATGATTTCCTTTCATTTTTTTTTGTCTCATTCACTCTTTTGTACCGCCAGTAGTCTAACAAATGATAGAATTATCTGATACGGAGGCATTGAGGGTTAATCTGACAAAGGCTTAATCATAGTTAGCATCATCTGCCTAACTATTAATTGCTGAATGACAGATTCTTTATAGAGATGATTCAGGGATGTTTTCCAACTTGATAATTTACATAGAAACCTTTCGTTGTCTGCTCCATGCTGTAGTTGTACAGACAGGTTTTGCAGGCCTCAGATGTTATATAAAACAGATTACATGTTTTTCTCATTACCAATGAGATGTTGCATTTTGTTCTTGTCCAGATCCTGTGGTTTCGGAGAGCAGTTCTTGGAGGTCTGACAACCTGCATGGTTCTGAACATTCTCTGGTAAATGGACAAAAGTAGGAAGATTCAAATCCTTTATGTAAAACATCAGTCAGAAACTCAAAAAGATTACACTCTGACAAAACGTCATGCTGTGTACAGCTGATTCAGCTAGATGCAGCATTCTTGACAAATAAGAATCCCTTACTTTTTTCAGCTCAGTATTCTGTCCTGAAAAAACCGCATATATATACATACTTATATAACCAATAACATAACGTAACAATAACATGGCCAATAACATACATTTGACAAAACCTAGAGAGCCTGGTCCAATCAATTATTTTATTATGTGTACATCTTTTAGTACACTTTGACATCATATTCAGGAGTCCATCCATCCATCCATCCATCCATCCATCCATCCTTTCTTCCGCTTATCCGGGGTCGGGTCGCGGGGGCAGCAGCTTCAGAAGTGAGGCCCAGACTTCCCTCTCCCAAGCCACTTCTTCCAGCTCCTCCGGGGGAAACCCCAAGGTGTTCCCAGGCCAGCCGAAAGACATAGTCCCTCCAACATGTCCTGGGTCTTCCCCGAGGCCTCCTCCCGGTGGGACGTGCCCGGAACTCCTCACCAGGGAGGCGTCCAGGAGGCATCCTGACCAGATGCCCAAGCCACCTCAACTGGCTCCTCTCGACGTGGAGGAGTAGCGACTCTACTTTGAGTCCCTCCCGGATGACCGAGCTTCTCACCCTATCTCTAAGGGAGAGATAGGCCACCCTGTGGAGGAAACCCATTTTGGCCGCTTGTATCCGTGATCTCGTTCTTTCAGTCATGACCCAAAGCTCATGACCATAGATGAGGGTGGGAACGTAGATCGACCGGTAAATCGAGAGCTTCACTTTTTGACTCAGCTCTCTTCACCATCACGGACCGGTACAGCGCCCGCTTCACGGCAGACGCTGCCCCAATCCGCCTGTCGATCTCCCACTCCCCTCTTCCCTCATTCGTGAACAAGATCCCCAATACTTAAACTCCTCCACTTGAGGCAGGACGACCATTCCTGACCCGGAGAAGGCACTCTACCCTTTTCCGGCTCAAGACCATGGCCTTGGATTTGGAGGCACTGAGCCTCATCCCGGCCGCGAACCACTCCAGCGAAGCTGCAGATCACGATCTGATGAAGCCATCAGGACCACATCATCTGCAAAAAGCAGAGATGCGATCCGAAGGCCACCAAAACGGATCCCCTCAACACCTCGGCTGCGCCTAGAAATTCTGTCCATGAAAGTAATGAACAGAATCGGTGACAAAGTGCAGCCTTGGCGGAGTCCAACTCTCACCGGAAACGATCCCGACTTACTGCCGGCAATGCGGACCAGACTCTGACACCGGTCATACAGGGACCTGACAGCCCGTATCAAAGGGCCCGGTACCCCATACTCCCGGAGAACCCCCCACAAGGCCCCCCAAGGGACACGGTCGAACGCCTTCTCCAAGTCCACAAAACACATGTAGACAGGTTGGGCGAACTCCCATGCACCCTCCAAGACCCTACTGAGGGTGTAGAGCTGGTCCAATGTTCCACGACTAGGACGAAAACCACACTGCTCTTCCTGAATCCGAGGATCGACTATCCGACGGACCCTCCTCTCCAGGACCCCTGAATAGCCCTTACCAGGGAGGCTTAAGAGTGTGACCCCTCTGTAATTGGAGCACACTCTCCGATCCCCCTTTTTAAACAGGGGGACCACCACCCCAGTCTGCCAATCCAGGGGAACTGCCCCCGATGTCCATGTGATATTGCAGAGTCGCGTGAGCCAACACAACCCTACAACATCCAGAGCCTTAAGGAACTCCGGGCGGATCTCATCCACCCCCGGGGCCCTGCCACTGAGGAGCTTTTTGACCACCTCGGCGACCTCGTCCCCACAGATTCGAGAGCCCGACCCAGAGTCCACAGGCTCAGCTTCCTCAACAGAAGGCATGTTGGTGGGATTGAGGAGGTCTTCGAAGTATTCTGCCCACCGACCCACAACGTCCCGAGTTGAGGTCAGCAGCACACCATCCCCACTATAAACAGTCTTGGTGCTGCACTGCTTCCCCCTCCTGAGACGCCGGATGGCGGACCAGAATCACCTCGAAGCCGTACGGAAGTCTTTCTCCATGGCCTCTCCAAACTCCTCCCAAGCCCGAGTTTTTGCCTCAGCGATTACCCGAGCCACATGCCGCTTCGCCCGCCGGTACCCATGAGCTGCTTCTGGAGTTCCACAGGCCAAAAAGGCCCCATAGGACTCCTTCTTCAGCTTGACAGCATCCCTCACCGAAGGTATCCACCAACGAGTTCGAGGGTTGCCGCCGCGACAGGCACCAACGACCTTGCGGCCACAGCTCCGATAAGCCGCTTCGGCGATGGAGGCACGGAACATGGTCCACTCAGACTCAATGTCCTCTACCTCCCCCGGAACGTGTTCGAAGTTCTGCCGGAGATGTGAGTTAAAGCTCCGTCTCACAGGGGACTCTGCCAGACGTTCCCAGTAGACCCTCACTACACTTTGGGCCTGCCAGGTCTGACTGGCTTCCTCCCCCACCACCGGAGCCAACTCACCACCAGGTAGTGGTCAGTGGACAGCTCCGCCCCTCTCTTCACCCGAGTGTCCAAGACATACGGCCGCAGAGCCGATGAAACGACGACAAAATTGATCATCGAACTGCGGCCTAGGGTGTCCTGGTGCCAAGTGCACGTATGGACACCCTTATGCCTGAACATGGTGTTCGTGATGGACAAACCGTGACGAGCACAGAAGTCCAACAACAGAACACCACTCGAGTTCAGATCAGGGGGGCCGTTCCTCCCAACCACGCCCCTCCAGGTCTCACTGTCATTGCCCACGTGAGCGTTGAAGTCCCCCAGCAGAACAAGGGAGTCCCCCGGAGGGGCATCTCCAGTCCCCCTCTAAAGACTCCAAGAAGGGTGGGTAATCTGAACTGTTCTGCCCGTAGGCACAGACAACAGTCAGAACCCGTCCCACGACCCTCTCGTTCACCGGGGTAAACCCCAACGTACAGGCGCCAAGATGGGGGGCAACAAGTATGCCCACTCCTGCCCGGCGCCTCTCGCCGCGGGCAACTCCAGAGTGGAACTATGTCCAGCCCCTCTCAAGGAGACTGGTTCCAGAACCAGAGCCATGTGTTGAGGTGAGGCCAACTATTTCTAGCCGAAACCTCGGCCACCAGGCGCTCGCCATCGTGTCCCACCTCCAGGCCTGGCTCCAGAGTGGGGCCCCGGTGACCCGCGTCCAGGCGAGGGAACGCCAGATTCAAAGTTCATCTTCATCATAAGGGTCTTCGGGCTGCGCTTTGTCTGGTTCCTCACCTAGGACCTGTCTGTCTTGGGTGACCCTACCAGGGGCATAAAGCCCTAGACAGCATAGCTCCTAGGATCATTGGGATACTCAAACCCCTCCACCACGATAAGGTGGCAGCCCAAGGTGGAGATATTCAGGAGTTTTCAGTCAAAAATGAAAATTAAAGTGTACTGTTGATAATGTGAATTATTAGGGATTTTCTGTTCAAAAAAGCTGCATACTATGGTGGGTTGTAATTTGTTGAAAACCTGATAGAAAAGGATAAAATTACCAAGGAGTGTGCAACTTTTGACAACAACCCGATCATAATCTGACATGGAAAAAGCCAAAGAATTGGATCGTTTTATCGTAAGGTTGTGTGATTGGACAAATTTATCGACCATCGTTGATAGGCTGCATCCTTCACCGTTTGTTTTTTCAAGACTGGATTTTATTTATTTATTGACCTACTAGTTACTTTATTAATTACAGTAATTACAATAGTTTATAGAAGCCAAAAGACATAGTTCATGGAAAAACAATAACTAGCGCTACTCTGATCACAGTATAGTCCAGCTTTATTCATTTTCAGTGTAATCTGAACATCAGATTAATCATAATTAAATATATTGAGTAATTATAAACAAGAGATTGATAATGCACTTCAATTCTGTAAGTACATCAGTCATATTTTATTAATTAAGAAATGTTTTGTCAGTTCCTTGGGCACATGATATCCCTGCTCCAGAAAGGTGAAGGTCTCTGGACATCCTGAGGGAAAGCGCCCACTGAGGCAGCCCACCACCGGAGGTCCACCACCGGAGGTCCGCAGGAATAACCACCCTGATGGTCTGTGGTGACAGTTTACCAACATCTGAAAACATATTGGAATATATTCATGTGAGGAGCCAACATGTGACAATTCTGACACTAATGAGTTACTGTCTGAATTACCCTGGAGTGTCTGGACCACCTGCTTTCCTCCAGCTGCAAGATCAGGAGTCTCCTGCAGAAATCAGCTGTCCTCCTTCTCACTACATTCCTACATCTGCAGCATTCTGAGTAAGAACTGGCTGCCAGAGCTCTGACGTCTGAGTGTTAGCCCTATGTGGTGAACCCAAATCCTCCCTGTCTCATAGTGTTTCCTTGCTATCTTGGTGTTCCTATGCCCACTTGGTTTCCCTGCCTGAGCTTCTATGGATTTCCTTGTTCAAGACTCCATACAAATCTGATTCTTTAGGAACAATTTCTACGTTTGGCATATTCAAGTTCTCCTTCTTCATCATCATCATCAGCATGATGATGCGCTTACCTGCCCAATCTCCATCACTCCTGTCTCCTTGGCGATCCTCGTTCCACCACAAGATTCACCGCTTCTTGGAAAACCACTCAAGGATCAACAACTACACGCTATTCACTTCTCTGTGGCATCTTTATTTAAACAAACTTACGTAAGCGCTGCTCAAAATCTCATGGATATTCAACCATCAGCCCAGTCTCACCTATCCTGTCTCCTCCCAGAGATCCTGATTCCTGGTCTCCAGTCATTTCCCAGATCTGAGTACATTTATAATTCATTCTTTGCAATATAATCTTTCATTGTTAGTTGTCTTCTGAAAGCATCTGTTCATGTGGCTCAGAAGGTTTTACACCATCATGACAAAAAACGAAGTAGTCTACTTTTTATTTCTAAAACACGTTAAAAATTGTTTAAAAAATGCTCTTCACCTTCACAAATACGACCTGTGTTAAATTATAATTCCACCAATATGGGTTAGTGATAGGTTAGGGTTTGTTCTAATGTTTTCTGGTGAATAATTTTTACAAGACACTGGGTAAGCCATATGAAAAGAAAAACTGACTGGAGAAGCAAGATCCTCTGAGACCCTGGGCAGACATTCGAAGGGAGTGACCATTGAAAGCAGCGGTGAGCATGGTGGGCCAAAATAAAAGGCCATCTGGTAAAATAACCATCCACAAAGGACTCTAAATGCAAGAGAGCAAAAACCATCTGCAGTCTCTTAAACCCCACTTTACTGCTGGGGAGTCAGGTGCATTTAGGGAGAATGTTTAGCCTGCTGTCTTCTGGCCTCTACACAGAAAAAGCTTCTGCAGGATGGATTTTTGAATCAAACTGCCCTAAGAGCTGAAACCAGTCGTTTGCATACATTGTTTGACGTACAAGCATTTCTTTAAAGTCAGAAGTTTACATGCACTAAGATTGTTATATTCACAATATTTGATTAAGTGGAGGTGTGCTTTAAGGAATGCCTCAGACAGAAAGACTCGTTGTGTGACATGGCAAAATGAAAAGCAATGATGTGTGACATCAGGAAGAGATATCACATAAGACATGAAGATGATATATGTTTGTTAAAACCATTTAATGAAGTATAACAAGAAGGGCCAGGCTGTGTGCTCTTCTGTGTGGTTTCATGTCTGGCCGTTTGTGTGCTGGTGTGCAGCTTTATGAGCTTCAACTTTATCTGAGAGTTTAGTTTGAATTCTTGTTGCATTCTTCATTTTTCCTCTGGGAAAATGGGTGTTTTATACACTTTGACCACTTTAAATGGCAGAATATGTGATAGGTTAGGGTTTGTTCTAATGTTGTCATCAAAATTGGGTCATCTTTTTTCTATTTATACTAAAATCCGTTCCATATTACTTCATCAAACCTACTTTATTTCCCCATAAAAATTGATTCTATTTGAAGTGCCAAGCACCACAACACAAGCGGTTTTATGCAGCTGGTAGACACAGCATGTTTCAGTGTCCAATCTGTGGTTTCCTCCTTCTACTTTTATAAATTCACCCATACAGCAAAAAAATTGTTTAGCCCCGGTGCATGAGATGAGTCTCTGCACAGCCATGACAGATTCCACTGAGCTGAACCCCACGACTGCTTGGTTCTGACCTATGGTGTACTTTGCTGATCGGCTTCTGGCTAAACAGAGTACAGCGGCTCCACACAATAAGTCTCTCTCCACTGGGACACTTTCCTGAGATTTCTAAGCTTCTGGCTATATTTCTCCCCCTTTCGTTTTGTGTCCAACCTGCAGTCCACATTCTGAAATCAATGGCATGTGGCAAATGCTCTGGTATAGTAATTTTTCCCCACTGTAGAACTTCATTTATTGATTCATTAAAACACTCCAGAGTTGTTTCAAACAGATTTCTCTTTTATGAGTGATTGTTGGTATAAAAAGAAGACTTTTCAAATTTTCTCTCAATGATGGCCTCAAAAACAAAAATTAATTCATTAACATGGAACAATTGATTACCATAACTGTTAATCTTCTGACTGTTTGGTATTTAATGATTCAATAATGTCTGAAATATTTGATGCAAACTGAACATGCTTCTTCATTCCAATCTAGGTTGAGCTCTGTAAAAAGTTTGACATCTGTGAGCATTTGTTCTGAATTGACTGGAATCAGAGCCCTTCATCCAGCACAGATGCAAATCCCCTCCGTCTCCGTCTCTCCCTCTCTCTCTCTCCCTCTCTCTTTCTCTTTCTTGCTCCCTCGCTCCATTCACACTTCTTCTTTTGGGGGTCCTTTTCTAGCTTGATGTCCTGGTAAGCAATTTCCTCTGCCTCCATTTTTCAGAACATAATTTTGATTGATAATTATCGTTGGGGACATAATTCTGTTGAGCCACCCTGCAGAGTGAAAGACTAGTAGAATAAAATAGAAATGGTGTGTTGTTGGGTGCATTCGAGCGAAGCCACAACAAATGAAAGGATAAATCTCTCAGAGCTGCACTGCCGACTCAACCAACAGCTGCAGAGAGGAGAAAGCTTGCTTATTCCTCCCCCCTTCCCTCCCACGTCTCCCCCCGTCCTCTCTCTTCCTACAGTCTGTGGCCTTTATGGCCTTTGCTTCTGAGTGAAGAATTTCTGATTCAACCTCAGCTTCTCAGTCTGGGTTTTTTTATTGTCACTAAGAAAACTTTCAAAGACCTGTAATATCCTGAAGGATTATCATTCTGATTTTCAACAAACTTAAAAACTGGAGAGAAAATCCCCTCTGGGGTGTTTAGTTTGACCTCCCGGTCAACCATCATCTTTCATAAAATATACAATCCAGATCTGTTAACATTTAATGGTTACCACTGCATGTCTGCAGTCAGTACAGGAGTCTGAATTTCATTTCCTTTATTTAACCAGGTAAACCCCATTGAGATCTAGATCTCATTTTCAAGGGGGACCTGGGCAGAAGTTTGCAGTTACACAACATACACACACTCACACCTAGTGACAATTTGGAGAGGACAATTAACCAGACAGTCATGTTTTATGACTGTGGGAGGATACCGGAGTACCCGGAGAAAACCCACACATGCACAGGGAGAAAGACCAGGGCCGGGAATCGAACCCAGAACCTTCTTGCTGCAAGGCAACATCTCTACCAACTGCGCCACTGTGCAGCCATTAATGAATGTTATTGACATCAGCAGTTTTAGGGATTCCTGAGTTCTCATTGTTGTAAAGCGAATGATAATTCATGACCGATTCCTCAAGACATTATTCCACCTCTGAATGAGAAAGTTTGGTTCTTGTTTCAGTGGGTTGTGTTTATTTCAAAATACTGATGCATATGCAGACAGATTTAGTGGTATGACTATCTAAAATAACGTGAAACTTAATAGTTGAAATATTTTAACATAAATTTTCTTTTTGTCTCAACATTAATTCAGCTGAATATTTAATAAAAGAAAATGATACAGAGAAAAAAGATGGTTTCTTTAACTTGTTATTTTATGGCAGAACCTTCTGCAGCAATCACCAAAAAATAATGACCTCTGTACTCCATTTCCCAGCAGGCAGCTTGACCCGCCCTTCCTGATCAAACTACTCATGCTGTCTCTGATGTATTCAGTGTTTCCATAGATGTTGAGCAGGATCAGTATGTAGGCTCATGCAGGTCCAATGTTTTTGTTTCTGTTTTTTTCACAGCTGTTCTTGTTTGCTTTTAGTTGATTTGTTGGACGATCATTAAATGACTGTCAGGAAGCTAAATTTCTCCACACTGATCAGTGTGTTTCACCCGTTAGAATTATCGCTCCTTTTTGCCTGACACAGACTCAAGGTTCCGCCTGGCAGATGCAGAAAAACAAAACTGAACCCCCTCCATGTTACTCAGTAGGTATGTTGCTTCTTGCGCTGGAAGCTTCATCTTAACTTGTGCATTATTGAGGTGATGTAGCCAGTCAACAAACTCAGTTTTTTTTTCTCATTAGTCCTAGAGAAACTGTGTTTTCAGTAGAAAAGTTGTAAACTGGTGTAGTTCTTAACACTACCTATGTCTCAATTTCAAATGTTTTATTGATATTCTGCTGATGTAAAAAAGAAAAAAAAACGATTTGGGAATTACTGTGTTTCCTTAAATAAGAAATGCAATTAAAATATCATGTGAATTAGTTTATTCACTTAATATATCATTAAAAATCATGGAGGCAGCAGATGTAAACACGAGATACATTCATATTTCAGCCACAGCTCAGCATTGTTTTTGCGAAACACACCAATTTCACACAGCTGAAGGCACTACTTTTAGATTTGAAATAGTTCAGCAAGCACCATCCCCTTGAATGCTGATTGGTCAACCTGTTTCTGTGTGAATGATTGCTTCATAATGTTTTTTTCTATACAGTACTTTTTCATTTAAACACAATCTGGTGTTTTATAATCACCCGGATGAAGGTCACAACCCAAAACATGTTTGGTCTGCCGATATAGTTGTTTCTTAACACTTCAAGTCTTGCTTGTTTCTTGGGCCTAGTTTCTCTTTGGATAATCCAGCTTCCAGTAACAGCCCAAAAATAGGCATCTCTAATTTGCCTGTTGTTGTCGGTCCTGTACTCCAACCCACTAGAGATATGCACCAGCCTATATAGTTAAATGGTTTTATCAGTTCTAAAACAAATATTTTAGTAATCGAGTAATCTATCGATTATTCTTACAATTAATCGAGTAATCAGATAAAAAAATATATAAAATAAAACCTTGGTAAATGTAACATAACAGCAGTATTACTACCACATATCAACATCAGACCAATTTTTCACATTTGAGCTTCCCTAACAGTAACTTTTCCGTAGTTTAGAAAATTAACCTGTAACAATAATAGATCACTTTCTAAGTTAACCAGAAGAAAAGTTAAACAAGAATCGGAAGTTATATTCAATTTAATAATAAAGAGGCAGGCTCACAAATATACTTATAAAAAGCTTTTGGTTTACGTATTCATCAGTCAGTTTTATAGATGAACTCTCACCTTGCCCAGACATTTCTAGTTTTTGTGTTTATGTTAGGGACAGGATTTGACACCTTCATCCATCACACTCAGAAACACACCTGTCGTTTGCCTCCACGACGTGCTTCATCCGTAAAGGCATCATGCCAGTTATTTTAAGGATATTTATTGGTCCCCCGAAAAACGACAAAGACCCGAACATTATCATCAAACAATAAAATCCCCACGGCCGAACTTGAAAACTGGATGTTATCCTGCTAACCCTTAGCTTTCGTCAGCAACTCAGGCAGAAGTGAGAGCTCTGTTGAACGCAAGTAATAACCTGGCCAGAATTAAATAATAAAATATAAATTAACGAAGCTTTGAAGCACAAAAGATTTTCTTCGAGGAATTTTAATAATCGAGGTTCTTGAATCACTCGAGGAATCGTTTCAGCCCTAATCAGTTGCTGTAATGCTTTTGTAGTACAAGAACAGAAGTAGGGAGGTCAGCATCTCAAACTATTTCCAAAAAGAAAAAAAGCTATCAAATTTTACTGTGTTTGTAATATACAATTGAAAGTGGCATAAAAAACAATTTAGCACCTTAAAAATTACAAGAATAAAAACTCCATATAGCACAAAGCACTTCTAGCCCTAACTTAGCTTTCCACCAATAATGTGAGTGGAGAAATTGCATCAGGTTATTGTAATCAAGACAACTGTTGACAAATTGGACCTTAAGGCTGATTGTTATACTGGAAGATAAATGGACTAAATACAAATTATAGTTCCTGTGGCACTGGTGAGGATTGTGAGTGAGAGCCATCATATCTCTGGGTTTTGGAATTCAAAGGGAGAAAATCTTGCCACTCAGATGTTCAATGGAAATACAGCAAAGTCTTCCGGTAAGATCACAAAGCCATAGCCATAACTGACTAGTCTCTGAAAATTACAGTAACCCTTCCATATCAATAGCTTTAGTATCTGCCTATCAAATGTCAAATGAAAACTTTTTTCCTTTACTCAAAAACCTACTGGAACTTTTTTCTCAGGCATAATTGTTTTCCATCAGCTTTATTCCACATAGAAAAGCTTTTCCCTCTTCTCATTAAATTTCTGCAGTGATCTGAAGAGGTGATGATAAATCTGCAGATGTACTACATCAGAGGGCAGTGCTTTTCAAACATAGTTATCCACTATTTTTAATTAAATCATTCTCAACTGGAAGCAGGAAGCTAACAAAATACACCTCTTCACATGCAAAACTGCCCATTAGTCCTGTGGGAAGTTTATAATCCCTATTGCTCACCAGTCCTAAGATTACAGTTTCAGCATTTCATTTTCAAAATTCATAATGCCACAAGCACTGCTGTTACCATGGGCAACACAAACTACAGTAGAATTAAAGTGAAAAAGCTTGTGAAGAACATATTGTGGAACTAAAACGACCTCAGGATAAAATGATAGGCTAACACAAAGCAAAGTATTATTTTTTCCACTGCCGAACCCTGTTTTTTTTCTGGTTGCTCTTTGCTTTTATAATTCTGCCCTGATGTATCTCACAGCAGGAGATTCAGCAGGGGGCACAATAAATTCAAAGGCTATGCAGCGAATAACCCAACAGACACATTCCTCAGGGGCGGTGTCTGCTCAGTATACAAGGAATAGGATTCCCATGGCCGGTTTAGCAGTAGGAAAACAAGATCAGCTACAATTGGTGTTGGAGGGAAGAAATTAGCACACTGTGGTGTTCAGCTAGTATGTCAAATTTTAAAAAGCAAGACGAAAAATATCCTCCAATATTAGTGTCGGTTTATAACAAACTTTTCAGAACCTGTTTTTTTCTGGGTTACGGTCTCGTTTATTTCAGTCTAAAAGCCATCTGTTGTCCCGCTGAGGCCTTTAAAGTGGTAAGACTGCTTGGCTGTCAGTGTCAGCTATGGCTCATTTCGCTCATGAGCGGTACAGAGCGAATTGGTTCGGTTTGGTCCATTATAACCTCTTCTCCAGTGTCAGGTCTCACTCCAGTTAAGGTCTGGTTTGGTTATTGCCAAACCAGACTGGCAGTGTAGTTTCACTATGTCAGTACGAATATGGGTAGGTGGTGAGCATTTTTGTTGATGGAAATCCAGGGGCTGATCAACGAATGCCAATCAAATCATTTGCATGCAATACATGGGAAGGACCCATGTATTGCATGCAATACATGCAGGCAATACATTACGGAATCACCTTACTGAGGTGATTCCGTAAAACCATAATGAAGAGATTAAATCCAAGCCTGTGGATCCAAGCCTGGCGTATTCAGAAGACCGGTTCCAACCTCCTTTAGACTCACTGGGTTGGCGGAGTTGAGCTACAAACGTCTAATGCTGCTTCTTTATGTCTCATGTTTGTCAAACAGTGATATTTTTCTGTTCCCTATTCAACTGACTATGTTGTGGGGCTGGTTCCACCCTACTTGTACTGTACCATTGGATCTATGTACCTGCAACTGAAGGGGGCCCAGGAACAGTGGGGTAAAGATCAGTTGAATGGGTCACTTCTAAAAAAAATAATCTAAAGAAATAAAATAGCATACCAAACTGACCCGGCTCAGTGGGAGCAAGGCTTTAGACTGCCACACCTCCGAAATTCACCAAGATCCTGACCGGACTTGTAACCAATAGGAAGTCCTGCTGAATAATAAACATCAAAGCCTGCCGATTTTCTTTTCATGTTTGCTGTTTGAGTTGTGCTGCTATTAAAGGAAATTCCCATTTAAAAAAATCTGAGTTAGTATTTATTTAAATGTTTTCATGTAATATATGTAGAATTTCATACTTTTTTTGGTGGTGTTTATTGCATTGGGTTGTTTATGAGTTCACACATTTAGTAAACACTTTATGTTTATTTAGATCATTAAATATTTTGTTTTGCTGCGTTTGAAGGACTGGCAGGGAAAAGATGATTGGTGGTATGGCAAACCAGGAAGTGGAACAATCCATCAGGCTGCTGGAAGCAGGAGATTTGATGTTGAAGATTCTACTAATTTCACAATTGCTAAAACATTTTCCTTGTTAGGTTGTTTAGTTTTTTATAGTTGTGTTCTAGTCAAAATGTTTTGGTTTGAATTAGTTATTTATGTTTATGCATTGTTTGTATATGCATTCCCCTGTGTGTTCATTGTGTGAGGTCAGTTTTGGGTTTGTTATCCTGAGTTAAGTATCCCTTGACTAAGGGATACTAAGGTATCCTTTAGTTGATTTCGTTTGGGCCCATTTTGCTATATTTTTGAGATTTGAAAGCCTTTTGTTAAGATTTTTTTTGAAAATACATAGAAAATATTTTTTATATGTACCTTTGTCTTTGTGCCTTACTGGTTAAATGTAAGGAAAAGTTAAATGTTAATGGCAGTAGTGGCATCTAGGAGAAACGGAGCCAAACAGATCAGCTCTGCCTGTGTTAAAATCTATAAGTTGAAAAACAGTAAATATATTTGATTGCAGCAATAGCTGCTTCAGTTGCTCCGTCTAGGAGAAAAGGGGTAAAAGCCATCCATGGTTTAGGATTCAAAAAGATGTATGGATAAATGCAGCTCTTTTTCAGCAGGTAGCAGTTACAGAAGCTGGAGATAGAATGTAAATATCTGGTCTCAGGTCCTGTCTGTCCACACTAGAAAAGGTATACTGAGGTTTTGATCTGGTTTAAGTCCTAGTAAGATGCTGAAGAAAAAGTGGGAAGCAACAGAGTTTTCCCAAGGATCACATGCTGCTGTGTGCTGCTGGTCAGTCTTATTCAGGCTTTATATTGTTTTGGCAGTCCTGCTTAAATTACAATGCTGATAGTCAATGAAATCCAAAAAAAGAAATGGTTTAAAAAAAATAAAAAACCGAAAACTTCTAGATAAAACTGGCTGTATTTCATTGGCATGCAGACTAGTTGGGTCATTTCCTCCTGCGTGCAGTGAAAACCCAAACCGTCTTTTAAAAGTTCTCCTTTGTGGAGGTTCCAGTGATGTCAACTTCCTAAATGGCTGCTTGAGCTGGCTGTTCCTCTGTTCAAAATGATCAACAACACATGGCTAACAATAAGAGAAATATAATTACTTTTAATGTTAATGGTCTTAACATTAAAAGTAATTATATTACTTTTAACTTTAAACTTTTAACTTTAAAAGTAATTATATTACTTTTAATGTTAGCCCAATTAAACAAAGTAAAATCTTATCAAAAATGAAGAAGGAACATACTCACATAGTGTACTTACAAGAAACCTACCTAAACAAAAGTGAACAAGAAAAAGAAGAATGGGTTTCAACCGATTGTTCTTCTCTTCATACAAATCAGGGTTTACAAGAGGAGTTGGTCTGATAGACATAGGGAAGGACATTTAGCCCAGTAAAAATGACTATGCACACTATTCAGCCACTGCACAAGAACTGATTATTTTTTGACACTTACAAGACATGGACAAGATGGACAAATGTAAGATCTGAACAATAGATTTGAGTGACCACTCAGTTGTATATTTAACAGTGAACCTTGGCTTACAGAAAGGAAATAATATATGGAAACTAAATTCACATATTAAGATTTTCTTAATAACCAGTGGTTCAAACAGGAAATACGGAAATAAATTAGTTTTCTTTTTTTTTTTTATCTCAGTGACAATGGAGAAGTATTTCCTCCAAAATTATGGGGCACTCTTAAAGCGGTTCTGAGGGGAAAAATTATAGCAATGTCATCACAATATAAGCTCAGAGGAATTGCATAAAAAATTGGAAGAACAAAAACACAAACAAAAGTGTACACCAGATATACTGGAAGATCAACGATCCAGTCAATGGTTGCAATGTATCTGCAGATATCTAATGCTCATGTGTTAATGCACCAAAACGTTACAAAAAATGCATAATGCTTAGGGAGAAAAAAATCATTTTACCAGTCAGTGTAACCAGTCAGAGCCAATCAAATGATATTTCACAAAGTTCCAAAGATCTTCACTGGCTAAACATGTAAGTTCATGACTCATTTATGTATGCAACAAGTTTTAATCATTCAGTAACTTTCAGTGTGTGTGTGCATGTGTGTGTGTACATGTGTATGCTACCATGTGGGGACAATTTTCCTAACACACCCTACCATGTGGGGACCAATGGTAGCCAAGTGGGAACCTAAGCCTGGTACCCACTTGGCTAAACCCTGTTTTAGGGTCAGGGGTCAGAGTTAGGACTAAGGTGTGAATTGAGTTTTGGTTAGGGTTAGGAAAAGGATAAAGGTAAGGTTTAGGTTAGGTTTAGGCTTTAGAAATGAATGGAAGTCAATGGAAAGTCCCCACTTAGATAGCAGCGTAAGACTGCGTGTGTGTGTGTGTGTGTGTGTGTGTGTGTGTGTGTGTGTGTGTGTGTGTGTGTGTGTGTGTGTTTACCAGGTGCTGGGCAGTGCTGGAGATTGTCCCACAGACGTCATCACCAGAGAGGAGGATGGCCACTGACACAACAACCCCACCCACCTCCAGCAGCCCCCCTGCTCCTCTGTCTTCAGCCCCGCCCCTGTTGATCTCCAACATCTCATTGGAGGAGTAAGTGTTAACTCCAACTCCCCTGATCTTCTGCTGTTGCTCTCCTCCAGGACCTTATGCACAAATGAGATTTCCCTGAGAGAAGCAGTGTGTAGGCTCAATCTGACAGAGAAGCTGAAGATTCAGACACATCCCAGGTTGACTCAGTGATCCCTTTTTTATCAATAATGGATTGCATTTTTATTTCACTATCTTATTGAATTATGAATGTTTCATCTTAGATTTTGGACTGTAAGTGTGTTTGTTTCTGCTGTAAGTTTTAACACTGGGGTCTATGAGACCTCAGAGTTTTAATGAGGTTGTTTGTCCGTTGGTCGGCTGTGCAGGATGGCTAGGACCTGTCCATTGCAGCGAGACCTGAGCCCCCCTTGTCCCCTCCCAGAGTTCTGACTCTCGAGGGTGGAGAATGGGTTGGTCAGCCTGCAAAGGCTGGTCAGGGCCTGTCCCATGGAGCGAGACCTGAGCCCCCCTTGTCCTCTCCCAGAGCTCAGACTCTCTAGGGTGGAGAAGGGGTTGGTCAGCCTGCAGAGGCTGGTCAGGCCCTGTCTCATGTGGGGAGACCTGAACACCCCTTATCCTCTCCCAGAGTTTTGATCCTCCAGGGTGGATAAGAGGTTGGCTGGCTGCACAGTCAATGGAAAGCCAGGGAAGACCATGTCCTTCACACTCACTCGTCTGGCAGCGAAAGCCAGCAGGACCAGATGCTCTATTTCCAACACTCATTCATTCAAATTTTGGCTATCGAGGCGGGATCTATGCAAGGCCCTTTGAGGGATAGTGGACTTTAGATAGTGACTCCCCTACTTAAAAGGTCTGTTAAGGTCTTACCATAAGTATCTCCACCCCACCACTACAAAACCTACTGCGCATACGCATGTCCCAATGCCTGCAGCAAAACCTTTTAAAAAAGACAATTTGTCCTCCTTAATTTTCTTCATGTCCCATTGTATGCCTTTCATCTGGTAGTCCAGGTCTTGCAGACATTCCTGTATTCCAAGATGACACTTCTCCATTGTTTCAGGGAGGTCTAGTCTTATCCTGGTGACTCTCAAGCTGATTTCATTAAGTTCATTCTTCAGATCTTCAATCTTTCTAGATAATTCGTCATCGGCAGATGTCATGATCATTTCATCCATGTTGCTTCTTAGTTTGTAGATAATTTCACTGATGTTATCCAAGTGTGTTATTATCTTCATTGGGGACTCAGAGTCTTCATCTTCTTTTCTTAAAATAATAATGTTGACCATTTTTCTTAACTCTTTTCAATACTCTTTCTTAAAACTCTTTCTTAATGTTTTGAATTCTTGACTTAATTGGTTGTCAGCTAGAATTCAAGACTGCAGTTTTTTGTGATGTAATATAGAAAAATGTGATGTCACAAATTGATGTGACATCACATCAATGTCATGTCAATTGAAGTTTTCGTTCAAATTCATTCAAATTGTTTACCAGTAATCAAGGAAAAATGAGTTGCTTTTGAGCTAGTGATATTTTCTGAATATCATATATGTGACAGTTTTTTCAATTCGTCCTGCGTTTATGACACAGCCTTCAACGATTTAGATGGTGTTTACTGGAAATTGTTGATGAGTGTAGAAACTGTGCAATCTGCTGGTCTTTCAATCACACAGCAAAGCGCTGGACAGACTGTACAATTTACAAATTCTATTTGTATTGTGGTTTTTTGACAAGAAATGTTTAAAATGAATTTAATACAAATTATTTTCTACGTTAGTAAAGAACGTTAGATTAAAATGGAGGTTTTAACCATTTTTATAGTTTTGTTATTTATGAAATAAGAAATTAGAAAAATAAATGTAGATGGCACTCAAAATGAATGATTAAATTACTCTACAGCACCGTCTGGTGGTTCATAGAAAATATAGCTGGTCACATCATGGCGTCATGGAAACAAACTAACAAACCTATCTGACAAGATTGGAAAATATAACTAAAGGTCCACACATACATTTTTGTGAAAAGTCAGAAAGACCAGGAGCTTTTAAAGAGACAGAGGCACAATTTCAAGTTGTTAGATTGCATCCATCCATCCATCCATCCATCCATCCATCCATTTTCTGTACACGCTTGTCCCTTAGTGGGGTCGGGATTGCAAAGACAAATTTCTTTTAAGTCATATTTGATTTCACATTTTCACAATAACTGAAGGTAATCTAGCTACTTGACTGAGGGACTATGCTTGGAAAATGCATAACACCCCCCATTTAAACATCTTTACAATTTTCTTCTCACAATCCTCAGAGGCCTTCAAACAACAGCTACATTTATACTGAGGTTACATTAGATCTGTGTACTAAGATGCTGAGTCCTGGAATAGAGTTAGTGCACCAGATTTATTTTGGTCCATTTAAGTGAAAGAGGCTGATTCCATGTGCAAACCAAACTATAGACTTTAATATTGTAAGCCTCTGTATTTCACATTCTGTCTAGAAAGAACTGTCAAACTTTATTTAACAGAATCCAGGTGACCTTTGTGTATTGGTCCTGAAATAAGCCTCCAAATGCATTATGGTCCTCAGAAAGACTGAGTCAAACTGAGGTGGTAGAGTTGGTCTCCAGTGTCATGTGACTTCATCAAGGCCAGTTTGCTGTTGCTGGACGCCCAACTTTCTGTTTCAAATTTGATCCTCTGAGAATTTCTCAATGTTATCTTCATGAAAATGGAGGCTGATGGTTAATTCGCCCACCATAAGGTTCACTTATCTTTTTCTTCTTGATTTGAAAATTGTGCTGGACTGAGAGACGCCGAGGTACAGTGGTGCAGAATCAGAGCCTGCGAAGGCAGCCATTCCTATCGTAAAAAAACGGAATGACACTTTGTCAGAGAACATTTCCGAGCACAAGGCTCGTTTTATGGCTTTATATTGTCAACAGCCATTCTGAGATCAAAAAGAGGCTGCAGCAGATTTCCATTTGTGCTTCTCACTCTGGGTGATTCTGTATCGCTGATGGCCAAGAGTGACAGTGATGATACATCAGCAGAAAGCTGTGAATATGTGCAATTAACAGCTCTTGAGCAGAATATGTAATTATTTCAAAGTATCTTTGGATTGCAACGGTTCCCTGGCTCAGGCCTTCCTTTTTCATTAAAGCCTCTTTTATTACGCTGATTTGCAGAAAAACCATTTCATTCTGATTGCTTGGCATGAATTTTTATTTCTGTTATTCCCCACCTTCCCCTTCAACCCATCACCCATTGTTCATCTTAAAAAAACACTGTGACTGTGACCCATATGGCTCAGACACCTTCAATGAAAGGTACGACTTCCTCTCTGCCTTGACAGTGGAACAACATTGCCCTCTTGTGGATTTCTGTAAATTAGTAACAGGAAAGGAAAAACAAAACATCTGCTCAGAGCACATGGTTGTTTATATTTCCACAAATCTCTTTCCTTTAACCTTGTTTCACTTCATCTGTTCACTCTTTGGAAACAGTTATGGGCTTTTAACACTGAGGTAGGAGGGGGAATTAACAAAGACTAAAGAGAGTCCAGGGAACTCTGTAGCCTTGTAGTTTGCCTCAATGTTTAGACATGCAGCGGTTTTAGTGTTCTGATGTTTGGGTTGATGAAAGTTATTGGTTGAAATTTGAAAATGCTAATGTGTCTCATCTGTAATATCTAGTGGGGTTTTCTGTAGTGTTACGTTGATTAAGTTAATGCTGCCAGTCTTGGCCAGGATTCTCTAGCAAAAAAAATATTTTTGATCTCAATGTGATTTTTTCTGGTGAAATGTAATAAATAAGTATTTACTTAATATTTATAAATAAAAAAACAATAATGCTTTGCCTCTCCATTCATAAATGGAGAAGGTTTGCTGAAGTGTGTTGAGGAATACGTACACAACAACAACAGGCTGACACCACAACAGTGTGTGGAGCCCATAAAGCCCTATATAAATCTGATGCCATTTCATTACACTGAGGAAAGCAGGTGTTACAGCATACAAAGACATTTTGAAGTCAGATCTTTCCTGACTGTTCCAACATGACCATGCACTCGTGCACAAAGCAAAGTCCTTTAAGAGTGTTTGTGTTTCATATGGACCAGCTTGTCTGCTCTGCACTTGAGTACTGACCTCAAACTAATCACCCAACATCAGTGTTTGACATTACATATGCTTGCTTTGAAAACACATTTAATAAAATAGCATGTTATGGGAAAGTCCATTTATATTAGGAACTTCACCACTTGGTGATATACTTTAATTGCACACAGTAGTTTATTTTCCAGCTTTTATGTTGATTAAATATGCTGATTTTTCACTTCAGTTCATGAAAAAATATTTAAAATTATATTCTGAGACAATAAACATTTTGTAATAGAAAAATGTGAGTTATCAGCTTAAAGATTATTTTGAAAGGATATTTGTAATTTGACAAATAAGCCTAATGAGAAAAGACATTTTAATTTATTGAAAAACACTTAAGCAGCTGTAACGTAAAAGGGGGGGGGCAACACCACACTGAAGCCTTTACTTTAAGAATCAGATGAAATTAAAGTTCATCTGTGTGTAAAGGCCAGAGGACCCATAAAGAGACCCAAATTCAACATGGATTTGAAGAGTGATTTTGACCAGTAAGAAAAAAACTGGAAGATGAGTTTAAAACCATGAAAAAAATTAAAAAAGAATTTAAATGGAAAATAATGCAACTTTAAATTTACTCAAATTTGTAAACTTTATTCTAATTCCTGAATTTGCAAGTTAGTTTCTGTGCAGCCCCCAAGCTGCTAAATCTACAGCCAGGAGATTTACAGTGGGTTTGATAACCCACTGTAAGAGTGAGCACTACTGCCACTCAGCCTGGGGAAGTGAAAATTACTGAAATTCAAGCACACGTTGGAAGTTGGAGCACATTTTCTTTAGCTCCAGGTATCAGTCTAAAGGAGTCTAAATTATGAAGAAAATCAAATCATTACCATAAATCTTCCCATAGAGGGACCTAACATTTAGCAGAGCAAACTTGATTAAAATGCTTTTGACATGAGAGAAGGTCAGGAATCAAGATGTGGAGGTGAGCATAATCAAATTAGAATAGCTGGTCAAAGTGTGTTATGTCTAGTGGGTGTTAATTATTAGAGGTATAAAGAAAAGACTCTACAATGTCAAAAGAAATATCTGAAGAAGATGTAGAGATGGAGGAACAAGCAAAAAAAAAGTATGAACTAGAAATCCGTTATTAACGGTGTGTGTGATGTATTAATTCACATAGAAGAGTGGTTGGAGTTATTCATAAAATGTTAACATATGTTTGGATTGTTTCCAAGCTTGTTACAGTCATTTCCATATCCAAAATGTAGTAATATTCAAAAAAGTATGAAAGAAGAATGAGCATTAGGCAGCACAGCCAATGGGAGGCTTATGATGACTAATGTACAGAAGAGTGAACTTAAATATCAGTGAAATGCAATGAAGTCAGGAAAAAGAAGTAAAGTACCTTTAAACTTTTTTCACTTTTAAATCATTCACTTATATGAAGTGAAAGTGATACTTTGGACAGAATACCTGGTTATTGTAGTTAGAGCAATTGTTTCAGAGCAACTTGTGGTGCTGTCTTTTTAAACGTGAACAAGACATTTCACGCCTCGCCCCCCTCCAGGTCACAGAGCGTTCCACTGGCGTTCAGCCATTTTTGTAGACTGATAGCAGCGATTCATTTATCTACTGGAAGAGAAACATTTTATTCCAATGTTAATTAAAGATGTCAATAACAAAAGATCTTACATGTTGGAGCCACAGTCTGACTTTCAGAATGAAGACGACCAAACTGTAGAACCACACATTGAAATGATCACAATGGTGTTATTACTGTATTTACACCCTGTCCATACATACCAACTACCTAAAATAAGGAGCAAGTTTAACTGTAATGTCCATGCATGTCAGATACATATTAAAATATTAATGCTACCACAATATGAATGAAGTAAACAAAGCCTAGACTTGATTAAGGAGTCGTCAAGAACTTCACTGAATGCCTTTGAATTTTTTTTTTCCCTCAAGGCAAAAATGGCAAAAACAAAAACCAATAACTGTATTCAGAACAATTATATCCTCAATCAGACAAAGGGTTTTGGAAAATCCCTGTTGGCACTGGCACACGTCGCTGAAGCACTTGTAATTAAGTGCCCCATGCACTTTGAAGAGGTTATGATGCTGAGGGATGATCTAAGGAATCCTGTGTGTTAATAATAATTAATGTTATATATGTAATACCAAACCTTTTGACTTGCTTGCTTGCAACTTTGGCACAACTGAACTTGAACTACAAAATTGCTGCCGATCACAAAACTTAACAAGAAGTTAGGACCTTGTTTAGCAGTTCCATAGCAAATGCGGCGAGGTCATAGACAATAAAATGTTTTTGGGGAATAGAGAAAAATGAATAGACTGAAAAATATAATCCAAAAAGAAAAAAAAGATATCTGTGCAGCACCAGGAAAAAATAAATGTACATTTTTTGCACTCTTAGACACTCAAAGTACACACAAAATTGAAAGTTAAAAAAGTGGATTTTAAAACTGGCACCACACCCATTGATTTAAAAGCTCTTGGTCTACCGTGGTGAAAACCTTCTTCTTTCAAATGTGGAGTCATGTGACTCTACAGCCATCATGTACATACATTTGTATATTTTTGTTCACAACCTGTACATTCACAGCCATAGCTGTAGACATGTACATCTGTATGATATTTAGATCACCATATATAGTATTTTTATAACTTGCTCAGGCACTTCTGGATGGATGCAAACTGCATTCTGTTGCCTGTACTTGGGACATGTGCAATGACAATAAAGTTGACAATCTATCTATCTATCTATCTATCTATCTATCTATCTATCTATCTATCTATCTATCTATCTATACTATCTATCTATCTATCTATCTATCTATCTATTATCTATCTATCTATCTATCTATCTATCTATCTATCTACAATCAGCTGTAGTTTGAATCAAACTGGGTCATCAAGGTGTTGGAATGGCCTAGTTAAAACCCACACCTCATTTTGACTGAAAGGCTTGGGTAGAAAAATGAACAGAAGCAAAAAGAAGACAAGAAATTGGATCCAGGGAAGTGAGCCAAAACTCCTCCACTGTCAAGGCAGTAATTTTTGATTATTTCAGCAGATATTAAAGAGTGGAGGCACATTCATTAAAATGTATTCATAAGCCTTCAGCATATGACTCATGAATCACTAAGCAGATAAATGAGTACATTTGTTGTGGTGTCCATCCTGCTCTTTGTGAGTCGCTCCGTTTGTACCGTTGACCCGGCCGGAGTCGGGTTCAGGCTGGACTGTTTGCCTTGTTGGTTTTGGTTGATTTAAACGCTGATGTTGTCCCAGTCTGGCCTGTTCACTTCAGCCTGACCCTGGAGAGGCAATCAGACCATGAGACCATCTGCATGACATGGTTCTGAGAAGGGACCACGTTTCACATCAAACACAACCACCAGTACATCACACTGATTATCGTCACACTTACTAACACTGCAACATTTAATTAGCCCGGGTTTGTTACAGCGTATGGAGCAAGCAGCCGTTTACAGAGCATCAGACCAGTCTGAAATGTTAATTATTTTATATCAACATCATTAATTCTGGATCTTGTTATTCAGGCATAGTCAATTAATTTCAAGAAGATTGTGTTAATCGATTGTTATCTTAAGGAATCGCATTGTGAATTGCCTAAATGAGAACAAATGTACAGCTGTCAATTTGCTGGATCTGCTCAGCGAAAACTAATACATCCTAATGTGCTGCAACCTTCCTGCTGGATCTAGTCATTTATTTCAGAGTTTTTTAGTTTTGTTTGAAGTTTGTAAGCTAAAGGCGCTACCATCGCAGGAGGAGGGGCAGGGAAGTGGAGGAGAAAAGTAACGCTGCTTGAAATAAGTAAACACTGAAGGAATGAGCATGTTTCAGGAAATCAGTTAGTCTGGCAGAAGCAAAGCTCAAGAAAGATGGGAAGTTGACCTCAGATGAGAAGAAGGCGGAGGCGACTGGAGAGTTAAGGCATATGAAAATTACATTTTGAGGGCATGTGGTCAGACAGAAATTGAATGTGGTGAACATGAAAGCTACAGAGCAAGAGACGATGTCACTGAAGGCCAAGAAGAAGGAAAAGGAGAAGCAGGACTCAGATCCACAGAGCCCTACCTGCTCTGAATGAGCGGATGGTGAGGTGCTAATGCTAGCATCCGCCATCCACATTCCTAGAGAAGCTCCATTATGAAGAGATCAGGGCAGCACTGACTGTCCTCTGACTCTTCACATCAATATTCAACTATTTTTTTCTATGCATAACTTTGTGGAAAAATGTCCTTTGATTTATTTGTATGTGTCGCTTACCTGGGACATCGCCGACATCTGACGTTAATATGATCTCATTGGCCCCGTTAGAAATATTAAACTGGGAAAAATCTTCAGTAGTTATTTTACCCACAGTAGCATCCTGCAGCTTTGATCACGACCTCCAGAGTCCTTTTCTGCTTTTGCAGAGGAGGACTTAGTTCTGTTATTTAAACCTGCTGTGCTCTAGTTTAGAGTTTGGAGTTTAGAATGGAAGGAGTGATTCATAGATTTATCAGTAACTCGCTGTGTGTTCCTTTTTTTCCCGTTGGTAGCACATTTATAATTTAGGCCATTCCTTCACTTTCTGATGTTTCTCTACACTGAGAACCAAACCTGTCCCTCATCAAAAACCTAGAGTGTTTGCCTTGATTCTTTCATATGTTTGAGAAATCCCTTAATCTCCCATGGCAACCATTCAGCTGTGCAAAACGCCTTAGTGGACTTATCTCTGCCTTTGAGACACAACTTCTCCTCTGCCTGCAGTTTTCAACCTCCAAAGCTTCAGCCTCATGGATCAGCCATCCTCCACCACTCCGCTCCTTCAGACTAGCCAGCAGCAAACATCTGGCGGAACTACACATCTGTTGAGTTCATCAGACTCTGGTCAAATTGTTAAAGGGTTAATAGAGGAGCCATGCTGTGATGACTTCCCCCTCCAATATTATATCTACGTAACATGATCCCACTAGCTCAGACGATAACAAATAACATGAGAACTTACCATAATTATGGAAATTTTATCTGCTTGTTGTGATCGGTGTTTTTCTGTATAGTTCTTTTGAGATTTTCTGTGTTTAGTCCTGTTTCCCTGTGAGTCTCTGTCCTGTCCTCCCTGTGTATTTAAGTCCACCTGTTGTCTTTGTCTGTGTCGGATCCTGTCGTGTCAACCACTCTGTCTCCCTGTTGTTCAGTTCTGTAAGTTTATCATTAAATCATCATTTTCATCATTTCATCCTGGGTCTGCCTGTGTTCTCTCACCTCACTGTGAATCATGACACTGCTCCTTTCTTTCCCTGAACTCTCCAAGAATTCGGTCAATTTTATGCTATTTTTTTTATGAAAACAGCATAAAAAGAACATCTGACACTATTATTCTAAGGATGAGTTCTAGTTCTTTAATACTCTCCTTATTGTTGCACATGGACCTCTACTGACATGCACACGCACACAAACAGCCCATCTGGTAGCTTGGTCACAAATGGCTGTTGCTTTGACTAGAAGGTTGCTCTGCCTGGCAGGATGTTGGTTCAACAAACGCTCTTTTGGTTGTCATGGTGGTTCCATTTTGGATTCATTGATTATGAGGGGAAAGGGGCTCTTCTCATATTTGCCAGGTCCTATTGAGAACCAGCGTTATGTTTCATTTTCTGCCTTGTTTAGTTTCAGTCTCTCCATGAACAGGATTAGTTGGATCCTTCATTGAAAGAAATCTAATTCCAGCACCTTTTGAAAAGAATACAAAGTGCAAGCATCTACAAGAACAGGAAGGGAAACTTGAAGTTCTGTCCTGACCCTGTTTCTATTTAGTTTTCTACTAAAATTGTTTCTGACTTGTAAGTTGGAGATGGGATGTTTTATCTTATTGCCTGAGCGCGTCAGTTTTCTGAGACAAAATTGTTAAATGCTTTACAGATTTTATGCACACAACACAATTAAACTTGGCATTGCTAAACATTTTGCTGATGTGAGAAATATTTCAGTATTGTGTGTGTGTGTGTGTGTGTGTGTGTGTGTGTGTGTGTGTGTGTGTGTGTTGGTGTTGTGTGTGTGTGTGTGTGTGTGTGTGTGTGTGTGTGTGTGTGTGTGTTCGCTCTCCTCAGGTCTGAAAAGGCTGGAGAGATAGCTACCATTCCACTGACAAAGGTGAGACTTCTCAAGAATCTGATAAAATCAAGAAATTACAAAGGGAGTCCAAATTTTATTTTGGTAACCTTTTTATATGAAAATTATGTTTAGTTTAAGCTAAACAATCCATTGTAGTGACTCCGAGATGTGAGAACATGGAAGCTTTGATTGAAGTTAGAACTGCACAGTAGAAGGAGCCCAGCTTCATTCAACCTCATTTAAAGCTGATCAGACGAATCATAAACATATTTAGTAACTTACTGACAAATTACCTTTTAAGACAAATCCTCAGGTTGATGCTAATTTTGCTTTACTTGACAATTGCTACATTATCAAGTAAAGCAACGCTGCTACCATGTTGCAGTGTTTATCATCTGTGACTATGAAACCTTCCATATCTTCCATGGTCAGCCCCAGTAGGCCTGGAGGAAATACACTCTAGTTTATGAGTGTGTTTGTACATGAATGTTAATGCCCATAAGTCACTTTTAAAGATCCATGTTTCATATGCAACTAACTTAATCTGCATTAAATAGAATAATTTAGACATCTATAAAAGTGATGCTAGGTTTATCTCTCCTATATGCTCCACTTTTTTACCCCCTTTGTGTTTTTCTGTCAAACCCAAATGAAAAACATCAGAAGCTGTAGAGGCTGAGGCTCCAAGAGGCCCGTCACTAAAGGATGAAGTCAACTGTAACAAAAATGTGATCAACCAGTGTTTGGATTCAATTAGCAGGGAAAACGATGCTTCCATTCTGTAAACAGCCCTAATAAAAACATGCAGCACGGAGCTGCAGGGGCTGGTCGGCTCATTTAGTCCCAGTTCCAGGTCACACACCCTGAAAGGAAGGAGTCAATATTCTCCCCTCATGCTTCCACATGTAGAGCTCACTGCTGCCCTGCGGCTCCTCTCACACACCAACACTTAGTGGGATTTTAGTTGGTAGACCAACCTGAGGTCGAAGAATGCGTTTTCAACATTTCATATGAGTACAAATCTGAAAAGTGTAAAGCGTTCTTCTTAATCTGATGTCTCTAAGTGGATTTTTGTGAAACCAGTTGAAATCAGCAAACTAAAAAGATTGTGATTTAATCTCAGTCCACACATAGCCAGGAATCTGGGAAAACTAATACCTGTTTAAGTTCTGGTCTTCAGTCCTCACAAAAATTCTGTTTATCACCAAAAATAATTATTAATAAAAGCTCCAACCACAGAGGAGAGTTGACAAAACTCAGTATTTGTGTGTCTCGGTAACCTCAAGTTATACTGTGATAACTAACTAATGCTCCAGTATATCCACATTACTTCCTTTGGCACAATTCCCAATAGAAATCTATCGTCTCGTCTCATTAACTTTAACTCCTCACAGGAAGTCTTGGTTGTTTCTGATTGGCTAACATAGGTTTTAGTTTGTCTTAAACTGTGTATACGATGATTTTTTCTTAAACAATGTTTGGGACATTTTGTTTTTTTAATTCCCGGCTGTTCCGAGGCCTCGGTCAGAGTGTGGTCGTTCTGTGAAGGCATCAGAGGTTTGCTACAGCCACGTCTCATAAAAAGAAACATCTCTGCCACTTTGTTGAGATAAAACGACATCATGAAGACTCAAACACAGCAGAACGAGTAATGGAGAGGGTTAAAGCCGAGTTATAACATCCAAAGGTCTAAGCTGCTGAAGAAACCATGTCCATCTAAACATGGAGCCATTTAGGTAAATGGTGTCCATGCCAGGTGAGTCACCTGGCATGGACAGCTTCAGTCAGGTGGCTCAGGGTGACGTTAAAGGAGCAGGTGAGATCTACCTCTCAGAAGTATGTGTTGGCATGACAACCAGTCTGACCATACGGAAGAGAAAACTGCGATACATCTGGTTTGGAGTGAAACGGAATAGATCAGCAGGTTGGGGGTGTGATGTTGTGGGAGAAGATGAAACCAACCAAAGTTGAACTTTCTGACCTGGAAGATGGATGGAGCTGAAAACTCTCCATGTTATATGTTGGATAAAAACTGCATGTTTTTATGAAACATGAATATTTGAACCTGTGAGCGTTTTAAGGCTGTGATTTTCTAAACACTGTCTATTGGACCCTTGTCGGGTCTTCATTGTCATTTGGACATCCACGTCCTCCACCATGCAGATCATTAATGAGCGTTACAGGTCCTACTCCTGGGTGGCCCAGCTGATCCAGGTGTTCATCGCCATCAGCGTCACTGTGTCCTTCCTGGTGATGGGATCTGCCATGAAGCATACCAGTGAGTTATGTAACACTTTATTTGAAGGGGTGTGAATAAGACTGACATAACATAAACATGGTAAAGTTGCATTAAAAGTGTTAACTTTGCACAATTTTGTGAATTATGATAATTTAATGCCAAGTTAGAATTTTTAATGCAACTTTTAGAGCAACTTTGCATTAAAAGTGTTTTTATTTACTGAATGACAGTCATGACAACAGTCGTAAACATTCATAAAGACTTCTTTATGTTCATGGCAGATGTTATGTCATGTTTATGACAGTGTCATGTCAGTCTTATTCACACCCCTTCAAATAAAGTGTTACCATCTGCTGCCACTACATTTCGGCTGTCAGCCAATGGGACAGCTGCCTGGCTGCAGAGCGGCTGGAGTTGCTCTGAGCTGCACAGTGTTTTGCTGGGTTTGGTTCTGACATCACGTTTCCTTCCTTCCAGTCGATGGTCTGGTGATCTCTGTGTGGAGCAGCCGGCTGCAGTGGCTGGCTGAAACCTGGGAGAGAAACTCGCCAAGCAAACACCAGCACTGCTCCGCCAGGAGGTAACAAGGACTGGTGGAGATTTGATGTTCCAATCTAAGAACAAAGAACGCTCCAAAAAGTCAGAGTCAAAATTCTCTTTATCCTAGCCTAAAAACAACTTCTGTTGTGTTATAATAGGATCAGGAATAATTCATTTTTGATAACCAAAGATTTATTTGTCTTCAAAATCAGAAGTTTACATGCACAACAAAGAGGAAAAGCTCAGATGATCCAAGTTACCTGGAGGATCACTGGAACTCGATGCTTTCTGTTTTGACACGACTAGAAAGACAAAGGAAGAGAGTCATGGAGCTGATTCATCCTGGGAACAATGAACTGATGCCTGAAGGCGCCGCGCCTTAGCAATGACATCATTGCAATCTAAGGATAAACTAGGATGTTTGTATCATCCTAACTGGGATGTGTGGGAGTGGCAGCATCATGTTGTGGGACATATAATGTTCTCTCATAAGGACAGAGAACATTATAGTTCAGTCAGATCCTCTATTGTTCCCAAACAGGACATTTGTTTTGCAGGCTGAGATTGAAGATAAATGTTAAAAACAGACAAAGCAGACAAGCGCTAATTCATAAATATTTAAAACTGACTAATTTAGGGACCTGATTCCTCCAGACACAGCAGAGTTCTTCTATCTATTTGGACAGGAGTCACATGAAGAAATGATTTGTTTCACTGCAGTGAATCGTCAGCTGAAGTGTTGGAACAGAGACGGACGTTTTGGTTTTAAACTCTATTCATTTTCCGTTTTTGTCTTTTTGTTTTGCAGTTTCGCCCAACTTGGATTTTCCCTGCTTGGATTTGGGATTATTTTCATTGTGTCAGTGTGTGATCCCAGGGTAAATGACACACACACACACACACACACACACACTGAGTAATGAGCCCTTAGATCTGTGGGAATAATCTGTTCTCCACCTACTTCAGGGTTTTGTTGTCATGTTGGACAAAGTTGTCTCGTTTTCCCTCAACACTGAAGTGGGCCTGTTTGTGTTCATCATGCTGAGAGAGTCCAGAGAAGAGCGATTCCAGTGAGTACCTGAACAGATGAGCTCACACGCCGCTGTGTGAGGTGTATTGAAGCGCTGCTGTGTCTCCTGGTTTCCAGACACCTGGCCGTCCCTCTGCCAGTGGGGGAGTGTGTGTTCAGCCTCACCTGGCTGCTGCCCACATATTTCCTGTTTGCAGTAACCTATGATGTCCTGCAGACGTTGGCAGACGTGGCCCATTACCTGCCTTACTACGGCCCTGAGCCGGAGCTGCACGTCTACAACGTGACGGCAAACCTGTCCTCCTCCCTCTGAGCGCTCAAACGTCAACACGCCGACGCCTTCTTGTCACTTTTAACCAATTTTTAAGGATCAGTTTAGCATTTTTGATAAATATTTCATTGTCATTGCACTGCAGTTTCATTCATACTTCTGCATTGAGCATGTTTTCCCTTCTACCCTCCAGAGCCTCGTGGACAAAGACTGGTGTGAATTTGAAGGAAACACAATCAGAGTTTTTGTAGATACAAAAAAGATGATTAAACTGGCTTCACAAACTCAGACATTTAGAAATTAATCTTCCAGACGTTCTAGAAAAATTTTGAGTTTCAAAAGTTAAAAATGTTCAACTTTTGAATTTCAGTACATTTTCAAACGTCAAAGGTTTTTGACTTTTGAAATGTTTTTCTGAACTGATCTCAGCATTTGAGCTTTTTCTCACAATTTTTCAACTTTTGGAGCTCAAAAATATCCTTGTTTTTTCTAGAAAATCTCCAAGAATAATCTCATTTCTGAGTTTTTTTTTTGTCAGAAATTGACTCCTCCTTTTTTCTATCTACAAATGTCCCCAATACTTTGTGAGAATCAGATGTAGGAACCTGAATGAATTCTTTATTATTCATACGGAACTGAAAGCACATTAAATGACTAAATATGTAAATACATGTCCTACATCTGTCATCTACTATATAGATGCAGAAAGCAGAGGAACCTTAAGGAATTGGAGTCTCAGACATTTCCAGATGAGTCTGAGGCATGAAGAACGTTCACCTTGGAATGGTGACTTGTCTTCTGCTAGTATTAGCAGGCAGCAGTAGATCAGTGGGTGGAACTGATCTACTGTATATATTCCACACACCTACAGCGCCTCCTACTGCTGACTACATCATGCAGCGCGGCTGAGATGATTGAGACACAATGTTGGCGAAGCATGAAAACACTATTTGACGTTTGTCTTTGTAGAGACTCTGAAGAATCAGAGAAATTATTCCTCATGTCTGATAAACTCATGGATTTGGACTTCGAACAGTGGAAATGGACTCGAAGCGAAATCTCAACGTTGCTGTCTGGATGCTTTTCTGGATAAAACACAACACACACTTCTGACCAATCACACGACACCACACACACACACACCACACACACACAGCTGTGTCTGCTTGACCCGGCCTGGTGAGAACGGGATCCATTTTTGGTCACACGATTCTGTCAGTGAATCGGTTTCCACCACACTGTGGATGAATGTCTTCACTCTGTGAAGTGACGTGTGATTGGTCAGCTGTTTATGGCTGTGTTTTATCTACTATCATCACTGTTGTTTATGTCTACCAGAAACACAAAACCAAGGTTCCTGCTCTGGATTTTTCTTTGGAAAATAACAAAAATGTGATGAATTGTGCTGAAAGTTTTAGCACATTAAAATACACGTCTGTATGTCTGTTTATCTGCCTGGATGGATGATGTGTACATTAATTCCTTCCAGGCCATTAACACTTTCTCATGCATTGTAGCCCGTCAACAAGGCGAAGTGAATGTCGTCAGTCAGTTTCGCTCCTCTGGCTGAATCAACTTGCTGCCAGGACATGAGGCCCAACTGGAACTGCCTGTAGTTCAAAGCGGTTCCTCCTCTCCTCACTTGGTGCCAAACATCCATCTTTATACATGTTTCACTGATATTTGCCAGGAACTGCAGACAAGGAAACACTGAGTCATTCAGAAGACATTATGTAACATCGTTTGTCTTCTGGTATTAAGTAAAATTATCTCTTTTTTTATGCTACATAATATAATGTTTTCCCCCACCTCAAAAACATACCTGTAGTGTCGCTTTGATTCTTTCATGCGTGTTTGAGAAATCTTTAGATTTCCATGGCAACCATTAGGGGTACCTAAATGCTCAGTCTGGCAAAGTGCTGCCTATTTTCAGAAAGCTCCTCCTTTGAGGTTCAGTCCAGCTGAGCTTTCCCCTCCCCCACTCAGCTCCTGTAGACTAGCGGCAGCAGCAGTTAGTGGAACTGCGCATCTTCTGAATTCCCAAAAACTGATGTAAATGTCATAATGGAAGAGGAGTGGAGTGTATCAGAGTGGTTTGGCCTCCTGATATTTTCACCTGAACGTTGGCTCAGAATCTGCTGATGGATGGATGAACAGCTCAACACTTGAATTCTCTGGAAATGAACTTTGAACTTCTGAAACACTGGAACTGGAAAGTTGGGTCGAAGTGACAGCAGCTCAAGACCTGAGCAGTCAGTGTAGGACGACTAGCCGCTCATTAAGTATCATCTGTAGTAGAGCATTAGGAAACTTCCAGATTGGGACATTATTTTAAAATGAAAAAATATATATATTTTAGTGAAGAGTTCAGTCAGTGAGGTCATTCATCCTGTAAACATGGCTTCCTATTGTGGTCATGGTGTAGTCTTGTCTGGGAACGGAGCCACTCTGGACCTCACAACAACAGTGTCAACATCTGTTTATCTGCCTGGATAAACAGATGTTTATCCAGTGCAGAAAAGGCATTTGTTCAGCTGGAATGAACTCAGTCCTGTTGGCACCAAGAAAACCCAGAAAATCACTGAAACAAAAGGAAAAGTACCATTAATATGGACTGAAGATTAACCACCATGATCAGCTTCAAGGTGAACTGAGTTCTGTGGTGAGTTCAAATACAGCTAAAAAAAAATGTCAACATTGGTTAAAAGTGTAACATTTCTCACCAGTCACCTCAGAAACTTGAAATAACAAAAAATTAAATTTTAATAAATCTCAACAAAAAGTGCGTCACTTTCTGAGACGACTGGCAAGAAATATTACACTTTTATGTAGTTTTTTAAGCTACACTATTGTAATTACAAATTGAGACAAAAGCTCCACAGTCACAATGTTGAAAACAAAAGGTTACAATTTGCCAAAGAACAAAGTGACCTTGGATTGTGGTTTTCGGGTGTTTCTGAGTGGAGCATTATGAACATTGGTTATGTTTTATAATCACGCTGGATTAATAACTGAACTCTCCATGTTGGGCCTTTTTATTGCATCCCAATATTTATTTATTGGATTATGGACTGAGGTTCTGAAGCAGAAAACCTGCATGACGCCCAACAAGTTGTTCTGAAGTAAAACCAGGAAATGCAGAACAACTTTGTAAAGTTGTCCCGTGATCTTGAAAGTTTCAAATCTTCAAACTTTTTTCAGGTTTTACTACTGTGACATGAAGTCACGTCTGTAGGAAAACTGTAGAAACCATTGTTTTAAGGTTCTGGACATTCAATTTTTCATGTTCTTTAAACGCAGCAGTATGTACAACATTCCCAAAGCTTTCACCTAAAGCAGGGGTGTCCAAAGTGGGTCCTCAAGGGTCGGCGCCCTCCATGTTTTATTCTCTCCCTAGTGGTTGTAACAACCTCCTCAGGAAGTCAATGTTCTCCTTAAACCTTCTAATGAGCCAACATTTGATGCAGGCGTGTGAAACCAGGGAGGGAACTAGAACATGCAGGATGTCGACCCTCCAGGACCCACTTGGCCTAAAGGATATGACCGCCATAATTTTTTTAACTTTGCTTTATTTGTTGTTGCTTTTGCGTAACTTTATTTTGAAAACGTTGGCAACTGAGAAAAACTAACATAAGCGCTCAAGAACATTGAAGTCAAAGTTTTATTTGGTTCATAAACCCAAAATCAATTCTTTGTGTTTTGACATAAAATAAAACAAACACGACTGTCACCAATTTCATCTATGGTGTATTTTTTTTTTGCTTTGTTTTTCCCCAGCTTTCACATTTCATTTCCCCCACACAGAAAAATCAAAACTCAAACCTCTTATCAAAATATATTTTATTCTGCACTGAAGTTTTACTGATCTGACTTAAATGATGACACAGATGGATGAGATGCAAGCTGCAAAGAAAAACAGAAAACGCGCTGATGGAGCCCTGGGGACTGATCCGGACCTGAACGCAGCTTCAGCAGCGCTCAAGATGGCCGCTTGAAAGTTTGGATTTCAGAACTTCAAATACAGTCGAGAAAAACAAACAAACAAAATATATATATATACCACACACAAGACATAAAACGGGAACATGAATCAATCTGTGGAGTCCAGAAGTCCAGAGTCCTGCTTGGGGAGGTGGAGGCTGTCAGAGGGAGGAGCTTCTGGAAGGTTTTGGTCCAGTAAAGCCTACAAGTTCCAATTCGCTCATTTTTCCTTTTTTAATTTGATCAGAAGTAGAAAGAGTTGATATTTTTAACATTTCGGAGATCGGAGACAAAAAAAAGCAGCAAGATTTTACACCCAGAGTATTTTCTGTAAATGTCCTGTGTTCAGTTTTATGTATAAAAACTTGTCAAGTTTAAAAAAAAAAAAAAAAAAGCTGCAACCACAGCAACCAGCTCCACCTTCAGATCTGCTCCTCCCTTCAGACATCTGATGTTTTCAAATCTGTTGCTTGGTTGGAAAATTACATTCATATTTCACTGCAATCTTGTTTTTTTTTATTTTATTTTATTTCAGAGTTGAAGAGAAAGTTCTTTTTCCCTCCACTTGGACAAATGTTTCCAAAAGATCATGTTGTTATGGAAACTGATTCATTTAGTGGTTATTCACTGTAAGGTAAAGGTAAAAAGAACCTCATGTTTCTAAATGAGTGAAAAGGACAAAGTGTGGCTTTAGAAGAGTAGAAAACTGAGCAGAGGTTTGATGAGGAGCAGACTGGAGGTCAGAGGTCATGATGCAGGGAGCAGACCTGAACAGCTCAGGTTTCTGCTAAGAACTCATTAGCTCTTCCTTGTGAAACCTGCATGAACACGGGCAAAACACAGAGGATGTGTGGTTGCTATGGAAACGCTCCTTTTCAGCCGTGCTCAGTTGTCATATTAAAGAGACGTGAACATCTCCAGCTGATTTGTGGGACTGCATGTCTGGAACGGCGTCTGGGGGATGAAATGTTTTCCTGCTGCAGCTGTGGAACGGTACCAGTACTGTCCAGTCTGAGTCTGTCCCAGTCCCAGTCTGTCCCAGTCTGTCCCAGTCCCAGTCTGTCCCAGTCTGAGTCTCTCAGTCTGTCCCAGTCCCAGTCTGTCCCAGTCTGAGTCTCTCAGTCTGTCCAGTCCAGTCTGTCCCAGTCCCAGTCTGTCCAGTCTGTCCCAGTCTGAGTCTCTCAGTCTGTCCCAGTCCCAGTCTGTCCCAGTCCAGTCTGTCCCAGTCTGTCCCAGTCTGAGTCTCTCAGTCTGTCCCAGTCCCAGTCTGTCTCAGTCTGTCCCAGTCTGAGTCTGTCTCAGTCTGTCCCAGTCTGAGTCTCTCAGTCTGTCCCAGTCCCAGTCTGTCTCAGTCTGTCCCAGTCTGAGTCTCTCAGTCTGTCCCAGTCTGTCCAGGTCCACCAGTGCTGCTAAAAGCAATCTGAAGGATAACAAGTCAAGCTGGAGCTGACACAATAAAAATGATTGTAATCAGGTGAAGATGTGACAAAAATGATCTCCCTCCGTTTTCTTTAATAATACAACTGAGTGTTTTCCTTAGCTCAACCCGGATGTTCACACCATGTTTAAAGCTCCTTGGTTCTGATTTGAATCGGCTTCTTTAGGACCGTCAACACTGCTTGGATTATGGATTTTTTTTTTTTTGCTTTAATAAAGTTGAAACCTGTCAAGAGTTTTGCACCAACTGGATTTCTACAGCTCTTCCTGTCCTGACCTCAGCTGCAGTGACTGAAACATCCTGTTGCTCTGAGCAACAGCTCAGCTGAACAGAAAAGCCAAACTGGCCGTTGAAATCAACCTGTTGGCAAAAACAAGACAAGAATTTCTGCAAAAATGAAGACAATCAAGCAGACCAGAGGAGCAAAATCCTGCTGATTCCAATTTTGACAGAAACCAATATCTTTGTCAGAATAGTTGCTAAAAGTCACTAAGTAGACAATGAAGAGGTGACCATTGCTAACCATGCATGTGCAGACGTGACCTGGTGGCCAGTCGGTCCTCTCTCACGGGAGGAGATGGTGTCTGATGTGAAAGTGGATAAGATTGGTTTCCATGGTTTTCCATCAGCTCCCAAAGTTGATTTATTGGTAAGAAGAGACTTAGTAAATATTCCTGCCAGCCAAGTGGTTATTCCTAAACCAGAGCCGGATTCCAGAGGTTCAAACATGGTGTATTCAAAGTTTTGGTTTGTTATTATTGGTCTCCATGAGACGTTCTGGCCCAACCCAACCAGTTGAAACACAAACCACTGCTGTCAAGAACAGCACTAGTGTCAGTTTCACACTGGAACTGGTTGAGTCAGTGTTGGTCCACTGACATCTGCTGTCAGGCTGGAACTATTCTAGCCACATTTCCCTCACAGCCACTGGAGGGCGCCGTACTGCTGAATGGAAACAAGTTATGACTGGAAAAAAGGGAAACTATTCCATTTAATTTAAAAAGCTGTAAAAATGACATGGAAAACAGTAAAAAACACACAGAGCTCCCAGTACTCCCAGTTTAAAATCAGAACAAACCAGCAGTCAGTCTGGACCTGGTTCTGGTTCAGTAGAACCAGAGGGGTCAGGGGGGGACATCATGTGTTATTTGCCCGTGTGGATGAATCAGAGGAATCCAGAGTTTGATCTGCATGGTGAAGCTTAGTGAGCTGCTGCCACCTGCCTGGGGGGAGAGGGGATGTCTCCATGACCTTTGACCCTCCCACATGATAAAAAATATAGAACTAGAGATTTGAAATTAAAAAAAAAAAGAAACCCTAAGTGCCATCCTATCTGTGGTGGAGGAGCCGATATGTCCACAATAAGATCTGACTAGTAACATAGGTCAACACGTTTTCATTGTTTTACATTTTGATGACGATGGGAATGTTTCCCAGATCAAAAAGCCAAACAGCTTCCATATTTTGGTAAATATTCTGATCCGTCACGTCTCTGCTCCACTTCTGTTGCATCGCGCTTCTGCTTCTCTCTGAGAGTCTGACCCAACAGAGGGGGGCGCCACTCCGTTCATCTGTCACTTTATCCGCATGTGTGGACCTGCTGTGTCGGTACTCGCTTCCTGTTCCTGTGTCCTGCTTCCTGTAAGTCGGTGGGCGGGGCCTAAGCGTGAGCAGTACGCAGGGCAGGCAGGGACAGTCATTTGGCTATGTACACATTCATGGTCGGTCCATGGCTTCCGGCGAACAGCAGCTCTATTTCCGCAGGTCTAATACACACACCTGGAAAAGAAGAGTGGAAGGTCAGCTGGGGTATCGCTACGGCAACGAGCAGCCAACTCGTAGCCCTGCGTACTCACAGATCCGTCTGACGCGCTGGCTCCCACTTTGTCTCCCGCTGCATTCCAACACACCTCAAAGATCCCACCCGTCCCTCTGTAGCTGTGCACCAGCGCCCCCGTCTGGAGGCAGAGGGTGTGTGAGACCACAGGAGGTTCACACACAGTCACAGCATCTACAGACTCATCTGCCTACCTGTGTGTTCCAGATGTGAACACATTTGTCGAAGGAGCCGCTGGCCAGGTGTCGCCCGTCAGGGCTGAACGCCACACTGTACACCGGCTCCTGGTGCTTGGTCAGCGTGTGGATGCAGATCCCCCGGTCCACATCCCACAGACGCACCGTGGAGTCAAACGATGCACTGCAGACACACACACACACACACACACACACACACACCCCACACACACCACACACCACACACACACACACACACACACACACACACACACACACACACACACACACACACACACACACACACACACACACACACACACACACACACACACACACACACACACACACACACACACACACACACACACAGCTGGTTAAAGTTACTGAAATAAAACATTTGTCTAGGCCAGCAGAACCTGTATAAAACCAGCGAGACAAACAGAATGCAGTAAAAAGGAACAGCTCCTAATTCAGTCTATTGATTTGAGCAAACTGAAATTACAAATAAAACATAAAACTAATGGAAACAGTTTTTTCTCCCATCACACAAGTCACATGATGGCAGTAACATGATGGTTTGTGTTTTTTCGGTCAATGTGGAGACCAGAGCATCACAGCATCACACACTTCATAAAATGTCATTCCAAAGTGTTGAATCCATAACTTTTCTATAAAATCACCAACTACCATTTCCACAAAACACTGCATATGTAGTCACTCTCAAACAGGGGGGCTTGTTGCTCCACTGCCTGAATAAAACGCAGACGTCTCCTCTGATTGGTTGATCGGTCAGATCTAACACTGACTGAATTATGAAAATACCTCATGTAACTTTTTACATCCATTGTTGCCATGATTTTTAATGACTTATTAAACAAACTTATTCACATATAATTTTAATTTAATTTCTAATACAATGTAAAGATTGCGATTGTAAAATTGTGTTGTTCTGACATTAGGAGAATATAGAGAAAGATTTGCACACATTCATAATGGAAACACAGCCAGTGCTGCACAGTCTTCTCACATGTACACACACTCTCACCTCGCTAGCATGAGGTTAGCACTGGGATTGTTGGTTCCCGGTCCAGTAGGACTCCATTTAATGGTGTAGATTTCTTTGCTGTGGGCCTGCAGGTCATGGATACACGAGTCCTGCTTCATACTCCAGATCTGAAAACACACAACAAAAACTGTCACCTTCCAGGTTTCATAAGCTGTTAAACTGAAATCCACAATGCTAAAGAAACTGAACAAGATGTTTAGTCGTTTAGTTTGAACTGATATTACACTTGGCCAGTGGTAAGCACCGCTAGCTAAAAAGCTAGCTGCGCTAACCCTAAAGCAGCAATCATAAACATTAGTTAAACTGTCATGTGGACATGCTGCATTGGTATCCAAACCAAGTATTACTTAGTATACTTAAGTATAGTATGCGTTTGAAATGCTTTTGTTGGTGGAAATGCTCCAGTTGTCCACGGCAACTGGGGCGCTCAGGCTGTAGGGGTGAAAAAGTTGTGTTTTATGTGGAACGGAGACAATGTTTTACCTTCAACGTCATATCATCTGAGCAGGATGCTAACAGGTTCCCCGTAGGGTCCCACTTGATTGCATTAACTTCATTCTGCAGAGAGAGAAAAATGAGGACATGCAGAATAACATCGGTTTCGACATGTATGATTTAAAAACACAGAGCGTATCTGCCTCCACGTCACTCACTGAGTGTCCCTGGAATGTCTTAATAGGCCGGTCCTGTCCCAGTTTGCAGACGTGGATGCACATGTCCGTACTACAAGAAGCAAAAGTGTTGTTGCTCTGCCAGTCCACATCCAGAGCTGGAGCTGTGGAAGATGGACAGCAGGATGTCGGTGAGTTCAGCGAGACCCCAACAATCCCTATACAACCCACAGGAGCCCCGGCTGTACCTGAATGGAAGGGGAACTGCTGCTTGGCCTCTCCTGTGTGAGCGTCCCATATGATTGTAGTCTGTAGGAACAGATGGAGGGATGAATTAAGCTCTGCTGTGTGTCATCTGGGCAAATCTTTCTCATCATGTCCTTACCTTGTCTACTCCTGCACTGAGGATAAAGTTGCCTTTTTTATTCCACTTCAGGGCAAAGATTGGGCCTTTGTGTTGGCCCAGGGTACTGGCTAGATTACCTGCAAGACGACAACAAAAGCTGATGTCAGCTGACACCGAGACGTTACATAATGCTGCCAGTAGATGGCAGTAAATAGGAGCAATAGCAATGAGATGACAAGTTATTACAGGATCTAGGGACATGATGATGAAAACTAGCTGATCATGAACAAACATTTTTCATTTCCATCAAAGCCATCTCACCGTCTTTTGTCCATATTCTGGCAAAGCCGTCATATGAGCCTGTGGCCAGCAGGGTGCCCTCGCTCTGCAGCACAAACACAGACATCACTGATGCAAGCTGAGCTGCAAATTCAGGCTCAACTTATTAGCCAACATCGTCTGGAAAAACAAAAAACGACATCCATACTGCTGATGCTGAGTCACCATGGTAACCTGCCTAATGCTCCATGACAGCTTGGTGAGTCGGTGTCTGTGTGCATTTAGAAAAATGAGATGATGTTCATGTGTTGTGTCCATTCCTGTTCCAGAGGAAGTTTCAGTAAAGTGATAGAGATTTAATTCCTGATCAATGTATACTGTGTTTATGGTTGAAACTTTTATTTTAGCCATGTATCATTTATGATGTCACTCCCTCTTCAAGGGAGTGACATCCTTCAAGTGTCGGAGAATTCTTAAAAATACTCTAAAAGACAAAGTTTTAAGTTATTTTTTATATAAACAGTATTTTAATAACTGAAAGTAACAGTTACCTGACTGTGGGGTTATAACAATTCATCGGATTAATTGTGTTTAATTAATTATTTAAATAATTGTTAACTAATTTAGTAATCGCAATCAATTATTAAATTAGTTAATTATTTAAAAATATCCCGTAAGCTGAGAGAGCAACAGACTCAAAGAAAATATTAAGCTAAATTGTCCAAAACATTAAAGACAAAACATCTTCTGTCTGTAAATCTGTCCTACCCAGAGCTGCTCTGGGTAGGACAGACAAATCAGTGTTTTTCAACCTTTTTTGAGCGAAGGTACATTATTTTAATTGAAAAAATCTCGAGGCAACATCAACCAAAAATGTAAACAAAGATACTCTGTAGCCGCCTATATTAAATATATAGTCATTCTTATCAAAGGGTCTTGAATAGGAATCAAATAAACACAAAAATTTATTTTTATCACATTTTACATTTCTTATTTCAAATTGCACTTAACATGTAAACTTCAAATATACACCTGAACAGAGCCACAACAATGTGGTGTTAAATTTAAAGAAGTTCTAGAAAACTTCAAAGTGTTTTACAAACTAATCCACAAGCATTCTTTAAGCTGGAATACAGGAAATAATTCTTATTCTGAAATAAGAAATAATATTTGTTATATTCACTGTTACAATATAAGAGTTACATGTACAAAATGTCAATATCTGTATATTTTACCCTCCTAGTGTGAAACCTGTACATGTTTGGATGAAAACAGCTGATTTCCTGGCAGAAATTAAAAAAGACAAAGCTCTTCCTCCACAGCTGTCAGTCTGTCTCTGGTTTTAGTTTTTATAGTAGCCAGGCTTGAGAAGCTCACTTCACACAGACATGTGGGAAATGGACCCATGTTCTTTCCAACTCTTGCTAGATACGATGCTTTCGCCGCTTCCTGTATCACTAATTCTCTTGTTTTAATGTAAAATGCTCTGTATCTACTGCCATCTAGTGGGAAGAAAATTACACGATTATGCCGCTAGTCACTACTACAGCAGACACTAGGAGATGGCATTATTTGCAGATTTTCAAAAAATCTTTTAAGACCAATTACTGTATTTTCCAGACTATAGAGCGCACCATACTATGAGCCGCACCTTTAAATAAAACAAACAAAAAAACTGGAAACTGCACAGGGCTACAGGCCGCTGGTATCTCTGCTGCTCTCAGTTTTCCATAAAGACCCAAGAGAGGGCAGCAGAGAGCTGCATCCTTACAAATCTGCTGGATATATTAAGGACCCTGTTCTCTGTGTCCAAAGCCGAACCATGGTTTTGTTCACGCTGAGCTGACATGCCAGATCGATACTCCTCAACTTAAAAGCTGCATCATATGAGTTTGAAAACATTTCTCTGTCATCCCTGTTGCTACCATGTGCTTGTTCTAAATGAAAATTAGCGTGTTCTTCTTTGATTTACAATTTTGACTTCGAATGATTCACTTTATGCTAAAGAGCCCCCTGGTGGTTGAAGAAAAATCCACAGAAAAGCCGTCCCAGGCTAAGCCGCATGGTTCACAGCTTAGGAAAACGTAGCGGCTTGTAGTTAGGAAAATACGGTACCGTAGGTGAAATTGGATCATTTCCACGGCACACCTGAAGATCACTCATGGCACACTCCTGTTAATTTTATCAACCACTGGGTTAAATGATCTGGTCTGAAGGCAGCAGCTTTAATTGGACCTCCCAGCTTGTTGGTATGAACTCACATTCCAGTCCAGCGAGGTGACGTCTTTGTTGCTGGGGACGTCCTGTCCTCCTTCTCTGATGCAGTGCCTCAGGACCAGCTGTGTGGAGCTGCTGGTGCTGTTTTCACTCAGGTTCCAGATACGAGCCGTCGAATCCCCAGACCTAGACACACACACACACACACACACACACACACACATTACACCTTCCGGACTCTAGCTGATGTATACTGTGTGTAGGGGCAGAAGAACTGACCCAGAAGCCAGCAGGTCGCTCACTGGGTTCCAGGCACAGATAAAGACCTCTGACTCATGGCCCCTCAGGACCATGGCCTTGTTCTGAGGGATCTCCACGTCTCCATCCACCTCCATCAGATCTGAGTGGTTGTCTGTGGACACAGTTGTACGTGTCACACACCCAACAGATGTGGGCAGTGGCTTTGCTAACCGGAGAGCTCCTACTCACTAGCTAAGGCATGGGCTCCGTTCTCCTCCCCGTTGGCAGTGTTCTCTCCGTTCTTGGCATTGCCGGCTATGCTGCCTCCTGCGGCTGATGCCGGCGCCGAAGCTGCAGCCTGTTGTTGGGCCATTTTGTCCCGGTACGCCTGCTGCCTCGTCTGAACCACATCTGGCATCACTGCGTCGATGAGTGACAGGGACTCGATGGGTCGGCCGTCGAATAACGTGCCATCCTGTGGAGCGAGAGAGGAGAGGACAGAGACAGGAAGTGAGAGCTGAACAAAGATGGAGCGCTCTGCAGCAGGACCAGGTGTAGCATGAAAGGAGGGGCTTGTTTCCCACCTCGTTGATGCTGACTTCAGCCTCCACATACTGCAGGCCCTTCTGGATGATGCTGATGAGGGCAGCAGGGGGCACTAGAGCTCCGTTGATGTTGGACTGGCTGATGTGGCTCTCTATACCGAATGTAAATGCAGAGTGGGAGAACCCTGACAAACAGGAGCACACCAGAGAGGGTTTTTAACAGCATCGCCATGGAAACCGAGGCTCCCAGAGAAAACAGAACCCATTATTAATGTTTTTTTTAACTTAGGTTTTGAAGACTGAATGATAAAATGTTACTTCATCTTTCTGTGCGTCTTATTTTGACTTTTATTGAGACAAACATGGAGTAAACCCAAGTTTACCTAACAGAAAATTTATTTTGAACATAAAATATGGACATTTTTAAGAATGGTAGATATCTCTGGCTAGAAGTAATTAGTTTAATGACTAAATGACTGGTGATGAGTGGATTCTCAGAAGTAAATTTATGAAATTCTGTCACTTTCGGTAGACACTAAAGCTTTGTTCCAGATTTTATGTTGAGTCATCAAATGATGGCCAAGAAAAATGAAATGAAAACATCGCTGATTAGAAATGAAGCCCTGGGTCTTCAGCTGTTGACCTGGAACAGTGAACAGCTGAACTAAATCAAAGTCTCTATGTGGTTCCCTTCCTGCCTTTGCTCTTTTCTAACCCACATTCACAGTGTTTGGTAAACAGATCATCACCTTACAGAAAATCACTCACTTTGAAGGTTCTTTCAAGGTGTGATGATGCGTTTGTGTAAAAAATGTTTGTACGGTGACAAGATGTCCAATCTGAATGTAAAGTAACAGAAGAGCCTGTCAGATTCTTTGGTGGAAGTGGGGATGGATACCTGATTCCTGTAGGTATCTGTAGACCAGGAAGTTGACCTCATCACTGCTAATGCTCATTTTTAATCCGGTTACACCATGAGGTCAGCACACACACTTCTATCCTGGAACACAGAGGGGAGCATCATCAGTGGCAGGGAAATAAACACACACTGTTTATTATGTTGGGCTCATGAAAATGAGATGTTTCTGGAACAAAAAATGTTTTTAATAAGACTAATCAGTATGGAGTATTAATATTTTCAATCAGATGCGAAGAGCAATTCAGACTTAAAAATAAAACCGAGTCATTTGGATGTGAGGCAGACAACAATACAATTCTGATTCCATTATTATTAGAGACTAACTGTTAGTCAGTTACAGCTTATGAACCATTCACATCTGACTTCTGAGGATTAAATTTTCTAAAGACTCCACATAGCAGCGTCAGTAGAACTACTTCCTAACTATGATAAATGATTCCAGCTTGAAGCTCACATCTATATCCAGGTCTCAGACTACCTCAGTAAATACATTTACCAATTAGTACTACAGATACAGACATGATGTATTTCACAGAGACAAAAAGAAATTCATAATGCCACTCTTTGTGGGAGTTGAAAGTTGAAAGTTTTAGATTAACGGATATAATCCCCCCACAAGTAGGAACAATTCCAAGAAAATTAAAGGATTTCCAAAAACCCAACCACAAAAATGCAATATGGCTGCCAGTAGAAAAGTGGCGGTATGGTAGAAATGATAGAAATTTGGCCAGAGATCCGCAGTCTACCAGCTAACCGCAGTAATGGTTGTTGATGGCGTAACCATCCAGCATCAAAGCAGATGAAGCGGGAAGCTCAAGGGAAGACCTCATTACAAAGGTAGGGGGAAAACGACAATTATCTGGACCTGGCTCAGGTTCAGTTATTGTTTCTATATAGAGATATTTTTCTTATCGAACTTTGATTTAACCAGGTGGTCACCATTCAGATTAAGTCATATCGCACATCTCTAGCTGCCAGACCTCTAAACATATATTGGGAATTGCAAAAGAAATAAAGAACCTACGGACCAGTAGATGATATTAACACTCCTCATCTTCTCAGAGATTTTCATCTTGGTAGAGATGGCCAGTGTGTGAATGCTAAAGAAACTGCTAGAAATGTCTTAGCAGTGTTTTATGGAATACACTGTTTATATGAATACAAAATTATGCCCATAGTAAGACCATATACATGTAAAATATAGAGCTCCTCCTCAGAGTTGCTCCGTAAAGTATGAAAACGGAAAACTTTATTTCAAACGAGAAACATAAAACAGCTACATAAAACATGGTCTGCAAAGATAAAGATGTAGACATAAACACATTATTTAAGAACATTATATAACATGTAATGGGCTGCACAGTTGGTAGAGCTGTTGCCTTGCAGCAAGAAGGTTTTGGGTTCGATTCCCGGCCCGGTGTCTTTCTGCATGGAGTTTGCATGTTCTATCTGTGCATGCGTGGGTTTTCTCTGGGTACTCCGGTTTCCTCCCACAGTCCAAAAACTTTACTGTCAGGTTAATTGGCCTTAATTGATGTGAGTGTGTGTGTGCATGATTGTTTGTCCTGTCTGTCTCTGTGTTACCCTGTGACAGGGTGGTGACCTGTCCAGAGTGAACCCCGCCTCTCGCCCAGAATGTTAGCAGGAGATAGGCACAGGCACATCCTGACCCCACTAAGGGACAAGGGTGTACAGAAAATGAATGAATGAATGAATGAATGAATGAATGAATGAATGAATGAATGGATGGATGGATGGATGGATGGATGGATGGATGGATGGATGGCTGGATGGATACAACATGCAATGTCAAAATTTAATTGGTGCTTGAGTCTTTCAAGGACAGATATAATTTGAATTGAAGTTGGTGCTTTAGCATTAGCTTCTGCTAAATACTGTGTTGAAGTAACACTTTAGCATTAGCAGAATGATTAGTGCTTGAAAATTAGCACAGCAAACTTTTTAGTTAGCGGTACCCACCACTGCCTTTTTATTATTTGCTACCGCTATGTCTTTCAAGTAAACTAAGGCAATCTCTGTGCTTACCCAACTGGACAGATTTCAGTTTCACAAACACAGTAGTGGTTCTACTTCATGAGCTGTCTTTAATCCTCTATTGAAATTCAGACTGAAAACAATGTTTCACACTAAGAGTTTGTTTCAGTCAAAAAATAACTATTATGTTACTTTAGCAAACATGTAAAATGACAAAGTTGTTCAATGATTGTAAGTAGAACATGGATGTCACCGACAAACTCACAGATCTTATTTCCACCTGTTGCCAACACATAATCCCTGGAAAATTAATGTGTTATTCTGGGATTAATGACAGAGTGCAGTGCCATCAGCCACATTTCTCAGCTATCACTATACTTCCACTGTATTCTCTGAGAAAATACCTGCCCAACAAGTTGGCAGGTCAAACTCTGCTTCTTCCGTCAATGATAAAAAAGGTCTACAAACATGCACTATCCAAGGCCGGGCTCAGGCTGGCTGCCGCAGCGATAGTCCTGTACATGGTTTCCGTTAATGTGATCACAGTTACCTAGAGATCTGTGTGTCTCAATTGGTGACTACACCAGAACAAAAACTAGAGAACACTCTCTCAACACACACACCTGCTGCTGTACATGAAGGGAAAATGCTTTGTTCTTACTTCCCATAAATATCTTAACAAATTTATTTCAATCAGACTGATGGAATCACAGAAAGTGAACCCTGGTTTGTTTTAACCATAAAGTGCGGTTTATGGTTAAAGACAACAGCCACCACATGTGTAGGTCCTGTTGGTCTTCGTGAAGCAGCCCAGGGTCTGAGTGTGGCTTGTGTTAGCTGGGTGGTACAGGTCTGCTTTCTGTCTATCGTAATCTCAAAGTCTGGGGTTTCGCAGCACAACACTGAGCAGTTTCACACAGTTTTCAACATCAGGTGTCATAATGTTGCTGCTTTTGTAGCAGGAGCTTTTCTTCCTGTTCAGGACAGTTTCTGCTTTTCTTTGAGACTTTTTTCTCCCAAAGTACTTTAACAGAAAATAAAACTAAGTGTCCTGCTTGTTCTTTGACATAGGTAGAAAGTTTGAATCTGACCATCAGGCCCTGAAATACAGGATTATTTCATTTTATGAATCTAATGAAAATCACATAAAACCAAGGAACATGTGCCTAAAATAGTGTTTCTCAACCCTGGTCCTCACTGCCCCCCCTGTCCTGCATGTTTTAGGCATTTCCCTTCTGCCACACCTGAATTGCATCTCTGGGTGATTAACAGGCTTCTGCAGTACTTGATGGTCATGCAATCATTTGAATCAGCTGTTCTGGAATAGAGGCACAGCTAAAACATGCAGAGCAGGTGGGGCGGTGAGGACCAGGGTTGAGAAACACCGGCCTAAAATAAAACATCTGTATCAGGTGCTGAAGCTTGAGGTGTTTTTACACCCAGAAATTGTGAATTTTACTTTCTAGTGTATTTCTAAAAATAAAAACATTAATCTGATTGTTCAGAATTTCACCTACCAATAAGCAATCAAAGCCAGTAAAGTAATATTAAATTTAATTTCTGGTTAATTCTTTAAGTTGGGTTGAACTTCCAATGTTTTTAAAGCTTATATCATTTTTCTATGTAATAACTACAAATTTTGGGGGAAAAGATCAGGAAAATACAGTATAAATTAGTAATTCAAAGGTTGGTTACTCTTCATTGATGACCTAACATGGTGAATGAAGCAGCAGCACAAAAAATTATTGCATTCAGTATACACACCATGTAAAAGTACAGAGAATTAGTGAGTTTGTGTCATTATTGTTGCTAATTTTAAGAATAGGACGTGTTGACTTAATACTGTAACTGTTAAGACAGATAGAGCACCTTCACAGGAGAATAAAGCTGCCAATGCTGATCTGTGGACTCTATATAACCCCCAGGACATCAAAGGAGAAAAGGTTATGTGTGTCTCTCTGACATGTTGGCTCAGCAGTGCCTACAGATCTGCAGCTTGGACCATTGGTGGAATTTAACTGTGTTTTCTATAGCAGGGTTTCCCCAGTGTATAAGCATGGCAGGCGACCTGGCTTTACTGCGAGTGAATATACCTTTGTGATCAAAGAATAACGTGTGGTGTGTGTGTCTAAATCTCAAACACAATACATATTCAAGCTTTGCTCTGTGTCTGCTCTTGCAACTTTGATAGTTAAAGTAATTTAATCACACCAGCAGTAAATCACAGACGGGTCTTTTTTAACCAGAGTATACCCTGGATCCACTAGCTGATTACTTTATTAGGATTTAACTGAAACTTGATATTTCTTTTAATTGTGTTGTATTGTCTGCTTTTTTTAAGACTCTGTAGTTGGTGTTTAACTATTGTCAATGTTATCTTCCAATTACAAATAATTGCCTTGTTATATTTTCTGCCAATGTTTAGCATTTCTAATACAAAAACACAGACAGCTGGTGGACTTCACTGATGCTCCTACCACCAGGCTTTGCTAGGTTTCTGGGGTACACCCTCCAACTACTAGCCTTTAAGAAATTAGTTAAAGCAACTAATTTACTTTACAGTCGCTGTGCTGACCTCTGTTATGAGATGCTAAAGACAGTTTAAAAACAGTTAAGTTTGTAACAATTCTCTCTGTGTCAGAACACTTAAAACTTGTTTCACAGTGATTATTTTTTACACATATGGAGTGAAATCGCCTCTGAGCCTAATGTAAATATTTTATGACCACTCCTGGCAAGAAGGCTACATGAAAACTGTTTTCAGATCTCTGTTACAAAAGATAACAGAATAAAACAATCCTAACTGGCTAAATTTCTATCACGTGGTTAAAGTCTTACAAGAACCAGAGATTGGAAAAGTACAAAACTCTGTGTTTTTGTAAAATATGACTCAAATTAAACAAAGTGTACAGTATATCTGATAGAGGTAGCTAATAAAACTGAAAATAAAAGGGATATTATCCAATTAGTTCAACATCATTCCATCTTATATGGTCACAAGTAGAAATAATCTAAATTAAAGCTGAATCAGCATTTGCGGCCCTCACAGCTCGGCGCTGCCCTAGTCTCGCGGCTAGAGCTCCAGCACTGCCAACAAGCTTGCTGCTTGTTTATTGTTGTCATAGTGAATCCATAACAACCCCCTACCCAGATGGCTGTCATGGTTACAAAGTTCCTGGAAGTGTGATGTCTCTTAACTATACATTGGTTTTAAGAATCGGAAAAATGCAATACTACACTCATTGACTAAGTTGAGCAAAATTACAAATGTTATCCAAATAGCTGATTTCCCACTTGCTTTAGAACATGGCTCCAAGAGACTCTTTTGTAGCTCTTGAGAAGATAAACGTGCATCAAATTTCAGGATTGTCAGTCAATCTCGTCCCGTAAACATGCTCAAAAACTCATGATTTTGGTAACTTTTAACCCCCCATTTCTTAACAACATACGGTCCAAAGTTGAAGCCAATGGCTAAAAATCCCTGAGTTTGCTAAAGTGTGTAAATACAAAAAAATGGCCCAAATTTGCCCTCTGACCCAAAATAGCCACTGCCCCATACATTTTAGGGCATACCTCTAAGAGACTATTTTTTTCCCTTCTCTTGATTCGGGGGTCAACCTATGTATCTTATTCCAGATCTCTATAATATGTGCAGGATCTCCCCTACCATAAACCTTACCAAGCTCCACCAAGAAACGCTCCTCGAAAGTCCCATGTGGCTACATGTCTCACAAAAAGCCTCGCGGAGCTTAGTTTCTATGTGTATTTCGACTAACTATCTGCAGAGTCCATTAGTTTAGCATTTCTGCCGGATTTTCAAAAAATATCAGCAATGGACAGGGGAACCAACAAGTTTATGTCATCTTTTTTGGACGACATCAAGGTGTTGAGCCATGCAATGCCTCCAACATTGTGCGCGTCACAGCTAAATGCTACCGGTCGATGAGGAAAACAGCAGATCCTCACACCGTCAGCATAAATATAGCTGTGGACAAGATCAAAGACCCCTATTATTCTTGCAAGGCTGAGTAAGTCGGACATTCATGGTTTTGAGGGTTACTTTTGAATCACTGATTTCTGTTGTTGGCAAATGTTTGAGTGTGCCTAGACCTGATACACGGTACTCTGTGCTAGTGTGGCTAACATGATTACAGCTTAGTAAAAAGCCTTTTCAGGTGAAATTAAAATCTTTAATGTATGTCAGATACAGTACACATTGCATATTGATCTGCTTGGCTAACGTAAGACTGTAACAGACAGGCTTCAAGGTCTAGAAGTTGTATCGGTACTGCCATTATGCTGTACTTGGCTAAAAGGTTTTCATAATGGATGTGTTTATTATTGACTTTCTTTTTTCATTCACTAAACACAAGTAAAGCAAAGCAATAATACTTACACCAGCAGACACTCCTTTGTTCTTATTGATCCTATAACGGTTGAGCTGCAAATGCGGTCGTGACTGGCTTTAATCCAATCAAGGCATTCCGTTTCAGATTTTGGAAATCTGTGAATTTTAGTTCCACAAATACGATCAGGATACCTGACATTGCCTGTACAGATTCCCCACTGACAGTGGAGAACCATTATTTTTCGAGTCCTGACGCAAAACGTTCTGCTGGTCTGCTAGTCCACAATGTACATTAGCATGTGTTTACTACTGTAGCTTGTATTTGTGAGATGGTCACGCACATGGTAGCTGCGCTGTGACGTCAAATGGGCATTAGCCAATGAAACGCGGCCATTATCCAGGGGGGAAGCGCCCCAACCCAACCTGCCCCCCAAGGAGATCAGAAGAGGCGCAAAGGAAAGATATCAGTGTTTTTTAACACTATCGTGGTCTCAGCGTGACGCTCAGGAAGAGTGCAGCAAGTGTCATGGTTAGACAGCGGTGACGGGATGCCTCATCAGAGTAGTAGTAGTTCAGTTTATGAAACCACACAAAGAAAACCTTGTAAAAGCACAAACAAGTCAGTGCAGTTCAAATTATCTTGTCTCTCAAGACCGCTAGAGGGTTAAATGTGTCACGTTTTGGCAGCAGATTGCTCTCTTGTAAGTAGCAGGAGGACTAAATGTTTTTACTGTTGTTAGTAAAAATAGTAGGGGTGCACTGATTGAAGTTTTCTGGTCAATCACCATTATAAAACCTGACATGTTTCAATGATTGTTCTACATACTTAAAAAAAAAAGAAGCAGATTAAAGCAGTAAACGCCTTTAAAATGAACGCCAAGAAATGCACTGTAATGTAAAGAATCTGCCCCACAGATTTGAAAGCTCCCTTTAGCAGCAGCAGAATGTTATAATTAGATCCAGGCTTTGTGTAGCCATCCAGCAGCTATTTTTAAACGACCATTTTTCTGTCCCCTGTCCTCGACCCAGTTTGAGCTGCAGAGACCGTTCAGGCAGTGATAACTTCAACGCTGTAGTCATCAGCGCTGTCTGTGGAACACTGAAACTTTGTAAACAACAAGCTGCATTTCCCTTCGCTGCAGTGGCGCTGTGGAGCCACAAGCTGCTGCAGCAGCAGCAGCAGCAGCAGCAGCTCTGTTCACAGCGTGGGGACAGTGGTGAGAGGGGAATCTCTGTCTTTGCATCCCAACCCCCTCTTTTCCTCTCCTCTCTCTGAGACAACTTCCAGCAGCCAACTGGTGAGTACAAGTCAATCCAACCCCACTTCTGGAGCCACACAAAGACCGATAGATCAGCAGGAAGAGGAGGAGGACCAGGACACGTTTCAGCACTCGATAAAGAACAACATTAGATATCAAATGACTACATTCAAAACCAATTCTGAAAGAGCTCATGTATGTTCTTACTTAGCTGAAATTTTATCTAGCAAGTCTAGAAATCTGTTATAGAACATGAGTGCTGTAGAAGGAGACTGTAAATAAACTGGCTTACCTCAGTGGCTTTTATTACGCTTTATTTTCCACACTGTGTTTATCTGAACTATGTTATCACAACAACAGATTATGTAAATGTAAAAACCCAGTCACATAACCTGACCTGGTTAACAGCTATTTTCCTTTATTGCCAATTAAATAAAATCTTAGGGACTGTCCTGACAGAGAGTGTTTAAAGGTGTTTTTATACCTTATGGTCCGGTAGACTGAGTCTGATTGGGGACCAAAATTGCAACATTTTCAAACAATCCAAACTAATTGAAAAACCTGTTCCTTCCGTTGCCTTTTTATGTTGTTTCCTGCTGAAGGAAACAACATAAAAACCTATGAAGAAGACCAGCACAGTTAAACGCTTCCCAAGATGTAAATAAAAATGAAGTAGCATCAGATTTTAGCAGTTGAAGGATTTCTTCACTGATATACATTACAACGAAGAAATGTAACTATCAGCTGACTATCAGCAGGCTGTCAGTGACACTAGTGACAGTCCATTACTATGCATTGAGTAATGTCCACTGTTGCAATGCAGAATGAACAGGAATCTGTCACAAAAATGGTCGTAGTGCTTTTATTTCTTACTCAATTTCTATAAAATATGGTTTAAGTTAAAGTTGAGAAATTTGCTGATATTTTGGTATGTAAAGTTTGTATTTTCCCAGAATATAAATCTACAAGTAGTTTGGTTTCTGCCAGTCCTGTCAAGACAAAAAAGAGAACTAAGCAAAATTATCGCTTATATTTGTCAATAATTAGGAAAATTAGGAAGATGGAGCACATCATCCCAGTTCTACAGTTCTTCCACTTGCTCCCTTGAGTTCACAGAATAGATTTTAAAATACTGTTACTGTTAGCTTAGCACCACGAAACATTAAAGATTTGCTGTTGTATCAACCTTCCAGAACCAGATGTTCTGGTTCTGGTCTGCAGCTCCAGAACTAGAACCAAACATGGAAAAGCAGCATTCAGCTTCGATGCTCCACAAATCTGGAACAAAACTGCAAAGCAGCCAAGACAGAGTTCCTCTAAATATCAACTAAAAACCCACCTATTTAGAGCTGTTTTTGAGACATCATAATTGAAATAATCAACATTCTGATGTGTAATGGTGGCACTTTATAATTGAGGACTGTGTGTTTTACAACTTTGTATTTTTTGTGTGTTTTTTATGATGTTATAAAGCACTTTGAACTGCCACATTGCTGAAAAGTGCTTTGCAAATACACTTGATTGGATGATGATCAAGTTGACCACGGAGTCTGTAATTAAATAAATGCAATAAATCACAAACCATTGACAAAATAAGCACCTTTTTCCAATACTAACACCTTTCCTGCTACTAAATTACTGAATAAATAATAATGTTGGACAACTAGACGTCCACAGCAATAGTCTGTGCCATTCGCCATTTGTTTTTTTAAGAGTGATTTTTTTTGCCTGTTGCTTTCTTAATTACAGTAATAATACTTGATTGACACCAAAAGAAACAACTCACTGAAAAAAAGCTAATGCCATTTTTAATGGGCCATACAAACTCCTTCCAGCTGTAAGCAACGTTTTTATTTTTCCCAGAGTTCCTTCAAGTGCTACGACAATTTATTTACTAAACCTGGATCATAAAGTTAGTATCCTGAATTCAGAAAACACATTTAGTAATAACTACAAGACCAAAGCCAACTCTAAATCAGATTCAAAGCATAACAGAGCAGCATTTACCAACTTAAAGCCTCATGGTGTTAATGTGGGCATGAAGATTAAAAAAATAAAATAAACATATAAAATAGACATTGCTTAAAAACAGAGAAGTAATTTGTCCCTTTTACACTTAGCAGTTAAATACGCTCATTACCATTGTGGTCTGGCTAATGTATTTCTTCTTAGTATTATTTGTGGCCAAATATGCTACATTAGCAATATCATTTTACCTTTTCTCTAAAAAAAAAAAGATCCTGAAAATTTATTTCCTTTAGATTTTTTCCTGCGTCATGAATCCACTGTGTTTTATTTCAATCATGTTCTTGTCCTGCTTTGCTTAATCTCCTGTGTTAATTATTGCTAGAGATGTCTTGCCATCTAAATTTATTCCACTGTATTTAGTTGTTAGTTTATTCTTGCAGTTGTTCTTTGTGGATTTCTATTTAGTTTTCTTTGGTTAGATGTTAATCTTCCTCTTGCAAATAGGAATACATGGAGCTGGATTTTAATTAGTGCAATAAGACCAAACACAGGTTGATGTTGTATCCGTTTGTGTCACAAAATAATAATGTTGTGATACAAACAGATACAGCAGTTCCATTTAGAGCGTTGACCCAGGGCAAGAACACTTAAAGTGACTGAACAAAACTCTCAAAAATATTTCTAATGGCAATCAAACTAAAACTGGAACCTACATAATGTTCACTCCTCTCCCGGAGCTCCTGGTCTCTTTATGTGACAGATTGTATTGGCATAGTTCTCCCTGCCTGGCATGCCCCATTTGGGGTCAACAAGGAGAAGTGTGTGTCAGTGACAGATGGTGGCATGCAGGCTGTACCAGCAAGGCTCACTTGATGAGCAGTTAAACCTGCTCTGCATGCTGCAGGTTAGCTGAGGCACAGCCACTCAGTCACACATGCTTTCCTCATACTGAGCTAGCTTACATTAGCAGTCAAGTTAGCCATCTCATCAAAAAAAGTTACAGAGAAACAAGTCCTGGAGCTGCTCTGGAATTTCCCGATGGAACTTTCATTAACAGAAAAAAAATTGAGATCTTCATTATATCAAAGCTTTGATTAATAAGCTTTTAACGCACCAATTAGCTGCTCACAGTTGTAAAAATAATTATAACAATAATACATTGTTCCCACAAATATGCATCATAGCAACTGTCTGAAAGTAAAGTAATTGAATAGAAAGAGTAAAACTCATTTTTGTACAGGACAGGATCCAGAACCAGACAGAATAATCCTCCAAACACGCAATAATTCAACCAGAAAAATTATGAAAATTCTACAGAAAGAAGACTTGTACATATTTAGTAATCTGCACATTCTGGAAATAATCTAATCCAAATATTGTAAAGGATTTCTAAAAACCTGAAGTTAACCCTGGAGTTGCAGCAGTAAATGTTCCATCATTTCTGGCTCAAGAAAAGAAACGCAATTAGTGACATCTGATCTCTTTAATCTAATGTTTGTTTCCACACCTATTACATTTTTTCTAAAGGGCATTTCAAAGTATATAAAGGTAATGGTTTAATTAATATTTTTGGAGGAATGATTTAAGAAATCATTTTAATTATAAAATTACTGTTACATTAATGGAGCCTTACAAATACTTTTATCATATGTGGTCATTATTTCTATCAAGCCCATGCATCTTAGAGAACAGTCAGTTCTGCAGTTGGACAGGTTTTCATTACATTTCACAATAAAAGCAACATGACCACAGGGTTGACTGTCATGAGCATCTTATATTAGCACAGTTAGTATAATTAATTGTAAATGTTGATCCCTGTGTAGAGTGTACTGTATATTAACTCTGACATTTTCAACAAGTTGTCAGGAGTTCTTCATCCAGTCATGGAATGTTGCTGCCGTACAGTGAGTATCCTTTTATTTATGGATGTCTAACTTCCTGATGTGGCAGCCTAAACTAACAGCTGGCATGGCTCTGTGGAAAATATGGACTTTATTACAACTTATATTAAAACAGTTTCAGCATGTCAAATTTTAAGGTACTTAAGGACCCTTAAAATTTTAATGCAGCAAAAATCTCTCCATTTTTTCTGCATTACAATTATGCATAGCAAAAATGGAGACATTTCTGGGGTCTGTTTGTGGCTCTTGACAGTGGCTTTGTGCTTCTCATGTTCCCACTTCATATGGCTCAGTGGGAAGATGAACATTTTGGCCAACATCAAAATTCAAAATTATTGCTAAAACTTATAACTGGTTTTTACCCAGGTTATATCACACCACTGACTTCTCTGTTATAATATCCACAATTCTGCGCTGCATCATTATCACATGCCCTAACAAAAACTGCATGATCAATATCCTTCACCTCTACATTACCATACACACATGGCAAAATGATGGACATAAACATGGGTTCTTTATAGAGGTGTGCCGATCAATCGGCCACAGATTTCCGTGAAAAAGTGTATGATTGGTGATCGCCGATCACGGTCTCTTGTTGCCGATCACACAAACTGATCACCTGCATAGATAATTTTGCAGCCTGCCTGTGCAGCTGGTCTCCTCTTTCCTTCACACTACGCAACGCGCAGCAACAAATCCTAAGCAATGTCGTCTGAAACTATAACGGACTGAGTGAATGGGGAAGTTTGCTTGTTGCGGCAGAAAATTACCTCTGGGTCGGGTATGAAGCACATCAAAATGCATCAACACGACAAATCTAATATGGCATAAAAACAATGCCATACTTGACAGAGTTTGGCTACATCTAGGCTCATTGCAGTAAAAAAGACATACAAAGCGATCAGATAGCAGGTAAAGCAGCGCACAGCTACAAACACTCACCCGGATTAGCATGACGGTCAGAAAGCTAAACAAATAACCCGTAAAATTATTTAAGTCTTCAAGCTAAGGGTGTAAGATGCTGGTTCTGCTCTCGCTGTTGAACCGCTGCTACGTGCTATAGGTCGTAATATTTGACAGACGGAGCCGCTTCTGCTCCACCTAGTAGTGACTCTCACACCAAACCTCAGCTAGCCGCCATGCTATCAGGAAGTTTTCATTCAGTAACTCAGGATTGTTTATTGTAATGGATCATGTATTTGCCTTTGAATATAAAGTTTTATACCTGAATTTTTTGGCAATGTTGAGAGGTTTTATTTGTACTTTTTGCATTATTTAGCCTCTTCAGAGCCTTTATATGTCATCAGTCTATTAAAGATAGTATTATTGATAGCAGTTCAATTTGCACAATGCCTGTTTTGTTTAGTTTTTTTCTTGGAAAAAGTTATTAAAAACAAGTTTTTGTCTAAATTAAGGTGAATTCCTGGTTCCTTTTTCCACATAAAGTAACCGGTAGTGCTTATGATTAATAAAATAATAATTTTGTGATTAGTATCGGTGATCAGCCCTCATGAGTGATCGGAATCGGCAGAAAAAAACCTGATCGGCACATCTCTAGTTCTTTACTATTGGCTCGTTATGTTAAAAAAAAAATCAGCCTGTTCTGATGTCAGTGCTGATATGTCATGTATTCCTATTATACGGTTTTAGTTTTTGAGTATTTTATCAAGTTGGCTCCTGCCACGTTTTTAATAGTAGTTCCCTCTGTGAAGTAGATGGAAGAGCTCAGTGTGGTGGAAGCCAATACTCGATGCAATCTGCTGGGTTTCCTAGGATAGAAACTTTTAAATTTGCAGAGGCTAATAAGACAAAAGCTCTCAACTTAGTTTAAAAATGGAGCAAAAGCTGAAAACTTCCAAAGAGGTATATTTCTAACTATAAGTCATACCTGTTAAGAGTATGATGGGACGTTCAACTCTTTTGATCAGCTCTATGTCGTGACTCCAGTCTGTTTCTTACAACTTAGCTTGCTTATAATGCTCTGCACATACAACAGCGATCTTTTTAAATCATTTAATGTAGAATGCAATAGATAAATACAACTGATGGATATAAGGGGCTGGTTTTTATATTTCATGGTGCATAAGAGGATTTTTGTTCCAGTATTTTGCAATGTTTCAACAAATATTAATTCTCCCTCCTCCCCGTTTACAAATTATTTTACATTATATTTAGCATTAATAATTGCACTTTATGAACAATTTGACAGAATGTTTGTTGCTGTTTATTTCTGCATGTTTGACCAAGGTAGTCAGCCTGTTGTTTTTGCCAGTTACTTTATTATTAATAAAGAAGCTGTTTCCCACTAGTTGGCTGTTCGACTCTTAATTGGGCCAATTGAACAAATTAAAATTGTGTTGTTTTCACATGTGTGACCAAGCTCTGGAAGTTTTTGGTGGCTACCTAATATCCCAGATTATGCCCTTTGTTTTGTGTCGTTTTAACAGCTTTCCTGTAGTAATCTGTTAATTATCCTAGTACACAGCAATAATCTATTTTCAGTAACACCGTGACAAACCAGAAGTGGTTTAACAGTCAAACAAACAGGAAGCCAGAGGCAATCAGGTGACCATAAACAGATCTTACAAGGCATTTTAGGATAAGAGGTTGTAAACCAGGTTATCTGAGGAAACACCTAATCAGATGCCAGAGCTGCATAATACTTTAATACAGACGGAAACAAATGTGCCTTATACTGCAAGAATGACTCATGCCAACACTATTGTGTAAATCTGGATAATTTCCAAAAAACAACATTACCCTCGATCATTATTATCACCAACTTTAGCCGATTTTAAAATGAACTATGAGGTTGAAGGTGACATATAAATAAGGCCTAAAAACAAACAGGCATAAAGAATAAATAATTAAATAAATAAATAATTAAATAAATAAAATGACCTCCAGGTTCAGTCACCCTGTCCCAATCTGTTAATCCATTCAGTATCACAAGTACTGATTATTTAAGCTTTTCTGTTCTATATGGTGCAAGTATGGAAAAGCCTGGATGCTACAAACTGAAGCATGGTTGGTCTGAAAAATTCCCATGGTCAAACGGATCCATTTTGTCTTGTCTGTTGCAACACAAGCAAAAAAAAAAAAAAAAAGGCCCAAATTAAACAAAAGGACAAAACATCCAGCGCTATGAACATTCCTCTATTTGGTAGCTTTAATTAGCCTTCATGTTAATGTTTGCTTAGGTCATGGCCTCATTTTTTACTTGAACTAGCAGAAACAGCTCTCAAAAATCTAATGTAAAACATCAGTAGAGGATAAACATTATTTTTCACAGTTATCTTGTAGCAGTTTGTAAGTACCACTTAATTAATGACAGCAGAGTTTTGGAGTGTAAAGTAGGAAATCAAACAGTGACTGTACTCTAAATTGCTTTAGAGCAGCGTTTCTCAATGAGGGCGGTCCCACCCCAGAGGGGACGTACAGAGGATGGCAGGGGGCGGTGGCGGAAATTTTTACAAAAGGTGAAGTGCTGTGAATACTCTGTGCATGCCATCATCCTGCAGTGACCATATTTAACCAGTAAGCATGGAGGTCCCTCTATGAGCAGCGCTGTTTACAGTAAATTGGCACACACTGGCCAACAGTAACACAGTAAACAGAGAGGTTTAACAGTCAGAGCTGAGAGCACTCACCCCAGCAGTAAGTCTGTATGCACCACCACTATGATCAGTCAGTCAGGACTTGGACCATGGGCTCAGAACCTGCAGCAAAGACAAGAATCAACAGTTAACGCAAAGCAATACGGGTGATGAATGGATGCAGGGAGCAAAGGGTTAGTTTGGATTTTTGTTTTGTTTAACAGAAATATCAGCAAGAGGTTGTTGGAAATTAAGTTATGGCCCATCAACAGCTACACTCAACTCTACACAGTTGAGGTTTTAATCTTACATTTACTTGTGAAAATTTTAAATCTTATAATTTATTGTTGCTGAAAAAATTAAATCACTGAATGTGATACTTAGTAGCATTAACATTCTCAAACAAATATTAAAACATTAGTTTCTTATGTTCCGAGTTAAAATTGTTCCATTTACCCTAACCCTTGAAGGCCCATCTTTAGTGACTACTTAGTTCATTTATGCCTTGGGCCGGCTCTAAATGTGATCAGTATTATATATATTATATATCATTTTTTTTTTGTTTGTTTTTTAAGGCTCTATAATTGTTTTTAAGTGAAGGCAAATAGGGCTGTTGTAAAAGATTATTTTAGTAATCATGTTTTCTATTGATTATTCTGACAATCGAGTAATTTAATAAAACAAATTTATAAAGTAAATTTAATCATGATTCATGATTTAATGTTTCATATTCCTGAGCTGAAGAACACCATAAATTCATTTCAACTGTCAAAGTCATCCATCAAACTCAGTGGGCGGGGTTACTGGAAGACTCCAATGTCTGATTGGCTGCTTCAAACCTTTAGTCAAGATAACTTCTTCCAAGTTTGTTATGACTCTTGGGCAGTATTTTCACTGGAAATGTGGAAATAACATCAATAAATTGTTGTAACTGATTTACTACAAACTATAGTTTGAAATGTTTCAAACTAGAGCTATGGTAATATATTAATTTCATTTTTACATTTAAATCAATACATTTAATTGAGGCACATTAAAATTATTTATTTAATGTTTTCTCTGTATTTATTTCTCATTTTAAATATTTATTTCATACACTGTTAATTGTAATGTGATACTATTAACTCTCCACAGTAACGGAATAGGCTGCTGATACAGAGAACTTTTGGAAATCAGAAGACCTTCAAGGAAACATCTGAAAAACAGGTGAAACACTGGTGCCATTAAATCTCAACTTAAAACCCACCTGTTTAGAGTTGCTTATGGCTAAATTAGGAGTAGAGTGCGGGTTTTGATGTCTTCGATGTTTTTAATGTTTTTATCTTTACTTTTTATCTATTTATTAATTTCTTTTATTCCTCTTTCTATGATGTAAAAGTGGCAAGTGACTGAGGGTCATTGCACGCACAGAAAAACCCTGTAAAGTCTAAACTAACAGGTAAAAATAGTGCACAAAAATCCATGTAGAACGGCAAAGTCCTAGTGCAAAAATTCACATGACAGGTGGACGGAGCCTGGTGCTGCAAGGTTTGAGACCTTGTCCTGTTAGGCGACAGGGCCTGGATAATACCCATGTTAAACGGACGGCGGAGTCCGGCGACGACAGGCACTTTAATTCCGTAACAAAAATATGTTTTTATCTTTTCTAATCTTTATTTTTTCAAAATCTCTCTTTCTTACTGTTCATTCAATGTCACGTTTTTATTGATTTTTTTATTATGTAAAGCACCTTGAAATGCCTTGCTGCTGAAATGTGCTATACAAATAAAATTTAATTGATTGATTGATTAAACAGTTTTAGACAAGTTAATATAACAGTTAAAATGTTGACTCATATGCCTCTATAGTTTATCTTCACTCTTTATGTTGGGTAAAACTATTATTTGTAGAAAATATAAAATAAAAAAAGAGAAAAAAAACACAAAAACATTGTCCCAGAAAACTCAGTGACTGATACAGGCAGCAGCCATAGTGCCCGACAAGAAAGAAATATTGTTGCCGTCTGAAGCAGCGCAGCTCAACGTCATCAAATGGAAAATCCTCGCTCACTACTGACCTAAATGCTAAAATGTTTACAGTTCCAGCCAGCAGCACAGGGGTATTGAATGGTGTGACATCATGTCTGATTCTACCACAAATCATGTCTTCAGTCAAAATCTCTTGGATTTTATTCCCCATATTTCAAGAGTGAAAAATATGAAGCAACACTGCCCTGAGAATGCCTAAATCTCCACCAATCAATGAAACCATGATCAAAGCTGGGTAATTATGACAGACAATCTGAACATGCTGGGTTTTTCTGGCCTCCTCCCGCCTTGCTTCCCTGTTTTCCCTGACCTGAATTCCCTTTGTAGTGTTTTAGTCATTTTTTCCATTCATTCCTTCATCTTTCCCCCTCCTCAGGTTTCAAGCCTTCAATAGTGTTGGCAGGCCTGCAGATAAAAGCCAGAAATGTAGTTAACCACTCAGAAGCCAGTGGGAGGAACTGGGTGTGGCTACATGCTTCTGTGTTTAAAGCTGCAGAGTACTTGGTGGAGGACACTGCCCTGGCATGCCAGGAATTACCTTTGTAAGTAGAAAAAAACTTTAAGATACTTAGCTCCAATCAAGACGTCCTTGAGATCAGCTCAACACTGGATGCTACAGAGGTACAATGACACACTACTGAGGCACATGGAACCATTCCAGATCTTACTGGCTGTGCGTTTTTATAAAGAGAAGTCATGGTTTCCCCCAGTATATAATAAGCCTGGCAGGCCAGGCTAATATAATGTGTCAGACATCAAGCAGCAATGGCGTGTAAGGCAATGCGCACAGGCGCCAGTGGTGTGTGATTGGTCCGCGCTTATTAAATGCATCAAATATAAACCACATTTTAGGGATAATTCTGCTTCACCAGTGAAATGCTCAGCGCAACAGAAACCCTTGCAGTCCAACTTATTTTTAAAAATTATTAATAATAATAATAATAATAAATATTAATAAGAAGAAAAAAGATTGCTTAATTATTATTATTATTATTATACAAACAAAAACAAGCAACGCATAGCCTGGCGGAGGCTTACAATACACTGGAGGAAACCCTGTATAAGTAAACAATATCAGCTTCATTTTACTGAAACAAAATATGCCAACGTAAATATGTATTCTGACTGAGGAAGCAGTGAGTCACACTACCCTGTTTCCAAGGTTCTTTTTCTGAAATGCTGTTTGGTTTAGACCAAACATGTCCTCTGCTCTGGTGTCCAAATAATTCAGTCTGACTTATTTGTCAAAAGAACAGTTTTCTGTCTGCCAAATTTTAATCTGGCTTTCCTGGTTTTCTTAAACAACCAAGGTTTCCTCTTGTAGTCGCTTTCTGATTGTCCAGTCATGAAATTCCATATCAAGGGGAACAAAAGACTGTTGTGTCCTGTGATAATATTTTAGGCTTTTGGGAAACTTCTAGCATCCTGCTTTCAGCATGAGGTTGCCAAGATGACCAGACCTCAACATCAAATTCCTTATTAGTCATTAACTGCAACAATCTTCTTTCTGAATGAATCAGACAGCTCTTTCAATTTTACCATGGTGTTCACACCAACTTCATCAGCCCTTGCGCCAAAGTAAATGAGGCTTAAATAGACCAAACCTGGATTATGATTAGGGGTGGAAATTATAAAGTGCTTTAGAATTTGATTTCCATTCGGAAAGTGACCATGGGATTACAGGGTTTCCCCCAGAAAACTTGCTAAGCCCGGTGGTCGGGGCGTCGAGGCGGTCCACCGGTGGTGGTCCACAGTGTTTTTGTATTAAAAGATGTTAAGTTAACAGGAAATGCAAAAGTATTAATGTGTAATTATATGTTACGGGAAAACATCTCCAGTGAAATGCTATTTAAACACACAACTAGTCTATAAACAACAAATTTGAACTTCAGGTTAATCCAAATTAAGTCAGCAGCTCCATCAGGGCTTCAGGGGCCCCATAAACACTAATATTTTAAAACAGACCAGATACATAAATTTAACATTTGTTTATTGAGATTATCAATGCTGTTAAATTTTATTCAATTGTTTAGGCACAGATAAATTAAAAGATTTTAAATTATTTAACATTTCAATCCAAGATTTTAAGAAATTGGCAAGTTTACTTAGTAACACTTAAAAGAACAATATTTATAGTTAGATTGTTTTATTACCATAGCAACAATCTGATGCTGGGAGTTTAATCTTTGAATTTACAAATACCTTTTAAGGCTGGCCAATTAAACTACTCCCTTCTCCCATATTTCACTAAATCTAACACAGAAGCTGTTAGAGGTGCTGATGTTTTTAGGAACAAAAGGGGCCCCTAAATCAGATTCTGCTCCAGGCCTCATCCAGTCTTGGACCGACCCTGTAATCTGCTGCACTACGCAGAGATGCACAACAAACGGGAGATTTAATTCAATGCTGCTAATGTGGCTTTAGTAGCTCTTTCATTTCGTGTCTGTTGAGTTTTTAATAATCGTCACAAAGACTATTCTGGTTGGTCGAGTTTATGGGACTCCTCAGATCTCCGTGCGGCCGCGCATTAATTCTAAGTAGACGACGCATTTGATATAGTTTGATGCATCGTGTAAACGGAAAAATAATAATAAAAATAATAATAAAATAATATAAAATCAGCGTGATGCGTTACAGAACGGGTTGAATCTGCATGATGAGGTTATCCACAAACGCTCTGGCCAACCGGGACCACCGACATAAACCTTACAGGGAAGACAGACACAGAGCTACATGCTGGGCAGCGTGTTGAGATGTAAACGCAGCATATAATTGTTCGTTCACAAAGATAAATCATTCTCATCACTCCACAACGCGCCTCTGGATTCGCTACAAGTTATTCCTGCGGTTCACATAGAGCTACGCAACCAGAGCTAACGCGTTCTTTGGAGAACTCTTACTTTATCAATGGAAGAGTTTTTGGAGAACTCTTATTCAGAGTTCTCCAAAGGATCATAATTCCTCACAGTAAGTTGATGTAAATATCCATACAGGTCAGCCTGTGTCCAGTTTGAGTGAAAGGAGCCTCGCGCGATCCCGCTGAGGTAAAGCAGCGGCAGCGCAAGAGGCAAAGCGCAGAGGCGCCAGCTGTGATTGAAACGTAATCACAAAACGTTTGTTTGCTTGTTTACGTTTAGAAATGTAAACAAGCAATGCTTAACCTGGCGGCGGGGCTAGTAAAGCATGGCGGGCCGCCAGGCTTCTAATACACTGGGGGAAACCCTGGATTACAAATTGATTATTTATGTAGCAACACAACCCACCCCTCAATCCTAAACATACAATAATACTGCCAGTCAAAACCTTTTAGGTCAACAAAAAATATAATTTATCAGTGCAGGGCAATAAAACAATTAGAAACATTGTGAAACAAGAAACCTTAACAAAAAAGTAAGTCCTTCTTTAGCTATTTAATTTTCCTTTGAAAATTACATCAATAAAGTATCTCCAAGTTTAAATTCTGGTCTAGACAATCTGATATGTTTGCTCCTCAAAACTAGAAGATCAGGGATATTTCCAGTGAGCAGTACAACTCTGGTCTGTGCGGTTCGGTACGTCATATTTCCCATCTCCACTGTGAAAGCACCATGCATAGGCCCCCTTCAGTTGTAGGTACAAGGGACAATGGTATGCTTAGGGACTTAAGCACAGTCCTTTGGGGGACAGAAAAATGCCACTGCTTGCAACGAGTAGAGACATACTAGTGTCCCACATTTGTCGTCGCATTGGCATGACGCTACATTAGGCGTTTGGGTTTAACCCTTGCTGCCCAGAGAGTCCAACTGATTCTTATGAATACGCCAGATATAAAATGATGTATTGAACCGCATCGACACATGTTGTACCAATCAGTGGAAACAAGGCAAAATCTCCTGTTATTCCTTTTCCAATGAAACACTGAGGCAATGTTTGTACCGTTTTCTGTCCTAAATGGTGTGAATTAAAACTGAAAGCAATTTTGAAGTTTTAAATCTAGAGCTCCATGACACCACCAACCTCCAGCTACTGATTACAGCAGTTCTTTGCTCTGGCCTAGCGTAAACTGTCGGTACAGATGTCATCGGTTAATCTGCACCAGAGTTGGTTCTTCCAGCAATGCAAGGCTTAAAAGTGATGATAGGCAGTAATCATGCCTTCCACCTCTAAAAGGTGTATTCAATCCATTGGTGTTCAGCTTATGCAATTCAAACGTAGCAACGGATTCCCAGAAGCTGAATGTGATACAAAGACGGGATTGTTTATTATTTAGCTGTCAAAGCAAGAGCCCTTACTCTGAAAAAACAATCTGCTCCTAAGTGCGACTAATTACTTGAATCTTGTGAAGAAGAAGATGCAATACACCAGACCCAAAAATTCAGAAGAGCTAAAAGCCACTATTAGAGCAACCTGGGCTATCATAACACCTGAGCAGTGCCACAGACTGATCAACTCCATTGCTGCAGTAATACAGGCCAAAGGAGCCCCAACTAAATACTGAGAGCTGTACATACTCATACTTTTCATGTTCATACTTTTCAGTTGGCCAACATTTCTATAAATCCTTAGTTTTTATTGGTCTTCAGTAATATTCTAATTTTCTGATATGCTGAATTTGAGATTTTCATTTGTAATCATCAAAATTAAACGAAATAAACATTTGAAATATATGAGTTTGTATGTAATGTATGAATATAATATACAAGTTTCACTTTTTAAATGGAATTACTGAAATAAATCTACTTATTCATTATATTCTAATTTTATGACCAGCACCTGTATACGAAAACTCACGATTTTGATAACTTTTATTGCCACACCCCTTATCTGCATCCTCACCAAGAATGAAGCCGATAGATCAAAATCCCTAGGAGTTCGTTAAAGTTTGACATGAGTAAAATTGAAAAATCTGCAAAATTTGACCTTTGACCCAAAATGGCCGCCACGCTGTATATTTTAGGTGATACCTCCATTAGACTTTTTTTCTTGATTTGGGGGGGATCTACCGACATACCGAGTTTCAGATCTCTATGACCTACGGTTTCCCCCAACTCACTTTAGGGGGCGCTATAGAGCAGTTTGGCCACTTCAAATTCCACCAGAATACAAAAATTTTACTAGGGGGACAATTTTCTGTGAAGTTTGGTGAGTTTTTGAATATGATAAAGCCCCCAAAAAGCCGATTCATTTTACGGAAGAATAAGAATAAGAAACAGTACAATTACAATATGCCTTCCCAGCGCTTAGCTGCTCGGGCCTAATCAGTGCGTGCGTGCGTGCGTGCCGTGCGTGCGAGCGTGCGTGCGTGCGTGCGTGCGTGCGTGCGTGGGTGGGTACCAAAAGTGTTGTGTGAATGAAAGAGAAGATGAACGGTTTTTGTAAGCAAGTCACTACAATAATCTGAGTGGCATCATTTTTCGATGTAGTCGTCTGTGTCTGGCCAGCAAGAAGCCTACGGTCACTTTGGTTTTTCATCAACTCTGCATTTTCAGATCTTTTCTGAGGTAGATAAGATCAGTAGATAAGGTCAGTATCACACGTAGTAAGTATCGTGATCACCTAAAATTAAGAAAATCGGATCAATTTATTAGTGCTCTCACAATTTTTATAACAAACTGCATCTAATTCGCTTGCAGTTCAGTTTCTCTTGGTGCTCATGAAATGGATTACTGCCCCTCCTCTCAGGCAGAAAATTCCACCTTGTGCAGATTTTTCTTTTAAACCAGGTGATCTGAGAAAGCATGGAAACACTGTTACAAATGTGAGGAGAGCTTCAGGATTTACAGAGTCTTCTTTGTCAGATGTTTGATTAGGAGACAGATTACTTGTCTGGATCAAAGAGAGATGATCAGGAAAAGAAAAGGGGACTTTTAGCACGAATCTCTGGAAGAGATTTCAGGTTATTGATACTGAAACTCTCCAGGTTCAAAGGATACAAACAATCTTCTCAACATACTCATTTATTTTAAACCAAGAAAGTTCTGCTTTCTGTATCAAAGCTCAGCTCACTGAGTGATGTACTGTCTCTGCTCAACCTGTGTTAGTACTGCGTGCTGTTGAGCAAGCTGTTTTTTGTGTATGGCCGGGCTTGTAGAAAACTGCTTTCAGATTCCCAGTGCTTCCTGTACCATTATCCAAGGAGGGTGCCTCACTCTACAAAAAAGATCATGGCACATAGTAATATAAGGTTCTGTCCCTACCTGGTGACTCTTCCACTTTTGTATAGTTTACACATTGAACTGAGCAAAACATTTGCTTTGCTTGCTCATCACAAACTCTCAAAATCACCAACTCCAAAGTTGACAAAACCAGGACAAAAACACCCGCTTTCTATTCTGTGTCACCAATGTTCACACATACCAAGTCAGGTGAGGGACAGAGAGAGAGAGAGCATATCACTACCATGAGTACCTGGTGCACATGGCAGTGGTACAAGTTGAAATACCCAAGATTGTTTCTGTCCTAACCCTGACATGCAGCAAAAATCCAGTCCTCACCTGATTTGGATGACTGACAGGAAATACCCCATTTAATGAAAACACTCTAAAAAAAGATGAACTCACCTCACAAACTGCCCATATGAAATACTTCCTCGCTCCAGAGAAGGTCCATGGGGGATCGGGCTTTCGCTGTCGCCGCCCCCCGTCTCTGGAACTCTCTCCCAGATCATTTGAGAGCTTCACAACCACTGATTGATTTTAAAAGAGGCTTGAAGACTTTTTTATTTAAGCAAGCCTACTCTGCCTCCACATGATTTTTATGATGTTGATTTTATCTCTGATTTTATTTGCACTGTGTAGCACTTTGAGATTTTTGTTAATGAAAAGTGCGGTACAAATTGGATTGATTATTATTATTATTACATTTAAAGAGATGGTATTTGTGGAGTTTCAGAAACATTTTAAGTAGAATTCATATGTTGACAACTTTTTATAAACACAAAATGGATGCACTTTGGATAACACCTCAGGAATCATGACCAACAAGTAAATGGGTCTTCATTAAACCAACATCAAGCTCAAAATGGAGCACAGAATTGAAGAAACTTCAAACAGGAAAACCTCTGAGGTAATAAAGCAATAATATGAGTATCTTTCATGCTGACTTGCAAACAGTTATGGGAGGAAAATAAGTTCACCAAGGAACTGTCCCGACTGCAGTGGACAAATCTGAGAACATGACTACACCTGCTTTCAGGCTCATTCAGGGGCAAATAAATATTCCACGAAAAACCAACACAAGAGTTAACCTGACTGCAGTTATCTTCTTCAGAGTTCTGACCCTTGTTAAGAATAACTGTGGAGCTATTTCTTTTCTCTAAGATAAAGTAATTTCAACACTCCACTGTAATATTGAAATAAATAAAAAGAGGCAAACTCATGTTTTCTAAAAACACAGATGCTTAGCGAGTCCTTCTGTTTTTACTAAAATTCGAAGAATGGCTGGCTAGAGGATTTTCCAACAAAAAAGACGAGATTAAAGTAAGACGCCCCAAATCGCAGGTCGTCGTCTATTTGTTCTCATTTCAAAACCTTGACGTCCTCTAATTCAGCTCTCCGACCGCATTTCTAGTTTCATTCTACAACAACATGAACTGTATTACTTTTTTTTTTTTTCGGATTTAAAAATGGGGAAAGATTTGCGTCACTGGCTGTGAGCCGACTCAAAAGCAGAAAACCAAGGTCCAGTATCCTTTAGATCAGTGGTCCCCAAACTTTTTTCTGTGAGGGCCACATAACTTTTTCCTTCTCTGGTGGGGGGCTGGAGTCAGTTTGTAACAGAAAAAGTGTGACGATTGCGGGAGTGCCTAAATGTAAAAATATATTGTTTTCCAAAAAGCACAATTAAATAACCCCAGGGTTTCCCCCAGTGTATTATAAGCATGGCGGCAGCCATGCTTTGCTAGCCCCTTGCGCTGTTTCAGCTATTTGGGATTCCCCTCGGTAATTTCCCCTCAGAAAGCAGGCGGAGAATCCGCGCTTTCTGAGTGGCTGCCTGTCACATTCAGTGTTATGCTCCCAGTCGGGGAAAATCCCTGATTGGAAACCCTGACCCCTCTCACAGAAAAAAACCCAGGAAGGATTATAGTCCGTATTTTCCAAACTATGAGTCGCATTGGACTATAAGCCACAACCCCAAAGTTTTTTTTTGTTGTTGTTTATGTTTTTTTCTAAACCAGTAAACATACACATATAGGCCTCCGATATCTCTGCTGCTCCAGGTTTCCCACAGCGATGCAGCAGCAGCAGAGTGGGGCGGACACCCAAAATTTGAGTCATAACAGGTCAATTGAATATCACATTTATTATGGTTGAAAAATAAAAAGTTGCAAAGATTAGATTTAACAGAACTTACTATGGTAGTTTATGAACGGTAACAGTAAAAGTGCTGATCCTTCGTGTTGCTACTAGCATGTGCTAAATCAGTGGTCCCCAACTTTTTATTACCACGGACCAGTCAAGACTTGGGACATTTTGTTGTGGCCCGGGGGCTCCCGTCGTTTTTCATCCACCGCCTTTTCTTTTTGTTACGTCTTTTATCTCTTAAAATGAGTCCACAAACTATCACTATTGCTTCTACATCGTCATCCGTGTTTGGTTATTCTAAATTCCGGCTACGTTGGGGGTTTTACTGAATTATCTTCTGGAATCGGGATGTACGTGACTGGAATCAGTTTGTGTTGCTTTGGACACACGAACCGATTGAACCTGTTTGGAGAATCGGAGAATTCTTAAATCTTTCCGTCTAAACCAGACTTAAGACTAATCTTCTCTTGACCACTGCCCAAACGTTTTCTGACTCTGATCACTATGGTAACGTTTACATATCCCTTCAAAATAAGATATAGATGCCCCACAAAAACGAATATTTTACTTTCGTGAAAATTTTAACTCACGATAATGACTAACGGGAGCCCTGAGCTTGTTTCTCTGCAATGAGACGGTTCTATCTGGGAGTGATGAAAATGAAATGAAAATGAAAAAAACTCTGAATGCTTTCTGGTATTGTTCAGGGGGCCGGACCAAATATGGAGGCGGGCCGTAGTTTGGGGACCACTGCTTTAGAGTTTAAGACAGGTTTACAAGAAATCTAAAATAACTACCTCTCAACCACTCTGAATCTGATAGGCCTACCTTTGTTGACACTGTGGATATTCCTGTATAATTCCTAAAATAAAGTCCAAATGAAAAAACACAAGGGAATTGAAGCAAATTTGTTTGTATTTAACCTAGGGATGTGCCGATCAGGTTTTTTTCTCCCGATACCTATCACCCCCTGAGGGCTGATCGCCGATACCGATCACATAATTATTATTTATTTATTTTTTATCATAAACACTACCGTTGCATTATGTGGAAAAAGGAACCATGAATTCACCTTAATTTAGACAAAAAATTGGTTTTAATAACTTTTTCCAAGAAGTAAACTAAACAAAACAGGCATTGTGCAAATTGTACCGCTATCAATAATACTATCTTTAACAGACTGATAACATATGAAGGCTCTGAAGAGGCTAAATCAGGGCTGCTCATTACGTCGATTTTGAGTCGATCTCGGCAGCAGGTGACAAACTGATCACCGCCAGGACGCTGAGACCAGAACTTCATCTTCTGATTGGCTTATCAAAATATTCACTAAGATCCTAAATGTTTTTAGCTTCATTAAAAATAATAATTATAAAAAAAATCAACGAAACATGTTAAAATTAATTATCTCAGTAATTATTGTTTCAACAAGGTGTTGCGCTATTCAGTGCGTTAGGGTTAGGGTAAAAAAAAAAAAAGTGACTCAAAGACCGACAGAGAGCAGAACAGGAGTTTAAATTAGCTACTCAACCACCGCTGTGTTCATGAGAGGCTTATTAATAATAATCAAGAAATAAATATCCTGGAAACCTGATATGGTAACGACTGAATGTTGTGTTTTTAATGTAATCTTTGCTCGGCTTGCAGGGCGCAGGCGGTTGCCACGGCAACGGGTGTGCTTAAACAAGAAAGAGTGAAAACTTTCAATAAACGACAAACTTGGACTAATTACCTTGTTCTTTGTGAGCAACGTCACAATATCAAATAGGACTAATAATTAAGTTTTAGCAAATTCTACCACGATAATTAGGTGAAATTAAATTAATCATATCCCGTTACCTTTACTGGGCTCTTTGGTTCCTCCTATCTGTCTATAGTTTCTCATACTGACGTCATCAAACCAAAGTTCAGATCCACCATGACTGACTGACACCTGCTGGTTTGCAACCAGCTTCTGCCTGAGAAACCAGTAAAGCTGCTCCCAGAGTCAGAATCTCACTGAGGAAGAAACTGAATTAGGTTTTCTGTCACTTTATTATTTCTGCCATAACTGATGTATATTCGCATTTAAAATAAGTCAATAGAGTTTAATTTGCAATTTTTGTGTCTTTGTGTCGTGAGGTAGATCTCAGGCGGCTGGTGAGAGAAAAAGTAGATCTTGGTCTCAAAAAGTTTGCGCACCCCTGGGCTAAATAATGCAAAGAGCCAAAATAAAACCTCTCAACATTGACAAAAAAATTCAAGAATAAAACTTAACATTCAAAGGCAAATACAGGATCCATTACAATAAACAATCCAGAGTTACAGAATGAAAACCTCCTGTTAGCATAGCGGCTAGCTGATTACTGCTAGTTCTGATTGGCTGTTTCTGACTGAGCGGAGTAATTATGGAGAGCAGGGATGAGATCGATTAATTTTTTAGAGATTATCTGTCTCATGTTAGGACAGCGAAAGTTTTAATACGTATGTAAAATGTATTTTTTTAGGTTAGATGATGCAGCTTTAAACAGGTTCAGTGTGAGTCTCTACCAGGTGGAGCAGAAGCGGCTCCGTCTGTCAAATATTACTAAATATTAAATATTACTACCTGTAGCGGAGCAGCGGTTCAACAGCAGAACCAGCGTCTTTCATCGCAGCTCGAAGACTTAAATAATTTTACAGGTTATTAGTTTAGCTTTCTGACCGTCATGCTAATCCGGTGAGTGTTTGTAGCTGTGCTGCTTTACCTGCTGTCTGATCCTCCATGTCTTTTTACTGCAGTGAGCCTCGATGTAGCCAAACTCCGTCAAGTATGGCTACATTGTTTTTATGTCTATTAGCTTCTTGTGTTGATGCATTTTGACCTGCTTCAATTTTCCGCCGCAACACGCAAATGTCCCCATTCACTCAGTGTGTTATAATTACACATCGCTTAGGATTTGTTGCTGCGCGTTTGCGCAGTTTGAAGGAAAGAAGAGGCCAGCGGTACATGTAGGCGGTGAAATGAGATACAACTAATCGGTATCGGCAACATAGCCAATGATCGCCGATCACCAATCATGCACTTTTTCACGAAAATCGTCCGATTGTGATCGGTGACCGTTCGATCGGCAAACCTCTAATTTAAACCATATTTATGAGATATAATCCCTTTGAGTGAAGCCAAGTCTTTTCAGGTACTAATTGCATCTCATTGGGCAGAAAATGGTCCTTAGTCACTTTTTGGCAGAAAAACGTGACTCTTTTTAGGACTTTTTGGCAGTTTTATGGTGCGACATAGAATGTATTCTACCATACAGTGTATGTAGAGAGCATACTGTGTGATCACTGAACACTGATCACACAGTAGTTCTAAGACTGAGCAATCTTAGATAATCCTGAAAAGAACACGATTCCTGCAATATGCATGTTAGGCCTTTAAATGGGTAGATACTTATGATAAATTACAAATATCTGTAAATAACACTCACTGTGAATAAGTGCATTGCTCTCATGGGGAGAACATCCCAAGTTTTAGGGACACAAAGGACAAACGAGATGAACCTTTGTTGTATTCTTGGGCATAAAACGATAAATGTTTTATTTATAATTTGACTAAAAAAGCTAAATTCAAAACGCCGCAACAAGACAATGTGTCAGGCTGAATGCGCTTCCATAGTGCGTTACTTCGCAGCAGATCCCGATCTAACACCATCACTTCTTGTCATTGTTCCCGCTGTTGGCACTAACTAACCTTGTGAGAAATGCCTGCCAGGCTACTGCAGCTGGCAGTTCTCATGACGTTAGAGACTTAATTCAGTTTAGAGAGACACAGAAATTCTTCTTTAAAATTATTAGAATAAGGGGCACTTGCAGGGAAATTAATAATACAGGAAGACGGAGGAAATCAATGGTAGAATATTGTAATTTTCCGACCAAAACGGGCGACTTGACTGGTATGTTTTTGTCCTGTAATGATAAGCTTGTTAAAGCTACTTAAAGCACTGAGGGGTCCTGACATTTTGAAAGTCTGGTATTATGTAGCTACCTCCACCTGAGCAGCCAGGCTTAACATGGAAGTGTGCATGTCTGTTGGAAAATAGACAGCCAAGGTGCAAATGGCTTTCAGCAGAGTGTGACCAAGAGGAGACAAGAACTCCCAGAGGACAGATGGAGCATTCTGAAACATCAACCCAAAACACACACACTCTGGTTAGTGTGTGTTTATTGCTTTCATGAACCCAAAGGAAGCTGCAGAAGAGGCTGGCAGATGACAAGTAGTGTGCTTCAGTTTTACTCAAACAACCATATTCTAAAGAATAAGGCTAGTTTAATCTGCTGAGATTCCCCTGCCTGCATGTCTCTCTTGGGGTTGTTGTAAATTATTTTAGTGATCAATTGACTATTGACTATTCTGATCAAGTAATAATCAAGTAATCAAACTTAAAAAAAAAATAATAAAATTGCTGACATTAAATACTGGTAAATTCTGTAATAAGAAAAGGATTCATATTGGATATAACATCAGCGCTAAATTCTGCACAACTTACTTTTCTGTAGCTTAGAAAATGTACCTTAACAATAATATCTTACTTGTTAAGTCAACTTAGACAAAAAAAATAAAAATAAAGTTCAAATAAAGCTGCAAGTTATTTATGAAGCAGTTTTTAGTTTACATATTCATCTTCAGTCAATTAAAGATATGAACTCTCACTTTTCCTGGTAGTTTTGTGTCCATGTAAGCGACGGGATCCTTGGCACCTTAAAATGTAAAAAAATTGTAAATGTAAAAATTGCAAGAAAAAATATATTTATAAAATCTATTTTAGAAATAAAGTGGATTATGTTATACAAAACTGTCCTCCAAAATACATTATTAACAAATTATCAACCTCATTTTAATTTATTGATTAATTGCTGCAACAGGCTTGACTGAGCGGCATGATTCGATGTCGCCAAGCAGCCAGTACCGGAACTTCAGCATGCACAGAAAGCACCACAATAAAAAAGGAACTATAAAAATTGAGGAGGTGGGATTTAACCAGCCATGCCTTCATTAGGACTCATTTATTTTTGCAGAATGTCTGGGAACTCAGGACTTGATATTAGCCTCACTGGGTGCAAGGTTCGCAAAATACAAATTGAGCACTTCGGGAACACTGCAGCAGAGCCAAACTACAGCACCTCTAGAACCTAAGGTCCCAAAACTTTAACATCTACCTGGACTGTGTGCAGAGTAGATTTCTACTGAATAGTCTGAAACGTTAGACATTTAGATAATATATTCCCTGCAAAATCATGTTTCCATCAAAGTTTTATTTATGTGCATTTGAAGTATCACATTAGAAAAAGTTAATGGAAACTGCAAAATTCAAAATAACTTCCTCAATTAAAAAAAAAAAACAAGAAAAGTGTTTACATTCGCTTGAGATGGTTGTTGGCTTTAGTGCAGTTATTGTACTAAAAGGGAAACGGAATCTGTTTCCCAAATAAGTTCTCATCTAGTAAACGTTTACCTTTCATGATTTCATTAGAATTGCATTTCTTTCTCTTTGTCTCCAGACAACAAGTAATGTTGCCATTAATGGTCGACAAGACAGAACAATTACAACTTGCCTGATAGCAACACTGTCCGGGAAAGCTACATAAAGACAATAACCTGTGAAGCAGCTCTGAGCTCAGACAGTCCCTGATGGTGATGCAAAACAATTTATCAGAAGACTTCAAGGTACCACCACATTCACACCAGTCCATTTTTAGTCCACTTCAATCCAAATTCACTTTGTTTGACTAGAAAATCTGGTAGGTTTGTGGAGGTGTGAATGTGTGATCAAACTCTGATGTGGATCAAAAAGTGAAATATGGTTCACCTAAAAACCTGTTTTGGATTGATCGAAGTGAACATGAATGTGTGCGGTTTGAATGGATTTATAAGTGCCCAGTGGACCAGAGATCACTCTAAAAGCAGGAAGTGGAGTATAGTGTAGGGCATTCTGGGTAAATACAGCCAAAACAGATGTGCATGTCCAGCGCTAGAGAAACGACTTGTAGTCTTTAACCAAAGTCAAATCCTACAAACACTGAAATGTGACACTTCTCCATTTGCTTAGATTTTGTGAAAAATGAAGCTGTGCTCAGTGGCTTGTTCTGAGGTTTTCTTCTTTCCTTCACTGGTTCCTGGTGCAGCACCATCACAGGTGAGGAGGGGAATAGGTTTTTTCAAAGGGTATGGTTTCAACCTTGATCCCCAATGGGACCAAGTCCATCAGGTGAGAAAACATCCAAAGTCAAGCTAGTTTGTGAAACTATGTCCTGTGTATCTCTGCTTTATAAACTCAGTTTAAAAACTTCACTGCATTCTGCAGAAAAACTGGAGCCAATAAAAGGGATTCTGAGAATAAAAATAGCTAACTGTGATGGGTTAGTGGGTACAACTTTTAGCATTTTCTAATTTGCAGTTACATAAATTGAACACCCCCATTTAAAAAATCAATATGAAAACTCTTAATTCAGGGTTTTCATATCCTCCTTGCCATGAGCTCTATGTGTTGCCAACACTGCCTTCATCCATCACCCCCAGCTTGGCACGCTGAATGTATCATGCCACAGTTTATCAAACAATGTGCTCTGTGTGTGCTAAAAGCATGTGCACATGATAACACACACATTCAAACAGGGGCATCAATAACAAGTTACAACAAGTAGAGCCCACCACCGCAAATTCACACATAAGGGAATGTTTTCTAGACGTTCATGGAGTTGCTCCACAGCTGCCATTCACACATACATTAGTCAGCAGGAGATTATTGGCTAGAAACTCCTTTGGACAACTAGAAATATTACAGAGTAGAATCTGGGAGCAGGGCAGAGGATGCAGGACCTGGATGCCGAGCTAGCTTTATGTGCATTAGGGCTGCAATGGTGTCTGTACCGAAAATATCCCATGCCTGGTACACACGCATACCAAACAAATACAGCCCAGTTCTCTACCTGAACACACCCTGAACTCATCCAGAATGTTGATGCATGATCTCTGTGCAGTGTTCTGAAGAGCAACATTAAGAAGTGCCACCAAAACAAAGACAAAACTCCCCACTGTCACTCAAACATTCTGCAGCTGCAGAGGAGCAAGAAAGGTGGACAGAACCAGAACTTTATGTTGGCGTATTTAAATAGTGTAAGTTATGTAAACCATTCTGCACTGAGCTGAGTTAACTACACACCTGGAACAGAATCAATCAGCTGAAGACCAAATCCAGCTGCTTGCAGCAGTCAAAGAAACCAAAACACTGCACTTTCAGGGTTTCCCCCAGTGTATTAAAGGCCTGGCAGCCCGCCATGCTTTGCTAGTGCCACCGCCAGGCTAAGCCTTTGTTTATTTTTTTTATTTTTTAGGAAAATAAAATAATTTTTTTTTTTAAAAATTACCTTTTTTAAGCCAGATTGCAAGTGTTTCTGTTGCTCCGAGCGTTTCACTATCAGAGCCCCCCCCAGTGGTTTCCAAACATTTTCTGGGCCCCCACTGTCCCTGGGGTGGGGGGGGCGACTTTTTTGGGAGCAAAATTAATGTACGTAGCTGAACATAGAAAACAACATCGGTAGCCTACAGGCTACTTGTTAAGCTTAAGGTGCTATATTGTTAGTAGCTAGTCATCTTTTAGCTAACATTACCTGCATCCAACAGCTTCACTCAACTCAGTCTGTTAATTTGGGGGAAATAACTGTGAAAAGTTCTTGCGTTTGGCTGGTTTGCTGCCATGATTCTAACACATACCTGCGTAGCTGTGCACAGCAGCATAGGTCTCCTTCGCTGCCACACAGGTGTGTAAACCCAGCGCGAGTGTCGTAGCGCTCATGTTGTGTTTAAAGGCGGCTCGGAAAAACGGTTACCACATGTTAACGAATGAAACAGTTTTAACTGCTGATAAAAGTGACAGAGGACACAGATATGGTAAGTGTGGAAGCCCCTACTGTATCAAATTGACATACGAATAACAGAGAGTTGGCCATTCTAAGGTAAAAACAGCGCATACAGCGTTCATGTTTTTTGGGGGGGTTTTCATCCAGAGGCTTCCCGTGCCCCCCCCCCCCCCCTGCAATGGCACGGCGCCCCCCACAGTTTGGGAACCTCTGGATTAAGGTAAGAGTTTAAACCCACCGCGTTAGCTCTGGTTGCGCAGCTCTTCGTGAACCGCAGGAATAACTTGTAGCCGTTCTTTGAGGAGCGGTGAGAATGATGTAGTATATTTGTGAACAAAACAATATGCGGCGTTTACATCTCAACACGCTGCCCAGCGTTTGGCGCTGTATTCCCTGTGTTACCGGTTAGCCGGTACGTTAGTGGTTAACGACCCAGCGCTAATCACTCATCGTGCAGGTTTAACCCGGTGAGGAGGTTCTCCTCGCAGTCACACATCATGCTGATTTTATATTATTTTATTATTATTACTAGCATTATTTTCCGGTTACACTAAGCACCAAATCATATCAAATGTTTTTCCCACTTAGTCAGACAGAGATCATGCGCGCGGCCACCGGACATCTGAAAAACTCGTCCAACCAAAATAGTTTCTGTGTCCCCACGTTAAAAACTCAACAGACACGAAATGAAAGTGCTACTAAAGCCACGTTAGCAGCATTGAATAAAATCTCCCGTTTGTTGTGCATCTCTGCGCAGTGCATGGATTACCACATCATGCAGGGCCGGTCCAAGGGTGTATAAGGTCTGAAGCAGAATTTGACTTAGGGGCCCCTTTTGTTGCTAAAACATCAGCACCTCTAACAGCTTCTGTGTTAGATTTAGTGAAATCTAGGACAGGGGGAGTAGGTTAACTGGCAAACTTCAAAAGCAATAAATTATAACTGCAACTTACTAATTTGTATTTGTGAACAAACGGAGCTGAAACTCAAAGATTAAACTAACAGCATCAGATTGTAGCTGTGGTAACAAACCAATCTGACTATGAATATTGTTCTTAGAACTTCTACAAAGTAAACTTGGCAGCTCCTTAAAATCTTACATATAAATGTTAAATAATGTCTATTAATTTATATATGCTAAAACCATTATGTCAAATTTAGCAGCAATGATAATCTCAATAAACAAATGCTACAATTCTACAATGCTACAATCTGTGGTCTATGTTAAAATATTTCATTTACGGGGGCCCTGAAGCTCTGGGGGCCCTGGTGGAGAGGGGGCCTTAATTTGGATTTAACAGAAGTGGACATAATTGATATTTATTTTAATTGTATTTTTTATTACCATATATCCCGCACTATAAGGCGCACCGGATTATAAGGCGCACTTTCAATGAATGGCCTATTTTAAAACTGTTTTCATATATAAGGCGCACCGCATTATAAGGCGCATAGAATAGACGCCACAGTTATGTTGCCACCCGTCTGATATTGAACGGGACATGATTTGTTCCGTTCACTACAAATATGGATGTCTAATAATAAAAAATTGGTCCCCAGTACTATATATAGCATCTGCACTAGTCATTGTTTCACTCACGGTTTTGGTGTTTCGATATTGTGCCCAACTGCTTTCTGGTAACACAGACCAACCGACACGCTGCCGCCGCAGCCTCTGTCTCTCTTCCACCGACCCCCATGGCTTTAAATGTATAGCTGCTGGTCCCTTGGTAACTCTAGCCGAAGCTCCCGGATAAATGTCTCAAGCTACTTTGTTGACATAAAGAATGTCAACAAAACAGTCCATTCCGGTCGGCGAGGAGAGGAGAGGCTTCCGCGACTGGAATGGGGCGTCTGGGCCGGACGATGGTCACCCTTCTCCGTTCGCGCACAGCATGTTGGTGGAGAACGTGATGCTAGATGACCTGCAGACGACCTGATTATTAGGTGGGTAGGTAGATACATAGACATGTCTATGTATCTACCTAGAGATACATAGACATGTCAAACTTTATTAACAAACCAGTTTTTTGACAACTATCCCAGCATGCACTGCGCGCTTCTTCTATGGGGGAAAATGAAGTCGGTAGCTGCTTACCGTAGTTGCTAGACCTGTTGTGGCTCAATATTGGTCCATATATTAGGCGCACCGGGTTATAAGGCGCACTGTCGGCTTTTGAGGAAATTTAAGGTTTTTAGGTGCACCTTATAGTGCAGAAAATACGGTAGTTGTTTTTAAGACTATTTGTGGGTTTATATAGCAGTTCACTGACCATGTTTTCCCATAACATATAATTACCCAGTGATATTTTTACTTTTATTGTCTACTTAACATCTTTTAATACAAAAACACGGTGGACCTCCAGTGGACAGCCTCGGCGCTCTGACAACCGGGCTTAGCAAGTTTTCTGGGGAAACACTGACTTTATCATATGCAATAACACACTGGTACCGTAAAGCGGCAACATATAACTTCTATTCTAGTCAGAATAAAAGTTAGCCTGAAGAATATTTATAGAATTAAAGGACTAACATCTTAGTAAACTCTAGAGAAACCCATCCATGCGTTTATCTGTTGCAGTAATCAGTGTGATAACTGACACCGATTACTGAACAGTTTCTTCACAGGTTTGCCTAAACAGAAAAAATAAATAAATTCTCCAGATGTAGCTGATACAGAATGTTGCTGCCGATGTTCTGACTTAAACCAGGAAGACCCACTTCTAAAGTCCTTTGCTGAGAGAATACTTTAAAATATGGTTTTTATACCAAACTAGACGAACACAATACTTTTTATGAGTCATATTCTGTTAACTTTATATCGCTAAAGGACTCTGCCATTTTTGTTCTTAAACAACATTTAAGCCAAGTCACCCACGCTGAATATTAATGTTTCCCTCAAATGCACTGATGTCACAAATAAGTCAGATATTGTGTCTTTAAATAGTCAGCTGTAATCCTTATCCAAGCTATGTGAAGGTTTTTTCCATTTTTTTCTAGAAGACCAAATAAGGGTTCCGGAAAGTTGCATTCCAGACCAAAATCGTTCAGGAATCCATCGTGGAAACAGATTTATGTGGATAATTACTCTCAGATTGTTTCATAGCAAGTATTTGATAAAGGTATTGAACCATCACTCCAAACTTTAAAGAAATGTGTTCAACTAGTATGGATCAACTACACTGATCCAGACTCCTACTGAGTGTCCAGGGAGAACAGAATACTTGACTAAAATATGGGACATCATTTTCACTAATAACAGCAGATTATTCCTTCTTCTGATTATTCTTTCAGAATTATAATACTTTCTAACTTATAAATCATAATTAGAGGTGTGCCGATCGATCGGCCAAAAATCATAATCGGCCGATTTCCGTAAAAAGTATATGATCGATGATCACCGATCACGGTCTCTTGTTCACCAAAACAATCACATTTATCTCACTTCGCAGCTTGCGTGTGCAGCTCATCTCCTCTTTCCTTCACACTGCGCAGCAACAAATCCTGTCGTGGGAACTTTAACGTTCTGAGTGAATGGGGAATTTTGCGTGTTGTGGCGGAAAATTACCTCGGGAGTGAAGCACATCAAAATGCATCAACACAATGAATTTAATACATCCATCCATTTTCTTCCGCTTTATTGGGGGTCGGGTCGCAGGGGGCAGCAACTTCAGAAGGGAGGCCAAGACTTCCCTCTCCCTAGCCACTTGTTCCAGCTCCTCTGGGGGAACCCCAAGGCGTTGCATGGCCAGCAGAGAAAGCGTGTCCAGCATGTCCTGGGTTTCCCCCAGGGCCTCCTCCTGGTAGGTTGTCCCTTGAACACCTCACCAGGGAGGCGTCCAGGAGGCATCCTGACCAAATGCCTGAGCCACCTCAACTGGCTTCTCTCAACATGAAGGAGCAGCGGCTCTACTCTGAGTCCCTCCGGGATGACCGAGCTTCTCTCTCTAAGGGAGAGCCCAGCCACCCTGCAAAGGAAACCCATTTCGGTCGCTTGTATCCGTGATCTCGTTCTTTCGGTCATGACCCAAAACTTGTGACCATAGATGAGGGTGGGAACGTAGCTCGACCGGTAAATCGAGAGCTTCACTTTTTGACTCAGCTCTTGTTAAAAAACAAGCACTTGACGGAGTTTGGCTATATCAAGGAACAAAAGGACATACGGAGTAGCCGGTAAACACAAAACACAACTACCAACACTTACCCGGATTAGCATCACGGTCAGAAAGCTGAACAAACAAACCAAACAATAATTCAAGTCTTCGAGCTGGCAGTGAAAGACGCTGGTTCTGCTCTCGCTTTTTGGCCGTTGATACACGCTTCTGGTAGTATTTATTTCACAGACGGAGCTCCATTTCTGCTCCACCTGCAGTGAATTCTCACACCAAACCTCTGCTTAATGCTGCAACATGTAACTTAAGCAAAATAAAAAAAGATTTTAGTTATGTATTAAAACTTTCGCTGTCCTAACACAAGACAGACAATTTCTGAAAAATAATCAATCTCCTCTGCCTCCTCCCTGTTTTCTGCAGAATTACTCCACTCAGAAACAGCCAATCAGAACAAGCATTAATCAGCTTGCCATGCTATCAGGAAGTTATAATTTAGTAACTCAGGATTATTTATTTTAATGCAACCTTTATTTGACTTTTAATTAATCTCTTCTTTATTATTTGACATTATTTGATATAGGCAGATTTGACTAATTTATGGAACTATATTATTTTATTGATTGCAGGTTTTTCAGTTGTCCTTTTGACTGAATAGCTGCTGTATTGTGCCTGTAAGTATTTTGCATGTTTGTGTCTAGATTAGGTGATTGTATTGCCAAATAAGTTTTTAATTTTGCTAGATCACTTAGTATCATTTCTACCTAAAGCAAAACATTAACAGTCAATCCAGGCGATCGGCAGAGATCGGCCTCATTGGTGATCGGTATAGGAATCAGCAGCAAGAAACCTGATCAGTATGTTCTAGACATATAATGTCAAGCAAAAAAATATTTTTTAGTCTGATAAACCCACATCCACACTACCAGTTGGTAGTATCAACTGGTAATAAGTGTGTTTCAGCACCACGTTAGTCACTAGACCTATGACTTCAGGGTTTGTCTCACAAAAGCTAGCCAGCAAGGGTAAACAACTAGCTAGCCGGTAGCTGTAAACGCCTCAAGTTACAAAACATTATGATGATGTCACGACTCAAAGAAATGCATGACAGAACTGTCCTGGGAGAAAAAAACTACATAGAATATGGGATTAGATAGTCCTTCTGTGGCAAAATTTGACATGTGGTTCACATTTCCAAAGCAAGCTTAATTTTTATGAATTTAAAACAATTTAAGGCATTAATTTTAGATACATGAGTTTAAAACTTTATAAGGATGAGTGGACACAAGAGATGCTAATCTTTCAGTGTCTAGCAATGATTCGATTAAAATTTTTAGGGTCACTTTTCAAGTCAGAATCAATTTTTCTATCGAAAAGGTTTAGAAATTCTGTTTAAATTATGTAACTGATAAGAGTAAATAAATAGAACATTCCATTCCATTGGACTATTGCTCTCTTCAATCTTCTATATACCCATCTTTAGGGAACAATTCTGCTCTGCTGGTGAAATCTTCATTGCAGCAGAGACGCATGAAGTAAGGGGTTACTGGCATTTTTAAAAAAAATAACTATTTTAAACTATTTATATATATATATATATATATATATATATATATATATATATATATATTATATATATAAACAAGCTAAGCCTGAGGCAGGAGATAAGTAAGCCAGGCTTATAATACACTGGGGGAAACCCTGATAGGTAAGGGAAATTCATGTGTGCCAGGAGATGTGCTCTGTTTGAAAGAAGTTATTGAGACGTTTTCATGGACCTTTGCCCACTTTTAGCACACCCAGTGAAGGCAGAGCTGATGAATCCCTGCTGCCTTACAGCTCCAGGAGACTCAATATAGATTATGAAACTTGTTATACAACATTAGTGGATATTTCCTCAGGTAAAAAAAAGGGAAAACTAAAATAATCTGCTCTCATACTAAGTCAAACCAAGTGTTCACCTTCTTTTGTAATGAATAAAAATCTCTAACAATACCTGGAGTGTGTTCTACTTCATCCCACCACTCTCTTATGTCCTGTCAGTGACTTGTTACGCATCCACCATTAAAAAAAAAAACTACACATCATACAGACTTTTAATTAACTAAATAAAAATCAAGGATTAATGTTTGTTCTATATTTGTTTGTCTCTGTTTGTTATTGGGCCTAATGAAGGAAGGTGTTTTCAAGCACAGCACTTAAGCCCATTTTGTCTGTCCCTTCACTATTCACAACACCGCCTAGCATCGGTTACATAACCGCACTACTCCAACACGCCTCCTGTGTGATTTATTAAGGCCAAGTAATCACAGTGTCCTACATAGATAATGTGACTCAGCTTGCTGATCTGCAGCTCACCATATTTCTGGGTCCTCACTGCTGCTATCTGCTATATTGATAAACAGGCAAGCACAACACAAATATATACACACATATGCATACATACAGACAGGCATATATACTACAAACATATATATTTGTTTGGTAAAAGGCATCCAAGCATTTCTCCATTTCATATTTGATTGCTTCCATAATGTTGAAGCAGGAGTGAATCTTGAGTTGTTAGAAATGAATGTAGAGGGTTGCTAGTTTGAGGACAGGCCGGTAATGTGATCAGCATGTTTTTCCAAAACAGAAAATCAACTCTGGAAAGATCATCAGGGAAATTGATGTCCTCCAGTATCAGTGGCAGTCATCATGTGTAGCTGTGAGGAATATGGAGAAGAAACTGTTGCCTGGTAAAGACACAGCAAGAGAAAGAGACCAAATCTGAGGGTTTTTTGGCCCACAGGCGACCTATGTTCAACTGTTTCATAGCAGTCGGAACAGCCAGATCCAGCCTTTTCACCAAAAAAAATTATTTTTTATTGTTTTATTAAATTCTGCCACTTCCATATATGGAACTAAATTATACCCCATAGTTTGAAATGCATCTGAATAGTCTTTTTATATTTTATCAAACTTTTACGTAATTGACATGAGAGATGGGTCATAACTCAGAACCAGAATAAGAGACGTAAACAATGACTGAAAATTACATTTATTTTGAAATTTTGAAACATCACATCCCAATCCCATCAGTCCTGGTTCTGTCTTCACATCCAATCAGATTTCACTACAGAAGCTACAGTCAATATGTCATTAAACATACTAGTTATATGGTCAAAGTGGACAGAATATGTCAAACCTGTTATATCTGATGTTTTGTAAACCTTGCTGTCATTCAAATTGATGCTCTAATTTGATATGTGTTGTCAACTCAGGCTGCCCCGCCGCTCCCATTTAAGTTTTGGTTGTTGATTTTTTGTTATTATTTATTTATTTTTTATTTATTTTTTGTTCTGTTGTGTTTTTTCTTTCTCTTGTCAAAATTAGTAAACGGAGAAAGCATGTGTAATGTGCTTTTTCAATAAAAACGTTAATATAAAAAAAACATACTAGTTATGCTTTCTTTTCATTAGCTTCCTTCATGTTGTTATGAAGGAGTGACGATAATATACAATTTTAAAATCCATCCATAAAAAGCTCCATCTATTCCATAAACACAGTGCCGTTTGACTACGTTCTTTTGTCCACGCGGGTCTTTTTAAGGTCGTAAAGCGTTCACACGTCTGCTTGCGGTCGCATTTAATTGCAAGTATTAAATGCAATTAAATACTTTGTGTGGTTTTTTGTGTGCAAAACCACACAAAAAAATCTGATTTCATTAAAAAAAATTAAAAAATCTGAATTGAGCATCAAAACCAGCTGTGTACTTGGTCTGTTAGCCAATCAGCTATCTCCAGGCATCATTTCCCACCCAACTGAAAGAGTTAAAGCATGAACGTATAAAACAATCCATCTGATATTCATTCGATTAGAAACTTATGTACAACTAAAAAACTCCCCCTGATCTGTTCTCATCCGATGCAGTAGGAGGACATCACACCAAAACCTTCTGCTCTTTCTTTAGATAACATGGAAAATAAAATGAGATTTTAAAGTCTGTCATTATTTCCTCCTTTTCAAACTTGTGAACTTGTAATAATTGTTGCTCTCTGCCATGATCGCTGTGTTTACCACCATGTTATATCACACATGGTAAAACAACATGAAGCAGCAGAAGGAGGAGTTCGACTTGGAGTGTCTTGTGGGCGGTGAAAGGTGTGTGCAAAAACAAATGTCTGAAAATCACGTGACCACACATTGACACTTCAACTTCAGGCTGACCATGCTGGGCCCTTTAGTCAACACCCTACCAGCAAGCCAGTATAACCAGTCAAGTACATGTGACTACAACCAAAATATACCTCCTAGTACATTTGTAACAAAAAAAACTGCTTTTTTTTGTTAACCTAAGCCTTCCTTAAGTGCTAAAAATGGCACTTAGAATACAAGCATCAACAGCGGAGGTTCTAGCCAAAGCAACAGCGTTGTCGTGCAACACAAATAACCGTTCAGCTAAATCAGTGTGCTAAGCACTTTCACAGAACGGGAAGGTACCAAATGGACCTACAATGGGATGGTTTAGGTCCATCCCATTGTAGGTCGGTTGTCTATGGGCAACCAACCTACAATTTGGTACACCATTTCAATAATGGTGTACCAAACCGGCCTGATCAGAACCGCACTGCTCAGTGGAAATGAGGCATAGTGGTTTATAATACCACTTCCCAAGGGGGAGGAACCCGACCTTATACACCTCGCCGTTAGAGAGTTGACCCACAGACTCGCCAACCAGGTCATGTCTGCGTAGTTGACTATAGTCACCCGACTGTTGCTAATTTAGCAACTTTGTTGCTATACTTAGTAACTTTTCAGACCAAAAAAAAAAATAAATCAATTGGCATCTACATGTCAGGCTTTTTAAAGATTGGTGATGAGCCAGAAAACTTCCATCAGTGCCCTCTAGGGGTGGTGTTTGATCTGCTCTCTATAGAATTATACATTTCTATTACAGTACCAGGAAATGGTTTGACCTAAATCACACAATTATATGAGTTACTATCCGTCAGCTGTCCTAAAATTGTCGAATGTAAATAAGAAAAGAAAAAGGAAACGGTATGGCTTTCCAACAATTATTCACACACACAGCATTTGTTCCCTTGTAAAATTATAATAAATAAACAATATGCAATCTGGTAAGAAATATTACACCCTACACTATTTTCTGTGCTTGTTGAGAAGAACTGAAAAGATTCCCTAAGATAATCTTTCAGTTTACAGCAGTGGTGAGTAATTCATTTTCCCAAAGGGCCACATAGGGACTGTTGCAAAGGCCCAGATCAATTAGCTCACTGTGCTTTTTAGTGTGAGCTGACATTTGAATGGGTAACTCATGTCTACAATGTGTTGACCAGTGCATTCACTTCTTATGCAAGTACACCAGACTGTTGAAAACATGGCAGTCGACCTTTTGTGCAAATTGGAAAAAGCAAGCAACTGAATTCAAAATAAAGCAATATATTTATATTTTCATGCAATGATAGTTATTTCATATTTTAATGTGAACGCAAATCGTTCACAAACAGAATAAAGGTTTCACGAAAATGAGATCTAAGGAATCTTTGAATTATCCTGTTCGTATTTGATCAATTTAAAGTATCTTGGGTCTTGAACTAGACATACACAGTTGCAGTCCAGACTCAAAAATCCAAAGCAGATGCCAACTTCAGTAACTTTAACCATTAGTGGCTGACTAGTTGTGGAATTCCCAGAGTGCTTAAATGCAGAATTCCCACCTTGCCTGTCACTGTTACCACGTTAAGAGGGCTGGTAGCTTCTTCTGTAATTTCATTACAGGGTTGTGATTCAGCCTGACAGGAAGCCTTTCATTAAATGAGTATCAGCATGACAATTCGAAACCTGCTTTCCTACTTTCAGAAGACATAAAGATCACAGTTGAACAGCTGCACTCCTATTTGTTAATGACTACCACTAGGATATGTAGAAACATCTCATACAAAAAAATTGGCTAAAATCATCTGGCTTCTTAAAGATCGGTGATCAGCCAGAAAACTGCCATCGGTGCGCACCTATTTCACAAAACATTTCTTTTTATTCCTTTATTTTATTACTCTATTCAAACAATATCTAGTTGTTTTGAGTTGATGGTTCAAAATCACTCATTTAATAAGAGTCAACTGGCTCAAAAACATTTTAACACCCAAATGAATAGGAAAATGGTATACTAAAAAGTTTAAAGAAAATAATATGTGCTTAACTTTAACCATTATATGCTATTTGTAATAATTTCTATGACCATTTATTGCTATGAATATTCTTAACTACACAAAAAACACAACACATACACAACTGGTTAATTGCATGGGCATGACATTGTTTACAGAGTACAATAGCATTACTGAAAGCACAAAATATCACTGCATTAGTATGAGTTGGCAAATGAAGGTGCAAATTGACCGAATAATAGAATACTCACTTTAAACCTCTAAAATTATCAAAATAAAAACAGATGTCCATATCTGCTACATGATCACAACAATTAATGTGTTCGAAATCCACAATGCTGTGGGCTTTAAACACATTCTATTAGTTAGTAACAGAGTTACAGAAGGCTTATCTGGGACTAGTACATTGTGTCACTGAGTTGAGATTCACAAGGTTGGCAATTGGCCATCTCAGCTGTGTGTATGGGTATGTGTGTGTGTGTGTGTGTGTGTTTGAGTACATTTGTGTGTATTCACCCCTCCCCCACTGCTCTTACAACTTTAAAGCCGCCAATAGTCCTGCACTCCAGTAAACTTTCAATCAACCTAAAAGGAAGGTAATTAAGTGGATGGTGAAACTTTTTAGGTCAAAGTGCAACCTTAGTTTAAACTTAAGCACAGATTAGGAGCTTTTAATGCAAAAAGCAGACAAGGATAACTGTTTTTTCAAACTGTGAGCTACTAAAAATGTATTTGACACTTGATCATTAAAATGCCTGATATAACATTAAACTGACTTATCTCTGAAGGCAATGCACACATTAATGCCTTGTGGAAGTCATTCAAATCCTGTAAGTTGAAAAAGCAAAAAGTTGCCAAGTACAAGGCCAGTTTGGACACAAGCATTTAATTTGAGAGCAAAACTCCACCAACAGTAACTACATGTTCGAAACATTCTCTAAATGACTGAGGTTAAAAATGACAACAGAGGGTTTCATTTACAGCTAGCAGGAAGGAAGGGCGCGCGCACAAACACAAACCACACGGGAGCAGCTCAGCGAACACGTGCACAATACGCGCGCGCCTACTCACGCGCTGATGCTGCCCATCCCCCACACAGAAACAAAATGTTGAAATAAACACCGAAAACAACGTTATAATGCGCCCAAACCTTAACTGGACATTCACACAGCACCGCTGCACATCGGGTTATAAGTTATAACGGCAATAATAAAGCCAAAATATGATAAACACTCACCTAAATCACACAAGGGGGGAGGGGGCGCGTTCTCCTCTGTGCTCCTAATATGGAATCTCCTCCACTACCACCGCTGTTTTCAAGCTCTAATTAAACCCCGAAAAGAGCGTTATAACGGCCTTCGGAACAGGTCAACCGGTAGCTGGAATCCCCAGTGTTTTGAATATACGGGCATATATAGTGATAAATCCCCTTAAAATTGAGCTGGGTGTACAGTCGGATCTTGAATGTAGTGTTGCTCGCTAGTAGAGAAAAGAGCCAAACGGTTCCGTAGCAGCCAACGGCTTCAGACTGAAACACAGAGCAGCTGACCTGCCAGGCGAAAATGAGGTAGGCCTGAGCTGTTCTCTGCAGGAAGCAAACTCCAGTCACATAAACATCAAAATGGGTGTCGCAGTATGAGAAAGGATTGTGTCAGGCTGGGGGTTGGCGTTAGCTGCTTAATAATCATTTTAAAAAATATTGTGGTAAAAGCAATTGGCCTTATGTAACACTAAGTAGCCTAAAATCTTTTGTTATTATTATTATTTTTGACACTCAATACATTTCTTTTAAAACAAAATCTTCACAACTATATGTTATGATTTGTGTTTTCCTGTTTACTATTAACTTACATACATTTTATCTTGTTCAGTTTTTTACACAAGTAAAAAGTAAAACACACATACACACGCTCATATATATATAGTTACAAACATACACGTCTTCTGAATTTTTTCAAGTCTGGTTCTATGAGAGGTTATTAAAAGTATTATCTTGCGTACTATCACGTTCATCTTCTTACTGTTTCCTATATTGCCATGCACAGTGTATTGGTGTAACACATTAAGCTTGTCATCAATTTTTGCATGTCATCTGAGCACATTAGATGTTTTAACATTATGTGATCATTTGTTAATTAGTTATATATATATATAATATATATATATATATATATATATATATATATATAATTAGTCTGGAAAAAACTACTGTTGTGTTCAAAAGTGGAAATAGTGAAGTTTGCCTGTCACCAAAGCCATTCAAGCCTTAAATAGCATCTCAATGCTAAACAAATAGTAACAGCACAGTTGCTCTGATGCTAATCGGGACATGCTTACGGGGACGCAGCCCACAATAAATATCTTTGTTGTTGAGCTCATATGTCTATTTATTCAATAATTTAGCAGAAATAAGGTTTTTTAATATTGGAAATGTTTATTTTGTCAGAATATGGTTTTCAATAAAAATGTGATTCATTTTTGATTAATTAGCTCAATGAAAGATTTCAATTGAACACCACTACTAATGTGGTGGTGCATTTATAACATTAATTGCCCCCCCCCCCCCCTCCCCCCCCCACCATAAGGACAGCCAGACTCAGGCACACACATAGTCTTCAGAATTAAGAAGAAAAATTGTCGGCTACTCATGTTTGCTTTAACTGAAATCGTATGCTTAGTATGCTCGAACACACATGCACTTGCACGCATAAGGTTTGGCTGAGTCAAAGAGACATGCAAACATTGACAGAATGCCTCAGGCTGCTTTGCAGAGTGAACTACGGTGTGGCTGTAATAGAGGAGTGGAGGATGGGTAATAGCACAGGGACTGGAAGAAATTTTAACTTTTACATTACATTACATTACATTACATTGTCGCGATAGGTCCACCATTCAACATCCATCCATACCTGCTTCTCCTTGCATGGTCTAATTTCCAGTGATTTTTGGGCGGGAGGCAGGGACACGTCTTCAGTCCATCACAGACCAATCAAAACGACTTCAGCATATTTGATGATACCAATATTTACTATAGATAGAATTTCTAGATTAGGAAAGAATGTGTTTGACAATATTGTCTCATAACATAACTTGTTATAACGACTGAATGTCCATAATAAGCTACAATGAAAAACATTGGATTTTAGTAATAATGCTTGAAACATATCACTCATTTTTCATATTTTGTTTTTGCTTTTATTATTCGCTTATATATCATATATGTTGATATTTTGAAATGTCTTGCAAACTTTGCTTCATAAGGAGATTGCTGAGCCTTTTGGTAAGTATTAAGCCATCTGCTTTTTTTCATACAATATAGTTGCAGATATGATCCTTTTCAAAGCTGGCTCATGGTCAAAATCAAAAATCAGCCAACCATGTTCTGTGCAGATACAACCAAACCAAAGATACCCAACTCCAGTCTTCAAGAGCTTCTATATTTCAACTTTTCGTTGACACTCGTCTTTAACACACCTGAATCAAATGGTTCTCATTGTAATTCTCAAAGACTGGATTTGGGCACACCTGAATAAAACAGTCAATGCTGAGTGCCTCAAAGTGCCACAAAACCCTTAGTTAATGTAACTGTTTATCAAGACGTGGGATTGGATGGGAGGTCAAACTAATCCCAAACAAATTTGAAGAGAAAATATTATCTGGAGACTGTCCACATCAGGACCTTGACATAGTGAAGGTAGTTCATAGAAGTTTGTGCCATGTGGGGATGGATCGTGTTAAGAAAGTGATCAGAGTGGTCTTAGGAAGTGAGAACCAAGCTGCACTCTGAGACGTGCTCTGACAGGGTGGCAGTCACCAGCAGTGACCTGGAGCCATAGCCAACAATTTTCCAGACCAACAATGATCGGAGTAACACTGGTGCGTTGACAGGAATGGTTCTTTTCTATTTTGCACTCAGACAACAATCATATGTATAAATTCAGAACCAAGGAAGCTCACATCTGAACATGAAACATGAGACATGGTCTATTAATCATCAATACATACCTGCAATTCATCCAAATCCAAACATTTGTTCTTTGTTCTAATGACCACAGAAGAGACAGAGACAGTGAACCAGTCTGCCAGCTGTTAAGAAATACATCGACTTTAAAGGTGCACTAAAAAGTTCAGCACCCATGTGTGAATTGCACAACACTCCCATTTGGGATTTCTGTCATCTCTGGCAATATTAGTGTGGTCTGTCTGAAGCAACTAACTTCCCTTTGACCTCTTCTCAGAAGCGGCACATCGAGAATTCCACTTTTAAAAGCCTCAAACAGCATAACATTCAAGGACAAGCAATACCTCTTCAACCGCAGGATAGTTAGTGTTCAAACAATGAAAAGGTCTCAACAAAGCATGGTTCCATAATATGTCTCCTTACAGTATGGCTGTCGTCTACCTAGTGAGTTAGAATTTAGCCTCTGCAGCAGAGCCTGGAATAGCACGCTCCGCTGTTTCTGTTAACTGATTAAATTATTTAACACAGCAGAGATGGAGACAGATGGGGAAAAGATATTGCAAGGTGTCTCTGTGCGGTTTTGTGTGTGAGCAGGTAGAGGAAAAACAGAAAGAGATGAGTTACTTTTCATGAGTGTTTTGTGTGCTGACCAATACAAAGGGGAGCTGCACAGCGTGTTCTGCATCATCAGCTGATCAGACAAAGGGGAAGCCAGCCCATCTAATAAGCTCATCGATCCCAGCTCACCAAGTTACACATTAACATCCAGCTTGGACTAAGACGCAGCCTGCTGAGTGAAGAAAAACAAACAATACCAATAAAATAAGTAAATGACAGCAAAACTATTGCTTTTTCTTATTGCATTATTATTGAAAGATTTTGTCTCAATTTTATGTGAATCTGCTTTGAACCAGAGACCTATATGGTTGTGAAATTTCAAAACATATTTGTTCCCTATATGGTTTACAGTCCTAGTAATGAGATGTCAAAGGAAGTGTTGGAGTAAACAGTTTTCTCCAGCGTTAGAGTATACAGCCGCAGAGCCTCTTTCTGCTGTGCATCACTAGCTGTTGATCACAAAACTGCACAAATTGGAATTCTGTAATAAATATGCTCAATAGAATTACAAAAACAGATGTTTTTAGATGAAAAAAAGTTTTTGCGGCAGGATGAAGTACTTTTTCCAGACATATTGTATTTGGTGAATTTACCAAGACTGTAATGGAAACTATGGTGCCAGTCTACTGACATGGGAGAAAAATAAAAAAACAAAGCAACCATGGCCATGACCTAATATCTTGTGGGAATGACTTGTTAATTTTGTGGTAACCACAAAATTATAACAAGCACAAATTGTTCATTTTCTATCATGTCACCAAACAGACTCGCATCACATCTCTTACTAGGCAAATCCAGCTTGGACAATACACATCTGGCTCCACCGGTGGTCTCACAGAATCACACAGCTCATCTACTGTGGAGTTTGTCATTCCAAAGTGTTGAATCCTTAGCTCAATCAAAATGGCAGACTACAGTTTAGAATACGTAGTCACTCCCAAGTTTAAGGAGCTTGTTGCTCCAATGCCTCAATGAGACACTGACAACTAAGGAGAGAAAGTTCTGTGGCTGAACTTGTTCATTTATCATGTGAACAAACACTTTCATAAACAAATTTCAAAATTTGGCAATTATGAAAAGAAACACTTTTTTGTTTCTATTAAAAATGAGCATTTTGCACTCATTTGCAATTGCCTGAAACAGAGTTACTACATTTTCCCTACAAGAAAGACAGATTTAGCTTAGGTAATTTTGTTTCTATTGCAAATAACAGACATGAGCTGTGTTTCCATTACAAAACTTTGCCAGTATTCTAATGTAAAAGAAAACCCCCACAACTTTGCAATTGTGGTGTTTCCATTAAATAAGAAGCACAATTTAAATCCTATTTGATTAAGTTTATTCATGCCATTAAAAAACATGCTGTGCCGTGGTCCTCCATCTACTTTCTGTCGTCTTCTTCATGACTTGCACCAGCGGCAACATCCAGTTGTTGATCATGTGACTCATGATGTGAAAAAAAGTGTTTCCATTGCAGTTTTGCAAAATGAAACAATTTTTATACAGCCGAAAAAACACTCCATTCTACCGCCAAACCTTTTATTTTCATAAAACGAGAGCTGTTTTCTGAACTGGCATGTTCCTGTTAAGCAAATATAAATTGTGCAATTATATGGTTAATGGAAATGCAGCTACAGAGCAAGACTATAAATATTGTAAATTTAAATGGCTACCCTACCACGTAAAACTATACAGCTGTACCTATGCAGCTTCCTAAAAATTTGTCTTCTCCCATATGATTCATTTTCCTATATTAAATGTTCTATTCTAACAATCTGAAAATCTGACTAAACTCATTCTCATTTGATTCTGATTTAAATTGGGTTCCAGGATGCTAAACTAAGCTGGTAATCCTGAACAGCAGCTGCAAGGCTCCCCCAAACATCCCAGCGATGCCGTGTGACAGGTTATGATAGACTTCCATAAAAGGAAACAGCTCTGTGGGGAAGACTCTGGAAAAATAACCCACTGAAGACATGTCATGGCTCATCCTTCACAGTGTATATCTTACCGTAGTTCCTACAAAGAGGTCTGCAGGAAAGCTGCTCATTAATCAAAGTCCAGCATATACACTTCATGCACAACTGTGGTTTTAGTTTGGAGCAAACCTGAGATAAACCAGGCTGTTTTTGCTTAAAAGTAGATGCAATGAGGCTGTTATTGTCTGCTGGTTAGTTTGGCATGCAGTCAGTCAGTATCTTGAGGGTTTTTGTTGGTGATATGGAGTGAAATGGTAAACACATGTCCTCAACCTAAGGCAGCAAAGCCCTCTGTGTTTATCCTGAAATAAAATGGGCTGCATGTTCCCCCAGTGCATGCGTGGGTTTTCCTCAGGGACTCAGGCTTCCTCTCACAGTCCAAAAACATCATTTCCAGTGTTTTAGTGAACCCAAAAATGACTGCTGGCATGGATGTGGGTGAATATTCAAGCCAGAATCTGGAATAGCTTTTTCTTTTTTTATCTTTGACTTGTAGAGTTTCCAGAAAGTTAGGACTGAAAACAGCAGCCCTGTTTTTCCTGCTGAGGAGTCGTGGGATCTGGCTAACCTAGCGGCCCCCAGGACAGACTCTCAGTCCCATCTATTCACTATAGATCCTAACAGCAGGCTGATGCGTCCATCAGCGGCTGTCATGGCCTATACAAATAGGTACAAAGATGGTGATGGAAGTGAGTGGAAGAGCACTGTTACTGTTTTCAACTCATTGCAGAGATCAAAACTGTTCAAATTAAACAAAATCGGTGTCGAACATTTTGCTGGTGTGTGCTTCAATTTTTTTTGTGTACCCCTCCTCACTGCTCCATGAACAAAACCAACAAGCTTGATATAAATTTTTGTTGTCAATTTTATTGAGGATCAGACCTGGACAATGAAACATCAGCAATACAATGTGTCTCATTTTTCTTATGTGAACATAAAACATAAGAAAGTACAATACGAAGAACAAACAAAAATTACATAAGTAAAAACACTCCCATGCCCCACCCCCTCCCTTTCTCCCTTTCCCTAGGACTTATATCTCATCACACAGAGGCTCAGATCAACTCCTCTTCAAATAGAGTTATCAATATATTGCCAAAGGGGTTGCCAAGTTTTATTAAATTGCTTCAAATTATTTGCTAAGGAGAACCGTACTCTTTCCAAATGAGAGAGCCTTACCAGCTCCTCAAGCCACAACTTAACGGATGGAACCTTTGCTTTTTTCCAAAACATCAACACTAGTTTTTTTCCTATGATAAAGGCATACGATAATAATTATTGTTGGCATTTAGTAAACTGAAAAGGTTGAACAGAAACTCCGAATACAATCAGAAGTGGATCCAGCCTCAGCTCTGTATGGAACATATCTGACAAAGTTTTGAATACGCCTGACCAAAATGGGGTTAATTTAGCACACAAAGAGTAAGAGTGGAGAAGCGTGGCTTCTTCAATATGGCATTTGTCGCACAATGGGGATGTGTTGGGAAAATTTTTTACGTAGATTCATCTTACAATAACGAAGTCTGTGAATGATTTTAAATTGAATAAGACAATGTCTGGAATTAGCAGAGCACTTGTGCATATTCTCTAAAGCAGCCTTCCAGAGTTCATCATTTATCTCCGTTCCCAATTCCTGTTCCCAGCTTGTTCTAAGGCCCTGCATGGACGGCGAGGATCTAAATAACATATTATAAAACAGAGATTAGATGCCCTTTCCACCACCCAACCTAAAGAGCTCGTCAAATTCAATGGGTATTATATTCTCTAAGGTGTGCGTGTGTTTTTTAACATATGCCCTGACCCTGTAGGTATCTGAAATGATTGTGTTTATGGAGACCAAATTTTCCCTGAAGTTGAGAGAAAGAGGCAAATTGCCACCCACCAACAGATCACCAATAGTTCTGATGCCCAACTCTTTCCATTGTATGTAACCTGAATCTAAAGTGGAGGGATAAATAAGGGGTTATTTGCTATTGGTAATAAGGTAGACATAGATTCAATACCAAATTGGGATTTTATCTGTTTATCTGTTTCCAAGTACGTATAGTACTGTGGATGATGCAGTTATTGTTGTATGCCGAGGCGTCTATTGTTGTAGGTGACAAAATAAGAGCACCAATTTCATAAGGGCTGCAGTCTTCCTTTTCCATAATGATCCCCTTGGATTGTGTAAAATTGCGATCTAGCCAAATTGTAATAGTGCGAAGCGCGCAAGAGTAATAGTAAAATAAAAAGTTTGGGAGAGTCAGTCCGCCCTCCGATTTTGTCTTGCAAAGTGAGCTTTACTAATTCGGTGCATTTTATAGTCCCACAGAAATGGAATGATTATAGAGTCAAGTTTCTTAAAAAATTTCTTAGGTAAAAAGATAAGGATTTTTTGAAACAGGTAAAGGATCTGAGGGAGAAAAACCATTTTAATTGCATTAATTCTCCCCACCAGGAAAAAGGGAAGAGATCTCCAGAACAAAGTGTTATTTTGTAGCTTTACCATAAGGGGGGAGAAATTAGCTTCATACAGTGAATTAAAATCCCTAGTAACCTCTATGCCAAGGTAGGTGAACTTATTACTAGCAATTTTAAAAGGCATACTTTCCAAGATCGAAAAGTCTTTGAGTTTAATTGGCATCAGTTCACTTTTAGACCAGTTGATCCTATAACCGGAAAACCTGCCAAACTGAGAGATTGTGTCTAGGACAGTTGGTACAGTACACTGAAGGTTGGTTATGAACAAAAGGCTATCATCCGCATATAAGGAAATTTTGTTTATAGTCCCTTTAGTAGAGTATCCCTGTACAAGGGGGTTGGCGCGAATCGATTGTGCAAGTGGTTCTAGGGCTAAGGAGAAAAGTAAGGGTGACAGCGAGCAGCCCTGTCTATATGTAATTAGAATGCAGGCGATAGTGTCTTATTGGTGACAATTCTAGCACAAGTTTTGTGATAAAGGATTTTTAACCATTTTTCAAAATCAACACCAATGGTCATATCTTCTCAGGGTTGCGAAAAGGTAGGGCCATTTTATTTGATCAAAGGCCTTTTCCGCATCAAGGGAAAGGACGGCTAAATCAGAAGTTTCCTCCCTCTGAGAGTAGATCACATTATAAAGATGTCTCAAATTAAAGAAAGAATGTCTTTTGGTATAAAACCCGTCTGATCGGGATTAATTAATTTGTCAATTACTAAACTCAACCTATTAGCTAGAATTTTGGCTAGTATTTTTGATCGTAAGTCAGCAATGATATTGGTCGGTAATTACCCACTTCCTCAGGGTCCTTATCTTTTTTTGGTATTAATATTATAGTAGCTACTCTCATAGTAGGTGGTAGTATATTATCTAAGTTTGCTTGGGTATACATTTTTAACAAATATGGTGACAAAAGTTCACTAAATTCTTTATAGAATTCCCCGGGGTATCCATCAGGACCAGCCGTTTTTCCATTTTTTAGTGCTTTAATAGCAACCTGAATATCTATGCAAGAGAGATTTGCATTAAGAGAGCTCTTGTCTTCTTGAGTTAAGGTTGGGAGAGTACAGCTATCTAAAAACTTCTGTATAAGTAAGTAATCTTTTACAGCATTGGAAGAGTACAATGATTCATAAAACTGTTTAAATCTATGATTAATGTCTTTGTGTGAGGTTAAAATTTCCCCATTTTTTGATTTAATTTTATTAATTGTACGGTCACTTTCCTTTTTCCTTAATTGTCTTGCCAATAATTTATTGGGTTTTTCCCCAAATTCAAAATATTTCTGTCGTGTAAAAATAAAAGATCTAGTAATGTTAACTGACAATAATTGATTATATTTATATCTTAGAGAAATAATGTTTTTATGAGTTTCTGTTGAGGGGTGTATAGCGTTATCCTTGTCCAGACACCTAATTTGTTGCTCTAAATCTACCAGTTCTGCTCGGTTCCTTTTCTTCCTTGCTGCTTGAAAAGATATAATACCTCCCCTTAAATAGGCCTTCATAGTTTCCCATAATATTGAAGGAAACGTTCCCGGAAGGTTATTCATTTCAAAGAAAAATGTAATCTGCTCTTTGATAAACTTGCAGAATTCTGGTTCTTTCAACAATTGTCTCAATTGTTGAGAATAATTGTCTCAACTAACAACTTCCCTTACTTTTAACTCCTAATTAGAAGTTGAAAAAGGCTCTGAAAAAATTTACATTTCAGCACCAAACTGACATATGAAAAACATCATACTTATGTAAGCTACATATTTGTAGATATCAGACCACCCAGATTGTCAACAATATTCAAGGCAGTTAATTATTTAAACAACACGAGAGTAAAACATTATATACATTTAACTGGTTAAACATCACAGAACAGTCCAGGCATTATGTACCACCAGAACCAGGTCACTCCAGGCCTGCATCAGGTGTCCGCTGCGTGTCGCCTACATCTTCTTCCCCAGCACCAAAGTGGAGCTCTGCGAACCTCTGGGCTTCTTTCACGTCTGTGAACATTGTTTCTGATCCTCTGATGGTCACTCTCAGCTTTGCAGGGTATAAAAGTCCATACCAAACTCCCGGCTTGTCCCGATGAAGTGCTCTGACACCGTTAAATGCAGCTCTGCGTTTTGCAATCTCGGCGGTGAAGTCAGGAAAGATACGGATCTCTCTGTCCCTGGTAGGCGAGGTCTCTCTGAGTCAAGGCCTTCCAGAGGATTGTTGTAAGGTTGCGGTAATAATGGAGTCTCACCACCAAGACCCGAGGGGTCCTGTGTCGTCTGGGCGCCTCCGTAGCGCTCTATGATCTCGGTCCACCAGCGGCAAGTCATCCAGAGTCAGCACTTCTTTCAGGAGCTGCGAGACGAATCCGTTCAATTCCGCGCCGTTCTCTGCCTCTTCTTTTAACATTGCAATTCGTATATTTTGACGTCTGGACCTTCCTTCAAGATCTATGTGCTTTTCTGTTAGCTGATTCATTTCTGTGCATAGACGTTTTATCTCCGACTGTAGCGCGGTTACTTCATCTGCTGATTGTGTGGCCGCTCGCTCGAGCTCAACAATGGATGCGCCATGTTGATCGTTGGACGTTTTCAGAATGTGAATGGCATTTTGAGTCTCAGTCTTAAGGTTGAGCAGTTCTCCTCTGATAGTGGTGGACACTTCTTCGATGCGAGAATCTATTGTCTGGCAAATTTCGAACTTGGTGACTTGTAGCTCTGTGCGAAGAGAGTTTATAGCCTCTAAGATGGCAGCATTAGCCATCGGATAGCTACCTTCAGGCGAGTCCAGGGCGGCTGGGCCTGGCTCTTTGGCTTTCTTGTTTTTTTTTGGCGGTATGCATCCTTAAATTTGCTTTCATTCTGTCCTGATATAGTTAGTTAATGCCCGGATTATACTCACTCACAACCTGTTGTAATACTGCCTAAATGCCAAGTTAGTGATAAATATATTTAAAAATTTGCAGGAGCTCTCGGGAAACGCTGCCTACTCCTCCATTGCTCACTAGCGCCCTCCCCCACCCCCAGCTTGATATAAATTTATTGTGCTACATTTGTTCAGCTAAAATACTTGTAGCACAGCCAGTGGCGGCACTAGGGGATGCTATAGCTTCCCCTGGAAAAGTCATAGCACCTCCATAGCACCCTCAGAAAATATTAATTTTATTTAATCTGATTTAACATTACATATATGTAGTTGTTGAGGCATTTTCCTCAAAAGACACAAAATAAAAATTATTATATATACTGAGTTAAAAAAAAAGAAAAAAAAAACATCCCACAAGAGGATTTGAACTTTGCATATCATCACTTCCAGGAAACAATTGACATGATGCTCCGCCCCCATGCAGAGTGGAGCAATCCTCCCCCAATTATTCCAGGGTATTTGTCAGCAACTGACCAATCGGCTGTTGCAATTTCTCAGAACATATAAGTCCCTTATCTAGATGAACTGACTTGATGATACTGACAGTGTTTATCATAAACTACCATGTTAGTCAGCACGAAGGTAACCGGTAGTAAGCATAACATTTTTTTATCATAATAGTGATGGTCAAATCAAGCCCTGTTGCGGTTAATGAGGCAATTAAATAAACTCAAGTTAATGGGGTATATGCCACCCACTTCCGTTTTAGCACTTCCACACACATGGCCTGCTTCCGGTGCCCATGCAACTAATGTTACAGTGGCTCCTCAGTCGCTGTAGGACTATTAATGATGCTTATATAATTATTCAGACGTCCTGAAATGCTCCAACAACAACAAAGGATTTAAGCTGGATGTGTCAAAACTTAATAACTTTGAAGGTAAGTTAATAAACTGTTTGTATTCACCATAATGTCTCATATGTTTGACGTAGATAACAGGGACAAGCTTACAAAGATGTTAAGGTTAAGTGTTTTAATTATCTGTGCAGTGTGCAATTTACATACCTATGCTTTATAGATATATATAGACATATCTATATAGATCTGTCTATATTGTGCCCAAGCTATCAGTCGCAGCTGAAATTAGCTTCCAAATGTAGCATCTAATTCAGAAATTAGCTAAAGGGCGATTACTCTTTATTTTCACTATCTTGAGCTTTTTTAATGTGTTGTATTTTAAAAACTACATCTAGACATTTCAACCCTAACTAGATTATTCTGTACTAACAGCAGAATAAATAAAATATTTGTGAAACCTAATTGATTTGTGAAATTTGTAAAATGTCAATAATAGATCCCAGAACGCATTAGATATTAATTAGGCATTATTTGTTTTAACTTTCTGTTTTCTTTCTTTTCTTCATTATAGTTGGAGTTGGACAGGAGTTCAGTTTGATGGCTTCCTGGAGGGAGAGATTGGCTGAGCTAATGTTGCCAACAACTTTTCTCCTGCCATTTGTCAAGAACGGTGATTGTAGGTGGTGAGGAGAGACGCTGAGACCCAGGTATGATGACGAAAATGGTGAATTTATTTGTAGCTCACAGTCCAAACAAGCAGGCAGCGCGGCAGAGCGGGGAACACAGAGGCTCAGCACCGGTAGCAACAGACTTAAAACTGGACTGACACGAAGAGCTTAGCAGACCAGGACTTTACTGTTCAACTGGAAGAGCTAACACGACACGTTGACATACGTTTGACGAGGACCCGACCAGGAACAGAGACAACAGGGGAGACTAAATACACAAGAGGTAATCAAGAGAACGAGACACAGCTGGGAAACAATTAACGGGGAAGACGCAGAAACAGGACTCACAGGGAACAGGACTACACAGAGAACTCAAAAATAAACACACAAAACCACGGATCATGACACTATTAACTTTTCTCCTTTTCTTTATATAAAGTAATTCTGTCAGTTGCTCTTTTTCCATTTTGTATACAGTATTTGCTTGTACAGTATTTTTGTATTTTTACCTTAATGCTTACCTGGTCAGTTGAGGCGTAAATGTACATCCTCTATATTACTGACAAATGTCAGAACCACATGGACTGAGCTGGTTACATCAGATCAATCTGAATCTTTATTTCTCATTAAAATGACTTTTGTAATTTTAAGACATTGTTATAAAATTGCATCTTTATTCTGCTGTAACAATGACTGCATTCTTGAAATTAAAATTTCTTCTATCCTGACCGTAATGCTCCCTTAAGACAACTCACAGAACAGATGGTTGAAATAAAGGCACTTTTGAAAATACTTTCTGTGATTTTATTATAGAAATTGAAGACGGGAGGAATCAATTAAAATCAAAACTGGCATGAAAAAAAAAATCTTGTAAGTCCTATCATTCAGCCTTATTCAGTATATTAAATTATATAACTAACATATTATTTAATATTCACATTTCTTTGCTGGTATTACCTGTAAGTGTTGCATTTTAACATCTCACTTGAATTTCTGATCTACATGCAAATACTTGATATAATGAAAAACACAGAGAAAAGGGGAAAAAAGGTTTGTGAAATGTAGAAATTAAATTTTATTGTAGGTACAAACAGGATAGAAAAATGAACAGCGAATATATATATTAAACTTCCTAGCAGCTAATCAGACATCAAACTTGTTTGTCTTTACTGGTGATGAAAACTCGTCACTCTGGAGGAGAGGAAGAGGCTCAGCCCCGTCCAGGATGACTGCAGTGTCAGGGTAGCCAACAAAGTCTGCAGGTAGATTTTTGCATATCTGGTGCTCCAGTTTGCAGATCATAGTTTAACCAAGTACTGTAAAAAAAAAAGTTAGTCCACGTTTTAATGATCTGGCAGACTGTGGACTGATGGACGCCGTCAGCAGGTCCAGGTGCTTGGATCCAATGGAAAGGTAATCAGCACAACGATCATGGCTCAGAAACACATCATGAGGTGTTATGATGCAAACTTGAAAAATTAAAAACAAAAAAACCTAATAAGCGTCCATATTTAGCTGTACAACGTAACCAAAACTAATAAATCCTTAGCTCTTTTTGAGAGTTTTGCTTGAAAATAAATTGACAATCTCAGGAAATTAAATGTTTAAGTGAAATAGTTCTGGTGTCACAAAGAAACTGCAAAAAATGTTTCAGAGGTGTAACATCACTGAAGTTACTGAGTAAGACTGACTAAAATGTTTACTACTTAGAAAATGCATGTTAAAATCTGAATACTCTTGAAAGTGCGCAGCTGAAATTAATTTAAACTACTAGCAGGAAAAGCACAGGGTCCGCCTAATATCTGTACCAACAGACAAAAATGATGCATATAAAAGGCATTAGTGTATAAAAGTCGAGGCAAACTTAAATTTACAAAAACAAAAACAAAGCAGCAGGAGGATGTAACTTTATAACCTCATTTTCTAAGCAGAATCTCGAAGGGAAAAAAGAGAAATTACGTTGTGTAACGCAAGAACAGATTAAAGCAGCCAAATTAACTTTAATGTGGATTATAAGTATGAAACATCAAAGGTAAACGTCATATTTTCGGTATTCGGGAAATACGTGGTTTGTACCATTTGTTCTGTGGGTTTTTTATGTGGATCGGTGCCACTTAAAGGCTGTAAAAGCGAAGCTTTTGGACCTTAAACCGACTGACCGGCTGAACGTTGCTGCTCTCCGCTGTTCTTAAACTACCTGCTCGGTACCGGAGGGGCTCGTCGCTCCGACTGCACGTTAAATGTATTTTATATAATTGTCACATAAAAAAAACTAAGGAGTTGCCTAAAAATAATTTCATACTCCGTATAACACAAACCCAAACATCCATACATCAACACACGTATTGACTTACCTTGTGCCGAATCGCTGCCTCTGTTCTCAGCCTGTTTCCGTTCCAGTGTTTTTCCTCCGCATTATTTTCCTCCAACAAGTTATTCCAGTAAACGAAGCTCGTACAGCTTCGTTTCTAACCTCCGTTTAACATTTCTGACGCTGGATCTTCCAAATCCTCAAGCTTTGAAATAGCAGCAGCTACAAACCGGCTGTTAGCCGTAGTGGCTAAGTTTCGGCTACATTCCGCTGTCGCCTTGAAATCAGCAAGAAAATGAAAAAACTAAGCACTGGATGGTACCGGCTAATTACTGGACAAAATGGCACACCAAAAAACTCGATTGTTGAACCAGCAGCTCACAGATATTTTAAGTTTTACGTTTTTTTCATGGTACAGATCTTGCAGCTCCGGCCAAGAACAATAGGAGCAAGAGGGAACCGGAACGACCTGGGCGATATAAATTGTAAGGAAATACGTCACCACCTCTCGTGGCATATACCCCATTAAAAAAACGAACAAAAAAGCAAATATGACCCTTTGCACGTGACGTCATTGTCTCCACCACCAGGCAACCTATGCCTCATGTAAACCTGTCAAAATACGTACTGTTAGCCAAATATCGCTTATTTAGCTGTTCGCATCAAAGTCGGCTACACACAGACAGGTCATCAGCTGTCATTTTATTTTACTGAGGAAAGACGCGGTGGACACCAGCTGACCCGTCAGTCACAATGACTGGCAGCTTTTGATGGAACACGATTACAGCGAAACTTTAAAAAGGCAGAAGATAACTCTCCTAGAACTTTTTTCTCTAGCAAGAACGTACTTGCCTTAAGAAGATTAACGTTTACGTTCAAATAATACATATTTATACATCACAAGTATGAAAAATATACTTGTGATGTATTTCTACATCACAATATATAAAAACAAATATCGCATTATTGAGAAGGTACAAGTCTATCAGTAACCATGGAAACAGTGCCACGTCGTCATGTAGCCTAGCATGTATGGAAAAAAATGAGTAGCGTCTCGTCTTCTGTGTTTTTAAGGTGCTCCGGGTTAAGGGGAAACGCTGTACATTGTGACATAAATCATGTGAATTCAGGCAAAGTCGGGAATTTGATCTACACATCAAGCTAAGCTAGATGTTTCAGGCTTCTGTAAATACCGCTGTGTATGAGGTCCAACCAGGTGTGTTACGTTCACAGACAAATTAGCTCTACTCTAACATGTAGAAACCATAAATAAACTGACAAAAACAACTTTAGTGCTCAGGTCAATAATCCCAATTCTCAGTCGGATTATTGATTCCAATGGACATCGTGGCGCTTCGAATGATTAAGTGACGTAGTTGCAAAGGGCCAATAGGGAGTCCCCTTTGTAATAAATGCTGTTTTAAACTAAACAATGTAATGTTATCAGGAAGTAATCTGGCTAATGACTCAAAGCTTTAGGCTGACATCTAAGCATCAAATTAATGCAAATCAGTCTGAAAAATAACAATAATAATACATGTGCGGTGATAATAAGTATAGGGGGAAAAGATCTGAGCACCCTCAGTAAAATGCTTTGCTCCCACTTAGCACCTGCAGAAAAACATTTCTGGAGCTGCCACTGAGCACAGTTGGCTTTTAATGAGAAGCTGACTTTGCTGCACCAAAATAAATTTCTGTCTAATTCATTAAACTCTGCTAACTGTAGCAGTCATTCTCAGTTCTTACAACTGAGAATAAATTTGCTTAATGAAGTCCAAATTCATTTGAAAACTACATACATTTCTTTTAATACAGCAATTGTACAAAATCCTTTTTTAAGTTGTAGATCTATGAAGAATAACACATTGCTTTACCACAAAAAAGAAAAAAATTGGCTACTTTCCTTGGTTAAAATATTTTGCATTTAATCTTGTTGAAGAGCAAGCAAAGAAATCATTTTTTTTTTGTTGTTCTTATGTTCTTGGCCCTTGGGACTTTTTGGCTCGACAATTTTGGCCCACATGATAAAAAGTTTGGACACCCCTGGTCTGAGCTATAGACCTTAATTGTTATTTCTGGCTGGAAGAAGAAACCTATTAATGTCTGCAGTGACGGGTCTCAGTTAGACTGTGCTGCAGCCACAGGAGCGCTTTACAGTCCCCACCTATGTTTAAATCCAACTTTCATTTCAAATGGTCACTGCTCCTCTCTGGAGGCAGAAGAAAATTGTTCTGGGAAAATAAGAAATAGAAATAGAAATGGAATTGGATGTGGTTGCTATAGCTATGATCCCCCACCCCCATACTGAGCTGCACTCAGCCTCAATGACTGATAAAGTTAAGTGTCTTGTGATTGAATTCCTTGCTCAAAAACAACAATTTTCCCCCATAAAAATAGGCCTGAGAATGAGTTTTATTATTTATTAAAACATTTAAAGAAATTATTAATTTACATGAAGAGGAGGGATAAAAAACAAACTGCAGCAGCTGCTGCTTTTTTGTTACAGGAATGCATCAGTTAAGTGGTGAGAAGTCCTTGGGATGGAGGGCATGCAAAATGTGTTCGAGGCGAGGAAGGCAGAGTGAAAAGAAGAACTCAGCGTGAATAATAAATGGTGTGTGGGAGCAGCTCAGATGTGTAAATCTTTATGGATCTCACTAAAACACTCATACCATGGAATAGAGAACAGCTCTGGCCGACTGTATCTGGAAAACATGCGGAGAGTTGTACTTTCACATGTTACAGAGAACGACTGTTCCATTAGAACAAATCAGCATGAGTGGCTAAAGAAATGTTGACTGATGCGCTGCAGTTAGAGAAAATGACATCTGTTTGAAACAGACAGTCGCAATCACATCATTAAGTCAGACTTATTGATTGTATTGATTACATGGCAGAGTGTTTGTGTCTCACACTGTCATAAGGCTTTTTATTAATCATTACTGTAATACTCACTTGAATTTATCAGTGCATTTTACTAGGATGAATGATTACACAACACACAACTTCATAGATTTCTGAGGTTGGGCTCCTGATTCTAGCCTGCATTTTTCATTCCAAATAAGGATTTTAAAATATCACAAAGGTGATATTTGGAAACACTTTGATGAAGATATCAGTACTGATAAAAACCATATTTTCCACACGCCTATCTTTTTCATATGTGAGCTTTTAGCCATTTTATTGCTTTGAGACTCCATTCAGTGGGCTGACTGTTCCACTGGAATTCAAGGAATGACCTCATGTCCCTTGAAATATCCACTGTGTGCAGAATTATGAGACAAGTTGTATTTTTACAAGTTATTTTTAAAATATTGAACAAAAGTGTTCCAAAGTGTTAATGACTCTCCGACCTGAGTATCTGAGGAAATCACGGGGAGATTTTAACTTTTAAAATAATTTAAAATTGTTTATTTTTTAACGTACCAGTAACACCGGACTACATGCGTCTCTGCTGCTCTGAGCATTTCACCGGCAGAGCAGGATCATTCCTGAAAGATGTGTTTATACACAGTCCAGTCACATTAATGTGACCACCACGTACTTTCCACTTCAGAGTTAAATAACCAATCACAGAAGGCAGGTGGCAGCACAGTGCAGTTGAGCGTATATAAAGGGTGTGTGTGGGCTTCGGAAAACATTTCAATCGTTGGCGTAATGCAGAAACGAAGCGATTTATCCGACGTCCAAAAGGGCATGATCATTGGCTTTCGGGCCAAGGGTGGAAGCATTTCCGAAACGGCTGAGTTTGTGAACTGTTCGCGTGCCGCCGTGGTAAAAGTGTACCGTGCATGGCAAAATGGGACTGTCCAAAATCAACGACGTGGCAAATGTGGTGCACCACGGGCCATAGATGACAGAGGCGAACGACGGTTGCGGAGATGCGTTCGGGCAGATAGACGGGCTACCGTTGAGCAACTGACCACTAAAATGAACCAAGGGGCTACCACAAGTGTCTCCCAAACCACTATTCAGCGAACATTGCTGCGTCTGGGCCTCCGAAGCGGACGCCTGGTTCGTGCACCTATGCTGACTGGTGTTCATCGACGACGAAGGCTAGAATTTGCACGCCAGTACAGCAGCTGGACGTCCACTGAGTGGCGACAGGTAGCGTTTTCAGATGAATCGCGTTTTATGCTCCATCGGACAGATGGACGTTGGCGTATAAGGCGTGAAACCTCTGAAAGGAACCACCCTGCAACCATTGCAGGAACGGTCCAAGCTGGAGGCGGGAGCATTATGGTCTGGGGAATGTTTTCCTGGCATTCTCTGGGTTCACTGATTATTGTGGAAGGCACGATGGATCAATACAAGTACGCATCTGTCCTTGCGGACCATGTCCACCCCTACATGCGCATTGTTTTTCCTCAGGATGATGGCATCTTCCAGCAGGACAATGCGAAGTGCCATACAGCTGCCAGTGTACGTGCGTGGTTCGAAGAGCACCAGGATGAGTTTACCGTCCTCCCCTGGCCAGCAAACTCACCTGACTTAAACCCAATCGAGCATCTGTGGGACCATCTCGATCGAGTTGTTCGCGCCATGGATCCTCAACCGCGTAATCTAGCGCAGCTGGCCACGGCATTAGAGTCGGCATGGCTCAACATCCCAGAGAAGACCTTCAGGGACCTAAGTGACTCTCTTCCTGCACGTCTCGTAGCAGTTCGCTCTGCGAAAGGTGGTTATTCTGGCTTTTGACAGATGGTCACATTAATGTGACTGGACTGTGTAATTGATGCATTGAACAGGGGAAGAAAGTGGGAGAGCACCAATCACAGCGCTGGTGGCTCTGAGGGCCGCCTGGCTGCTGCAGCGGCTGCATCTCTGAAGGTTACATTGGTTCCGGTCAGAGCTCTCACAGCATCAGTTAAACAAAAAAAGTTGTTTATTATTTAAATGTGTTGAATCCATAGCTCTTCTGTAGAGTTGGCAACTTGTTATTCCAAAACCTGAATAAGACGCCATCTCCTCTAATTGGCTGATGAATGGTGAGCGCTAGCATCTATCACTGCCATGATTTTTAATGGCTTATCACGTGAACAGAAAGAAAAAAAGAGTCTAATAGTTCTAACAGCTGAAAGAGCTGATCAAATGTTCGCTGTGCCAGAACTTATTCGGCAGTTTGGTTTCCATCTCCCCCTTACTACATCAACATCTTTTCTTAGAGAAGCCAAAAACCTTCCCAAGTGATTGTGGAAAGCTTTCAGCAAAATTGATGAAGTTAGAATTTTGTTGTTTGCTGCAATACTGGAAAATGTTCATAAAGTATTTTGATAGAAACATAGTAACTGTGTTTCCAATGACCATAAATTGGAATTACAAAAATAAATTGGCTTAATGGAAATAATTTTGTAAAAATATCATGATTTTTGATAGAAAACATTTTGAGGCTAGGTCCGGGTGGTTTAGTTTGTGTATTTTGCAAAACTGCAACGGAAACACTTTCCTTATTATTACACCAGTTTAGATGCAGCAGAAGAACTCCAAAAAAGTATCAAGTTTTTCTCATCAGAATGAAGACGCCGGAACCCTGACAGATGTTCTATGCATAGAGGGAAAACAGCAGATCTCTCCTGTTGTACTTCCCTAAAACACACTTGTTTTTCTTCTGTCTGTGATCCGACCTGTTGTTTCCTTCATCTGCTTTTTGGCGCCCCCCTTAGGATAGATTTATTACTGTAGCTCTCGGATTGCACAGCCAGTGTGGTCAGAGAAATCCCAAAGTGGGTCTGACCGGTAGATGACAAGATTTAAGACCCTCAGACTTTTCAGGTCAGTGGAGGCAAGAGAGGAAGGGGACCATGAAGACGACCACAGAGGGAATTTACCAGTCAGAACTGATGAGACAAAATATATGCATATGAGTAAATAACAGACATTTTTCAGAAGTGTACTCATTAACATCTCTTTGTAATGTTACACTTTCACTTTGACTTGTTTTAAATGGCCTATCAGACCATTTCCTTACTTCCCTCCAACCTGAAATCTTTCTACTACATGTAGGGAAATATAACTGATAATGTCTCCACATAACCTACAAATATATTCAAACTCTCCCTGCAAGCTGACAGAATCTACTTACTGGAAGATAGTAAAGAATATGCACTCACGAGATGATATGACAATATGGCTTGAAAGATTATTTATTGCTAATTTGTTTTTGTTTGCAGGGATTTGTACCATCATAGTCGTGTATAACAGATCCCTGCCTGGTCTTTGTTTTGCTGCTGGTGTAAACTTAATGAAGCACAAATACAAACACTTTGCCGAAAACTGAGGGATAGTAAGCAGTGGGATCTAGCAAATGAGACCGTTTTACATAAGGTTTACATAAGATTTCAACGTCTGATCTTCGAACCTTTATGTCCGTGTATGTACCTGGTAGATTAAATGGAATCATCCATCTTCACATGGGAAAGAGAGAGAGGGAGGACTGGGGCGAGAGAAACAGAGCGGTGGGGGAGGGGTACATGGAGCTTATTGTAAACTGTAAGAGGTGTGCAGCAACTGGGACAGATTATGTCTGCGGAAACGAGGACTGCAGGATCCCACCCATCCCCCACACTGCACAGAGACACACACACACACACACACACACACACACACACACACACCAGCTCATTTGTGCTTGGCCGTCACCACACTGCAATAGATAGATTCCACCCCACCCCCTATCTTCTGCTCAGTCATTCAGACCTGGGAGAGTCAATAACAAGCTGACATCATCATTGGTTTTGTAGGATACAGTGCTGCCTTTATTCCAGCAGCCCTCTGTGTGTGTGTGTGTGTGTGTGTGTGTGTGTGTGTGTGTGTGTGTGTGTGTGTGTGTGTGTGTGTGTGTGTGTGTGTGTGTGTGTGAGTGTGTGAGTGAGAGAGGAAGAAAAAGAGCAACATCTTCCATGCTGTTGATGAGGCTGGAGGCTGAAGAGCATGATGTAGGTCAGCAGGTGGAGATAGGTGGCTAACCACACACACACACACACACACACGCACACACACCTACACATGCAAACACACACATAGACATAGAGAGAGACAGAGTTGTCATATGGGGGAGGAGACGAGGCAGCATGAAGCTTCCTTCTGTGGCCTACAAGTAGCCAGAACCATTTGACACATGCACAATAGTCCACGAAATATTCCAGACCTTCTGGTCTGCCTATAGGAATATTAATAACCATGACATTTAGTTAAATATGGTCCAGGCTCTGTGGAGTGAGTGAGAGAGAGAGAGAGAGAGAGAGCTGCAAAATGATGTGTCCTTATTTATTTATTTTACCTTTGTGCTCTTTTGGAAAAAAACAAATCATCAAAAAAAAAATATATATATACGTTTTTATATATATATATTATATATATATATATATATATATATATATATATATATATATAAATCACCAACACACCCACAAAAAAATCACTTTTGGTAAGAAATAACTCAAGCCCTTATTTTAGGAAGATGATGATGAGCATGTATAAGCCAAAGTGTTCAAAATCACAGAATAAAAAGCACTGAGAAAAATCATCGGGTGTATAGTGAAAGCAGACTAATTTGATGTATCTTTAGCAACCATTTTCTGGGTTATATGTCCATAAAAATGCTTGACTGGGACCAAGTGCACTTCACCTCACAGAAAGCTATTAATCTTCAGACAATGTGAACATCTTTTTTTCTGGTAATGCCTTCTGTGTGTTCCTCTTACAAAGCAGGCTGAGTATTGGCAATTACTGGAGCTCATTTCACAAAGAATGAAGGCCTTCTTGCCTTGAAGGTCTGTGAACAACGACAGGAGATAACTCACTTCATATTCTAATGTGTTTGTGTGAAACAACTCAATATACCTCTCTAGTCAGATGTTCAAATACGTTCATTTAATGAGTCTTTGTTCCTTTATTTAAACTGGCTTTTTGGCACAGATTTGGCTTTTAAGCATGGGCAATAAATTTTTAATAGGGTTGAGTCAGGGTCATTCCAGAAGTCATTCTGCTTTGTGTCTTGCCAAATCCACTTAGATCTAAAGCTAGATGCTATCTAGCTTTAGATTTAGAGTTAAATACGAGGATGTCTTCATCATCTCAACTGCTAGCAGTGAACTAGACTGTTAGCATGATGCTACCACTGCTATGCTTCACGGTTGCTAAAGTGCTTTTAGGTTTCAGGCCTTTACCCTCGCACCTCCAAATAGACATGCAATCTTTGTCTTGTTTGATCATCATTTTTTTGTCTAGAATAGTGGTCCCCAACCTTTTTACTACCGCGGACCAGGATAGCATACATGCAGTGAGTGCGCATGCCCACGCATGCGCACTAAGAAGTCCGACCATCAGTGGAGTTGTCAGTTCAGCATACGCACCAAGTTATGACGAAAATAAGTCATTAAATTGTTAAATTAAATTAAAGTGGGATCTAGCTGCAGCTGCAGTCAACTACAACACAAGCCGTGTAAAACTCATTAAAATTCTAAACCGCTAAGTCAGAATGCCATAATACTGTAATACTGTTAATAACAAAGTGTATGATGATCTACGTCATGATTCTATGTTGCTGATTAAATAAAATCATATTGTAATGACAGCATATACAGGTGCTGGTCATAAAATTAGAATATAATGAAAAAGTAGATTTATTTCAGTAATTCCATTTAAAAAGTGAAACTTGTATATTATATTCATACATTACATACAAACTTATATATTTCAAATGTTTATTTTGTTTAATTTTGATGATTACAAATGACAACAAATGAAAATCTCAAATTCAGCATATCAGAAAATGAGAATATTACTGAAGACCAATAAAAACAAAGGATTTATAGAAATGTTGGCCAACTGAAAAGTATGAACATGAAAAGTATGAGCATGTACAGCACTCAGTATTTAGTTGGGGCTCCTTTGGCCTGTATTACTGCAGCAATGCGGCGTGGCATGGAGTCCATCAGTCTGTGGCTCTGCTCAGGTGTTATGATAGCCCAGGTTGCTCTAATAGTGGCTTTTAGCTCTTCTGAATTTTTGGGTCTGGTGTATTGCATCTTCTTCTTCACAATACCCCATAGATTTTCTATGGGGTTAAGGTCAGGAGGATTTGCTGGCCAATGAAGAACAGGGATACCATGGTCCTTCAACCAGGTACTGGTAGCATTGGCACTGTGTGCAGGTGCCAAGTCCTGTTGGAAAATGAAATCTGCATCTCCAAAAAGTTGGTCAGCAGCAGGAAGCATGAAGTGCTCTAAAACTTCCTGGTATGTGGCTGCGTTGACCCTGGACCTCAGAAAACACAATGGACCAACACCAGCAGATGACATGGCAGCCAAACCATCACTGACTGTGGAAAATTTACACTGGACTTCAAGCAACTTGGATGAAGTGCCTCTCGTCTTTTCCTCCAGACTCTGGGACTTTGATTTCCAAAGGAAATGCAAAATTTACTTTCATCAGAGAACATGTCTTTGGAGCACTCACCAGCAGTTCAGTCCTGTTTCTCTTTAGCCCAGGCAAGACGCTTCTGACGCTGCCTGTGGTTCAAGAGTGGCTTGACACAAGGAATGCGACAGCAGAAACCCATGTCTTTCATACGTCTGTGTGTGGTGGTTCTTGAAGCACTCACTCCAGCTGCAGTCCACTCTTTGTGAATCTCCCCCACATTTTTGAATGGGTTTTGTTTCACAATCCTCTCCAGGGTGCGGTTATTTCTCTTGCTTGTACACTTTTTTCAACCACATCTTTTCCTTCCCTTCGCCTCTCTATTAATGTGCTTGGACACAGAGCTCTGTGAACAGCCAGCCTCTTTAGCGATGACCTTTTGTGTCTTGCCCTCCTTGTGCAAGGTGTTGATGGTCGTCTTTTGGACAACTGTCAAGTCAGCAGTCTTCCCCATGATTGTGTAGCCTATAGAACTAGACTGAAAGACCATTTAAAGGCCTTTGCAGGTGGTTTGAGTTAATTAGCTGATTAGAGTGTGGTACCAGGTGCCATCAATTTTGAACCTTTTCACAAGATTCTAATTTTCTGATATGCTGAATTTGAGATTTTCATTTGTTGTCATTTGTAATCATCAAAATTAAATGAAATAAACATTTGAAATATATTAGTTTGTATGTAATGTATGAATATAATATACAAGTTTCACTTTTTAAATGGAATTACTGAAATAAATCTACTTTTTCATGATATTCTAATTTTATGACCAGCACCTGTACATGTCTGAGCTAAGCGTTTGACTATCTGACAATGTATGCTGATCTGACAGAACACCGGTCAAGACCTGGAAAATGTTGCTGCGGACCGGGATGTGGGGGGAGGGGGGCGTTGATCCGTCAGATAAGGCATGTTGGTGTTCTCGCTAAATCCTGAATATACCGAATTTCTGTTGTCTTCACCCTTTTATCGCAGCCTGTGGGTTTTTCCCTGACTGGGAACGGAGAATACAACCTGTTGAATGTGACAGGTAGCCAATCAGAAAGCGCGGTGACGTAAGAACAGAGGGGAATCCCAAACAGCTGAGATATCACGCAACTGAGAGTCTGGTGGATATCGGAGATGATATGTGGAAATGTTTATTATTAAATCTAAAGGTAATTATTATGTTTATTCAGTTAAAAATGTTAACTATGAAAAAACACAGTCACCTCCAAATCATAGCCGTCTCTTTTATCCAACGCATTTTATTTTTGTTACGTCTTTATCTCTTAAAATGATTCCGCAAACTATCACCATTGTTTCTACATCGACATCCGTGTTTGGTTATTCTAAACTTCCTATGTTGGGGGTTTTGTGGATTTTCTTCTGGAATCACGATGTTCTACTCATCTCCTCTCAACCACTGACCAAACGCTCTAACTCTGATCGCTATGGAAACGTTTACTCTGATCGCTATGGTAACATTTACATATCCCTTCAAAATAAGATACAGATGCGCCACAAAAACGAACATTTTACTTCCGTGAAAATTTTAACTCCCGATAATGACTAAGACACCCAAAGTGTTGCTTATATCCACAGCCTGCTTGGTCTCTATGTGGTGAAGCAGCTTGAAGCTTCATTCCTTCAGTAGCAGCCGGTCGCCACATGTTACGCAGAGCGGCTTGTAATGTGGGACTCACCTACCGGTCCGGGATAAATCCATCCTCCTGTCTCTTCTCTGGTTCTTTTCCCCTTTGCAAATAAACTTTCCAGACATCTGATCTGTTTCAATCTTAGTCATTTTGCTGCTTGTGGGCTCCGGTTAAAGGATTTTCAAAATAAAATATCCTCCAGACTCAAATAATACATAAAACGAAAAATATTTAATTATTTCTTGCGCAAACCGGTACCAGTCCACGGACCAGGGGTTGGGGACCACTGGTCTAGAATACCTTTGCTTTATCTATGTGGAAAGCTTGAAACTTCAGTCAAGATGGAGTGGACCCCACATGGGTTACTGACTACAACTGCCCATGTTTAGCTGTAATTCAGGTATACTTGAGACCTCCTAAAAGCACTCATAACTGTCAATTTTAATACTTCAAACACCAAATATATCTTAACTTATAGGTGTGCCGATCAATCAGTCACCCATCATGTAAATGCCCGTGTTGTGATTTGTTATGCTTATATGTTGAACAGGATCTGGTTCTGTTGTCACTATCTTGCTTTGTTGTTTGGTTGTTATTGGTTACAAAGAGAAGGTCCTCGCTGCAGCAAACAGAAAGGGGCGGGGACGGACCACTGTCAGTCTCATACCTTATATGGAGATGGGACCATTGCACTCCGGAAGTGAAGGGGGCGCTATTTCCTGTATTATCCGCGCCCTCCCGTTTTTATTTTCTTTTGAAATCTGTGATATATCTTCACCTTTAGGAAGTAGTTTCACTCTCAGCATGTATTTCAACTTCAATATTTTATTTACTTAAGGGCAGCTCACAGTTTTTTTTTACAAACTGTAGTTTTCGGTGTACTTCTAAATCTGCTCATTAGTCCCATCTTTTCGGGGTTTACTGCTGCCTCTAGTGGACTGGTGGTGGTAACACATCTAATATAATCACATTACTAAATCAGAATACCACAACGTCTTTATTAATTTCGGCATTACTGGCACCGTAAAAGATAAATTATCTCGTAAAACTCCATATTTTTCACTTTTTTAAGGACGTAGAGCTAATTAAATGACAATATTTTTATACATTATGAATAATATCTCCATCAAATATAGGAGGAAGAAAAGAAATAGAGACGTGAAAAACATGATCAACTATAATAAAAAATACCATTTGCAATATATACGTAAGAAATTTAATTCAGCAAAAGTCAATAACAAGCAAATTAGGAATAACAACTCAGGTTGTTAAACAGATACAAGCAAAAACAAATCACATTTTTGTTTTCACTGTGCCATGTACCTTATTCTGAGACATCACTTATGGTAGAGTCTTATGTTTAGGAAAAAATAAGATAAAACTATTTATAAACGATAAATCATATTCATAGAATCACATTATCAACAATTTGTGAATAGACAAAACACTTGCACATTTACCACAGCTCGCTATAGGTAAATGCTATTTAGTTTGGTTAAGACTAATTATTGCACTGTCAATAAATAACTTCTAATAGATGTTTTTAGTTCCTAAAAGTATTCTTAAAAGATTGTCTGTTAATCTGCAGCTCATGTGACCAAACCAGCGGAGGAGATGAAAAGTTAAAACTTGAGTTAAAATGTTGTTTTAACTTGAGTTAAGTTAAAATTCTCGTTAGAATGTTTTAACATTTTAACACAACCTCAAGGTCTTCTTAAAAGACAGAGTCTCTGAGAACAGTTCTTAAAGATATAGTCAGTGTTTTCAGCAAAGTTGAGCTGACTGTCCAGGAACGACACAAGGAATTTAAAATGTGCCACAGTTTCAACAGGTTGGCCATCAAGTGAAACTAGAATCACTTTCAGGTCTTGTTTATGTCATTTAATTAGCTCTACTTCCTTAAGAATATGGAAAGGTATGTTCTGTTGTTAGGGAATTTATCTTTTACTGTTCCAGTAATGCCAGAATTAATAATAAATAATAAAGACTTTGGTATTCTGATTTAGTAACGTGATTATTTTAGCTGTGTTACCACCGCCAGGCCACTAGAGGCAGCAGTAAACCCCGAAAAGATGGGACTAAAGAGCAGATTTAGAAGTACACCGAAAACTACAGAGTTTGTAAAAAAAACTGTGAGCTGCCCTTAAGTAAATAAAATATTGAAGTTCAAATACATTCTGAGAGAGAAACTCCTTCCTAAAGGTGAAGATATATCACAGATTTAAAAAGAAAATAAAAAGGGGAGACCGGGAATAATACAGGAAATAGCGCCCCCTTCACTTCCGGATTGCAATGGTCCTATTTCCATATAAGGTATGAGGCTGACAATGGTCCGTCCTCGCCCCTTTCTGTTTGCTGCAGCAAGGTGATTTTTATTTATTTATTTATTTATTTTATTATATAATATAAATATACATTCAGCTCCATAAAGGTACCGCAAAGTATACATTATAAGGACACAGAACAAAGTGTCAACAGAGCCAAGCAACTGGGACATAGGAAAAGGAAATGAAACAATAATAACAATAATAATATAAGATAAAAAATAAAATAAAAAAATAAAATCAATAAAGACATAAATTATACAAAAGAAACTGAAAAAAAATATAACAGACCAATATATTAAAGCATGATATGTTTCAAAAAATTGGACAACTTAAACGCATGTTTTGACTTCACTAGACATAAAGATTTATAAAACAATTTTAAATCATTCATCCACTGTCTAAAGTTAGGAATGGTTTTAGAGAAGCGACATTTGTGTATATAAAATTTAGATAACAATAAAACATTATTTATTCCATAGTCAATGAGGTGATCACTGATGAAGATACCAAATTTAACATCTTGTATGGTTATATCTGCTATTTGTAAACCATGGCTGAGAATAAACTGAAGGAGATCTTGCCAAAAAGACTGAACCACTTCACACGTGAAAAACAGGTGATTTAAATCTTCAGTAACGTTTTCACAGAATCCACACTTATCCACATCCATTTTAAATCTGTGTCACAGAAAGTTGTTAGTTGGATAGATTTTGTTTAAAATTTAATATTGCAATTCTTTTATTTTGGCAGGAAGTGGAAAACATAAATATTTTGATCTAATCTTTTTAATTTGTTCTTTGTTGAAGTCTCTAAGAATATACTCTCTTTTAAGCACATCAGTGGCACAATAACTGGATAAACAGCTTCTTATAAACTTATTGCATTTGACATCACAAAAATCAACATTTTCAATCAAAAGAGTCCTTAAACGAGGACAAACCTTAGAATACAATAAATCTTGTCTAACCATGGATACAAGCTGACGAGGGAAGGCTTTGACAACGTTTTTGTATTTTGTCTGGGTACAGTATAATTGAAATTTATCACAAAACTCAGATGCTGTAAAATGTTACCATTTACATCCAAAAAGTGAGCAACAGCCCACACACCTTTACGAAACCAGTTCTCAATAAAAAAAGATTTTCTATTGATCAATATATATCTGTTGTTCCAAATTGGAATGTTATGTGGAGTGAAGTTGTGTTTAAAGATGAGCTTCCAATACAAAAGAGCCTGTTGATGAAAATCTGAAAGTTTAACAGGTAATCTTCTAATATCAAAATCACATCTTAACAGGAAATCAAGTCCACCCAAATTTTTAAAGACCATATTGGGAATAACAAACCAAATGGAATTTAGATTCTGCAAACACAATTTCCATCCATCCATCCATTTTCTTCCGCTTATCCGGGATCGGGTCGCGGGGGCAGCAGCTTCAGAAGGGAGGCCCAGACTTCCCTCTCCCCAGCCACTTCTTCCAGCTCCTCCGGGGGAACCCCAAGGCGTTCCCAGGCCAGCCGAGAGACATAGTCCCTCCAGCGTGTCCTGGGTCTTCCTCGGGGCCTCCTCCCGGTGGGACATGCCCGGAACACCTCACCAGGGAGGCGTCCAGGAGGCATCCTGACCAGATGCCCGAGCCACCTCAACTGGCTCCTCTCGACGTGGAGGAGCAGCAGCTCTACTTTGAGTCTCTCCCGGATGACCGAGCTTCTCACCCTATCTCTAAGGGAGAGCCCGGCCACCCTGCGGAGGAAACCCATTTCGGCCGCTTGTATCCGTGATCTCGTTCTTTCGGTCATGACCCAAAGCTCATGACCATAGATGAGGGTGGGAACGTAGATCGACCGGTAAATCGAGAGCTTCGCCTTTTGACTCAGCTCTCTCTTCACCACGACGGACCGGTACAGCGCCCGCTTCACGGCAGACGCCGCCCCAATCCGCCTGTCGATCTCCCGCTCCCTTCTTCCCTCATTCGTGAACAAGATCCCCAGATACTTAAACTCCTCCACTTGAGGCAGGACGACCCCCCTGACCCGGAGAAGGCACTCTACCCTTTTCCGGCTCAAGACCATGGCCTCGGATTTGGAGGCACTGAGCCTCATCCCGGCCGCTTCACACTCGGCCGCGAACCGTTTCAGCGAGAGCCGCAGATCACGATCTGATGAAGCCATCAGGACCACATCATCCGCAAAAAGCAGAGATGCGATCCTAAGGCCACCAAAACGGATCCCCTCAACACCTCGGCTGCGCCTAGAAATTCTGTCCATGAAAGTAATGAACAGAATCGGTGACAAAGGGCAGCCTTGGCGGAGTCCAACTCTCACCGGAAACGAGCCCGACTTACTGCCGGCAATGCGGACCAGACTCTGACACCGGTCATACAGGGACCTTACAGCCCGTATCAAAGGGCCCGGTACCCCATACTCCCGGAGAACCCCCCACAAGGCACCCCGAGGGACACGGTCGAACGCCTTCTCCAAGTCCACAAAACACATGTAGACTGGTTGGGCGAACTCCCATGCACCCTCCAGGACCCTGCTGAGGGTGTAGAGCTGGTCCAGTGTTCCACGACCAGGACGAAAACCACACTGCTCTTCCTGAATCCGAGGTTCGACTATCCGACGGACCCTCCTCTCCAGGACCCCTGAATAGACCTTTCCAGGGAGGCTTAAGAGTGTGACCCCTCTGTAATTGGAGCACACCCTCCGGTCCCCCTTTTTAAACAGGGGGACCACCACCCCGGTCTGCCAATCCAGAGGAACTGCCCCCGATGTCCATGCGATATTGCAGAGTCGTGTGAGCCAACACAACCCTACAACATCCAGAGCCTTAAGGAACTCCGGGCGGATCTCATCCACCCCCGGGGCCCTGCCACCGAGTAGTTTTTTGACCACCTCGGCGACTTCGTCCCCAGAGATTGGAGAGCCCAACCCAGGGTCCACAGGCTCAGCTTCTTCAACAGAAGGCATGTTGGTGGGATTGAGCCATTTTATTTTTAACATTCCAGTCATAACATCAAAATCTATGGCATTGGCTCCACCATCTTCATATGATTTAATCAAATCCTGTTTTGCAATATAATGACATTTATTTCTCCAAATAAAGTTGAAATTTAAACTATTAATATTCTTAATTATTTTACTTGATAGAGGTAAAGAGTAAGCCAGATAAATAAGTCTAGAATAACTCTCCATTTTAGTTAAAAGTATTCTACCGAAAACTGAGAGATCTCTTTGAAAGCCATCGATTTAAAATTAGTTTACATTTATCTACATTGTCGCTTATATTAAGCTTATCAGAGCGAGATTTATCTCTAGTCACAACAATACCTAAATATTTCACCTCTTTACACACCTTGAGGTTACATATTGACAGAGTAGATGATCCTTCAGATCAAATAATACACTTTTATCTAAATTTAGTTTTAAACCAGAAGCTTTGGAGAAGTTGTTGATAATATTCAATGCTAAGGGAATTTGAGATTCATCTTTTAGGAACAAAGTCGTATCATCAGCCAATTGACTAATTATCAACTGATTACCTAATATGTCAAAACCAGTCAAGTTACTATTCTTAATGAAAATAGCCAAGATCTCAGCAACCAGAATAAACAATAGGGGTGAGCTGCCACATCCCTGTCCAATTCCTCTTTCAATATTAAATCTCCTGCAAGTTCCTTGACCCAAAGACACACAACTATTTATGTCAAAGTAGAGCATCTTGATGATGGAGTTGAACTTTTCACCAAAACCAAAATGTTGCAAAGTATTAAGAATAAAGGAATGCTCAACTGTGTCAAAAGCCTTGCAAAAGTCAAGAAAGAGTATAAAACCCTTATCATCAATATAATATAATCAGTATAATCTAATAAATCCAAAACCAATCTAATGTTATTATGAATAAGTCTGCCACTTAAAAAAACGGATTGAGTTTCATTGATTACCTCTGATAAACCATTTTTCAGTCTTAGTGCAATAGAACCTGAAAAAATCTTATAGTCTGTATTCAATAAAGTAATCGGCCTTAAGTTATCTAATTGTCTTTCGTCTTTGCCAGATTTTGGGATCAGTATTATCAGTCCCTGTTTCATTGACGTTATCAGTTCTTTTCTCTCAATGCATTCTTTCAGCGCTTCAAACAGAACTTCTCTAACTTCCTCCCAGAAGTATCTATAAAAATTGACAGTAAGTTCGTCAATTTTAAGCTCCGCATCGCAAAGATCTTTGTAAATTTTGTTAATTTGCGGGATTAAATGTGAGATGGAACTAAAAAAGGATTTACAGTACTTTTCTGAAAAATTGGTAGTGTATAATTTGGAGTAAAATAAATGTATCTCATTCTTAATTGCTTGGGGATTTTTACACTCCTCCCCATCTATTAAAAGACTTGAGATGTTATTTTTCTTCTGACGACTTTTTTCCAAATTAAAAAAATAAGATGAATTTTTTTCACCAGCTTCTATCCACTTTGCTCGGGATCTAATATAAGCTCCTTGTGCTCTGTTCAGGTACAGCTGATCTAATTTAGATTGTAATTCAGAAAGTTTAACCCCATCTTTAGGTGTTAAATCATTAGTGCTACAACAAACATGCATTTCTTTTATTAAGTTACTTTCATATTCTTTCATTTGTTTATTCAATATTTTACTAAATTTAATGCTAAGTTATCTAATTCTGAATTTAATAAATTCCCACTTGTTAATGTAACCTACAATTGAATCATCCTCTTTAATCTCATTTATCAGATCTTTTACTTTAATGCAGAAATCTTCATTTTCTAATAATTTTGCATTAAATTTCCAAAATCCTTTTAGGTATGTTTGTTTTTTTAGAAGGTTCTAAAGTTAACTCTATAAAACAATGATCTGATAATGGGGCTTTGGAAATCAGTGTTTTGGTAGAGTGACTGAGAACATCGTCACTAACCAACCAATAGTCTAATCTGGATTTACATGCTCCATTTGGTTTATACCATGAGAAATCTGTAATGGCTGGATTAAATTCTCTCCAGACATCATGTAAATTATTACTAACAATAAAATCATTAATAATTTTATTATATTGGGGACTCTCTCTCCTAGCGGGCCTCTATCCAGCCACTCGTTTGGGGTCAGATTCCAATCTCCTCCCATTAATAAAAATTCTGTAGAGTATTGATTTTTTAAATCAGCAATGACATTGGATAGGTGAAACAACATCAACAGGTTCTGGTTCTGGTTATTGTACCCATATACGTTGATCAATAGAACAAAAACATCCTCAATTTTTACCACGACTGTCAAAAAGTGACCCTCTGTGTCGGTCCGGTGGGCCAAGACGTCTCCAGGGAAGTTATTGAAGCAGATCTGCCTGCGGATCTTGGGGAGCCGTGGCTGAACAGGATCTTGTCGCCCCATTGTTTTGACCAGAATGAAGAGTCTGTTTCTGTTGAATGAGTCTCTTGTAAAAATAAACAATTAGCTTTTTGCCCCTTGAAAAATAAAAATAAAGCTTTTCTTTTGGCTAAGTCTTTTAAGCCCCTAACATTTAATGAACCAAATGAAACTTTAACATTAAACATGAACTGTAGTTAACTCCAACCTTAAAAGTTGAAAACTGAGGACGAATAATCAACCAACAAAGCACAGCCTTCCTCAGAGCTACCAGACCATTACTACCATTTCCACCTTTAGGGTCTGAAGTCTAGACCTCTTGTTGCTCCTTGACATTTATGCGTCGACCTTCAATATAAGCGTGAGGACCCCTGAAGGCCCGTTTCCAAGCCTTTCTTGCCTGATCAATAAGAGGCCAGAGACGTCTTCTTGCTTCCAGATCTTCCTTTGGAATCATCTCAGCAAAACTGATGCCTTCAGTTTTACACGTTGCAGAGTTCTTGCTTCGTCTCCACAGCTCCTCCTTCACTCTTCTTTGTGCAAACATGATGATGATCTGTCTGGTTCGGTTGTCTTCTCTCTTTCCCAGCCTGTGCACAACATCCACAGCTTCCTCCATTTTCGCCTCCAGATCTGGGGCAATTTTTTGTAGAATTGTTATAACTGTCTCTCTAATATTTTCATCTTTGCTCTCCTTCAAACCTCTCAGTCGGAGACACCATCGCATTTTGTATCGTTCTTGTTCCCGCAATCTCTCCTTAATCTCATTATTTTCTTTCAGTAACTGTTCGTTAGCTGCCTCCAGTTTAGCCACTTTCTGTTTGCATTGCTTTAGCTCAACGGTATTCAGCTGCACCGCCTATGCTAGGTTAGCCATCATAGTGTTAGCTTGACGGTTTTGCTCTCATATCTTCTAATTGCTTCTCCATTCCCGTCATTTTTGTCTGCAAACTCAATATTGCCTCAAGAATAGTATTGTTGGATACTTGCGTCTCTGTGTTGACTTCTGCTGGCTGGTTTTCTTACCAGTCGGTTCTTTGCTCGGAGTTGAGGGAGCCGGATCAACATCACGGTCCCGGTTCTGTAACGTGGGTATCTGAGATTCAGCTAGTCATGTTCCATCGGTCTCTGTGTCTGTTGCTGCTTCAATAGTCCTGATGTTCGAGATTTTGATTCTTTGTGAGCTTCTGGGAATCCATCATGAACCTTCGGGTGGAAATATGTTAAGTTGCTTAGTCGGAAAGTTGGTCATATGTGGAGCTCAGAGACGCAGCTTGTCAGTCCGCCATCTTGGTGCCTCCCACCCGCTGCAGCAGCTGTACTTGGTTACAAACAGCTGTTACCGTTATCAGCTGTCGCTGTTTTCTCTTCAACGAAAACTGAACGGAAAGGTTTGATATGAGAATATTCTACATCTTAATGACTCTGGACTTTAAACACACGTTCTTCAGAACATGCTAAAGGCAGCACAGCACAGACTTTACTACCATTGACTTTGCAGCCCTTGGACAGCGGAGCGAGGTTTAGAGCTCTATAAGTTTAAGTTAGCATTCTTATTATAACGTATTCATGTTGTGTGTCAAACAGCTTTTAAGCAAAATGTATTTTATTTTCTTTTAGTTTTCACGGTGTATCTGAAGCACGTTGTATTCAGTGCAACAACGTGGTTTCCAAAGAAGTAAATTTGAATCTACTGCACCCGTCGAAGCTCTCAGTGTTTTCTTGGGTCTGAGGGACTGATACACATCATAATTAGGCCGATTTTCGTGAAAAAGTGCATGATCAGTGATCAGCGATCTCTGTGGCCGATACCGATCACCTGCATCCGATACCGATCACCTGCATCTCATTTCGCAGCCTGTCTGTGCAGCTGGTCTCCTCGCGCAGCAACAAATCCTAAGCGATGTGTAACTATAACCACTGAGTGAATGAGGACGTTTGCGTGTTGCGGTGGAAAATTGAAGCAGGTGTCGATGATCATAAGGGGATTCTTATTGTAAAACTTTTAAACTATGCAATTTCGATTCTTCCTTTGTTCTTGGGTCCCGGTTTCTTGTCCGCGGTCTGATAACTCTCGCGAGACACAGAAGAGACGTAAGCAGCGTGTTGGCGTCACAGAAGTTCAGAATTTAATCCAATCAGAAGAAAGTATCACACAAGACAGAAAATTTAAAGAAACACAGAAACATACATTGGTTACCTGAGAATAATAAAAAGAAATATCGAAGACGTCTTCGGAGAAATAGCCAGCCCAAAAAGGAGCTAAAAAATAGGCCATTTCTGCCTTATTCTCCCTGCGCAAGAGGTTTTGTGCTAGTAGGTGTGTTCTATTCAAATAGGGGGCAACACCTCTCGACCAATTAGAAGCCGCCTCCGAGCACCCCTGAAAACGGCACTTCTCTACAATCTGGCGAGACATCAAAGAGACTTTTACCTCCTTGATGTTATTTGAAGATAACCAGAACTCTAAAAATCCTGCTGACTTTTACAACTTACAAATGCCGCAGGAGACTTAGCTGTATTGTTTTAGACCAAATTGTCTTAAGGTGAACTGCAGGTCAATAGTTTACCCCACCAGATGTCCACCGGAGATTCCTCCCCTCCTGAGACCAAACGTGGGCCTGTTTTAAATGATCCCCACACAGATAAGACTGCTTGTCTCCTGTGGTTTTACGACCCCAGTGACTTCAAGTAAACGATAGAGCTAACTCAAACACTAAAAATGGTTATATTTCCTTAACACAGGTCAAAATGCATCAACACAACGAAGCTAATAGACATAAAAACAATGACGGAATTTGGCTATAACTGCAGTAAAAAGACATGGAGGATCAGACAGCAGGTAAAGCAGCACAGCTACAAACACTCACCGGATTAGCATGAAGGTCAGAAAGCTAAACTAATAACCCACAAAATAATTTAAGTCTTGGAGCTGCGATGTTCTGCTCTCGCTGTTGAACCGCTGCTCCGCTACAGGTAGTAATATTTAATATTTAGTAATATTTGACAGACGGAGCCGCTTCTGCTCCATCTGGTAGCGACTCCACAGCGAACCTGTTCAAAGCTGAAGCATCTAACCTAAAAAAATACATTTTACATACGTATTAAAAGTTTCGCTGTCCTAACATGAGACAGATAATCTCTATAAAAATAATCGATCTCCTCCCTGTTACTCCGCTCAGTCAGAAACAGCCAATCAGAACTAGCAGTAACCAGCTAGCCGCCATGCTAACAGGAAGTTTTCATTCAGTAACTCTGGATTGTTTATTGTAATGGATCCTGTTTTTGCCTTTGAATGTTAAGTTTTATACTTGAATTTTTTGTCAATGTTGAGAGGTTTTATTTTGGCTCTTTGCATTATTTAGCCTCTTCACAACCTCATATGTTATCAGTCTGTTAAAGATAGTATTATTGATAGCAGTTCAATTTGCACAATGCCTGTTTGGTTTAGTTTTCTTCTTGGAAAAAGTTATTAGAAACAAGTTTTTGTCTAAATTAAGGTGAATTCATGGTTCCTTTTTTCACATAATGTAACGGTAGTGTTTATGATAAAAAATAAATAAATCATAACTATGTGATCGGTATCGCCGATCATCCCTCAGGGGTGATTGGTATCGGCAGAAAAAAACCTGATCGGCACATCCCTACCTGGGACCCTTGAATGTATATTTTAAACCTGTTATTACAGATCTTGGTTTTAAGGTGGACAGTGATTTTAAATTGGACAGCCAAATCAGAGCCGTGGTTAAGTCCAGCTTTTATCATTTAAGGCGATCGGCATCAGTGAAATCTTTTCTTTCCAGGCAGCATTTTGAAACAGTGATCCACGCTTTTATTTCAACTCGATTGGATTACTGTAACTCACTTTATCTGGGAGTCAGTCAGTTGCTGCTCTTGTGTCTGCAGCTGGTTAAGAAGCCGCTGCATGACTTATAACAGGAACTCAAAAGAGGGAACATGTGACCCCTTTCCTGGCCTCACTTCACTGGCTGCCTGTATATTTTAAGATTCATTTTAAAATTCTTATGTTTGTTTTTAAATCACTCCATAATCTTGCCCCGGCTTACCTCTCCAAGCTTCTTCACCCCTATGTACCTAATCGGTCTCTCAGGTCAGCAGATCAGCTGTTCTTGGAGGTACCGAGATCTAGAAGGAAGCTCAGAGGGGACAGGGCTTCTCTGTCATTGGTCCTACGTTATGGAACGACTTGCCTTTGCAGGTCAGAGAGGCCCCTTCACTGTCCACTTTTAAAGTTCATCTTAAAACCCATTTATTTTACTTGGCTTTTAACTCCAGCGGGATCTAGTTTTAAATTGTATGTTTTGTTTTTATTTTTTAATTTTATTATGTTGTGTTTTAATGTACAGCATTTTGTATCAGTTGTGGTTTTAACACATGATTAGAAAAAACACATGCTGGTGTGATATGGTGGCACAAGGGTCATTACCAACTTTCCTGTCAATTCTCAAATAAAGGCCAGTAGACCCAAAAAAAAAAACTTTAAAAAAAACATGTTGAGCCTCAACCTCCTGCTCTTCTTAGGCCTCTAATGAGCCATCATTTGATCCGGGGAGAGAACTAAAACAGGATGCTGGCCCTCAAGGAACGACTGTAGAAACCACTAGTCTAAGCCAAACTTTCTGATATTAATTTCAACTAATAACTGCATAATTGTTTTCTGTATACTAATTGATGTTGGGGGGATATTCCACTGGGGAAGGTAACTTTAACATTAAATACACCTTTCTCAACAGGTGAGGGCGCACTTTCTCCGTCTATGATCAGACATTTAAGCGACTTGAAACCATCCCTCCCTCCCTGGCACCTCCAGACCAGGGCCCCCATCCAGCCCTTTTCGGGGGCAGCTGCCCCCCGAACCCCCCTTGTAGCTCCTCCCCTGATTCCGCCCCTTTAAGACTTTTCTACACAATGTACAGAGTTTTCCCTACATTGTATGACTCTGACAGAGCTAAGTTAAAAGTCTCAGGCACCTTCATCACCACTCTTCCTCTTCATCCCCTTTAACTCCATCTATGAAGAAAATACCACAAAAAAGCTTTGATTTGAAGTAGTAGTGTTTGTTTTTACTAAAAGGTAAATCACATACCGTCTACTTCTATAAATAAAACTAGTTCCTGCCATGAAAGCTGGTGCAGCTGTACGTGTGCCCCCCCCCCCCGACCCCCAAATCAAAAGTCCCAGGGCCTGTCCCAAGTGGGGAGACCTGAGTCCCCCTTTTGCCTCCCAGATCTTCGACTCTATAGCGTGGATAAGAGGTTGGCTGGCCTGCACAGGCTGGTCAGGACATGTCCAATGCAGCGAGACCTGAGCCCCCCTTGTCCTCTCCCAGAGCTCAGACTCTCCAGGATGGAGAAGGGGTTGGTCAGCCTGCAGAGGCTGGTCAGGACCTGTCCAATGCAGCGAGACCTGAGCCCCCCTTGTCCTCTCCCAGAGCTCAGACTCTCTAGGGTGGAGAAGGGGTTGGTCAGCCTGCAGAGGCTGGCCAGGTCCTGTCTCATGTAGGGAGACCTGAACACCCCTTATCCTCTCCCAGAGCTCAGACTCTCCAGGATGGAGAAGGGGTTGGTCAGCCTGCAGAGGCTGGTCAGGACCTGTCTCATGTAGGGAGACCTGAACACCCCTTATCCTCTCCCAGAGTTTTGATCCTCCAGGGTGGATAAGAGGTTGGCCATCTGTACAGGATGGCTAGGACCTGTCCAATGCAGCGAGACCAGAGCCCCCCTTGTCCTCTCCCAGAGCTCAAACTCTCCAGGGTGGAGAAGGGGTTGGTCAGCCTGCAGAGGCTGGTCAGGACCTGTCCAATGCAGCGAGACCAGAGCCCCCCTTGTCCTCTCCCAGAGCTCAGACTCTCCAGGGTGGAGAAGGGGTTGGTCAGCCTGCAAAGGCTAGTCAGGGCCTGTCTCATGTAGGGAGACCTGACCAGCAGGACCAGATGCTCCATTTCCAACACTCATTCATCCGAATTTTGGCTATCGAGACGGGATCTATGCAAGGCCCGTTGAGGGATAGTGGACTTTAGATAGTGACTCCCCTACTTAAAAGGCCTGTTAAGCATAGTCTTACCATAAGTATCTCCACCCCACCACTACAAAACCTACTGCGCATACGCATGTCCCAATGCCTGCAGCAAAACCTTTTAAAAAAGACAATTTGTCCTCCTTAATTTTCTTCATGTCCCATTGTATGCCTTTCATCTGGTAGTCCAGGTCTTGCAGACATTCCTGTATTCCAAGATGACACTTCTCCATATTTTCAGGGAGGTCTAGTCTTATCCTGGTGACTCTCAAGCTGATTTCATTAAGTTCATTCTTCAGATTTTTAATTTTTCTACATAAATCCTCATCAGCAGATGCCATAATCATTTCATCCATGTTGCTTCTTAGTTTGCAGATAATTCCACTTATCTTATCCAAGTGTGTTATTATCTTCATTGGGGACTCAGGGTCTTCATCTTCTTTTCTTAAAATAACAACGTTGAACATTTTTCTTAACTCTTTTCAATACTCTTTCTTAAAACTCTTTCTTAATGTTTTTGAATTCTTGACTTAATTGGTTGTCAGCTAGAATTCAAGACTGCAGTTTTATTTGTGATGTAATATAGAAAAATGTGATGTCACAAATTGATGTGACATCACATCAATGTCATGTCAATTGAAGTTTTTGTTCAAATTAGGAAAAAAATGCCAAAGACATAAAACATGTTTACCAGTAATCAAGGAAAAATGAGTTGCTTTTGAGCTAGTGATATTTTCTGAATATTATATATGTGACAGTTTTTTCAATTCGTCCTGCGTTTATGACACAGCCTTCAACGATTTAGATGGTGTTTACTGGAAATTGTTGATGAGTGTAGAAACTGTGCAATTAGCTCCTCTGCTGGTCTTTCAATCACACAGCAAAGCGCTGGACAGACTGTACAATTTACAAATTCTATTTGTATTGTGGTTTTTTGACAAGAAATGTTTAAAATGAATTTAATACAAATTATTTTCTATGTTAGAAAAATAATGTTAGATTAAAATGGAGGTAACCATTTTTATAGTTTTGTTATTTATGAAATAAGAAATTAGAAAAATAAATGTAGATGGCACTCAAAATGAATGATTAAACTGATTATTAAAAACAAGTTTTTGTTTAAATTAAGGTGAATTCATGGTTATTTTTCCACATAATGTAACAGTAGTGTTTATGATTAAAAAAGATAATAATAATAATTATGTGATCGGTATCGGCAGAAAAAAACCTGATCGGCACATCCCTAATCTTAACCTGCACTGGTATGTAGAGTCACATATTCTTGACTTTACTGCAAAAACCACAGTCTTCCACTTTCAGGGGAACAGCCAATCAGTGGACAAGAAAGGGAATGGTGTTTTGCCTTCTTTACCAGGCTGTTGAACCTTATAAGCTCCCTGGTTCTGATGCTGCTGCCCCAACAGATGACAGCAGAAGAGATTATGCTCTCAACAACAAACTGTTAGAAGATCTGGAGCATCTTGGTGCAAACCTTGAAGGAGCTTAGCTTCCTCAGGAAATCCAGTCTGCTCTTCCCTTCATATAGACTAGCGGTTCTCAACGTGGGCGGTACCGCCCCCCAGGGGGTGTTCAGAGGACGGCAGGGGGCGCTGGGATGCCTTAGGGGGGCGTTTGGTCGAAGCTAAACTTTACACCTTAAATGCACAACAATACCAGTTTAGACTTTGAGCAACTTGCTAAAACTGTAATGTGTAACATTAAATCATGCTTGGCTGCAAATGTATCGATAGCAGCTCTTCTTCTATTCAGTGTTTGTTAGTTTCTGTTAGCCTCTTGGCGCAGCTCCTCTCCTGCTACTGGTAGCTAAAATCATGATACCCTCACTGTGTATCGTACGGTGGCCGTGAGGTGCAAAGCAATTACAAATTACAAAAACACTAACACAACATTAACCGAAAATACAACACTACAACATTAACGCCAAAGCAAAATTACAAATTACAAAATCACTACAACATTAACGAAAACACTACAACATTAACGCAAAGCAATTACAAATTACAAAATCACTACAACATTAACGAATCACTACAACATTAACGAAAACACTACAACATTAACGAAAACACTACAACATTTACAAAACGGAAAAGGTAGGTCTCAGTGGAGACCTAAGAAATCGCTGATTGGACTACAGCTCGTTAGAAAACGGAAAAGGTAGGTCCCAGTGGGGACCTAAGAAATCGCTGATTGGACTACAGCTCGGTTTACTTTTAAACCGGAAGTTATTCTGGCTTTACGTGTTTTTTTAAAACATGAATGTACTTGGTGATCCACACATAGACATAATATAAGGATAGACGCCTCATGCACCGCTCTCCCCTATTGTCGCTGACTAGATTTAGGGCGGCCATCTTGAAGCGGTAGACCACTCCATTCAGCATTATGTGTTTAGCGGGCAAAATAACATATCAGCGCATTTAATCGATCATAACACACTTTTTTGTCACTGGAAACTATATTCAGACATCTATCAAAGCTACATTTATAAATAATTGTATTATTTAAGTATGTTTTTAATACATAGTTCAGCATTTTTAAATATGATTAGTAGCTATAACAATAGAATAGGAATCGATATCAGAAATATTCTGATATCGATGTATGATGAGCATATTACAAAGCACACAGCTGTGAATAATTTATGGTGAACGGCTGTGTGTATAATTTATCATAATAATACATAGTTATACAACTATACAATCACAAATAAATAATGATTAATACTGAATAATATATATTGGATGCATGTTAATATGTATGTATGTATATATATATATATAATATATATATATATTAATATATATATATAAAAGATCAAGACAAATATTTCACTCCACAACTGTCAGTTAACATCTAATTTGTTTTATAGAATTACACTTACATACAAATTAATTTGCACAAATTTCATTAAAAAATATATGTATATATACATACATATAAACATGCATTTAATATATATTATTCAGTATTAATCATTATTTATTTGTGCCATTATTAATTAATCATTATTTATTTGTGTTTGTATAGTTACATAAATATGTATTATGTAGTGACCATTTGTCCAAAAAACTTAAATTCAAAAATCAAAAAACTCAAAACTCAAAGGTGATCAAAACAAAAGGTGAATCAAACTCAAATAGTCACCTGATGCACATGGATTCTTGTTTATGCAGCAAAAAGAAATCAAAAGTCTAAATATGGTTCTTTGGTTTTATTTGCAGATCAGGCCAAAGGTTACAGGCTTCTGCTCCCACTCCTGTACCTGTTCACTGACTGATCAAAATGAAAACCGATGTGACTGATTAGCTGGTAAAAAACCTTGTGACCACCAGGTGCATAATAAGCTACTTAAGACCCACCTACTTATACCGTGAAATACCCACATTCCAATCTGAAATTAATTAACTAATTAAGTGAATTACTAAACAAAAAACTTATTCTAAACAAAAATTAAAATAAAAATTCTAATGATAAATCAATTAGAAAATCAAACAAATGCTAAGAATAAACTAAACAATTTAAATTCTAAGATTTAACAAAACAATGGGAAGAATAGCTCCTACAGGTATATATACTGTATGTCTATCTTTGTTGTGAAATGTTGTTTGTGGAGCCTGACATCAATAATCCATCGATCTGAACAATAATATCCCTGTTGTTTTGATTGGCAAAGTAGGAGGGACTATCGCTCTAAGATGGCCGCCGTATTTCCTGCGCCGGAGCAGCCAATGTGGGGTCTACTCTTATATTATGTCTATGCTCACTCAAACGGAGCGTGCCAGAATAACTTCCGGTAAACCAAAAGTAAACCGAGCTGTAGTCCAATCAGCGATTTCTTAGGTCCCCACTGGGACCTACCTTTTCCGTTTTCTAACGAGCTGTAGTCAAATCAGCGATTTCTTAGGTCTCCACTGAGACCTACCTTTTCCGTTTTGTAAATGTTGTTGTGTTTTCGTTAATGTTGTAGTGTTTTCGTTAATGTTAGTAGTGTTTTCGTTAATGTTGTATGTGATTTTGTAATTTGTAATTGCTTTGCACCTCACGGCCACCGTAGTATCGCTCTGAAAAATGAACCTATTTAAATAAAGAAATCCCTCCATGGTGATACCAGATAGAGAGCGATCATTTTATAGCGTTAACACCGGAACTGTAAGTGGTCCGGTATGAAACGGGGGTGATAGAACAACACAGAGCTTTTAAATTTCAATAATCACAATGAAGAAATTGTTTCCGTTGTTTTAAAAGGTTTATGTCAGTTTGCATTTCCCCCATCGATATGTTTCCCGACCGCTCTGCACCTTAAGGGCTTAAAAAAAAAAAGACGCGCACATTGCGCAAAACTCTGCAACAGGAGAAGCGGGACATAAAATTGAACGACGAACTAGATGTGAATTATGGCATAAAAACAGAGAATCCGACGCTCAACAGTGAAAAATCAACACATGATGTGAAACACATGACGATTAGACGGCGCAGCAGGTGATGAATGTAGATTACTGATGGTGAGCGTCAATAAATGATAAATCTATAGCAACAGGAAAGAAACTAAAGTGGACATAGCAATAAACCAAGAGAGGATAATACTAATCAAAGGAAACTAAATGGAAATGAATGAAGAACAAAATGCAAGAATAAACTAAGAAACTAAAGTAAATACAGAGGAATAAACTGGTATGACAAGACCTTTTGAGCAATAATTAATACAGAGGACTGTATGGTGTTAAGGAAGAAAATATTTTAACTGACTAAATTTTAAAAAACAACTTGGCTCTGCTTTCTTCCTTTGTCCCATATTCCATCCGCGTCTCGAGGCCGCATGCGGAGACAAAACCACAACAATGCGTGTTGACGTCACAGAAGTACAAATTTAATCCAATCAGAAGAAAGTATAACAAGAAACAGAAAATTTAAAGAAACACAGAAACATACATTGGTTACCTGAGAATAGTAAAAGAAATATCAAATAAATATCGAAGACGTCTTCGGAGAAATAGCCAGCCCAAAAAGGAGCTAAAAATCGGCCATTTCTACCTTATGGATTTTATGGATGATTCTCTGATGTCTCATTCTCCTGAAGGCAGCACAGAGCTGCACCACCAGAAACCGACAGAAACACTGAAAAGAAGAAGAGCTATGATTAATGTAGTTACAGTTCTATCCATGTTTTAATGTTGCAGAGTTCAGTCATTTTGCCAGCAGTTCCAAGTTTAAACTGGCATGTTGAACATCTTTTATCTGGTCATTTTGTGGAATATTTAACAACTAGAAAATGGCAAATAAGAATATTTTTTCCACTCTGATTGGCTGCTGTTGCCAATTTTAACTTGAATGTTCATTGCATTTTTTGTAGATGCCTGTGAAAATAATTTCTGTTCCCATGACTTTTTTGTTGTCTGAGAAATTATTTTTGATGATAAATATAGAAGCAAGGATAAAAATCAAAACAGTGATAGTAATATTAATGATAAAATAATGGTCAGTGCAAAGTAGCCTACAAATATTTTGGTGGGGGCGGTGAGGGATCTGGATAAGGGCTAGTGGGCGCTGGGCCAAAAAAGGTTGAGAAACACTGATATAGACGCTTCTTGTTCTGGTCCAGTCCAGTCTGTTGTCCAGATGAACACAGAGGTATTTATAATCCTCAACCATCTCCACTTCTACTCCTATGATGGAAGTAGGGTTGATCTAAGCCTGTTTCTCCTGAAATTTCATTTCCTTTGTTTGTTCACATTTAAGATGATTGTTTCGACACCATCACACAAAAGGTCCACCAGATCTCAGTTTCTTTTCCATCTCTACAGACAGAGAATTGCAGAATCATCAGGGTATTTGTGGAGATGACAGACGTTATGCAGAGTATGCAGAGTGAAAAGTAATGGTGAGAGTACAGCTCCCTGTGGTCCTCCTGTGCTGCTTGACCACCTGGTTAGACACACAGTTCTTCAGTTTTACAAACTGTGGTCTGTTTGTGAGGTAGTCATGGATCCAGGTGATTGTTGTCTCTTGATGCGACACAAGTGGAGAAGGTTTGTCAGCCATATCAAAATTTGTGTATTTCACAAAACTCCACTAGAAACACTTTTTTTGCATCATACCAGTTTGCATACAGCAGTAAAACTAAAGACGAAGAAAAAAGTTATTTCTCATCAGAATGAAAATGGTGTTTTTGTGTCCTTTTTAAACCATTTTGGAGGGTTAAACTCTTGCGCTGAGCTTGACAGATATGGGTTCTTCAAAGCATATCTGTTGTTAACAGCTGTTGTGTTTTAGCAGAAACCAAATACTAAAAATATAAAGAGGAAGCATAATTTTCCGTTTAAATAAACCTTGGATAAAAAAATATCGACAAGGTTTTTTCTGGTACAGCAATTTTTAGGTATTCTCTTGTCACAAAGTATTGTGGTTGGATGATACGTAACAAGCTCTCCCTCTCCCCTCCACCAGTAGGTTACATGAGAAAACACACCTCGTTAGAGAAGCTCTGGCTGAAGGCTCATTATACAGAGAGAACTATGAGGAAGGAACAGAAAATATTACCACATAAACCGAAACTTGTGAAGCTTCTGACCACGACTGCAGCTTATGTTTCAGTGAGTAACCACAAACATAACGGCTGAGAAAAAGTCTGAGAAAACTTACAGTGAGAAGGAAGTACTGGCCAAAGAGCACAGCATAGTCACAAAGAGACACAATGGAAAATATTGAACCTAAAAATGTCTAAAACTCCTATTGCAACTAAAGGGGACGAGCCAACCATGGGTTGACGAACATGTTACCAACAACTTTATCAGTCTGGTTTCTATTTACTTTCCTGTTGGGATCAATAAAGTACTTTTTCATTTTGATTTTAATAATAATAGGTGCATTCAGTTTTTACTAATATTCACAATCCAGTTGTCTACAAGTTAAATGGGGCACATCACTGGGTTGTCTTCTCAGTCTTACAATATTTGATTTATTTATCAAACTCCTCAGATATTGGGTGACCATTTATGCTATTTTAGATTTCACAAAGTTTTCTTTTATGCTGAGGTTCTAGTGCTATTACTAATAAACTAGAACTATTATTTTAATCCCCATATTTCTCTGGTAATTAGGTTATTAACAAACTTTTCAAGAAAAGAAGGAAGTACTTAAAGTTGACCTTTCTAAATGCTCCTTTAAGACTCCACTGTGAACACCATGGCAGATTCAAAATTGCTGTCTGAGACTTCGAGAAACCAGATTATAGTAGTTTATGTGTCTGGAAAGAGACTTGAAGAGGGCTCAGAAGGATTTGAAATCACCCATTCGTCTTTATGGAAAATAGTTAACAAGTGTAGGAAATTCAATCAAACTCCCAACAAGTTCAGGTCTGACATTTTCTCCTGAGAGCTCAGCGCCTGATGCAAAAAGAAGTCTCCAAATGCGCTACAATGTCGTTTGTTTCAATGTGAAAGTGTACAATATTTTATTGAGGGTTTACATAAAGGAACTTTTTCTCTCAAATGCCTCAATTATGCTTCTTTGTTGCTGCACCGTCTGCTCAACCACAAATACTGTGTAACATAATTTTCACCATGTGCACCTGTCTACTGTACTGATAGTCTGAAATTAATTATCTTACTTCTTTATTCTCATGGTCTTCTAGTAGATACGGACTTAACCAGCAAAGTACTTCTCCCTGTGAGCCTTTAGTTAAAACTGCATATTTCTGAGTGGAACACCAAGCAACTCATATGAAGACTGTGACGGTCCAATCAGTAAATCAAAAGGACAAAGCCATATATATATAAAAAAGTTTCTATTTATTTTTTTTCCAAGGAAAATCTTAACAAAAGGTTTCAACAACAAATCTAAAAAACATAACAAAATGGGCCCAAAAGAAATCAACTAAGGCAAACATAAACCAAAAACTGACCTCTCACAATGAACACACACAGGGGGATTTATACAAACAGGCTAGCCTACACAAACGAGGAGGGGTAGGGAAGGAGACAATACAAATAATGTTTAAACATAAATGGCTAATTTAAACTAAACCATTTTAACTTTAACACAACTATAAGAACAAAAATAACCTAATACCAAAAAGAAGGTTTTAGCAAGTATGCCATCAGTAAAGAGAGGCAGATTGTTCATATCAAGTCCCCTGCTTCCAGCAGCCTGATGGACTGATCCACTTCCTGGTTCTCCTTTCAGCCAATCCCCTTCTGTCAGCCAGTCCTTCAACTCAGCAAAACAAAATAGTTAATGATCTTAAAAAAACATAAGGTGTTTACTAAATGTGTGCACCCAAATTAGTAAACAACCTAATGCAATAACCACCACCAAAGAAAAACAACCAAAGAAAAAGTGAAATTCTAAATATATTAAATGAAAACATTTAAATAAATACTAACACTGAGGAAAAGGTGGAGGAACCACCACACATTCCCCCTCTGCTGGAAACTCCATGGACCAGCGTAACAGGAAGTCGGCAGTAGAGTTCTGCTTCCCAGGGATATGATGGACATCAAACTGGAATGGTTGCATCGCCAGGTACCAGCAAGTTATTCTGCTGTTTGAATCTTTCATTCTTTCGAACCACTTCAGAGCCTTGTGATCCATTTCTAAGATGAACCTTGTCCCCAACAGATAATATTTGAGTGAATCCAAAGCCCACTTCACAGCTAGGCACTCTTTTTCTATAGTAGAGAATCTAGTTTCTCTTGGGTAGAGCTTTCTGCTTATAAAAGCAATTGGATGATGTCCCCCTGCAGGTCCTTGAAGCAGCACTGCACCCAGCCCACGCTCAGATGCACCCATCAAAATAAATGGCTGGTCAAAGTCAGGGCAGTGTAAAGTTGGAGGTCCACTCAAGGCACTTTGGATGTCCTTAAAAGCTCTCTCTGCTTCCTCTGACCACTGAAGCTGATTAGGTCTCTTGGGGCTGGTTTGATATGAGTCAAACTTGGAAACAGAGTTCAAATAACGGAAGTCTATACAGAACCTCATGGTGCCATCCTTTTTTGGTACAAGGACAATAGGATTACACCAGTCACTATGAGAAGTCTTAATGATACCCAGAGAAAGCATCAATTCAATCTCCTCATTTAAAGGGCCAAGGAGACGCTCAGGGATTCTGTAGCTCCTTCATTTCACAGCTGCATCCTCTTTCAGACGAATATCATGTTCAATATAATCAGTACCAGGAACCGCCACAAAGACAAAGAATAATTCATAAGGAAAAAACAAAACAAAACATGAAGACCAGACTATGAAACAGAATTCAGACAAATATCAGAATTATTGGAGCTACAGAAGACCCCTGCCTAGGCCAGCATTTGTGGATTCAGCTATTCAGTTTTCACTGAGGAACGTCACTCCAAACTCCCCTTTTGTTGGATATTTTCATAGAGCACATTTAAAATATTTGAAAGAAAGTACAGCTTAGGAGGCTGAGATACCAAAGCACTATGCTACTTTCTATATTTTCTTCTGGCATTTACAAAGCAGCCAATCCAGGAGAGTCTCATGTTTTCCTTGGTGCTGGTTGGCTGTGCCCCCAAGAGCCAGGATAATGACAGGCTGATGTCGGAAGTGTCTCACAAATCACATCATACAACTAAATCACTTTCTTTACTGTGAAAATTTATGGTGGAAAACAGTTTTACTCATTATGTGTGTAGGCCACAAATTTTGGTGGCAGTAGAGTTATTGTGTTTAAATTATGTATTTGTGTTATGTATATTTTTTATTCAATCACTAAAACTGAGTAGAAAAAAACAAAAAAAGTTTCTTATTCTTGCTAACATTATCAGATGAATGTGCTTCTGCATGTTTCCCAATGTAAACCATGAAACCAAGCAGACAATATTCAGCTCTTTAAATTACACCTGTTCGTTTTGCATTTTTATTTGTTTAAATTAGTCAACATTTATTGTAAGGACCAGGAATCACCTCTGAAGATTATTTACTTTTGCATGTTTTTATTTGACTGTGACCAACCTGCTAAATTTAGCATTTTTTGTTTTGTTTTGTTTTGGCTAAAGTCTAAAAATAGATATACTCATTTTTTTCTCTAGTTTTTTTTGTTTATGTAAAACTAGTCTGGCCACTTCTTTACTCACAGTGGTATTTGCACCATTATCACCACAATCCCCAGCACTCAGAAACAAAGCAGAGCTTCTGCAGTGCCGTGATGTTTTCCTTGAAAGGCAGACAGGCAAGTAGTTACAGCCACAACTGCTGTGCCCTTCCCCTCTACACAAGGCACAGACAAACCATGTACTGTGTGACACACACACACGCACACACATGCATACACACGCATATATGCACACACATAGCCTACACAACATTCCAATCAATTTTCCACACTCTGGGTTTAGCATTCCAGGCTTGCAGCTCCTCTCCTTTCACTGAACACAGGCAGCCTTGTGCAGTAGTCTGCTGGGGTGTGTATCTGTTTGTGTGGATAAAAAGCTGTAGATGTTGTTATAGTAGGGGACCATGTTGAGCTCAGTTTCTGATCCATGACAGTCAACAAAGTGCTCTATCCTCCCACCTCAAAACTGGACACCTATAAAATGTCTTGTAGAAATATTAATTTCCTAACCACAAGCTTCAAAAGTAAACCTTATTTTCAGTGGACACCGCTAGCATAAAAGTTAGTTCCACTAATGCTAAAGGCCAACAAAAATCAAGTTATATCTTCTACCCTTGAACACCAATTTAATGTTGACATTATAATCTGCCTGTTATATAATGCCCTTCGATATTGTATTTATGTTTATATCTTGTTCTCTGTTGTCCTTTTATTTTGATCTTGTTTCTAGTAAATTGTCAGTTTAGAACTTATCTTTAAAAATTAACTCAGGGGAAGCTAAGTGCGCAAAATCTTTCAAAAGTTAGCAAAAGTGCTAAACCACTAAGCAAAAAATAAATGTGCACGTTATCGGATTAGCGAAAATAGGTAGGCACATCTATTTTTGAAGTTGAGAGGAAAATAATGCAGCAATTTTCTGATTTTGCTTCTAAATTAAATTTTGAATTAAAATAAATATAAAAAAAAACCAAACATTTTTTATAAAAGTTACTAAGTCCAGCCTTTATTTTAAACACTACAAATAAAGTAAGATTATATGGATGGAAGCAATTCAGATTCAAAGAAATGTCAACATAGCTTTATGCTTTCAATCTGCTCCACATAAAAACACAGCTCTAAAAACCACAGTCATGTGAGAAATAAACATTCATTTGTCTGGAGAAGAAAATATAAAGCTTGTATCTTTACACATAGCAGGGTATTGTTAGACATTCTGCAGCATGTTGTATGAACGCTGCTCATCAGCATGTAGCACAGAGAGAACCTGCTGTCCACGCTAACATATGGCCTCCTCAGCTAAAGGAGCTCAGCTGGGCTTTGGAGATGTGTACAGTCGGCTACACATTTGACTAAAGTTCAGGTAATTTCACGACCCAGTGGTGCTGGTCCCAACCGTGCTGTGGTAGTATAGTCAGCGACATGTAAACATGTAAGTGGAAAAGCTTCAGCAATCAGCAGGGACCATTTATAAGAAATAGGCAGCGGTTTCTAATGGTGCTGAAATCTTTGTAGAAATGGATATAAATACTAACAGAAATTTTGGAGAGAACTGATCCAATGACTGTGGCTCTGTGGGAAGAGTAATTGTCCTGTGATCAGAAGGTTGTAGGTTCAATTCTAGCTTCCTCCTGCTTCCTGTCAATGTGCCCTTGGCAAGCACTTAACCCCAAATTGCCTCATGATCTGTCTGTAAATGTGTGAGCGTTTGTGAGTGCGAATGGGTGAATGTGACTCTAGTGTAAAGTGCTTTGAGTGGTCAAAATGATTGGAGAAAGCTCTATATAAGTTCAGTCCATCTAACTGTGCCTGGCTTACTTTCTCTTCCTCCACTGTCATTCCCACCTACAGGCAGGCTAGAATTGTAAAACAGAGCAGAAAATTGACATCAATGGTCACAACTTCTCCTGTTTGCTGATTTGCTTGGTTGAAATTTAACAACAGAGATACAGTTCAAAGGCAGAAATCTCACACAGAGCCCTAAAGAGAAATGAGAATCAAGCAGAATTGAAGACAAAATTAGAAGTCCTCAGTTTTACTTTTTATAAATCGATTAAATTGATGGAATTAAACCAGTCTTTCATTTAAATAGACTTGGAAGATTTGATGTCATAGGGAACTATATTTGAAGCTGAAAATAGTCTCTTTTTGTGGGAAGAAGTGGTTGAATTGAAATATTCTGCCATTTGGATGCATGTATGAACTGCCACAGACACACTGCAACTGTGACCAAAATGAGGCGACAATGACCGGATAATGTGGATGTGGGATGTTGGATGTTGGAAACTGAAAGGGAAACTTATGCTGCTTGATTATTTTGGCTAATAATTATCTGACCAAACCTTTTCTATTGTATTAACCAAAGTGTTCCAGACATTTGACATGCTGGCATCGGATGGATGGATGGATGGATGGATGGATGGATGGATGGATGGATGGATGGAGGATGGATGGATGGATGGAAAGAATGGATGGATGGATGGATGGATGGATGGACGGATGGATGGATGGATGGATGAATGGATGGATGATGCTTTCTTATCTATTGAATTGAATTATAGATGGATTTACTGGTGAAATCCCTTCCTTGATACTGACAGAAGTCTATCGTATTTCAGGCAGGCTGTATTGAAATGAAATGGATTTGTTGGCATTTTTCTTCTGTGGTTTCATCTGGGCTTCTTTGTTATCAGAACTACAGAAAAAACAAAAAAAAATAAAACAATGAACTTTGTTTTAAGTTTTTGCAATCAATAAATGTTTTGGGGAAAGCATAATAAATGAAACACTGAGCAACATATTTGATGTGTATGATTTTGGTGATGACATTCATCAAACTGTAATGATTAGTCATTTACTAACTACATGGTGTTTTCTTTATAACTTTGTAATTTTCTCTTTTTGTTATGTAAAGCACTTTGAACCACCTTGCTGCTGGAATGTACTATAAAAATAGACTTGATTGATTGGTTGATTGATTGACTAATGTATGGCCTACTTGAAGCAGTGGCGCACATTGACTGTGTGCTTTAACAGGAAGCAGAAAAAAGGAGGGTTACAGAAGTTTTATGAGTGAATCTTTAAAGAGACGTGTTCCTCTGGGTCAGCTTCTGCCTCAGCTGCTTAGTCTAGAAATCCATTCCAGTGGCGTACTGAAGGTGAGGCTTAAGGAGACACATTACAGCACATTAGAGCCTATTGGCTGCTTCCTGAAGGATAGGGTGTGTTTTAATGTTCTAATGTGTTCCTCTCACATTAGAATGCTCATCAGTGCTGATGTTCCCCGTATTCAGGGATTATATTGTAAGTGGACATTTTATAAAAATCTTCTCAGCGATCTTATTTAGAAATAAAGTGGTCCACCACCATCGTGACAGACGAATTCGCCTTGTCCTATACCACCCTAACCAGTTCTTCCATCACCGGCTCTCTGATAGCGAGGCTATTATTTCATACTCTCCAAATGTTTTAATGGTTTCATGCTCTGCAGAGAGAGAAGTTAAAATGTTTCACCCAAGTTCACTGCCCTTCTAACTGGCTTTTTAAAAAAATAAAAAATAAAAAATCCTGAGTCGTGGTTTCCTTCTCAAACTACTGGAACTGTAAGGACTGCGATGTTTAAAATAATTATGTCAGAAAACATAGCATAAAATAATTAACTTCACAATTCAATGTTATAACTCTTGTTGATTGAACTAAATCAGTATTGTTTGGATTAGAAGAAGGAAGCAAGAGAAAGAACTAATAGGTCAGTTCCAGGTAGGTTGTTTGCAACCAAGTTAGACAGTCTGGCAGGTTGAGAAGGTTTTACTGGACCGTGACAACATAGTTCATCTTCTGACCCATTTTTCCCTTACAACTTCCCTTAGAACCATGTGCTCAGCAGGAACATGCTCTGGAAGAGACTTTACGCTTTTGGTGGAACGTGAACATTTATTTAGCCAGCAAAAAACTCAACATAACTCATGGGGTGCCATTTGTAAAGTTACACAGTAAAAAAATATATTGTGGTTTAATTAACTTGTAATAGAGAAAAAAAAGGCTATTCCTTTTTCAATAAATTTTTCACCACGTTATCTATACATTTATAAATGTTCCAAACTAAATATTTATTCCACAAGTTAAATATTTAGCTGAAAGTAAATATCCAGTTAAATATTTAATTTGGAGCTAAATATTTAGTTTGGAATCTGAACATTTTGCAGCCATGACCTATTTTTGTTCACAATATTTGCCACCAAAGTGATTTGCAGCATTGCAGGTCTGAGCAAAAAGACAATTTTTTGATCAGGTTTCGTTGTAGTACAGACTAAAAATACCTTAAACTTCCAATTTTCCCTCCTCATATTGTAAATGGCCTGTGCAGTAAATACCAATGAGAAACAGATTCAGTGAGAAGTGAGCAGATTCCTTTGTTCTCTATCAGCGCTGCACCACCTGTTCTCTCCGTCTCTCACTGATTCCAGTAAAGAGGCTGCCATGACGGATCTTCTGTTTTCAGAGGAGGAGCTTAACTTGAGAGAGCTCTGCAGATCAAAGCATTCACACACACACTCACACACACACACGCACACACACAAACGCACATGCACACACCTACTCACACACACACGTGCACACATATATAATTCCTTCTGGAATTATATATGTGCACACGCGCGCAGGTGTGTGTGTGTGTGTTTGTGTGTGTGTGCACTTGCGTGTGTTTTAGCATTTCTGATGGTGTAAGACTCGTATTTTTAAAAATATATATTGTAAAGACCCACTGCTCCTGGTAGGTCCCAGAGCCAGGAGCCCCCTCAGAAGAAGTGCTGTTTTTAGGTTAGAGGTGTGTGTTATGTCGCAGGGAAGGAAGGATGAGAAATGTCAGCATCAAACTGGAGCTGACAGTCTTTCCCCTGGCTCTCTCAACACATTACACACCCACAGAAAATATCTGTAGCAAAGAGGAAACTACTCCAGGTATTCAGCAGCTTCTCATTCTTTTACAGCCCAAGATCTGTTTCTGAGTCCATTCTGGCTGAAGCATGTCGAGCCATAATACATTTTGGTATTGACTGACACAATTTCTCTCCATCTGAATTGTTTTAGATTTGACTTATTGAATGGCCCGATGCGTTGAAGTATCAATCTATTCAGAGGCAAATATGTGATGTGATAAATAAATGATATGTGAGATCTGAACATTTTTTAAAATAATTGATCTGTGATGATCCATGGGTGTTTGAGTTTTGTGCTTGTTTTCTGATCATTTCTGAGTGTTTTGCCATTTGGATTTTTCCATATGGAAATTTATTTTTGCTAGGTCGTGTTTTATTAGTTCATTCCTTTGTGTGAACACTTTTCAGGAAGCGGCCCATTCTGCCAGTGTTTCCTGTAGGGACTGGGTCTTGGGGACATTTTGGAACCCACATTGATGGCCTCCTCACCTCCCCATCCTGACTTTACGTGATTAGTCAATACTTGCATGTGAAACTAATCTTATCCACCACTGTTTTCTACCACTACCACCACAAACCTGCATTCAACAACAGTCTTCTTACTGTTCCAAACTTTGCAACTTTTTTTTGCCACATTTAGTACAGAAACGAATCGCTGTAGGCAAGAAGCACTCAGGCTTTTTAAATATCGTTCAGAGAACTGCAGTGCACTCCTACTGTTTTAATAACATGAATCTGTCTAAATAACAACGGAGTAAAGACTATTAATAAAAACAAAATATATCCAACAGCTGTTGAAAAAGTACTTGAACATGTCTTGGGCATTAAACACTTAGGCTAATTCTACCTTGTACCTTTGCCATATGAACCAGGAGTAGGAGAGTTATTTCTCCTAACTAAAGAAGACCAAGTATGCTTTCAAAACAAAATTTGACAGATTCAAAAAATTTATATTCTTGTTTTTGCAAGTCTTTTTCTGTCTACTGGGAGTGTGTGTTCGTTCACTCGCATCTGAGCCCACAGCATTCAGGGTGTGTGAACACCGGTGACAGAATAGAAACATGCGCCTTGTCGAGCTTTTGTAAACTTTAGCATTGGTATTTTTGAAGGTTTGAAGCTGAGAAGCAGTGTGGCTTGGAGTGAGTTCAATGTGTCAACTGTGAACCACGCTTGAGAGAGAACTGAAAGTAAAGGAGCGACCACATAGAGACAGCAATAGGTCATGACAGGAGTCATTTTCTGTCCTCATCACCTTATCAGCCCAGGTCAATTTTTCCAGCATTAACTCTCCCAATTCTCCCATCACCTCTCTCTGGTTCCTCCCATGAAATCCTGTTTCTTTCCTGTTCATACCTTGCCAGCTTTCGTTCCTTATCCCTTTGTTTTTTGCTCTGCTTTGGCTCCCTGTCTTCTTCATGTTCTTGTTGTAAGTTTTTGGTCTTTGTTTTTTTTTGTTTTTGTTTTTTTACTAAATCTACAAAATCTACTCAGTGACTTCTGCCTCCTGCATTTGGGTCCTCCATCAATTCACACCTCCTGACATTATTTTATCGTAAAGCAATTTTTGATGAAAGGAGACGGCAATGGACAGCAGCCATCAATCATAGGACTGGCAGCACTCGTATTTGTGGATTTGCAGCAAACATTTTTTACAAGGTAAAAATATTAACGTTCATTCATTTGACAAGTAAGTAATATTAATAAAATGCAATCAAGTATTTCGTTATGGAGAAGGTCTTTGTGAGTTAGTAACTGAGAGGATGCCCTTCCATCATGTAGCCTAGCATGTAGAAAAAAACTGGTAAGCATCCAGACTTTTCTACTTTTATGTTTGCTCCAATGTAAGGGGAAAGACTTTTTACAACATAGTGGAATAAATCATGTGTCATGGCAGGCTTTTACTATTACCAACCAAAACAGAAATGGAGAACTTGGATGTACTCACCAGTTCAGAGCTGGTGTTTGAAGTGGAAACTGGAAAGGTGCCACTTCTGTTGTTTCTGATGTTAAAATGAGCATTCTTGTTTTGGCAGCTTTCCAACCTTCTCTCTGCCTCTCAGCATGCAGTGAGCAGACCCAGTACTGTATTTGTCCTCTGCAGACGTCGCTGTGGCAGTGAAAGTTGATCTTGACCTCTTTCCAGGCACCACCGTTGGGCAGAGGCCCAGGTTCTGGCAGAGAGCCGCTCTGCTGTTTGCAAGGCTAACGTTCTTGGTCTCAGTCTCCTCGTAACTTTGAGAAGTCGAGAAGTTTGATGGCTCAGTTCCATCTCTGAAAAAGTGTTTAAAAGAATGATGTCAGCCTCTTGTCAGATGAATATTTCTGTTTTCATCTCTTTTTCTCTGCTCCATTCATACATTTGGTTGGCACAGTATGAAGGTTAACCATCGACCAATGACAATATAGAAATCACCGTGGGCATTTTTTGCATCATGACATAATCTCTGTCCACTTGAAAATTGACTTGGATTAAAGAACTTCAAGTATGTGTGGTTAATTAACCATCTTTAAAGCAATCATTGCTATAATTATGTTGAATTTAAGTACAGATACTGAGAAAAATAGCTGTGGTTTATTTTGGACTTCAACAAGTTTGAAAATCTGGATCGGTCGACAAGTAAGCCCTGTATGTTTCAGCCTGTGATGCTGGCAGTGTTGTGGTACTTGAAGTCGGTCTTGGTCTCGAGGCCGGTCTCGAGACCACTTCTTGATGGTCTCGGTCTCGTCTCGGACTCGACCGCATTTGATCTCGGTCTTGTCTCGGTCTCGGTCGCTGAGGACTCTGCATTTTATTTCAAGACCAGTCGAGACCGCAATTGTGAAAATATCACTAAACATACAGCAGACTGTCCAGTTTATTTGTTAACATCTTTGTTTTCAGAATTATTTGTTTCTGTTACTACCCCTTCCCCTCCCTCCCCCCACCTTTCACTCGCATGCGGCGCTCCAGGACATGCACAGTGGTTTTCTCTCAGCAGCAGGAAATGTCTGTCTAATTGTCAGTAATATAACAGCGCTTCATAAATAATAAGAAATCCGATGGCCACAGCTAACTCAGCAGCGCTTCGCTTTCACAGACGGTGGGGACTACGACTAACTTTTTTCATCACTTAGAAAAGAAACTCAAAGAAGGTTAAGCTCTGTTGATGTGATGCTAACAAAGTTAGCTGTACAGAAACGCATAAGCATTTGTGATGAAAAAAAGTCACTGCCTGAATTATTGTGCGGAGGTGTTGACTGACTTGTCGCATATATGGTCCAAACTCACTTAACTGCTAAGTCAGGATGTCATAAACTGTTAACAACGTGTATGACGATCTACGTCATGATTCTATGTTGCTGATTAAATGAAATCTCATGGTAATGACATGTCTGACAGATATTGCCGTTGTTCTGTCAGATAGCCATACGCTGTCTACATGCAGTGAGTGCACTCACTGCATGTATGCTATCCTGGCAGTGAGTATGCCACTGCCAGCGCATGCGCATTTAGAAGTCCGACTGTAAGTGGAGTTGTCAGGTCAGCATACTCAACAAGTTATGACAAAAATAAGTAATTAAATTGTTTATAATATGACATATGACAACTAGATAGATATACATGCGTTGTCGTGGTTTCAAAGTGTATTTAAAGCGAGGTCTGGCTGCAGCTACAGTCATCTACAGCAAACACCCTTGTAAAACTCATTAACCTACTTAACCACCAAGTCAGGATGCCATTTGTTAATAACAACGTGTATGATGATCTACGTCATGATTCTATGTTGCTGATTAAATAAAATCATATGGTAATGACAGCGTATGTATGTCTGAGCTAAGCGTACAACTATCTGACAACTGACCTGACAGAACACCCACTGTTTGTTCTTGTACTGCTCTGTGTACACTGCATCATTATTTTATTTAATTATGTACGTTGATATTTAAATGATCAAATAACTAAAACACAAGAACAAAAGAGCACGCACAGATTGCACATTGCTCTTTGATTGTTTTCGTTCAAAGTGTAGCTGTAATGTTTGCCATGGTGTCAGACTACCTGGCTTCATGTACCGGGAGAGAGAGTGAAAACAGTCACGATGAGCGCTTTGTGCTTGGTTACGTCTTGCTTGTTGCTCCTTGGTCAGTGTTCATAGTTGAGCGTTATTTACCGTCAGGGTAAATGTTGCTCAGTTGCTATGTTTAATGGTGCAGACAGTGGTGGTTGCTTACATGAGCAATATGGGCAAATGCCCAGGGCGTTATCTTTTCAGGGATGGCACGAGACCATCACACATTGTAGCACAGAGATGGGATATTTAATTTTGGTAAAATGTATTAAGTATTTAATATCTAGGTGTTTTATGGGTATATGGATCTTTCAGATCAATTTCAGAAGCAATTTTTATCATATTCTACATGATATGTAGAATATGATACATATCATGTAGAATATTCTACATTCTACATCATGTATTAATGTCATAATACATGACATTATTGTGTCATGTAGCGCGGGGCGCTGGTCTTGGTCTTGACTCGGTCTGACTTTCCTTGGTCTTGGTCTTGACTTGGTCTCGGACCCTAAAAGTCTTGGTCTTGTCTCGGTCTTGGGTTACTTGCTCTTGAACACAACACTGGATGCTGGAGTTGTTTTTTTTAAATATCTTTGTGGAAGAACTACAGAAGTACAGACCCACTGAATAAATGACATTATTACTGAGAAACCCTTCAATTTTAGGATTTTTATCACTAAGTGAAACATTAAATAGTGAAACATTAAACAGACAGACGTATGAAAAATAACCTTTTGAAAAAGGTTTTTTTCAAAAAGTACTTTTAATCTTACATACAAGTCTCTTTGGAACTCATTTTTAATTCTTATATATGAATGGTATATGAAATTTGTAATACACCACAGAATGGAGAATGGTAAGTATGACTAATGCTAATGCATAGACGTATTTGTGCTTTTATATGTGTATTTATGTTTTTATCTGTCATATTGAAGAGTTTTACTTATGTTCTGTATGGCTGCAGAAAAAGTACAGCACTATAGCGATGGCACCGCTAGGCTATAGGGTTTTGCATAGACTACAGGGTTCTGTATAGGCTATAAGGTTCTGGATAATCTGATCAGAAAAACTACACAGATGCTGGCCATATTTTATTTTCAATTAGCAACTAAAAATCAGACTGGAATCTGAAAAACAATCGCAGAGCAATCTACCAATGATTCATCATGATGGAAAATAAAAAAGACCAATGATTACTTCAAGTGTCTTGTAGCAAAGTGGGAACAGATTCAATTCTGGATTCTTGGAGTGGTTTTGTGTACAACAGTGAGTTTATATGTCAAAATTAGGTACTGAAGACAATCATTATCCTATTCAGTTTCAGCATAGAGATGGAAACCAGCTGTCCTCTGGAGGCTTGCATGGACAAGCAGGAATAGACAACAGATAGATCGATGGACTGTTTGATCCTCATAATTAGTCATATTCTGGTCAAACATGTAAGTCTGAATCCCTGCATCAGGTAACCTGGGTCTTCCTTTTGATATGCAGCACTTACAGTGGGGAGAACAAGTATTTGATGCACTGTTGATTTTTCAGGTTTTCCCACTTGCAAAGCATGTGGAAGACTGTAATTTTTATCATAGTTCTCTTCAACTGTGAGTGATGGAATCTAAAACAAAAATCCAGAAAAATACAATGTATGATTTTTAAATAATTAATTTCCATTTTATTGTGTGTGATATAAGTATTTGATACACCAGAAAAAAGAAACTTAATATTTGGTACAGAAACTTTGTTTGCAATTACAGAGATCAGACGTTTCCTGTAGTTCTTGACCAGGTTTGCACTGCAGCAGGGATTGTGGCCCAGTCCTCCATACTGATTCCTCCAGAGCCTTCAGGTTTGGGGCTGTCGCTGGGCCACACGGACTTTAAGCTCCTCCAAAGATTTTCTATTGGATTCAGGTCTAGAGACTGGCTAGGCCACTCCAGGACCTTAAGATGTTTCCTATGGAGCTACTCTTTAGCTGCCCTGGCTGTGTGTTTTGGGTTGTTATCATGCTGGAAGACCAGCCATGACCCATCTTCAGTGCTCTTACTGAGGGAAGGAGGTTGTTGGCCAAAATCTCATGATACATGGCCCCCTCCATCCTTCCCACAATATGGTGCAGTCGTCTGTCCCCTTTGCAGAAAAGCATCCCCAAAGAATGATGTTTCCACCGCCATGCTTCATGGTTGGGATGGTGTTCTTGGGGTTGTGCTCATCATTCTTCTTCCTCCAAACATGACAAGTCGAGTTTAAACCAAACAGTTCTATCTTTGTCTCATCAGACCACATGACCTTCTCCCATTCCTCCTCTGGATCATTCAGATGGTCATTTGCAAACATCAGACGGGCTTTGACATGCGTTGGCTTGAGGAAGGGCACCTTGTGCACTGCAAGATTTTAATCCTTGACGGCATAGAGTGTTACTGATTGTTTTCTTTGAGACTGTGGTCCCAGCTCTATTCAGGTCATTGACCAGGTCCTGCCGTGTAGTTCTGGGCTCATTCCTCACCTTCCTTAAGATCAATGATGCTCCACCAGGTGAGATCTTGCATGGACGCCCCAGATTGAGGGAGATTTTCCGTTATTTTGTATTTCTTCCATTTTCTAATAATTGCACAAACTGTTGTTGCTTCTCACCAAGCTGCTTGCCTATTGTCCTGTAGCCCATCCCAGCCTTGTGCAGGTCTACAATTTTATCCCTGATGTCCTTACACAGCTCTCTGGTCCTGGGCATTGTGGAGATGCTGGAGTCTGATTGGTTGAGTGTGTGAACATGGTGTCTTTATACAGGTAGGACTTCAAACAGGTGCAGTTAATACAGGTAATGAGTGGAGAACAGGAGGGCTTCTTAAAGAAGAACTAGCATGTCTGTGAGAGCCAAAATTCTTACTGGTTGATAGATGATCAAATACTTATTTCTCACAATAAAATGGAAATTAATTATTTAAAAATCATACATTGTATTTTTCTGGATTTTTGTTTTAGATTCCATCACTCACAGTTGAAGAGAACCTATGATAAAAATTACAGTCTTCCACATGCTTTGCAAGTGGGAAAACCTGAAAAATCAACAGTGTATCAAATACTTGTTCTTCCCACTGTAGGTAAAATTCTGCAAATGAAATGTATTCTTTTTGTATCCTGCTATTTGTATACTCTAATTGTGCAGATCAGGCCTCAACAATACATCATGAGAACAGCAGGTGTTCTGTTGATGTAAAAGACCTACTAAAAAATCTGTGAAGAACAAATTGTGAACACTGTGTAATATTTCAATATGCTGCAGCCCTCAAGCACAAGCCAAGTATTTGTGTAAGAGAGAGAGAGTATTGTTATGTTGCTTTGGGTTTTGAGTTTGTCATTGGTGAAATTTGCTGCCTGGATACAGCTGAACCAATGACAGACTTCCTGAGTTTCCTTGGCAACACTATCAACTTTTACTGTGAATGAGGAATGATTTTACAAAGATAGAAAACGTGCTAAGTACAAACACTGAACATCCAGTTCCTTCCTTTGTGTCTCTGGTGTTGTTTGGCCTGAAAGATGTTTGAATGAGAAGCAGCGAGAGACGGAGCCTGTTCCAGAAACCTCAGCAATTCAACATGAAGTACCTGCTTTTAAAAATGTTTGACCTTGGAATGATTGTTTGAATGTTTAAAGCTGGCCTGTTGGCACAGTGTGGGAACTTTCTGACATGCTTTAGTGTTGCCTAATCCCACTGCGGTTTCTTATTGAGCTCCCTGGATGGTAGGCGGGAAGGAAGCAGGAAGCAACTGTCAGCAGAACAGATACTTATCACAACTGGTCACATCTGTTGAGTAAAAACGGCAATAAAATCAGCAATTTATGTGCTGCCTAAGATAGACACTGATGAAGTTTCTTCTAATCAGGAAGTTTAATTTTGCCCGTTAGCCAAACCATTTCCACTAATCTGGTCCAGACTGGAGCTGTATGGCTTAAAAAGAGTGAACTTAGATCAAATCCAGTACAAATCCAGTACTTAAAGAGATTTCCAATTCAAATTATGCCAGTATGAAATGGGAATTCTGACTACAGTATCATTTATGATCTCTGTGTGAGCACAAACATGTTTTCTGAAAGAGAAGGGGTTACTCAGTTCATAGTGTAGACACAAGAAAGAGCTTTTGTATTTCACTTATGGAACAAGTTAAATGAGGAGTTAAAAAAAGTACAAATTTAATACAATAAGGAGGTCATTTTCACAAGATATAGAAATATGGGTGAGAGATGGCACTAATGTGTATATGTAAGTTGAGGCTAATGCATATGGATATGGATGTATGGATGTATATATTTAAACATATGTAAATCTAAATAAAATGAGTTCATGGGGTAGGAGTTCATAAGTTTACTTCTTCCTACTCCTTCTCAAGCATGTTAGGATTACTGTGGTACTAAAAACACAACAGTTTTTTTGCATTCCTTGATCATGTGTGTTATTTTATACTTCCTGGAGAGGAAGCCATAGATGCCAAATAAATAATTATCTTTGATTCTGCTTCTTCCTGTTTTAACCCACTGATTATTTAACAAGAACTCAGTTTGTTATTTGCTCAGTTCTTCACCTCCACATGCATCTGTCAAGTAAGAGCCCCAGGATAGTGGAGAAAAAGAGCTTCAGGCTTCTCCAGCTGGTCATGCTCTATGTTCAGAAAGAAAAGCCAACAGTTATAAATGTATGGAAGATGTCAGTCTATGGGTCATGTTAATTGTCCGATTGATTTGTTTTGGTTTCTGCTGTAGTATAGAAATATACTGTGAATTATATTCATTAGAAGGTCTAACGTTTTAACATATTTAAACAATTTTACACTGTTTATTTTTTTACTGAAATCTTGTGCGGTTTACTTCTAGCTTATATAAGCTTATGTGCACATTTTGTTCTTGATGAGTGCTGGCAACCTTGATTGTTAGACTGGCATTCTCCTCTTTTTATTTTTGAAATAATACCCCTGGATGCAAACAAAAGTTCGAATGAGTAATTTTTTTATCAACCTTCATACGTACATGTACCACAAACACTCTGTGTTTGATGAGGTGATCCACCACATTAAGTAAGTTATTATCTATGTGTCCAGGTGCTCAGTTAGACTAAATGTACAGTTGAAACCAGACGTTTACATACAATAAAAAGACACACACACCTTTACTCCTCTCTTTCTGAAGTTAGAGCACATCAAAATTATCTTTCTATTTCCTAAATGCAACCATAATGAGAGCGAGAGAATATGTCAACTATTTATTTATTTCTTGAAAATCATAAGTTTTCATTTATTTCATAAATATTTGGTAGCATTAAATTTGAACTTTAAATTTTTGGGTCAGACAGTGGAAGCCAGTGGGAACTCAGCCAGGAGCTTTAGCTTCCTGGATGATGTTCATCCATCCATCCATCCATCCATTTTATTTCGCTTCATTGGGGGTCGGGTCTCGGGGGCAGCAGCTTCATTAAGGAGGCCCAGACTTCGCTCCTCAGCCACGTCTTCCAGCTCCTCCATGAATCCCAAGGCGTTGCAGGCCAGCAGAGACATCGTCCCTCCAGGGTGTCCGGGGTTCTTTCCCCTCCTCCCGGTGGGACCTGAACTCCTCACCAGGGAGGCGTCCAGGAGGCATCCTGACCAGATGCCTGAGCCTCAACTGGCTCCTCTCGACGTGGAGGAGCAGCAGCTCTACTCTGAGTCCCTCCCTGATGACCGAGCTTCTCTCTCTAAGGTAGAGCCCAGCCACCATGAGGAGGAAACCCATTTCGGCCGCTTGTATCCGTGATCTCATGATCATAGATGAGGGTGGGAACGTAGATCGACCTGATTCATATGAAGCACGTTGATCCAGTGATGTTTAAACAAACAGCAAAAAGTTTGGAACCTTAGAAACTACAGCTCTAAGGAGGAGCTGCGTCTTGAAGGCGGGGCTATGGTGAATGGTTACCACGGTAGATTAAAATTTCTCTCAAATGTGTATGAAAACATCAAAGCAACACTCCAGGTATGTTTTTGATGAGGGAATAACATAATGTGACGTAAATCTCAAAAAAAGCATAGATTTTACAAAATCCTAAACTAACTAAACTAAATATGAATGCAAGAAAATGTAGCATTGAGATTTTTAACCTTGGAGAGCACAAAGCGTTTGCTAAACCTGAATCTGCTTCTTTCAGCCACGTCTGAAGGAGAGAAGGGAAAGTTTGAGGATGTAGACAGATGGCAAACACTTTCCTGCTGTAAGGAACCAGGCAGACTGCAGAGCATTGCTGCTCTCTGCTTGACAAGACTGAGCAGGCATACTGTGTGTGTGCGTGTGTGAGGAGCTCTCAGTGGATGTAGGTGAAAGGGCTTAGCTGTCAAAGCCAGGCATGCAGAGCCCAGCAGAGCAGAGTGGAGCGGTGGAGAGGCGGATCGATGTGGGAGGAAAGAGGAGCTGAGACACTGAAGCCACTTGATTAACTTTTGAAACAATGGCGGCAGTTTTGTGTTCTGTCTCATGCAGTCGTCTTTCAGTGTCGCGTCTTCTTGACCTTACAGGGAAGTTGGGAGAGAATAAGAGCGGCTGGGGTCAGTTCAAACTCAAACCGACTGGCTGTCCCATCTGAGTCTGTCCAAACAGGAAACGTGTATTTTAGTGGAGCTGCATTGTTCAGTTATTATTATGAGTGGATGTCTTCAATAGATATAAATTCTAGGGACTAATGATGCAAGGTAATGAAGAAATCTGGTCAACTACCTGCTTCCACTTTATTGCTATGGAAATCTTAATTTTTATGTGGTCAACTATCATCACGCATACAGACTACCGTCCTTTTTGAGTATGCATATTGTGGTGCCATGTACAATTATTGGTAGTTTGTTTTCTCCTTACTTCAGGGTGCAGTTATTTTCACACAAACATATTGTAGAAAGAGAGTAGAAACATCAGCTTCCAGCTCGGCAAGGCCTAGTTCAAGTACAGAGGTCTTCTTCAACACTGCAACAGAGAGGTGGAGAGTTAGGGATGAACTAAATAACTAGGCTCTAGAAATGGTGAAAGCTGTGATTCCATAGTGCCGTCCTGCTGTTGGAGCTTATTACTTAAGATCAGTGGTCCCCAAACTTGTTCCTGTGAGGGCCACATAACTTTTCCCTTCTCTGGTGGGAGCCGGAGTTTATAACAGAAAAAGTGTGACGATTGCAGGAGTGCCTAAATGTAAAAAATTATTGTTTTCCAGAAAGCACAATCAAATAACCCTCTCTGGGTTTTTCACAGAAAAAATCCAGGAAATAACACTATTTATGAAATAAGTACCGTATTTTCCAGACTATAAGCCTCAGATATTTCTGCTGCTCCAGGTTTTCCACAGCGATGCAGCAGCAGCAGAGCGGGGCGGACACCCAACATTTGAGTCATAACAGGTCAATTGAATATCACCTTTATGAAGGTTAAAAAAGAAAAAGTTGACAAGTTTAGATTTAACTGAACTGATTACGGTAGTTTCTGAACGGTAACTGTCACAGTAAAAGTGCTGATCCTTCGTGTTGCTACTAGCATGTGCTAAATGAAAATAGCCGATTTCTTCTTCTGTTTCTCCTTCTTCTTCTTCTTTTGGATTTTAACAGCAGCTCACATCCATTATTGTTGCACTACTGCTATCTACTGGATTCTAATATCTATGCTTCAAATTCTCATAATGATCCCAGTATTATTTTAAAAAAGTGAAAAATCTTCTTTTCCCTTAATTCTATTTAACTGATCAACAACATTCTCAAATTTCAATTCCCTATTAAAACCTAATTCTGTTTTAATGGGTGCTTTCTTTCTTTTATTTTCAATTTTGATTTCCAATGATTCGCTTCCTGCTAAAGAGCCCCCTGGTGGTTGAAGAAAAATCTTCATATAAGCTGCATGGTTCAAAGTTTAGGAAAAAAGTAGCGGCTTATAGTCCGGAAAATATAATTTATGAAAAAAAATCTAAATGTTGTCTGGTATTGTTCAGGGGGCCGGACCAAATGTGGAGGCGGGCCGGATTCGGCCCGCGAGCCATAGTTTGGGGACCACTGCTTTAGACCAATATTTAGCTTTATACTTTATACTATCAGAGCAAGACCTAAGGAAACTCCTATTAATTTACAAATGTAGAAAAAAATTTGAAGGTATATAATCTACCTAACAACCCTGAACAAGAATCAAGCATGAAGAACCAAAATTTAGTTTTATTAGAAGAAGAATCCAGAGAAACCCCTACTAGTTTATGAATTATGGACTACTACTTTTTATTCTTATTAAACATGGGGAACCAGCATGTAGTTTTATACTTTTACCCTTTGTCTTTATTTTGGTTTTGTTGTTTTGTTTGTATTTCCTTCTAATTCATGTAAAGCCTTGTTGCTGAAAATGTGCTACATAAATAAAATGATCTTATCTTACCTTTAGGCCTCCCCAAACCTATTCAAGTCTCCTGCAGATACAAAGTGGAAGCAGACTAGTTAAAGTATTATATCAGTATTGCTGTCTGAACGCATTTTTGCATACAACACAGCAACAAACCTCTGACCAATCACACAGTGTAGTTCCAGCAGGGCTTGGTGTGGCGAAGGGGAGGCAGTTTTCATCTGCATCATTACACATAATGTTCATTATTCTTTTTAAATCATTCTGATTTATTATCGATCTTTACATAATCAGAACTATTGCTTTCCCTCCTTATTTATATGTGCAAAACCCTTTTCCCCCTTTAGCTAAATCTTTTTAAATTCCATTTAAAGTCTCCACATATTTCCGTTTATTGTTTCTTTCTCTGCACATCTTATCATCTGCATCCATATGCAGATGATGCACCAGTGCATATTTCTGTTTCCACTGGAGATCTCAGGTCCGTTTGCAACACGTACTTGTGGTAGCAACTGATGGATCCTCGGCCCTGTTTCAGCAGCAGAACAGACACAAAACCGAAACACTTGTGGTTAACACAAAACTGAACGTGTGTTCCAACTTGACTCTGGTTCCTCCGAAGACATTCGGAGCATGTTGGCAATCAAGGAAACATCTTGACTAACCTCCGTTTTGAAAAATTACTTTTCAAGAATTATGATGGCATGCAGGGAGATTAAATGTGCAAACGCTCTGAGTTTATGGTGCCTGGCTTCAAGAAGGATACACACACACACTACAGTCGGACAAAATGATGCAATGTACCTTGTTCTTCTGGGCTTGTGTAAAATAAATGCTGTCAGAGAAAACAAAAAAGATCAAATCAACATAATTCATCCACAGCACAGCTGCAGAAAGACAGACTTCAAATAACCCAAATACTTTCCTAAGACGTCTTTAGAAAATTCTTTGGTTATATATTACAAAACTGTTTGGGCTGCAGGAGATGTTCGCTGTTCACCAGGGAGAGATCTGCTTCCTGTGCTTAACAAGACTGAGCTATAAAAAGACAAAGATTCAGCCTGCCAGTATGTATGTTTGTGTGGGAACCTGCATGAGCTGCCTGCAGGCACAAACCGGGAAGGACAATCAACATTTCCAGGGAGCTGAGAGCTGGTAGTGCGAAGGTGTGAGGGAGGTGCAGCTGAAAGACGGCAGAAAAATGAATCAGGGTACATCGAGCGCTTGGCTAGGTCAGATAATGAATTGTTGCGAGAGTGGGGGAAGTGGGAGAGCAGAGGAGTAAGTTTGTGGTCACTTCAGGTCAAGCTGTCCTCAAGGGACCAACAGATTACACCAAAGCAGCTAAACGAAGCTGGCAAACAGGAAGATCACAGGATCACAAAATCATTCTTTCTGAGTAAACCGTTTTCCCACAAACACTGCAGAGCTGGAACTCTGCATTTATTACCTGACAGAGTAAGCGTGTGTGTTCATCCTTTCTTTAAACATACAAAAATATGCATCAGGTGCTGTATTTTAGTAATCTGGTTTAACCAAACTCTAGTTTGCTTGGAGAAGTGTGAATGTGTTGGGATGTGAATGCCAAACAGACCGGAGACCGCTCCAAAAGGAGGAGGTGGATTACAGTGCAGGGCATTCTGGGTAAATACAACCCAAATTAACGTGAGTCTCATGCTAATGGGAGAAATAACCCATGACCTTTTACCAGAGGATGTGATCCGGTGACACTTTGTGTTCAGTTACCTACTTTCCAACAAACTCACAGAAACCGTCGACCTTCAACTGGAATTGTGCTGGTAGATTTAGCCCCAGCGATGTCCGTGCTCCGGCGCTCTGATGGAGGGGCGGTTATGCTGCTTGTGTTGCACTGAAGTGGTAACATCAAGAAAAAAACTGCCTGCACAGTTTTTTTAATATTAATCTCTCAGATTACTACAAGGGTATGGAGGGTATGAATTAACATTTAATGCATTAATCATGAAGAGGAAAACAAGACTGAAGTCACACCTAACTGCAAGATGCATGAATAGAAAAACTACAAAAAAGAGAAGTGTGACTTATTGTTTGGAAAACAGTTTATAGAATTTAGATAGTGTGACGATAAGTCACATCATGCACGTTTACTCAAGAGTTAGACATCGATCCAGCTGAATGTGTCATGGTTTTGTTAAGATGTCTGACCCACATGCACAGATGCTCTCAGGAGAATAAGACTTAAAAAGTGAATCCAGGGTGATTGCTCTGAGAAGTGGTTAGAGAAAGAGGATGCTGATGTTTCCTGGGACAAGGATGGTTGTTACCAAGAAATTCAGGCTGCTAGCTGTGAAGATGAGGATCCTGGATTATGATGACAGAAGGATTTTCCAGGTGAGGCATAACCAGGGGTTTGTTCAGGAGGGAGAATCACAGTTTTAGTCAAATGAGAGAAACTCAGGAGCTCAGGGAAATCCAGCTCAGAGGTTCCTGAAAGAACACACATTTAAAGTAACTAAAAGGGGCATGTTCTGCAAAAGACACTGTGGGTAGTGACGTGTTTTCTATGTCGAGGCTTTGGAGCGCATGTTGAGTAACCCAGGAAGATTTTCAAGGCTTGTGTTGATGGAGGTTGTGATGTTTGAAGCCTCAGAAGTGGATTGTACACAGTGACTGATTCAGGAACTGGTTCGTCAGTTTGCTTGCGGATCAAAATAAATGGCACCAAAACGCTTCTGTTTCACCTTCACATTTTCTTATTTTATGATTTTATTGTGTGCATGAGAAACAACTGAAAAACAAGGCTGAATGCTATTATTTTATGAGAGTAACAACTGAAATGATGTTCTGAGTCTCATTTGTAAGAACTTTCTTGCCATCTTGTTTGACTCTTGTTGCCTAACTCCAGTCTTTGAGTTAAGTTGGAGTTAGAAACACCAACTTTGAGTCAGTTGGTGTTTCTAACTCAGGTTCTGTTGAAGAGAAGGGTTTTTATCACCATCACAAAACTCTTTGTTGTAAGTAACAGAAAATTATGATTATTGTGACTTAGTAAAAGTTCATTACTAGGGTTTTTAAAGAGAGTGGAAAATATCTCTGCATAATAGGGAGGCTCTCCATCAGTGTATGGATGGGAATGGTAGGTATTTGAAATATGGCTGCTCTTGCTCTTGAATAGCATTTTCTGAGCAGCTTGTGTGTGACAGATGGATCACTACTGGTGTGTGGAGTTTGGGGGTTGGGTTGATACAGCGTGCCGAAGTCAGAGAAAGTGATTCCCCTAAGTGCATGTCCCAATAAAACACGGGGCGTATCTGAGACTTGACTGGATTAGACTATTAAATAAAAGCCCGGGGCAACGAGGAGAGACGGACTGCTGGGTGGGGCAGGAGAGCTGACGCCAACAAGACTCTGAAAACATACAGAGTAATACTGAAAAGAAGAAAACAAGGGACATAAAGAATGAAGGACTCAGACAGGCTAATGGTCTCAGATGATCGACTAATGTTGAATTCCATTGCTGCATTTGATGTGGTTAAATTCAAATTCAAAATACTGTATTTATCCCGAAGGGAAATTAAATGTTGCTGTAACATGCAGGTATACAAACAGATGTACTACAGCAAGACGACGACCTGACAATGAAAATGAATAAGGCTTGCAAACTAGTATGAAAAAAGTAAGAAACATTAGGATGTTGCATAAAAAACAAGCAATGTACAAGTGAAAAGAAATGCCTGCTAATTCAGGTTGGACCAGAAAATGGTTTGACCTTACATGTTTCAGTTGTTTTTTATTTTCAAACCTTTCTGGATACAAAAAGATGCAGTCATCAAGCAATGTGTACATTGAAGTAATTTTTCATATAATCTTAGTGCTGTGAGAAAATGTGTTTATGTGACTAACAATTTATTAGCTTATTCAGTCAAAAGTTGACTTCAGTTCAACTGGAAAAGAGGGTGTAGCATTAACTTCTATGCTGTTCAACTCTTGAGAAAACATGATATGCAGACAGACTGAAAACATGATGTAATGTCTTTAATACTGAGGTGGACAGATTGATCCAAAATATAAATAATATTGATACCAAGTCAGTATATGTTTCTGCTTCAGTTTCAGATTCCCTCTTGAACACTTACATTTTTTTGGTAACACTTTATTTGAAGGGGGGTGAATAAGACTGTCATGACACTTTCACAAACATGACACCTGTCATGAACATGAATAAGTCTTCATGAATATTTATGACTGTTGTCATAAAGCGTCATTCGGTAAACTATGACACTTTTAATACAAAGTTGACATTATTCAAAATGTCTTTGTTATGACAACTTGACATTAACCAAGAAATCATTACTGTTTAAACTTTACCATTAATAACATAAAGTTACCAAGGCAGACAGGTCCTAGGTGAGGAACCAGACAAAGCGGAGCCCGAAGACCCTTATGATGGAGACGAACTTTGGATCTGGCGTTCCCTCGCCCGGATGCGGGTCACCGGGGCCCCACTCAGGAGCCAGGCCTGGTGGTGGGGCACGATGGCGAGTGCATGGTGGCCGGGCCTTTATGTCAATGTCAAATTTATTTATATAGCACTTTAAAACAGGTATGAAACTGCACCAAAGTGCTGTACAAGAACAACAACACGAATAACAAAACAGAGCACAAACAATACATCAATTAAATGCGTAAACTGAATAAAAATGAGTTTTAAGAAGCGACTTAAAATGATCCAGGCTGTGGGCAGATCTAAACTGGAAAGGTAAGTTATTCCATAAAACAGGAGCAGCAACAGAAAAAGCTCGATCTTCTTTCCTCTTAAGTCGAGTCCGAGGAACCGTAAGTAATAACTGATTATTAGATCTTAAGGTTCTGGACACAGACCGGAAATTTAAAAGGTCCCGAAGATAAGGGGGGGCTAACCCATTTAAAAGTTTATAAGTTAACAAAAGAATCTTAAAATCTATTCGATAAAAGACAGGCAGCCAGTGTAAAGATACCAGAGTTGGTGTTATATGGTCATGTGTAGTGTGTTGAGAAACAGTTAAGAAAAAAAAAGGAGAAAGATGAATACACCCTTTCTTTATTTTTTTATTCAATGAGAATTGTCTTGTCTTTTGTTTTCTTTTTTTTTAAATTATTATTATTTTATTGTTCATTGTAGACGTATTTGTCATGTCTATGTGTCTTGCCAGTGGGGGCGCTCTTGTGCCGCTGTGGGTCTAACGGGGAGAACGAGTCTCCTGGCTCTACGCATGCGCGGCTCAGAATAACCGAGCTCTTGCCGCAGATACATTGTAACGACTCGCTTCCTCCGTGATCCACAGGTAACATAAACGGCAACTTTTGTTGTGGGCCATTTGGGATGTTCTGTGGGTACATGATGACTGGTCAGTGTTGTGTTTGTATTTCGTTGTGTTGTGGTGTTTTTGTTTTTGTTTCGTTATAACGGTTCCTAATAATTAACTGTTGTAACTGACGGACGTTGGTGTTCGCTGTATGTTAGGAGGAGCGTTGTTTTGGTTTGATTGTGTTAATTTAGGATTAGATTTTCTTCATTTTTTTGCTATGTTATTTTATTTGTGAATATTGTTTTATTTTATTTCTTCGTGATAACTCAGGATGTCTATTGAATTTGAATTGTATTGTAATTGAATTTTATTCATCTATGTCTATTGAATTTGAATTGTATTGTAATTGAATTTTATTTATCTATGTCTATTGAATTTTAATTGTATTGTAATTTAATTTTATTTATCTATTTAAATTAGGGTTTTTTTGTAATCAGAATAAACAAGCTCTTGCCGCAGATACATTGTAACGACTCGCTTCCTCCGTGATCCACAGATCTGGTGTGCAGGATTCACCTGCCTGTGCACCACTTGATACTGGCACCAGATTCCCCTAGGTTTGGTGCAGGTAACAATTGGGGGCTCGTCCAGGATTTCAAGTGCCTTGTCAGAAGAGGTTGGTGCGGAGACGAGAGACTTTTCCTGAGGCTTCAGGGAAGGCTGCATTGAGTGTCATCCAGAGAGTCAAAGCAACCGGTGAAACGTCAGCATGGCTACCATCAATCCACGGCGAACACTCATATTCAACATACAAAAACAACTTTGTACATTGAGTACAGGGCAGTTGCAGATAGTTGTGACTTCGATTGATGATGAAAATGCTATTCAAGCTCATGATTTAAGTCAACCTGAACTGTATGATGTGATTGTTGACTTTGTTAGAAGTGAGAAACTGAAAGCGTCGGAGGATGAAGGCATGGCTCAACTCCTCTTTTTAGAAGAACTGGTTAGTAAGCTGCTCGCCACTGATGTCGGTGCAACTGGAGATGACCCAACCACACTGTCAAGAACTGATAATGTGCCAGCTGGCCAGACTGGTTTTCCTGCCTCACTTCAGTTGGACCTCATCGACTCAGGACGGCAGACAGCTACTCCAGATACAGACATATCCTTGCAGCCAAGACAGACAGCAGGAGGCTCCTCTGCTGACATACCAACAACAGCAAGTGAAAAGGGTAAGAGGAGCCCCTCTCCTAGTGTAGGAGACAAGGTGTTGAGGATAACTGATGTTGTAGCTTTATTTCCACGCAGAGAGTTTAAGATTCATGGTGGACAAATCTCTGATTTTGGTTCTGACCTGTCATACAGTAACCTATGTAAACAAATAGACGAAGGACTACAGGAAGGTTTTACCGACATGGAAATAATTCGCACAATCTTCAAGATAATGAAGCCAGGTACATTCAAAGAAATGTTATCTAACAAATGTGATTTAAACATCGATGAGCTTAAGCGGTTCCTATGCTCACATATCAGAGATAAAAATAGTACTGAGCTTTTCCAAGATTTAAGTAATGCAAGGCAACATGAGAAAGAGAGTGCACAGCAATTTCTGTACAGAATAATGGGACTTAAACAGCGTGTCCTTTTTGAGTCAGCGCAACCTGGGCCAGATTTTAGCTATGATAAGAAACTGGTACAGGGTACGTTTTTGCACACATTGTACCAAGGTTTAAATGAAAAAAACAGTTATGTCAGGCATGACCTTAAACCTTTCCTTCGGGACTTGCCTGTTAGAACAGATCACAAAGTCTACAAGTGAAGAGGCAGAGAGACTGAGACGTCTTGGGTTAGCATCGAAGACTCGACCTGTGACGGTAGGTGCAGCCCAACTTGAAAATACTGATTCAAAGCAAGATAAAGATGACACTGAATTGCAAGCTAATCGTGCTGCAATTAAAGAGCTGACTGCGCAAGTGTCTTCTTTAACCAGACAGTTGTCCCAGGTTATTAAAACTACTGACAAGGCTGTGTCTGACCCTCCCTGTCCACCCAAAAATCACCTCCCAGCAGCTTCAGCTGACACTAGAGGCCGATGTAACAACTGTGTAGAGCAAGGCCGAGTTAACTGCCCTCATTGTTTCAGCTGTGGCCAAACTGGCCATCGGGCTGTTGGCTGTATGCAAAGAAAGATGTCAGGAAACGCAGAAAGGTCACTGAAGAGGGGCGACCAGTGACCAGGATGACAATAGAGGCCCCAAAATTATTTCACAATTCTCAAATCACCCATCCTGTCAAACCTCATGAAACCTTGTGAAACCTGTCGACCTCCACAAAGAAAACGTCTTGCACAGCTGATTAGTAAAAGATGCACGATATCATGTTGGTAAAAGATGCATGATATCATGTGCCATAAATGGGGTGCCGCTGGAAATGTTGCTCAACACAGGAGCACAAGTGACTATGGTAGGGAAAGAATGGATAGAAAGAACTCTTCCTGGTGTTCAGATTCGGCCTCTGGAGTCCCTTATTTCGAACAAACACTTAGAAATAGCAGCATCAAATGGCACCAATGTCCCATTTGATGGCTGGGCTGATGTTGAACTCCAGATCTGCAGTGTGAACCATGGCCATGTTACCATACAGGTGCCAATATTAATTAGTCAGAACCACCTTAACTGTCCTCTTTTAGGCAGTAATGTAATTGCAGAGATTATTAAAACCAACACAGAAGAAAGAAATGGAGCAGATATCACTGCACTACTCAAAGAGACTCTAAGTGTTACTGACAGAGCAGTTGAGGTTTTGGTTTCTGCCCTTCAGATTTCAACCTCTGATGAGGCTACAAATTGCAGTGTTAGGACTGGCAATAAAAGTGTGATCATTCCAGCAGACCATATTTGTGAAGTGGAGTGCAGAGTCAGGGAATGGCCAAGAGGTGGTTCAATGCTATTCCAGCCTAGCGTTGAAAATAACTGCCCTGAAGGTCTAGAGCTTTTTCCAGCTCTTGTTGAGGTTCCCAGTGGGTTAACAGCTGTTATTAAAATACCCATTCAAAACCCCACTAAACATGATATCTGTCTTGGTAAGAGAACAGTTATAGGAAATTTAGAGGAGGTCACAGAGGTGAATCCAGTTCAGTACAACCAAAATGATTCATGGACAACCCCTCATCTTCCTGTAAACTCATGCACAGCACAGTTAATACCAGAAAGCAGTGAGACACAAGATGAGACATGTCTGAAGTGGCATCCTCCTGTTGATTTGTCTCACTTGGGGGAGAACGAACAGTCAGGAATATGTTGTATGAGGAGTCGGAAGTCTTTGCTAGGCATGACTCTGACATTGGCTGCATTCCAAATTTGCAATTGAAAATTCACCTTAAGGACGAGACAGAACTTTACAGGATCACATTGATGATTTGAGGCTTGTGCTTCGCCGCCTGCGAGAACATGGTGTCAAACTGCGACCAAAAAAGTGTGAGTTTTTTAAACGTCAGGTCAGATATGTTGGCAGATTAGTGACTGGTGAAGGTGTTCAGATTGACCCACAAGATCTTGAGGCGGTGAACCAACTTAAAAACAGAGAACCAAAAAATGTGGGAGAGGTTAGGGCCCTACTAGGGTTCCTAGGCTATTACCGCACTTTCATTCAGGACTTTTCCAGGGTAGCTAGACCACTGTTTAAACTCATAGAAAACTCTAGAGAGTGTAATCAGAAACCAGATTCAGCTAATTCCAAAACTCAGCCGAAGTCTAAGAATACTGGACAGTTACCATCCAAAACCCCAGTGAAGTGGACAGCAACACACAGCAATGTAGTGTCCCAGCTTGTTGACATGCTAACAAGTCCACCCATATTGGGCTACCCAGATTTTGATTTACCCTTTGTCCTTCACACTGATGCATCAAATGATGGTCTGGGAGCAGTACTTTATCAACAACAGAAAAACAAGCTCCGTGTTATTGCATATGGCTCCAGAACACTCACACCTGCTGAGAAAAATTACCATCTTCATTCCGGCAAGCTAGAATTTCTCGCTTTGAAGTGGGCTATTTGTGATAAATTTAGGGATTATCTGTACTATGCACCCACCTTCACTGTGTACACTGATAATAATCCCCTTACTTATGTCCTGAGCACAGCTAGGTTAAATGCCACTGGACATCGCTGGGTCGGGGAATTAGCTGACTTTCACTTCAACATAAAGTACAGACCTGGAAAAACTAATGCTGATGCTGACACTCTCTCCCGTTACCCAGTCCCTCTAGAGAAACATCTGACTGAATATACAGAAGTCATGCTCCCAGAGGTGGTTTCTGCAATCTGGCAGGGGGGAAAACTATGAGAAGTGGTGATGTACCATGGATGGCTGCATTAAATTTGCACCACATTGATGACACAAACAGTGAAGGCACCCCAGTTTTCACCCCAGATAATATTAGTGCGGCACAGAGGGATGATGCTGTAATCTGTGAGGTGATAAACCTGAAAATGAAGGGGTGGAAGCCAAACCGTAAAGATAAGAGCCAGATGGGTCGAGAGACACGCAGGTTGGTAAATGAGTGGAAAAGACCAACATTGGACGGGGAAATGTTGTACAGACAGACTGAACACAGAAAACAGCTAGTTTTACCCAGTAAACTGAAGCAAACAGTGTTAAAAACGCTCCATGATGATATGGGACATGTTGGTGCTGACAAAGTCATCCATCTTGCCAGAGAGAGGTTTTATTGCCCTTTTATGTAAAATGACATAGAAGATTATGTCATCCGTCAGTGCAGTTGTATCAAGCAGAAACAACCAAACAAGCTTCAGAAAGCACCAATGGGCTCAATAACAACCAGCAGCCCTTTTGAGCTAATTTCTGTAGATTATTTGCACCTTGAGCCAAGCAGAGGTGGTTATGAGTACATTCTGGTTCTGGTTGATAATTTTACTCGCTTTGCACAAGCCTATGCAACTAAGAACAAATCAGACAAAACGGCAGCTGAGAAGATTTTTTATGACTTTATTCTCCGCTTTGGCTACCCTGAAAAGTTACATCATGACCAGGGAAAAGAGTTCGAGAACAACCTGTTCCACCGACTCCAACAACTAGCAGGAATAATCCATTCTCGAACAACTCCATATCATCCACAGGGGAACCCAGTTGAGCGCCTAAACCGAACTCTTCTTCAAATGCTCCGCACCCTGCATGAGGAAAGAAAATCTGAGTGGAAAGACCACCTGCCCCACATAGTTCATGCATATAATTGTACTAAACACGAGTCTACAGGTTACTCACCTTTCTTTCTTCTGTATGGCAGAGATCCCCGTTTGCCAATTGATTCGCTTTTTGATTTGAAATCTAAAGAGAAGCAACATTCTAGACATGAGTAAGCACAAAAATGGGCTTCACGGATGCAGGAGGCATATAAAATTGCCTCAGATAACAGTGCAAAATCCTCTGCAAAAGGAAACAATATTATGATCGACATGTTAAAGGAGTTGCATTACAACTAGGAGATCGGGTTCTTGTGAGAAATCTATCTGAGAGAGATGGTCCAGGGAAACTCTGTGCTTTTGGGAGAAAAATATTCATCGAGTTGTTGACAGGATCAGTGATGGGCCCATCTACCGTGTACAACCAGAAACTGGAAACAAAACATTCCGTGTTTTGCATCGGAATCTACTGCTACCTGTTAATGAGTTGCCTTTTGAACAAGATGAACAGATTAAAACCTCAAACCAAACACAAGAACAGAATGAATGCCAGAATCATGACTGACAGTTGAGCAGAAATATGAAATTTCTGACCAGGAAGAAGAGTACAACGATGTCCTCAGAACTATTCTTGTTTATGAAAGGAGTAAAGTAATCCCTCATGTTTCTGAGCCAAATGTCCGCAGTAATCTCAGAGCAGTAGCTTCAGAGTTCCAGCCGGCAGGACATTTAATGCAGAATGCTGAAATGCAACAGCAAGGTCCAACACAGTTGGTGGTTGTCCCCGAATTAGTACCTCCAGTGGCACCACTAACTGAAGAATCATCAATGGAGAATGAGGTGGAAAATGGAGGGGATAGTTCTGAACCTGGCATGCAAACGCCAGAGGCAGAAGTGCTGCTAGTAAGGAGGTCAGCCAGAGCTGTGAAACCTAGAGAGGTCTTTACATATGACCACCTGGGTCAACCATCCTATCACCCATTGCAACCTGGAGTAAATCTGATGATTGCATGTCTTCCTTGCCCCATACTGTCTTACCCTGCTACCCCTGACTGTATGCCAATATGGACATTTTAGGGCAATGACACTTTGACAAATGATAGACATTGCAAGCGACAAACCTGCCTTTTTATAGTTATATTTGTTATGCCCCTTTTCCACCGACCCGGCCGGCCCGGCTCCGCACGCTTTGCTTGCGTTTCCACCGGCCTTTTAAACCGGGCTGGCGCTGCTATTTTAGGTCCTGCTTCAGAGCAGGGTCAGCAGAGCCAGCCCGGCCAGCACTGGTGACGTAAGCTTCGCTGCTGTTCACTGATTGGCTGAGGGTGGGGACAGAACAGCGAGGCAAGAGAGAAGAAAACAAATCTCCGGCGGATAACAGCTGTTCTTCTGCATGCAACAATCGCAGCATCCTGAGCATTTCTTCCACTGCGCCTTTCTTCCTGAAACTTCAGGAAGATCCCAATAAGTTTAAAAAATAGCAACAACATGGACCCAACGTTGTCCATAGCTCTCTCCTTTCGTTATTTTCCAAGGACGCAAAAGTCTAGAGGCGTGGCTTGCAGCGCCCCCTTCGCTCCCCTGAACGCAAGGAGGCGTTCCTCTCTGCACACCAAACATGGCCGGTGGAAACGGAATACATTTTTTACAGAGCCGAGCCGAGCCGTGCGGAGCCGGGCCGGCCGGGTCGGTGGAAAAGGGGCATTAGTTCTACTCTAGATGTCTGGAGACATCTTTTAAAATGGGGGAGAGTGTAGTGTGTTGAGAAACAGTTGAGAAAAAAAAAGGAGAAAGATCAATACACCAAAAAAAGAGAAAGATGAATACACCATTTCTTTATTTTTTCATTCAATGAGAATTGTCTTCTCTTTTGTTTTCTTTTTTTTAATTATTATTATTATTATTATTTTATTGTTCATTGTAGACGTATTTGTCATGTGTATGTGTCTTGCCAGTGGGGGCGCTCTTGTGCCGCTGTGGGTCTAACGGGGAGAACGAGTCTCCTGGCTCTGCGCATGCGCGGCTCAGAATAAACGAGCTCTTGCCGTAGATACATTGTAACGACTCGCTTCCTCCGTGATCCACAGATCTGGTGTGCAGGATTCACCTGCCTGTGCACCACTTGATACTGGCACCAGACTCCCCTAGGCTTGGTGCCGGTAACACATGCTTCCTGGTTCCTGTGAGAAGCCGTGTTGCTGCGTTCTGGATCAGTTGAAGTCGCTGGATCTGTGATTTATCCATCCCTCTATATAAAGAGTTGCAGTAATCCAGACAAATTGCTATGAAGGCATGGATGAGTCCTTCAAAGTCCTTAAAACGCAATAAGATTTAACTTTTGCTAAAAGCTGAAGGTGGTAGAAACTCGATTTAACGACAGAACTAACTTGTTTGCCTATCTTTAAAGAGCTGTCAAAAGTGAAACCAGGATTCCTAGTAGAGGTTTGATAAGACCGAGCTAAAGAACCAAGAATCTGATCTGGGTTTGTAGTCTGAAGTTTTTGGCCAAATAACAGAACTTGAATTTTGCTCTCATTAAGGTGAAGAAAGTTTTTTTTCCATCCATAATTTAACTTCAGCTAAACAGTTTAGCAACAGTTGAAGAGAATCATTTGTACTATTTTGAATTTTAAGGGCAAATGAATCTGGATGTCATCTGCAAAGCAATGAAAGGAAATATTAAATTTTTGGGAAATCTTACCAAGAGGCAGTAAATACAAGATAAACAAAATGGGCCCTAAAATTGACCCTTGGGGGACAGCCTACATTAAAGGTCTATCCCCAGAACAGGATTGGTCAAGATGAACAATTTTACCCACGGAGCCCGGCCGGGCTCAGCCCGAAGAGGAGTAGTGGGTGGCCCTTCCAATGGGCTCACCACCTGTCGGAGGGGCCAAAGGGGTCGGTGCATTGTGTTTCAGGCGGCGGCCGAGGGAGGGGACCCTGGCGGTCTGATCCTCGGCTGCAGAAGCTCTTGGGAGCTAGTGTGCGAGGGTCGGTCTCATCTCGATGCATGGCTCTGGTTCTGGAACCAGTCTCCTTGAGAGGGGCTGGACCTACTTCCACTCTGGAGTTGCCCACAGTGAGAGGCGCCGGGCAGGAGTGGGCATTTTTTGCCCCCCATCTTGGGGTTTACCCTGGTGAACGAGAGGGTAGCCTCCCTCCGCCTACGGGTGGGGGGACGGGTTCTGTCTGTTGTCTGTGCTTACAGGCCGACCGGCAGTTCAAATTACTCACCCTTCTTGGAGTCCTTAGAGAGGGTACTGGAGAGTGCCCCTCCTGTGGACTCCCTTGTTCTACTGGAGGACTTCGACGCTCACATGGGCAATGACAGTGAGACCTGGAGGGGCGTGGTTGGGAGGAACACCCCCTCCACCCTGATCTGAACTCGAGTGGTGTTCTGTTGTTGGACTTCGGTGCTCGTCACGGTTTGCCCATCACGAACGCCATGTTCAAGCATAAGGGTGTCCATATGTGCACTTGGCACCAGGACACCAGGACTCCAGAAGCAGCTGATGGGTACCTGCGGGCGAAGCGGCATGCGGCTCGGGTGGTCGCTGAGGCAAAAACTCGGACGTGGGAGGAGTTTGGAGAGGCCATGGAGAAAGACTTCCGTATGGCTTTGAGGCGATTCTGGTCCACCATCCGGCTTCTTAGGAGAGGGAAGCAGTGCAACACCAACACTGTTTATAGTGGGGATGGTGTGCTGCTGACCTCAACTCGGGACGTTGTGGGTCGATGGGCAGAATACTTCGAAGACCTCCTCAATCCCACCAACATGCCTTCTGTTGAGGAAGCTGAGCCTGGGGACTCTGGGTTGGGCTCTCCAATCTCTGGGGACGAGGTCGCCGAGGTGGTCAAAAAGCTCCTCGGTGGCCTCAGGGCCCCGGGGGTGGATGAGATCCGCCCGGAGTTCCTTAAGGCTCTGGATGTTGTAGGGTTGTGTTGCCTCACCCGACTGCAATATCGCATGGACATCGGGGGCAGTTCCTCTGGATTGGCAGACTGGGGTGGAGGGTGTGCTCCAATTACAGAGGGGTCACACTCTTAAGCCTCCCTGGTACAGTCTTTTCAGGGGTCCTGGAGAGGAGGGTCCGTCGGATTCAGGAAGAGCAGTGTGGTTTTCGTCCTGGTCGTGGAACACTGGACCAGCTCTACACCCTCAGCAGGGTCATGAAGGGTGCCTGGGAGTTCGCCTTACCGTTCTACATGTGTTTTGTGGACTTGGAGAAGGCGTTCGACCGTGTCCCTCGGGGGGGGCCTTGTGGGGGATTCTCCGGGAGTATGGGGTACCGGGCCCTTTGATACGGGTTGTCAGGTCCCTGTATGACCGGTGTCAGAGTCTGGTTCGCATTGCCGGCAGTAAGTCGGGATCGTTTCCAGTGAGCATTGGACTCCGCCAAGGCTTCCCTTTGTCACCTATTCTGTTCATTACTTCCGTGGACAGAATTTCTAGGCGCAGCTGAGGTGTTGAGGGGATCCGTTTTGGTGGCCTTAGGATCACATCTCTGCTTTTCATCAAGCCAACAGGATGCTGTGGTGCTGTTGGCGTCATCAGATCGTGATCTGCAGCTCTCGATGGAGCGGTTCGCGGCCGAGTGTGAAGCGGCCGGGATGAGGCTCAGTGCCTCCAAATCCGAGGCCATGGTCTTGAGCCGGAAAAGGGTAGAGTGCCGTCTCCAGGTCAGGGGGGTCGTCCTGCCTCAAGTGGAGGAGTTTAAGTATCTGGGGATCTTGTTCACGAATGAGGGAAAAAGGGAGCGGGAGATTGACAGGCGGATTGGGGCAGCGTCTGCCGTGAAGCGGCGCTGTACCGGTCCGTCGTGGTGAAGAGAGAGCTGAGTCAAAAAGCGAAGCTCTCGATTTACCGGTCGATCTACGTTCCCACCCTCATCTATGGTCATGAGCTTTGGGTCATGACCAAAAGAACGAGATCACGGATACAGTCGGCCGAAATGGGTTTTCTCTGCAGGGTGGCTGGGCTCTCCCTTAGAGAGAGAGAAGCTCGGTCATCAGGGAGGGACTCAAAGTAGAGCCGCTGCTCCTCCACGTTGAGAGGAGCCAGTTGAGGCTCGGGCATCTGGTAAGGTTGCCTCCTGGACGCCTCTCTGGTGAGGTGTTCTAGGCATATCTCACTGGGAGGAGGCCTTGAGTATGACCCAGGACACCCTGGAGGGACTATATTTCTCTGCTGGCCTGGGAACGCCTTGGGGTTCCCCCGGAGGAGCTGGAAGAAGTGGCTGGGGAGAGGGAAGTCTGGGCCTTCCTTCTGAAGCTGCTGCCCCCGCGACCCGATCCCGGAAAAGCGGCAAAAAATGGATGGATGGAAGTTACCTAATTTTTAAATTGCAATCAGTAATACTTTTATAACAAATTTATATCAGTAATGATTTCTTGGCTAATGTCAACTTCTCATAACAAAGAATTTTGAATGTCATAATTTACCAAATGACACTTTATGACAACAGCCATAAATATTCATGAAGGCTCATTCATGTTCATGACAGGTGTTATGTTCATGTCAGTCTTATTCACCCCCTTCAAATAAAGTGTTACCTTTTTCTTTTGTAGTTTCTCAACTCTACCTCAAAACATTGTTTTGATTAGCTGTCAAATGATCACTTTTTGCACTGCTTTAATTTACGAAACATATGCACAAATTTGTTTCACTATTGTGTCTGTTTATCATGTAATGAAATACATTATTAAAGTATTTTGTAGAAACCTTCAATTTTTGTCCAAATTCTGTCCAACATTTTAGCAAAATAATTCAAAGGAAAACCACAAAAACACCTGATGGTCACAGTTATGGCATAGCAAAATAAAAACATAAAATAACAATATTTTGTATGGGTACATACGCATACACACTAGTAGAGTGTGTACGTTTTGTCAATAAATTTGCTATATAATGCTAAAAGCAAATTTTACTGAAAAATAATCTATGTTAAAACCATTTACAGCACATCACTTTATGCATGTGTTCTGCACATACACAGCCTTATGTTAGTCAAGTACAGATGACGAGGAAAAACAGAACCGTTACAATTCCATGGTTCCATTCCGGAGCAAATGCTGAATGAATGCAGGTTGTACATTTGAGGCAGAAGAGTTCTGGAGAGTAACGACGGATAAAAAGGCAGAAGCAGAACAGGAGGGAGAAAAAGTTGAGGAAAAACTTAAGAGATAAAAAAAATGGCAGTGATCCCAAAACACAAGTGTAAAACTGTGGCAGACTCGTAGAGTGAGAAGTGTGTGTGTGTGTGTGTGTGTGTGTGTGTGCGTGCCGGTGTCAGAGTCTGGTCCACATTGCCGGCAGTAAGTCGGGATTGTTTCCAGTGAGCATTGCATACACACTCATACATGTGTGTGTATGCAGGTGTGTGTTGCACTCAGAGTTTAAGGAGCTGCTGCTGCCTGATCAGTCCACTTATTTATAGATCTAAAGACATAAAACACTATTGTTAGAGCATGACACTCTATTCCTGCATTGTTTTCTAGCCCAGGATTCTCATAAAGAGCTAGTGACAATTTTTTGAAGTCGTCATCGGTAACCTTACTTAGATGTCATTAACTTCTCCAACTCTGAGGCATTATCTTCATGTTGAAAAATATTTGAAGCTTTAATCTGATGGAAATCACCAAGATTCTACCATTTCTAAAGCTGCTATTAATACCAGTAGGCTTTTTTCAATTCTAAATAGACAGGATAATAATGTATCTGGGTTAAGCAGAATTTGTATAATCTGTGAAAAATGTCTTCCAGCATTTTGTGTTTTTTTTTAAAAGGAAGGCCTGAGCCAGGGAACCGTTGCAATCCAAAGATACTTTGAAATAATTACATATTCTGCTCAAGAGCTGTTAATTGCACATATTCACAGCTTTCTGCTGATGTATCATCACTGTCACTCTTGGCCATCAGCGATACAGAATCACCCAGAGTGAGAAGCACAAATGGAAATCTGCTGCAGCCTCTTTTTGATCTCAGAATGGCTGTTGACAATATAAAGCCATAAAACGAGCCTTGTGCTCGGAAATGTTCTCTGACAAAGTGTCATTCCGTTTTTTTACGATAGGAATGGCTGCCTTCGCAGGCTCTGATTCTGCACCACTGTACCTCGGCGTCTCTCAGTCCAGCACAATTTTCAAATCAAGAAGGAAAAGATAAGTGAACCTTATGGTGGGCGAATTAACTATCAGCCTCCATTTTCATGAAGATAACATTGAGAAATTCTCAGAGGATCAAATTTGAAACAGAAAGTTGGGCGTCCAGCAACAGCAAACTGGCCTTGATGAAGTCACATGACACTGGAGACCAACTCTACCACCTCAGTTTGACTCGGTCTTTCTGAGGACCATAATGCATTTGGAGGCTTATTTCAGGACCAATACACAAAGGTCACCTGGATTCTGTTAAATAAAGTTTGACAGTTCTTTCTAGACAGAATGTGAAATACAGAGGCTTACAATATTAAAGTCTATAGTTTGGTTTGCACATGGAATCAGCCTCTTTCACTTAAATGGACCAAAATAAATCTGGTGCACTAACTCTATTCCAGGACTCAGCATCTTAGTACACAGATCTAATGTAACCTCAGTATAAATGTAGCTGTTGTTTGAAGGCCTCTGAGGATTGTGAGAAGAAAATTGTAAAGATGTTTAAATGGGGGGTGTTATGCATTTTCCAAGCATAGTCCCTCAGTCAAGTAGCTAGATTACCTTCAGTTATTGTGAAAATGTGAAATCAAATATGACTTAAAAGAAATTTGTCTTTGCAATCCCGACCCCACTAAGGGACAAGCGTGTACAGAAAATGAATGGATGGATGGATGGATGGATGGATGGATGGATGCAATCTAACAACTTGAAATTGTGCCTCTGTCTCTTTAAGAAGCTCCTGGTCTTTCTGACTTTTCACAAAAATGTATGTGTGGACCTTTAGTTATATTTTCCAATCTTGTCAGATAGGTTTGTTAGTTTGTTTCCATGACGCCATGATGTGACCAGCTATATTTTCTATGAACCACCAGACGGTGCTGTAGAGTAATTTAATCATTCATTTTGAGTGCCATCTACATTTATTTTTCTAATTTCTTATTTCATAAATAACAAAACTATAAAAATGGTTAAAACCTCCATTTTAATCTAACGTTCTTTACTAACGTAGAAAATAATTTGTATTAAATTCATTTTAAACATTTCTTGTCAAAAAACCACAATACAAATAGAATTTGTAAATTGTACAGTCTGTCCAGCGCTTTGCTGTGTGATTGAAAGACCAGCAGAGGAGCTAATTGCACAGTTTCTACACTCATCAACAATTTCCAGTAAACACCATCTAAATCGTTGAAGGCTGTGTCATAAACGCAGGACGAATTGAAAAAACTGTCACATATATAATATTCAGAAAATATCACTAGCTCAAAAGCAACTCATTTTTCCTTGATTACTGGTAAACATGTTTTATGTCTTTGGCATTTTTTTCCTAATTTGAACAAAAACTTCAATTGACATGACATTGATGTGATGTCACATCAATTTGTGACATCACATTTTTCTATATTACATCACAAATAAAACTGCAGTCTTGAATTCTAGCTGACAACCAATTAAGTCAAGAATTCAAAAACATTAAGAAAGAGTTTTAAGAAGGAGTATTGAAAAGAGTTAAGAAAAATGTTCAACGCTGTTATTTTAAGAAAAGAAGATGAAGACCCTGAGTCCCCAATGAAGATAATAACACACTTGGATAAGGTAAGTGGAATTATCTGCAAACTAAGAAGCAACATGGATGAAATGATTATGGCATCTGCTGATGAGGATTTATGTAGAAAAATTAAAAATCTGAAGAATGAACTTAATGAAATCAGCTTGAGAGTCACCAGGATAAGACTAGACCTCCCTGAAACAATGGAGAAGTGTCATCTTGGAATACAGGAATGTCTGCAAGACCTGGACTACCAGATGAAAGGCATACAATGGGACATGAAGAAAATTAAGGAGGACAAATTGTCTTTTTTAAAAGGTTTTGCTGCAGGCATTGGGACATGCGTATGCGCAGTAGGTTTTGTAATGGTGGGGTGGAGATACTTATGGTAAGACTATGCTTAACAGGCCTTTTAAGTAGGGGAGTCACTTTCTAAAGTCCACTATCCCTCAAAGGGCCTTGCATAGATCCCGTCTCGATAGCCAAAATTCGGATGAATGAGTGTTGGAAATGGAGCATCTGGTCCTGCTGGTCAGGTCTCCCTACATGAGACAGGCCCTGACAGCCTTTGCAGGCTGACCAACCCCTTCTCCACCCTGGAGAGTCTGAGCTCTGGGAGAGGACAAGGGGGGCTCTGGTCTCGCTGCATTGGACAGGTCCTGACCAGCCTCTGCAGGCTGACCAACCCCTTCTCCACCCTGGAGAGTCTGAGCTCTGGGAGAGGACAAGGGGGGCTCTGGTCTCGCTGCATTGGACAGGTCCTAGCCATCCTGTACAGATGGCCAACCTCTTATCCACCCTGGAGGATCAAAACTCTGGGAGAGGATAAGGGGTGTTCAGGTCTCCCTACATGAGACAGGCCCTGACTAGCCTTTGCAGGCTGACCAACCCCTTCTCCACCCTGGAGAGTCTGAGCTCTGGGAGAGGACAAGGGGGGCTCAGGTCTCGCTGCATTGGACAGGTCCTGACCAGCCTCTGCAGGCTGACCAACCCCTTCTCCATCCTGGAGAGTCTGAGCTCTGGGAGAGGACAAGGGGGGCTCAGGTCTCGCTGCATTGGACAGGTCCTGACCAGCCTCTGCAGGCTGACCAACCCCTTCTCCACCTGGAGAGTCTGAGCTCTGGGAGAGGACAAGGGGGGCTCAGGTCTCGCTGCATTGGACATGTCCTGACCAGCCTCTGCAGGCTGACCAACCTCTTATCCACGCTATAGAGTCGAAGATCTGGGAGGCAAAAGGGGGACTCAGGTCTCCCCACTTGGGACAGGCCCTGGGACTTTTGATTTGGGGGTCGGGGGGGGGCACATGTACAGCTGCACCAGCTTTCATGGCAGGAACTAGTTTTATTTATAGAAGTAGACGGTATGTGATTTACCTTTTAGTAAAAACAAACACTACTACTTCAAATCAAAGCTTTTTTGTGGTATTTTCTTCATAGATGGAGTTAAAGGGGATGAAGAGGAAGAGTGGTGATGAAGGTGCCTGAGACTTTTAACTTAGCTCCGTCAGAGTCATACAATGTAGGGAAAACTCTGTACATTGTGTAGAAAAGTCTTAAAGGGGCGGAATCAGGGGAGGAGCTACAAGGGGGGTTCGGGGGGCAGCTGCCCCCCGAAAAGGGCCGGATGGGGGCCCTGGTCTGGAGGTGCCAGGGAGGGAGGGATGGTTTCAAGTCGCTTAAATGTCTGATCATAGACAGAGAAAGTGCGCCCTCACCTGTTGAGAAAGGTGTATTTAATGTTAAAGTTACCTTCCCCAGTGGAATATCCCTCCCAACTCGCTGCTCAATAGTTTGTAAGGGGCCTGGAGATTCGTTAGGGGCCCAGTAATGGGCCCAGTAATGGGCCCTGCCCCCGGCCCAATGCTGACTTGTTCCGCAAGTGGGTGGTATTGTGTGTTTTCCATTCACATAGTGCTATTTTATAGCACAATCAAGTAGTTGTGTTGCCTTCAGTTGTTAGAAATATGTTAAAAACATGTCAAATATGACTTAAAACAAGTTTTACTTTGTAATATAAACCCCTTGATATTGGGCCTCTGTCTCTTTAAAAACTCTTGCTCATTCTGAAACTCAACCTTCAGGAAGTCATCACAACATGGCTCCTCTGTTAACCTTTTAACAAAGTTTTTTCCAGGATTTCACTGAAAAGTAGTTTGTATAATAATATCAGCATATCAGCAGATGCGCCATTCCACCAGATGTTTGCTATTTGCTGCTGCCTATCTGAAGGAGCTCAGTGATGGAGTACTGCTCTGAAGTGGAAGCTTGGAAACTCCACCCAGCCATTTATCTCAGCTGAACGGTTCCCAAGGGAGACTGAAGAATTTCTCAAATATGCATGAAAGAATCAAAGCAACACTCCAGGTATATTTTTACTTATAATAAGATGTAAAAAAAAATACTACCCCTTGTAAAGTTGATTTCCAGGTAGTAAGACATGAAAAAGAAAATGCACAAAGGCATCAGTAGATGAGAACATCACTGACATCAATTAGTATACAGAAAACAATTATGCAGTTATTAGTTGAAATTAATATCAGAAAGTTTGGCTTAGACTAGTGGTTTCTACAGTCGTTCCTTGAGGCATCCTGTTTTAGTTCTCTCCCTGGATCAAATGATGGCTCATTAGAGGCCTAAGAAGAGCAGGAGGTTGAGGCTCAACATGTTTTTTTTAAAGTTTTTTTTTGGGTCTACTGGCCTTTATTTGATAATTGACAGGAAAGTTGGTAATGACCCCTGTGCCACCACAGCACACCAGCATGTGTTTTTTCTAATCATGTGTTCAATGCTTGAATGTGTTCACCTGGTGACATCGTAATGTGGAACCGTGTATCATCTGCATCGCTGTAGCAACAAATCCTTTCTTAACCTGATCTATAAGGAGCATACCATACCTTACCATACCAACTTTATTTACAAAGCACTTTAAAACCACAACTGATACAAAGTGCTGTACATTAAAACACAACATAATAAAATTAAAAAATAAAAACAAAACATACAATTTAAAACTAGATCCCGCTGGAGTTAAAAGCCAAGTAAAATAAATGCGTTTTAAGATGAACTTTAAAAGTGGACAGTGAAGGGGCCTCTCTGACCTGATGAGGTTCTGAAGAGGCTAAATAATGCAAAGAGCCAAAATAAAACCTCTCAACATTGATAAAATATTCAAGTATAAAACTTAACATTCAAAGGAAAATACAGGATCCATTGCGAAAACAATACTGAGTTACTGAATGAAAACTTCCTGTTAGCATGGCGGCTAGCTGGTTACTGCTAGTTCTGATTGGCAGTTTCTGACTGAGAGGAGTAACAGGGAGGAGATCGATTATTTTTTAAAGATTATCTGTCTCATGTTAGGACAGAGAAAGTTTTAATACCCAAGTAAAATGTATTTTTAAGTTAGGTGCTGCAGCTTTAAACAGGTTTGGTGTGAGAGTCACTACCAGGTGAAGCAGAAGTGTCAAATATTACTAAATATTAAATATTACTACCTGTAGCAGAGCAGCGGTTCAACAGCGAGAGCAGAACCAGCGTCTCACATCGCAGCTCGAAGACTTAAATCATTTTACAGGTTATTAGTTTATCTTTCTGACCGTCATGCTAATCCGGGTGAGTGTTTGTAGCTGTGCTGCTTTACCTGCTGTCTGATCCTCCATGTCTTTTTACTGCACTGAGCCTCAATGTAGCCAAACTCCGTCATTGTTTTTATGTCTATTAGCTTCGTTGTGTTGATGCATTTTGACCTGCTTCAATTGTCTGTCGCAACACGCAAACGTCCTCATTCACTCAGTGGTTATAGTTACACATCGCTTAGCATTTGTTGCTGCGCGTTTGCGCAGTGAAGGAAAGACGAGACCAGCTGAATAGACAGGCTGGGAAATGAGATGCAGGTGATCGGTATCGGTAACAGAGCCAATGATCGCCGATCCCGATCATCACGGATTTCATGGAAATCTGTCGATTATGATCGGTTACCGATCGATCGACACACCTCTAGTCCCAGGTCAACAGAGGAGGACTCACAGGAGCCACTGGGTCCAAACACCATCACCTCTGTTTTGTTTTCATTACAATTTAAAAAGTTCAAGGCCAACCAAGCTTTAATATCACCAAGACATACCAGGAGATGGTTGATAGAATGGACATCCTTCTGCTTCAGGGGCAAATAGCATGTAGATATTAAATTGGAGAGGTCCAAGGATTGAATCTTGAGGTACTCCTCCTGTGACATCTGTGGAAATATGGAAAAAATAGCTTGGATGCAAGCATGTAAACTTTTCTTGCCTTACAGTATTGTACTTTTCGGCTGTGACAGGTGAACTGATGCCTTTCATTCTTGGCTGGCAAAATGAGACACTGAATTTCATCTCATTCCTTCAGTTACTAAAAAGTGTGTCTCTACAGCTAACCAAAGATGGTGAAAAGATTTGCTGTAAATATTTGCAGCATCCTGTTGCACCAGCTTCAATAAACATCCGTTCAATGTTACTGTTACTAAACAAAGATTTAACAGAGCAACATTACAGGGGATTGATCTGCATGCAAATAAGGGCAAAGTTTGCCTCAAGGCAAATTTCACCCAAAGATGATGGGAAATCTGATGCCATAGTTGGAAAATTACACCAATGTACAATTTGTCAAAAATATATGGGTGATGCAACAGTGGTTTAAAGCACTGTGGCTTGTTCTTGAGTCAGTATTTATTCATTGTGGCAATGTGTGCAAGCAGAAGTTGACATGATGCCATGCGACAGATTAAGGCCACTGTGAAGAGTAAAAGAGAGGCTTCAGTTATTGATCCGGGGATTAAGCTGCACAGAAAACACAATGGCTGCAGCACAGAACGTCCATGATATCAGACTGGATTATTTCAAAAAATAATAATCATGATCTGCTCGTTGTTATATGCAGAATACAACTTTAGGTTTTACAGTAGAAAAACTTTAGCATAGCATTAATGCCAAAAAATATGTGGGAGCAGCAGCTGTCATATTGGGTTTTAATTTTCTGACCCACATGCAAGAACAACCCTCGGCACAAGGGAAATCAGTAAAATTGATATTTATTATAAAGAAAACAGGAGTAGACTGGCAATCAGGTACCGGGCAGGATCAGCGCTTCAGGGGTGGAAACTAGAGGATGAAATAATGCAGGTGAGATCACTGGCTGAGGGAGACGAGGAATTGCAGGTAAGAAGGGAGCGGACTTACACTGGGTGAATGTCTTGGAGCTGGGGGTTGCTGCTGGGTAAATGAATGGCGGAGGGGATCAGCTCTGGAGCTCTCAGTGTGCGGAAGCGAGGGAGACAGCCTACTTGAAGATCCTGGGGAATCTGGTCACAAAGTTTCATTGAGTACAGAGGCATCTAGTAGGACCACTGGCGTCTCGGGGAGTGTTTCTGAGGAAGAAGACACAAAGAGATTCACAGGGAGTTCTCAAGGTGAGCAATTCTAGGACAGGAGGCCTGAAGTACCGAAACTGGCAAACACTCTGGCACCGATGTGTAGGCTGCCTCCTTCTCTTATACTCCTCCAGACGAGATAATGCCGTGCAGGTGATACAGATCAACCGGTCCACGCCCTCCGGAAATGACCTCCAGGCGCCCCCTAAGGATGGAAAGGAAAAACAGCAACCCCAAAAAAGAAAGCAAACACCCAGGAACACGACAGCAGCAGGTGATGAAATTCATAGATATCCCTTTATGAAATCTTAGTGCAATTCTGTTACAGAGAGCGTGTTCACACAGGATTATGGTCGTGCCATGAAATTTGGTAAATTTGAAAATCTCCTTCAGTGTAAAGTCCATCATGTTGCCCTCACCATGAAGATTTTTCCCTGCTGTCTCTGAGATGTTCTCCAGTAATTCATGTTACTAATACTTTCACTATTTCCTTTCAGCACAAATCAGAGTCCGGTCACCAGCAGAAACACATGAAAACTCTCATAACTCTGCAGGTGTCAGGTTTTTTAGAACAAGACAGTAAGAGCCAGTGGAACATGACTGGCAAAGCTATTTAATGTTCAGTCCATTGACCGTCTGTTGGAGGAGCTGTTCTTAAAAACAAAATGAGCGTCTATGCATCCTTCAAAGCACAATAATCCAACAGTGTGCTTTTAGTCAAATGTTTCTTTAGATCCGTGACAATGACGCTTTGAAAATATGTAGAAACTCTGACATCTAATTCCCCGTCAGGATTAGTGAAGCCTTGGTTTGAATTATGTTCAATTCTATTTGACTGAAGCCCAAAAAAATACATTCTACTGATTCAGAGTGTTGTAACAAACGCTGAAGGGAAATGTGTAGCAAGTTTTATGAATAAACTGTTTTCCTGGGTGATTCTGTAACATAGTACGTCCAGCTTTTTTATTTTGAGGGTTGTAAAATGTGGTTCTCTGATGGTTTGTTTTATGTGTTCAGTCGTGCTGGACCTCCTGCATGTAGAGGAAAAAACTTGCATAAAGTGGTACTAAACTGACATTTTATGGAATACAGATGAAGAATACAGATGGTGCGTTAATGTGGAACATTTACCACTGTATGATGCAATTTTGTTTTCAACATAATACACTGGATTTGCTTGGCTCTAACATTGAGAGAGCACTGGGTTTCTGGGTCTATCAACCCGTGTTCCAGCGATGATGAATGAGTTTACCAGGACATGTAACTCATTAGGAAATTAAAGAGCCACACAGACTGAGCAGATGTTCTACGAGTCCCTGTGGAGAATGACTTGCTGCTTGTCACAACAAAGCGAACTGCTAAAGATTCAAAAGGAAAGGGTCAGAGGTTAAGTGGCTACCAATGACTTCTGAGACTGAATGTCTGGATGTTATTCCCCTAAATCACCCCCATAGACTGCAGCTGTTATCTGCTGGAGTTTAACCACTTCTAATGAAAAGCTTCTGTGCCTAGACACTGAAGAAGCTGAAAATGTTAGAATATGGATGTCAGAAAAAGTGACAACTCATAAGTCATCATGTAGATTGTGGATGATTCTAGCATCGTATCAAGTTGCATAATTCTATTTTTGTTCTGCCAATAGCCGCTGCTTGACAATTCAACATAGATCTGTCGCTATTAGACCCAAATTTGGGTCCTCGCCGCTCGCCCCAAAAAGATCAATTAAAAACACATGCTGTACATTTATCAATATAGGCATATTGCATATCCACGTAAAGGGAAAAGGCTCTTCTAAATGATAGAAACAATATTTTCTACCTCAACAACACCCAGCTTGAACACTAAGCAGATTGATAAAAAGAAACGCAATTAGGCGCTAACGAGGCTAACGAGGCACAGCCGGTAAAAAACGGAACAACAAAAGAGCAACGAGGCCTGATGCACAAAAACTATATATCAGATTAAAGCCGAAGCTCTGCGGTTTCCAACAATACCAGAGTCACCAGGCTACGTGCAAAACTCACTGAACCAGCAGCTAAAGAAGAAAAAAGGAAAAAGCTCATTTCACGAAGCCAAAATCAAAAAATCAGTTGTACCTTTGCTGTTTCGTGGTCATAATCCATATTAGAGTAAATATTTCCACTTGGTTCGATAATCCATTTTCCCTGCGTCCATTTCACATGGTTTCCGGTTCGGCGCAGAGCCTTTTCTGTCAAATCGCTAAGATGAACAATTTTTTTGAGAAAGCCCGGAAAATGTACGTCACATACGATTCTCCCCCTGTGATTGGTGAACGACTTTAGATTCCGTCTTGATGTCAACGCCCTCGGATTCTATTGGCTCTGACGGTTCAAACGATCATCAATCATCAATCATCAATTATCAAAATCTGCCAATGGGATCCCGAGAAACTGCCCTGCGTACTTGTGAATGTCTGAATGCAGAATTGAATGGATTTACGCACAGGACGCAGAGCGCATTGTAATTATGAGATATATTAGTTTTTTCCTGTGATCTTGTCATTTTGACATTAGTTTTCATTGCTATTTGCATTGTCATTGTTATATAATTCTATTTGAAATGTTATTGTGAGTTAATCTGTTCCATTTTCAGTTTATTGCAATTTGTCTATTTTTTTTCTCTTTTTATGAATGAATGCATGTGGATTTTTCAAAGGAACCCCCAAAAACAATTATTTGATGTAATTACTTATTTATAATAAATAATCATTTATTATATGAGAAGAATAAATGATTGAAACACAACCTACAGAAATAAAAACTAAGAAAGTTCAAATGGCACAAATTGTGCCAAAATGGTTAATTTGGAAGGTCCGCCTAGATTTTTATCAAGTAGTATCTCTCTAAAACTCATATGATTAACTTTTTTTTTCATAAAACTTGGCACAGTAAAAGGTCAGATTGTGAACTGTTCTTTTCTACATGTTTTGGATTTCAGCTGCATGCTTTGAAAGGAACCTTCATAGATTGAAGTGGTTTTTTAGGCGGAAATTTCTTTTTTTCTTAATTTCTGCTGTTTACTATATTAATTCACTTTCCTCAGTAACAGGTAGGGTGGTTTTTAGAGCTGTGACATATTCCCTAGGGTCTTGCCTTTGTTTTGATACCAAAACTATTAAAATAAACTCTGTAGTTCATGAGATACATTCAATTCATTTTGGGCATGTTATTTTCAGTCATGTTGCTCAAAAACAGGCCGTGAGCCGAAGAGGTTTTAAATTCTCCCTGTTAGAATGTTAATGGTTTAATATTTGGAACTTACTTGGTGACGGAATTAAAATCATGGTGAATGATAATAGATCCTGAATCATTTTATCAGGACGGGTTACTTTTACCTGTTGTCTGAAAACAAGGTGCTTGATTTCACAAAATGATCCTGTTCATGATATCTAGCTCCAGTAGACATACTGTGAAAAATCTGACAGATGCAAATAAAAGTTGTATTTTTGGCTTTTTTTTTTTTTTTTACATGATGTTTATGTTTTCACTATTGGTCTTTTGGTTTATTTCAGCTGAATAATATTTTATATATTATTCAGCGTATATACATATATACTGTATATACAGATATATATATATATATATATATATATATATAATATATATATATATATATATATATATATATATATATATATATATATATATATATATATATATATATATATATATATGTCCTCCAGCAGCTTTCCCATTGCGTCTCTTCTACAGTCTGTCCTTATGCAACTCAGTGTCCTCACTCAACTCTGCCAATGTCAGATATAAATAGCAGCATGGCCGCCAGCGCTCACAGCTCACACCCAAAAGCTGTCACACAGAAATACAGCTTGACAGCATGTTATACATGATAATCACAGAGCTTCCATTTTCAGCTGGAACAGTTCAGTTTGTTCCCAGACTGAATATGCATTGATCTGTTGCTTGGATACCTGCACCTTCATCATTAGAAATAAAACCATCCCATGTTCTCCTCTGTCCTGCTAGGCAGTAATTAATAAGGCACAAGGTTGGCTGAACCATGCTACTTTAGTAGTTATCTCATATTTTTAAAAAAAAAATAATTCATGTTTTCATCTGTGGATTGATTCTTGGTTGTACATTCTATACTGAGCTCCACTAAAGGCTTTTTTTGTTTGTAGAGGGACAGAGAGCCAGATGGGGGAGGGGTGGGAGAGACTTGAAGGTTTCTAATATGCTTTAGGATCTGGTCTGATTCAAAAATGAACACCAACTTATCTTTCATATGTGCAAAACGCAGATTACTTATGTTTGCACACAGTGTGTAAATATGTTTGGAATATGGTTATGAAAACATGGTGATATCCCGTTTTTCACGTCATTAATGCAGGTTTGCCCATGTGTTCAGTGGTGCTTTCACACACACTGAAGACCAAAAGTTTTACAGGTGTCCAAATTTCATGCTGCTGTTTTGTAACCAGCTTGCGATGGAAAAAACAGGAGTGAGAGACGAGCAATAGATTGGGAAATTTATTGACCATGACGTTTAAAGGTTGTTGAAAGTTTGAGAGCATAAACCAGAAACAATCAAAACCAGAAACAGTAGTTTACTAAAAGGACCCAAAAGTGAGAAGCACAAATGTTATTGTTGAATCTTATTGTTGATGTTCTTGATGACTTGCAGTTGTAGGTAGAGATGTATACAGGTGGATGCAGTTGTTAGTGAAAGGTCAAAGGTCACTGTGGGGAGCGCTGCAATATAACTAAAGGCTGTAAACTGCAGTGTTGTCCTTTTGAAGAAACAATCACCACTGGACAGATGAGGACCTTCAGTGAAGACGCCTGTCCCCCCAACACCCCCTTACAGCCCTCGCTCAGCCTGGTGCTCCATTCATCCATCGAAGGAAAAAGCTCCCAGATCAAAATGCAAACTCTATTTTTTTCTGCCTTTCTATCACAGTCCTTGTCCATCCATTGTTGAGTTGCCCCATGACACTATCTAACACCAAATGGTGTTTGACATCGGAAGTGAAGTTTGGACAAGTTTTCCAAGGTGCAACTTACACACTCAACTCCACTGCTCCACCAAAACATTTTCCTTATAAATGTGGCATTTTGCTAAGACGCATCTCTACAGCAAAGAAAAAAAACTATATTTTCTTCTGTAGAAAATTCTTGTACTGAAGGAAGTCTAACATCTGATCCAGAGAGGACAATACAAACTGATATCAGACCAACATCCATAAATTTCACTGTCATTCAGTCTTCAATCCAAACTAAATCAACCCCATTCCCCACTCCTATACTGTCAAAGAACATCTCTTATTTAAATTACTTGTATGCCATGTTGCGTTGCTTTGTCTGTTATTTTATCTTGGGAGTTTGCCTTTAAAGAATATGAACAGGCGTTTCCTATTTTTTGTTTCTTTTCAAAGTTCTCCCAGAAAATGCTCAATACACAGAATCTTTCAGTTCTCTGCTCACTTTACTGTGTTTTATTGAGGACAACATTGCATGCATATGACGAAATCCCAATTGAGCTCTTTTTAAGAATGAAGTCTGTCAACGTTATTTTCCATACAAGTTTTCATCATTGTGCCAATTTTGCTCTGTCCTAGAACCATGCCAAGCCAGAGTTATTGTGTGAAACATTTGGGGGAAAGAAATTACATTTCTGTCCTTCTCCAGACTTCTGCTGCAGAGGGAAAGACACAGCCTGCCTTCAGTAGTTAGAGTGAAATATTCAGCAGGAAGCAGATGAGGAGCCAGAAGGTAGTTGAAGGGAGAATTGGACTTCAAAAATATTCTTAGGCATTTTTATCCTAAGATAAGGTTCCTGCTATGGAGTTCAGTCTCCAGTGTCTTTACATCATTGATGATCTGTTGGTATAAAATATATTACAGTCTTCTCTCCTCATGGTTGGGTGAATGGATGGATGAATTTGTCTATTGTTAGGCAAGAAATGACCTTGTTAATATTTCAGGTTTAACCAAATCAATTTACATTCTATTGTATTTTTCCAGCTGGAAACTAGAAAACTTACATTTTTAACTTCAAGTAAAAATTCAGTGTTGTATGCATTACAGACCTGAAACTGACATACAGAACTCACAAAGCAGGAGTTTTTCATGAACCAATCAGGAGTCCATTTTTAGAAACTCAGTCCATCCTTTAATATGAGAAAACGGCATTCCTGAAGCCAATTAGCATATTGAAAAGCCAGTGTAGTCAGAAATTACTTTCACTACACAAAATCATTCTTGCTGAGACACAATCATGGCTTCTAGTTTAAAAACGATGGAGAAACAGTTGTAGCTGAAAATCTGAGTGAGCTGTGATAACCTATAGAGCCGAGGAACGAGAGAACGAGTCATGGAAGTGATGCAGCTGTCAGTGTTTGTGTTTTTATTCTCAGATATTCTGTACATGAGGGTGTGGACAGAATGAACCGATAACCTGAATGAAGACGCAAGTTTGCTTATGCATCAGTCTCATCCTTTACAAAATTAAAGCAGCTAATCTCAGTTTCAATGTAGATCATTAACAACCATGATGGTTTAATTGTATTTCACAGGTACAATTTTCCCATGGTTACCAAAGTTACACGTCACACAGTGTGTGCATGTGTAGCGGGACCAGTGAGATCTAAATCGGCAGCTTAAATTTAAAGCCACTATTTTAATAAAGATAAAATTGTTTGCAATGACTCCACTTAAAAAGTTACCTTTAAGGCACACAGACCCGCTACAGATGAGACTTGAGACAATCACTCACAATTCAGTAATTTTATTTACCACACAATTGTTTTAATCAGTACTAATTTAAAATTCCTGGCATTAAAAAACAGTTATAGCTCAACCCAGAGATGGCAGCGCAAATCAGGGTAGTGATCTAAAAAAAAAGAAATAAAATAAAAAATGAAACACAGCAAATGAAACAGCAAGAATAAAGAAATCGTGCACCAAACCAGAAGTAGTACCACCACCCGGAAAGTCCACCACCAACACCACGAGCTGGACGTTCCTGTCAAAAATAAAACAGAAGGAAACAACATTCAAATTACAAACAATACAATTATACAGCTCAGTCCATGACAAATCAAGCAGCAACGGTCCAAATTAAGGGTCCGTCCTGGGACGCCACTCAGAGCGGCACTGGAGGGTTTAGTCCGAGCTGGTCATAAACCAGCCCAAATCAGCCACACTGACCGAGTGATGGGAGCCATCTTTACTGACCAGGACGGCGGGCATGAAGCCAACAACCAAGACGACAGGCAGGCAGCCGACAGGCGGACCGCTAGCCAGGGACAAGCAGGACAGGACAACCGGCAAACAGTCGGCCAAGGACAAACAGCAGAGTCTGTCAAAAATAAATAAATCTGGAACAAACTTCCAGAAAACTGTAAAACAGCTGAAACACTGAGTGTCTTTAAATCTAAAATTAAAACCATGCTGTTTAGAGTTGCTTATGGATAAGCTGAATGCTTTTATTTTTACTTTTAATCTTTTTAAGTCTTTTTCAAACTCTCTGTCTCCTCATGTTTTTATTTTTATTTTAATTAATTAATCACTGTCTCTTTCTGTTTTTATTTTAATTTTAAATTGTGTAAAGCACTTTGAAATGTCTTGAATCCTTGTAAGATACAAAAACTCTGAGGTTTGAGAATCCTTGTCTGATGTCGCTCTGCTAAAACTTTGAGGTTTGAGAATCCATGTATGATGTCGAGGTTTGAGATGTTTTAAAATGTTTTTACTTTTACTTTTTACTTTTAATAATGTCTCTATCTTTTTCTAATAATTTTCAAAATCTCTGTCTATTTCTGTTTTCATTTTTATTTTTTATTTTAAATTGTGTAAAGCACTTTGAAATGCCTTGCTTTGAAATGTTTGAAATGTTGATTATCGATGATTAAGAAATCTTGAAGCAGTTAGACATTTATATTCATGCTTTTTTCTTTTTGAAGTGGGTGAACAATGCCAAAACGTTTTTTGCAGCAATACTGCTTCCTCTCCTCACTTTCTCTTTTTTCCCCCAAAAAATTGATTTAAAACAAGAAACATTCAGGAACAAATTAAAACATGGAGTGTAGAGAACAAGAAATAAACATAATTTACATGTTTTCCAATTTTCTTAAATGCTGTACTTATGATGTCAAAATTCAATTGATGCTCAAGGATTATTTTCAAGGCCATATGTAATTTGAATTTAAGTTAGCGCATCTGCATTAGTGCAAATAATTTTTAAGTTAGCAGTGCCCACCTATGCCTCTAACCATTTTCTTTAAGATAGAAAAAATTACCTTTTTGTCTTGGGCCTGCTTTAAGAATCTTGGTCTAACCAAATAAGATGCTAAGATGCTTAACTGCTATTGGTAAGATACTGATTACTCATAATCTCTTTGCAAAACCTCACAAAATTCTGAACTGTGCCTCAAGCTCCACAAACCTCTACCCAACATTCCAGAGAGCAAACCTCTGAGCATACTATTCAAATGTTTCATGTTGCTTTTTTTGGAAATAAAACTGAATAATTTTGAGTTATAAAATGAATCACTTCCCATGAGTGGTGATCCATGTAATCTATACAGTTGTCTTCACGTAACAGTATGTGGATCCCTGGTCAGATTCCATTTTCTGTAGATGACTTTTAACACAGCTATGGTTTTTATTGAGGTCAAGTTCTGTTTGTTGTATTTCTGTTCTTTTCAAGTCTGGAGTTGGACCCATTTATTTTCTTCTGGTATTATATAACAAAAACACAAAACATTAATACTGTCAAATTGTACAGAACCAGAATGATGCCATTTCTACCATGTACACTGAGTTTAATGAGCAGCTTTCTGGACCAATCAATATTCCTTCCATCCACATTAAAATAATCCCAGGCATCAATAGAGCGTTTTGTTTTCCACTGTGCGCCTCAACCAGGCAGAACCGACTCTTCATTTGAAGTGGAGCACACAGCCTCTGGTCTCCCAGGCAACAAGCCAGGTTTCCTGGGGTAACAAATCACTGAAGCCCATTGGTGGGAGGATGAGGAGCTCCCTGCAGCATTCCCATGGCAACCAGCTCTGTGGTTTCTGAGAAATGATGGCATGTTTTTTTTATAACTCTGTAACACCAGGCTCACCCCCATGCAGACTCTGCACACTGCATACATTTCATGACTGTAAAGCACAGCCTCTTTTTCTCTTGCTTAAAGACAAAAGCACTACAGTTCTTCTCCTAACTGACAGAAGCAATAAAACCTGCTCTTCCATGGGCTTTCTTTGTTAAACTACTGTAGCTTCAAGGATTCCTAGAACTCTATAACCTTGACTGTTGGTTTCCTACCTGACTGAGAACAAGGGCAGGACTCTGAAAAAAACTACTAATGTTTACTAATGTTTAAGAAGTCACCTGATTGAATGAAATGGGGAGCAATTTGAGTTTTATTATTCCTTTTTAAGGCAACAGCAACATATAGGTGATTTGCTTTACACGTCATAGCTTATTGTTCTCACCTCAAAGCAAGTCTAGTTATTTTGTGTAGTTCCTCTTTTTCTAAATTTTAAATGAATTTCCTTATGGACACCAAGCATAGTTATTTTTTCACCAAGGTGATCTTTAGGTCTCTTGGTTATTTCTACCCTTTATCACTTTTTAGCCCCATTTTCTGACTTCTTGCTTCCATGTTGTGTCCCTTAAGTTTAAACACACAGAAGTCCAGCATCAAGACCCAATGTTAGATGTAGTGTTAGTGTGGAAAAGACAGGTCAAAACTGAACCTTCAGGGGACATTATAGTATTTCTATGGGACCTCTGGTAATAAACAAACTGCTATACAGTGTTTAGATCAATGGTTCTTAACCTGGGTTTGATCGAACCCCATGGGTTTGATGAGTTGGTCTCAGGGGTTCGGCGGAGCCTCTGCTGTGGAGGTAAAGACACACTTGGGTAAAGTCGTGATGACGCCCCGCTTTGCCATCACTTGCTGCAGAGGATCACGTTACATTGCTTAGCCCAGTGTTTTTCAACCACTGTGCCACGGCACACTAGTGTACCGTGTGAGTGATCGTTAGGTGTGCCGTGGAAATTACCCAATTTCACCAACCATATTTTCTGGACTATAAGCTGCTACGTCTTTCCTACACTTTGAACATGCGGCTTTTCTGTGGATTTTACTTCAACCACCGGAGGGCTCTTTAGCAGGAAATGAATCATTGGAAGTCAAAATTGGAAATCAAAGAAGAAAGTGCTAATTTTCACTTATAACAAGCACATGCTAGCAGCAGGCACGACAGAGGAATGTTTTCAAACTCATATGATGCAGCTTCTTTCTAAGTTGAGGAGTCTCGATCTGGCAGTACAGGAGAGACATAAAGCCGCTGCACATAAACTCGGCGTGAACAAAACCGGATTTGGAGATGGAGAACTGCGTCCTTAATATATCCAGCAGTTATTAGGACGCTGCCCTCTGCTGCCCTATGCTGGATCCTTATGGGAAACTGAGAGCGGCAGAGTTATCAGCGCCTCTAGCTCGGTGCTAGAGGCGCTGCAAGTTTCCAGGGGGGAGGTCCAAAAAAACTGAAGGTATGGTTTATAGTATGGTGTGCTCATAGTCCGGAAAATACGGTAATTGGTCTTAAAATATTTTTTTGAAAACTAATTAATTATCTGCAAATGATGGCATCTTTGAGTGTCTTTGCTGTAGTAGTGACTAGCGTTGTAATCATGTAATTTTCTTACCCCAAATGGCAGTCGGTTCAGAGCATTTTACATTAAAACAAGAGAATTAGTGATGCATGAATGTCGTTCATGCATCACTAACATTCATGCATCACACACGACAGTGTTGTGGCACTCTCAGCATGGATTTGAACTTGTGTCTTTAATTACTTCAACAAAACTCATAGTTTTTACCAAATTCTGTAGCTTTCAGTGTACTTCTAAATCTGCTCTAGTCGCATCTTTTCCGGTTTGGTACTGCCTCTAGTGGCCTGGGGATGGTAACACAGGTAATATACAGTAATTACATTACTAAATCAGCATACTGCAAAGTCTTTATTATTTATTATTAATTTTTCATTCTCTTAAGAATGTAGAGCTAATTAAATGATCTAAACAAGACATTAAAATGGCTCCAGTTTCTCTCGATGGCCAACCTGTTGAAACTGTGACAAATTTTAAATACCTTGGGTCGTTCCTGGACAGTCAGCTCAACTTTGCTGAAAACACTGACTATATTTTGAAGAACTGTTCTCAGAGACTCTACTTTTTTAGAAGACTTAGTGATCATGGGGTGACCAAACCCCATGATCACTAATGGGGTTGGGTTAAAAAAAAATCATATCTTATTTATCACTACAGAAGGGTTCAGTGAATGCGCATATGGAACTCGTGGGTTTGGTACCTCAAAAAATGTTGAGAACCACTGGCTTAATTGTATCAAGGGATGAGGAATATTTTACCAGTTTGCTTTGCTAGTTGTTAGGATGTTCACTGAGCCAAACAATAATCCAGAGGTTCCCAAACTGTGTGCCATTGCAGGGAGGTGGGGGGGAAGCCGTCTGTATGGATGAAAAAACAAAACATGGACGCTGTATGCACTGGGTTTTTAACTTAGAATGGCCAACTCTCTGTTATTCCTATTTCAATTTGATACAGTAGGGACTTCCACACTTCCCATATATGTGTCCTTTGTCACTTTTATCAGCAGTTAAAAATGTTTAATCCGTTGTTAACATGTGGTAACTTGTTTTTCCGAGCCGCCTTTAAACGCAACATGGGCGCTGTGTTTACACCTGAGCAGCAGTGAAGGAGACCTGATGCTGCTGCTGGGCGGAGCTACAGGTGTGTTAGAATCATGGCAGCAAACCAGCAAAATGCAAATAAATTTTCACAGTTTTTCCCCCCAAACTAAACAAACTGAGTTGAGTAAAGCTGTTGGATGGATGTAATGATAGCTAAAAGATGACTAGGTAGGTAAAATCAATACATCACCTTAACCTTAACCGATGTTGTCTATGTTCAGCTACGTACATTCATTCTTAGAGACAGGGGAAGTCTCTAAAAAATGTTTGGAAACCACTGCAAAAAGCCATTCCTAAGAGTTTTCTGACTTGAAACCATGAACAGAGTTATGGCACGATTTTAGTGCCAAAATTAAGACTGTTGCGCTATTGCTAATAATGATTTGCATGGATAAGCTAGTGCAGTGGTCCCCAACCTTTTTACTACCGCGGACTGGTCAAGACTTGGAAAATGTTGCTGTGGACCCGGGGGGTGTGAGTGGGTGGGTCGTGATCCGTGGTGTTCCCACATATACCGAATTTCTGTTGTCTTCACCCTTTTATCGCAGCCTGTGGGTTTTTCCCTGACTGGGAACTAGAATAAAACCTGTTGAATGTGACAGGTAGCCAATCAGAAAGCGCGGTGACGTCAGAACAGAGGGGAATCCCAAACAGCTGATATATCACGCAACTGAGAGCCCGGTGGATATCGGAGATGATATGTGGATAATGGTCATTATTATGTTTATTCAGTTAAAAATGTTAAGTATGAAAAAACATATTCACCTCCAAATCATAGTGCAGCAAATAGAGCGGCTGCTCCCGATGTCTTTTATCCACCACCTTTTATATTTGTTACTTCTTTTATTTCTTAAAATGACTCCACAAACTATCACCATTGTTTCTACATTGTCATCCATGTTTGGTTAATCTAAATTCCCGCTATGTTGGGGGTTTTGTGAATTTTCTTCTGGAATTGCGATGTTCATGACTGGAATCGGTTCGTGTTGCTCCTGCCTTGGAGACACAAACCGATCGAACCTGTTGGACTTTTATCAGCTCTGTGGTCACAGAGGTTTAGAGAATCGGCTGACAATTCTTAAATCTTTCCGTCTAAACCAGACTTAAGACTCACAAGCTCTACTCATCTCCTCTCAACCACTGCCCAAACGCTCTGACTCTGGTCACTATGGCAACGCTTACATATCCCTTCAAAATAAGATACAGATGCGCCACAAAAATGAACATTTTACTTTCGAAAACTTTAACTCACGATAATGACTAACAGGAGCCCTGAGCTTGTTTCTCTGCAAGGAGACGGTTCCATCTGGGAGTGATGAGAGACAATGACACCCGAAGTGTTTATATCCACGGCCTGCTTGGTCTCTACATGGATGGATTTATACCGGTCCGGGATGAATCCATCCTCCTGTCTCTCTGGACCTTTTCCCTTTGCAAAGAATCTTTCCAAAGACATCTGATCTGTTTCTTACTCATTTTGCTGCTTGTGGCTCAATGTTGGCGTGCAAGTAACCGAGAGAATCCGGTTAAAGGATTTTCAAAATAAAAGATCCTCCAGACTCAAATAATACATAAAACGGAAATATTTAATTATTTCTTGCGCGGCCCGGTAATCCACGGACTGGTACCGGTCCACGGACCAGGGGTTGGGGGCCACTGGGCTAGTGTTAGCATTGAATAAACTGCCATTAGCCTTGAACAAGCTAGACTTAACATTGGCATACAGTAACTGCTGGCTGGCTGGTAACTTAGCCTGCTTAGACTGCTGACCTATCGTAAATCAAATCTGCAGCTGGTTTCAGAATTAATATATCGTCCTGCAACAAGGAGGGGCCACAATAGCCTTAATTTTGGCACTAAACCTGCCGTAGAAGGTCACACCTCTCCCAGATCTAAGCTCTGAGGACTAATTTCCAAGTGATGAATGGAATATAATCAACCATAGTCTTTTGGTTGGTTGAAATGCTAGTATCTCTAATGCTAAACTGAACATACCTGTTTGTTTGTGCTATGTAAGCTGAAACAGAGACTATCAGATAAATGAAATATATATCTCTAAGGTAGAACATCAGGGATACCATTGTATCTTAGCAATTCTCCATCATGGATGCTTAGTATATCTTTGAGAAAAAAAGGAAAACAAAAAGACAGATATACATGGAATAGTCAGAGCCCTCTTTCATCACCCCCATCTGACTCAGTGGTTGCTATAGCAATGTGCAAGAATAAAGCACTGAGCAGCAGCACTATGGTTTTCATTACTGATGCAACATTTACCATAACCCCAACACCATCCACCCCCACACATCCACACACACATGCATCCACGCACACTCACACAGGCAGAAAGCACTTTCTCACTTTTATCTCTGAGAGTTTTGCAGATTTTGTATGTAGGTCACCTTTTTTCTTGGAGGAGAGATGGAGAATGAAAAATGCATCCCGCTACAGTAACTGCTATTGATTGGACAGAACACACACTCACTCACATAAACACACTCAGAAAGTGCTCTCATAACTGATTCTGAGTGGTCATCTCTCTGCTACTGTGTTTCTCTGACCTCAACCCACATGAAAGAGGTCAGATGTCTTGTCCTCTTTGGTCCTTTCTTGTTTTGACTCTACTCCTTTGACCTACATTCGCCTTTGGTCTCACTCTGTCTTGCCTTCTGTTCCAATACCAAACACAGTGGAGAAAAAAAAACACACGCGCACACTCATATTAGCCAACACAGAAGGATCTGGGTGAGGTGGAGTCACTGAGTCCACTTGGATCTGTTAGGGTGGAGTTCCAAAATTGAAGCCAAGCTAAGCCTGAGTGAACTCTGTTCCAAAACACTGCATGTTAGAGGCTGGAACTATGGAGGATGTGTGGAAATATCACCTCCTTCAGACAACCACCAACTCTCTCATGTCTGCGCTTTTAAGCTCCACAGTGACCCCTGCAGAGCCCTAACCAACATTGCAATAATGTTCGGTTATGATTTCATTGTCGGATCAGCTCTGCTGACACCAAGTGGTATGTCTTATAACAGCTTTTAACCCAGTCTTATAATCCACATTACACAATACATCCCATTCTGCTACATATTGCAATGTGTGGTATGTGTGAAAATCAGGGTGTAGAAGTTGGACACAAAGTGAAAATATAAACAAATTAAAAGGTTTGATTTTATTGAACTATATTATGTCAAACTGGTTTTTAGAAGACCTTAAAATTTCTGACTCTTGTTTTTCCCTCCTATCTACCCTTCTTTTTGTCTACTTATTGATAAATAAAGAACAGAAATGCTGTATAAACATTAAAAAATATTGGAGGTTTACAAACTCAAGATCCGTTATTGTTATTAGTGGTAGCTGAATATAACATGGATATTATTTGTACTTTTAATTATCTAAGTTGGGCTGCACAGTGGCGCAGTTGGTAGAGCTGTTGCCTTGCAGCCTTCTTGCTTCGATTCCCGGCCCCGGTCTTTCTGCATGGAGTTTGCATGTTCTCCCTGTGCATACGTGGGTTTTCTCCGGGTACTCCAGTTTCCTCCCACAGTCCAAAAACATGACTGTCAATGTAGCAGGAAGAAGCTTGCCCCAATATTCAGAACACCTGGCCCCTAATCACCTCATGATTGCTGGAGAGTATAAAGGGAGACTCTCTCACCTGATTGCTTATGCTGGCATTTGGTCACATGCTTGTTGGGAAGGTTGCCTGGAAAGCATGCAGGTCTTAAGCTCTAACATCAGTAAGTAGTGTTTCTCCTTCTGCATAAGACCCACAGATTCAGTGTTGGACTTGAATTGTTTAAATCTAGAAACCACTGGAAGTCTCCTGCTTGGTACTGGGATGTGGCTGTAATTCACCCTCTCCAGTGCAGTTTTCACCTAAAACAGGTATATATTGTTTTATTGCACCCATACAGCTCCATAACACAAAAATAATTATTTACATATAGAACATATTGGAAAGCTGATCCTCCTGCTGTGGGTCGGAAAGGATTCTCTGGTTCGAGATGAAGTCATCCAGCTCTGCTCTGACACTGCTGCAGCTCTCTGTTTTGTTTCACTGTTTTGTTTCATTATTTTGCAGTGTTGTATAGGGTACTTAAATCTCAGAGTCAAGTAAAAGTAAAGGTTCCTCTCCAAAATATGACTTTGGTAAAAGTCCAAGTCACTGACTGAAATGTTACTTGAGTTAAAGTATCTGAATTTTCTTGTCCTTAAGTATGGAAATTACTGTAAAAAATGGATGTACTCAAGTAATGTAATGAAAAGTATAAGTAAAACAAGGCAAATGCAATTTGAATGGCATTTTTTATATTTTGGTAAACTTGTCAAATACAGTTAAAGTAATGTATGCAACCAGTGCAGGCAAAATTAAACCTGCTAATAGATAAACCTGCAGGCATCATTTAGTTAAAATTAGGTGCTTTACCTATAGCACAAGGTTAACATAACCTGCTTTACAACTGAACCAGCTTCTTGCATTTACCTCGTATGTATATGTGGTTCATGTTGTATGGGGCTCCATTAGTGTCCGACTTTGTAGCAGTCAATTAGTAGGTGGGGTCAAAACTCCAGCGTTTCGCTTTTTTGTAACGAGTAACTAAACCAAACATTGAAAATGTATCGGAGTAAAAGTATGCAATTAAGTTCAGAAATATAGTGAAGTGAAAGTTATCAAAAATTTTCATACTTGAGGAAAGTATGAAGTATTCCAAAATATACTTAAGTATAGTAGTGAAGTATTTTTAATTGGTTACTATACAACACTGTTATTTTGTTTAGTTCATCTTGTTTCATTGGTTGACTTCTTCATTTTTACAACTGTTTTGTCTTGTTTAGTTTCTTAGTTTTGGGTTTTCTTTGGTATAATTTGTTACTTTGGAACATTCTATTGTTTTGTGGGGCCTCCAACCTTGCTGCAGGTAGCAGCCATGGATTGTTTGACTATTCTGTTAAAGTATGAATAATTTTAACTTGATGTCATTGTGTCATGTAGCGCTGGCCTTAGTCTCGGGTTTGGTGGTCTCGACTACAACTCATGGCTACCAAGGAGCCATGTAGCGTGGGTGTGGGTCCTCCCCCCCACACCTTCTTTCTGTCCCCTTTCAGTTGGATTTCTCTCTAAATAAATGTCACTAATGAAGTTCATGCTATGTTAGTACAGGAGACAAGATGTTTCCATTCCTGAAATTATGATTGATGGAATCACATATCTAAACTATGTTACAGAGAATAAACAATAAGAACATGTTTAATCTGTGGCATTGCTCATTAAAATGGCACATTTCTAATGTATTAAAATTAAATACGATCGGCACACTTAATATTGGTGATTAGATTATGTATTCATCAAGTCCTTTTAATACTTAAGTATTTTTAAAAGCCAGTACTTTTTTCTTAAGTAAAATGTTAATGTGGTACTTTGACTTTTACTTGAGTAAATTTTTGACTGTCTATTTGTACTTTTACTTAAGTACATTTTTTTTAGTACTTTCTCCACCACTGGTTGTTTGCCTCTGTGTTGCCCTGTGACAGACTGGCAACTTGTCCAGGGTGACTTTGCCCCGACGTCAGCTGGAGATGGGCACCAGCACCTCCCGACCCCACTAAGGGACAAGGGTATAAGAAAATGGATGGATGATCTAAATTGGGATTACTTAATTGCATCACACTACAATGAGTGCTGCTCCACTTTTGTTATGAAGTGTGTAGCTAAGGACTACAACCTGAGTTAATTAGAACCTTTGTACCTATGTTGTACCATCATGATTATGATTAACCAGCATGATTATCATACATGCTGATCACGATGGCTGCCTATCTGCAGCGGTCAATGGGCAAGAGGGTGGGGTACACCCTGGACAGGTTGCCAGTCCATTGCAGGGCAACACAGAGACACAAAGGACAAACAACCATACACACACGTAAGGAGAATTTAGAGAGACCAGTCAAGCCGACAGTCATGTTTTGGACTGTGGGAGGAAGCTGGAGTAAAAGGAGAGAACCTATGATTCAGTGAGAACATGCAAACTCCTTTCAGAAAGACCCACGGACCTTCTTGCTGCAAGGCAACAGTGCAACCAACTCCACCACTGCAGCCCCGGTCCTTCACCATTTTATCATTTTTGAATTCCACTTTGAACTTGTAAAAGTGCAAGCCACAGCACATCAATATTTTTTTATCTTACTAAGGCAACCATTATGGAGAAAGAAAAATGACCAAGTCTCATATGCAACATAATGAATTGGAAATTTTTTTAAATGAAAACATTGTATTATGTTTGATTTCCATTTATTTTAGTTTAATTATTGACAGATTTTGATTCTAAATCCAGTTAAAGACAATAAATGGCCTCTTGCTGGGAGACAGGGCCATGTAGAGACCACTAAAGGGGCTGGTGATCAAAAAAAAGGGCACATCTAACCGCATTCTAGGAATGATAAAGCCTCATTAGATAATAAACAACGAATACAATGTGAGGTATACAGTCAAAACTAAGGGGAATCTCTATATAAAGCATACAACTATGAATAGGTAAGATATTTTATTAGTAACTTCTTTCTGAGGGTCTATTTTGTTATAGGAAAGTATTGGAATATTCAAACCCGCAATTTAACAAGATACGTAAATCAGAGCTGGACCACCAGACATATTTTGTCTTTACATAATTACACTATTAAAATAGAAACAAGGGCACAATGCAACCTTTTAGTGACTGTAATCTATAAAAAAGAGCTGCCTGTTTGCTGCACTTGCAGTGGAGATGAAGACAGTCCATTCAGGAAAGCAGAGCTGAATCAAACTTTAAGGTGGAACTGCAGAAAAAAGAAAAACAAAAGCAAAAATGTAATTGTTAATGCATGTCACCATGAGAAAAGCCTACTGAGTTTGCTTAAAAAAAACTTTTTAAAAAATTTAAATCACACATTTGTCTCATGAAGTGAAAAAATTATTTGCAAAACAAACTTGTTTGCCTTGTCATAAATCTTTTCTTGTTGTTCTAAGTTTTTGTTTGTCACTCAAAGTTTTGCTTGTGATGGACTTTACCACAGGGGCCGCGTTTCATTAGTTAATGCCCATTTTACATCACAGCGCAGCTACCATGTGCGTGACCGTCTCACAAACGCAAGCTACTGTAGTAATGTACATTGTGGACAGAAAGGTTTTGCATCAGAACTCGAAAAAGAATGGTCCTTTAGTGGGGTATCTGTGCAGGTGATGTCAGGTATCCTGATCGTAAATTCAGATTTCCAAAATCTGAAAAGGAAAGCCTTGATTGGATTACAGCCAGTCACGACCGCATTTGCAGCTCAACCGACGTAGGATCAATAAGAACAAAGGAGTGTCTGCTGGTGTAAATATTATTGCTTTGCTTTCTTTGTGTTTAGTGAATGAAAAAAAGTCAATAATAAACACATCCATTATGAAAACCTTTTAGCCAAGCACAGCATAATGGCAGCACCGATACAACTTCTACACCTTGAAGCCTGTCTGTTACAGCCTTACGTTAGCTGAGCAGATCAATATGCAATGTGTACCGTATCTGACATACATTAAAATTTTATTTCACCTGAAAATACTTTTTACTAAACTGTAATCGTGTTAGCCATGCTAATCGTGTTAGCCACCGAGTACCGTGTATCAGGCCTAGGCACATTTGAACATTTGCCAACAGAAATCACCCTCAAAACCATGAATGCCCGACTTACCCAGCCTTGCAAGAACAATAGGTGTCAGTGATCTCGTCCATAGCTATATTTATACTGAGGGTGTGAGGATCTATTGTTCCTCATCGACCGGTAGAATTTAGCTGTGACGCGCACAATGTTGTAGGCATCGTGTGGCTCAAACACCTTGATGTCGTCCAAAAAAGATGACATGAACTTGTTGATTCCCTTGTCCATTGTCGTGGCTGATATTTTTTGAAAATCCGGCAGAAATGCTAAACTAATGGACTCAGAAATACTCTGCAGAGTCAGTGGAAATGAAATTACACATAGAAACTAAGCAAATACCAAAAGGATACTTGGGGGCAAGGAGCAAAAGGGGGGGGGGGAGGGATGCGCGCCCTCTGCACGTGCTTGTTGGGAGATGTTATTTATTGGAATAATTTCCTTATTACAGACAATGAGTAGGCTTCCATTTCTTACCCAGAAGGACCAGGTTTGAAGAAAACCAAAACTAACGGTGACGGGGCGAAATGCATGCTTTAGGAACAGAAAAATACCATATTGTTTTTACAGCTAATTGTTGTTAGCCTCACATAACATTTAACAATTGGTTGTCCATGTTTCAACTGGAGCACAGTCAGAGAGGAAAAGTTATTCCTGGTAGTTTTTCTGCGGTGGTGATTGCTTGTTTTTTCCCTTCACTTCCTTCCTCTCCCTCCCTCCCTCCATCCTTGCCCTCCTCCTCACGCAAAGTTTGCATTACTACCACTATGAGGCCTTTATCTTGACTTTCATTCACTTTATCTACATTTATGTAGGGATTTTAGCCAACCATTACTAATCCTAATCTTAACCAAATCTTAATTCACACCTTACCTCTAAATGAGACGGTTTTAGTCTCCATAAACCCTGTCAGTCTTCAGGTAGAAATTGTCCTGAATGAGATGGTTAAACAATTGCACACGCACACACAACACATACACTGTATACTTACACTCTATCATTGTAGCACAAATTTTGACTTTTCCCCCATTCCCTATTGTCTTTGAAGAATGAACTGGAGCTGACATTTGGCAGTTCAAAAACACACAGTTCAATGAATGTTGTTGAATACCCATCAATGATTTGAGTAAAGAAATAAAATAACAGAGCAAGGGAAATCTTTGATCCTGGTTTCATTAAGTGTGTGCAGTTATGGTCTCCTGCCATCAGGAAGGTAAGAACAGTCTCCACTTCCTCCTATTCTCCATCTGTTTATTTATGGGATTCCAGTCAATCCTGTGGGCCTGACCGTTGGCAGTCCTCTCGTCCTCTCAGTCTTCGACCAGCAGATACAAACAGTGACAACTGCATCCAGCACCAGAGGAGCTTCAGAATATCCATCATCCTCTGCAGCCGAGGGTTAGACTTGCAGTAAGTTTTTGTTTTCATTCTGTCCTCTCCGACTTGGTTTTACTCTCCTTATGCTGCGACACATATACTTGTATATTGTATATAATATAAATGGAAATTGCCCTCTTTTAAGTCACTATTAAACTGTTTTATGGTTTGCATGAAATCTTTGGTATGATGATGACAAACAGTAATTTATTTACGCACTTTACTCAGTTATTATCCGCGTTAGGAGATAATAATAGCAGATGTTTTGCAAAACTAAATGGCTTTTATAAAAGCATGAACAAATTTAGGAAAGATATATTTTATGACTGTTTCCCCATCTTACTCTTTTCTTTTAACCATTTATGATGATGTTTAAGGTTTTGCTGAAGTTTCTGATACACAAAGCAAACACTGAATAGACTGAAAATAAATAATGATGAAGTCCACTGATGAATGATGTCATCAACCCTTTGACATCCTATGAGAAATAAGTCTCACTTAGTGCCCACAGGAGACAAATGGAACCCTCCAGAGAAACTGCAATAAAAATTATTACATATTACATTTTGTTCTGTAATCAGAACTTTAAGTATTCATAAAAAAAAAGATTTAACAGCAGTTTTGCTTTGACATCAAGAAAACTGTAAAACATCCAGGATGGCATGTTAGAAATATTTTGGGTGTGTATGGTTTATGAAAACTATTTTGAGTGCCGATTATATTCTTTATTTAATACAATAAAATACAACTGAGAGGTTCGACTCAGACTCCTACATTAGCTCTGCTGCCCTCTGGTGGTTAAATATATGATGTCTTTAAGAAAGTCCCTTCGATAGCCTCAGGCTGGATGCTTCTAGTGGTCAGTGTTACAGCAGGTCTAAAGAAGCCTCTGACTGAAAACACTCTGCTGTTGTCTGACCGTCTCAGGGAGAAGTTTAAGGAACTGTATTTACAGTATCTCACTGCTTTGGTATTTCATGTCCAGAAATTTCAAAGCAGTCTTGTTCGATTCTTCCAGATTTGCCCAAGATCCAAGTTGTCACTTTTTTGTCTCTTATCTTCCACACATTCTCTACCAGAGACAAGTCTGGACTGGCAGGCAGAATCTGAAATGTCTTCAGTCATGTATTTGGATTATGTAGAACAGCATTTTGCAGTCACTTGTTGAGAAAACCTGGCCCTGGACTTCCTGTGGACAACCGTTTCTTTTCCACCTCTTTGCATTAGTCTACACAGGGTTAAGTGTTCTCAAAAAAACACAAACAAAAACCGAAATCCTGAAGATGTATTCCTGTGTTTGAAAGCCATGCTTACACTCTGTGATGTTCCATTTTGAAAAACCTGTAAAATTTTGTGATTTGGGTTAACAAGCCAATCTATTTATTACACAGGACCGTTTACAGCAGCATGTGTTAATGTGACTTGTGCTCCACAAAGCTGTTCTAACCCTGTCCTTGGGTTTCTGTTAGCAATGAATCAGAGAATGATGAGAAGGATTGTAGATCAGAAATGCAGTCTTTGAGCTTAGGGTTACATTTTTTCCCAAAGAAATGACTCCACATTCTTAAAATCTTTATTGTCGACAATCTAATGTAATCTCTGATTATAAAAAAATATATTTTCACATTCTCCTGGATAATTTGTCAAAACTGGCACTGTGCAGAAAATAAGATTTTTACATTTTAGAAACGGTGCATTGACCTTTTCTTTGCTTTACAGTCTGTCATTGCTTTACCTGTTTGTTGAAATACTCTCCCCTAAATCTCTCTGACACATTATATCACTTGCATATCAGAGTAGTACACAGTGAGGGCCAATGACTGCTGCTCGCTCTACAGTCTGTAGGCCTGCTGAAGACTGCAGTGCAGCTCAGTTCATGAAGCCCTCATTACATGATACACTTCCTACAGGACACAGCAGGATACTGCCTCAATGGAAACCTAGAGCAAGGAAAGGTTTTGGTCATTTCTCCATTTTAGGGTAAGTTCAGAATCTTAGGTTCTGCACAGCAGTTAAGATAAAATGTGTTGCAGGCCAGGAATTTCTAACTGACTGGAAGTTTACAATATGATGTTTACAAAGTTGTGGCATCTCTTGCATCCATGCATATCTGTGAGTATGTGGTTGTGAAAATACCTAACTAAAATTAATCCAATTAACATTTTTAATTCAGTTTGATTAAATAAAAAGAACTTTTCTCAACACAACCTACACTGCAAAAACAAAATCTTACCTAGTGTTTTTGTCTAGTTTCTATTGCAAATATCTTAGTAAACTCAAAACAAGACAAAATTAACTTAAGTAACTTGTTTGAAGTAAATAATTCCTTATTATTGATCAATAAGCACAAGTTCCACTGGCAGATTATTTCACTTATAACATGGGAAAAATATCTTGTCGTAAGTAAATTAATCTGCCAGTGGAACTAGGATAATGTGCTTTTCACTACTGCTGCTGTTTCTAAGAAATGTGTGCACCAATATAGTTTTATCACCCATTGGCACCGTCGTGGAAGTTCAGTAGTAATAAAATAAAAGTTCACCCCTTAAAATCGGTGCTTAAATTTCATTTCTGCATTCCTGTTGCCAGATTTAAAATGCTTGCTCAATTCAGGCTTTTCAATTTAAAGTTAATATTTTATAGAAAATATTGATCCTAGTCATTTAATTGGCTACTTAAATCAAATAACACACAATATTGGCGCATCCGCCTGAGAAGCAGCTGGATGATTGAACAGTTTATTACAATACAAGAGTTAAATAAAGCTAGAAGTGCAATGTAACATTTCTAATCTTTGTGATTCTTAAAATTTTGATGACCACAGATGGTTCTAAGTTTGATTTCAATTAGCTATTGTTCTGTATTTACTTCCCAGTGTTTTATAACACTAGGAATACATAAAATCCATATTTTTAAATGATACATTTCTAAATTTCCAGTTTATATTTTTATTTTTTCAGGTTGATATTGGTTTCTTAGTCCATGTGATCATTTAGGTCTGGGTTGGTTCTACTGTTTTTGTTTAATGACAGTAACATTGTTTTGTGTCTTGAGACACTTTGATAACAGAACGTTTGAAAGAGCCTATAGCTACTGTTCTGTGGCTTTCTTTAGTAATTTAATTACATGTACCAGAATGATGCTTTAGTAACCTGGATTATTTCATTAATGCTACATTGCTGTGAGGAGACCAGAGTCTGATCTTGACCATTAGCACCAGCTGTCCCTGCTGCTCTACTATTACTCATTCTAACAATCACAACAGACGTGACAGATGAGCCAGTCTGAATCTCACTGTCCTTCACTTCCTCCTCTCTATTGAGGGGGTGTTGGTGGGGGCGGGGTAGGAAAGTATTCAGTTCCAAGTTAAATATTTATTTTCCAAATTAAACATTGTATTTAAAAAATACAAATTTTCCTAACAAAATATTGACTTCAGACCTAAATACGTAGCTTGCTAACATGTTTTGCAAGCCAGCTGAATGTTTAGCTTGTAAATTAAATATTGGGTTGGTAACTAAACATTAAGCTTGTAACAAAATATTTAGGTCCAAGCTAAGTATATGTAAGGTAGCTTGTCAACAAGCGGAAGTAGAATATCAGAATAAAAGCTGGGTTCTGCAGAATTCTGCTGCTGGCAGGGCTAAATCCTTGCTCAAGTAAGATCCGTCTCTTATTATCATCGATTCTTTTCTTCCTGGATTGTCCAATGTGTCAGTTGAAAACATGGGACTGTTAGAATCTTGGGTTGTTTTGGAGTTAGATCTGAATTTTTTCCTGGTTTTCTTTAGTTCAGTCCTTAGTGATTTTTTTTGTGTACTATGTTTATTTCTTGCCTCCAATAGTTCATAGTTACTCTAGTTCAATTACGTTTTCTGTTTTTGATTGTCAGATTCATTCTCTAGGTCCCTGTGCTAGAGGGACCTAGCACAGGGACTCAAGCCTGCAGTCAGTCAGCTCAGTCCTGTTGTTCCAGCGTTTTCACTCCCAGGACTTCTACAACTTTTCTTCTCTCACTTCTTGCAGATTCTCTGCAGCAATTAAAGCAGTACATCCTGTTTTCATCTCAAATGTTGGGAGGCAAAGAATCAATGATTACAGTAAAAAAATTGTTATTTAAGTAATAAGAACATGAAATGCGGAAAAATACTTCATCAGCTTGTGTAGCGATATATGTAGTGAACTGAGCATAAACCAGACCTCTGTGGTTTCCCATATTGCAGAAGAAATCTTGAAAATCACCTTTCCTAGATCCAAGTTCTGTCCCAGAGGTAAAGCAGCATATTCCTAAATAATCTATCAAACCATCCGTCTATTGTCTATACCAGCTCATCTTTGCATGGCCGTGGGGGGCTGGTGCCTATCATCAGTGTTCTTTTTGAAAAAGGAGGGATTCACCAGAGACACACAGCACAATGCCACTGTGCACTCACACACACACGCACACACACCTAAGGGCAGCTTAGAGAGGCTAATAAATCAAACAGTCATGGTTTTTGGACCTGTGTTAGAAAACTTGAGTACCCAGAGAGAATCTATGGAGAACATAGAAACTCCATGGACAAAATCTCCAGGCCAGGACTCAAACCAATACCATCTGATACAAGTCAACAAGGCTGCTGACTGTGCCATGTGCAGCAGACATTTCAACAGTTTACATCCTGGCTATGCATTGATGTGACCTTCACAAATGACATGATTCTTTAGAGCAGCTCTTTACCCTGGATGAAAGGACTTGTGTCTCAGGTAGTGACGGCTATTCTTGTTTTTTTCCCTTATAATGCTGTCTGAGCAGACATCACTCTCATTGCCTACGGTTTGTTTCGTCACATGTCATGGCTGCGTGCCACCTGGCTGCTCCACTGATGTCACGGTGCTCCTTTCTCCATGGTTTCTTCTTGTTGTTGTTGAGTGTTACCATTGATGTGTTGCCTTAGTTCTTATATTAAATGGTGCAGAAGAGGAATTTAGTTTCAACCAAAACTACACAAGACCAGTTTTTTCCTCTGTTGTTGGTTACATTTTCCTTTCTCATTTGTTGCTTTATATTGATGATTCAAAATAATTGATATAAAACTGCATTAATGATAAATTGTCGGTATTTAGAAATGAAAGTATATTTTCAGAAATTGAATGGTTCTTTGACTGGATACTGAGGATTTGGTTACCTGCCCATCACTGGACCAGGCAATGGTTTAAGTCACCTTGTTTCATGGAACTCAGCAGGTATTAGACTTTTTAATATGAACCGATTTCACAACTGTGATGGTAAGAAAAAAAACCAAGCTGACTAAAGTCCTCATGACATCACTTGAAAACACAATTTCACTGAAATAGAACAGTGCAGGAAATTCATATCAAGACCAATTTTGTAATGACATACAGTCTGGATTTGAGGCTTACACAAAACCTATGTAACTTTAATAGACACCCTGTTGCAATACTAACGCAATAAAACTGTCATGCAATTAACCTCTGTAACAGGATCATCATTTTACTGAAACTATGTCTGCCTATGTTACAAATGTTGGATGTCCATACAAACCGAAGTCCTGAAGCATAAGTCATGACATTAGACTGATGGAGTGATTTAAAGTTCGGTTGGGGGATCCAAAAGGGCATCCAAGCGTAGAGTTATGTGAGCATGAGTTTCCATGTATGCCAGAAAGCCCAACCATGTCACTCAGAGCAGCAGCGCCACCTGCCAGTCCGGCCTTCCAGGAAGAGGAACACTCAATGCGTCAGAAAAGACAAGCGTCTTATGATCTGCTCCAGATGAAGCCAGCATGTACATGTGATTGAATGCCTCGTTGCTGTGGCATGTTTTTATGTAAGCATCAAAGGTTGAAGGGAGGGACGCCTTGGTAGTGCATTGGTACTTCTTTTTTTTTCTTTTACACAGAGCCATGTAGGTTAGGGTGTTTTCTATTTTCCTGTGCTGAAAGCAAACTCCTCCATTTAAAAACTGCATTTTGTGTTTACTATTGTTGTCTTTGACAAACATTTCAGTTGGTTTGATGTTCTGACACAATGAAGTGTGATAAACGCGTAGATTGATTAACACAATCACTTGCGTTGAGATTATCGACTTTACAACAATTTCTCATGTCGAGAATGAAATGAAGGGGAAAAACTCCAATTTAGCGGGAAGAAACATCCAGCAGAACCAGGGGCCTCATGCATAAAGGAGTACGCAGTTTTCACACTAAAACTTGGCGTAGGGAAAAATTTAGAAAAGTGCGGCGCACAAAAAAAATCTGATTCATAAAGCTGTGTGCATGTGGCGTGCGCTTTTCCTTCATAAATTCTAATTTGCGGGAGATAGAACCCAGCTGGTCCGCCCTGTCACCCACAGATACATATGTGCAATTAGTACATCCATCCATTTTCTTTGCACCCTTGTCCCTTGGTGGGGTCGGGTTTATTTGGATTTGAAAAAAATCCAAATAAAATAAATAAGGAAAACGTGCAAAAACATTTGCACGGTTTTATGAAACAAAAACTGAGGAACTGTATTATTTACATTCTAGTGAGGTTTTCACATCCTTTAATTTTGTGTGCGTGTTATTGTTTGGAAATAACGTAACTACCGCATTTATGAAAATAAATCTAAACGCCTATAAAACATAATCAACATGTTTTAAAAACATCGAACCCGATGTTTTTCTCTTAAAATAGAGCTGTGCTCTACATAGTCAGAGCTTGTAGCCAGGTTTCTGTGTATTTAGGTGAGTTTTGACGTTTTGTAGTTTGATATTGTTCACAGAAAAAAATTGCGTGGCTGCCGCACATTTTGATGCGAGGGAAAAAGTGTTCGTATATTTTCGCAAACTTTGACACAAAGTTATTTTTATACATGCCGAGTTGTGCGTAAATTATGGCGCCGCTCATTTTTTTTGTGCGCACACCGCTTTATGCATGAGGCCCCTGGTGAAGGAGTGCTTTCTATGTTAAAATAAAAAGTTAATAGCAGGACAGGGACAAGTTTCATTGTTAACAGCACTAATTCAGTTTTCATTCACCCCAGTGACTGCCTGCTGATTTGGACTGATGACCTCTGGGCAGGGGCGCCATGAAGTGGAGAAATGTTAGGATCATTTCAAGGACCCCTGACCAGCAGGGGGAACTCCCACAAAATATATATTTTTTTGTTTCTAGAAATCGAAAAAAAATGTTACCCTGTCAATTACAAAATTAATCATATTGTGTTTTTTTAAAAATTGTTTTAAGCAGTAAAAATTTCATGTTACTACTCCCAGGCTCAGGATAGCTAAACTCATCTACTTCCTGTATCTCTTTGGTTCAGTCTTCTGTCTCATTCACGTGTGATCAAACCCTGCTGTGTCGCGGACAGATCACTGCAACAGAGCAGGGTTTGATTTCTCCACACTTTCTTCCAGTTCCTTTCTACTTGAGCTAAAAATCATATATCCTGCTCAGACTTCACCCAGAGTTTATCAGTCTGTTTACCACAACTGCAAACAAGAGAAGACTCAGAGCTGATCCCTGGCCTAAGAGCTACCACCTCTCTTCTTACTCCACATTCTGCCATTCTATTTCCACAAATAGCAGATACCTCCCACATCTATGCTGACAGATGCTGATGTTCTCTCAGTTACAATTACCCAACCTGCCAGGCAAGAAGACCAGCCAAACACAGATCAGTTACACTTTTTCACCTCCACCACAAAGATACATTGTCTGGAATGGTAGCTTGGATCTGGGCCATTGATCAGAAATGATCAGCTCTTTGTCGTCTCAGTTTTTTTTTTTTTTTTTACCCCCAAGAAGAATGTTGAGTTTTAGATTTATGACTTCTAAGTTAGAAAATTTTTTTTTTCTTCATTAGTTGTTTTTTTTTCAAGGGTACAAGGGTGTGGCTGTGCTCTACTTTAAGGGTTTTGTGACGGCAATAAGTTTATCAGAAGGCAGCAAAAGGAAAGTCAGGATCTGTGGATGTATGGACAAGCTGTGAGGTGACTTGTGCCATGTTGGGAGAGAAATGCTCCTATATGTTAACAGTTGATCTTTGTCTGACTGCGTCACCAGAAACCAGCTGAGTTCTGTTTCATCATCACTTCTTACATTGCCTGAAAAACATAAGACTATTTTATATTCAATATGTTCTGCAGATTATGGCAGGAAGACAGTATTTCCTTGACACATCACATGAAAAAAAAGTGGCAATTCTACCAACCCAGCTTAAAATCACTGGCTAAGAGGTGAGCTAGAATTTAAACGGTTAAATTCTCAGTAGTGAAAACATCCAGACTGGTAGCAGTGCTCAGGTGAACCATTTATTCAGAAGGGAGATGCAGGATTGTAATTCTTCACTGACGTTGTTCCAGCTATCCTCAGCCATGCTCAGCGTTTTGCTGCTTGGTGTCTTCGGGCTGAACATCAGCTAATGGAATGGTGCAGCGCTCCAGCTCTGCCTTTCATCATATTCCATCTCTTCACTCTGAATAGCTTTTGGATTGCCAAAACCAAACGTTCAAATCGTTGTCCTGCTGAATGGCATGTGTTTCATCCTTTCCATGTGTTGAGTCCTATACCTGTACATCACTTGTCAGCAGTGAATTTATCAGCAAAGGCCACTACAACAGTCATATTGGCACCCAGCCATGCCTGAGCTGCAACCAAAGATGAGGCTGTGTGTGTTGGGTTAAGATCTGTGTGTTTTTTTTTTTTTGTTATTTCATTGTACTTTCATTTGACAGAAGTTAATTGCAGATTGGGAGCAGATTCTCTTTTTGTTTGGAGCAACTTTCTTTTCAGTTCCTGATGTTTACCACATTGCTTAGGGTTTATTTCAAATCCAGTGGACACATAGAAGAAAGGGAAAATGAAAAAGGAAAACGGGTGGGGTAGAAAGCTAAAGGGGAAAGAGGGCAGTAAGACTTAAAAAGAGGAAGGATAGAGAATACAAGGAAACAGCCTAAAGGTCTGAACCTACACCTGCACACAGAGAGAGAAAAACAAGAAACCAAAGTAAACAATAACATGTAGATATATGAAAACAACATCACTGAAAGAACACAGTACTAATTAACATAAGTGAGATCTGAAAAAAAACTAAATCCAAACCTCAGTGAACACCTGGGCCCTGTTTCACTAAACAGAGTTAACAAGCCCAGAGTGGAAGGCAGATACTCTGAATAAACCTACCTAGATGCTATTCGCCATAGTAACCGGAGAAAAAAAGATCCAGTCCACATTTCTCGCCAATGGAGTAAGACATTTTATTGATGGCATCAGGAGAATATCAAAACATATTTATAAAATAACAACAATGCTGCTGCCAAATAGCTAGTTAGCATGATGCACCAATACCTGAGAGCTAAAATAACATTCAAATTACAACTTCCTTTTTGAAAATTACTGAGATCATATTTAATCTTGGCTAATGAAATAAGATTCTATTTTGTATGTAAGGCTGGAAATACACCCTGATTGTGCCAACTCACAGTCATAGTTAAAACATCAGCTGCTTTTGCTGATTGATGAATTAGACTTGTTAAATTTAGGACGTGCATAAGTGGGAGCCATGATGGATCACCTCAGTGATGATGACATATTCAAATGTAGCGTATTCTGAACACTTGTTGTGTACTGCAGTCTGTTCATCAGCTCATATGTTAAATGAGAAATATCCTTGGAGTCACTTTGTATTTGCAAGGTTAGAGCATGCTGAAGCAAATGTTCTCTGAGAAAATGAAAATCAATCAGAATTCACAAAAGATCTGGTTGGTCCTTCCTGCTTCAGCCCCAATGAATCCAGGTTGTTTGAAACGTTGCTGCATTCTTTGTTGCAGGTGGATCACATCCTCTAGCAGCAGTGGTTTGACTCCCGTCTCCTGACTTCTCAGAAACAATGTTTCTCTTTGTAGGAACTAAAGTCACAGAGAGAAGGAATGAACACAGGTACTACCTTCCACAGCTTCGTTTTGAGTTTTTTTAATTCATTAATTCCTGCTGAAGTAGACGGAAAACATGTTTGACAAGAAACTCACATCATTTTAACCCTGTTCAGTTCCATTTACCAGAGGATTCGGGACCATGAGGTGCTGGACAGGAGGAAGACGGTGACGGCTCTGAGGGCGGGCGAGGACAGAGCCATACTGCTGGGTCTCAGCATGGTCTTCCTCTCTGCCATGATGTACTTCGTCCTGGGCATCACCATCCTGCGCTCTTACTCTGACAGGTACTGTCCTGTTCTGTGCGATTCAATCAGTGGTTTTCCCCGGCTGGGAGCTTATCGCTGAATGTGACAGCCAGCCAATCAGAAAGCGCGGATTCTCCGCCTGCTTTCTGAGGGGGCCACCATGCTTACAATACACTGGGGGAAACCCTGATCTGTGAAGTGGCCCTGAGCTACTATTACCATGTTTATGAATGCACTGCCCCCAATCAAAAAGAACCAATCAGACCCAGGAGGAGGGTCTTAAAACTGTCAATCAATCCTACGTAGTCGCTGCTAAATGTGCTAATGTCAGAGGAACAACTTGCAGGAAAACCATTTATTTCCCGTCATTGGTGGCCATGCTAACGCCAGGTGATGCTAGCTGCAGCGTAGCAAAGAGCAAGGTGGATGGTAGAGGGGGATGAGCAGCACCACATGGAGAGGTGATTCAGAGTGCCAAGACCCTCCCCCTGGCTCTGATTGGTTGTTTCTAGTCAGAACTAGGAGAAGGCAGAGGAGATATCAAACTGTCACAGTATGGAAACCGTTTGAACTGCCATGTAAAAAAATATTGTTTTTATATAAACTTGTACACGGCAACTTTAAAGAAGTACTCTAACTACATCCTCTTCTATACATTTTATCACGACAGACATGAATTTAAATGAATTTTGTGGCAAATTCTAATATAGAAGGCAAATGCTGAATGATTCTCAAAATGAAGATAAACATTAAAAGACAAATCTAAAATGTATTATTTTACACATGAGTCCAGTAGAACCACCTTCCACTGTGATTAAAGCTGCAGATCTTTAGGGGTTTGTCTCCGCAATTGTCACATGCAAAATACATCTACCACATGTCTACTGTGTGCAGTACAAACTTAAAACTTGACTTTTCATCATGGTTTGTTTTCACCATTAGCTTGCATCCATAAAGTGAACAGAGTTTGTTCACTAATGTAGCCTTGATGATGTCTGATTACACTGAATTTCATTTTCTCTCATGCTAAATATCAATTTATTTTTGCTTACTCATCATCTTGTGGTCTTGCCCTGTCCCATAAAATCCCAATAAAATACAGTACATTGCAGTTTTATGTTGGATCACTGACATAATGTGGAAACAATCAAGAAATTTGAATACTTTTTCCAAGACTCAGTATTAAAAATGACTGCCGTTGTCTCTCCAGTGTGTGGACAGATGAGGATAGCTGCACCATTGTGAACTCCACCATAGTGTGGGATGTAAACTGTTCATACAGCTGTGGAGTCGAGTGCTGGAAGAGTTCCCGTTATCCCTGTCTCCAAGTGTTTGTCAGCCTGAACTCATCAGGACGGCTGGTCCGACTGCTGCACAATGAAGAGTCACACGAAAGCAATCCCGAGGTATGCAACCATAGATGCTGCAGCTGTGGCTTGATGTCATTCATGAAGGACAAGTCTAGTTTGAACAACAAGTGGTGTCACCCAGAACGTGCTACTGTCAGGTGTAGTCTCTGCAGCCTTGGATATTGAACTCTTAGTAAGTTCTATCCACATCATTTACCAAGATTGTTATTTTGGTAACCATCATCAACTGTTGCTGACAGTGCATGTGTTGTCATCCTATCTCTTGTTGCTAAGCAATAGACACAACACACCAATGTGTTTGTTAACTGCTGTACCAGAGAAAGTAAAATGTTGCGGTTGTATGCCTGTGTCAATAATTCTTACACCTCCTCACAATGAACCTCTACTTGGCAAATCAGATCACAATCTTGTCTTTCCCTGCTCAGAATATAAATCCCTTGTTCAAAGACATAAAAAGATAACTGTGAAAAATAGTCACAGGAAGTTAAAGATGTCCTTCTGTGTTGTTATGCGTCTAGACAGTAGGATGGACAGAGATAATGTTACTGACTTTACAAACTCCCCACCAAAACAGTGAGATGTTCAACATAAACCATGCATCATCAGTTTTCTGAAGAGACTCTTATAAAGTGAAAAAAGAGACTTTATGGAGGAAAACGGGGAGCATTGAGGAGTATACAGAAACAACTTGAAGTCAAGACGACAAAGAAAGGTAGAGGAAGAAGCTGGAGAGAAACTTCCAGCAGAACAATATCAGAGACATTAAGATCACAGGCTCCAAGCAAAAGCAGGATTGGAAAGATGGAAACCGGGACAGATCAAATAAGTTGAACACATTCATCAACAGGTTCATCTTGGGAACAAGCTCATTATCCTCCTCTACTGTCCCCAACCAGACGGACATCCTGCCCTCTTCTGACCCACAGCTTTCCTGTAAAACCTCAGATGTTTTATCTTCTACCTCAGTCACTGCCTCTTCAGCTTCCACAAGCTAGAGAGACTGAACCGGAGCAAGGTGGCAGGTCCAGACGGTGTGAGCCCCAGAGTCCTGAAGGCCTCTGAGGGATTCTGTAACATCTCCTCATCCTCAGCCTGACCAAACAGAAGGTCCTGTTGTTGTGGAAGATATCCTGCCTGGTTCAGGTATCAAAGAAAACTCCATCCATCCATTTTCTGCCACTTATCCTGTCCTGGGTCTTCCCCGAGGCCTCCTCCCGGTGGGACGTGCCCGGAACACCTCACTAGGGAGGAATCCAGGAGGCATCCTGACCAGATGCCCGAGCCTCAACTGGCTCCTCTCGACGTGGAGGAGCACCGGCTCTACTCTGACTCCCTCCCGGATGACCGAGCTTCTCTCTCTAAGGGAGAGCCCAGCCACCCTGTGGAGGAAACCCATTTCAGCTTCTTGTATCCGTGATCTCGTTCTTTCGGTCATGACCCAAAGCTCATGACCATAGATGAGGGTGGGAACGTAGATCGACCGGTAAATCGAGAGCTTTGCTTTTTGACTCAGCTCTTTTCACCACAACAGACCGGTACAGCGCCGCTTCACGGCAGAAGCTGCCCCAATGCGCCTGTTGATCTCCTGCTCCCTTCTTCCCTCATTCGTGAACAAGATCCCCAGATACTTAAACTCCTCCACTTGAGGCAGGACGACCCCCTGACCCGGAGAAGGCACTCTACCCTTTTCCGGCTCAAGATCATGGCCTCGGATCTTGGAGGAATTGAGCCTCATCCGGGCCGCTTCACACTCAGCCGCGAACCGCTCCAGCGAGAGCCGCAGATCATGATCTGATGAAGCCAACAGGACCTCATCATCCTGTTGGCTTGATGAAAAGCAGAGATGTGATCCTAAGGCCACAAAAACAGATCCCCTCAACACCTCGGCTGCGCCTAGAAATTCTGTCCATGAAAGTAATGAACAAAATTGGTGACAAAGGACAGCTTTGTCGGAGTCCAACTCTCACTGGTAACGAGCCCGACTTACTGCCGGCAATGCGGACCAGACTCTGACACCAGTCATACAGGGACCTGACAGCCCGTATCAAAGGGCCCGGTACCCCATATTCCCGGAGAACCCCCCACAAGGCCCCCTGGGGACACGGTCGAACGCCTTCTCCAAGTCCACAAAACACATGTAGACCGGTTGGGTGAACTCCCATGCACCCTCCAGGACCCTGCTGAGGGTGTAGAGCAGGTCCAGTGTTCCACAACCAGGACAAAAACCACACTGCGACATACGGTCGCAGATCCGATGAAGCAATGACAAAATCGATCATCGAACTGCGGCCTAGGGTGTCCTGGTGCCAAGTGCACATATGGACACCCTTATGCTTGAACATGGTGTTCGTGATGGGCAAACCGTGACGAGCACAGAAGTCCAACAACAGAACACCACTCGAGTTCAGATCGGAGGGCCCGTTCCTCCCAACCACGCCCCTCCAGGTTTCACTGTCATTGCCCATGTGAGCGTTGAAGTCCCCCAGTAGAACAAGGGAGTCCCCAGGAGGGGCACTCTCCAGTACTCCCTCTAAGGACTCCAAGAAAGGTGGGTAATTTGAACTGCAGTTCGGCCCATAAGCACAGACAACAGTCAGAACCCGTCCCCCCACCCGAAGGCGGAGGGAGGCTACCCTCTCATCCACCGGGGTAAACCCCAATGTACATGCACCAAGATGGGGGGCAACAAGTATGCCCACTCCTGCCCAGCACCTCTCACCGTGGGCAACTCCAGAGTGGAAGTACATCCAGCCCCTCTCAAGGAGGCTGGTTCCAGAACCAGAGCCATGCATCGAGGTGAGGCCAACTATTTCTAGCCGGAACCTCTCAGCCTCACGCACTAGCTCCGGTTTCTTCCCCACCAGAGAGGTGAAGTTCTTTGTCCCAAGAGCTTCTGCAGCCGAGGATCAGACCGCCAGGGTCCCCCTTCTAGGTTGCCGCCCGTAACACACAGCACCCAACACCTTTGGCTCCTCCGACAGGTGGTGAGCCCATTGGAAGGGGGACCCACGTCTCCTCTTCGGGCTGAGCCCGGCCAGGCTCTGTGGTTAAGAGCCCGGCCACCAGACGCTTGACATCGTGCCCCACCACCAGGCCTGGCTCCAGAGTGGGACCCCGGTGACCCGCAACCGGGCGAGGGAACGCCAGATCCAAAGTTCGTCTCCATCACAAGGGATCTCTAAAGAAAACTCATCAATCAGTAATTAACAACTATAGACCTGTTGCCATGACCTCACACATCACGAAGGTCCTGGAGAGACTCCTGTTGGCCCACCTGAATAAGCAGACAAGCACATATCAGGACTGTCTGCTGTTTGCTTATCACCGTAGAGTTGGAACTGAAGACGCCATCATACACCTGCTTCAACAAACCCATTGTCATCTGGACACAGCAGGCAGCACTGCTCTGCTTTGTCATGTTGTGGGAACAATTATTTCGTCTTGAACGTAAACAAAACAAAAAATATGATTGCAGATTTCAAGAGAAAGTTTGTTTTGAATAAGTTAAAAAGAAACTTATTTTTTAATTAAAATAAGTTAAGTAGTTTAACTTATTAACTTTTAATAAGTTAAACTACATGCCCAATTATATAGTGTTAAATCTATAAAGTCGTGTTGATTCATTAAACAGCAGCTATTACCATAATATCTCAGTATTAGACAAGCCTAAAAGAAAAGTGTGAAATATAAATCTGTCTTTTACCAGACAAATCACAGTGATTCAATTTTTCTATTTTTCAGTGTTTCTACATTCCAAAGTGTCATAAAGACTATGCTGCCACGCATGCCATGGTTCAGGACATTTCTCAGAGACTCAGGACTCAACTCACAGTTCAGTGTTATGTCGACCCAACAGAAAAGACAGACAGCGCCATCATGACCCAGATTTATGGTCAAATTGCCATCTTCCACTCTTTATTCTGGCCAACCTGCTCTTTGATTGGAGGAACCATCATCATTGCCATGGTGAAGCTGACCCAGTATCTCTCCATCATGTGCGAGAGACTCAGCCGCATCAAAAGGTGAAGGGAAACAGATGGAAGGTCAAAGACAAATTGAGCGGGTTTTTTGCCCCCATAATAAAATAAGGGAAGAAGTAAAAGCTGACTATGGTCTGCTGTTTCATGAACTAAACGCATTCATGTCTCACAACCTCCATGCAACCTACAGAAGAAGGCAAACACACTTTTGGAATGAAGTCTATTTCAAACATAGGTATCTATTCCTTATAGACAAAGCTGCTTCTATGTCGGATATATTTGGTTTTCTAAGTTTTCTTTGAAATTCACAACCAGTGTGTGGAAATGGTGAGTGCAGCTCATTAACTGTAGTTGAATTTCAACAGATCTTGTAATAGCCTCTTTTGTAGACACAGCACTTGAAATATTGTCTTTCTTTCCTGCTTTCTTCCTGTGTCTTTATGTAACCCAACAGATTGTAAAGTCAATACCACGTGAATGGATTGTTTAGTATTGGAAATTGTGGGTATGGTTAAATAAAATGAGTATTTAACATTTATTCACAGTCACTGTGTAAACTACACCTTGTGGATGTGAGGGCTATAAATAAATAAAATAATCTGTCTCACCGAAACATGCCAAGTTTTGGGTTTTGTGATCAAATAGGGCCATTGTCAGAGAATTATGTTTTAGAGCAAATTGACAGCTGAATGTTGTAGATTTAACATTTTTGCTTTATGCTTTGAAATGTTACATTTCTGTCTTTCTGCCCTAATTTGGAGCAAAGATAAAGTAAAAAATCTAATAAACAGTCACAATGAAAAGGGGTGGATGTCTATTTTTTTTATCATATATGCAAGGTTTAACTCAAGTATTTCCAGGAATTGTTTACTGACGTGTGTTAAACTGCACTACATCTGCAAAAATATGCTTGAACTGTGCTAAGTTTATTAGTCTGGCAACAACATTAAAGAGTGAATGGGATGTTGGTAATAATTAACGAGGCAAATAATCACAATATGTTTGCCCCTTGACTCATAAAATTGATTAGATAGTTTGTGCATTATCAACACAGGCGTTTCCTCTGATGTTCAAAAAGAACAGAAGATTAACTGTGTGAAGGAGTCTGCATCTGCAGCCATGACGCTCAGGTGGATCATTCTGGTGTTTGGTTTTGGACTGGTAAGTACTGTGTCTCTTTAAATGTGGAGAAGATCCCTCAGAGGAGTGAAGATATGCAGCGATGCAACTCGATATGTTTTCTGTTACAGACATCAGCAAAACTGACAAGTGAAACAGGTGGGTGAACACATTCAGCACAAGACGACTCAATTCTCAAGGTTCTGCTCTTTGCTTTCAAGCCTTCATTTACTAGCTTTGAGTTTCTTCTGCTGTCCAGTTTACTTACAGGTCAAAAGGCAAAGTTAGAAATGACATCCAAGTCATCCTCTAATTGAAAGCTGTAATTTTAAAGTATGCATATAGCTATCTATTTATGTAGATCTATAAATGCTTAAAAGAAGCAAATTTATTGAAACTTTCCTCCTAAGAAGCAAGACAAGAAACCAGTCTGCCATGTATATCTTGGGTACGTTAACCAATTCTACAGAAGGAACGTTGATTACCAGCAGGCAACACAGTGAAGAGTCCTGCCTGAGGACACAGGCTGACGAAGCTGGGATCAAACTGGAAACTCAGTGATTGCAAACTCCTAAAACTTTTGCCACCATTGTTGCCACTGTGCAGGGTCTGAACCCTCATTGAGAAATGATTGTTCGATGGAGGCAAGGACTGTGGTGAAGTTTGAAATGATTGAAACTGATTTTACACTGATTCTTTAACTTTTGGCTGTGAAGGATGCAATGCACCAGTTCGATCATGAAGGAAGTTGCACTATGAAGCTTACCAGAAATTGCATTCCAGAAATTGCATGTGCTGTAAACAACCATTCCTCACTGTGAACAGAAAGGTTTTGAGCCAAACTAGAGGGGTGTTAATGAAAGTGCAGGCTTTAAACATTCCTCTTGCTCCAACTTTAATTGCTCAATATTTTAAAGCGTGGCCAACAGGAACTGAATGGCTTTGTTCACTTCCTCCACAGCCAATGCTAAACAACAACCATAGGCAGACTACAGTTCTAAAGCAGTGCAGAATATCGCTAATAACTCCTGCTTCTATTTGCTAATTGGCCCGGATGACATTCATCTTGACAATTCGAGCTCAAAGGAAATCTGAAGGGAGTTACGGATTGAGTGGCATTGTGGACAAAGGAAATGGCCAAGCTTCATCCAAAGTAAAACACGTACCTCAGAAACGACAGGAACTGTTCAAAAAATTCTCATGATTTTCTCATGTCTAGTATTGTGTAACTTATTTTTTAAAATGCCACCATATTGTAAATGACAAGTTGGGAAACTATGCTGCAGCATCTTAATATCCTGACTTATTCCACGTCCGCAGAAACTGATGTTGATCAGGGCCAAGACTGGGACATCTTTGACATCAATAAAGGTTTGTTTAGTTTTGGTCATCTTACTGTTCTCAGAGTTTGTGCGTCTCATCAATAACTATGATCCTTCCCAGTCGCTGACCTGGACCTGCTGGAGGGGGATATAGAGCAGGATGAAGTGAGTGTCATAAAGCTGTATTTTCACTCCAATCTCTTCACTGTTGAGCCAAACCAAAAATGTATGGACTATTATATATTCTTGGACACTGAGAATTTCCTCAAGGAAACTCAGCACTTTGAATTGCCTTGTTGCTGAAAATGTTCTAAATAAATAAAATAATTTTACCTTACCTCAGTAATAGTGAAATTCTGACATCAATCCCATGACAACTTTTGATTACAGCTGCTCAGCTGCTGATCACAGCTTATAACAGTATTTCTCGTTCAATCTAGAACATTTACAGAAATTCCATCATAGGGGATGAGTATCGCTGGCCAACAACCATTCCCTACTACCTGGAGGACAACTTAGGTAAGATGTACTGAAAAGTGACATACTACACCATAAACTCATTAAAACATGGTATTTAAATGGCTCCTGCTCTTTGTGATATAGACATCAATGCTAAGGGAGTTATACTGAAGGCATTTGATCAGTACAGACTAAAGACTTGCATTGACTTTACACCTTGGAAGGGAGAGGAGAACTACATCTCTGTGTTCAAAGGCAGTGGGTGAGTAAAGCCTGACTGTTGCCTTTACATCAAATCTCTGTTTTCTGCTTAATAAGTTACAAGTCAAAACCAGCGTGGCATAAAATCCAAAACCATCGCATAAGCAATCATGTCAGGCGCCCTTGCTCTGACTGTCACACGCATTTAGTCATGGTACAAGTCAAAGGAAAGGAGAAATATTATTTTAGTTAAACATATGTAGAGAAGAAACCTAATTGCTACCATTAGCCTCTCAATTCCTTTACTCTCTTAGTTAGTCTACTAGTCATCCTCCTCAGTATCTTTGCTGTGGCGTCTAAAGTCAGTTCTCAAGAGCCGGTATCTTGCGTACTTTCTTTCCCTAGTTCAGCACACCTGACTCAAACGGCACCTGTGCAGAACCTTGACATGCTGCAGAGGAAGTTGGGCAGTTTGAATCAGTTGTGTTGGAGCAGACCCTGGTAAAAAAAAAAGTATACTTTAGTATACTAAATTTTAACATACTTTAGTATACTATTAGCAATGTACTTCAACTGTGCTATTTTGGAACAACTTTTTTTGTACTTAGTATACTTTAGTAGTATTTAAATTGTTTAAAAATACAACTAATAGTGCTTTACAGTTTACACATCAAAAGTGAACACATGAATATGAAAATTTAAGTGTGACAATAAAACATGAAAGTGAGGATCAACGACAGAACATTCCTGTTCACTGCACCTTACAGAAACCTACAAAAAAGAATAGAGCAATTAAACAGAGAAAGCATTTGTATTTAAAGAGAGCAGAAAAATGGCAAATAAAAAAATAATACAATTTCAAGACGTTGTGGACTCGCCATGTATGTGACATCATCAGAACTGATGATGATTGGGGACCAGATGCCTGGGGTGGAAAAACATTTCTGGGTGTCTTTGCCTGTTTATGTTAGAAGTAGAAAAAAATGGTCAGCAATGTCATAGAGTCAGTTGATGTTGGCATTAACTATGAAGCTGTTTTAAGTGTGGACTTAAGGAGACAAACTACCTTAAAATCTTTCCATCCATGATCTGAACACACTGATCCTTGCAGGGTGGTGAGGGGGGCTGGTGGTGTCCATCTCCAGCAGCCATCAGATGAGAGGCAGGTTCACCCTGGACAGGCCACCAGTCCATCACAGGGTCCTAAAAGTCAACTACAAATAAAAAAAAGAAAGATGAATGTTAGATTAACAAGAAGATAAAAATTCTTTCCAGTTACCTTTAAATCAAATCATGTTTATTAAGCACTTAGTGTTTGTAACAGCAGTTTTTGTTGTTACATAATTAAGACGTTGTGGAGGTTCATCCTCAGAGCTGGTTGGTGATCTGGTGGAGTCAGAGCTTCTTCTGAGCCAGAAAGTCTTTAGGTTTCCTAACACCTGATTTTTCTGGCTTCCTCTTTCATCTTCATTTGCTTAGTTAGACTGCAAACATATGTTGAAGATAAAATCATTGATGAACGAGTTAAAACAACAACCTCACAATATCAAAGTCTCTCCGTTTTATGGAGCTTAATTAAAACCATGTTAAGTTTATGAATTAAAGTATAAGTCGCAACAAACTTATATTTAAGTTTTTATTTAAGTTTAATAATTCAGCTTATTAATAAGCTGAATTATTACTATAATAATAATCATAAAAGCCACAATTAAATTGATCAAATTATTGTTTAAGAAACCAACGTAAGTTATATATCTTTACTGCACTGATTATAATTAAATGAAGATAATTAATAAGCAAACTTACCACCAGCTAGCAACACTTAGCATCCTTCTTCCCTCTGGGCTCCTTTTGTGACACACATTTCATTTCCATCAGTTGTTGTCTCGTTGTGTTGTCGTGTAACTCGGACCAGGACGTCACCAGCTTAAACTTAACAAAATTACTAACTAATGTCATGGCCCTCTCTACTTTTAAGCCAATATTAAGCGAGTAAAAATGGCGAATTTGAACAGCGTCTGTTACCTTCCCTGCTTCATGTTTTTTAAATAAATGAAAATGTGCAATACCGCCACCATCTGGTCTGGAGTGTGAACTGCAGCTAATGCCGTTGATTATAAGGTTTTACATCACATCTGAAAATTGATTGGGTACTTTCTTAAAAATTACATCATGATTATCCTTTTTGTTATTGTATGCATTTTTAATAAATAGTAAAAGATTATTAAGGCACTTAAAAGTTCATACATATTCATTCATATTTTGTTCACTTAAAGTATACTTTTATTTAATATATTAAAAGTGTATTTTGGTACAATTATGTTTAAGTGTGTTTAGAGTACTAATTTTGAAATTGGTACAAGGTTATTTTTAGTATACTTCAGATATACTTATAGGTAGTACACTTAAAAATTAGCATACTTAAAGTGTACTTTCAGAAATTAAAGTATGTTTGAAGCAGTGACGTGCGGTGAGGTTCATTGCTGGTGAGGCTCTGACTGATGACTTAGACACCATCCATGTTATTGGACTTACGGAAATTTCGCGCATGCGTACAACGCTGGGGGGCAAAAAGACTAACAGGCATGTTACTATATGTACACACACACACACACATATACACACACATGTATATATTTACACACACACACACACACAACACTTTTACCATCCAGCCATACAAATTATAAATAACTGGAATAGTTGTCTAAATTAAAGACAAAATCTAATTACTTTTAAGTTTTAGACCTATGCAGGTTTACAGCCATGGATATAATACCACTATCGTTTTCTTCAGGTTTATTGCTCATTCTACAATTAATAATTCATAACAATTTGATTAGAGAACTGATATCTAGCTATTTTACAATAGAATGTCATATAACATGTTTTATTATCTCACAATGGGGGAAACTCGGATGAAACAGCAAAATGAGAAACAATGGAAGCTCATAGAGTCACACAAAGATAAACAAATGACGGTAAAATGCTGAACAATATTGAGTTATTTATAATGTACAACGTGTCTTCAGAAAATGCGCATGTTGTGTTTGAGCAATAAAAATACAGCAGGCTGTGTTTTAAATGTCATCCACCATAAATGTAGTAAAAACTAGACAAACTGCTCACCTGGCTGAGAGCAGCAGCGGCGTCTGGTCGGTTTTCACCGTGAGGCTCCATCGGCTCCGAAGCGGCTAACGAGGCTAACGAGGCTTTTCATTCTCTCCACTATGGTGACAAAAACGCCTCATTCCTCGCGGCTCCATCAGCTGCTGCTGAATATTGAAATCCGAAGCAAAGAAAAAAAGCTGCATTTTTTAGTTCAGGGCTTGTTTGTATCTTCCATCACTTCCGTGTTGCGGCAAGTTTCAAACGTTGCGCCTTCATTTTTCTTCTCTCTTGCCTCGCTGTTCTGTCCCCGCCCTCAGCCAATCAGTGAACAGCAGCGAAGCTTACGTCACCAGTGCTGGCCGGGTGGTTCTGCTGGCCCTGCTCTGAAGCAGGACCTAAAAAGCAGCGCCAGCCCGGTTTAAAAGGCCGGTGGAAACGCAAGCAAAGCGAGCGGAGCCGAGCCGGCGGGTCGGTGGAAAAGGGGCATAACCTTTTACATGTCATCTATAGCCGCGTTAACTCAGTGAAACTTAAAAATTCAGGTATTAATTTCGTACTATGATCCACAGCAAATTGATCTGTATTCGCCAAGCTACGCACTCGTTGCCATAGCAACTGACAACAATGCTACTTCATGTTTTAGGATTTAACACCAAAAAACATCCAAGAATTTTGCACACAGAACAAAACATTTAGTTTGTTGTTGTAGTTCGTTTTAGGCTTAATGTTTTATTAATACATAATTGCTGTGGCAGATTAGCTCCGCTTCTACTTTACTGAATTCTTTCAACATTAACTGTAGCCCACAAAGCGCACATTTAATTAATAAACTAAACCAAAAAAATCTTATTGCTGTCTTACCTTTACGTATCAATGAAATCCATGCACCTCTAATTCTGCACAAAAATATCCGTTCATCCAAAGTCAAGTTTATCCATCCATCCATTTTCTGCCGCTTATCCGGGTTCGGGTCGGTCGCGGGGGCAGCAGCTTCAGAGGGGAGGCCCAGACTTCCCTCTCCCCAGCCACTGCATGTCTTTTCTACCAAGTAAAACTTTCAGCTCCGTGTTGCTCTTCCTTTAGTTATCATCTCCTGCTTCAACTGAAAATCCACTTTAGAAAACTGTTAAAGTGTAGAAATGTAGTCTTCCATGCTGACGTCCGAAGAGAGAAGAAAACAAATGTACTTTACTTATTTAGCTAGCGTCCCCTGGCTAGCTCCATGGTAGCTCACTGTGTCTTACTCTGCAGTTGTGCAGTCACAAATTGTGAACATGAGCGCCCCCTGCCATGAGGCAAGAGAACTGCCTGCCTCACCTCGACTGTTTCTGTCGTTTCTTATCGTTCCTCCGCACACAAAACACACACAAACACACACACAGTTAGTGACAAAAAACACTGTACATTATATACATAAGCGAAATTATGGAAAATAAGTCCATACATTAAATGTTTTTAAGCCATTTTATTGCCGGCGTACAGACAGGACGAACATGCGGGTGCAGAGCTGCTAATCCAGGAGAGGCTGAGCTGCTGCTGCCTCTCCGGCTTCGCTTCTGAGCATTTGAATGGGAAAATGCGAAAATCCAGCGATTTTGAAGAAAAGGTAATCAGAATTGGTTAAGCTAAGTAAAAAATAGATACTTTATAGTACAAAACCACAGGGTGAAAATAGTTTTATATTATTAGTTTTATATTATATATTATTTTTCCCCTGACCACACGCCACTGGTTTGAAGTATACTAAAGTATACTTCTTTTTTTTTTTTTTTTACCAGGGGAGACTCATCTAAAAGTGTCAGGACACTGGACCTTAGACGACAAATGAGATTAAACTGATGCGGTCGTCCCATAGTCACTTCCTGCCCTAATACATCACCGAAGCATAGCAGTGACGTATGGTACAAGTTATGGTATCATATTAATTGTGTCATAGAAGTCATGTGGTATGGTTCATCTCATACCACAGTTGTCATGCCAACTATGGTATCACATAGTTAGTGGAGGTTCAACATAGATACCCCAATGACGCACTTCATTATCAGTATGCGTTTCTGGCTTCTGTACAGAACAATCTGCTCGGAGGAGCCACCTGTTCTCCAGTCTGACCCTGAACCCTGCCGTGTTTATCTAAACCACTGAGTCACAGCTGATTTCCCACATATTTCTGTTCTTAAGCTGGCACTTTGGAAACTATTCACACTATTCTCAAGGCATCTGAGCTCCCGTTGTGAATGATCATATTTCTACTCAATTTATTTTGATCCAACTCTCTATGGCATAAGACCCCACAGGTCTGTATGATGTGTACTCTGTCTGGTAGTTTATCACAACTTCAAACTAAGTCACCATGCTTTGGAACACACCATAACTGGTTTCTGTGTTTGCATAATCAGAGTTTGTTTGTTTTTTTTCAGGCCATAGTTCCATAGACATCCAAGCCCTTCCTCTGAATTATAATTTTTCTACCTCAACACATAAAAATCATATTCACTCATTCTCCTGTTCAAGTTCTTTGCAGATTTTACACAAGAGTCTTTCCTACTACTTTAAACATAAAATGACTGACTTTCAAAGCATTATTGCTCAAAGTTATAAGATGCAGATCATAGACTCCAGATCTATACGCAACTCTTTGGATTAAATCATTTTCTTCTATTTAAGGAGGTATTTACAGATCTTACAGAGCATCAGGCTGTTGCCAAAAATAAATTCTTTCAACCAGAGTGAATATTACTAAAAATGCTACAAAAAATATTTTAAAAAATCATCATTTAAGGCTTGGAATGATGAATCAGACATTTTGACTGTTGAGAGATAACAGTGTATCCTGACTGTTTTCTCTCTGGAGATGTTACTCCTCAGTGGGTAATCGGCGTGTTGGAAAGCAGCAGCTGTCCATTGGTACAAACTGCGACCGACTGGGAACGGTAGGAGCATGAGTTCCTGCACGCTCTGGGGTTCTGGCATGAGCAATCCAGAGCGGACCGCGATGACTACGTCAACATTATATGGGAGCAAATTGAACCTGGTAACATCTTGTTCTTTTTCTCTTCAAGTTGATTTCTATCAGTTAGCCTTTTTACCTGCATTAAAACTGTGAATTTATAATAAAAACAACAACAATGTTGGAGTCAATTTTGTAACTCAGAATAGAAACTGAAGCAGTTTGCTTTTTGACATTCAACCTGAAATGAATGTACAGGAGCAGTCAGTGCCCAGCCCTCACCAGGGCTGGGTACAAACACTGGACACACATTGTCCTGTGTGTTTTAGATGTTTCTCAAGTTCAGCACAGCTGATTTAAAGTGATTTCATTAGCTCCTTAGCGTGCCATAAACTGGCTTTTGCATTAGCTGCAGAAGCCAGTTAATCATACAACAGCAAAAACATAGACAGTGGCAACCCTGAACCCAACCCCTTCAAATTTCATGAGGCAACATGGAGCGGATTTCCTTTAAGGTTATGAAACCCTTATAAAGAATATTAATGTTAACATCTCGGCCCTGTTTGCATTCTCTAAACTAAAGACCTAGCAAACATACTGGCTGAATTCAGTCAGATCAGCATGAAACTGTGAAATGGACTTTAGGTTGAAACGTGTGTAAAGGTTCTTGATATCATTGAACTAGTAATATGTACATGTGCTTTTCTTATAGACAGAATGTCAGTACACTTTTAAGCAATTTTTATCAGCCTGTGATATTGTTCTATGACAGGCTTGAAATCTCCCAACATGTTCATGTCCTCCAGGTAAGGAGCACAACTTTAACACTTATGATGACACTGTGTCCAACACGCTGGGGATCCCATATGACTACGGCTCTGTGATGCACTACAGTAAGACAGCCTTCACCATCAACTCTGAGCCCACCATCGTCACAAAGATCCCACAATTCATGGATGTGATTGGTCAGAGGATGGGATTCAGTGCCAGTGACCTAGCCAAGCTCAGCCTGCTCTACAACTGCAGTGAGTTTCAACATGCAAGTTCAAGTTTGAGTTTAAAAGGGCAGTGTTATGTCAAGTTAACTTTTTTTTTAGCTTTACATCACTTATAATGTTATTCCCTCATCAAAAGCATACCTGGGGTGTTGCTTTGATTCTTTCATTCATGTTTGAGAAATCCTTGAATCTCCATATCAACCATTCTACTATGCAAACATCTGGTGGAGCTGAGCACTGCCTTTGAGATGTAGCTCCTCCTCTGAGCTGAAATTTCCAAGCTTCAAAGCTTCCAGCTCACAGAGTGCCTGTCCACCACAAGTCCCTCCCTCAGCTCCTTCAGACTAGCCAGAAACAATTAGCAAACACACAGTAAAAATGCCAGTGTTGAATTAACACCCAAAAGTGTCTATATGTGTCCAAGTCAGCAGGTGTTAAATTCAACAATACAGTGTGTCACATTAACATTACAACGGTGTTAGTGTTAAAATATATTAAAAGTAACACCAGTGTAGTGTTGATCACAAAATATAATGTGGTATTTGGTTCTGGCCTGTATACAAAACCAAACAGGTAAAAAAACTGGGCGATTACAAATGAAACAGAATTAATGAAGTTTGTTTTTCATGTTGCTGACATGCTATAATAATCTCAGACTTCAGCTGTCAGGGAGCTGTGAATATCTTAGCTGCAACACAAGCATGCAGAAACTGGAGATGACAATAGGTATTCTATCCCACTTTATTAAGGAGATTAGCATCTCTCACACTCAGCAACTTATCCAGACCCTCTGCTTATTTATTCTCAGTCTTCTGCTCTCTTCAGATTTACTTTTTGTCCTTTGGGCTCAAATGTATCTCAGGAGATTTTACTTGATCTGATCATAAAGATCTATTGCAATTAAACATTGCCCTTATTCAGGAGCTCAGGTTGTAGCCTCTTATTGAAGTCAGCCCTTTTGTGTGTCTCAAGTAAAAAGAGATCTGGCAACACAGCAGATCAAAGGTGCCTCATTCAATTCACTTACATAAGAAGTGTAGTTTATGAACAGTTGATACATTGATGTAGATTGTTGATGAATACTGTCTGAGGCTGTATCTTACTGTTCTTTATCTTGAACTGTAGAAAAGTCACAGCCTTTCATGTTAACAGGTGAAAAATGTGCTGTGGAAAAAGAATCCTCTAAACAGAAAAAATAATGTTAGGAGGTGTAGCAAACACTACTTATAAAACCATAAATGGCTATGACTCAACATATAGTACAGTCTTTTTCATGTTTACCCACCCAGCCTGGCCACTTCATTATTTCATGAGATGGAAAGGTTTAGGGTCTACAGGAATAATTCAGGATCCACTGAGGCTCAAGTGTGTTAAAAACTGGAACATGCTTGTCTCTGTCCACAATAAAGCTATTTTCATATCATTATGTACTGAGAGGGTGGCAACTGGGTAAAACATCCAAATACAAAACCAACACCAACAATCTCAACCAAAATACAGCCACACTGAAGCATGGTGCCATCTGGGGAAATGTTTGTTGATGAAAAGCTGAACTACCTACCCAGAAGTGTCATGATCTGTGTTTCTGTGTGTTTATTTTTGAGTTCTCTGTGTAGTCCTGTTCCCTGTGAGTCCTGTTTCTGCGTCTTCCCCGTTAATTGTTTCCCAGCTGTGTCTCGTTCTCTTGATTACCTCTTGTGTATTTAGTCTCCCCTGTTGTCTCTGTTCCTGGTCGGGTCCTCATCAAACGTACGTCAAAGTTTCGTGTTAGCTCTTCCAGTTGAACAGTAAAGTCCTGGTCTGCTAAGTAGAGATGGGCAAATGAAGCCTCATGAAGCAATGAAGCTTTCCATCCATTTGCTTTGCAAAAAGGTTCATTACTCGATGCTTCATTCATTACTCACTAGTGACATCTGCTGGTGAAACTGTAACAGCCTTGTCACTCAGTTGGATCATACTTCCAAAAATTACTAAATGTAATATTGTCACAAAGTTTTCATCAAACTCATGTTTAGTAACAGGATAATCAATGAGACCATCTTTAATTGTCATATGTTTTAATTATTACAATTATTTATAGCCAATCTAATCCTGGTATATGTTGAACGTCAGTGGTTGTGTTGGGTTTTCTTTTATGTCAGACTGATTTGACAAAGACATTTGATGTGTTGGTGTCTTGGGAGTGCAGTGCCTGTTGGGGCGTTCACTTTTTATCGGATTTATAATTGGCTCAGATCCCTTATATTTGGCTAGATGTTTTATTTCTGCAACACCATTAAATCTGAAATATTTTTGCTAATCAGACTACAAATAATAGTGGAACTTTGCAGAAGGTGAGAAATTGGGAGGTGAAGGGTTAATTATTATTTAAGAATAATTTTATTGTGAGTATAATCTCAAAATATTCCCAGATGTCAGAGATTTTCCTCTTGCTGGCTCCATTTCAGACAATCAGTCAACTTTATTTGTGTTGCACATTTCAGCAACAATGGAGTTCAAAGAGATTTACATCATAAAATCACAAAAGTATATAAAATATAAAAAACAATCTACAATTGAGAAAACCGTAACAAACATTACATTTTGATGAGTGTCATCATCAATAAACATCAAATATGTCGGTCAATGTTTATTTATTTGGCCACTGAAGACTAATATCATCCTCTGATGTGACCAAATGGACAATAACAGCTCGGCTCATCGCGCTTTTATTTGAAAATCGACACGCAAAATGAAGCAGTCACGTGCCCCATGCAATGTGAGGCCTCTTTGTTGCAGTCACGTGGTTTTCAGCAAGACAACACAAGCCTCAAAGCGGGGCTTCATCGGACACGCCCCCTTTTTTGAAAACTCGACGTACCCATAAAACCTGGATCAGGACCATGCCTGGATTCAGATGGACCATCACTAAAACCTGGATTCAGATGGACCACACTAAACTCGGAACATCCTAAACCTGGATTCAGATGGACCATCACTAAAACCTGGATTCAGATGGACCATCACTAAAACCTGGATTCAGATGGACCATCACTACTGCTAAGCTCTTTGTGTCAGTCCTTGGTTAAGTCTGTTGCTTACCGGTGTTGAGCCTCTGTGTTTCCTGCTCTGCCGCGCTGCCTGCTTGTTTGGACTGTGAGCTACAATAAATTCATCACCATACCTGGGTCTCAGCGTCTCTCCTCACCACCTATAACCACCGTTCCTGACAAGAAAAATATTTGGAGGATCCAGATCAATAATTTCAGGGTTAATTAACCATTAAGCGTGCTGGTGGAAGCATCATCCTATAGGACTGCTTTCTTTACTCTATAGTGCATTGCAGAAAATAGATAATATAGAGAGACTGGAGGACTACCTCCAAATTCAATTTCTGGACTGTGATAATCCCATCCTTATTGAAAATATATGGACCATAAAGGCACATGGCAAGAAAAACATGTAAGAGTGATAAGAACTGTGATAAGAAAGAGTGACAAAATATCCATTTTTTAGTGCAGGGTACAAGATACAAGAACAAACCTCTTGTAGCTTTCTAGGTATGCAGCTAGCTAGGTATGTAGCTGGCTAGCTGAAAATATTTTGTTTTCATTACGTTTTAGCAGAAAATCATCAGGATTAAGAGAAAATATGTTAAAAATCTATTTTTGTCAAATTAATCTATGTAATGTTTTTTCACTTGAAGAAATATGGAGTTACTGGAACAAATGAACTTCAATTCTATTCTAATTTACTGAATGGGTCTATAGATAGATAGATAGACAGATACAGTTCCTTGATGTAGCTGATACTATTTCTTCTCCACAGCTAAGTCCTCCACCTTTGTAGACAGCTGTAACTTTGAGGAGGAGAACATCTGCGGGATGATTCAGGGTTCCAGCACGGCCATGTGGGAACAGCGCAGCTCTGTGTCCGGAGGCCCTCACACTGACTTCACCAACATGGGGCAATGCAAAGGTGATCTTCAAGTCATTACAAGGTGTTGAGCTTAAGGATGGCATGATTCATCTGTCAGGGTCTTATACATCAGCCACCTGTGCAAATACAGGCAAGTGTAGGATCATGCTGATAGAGATTTTACAAGGTAAATATGATCAAATAGAAGTAAAATAGTGGAAAGATAAGAGCACTCACTCTTCAGACCTACAGGATTTTCGGCCACATGTGAAATATTAAAGCACTTTGTCACGTAATGCCATACATAACCGTATTTATACAATATGTCAACATGTTTATGGTATGATGAGAAAACCAAAAGCTCTATGTTGAATAATAATGGTAAAAAATAAGTTGATGAAATCAAAATTTATCTTGTTTATTCTAAAACATACAAATTAGCAATATGTTTTTATATTTGCATGTCATTGTACACTGGTAAGGACAGGTGTGATTTAAAGATGTAAACTGCTCAAACCTCCTGATCTTAATAGGCATTTAAGTGCTGCAATGTCATATTTGACCTTTGACTTGTGGGTTCAAAAGATTCAGAGCTACCAGCAGGTGCAGGGGAATCTTCAAAGACCAGTGCTTTTATTTTCTTTTTACAGTATTGTTGTTGCTCCAGCTGCAGTATAACTGAATCAATACAAGCATAAATTTATCTTTATTAACTAACCTTAGATAGAAACAGGTCATAAACTACGTTACCTGAGAGTTTTACAGCATTGTGTTTGCAATTAAAGCAACATGTTGGTCTAAGGTTTCTGACAGTGGTGTTCAAAGCACAGGGGCCATTTCAGGTCCGGGGCTGATTTTGTGCAGCCGCTGACTCCAATTAATGAACGTCATCAACCTGGTCGATGTACATGGAGACTTTTTGTTTCCACTGAAGCAAAATTATTCACAACAAATTAAAGTCATCCAGTTAGAAGATTTAACAAAACAAAAATTTGCTTTATTTTATTTCAATAAACTTGGATGAAAACTGGAAGAGTTTTCACAGAAGCAATTTCTAAGAAATGACACAAGTGTTTTCTACTGTTTTGTTTTTCAATTGATCCCAGAGGAATTTGCAGCCTTGATGCCTTTCTCTTAATAATTGTCTAATTAATACACTGCAGAAACAGAAAAAACACAATATATATTTTTGTGATTTTATCTTCTTATTCTTTTATTTGTTTTCTAAACCACATGACAAAAAGTTTAGAGACCTCTGATCTAATACAGTTATACAGATTTAGTTTACTTGTATGGTATTCTGATTATGAAATATAATTAAATGACTTGTTTAAAATGCTGTCCGTGCAAATCTAGACATGGTGTTAAAGCTGAGATGTGGAATAAGCTTCTTTTTTTTTGCCATTCCTGCACAGGAAATGGCTACTTCATGCATTTCAGCACAGAATCTGCTGAACCGGGGGAGAGCGCTTCCCTGGAGAGTCGTTGGCTTTACCCCAAAGCTGGAGCTCAGTGTCTGCAGTTCTTCCTCTACAACACTGGGGCAGCTGATGATGTTCTGAACATTTGGGTCAGAGAGTATGACCCAGCCAGCCCCAGCGGCAAACTCAAACTATTCAAGAGCATTTCAGGTGAGAAAAAATTCATTTTAACCTGCATGAACCTGTACTGAGCAGAGTGTGTATGATTCAACAATGTGGGACTCTGGTGCCACCTTGTGGTAAACCCATTAATGCACTCAGACCTAAACTAAGTCACATTTAAATGCAAATGCAGCTGATGCAGAGAATCATGTGATGGGCTCCTGGGAGCTGCACACCATCGACCTGAGCGTGACCCGGAAGGCCCGGCTGGTTTTCGAGGGGGTGAGGGGAGAGAGTCCGTCACATGGAGGTTTCTCTCTGGATGACATCAACCTGTCATCCACAAAATGCCCCCAACACATCTGGCACATCCGCAACATGAGCCACCTGCTGGCCACCACACCACCAGGACAGAAACTGTACAGCCCTCGCTTCCTGTCACCGTCTGGTTACTCCTTCCAGGTAACACACAAAAGAGGAATTATAATGCACCTTTAAAATCTAAGTGAAAAGGCATTGTTGATCTTTATTCTTGATGTAACTTCTGCAGCCTCAAGATAAAATGAAATATTTTCCTCCTGTGTAGTAAAGTTCATCTCAATGGGTTAAGTTCCAGCCTTTGGGTCATTGATATTCTAGGAACTTAGGACTAGGAAGTTAGTTAAAACATAAATTGTTTTAACTGTAGATTTAAACACAGAGGTTTTTTTCTGTAAATTGTTGGAGCATTCCATGATTTGGTCTTTTAAGGGATTTTTTTTTTCTCACCGTTGAATGATGAAAAGTAAGTTGTTTGGAAAACAGCCATCCAGTGGAGCCCAGTGCTCATGGTGGTTAGGTAACTAGTAATATCTGTCTTAGACGGATGAAAATGACAAGACAAAAATCTAATTTAGAAAATAATTTTCCTTGTTCTTTAAAGTTACACAAATGACCTTCACTAAACATGTTACTGTATCTGTTGACCCATTTATCTCCATATTTCTCTGGTGTCTTCAGGTGGGTTTGTACCTGAACGGACGGAGTGGCACTCCTGGGTACATGGCTACATATTTCCACCTGACCTCAGGCCCCAACGACCACAATCTGAAGTGGCCGTGTCCATGGCAACAAGCCACCATAGCCCTGATGGATCAGCAGTCTGATGTCAGACAGCAGATGAACATGCACCGCATGGTGACCACCGACCCCAACAAGATGTCCTCAGATGGTATGAGGCTGCTGACGGTGAGAGTCTGTTGGAGGCGTTTTCAGGACGCTGCTGTGAAAATCAGTGTCCTGTTGGTTTCAGGTACTGAGTTTTACTGGGATGACCCCAGGAAGGTGGGCTCCAAGGTAACCGAGTCTGACGGCAGCTCTTACTACCGAGGCCCCGGCTACGGGACCAACACCTTCATGTCACACAGCAGGCTGAGGAGCAGGAGCTTCACCAAGGGAGACGACACCTTCTTCCTACTCAGTCTGGAAGGTGAGAGGAGTTTCTGAGGATGACGATCTAATATGGGAAAATACATAAGGCAGTATCGTTCCACATATGAGATGTAGTATTTAAATTTTCTTATACTGCAATGTCAGCACAGACAATATATGCAATTATATTGATAAATATGAAATAATTTATTACAGTCGCGACAAAAAGGGCACTGTGTTTTTACATTTAATTTGTATGCTTTAACAAACTATTTAGATTTAGACTTATGAAAGGAAAAGATATTTACCAACATATTACTGGAAATATCTTGTAATATTTTCTAATATATTATTTTTCTGATACATTTTCAAATACACTATATACTGTAAGTACACTGAATTACATCTTTATTATTTATGTATTTTGCAGTAGATTGTGTAATTATGTAATCTATTAAAAATATACAAATGATTGTGTCTTTTCACATATTACAGCATATTAAACATGTTTGTATGTTTTTATATCCCAGATGTTGCTGCTCACAGACATATCAATAGTAACTGTAATCAACAGTAACTAAGGGAAACGTACTTCTCTACACAGATTTACAAGTTGTAGTAAATACTTAATTATATTGATAAGATAAAACACACTGATCAGATCTGTCTTTTCCTGATTGGTCAGTAATTCTACACTAACTTCAGGTCTTTTTTTCATCCTCTCCTAGATGTATCTGAGCTGCTGGCTCCTCAGCCTCTGCCCCAGTCTGCAGTCTTCACCGTTGGCCATTTTGATTGGAGCAGCAGACCAACCAGCCAATCAGCTCTCTACAGTTACAGCAGTGGGAGCATGTGTAGCAGCAGCCATGATGTTGGTGGCCATGATGATTGTGGGCAACGTCTGGAGGCTGAGGAGGAGGGAACAACATGTGAGGAGTGGCTGCATGGTCATAGAGAACATGCCTGGCTTCATGGACAGTGTGAGTTACACTGAGTCAGCACACATCCAGACAGACAGCTCCTTCTTCACTTAGTGTCAGCAAAACCTGAGACATGTTTGTCGAAAAGCAGAGCATAACTGTGAAGTGGAAGGACATGCTCAATGGTTTTTAACGTTAAATAAGACGTAGAGCAACAAGCTGCCACACTGAGAACAGAACGCCTGCTGAGCAAAACCAGGCAGAACTCTGAGGAAAAAGTTCTGAATTCTACAAACTGAGCTAAGATTCATGTCAGAATTCTGAGGAAAAACAAAGAATTCTAATAAGGTCAAAATTCTAATGGGAAAAGGTTTGAATTAAAGTCAGAATTCTGAAGGAAAAAAATACGAATTTAAAGATTCACATCTGAGGAAAAATGTCAGAATTCTAAAATTAAAGGACCAATTATGCAGAAAAAGAATTTTAAGATTCAAGTCATAATTCTGAAAAAAGGTCAGAATTCTAAAATTTGTCAGAATTTCACTTGTTAACCATTCAGCAAGTTTTTCCACTCAGTTATGCCATTTTCAAAAATACTACTGAATCTTGGACATAAATCTGTTTGTAGCATATTATAGACTTTATTTCAGCCACAATTCAAATTGTTTGTGGTGAAAAACCTTGTATTCTTTCCTTCCTTATCACAGCTATACTCTAATTGCTTTGCTTTATCAGATCACAAACTGCTATTAAAGTCCACTGATGTTTGTAATATAATGTGACAAAAAGGGTTATGAACTTTAATAAGGCGCTATACTGCTGCAGTTCAAGCTGCATTGTGCTTTGTCTCTTATGATCCATTGAGTTGTTTAATGTTTAATGTCTTCTCCCCACAGGAGCATCCAGCCGCTGACTTACCTTCTCCTTTATCTGCTCCATGATGGCCAAGAAAAGAACGAACCACCAACCGCTGACCAGACTGTCCAACCATTATCAGACTCTCCAATAAAATCTATGACACCAGTTGTCTTTGACTTTCCCTCTAGCCTGCCTGTCATCAGGGAGACAAGTGGTAGTAAATATGTTCTTAATTTTGACCCATTAATGAATCAAGAATCATTGAAGCTAGTTGGATATTGATCCAAAGAGGATTTGTGGAGATCTTTTAAAGGGGCAGTATTATCTAAAGCATATCTAAAGCATGTCTGGGTGGATCTAGTCCGGCCTTCGAGGTGCAGCTCCTCCTCAGAGCTATTCCCCCAAAGCTGAAGTTTCCAAGCTCTCATGACTAAAAGAAGAATTTTTAGGATCAAGAGTTTTAAAGGTACATTCAGAAACGTAGAGACAGGTGGCAAAAAGTAACCACAAGTCACCACACTATTCCATGAAGAACTACTGACAGGCTGTTCAGATCATCTCATCAGGGAGATGTTTGAAAATATGTGAGATTATATATTAAAAATCAAAAGAGGAGCTAATACAATAAACAACCAACCACAAAGAGTTCACATTAACAGTTTTAATGCGATTTTCTCAAACAGTATGAGTGCAACAATTCACACAAATGGAGGGGAGGAAAACATGGATAAACTCACAAAGTTTCACACATGTTGCATGTATGGTGGCCTTTGTCCACTGTGCTTCTGTTTAAGTTACCGAACCTGAAGAAACAATCATTTCACCTGCAGGACATTTGAGGAAAAATAAAGAGCCAAAATGGCTACTACTCCCCTCATCAAAACAGCGCCTGTGAGGAAGATTTCCAAGGCCACAGATTGTCTTCTGACTGTCTAGAATGGTTCAGACATTTTTGAATTGCTAACAGTCACTATCAATAATGCGCAATTTCTCCCTTAATTCTTAATGTTTCGGTTTGATCCAGCCAAGAGCTTTGCTGTTTTTTACTTTTCTCTCACATATTAGTTTGTAAGAAGCGAGTTTAAACAGGGCCTACGGGTTTGGTTTAATACTGACATTTTAAGGCATTTCAGGGCTGTGCAAAGCAGGATTTAAATGACCTTTAAAGACGCCATCACCAAATCTGCTTCCCTTAAAATTTAGACTACAGTTCCTTTGGTTTCTGTCTGAAAAACAAAAAACAATTAAACCACATAGAAAACAAAAGAGGAACATTTTCCATGTAACATTGCATGTTTCTTTTTTTATCATTTTACAGATATGCTTCACACTCAAATAAAAAGATAAAAAAAGAGTTGAGACCTGACATGGAACAGGACAACTCCAGCTACAACCAGACTGCTGCTCTACGTCACCTTCAGCTGATCAGCCTTGACAGCATTTTTGACTGAGCAGAACTTTCTTCCTGTGAGACATTTTAAAGGCCAAAATGAAAACTGTGCAAGATGAGCTCGGATTCTCGAGTTCCAGTTATTGTGCGTGTAGGAGATAAAGCCTGGATACTAGAAATAAAAGGTTCGCAGCATTCTCCACTTCACACACACAAATTCCACTTTGTATCTGCTGACTAAGGAATACCATGCACAACTCTGCAACTGAAACCTAGAAAAACTGTCTCTAGAAAACACTACACAGTTTAAAGTAAATAAACCATCACTGCATAACCTTAATGAGGGACTGGGGTTTTATGTGACAGACCAGAACAAACCAGTGCATAATGGTACATGGTGTAAGCCAGTGTCCCTCCTCCACCAGCCAATCAAACAGCTGACTTCTCATCTACAGGAAGCTGCTACTTAGATGTTCCTGTGATCTGGAATCAGAGAAGTTTCTCTTGGTCCTTGGAGACTAGGATTGTTCATGCCTGGTTTAGATCAAAGCAGAATGGCCAAGTCAAAGTGCAGTCTTATAAATCTAATCAATTAACAATGAGTGGCAAGGCTGCCCTTCACCCTGAAAGGTGAAGGGCAGTAAAAGGCAGGTTGTTGTAAACCAACCTCTTGTTCTATGCTTTTGGGTCTCAGCTGTATTGAGAAACAATTGCTTGCTGGAGATGTGGACTCTTGAAGTTTTAAATCATTTATCTGATTTACCCTAATGTTTTCCCATGGCATAAGTAATGGAAAAACTTCACGAAGCTTACAGGACGTTATATGCACTGTAAACAACCTGGTGAGGATCTTTTCCAGCAATAAAATGTCCTTGACTCCATCTTGCTCCGACTTCAGTTGCTCAATATATGGAGGCGTGGCCAACACAGACTGAGCGGCTTCATTCACTTACTGCACCAACATTGTCAAACTACAACCCTATGTTGCCAGACAACAATACTAAATTAATATCACTGTTCACAACTTCTCCTTTGCTGATTAGTTTGGTTAAATTTCAACAGGAGAAATCCTGGACCACCAAAGGGAGATGAAAATCGAGTGGAATTGCACGGGAAGGCAATGGCCAAGTTAAGTAAAAGTACAAAGTACTACATAGTTATGTGCTACTTTGTGTTGGGATTTCACATAAAGTCGGAACAAAGTGCAAAAAATGTGAAACGGCTCCCGAAAATCTTTTTGCAACACAATGTCCAATTAATGGACAAACATTTAACAGGCTGAATTTGCTACATCTTTGCCTTCCACATGCCCAGTGTTAGCAGTACATTGAGGTAAACTAAACGATGCAGATCTGGGTTAGAGCCTGGAAGGTACATGTTGATGTCTGAACTAGACTAGTAGAAAACATGAGGAGGGGACAACTAAATACTACAGGGAATATTTTTGCCTTTCATAAAGAAATAATAAAGAAATAATATGTGACAGAATAGATCTAATTCCAGAGTTTAAAAACTGCGGAGGAAGGATCTCCATGTGGAAAGACTAATGTAGCGTCTTTTGTTGCTCATTTTCTCATTTAGGATCCGAAACACCAGAACTTGTGAAGTTGGATTTTGACATTGTTAATCCAAACACATCATGCATAGGAAGAGAAAAATCAAGACAGGCCTAAAGCTACCAGGTTTACCAGATCCAGTCTTTTGGGCTGCTGTTAAATGAGCAGAAAACTCTTTTAATAATCACCATTATATGGTTTTTAATGCATAGTGACTGGGCTGCCATTTTTACTTGTCAACATTTTGCATTTTCTTTCAACAACAAAAAACACATTTCCCACACACACAAGGAGTAGGAAGCATCCAGCATTTGCTGGAATATAAAAAGTAAGCCACTAGATGTCCCTAGTTCTCATACCAAATCTTTATATAAAAGCTTCACATTAAGGGTTAGTTTTTTGAGTGATTTTATCCCTTTGCTTCAGTGCTGTGCCACTGAATTATACCGTGGCTTAGTGTTTGTGTGCAAACCTACTAACGACTTTAAACGCATCCAAAGCCTGCAGGGTGGGAGGTCAACCAACACTTGACCTCCCACTTGACCTTAACACTTGAAACTGTAAACTGGTGAAGTAGGCAGCATGAGCAATTTCTTACGATTCTCCCCCAACTTGAATGCAAGTAAACTTTCAAAATTTCAAAGGGTTTGAGCCATTCTTGGAGGCATTTCTGCAAACTTGCAACACTTCGCCTCTGCTAGACCTGGAGATTTTGTATCCCAGCATCTCCAGATGAGAGTCAAAACTTATCCAAAATCTTTCTTCAAAATACAGGCACATCAGTATAAGGGTTGGATACTTCCTGTGATGGAAAAGATCTTGTGTTGCTCCATCAACGAACGCCTAGTTCACATGACAAACTTTTTATTCTGAATTTTGTCCCCACTTCCCCCTTTCGACAATCTTAAGGACACTTGATTATTGTGATATCTCTTATGATCATAAGGGATATTCCTGCCATATGTGGTGTGTTAAGAATGATCTCGTCCAATTAGAAGGACTTCATGACCTAAAGTTGATGTATTCAACACACTGGATTCTCTTGGTCCGATATCACAGTGTGTGTGGTCCTCCCCAAGGACACAGGAGAAGTCACACAGCCTAAACCTTCCTTAAAGAGTTATGTAATTCTTCACATTCCTGTATAGCAGTCAGCTCTTCTAATAAAGAATATGGCAGGGCTGATCACTTTGTTCTCTCCCTGTAATATTTTTATGTCCAAGTCCTGCTGGCACCACCACTCTTTAATGGGGGTGCTGTTATTGAGTGAAGGAGACTCAAAGTTTGCCATTTGCAGGTGAGGAAAATGTAGGAAGCTAGTTAAAATATTGGCTAAAACATGTCGCTACATGTATGCTACTCATTTAGGCTGCAAGACAGCGAGAGAAAGTCAGGCGTTCAACAACAGGAAGCAAGAATACTTCTTAGAACTCTATGAGGCAAGGTAAAGATCTACATTCTCTAGATAATGCAACCCATTAGTGCTGTTATTTAATGCTAGTTGCTAATGTAAGATATTACAGAAAGTTGAAATGGCAGTAATCATCTTTAACATTTTAAAATGGTATAACCCTGTTTTACTATGAATGTACCGTCACACACCATGTGGCATTGCCTCCGATTTTAATGTGAGGCTATTATGCAACCACAAGGTGTCTTCAATCAGTAAGCTACTATGATGCAGATAGCTACAGAAAATCCTTACTGCCCACAACCATCAGCATCTACATCAACTTTTTGAAGAAACTAAAATAGAATGATTTAAAACATCAAAGTCCCCTTTTGTGATTAATAAAGTCTGTTTGAAATTAAATGAATTAGAATAATGAATGGATATTTGCAGCAGGGAGACTACACCTAAGGTCAGAGGTCATATTGATCTAAAAAGTATTTCTACTTAAACATAATTGCATGATTTTCTAAGGAAAAAATTCTGAAGTTTTATAACTACAATTATCCTAAATTAGTTCAAGTACTATAAAGTCTTGGGTGTCCATCTCTAGTAATTAAGGTTTAGTGTCCTGCCAGTCTTAGATGTGTCTCCATTCCAAAACAGCTGATTCAAATGCTCCAACTAACTCATCAGCGTGACAATGTTCTGCTAATGACCCATCATTTGATTCAGGTGTGTTGAAAAAGGGAAACAACTAAGACTGGCATGATACCAGGTTTTCAGGACTGACTGCCTCTCTGCTTTAAATGGAAGACTAACATTTAAAAAGGGGAAAAACGTCTGTCAGATATGTGACAAAGGCATAGAAAGAAAGAAAACGTTCCATGGGGTTGGAGATTTCAGGCTGGTGCAAACTGTTCTTCACTGAAAATTAATTTCAAGCTACATAAAGATTTTTAATCTAAACACTACTTTGTAAGAAAACAGGTATTAACTTTTCTTCAGGCACGTAATATTTGAGAGGAACCTTCTTGACACCAAAACTGCACTTTTCCTATTACATATAGACTTAAACATCTTCTGTTGAACAAAATCAACAATTTATTTTCAATCTAAGGAAGTGAATAAGTTGATTTGCAATATAGGTATAAACTTTTTCCATTTTTAACTTCAGATACTTAAACACTACAGACATGATTCTATTCTCTGAAAAAAAATTGCTATTGAAAATAAGGCCACACTTTTGGAAGCATTTTCCCCCAAACTTGTGGAGAACTCTGACACATCGTATCACAGCTTATTTAGGGGCGGCGGTGGCTCAGGAGGTAGAGGTTCGTCCTGAAACCGGTGGGTTGCCCGGTTTCAACCTACATTCTGTCTGTTTTAGTCAATTTACAGGTGAAGTGTCTTTTAGTAACAAAAAGGTTGCTTTTAGACTTTTGCAGCATCGTTCAATTCCGGTCAATAGCATAGTGAACAGTGCTTATTTGTTAGCAGTGGTTAAGAGGGAAGATTTAATAGTTAAGCATAATGAGTACTTTAGCTTTTCAGGCTATTTATAGCAAAACACAAATGGAAAAGCCATCCAACATCACTTAAGTTACATATGAAATGTGGATCTGTTCTAACTAAAATATCACATCTCCATTTGTTTATATAATATAGAAATAAACCTTATGAACTAATTGACTTTGTTGGCATGTAAAAAGCTAATATGTTTTTATAAAAGAGGTTGCAATAAATTCTTATTGTGTAGCAACAATAATGGAGATTAAACAGAGTTTGTCTTTAAGGCAAAGGACACAGGAGTGGTAATGGAGTAGATTCATTCATTTCAAAATACTATGCATTGTTTTGTCTTTAATCAAACTGATATTCAATTAGAATGTGTGTAATGTTTAACAGACAAACATCCTCTACCCATTTCCTGTCGTTACAGCATTTTAAATGCCATTTGGCACTTATGATAGTATAATTGTGCATAACATAATCCTATGAGAGCTGGGTAATAAAAACTACTTACTCAGATTTACTTGAGTAACTTTTTGGGAAGAAATTGCTTTTAGTAATAGTTTTAGTACTATTTCTTGAGTATTGTTACTATGAAGTATCCCTGCTCTTACTTAAACAAAACTGGGCATTCAACAAACTGCAAGTAACTTCACTGAATGAAGAACAAACATGTTTTAACTAAAAATGTACCTGATAGAGACACAGAGCTACATTTTATGATGAAATGAGGCCACTTACTTGAAGGTCTCACTTCTTGTTCATCATCTTTGTTGTTCTGATGATCATTTTTTATCTGATGAGATAATTACAGATAAAAACACTATACATTGTCACTGGAAGTACTTTACCTTGTTCTGACATATATAAAGACAGATAACTTGCTGTATTAGTTTAATATGTTTTTAAAGGTATTTGGAAAAGCATTTGTTCTTCCTTAAATTGTTATTTTTGCAATTATGTAATTAATTTGCATTAACTCTTTTCATTTTGGTTTTTCAAAATGCTAAAAAATGCACATAACTTTGTTTTGCTTGTCTGATGATGTCATTTAAAAATATTGTTGGATGGATTAATGTTCTCATCAGTTACTGAAGGACTTGAGTCGGCTTTTTAATAAAATACCTTTTTACTCATGTCGAGTAATTTCTTGGATGGATATGTTTTACTCAAATACAATTTTTGGGTACTGAACATCTACATCTTATCATAAATTGGAAGATGAACCAGGAGTTTCATAATTGCTTATTCTACAACAGCAAGTCCATAGCATTGCAAAACTGTCCAGCTTTCTGTCATCCAGGGTGATCTGCTTGAAGCAGTCAAGATGGAAAATACAGAAGAAAAAAACTTTATATTTTTTTACTTTCTATTGATATTTCAAACATATATTTCTGCAGAACTGTACTGCTACAAAGCTGGGTTAAAAATCAACGCACTGCTTCTTGCACCAACTAACCAAACACACCAGGAAATTGTCAAACATTCATTTTTTTCCCTCACAGTCACTTCAGCAGCCTCTGTAGGAACAGTTAAAGGTGCCACAAGTGAAGAAAGTCAAAAGTGGTGCCAACGAGAAAAACTCCATCATTCCAAAGCAATGTCACCTAGTGATGTCTGAAGAGAGCTACAGGTGGTTCTCTGCTGTGGCTGACTGTGTTTCCTTTAAATCTCCATCTGGAGCAACGCTTCGTTTCCAACTGGCAGCAAAGCCGGTTGCCATAATGAGACGTTTTCTACTTCTGGTCAGAATATTTTCTGAACTAGAAGAAAAGCATAATTTCTAACTTAAATGTTTTACAGTTTCCTACCTGATCTTTGTGTAAACATTACAGACATTCTCAGACTCCAAAACTTCTTTGTTCCTTGTGCTCATTTTAAAATTTAAAGTTTTATTTTCTTGAGGTATGAACTGGAAGCCTGCCCATGACATAGCCCTTCATTCCCTCAATGCTATCTGGAACATACACATATGGAAAATGGATGGTTGCTTCTAAAGTGGGCAGGTTTTTCATATTGCTACTGCAGCAACAAGAACCTAAGAGGAGGAAATGACTGAAGGCAGGATGAAAGGAAGGAAATAAGGACACAAAGAAGAAATGGAAAAGAAAGAAAGAAAGAAAAGAGAGTGGAAGAATCAATGTCAAATAGTAGGATATGGGAATCTAGCTCAGAGCAGGAACAAGAGAGAAAGAGGACAGGAAGGATGACACTAGGAAAAAAGTCTGATGGGAAGAAAAAAACAATCATTTTCCATACAGTTTTCTACACTTATCCTGTACATGAGTGTAGAGAAGTCAAACGGCATCCTTATGAACTCTGGATTGAGGATGAGTAATAGTTCTTGTGATATTTTCAGTGCTACAGTGAAAACATGAAGTTTTTCTGGATGGAAGCTCAGTTAGAGGAAACACTCCGTCAACGGCTACAGGACAGCTTCCTGCATGTGCTCAGACAGGAGAGCAGCCACAGGGGGGCAGTATATCCCCCTGTGGGATATACTCCCACCTTAAAATACATAGCATAGCCCAAAATAAATAGATAAAAATAAACTGCTGTAACAACAGTACCACATGTCAGCTTCCACCACAGTGAACCTTCAGATTCTCTTTAGGATTATATAGTTTGAAGATCTAAAACATCTAAATCTCTTGATACACAGAACAAATGACATCCCTGACACACAACGTCAAATGGGTTTTCATTAGCCACTCAGACTGCACTATTTAAAGGCAACAGAATGCAGCTTCTCCTGCAGCAGACTGCTAATGTTCCAGCAGAGCCATCAGACGAGTCGGATGTTTTCACAGAGAAGCACTGGGAGGTTGTCTGCACACCAAACATCACAGCTAGTTTCAGCTGCTGCTCTGCATGGAAACATTGCTGAGCAACATGCCTTTCAGCAAAGCAGTTGCTGCATTTTAAACAACCCATCTCTTGTGCGCTTTGTAAAACTTCAGCAATGACCAAGACATGCAGATTAAGCCTGTAAGCATCGCAGTGGTGTTAAACGGGAAGAAAAGTCTTGATTTTTGCTTCCAATTGCTGCATAAATATGATTGTAAACTCATCTTAGACATGTAAATGTGTTGTCAGAAGGACTCCAACTTTAACTTATTTCCTTAAGAGTAGAATTAATACAGCAATTCCCCCACAGGAGAAGCTTGATAATCTAATGTCTGAAAGTATCAGTATACGGGATGTAGGCCAAAACACAGCGCTGTTCTTTAAATGAGGCGGATGGAGGAGCAGACTGATCCTCACTGCACCGTCTGGTACAGGTAACCTCTCTTGTAGGCGCTCAGCGGGTAGAAGGTGGCCACCACAAACCTCCCGTCGAAGGTTCGGCCGGTCAGCAGCCGCTGGGCTTCTTTGGAGTCGCTGGAGTTGGCGTACTCCACAAACACCTGATGGGAACAAACGGGTTAAAGGACGAGTGAAAGAAACGCTGAATGTTGTTGTAGAAACAGTCAGATCATTGAGCATTGATTCGATCTGTCTAAGGCTACGTTCACACAGGTCTACATCCTCAATCCAAAATGTTGGCTGAAATCTGATTTCTTTTGTGTGGTCATTCATACTACTGATTGAATGCGGCCCAAATCAAACTTAAGTGTGAACAGCTTCAGACCCCAAAGGGACCTGCATGTGCAAGAGGAGAATGTAACCATCACAGAGCAGCGCTCTGTTAACAATGGATGGAGCTTTTTATGATGTCACAAGATCAAAACAAAAAGTCAATAAAAAGAAAGTACAACTACTAGAAACGGCCGTTTGTTGGGCACTGACTGCTGGCGCTGTAGAGAAGTCTGTTTGGATGTGTGGTGGTGAGAGAGGTGGGGTTGGGATGTGATGCTTCACTGCTTGCTCCAGACACTGTTTAATGCATCAGGCTTCTTCTGCTGCTGCAGAATCATGACATGTGTCATGTCAAAGACGTAAAAGATGGATGTGACATATCCACATTGCAGAAGATGTGAAAGCTACTGGATACGTTTCTGATTTAGCAGCACATAGAACCTGGTAAGAACCAGCCTCTTTGCTGGACCCTGGATATGGAGGAACTGTTGCTTTCTGGAGGTGTGGATTCTGTTGAAGCTTGAGACTTTAACCAACTGCAAACATTTGACGTATGTAATGACGCAACTTGAAGCTTACTGGAAATTGCCTTTACTGTAAACATCCATCCCTCACTGCAAAGAGAGAAAAGTGCCCAGCGTGTGGCTCTGTGTCTGTCTTCCCTGTAAAGTTTCTGTCTGTGGTCCCAGTTGGCCGGACAGTTTGTGGATAACGAGCAGCGCTAACCTGATCATGTAGGTTCAGCTTTCGCGCCCTCCAGTCTGTAACGCATCACGCTGATTTTATATTATTTAATTATTATTTTTAGCATTATTTTTCGGGTTACAGACGCATCAAACCATATCAAATGCGTTGTTAGAGTTGATGCGCGCAGCCACACAGAGATCTGAGAAACTCGTCCCATAAACTCAACCAACAAGAATAGTTTCTGTGACGATTATTAAAAACTCAACAGACACGAAATGGAAGAGCTACTAAAGCCACATTAGCAGCATTGAATTAAATCTCCCGTTTGTTGTGCATCTCTGCGTAGTGCAGCAGATTACAGGGTCGGTCCAAGACTGGATGAGGCCTGGAGCAAAATCTGACTTAGGGGCCCCTTTTGTTGCTAAATACATCAGCACCTCTAACAGCTTCTGTGTTAGATTTAGTGAAATATGGGAGAAGGGAGTAGTTTAATTTGCCAGCCTAAAAAGGTATTTGTAAATTCAATGATTAAACTCCCAGCATCAGATTGTTGCTATGGTAACAAAACAATCTAACTATGAATATTGTTCTTTTAAGTTTTACAAAGTAAACTTGCCAACTCCTTAAAATCTTGAATCTAAATGTTAAACAATTTAAAATCTTTTAATTTATGTATGGCTAAACAATTGAATAAAAATTAACAGCATTGATAATCTCAATAAACAAGTGTTACATTTATGTATCTGTGGTCTGTTTTAAAATATTAGTGTTTATGGGACCCTGAAGCCCTGATGGAGCCGCTGACTTAATTTGGATTAAACAGAAGTTCAAATTTGTTGTTTTTAGACTAGTTGTGTGTTTAAATAGCATTTCTCTGGAGATGTTTTCCCGTAACATACAATTACACGCATTTCGTGTCAATTTAACACCTTTTAATACAAAAACACGATGGACCACCTCGACGCCCCGACCACCGGGCTTAGCAGGTTTTCTGGGGGAAACCCTGGACTACAATACTAAAACAGCAGAAAATCAACATTTTTCACAACTTCTTCTGTTCGCTGATTGGCCCAGAAACATTTTATAGGCTGAATTCTGTAGGAAGGCAGTGGACAAGATATAGCACATAGCAAGGTGTCACAATTCAGATTTTTTTTTCTGAAAAAATTCGGCCGTTCAGACTGCCATGAACATTTACCTGCTATGTGAACAATGACTTGTTGGCTAAATCCTCTCACCTGCCCTTTTCCAGGATTCTCCTTAGGAATGAGCAGAGAAACCACTGAGCCGTACTTCTGGCACTCCTCTTTCATGTCCTCCAGTATGTCTAGGAACAATAATCAACACACACTGTTGAGCTTCTGCTTGCATTCACTGTGGGAAGATTTTTTTATACATTATATGTCCTTTGTGTTACTGATATTAACCTCTAGTTAGAGTGACACTAGAGGTGTGCCGATCAATCAGTCACCGATCATAATCGGGCCTATTTTTGTGAAAAAGTGCCTGATTGGTGATCATTGGCTCTGTTACCGATACCGATCACCTGCATCTCATTTCCCAGCCTGTCTGTCCAGCTGGTCTCGTCTTTCCTTCACTGCGCAAACGCGCAGCAACAAATCCTAAGTGATGTGTAACTATAACCACTGAGTGAATGAGGACGTTTGCGTGTTGCGGCGGAAAATAGAAGCAGGTCAAATTGTATCAACACAACGAAGCTAATAGGCATAAAAACAATGACAGAGTTTGGCTACATCGAGGCTCAGTGCAGTAAAAAGACATGGAGGATCAGACAGCAGGTAAAGCAGCACAGCTACAAAGACACGGATTAGCATGACGGTCAGAAAGCTAAACTAATAACCCGCTAAATGATTTAAGTCTTGGAGCTGCGATGCAAGATGCTGGTTCTGCTGTTGAACCGCTGCTCCGCTACAGGTAGTAATATTTAATATTTAGTAATATTTTAGACGGAGCCGCTTCTGCTCCACCTGGTAGTGACTCTCACACCGAACCTGTTTAAAGCTGCAGCATCTAACCTAAAAAAATACATTTTACATAAGTATTAAAACGTTCGCTGTCCAAACATGAGACACATAATCTCTAAAAAATAATCGATCTCCTCCCTGTTACTCCTCTCAGTCAGAAACAGCCAATCAGAACTAGCAGTAACCAGCTAGCCGCTATGCTAACAGGAAGTTTTCATTCAGTAACTCAGGATTGTTTATTGTAATGGATCCTGTTTTTGCCTTTGAATGTTAAGTTTTATACTTGAACTTTTTGGCAATGTTGAGAGGTTTTATTTTGGCTCTTTGCATTATTTAGCCTCTTCAGAACCTTCATATGTTATCAGTCTGTTAAAGATAGTATCATTGATAGCAGTTCAATTTGCACAATGCCTGTTTTGTTAAGTTTTCGTCTTGGAAAAAGTTATTAAAAACAAGTTTTTGTCTAAATTAAGGTGAATTCATGGTTCCTTTTTCCACATAATGTAACAATAGTGTTTATGATAAAAAATAATAATTGTGTGATCAGTATCGGCGATCGGCCCTCAGGGGGTGATCAGTATCGGCAGAAAAAAACCTGATCGGCACATCCCTAATTGACACATACCGACTAAACATTCTTCTGTACTAATTGCAGTCACTAGCTGGTTTCTCTAATTGTTATGGCTCAATTAATTAATTCATTTGTGCTCAGGAATGTTTACTCTGGGATGTATCTCATGTTTCACTGAAGTGAAGGAGTCTTGGGAAGCTCACATAGCAGAGGTGCCGACATTGGCACCAGAACGTTCAACTAAGGCTTGGATTGACCAATGGCCCTCCTGTCTTTACTTTTTAAAAATGAGAGAAGAAATTTCTTGCGTCTTGTGCAACACGTTCAGACCTTAAAAGCTTTTGCAATTCTCTAATGTTATTACAAAGATGTTCTGAAACATATCTGAAGTGTTTGTTTGAAAATGTGCCAAACATTCTCAACTGAAGCATCTGTTGCTCTAAGCAACTATTTTTCTTTAACTGTGCTTATAAATCACAAATAGCCCTAAATGTTAATAACCCCTGGTAGTAAAGAACAACTTCGTTTTTTATTTCCACATATTTGACATCACTGAAAAGCTTAAACACTTTCAGAATATGTAAATAACTCAAAATGCCCAAGTAGAACTGTTCATGTCTTTGTCATCACATTAACCAACAGCACCACTCTTCTCATTAGGAAAACAAAGAAACAACAACAATATGACTAATGTTTTCATTTCAGGTTGCATCATATATTAAGTTGTGTTATCGCAGGGCAATTTTAGGTTAGGTGGTCCGTGACTGTTTGTTAAATGGGTTAAGTGGTCCTCAAAAAAGTTTGAGAAACACTGGCCTACAGTAGATTTTAACTGTTACAAAAAAAAGAAAAATGAAAAAATTCAATAGAAACACACAATACCTTCATACTCTTCGTCATTGTGCAGATGGCTGTCATCAATCAGGTTAAGCAGACGCAGAACAGGAGAAGGCAGTAGAACCAGATCCTCTATGTGAGGGGCTGACACACACATACACACACACACACACACACACACACACACACACCACACACACACACACACACAGGTAAATATAGCAGAGTAGGAGCTTCAGGGATGACTGCAGACATGCAGAGTATGTCCACCTACCGAAGGGGATGCTGAAGAACGGGTTGAGCAGGGCAGCTTCAGCTGTGCATCTCTGCTTTGGGTTGTTGAGCAGCATGCTGGACACAGAGCAAACAGCCCACCTCACTGCAGACTACGTCAAGGAACAGAGGCAGAGTCCAGGAGCCAACGCTTACCTTTTGATAAGGTCTCTGAGGTGATAGACTGGGATGGCAGGGCACATCACACCATTACTGGCAAAGATGCGGTTGACGACGGCAACGCTGTTGTCCTGCAGCCCAGAAACAGAGGCAGTGTGATCTGATTTCATTATCCAACAGATCTGCATTATTAAACATTTCCTTATTTTCAGCATAGAAAAACACAGACTGGAGCATGAATATTAACTCAGCATTTCATTATAACTAGGAACACATTTAATAAAAGTGTTAAAATGTTAACATTTATAGTTTTAACAGGGTAAAAAAGAAATGGTTGAATCTCAATATTTTCCTGAATAAATCCAGTCGTCCTGGTTCTGTGGAGAGTTTGGTGGTACCTTCCAGTCCTGTGAGCGGACGGTGTCTTTCAGTTTGATTCCTGAGAACATCTCCAGCAGGATGACTCCCAGGCTCCACAGGTCGATGGCGGCAGTGCAGCCGGAGTCTCCCTCCATCCCAGCCTGGGCCAGGCTGTTCTGGAGCTCGGCTTCTGGGGCTCGATACCCATCCGTCTGGATGTACTTCACATCCTAACAAAACAAATGGATCATTTTAAGAATCCCTGCCAGCCCGTCTTCTATTTTCTCACGGCTCAACATACACACAAACCTGGTTTCCCTGTTTGAAGCTCAGCCCAAAGTCGATGAGCTTGAAGCACTCGTCGTCGGCGCTCCATAGGATGTTGCGTGGTTTGAGGTCAGCGTGGACGTAGCCTTCCCTGTGAAGGAAGGCAAGAGCTTCCAGGATGTCTCTGGCACAGTGCTGCACCAGCCACATGGAGTGGCCCTTCTGGGGTCTGCTGCAGGGCATCAAACACAGGGGGCCAGCCATTCATTACTCAAGTTATTGGCTTTATTTGCAACTATAAAAGGACAAATAATAGTAGCAGAGCCAACAGCCTTGCTTTTAATACATTTATTAAATCCATTCTTGTTTTCCATGGTGAGATGATTCAATGACAAAAAATGCTTTTTAAATCCAAGAATTTGGTAAAAGGTGTCTTAAGAAATAAATCAAGTGGCAAATAACATTAAGACAACAACCACAACTGGTTTTTGAAGCTAAATAAACTCTCTGATTTTCCTGTCTGCAAGTATTCCAGCAGTAAGACGTAACCTGCTTCCTCCAACCAGAGACCAAGAATGACAGTGTGACCAGCAGCAACATGGAGCTGCTTACCTTACACCCTTGACCCCATTGCTGCGCCTCACCAGCAGCTCCGATACGCTGACATCCAGGAGCTCCAGCAGGAGGCAGCGTGTAGCCACCCCCACAGAGCTGTGGTTGGTGAACACGCCATACAGTGTGACTGACAAACAGGAGGACACATCATGCATCATAAGGAAAATAATCAGAACCTTTTTTCAATTTTGGTCACAGCCAAACACAGACTTCAACATATTTTAAAGAAAGTGCATGCAGTGGGCCAACACAAAGTACTGTATAACTGGGAAAGCAAATCTAAAACATTTTGTTACATATAAACATCTGACAATTCCTTCCATCTCTTGATGGCGGATCTAACTGAGCTCCAGAGGATGTTTTGTAAAGTACCTGTAAAACAGGTACTCTGAGGCCAGTGCAGCAAAAGCTGGTGTTGCAGTGCCAACGTGGAGGGACTAAATGGACCTGCATGCCACAGATTTTGTTCCAGACAAGTTTTTGAAAACAGTGTAATAATTATCTTCCACTTCACTTGAAGTGCACTTCATTTTTAGATCTATCTCACCAACTACCAAAGAAGAGACTGAGGTTTGGGTTTTAACATGATATAATGTAAATACATGTGAATGCTTTTGACTCGCTCTGCAGATTAACTATAACTATTAACTAATCACTCTTTCAGGAAAAACAATAAAACCTTTGGGATTTTTGCAGAATTTAGCTAATTACTAGCCACGGTTGCAAAAGGCCAAAACTCAGGTAACTCTTCTCCAAAAAGTAAGTAACTAAACACACATAAAGAGCGTCACCTCTGAAGCCGACCAACATCCTCTTACCGATGTTCTTGTGGCCCTGGATGTCCTCCAGCACGGTCCTCTCTTTGTGGTAGCCGTAGTCTCCTCCCTGGGAGTCGCCCTGAAACTCCTTCACTGCGGCCGTGGCAGCTCTGCCGGAGCTGACTTGGTAAACCGAGGCCGACACACCTTGACCGATCCGGGACTGAACGGTCCAGATCTCGCCGAAAATCTCAAACAGCACCGGCCTCATGCTCTGGTCCACGCTGACCTGGGACGGGATACTTCCTGGAGCCTGAACCTTGGAGGTTGGCTCGGACGGGACGCAGTGAGCCATCGGAGGAGAGAGAAGCAGAGGAGGCAGCTAGTTGAAAGCTGGAAGCAGCTGCGGGGACATTGCGAGCTGTGGTCACCTTATCAGCGCTGCAAATTAAAACACCTGGACGAGTCAACGCCAGCTAACACACAGCGTGGTTACATCAACAAGCCTGTTTAAAGCCAGACCGAGTAACGTCGGAGCATATTAGGAGAAGCTTTGCTTTCAAAATGAGTCAGCTAACAGATAACGTTAGCCAACTTAGCTTCCACAAACTGTTTATCTAGCCACCGACTTTGAGGGCAAAAACACACCGTTCCCACGGCGGATGGGAGACAACTTCCTCCATAATGCACCAATAACTTCTAAAGCGGCCAAATGTTGTATATAAATTACACAAAAACTAGTGTATCAGAACCCTGCGAAGTTTCGCTGAAGTTGTAAATTCAGGTTGTTGACACTTAACTAACTTCCGTTCTGCTGGGTTCATTTCCGTCTTCTCAAACAAAACGTCTGCCCCCTGTCGGTTAGGAGGGCGCTCACACTTAGTGTTTTTGTATGAAGCTGCTTGCATTTTGGAGCCAGCCACCATCTATTAAGGCTGAAAATTGCATGTACAGCTGAGAATGAGCAGACATCCATTTTTCACTTCTTTCGCTGAGATAAAGCGTTTTTGGCCTCTCATCTTCTTATATATTGAAAATTAAGAATTTGACTAGTTTCCTGTTTAAAACTACCAAATATAATGATGATGATCGGGTAAAAGCAGAACATTGCGTCAGGTAAAACTTCAGCTTCCCCAGCTGGCCGCCTCGTCCACCGTGACGACGACGACGTCTCCGCTGCGAAACAGTTCAGGACCCCGGAACAAGTGGATCGGAATCTCTGACAGAAGCGGGGCAAGGATTGTTGGCCAGCAACATCGAATAACAGCAAATCCTGGCCCAAAGGTTGGAGGTCTAGTAGTGTCCTGCGATCGTACACCAGCAGAGATTCAGTTCCGCAGATGACACAGGTCATAAACAGTACAAACATAAGCAAATGTGAGAAAGACAGACGAGCAGCCACACACAGGCGCCATCTTGGTTCTCATGTCTCATGTCCATAAGCAAAGAACACAAGCAGACACAATGAATTGTCTTCTTTGATAAATGCTCTCATGAATGAAGCACTTTACAGTCATTTGGTCAAATTTGCACGTTTCAAAACAGGAAGTTTTTTTTATTGACTAACTTCTCAAAGGAGCCCCGAGAAAAGTCTGGTGATGAACAGTGTGGTCATGAAGTGTCTGTCCACTAAGATCCGATCATTGTAACTCACCTGGACTGACAAGCCACTTGTCAAGGCGAGCCAATCGGAAAGCGCGGATCAACCGCCTGCTTTCTGAGGGGAAATTACGGAGGGGTATCCCGAACAGCTGAAACGCTAAGCCTGGCGGCAGGGGTTGCTAGGCATGGCGGGCCGCTATGCCTATAATACACTGAGGGAAACCCTGGTGTTGCTTGCTGGTAAATTTGTTTCAAAATGCTAATTATCTTTGTTTAATTATAAACAATGCAGTACACACAATTAAACAAACTTACGTTGGTTTTAGAAATAGTTATTTATCAATTTTATTGTGATTATTATTATAACAATCATTAAGCTTCAAGTTATAACTGCATGGAGGCTCTGTTTGTTGCGACTTAATATAGTTTTCTTCATAAACTTAACCTGGTTTTAATTAAGCTCAGTATGCCAAAGAGACTTTGATATAGTGAGGCTGCTGTTATAACTTGTTCATCACTGTTTTTATCTTCAACATATTTTTGCAGTTAAAGATGAAAGAGGAAGCCAGGGATCAGGAATTAGAAAATCTAAGGACTTTTCTGTCTCAGAAGAAGCTCTAGCTCCACCGGATCACCAACCAGTTCTGAGGATGAACCTCCACAAGGTCTTCATAGTGGAAAAAACAATGTTTTTTTTCTTTTTACTGAGCAGCTGGTCAGTTTTAACAGGAAGAACTGGTGTGTTTCCAACACTAAGAGCTTAACAAACATGACTTAATTTGAAAATAATTGGACAGCATTTATTCCCCTTGTTAATCTAACATTTCTCTTTCATACATTTAATTCATTGTTAGCTTTTAGGGCCCTGTGATGGACTGGTCACCTGTCCAGGGTGAACCTGCCTCTCATCTGATGGCTGCTGGAGATGGACACCACCAGCCCCCCTCACCACCCTGCAAGGATCAACGTGTTCAGATCATGGATGGAAAGATTTTAAGGTAGTTTGTCTCCCTTAAGTCCATACTTAAAAAACTTCATAGTTAATACCTATATCAACTGATTCTATGATATTGCTGATTATTGTTGTGGAAATTTTCCTTAAAGAGTGAGGAAAAACTCAAGGAACCAGAGAAAAAATATATTCTTAATCAGTATTTATTCGAAAGCTTTGCATCGTTTGAAGTCTCTGGTCACTGAACACAGCCAGGAGAAAGAGCCTGGAGCAGAACACAGCTTACAGTTTTATAGGGAGGGTTTCATTCAATTCACATAGTTTCATAATTTACTTGGTTACAGAACAGATGGCAAGCACATGTATCTTCTTTATCTTCTTCAAACACGTCATGAGGGTACATAGAACAAACAATTTAATAACTTTATTGTAATGCAAGGCCCAAGAAGTAACTTCAGAAGACATTCTCATGAACACGTGCATTACACAAGAATCATTATACTGTTATGCATTGTCCATCCATCCATCCATTTTCCTACACCCTTGTCCCTTAATGGGGTCGGGAGGGTTGCTGGTGCCTATCTCCAGCTGGCGTTCCGGGCGGGAGGCGGGGTACGCCCTGGACAGGTCGCCAGTCTGTCGCAGGGCAACACAGAGACACACACAGGACAAACAACCATGCACACACACACTCACACCTAGGGGCAATTTAGACAGACCAATTAACCTGACAGTCATGTTTTTGGACTGTGGGAGGAAACCGGAGTACCCGGAGAAAACCCACCATGCACAGGGAGAACATGCAAACTCCATGCAGAAAGGCCGGGGCCGGGAATCGAACCCAGAACCTTCTTGCTGCAAGGCAACAGCTCTACCAACTGCGCCACTGTGCAGCCATCCTGTTATGCATTGTTTTATTTATAATTATGTAGTAATTTTAAAATTTTCCACTACACTATTTTTTCTACTTCTAACATAAACAGGCAAAGATGTCACCCAGAAATGTTTTCCCACTCCAGGCATACTCAGTTTTGATTATGTCACATATATAGCGAATCCACAACGTCTTAAAATTGTAAATCTTATTTATTTTTTATTTTTTTGCCATTTTTCTGTACTCTCACTGCATTCTAGAACAGAGTATTAACAAAGCCACACAGCTTTCAGAGTTTAATAAACAATGATAAATTACAAATTTGTGAGATATACAATCAAAGCTAAGGAAAATCTCTACATAGAACATACAACTATGCATATGTAAGATATTTTATTAGTAATTTCTTTCTCCAGGTTTATTTTGTTATAGGAAAGTATTGCAATATTCAAACCTGTAATTTAGCAAGATATGTAAATCAGAGCTGGACCACCAGACATAGTTTGTCTTTACATAATTACACTATTAAAATAGAAACAAGGGCACAATGTAACCTTTTAGTGACTGTAATCTATAAAAAAGAGCTGCCTGTTTGCTGCACTTGCAGTGGAGATGAAGACAGTCCATTCAGGAAAGCAGAGCTGAATCAAACTTTAAGGTGGAACTGCAGAAAAAAGAAAAACAAAAGCAAAAATTTAATTGTTAATGCATGTCACCATGAGAAAAGCCTACTGAGTTTTACTTAAAAAAACTTTTTTAAAAAATAATTTCTCACATTTTTGTCTCATGAAGTGAAAAAATTATTTGCAAAATAAACTTGTTTGTGCATGTCAGAAATCCTTTCTTGCTATTCTAAGTTTTTGTTTGTGACTCGAAGTTTTGCTTGTGATTCCTACATGATGTCGTGGGCGGGGCCTAAGATGACAACAAAAGATTTCTGATGTGTGCAAATAAAAGTTTATGTTTGGCAAATAACTTTTTAAGTTCACGAGACAAAAAGGAGTTATTTAATAAAGAAAAGTTTTTTAAACAAAACTTTTAGTAAAAAAAAAAAAAGAAAGAATTACAATTCCAAAAGTTTTGATCACAATTTAATTTTACTTAACTGAGGTTAGTTTTTTTTCATTGAATAAATGGGGAAAAAAATAACTTCATACTCTGCAAAACAGACCCTAAACTTACTTGAAGTCTGGATTGAGTTTTTTCCCCTTCATTATTGACGCTTTTATTACATACATTCATTTCATTTTGATTCAGGGTGAATAATTTTTAATTCTAAATTAATATCCTTGTTGGATTTTATTTAAATGCTATTCTCCTTCAAGATACATTTACCTAATGCTAGAATAAATGCAATGTACATTATGCAGCAAAGGAAATTATAAGATATCCATTATGGAGATGATAGGTTTTGGATGGGCGATGTGCCCTTATTGCAATACTGACTGCTGTCATTAACGACACAGGGAAGAAGCTTTTTAGTTATCTTGCTTTGCTAGCAAAGTCGTTAGCTAGCAACTAGCTAATAGCACAACAACAACAGCAAGCAACAACAAGGATATTATCTGTATGATAAAAATACTGAATCGATAAGAATAGTTTTTCTTCACCTGCCTGTCTCCTCCCACTCAGTGGTTCTTAAGAGAAAGACAGACTGAGAACCACGGTAAAGCTAGCCGGCCCAGCGTCCAGCCGGCCCAGCTCACAATATACAAGTGCGTGGTATCTGAAGATATTATGGTACACACATTTAAGTGCGGCTTTCACAATAAAAGCGCACATCCGGTCCATGTTTGAGCAACTCAAAATAGGTTTCCAGCCACTTCATTTGCAAACAGAAAATAATATATGCTGAAAAACTAATGCAAAATAAAAACTAATCTCTCTGTCATATGAAAAAAAAATTCCCTTCGGTCCTCTACCAGAGGCCTGGGAGCTTGAGGGTTCTGCGCAGTATCTTGGCTGTGCCTAGTACTGCACATTTCTGGACTGAGATGTCTGATGTTGTTCCTGGGATCTGTTTTAGCCACTGCTCCAGTTTGGGGGTTTCTGCCCCGAGGGCCCCGATGACCACAGGCACCACTGTGGTCTTCACCTTCCAGGCCTTTTCCAGTTCCTCCCTGAGGCCCTGGTATTTCTTCAGTTTCTCATTCTCCTTTTTCTTGATGTTGTAGTCACTTGGTATAGCTACATCCACCACAACGGCTTTCCTCTGTTCTTTATCCACCACCACAATGTCCGGTTGGTTCGCCATTACCATCTTGTCTGTCTGAATCTGGAAGTCCCACAGGATCTTAGCTCGGTCATTCTCCACCACCTTTGGGGGTGTTCCCCACTTCCATCTCGGGGCTTCCAGTCCATATTCTGCACAAATGTTCCTGTACACTATCCTTCCCAATTGGTTATGTCGTTCCATGTACGCTTTCCCTGCCAGCATCTTGCACCCTGCTGTTATGTGCTGGACTGTCTCAGGGGCCTCCTGGCACAACCTGCACCTTGGGTCTTGTCTGGTGTGGTAGATCTGAGCCTCTATTGCTTTGGTGTTTAGGGCCTGTTCCTGAGCAGCAGGATGAGTGCCTCTGTGCTGTCCTTGAGTCCAGCTTTGTCCTGCCATTGGTAGGATTTCCTGATATCAGCCACTTAAATTATTTGTCGGTGGTACATCCCATGTAGGGGCTTGTCCTCCCATGATGGAACCACTAGCACCTCATCCTCTGTTCCCTTTTGCCTGAGACATTCGCCGAGCATATCGTCCGTTGAGGCTTTGTCCTTGATGTATTTATGGATCTTGGATGTTTCATCCTGGACAGTGGCTCTCACACTCACTAGTCCTCTGCCTCCTTCCTTACGGCTTGTGTACAGTCTCAGGGTGCTGGATTTGGGGTGGAACCCTCCATGCATGGTTAGTAGCTTCCGAGTCTTAACATCCGTGGCCTTTATCTCTTCCATTGGCCAGCTAATTATTCCGGCAGGGTATCTGATTACTGGTAAGGCATAGCTGTTTATTGCACGGATCTTGTTCTTGCCATTGAGCTGGCTTCTCAGGACTTGCCTTATTCGTTGGAGGTATTTGGCTGTGGCTCCTTTCCTTGTGACCTCATCGAGGTTGCCATTTGCTTGTGGTATTCCCAGGTACTTGTAACTGTGCTCTATGTCTGCTATTGTTCCTTCTGGGAGTGGGACCCCTTCTGTGCGAACGACCTTCCCTCTCTTTGTAACCATCCGACCACACTTCTGTAGTCCGAATGACATCCTAATGTCAGTGCCGTATATCCTGGTGGTGAGGATCAGTGAGTCGATGTCTCGCTCGCTCTTAGCGTACAGCTTGATGTCATCCATGTAGAGGAGGTGACTGATTGTGGCCCCATTCTTCAGTCGGTATCCGTAGCCAGTCTTGTTGATGATTTGGCTGAGGGGGTTCAGGCCTATGCAGAACAGCAGTGGGGACAGAGCATCTCCTTGGTATATGCCACATTTGATGGACACTTGTGCAAGTGGTTTGCAGTTGGCTTCAAGGGTGGTTTTCCACAGCCCCATCGAGTTTGCAATGAAGGCTCTTAGAGTCCTATTGATGTTGTACATCTCTAAGCATTCATTGATCCAAGTGTGTGGCATTGAGTCATAGGCTTTCTTGTAATCAATCCAGGCGGTGCACAGGTTGGTGTGTCGAGTTTTGCAGTCTCGGGCGACTGGGTGGTCTACCAGGAGTTGGTGTTTGGCTCCTCTGCTATTTTTGCCAATGCCCTTCTGTGCCGTGCTCATGTATTTATCCATGTGACCACTTAACTTAGCTGCTATGATGCCTGATATGAGCTTCCATGTTGTAGAGAGAGAAGTTATTGGCTGATAGTTTGATGGGACTGAACTCTTTGAGGGATCCTTCTGTATCAGGATTGTGCGCCCTTCAGTTAACCATTCAGGGTGAGTCCCATTTTGTAGCAGCTGGTTCATTTGAGCTGCCAGTTGCTCATGGAGGGCAGTGAGCTTCTTCAGCCAGTAGGCATGGATCATGTCAGGTCCAGGTGCTGTCCAGGGTTACCGGGGCTTGTTCAGGGAGGTTGCTGTGGTCCTCTCGTAGAGAGGTTAGCCACTTTGCATTGCTGTTGTGGGACGCCTCCCTTTCCCATATGACTTTCCAGTATTGTTCAGTCTCCAGCCTTGGTGGGTCTGCTCTGTTGTTGGTGTCCTGCCATTTAGAGTACGCTTTAGCTGGTTGGGTGTGGAAGAGCCGGTTAATCCTCCTGGTTTCATTCTCTCTTGTGTATCTCTTCAGGCGGCTGGCCAAGGCTTGGAGCCTTTGTTTGGCAGTTTCGAGTGCTTCAGATATGGGCATCTGCCTGTACTTCATGGGTACTGATCTTTTCATTGCACCCCTTTGGAGCTCTGACAGTTGGCTCACTTCCCTCCTTGTTATCTTGATCTTAGCCTCTGACTGTCTTTTCCATGGTGGGTATTGGGTCTCATGATTGCTCTTATAACCTAGCATCTCACAGATCAGCTGAGTTGTATATCAGCTCATTGGTTTCTGTTATGGTGTTGGTAGGGATCGTTCTCAATGCTGCAGTCACATCTTCAATTAGACTTTCTGATGGTACTTCACTCAGCCATTGTAATTGGCGTCGGGGTTGTCTGGTGTTCATTACAGCCATGATTTTCTCTCTCAGGTCAGTTGCTGCCTCATTCAGCTTTGATAGTTTGTTCATTACTGGGGTTACATACCCAGTCTCTGGGCGGGTAGTTGTAGTTAACTCCCCTCTGACCTGGCGTTCTGGCTCCTCTCCCTTGCTGTAGCATTTGTGTTGTACCTTGTCAATCTCAAGTTGTGACAGCAGTTGCCGTTTGCTGATGTTGGAACACTGAGCTACTAGTTGTTTGGCAGTTAGTGTTGACTGGGGATGTCGAACTAACCATTCCCCCCACACTCTTTGCATGTAGCCCCTCTGACTAGGGTTACTTGAGTAATAGCATTCCAACAGATCCATGTTTTCACCTCTCGCCCATTTCCGTCTTGTTCCAGTAGCCCATTTTTCATCAGGGTGCTCTGGTTCCCCAGCACCTGACGTAGACCTTGTTTGGCCGGGCGACGTCTGAGCCGGGATGTCGTGCTTGTCATTGTCTCTCATGGTATGAGGTAGGCTACATAGCTCCAAGGGTCTTGCCACACTGATAGCTCAATTTGACTGTTGTCACTTTTTGCCCCAGCCCCAGCCTGGATTCAAACCCTTACCCTAACCCTATCAGATCTAGTTGCCACTTTCTGGATCTATTCTAGAGGTGTCCCTCTGTCACCCAGAAGTGGTAGCAGTCTTTGGAAACAGAGAGTTTCTCAGCTATGGGCATGGCAACTTAGGGGAAAAGATCAAAAAGTACTTTTTTGAAAGTGTTTTATTTTGAAATTACACATCAGATCTAGCTGCCACTTTCTGGATCTGTTCTAAAGGTGTCCAAGACGAAAACTTAACAAAACAGGCATTGTGCAAATTGAACTGCTATCAATAATACTATCTTTAACAGACTGATAACATATGAAGGTTCTGAAGAGGATAAATAATGGAAAGAGCCAAAATAAAACCTTTTTAAAACCTTAAAAAGTTCAAGTATAAAACTTAACATTCAAAGGCAAATACAGGTTCTATTACAATAAACAATCCAGTTACTGAATGAAAACTTCCTGTTAGCATGGCGGCTAGCTGGTTACTGCTAGTTCTGATTGGCTGTTTCTGACTGAGCGGAGTAATTATGCAGAGCAGAGAGGAGAACGATTATTTTTTAGAGATTATGTGTCTCATGTTAGGACAGAGAAAGTTTTAATACGTATGTAAAATGTATTTTTTAGGTTAGATGCTGCAGCTTTAAACAGGTTCGGTGAGAGAGTCGCTAACGGGTGGAGCAAAAGTGACTCCGTGTCAAATATTACTAAATATTAAATATTACTACCTGTAGCGGAGCAGCGATTCAACAGCAGAACCAGCGTCTTGCATCGCAGCTCCAAGACTTAAATCATTTAGCGGGTTATTAGTTTAGCTTTCTGACCGTCGTGCTAATCCGGGTGAGTGTTTGTAGCTGTGCTGCTTTACCTGCTGTCTGATCCTCCATGTCTTTTTACTGCACTGAGCCAAACTCCGTCATTGTTTTTATGTCGTATTAGCTTCGTTGTGTTGATGCATTTCGACCTGCTTCAATTTTCCGCCATAACACGCAAACGTCCTCATTCACTCAGTGCGATATAGTTACACATCGCTTAGCATTTGTTGCTGCGCGTTTGCGCAGAGTGAAGGAAAGACGAGACCAGCTGGACAGACAGGCTGAGAAATGAGATGCAGGTGATCGGTATCGGTTCAAGAGCCAATGATCGGTCGATCCCGATCATCACCGATTTCACGGAAATCGGCCGATTATGATCGGTGACCGATCGATCAGCACACCTCTAATATATATATATATATATATATATATATATATACAGGGTTTCCCCCAGTGTATTGCTAGCCCCGCCGCCAGGCTTAGCGTTGCGCTGTTTCAGCTGTTTGGGATTCCTCTCGGTAATTTCCCCTCAGAAAGCAGGCGGAGAATCCGCGCTTTCTGATTGGCTGCCTGTCACATTCAGCGTTACGCTTCCAGGGGAAAACCCCTGATTGAATCGCACACCTTCCCCCTAGTTCAGTGGCTCGCATGAAAGAGGAGGCTAAAAGAGCAGCTCTTCTTGCACAAGCTGAATTGTTGAAAAAGAAAAGGGCAATACAACTGCAGGAAGCAAAGTTAAAGGCTGAGTTGGAGGAGCTAGAGATTGAAACTGCAGTAGGTTGCATTGATGGCCGACATAGAGGCAATGTTTTACCAAGTCCGGGTACCCTCAAAGGACTCTAATTTTCTGCGTTTCCTATGGTGGCCTGATGGAGATTTGAACGGAGTACTGGAGGAGTACAGAATGACAGTACATATTTTTGGAGCCACGTCATCTCCCAGTTGCGCTTGTTTTGCCTTAAGAAAGACAGCTGGAGACAAAGAAAGTGAGACAATAGCTGAAGCATCTAAAACAATCAAGAGAAAGTTTTACATGGATGACTGTTTGGTAGCGGTGGCTTCAGAGGACCAAGCAATAACTCTTTCACAATCTCTGAAATCTCTATGTTTGCAGGGTGGATTTAACCTGACAAAATGGGTCAGTAACAGCAGAAAGGTTCTGTCATGTATTCATGAAAAGAAAGAGCTAAAGAAATGAAGGATTTAGACTTGAACAAAGACGCTCTGCCTACTGAAAGAGCTCTGGGGATTCACTGGTGTACAGAGTCAGACACTTTCACATTTAAGGTGAACGTACCAAACAAACCTGCCACAAGGAGAGGAATTCTCTCAGTTGTTAACTCAGTTTATGATCCTCTGGGTTTAATTTCCCCATGCATTCTTCCTGCCAAGCTGATTTTGAGGGAACTCTGTCAAAGAAAATTGAGCTGGGATGAGGATGTTGGAGAAAGAGATTTGCAAAGATGGATGCAGTGGGTTTCAGAACTTGAGGAGCTATCTAGCTTCCACATAAGGAGATGTATGAAGCCAGATGATTTCGGTCCCACATCTAAAGCAGAGATACACCATTTCTCGGATGCAAGCGATATTGGTTATGGCGCTGCTTCATATCTATTGCTGATCAATGAAGATGGAAGGAGGAGCTGTGGGTTGCTCATGGCTAAATCCAGAGTTGACCCTCTGAAGAAAATTACAGTCCCTATGATGGAACTGACTGTTGCAGTCATAGCAGTGAAGGTTGACAAACTGTTAAAACAGGAGCTGGAGACCCCCCTTGGAGAGTCTGTCTTTTGGACAGACAGTCTGACTGTGCTTAGGTACATACAAAATGATGCCTCACGTTTCAAGACGTTTGTGGCCAACCGGGTTGCATTTATAAGAGAAGCTACTTCATCATCTCAATGGAGATACGTGAATAGTTCACTTAATCCAGCAGATATGGCTTCATGTGGTACAAAATTTACCACTCTCATCCAGAACCACAACTGGATGTGTGGTCTACATTTTCTTTATGAAGAGGAATCTAAGTGGCCTACCAGACCTGACATACCGTTGGGAAGAAAATATATTTATCTGGCTAAATTTAGAAAAACAACGTGGCTCTATTCTCTTCCGGATCCCGGATTCTCTTCTTCTCTCCCGGCCACGTGTGGGGACAGAAACACAACAATGCGTGCTGACGTCACAGAAGTACAGAATTTAATCCAATCAGAAGAAAGTAAAAGACAGTACAGAGTAATACAGAAATACAGAGACATACATTTGTTACCTGAGTGAGAAGACAAACATAAAAGTCAAAGACGTCTTTGGAGAAAAGAGCCAGAGCAAAAGCAACTCAGATCGGCTATTTTTTCTGAATTCTTTTCCTGTGCTTCAGTTTATATTTCCTATGGGTGTGGATCAGCCCTTAATGTATTCAAATAAGGCGTACCTCTGCTTGACCAACTGCAAACTGTCTCTGACCGTATTTGAATATAGAACCTCCCTGTACTTTGTTTGGACGATCAAAGACCAGTTTTCCTTTTTTTATTTAAATCGATGATTTTGAGATGTCAAGGAAAACATATCTGGAACTCCCTACTAATCTATCCAAACCTATACAAGGCAGTAATTTAGTTTTACTTGCGGGTAAACTACAGGTCAATATGCCAGAATAGGTTATAAATTCAAACTATACTCAGGCCATTTCACTAAACCAGGTTACCTCCTATAACCTGAAGATCTTCTACTTTTAAATTTATAACCTTCCGCTCTCTGGCTTCATGCCTTCTGAGCAAGGAGAAACAAACTATGGAATTCCACAAATAGCTGTGAAACTCTGGTTTTCTCTCCCGCTTTTCCTAGAACAAACCCTTAATTCCTGTACTTGATTCAATAAGAGTTATCTCCGAAGATAATATGCTTTTGCTCTGTTATTCTCTCCAAAGTTCTGTCCCGAGATTAAACTAATACAATATCACCTACAGAAAATAATCAGATGCAATTCCTGTTTCTCTAATCTACTATAATAATCGAGTAAAAGTTAAACAATCCTAAACAATTTTTCTAATACAGAACAAAACATTTTCAAATTCATTCATCATTGACTAAGTTAATTCTAAGCTAAATAATACAATTTTTCAGTCAAAGCATGCTTATACAGTATTAAGAGGAATCTTTTACAAGCTTTTATTAATGGTTCAAGAGTTCAACCATGCCAGATGTTTACCGAAACCTTTTCTCCTCTCCTGATACCTCCTATACCAAGATGTTTTAAAAAGATAGCACAATCTAGCTCCCAAGATATGTTAGTTTATGACCTCATGTCTTGTGTGATAAAGGCCACAGGGATCCAAGCTAAAAGCTTTTGCCCAATCCATCACTCTTTGGTATTTTGAACCCAGTCATGGCTCTTCCTGCTTTTTAACTCAGTAACACAACTTCTTCAAAATTTAAGTAAAAGATTCAGCTAACTAAATACTAAAAGATGGTTATATTTTCTAAATGCTAAAAACGATTATATTTCCTCAACAATACCCAGCATCATACACAAGGACAGGGAGATCAAGAAGACAGCGCTAGTCAACCTCTTGAGCATGACTTGACATTTCACCCATGAAAAGACTGGTGGAATACTACTCTGACTGGCACAAACTGAAAAAAGCTGTTGCATGGACGCTACGCATGAAAGATCTGCTTCGCTACCTTGTTGAGAAGAGAAAGCAATGTAAAGAGGTTGTTGTCCTGAAAGAGACAGAATCATTAAAGCAAGACCAGAAAGTGCATGAAGAAATGATGAGACTGAGAAAGTCAGTGAAAGGAAAACCTTTGTCTGAAAAAGAGCTTAGAGAAGCCATAGCTGAGCTTGATCATTCTAAAATAAGAGAGGATCTGATGTCAAAAAGTATTGCATGGACCTTTAACACACCAACTGCCTACCATCAAGGTGGAATATGGGAAAGACAGATTTGTACCGTCAGGAAGGTGTTGAACTCTGTGTTAAGGCAACAAACATTAGATTATGATGACCTTCACACATTGTTATGTGAAGTGGAAGCAGTCATAAATGATCGTCCTTTGACTGCTGCATCAGATGATCCAAATGACTTGGAAGTTTTGACCCCAAACCATCTTCTGTTGTTAAAGAAGCAGCCAATCCTTCCTCCAGGCTTATTTGACAGTGATGATATATACTCACGTCAAAGATGGAGACAGACACAATACATGGCCGATTTGTTTTGGTCAAGATGCACAAAGGAATATCTTCCATTGCTACAAGAGCGACAGAGATGGCAAACTCAAAGGAGAAATTTTGGAGATCTTGTTTGGTGATCTTGTACTCATTGTTGACAATTCAGCACCAAGGAATGCTTGGTTGACTGGAAGAATCCAAAGGACCTTCCCGGACTCCAAAGGAATAGTGCGACGAGTTCAAGTTCAAACCAAATCTAGTTTGTTTGCTACAGGAGGCAGAATGAGTCAGGAAAGACTGTTAATTGACTTACAGACAAACTTTGGTAGATTTGTTAGGTTGATAACTACTGTATATGGCTCTTTTTGAGGTGTAATTGTTATGCATCCTGCCTATACAATTAGGGGCCAGAATGTTAGAGCCATAAATAGAAAATATTTAAGTTATTTGTAAGATGGTTTGTTTGTATTTTATAAATGTTATTTAGGACGATTAATATTTGTTCAGGCATCTTTATTGTGAAATTTAGTTTTATTTTGAAAGGCTTACTTCCTGTCGGATTGTTTTATTGCCTTAAACAAAAGGAACCATTTTCAGATTGATTAGACATGGTTGTATTATTTAGACACGGAGCAAAAACGGTTTTTGACAGTGTTAACTGTGTATTTTCAATAAATATAATAACCGATCCGGCGGACAGAGTAGGCGGGCTGGCCATCAACCTCCTGGGCGGGAGGATGGGATGCAGGAGGAAGGCACAAAGGACTGGTTAGGACAGGCTTCAACTGAGAAACATGAAATGTAGGATGTATCCGGAGAGATGCCGGAAGGCGGAGACGGACCGCGGATGGGTTGATCAACTTCACAATCTCATAATGACCAATAAAACGAGGGGAGAGTTTCTTGGACATAGCTTTTAATGGGATGTCCTTGGTAGACAACCAAACCTTATCTCCAGGAGAGTAGGTAGGGGCTGGTCTTCTCCTCCGGTCCGCAAGACGGCGGTTTTCTTCAGCCGTTCTGTTCAGAGCTGAAACTGTTTGGGTTCATATGGATCGGCAGCGGCGAATGTGATGCTGAACCAAAGTTACAGCAATGTTCTTCTCGTCTACAGGAAAAAGGGGAGGCTGGTATCCTAATGACACTTCAAATGGGGAGTGGCCCGTGGCAGCAGAAACATGTGAGTTATGTGCATACTCAATCCATGTGAGAAATTGGCACCAGTCAGAGGGATTATTGGAGGTGAGGCATCTCAAGGCGGACTCCAGTTCCTGGTTCATCCGCTCGGTCTGACCATTAGATTGCGGATGATATCCAGAGATTAACAAAATCTTTGCTTCAAATGCAGAACAAAAATGTTTCCAAACCTGAGATGTAAATTGAGGACCCCGGTCGGACAGGATCTCTTGCGGGATCCCATGAAGGTGAAAAACATGTTTCACGAGGAGCTGGGCAGTTTGCAGGGCAGATGGGAGCTTTCGTAAAGGAACCAAAAGACAAGACTTAGAAAATCGATATACTATTGTGTATTGAATCGTGGTCATGCTTGAGAGACTGGCAGTCCAGTGATGAAGTCCACGGCGATGTGAGACCATGGACGTCTGGGAACAGATAATGGCCTTAAGAGACCAGATGGGGGTAAGTGAGAAGCCTTGTTTCGGGCACAAACAGGACAAGAGAGAACGTACTCCCTAACATCTTTATGGAGGGACGACCATCAAAATATCCGTGAGACCAGAACAATCGTTCGGCTAATACCGGGATGAGCAGAGAATTTAACCGAATGCATCATACATACATTCATTCATACATTCTATTCTCCGGGCCAGTGCCAGGGTCGGGTTCAGACTGTTGAGCCTGTTTAACCAGGTCCTCAATTTCCCAAGTAACCGTGGCCACCAAACAACTGGGTGGAAGGATTGAGGTGGGAACTGTTGAGGAAATATAATCATTGTTTAGTGTTTTGTTGAATTCAATCATATAACCATTTCTAGTGCTTTAGTTTAGTGAATCTTTTACTTATATAACCATTTTTGTAGTGTTTGAGTTGGTTTTATCTTTTAATTAAAACTAGGAATTTTGTCTCAGCAAGCTCAGATGCAGGCCCTGGGGTTGTAAGGTCACAGATAAATGCATTTACCCAACCTGGTTGTAAGGTTATAAAACTACAGGAGGCAAACAATCTTATCTGTGTGAAAATCATTTAAAAAACAGGGCCACATTTGGTCTCAGGAAATAAGGAATCTCCAGTGGACATCTGGCGTGGTGAACTATTGACCTGCAGTTTACCCGAAAAAGTATTTGTTTAAAAGCTCATAAAATGTGCCTTTATTTGTTTGAGTTGAGGCAGGGAATTCCAAATACGTTTCTTTGATCTTCGAGCAGAGTTGAGGGGAGGTGCCGTTTTCAGTGGTACTCGAGGCGGCTCCTAATTGGTCGAGGCAAGGAACGCCTTGCTTGAAGTAAGAACCTCCCACGGAGAATATAATCAACTACACCAAAAAATAATGCAGAAATATAGCCGATTTCTAATGTTTGTTGGTCTGGTTGTATTTCTCCAAGACGTCTTGTATGTCTGTATTCTGTATTCTACGTATCTCAGGTAACTAACTGTAATTCTGCATGCTTCTTCTGTTCTGCTCTGTATGTCTGATTCTTTTGTTTCTGATTGGATTAAATTCTGAACTTCTGTGACGCCAACACGCTGCATACGCCTCTTGTGTTCTCGCGAGGGCTCCCAGGCCGCTGCTGAGATCCGGGACCACGAGAAAAAGGAGCAGAAGGAACCGAATTGTATTTTTAAAAGTTTTACAAATTTACTCCTTTTTTCAACAGAACCTTCACAGAGTCGACTGGGGAATGGATTCTGGACAGGGCATCCGGTTTGACATTACGGGATCCAGGCCGGTACGAGATAGTTAGATTGAAACGAGAGAAAAATAAGGACCACCTGGACTGACGGGGGTTTAATTTTTTGCTGATTGTATATATGCCAGGTTCCTATGATCTGTCCACATCAGAACAGGATGAGAGGCACCCTCCAACTAGTGCCGCCATTCTTCGATAGCCAGTTTAATGGCCAGCAGTTCCCTGTCCCCTACATCATAGTTCCTTTCGGCTGAAGACAGTCTACGGGGAAAAAAGGCACATGGGTGAGTCTTGTTGTCAAAATCAGAGAATTGTGAAAGTACGGCCCCAACTCCAGTGTCAGAGGCGTCCACTTCTACAACAAACTGCTCATCTGGGTCAGGTTGAATTAAGATGGGAGCACTGGCAAACATGTTCTTAAGCCAACTGAAAGCAGCGTCTGCTTCTGGCGTCCAAGTGAATGGGATCTTGACCAAAGTGAGAGCAGTTAATGGTTGGGCTATTTGACGGTAATTCTTAATGAAGCGACAGTAAAAGTTAGTGAAACCCAGGAACCTCTGCAGTTGTTTTCGAGTTTGAGGAGTGGGCCAATTTAACACCGCCTGAATCTTCTCCTCCGCCGGTTTCACCTGTCCGCCCTCCAGGACAAAACCTAAGAAGGTCACAGAGGGTTGATGGAATTCGCACTTCTCTGCCTTGACAAAATCCTTGTTTTCCAAAAGGCGCTGAAGGACGAGGCGGATATGTTTCTTGTGTTCATCAAGGTTCTTTGAGTAGATCAAAATGTCATCCAAATACACAAAGACAAACACATTTATGAAGTCTCTTAGGATGTCGTTTATGAGTGCTTGAAAGCAGGCTGGGGCATTTGTCAGACCAAATGATATGCATTTCTAAGATCTAACTTAGAAAAAATGGTCGCACCGTGAACTGGTTCAAAAGCTGAGGAGAGGAGTGGCAGGGGATACTTGTTCTTTACTGTTATTTGGTTCAACCCATGGTAGTCTATGCACGGTCTTAGTGAACCATCTTTTTTCCCCACAAAGAAAACCCCCGCCCCTAACGGGGAAGAATAGGGACGAATTAAGCCAGCCTCTTGCGATTCCTTTATATATCTCTCCAACGTTTCCCTCTCAGGCTTGGAAATGTTATATAAGCGACTGTTTGGCAGAGGGGCTCCTGGAAGGTCAATAGCGCAGTCGTATGGGCGGTGAGGAGGTAAAGACAACGCTCTGGACGTACTGAACACGGAACTCAGATCGTGATAATCGTGATAATCGGCCGGAACAGATGACAAATCTGGAGGGTCTGCCTCCTGCAAGTTCGCCGGCGGAGCACCTGGAGAAACAGCGGAGCGGAGACATGATGAGTGGCAGTAAATGGACCAGGACTCAATCTTAGCTTCGGACCAGTTAATGTGGGGCTTATGCAATTGCAACCAGTCAAATCCCAGGATTATAGGTGAACTTGCGGCAGAGAAAACATAAAAGGCGATCGTTTCTTGATGATTACCTGAAACAAGAAGTTTTATGGGTTTGGTCTGATGAGTTATTTGTTGTAAATTCTTCCCATCGAGGGCAGACACTCTGAGGAGCATGGGTAATTTAACGGTGTCAATATTCATCTGACAGGCTAAATTGGCGTCAATGAGACTACGCTCACAGCCGGAATCGACCAGAGCTCACAGTGTTATGGTTTGGTCAAGATACTGGAGTGTAATGGGTAACAAAAGGCGAGGAGTTTTTTGTTTTTTGAGGTAGCCGCCAGCCTCCTCACTTCTACTGACAGACTCTGGCTTTTATTCGAAGGGAGCATGAAGCAATGAAGTGTCCCAAACCACCACAATAGAGACAGAGATTTGATCTAATGCATCTCTGCCTCTCCTCCGGGGTGAGGCGCGTATGGCCAATTTGCATGGGCTCAGGATCACCTGAATCCCTGGGGGAATCAACTGGGTTAGCGGAGATGCTAGGCTGAAACATTCTGACGGGGGGATGTCTCCAAGTTCTTTCCTTCGTGCGTGCTCGGATCCGGTTGTCTAAACGAATGGTTAGACTTATTAGCTCCTCAAGTGTCTCAGGTTCGTCTAAGGTCGCCAACTCATCCTTAATTGACTCGTTGAGAGCACTAAAAAATGCACTTTTCAAAGCTGTGGAGTTCCAGCCGGAAGCGGTTGCCTGATTACGAAAATCTACCGCAAAGTCGGCGACTGTTTTCTGTCCTTGTCTTATGTTAGACAAATCTCTGGAAGTCATGGTTCCTTCTGTGCCTTGATTGAATGCCTGTTTGAACTCCTTCAGAAATTCGCCAAACGAAACGCCATAGTTATCTGGGGTGGAAAACCTCGCCTCGGCCCAATCCAAAGCTCGACCTGACAACTGAGAAATGATGAAAGAAATCTTGGCCCCGTCATGGGCAAAACAAATGGGTGAGTGTTAAACATGATTGAGCACTGCAATAAAAACCCTCTGCACTTATTTACATAACCTGAAATCCTCTCGGGGTTTGGTGGCCGGTAGTCAGAAAACATGGGGTGGACTACCTGGTTAGACATGGCTTCAGCGGGTTGAATCGGAGCCGGAGCGGGAGGTGGAGTTGGAGCAGCTCCTTGCCGCTGCGGATTCTGTAAAAACCCTGCTATTTGTTCAAGGCGGCGATTAGTTTCCGCTTGTCGTCGGTTTAGTTCCTGTAAAGCTTGATCATGGTTCTGAATTAGGGTATGTTCTTCAAGTGTTTGTTTGAGGGCTTCTGCTGGGTTCATAGTTTGGCCTGATTGTTCTGTCATGGTGTCTTGCAATTTACGAACCCACCTGCAGAAAACCACACTGAGGTGTAGAAAAAGGTTATTATATTTATTGAAAACACAAACAGGTAATTGAAAGGGGGTTCTGAAGCGGAGAACTGCCTGGCTGGGTCTCTGGGGATCCTGGCGTGCGGACAAACAGAAATGGTGAGTTCAAGTTCAGTGGAAATTTGAAGCGTTTAAACGGAGAGGTGAGATCTTACTTGTAGGAGGAGGTCCAGGTGTAGAGGGGGGAATTAGAGGCTCCGGGGTCGGCGGGCTGAGTTGGCGGTGGAGGAGGAGCGGACAGGTAGGTTGGTTAATTGTCACCTTCTGCACAGGGATTAATCTGAGGATTCGAACAAGAGGATTCGGGATGTGAGGAAGACTGTCACAGAGGATTCACAAATGTTCTACACAAGAGAATTCACAGCGGCCGAAAGTACCATTGCTGTTCAACAATCAGGCGTCAAAGTACCAACAGCTCCCTGTAGATATACCCGTCCACAGATGAGGGATATGCTGCAGGTGCGTGCAGCATCATCATGGACACACCCTCCAGAAGAAACGCCTCTCAGCCCCCTCTGGTGGACAAAGAATGGGAGAACAACCCCAGAACCCCAACATTTATATGTACTGTATATATATATATATATATATATATATATATATATATATATATATATATATATATATATATAAAATTAAAATTCCATTCTGACCCTCCGCGGGTGGTCTCTCTCTCTCTCTCTTTCATCCTCTGAGCTCGGGTCCTCTACCAGAGGCCTGGGAGCTTGAGGGTTCTGCGCAGTATCTTGGCTGTGCCTAGTACTGCACATTTCTGGACTGAGATGTCTGCTCACATTTCTCAGTCCAGAAATGTGGCACAGATGACCACAGGCATCACTGTGGTCTTATATAATATATATTATATATATATATATATATATTGTATATAATCAGTGACGTGCGGTCAGGGGTTAAACTAATATATAATATAAAACTAATAATATAAAACTATTTTCACCCTGTGGTTTTGTACTATAAAGTATCTATTTTTTTACTTAGCTTAACCAATTCTGATGACCTTTTCTTCAAAATCGCTGGATTTTCGCATTTTCCCATTCAAATGCTCAGAAGCGAAGCAGGAGAGGCAGCAGCAGCTCAGCCTCTCCTGCGATTAGCAGCTCTGCACCCGCATGTTCGTCCTGTCTGTACGCCGGCAATAAAATGGCTTAAAAACATTTAATATATGGACTTATTTTCCATAATTTCGCTTATGTATATAATGTACAGTGTTTTTTGTCACTAACTGTGTGTGTATGTGTTTTGTGTGCGGAAGAGCGATCAGAAACGGCAGAGAACAGACTCGAGGTGAGGCAGGCAGTTCTCTTGCCTCATGGCAGGGGGCGCTCATGTTCACAGATATTGTGACTGCACAACTGCAGAGTAAGACGGGAAGCTATCCATGGAGCTAGCCATGGAGCTAGCCACACAGTAAATAAGTAAAGTAAATTTGTTTTCTTCTCTCTTCGGACGTCAACATGAAAGACTACATTTCTACACTTAAACAGTTTTCTAAAGTGGATTTTCAATTGAAGCAGGAGATGATAACTAAAGGAAGAGCAACACGGAGCTGAAAGTTTTACTTAGTAGAAAAGACATGCACAGGATAGACTTGACTTTGGATGAACGGATATTTTTGTGCAGAAGTAGCGGTGCATGGATTTCATTGATATGTAAAGCTAAGACAGCAATAATATGTTTTTGTTTAGTTTTTTAATTAAATATGCGTTTTGTGGGCTACAGTTAATGTTGAAAGAATTCAGTAAAGTAGAAGCGGTAGCTAATCTGCCACAGCAATTATTTATTAATAAAATATTAAGCCTAAAACGAACTACAACAACAAACTAAATGTTCTGTTCTGTGTCCAAAATTCTTGAATGTTTTTTGGTATTAAATCCTAAAACATGAAGTGGCATTGTTGTCAGTTGCTATGGCAACGAGTCTGCGTAGCGTGGCAAATACAGATCACTTTGCTGTGGATCATAGCACGAAATTAATACCTGAATTTTTAAGTTTCACTGAGTTAACGCGGCTATTGATGACATGTAAAAGATTAGTCTTTTTGCCCCCGAGCGTTGTTTGCATGCGCGAAATTTCCGCAGGTCCAATAACATGGATGTTGTCTAAGTCATCAGTCAGAGCCTCACCAGCAATGAACCGCACGTCACTGCTTAAATAATACAATTGTTTATAAATGTAGCTTTGATAGATGTTTGAATATGGTTCCCAGTAACAAAAAAGCGTGTTATGATCGATTAAATGCGCTGATATGTCATTTTGCCTGCTAAACACATAAGGCTGAGTGGAGTGGTCTACCGCTCCAAGATGGCCGCCCTAAATCTCATCAGTGACAATAGGCGAGAGCGGAGCATGAGGCGTCTATCCTTATATTATGTCTATTGTTAAGAAAATATATTTAAAATAAGCTAGTTGTAAAATTTAACCATGACTTCAACAAATTAGATAAAATGAATGTGATACTTGTTCCTAAAATGGAAAGCACATCAGAGAACACTCCCTAAGTTTGTACTGCGTCGAAGGGAAAAACACGCCCACCCGCTTAAAGAGTGAGGCCGGGAACTTTGAATCTTCAGATCGTCATGGGGTCTCCGGAGGAACATCCAGTGCGGTGGGGTGTTTCCTCTGTATTGTCTTGTCGTTTTGGTTGATGTCTGTCGGGTGAGGTAAATATTCCTGATTTCATTTAGTTCTGTTAGTTTCATTTGTTGTTTTGTTTAATAAATGTCGTTATGCCTTTGCACGTGGAAACCGAGTTGTCTTGTCCTGTAAGTTCAGCTGATTCAATGATCACTTTCAATGGATCCGGGCAGAGGAGAAAATACACGAGTCAAAAGGGTTTTAAAGTGTGGATTATTTTCTTCTCTAACACTATGCATACCCATTATGGACCTTACCAAGCTCCGCCCAGAAACGCCCCTCGAAAGTCCCACGTGACTACATCTCACATTGACAGCTTAGCTTCTATGTCTAAACATGGCATTTTTCGTTCCCACTGACTCTCTCCAGAGTATTTCTGAGTCGATTAGTTTAGCATTTCTGCCGGATTTTCACAAAATATCAGCCACGACAATGGACAAGGGGAACCAACAAGTTCTTGTCATCTTTTTTGGATGACATCAAGGTGTTTGAGCCACGCATTGCCTCCAACATTGTGCGTGTCACAGCTAAATGGTACTGGTCGATGAGAAAAACAGCAGAGCCTCACACCCTCAGCATAAATATAGCTGTGGACAAGATCAGTGATGCCTATTGTTCTTGCAAGGCTGGGTAAGTCGGACATGGTTTTGAGGGTGATTTCTGTTGGCAAATGTTCGAATGTGCCTAGGTCTTATACATGGTACTTGGTGGCTAACACGATTAGCATGGCTAATACGATTACAGTTTAGTAAAAAGCCATTTCAGGTACAATAAAATATTTAATGTATGTCAGATACAGTACACATTGCATATTGATCTGTTCAGCTAACGTAAGGCTTTAACAGACAGGCTTCAAGGTGTAGAAGTTGTATCGGTACTGCCATTATGCTGTGCTTGGCTAAAAGGTTTTCATAATGGATGTGTTTATTATTGACTTTATTTTTTTCATTCACTAAACACAAAGAAAGCAAAGCAATAATACTTACACCAGCAGACACTTCTTTATTCTTATTGATCCTACAACGGTTGAGCTGCAAATGCGGTCGCGCACAAGCTTTGATCAAAGCAAGACATTCCGTTTCAGATTTTGGAAATCTGTGAATTTTAGTTCCACAAACACAATCAGGATACCTGACATCGCCTGTGCAGATACCCCACTGACGGAGAACCATTCTTTTCTGTTGGTCTGGTAGTCCACAATGTACAGTAGCTTGCGTTTGTGAGACGGTAACCCACATGATAGCTGCGCTGTGACGTAAAATGGGCATTAGCCAATGAAAAGTGCCCGCTGTGGTAAGGTCCATTGTGTGGAGGTGTTGACTGAGGTGTCTTATACAGTATATGGGATACAGGGTTTCCCCCAGAAAAGCTGCTTAGCCTGGTGGTGGTGGTGGGGGGGGGGGAGTGTGCATGTAATCCGTAGAGAGACAGACAATTCTGTTGACCGGGGAGGGGGGGCGCCACCCAATCAGAAAGCGCGGACTCTGCACCTGCTTTGCTTTCTGAGGGGGAATTACCGAGGGGAATCCCAAACAGCTGAAACGCTAAGCCTGGCGGCAGGGCTAGCAAAGCATGGCGGCCCGCCATGCTTATAATACACTGGGGGAAACCCTGGGATGATGCTGTGAAAAAAAGTGCACTATAGTGATATGACATTCACTTCTGGTGAATCTTTACTGGATTATTCTGGACAGATCTTTACTGATTAATTTTATTTCAGCTCTGTACTTAGAGCTAAAAACATTCCCATGTTTTATGGGAATGTGGATCTTTCTTATCAATTTGAGAAGCAATTTTGATAGGTAAAATTTAATTTTTGTGTCAAGTAATGCGAAGTGCTTGTCTTGACTTGGTCTCGGGTTAGGTGGATTTGACTACAACTCTGCTACTGGCCCCTTAGTTGCACGTCCTCCCCCACCCACCTTTTTTCCATCCCCTTTCTGTTGGATTTCTTTCAAAATAAATGCCACTAGAGCCAAAAAAGTGAAGTTCATGCTATGTTAGGACAGGAGAGAAGATGTTTCCATCCCTGAAATTATGATGCATACAATCACATATCTAAGTCTAAACTATGTTACAGAGTAAACACAATAAAATATGTTTTATCTGTGGCATTAAAACGGCCCTTTTCTATCCATCCGGGGTCGGGTCGCGGGGGCAGCAGCTTCAGAAGTGAGGCCTAGACTTCCCTCTCCCCAGCCACTTCTTCCAGCTCCTCCGGGGGAACCCCAAGGTGTTCCCAGGCCAGCCGAGAGACATAGTCCCTCCATCGTGTCTTCCCCGAGGCCTCCTCCTAGTGGGACGTGCCGGGAACACCTCACCAAGGATTGGTCCAGGAGGCATCCTGACCAGATGCCCGAGCCACCTCAACTGGCTCCTCTCAACGTGGAGGAGCAGCGGCTCTACTCTGAGTCCCTCCCGGATGACCGAGCTTCTCAACCTATCTCTAAGGGAGAGCCCAGCCACCCTGCGGAGGAAACCCATTTCCGCCGCTTGTATCCGTGATCTCGTTCTTTCGGTCATGACCCAAAGCTCATGACCATAGATGAGGGTGGGAACGTAGATCGACCGGTAAATCGAGAGCTTCGCTTTTTGACTCAGCTCTCTCTTCACCACGACGGACCGGTACAGCGCCGCTTCACGGCAGACGCTGCCCCAATCCGCCTGTCGATCTCCTGCTTCCTTCTTCCCTCATTCGTGAACAAGATCCCCAGATACTTAAACTCCTCCACTTGAGGCAGGATGACCTCCCTGACCCGGAGAAGGCACTCTACCCTTTTCTGGCTCAAGACCATGGCCTCGGACTTGGAGGCACTGAGCCTCATCCCAGCCGGTTCACACTCGGCCGCGAACCGTTTCAGCGAGAGCCGCAGATCACGATCTGATGAAGCCATCAGGACCACATCATCCGCAAAAAGCAGAGATGCAATCCTAAGGCCACCAAAACGGATCCCCTCAACACCTCGACTGTACCTAGAAATTCTGTCCATGAAATTATTGAACAGAATCGGTGACAAAGGGCAGCCTTGGCGGAGTCCAACTCTCACTGGGAACGAGCCCGACTTACTGCCGGCAATGCGGACCAGACTCTGACACCGGTCATACATGGACCTGACAGCCCGTATCAAAGGGCCCGGTACCCCATACTCCCGGAGAACCCCCCATAAGGCCCCCCGAGGGACACGGTCGAACGCCTTCTCCAAGTCCACAAAACACATGTAGACTGGTTGGGCGAACTCCCATGCACCCTCCAGGACCCTGCTGAGGGTGTAGAGCTGGTCCAGTGTTCCACGACCAGGACGAAAACCACACTGCTCTTCCTGAATCCGAGGATCGACTATCCGACAGACCCTCCTCTCCAGGACCCCTGAATAGACCTTTCCAGGGAGGCTTAAGAGTGTGACCCCTCTGTAATTGGAGCACACCCTCCGGTCCCCCTTTTTAAACAGGGGGACCACCACCCCGGTCTGCCAATCCAGAGGAATGCCCCCGTTGTCCATGCGATATTGCAGAGTCGCGTGAGCCAACACAACCCTACAACATCCAGAGCCTTAAGGAGCCAGAGCCATGCGTCGAGGTCAGGCTGACTATTTCTAGCCGGAACCTCTCAGCCTCGCACACTAGCTCTGGTTCCTTCCCCACCAGAGAGGTGACGTTCCACGTCCCAAGAGCCAGCTTCTGCAGCCGAGGATCAGACCGCCAGGGTCCCCTCCCTCGGCCGCCGCCCATAATAATAATAATAATAATAATAATAATAATAATAATAATAATAATAATAATCAATTTAATTTATATTGCACTTTTCATTAATAAAAATCTCAAAGTGCTACATGGTGCATCTAAAAACATAAAATCAGCTATCAAAAACAATTTTAAAAAAAACAAAAACAAACAACTGCCATTTAAAAGTGGAGTAGGCTTGTCTAAAAAGGAAAGTTTTCAAGCTAGTTTTAAAATCAGACAATAATTGCGGGGCTCTCAAATAGTCATGGAGAGAGTTCCATAGACGAGGAGCAGCCACCGCAAAGGCTTGATCACCCATAGTCCTTAGTTTTGATCGAGGAAGGTGGAGAAGATTGCAGGCTTGGGATCGTAGGGGTCTAGAAGGTGAATGTGAAGTGAGGAGGTCCTTCAGGTAATCCGGTGAGGTTCCATATAGACAGTGATGGGTGACAAGTGCAATTTTATATTGAATCCTATTGGTAACAGGAAGCCAGTGAAGCTCGTGAAGAGTAGGTGTGATGTGATCGAATTTACGAGCTCTCACTAGGATCCTGGCAGCACTGTTTGAATGTACTGAAGTCTCTGAAGGTGTTTTCGGTGGACTCCGATGAGCAGTGTTGGAGGAAAACCTTATTTAACTATTAAAAAAACAACTAGGCTCGGGCTTTCCTCCTGGTCCCAGGCTCTTTCTTGTATCAGAAGCCGGAGCCGCGGCCGTGTGGCACAAAACAGAGGCGCACGCTACGTGTTGACGTCACAGAAGCTCAGAGTTTAATCCAATCAGTAGAAAGTATAACATAAGACAGAAAATTTAAAGAAACACAGTCACACATTAGTCACCTGATAGAATAAGACAGATAGAGAAAAAGCGGAGACGTCTTCGGAGAAATAGTCAGCCCAAAAGGAGCTAAAAATTGGCTATTTCTGGCTTATTTTCTTTGTGTAAAAGGTTTTATACTAGAAGGTGTGTTCTTGTCAAAAATAGGGTGCAACACTTCTCGACCAACCAAAAGCTGTCTCTGACCCTTTTCAAATTCAGAAAATCCCTAGAGTTCCTTCAAAAGACAAAAAACGCGCCTTCTCCTTTTTGTTTTAAATAAGTTAGAAGCAGGATGTCTCCGATCCCCTGTTGGTTTATGGCTTTTCACAAATTACTGTGAAACAGCTGGAACTTCCACTGGTGATATCCTGACATAAAAAACTAATTTGAGACCTTATACGACAATTCACTCTAGACCAAAAAGTAAAGGTCAATAAGCCAGAATAAGTTTCTAATTCCAAAACTATTATTAGACTATTTTCCATTAAATCAGGTTACATTTTACAACTAACATATTTTAACTATATTTTCTTACTGGTATTTAGCTTCCAGCCATCTGGGCAAAGAGAAACAGATTAAGGAATTTCACAGATAGGTGTGAACATTCAAGTTTCCCGTGCCGGTTTGCTAGAGACAGACCCTTTACTTCAATATAAAGTTATCGCCAAGACACTATGTTATTTTGGACAGGCTCTCCGAAATCCGTCCCGATATTAAACTGAAAAACAATATACATTCGCTGAAAATAATAATGTACAATTGCTGTTTTTTCTAATCCAATATTCAAGCAAACATTGAACCATCTTAAACAATTCTCTAATACAGAGCACAATATTTTCAAACACATTTATCATCCACAAAATTAATTCTAAACTAAAACATCATAATTTTCGATCAGAACATGCAATAACTAAAAGAAATCTTTTAGAAATTAAAAGTTAATGCTTTAATCAGTTTTATAACCTCCGTGAGCTGTCTGAGTTCCTATTTCCCAGAGAATTTCAAATGATGGTGCCGTCTAGCTCCTCCTGCATGTTAATTTACGATGTTGACTTATATAACCATTTTTAGTGTTTGAGTTAGCTCTATCGTTTACTTAAAGTCACTGAAGTCGTAAAACCACAGGAGACAAGCAATCTTATCTGTGTGAAAATCATTTAAAACAGGCCCACATTTGGTCTCAGGAAAGGAGGAATCTTCAGTGGACATCTGGTAGGGTAAACTATTGACCTGCAGTTCACCTTAAGACAATTTGGTCTAAAACAATACATGCGGGTTGTTAAGTTGTAAAAGTCAGCAGGATTTTTAGAGTTCTGGTTAACTTCAAATAACATCAAGGAAGTAAAAGTCTCTTTGATGTCTCACCAGAGTGTAGGGAAGTGCCGTTTTCAGGGGTGCTCGGAGGCGGCTTCTAATTGGTTGAGAGGTGTTGCCCCCTATTTGAATAGAACACACCTACTAGCACAAAACCTCTTGCGCAGGGAAAAATAATTTAGAAATATAGCCGATTTTCACTGCTTGTGAGTTTGGTTGTATTTCTCCAAGACGTCTTGTATGGGTGCATGTCTGTATTATACGTATCTCAGGTAATTGTATGTAACTCTGCATGTTTTATCTGTTCTGCTCTGTGTGTCTGATTCTTTGTGTCTGATTGGATTAAATTCTGAACTTCTGTGACGCCAACACGCTGCATACGCCTCCTTGTGTCTCGCGAGAGTTCCCAGACCGCGGCGAAAGACCTGGGACAGGACAGGAAATAGGAACGGAACTCAAAATTGTAGTTTTTACAGTTGTATTTAATATTCCTGAACTCAAGAACGACCTCCTGTCTTTTGTATCAGAACCACAGGTGTCGGAGCCAAAAGTCCTCCTGCAGACTTCCTTTGTTTCAATTCTTAACCAAGCATAAGTTTTAAATGTCCCAAAATCACCCAGACAAACCTATTCAAAACTAAGAAATTTGTTCTAAAAAAACTAAACTGAATTAGCCCCTAGAAATAGTCATTTTTCTCAACAGTAGCGAGTTACAGTAGTCGAGTCTGGAGGAGACAAAGGCGTGGATGAGGGTCTCAGCATCCGAGCGGGAGAGAGATGAACGAAGTTTGGAAATATTGCGAAGATGAAAAAAACAGGTTTTAAACAGGTGCTTAATGTGATTTTCGAATGTGAGGTGAGAGTCCATTTGAACTCCAAGGTTTGTAACAGCGGAGGAAATGGGAATGTCTTGTCCAGAGAATGAAATACTCGTCAGAGTCGAGGATTGAACCTGGTGAGGCGTTCCGATCAGTATGGCCTCGGTTTTGGAAAAGTTCAACTGAAGAAAGTTCTGGTTCATCCAAGTCTTGATCTCCTCCAGGCAGGACGTTAGTTCAGTAAGATGAGGTGAAGTAGGAGGTGATCCCGTTCTAATGTTAAGTTGCAAATCGTCCGTGTAACAGTGAAATGAAATGTTACGCCGATTGATGATTTTACCTAAAGGCAACAAGTAAAGAGAGAAAAGCATAGGCCCTAGAACTGACCCCTGCGGGACGCCGCAAGACACACTAACGGTCTGGGACTTGGAGTTGCCAAGGCAGACACATTCTAGCCTATTAGAAAGAAAAGATTGAAACCAATCCATGACAGATTCACCGAGACCGACTTCCACATGCAGACGATGTAGGAGGATGTTATGGTCCACGGTGTCAAATGCAGCAGTGAGATCAAGGAGGACAAGAATGGAAGTGCAGCCAGTATCAGCAGCCATGAGAACATCATTTGTAACTCTTAGCAGGGCGGTCTCAGTACTATGACCAGATTGAAATTTGTCATACAGAGAGTTTCTTTGAAGGTGGCGTTGGAGTTGTGAAGCAACTGCCTTTTCCAGCACTTTAGAGAGAAAAGGAAGATGTGAAATAGGACGATAATTGGAAAAGGATTCAGGATCCAGAGTGGGTTTTTTTAGAAGGGGTTTGATGATGGCAGTTTTAAGAAACAAAGGGACATGACCGGATTTCAGTGATTTATTGATAATTTGCGTAATTAATGGGCTTATCGCAGTCCGATTTGATTTTATAAGTGAGGAGGGAAAAGGATCAAGTGCACAAAAAGAGGGTTTCATTCCCTTAAGGAAGGTCTCTACCTCGCTTTGAGCAACATCATCAAAGCTGTTCAGCCCAAAAGGCACAGAAGTTGAGGCCCAGTCGGGGATCAGAGATACCAGGAAACTGAGATCTGATCGTGTTTACTTTGTTTTTGAAGAATGATAGAAACAGATTGCATTGTTGAGTCGTATCTTCAGCGTAGATTTGTTTGTGGGGATTAAGGAGGTGATGTATTGTAGAAAAAAGTTGTTTAGAGTTTCCCGGACAACTATTGATAATGCTGGAATAGTACTGAGATCGCGCTTTTCTGAGGGAAAAAGCATACGCTTTCTGATGTTCCCTGTATGCCTGTTTATGAACAGAGAGACCTGATTTTTTTACACGTCTCTCGATGGCACGACCAGCTGTTTTCATATTCCGCAACTCATTAGTAAACCAAGGGGCTGAGCAGGAGAAAGACACCAACCTCGACTTCAGAGGAGCATGGAGCTCCAAAAGCTCCTGGAGAGATTGATTATAATGATCCACAGAATCACTTACTGATAGGTGAGTAATACCAGACAGAGAGTGAAGGTCAGAGGACAGAGCCTCAGAGGAGATGTTTTTCAGATCACGGAACTGAATGAAACGTTTTGCATCCGGAACAGACAAACTTGAGGGAATGTCTAATGAGATGACACTATGGTCGGAAACACCCAAATCATAAACAGATAAGTTGCTAATGCTTATTGTGTCCGTGATTACCAAGTCCAGAATGTGTCCCCTGTTGTGAGTGGGGGCATCAACATGTTGAATGAAATTGAGCGAGTCCAGAAGAAACTTAAAATCTGCCACCAAAGGAGAAAATGAGTCATCAATGTGAATATTTAAATCTCCAAGAATAACATTTTTCACTGAGCAGGCACCAAAAGAAGTGAGAAGGTTATGCAACTCTGAAAGAAATAAAACATGTGGTTTCGGAGGCCTGTAAATCAAAGTAATATTCGCCTGGAACGGGGCTTTAAGATTAAAAGCCAAACATTCAAAGGAGGAGAAGTCCTGAAGAGCCAGCTGAGACAGTTTTAGGTTACTGTGGTAGATAACAGCCAGACCACCGGCCTGAGCGACGGGCCTCTGCAAGTAGCTGTAACCTGAGGGACAGGCTTCATTCAGGGAGCTAAAAACGTCCGGTTTGTGCCAGGTCTCCGTTAGGCACATGAGGTCCAGGTTTTTCTCCAGGATGTGATCATGGATCAGACAAGATTTGTTTGATAAGGACTGAACATTGAAAAGTTCCATCTTAACGCTGGCTGGGATAGAAGCCTTTTGCAAAGGTCTCAACACACTGGAATCCACTCCACGTGCAACTGCTGCCATATCAGGGACTGCAGGTGCGGCGCTCTGATGACGTAATGGATGTGCAGTACGTCCGGCCGACCAAAAGGAAGCCATGGAGCCGGACCAGCCTGCCGAAAATAGACAAAGTTCCTCCGAGAGCCTCTGTGAACATAGCGAGGTGTTCCCAAGAGGCCGAGTCCAGGAGGGGCAGACCGGTGGTTGAGTTCGAGCAGCTGGGAGGCGGAGTAGGACAACATCGTCGAGCCAGTCCGGCCGGAAGGGGCTAGTAGCAAGCTAACCGCTAACAGCAGCGAGCTAACCGCTAACAGCAGCGAGCTAACCGCTAACAGCAGCGAGCTAACCGCTAACAGCAGCAAGCTAACCGCTAACAGCAGCGAGCTAACCGCTAACAGCAGCGAGCTAACCGCTAACAGCAGCAAGCTAACCGCTAACAGCAGCGAGCTAACCGCTAACAGCAGCAAGCTAACCGCTAACAGCAGCGAGCTAACCGCTAACAGCAGCGAGCTAACCGCTAACAGCAGCGAGCTAACCGCTAACAGCAGCGAGCTAACCGCTAACAGCAGACTCACGGTTCCACAGCAAGTCTTCAAGCAGTGTAATGAAAACCACAGCATGACTTGACGGAGCAGGAAAGAATCCAAAGCCAAAGAAAATGACAGCAGAGCGACTTAAGTCACGCGATGTGACCTGATTTACGTGGATAATCGGTAGGAGAAGCGGCGAACATCCAGCGTCCAGCGTAGAATTGCACCCGACCCCTTTGGCCCCTCTGAGAGGTGGTGAGCCCATTGGAAGGGGAATCCAGGTCTCCTCTTCAGGCTGAGCCGTGGTTAAAAGCCCGGCCACCAGGCGCTCGCCATCGTGCCCCACCTCCAGGCCTGGCTCCAGAGTGGGACCCCGGTGACCCGCGTCCGGGCGAGGGAACGCCAAATTCAAAGTTTGTGTCCATCATAAAGGGTCTTCAGGCTGCACTTTGTCTGGTTCCTCACCTAGGACATGTCTACCTTGGGTGACCCTACCAGGGGCATAAAGCCCCAGACAGCATAGTTCCTAGGATCATTGGGACACACAAACCCCTCCACCACGATAAGATGGCAGCCCAAGGAGGAGGGCCCATTTCTAATGTATTAAAATTAAATATGATCAGTGATCAGTTCACTTAATGATATTGTATTAGCAATTAGATAATGCATTCAGCAAGTACTTTTACTTTTAATTCTTAAGTATATTTAAAAGCCAGTACTTTTTTACTCTTACTTAAGTACAAAAATTTGCTTTAAAAGTTGGATGACAGGTGTTATGTTTATGGCAGTGTCATGTCAGTATTATGCGCACCCCATCAAATAAAGTGTTACCAAAATGGTAATATATTGAAAGACTTTTGAGTAATTAAAATTGTACTTTATTAGCAGTAGCAGTAAATCAAAACAAAAAATTAAGTGTAATTTAAATGCAGTACTAATATATTAGAAGTATATTAAAAGTATATTTTAATATAATTCTATGACAGAATTAGTACACTCAAAATATACTAATCAAGCTCTTAAATAGTACATAAAAAAGTATGCTTAAAGTATACTAAGTACAACTTGAAGTTGTTCCAAAAAAGTATGTTAAAGTATACTAAAAATTGTAATTTAATACTATGTAAATACTATTAAGATATACTAAGCACAAAAAAGTTGTTCCAAAATAGTACAGTTTAAGTACATCAATCAAAGTATGCTAAAGTGAGTTAAAATTTAGTATACTAAAGTATACTATTTTTTTTACAAGGGCAGTGTCTTTCTGCACAGAGTTTGTGTGTCAAACTCTGTGTGTATGGAGTCAAACTCTGTGTGTATGAGGTCAAACTGTGTGTATGGACAGGCAACCTTTGGGTTGCCCTGGAGATAGGCACCACATGCACTGTAGATGCAGATTTACTGTTGAAACTGTTTTGCTTCAATCACTTAGGTAAAATGTTGGTATTACAACAACACAATTGGTTTTAGCAAGATTATTTCTAGCACCCAAGCTATTTTGAAGGCTCCTTTTAGGGTGATCAATCAGTTTTTTGGGATTTTTCTATGATTCTTACATAACAATAAACATTAAGTGTTTAGTTTTTAAGTATTACACAACATATCAGTGTTATTTCTTCCTGCATTTCTGCCATTGATGAAGGAATCTGGATTTTTTGAAACATCTCTCAGGAGCCCACACACAAACGATGCAGAGAAACAGAATCCCTGCTTACTGAATGGATCTACATGGCTGCACTGCTGACTACAAGGAAAATCTGACACTGCTACTGCAGTAACTAGGGAACTACACCTCATTTGCACCAACGTCGGCTCACTAATCTTTCAGTGATGAGAAAAAATTATCTTCACTGAAGGAATGTATTAAGTCTAGTTACGTTTTCAGGTACACCAATGTACTATTGGTTGTCCAAGAATAAAATAGATTTTTCTATTGCTGCTCAGTTCAGTTTTTATTTGAAACAAACAAAAACTTGAGCAAGGATTTTTAATTGTTTTGAGCACTAAAGGACACCCCAAAGTTATCATGTGCAGTCAGACACTTCACTGCAATTCTAAAACAGTGCAGAAAATGAACATCATCGTTCACAATTTCTTCAGTTCACTGATTGGGCCGTTGAAATTCAATGGGAGCGAGCCAGATGGAGCACTGAATGAGAATGAGAATTGACCAGAATTGTGTATGAAGTTGATGACCAGAATAGCTGGGATAGTGTTGCATGAAAAAGTTGCAGGACAGTGGCCCTCGAGGACTGGAGTTGATGAACCCTGTTCAAATGGTCATCAAGTAAAACTTTGCAACTGTAAAGTTTTCATATGTGGAAAAATAAATTGTAACATAATTTGTCCTCTAGTGCAGTGGTCCCCAACCTTTTTCGTGCCACGTACCGGTTGAGATTTTGAAATTGTTCGGCAGGGGAGGGTGGGGAAGGAGAGAAGGAGACTCCGCGGACCGGGGTTAGGGACCACTGCTCTAGTGTTTTACTCCTGTTCATTTTAATATGATAGATGCATCTTGTGAATCTGCTCCCAGTAGAATTACTGCTTGACTTTATTTTATTCTTACGATTGTAGCATCTGATCTTTCAAAATTCAAAAGATGTAAAGCTCTAAATATTGTAACTTAAATTTGTACATATTAATTAGAATACCAGTGTCTTTTTATTTTAAACACTATGAGAATAAATACGCTACAATAGAGAAGATTACATTTGCAGCAGAAGTCAGGAAAGGCTTGAGGACATACTAACTTTGTGCAATACTTTTGGCTCATCTCAACTCATAAATGATTCAATAATCTCTCAGTCATTTCCATTTCAATCCATCTTAAGCTGCATACCCAGACAAAAACACTCCAATATTGTTTTACGTCATTTTACGCAGTCAAGCTAAATCGCTATGCAAGCTTTTCAGGAATATTTTAGAAGGTTAGATCAATCTTGTCTTAAGACAGGCGTCAGGTTGGCGCCACAGACTCAGCAGCAGCATTTAAATCTTCCGTCAGACTTGACTAAATCGGTAAGACATTATTAAGTACCTGCTTTGAAATGCAATTATATACATGAGATCAAATTAGTCCAACAGAACCTAATACCATTATATGTATACCATTTTACACTTATAGTATCAAATTTAGCTCCAAGTTAATCATAGGTGTTTGGAGATTACTACCTCATGCATCTCTTTCAGTATTGTTTGGGATCACAGAAACAACCAGTCTTTAATGCTCCTAAGTAAACAGACATGAAATGATTCTCACAAGAAGATCTCACTGCCTTGGTGAAAAATAAATATAAGTAGTATAAGTAAAAGTATAAGTATGTACACTCTTTGCATACTTGAGCATACTTGAATTCAGATTAATCATCAGTACACTTCAAATTTGTTTAGGATAATTTAACTTGGAAGTGTGATATTTTGGAAAAACTAGTTTTGTACTTTGTGTATTTTAATTGTATTTAAATACTAGAAAATCACAGTTTGAAGTGCATTAAGTACAACATGCTTTTTTGAAACTACTAAAGGTATACTTGGTATACTTTAAGTATATGGCTTTTTATGTAATATAAACATGCTTGATTAGTATTTATTAAGTGTACTATTTTTATGAACAAATTACATTTCAAATATACTTATGTCTTCTAAATATGTCAGCATAATATATTTTATATATTAGCACTGTGTTCAGAGTATGCTCCAATTAAACTGGTTTATTATAATTGCTATTAAAGTACTCTAGTTATTTATCAATGTCTTCCATTATTCTGCTTTTCCATTTTGTACATTACATGCTTCACCACACTACAGTGCTGAAATTGTGCTAGGCTACAATAATATTGAAAGGTAAATTACACAAGAAACCACACACTTTCCAGGTAAAGGCAATATTTTATTTTATTAAAGACATGCTTACAGGATACTTTATTCACAACTTTATGTACTGTAAATATATTAATAGTTCACTAACAAACAATTAACACAACAGTTAACACAATAAACATGAACATTCCAGTGTGACATTTGTCATTCAAAAAAACAATAAATGAAAGTTTCACTTTGAACATAAACTTAAATCCTTTTTCTTCAACTGAAGTGCTCATTGTTGCACTTCCGTCTGATGGCTAAGCGCACATCATGAACCGGAATTTGGAAATTCCTGAAGAACAGAAACAGAAACATTTTCTTCAATTTAGACCACGTTAGACCATCTGGCAAAGAACAATATTATATTTCAAAGCATTAGCAATATCAGGGTGGCATGCCAATTTAACAAAAAAAATTATGTTAATGTCATAATACACTCTAAAAAGTGTATTCTAAAAGTATATACTTTTTAGAGCACACTCTAAAAAGTGTATTTGGGCTGTACTTCATCTTATGGACTTATTTACATGAATCTAATTTAATTATTTTGCTTTAATTTTGACAACCTATTTTCATGTGTTCAATTAACTTAAAAGTTACACATTTTTAATTTAAAGGTACTTTTTACTTGCACTTTATGTGAAACAATTCAGTTCAATGCTGCGTTCGTATCCTATGTCTGATGTCATGACTCAAGCTTCACCAGGGACAGATCCTGTACCAACCAGGGTGATATGGAGGTTCAGAGGTAGAACACAACGCATATATGGAGGCCTTAGTCCTCAACATAGCCATTGTAGGTTCAATTCCCAGCCTGTAGATTTTTGCTGCATGTCTTACCCCTCTTTCTAGTGAAATGTAGCTATGCTGCACACACCAAGCTGAACATTTTTAACTAAATGCTAAAGGTTCAGTTGCAGACCCAGACTGACAAGCAAGTGCTTTTTATTTATTTAAGACTAGGCCTGTCACGACCCTGGTAAAAAAAAAAGTATACTTTAGTATACTAATTTATAACATACCGTATTTTCCGCACTATAAGGCGCACCTTCAATGAATGGCCTATTTTAAAACTTTTTTCATATATAAGGCGCACCGCATTATAAGGTGCATAGTATAGACGCCACAGTTATGTTGCCACCCGTCTGATATTGAACGGGACACGATTTGTTCCGTTCACTACAAATATGGATGTCTAATAATAAACAATTGGTCCCTGAGTTCTATATATAGCATCTGCACTAGTCATTGTTTCACTCACGGTTTTGGTGTTTCGATATTGTGCCCAACTGCTTTCTGGTTAGCACAGACCAACCGACACGCTGCCGCCGCAGCCTCTGTCTCTCTTCCACCGACCCCCACGGCTTTAAATGTATAGCTGCTGGTCCCTTGGTAACTCTAGCCGAAGCACCGGATAAATGTCTAAAGCTACTTTGTTGACATAAAGAATGTCAACAAAACAGTCCAATTCCGGTCGTGAGGAGAGGAGAGGCTTCCGACTGGAATGGGGCGTCTGGGCCGGACGATGGTCACCCTTCTCCGTTCGCGCACAGCATGTTGGTGGAGAACGTGATGCTAGATGACCTGCAGACGACCTGATTATTAGGTGGGTAGGTAGATACATAGTCATGTCTATGGGTAGATAGGTCAGTCAAACTTTATTAACAAACCAGTTTTTTGACAACTATCCCAGCATGCACTGCGCGCTTCTTCTACCGGGAAAATGAAGTTGGCAGCTGCTTATCGTAGTTGCTAGACCTGTTGTGGTTCAATATTGGTCCATATATTAGGCGCACCGGGTTATAAGGTGCACTGTCGGCTTTTGAGGAATTTAAGGTTTTTAGGTGCGCCTTATAGTGCAGAAAATACGGTAGTTTAGTATACTTTTATCGATGTACTTCAACTGTACTATTTTGGAATTGTTTGTACTTAGTATACGTTAGTAGTATTTAAGTAGTATAAATTACAATTAATTGTATACTTTAGTATACTATATGTACTTTTTGGGAACAACTTCAAGTATACTTAGAGTGTACTTAAAGTATACTTTTTAAATTTCATATTTCAGAACTATATTATTATATTTTGAGTGTCAATTATATAATAATTATATAATTATGTCTCAAAATTATATTAAATATACTTCAAATACATTTTAAATATACTATTAATATAATAATGTATTTAAATTACACTTAATTTTTATATTTGATTTCCTGCTATTGATAATAAGCTACAATTTTAATTACTCTTAATTCGTCTTTATTCCTATGTACCTATTTTGTAAATGACATGCATAACTACACTACCGTACTTACATTGTTTTAGGCTAAAATTATATGGAAAGATTAATTACACAAGATGCCCAAGGCGATTCAAATATTACTATTACTATTATTATTTAATAATTTTAAATTGTCCAATTTTACTCAACTTTATGAACTTTACATAAATGATCAGTTTACACATCAAAAGTGAACACATGAACATGAAAATGTAAGTGTGACAATAAAACATGACAGTGAGGATCAACAACAGAACATTCCTGTTCACTGCACCTTACAGAAACCTACAAAAAAGAACAATAGAGCAATTAAACAGAGAAAGCATTTTTATTTAAAGAGAACAGAAAAATGGCAAATAAAAAATAATACTTACAATTTCAAGATGTTGTGGACTCGCCATGTATGTGACATCATAGAACTGATGATGATTGGAACCAGATGCCTGGTGTGGAAAAACATTTCTGGGTGTCTTTGCCTGTTTATGTTGGAAGTAGAAAAAAATAGTCAGCAATGTCATAGAGTCAGTTGATGTTGGCATTAACTATGAAGCTGGTTTAAGTGTGAACTTAAGGAGACAAACTACCTTAAAATATTTCCATCCATGATCTGAACCGTTGATCCTTGCAGGGTGGTGAGGGGGGCTGGTGGTGTCCATCTCCAGCAGCCATCAGATGAGAGGCAGGTTCACCCTGGACAGGCCACCAGTCCATCACAGGGTCCTGAAAGTCAACTACAAATAAAAAAAGAAAGATGAATGTTAGATTAACAAGAAGATAAAAATTCTTTCCAGTTACCTTTAAATCAAATCATGTTTATTAAGCACTTAGTGTTGGTAACAGCAGTTTTTGTTGTTACATAATTAAGACGTTGTGGAGGTTCATCCTCAGAGCTGGTTGGTGATCTGGTGGAGTCAGAGCTTCTTCTGAGCCAGAAAGTCTTTAGTTTTCCTAACACCTGATTTTTCTGGCTTCCTCTTTCATCTTCATTTGCTTAGTTAGACTGCAAACATATGTTGAAGATAAAATCATTGATGAACGAGTTAAGAACAACCTCACAATATCAAAGTCTCTTTGTCTTATGGAGAATAAGTCGCAACAAACAGCCTCCATGCAGTTATAACATGAAGCTGAATTATTTCTATAATAATAATCATACAAGTCACAATAAAATTGATAAAATAATTATTTATAAAACCAACGTAAGTTATATCTTTACTGCACTTTTTATAATAAAATGAAGATAATTAATAAGCAAACTTACCACCAGCTAGCAACACTTAGCATCCTTCGTCCCCCGGGCTCCTTTTGTGACACATTTCATTTCCATCGGTTATTGTCCCGTTGTGTTGTCGTCTAACTCGAACTAGGACGTCACCAGCTTGAATTTAATAAAATTAGCAACTATTGTCAAGGCCCTCTCTACTTTTAAGGCAATATTATGCAAGTAAAAATGGCGAATTTCAACAGCGTCTGTTATCTTCCCTGTTTCAAGTTTTTTCTTCTCTTTATGGCGTTTTTTAAATAAATGAAAAGGTGCAATACCGCCACCATCTGGTCTGGAGTGTGAACTGCAGCTAATGCCGTTGATTATAAGGTTTTACATCACACATCTGAAAATTGATTGGGTACGTCTTAAAAATTACATCATGATTATTCTTTTTTTATTGTATGCAATTTTAATAAATAGTAAAAGATTATTCTATTATTATTCTATTATTATCACTGCTGCATTTGACACTGTGGACATAACATTCTCCTACATCGTCTGCATGTGGAAATCAGTCTCAGTGAATCTGTCCTGGATTGGTTTCAATCTTTTCTTTCTAATAGAATGGAATGTGTCTGTCTTGGCAACTTGACAAGACATTGCCATTTCCTCCGCTGTTACAAACCTTGGAGTTCGAATGGACTCTCATCTCACATTTGAAAATCACATTAAGAACCTGTTTAAAACCAGTTTTTTCATCTTTGCAATATTTCCAAACTTCATTCATCTCTCTCCCCCTTTCTGATGCTGAGACCCTCATCCACACCTTTATCTCCTCCAGGCTCGCCTACTGTAACTCGCGGTTCATTGGAGTCCACCGAAAACACCTTCAGAGGCTTCAGTACATTCAAAACAGTGCTGCCAGGATTCTAGTGAGAGCTCGTAAATTTGATCAAATCACACCTACTCTTTACGAGCTTCATTGGTTTCCTGTAACTTATAGGATTCAGTATAAAATTGCACTTATCACCAGTGTTGTATAGTAACGAAGTAAAAATACTTCACTACTTTACTTAAGTATATTTTGGAGTACTTCATACTTTCCTCGAGTATGAAAATTTTTGATAACTTTCACTTTTACTTCACTATATTTCCGAACTTAATTTCAAACTTTTACTCCGATACATTTTCAATGTGTGGTTTGGTTACTCGTTACAAAACAGCGAGAAAGAGAAACGCTGGAGTTTTGACCCCACCTATTGATTGACTGCTACAAAGTCGGTAGCCTCTTACCTGGGCTTGTTCATCACCACCAATAGGAAACACCCATAGACATAACATTATATACAGTAAGAGCAGACCCCGCATTGGCTGCTCCCGCGCAGGAAATACGACGGCCATCTTGGAGCGGTAGTCCCTCCTACTTTGCTCAATTTAAACAACAGAAGATGCCTCAGCACTGAGGGATATTGTTGTTTGGATCTATGGATTATTGATGTGAGGCTCCACAGACAACATTTCACAAGTAAGATGGACATATTATTGTGTATATATTGTGATTATAATATTACTTTACTGTATTTATGTCCACCGGTGAGATACCAGCTAAGATTAGCTACAGTGCTTAGTGTAATACGGGTTCAGCCCTGATATGAAGGATAACTGAGATTCTGTAAATCTAAAAAAAATAATTATTCTCTAACATTGACTTAAATTCTCTGACACAAGAGCCTATATTAGAAATGAAACAATGTAACATATGTTATAAAACTTATATTATATATCCATCCATCTTCTTGACACCCTTGTCCCTTGGTGGGTCGGGAGGGTTGCTGGTGCCTATCTCCAGCTGACGTTCCGGGCGAGAGGCAGGGTTCACTCTGGACAGGTTGCCAGTCTGTTGCAGGGCAACACAGAGACACACAGGACAAACAACCATGCACACCTAGGGACAATTTGGAGACACCAATTAACCTAACAGTCATGTTTTTGGACTGTGGGAGGAAACCAGAGTACCCAGAGAAAACCCATGCATGCACAGGGAGAACATGCAAACTCCATGCAGAAAGGCCGGGGCTGGGAATTGAACCCAGAACCTTCTTGCTGCAAGGCAACAGCTCTACCAACTGCGCCACTGTGCAGCCTTTACATATATATCTATCTATATCTATATCTATAGATATAGATATATATATCTATCTATAGATATAGAAAAAAAAAATTCCCTTCTCACCCTCTGCGGGTGGTCTCTTTTCATCCTCTGAACTCGGGTCCTCTACCAGAGGCCTGGGAGCTTGAGGGTTCTGCGCAGTATCTTGGCTGTGCCTAGTACTGCACATTTCTGGACTGAGATGTCTGATGTTGTTCCTGGGATCTGTTTTAGCCACTGCTCCAGTTTGGGGGTGACTGCCCCGAGGGCCCCGATGACCACAGGCACCACTGTGGTCTTCACCTTCCAGTTCTTTTCCAGTTCCTCCCTGAGGCCCTGGTATTTCTCCAGTTTCTCATGCTCCTTTTTCCTGATGTTGTAGTCACTTGGTATAGCTACATCCACCACAACGGCTTTCCTCTGTTCTTTATCCACCACCACAATGTCCGGTTGGTTCGCCATTACCATCTTGTCTGTCTGGATCTGGAAGTCCCACAGGATCTTAGCTCGGTCATTCTCCACCACCTTTGGGGGTGTTTCCCACTTCAATCTCGGGGCTTCCAGTCCATATTCTGCACAGATGTTCCTGTACACTATGCCGCCACCTGGTTACATCGTTCCATGTACGCTTTCCCTGCCAGCATCTTGCACCCTGCTGTTATGTGCTGGACTGTCTCAGGGGCCTCCTTGCACAACCTACACCTTGGGTCTTGTCTGGTGTGGTAGATCTGAGCCTCTATTGCTCTGGTGTTTAGGGCCTGTTCCTGTGCAGCCAGGATGAGAGCCTCTGTGCTGTCCTTGAGTCCAGCTTTGTCCAGCCATTGGTAGGATTTCCTGATATCAGCCACTTCAGTTATTTGTCGGTGGTACATCCCATGTAGGGGCTTGTTCTCCCATGATGGAACCTCTAGCCCCTCATCCTCTGTTCCCCATTGCCTGAGACATTCGCTGAGCATATCATCCGTTGAGGCTTTGTCCTTGATGTATTTATGGATCTTGGATGTTTCATCCTGGACAGTGGCTCTCACACTCACTAGTCCTCTGCCTCCTTCCTTACGGTTTGTGTACAGTCTCAGGGTGCTGGATTTGGGGTGGAATCCTCCATGCATGGTTAGTAACTTCCGAGTCTTAACATCCGTGGCCTTTATCTCTTCCATTGGCCAGCTGATTATTCCGGCAGGGTATCTGATTACTGGTAATGCATAGCTGTTTATTGCATGGATCTTGTTCTTGCCATTGAGCTGGCTTCTCAGGACTTGCCTTATTCGTTGGAGGTATTTGGCTGTGGCTCCTTTCCTTGTGACCTCATCGAGGTTGCCATTTGTTTGTGGTATTCCCAGGTACTTGTAACTGTGCTCTATGTCTGCTATTGTTCCTTCTGGGAGTGAGACCCCTTCTGTGCGGACGACCTTCCCTCTCTTTGTAACCATCCGACCACACTTTTCTAGTCCGAATGACATCCCAATGTCAGTGCTGTATATCCTGGTGGTGTGGATCAGTGAGTCGATGTCTCGCTCACTCTTAGCGTACAGCTTGATGTCATCCATGTAGAGGAGGTGACTGATTGTGGCCCCATTCTTCAGTCAGTATCCGTAGCCAGTCTTGTTGATGATTTGGCTGAGGGGGTTCAGGCCTATGCAGAACAGCAGTGGGGACAGAGCATCTCCTTGGTATATGCCACATTTGATGGACACTTGTGCAAGTGGTTTGCAGTTGGCTTCAAGGGTGGTTTTCCACAGCCCCATCGAGTTTGCAATGAAGGCTCTTAGAGTCCTATTGATGTTGTACATCTCTAAGCATTCAATGATCCAAGTATGTGGCATTGAGTCATAGGCTTTCTTGTAGTCTATCCAAGCGGTGCACAGGTTGGTGTGTCGGGTTTTGCAGTCTCGGGCGACTGTGTGGTCTACAAGGAGTTGGTGTTTGGCTCCTCTGCTATTTAAGCCGATGCCCTTCTGTGCCGTACTCATGTATTTATTCATGTGACCACTTATCTTAGCCGCTATGATGCCTAATATGAGCTCCATGTTGTAGAGAGACAGGTTATTGGCCGATAGTTGGATGGGATTGAACCCTTTGAGGGATCCTTCTGTATCAGGATTGTGCGACCTTCAGTTAACCATTCAGGGTGAGTCCCATTTTGTAGCAGCTGGTTCATTTGAGCTGCCAGTCGCTCATGGAGGGCAGTGAGTTTCTTTAGCCAGTAGGCATGGATCATATCAGGTCCTGGTGCTGTCCAGTTTTTCATACCCGAGACTCTTTCTTGGACATCTGCCACAGTGATGGTTACCGGGGCTTGTTCAGGGAGGTTGCTGTGTTCCTCTCGTAGAGAGGTCAGCCACTTTGCATTGCTGTTGTGGGTCGCCTCCCTTTCCCATGTGCCTTTCCAGTATTGTTCAGTCTCCAGCCTTGGTGGGTCTGCTCTGTTGTTAGTACCCTGCCATTGAGAGTACACTTTAGCTGGTTGGGTGTGGAAGAGCCGGTTAATCCTCCTGGCTTCATTCTCTCTTGTGTATCTCTTCAGGCGGCTGGCCAAGGCTTGGAGCCTTTGTTTGGCAGTTTCGAGTGCTTCAGGTATGGACATCTGGCTGTACTTCTTGTGTACTGATCTTTTCATTGCACCCCTTTGGAGCTCTGACAGTTGGCTCACTTCCCTCCTTGTTGTCTTGATCTTAGCCTCTAACCGTCTTTTCCATGGTGGGTATTGGGTCTCATGATTGCTCTTATAGCCAAGCATCTCAAGGATCACTGATGCTGAGTTGTATATGAGCTCATTGGTTTCTGTTATGGTGTTGGTAGGGATCGTTCTCAATGTCGCATTCACATCTTCAATTAGACTTTCTGGTGGTGCTTCACTCAGCCGTTGTAATTGGCGTCGGGGTTGTCTGGTGTTCATTACGGCCACGATTCTCTCTCTCAGGTCAGTTGCTGCCTCGTTCAGCTCTGATGATTCGTTCATTACGGGGCTACATACCCAGTCTCTGGGTGGGTATTTAACTCCCTTCTGACCTGGCGTTCTGGCTCCTCCCCTTTGCCATAGCATTTGTGTTGAACCTCGTCAATCTCAAGTTGTGACAGCAGTTGCCGTTTGCGGATGTTGGAACACTGAGCCACTAGTTGCTTAGCAGTTAGTGTTGACTGGGGATGTCGAAGTAACCATTCCTCCCACAGTCTTTGCATGTAGCCCCTCTGACTAGGGTTACTTGAGTAGTAGCATTCCAACAGATCCATGTTTTCACCTCTCGCCCATTTCCGTCTTGTTCCAGTAGCCCATTTTTCATCTAGGTGCTCTGGTTCCCCAGCACCTGACGCAGACCTTGTTTGGCCGGGCGACGTCTGAGCCGGCATGTCGTGCTTATCAGTGTCTCTCATGGTATGAGGTAGGCTACATAGCTCCAAGGGTCTTGCCTAAGGACCACACTGACAGCTCAATTGACTGTTGTAACTTCAGCCCCAGCCTGGATTCGAACCCTGTAGTAGATAGATAGATATATGTATAGATCTATATATCTATCTATATCTATATCTATAGATAGATATATATATCTATATCTATAGATATAGATATATAATATATATCTATCTATATTATATCTATAGATATATATACTTATATCTATGATATATAGATATATATATCTATAGATAATATATATATATCTATATATAGTATATATATTATCTATAGATATAGATATAGATAGATATATAGATACTGCGCAGAACCCTCAAGCTCCCAGGCCTCTGGTAGAGGACCCGAGCTCAGAGACCACCCGCAGAGGGTGAGAAGGGAATTTTTTTAAATCCAATATATATTATTCAGTATTAATCATTATTTATTTGTGTCTGTATAGTTATTTAAATATGTATTATTATAATAAATTATACACACAGCGGTTCACAATAAATTATTCACGGCTGTGTGCTTTGTAATATGCTCATCATACATCGATATCAGAAAAATCTATTCCTATTCTATTGATAACCACTAAGCATATTTAAATACACTGAACTATGTATTAAAAACATACTTAAATAATGCAATTGTTTATAAATGTAGCTTTGATAGATGTTTGAATATAGTTCCCAGTAACAAAAAAGCGTGTTATGATCGATTAAATGCGCTGATATGTATTTTTCCTGCTAAACACATAATGCTGAGTGTTGTGGTCTACCGCTCCAAGATGGCCGCCCTAAATCTCATCAGTGACAATAGGCGAGAGCGGTGCATGAGGCGTCTACCTTATATTATGTCTATGTGTAGCGTAGTTGAATCTGCGTTGTGTCTTTTTGGGAATAACAGCCAGACAACAGCTGATATTGAAGGCACTTTTAATATCCCCTGCATTCAAACAGCAGAAAAGAAAATCAAATCTCTTTTTCCTTAACGTGCTCCACAGCGCTTTCTCCCACGGAATCCGAGCGGAAAGAGAGAGCGCGAAGCGCGTGTGCAAAATAACGAATTACAAAGCCCAAACATGAGCATAATCATTTTAAACAGTACATGAATAACAAAAATAATAATTAGACAAAATATCCCCCCCAAAAGCAAAGAAACATCACATACCTGCATTCAAACAGCAGAAAAGAAAATCAAATCTCTTTTTCCTTAACGTGCTCCACAGCGCCTGTTTAACACAGTTTGAATGCCCCAAATCACATTATTCTACAAGCAGATATTACTTATACATAAATTACACTTATCAAACTCAGAGAACAAGACTGCATACCTTCTCCCACGGAATCCGAGCGGAAAGAGAGCGACGGAGAGCGTGGGAAAACATTTCATGAACCGTAATGGTATGACCCGTTAATGTTTCTTCTTAAATCCTGAACTAACACTTAAAACAACAATATATGAACTCAATATGTTTAACAATACCTATAAGAATTTACATTTTCATCCACAACACACCAGATTTAAACAAAAATAATAATTTTTAAACAGGAAGTTACCCGCTGTTTTACAATGGATTTGTCGTCCTTTCAAAACAAAAGCTGACAGTGCTCAGATGAGTTCCCACCAAGATAGCTTATCACATGCCAATCTAGTGTAACAACATCACACTGCTACATTCACCCCCACTGTTTTACACTAGATTGCGGGGATCTAACCCAAATAATAAAAAAAACAAAAAACCAAACAAACAAAATAAAACAACAAAGATAATCAAACACAATTTTTTTTTTTTTTTTCCACAAATTTGACCACCCCAATACATGTGACCCAGGTATACCCTCCATACAAGACCAAAACGGTCGACCAGCAAAGAGCTATTCAATAAAGAATTAGGGGAGGCGAGGGGTAGCTAAGTCCCCACCTCACCGTAGAAGACATGCCACTTACATATCTATCATAGAGTACACCCAAAATCACCTCAAAGTGTCCAGTGCAATGGACAATCTAAATAAAATCATGACCAGACCCCATTATAAGAAAGCCCAATAAAAACAAAGAAAAAAAAACAATAAGCTAACACAAAATAAATGACTTTATGACAAAATTTTAACTCTTTGTGTGGACATTGTCTGAATCAACCTGTTAACAGGTTTGATAAGTCTACCCAGTCTCGTCCGTATCCCTTCCCCTGGAACAACCGAAGGAATCCCTGAAGGTACGATAGCGACTGAATCACACCCAGACACATGTGAGCCACTAACGGCCTTAGTCGAACCTATGGTGTCACTTGGGTGTAGACCTACACTGACACAGTCTGAAAGCTGGTCACTATTGTGATCCTCAGAGTGTGAGCTCACTGATCCATAATCCGCTCCATCCAAGACGCTTCTATGGTCTCCACAGGCAGACACGAGCCCTCTACCCTGAACACTACCATCAGTCACTCCAATAGCTTCAGATTCACTAGCTACTGTCACTTCACCTGCGGTCCTCACCACACTGGACTCCGGAAGGGAGGAAACCCAGTGAGCTGTTCGAGCATCACTGTCCCGCTCACCTGAAACCACATCATCTGATGACCCACCTTCTGAAACTGTGTTTGCAAAAGAACCCTGAGACACCGAGTCACCCCATGATGGCAAAGGCAAAAAGTTTACAGGCATGATCAGATTTCTATGAACTGTCCTAACCCGTCCTGTGACAGGATGACGAATAACATAGGTGTTCAGTTCACTGTTCTTATGAACCACAATGTAAACAGTGTCCTTCCAACGATCAGCCAATTTCCTTTTTCCCCGTTCCCCTTTGTTAGCCATCAAAACTCTGTCTCCCTTCTCCAAAGAGTGTCCCTTAACCTTTTGGTTATACACCTCAGCTTGTCTCAACTGTTGTTTCTCAGCGTGTTGCTGAGCCAAAGCCATTGCTTCCCTGAGATCCGTGCCCAATGACTGAACATATTTGTCCATGTCAGCCGTCTCTCCATCTAAAAGGACATTTGCAAACATCACATCAACAGGTAACCTAGGAGTTCGCCCGAACATTAAAAAGAAAGGAGGAAAACCTGTTGTTTCGTGTACCGTGCAATTATAGGCAAACGTCAGTGTGTTTAGCATCTGAGGCCATTTTTCCTTTGCCCGAGGAGGCAATGCACGGATCATGCTACCCAGAGTGCGGTTCAGACGTTCAGCCTGGCCATTTCCCGCAGGATGATACGGAGTTGTATGGCTCTTACGAACCCCGGCCATCTGGAGTAGCTCAGCAATGAGGGAACTCTCAAAATTAGCTCCCCTGTCAGAGTGGATACAAGCTGGAAACCCGTATATGGAAAAAAAATTATTCCACAACACACGAGCCACTGATTTGGCAGACTGATTTGGACATGGGTAAGCACATGCGAGTCTGGTAAAATGGTCTGTCACCACTAGGACATCGATGGACTTATTATTGACATCCTCTGCGGACCAGAAGTCAATACAAACTAATTCTAGTGGTGCTGATGTGACAACAGAAACAAGTGGGGCCCTGGCCTCAGGTTCAGGTGCTTTGCTCAAGACGCATCTCTTGCAATGACTCACATATTCTTTGACATCGTGTTCCATTGAATCCCAGTAAAAGCGCTGTCTGGCAAGCCACAGTGTGCGCTGCTGACCTTGATGGCCTGCATCATCATGCACCCCTTTCAACACCTGACCTCTCAAAGCAACTGGAACCACATATTGGAACACTTTCTTCTTGCTCACCGCATGTTTAGAAACACGGTACAACGCTCCCAGCCGAATCGTGAGTTTACCCCACTGTCGCAATGTACGGTTTGTCTCCCGCGACTCATGAATGCGCTCACGTCGAGATGGTCGACTTCCCCTGTTCACATAAAAAGAAACCCGGCTGACCACAGGATCCTGACACTGCTTATCATATAACTCCTCATGATTTAGGACAGGCAGTGGGTTCTGCCCCACTGGCAACAGTTTCCCCAGCTGTTGTGTGTAGCAGGTTGCGCTCATTTTTGCACCTTCACTCCAACAACAGTGAGACTTAAGTACGGCTGACACCTCATCATGAGAAACTCTCCCACCATTGTCCTTATTGTCCACACTGCTTGTGACAGAGCCCTGGATTGGAGAGGTAAGTTTAAACTTCTCATCCACAGACACTTCCCGAGAAAGGCGAAACATGTTCTGAACATCTTCCACCAACAAACCTCTGGCCTCTTCCAGCAAAGTGTCATATGGAGTTCTCGTCAAACGGTGCATCATCTTGTGTTGAGCAAATGGTTCCCTGCTCAATGCATCTGCCACAATATTTCGCGGGCCTGGAATATACTGAATGTCAAAATCAAAGGGGGCCAGCTTGGCCACCCACCTCTGTTCGCAAGCATCCAGTTTTGGCTTGGTAAGAATGTACTTCAGAGGATTGTTGTCAGTCCAAACAGTAAATTTATGTCCACGCAGCCAATGACTAAACTTATCATGGATAGTCCATTTCATGGCGAGAAACTCGAGCCTGTGAGCTGGGTATTTGGACTGCGCATGATTCAAAGACTTACTAGCGAAGGCAATTGGCCTTGCAATGTTGTGGCCATCTTGTACCTGTGATAGCACAGCTCCTAATCCAGAAGATGACGCATCAACAGACAGTAAGAAAGGTTTTGCAAAGTCGGGGTGGGCAAGAAGAACCTGCTCCGTCAACGCAGACTTCAGAGTCCTAAATGCGTCGCTACACTCCGGGGTCCAGTCAGCCGCGACAAGCTTACGCGGCAAAGCTGGTTTCTTTCGGCCCTTTCCCCTCCGTGGCTTGGCAGTCCCTGTAGTAAGTTGGAATAATGGCTTGGCAATCACCGAGCAGTTCTCAATGTAGTGCTGATAATACACCACCATGCCAAGAAAAGAGCGAATCTTCTTAGGAGATGGCGTACTGCCGTCAGGTTCCATAAGATCTGCTTCTGACACACCTTCGATTGCCTGCACTTTATCAGGGTCTGTTGCAATGCCGTCTCTCGTAACAACGTGGCCCAGGAACTTGACCGACTTTCTTAAGAACTGACACTTTGATGGAGACAGCTTTAGGTTATGTTCTTTTAACCGCCGGAACACCATCTCAAGCCTCTGCAGACTTTCTTCCTCAGACTTCCCGAAAACCAACAAATCATCCAAGTAACAAAGAAGGCTTAAAAAGTTCTGGTCACCAAAGATCGTGAGCATCATTCGCATGAAAGTAGCCGGGCTGTTACACAGACCCTGTGGCATGCGGTTATACTCATGTAATCCGAGAGGAGAGGAAAAAGCAGTGTATTTCTTATCCTCTTCATGAAGTGGGACATTGTAGTATCCCGAAGTCAAGTCCATTGAACTAAAGAATGCGTTGCCTCCCAAAGCTGCAAGAATGTCAGCTTGATGTGGTAAAGGGTGCGCATCTTTGACTGTGCGGGCGTTCAACCACCTGAAGTCCGTACACAACCTCAAGTCACCATTTTTCTTCCAGCAAAGAACGAGTGGAGAAGCATACTCACTGCTCGACTTTCTGATGATTTCACGTTCTTCCATGTCATCCAGAGTTTCTCTCAACTTTTGATAGTGAGCAGGAGAAAGCCTACGATAGGGCAGACGAAAAGGGCGTTCATCGGTAAGTCTGATGCGATGACAGAATTCGGCAGCCTTGCCGCAGTCCAAGTGATGTCTCGAGAACACATCTTCGTACTTTACAACCAAGTCAGTCAGCTTCTCTCTCCAATGTTCGGAAACTTCACTGTCGCCAACAGACAAATCCTGCAGCCCCAAATCTGCTAATTTGCTAGGTCCACCTGTTGTCTTAACACTGCAACATGACTCAGCTGTAAGGCTGCCGTGAGAGCTGCTCACCCTACCCACATTCTGATGTACCCTCACCTCCATGCCACCATCAAAATCCTCCAAGGCAATGCATGGATACACATCAGCCACCTTAGCATTCCTTCTCAACACAATCGGAGACATAGTAGGATTGATTATCTTCACAGGAAGCCATCCTCCTCCCCAAAGTGGAGTAGCTACTCTGCCAACCATCACACTGCGGTGCACGCAGCGTGAAGTGCTCGGTTCAACAACAACAGTACTCCCTACAGAGAGTTCAGTCTTAGGTGGAAGGCGGCCCCACACCACATGCTCACTCATAGGCTCAAGAGTCACGGCCTTCTTCAGTTTGACAGTCCCAACTTTCTCTGGGATTTCCTCCCCCCTCCACCTTTCAAGGTTGGCCAAAAATCTGACAAACTGACTATTTGCATCCAGACATGTAGAGTCAGGTCTACTCAGTATCCGCCAATAGGCCTCGTCAGTCTTAAACTGTTTGATGAGCGGTTTCATTACATTGGTGCCAACTATGAGCTCATCAGCCTGACCTTCAACCACCAAAACTGGGACAACATAGTCAAACCCAAACAGCTGAAGCTTCAGTTCACAGATGCCCACCGGAACAGTCTGTTTGCCACCACACCCAACAAGAACAATGTTAGTGGGAGGAAGTAAATCTCCCATCAGTACTCCTGCCTCACGTAGTTGAGGGATCATGTTAGCACGTATAGATGTAGCCATAGACCCACTATCTAACATTCCCCGCAGCTCAATCTTGTCCCCAACTAGCACAGTAGTGAAAAACAGGCCATCGCTGATAGGTAGTTTTGCCACATTCTGGAAAATAACAGTTTTATCAGTAGACACTGTGTTGCAAGCCATTGTATACACAGTCTGAATGTCATCATCAAAATTTGGGGAAACACTACAGAGGCCCACACCGTCCCCCGCTAAATGAGGGCCATCTAGTTTTCCTGAGGCGAATCAGCCCGTCCCTGACCAATCGGGTGCGTTTGAGGGTTCTGAGTTTGAGTACAGTGAACACTGATGTGCTCCGGAGAGAAGCATCGGAAGCATAATCTGTGCATCCTACAGTGTGACCTAGTGTCATGTTGCACATTGCCACAAACCTGACATTCCCGTGAGCGTCTAGAGATCTGCTTATTAGACCTGTTGCTTACAGCCTGTGTGTTACTGATCAGCGCTGTTTCCAACAGACTCAAGACCCTGTCCATTGTGTTGTTTTCAATGACTGTTTTGGAGCACTCTGGCTCTGGAACATATCTAGAAGTGGGAAACACAGTTTGTTCATTGGCAGCCACCCCCTCGTGTGAAAGCACAGTAGTTGCCACTTTCTGTTTACCGTGGTTCTGAACAACCACATAGTCTCTCAAATACTCATCCAAATGGTCTTGCACTTCGCTAGCTGTCCAGTCGCGAGAAGGCTTGGTTTTAAAAACCAGTGCCAACTCTCTGTCAGGACAATGGCGAATAAACATGAGCACCAGATGTGAACTCAGGTCAGTCATTGGTTCCCCATTACTAGCCAAGCACCGTTCAGCAACCTCAGCAGCTTTGTTAAGCCGTATCCAGTAATCAAGAGGTCCCTCATTTGTATATGGTTTGATGGCGTAAAAGTCAGCCAGAGGCAGATCTGAACGAACGGTGTCCCCAAAATGTTGCCTGAGAATATTAAAGATAACAGAAACATCTGTAGCCTTTGAATTGCTGCGCATCCAAACTTTAGTGACATCTCTTGCCCTCCCCATCAATCTGTTCATAACCACTTCTACCTGTTCAGTATTAGTGGAGGATTTCTGTCTAAGATAGGCCTGCATGAGATCTTCCCACTCAAAAACAGAACATTTATCAGACTCGTCACCCCTGAAGTAGGGTGGAACATCAACATCAGAGCGCAACACAAGATTAAGTTTTGATGCATCAATAACAGTAGTACCACCTGGAAGTGACTGTGAAATGTACCTGTTGTGATCTGAAGTTGAGTCAGGTTGAGGCTCCAAAGTAGCGTTCTGCATCAGCGACATCTTGATGGACTCACCTATTTCTGACCCAATGGACCTTATTAGATCGGTTAATTGGGTGGAGGCAGTTTCCCCATCCGGTGAAAACACAGGAGAGGATGAGAGAGTCACTGGGCTCAATCCTGGAGTGAAACTTAAAGGTTGACCAGACAGTTCATCAACCCCCTTTGTCCTCCCAGACCCAGAAAATTTTGAACTCGAAACCCCTGGACTTTCTGGAGTAGACTGCATAGCAACCGCTAACTGCAAAACCCCTCTCCTCTACCCATGGATAATTCCCGAAGTCTAGGAGTTGACATTTTATTCACAGTCCGATCCTCCATATGAAACCTCACTGATGCCCTTTATGGGAAAAAACATGAACTTGTCCAGAACTAAAAAAAAATAGCAACAAGAAAATTCCAACCAACAGTGTCCGAGGAACTCCGCAGTCTTCCCCAAGGAGCAGATGGAACCAGAACACGTCGTCCTGTAACACCGGTGGTCCGCTTCAGCTGACCAGACGACAGGTCACGCACCAGTTTTGTAGCGTAGTTGAATCTGCGTTGTGTCTTTTTGGGAATAACAGCCAGACAACAGCTGATATTGAAGGCACTTTTAATATCCCCTGCATTCAAACAGCAGAAAAGAAAATCAAATCTCTTTTTCCTTAACGTGCTCCACAGCGCCTGTTTAACACAGTTTGAATGCCCCAAATCACATTATTCTACAAGCAGATATTACTTATACATAAATTACACTTATCAAACTCAGAGAACAAGACTGCATACCTTCTCCCACGGAATCCGAGCGGAAAGAGAGCGACGGAGAGCGTGGGAAAACATTTCATGAACCGTAATGGTATGACCCGTTAATGTTTCTTCTTAAATCCTGAACTAACACTTAAAACAACAATATATGAACTCAATATGTTTAACAATACCTATAAGAATTTACATTTTCATCCACAACACACCAGATTTAAACAAAAATAATAATTTTTAAACAGGAAGTTACCCGCTGTTTTACAATGGATTTGTCGTCCTTTCAAAACAAAAGCTGACAGTGCTCAGATGAGTTCCCACCAAGATAGCTTATCACATGCCAATCTAGTGTAACAACATCACACTGCTACATATGGAAACACCTGTTTCGCTTCTCCCATTAAACATAAAGTCTCACGATGAGCAGCAGCCACATGTCCCTAATGCCACATAATGACCAGTTGTTGCACAAATAGTTTGTGAAGTAGAGTAATTAATCGTAACGGCTTTTTTTCTTTATGTTGGCCACATTTTCTGTACTGACTATTTTTCTCATTTTCAGCACTGACCTTACTTGAAGGGAAAACTTAAGGCTTACAAAAACTTTGTATTTTCTGTCCTGGAGGGGAAACTAAGAAGCTGGTTCAGTTGTAAAGCAGGTTATGTTAACCTGGTGCTGTAGGTAAAGCACCTAATTTTCTTAACCAAATGATGCCTGCAGGTTTATCTATTAGCAGGTTTAATTTTGCCTGCACTTGGTTGCATACATTAGTTTAACTGTATTTGACAAGTTTACCAAAATATAAAAAATGTCATTCAAACTGCATTTGCCTTGTTTTACTTTTTACTTATACTTTTCATTACATTACTTGAGTACATAAATTTTTACACTACTTTCCATACTTAGTACAAGAAAATTCAGATACTTTAAGACTTTAACTCAAGTAACATTTCAGTCAGTGACTTGGACTTTTACCAAAGTCATATTTTGGAGAGGAACCTTTACTTTTACTTGACTCTGAAATTTCAGTACTTTATACAACACTGCTTATCACCCATCACTGTCTATATGGAACATCACCGGATTACCTGAAGGACCTCCTCACTTCACATTCACCTTCTAGACCCCTACGATCCCAAGTCTGCAATATTCTCCACCTTCCTCGATCAAGACTAAGGACTATGGGTGATCAAGCATTTGCTGTGGCTGCTCCACGTCTATGGAACTCTCTCCCAGACTATTTGAGAGCCTCGTAATTATTGTCTGATTTTAAAACTGGCTTGAAAACGTTCCTTTTTAGACAAGCCTACTCCATTTTTAAATGTTTTTTTTAATTGTTTTTGATTGCTGATTTTATGTTTTTAGATGCACCATGTAGCACTTTGAGATTTTTATTAATGAAAAGTGCATTATAAATTAAATTGATTATTATTATTATTATTATTATTATTATTATTATTATTAAGGCACTTAAAAGTTCATACATATTCGTTCAGATTTGTTCACTTAAAGTATACTTTTAGTTAATATATTAAAAGTGTATTTTGGTACAATTATGTTTAAGTGTGTTTAAAGTACTAATTTTGAAATTGGTACAAGTGTATTTTTAGTATACTTCAGATAGACGTATAGGTAGTGCACTTAATAATTAGCATACTTAAAGTGTACTTTCACAAATGTAAGTATGTTTAAGTTTCAATATGTTAGAAGTTTAGAGGCCAAACAAGCATATTTGCTTTTTTGAGGGAACACAACACTTAAGAGGAAATGCAATACTTTGTGCCAGATCAACCGGTGTTTTCATTAATTATAAATTCATTCATATTAAATCTGACACAGAAGCTGTCACCAAAGAATATTCTATTAATATTCTATTGTTTTCCCCATGAAGCATATTTAAATATGCTGAACTATGTATAAAAAATACTTTAAAAATACAGTTGTTTGTAAATGTAGTGTTTGTATAAGGTTTACAGTGACAAAACAGGGTCTTATGAGAGATTAAATGCTCATATACGCCATTGTTCCTGCCAAACGTATAACGTTGAGCGGGGCGGTCGACCGCTCTAAGATGGCCGCCCTAAATCTCGTCAGCGAAAATAGGCGAGAGCCGTCCGTGAGGCGTGGGAGGTGCCAGAATGAGGTCGCGGCAACCCTTGGAAGGTCAGGCGAAGTCAGTGACAATACTGACCGCCAACCCCGAAAACAGTGTCACTTGTGGCGCATAATGGCAGGTGTCACCGGAAGTTGCATTAGTAGGTGCGGTGTCACGATTTGCGCTGGACCTGCTGCACATTCAGCGTTAAGCTCCCAGTCGGAAAACCCCTGATTTAGATCGGAGCGGCCACGACGATCTACCGTAACACACTGCAGGATGATCGGTTACGAAACCACAAGCGACAATCTTAGATTGGCCAACGATCTAAGATTTTCGTAAAGGGAAAATGGGGGCAAAATGGTGTAGTGTGAACGATAGTGTCAGGTGGTCGGATGTGCCGTTTTCTCTATTTAAATCTAGTGATTACTGAAGGGCAATATAGTATACAGAATACATAATCTGCACTCTTGGTTGAATGCAGCTTTTACTTCCACTTTAGTTGTTTAGTTTTTATTCAAGTACTTTTTATGTTGATGGAGACTGAGAATCCATTTTATTTTAGTTTTTGGTTGTTTTGTTTATTTAGTTTATCAGTGTCAAAAGGTCTTGAAACAATATTATCGTTTATCGCAATAATTTTTTTAGACAATCGTTCAGCAAAATTTGTTATTGTGACAGGCCTACTTAAGATGTCACTTCTGGTCATTATTTATTTATTCATATTTTGGAGGAAGATACAGTGAGGAGGAAAGCTGACAATAATGAAGAGAAATGCTTATGAATAAAACATTAAATTTACTGGGAGAGCTGTGCTTGCATGAAGATGATTTCTTGTTCTTTTTCTGAATGGAGCTCAGCTGAGTGAGGACAGAGAAATGTTTTATTTCCTGTCCTTTTGCAACCTTCAAAAATATTCCAACTTTTAAAATGCAGTTTTAATATTGTTAACAGAGTCCACAATGTATCAATGACTGATTGGTACTAACCCAATTCTCTCTGAGATGGGATCTTCTTTCGGAAACATTTTGTTCCTCAATGTCTAAAAAGAAAAAGAAAAAAACATCAAATTTGTGGTGGCTTCCAGCAGATAAGACAATCACATACTTTCAGTGCAGAATGATGGTTTGGGATTGATGAAATAGAATACAGGTGTTTGATATGAAGATTCTACTGAGTGAGTTCAGAAAAGCTGCAGAACCTTGTTGTCCTCGGAGGCTGATGCCATCACGCCTATGAAGCATGATACGGTGTCAGGATCAGTCCCATGTGATCTGCCCATGCAGAATTCAGCATCCTATGTCTTGTGGCTGTGAATGGTAGATTGAAATAGCTGCACGTCTTCTTAATATATAATGTAGTTGCATTTGTTCATGTGCGTGTCTGAGAGGAAAATGTTAAAATGGGTCAGGCACAAAATGTCTTGATTTGCAAAGCAAATGTAGGGCAGAATTGTTTAACTGTTTAGAAATGTATCTCAATTGTTCAAAATCAAATCAAGATTTTTTAAAAGTATTTATTTGTGCTTATTACATTTTATAAGAGCATATTTCTAAATGTGTGACACTCAGTATTTAGTAAAAAAAAACAACATATCAAAGAACACCCCATTTGGAGGAAAGTACGGTACTTAAGTCTTGATATTGACTGGATTCAATGTCATAATGTTTTTCCTTATGGATAATTGTCCCCAGGGCAAATGTGGCTACTATGTAGCTTACTGTGGTCACCAAGTGGTGCTATTGATTTTAATTGAACAGAAAATGTAATGATCAGCAGCGCCACTTAGTTAAACTAGGAATAAAAATTCCAACCTCAAAAGCAAACACCAAAATTAAATAATTTCAAAATATCACAGCAAAAACTGACTCAACGCAGCACTTTGGGGTACTGCAGACTTCATAAAGGCCATTTACAAATAAACATTTTAATTCTGTGTCCAGGCTTGTTTCTAATTAAAAGCCTCAAAGTAAACTGAAGATCTGACAAATATTGAAAGCTTAGTTATAGAACACCTTCTATTAATGTTCTAGTACATTTTGAGTTTACAAACACAGAATGAAACATAAGTGTATATTTTCAGTTGTGAGATGTGTGGGTATTTTCTGTAAGGGCAGCCTGGATCATTGCTCCTGACTCTTTAGTATTTCACCATTTTAGTTTAGTGACCCAGCTTTGTACTCCTCTTTCTGTCATCGGATCATAATCTCTCCCCATCTCTGCCCTACTTTGTAGCTCCTTTATCTCTTTGCACATCATCTTTGTCTTCTCCATTTCCTGGCTTTCAGTCACATCAAGGGCCTTTTTCTCTTCATGTTTTTAAAAGCCATTGTGTCTCTCTTTTTCTTCATCTAACCAGATCTGACTTTGACACTTTGTGCTTTATTCATGTTTTTCTCCCATCTATTCACTTTTTAATTTCTTTTAGATCATACTCAGTTAATTCTTTCAGCTGTTTAAAACTGAGTTTTGTTTGATTCTCATTAGCCGATGATGATAAACAAACCATGGTTGTTGTCGTAGAAATTATATAGTTATTTGATGTTAATTTGCACAATGTCCAAACTGGTGAGGGTTGTAGTCTCGGGGGATATGGTCTTTGATGCCATATGCCCAAATTATATCTGAGACATGCCCCCATATGTCTCAGATATCATTCTCAGTCAGGGCTACCGGCCAGTAATCATTTAGATTGTTGACGGGAGATTTCTTTGGCACAGTGATTATTGTTGTTGATTTTGGTGGGATGGCTGCTTGAGCCAGGGAAAGGTTAAAGAGCCTGGTAATGGCACATACTCTGAGCACTTTGCTAGGTCCTCCATCTGGGCCAGAAGCTTTCTTGGGGTTTACTGCCAGAAGCACACATCTGACAATGTGCTATGTGCATATACAACATATGTTGTATGTTGAAGTATTTTGAGCAACTCTGCACTGTTAAGATGTATACTAGTCACTGTATAATGTAAGTGTTATATCTTCAGTGTTGTACCTCGCCACTCACCCATTGACTACTTGAGATAGACACGAGCACCCTCCCAACTCCTCCAGGGATAAGCGTGTTGGACAATAGATGATGGATGGATGGATGGATGGATGGATGGATGGATGGAAAAGAGGGAGAGGGGGAGAGAAGTAGATCCAGGGACAGCAGTAATACTCTAAAAACTGTTTTTGGGCGGTAGTTCATTTTGTGAACTGATTTGTTTAAGTGAATTAAGTGAGATTAAAATCTCTCTTTTAGTTTAGTGATGGCAACTTACTTTTTTGTGTTCAATTAATTTAAAAGTTACAAATCTTTAACTTAAAAAGAACTCTTTACTTTGACTTCACTCAAAAAAATTTAGTTAAATGCCAGTTTCATATTCTAAGTCTGACCACCTCAGTTTATTATGATCATCCAACTCAATTCATTAAGTTTATCCAATTCAATTTACTAAGTTTATCCAACTTTTGAGATCTGATGTTGTTTGAGTTTTGTTTTGGATTTCATCATCTCGAATCTTCTGTTTTGGTTTTGTTTTGGATTATTTTTGTGCTCCCCTGGATGTTTCTGTTTGTAAGTTAGATTCTGATTTTATTGTATTAAATACCCCCAACTATGCTGTTTTTTGCCTTCAGCTTTCCACTTCAACACAACATAACACCAACTCAAATGATTAAGTTTATTTATCTCAATTTACTAAGTCTTTATAACGTAATTAATTAAGTGTGTTTAACATGACAAATTTAAGCCACTCTTATTCAAACCATTTTTTCCCTCATAAATAATTTGAATCTCGATGACTATATATATATTATATATATATATATATATGACTCAATGCCACACACTTGGATCAATGAATGCTTAGAGATGTACAACATCAATAGGACTCTAAGAGCCTTCATTGCAAACTCGATGGGGCTGTGGAAAACCACCCTTGAAGCCAACTGCAAACCACTTGCACAAGTGTCCATCAAATATGGCATATACCAAGGAGATGCTCTGTCCCCACTGCTGTTCTGCATAGGCCTGAACCCCCTCAGCCAAATCATCAACAAGACTGGCTACGGATACCGACTCAAGAATGGGGCCACAATCAGTCACCTCCTCTACATGGATGACATCAAGCTGTACGCTAAGAGTGAGCGAGACATCGACTCACTGATCCACACCACCAGGATATACAGCACTGACATTGGGATGTCATTCGGACTAGAAAAGTGTGGTCGGATGGTTACAAAGAGAGGGAAGGTCGTCCGCACAGAAGGGGTCTCACTCCCAGAAGGAACAATAGCAGACATAGAGCACAGTTACAAGTACCTGGGAATACCACAAACAAATGGCAACCTCGACGAGGTCACAAGGAAAGGAGCCACAGCCAAATACCTCCAACGAATAAGGCAAGTCCTGAGAAGCCAGCTCAATGGCAAGAACAAGATCCGTGCAATAAACAGCTATGCCTTACCAGTAATCAGATACCCTGCCGGAATAATTAGCTGGCCAATAGAAGAGATAAAGGCCACGGATGTTAAGACTCGGAAGTTACTAACCATGCATGGAGGGTTCCACCCCAAATCCAGCACCCTGAGACTGTACACAAGCCGTAAGGAAGGAGGCAGAGGACTAGCAAGTGTGAGAGCCACTGTCCAGGATGAAACATCCAAGATTCATAAATACATCAAGGACAAAGCCTCAACGGACGATATGCTCAGGGAATGTCTCAGGCAATGGGGAACACAGGATGAGGGGCTAGAGGTTCCATCATGGGAGAACAAGCCCCTACATGGGATGTACCACCGACAAATAACTGAAGTGGCTGATATCAGGAAATCCTACCAATGGCTGGACAAAGCTGGACTCAAGGACAGCACAGAGGCTCTCATCCTGGCTGCACAGGAACAGGCCCTAAACACCAGAGCAATAGAGGCTCAGATCTACCACACCAGACAAGACCCAAGGTGTAGGTTGTGCCAGGAGGCCCCTGAGACAGTCCAGCACATAACAGCAGGGTGCAAGATGCTGGCAGGGAAAGCGTACATGGAACGACATAACCAGTGGTGGGCATAGTGTACAGGAACATCTGTGCAGAATATGGACTGGAAGCCCCGAGATTGAAGTGGGAAACACCCCCAAAGGTGGTGGAGAATGACCGAGCTAAGATCCTGTGGGACTTCCAGATCCAGACAGACAAGATGGTAATGGCGAACCAACCGGACATTGTGGTGGTGGATAAAGAACAGAGGAAAGCCGTTGTGGTGGATGTAGCTATACCAAGTGACTACAACATCAGGAAAAAGGAAACATGAGAAACTGGAGAAATACCAGGGCCTCAGGGAGGAACTGGAAAAGAACTGGAAGGTGAAGACCACAGTGGTGCCTGTGGTCATCGGGGCCCTCGGGGAGAAACCCCCAAACTGGAGCAGTGACTAAAACAGATCCCAGGAACAACATCAGATATCTCAGTCCAGAAATGTGCAGTACTAGGCCAGCCAAGATACTGCGCAGAACCCTCAAGCTCCCAGGCCTCTGGTAGAGGACCGAGCTCAGAGGATGAAGAGAGAGAGAGAGAGAGAGACCACCCGCAGAGGGTGAGAAGGGAATTTTTTTTTATTTATATATATAAAGGTTTTATTGGCTCTAGTGACCTTTCTTTGATAGTGAATTGACAGGAAAGTGGGTAATGAGAAAAGGGGGAAACAAGAAGGTTGCCAGGCTGGGAATCGAACCTGCAACAGCCACATCGAGGACTAAGGCCTCTATATGTACACTCTAAAAAGTGTATTTGTACTGCAGTTCATCTTATGGACTTATTTACATTAATTTCACTTAATTATTTTGCTTTGCTATGACAACTTACTTTTTTGTGTTCATTTAACTCAAAACTTACAAATATTTAACCTAAAGGAACTTTTCACTTTGACTTTACTTAAAACAATTGCGATTCAATGCCAGTTTTGTATCCTATGTCTTACCAACTTAATTTATTATGATCATCCAACTCAATTCACGAAGTCCTTCCATCTCAATGTGCTAAGTTTTTATAACTTAATTCATAAGTGGCTTTATTTAACATGACAAATTTAAGGGCACTCTTACTCAAATCATTTATTTTGTTCTAATAAAAATTTAAAATCTCTGACGTAATTCTACAGAAAGTCAACACAAACTTTTAAGTAGTTGCAAACTAAATATTTAAACTAAACTTCTTAGTTTGCAGCCTAATACTCTTTTTACAGTGTCCTCTAAATACACTCTAAATACACTCTAACTTAAAAGTTACAAAACTTTAAACTGTTGGTATTTTACCATTTTTTACCATAAATTTACTGACTTTTTTTGCAGTTTCGACTTACGGTAGTTCCATGTAATTTTCTAAGGTAAATGAAATGTTTTTGGAAATGATAGTCAAAAACTGTTGGTATTTTACTGTTTTTTACCGTAAATTTACTGACTTTTTTTACAGTGTGCTAAAGATAATTAGATAATGTTTCTTAATAGTAATGATAGTGAAATGTATTTTTATTCATTTTTACAACCCGATTGAATAAAGAGCCTATGCTCTTTATTACAGTCAAATAGACCTGTACCCATGTTGTCATGCAATATAATAATGACGACAAAAATCAAAGAAACTACAACCCAATGTCTTTGTCTTTCATGTTTTTTATTAGTTGGAAACAATATTACTTTGTTTTTGTTTTTGAAATTGTGTTTGTGTGTTTATCAACTTTAAGTTGAGGATCCTGCTGGCTGTCAGTCTGATGTAGAGGAGGCCCGCTGCGCATGATAAATCGCCATGGTAACTTATGTGTTGCTGCTTTTGTGAAACCGAATCAAGGTTTATATCCGGAAAATCCCAGCTTAATCCTCAGTCCTGGAGTTAAAAAAATGCTATTTGATAGTTACATATCGGGGAAAAGAAGGTAAGACTAATTGTTTCAAAAACAAACAAACAAAAAATCTATAAAAATATATAATTTTTAGGACGTGAACATTTTTGACATGTGAGACAAAATGTCATTAAAGAATCTAGCTGTGCATATAGCGCGGAGGTTCTGTACGGCCAGTAGGCGGCGCCACTGAGGAGCAGCAGGGCGGGGGGTTGAGCCCCGCCAGTCCCAGGCTGGAGAGCAGCTCGGTCTGTTAACGGAGCTGCAGCTCGGAGGGTTTTCTTGGATTTAAATAACCTGACGTGTGCGGTTATAGAAGGAGGAATTTTAACAAAGGAAATGAATATCATTTGGGTGTGGACGGCCATGGCGACCATGGAGGTAAATGGTGTTTTATTATTATTATTATTTTGTAGACAGAAGAGAGAGCAGCCGTAGCTGCAAGGAACCAGATAGATGCGCTCAGAGGAAATTGGGACAAAGCAACTGAGTGTGAGTTTTATTGGTTCCCGCTGTTCGCGGTGATTCAGGCCGGGCAGACACCGCATATCTCCTGCTGGGTGTCAAGAAAAGATGCTGCTGGTTCTAGACTTGCCTCTGTGCCGCACTTTGCTCGTAAAAAAGACGAATGCAGACGCTGCGTGAGCTCAGTCAGTCCGGACAGAGACGGTCATCCTTCTGTTCTGCGTTTTGCCCGTTCCTGAGCCTCATCCTGACTGAAATGGTTCGCTCTCTTCTGTTGGGTTGAGTCAGGCTAAAGCGTTAGAGACTGAGGCTGAGGAGAAAAATGGCAGGTTTCTGAGCTTCAAAACTGACGTCGTTTCGATGTCCATATAGCTACATCTGCGTCTGTCTGACGGCCAGCCGCCTCTTCTGTGTTAGTCTTTCCAAATGTGGGAATCTGTTGGGGTGTGATCAAGATGGAGTTGCCTATTGCAGTAGATATTACTAATAACATACCATAATGGTACCTGCTATGTGGTTCAGATACAGCGCTTTAGTCACCAGTAATAGTAACTTTGAAAAGCCCCCCTTTCCAGGCCATCTGGCCCCCACGGTTATATTTTAACATTTCTACCAACCACTTCTTGTTCCCCCTCAGTCTTAGTTGATCATATGAACACATGTTGTTTGTATCTTCCTAAGGAAGTAGCTTGATGAAATCAGCAATCATCAGCATCATTTATGAGGCTCGGCTGGCAGTGATTGTATGCTGAGAAGAATATATTGAAGGAAAAAGGAAAAATTTCTCTGTGTGCACAAATCAATTCAGAAGGTCAAAGGTCAGTTTGCTAGATAAAACCAGCAGCAGTGCCTTACCCTCAGAAAGACACAGTCAGCAGTCTTGAAGCTTTCATTTGATCCAGTGAAAGCATCAGATTTTCCCTCCAGCTAGAGGCAGTAGCTTTCTTTTTTACCCTCAAGGCGCTATGAATAATTGTCTTGGTTTCAGGGTGTCAGATATAAAGTCCCTTTTCCAAAATGTCTTGTTTTGAATTTTTATTTTCTTTATATTTTGCTTCCAATCAAGACTTGGAAGCTTTGTGTTGGTCTCTAGAGTAAATATTTTTTATAATCCATCCACTGCCAGGTCATTATGAATATATCAACATTCTGAGGATAGGGATTCCAAAGATTTTCAGGATAATAGGAGTGAGTGAGTGAGTGAGTGAGTGAGTGAGTGAGTGAGTGAGTGAGTGAGTGAGTGTGAGTGTGCGTGCATGTGTGCGTATGTGTGAGTGTGTCATCAGAGCAGTCTCTGTTCATTCTGGAAGTGACAAAAACAAGCCCATCTACCCTGCCCCTCCTATCCTCAATCTCTCCCGATCCCTTATGAACACACTGTGACAGACAAAATGGAAGAGAATGTTTTAAGTCTTTGGCTTAAGCAAAAACATGCTTGTTTGAGGTATGTGCTCATACAAGCATATACGTCACACACTCCAGCCTGCAGCAGATGATCTAGACCTCCCTGTGGAGCTAGCAGACTGCTGCTATGTTCTCCTGACTGGAGACCGGGTGGTGGGTGGTGAGTGGGGTACATACTGAGGGGTGTGATTCCAAAGGTTTTCAGGAAATAGGATGCTATGGGACAAGATATGTCTACAAATCTTTACCTCGGCATGATCAATCTAATCACGTCAGATGTCTAAATCAGACTTGCTGCCTATTATGGGGTTGCTAAGCTGCAAAACCTAACCCTAACCCTAACCCTAACCCATGAAATAAGATATGGGTGTACAACAGCTTGTCAAAAACAGTTTTTGTCACTATTACAAATAATTTAATGTACTTATTATTTCTTAGACTACGGATTCCAAAGAATATTGTCTATAAGCATCAGATAAAATAAACTAAAAACAGCTCAAAATATTACAGTATCATTCCAGAATTAATTATCATCCTGAAAATTATTTTGTCAGAAGCACCAGAGATAATCATCAGTGAAAAATAGAGATTGTTAGATTTTTATTTCCATGAATGTACAAAATCCATCTAGATTTGTTTGTTTTTTTTTTCTTCTTCTTCTGTGACTCACTGCTTCTGCCACGTTATATTTTTGATTTGTCATAAGAAATATAGAGTGTTTTCACACCTGATAGTTTGGTAGACTTGATTTGATTAGGGATCAAAATTGCAAAATTTGTTAAATTTTCAGCTGGTGCTTTTCACTTTCACAATGCACTAAGTCATAGAATTGAAACTACCTTATTTTCCGCACTATAATGTTCAACTAAAAACCTTCAATTTTCTTAAAAGCAGACAGTGTGCCTTATAATCCAGTTCGTCTTATATATGGACCAATGTTGAGCCACAACAGGTCTAGCAACTACGGTAAGCAGCTGCCGACATCATTTTTCGGCTGTAGAAGAAGAAGCGAGCGGTGCATGCTGGGATAGTTGTCAGAACGCTGGTTTGTAATCTATTAATAAAGTTTGACTGACCTATCTACCTACCGACCGTCTAGAATCAGGTTGTCTGCATTAAGCACCACGTTCTCCATGAACATGCTGTGCGCGAACGGAGAAGGGTGACCATCATACGTCCCCTCGCCCCGGCCCAGTCGCGGAAGGCTCTCCTTGCCGACCGGAGTCAGACTGTTTAGTTGACATTCCATTTAGTTCAGCTCCATCTAGTGGATACATAACGTAACTCCAGCCTCTACTGTAGCGTCTATTCTTTGCGCCTTATGATGCGGTGCGCCTTATATATGAAAAAAGTTTTAAAGTAGGTCATTCATTGAAGGTACACCTTATAATCTGGTGCGCCTTATAGTGTGGAAAATACAGTAATTGAAAGACTTGTTCCCCCCTCACCTGTGATGGCGCTGCAACAAGAACTACTTGAGGAATTGACACAAAACCTCTGAAGAAGACAATGAGCACAACTTCCTGCTTCACAAAATTTATACACAAGAATGGAGTGGCATCAGATTTTAGTGGTTGTAGAATTTCTCCACTGATTTGCATTACTGGTTTGGACATGGCCTGTCAGCCGCTGCAGCTAGTGACGCTCTGGCAGGCTTACTATTGGGGATTCTCCAATCATGTTTTTTGCTGCTGATTTCGATCACTGCCAATCACCTGGATTGGCTGTTCATTTTTTGCTTTATAAATGCTACTTTGTGATCGGACAAAATGGAAGAATGATCTGGCAATAAATTCACCTAATTTAGATATAAACGTGCAAAATACTTGGAGCCACTACATAGCAGCTACTCAGTCAAAAGGTCAACTGAAAAACCTGCAATCAGTAAAATAATTAACAGTTCTCAGTATCATAAATTACGTATAAGTCAAATAAATCTGCCTATTTCAAACAATGTTAAGAAAAAAAGAAACATTTAAAGTCAAACGCAGGTTGCATCAAAATAAACAATCTTGAGTTACTGAATAAAAACTTCCTAAGAGCATGGCTAATTGTTTGGTGCTGCTTCTGACTGATTGTTTCTGAATGACCGGAATAATTCGGCAGAACACAGGAAGGAGACAGAGGAGATCGATTATTTTCCCCAGAGATTATCTGTCTTATGTTAGGACTGCATAAGACCTAACATACCTAACTAATATGCATTAAAACTAGTATGTTTTAATTAGGGATGTGCCGATCAGGTTTTTTTCTGCCAATACCGATACTGATCACCCCTGAGGGACAATCACCGATTCCCATCCCCATACCGATCACATAATTATTATTTATTTATTTTTTATCATAAACCCTACTGTTACATTATGTGGAAAAAGGAACCATGAATTCACCTTAATTTAGACAAAAACTTGTTTTTAATAACTTTTTCCAAGAAGAAAACTAAACAAAACAGGCATTGTGCAAATTGTACCACTATCAATAATACTATCTTTAACAGACTGATAACATATGAGGCTCTGAAGAGGATAAATAATGCAAAGAGCCAAAATAAAACCTCTCAACATTGCCAAAAAGTTCAAGTATAAAACTTAACATTCAAAGGCAAATACAGGATCCATTACAATAAACAATCCAGTTACTGAATATGCATATTAGTTTTAATGCATATTAAAACTAATATGCATTAGTTTTAATAATGCATATTAAAACTAATGTATATTAGTTTTAATATGCATTAGTTTTAATGCATATGTGAAAAATTGCTTTTGTATAAGTTACATGCTGCAGCTTTAAGCAGACGTGTTGTGTGAGAGTTCACTGCTCGGTGGAGGAGAAATGGCGCTGTGAAATATTACTACCAGTATTGCATTCCAACAGTGAGAGCAGAACCAGTGTCTTCCACCTATTTCTTGCTGACTTAAATTATTTAATGGGTTATTTGTTTAGCTTTCTGACCGCCATGCCCTTCCGGCTGAATGTTGGTAGTTGTGCGCTCCTTTATCTGCTGTCTGACCGCTCTGGATGCCTTTTTTTCCTGCAGTGAGCCTCAATATAACCGAACTCCGTGAAGTGTTTGTTCTTTAAATGTCATATTAGATTTGTTGTGTTGATGCATTTTGACCTTATTGAGCCCCGAGGTCATTTTCCACCACAACACGCAAACGTCCCCATTCACTCTGAGCGTGGAAATTCCACACGATATTGCTTAAGATTTGTTGCCACGTGCTTACGCAGTGTGGAGGAAAGAAGAGATAAGCTGCACAGGCAGTCTGTGAAGTGACATACAGGTGATCGGCAACAAAAGACAGTGATCAGCCGATTATGATTGGTGGCCGACCAATCGGCACACCTATAATTTCTATGCATTGTGTCAGGACCACAAAACCAGACTATTCCAATGTGAGATGAGCAGGATTCTGTCACAAAAATGGTCCTAGTGGCCTCATTTTATATAAATTCTTACCAGATTTCTATAAAAAATGGTTTGAAATTATGGACAATAATTTAAGTTTACATACCATATTTTCCGCATTATAAGGCGCACCTAAAAGCCTTCAATTTCCTCAAAAGCTGACAGCGTGCCTTATAATCCGGTGCACCTTATATATGGACCAATATTGAGCCACAACAGGTCTAGCAACTACGGTAAGCAGTTGCCAACTTCATTTTCCCCCGTAGAAGAAGCGCCCGGTGCATGCTGGGATAGTTTTCAGAACGCTGGTTTGTAATCTATTAATAAAGTTTGACTGACCTATCTACCTACCGACCATCTAGATCAGTGTTTCTCAACCTTTTTTGGCCCAGCGCCCCCCTAGCCCCTATCCAGGTCCCTCACCGCCCCCCACCAAAGAATTTGCAGGCTATGTTGCACTGACCATTATTTTATCATTAATATTACTATCACTATTGTAGATGTTTTGATTTTTATGTTTGTTTCTGTATTTATCATCAAAAATAATACATATAACATAAAAATAATACGGCGTCTACGAAAAATGCAATGAACATTCAAGTTAAAATTGGTAGGCCTAACAGCAGCCACTCGAAGTGAGAAAATATTCTTATTCTTTGCCATTTTCTAGTTGTTAAATATTCCACAAAATGACCAGATAAAAGATGAAAAACATGCCAGTTTAAACTTTAACTGTTTGCAAAACGACTGAGCTCTGCAACATTAAAACATGGATAGAACTGTAACTACATTAATCATAGCTCTTCTTCTTTTCAGTGTTTCTGTTGGTTTCTGGTGGTGCAGCTCTGTGCTGCCTTCAGGAGAATGAGACATCAGAGCATCATCCATAAAACTTCACCCACATGCCATTTATTGTGCAAACCACAGCTTTCAGTGGAAAAACAAAAGTTCCAGGTCCTTTTAATACCATACAGATATGAGACAGAAACATGGATTATATCTTTATATAGACCTGTCTATTGATTATAGATTAATAGTTTTACTGGACAGAAATTACAAAGAACAAATCTGGTTCTTAATCAAATCCTAATGAGTCAAATTGAACGTGTCATGGAGTTATCAGCCTCATGACATTAACACTGACATGAAAAATAATATTGAAGAAATAAAAATATCAAATCTACCGTATTTTCCGCACTATAAGGCGCACCTAAAAATCTTAAATTTCCTCAAAAGCCGACAGTGCGCCTTATATATGGACCAATATTGAGCCACAACAGGTCTAGCAACTACGTAAGCAGCTGCCAACTTCATTTTCCCCATAGAAGAAGCGCGCAGTGCATGCTGGGATAGTTGTCAAAAAATGGTTTGTTAATAAAGTTTGACTGACCTATCTACCCATAGACATGTCTATGTATCTACCTACCCACCTAATAATCAGGTCGTCTGCAGGTCATCTAGCATCACGTTCTCCACCAACATGCTGTGCGCGAACGGAGACGGGTGACCATCGTCCGGCCCAGACGCCCCATTCCAGTCGCGGAAGCCTCTCCTCTCCTTGCCGACCGGAATCGGACTGTTTTGTTGACATTCTTTATGTCAACAAAGTAGCTTTAGACATTTATCCGGTGCTTCGGCTAGAGTTACCAAGGGACCAGCAGCTATACATTTAAAGCCGTGGGGTCGGTGGAAGAGAGACAGAGGCTGCGGCGGCAGCGTGTCGGTTGGTCTGTGCTAACCAGAAAGCAGTTGGGCACAATATGGCAACACCAAAACCGTGAGTGAAACAATGACTAGTGCAGATGCTATATATAGAACTCAGGGACCAATTGTTTATTATTAGGCATCCATATTTGTAGTGAACAGAACAAATCATGTCCCGTTCAATACCAGACGGGTGGCAACATAACGGTGGCGTCTATTCTATGCGCCTTATAATGCGGTGCGTCTTATATATGAAAATAGTTTTAAAATAGGCCATTCATTGAAGGTGCGCCTTATAGTGCGGAAAATACGGAAATTAAAAACATAAATTAGTGATCAAATCTTTACTGTTATGGTCTATATGATATATTTATTCTCAGAATTAGATGTGGTCTCATCAAATCCATAGCACTTCAATATTATTTTACCTTTTATCTGGAAATAGTGTTTGTTTATTCTTGCCATACAGTCCTCTGTATTAATTATTGCTCGAAAGGTCTTCCCATAACAGTTTATTCCTCTGTATTTACTTTAGTTTCTTAGTTTATTCTTGCATTTTGTTTTTCATTCGTTTCCATTTAGTTTAATTTGATTATTATCCTCTCTTGGTTTATTGCTATGTCCTCTTTAGTTTCTTTCCTGTTGCTACATTTATTTGATCATTTATTGATGCTCACCATCAGCGTCAATAAACGATATTGACGCTGAACTCATCACCTGCTGCTCCGTCTAATCATCATGTGTTTCAAATCCTGTGTTGATTTTTTCATTGTTCAGCGTCGGATTCTCTGTTTTTATGCCATAATTCACATCTAGTTCGTTGCCCTCTTTTTTTTTTTTTTTTTACCGCATATGGTGCAGGGCGGTCGGGAGGCGTATTGATGGGGAAACGGGATTTCTGCATTTTGATAACTGAAATTTAAAAGTGTTGTGTTGTTCTATCACCCCTGTTTCATATCGGACCACTTACAGTACCGGTGTTAATGCTATAAAATGAACCACTCTCTATCGTGGTATCACCATGGAGGGACTTCTTTATTTAAATGGGTTCATTTTTCAGAGGGAGACACAGTGAGGATATCGTGATTTTAGCTACCAGTAGCAGGAGAGGAGCTGCGCCAAGAAGCTAACAGAAGCTACAAACACTGAATAGAAGAAGAGCTGCTATCGATACAGTTGCAGCCAAGCATGATTTAATGTTACACAATGCAGTTTTACCAAGTTGCTCAAAGTCTAAACTGGTATTGTTGTGCATTTAAGGTGTAAAGTTTACCTTCGACAAAATGCCCCCCAAAGGCATCCCAGCACCCCCCTTTTTTAAAAATGACCGCCAGCGCCCCCTGCTGTTCTCTGAACGCCCCCTGGGGGGCGAGGGGTTAACCCCTAACCCTAACCCTAACCCAAGGTATTTAAAATTTGCCACAGTTTCAACAGCTTGGCCTTCGAGAGAAACTGGAACCACTTTAAGATCTTGTTTAGATCATTTAATTAGTTCTACATTCTTAAGAGAATGAAAAATTTATAATAAATAATAAAGACTTTGCGAGTTTTTTGTGTTCAGTTTGCTTCCTGTGTCTCCATCTCTGCGTCTTCCCCTTGATGTGTCTCATTCCCTTGATTACCCCGTGTGTATTTAGTCCCACCTGTTCTGTTTTCTTCGTTGGATCCTTGTCGTGTGTTGCCTGTTTCCCTGTGCCATCAGTTCTACCCTCAGATGTTTCTCATGCTGTTCTCCGTTGTCCTGTACCTTGGAAATTATCATTAAATTAATCATTTTTCACCACATCCTGGGTCTAACTGCGTCCACGTCTTCACCACAGCCTACCATTTTATGACAGCGGTATTCTGATTTAGTAATGTAATTATCTTAGTTGTGTTACCACCTCCACACCACTAGAGGCAGTACCAACCCCGAAAAGATGCGACTAAAGAGCAGATTTAGAAGAACACCGAAAGCTACAGAATTTGGTAAAAACGGTGAGCTTTACTGAAGTAATTAAAGACACAAGTTCAAATTCATGCTGAGAGTGGAGCTCCTTCAATCAATGCTCCTCGGCAGCTCTGATTGGCTAAGCAATGTAACGTGATCCTTTGCAGTAATGGCAAAGCGGGGCGTCATCACGACTTTACACAAGTGGGTCTTTACCTCCGCGGCAGAGGCTCCGCCGAACCCCTGAGACCAACTCACCGAAGTCCAAAAGGTATCCCAACCCTAGAGACTTGCTTATCAACAGACCTGGATGGTCAAAAATACTATATGTATCTTGTCACGTGGTAACAGCTCTTTTTCTGGCATTCTAGGAACTCGGAGGGTTCCAAGTATGCAACTCGGTCAGAAAATGAATCATCACAAAAATGTCTTACTCCGGGGTGGAGTATCTGGTTATGTCATAAGAGTGACTCCAGTCACAACAGTGACTGAGTTTATTTAGAATTTTTAAGAAAATAGATTGAACAGCATATCTTTCATGTCCTCCATTGTTGTATTTTGTCTGTGTCATGACAGATCATGTTGCTCTGGGATCACCGAGCTATATGATGACCCCACCCACTAGAGCTGTTTCTCAACTGTAATGAAAAACCACCTGAACTGTGTAGGGGTAGAGATGAGCCAGATCCAGCTTTGTTGCTAGTAGCTGATGGGAAAAGGCAAATTCACCAAAAATGGGCAAACCTGATACTTCTTGTGCATTGTCTTTGTTTCCCACAATAGCCTTTTGGAATTTTGGTCCTGACTTCTTGATAGAAACAATTTACCAGTGCACAAAATTTCAAACATCATGTTGTCTCCCACCCCTGTAATTTACGGTTGTGATGATCTATCAGGCTTACAAGATTCTGCCATTTTCCTCAAATTATTCTAACAGTCATTATGGTCTAATCACCTTGGTGTTAGTCTATTCAGACTGCAGGACAAGTAAACTAACATAAAGACATTTTTTCCTGTCTTACTGAAAGGTTCATGAACTTTTGTGTGTTTTGCTTAAGAACAGACAAGCTTAAACCCTTGTAAACTGATTTCCGCTTCTAAAGTAACATCAGCAACTAGATGGATGGATTTTCTGTGCTTCAACTCTGAGGAGGAGATGGTTCTGTTTTTTTCTCTGTGTCCTTTTGATCATCTTTTTTTCCTGCATTGTTAGAATTTCAACCAGTTGAGGGTTCCTGTCATGAAATCTACACATCATCTTATCCACAAAGAGCAAGCTAACATGCTCTCAGCTGGGTATCAACTCACTTCAAACTACAGTGTTTAACTCAAAGGCATTTGAATGTCTCACTTTATCCCTTTGATGAGCCCTCCTGAAGAGAATGTCATCCAGATGCATTAAAACATAATCTCAGAAAAACCTTTTACTCCAAGTTCTACTGATCTGTATACTTATACTTTGTTATGCAACTCCAGTGGATGAAATTTGAACTTTGCTGCAAATGCCTTCAGGGCTTCCCCCAGTGTATTATAGGCATGGCGGCCCGCCATGCTATGCTACCCCTGCCGCCAGGCCTAGCGTTTCAGCTGTTTGGGATTCCCTTCTGTAATTTCCCCTCAGAAAGCAGGCGGTTGATCCGCGCTTTCTGATTGGCTTGCGTTAAGTCCCCCCTCCAACAGAATTGGAGGACTCGCTCCCAACGGATTGCGCGCACCCCGCCCCCCTCCGACGCTCAGACCGCCAGGCTAAGCTTGTTTTCTGGGGGAAACCCTGCATTTAATTAAAGACAGATACAGTATATAAGAAGGCTTCTGTTTTTATGATTAAAATTGTAGTGTTATGTTACAACTGGATTATTTTTAGATCCAAATTATTTTCTTGCTTGTTTCTTCCTTCCTTGTTTTGTGACACATATACAGTACACTCCTGATCATAACCATGTTGGAAGTAGAGCTTCAAAATGTAGGCACAGAAGATAGAAGCAGAACATAAAGTGGCAAAATTGGTATAGTTTTTTCAAGACCACAATATGGAAAATCCTGAAACAAGCACACATCCCTCATGTACTTGCAGGGGTTAGAGACCACAACTAAAAGACAGCTGCTCTAAAATATTTATTGCAGCCTATTTTAATAAACCAAGCACTGCAATATTCATTATTATCAGTGAAAACCGTTTTGGCACTACTGAAGAAGCTGACATCTACAGTGTTCCTCATCGTCACTCTTATGGGTATGACCAATCAGCATCAAGGAAAATGAATGGTGCTTCTAGATTGGCTGCTTTGAAAATGCCAGTGAATTGCAAGTCATGTAATATTGTGCTTAGGTATTCCAGCTACCCATGCTGCATTTTTGAATATTTTAGATATTGTCAGCAAAAAATTCGTGAATAGGTGGATTTTTGTTGAATAATTTGGAGCAATGTTCTACAGAAAATCTATACAGTAGTTTGAGTTTTTTATAATTTGACAATTAGGTTATGATCCAATCTACACAGAATGTGTTTTTAATTTCTTCTGTTATCTTAAAAACTTGATCAGGACTAAAAAAAAAAGCCAAGCCAGCTGAATTCTGGCAAAATGTTCCTAAGATTGTGTGTGTAAGTGTGTCATTAGAGCAGTTTCTGTTAATTCTGGAAGTTATAAAAGCCAGCCCGTCTACACCATCTCCCCCACAACATAATATCTTCCAATCCACTACGAACACACTCTGACAGGCAAAGTGAAAGTGACCATTTCAAGTTTTTGGCTTAAGCAGAAGTTAAAACAGGATCCTTACTTTAATCTAGAAGCACAGACCTCACACACTCCAGCCTGATCTAGACCTCCCCGTGGAGCTAGCAGACTGCTGCTATGTTCTCAACCAGCAACCCAGAAGTCCAGAAGATACTTACTTACACTTATTTAACAACCCAGAAACTCCTATTCTTCCAACCCAGAAAAGGAATTAGATCAGAAGATACTTTTACTATATGCGTATTATGCGTGAATTAATTGACCCAGTTATCTGCTGCTGGTCCTGCTGATTAATAATTGTGTCTGACTGGACATTAGCAGGATTTATGTTTCATATTATTGTGCCTCAGTGTTGCATGATGGAGGAATTAATGAAAAAAAATTTCAATCAGGCTAAGTTCCAGTTGCAGATGCGTTTTCATGGGCTGGCAAATTTAGGTTAAGTTTTGAACAGAGAAAGATGTTTATTAGGTTAACAGCATATTTTGCAGCTGGAGGAATGATTTTCTTCCTCTCATCTCTTTCCTCTATCTGCAGGTTGCTGTTCTGGCCAAGCTGTCGTCAAACAGGCAGGATCGGTTGCCATGCACAAAGGGCTTTTCACAAGAGGAATACTACACTAAAACTGAGTCAAAAATGGCAGAGGGGCAGGCTGTGTTTAACGGTGAGCACACACACGCACACACACGTGCTTGAATGAACAGCTCCAGTATCGCTGCAGTTGGAGTGTCCTGCTGGTTTTTGAATGACAATGAAGCTTTAATACCGACTCAGGGGGGTAATGAGTGTGACGGACTTAGGTACGGACTCTATTTGTGTTCCTCTGGTTTCAACAATGTTCAAAACAAAGGCCCATAATATGTGTACTAAATTTGTGATTGATGAATATTTTTTACAAAGCAGTCATTAAAATATTTGTACTTTTTTGGTAGTTGCTCAGTGTTTTTATCCCATTTCAAACAAGTGCCCTGCTGTACAGCTTAACAGCTGAGGAAAACACAAGGCTAATTACTGGTTTGAGTTTGATCATTACTCCTTCAGATTTGTGGAGGATAACTCCAGGTATTGTTGAAGCAAAAGGGTTGTAAATTCTCTTACCTTTTCTGCAAAGAAAATCTTCTTTGCAAATATAAAATAAAAAAATCCCTTCTCACCCTCCGCGGGTGGTCTCTCTCTTTCATCCTCTGAGTTCGGGTCCTCTACCAGAGACTTGGGAGCTTGAGGGTTCTGCGCAGTATCTTGGCTGTGCCTAGTACTGCACATTTCTGGACTGAGATATCTGATGTTGTTCCTGGGATCTGTTTTAGCCACTGCTCCAGTTTGGGGGTTTCTGCCCCGAGGGCCCCGATGACCACAGGCACCACTGTGATCTTCACCTTCCAGGTCTTTTCCAGTTCCTCTCTGAGGCCCTGGTATTTCTCCAGTTCCTCATGCTCTTTTTTCCTGATGTTGTAGTCACTTGGTTTTGCTACATCCACCACAACGGCTTTCCTCTGTTGTTTATCCACCACCACAATGTCCGGTTGGTTTGCCATTACCATCTTGTCTGTCTGGATCTGGAAGTCCCACAGGATCTTAGCTCGGTCATTCTCCACCACCTTTGGGGTGTTCCCCACTTTGATCTCGGGGCTTGAGGGTCCATATTCTATACAGATGTTTCTGTACACTATGTGTCAGAGTTGACACCTATTAAACACAGCAAATAACACAGGAAAGACAAGAGACAGTTAGATTCCGAATACTCGCGAGGAGAACAGACAGAGATGTGCTTTCAGTTACAAATCTCCTACCGCTCTGAAAGCACATTTGCCTGCCCCTCTCTTTTTATTGTTTTAAGGATCCCTAATCACAGAGATAAGTTAGTCACACTAACTTATCTAGTTCTTGACCCAGGATCAAACAGAGCAAGTTGTACATCTTCACGGCGATGGTTTTACAGCTATCTAACAGGTCAACAGCAGGGCGTTCTGTGAAGAGCTGCTGTCACTGCTCTTCTTCAACCCTAACCCTCTGAGAAAGGAAATCAGAATGATTAACAATACAGAAACATTTCTTAAAAGATATGACTAAACAACTAAGAATACATAGACTAGGACATCATAAAAGTATTAACAAATAGTTGATAATAATACAATTCACCTAACACTATGCCTGCCACTTGGTTATGTCGTTTCATGTACGCTGTCCCTGCCAGCATCTTGCACCCTGCTGTTATGTGCTGGACTGTCTCAGGGGCCTCCTTGCACAACCTACACCTTGGGTCTTGTCTGGTGTGGTAGATCTGAGCCTCTATTGCTCTGGTGTTTAGGGCCTGTTCCTGTGCAGCCAGGATGAGAGCCTCTGTGCTGTCCTTGAATACAGCTTTGTCCAGCCATTTGTAGGATTTCCTGATATCAGCCACTTCAGTTATTTGTCGGTGGTACATCCCATGTAGGGGCTTGTCCTCCCATGATGACAGCACCTCGTCCTCTGTTCCCCATTGTCTGAGACATTCACTGAGCACCCTTTGGAGCTCTGACAGTTGGCTCACTTCCCTCCTTGTTATCTTGATTTTAGCCTCTAACCGTCTTTTCCATGGTGGGTGTTGGGTCTCACGGTGGCTCTTGTAGCCAAGCATATGAAGGATCACTGATGCTCATGATCAATGATCAGCTCATTGGTTTCTGTTATGGTGTTGATAGGGATAGTTCTCATTTTCAATTAGACTTTCTGATGGCACTTCACTCAACCGTTGTAATTGGTGTCGGGGTTGTTTGGTGTAAATTTGGGCCATGGTTCTCTCTCTCAGGTCAGTTGCTGCCTCGTTCAGCTTTGATGGCTCGTTCATTACTGGGGCTACATACCCAGTCTCTGGGCGGGTAGTTGTAGTTAACTCCCTTCTGACCTGGCATCCTGGCTCCTCCCCCTTGGCATAGCATTTGTGTTGTACCTCGTCAATCTCAAGTTGTGACAGCAGTTGCTGTTTGTGCATGTTGGAACACTGAGCTACTAGTTGTTTGGCAGTTAGTGTCGACTGGGGATGTCGAACTAACCATTCCTAGCCTCTCTGCCTAGGGTCGCTTGAGTAGTAGCATTCCAACAGATCCAAGTTTTCACCTCTCGCCCATTTCTGCATGTCGTGCTTATCAATGTCTCTCATGGTATGAGGTAGGCTATATAGCTCCAAGGGTCTTGCCTAAAGACCCACACTGGATAGCTCAATTTCACTCTACAAACCACTTGCAACAACTTCAAACCACTTGCACAAGTGTCCATCAAATGTGGCATATACCAAGGAGACGCTCTGTCCCCACTGCTGTTCTGCATAGGCCTGAACCCCCTCAGCCAAATCATCAACAAGACTGGCTACGGATACCGACTCAAGAATGGGGCCACAATCAGTCACCTCCTCTACATGGATGACATCAAGCTGTACGCTAAGAGTGAGCGAGACATCGACTCACTGATCCACACCACCAGAATCTACAGCACTGACATTTGGATGTCATTCTGACTAGAGAAGTGTGGTCGGATGGTTACAAAGAGAGGGAAGGTCATCCACACAGAAGGGGTCTCGCTTCCAGAAAGAACAATAGCAGATATTGAGGACTGTTACAAGTATTTGGGAAAACCACAAGCAAATGGCAACCTCGATGAGGTCACAAGGAAAGGAGCCACAGCTAAATACCTCTAACAAATAAGGCATTCTTGAGAAACCAGCTTAATGGCAAGAACAAGATCCATGCAATAAACAGCTATGCCTTACTAGTAATCAGATACCCTGCAGGAATAACTAGCTGGCCAAAGTAGGAGATAAACACCACAGATGTTAAGACTCGAATACTACTAACCATGCATGGAGGGTTCCACCCCAAGTCCAGGACCCTGAGACTGAACACGAGCCGTAAGGAAGGAGGCAGAGGACTAGTGAGTGTGAGAGCCACTGTCCAGGATGAAACATCCAAGATCCATAGGACAAAGCCATCAAGGACAAAGCCTCAACAGACGATGTGCTCAGTAGGGTTGAACGACTACATATTTTTTAAGGTCGACTGCATCATGACAATAGTCGAGTCGATGTCGACTAGTCGCGGTTACTTCATAGTGACGTAACTGCAAAAAACTTTCACAACGACTTGGAGGTTTTATCAGCTATTTTTACTGCAAATATTGACACTCCCCACCCCCATCCCTTTCTCCCGCTTTTACTAAGTCTAAACAGATCATTCTTTGTGAGCAGCGGTGAAAAGTTTGTTGCACAAAGTCGTTCTGACTTCTTTTTTGTTTCCAAACACCGGCTCATACTGATGATCTCTGGATAGCTGCTGGTATAGGAGTCAAATTATCACACTTATCATAATGGTGCTTTTGGAACATCACAAGCCAAACATATTATGAACGGATCCCGTTTGATTAAAGTTGAATTCAACAAAGCCTCCCGCTGCTCCTCCGCCCGATGCGCAGCATGAAGCTCTGCTGACTCAGAGTCGGTTCGGCTCTGAACCGACATGCAGACGGAGGCAGAGATCCTCAGACCCTCAGGATGAAGCCAGTGGCGCAAAAAGTGGGTATGCAGGGTATGCAACGCATAGGGGCACAGCACCAGAGGGGGCGCCGCGCCTATGATGTTTTCCCAAACACTTGCGCCTTACGCTCCTTCACCTCGCGCACATAACGAGGTAAAGGTAGCGAGTTCAACCCTTCACGTATCATCGCCTCGTGACGTTCCCGGGGGGAGAGCTCATCGCAACTTCATCCTGACGTTCCCGGGGGGGGGGCGACGATTTATGTTTTCGCATCCACCTGAAAAATGTGTAGTTGCGCCACTGGATGAAGCTGGACTTAGTTTCCAGATGTTGTCAAACCATATAAGAGCTAAAGCTGCCAGGTTAAAAGCTTCAATACGCAGAATGACGCTGATCAGTTTGGGGATGAAAAAGTCTGACATCATGACGCGTTGTCGCACGTTACTCCATAGTCTTATTTTTTTTTTAAGTATTTTTTCGGCACCAGTTTATTTGACAGCCATCTGACTGTAAGGGGTCAGAGAGCTGAGAGGTCTGGGCCCAGCGGATGGAGGACGGGAGTCAGACTCCTGACTACCGCGGGCTGAAGCCTCTATATGCGGGGCACCGCGTTAACCACCGCGCCACGCAACGCCCCTATTGCGGGAGCCTATGGTGTAATTTACAGTTTCTCTTTGTTAAATTATTTAAATTTTTATACAATTTGAGCTTTCTGGCGAACTCACCTAGTCCACCTTCTTTCATTTCCTTGGAAAAATCTATTTTGCCACGTGATTGCAACTAGTCGACTGGCCCAGAAAAAAGTCATTGCAGAGAAAAGAATCGACTAGTCGACTAATTGGTTCAACCCCTACTGCTCAATGAATGTCTCAGACAATGGGGAACAGAGGACGAGGTGCAAGCCCCTACATGGGATGTACCACCGACAAATAACTGAAGTGGCTGATATCAGGAAATCCTACCAATGGCTGGTAAATGTTCTGTCGTTAAATCAAGTTTTTACCACCTTCAACTTTTAGCAAAAGTTAAATCTTACTTCTGTTTTAAGGACTTTGAAGGACTCATCCATGCCTTCATAACAATTTGTCTGGATTACTGCAACTCTTTATATAGAGGGATGGATAAATCACAGATTCAGCGACTTCAACTGATCCAGAACGCAGCAGCACAGCTTCTCACAGGAACCAGGAAGCATGACCATATAACACCAACTCTGGCATCTTTACACTGGCTGCCTGTTTTTTATCGAATAGATTTTAAGATTCTTTTGTTAACTTATAAAGTTTTACATGGGTTAGCCACCCCTTATCTTCCGGACCTTATAAATTTCCGGTCTGTGTCCAGAACCTTAAGATCTAATAATCAGTTAATACTTACAGTTCCTCGGACTCAACTTAAGAGGAAAGAAGATCGAGCTTTTTCTGTTGCTGCTCCTGTTTTATGGAATAACTTACCTTCCAGTTTAGATCTGCCCACAGCCTGGATCATTTTAAGTCGCTTCTTAAAACTCATTTTTACTCTTTGGCATTTAATTAATGTATTGTTTGTGCTCTGTTTTGTTATTTGTGTTGTCATTCTTGTACAGGACTTTCATGCAGTTTCATACCTGTTTTAAAGTGCTATATAAATAAATTTGACATTGACATTGACATAAAAGCTGGACTCAAGGACAGCACAGAGGCTCATCCTGGCTGCACAGGAACAGGCCCTAAACACTAGAGCAAAAGAGGCTCAGATCTACCACACCAGACGAGACTCAAGGTATTGTTTGCGCAAGGAGGGCCCTGAGACAGTCCAGCACATAACAGCAGGATGCAAGATGCTGGCAGGGAAAGCGTACATGGAACAACATAACCAAATGGGGGGCATAGTGTACAGGAACATCTGTACAGAATATGGACTGGAAGCCCCGAGATCGAAGTGGGAAACACCCCCAAAGGTGGTGGAGAATGACCGAGCTAAGATCCTGTGGGACTTCCAGATCCAGATAAACAACATGGTAATGACGAACCAGCCGGACATTGTGGAGGTGGATAAAGAACAGAGGAAAGCCGTTGTGGTGGATGTAGCAATACCAAGTGACTACAACATCAGGAAAAAGGAACACGAGAAACTGGAGAAATACCAGGGCCTCAGAGAGGAACTGGAAAAGACCTGGAAGGTGAAGACCACAGTGGTGCCTGTGGTCATCGGGGCCCTCGGGGCAGAAACCCCCAAACTGGAGCAGTGGCTAAAACAGATCCCAGGAACAACATCAGATATCTCAGTCCAGAAATGTGCAGTACTAGGCACAGCCAAGATACTGGAGGAGAACTTCAAGCTCCCAGGCCTCTGGTAGAGGACCGAGCTCAGAGGATGAGAGAGAGAGAGAGAGAGAGACCACCCATGGAGGGTGAGAAGGGAATTTATATATATCTATAGATATATATATATATATCTATATAGATATAGATATATATATATATATCTATAGATATATACTTAAACTGAATTATTATATTTTATTAATCTACTTACATTTGGGAGATTTAAAATGTCTTTTCAGTTTTTTAAATAAAATTAGGAAATTAAAGCAATCTCCAGTGTAAAGATGACAGAGTTGGTGTTTTTTATATCTATATATATATAGATATATACAGTATCTATATATATATATCTAGATATATATTGATATATCTATATATATATCTATATATATAGATATATATAAATATCTATATATATAGATATATATAGATATAAAAAACACCAACTCTGTCATCTTCACACTGGAGATTGCTTTAATTTCCTAATTTTATTTAAAAAACTGAAAAGACATTTTAAATCTCCCAAATGTAAGTAGATTAATAAAATATAATAATTCAGTTTAAGTTTAACCATTTTAAACAAAACCATTTATGATAAATAATGTTTCAAAACGGAAACATTTAATGAACTTAAAAAGCATCATGTTACTCCTGGGTAGAGATGCTCCGATTAAGCTTTTTCCTGCCGATTCTGATCACCCATGTGGGCCAATCACCAAAACTGATCATGTTTTTCGCTTTAGATATAAATGACACCATGTGACCAGGAAAAATGGAACCATTCATCAATCGGACCAATGGAACCATTGGTGGCCGATTGATCAGCACACCACTACTCCTGGGTACTTTAATGCCCAAGTGAACAAAGAAAAATGCTTATTTTCAAGCAGTTTTTAGAACCAGCCATTTGTGAACTTTTCCCGGTTTTGGCTGTTCAACTAGGAACTCTATGAGGTTTTGCTGGTTCAGGTTCTGATGAGCATGTGACCATGTGACCAAGTTCTGTTCATTGGACTGTCACATGGTGCTGACTTGGACTTCTTCTCTCACATCTTGTAGTACCTGGGCCACATATGGTACTTCATCATAGCTCAGTTTGATGACAGTGGGATCTAGTAAAATAGATCAAAAAAATAAATGACAAAATACATGCTATAACTATTCCCATAATGTTACATGTTCCATTGTATTTTTATCGTGCAATACAATGCAAAACAATAATAAAACTGTGCAAAAATGTATTCTGGAAATAATAATACAGAGTATTGTTTTGGCATTTGAGTCTCGAAATCAAAAATAAAAGCACAGAAACTCCTTTTCAAACACATAAATGTATCATTACAACAGTTGCACCAAATGATATTTGGTTGCACCAAATGATATTTTCATGTTCAGTTATTATCAACAGGCAAATAATTTGCCTCCTTAAAAAAACAACCTAGCTTCAAACACAAGGAAAATATAACATTTATAATCAAAACAGAAAATAGTAGGTATATTTAAATATTAATAGTTATTTGGTGGTCACACCACACCAAATATGGCAACTACACACCTACTGCTAAAAGTGACACTTTTTCTGAAATTTAAGAAAAATATTTTTTTTTGCTGTATCCAGGGATTTTTAGCAGACTGTTGGATGATTCAACTGGATTTCAGAATTTCCAAAAATGGGAATTTCTTGTTGGTCGCACCACATGATATTTTATTAAATTACATTTTTGGACAAAGTTTGTTTAAATGTTATAATAGAATTATAACTAAAATGCTTTGAAAATGTGTACAGGTTGAAGAAAAGACTTTGAAAATCATGCCAAGTAGGAAATAAAATATATTTGAACAATTTTTGGACAGCATGACATTTTGACCCTTCAAAGACCCCAAAAATGGCCGAAAAAGAACAGCTTTTAAAAGGTTAAAGAAGGTGGTTATGTTGGAGATATTACATATTTTATGGTTTCTTTTTATGAGTTTAAACCTTTTTTTAACTGTAAAAAATAGAGACGGACAAGAAAATTGGGCGTCTTGTCTTTGAGCCTAAAACATGTCTTTTTAGGGAATCTGGGCTGCATAGTGGCGCAGATGGTAGCAAGAAAGTCCTGGTTTAAATTCCTGGTCAGAAGTCTTTGCATGGAGTTTGCGTATTCTCCCTGTGCACATGTGGATTCTCTCTGGGTACTTAAGCTTTTTCCCACAGTCATAAAGAGATATCCTTAATTCTCTAAATTCTACCTAGGTGTGTGTGTGTGTGTGTGTGTGTGTGTGTGTGTGTATGCATGATTGTTTGTCCCGTCTATTTCTGTTTTGCCCTCCCATGGTGTACCCACCCTCTCACCTGTTGACAGCTGTAAAATAGCGGTCAACAGTCCAAATAGCAGTGCTACGTTTTCACACCCAGGAAAAGCATTGGGTGTGAGAACCTAGTGCTTTTCCTACTCAAGTAAAATAATCGATACTTCATAATAAAATTACTCAAGTAAAACTAAAAAGTTGCAAAAAACTCCTAAAAGTAATCTTTTTCAAAAAAGCTACTCAAATAAATGTCAATGAGTAAATACAACTATTTTCTACTCAACTCTGCATAGTTGTATAAAATGATATCATAATGAACCAGTTTTATCAAATCACCTCCAATCTGGGCAGTTTTTGGAGGTTATGTTTTATCAAAGAAGTTACAGAAAGTTAAAGAAGGCCCTACAAGCCTGAAAACACAGCGTGAAGTAGAGAGAAAAAAGTCAGCTCTCTGTAGAAAAAATAGCTTATTGCTCCAGCACATTCAATGGAAACCATAGAGAAGTTGGTAGGCTTTCCGGAAAGTTGATTCAGCTGGGATCAGAACAGTGTTTTGGCAGTGGACATTTGTGTGGGTGTGTGCATGTGTGTATGTCTGTTTATAATAACTTTGTTAAAGGGCAGTTGCTCAGCTTTTGCAGCATATCAGTTAGGGTGGTAGTTGTTTTTGTGTATCATCCAATCTGTGTTTGCATAATGTATATGTTGTTGCCTTTGTCTTCACCATAGTGGCTCATGTGTGGGTGCATGCGTGTGTGTATGTGTGAGAGAGAGTAATTCAGACTGAAGTCAGCAGCTGCCCTATACTTCTTGTATAGTGCAGCGAGGCTTCTTGCTCTGACCTTCCCGTTTCCCCATCCATCCTTCCTGTTTTAGCAGTGAGCATTAGTTAGTGATTCCGCCCAGTCCAGCCAACTGCTAGTTGGGCAGGCCTCCCCAGCTGGAAACCCCCATTCAGTACTCACTGCACGCATTCATCTATCCACACTTTCTATTAAATTCCCCTTTTTCGTCTATTCTTTTCTTGACATGCAGGTTATCTTACTTTTCTCCAACCCCTTCTAGCTTCCCTTTGAACAAGACTGGGAAAGTACAACTGAGATACTTTATTCTTCCATGATTGTAGTTGGTAACACAGGTCTGCTGTAAATCTTTACATTCAGCTTTGGTTTTGGAAGAACCAGCCTTGACTCCATGCCTGTTGGTATTTCAGCTTCCCAAGCTGTAATTTCTCTTGAATATTTTAGAAATGCTTTACAAAACTAGTCTGCTAATAGGTGGATTTTCCATAAATATTTGGAGTTACATTCTACAGATAAATCAGCGATTAGGTGAATCAGCATGAACCATTAGTAGACAGTACAGATGGGGGTCCACTGTACTTTCAAATTATTGTATCTACCAAGCTGTGTTGAAAGCAGTCTTATGTTCTTTACAAAAATGTTAAAAGATGGGGTAACAATGTGGTGGGTGGTGCAGGCCATGTACAAGATGATATGTGCTAAAGTGACAGATGGGGTCAACGTGGTGGGGGGGATTACATTAGGGATAAACTCTGAGCCCATTCTTCTTTGAAATGCTGATGGGCAGGTTGACAAATAAGCCTGGGCAGAAGCACAGATAGAACATTGTGATCTGTTGGGAGCACAGGAAGCCTGCAGAGGGGCAGATTTAATCTGGAGGGGAAATAAATGTGTAATCTTGATCAAGCAAGGAAGGTCAACTTGGAAAAAAATCATATAAGGAGTGAAACAAAAATGTTAAATTCACTATTTTGTTAGAGTTTTTCTATTTACTAAACATCTAGCATAGGGGTAGGTATTTATCATATTGTTTGTCATTTACCATGATAAATGTTTTATCATAAGATAAGTTTATTGTTGTCACAATAACTTCCAGTTCTCAGGTTATCTTTCTCTGAATCTGATGTGAGAATGTGTTGATGATGTGAACCTGTAAGAAAGACAAATAAAGCAAAACCTGAAGGGAGTACCTTCCACTGGCCATTCTATTTAAAAACAGATGTAAAAACAGATTACTTTCCCTCTTAATGTACGGGCAAGAAGAATGTGAATTTTTCTTCTATAATAGCATTTGTATTTGGAACTGATAAAAGACAGACTCTGTTGCTCTTAGCTCCACAGATATGGCTGGAATGTGTGCTGTGCCTGTGTGTGGATACACTCCCATGGCTTCTCCCCCAGTTGTGGTTGTTCATGTTCAATTGGATCTTGTCTTTTCATTTGTCTCTTTTTTTGTGTTTTCATCTCTCTCCCTGGTTCTATCTTGCAGATATTTCTATGTAATGAATGATGGCTACATGCATGACCTTACATCTGACTAATAAGTGTTTGTGAGATGTGGCTGTGGGTACTTATGAGTGGAGCAGCAGGTGCTTTAAAAGGATCCAGGACTAGTTGAACACGTTGGCCTAAATATGTTGAAATTTTACTTTTTTTTTTTTTCTTTTTAAGATTATTTTTTTGCTCTAGTGGCCTTTATTTGATAGTTAATTGACAGGAAGGTGGGTAATGAGAGAGGGGGAACACATGCAGCAAAGGTCGCCAAGGTTGGGAATTGAACCTCCGACAGCTGCGTCAAGGACTAAGGCAGTGGTTCTTAACCTTTTTTGAGGTACCGAACCCCTCAGTTGCATATGCACATTCACCGAACCCTTCTTATTCCACCCACCCCTCCACCTCCCAGACACACAAAATACTTTGTGGTATTCTGATTTAGTAATGTAATTATATTAGTTGTACTACCACCCCCACGCCACTAGAGGCAGTACCAACCCCGAAAAGATGTGACTAAGGAGCAGATTTAGACTATAGGATTTGGTAAAAACTGTGAGCTTTGCTGAAGTAATTAAAGACACAAGTTCAAATCCCTGCTGAGAGTCGAGATCCTTCAATCAGTGTTGATGCTTCTTCAGTGGATCTCCTATTATTTCCATGGGAGTCTCCGGACTCCTCGTCATCATCTGCACCTCGTGAATACATCCCTGCAGAAGCTCTAACCTACTTACGAAAATAAATAGGAGACAGGAGACATCACCAACTGCAAACTGGTCGCCACGCTGCCCTGCTCTGTGGCCGAACACACAGAACGAAAAGAGGCAAGGAAGCTCTGCCTTTATGGTTTTTGTAAGCGCGTAGCCTTCCGCTTCACAAAGTAGTGCCAATACAAATACAATAGTGGCAAGCATCGTATTCAACCCAGAGCTCCTCTGCAGCACTGATTGGCTAAGCAATGTAATGTGATCCTCTGGAGCAAGTGATGGCAAAGCGGGGCTTCATCACGCAAGTGTGTCTTTACCTCCGCGGCAGAGGCTCTGCCGAACCCCTGAGGTTCAATCGAACCCAGGTTAAGAACCACTAGACTAAGGCCTCCATATGTGGGTTGTGCTTAACCCCTGCGCCACCACAGCACACCCCGAAATTTTACTATTACTTCAAAAATGTACATCTTTTTTTATATTTTTCACCCATGGAGGTCGCCATTGCTTCAGTCACGGTTGTTGACGCGTTTTAGTCCATTCTGTAGTGGAGTCTACAGAGTAAACACAGGAGACTAACTTTTCCTGAGCAGTTGTTTATCATTGTTTATCATTGAGTGGTGTAATTTTAGATAATGCCACACTGTCACTATCGGCCGTGATTAAAAAAAATAAAATTGAGGCAAATCTGGATAATTTCCCACATGAAAGAAAGGAGACCGCAGTGTGAGAGCTGGAGTGGACGAAGGACCTAATCTGCTGTGGACATTTCTCCACGACACTGAGCCATTTATACCAGCAGAACTAATGAACAGATGATCATTACCTTAACGAGCTAAAAATAAATGCCGTGCTGCTGCTAAGACAGACAGAGCCGGTGTTCTGTCTATCTGTGCTACCCGTAAATCCGTCCTACCTTGTGGTAATGCCCATGCGCACATCGATGCTATGTCACATACGGCTTACTCAGCAGATTTCTTATAAATACATCTTATCTGTGGAAGTTTCGTTTCATGTGTTTTATTTCATCAAAGATTAATTTATTTTATTCCTGGCTTTCATTAAGCTGCTGTACTACTTAATTTCTTTGGTGGTTAATCAGGACAAAATATGTTTTTGGGCAATTTTGTCCCTATATTTTAAAATATTTTAGTTTCACTACATTCTTTTTTTATTCTTAAGCTTTGCTGAAAAGATGTTGGTAGTGATAGTTTGTGAGATTGAAACTGTATAATAGCCGTGTAAGATTAGTGATTGAGATTCTAGGAGTATAGGCGCAGCCCTTTGAGCTGTGGGCCTCACTGGTTCCTGAATTGAGCTTAGGAGCTGACGTTACAGCGTATGACGTTTACGTCGCTTGGTGCCATCTTTGGTGTCCACAGACCAAAACAAACTAGTCAGAACACCGGCGTTTTCTTTGGGTTACTCACCGCAGTGAAGTTGTTTTCAAGTTGGATATTCGCACTCCACGGAATAAGGGGCGTTTAGCTAAAGGTTGATCCGATTTATGAACGCTAATTTCGACCAGCTGTTCTCCACCGCTCCATCCTCAAGGGCACCGAAGTGAATTTAGTTTCAAGTTGGATATTTGAGCTCCGTAGAGTAAACGGCGTTTAGCTCATAGTTGAACCGATTTATTAATGCTACTGTCAGCCAGCAGTTCCCCACAGCTATGTGAAGCTGACACCCCACCCACCTCAAAAAATTCCAGCAAATAGTCTGAATGGTTAGTGCTCCGTTTGTGCAGGTTTGTGCCGTTAAAATTTTCGTTTGTGCAGTTTTGGTTTCAGAGATATTAAAAATTATTTTTTAGGTCATCCAGAGGTCACCATCACCCCATATTGCTCCAAAACAAACCAAAGTGGTCTAGTTCGTTAGTGCTCCGTTTGTGCAGGTTTGTGCCGTTGAAACTGTCGTTTGTGCAGCTTTCATCTTTGAGATATTAAACCTTTTGGACAAAACAGAAACTGTAATAACCACACAGACAATTTTTATGAATTAAAGACTCAAACGGCAGAGTGAGAGAATATAAATCCCGCTTAGCTCTCAACAGCTAACATAGCATAGCTGACATAAACATTAGCTCCCGCTAACAGAAACACATGAGGAGGGCAGAGTATCAAAATACCAGACATATAAAACGTAATCTGAAATCATTTATTTACTCCATGTCTCATTAAAAGTTAAAGCCTGCAGGTTTAGCTCCTAATTACTTCAGAGGACAAACCACCTGGACGCTCCGTCTTGCTTCTGGGTTTGCCTGGATATTTTTCCGGCCAGCGAACCTTTCCGCCACCCAGTGGTCCTTTTTCAGACCACTTAGTCTCCTGTACTGTTCAAAAACGCACAATATGTCTATAAATAATTTTAGGATATTATAAGGAAGTGCTGAGATGTATCGTTTTCCAGCGAACTAACGTATTTGCCACTTCGGCACAGTGAGAAACGTCAGAGGATAAAAACGCTAGACTCCGAGCAAAACTCAGATGTCCCAGCTTTTACTAGCATGTAAACGCACCATCTACACACAAATCTTGGAGCTTCACCGAGGCGTGAAATGAGTCTCAAAAATAGTTGTGCACTCGTAACCGGATTTGTGTGTAAATGCAGTTTTGTGCGTGCGTAACAGGTGATTTGTGTGTAGTTTTTCAACATGTATAGGCATAGGAGAAGGTTTATTTTATTTTTAAGTTTTACAAATCGAGTATTACGCACGCACAAATCTTTTTACGCACACACAAATCTTTTTACGCACGCATAAATCTTTTTACGCACACACAAATCCTGTTACGCATGCACAAATCTTTTTGAGACTATTTTCACTCCATACAAGACCGGCAGAAGCGCTCGAAGGTTCACTTAGGGGCTGTCAACAAATTACTCCTGTCAAACAAATGTTAATAAATGCCTTGAATTGTGACCAACTGACTAATTGTCAGTGCTAATTCGTGCTTTTACATAAGACACAATATCTTCTATTAAATTTTAAAGTCATATATTTTAAATAATTTTAATAAATGTTTTCTTCAATAGCTTCCAAGTTATCTGACCTATTTTCTCAATCACTTTGTAATCTTTCTACTAGTCTGTATAGGTGAGGCACAGTCATTTGTTTTCCATTTCAAGTAATTTTCCTTTAATTTTTTTTGGTAAAAATATAGGGTTTTTCTTCAATTGCTTCCAGGTCATGTGACCTGTTGACTCAAAATCTGTGTGAAATTATTTTTCTAAACTATACATATAAGGCATATTTTTATTCCATTTTTACCCCTTTTTTATTTTTTAACAAAAATCATATTTAAAAAATATTTTAAAAAACTGTTAAAATGTATTACCTCAGGCGATCATCACATTTGTTTCCTGTAACGTTCAATTACATAAAATTCTAGAACAGAATCTATTTCATTACATATTCACTTACCTGAAATATGTTAAATACAAATATTTACTTAAAGTGTGATCTATGTCATAAAATGTACTTGTCACCTTTGTTGTTTTACACATTAAATGTTTAAAGATGGGCTCTTTCATCTGGTTTGTCGTGATGTGGTGTGGCGGTGGACCCAATCGCAGGCAGTGGACGTACTTTATGAAGATGTTATTTTTAATGAACTAAACAAACTTAACTAAATCCAGAATCCAGGTAAAACAAGGAAATCCAAAACACAATGAAACAGGAAACAAGGGATAACAAAGGTAACATGAAGCTCTAAACCAGTGTTTCTCAACCCTGGTCCTCACCGCCCCCCTGTCCAGCATGTTTTAGGTGCTTCCCTTCTGCCACACACCTGAATTGTATTTCTGGGCGATTAACAGGCTGGTACTTGATGGTCATGCAATAATTTCAATCAGCTGTTCTGGAATAGAGGCACAGCTAAAACGTGCAGAGCAGGTGGGCAGTGAGGACCAGGGTTGAGAAACACTGATCTAAATAACAAAAAAAACCTAACTAATATTACTAAAGGAAGATGTATATGTCTTCCTTTAATAACATCACATATCAAATTTTTACTTTAAATGTGATTTTACATGCAACTTGAAGTGCTTGAATCAAATGTTTCATGAATGTTTACCACATGGAATTATTGAATGAGAGAAAACAGCCACTTCCAACTGTACACATATTTCTGCAGCCTTGCTGAGCTTCTGTCCTGGCATTTCCTTGTCAGCCTCTCCAACTTGGAGATATCAGCGTCTCACTGCTGATACCAGGACATTCATTTTCTTTTAGTTAGCTTCGATAGCTTAGCCTCCTCGCGTTGTTTCCAAGCAGGAAAATAGTGAAAAGAAAGTCAGTTATTTTTACCTTTTCGGTCGTGTGATCGCACATTACATCCAATAACGAAGCAAGTTTGTGCCATAGCTAAAATATCTGTGAGACAGTCGTTTTTGTCGACGGCAACAAAGATGGCGCTGATACCCCTCCGACTAGAGCAGTGACGTCACGCTCCGAAGCTCTATAGAGAATCCGCGCGTGACGTCACGCGTGACGTCGGAGGGGTATCAGCGCCATCTTTGGTGTCCACAAGCAACGGTCTCGCAGTATAAAACCCAACAGTCTCGCTGATTTTTTTCAATCCAAGTTACTTAAAATAATTTAGCTGTGCCTCGAACTTGCTGCGTTATTGTCTGTAATGTCCGATCACACGAATGAAACGGTAAAAAGTTAGAAAACGGACTTTCGTTTCACTATTTTCCTTCTTGGAAACAACGTGAGGAGGCTAAGCTAACGAAGCTAAGAGAAGAAAACAATGTCCGGGTTTCAGTGGTGAGACGCTGATTTCACCTTCTCCAACATCCAGATACCTACAGGTTTGATCCAGACATTTACATTACGAAAACGTCATATCCGGTGACGTCAATGCGGATTCTCTATAGAATATGACATATGAATGTGACATAGATATGACGGATATGTCATATCCGGATATGAAAACGTCATATCCGGTGGCGTCACCGGATATGACGTTTTCGTCGCTCGGCGCCATCTTTGGTGTCCAAAGACCAAAACTAACTATTCAGAACATCACCGGTGTTTTCATTGTGTTACCGACCGCAGTAAAGTTGTTTTCTAGTTGGATACTGAATATCCTGAGCTCCACGGAGTTAAGGGACGTTCAGCTCAAGGTTGATCCGATTTATTAACACTAATTTCGGCCAGTTGTTCTTTACTAGTCCCTCCTGAAGCCTCAGAGTTTCACAGCTGCTGTCAATTTCCCAACTCCTGTAAATAAATGCTTTGTCTTGTGACCAACTGATACAAAATAAAGTGGACATTCATGCTATTACACGAGGCTCACTGTCCTCTATTAAAATGTTTAAGTCATATTCAATCATTTTAATATTAAATGTTTTCTTCAGTAGCTTCCAAGTCGTGTCCCATTAACTCAATCTGTGTGAAATTGTTCTACTAGACTATAGATGAGACACATTCACCTTTATTACATTTTAACACTTTTAATATATTTTTAACTATTTCTGTAGTCAAAATTTTTCATTTTTCTTAAATAGCGTTTAGGTCATGTAACCTACTATCTCAAAATCTGTGTTAAATTAGATGATCATCATTTATTACTCGTAATGTTCAATTACATAAAATTCTAGGACAGGATCAATTTCATTACATGTTCACTTACCTGAAGTATGTTAAATACAACAAATACAGTATTTATTAAAGTGTGATCTATTTCATAAAATTAGTCACTTTTATTGTTTAATTACACATTAAATGTTTAAAGCTGGGCTCTTTCATCTGGTTTGTGTCATGATGTGTTGGTGGACACTAATGCAGCAGGCAGTGGATGAACTTTAAATGGATGTAGAAACAAGGCTGATCTAACAATAAGAACTAAGGATCACAGAGCAAGAGAAACTAGAAGATCTAAAGAAATAACCCAACTAGAATGACTAAAGAAAGATACAGACTCAGACATGAAGAATAACTGAACCTACGGTGATCAAATTAAGAAATAAACATGACTAGAAACCCTGCCGGGAGGCTGGAATAAGAAATAACTAAAGGATAAAATAGAATTAAACTATAGTCATTAAAGGTTTCACATGGACTCAAGGAAAAGCAATAATATATTTCTAATAACTACACTAAATACCTCTAATAATATCAAAAGGACCATAAAGGGCTAAACTAAAGTGAATTAAAACATGAAGCAAATAAAATGAAAAGCAAAACAAACCCAGAAACCCAGAGTCCTGACAGATGTCTGATTATATAATTGTTTACTTTAATCACATAAAATATTAATTTAAAAATATAATCTTTCATTTCATGCATGTTTATTACCTGAAATATTTAAATATCAAATTTTTACTTAAAATGTGATTCATTTCTTCACTTGCTACTTGAAGTGCTTGAATCAAACAATTCATGGATGTTTAATACATTAAATGATTAAATGAGAGAAAACAGCCACTAATACTGTATTTAACCCAAATGGTTCCTGTTCCTCTTCAGTCTTGCTGAGCTCAAATCCTGGTTTCTTCCTCCTCAGCTTCTCCAACTTGCTCCTCTTCTGTTGCCTCCACTGTGTTTTCATTATTTACCTCTTCTGGGGTAAATAATGAAAACTGTCTCAGTAACTTGTTGATGGTTTTGCTGTATCTCCTCTTTAATTGACGCCCATGTCGGTCCGGTTTATGTGTCGTTTACCTTCATACGTCGGTTTGCTTTTAAGAGGACAAATCAGAACATACATCAGTATTAATGCAGTTAATTTAATAACACTAGTAAAATAGTTTACTTCACAATAATGTAATAACCTCGATGTCCACTGACTAAACTCGGACTATGTTACATAAACAATATTAGTCCGACCTAAACCAGGTTGACCCACTTTAATGAACTGAACAGAAAATGATCATAACACTCGGACAAAATAATAGCAAAATAAACTATGACACAAAACCAACAAAGCAAATTTATTCACTCACCAGAATGTAAATGTCTGTATCAAACCTGTAGGTATCTGGATGTTGGAGAAGCTGAAATCAGCGACTCACCGCTGAAACCCGGACATTGTTTTCTTCTCTTAGCTCCGTTAGCTTAGCCTCCTCACGTTGTTTCCAAGAAGGAAAATAGTGAAACAAAAGTCCGTTTTCTAACTATTTACCGTTTCAGTCGTGTGATCGGACATTACAGACAATAACGCAGCAAATTCGAGCCGAAGCTAAATTATTTTAAGTAACTTGGATTGAAAAAAATCTGCGAGACTGTTGGTTTTATACTGTGAGACCGTTGCTTGTGGACACCAAAGATGACGCTGATACCCCTCCGACGTCACGCGTGACGTCACGCGCGGATTCTCTATAGTAACCACCGTTTATGGTTCATAAACATGACGGTAGGAGTTTTGGACGCGTAGCGCTGACAGATAGTCAATGTTCAGGTGCTATACTGCCTGCAGTACTGCCATCACCGATCTGACCAGACCCGTGGAGGACCGGTGTCAGTGATGATAAAGTCCAGTGTGGCTGTTACCACCATCCGAACCGGACACAGCGATACAGACGCTGGGAGAAACATCAAAAACAAACAGCGGTAATGGAGCTATTACTACTGGAAATGCTAATGGATCTAGAACACCGGTACGGAATGTGACACCACTACCAACACCGAACAAAGTTCAGACCCTAAACTGCTGTTGCCCAACTGAACACAGAGCTACGGACTGTGTGACCCGGTGTGTGTTCACCGGGTCACACAGTCCGACCAGAGGCAAGTGTCATTCATTGTTTCATTACGAAACTGAAGGCAGCAGCAGCAGCAAAACACCAGCTCCTAGGACCAACTCTGTCCTCTTTCTTTGTTTGGTCCTTCTCCTCAGCATTGCTTCTTCTGATTTCTATGTTCCGATCGATTTCAATCCGCTCCAGTTCAAGTTAAAAAGGTTTACTGTTTTGGCTGGAGGACCCAGGCAGTTGGACCATTACATGTAATTTACCCAAAATGCATTACAGCATGAACAACATGGCTACATTCCTGTGAAAATATTTTATTAAAATGTATTCATTTATTGAAAAATTAAATAACCTACAGTATTATTACTGTATTGTTTTACATCTTATATAAATATTTTTAACATAAGGTCTATTTTTATAACTAGACATGGTTCCCTTTAAAGCTTGTGCGTGCGAGGACTGAGGCAAATGTAGAGGACTGTGGCAAATGATACAAGTTTTTTGTGTGTGGGGTCGGTTGGACCCCATTTCTGGACACATGTTCAGAGTACATTGCTTCAAATGTGGAAAAAAAGCTGCTGATACACTCGATGGCTGTATTTGGACAGAACATGATGATGATGTCTTCAATAAAGAAAAATTCAACATCCTGTTTGCGTCAAGAAATGAACAGGTTATCAGTATTATTGACACAGATATCTGAAGAACTTAAGAAGGTTGCATATGTGCTCCACAGCAGGAGATGGACACACAGGGCATTCTAGGTAAATACAACCAAATACAATGTTGTCTTTTGCTAGAGACAACAAAAAAAATCCTACAACCGCTAAAATCTGACGTTCAATTTTTGTTTACATTTCGGGAACAAAGAAGGTGCTCAGATCAGTTGTTGGGCTTCATAAAATTTTTGTGTTGCTTCCTTCAGTAATTCTTACTGCAGTGCCCCACTGGAGAGGGGGGGAACAGGTTGCTCAAATGTTTTGGTTGGTTTGACACAGTGCATGTGAAAGAGAACTTGAGCAGCTGAAACTATAACAAACTTTGCAGTTTTGGTCCCCAATTGAACAGAATCTACCAAACTATAAGGTGGGAAAACACCCTTAAACTAATTTGAAAATTAAAAAACATTTTACATTAAAACATATTTTGGCATGATGAAGTTTAAGAAAGTGGACTAAATGTAATCAAATACAAATGAGTGGAAGCTTTACTATTGTTGAACTCGTCATCATACAGGTCTTTGTTTGCAGACACACAACTGTCCGGTCTGTTTGTCTCCTGCTTTTCTGTGAGCTCATAATGTCATGTAGGTGTAAAGCATCAGGGTCCTCTACATGTTGCTCTCTGTCACTATGTGTGTGTTAAGGATCGTGCTTCTATTTGATACTGAGATAATATAATTAGTAGTCTGTCATGGACTATTAAGACTCCTCTGCCACAACATAATGTCTTATCTAGCCAAAGCTCCCAACTAACATACCATTATGTGGTAGGTACATGCTTGTATGAAGAATGTATTGTACTGCAATGAATATGGAATGTAATGCAGTGATAATTAGAATGCCTCTTATTGCTTTTTGATGGGCCAATTAATCAAAATGGTAAATGTCTATGCCAAGTCCTCTAACTTACAGCAACCTAGTACTGCTGCTGTAATTATCCCATCTCTGTTTATCCTGCAGTATGCGGGTTGCAAGTTCAATTCTTGCTCCATCCACCTCTTTTATTGTATCCTTGGGCAAGACACTTCACCTGCCTTATCTGCTGCTAGTGGTCATAGGGCCGGGAGGCACAGGTGTATGGCAGCCTTACCTCTGCTAGACTTCATCAAGGCAGCTGTGGCTACTATGCGATGGCCTACCGCCATCAGCATGTTAATGGGTGAATGACTGGATGTCTTGTGAAGCAGTTTGGGGTTCTATGGACATAATAAAGTGATATCAGTACAAGCCATTTACCATTTTACAATTTGCCTACCGGTAGTAGGTGACATGTTTTAGTTCAGCTATTAACAATATTTAACAGTATTTTCATAATTTGTTTATGGAAAATTGTGGAATGGGTGTAGCTTCCTTCTTCATGACATATAAAAGGAAATGCATTGGCGTGAGATTTTAGGCTCTTTGGTAAAAGATTGTGATCCATTTCTCCCTCTGGTGCCTTGTGGGATCTAGATTAGAAAGCTCCATGTCAATCAGTCTGTGTAGCTTTTAGGTAGTAGTCATCTTGGTAAAATGTTTTTTCAAAGTAAAGGAGCCCTCTAGGTAGTTCAGGTTTTTGTCCAGCTTGTAATGTTAGGAAAAATAAGAAGGTGAGTATGTTAAGGTTTTTTTAGGGCTGTTGTAAACGAATATTTTAGTAATCAAGTAATCTATTGATTATTCTTATGATTAATTAAGTAATTGGATAAAAAAAAGATAAAATAAAGCATTGGTAAATCAAACATAAAAGCAGTAGTACTTTTATGTTACTGAAAGTACATACAAGTACTACTGCTGTTATGGTGGAACATCAGTCCAATTTTTCCACATTTGAGCATCCCTAACAATAATTTTTCTGTAGGTTAGAAAATTAACCTGTAACAATAATGGCTCACTTTCTAAGAAAAGTTATACAAAAATCTGAAATTATGTACAATTTAATAATAAATAAGCTTATAAAAATGTCTATACTCCAACTTTTCATTTATGTATTCATCTTCAGTCAATTTAATAGGTGAACTCGAACCTTGCTCAGACATTTATAGCTTTTGTGTTCATGTTAGACAGGATTTAACACCTTTGTTCATCACACACAGAAACACATCTACCAGCTACGTGCCGCCACGATGAGTTCCGCCACCCATTCGTTGAGACCAGGATAATATGAAATAAATTTTACGGTTCGCCCATAAAGCTGCACATTAGATGATTATGTTAATAATCATCTGCCGTCGTCTTCAGTCTATGCTCACCTGTATAAATACACCTTCAGTGCTCTTCCCCAGTGTTCGCTCCTAACAGGCCACCAGGCAGCAGCTCTGGGAGGAGAAAAGCTTCCATACTCCAGGCATCGTGTCCTTTGCTTATTGGTCCTATTTAGGAAAAATTCCAAAACTTATTAACCCTTTTTAAAACCTTTTGACTCGATATATCCTCTCTTATGCTGTGCGCAAAGACTGAGATCACACAAAGATAACGGTGTCACAATAATCAGCATTTATTCAAGACAGATGCATACTATCACCAGAAAAGCACATCACAAAACATCACAAAACTCAGAGCACAAACACATCAATCTACCTGAGAGAGAGAAAAAGGCAAAAGATGGAAATGACAAACAAAAAGCAAATAGTTCTTTGGAGAAAATGAAAAGAGCAAAATCTGATTTGTTACTCCTGTGTACAAACTTTTATAGTAAAGGCGTATTCTTGTCTTTAATTTATTCAAATAAGGCATATCTTTGCTCATCCAACCAGGAGCTGTCTCGGACCCTCTTTAAAGTTAGAAACTCCCTGTAATTTGTTTTCAAGGTTAAAAAACAGTTTACGTGAGTTACCTATATCTAAACAAAGTGGAAGCAGAGCTTCTCCTCCACTGGCTTGAGCTCATGCTGTTTTATGGCTTTTCACAGCTCAGTGTGAAAGCTGGAATTTCTCCTGATTCTTCCCCACACAGACATAGGCAGTTCAAAAGATCTTAGAAAACAATCTGCTGTAACTACAGGTAGCATAAAGGTCAATAGGGCAGAATAAGTAATTAATCTGAAAACTATAATTAGGATATTTCAATCAAGACTGTAGCTAAGTTTTAAAACTAGTATATTTTAAATTTATTTTCTTAACATCCATCCATCCATCCATTTTCTTCCGCTTTATCCGGGGTCGGGTCGCGGGGGCAGCAGCTTCAGAAGGGAGGCCCAGACTTCCCTCTCCCCAGCTACTTCTTCCCGCTCCTCCAGGGGAACCCCAAGGGGTTCCCAGGCCAGCCGAGAGACATAGTCCCTCCAGCTTGTCCTGGGTCTTCCTCGGGGCCTCCTCCCGGTGGGACGTGCCCGGAACTCCTCACCAGGGAGGCGTCCAGGAGGCATCCTGACCAGATGCCCGAGCCTCAACTGGCTCCTCTTGACGTGGAGGAGCAGCAGCTCTACTCTTGAGTCCCTCCTGGATGACCGAGCTTCTCACCCTATCTCTAAGGGAGAGCCCAGCCACCCTGCGAAGGAAACCCATTTCGGCCACTTGTATCTGTGATCTCGTGCGTTTGGTCATAACCCGAAGCTCATGATCATCGATTAGGGTAGGAACGTAGATTGACCGGTAAATTGAGAGCTTCGCTTTTTGACTCAGCTTTCTCTTCACCACGACAGACCAGTATAGCACCCGTTTTATGGCAGACACTGCCCCAATCCGCCTGTTGATCTCCCGCTCTCTTTTTCCCTCATTCGTGAACAAGCTCCCACTTGAGGCAGGACGACCCCCCTGACCAGGAGAAGGCACTCTACCCTTTTCCAGCTCAAGACCACGGTCTTGGATTTGGAGGCACTGAGCCTCATCCCAGCCGCGAACCGCTCCAGCAAGAGCTGCAGATCACGTTATGATGAAGCCAACAGGACAACATCATCCTCACAAAGCAGAGATGCCATCCTAAGGCCACCAAAACGGATCCCTCAACACCTCGACTGTACCTAGAAATTCTGTCCATGAAATTATTGAACAGAATCGGTAACAAAGGACAACCTTGGCGGAGTCCAACTCTCACCGGAAACGAGCCCAACTTACTGCCGGCAATGCGGATCAGACTCTGACACCGATCATACAGGGACCTAACAGCCCATATCAAAAGCCAGGAGGGAGTATGGGGTACCGGTACACGGTCGAATGCCTTCTCCAAGGCCACAAAACATATGTAGACCGGTTAGGCGAACTCCCATGCACCCTCCAGGACCCTGCTGAGGGTATAGAGCTGGTCCAGTGTTCCATGACCAAGACAAAAACCACACTGCTCTTCCTGAATCCGAGGTTCGACTCTCCGACGGATCCTCCTCTCCAGGACCCCTGAATAGACATTACCAGGGAGGGTTAAGAGTGTGACCCCCCTGTAATTGGAGCACACCCTCCGGTCCCCCTTTTTAAACAGGGGGACCACCACCCCAGTCTGCCAATCCAGTGGAACTGCTCCCGATGTCCATGCAATATTGCAGAGTCACGTGAGCCAACACAACCCTACAACATCCAGAGCCTTGAGGAACTCCGGGCGGATCTCATTCATCCCCGGGACCCTGCCACCGAGGAGCTTTTTGACCACCTTGGCTACCTTGTTTCCAGAGATTGGAGAGCCCAACCCGGAGTCCCCAGGCTCAGCTTTCTCAACATGTTGGTGGGATTGAGGAGGTCTTCGAAGTATTCCGCCCACCGGCCCATAACGTCCTGAATTGAGGTCAGCAGCACACCATTCCCACTATAAGCAGTGTTGGTGCTGCAATGCTTCCCCCTCCTGAGACGCTGGACGGTAGACCAGAATCGACTCGAAGCCGTACGGAAGTCTTTCTCTATGACCTCTGCAAACTCCTCCCATACCCGAGTTTTTCCCTCAGTAACCTCCAGAACCGCATGCCGCTTCGCCCGCCGGTACCCATCAGCTGCTTCCAGAGTCCCACAGACCAAAAAGGCCCGATAGGACTCCTTCAGCTTGACAGCATTCCTCATCGACGGTGTCCATCAACAGTTTCGAGGGTTGCCGCCTCAACAGGCACCAATAACATTGCAGCCGCAGCTCTGATAAGCCACCTCAGCAATGGAGGCATGGAACATGGTCCAGTCAGACTCAACGTCCCCCACCTCCCGTGGAACATGTTCGAAGTTCTACCTGAGATGGGAGTTAAAGCTTCGTCTCACAGGGGACTCCGCCAGACGTTCCCAGCAGACCCTCACTACACTATGGTCCTTCCAGGTCTGACCGGCTTCCTCCCCCACCGCCAGAGGCAACTCACCACCAGGTAGTGGACAGTGGACAGCTCCGCACCTTTCTTCACCCGAGTGTCAAAGACATATGGCCGCAGATCCGATGAAACTATGACAAAATCGATCATCGAACTGCGGCCTAGGGTGTCCTGGTGCCAAGTACACACATGAACGGCCTTATGCTTGAACATGGTGTTCGTGATGGACAAACCGGGACGAGCACAGAAGTCCAACAACAGAACACCACTCTAGTTCAGATCGGGGGGCCGTTCCTCCCAACCACGCCCCTCCAGGTCTCACTGTTACTGGCCCTGTAAGCCAACAACAAATAAAATGTATGAAAGAGAAATGTTAAATTAACAAGGGGAAAAATTCTGTGCGGCTATCTTTAAATCAAATTATGTTTATTAAGCACTTGGTGTTGGTATAACACCAACACCTACATCAGCACACACAGCTGATGTAGTGTTATACCAACACCTACATTTTCAAACAGTTTTTGTTGTTGATAATGTAGCTAGCTCCTCATTAAAACAAAAACAAAAAATACTTACAACATGAATACGATGTTGAGGTTCATCCTCAGAGCTTGTTGGTGATCTGGTGGAGCCAGAGCCTCTTCTGAAACAGAAAAGTCTAGGTTTCCTAACACTTGATTTCTCTGGCTTCCTCTTTCATCTTCATTTGTATAGACTGCAAACATATGTTGAAGATAAAAACATTAATGAACAAGTTATAACAACAACCACAATATCAAAGTCTCTCTGTCTTATGGAGCTTAATTAAAGCCAGGTTAAGTTTATGAATAAAAGTATAAGTCGCAACAAACAGCCTCCATGTAATTTATAACATAAAGCTGAATGATTGCTATAGTAATAAGTCACAAGTCACAATAAAACTGATAAAATAATTGTTTATGAAAGCAACGTAAGTTATATATTTTTACTGCACTGTTTATAATAAAACGAAGATAATTAATAAGCAAACATACCACCAACACGTTAGCAGCCTTCATCCCTTCGGGCTCCTTTTGTGACACACATTTCATTTCCATTGGTTGTTGTCCCCTTGTGTTGTTTTCTATCTCCTGTTAGGAACATATCAACAGTGTCATGAAGTGTCATTCAGTAAATAATGACAATTTTAATGAGAATTTACTTTAAAAGTTGGATGACAGGTGTTATGTTTATGACAGTCTTATGCACAACCCCATCAAATAAAGTGTTGCCAAAGTGTTAAGATATTGAAAGCACAATGTAATTATAATTTTTGTTCTTTAAAGCAATAACTTTCATGTTTTTTGTCACACTTAAATTTTCATGTTCATTGTGTTCACTTTTGACATGTAAACTGAATTTATGTAAAATTTATAAAGTTGAGTAAAATTGGACAATTTTAAAATGGCGATAATGAAACAAAATATTTGAATTACCTTGAACATCTTGTGTAATTAATCTGTCTATGTAATTGTAGCCTAAAACAATGTAAGTACTGTAGTGTAGTTATGCATGTAATGTACAAAATAGGAAAGTAGGAATAAAGAAGACTTTTATGAGTAATTAAAATTGTACTTTATTATCAATAGCAGTAAATCAAAACTAAAAATTAAGTGTAATTTAAATACATTACTAATATATTAGCAGTATATTTAAAATATATTTAAAGTATATTAAAAGTATATATGTAATATAACTCTGACAGAATTAGTACACTCAAAGTATACTAATCAAGCTCTTTAATTGTACACTAAAAAGTATACGAAGTATACTAAAAATTGTAATTTAATACTATTTAAATACTATTAAAATATACTAAGCACAAAAAAGTTGTTCCAAAATAGTACAGTTTAAGTCCATCAATCAAAGTATTCTAAAGTATATTAAAATTTAGTATACTAAGTATACTTTTTTTTTTACTAGGGAAAAAATAACTTGGCCGGAACACGGTGCTCTAAATAATAAAACATAACTTCACAAAACCTCAAGAAGTTCTAATAATTGAGGTACTCGAATCACTCGAGGAATCGATTCAACCCTAGTTTCTTTTATGATTGGCTTGATTCTATTTTCTTGTTTTTACCTGAATTGGATCTGAATTGCTCACGCAATATCTCAGCATGCCTCAGCTCCCTCTGACCCTTCCCTTCAGTGTCACCTTTGACCTCAGGAAGCCCTGGTTGAGCCTAACCTACACTGGCAACAAACCCCTTTCTACCAAAAATGCAAATACTGGTTTTTGTAATACAGAACTGGAGATTGTAAAATGTTTTATAAAACATTGATTAGACTTTGATCAATGCAACATCTGTAGAACTTTAAGGAAAAAATGGAAGACCCTGATCAACACCAAAGGTTGAAATGAACACATTGTTTTGGTTTGCCGTGGCAGGCCATTCTTGCTAATGCAGCAGAATGTTCCAAATACATTCTGCTTTGTCTCAGCAGACGAAGACTCATGGTTTAAGCTGGAACAATTAAAGCTGATCTACCCAGTGCCCTTACCTGTGGATCTTAGCTATCCTCCCAATGAGTCAGCTTCCTCAAGTAAATGTAAGAGAGATCTGTTATTCTGACATTCCAACAATTCACTTACAGAGCGATCTGTTTCTCATTAGCCTCTCTTCCAGGCATAGCTAATCCAGCGCCCTCCATGAAACCGCCTATATTCACTCTGTAAATATCGTAAATAAATCACACTTGAAATTTCTACTTTGTGGTTCCCTGACTGATTTTGCATGTGGGTTAAGAAACTCCCAAGAACCATGACAATATTTTTCCCAATGTCCAGAACAACAGGGTGTGGTACCATCTCAGTGAGGGGAGCAGGGGCTCGGAAGGGATTATGGGATCTGTCATACTGAAGCGGGATGGGTGGGTGCATGTTGATTTTAAGATGAAGTCAGCCTTCATTCCATCACTAATCCCACTCTATAGTTTATGCCTGGAAACAACCCTCAGACTTATTGCTTTTATTATTTTCGTTTGTGTTTGTGTGTGTGTGTGTGTGTGTGTGTGTGTGTGTGTGTGTGTGTGTGTGTGTGTTATTGGATCAATCAGGACAGGGTGACAGATGTCCTGTGTGGATTAGCTGTGTGTGTCTGTCTTGTGTGTTTTCTGCTGTGTGTGGTGGATCATAGCAGCAGACTGACTCTAATCTAGGTCTCCAGATCTCAGGCATAATCACTTTGCCCAGTCACTCAGATGTTTCTGGTAAACTTCCAGCCTGTGTGGATCTGAAAAGTTTGTCTCACAAGATGCCATTAAATCTTAACCGCAGCTTTTAACATCTTGGTTTTGAAATGCTCAGACAAAAAAAAACTGTATTTGCAAAACTGAGGTTGACTTTTTTAAATTTGAAAAATGTTTTGTAAACATTGTGTGCTGAGTCTGTGTGCTTTTCCATGATTCAGGGATGAGGAAGTACTGGCTGTGTACAAAAATATATTTGCTGTTCTTATAAAATCGTTCATATGGGATCTCTTTAGCTCTGCCCACTTATACTAGAAAGTGACTTTTTTGGCTGGAGTGATCTTGTGCTGCTTATTGGTTGGCTCTAAATTATGTCTGCATGATCCAATTTGTTCCAACCTGTAGATGAAGGAGCTTTGTCAACTTGCAGACAGATCAATTGGATTATATTGGAATCTAGATAAATTTTTTTCCCAGTAGAAATTCACAAAACATCTGCAGCATTAGCGGTATCGGCTGACATTAGCCATTTTAAATGTATTGATATTGGTTTGACAAGTTAAACTGGGTCAACATTAACATCCCATATTTATTTACATGTTTGTGTTTCAGGACAGGGCCTGTGGAGAGGGTTGGGGATGTGGTATTTGTTTGGTCATGCGACAGTGATGCAGCACTGGATTATGGACCGTTTAACTGAAGCAGAAAAGCAATGTAGGCGGTGTGGTCGCTTTTACTCTGACAGAAGTGTAGGGGAATACAGAGGAACATTCACATTACGCCCACAAACACTAGTTAGGCAGTATGACGTTTTCAGTTTTGGAATATTAACAAAAATGTTAGTCAGTAGTCATACATGTTTTAACTACGAGTCATTGACTTAATTTAATTAATTATATATTGTGATACACAATATGTAGAATTTGTTCTTGATCATAATAAATTTAAACTTGCAAACACTCAGTCAATAACTGTACTAATGCAACAAAATTTGCAGCTCTTTTTCTACCAAAAAAAAACAGTAGAGCAAGTTCTGCTCCAAAACAAAGCAGCAGTTTGGCTACTCACTTTGAAAAAAGTACATTAAATCAGCAAATATTCCTTCACAAACAAGCCACAAGTCATGAATTGTTCATTAATCAAGCCAAACTGTACTAAGCAATGATAAAACCCCAGAATTGTATGATAAACCCCAAGTTTGGGCCTGTCAAACATATGCAAAAGTAAGTGAAAACAGTCAGTACAGTATGGTAGTGCTCATATGATCAGAGAACCCAGACATCACATTAGTGTTAAATCTGTAGAATAAAGTATTCTGCTCGTGGATTTCAAGACTGATCAAAATAGCACAAAAAATAAATGTCATTTTGGTCATGTTTATTTTTTCGGATGTATACGTGTGCAGGTGTGGCATTTGGAGTCTCCAAATGACACACTTGGACAACGTCTGATATACAAACTTCAAATGACTGTAATTCCTCAATACTTCAACATACAATCATCAATCACGGCTTTAATGAAAGATAAGGACCAGAGGAATCATCTGGTAGACACATTACTGATAGTGGAAATTACTTATAATTATATAAATAAAATGGCATATCTGGAGGGGCATGGAAGGTTTAGCGTACAGTCAAACCTCCGCCCACTTCTTGGAATATGCTGTCTGTCTGTCCTCCACCATCTGTACCCCAGCACTCAATGGTACGCTACACCCCCCCCTCCCCGTTCCCACCTATCCCCCACCATCTCACCCCCCTACAGGCCCCCCTCCTTCTTTGTCCCTCTGCCCTTTTAATTGTATGCTAACCCCCCAATTCCCCCTCATGTGCCCTACGCATTCTAGCCCCCCTTCAACTTCTATCCTTCGCCCCCCTCCTTCTTCACCCCTTCTAACGATATGCTAGCCCCCCCAGTCCGCCCCCCCCCCCCCACCTTCTCTTGTTCTTCTTCAAATGCCCACCCCCCCACACCCCCAGTCTTCCCACGCAACACTTCCCTCAGCCCCCCATTCTCGCTCTTCGGTGTATTTTGTCCCCCGCTTGCTCTGACTGGAGCAGCGGACGACTAAAAGTTTCCGGTATTTTCAAATCCAAAACTTGTCAGCTCTTACGGCCATAATCATCCACTCCCTTGAGTTATGAAGTTCTGCTGAAGAAATGAACCAGTTTTCACAGTTTCTGACAACGTACCTCTCTGGTAGCTCTCCGTTGGTGAAAAAAAGTCTTGTAAACACCGTTAAGCATGAGGGCTCTTAGAGCCTGCCTGACGCATCAAAGGCACACAGATTACGCATGCAGCTGGTGGATTCACGTCAAAACAAACCTCAAAATGCCTTATATCCTCATGACAGGACACGTGTTGGCTACAGATTGGTGGCTTTAGATTTAGTCTCTGAGTTGACCAGTCAGAAATATTCCAGAAACAATACAGGCATGTCAAAACGAGCTCAAGTCGCTCTCTGGATATTGTTTGCTCGGGAAAAGCCATTTCATAACATTATTGGTTGAATGCAGTGTCAATCAAAAGGCGGGGCTCTAGGCTGCCCAATAAATAATGGACACCGGCAGAGTTTAAACCCTTAAATCTCACCCCCGGATAATACAATGGAAGAATGGCACGCGGACATTCCTGGTGTAGGTTAAGGGGTTAATAGAAAAATTACAACATATTTAGGCCAACATATTCAACTAATCTCAGATCTCTTTAAGAGCACACAAGAGATTTGAATGACCTCATTAACAACCAGTCACCATGATGCAAAGGAGGACTCCAGTGGTAGATGGGCCACTGAACAAGGCATGTTGTGTTTTGTGTGGGGGGGGGGAGGGGGTGCCTGTGTGTGTGTGTGTGTTTGCTTGCAGGTGCAGGAGGTGATAATTGGTAGTAGACTCATGTTTTCACTTGCAGGACCAAAGGGGAAAGTCTCTGTTTCCCCAGTGGCTTTTGAGATAACCTCAGTTTTTTCAGAAATTAAAGGAAGACTTAAAATCTCAGGATTTAATTTTTTTGTGCAGAGTTTGTGTAATGGCTTGGAAAAGTCAGTTCCACTTTACAATAACGCTCGCCTTATTGATGGCTAACACAGTTCTTAGAGATATTTATCCATTCAGCTACAAACACTTTTTAAATAATTAATAACTGTTTATTAAGCATTATTTAAGGTTGAGAAGAGGGATTGAGAAGAGGGGTCAGGAGCATGGAGTGCAGAACTCTACAACAAAGTCCCAATGCTCCAGTTGAATCAAAAGATACTCAAAGCATGTACAAACGTATACTATGTTGTGTCTTTTTTTCTTTTATAGATTTGCTTTATTTGTTGTGCTTTTTGTACCAGATATTTGTCTCATTATTTGACGAAATATGATTTAATTATTTCATATCACATTCATCTGGAATTTTAACCAGCCTCTGAATATCCTGTGTAGATGCAAGGGGTCCCTATTGTTTCCTATTGACCTATGTTTACGTTATTGTCCTATTGTTACAGTACCTTAAACGTGTATACGTTTCAATTAAAGACCTATTTTAGTAAAGTTAAATAAAATGAATCAGAAATATTGCACGCACTGATACTGTGAAGAGAATATACTGACGATAGAGTGTGCAACTCATTAGAGTTCCACACTCGATTTACATACATTAGTACAGTGGTTCTTAACCTGGGTTCAGTCGAACCCCAGAGGTTTGGTGAGTCGGTCTCAGGGGTTTGGTGGAGCCTCTGCCAAGGAGGTAAAGACACACTTGTGTAAAGTGATGACGCCCCGCTTTGCCATCACTTGCTGCAGAGGATCACGTTACATTGCTTAGCCAATCAGAGCTGCGGAGGAGCCCTGATTGGAGGAGCCTCACTCTCAGCAGGGATTTGAACTTGTGTCTTTATTTACTTCAGTAAAGCTCACAGTTTTTACCAAATTCTGTAGCTTTTGGTGTACTTCTAAATCTGCTCCTTAGTCGCATCTTTTCGTGTTGGTACTGCCTCTAGTGGTGTGGAGGTGGTAACACAACTAATATAACTACATTACTAAATTAGAATACCACAGCCTTTATTATTTATTATTAATTTTTCATTCTTTTAAGAATGTAGAGCTAATTAAATGATCTAAACAAGACCTTGAAGTGTTTCCAGTTTCTCTCGATGGCCAACCTGTTGAAACTGTGGCAAATTTTAAATACCTTGGGTCGTTCCTGGACAGTCAGCTCAACTTTGCTGAAAACATTGACTATATTTTGAAGAACCGTTCTCAGAGACTCTACCTTTTAAGAAGATCTAGTGATCTTGGGGTGACCCAACTGGACTCTAGTTAGTCACCCCTATGTCTTGAATTTTTTGGGGAAAAAATCATATTTTATTTATCACTACAGAAGGTTTCGGTGAATGCGCATATGAAACTGATGGGTTCAGTACCTCAAAAAAGGTTAAGAACCACTGCATTAGTATGTATCATTTAAAAACACAATTACATGTTTATTATAAGGAAAAGTGGGGTTTTGCTGGTTTAGACATATGTTTCAGTTACTGTGTCAAATTATTCCACAGTAAATAAAATGCTGTTCAAAACATGGGAAAGTGCCTTTAGGTAAAATTATACTGGGGGAAAAAGAAGGAATTTAGCAGATTTTTATAAAGTTAGTACTGAATGTTTTGGAAGATCTCAAAAGTGCATACATCTCTATTTCAACCAAAGCAACAACAGCACTTCTGTAGTGTATTTCAGCTTAATGTTAAGTAAGCATGCAAAACGCACCAATAAAACATCAGGTTCAGTCATTATAATTAACCCTAACAGCAAGATATTTCACAAAAATGTGTGAAGCATTTTAATAGATACAAGACATACAACAGTAACACATTTGCATCAGAAACAGATTAATCTTCTCCAGACCACAGGGGATACGTCTGAACCAACCACCTTCCTTTGATCTGTTTGTCTCAAGTTTGGCAGACACTTGTGTTTGAACATGGCCTCGAAAACGCATCAAGAAAAGAGAAAAAGAAGAGGACAATGGTGTCACATTGGGTAGAGTATCCAGAAATTTTATTCTAAAGTAAAATGTACAGTAAAGTAAAACTATTCCTAAAAGTATGTTTTTCCCTAAAAAGTTATTAGTAAAAATGCAACTAGTAAGTACCCATCGTATTTGGGTCAGGTGCCTTTTTAAAGTAAGGCCTATTTGATGTTTTCAAGGTTTTGCATCAAGTACAGCAAGTGAAAACATCATGTCTTATTCTAATTTATTTGTTTATTCTGTACAATCCCCATTGTTGCATTTAATTCATTGTGCTTTATTATAAACCCATTTTGTTATCATGAGTCTTAATTCTCCACCACCCGAATAATCAGAAATTGACTGAAAAGTACTGAATCATTCCTGTCAGGGTTGGGGGCAACCACAGAGCAATTGTTCTTAGGGCACCCAAATGGCTAGCAACAGCCCTGGTGGCTACTTAGCAAGTTTGTACCAAATTAATAAAAGTAAGATCAGAACCTGTAGATACAAATCAGATTCACTGTTTTGATCACGTTAGTGTGCACAGACAAGGAATACAACTTTGGTTCCACTTTGCTCTCAGTCTAATACATTTAAATGTAAAATAAGTAATTTATTGCAAATTAAAATGTTTTTTTCTTGTAACATAATTCAAAATTTTAAAAATAACAGAACACAGACAATGCTTCTACTTCCTCAATAAACATGGTGATGTTGTATTAAAGTGAAAATGAATGCGCTAGTTTGTGTATCATCAACATGCAAGCTTCTCTGTCAGCCTCAAAGATTATTTAGCACTTTGGCTAATTGTCAGCAAATTCAATTAGCTACAATCAGTTGATTAGTCACAAAACCATTACAGGATTGGTTAAAAAGTAAATTACATTGTTGAAACTGAACTCAATGTAATTTATTGCAAGATACATTCTCCAGACTGAAACAAGCAGTAATGTGGTGTTGGATGCAAAAATAAAGTAAGTCTTTAAATATGTTTTACTCTGTAACTACTGGTAAATATGACCTGTTTCTCGTTGACTAGCTGTGTTCTCAGATGTTACTTGTTTTGGGAAAGCCATTATGCATACAATGGCTTGCAAAAGTATTCATCTCCCTTTTCTCTGAGTGCAACCAATTGATATCAGAAGTTATCTAATGACTGCTAATGATTAAGATTGTATATAATGCAATCTCAGTATAACAGTACAAATCCAGCATTTTGGGGAGAATATAAGGGAGCAAAACAGCATCGTAAAGTCCAAGGAAGAATCAATCCCAAGTGTGTGGAAGTTTGGGTTGCACCAATAAATCAACCTTGATTTTCTTAATTTTTGGAGATTAGTGAGCGGCCAATACTTATATGAGAATCTAAACTTATCCACTGATGTTATCTTCCTCCACAAGGGCCTAAAAATCACCCACTTTCTCATTTTGCTTTGCTGAAAAAGAACACTCACTGACAGACCCAGGTCATGTCTGCATGTGTGTGGTTAGTCACCCCAACTGTTGCCAACTCAGCAACTTTGTCACTATATTTAGCAACGTTTCAGAAAAAAAAAAAAGGAATTTTATCTTGGTTTGGCTGGCTGCTGCATGCATACAAAACATTTTCTCCTGCTGTCACTCTCTGAAAATGAGTTAGTGAAAACATTCTGTTGGCCCAGGTCCTTTGCAGTTAATTGTCTGCAGGGATTATTTTGTGGTTCTGTCCTGGCACTCTATTATACAATTCAATATAATGAGGTATTCATTTATCTGTGTATTACCACCAAGACAATCAGCAGTTGTTAAACCGCTATGCTGCAGATCTTGATTGTCTGCCTAGAATTGCAGGAATTTAGAAAAGACTGGTATCCAGCCACTTCACTGCAGACTCCCCTGCAAGGTCTTCCAGTTGAGACTCCTTGTAGGGTAGACTGGAAATTGCATTGAGGTGCAAGACAGATTTAGATCTCATTCATAAAGCTGAAGTATGTCTCCAAGTTAGGCAGCAAATTTGTCTGGTAGTTGATGTTTATGCACCAGACACCAGAAAAGAAGAAACAGAAACGGTGCACTGCAGTAAGACAGTGTAATGTTCATGGTGCTTAACAGTCGGACACCATACCACATTTAATTCACTTTGAGGTGCATTATATGGTGTTCTCTTAACTGGTTCAGTTTTCTGTTATTAGACTCATTCATAGAGTCAGATGAATAGATTCATTTAAACTAATAACCAGAATGAGTGCTGTAGTAGGTAGATTAGGTAATTGTTTTTTGAGAATTGCTCAGAACTAAAATTCAAATTAAACAAGAAATTCAATCAGTGGTACAATCCTAGCAGATTAATATTCCTTATTATTACAGAAAGGAGAGAGCAACTCTCCTGGTTTGTGCCAACAGTCAAGCATCCTTGACTGTGCGGTTTCATCTCATCACAGGGATGATATTCACTTCTGTGAATGAAGAGTGGCATTCAAATGTTTTCATAGAGCAACTTCCTCTTATCATTCATGCAAAAGTTGCAGATGATCTGAGGCCTTGTGTATAAAGCGTGCGTACGCAGAAAAAATGTGCAGCACAATATTTTATGCACAAGTCAGCTTGCCTAAATACGCAAACGTTTTACCTGCTGTGAAAATGTGTGGCAGGTATGCAAACTTTCTTTGTGCATGGTAACAAAATACAAAATGCCAAAATTCACCTAAATACACTGAAACCTGACTTCATTCAGTGTTATTTAGACCAAGAAATAACATTGTGCCCATTCTTGCGATGCACGGAATGGACACAGTATAACAGAGTAAGTTATCCTTGAAAAAAGAAAAATAGTCCATCATTAGCTAAGATTTGAGCCTCATGTTGACATCCAATGTCAACATCAGGCTCAATTCTTGACATTTGGATGTCAACAATTGACATTAAATTGAATGGCAGAAGATATCAGTATGCAGTATTTTGTAATACAAGCCTATGATATGCGGAGCTGTCCACTGACCACTACCTGGTGGTGAGTTGGCTCTGGTGGTGGGGGAGGAAGCCGGTCAGATCTGGCAGACCCAATCATGTAGTGAGGGTCTGCTGGGAACGTCTGGCGGAGTCCCTTGTGAGATGGAGCTTTAACTCCCATCTCCGGCAGAAGTTCGAACACGTTCCGGGGGAGGTTGGGGACATTGAGTCTTAGTGGACCATGTTCCGTGCCTCCATTGCTTAGGTGGCTTATCAGAGCTGTGGCTGCAAGATTGTTGGTGCCTGTCGTGGCGGCAACCCTCGAACCCGTTGATGGACACCTTTGGTGAGGGATTCTGTCAAGCTGAAGAAGGAGTCTCATCTGACCTTTTTGGCCTGTGGGACTCCAGAAGCAGCTGATGGGTACCGGCGGGCGAAGCGGGATGCGGCTCGGGTGGTCGCTGAGGCAAAAACTCGGGCGTGGGAGGAGTTTGGAGAGGCCATGGAGAAAAACTTCCATATGGCTTCGAGGCGATTCTGGTCCACCATCCAGCATCTCAGGAGGGGGAAGCAGTGCAGCACCAACACTGTTTATCAATCAATCAAATTTTATTTGTATAGCACATTTCAGCAGTAAGGCATTTCAAAGTGCTTTACATAATTAAAATAAAACAGCATGTGACTGTGAATAAACAGAAAGACAAAGAGAATTTTTAAAAAGAAAAAGAAAAAAGATTAAAAAAGATAAAACCATTAAAACCTGTCCCTTGTAGGACTTCAGTTAAATGTCTTACACCTCAGAGTTTTAGTTAAAAGGCATTGATTTGTTTAACTGGGACGTTTTCCCAAAATATCCAGGTAGCAGAGCATGAATTGTACTCTGCGTCTTTAGGTCATGAGTGTCCTTATAAACAAAACTCAAGAGTGCATTTTATTTGTCCATATTTTGCTTATCCTGTCTCCATTGTGCACAGCATCCAGCTCCTCACGCATGTAGTCCGAAAACAAGACAGAGGACTCCCCGTCATCTCTGCCCTCTTCGGAGCCCAGCTGTTCCGACTCTAGTATCGCTAGTCCAGACGTGCTTTCCACACCGCTGATGTCCCAGCTGAAGGCGCTGTAAAGCATGAAATCTCCGGCGGATAACAGCTGTCCTTCTGCGTGCAGCAATCGCACCATCTTGAGCATTTTTTCCACTGCGCCTTTCTTCCTGAAACTTCAGGAAAAAAACAGCAACAACACGGGGCCAACATTGTCCATAGCTCTCTCCTTTCATTATTTCCAAGGACGCAAAAGTGTGGAGGCGTGGCTTGCAGCGCCCCCTTCGCTCGCCCTAAATGCAAGGAGGCGTTCCTCTCTACAGACCAAACATGGCCGGTGGAAACGGAATGCATTTTTTACAGAGCTGTGACGAGCTGAGCCGGGATGGCCAGGCCAGGCCGGGCCGGTGGATAAGGGACAAAGGTTGGACCTGATGAGCCGATCAAACAAAACAAAACTATACAGCAGGTGGCCAACCCTATACGGGGCCGTTGAAGCCCCTACTAGTACCGGAATAAAGAAAAGAAGAACCTAATGCAAAAGAAAGATCAAAAACAGGACAACTGATCTGCACTAGGCCAAAATCACAAGAAAAAAGCAAACAAACAAAAGTTAACAGAAATACCGCATGGTAGGTTGGAAACGTCAGCTGCGGCCCACAGCAACTGAACGTGCGCACACCGCGCCCGGTGGTGGTGGAGCAAGCGGAAGCGAGTGGAAAGGCGGAGACCCCAACATGCCGAAAGCCAGCCTATTTGTAGGCAGACCAACAGCTCCACAAATTAACATAATCAAATGAACAAAAAGAAATGATCGAAACTCCAAAATATATTAAAAGGTAATTCAACTAAAGTCTATAAAAAAAACAAAGAAAAGAAATGGACAAAAATAATAATATGTCCGAAGCACATAACAGTTGCTGAGGTGGTCAAAAAGCTCCTCAGTTGCAGGGCCCCGGGGGTGAATGAGATCCGCCCGGAGTTCCTTAAGGCTCTGGATGTTGTAGGGTTGTGTTGGCTCACACGACTCTGCAATATCGCATGGACATCTGGGGCAGTTCCTCTGGATTGGCAGACTGGGGTGGTGGTCCCCCTGTTTAAAAAGGGGGACCGGAGGGTGTGCTCCAATTACAGGGGAGTCACACTCTTAAGTCTCCCTGGTAAGGTCTATTCAGGGGTCCTGGAGAGGAGGGTCCGTCGGATAGTCGAACCTCGGATTCAGGAAGAGCAGTGTGGTTTTGTCCTGGTCGTGGAACACTGGACCAGCTCTACACCCTCAGTAGGGTCCTGAGGGTGCATGGGAGTTCGCCCAACCAGTCTACATGTGTTTTGTGGACTTGGAGAAGGCGTTCGACTGTGTCCCCAGGGGGAACTTGTGGAGAGTTTTCCGGGAGTATGGGGTACCGGGCCCTTTGATACGGGCTGTCAGGTCCCTGTATGACCGGGTAAGTCTGGGCCGCTTGCGCAGTAAGTCGGGCTCGTTTCCGGTGAGAGTTGGACTCCGCCAAGGCTTCCCTTTGTCACAATTCTGTTCATTACTTTCATGGACAGAATTTCTAGGCGCAGCCGAGGTGTTGAGGGGATCCGTTTGGTGGCCTTAGGATTGCATCTCTGCTTTTTGCGGATGGTGTGGTTCTCTTGGCTTCATCACATCGTGATCTGCAGCTCTCCCTGGAGCGATTCGCAGCCGAATGTGAAGCGGCCGGGATGAGGATCAGTGCCTCCAAATCCGAGGCCATGGTCTTGAGCCAGAAAAGGGTAGAGTGCCTTCTCCGGGTCAGGGGGGTCGTCCTGCCTCAAGTGGAGGAGTTTAAGTATCTGGGGATCTTGTTCACGAATGAGGGAAGAAGGGAGCGGGAGATCGACAGGCGGATTGGGGCAGCGTCTGCCGTGAAGCGGGCGCTGTACCGGTCCGTCGTGGTGAAGAGAGAGCCGAGTCAAAAAGTGAAGCTCTCGATTTACCGGTCAATCTACGTTCCTACCCTCCCTTAGAGATAGGGTGAGAAGCTCGGTCATCCGGGAGGGACTCAAGAAGTAGAGCCGCTGCTCCTCCACGTTGAGGGGAGCCAGTTGAGGCTCGGGCATCTGGTCAGGATGCCTCCTGGATGCCTCCCTTGTGAGGTGTTCCGGGCACGTCCCACCGGGAGGAAGCCTCAGGGAAGACCCAGGGCACGCTGGAGTGACTATGTATCTCGGCTGGCCTGGGAACATCTTTGGATTCCCCTGGAGGAGCTGGAAGAAGTGGCTGGGGAGAGGAAAGTCTGGGCCTCCCTTATGAAGCTGCTGCCCCCGCGACCCGACCCCGGATAAGCGGCAGAAAATGGATGGATGGATGCAAGTCTGTGATATTTCTGTGATGTCTCAATTGCTCACCAAAATATTGAAAACAAACTGAAAAAATTGTGAATCCACAAAGGAAAACCTGTTGAATATTTTTTGTATTTTTAGGTTGAACATTTTTAGGAATGAACAAAAATTACTCAACCTTTTTTTTCATCTGAAGCTGAAGTAGGATACAGACGTTTCTTTGGTCGGACAATAAGTCTCCAAAACTCTCCCAGGTCTGTTAGTGCAAATAAGTCCAATTAAAATGGAATCCTACAAGACATATCCTTTAATAAATATGCAATACTATTAAATCCCCAAGCCATCACCTATATTTATAGTTTTTTTGGTCTTAAATGTAATTCCAAATTACATGCAAAAGACCTTAAAAAGATCTTAAATTTGACTTGAAAAAATTTGCAGATACCTTATGAATCCTAAATGTTGAATATTACAAAGAAGAAGTCACTATCAGCTTTACTGCAGGACTTTACTATATTTGTACTCAGTATTCTCAAGACTATGCGTGGGGAGGAGGTGCAGGGTCAAGGCTCAGTACTCTGCCCGCTGTTCTTCGAAGCCCATAAAAAAATGCCTCCGACATCCTACCTCCCTCTATGATGATACAAATGCTTCAACTCTTCCTGGCACACATCACGCAGCGACCAAAGAGAGGGAGTGTACCGTACAGGTGTGAAAAGCAATCTGTAGGGAGACATAGTCAGAGGGTCAGAGTGGAGGTGGGTCACTGGAAAAGGGACATCTATGGGATTAGGTAGCTCTTAGTTTAGAGAGTCTTGGCGACTTCTGATCACTTCACTTTGAGAAATGTTCCTTGATTTCAAAACTTGTATGATGTGGATTTAACCTAATGAAAATTAAATGCAATTGAATGTGTCAACATTATCATTAAAAAAAATTATGAATAAACAGTACAATGGAATCTTTTGATCCCGTCAGCTAAAAAGTCAGACAAGAAAGAAGTCTAGTGCAACCTCTGGGTGGGATGTTCCAGTTCGAGCTGTCTTTGTCAGGTTTCTGTATTTCAAAGATGGACCCAGATCTGTATATCTTCCTCTCTCTGCCTGTAGCACTGAACATTTTAAATGTTACCAAAGCAATATAATAAACTCTAAGTCAGAAGTTACATAAGACAAAATGTTTTATGTAACTTCAATATTGATACTAAATATTAATAGACTTCTACACTTTTGTTCACAAATATGACCTATTTTGAAAGAAATATGGTTTGAGGCAGAGTCTGGTTGGAGGGCACAGTTCAGGGTTACCCTTCTACCCACCCATCAGCCCATGACAACTGAGCCATTTGTCCTCCAGTCTTCAGCTGTGGTTCTATTTGTGTAAACACAAAAGGTTTTGGTCAGCATGGAGATGTCTAGTTAAGTTTTAACTAGTTGTTTTGCAGTTGTCATGCCTGATCAAATATAAGGTGGTCTATAAATTTGTTAACTCATGTCTGATGTCTTATGTCCAATTATAAATGTATGACATATTATACATAATTTTGCTAGGTTTCAAATCGTTTTCAATACTTCAAAATTTTAATAATATTTGATCAAAGAAGAGAAAGGAATCATTTTAAAATTTATATTTCATAAATTTAAAAGTAACTGCAGTCATGTTGCCAACTTCTCTAAGCCTATACCAGAGACAAAATGGATAGATCTTATTTTGGGGTTCTCGCTCTTCTGCACCTGAAAATTGTGTTTCAAGATAAACAGAGCCTTTTCTATTGAATTAGAACCAATGGAGAACAGTCACCTATAAATACGAAAAATCAGTTATTGTACGTTTGGGGTTAGGTTATGTGATAAAATACGCATTTCTCAATCATTAGTCAAATATTCTTATTAAAACCAAATATTTCTAATAAAACTAATCTATTCTTCATTGATCTTATGGCTATATTGGGGGATCGAGGAAGTAGGGATTTGTCCTGTAAGCAGAGGGTTGCTTTTTCAAACTTCAATTTCATCTGTGTCAGTCACTTTGCCGCTGTGTCCTTGCGCAAAACAAGTCACCTGCTTTGCCTGCTGTTAGTGGTCAGAGAGCCTTCTCACTTCCGTTTGTAGCTTCCCACCATCAGTGTGTGAATGACTGATTGTAGTGTAAAGTTCTTGGAGTCCTCTGACATGTTAAAGTGTTAAGCAAGTACAGGCCATTTACCATTTTGCTAAATAAATTGTGCATAGATTTTCAATTGTTGTAACATAAATGTAGCATGGAATGAAGCTTATGATTCCAAAGCTTCTGTGTTGAGGTGGGGGTAACCCTGGCAACTGCTGCTGCCCAGCAACATCTAAAAGCTCCACATTTAGTTCTGCTCCAGTTCCCTTTATGTCTTGGGTGGAGGGGTTGTTTAAACCAGACAGCTTTCTAACATGGTGAAAGAGTGTAAGTGTGTGTGAACAGTGAACATGGATAATGTATGAACATTTACATCAATCTGTTAGACTGTTCAGTTCAAGGGAGGTTGTTTAGTTGCACCACCATCAAAACGTCCATCTCTTCACTACAGCTATAGACGAGAAGACAATATTGTAAAATAAAACCAAGTTTGCAAGACTTTTTTTGAAGCAACATTTTGTACTTTTAGTAGAAAACAGAATTGGTACTAAGCATGTACTGACCTACATGAGGGACTGAGTACAAAATATGCAACTTTAAGCTAGACAGCTTGCCTGTAACAAAATCAGATCCCTGAAGGAAACACCACTATGTAAGGAAGGGTCATATCAGAATCCTCTGAATCAGCTTCCTCTGAATATCTCATTCTTGGTTAGTTGAGAAACAGAGATTTCTCAGAAATAGAATACAACCCAAATCCTGCATAGAAACCTACTGTTGAAGTAATTATACTAAGATCACAATACTCCAGGTCCAGGTATATTTCAGATCTGCTATGTTAAAGCAGACATCAAAAATTTAAGTCTCTTTCACAAAATAGCTGGGATTCAAAGAATCTTTCTAGCTTCTTTCAAATCACAATCTCAATGGATAAACAATACAGTTCTTTACATCTTGAAGAACTTTACACCAAAATGTGGCGGTCAAAGTCGGCCCACCTCTGTTCTGCCTTGAATCTACTTCAGAAAGTTGTCACAGGGCTGTAACACCTGTGATATGACAGGTTAAAATGGAGCTTTTCCATGGAACGTTTTTGCATAGACAGCACAAGGGGATTGCTTTCAATCTGCTGCTGGTATATCTCTGAGCCACCAAGTGAGACACAACTTGGGCCTTAATTGGAAAATATTGTCAGAGATTGAAATTGAAATTCCATTAAAATGCCAACAAATGTCATTTACAATATAATACGAAGTTGGCTATTTTAATGCAGCTTTTAATGCAACTTTGCGTTAAAAGTGTCATTATTTACCGAATGACACTTAATAACAACAGGCCATCCAGGCTGTCCGGTCAGTTGTGGCCATCTGCCACAACTAACTGGAGGCTTGAGAAGACAGAGCAGACACAGAACTAAATGTAGTTTAATGATGCTGGCTTGAATTGTGAAAGTTTAGTGTCTACTTATCAGTCAAGTAAGGGGCTTGACTGATAATTTCTGAACATTTGCTGATGTCTCAGAGCAGTTCTTTACTTTGGGACTATGTAAAGCAAGTGTTCTGTGAAAGAGACTTTGCTTGTTGTCAAAGTTGAATAAAATCCGTTCTTTCAAATTTTTCTTCTGCTTTATGACAAATAAGCAGCTGGATTAAAGATAGTCTGAAGATTTGAATTTGCCTTGAGCTCACAAAAGTTTTTATTTTGTCCATCTGTGATACCCGACTAATCTATGAAAAGCTGAATGCACTCATTTGGTAACATGCTCGTGATGACATGAGCTCCCCCAGTTCTCCTGAAGTTGAGTGTCAAGAAAATCTTCATGTTTTTAAGTGGGTGATGGTAGAGAATATGTGACCCTTTTCTAATGTCAAAATCTTCTTTCTAGCTTTGTGTTTGGTAAGTAGTTAAGTGCAGAGAAACAAAGCACTTTTGTTCTAAAAAACAATGAAGTATACTCTGATTTTTCCAGAGTGACTCTTCAGACATCTAAATGCTGCATAACACTGTTATGTTGTATGAAGAATTTCCTGTGTGAAGCATCGATGCCGGATTGACGAGATACTTGCATGGAATCATCTTCATATTTATATAAAAAGTACAACCTATTTATTCATCTGAATAATAGTTTCTCCTTTTCCACAGTGACATTCAGGAACTGTGATGAGGGAAATGTCCAACTAAAGGCTGCGGATACCTCTGCCTTCACTGTGAGTCAGGAAGGTGTAATATACACCCTACAACCACTGAACCTGGGAGTGGAGGAAAAGGCTCAGGTCATGATATATGCTCAAGACCTTCAGTCCAACAGAATTTGGCACACCAGAGTTCATCTTGAGATCAACACTCCACCAGAACAGGTATGACAACAATACACACTTCCCAAGGGTTTTACCAATGTAATCCACCACATTAGTGTGGCTTGTATATTAGTATTATACAAGCCACCAATACTGTAGTATCCAAAAAACCCAACATAAGTCCTGGCATCAACATCGGATTTCTAGCCTCCTGCCCTTAATGCATCATCTATACATAATTACAGTGAAACTCACCTTCATATCAACTTTTTTTGTTGATGAACTATCTAGATAGGTTATCTGAGGCTCCACCTTTATGTTTCTGTGTGAATTTGGACATGTTTTTTGCAATTTGCTTTGAACGATGTTTAAACACTACTGTCTACCCGAGGATTGTTGTCAGACGCTGTGGTAAATCTACAGAATTAAGGCAGCTCTGAGGGCAAAATGTGTCCAGCCTGGTATCAACAAGGTGTTCATAACTTGGCAGTACAGGTGTCTGTTGAGGAACGTAGGCTGCTCAGGCCTGTAGATGCTGTACAGCAGAGCCAAACACCAAGGGCATGCAACCAAACACTTCAGATGTCTTCCACACAGCTCTGCTTTACTTTAAAACTAGGTGCAAACTATTCAGACTGATGATTTCCACGTATAGAACAGGAGGCATAAAAAAAGCTATAAAGGATTCAAACCCAGGATTTTCTGCACAGTTGAAGAGTAACTCCAGCACTGTCCGTCCACTAACAATGTGTTGTGTTGCACACATACTTCACACAGAGGATTGAATTCCTTTAATGTGATTAGATTCTGAAGAGTAGGTGGGTCTGAATGTTTTTTTAATGTGCTCCCACTCAAACTGCTCTCAGATTGATGCTCTACTTTGGACTAGAATAGCAGCATGTCCCAAAGTTTCCTTCCAGCTGCCCTCATGCAGAACTGGAGGTGGGAACTTCTTGTTCTAAAGCAGTGATTCTTAACCTTTTTTGAGGTACCGAACCCACCAGTTTTATATGTGCATTCACTGAACCCTTCTGTAGTGATCAATAAAATATTTTTTTTTTCCCCCAAATTCAAGACATAAGGGTGACCTAACTAGAGTCTAATTGGGTCATCCCAAGATCACTATAAGTCTACTTAAAAGGTAGAGTCACTGAGAACAGTTCTTCAAAATATAGTCAGTGTTTTCAGCAAAGTTGAGCTGACTGTCCAGAAACAACCCAAGGTATTTAAAATTTACCAGTTTCAACAGGTTGGCCATCGAGAAAAACTGGAACCACTTTACTGTCTCATTTAGATCATTTAATTAGCTCTACATTCTTAAGATAATTAAAAAATTAATAATAAATAATAAAGACCTTGCGGCATTCTGATTTAGTAATGTAATTATATTAGTTGTGTTACCATCACCACGCCACTAGAGGCAGTACCAACCCCGAAAAGATGCGACTAAGGAGCAGATTTAGAAGAACACCGAATGCTACAGAATTTGATAAAAACTGTGAGCTTTACTGAAGTAAATAAAGACACAAGTTCAAATCCCTGCTGAGAGTGGAGCTCCTTAATCAGGGCTCCTCCGCAGCTCTGATTGGCTAAGCAATGTAACATGATCCTCTGCAGCAAGTGATGGCAAAGCGGGGCGTCATCACTTTACACAAGTGTGTCTTTACCTCCTTGGCAGAGGCTCCACCGAACCCCTGAGACCGACTCACTGAACCCCTGGGGTTCGATCAAACCCAGGTTAAGAACCATTGTTCTAAAGGTTTTGATAATATTCAGCTTTTGCAGTTGAATTTGAACCACAGTCACAGCAGAGTCTGATTTACTGTCAAACAGTAAAAACGTTATTCTGTTTTGATTTTTTTTATTCAGTTTATGTAAACAATTACTTCCAACTGTACAGGAGGAGTAGAGGCTGCACAGTGGCGCAGTTGGTAGAGCTTTTGCCTTGCAGCAAGAAGGTTCTGGGTTCGATTCCCGGCCTCGGTCTTTCTGCATGGAGTCTCCATGTTCTCCCTGTGCATGTGTGGGTTTTCTCCGGGTATTCCGGTTTCCTCCCACAGTCCAAAAACATAACTGTCAGGTTAATTGGCCTCTCCAAATTGCCCATAGGTTTGAGTGTGTGTGCATGGTTGTGTGTCTCTGTGTTGCCCTGCAACAGACTGGGGACCTGTCCAGGGTGACCCAGCCTCTCACCTGGAAGGTTAGCTGGAGATAGGCACCAGCAACCCCCTGACCCCACCAAGGGACAAGGGTGTAAGTGGATGGATGGATGTACAGGAGTATTCTCTGTAAACCAATATAAGCTTCTAAAAATTAAATCAGATTAATATTTTCTTTATTGTTTTGAGTTTTTGGTTTCTTTTCTAGGTTTGTGTTTTTATAAACACATCTGGTACTGGTTTTGTTTGCTGATCTATAAAAGTAATTCGATCCTCTAAAGTTATACAGTATGTTGTCTTATTAAAATTTGGTTAAATGCCATCAGAGCCAGACCTTTTGTAACATTGTGCCTCTCAGAAGCAGGACAGTGTTTTTATTCATTAATGAATTTAAGCCTCTTTTCACTTCATCCTTTTTTAATCAAACTCCTGCCATGTGATTGGACCTTGGTGCTTCCTCCACGTGCTTATCAAATTATATCTTTGAAAGACACAACCAGCTTTTTGCCTATATGCTTTGTAAAAGTCATTAAAGATGAATAGAGTAATGAAGCAGTTTAATATGTGTGATTAATATATTTTAGAAAGAATGCAGGAAGACTCGAACATGACACTGGAACATGAATAAAATTCTCTTCTTATGTTTGGTGTATTGAACCACTTTAAAAAATCATCCAGATTACTGATATTATTTAGTGAACCAGGCATTTAACATCAGATTCAATGAGTCACTGATATATTTTATAAGTTTTTGCTAAATTTTGTCATCATGTGAAACAAGTGCATATTCCATCTATATGCATCGACATCCACAACCACACAGATCTTTTCCAGCCCAGCATGCGTCTGTGACTGGCCAAGTGTTAACTGCTGAGAGAAAGTCAGTCAAGCTGCCATCTGTTGGTTTGTTTCATGTACACCAGAGATAATGAGACCCTCTGTTTGCATTCAGACAAGGCAGCGATTGATTGTTCCTCTAAACACAGCCCAGACATAACTGGCTACCATAAGGTTTTAAACAGCACTTGCATTGCTTGTGTCAGTTGGTAAGACTCAGCAGAGAGGAAGAAGATGTCAGAAGATATCTGGATCATGTTTCAGACTTCGTCAGATGCAGCTGTGAGGAGCAGAAACTGAGATTAATAACCATTTGACAAATGATGATTGTCAGCTCTAAAGCTTCAGCTTACATGCAGGAAAAGAAGGTTAGCTTCAGATCCAGCGGAAGCCTTCATTGACCACATAGGGAAATCACTCCACCTGTTATACTTGAGATTCAACACATGACTCAGAGGTGAAGAATTTACCAAATTCTTTGAAAGAGTGGATATTTTTATTAAATGATCAACCTCTCCGAGCATTCTATGGGAAGTAGTAAACGTTGCAATGCACAGTAAAATAATTCATTGTATAAGGAGAAAACCCCAGAAGCAACTGAAATCAAAATGGAATAGCCCATAAACGCTTTAGAAGCTGCTTATGCTACATCTCAAGACAAAAACTTGATAAATGAAATAAGAAAAATAAAGCTACAACAAAATTAAATAGAATACTGGAAGCGAGGATAAAATGCAGAGGTATATTAAGAATTTTAAAAACTCTACAATTTTTTTAATCTCCGATAGCTCCAGTGAATCAATTAAGTATAAAAATTTACCAAAGATTGAAGCTCTCCAAGGTTTGGAAGTCCTAAACTTTGGTAACTACTACCTAACACATAGATTACAGTATGTATTAAAATGCGTTTTGAGAAATCCATCAAGCAGCCTGTAGATAGACATTGAGCAAACAATAATGTAAGAAAATCTGGTGCCCATTTCCAGTGGTTAATGGGTGTAAGGTGCAGTTTAACCTGAACAGGTCACCAGTCCATCACAGAGACAGGACAAATAACCATGTATGCACTAAGGAGAATTAAGGGAGACCAATTAACCTAACAGTTGTGTTTTTGGACTGTGGAAGGAAGCCGGAGTACCAGGAGAGAAAGCACCTACGCACAGGAAGAACATGCAAGTTCCATGCAGAAAGTCCCCAAACTGATACTCGAACCCAGGACCTTCTTGCTGCAAGTCAGCAGTGCTACCTTGAAAACGAAAAACGAAAATCTCTCTCTGATAATTAGTTTATTAGCCCAGAAATGAAACAACATACTCTGATGACACTAAGGGTGGTGCTGTCCCTGTGTGTCCCAGGTGCTGAAAAATAAGATCCTAACTTCAAAGTATCCAAGATTGCTATTTATCAGTCATTTTAAATTAGATGACAGAGTTGGTGGAGCTATTTACAGATGGATTTTCCTTGTTTTAAGGATGATAGCTGCCTGAGGTTAGTAAACTCATGTCAGTGGGAGGTCTTTAGGTTTAAACGAAGGCAGATTAGGCTTAGACACACAGACGTTTGCAGATCTGTCTGTCCCAGGCCAGCAGGCTTCAGGGCATTTTGAGTGACATCAGACCTGTGTTTATGGCAGACAGAACATCAGATCACACAGGAAGCCTGTTAGAGCCATATTTGGAGGCAGCAACTAACGGATCAGCACATTGCTTAAATCTTATTTGTAACCATTTTAATGATAGTATTTAAGGCCGCAGAGTTACTCTTTTTGGATACCTCATAACACTTTATTACTGTTGCACCACAAACTAAAATGGTCCTAATTATCACTGTTTTGGAGCTAAGCATGCTTTCAGCATCTCTGTGCTAACGGTGAATATGTAGTCCTCCCCTCTATTTTTTCTCCTTTAACACAAACTCAGCAGAACAGGTTATAGGCCAAATGTAAATACAATGTTTTTATAAAGTGATGCTCTATTGTCATAGCCCATTTCAATATAACAATGTAATGTTACTCTTACAATAAAAACCAATATGTTTCTATCTTTCTATGTATCTATCTCCTTCTATGTTTGTATCTCCTTAACTAGATTTAACTGAGTCAACATATGCCCCTTTTCCACCAGCTCTACTTCAGCAGCTCGGCTTGGCTCCATTTCGGAGTGACCGCTTTTCTACAGCCCGACTCGACTCTGTAGCAGGGTGCTGCCTCCTGGCAGTGGGGGGGTATAGCGCCCCGCCTCCAGGCGCCATGTGATGTGTTTTGTTAATGCGACCTAACGCCAGTTGTTTTTCTGATAAAAAAGAAGACAGAGCTGAGCTATTTTTTTTATAGCCTGATTGTGATTTTTCTGAGACTTCAAGAAAATGTGCGGTTGGAGGAATGCTGCCGAGGAGGACAGCTGATCTCTGCCTTGTAGCGGGAAGAAAGTAGGTGGCTCAGACGGTGCGGGTGAGCTAATGATGATTTTTGTATTAAGCTACTATAAAACGTATAATAGTGCTGCAGGGTGTTGAAATAACTTAATAGTGTCAGAATTCATTCATAATATATTCCAATGTGTTTTCAGATGTTGGTAAACTGTCGCCACAAACCATCATGGTTCTTTGTGTGTCCTCTGAGTTATAGGATATCTCATCAGTGTCCATCTTCCTGACTGTCCGTCAGTGCTTACCTTCAGGAGGTCCAGAGACCTTCATTCTTTCTGGAGCAGGAATCACATGTGCCCAATGTGCTGATGAAACATTTCTAATTCAAAAAATGTGGCTGAGGATCATTGCAGAGTTGAAGTGCATTAACAATCTGTTATTAACTTCTCAATACATTTAATTATGATTCATCTGATGTTCAAGTTATACTGAAAACAAATAAAGCGCTGTTCCTTCTAATCTGACTGATTCTAGTTTTAATCAAACCTTCCATGTTTCCACATTTTGGTCACTAAGAATTAATTCGGGGCCTAAAAGTTTAAACTCAGTCTTATTTATCACTACTTAAGGTTCTTTCTTACATTGAAGATTTTCCAAGAAGACAGCTGAACAGTGAGTGGATAGAATGATGTAAAAATTAGAAATGAACAAACATGACTTGTATTTTGGGTACTTAATAGCAAACCCTGATAATGTCAAAATGTTTTAGTTTGCTGAATAATGTATTCCCTTTTGTAAACCTTCATTGGTAATCTCTGTATATATATATATATAATATATATATATATATATATATATATTATATAATATATTATATATGTATATATAGACAGATATCTATCTATCTATCTATGATATTATTTTCACTCTGTCTAAAGCTGTGGAAGGATTGTATTAGGACCTTAATGACAAACAAACTACAGTATGCACAATAATGTGTGGAGTGAGTGTTCTGACTATCAGTGCTACCTCGTCAGATTTTCCTACCATAGCACGGATAGATAGCTAAAGTCTATCTGTCAGTGCTACATGTCCAAAACTCCTACTGTCATGTTTATGAACCGAAAGCTATAGCGGGTTGTGTTAATGTTAAATATATTGGATAACATTACTTGAGTGACGGGACTGAAGTGGAAGCTTAGGGGTTATGCTTAGTTTAGCATTGGGACAATTTATAAAATTAAAAAATTTATAAAAACCACAAAACCACAAGAAGATCATTTCTTTCATTTGAATATCCTACCCATTTAAAATCAAAAGCTATGGGTTAGATGTATGCACTAATCCTTTTACTAGAATATCCTACCTGTTAAAACATATTTTAAATACAAACGTGTTCGTAAGAATAAAACAGTATCAGACAGGGGAGACATGTTTTTATTGGAATTAAACACATAGACAAATACAGATCACCGCAACTCATTTTTGTGCGTTAATACGTTGTATGACAGACTTTATCAAATGCAGCGCAGCCATAATGTGTTTACCGAACTGCACAGGTCACTGTGCACCTGAAATGATAGGGTATGATTAATATACACTAATATTACATGTCTATTACACAGCTTCAATCCCACATAGTATCGTTACCAACATCTTTTTAGTAAAGCTTAAGGATAAAAAGGAGTGTAATTAAACTAAAATATTTTAAAACATAGGGATAAAATACCCCAAAAAACAATGTATTTTGTCCTAATTAATCACCAAATAAAAACATGTAGTAGTACATCAACTTAATGAATGCCAGGTATAAAATAAATTAAATAAAGCTTACCATAATCTTTGATGAAATGAAACAAAACTTCCACAGGGAGGACGTATTTATAAAAAATCTGCTGTGTAAGCAGTATGTGACGTAGCATCGATGTACGCATGCGCATTACCATAAGGTAGAACAGATTTATGTTTAGCATAGATAAACAGAACACTTGTTTCTTTAAATTCATGGCTTGTTTGTATCTTCCATCACTTCCGTGTTGCAGTGAGTTTCAAACGTTGCACCTTCGTTTTTCTTCTGCTGCTCCGTCTGTCCAAGCCCACAGCCAATCAGAGAACAGGAGCAAAGCTTGCGTCACCCATCAAACCAGGGCCGGCCCGGCTGCCCTGCTCTGAAGCAGGGCCCTAAAAAACAGGGCCAGCCTTGACAAAAACCCGATGGAAAAGCTCTGAAAGCGAGCCGAGCCGAGTCGAGCCAAGCTGGTGGAAAAGGGGCAATATTTTGATCTGTAAGTTCAGGTCTCATTATAGTCGCAGGCTGTTTTCAGAGAGCTGCCAGCTGCAGTGGCACATGATCATTTGCTCATTTATTAAGACTGTAATAAGATCAGTAATCCAGGCCTTGGAAATGAGGTCAAAAATAAGCTGAGTAAGCATGTTTCTCTGAGTCTACACTTGTCCTTGTGCACACTCGTGATGCTAAGTGTGTACTCTTCCTTGCTGACTGTCTGCAGGTAAAACCTGGTGATACAGCACTGACTCAGCCAGAGGTCCTGTTTCCATGGCGTAGCGTGGTTGTTGGTGGCGACGGCACCATGAGGCGGGTAAAGAGGGACTGGGTCATTCCGCCTATCAACGTTCCTGAGAACTCAAGAGGGCAGTTCCCAGAGGATCTAGTCAGGGTAAGACACACACACACTCACACACCCACGCACACACCAGGACATATAACATTTACACAAAAAATAAGGACTTTTTTGTTAAATTGATTTTTCTATGTTGTAACAATGCCTCTTGGCAATAAATCATGTACTGTCTAACAACCTGTTTATTTTCACCTAAGTGGTTCCACAATCTGAAAGAAAATACATTTACAGGTTTAGCAGCAGTACTTTGTGTTGTGCCTGGTTCTTTTTCACACTAATCAGACCTCTGTCTGTTAAACTGCCAGTATGACGTGTTTCTTTAACATTCAATCATTTAGTCCAATAGTTGACACCAAAAATGGCTAACAGCTGTTAATATAGCTATTTGATTACCTTGAAAAATTGCTACAATTTAAAATTTTCATATGTTCTACTGTTTATATGTGCTGCTCATTATTTCATACTTGGATGGAAGAACCACTGAGCTTCAGCTCCTTTCTCACTGTTCGGCAGTTCCTGGATTTTAGTGCTTGATACACAGCAGCGTATCAGGGAATCAGTCTGCTATGGATCAGGATGGATCTGATGGGCTGCCCACTTGGTACTGCCTCAGATCTTAGGATCCAAGATACCCTTTGAAAGTTAACTTATTTAAATCAGTGAACAACTTTTAAGGTCGCACGGATGGTTTCATTTTGGCTTAAGAAACTATATTGTAGACCATAAGGCCTCTAAAACCTCAGCTGGTCTTATTTTTGCTCCCCTTCCTGTTGCCTGTTCTGTAGATTCGTTCAGATCGGGATCGGGATAAGAACCGGATGCTGCGCTACAGTGTGACAGGTCCTGGTGCTGACCAACCTCCAACTGGGATCTTCATCATCAACCCAATCTCAGGCCAGCTGTCCGTCACCAAGCCTCTTGACAGAGAACACATCCCTAACTTCCATGTAAGTCTCATTGCATGAGAGCAAAGCTTACTAAAATAATCATTCACAACAGTGGTCCCCAAACTACCTTTGTTCAACCGGCTGGATCCAGCCCACTTCCACATTTGGTGCGGCCCCCTGAACAATACCAGAGATAAATTAGATTTTTTTTTTTCCATATACCGTATTTTCCGGACTATAAGCCGTTACTTTTTTCCTAAGCTTTGAACCATGTGGCTTGTAGCCCGGTGCGGCTTATATATGGATTTTTCTTCAACCACCAGGGGGCTCTATAGCAGGAAGTGAATCATTGGAAGTCAAAATTGGAAATAAAAGAAGAAAGCGCCCATTAAAACAGAATTAGGTTTTAATAGGGAATTGAAATTTGAGAATGTTGTTGATCAGTTAAATAGCATTGAGGGAAAAAAGATTTTTTGTTTTTGAATAATACTGGGATCATTATGAGAATTTGAGGTATAGATATTAGGATCCAGTAGATGGCAGTAGTACAACAATAATGGATGCAAGCTGCCGTTAAAATCTAAAGAAGAAGAAGAAAGCGTCCATTTTCATTTAGCACATGTTAGTAGCAACACGAAGGATCAGCACTTATACTGTTACAGTTCAGGGTTTCCCCCAGTGTATTATAAGCCTGGCGGCCCGCCATGCTTAACTAGCCTGCCGCCAGGCAAGCGTTGCTTGTTTACGTTTCTAGGAAAAAAAATAAAATTGCTTTTTTTTTTCTTTTTTTTTTATGCCGGATTGCAAGCGTCTCTTTTGTCTTAGCATTTCACTAGCAGAGCTTATTTATTGCTAAAGAGTAGGTTTATAATAGATAGGTTTATAGTTTATGCATTTAAACCCGACAGTTCGCGGACCAATCACACAGCTGGCGCCTCTGCGCTTTGCCCTGCGTGCTGCCGCTTCTTTACCTCAGCGGGATCGCGCGCGCCTCCTTTCACTCAAACTGGACACAGGCTGACCTGTATGGATGTTTACATCAACCTACTGTGAGGAATTATGATCCTAGAGAACTCTGAATAAGAGTTCTCCAAAATCTCTTCCATTGATAAGGTAAGAGTTCTCCAAAGAACGCGTTAGCTCTGGTTGCGTAGCTCCATGTGAACCGCAGGAATAACTTGTAGCGAATTCAGAGGCGCGTTGTGGAGTGATGAGAATGATTTATCTTTGTGAACGAACAGTTATATGCGGCGTTTACACCTCAACACGCTGCCCAGCGTGTGGCTCTGTGTCTGTCTTCCCTGTAAAGTTTCTGTCGGTGGTCCCGGTTGACCAGACCGTCTGTGGATAACGAGCAGAGCTAACCTCATCATGCAGGTTCAGCTTTCGCGCTCTCCTTGAAGTCACACATCACGCTGATTTTATATTATTTTATTATTATTTTTAGTATTATTTTTCTGGTTACACGATGCATCAAACCGTTGTCTACTTAGAGTTAATACACGGCTAAACAGAGATCTGAGAAACTCGTCCCATAAACTCGACCAACTAGAATAGTTTCTGTGACTCTTATTAAAAACTCAACAGACACAAAATGAAAGAGCTACTAAAGCCACATTAGCAGCATTGAATTAAATCTCCCGTTTGTTGCGCATCTCTGCATAGTGCAGCAGATTACAGGGTCGGTCCAAGACTGGATGAGGCCTGGAGCAGAATCTGACTTAGGGGCCCCTTTTGTTGCTAAAAACTTCAGCACCTCTAACAGCTTCTGTGTTAGATTTAGTGAAATATGGGAGAAGGGACCCTAACCCTAACCCCAGCCTAAAAAGGTATTTGTAAATTCAATGATTAAACTCCCAGCATCAGATTGTTGCTATGGTAACAAAACAATCTAACTATGAATATTGTTCTTTTACATTTTACAAAGTAAACTTGCCAGCTTTCCAGAAGTCTGGAAAATACAGTATTTATTTCATAAATAGTGTTATTTCCTGGATTTTTCCTGTGAAGACCCCAGAGAGGGTTATTTGGTTATTATTTATTTCATTAATAGTGTTAATATTTATTTCCTGACCTTTGTTCTGTGAAATACCCAGAGAGGGTTACAGGTGCTGGTCATAAAATTAGAATATAATGAAAAAGTAGATTTATTTCAGTAATTCCATTTAAAAAGTGAAACTTGTATATTATATTCATACATTACATACAAACTCATATATTTCAAATGTTTATTTCGTTTATTTTTGATGATTACAAATGACAACAAATGAAAATCTCAAATTCAGCATATCAGAAAATTAGAATATTACTGAAGACCAATAAAAACAAAGGATTTATAGAAATGTTGGCCAACTGAAAAGTATGAACATGAAAAGTATGAGCATGTACAGCACTCAGTATTTAGTTGGGGCTCCTTTGGCCTGTATTACTGCAGCAATGCGGCGTAGCATGGAGTCGATCAGTCTGTGGCACTGCTCAGGTGTTATGATAGCCCAGGTTGCTCTAATAGTGGCTTTTAGCGCTTCTGAATTTTTGGGTCTGGTGTATTGCATTCTGACGCTGTCTGTGGTTCAAGAGTGGCTTGACACAAGGAATGCGACAGCAGAAACCCATGTCTTTCATACGTCTGGGTGTGGTGGTTGTTGAAGCACTCATTCCAGCTGCAGTCCACTCTTTGTGAATCTCCCCCACATTTTTTAATGGGTTTTGTTTCACAATCCTCTCCAGGGTGCGGTTATCTCTCTTGCTTGTACACTTTTTTCGACCACATCTTTTCCTTCCCTTCGCCTCTCTATTAATGTGCTTGGACACAGAGCTCTGTGAACAGCCAGCCTCTTTAGCGATGACCTTTTGTGTCTTGCCCTCCTTGTGCAAGGTGTCGATGGTCGTCTTTTGGACAACTGTCAAGTCAGCAGTCTTCCCCATGATTGTGTAGCCTATAAAACTAGACTGAAAGACTATTTAAAGGCCTTTGCAGGTGGTTTGAGTTAATTAGCTGATTAGAGTGTGGTACCAGGTGCCATCAATTTTGAACCTTTTCACAAGATTCTAATTTTCTGATATGCTGAATTTCAGATTTTCATTTGTTGTCATTTGTAATCATCAAAATTAAATGAAATAAACATTTGAAATATATTAGTTTGTATGTAATGTATGAATATAATATACAAGTTTCACTTTATAAATGGAATTACTGAAATAAATCTACTTTTTCATTATATTCTGATTTATGACCAGCACCTGTATTTGATTGTTCTTTTTGGAAAACAATATATTTTTTTTACATTTAGGCACTCCTGCAAACGTCACACTTTTTCTGTTACAAACCGACTCCGGTCCCCCACCAGAGAAGGGAAACGTGTGTGTCCCTCACAGGAACAAGTTTGGACCCCTGATTTACAACATCCCTATACTTGTTGTTTTATGCTATCAGTAGGTGGCACAGTGGACACATATAGCAGCAGAAGAAGAGTGTTAAGAGGAATTACAGTGCAGGGTTTTTCCCCCAGAAAACTTCCTAAGCCTGAGGGTCGAGGCGCTGAGGCGGTCCATTCGTAGTCCACTGTGTTTTTGCATTAAAAGATAAGTTGACAAGAAATATAAAAATATTACATTTTTACATCGCCAGTGAAATGCTATCTAAAACCACAACTAGTCTTAAAAAAACAAATTAAAAATACAATTAAAATCCAAATTAAGTCAGTGGCTCCATTTGGCCCCCAGGGTTTCATGGGCCCCATAAAGGCTAATATTTTAACACAGATCACAGATATATAAATGTAACATTTATTTATTGAGATTATCATTGCTGCTAAATTTGATTTAATGGCTTCAGCATAAATAAAATAAAATATTTAAAATTGTTTAACGTTTAAATTTAATATTTTAAGGAGCTAGCAAGTTTATTTTGTAAAAGTTCAAAGAACAAGATTCATAATTAGATTGTTTTGTTACCATAGCTACACTCTGATACTATGAGTTTAATCTTTGAGTTTGAGATCTGTTTGTTCACAAATACAAATTGATAAACTGCAATTATAATTTATTGGTTTTTAGTTTGGCCAATTAAACTTCTGCCCTCTCCCAAATTTCGCTAAATATATCACAGAAGCCATTAGAGATGCTGATAATTTTAGCAGCAAGGGGTGCCCCTAAGTCAAATTCTGCTCAAGGCCTCATACAGCCTTGGACCGGCTCTGCATCAAGAGTTACAACAACAAGCAGGAGATTTAATTCAATGCTGCTAATGTGGCTTTAGTAGCTCTTCCATTATGTGTCTGTTGAGTTTTTAAATACACAGAAACTGTTGTGGTTGCCCAACTTTAAGGGACGAGTTTATCAAATCTTCGCGCTGCCGCACTTTAACTCTGGCTACGTAAGTAGACAAATCATTTGATATGGTTTGATGCGTCGTGTAACCGGAAAAATAATACTAAAAATAATAATAAAATAATATAAAACCAGCGTGATACGTGACTACGAGGAGAGCACGAACGCTCCTCACCGGGCTGAACCTGCATGATGAGTGATTAGCGCTGGTTCTTTAATCACTAATGCACCAGCCAACCAGGACCACATACATAAACTTTACAGGGAAGACAGAGCCACACACTGGGAAGCATATTGAGATGTAAACACCGGATATAATTCTGTGCTCACAAATATAAATAATTCTCACCGCTCCTCAATGCCCATCTCTGAAAGCGCGACTAGTTATTTTTGCGGTTCTCACTGAGCTGAGCAACCAGAGCTAATGCAGTGGGTTTTAAACTCTTACCTTAATGTAGAGTTCTCTAAAGAAACATAATTCCTCACAGGGGGTTGATGTAAATATCCATACAAGTCAGCCGGTGTCCAGTTTGAGTGAAAGGAGACGCGCATGATCTGTGCTGAGATCAAGAAGCGGTAGCACGCAAGAAAACACGCAGAGGCACCAGCTGTGTGATTGGTCTGCTCTCCCAGCTTTAAATGCATAAACTATAAATGTATCTTTAGGAGTAAATTTGCTCTGCCAGTGAAATGCTCAGAGCAACAGAGAGGCTTACAATCCAGCTTTAATTAAAAAATAAAATAAAAATGAAAAATAAATTTTTAGTAAAGCATGGCGGGCTTTGCTTTACTAAATCTGAATCTATTCCACTCGATTCAGATTTTCAGCGCTTTTAGAATTGATGCCTGATGTAAATGTGTACATGGATGGAAATGACTGATTTGATTGTGAAGTATTTTGAAATTCTTGAGAAGCGCAATACAAGCCTGATGTATAAAATGTAAAAAAATATTTCATACACAAGGTCGTAGTTTGGCAATAGCAAAGTCATTCAGTCTGTGTTGGCCATGCTTCCAATACTGAGGAATTAAAGTTGAAGCAAGAGGAATGCTTTATTGCTGGAAAAGATGTTGTTGAGTTCTAGCACATGGTAGAGCTGGCACATTACATACATCACAGCCAAACATTTCTGATTGGGAAAATTAAGTCAGATTGGTTCCAACTTCAACAGAGTTCACGCCTCCAGCAAACATTCAATTTTCAGTATCTGAGGTCAGACCCTCTGAACAAAGTGCTGGTTTTTACCAGGCTGGTGGACTCCCAGCTTATTTATGCTTCAGTATTTGTGGAGTCATTTATTCACTGAATTTTTTGTAGAATGGAATTCTAAATCATTCACAGAAAACTTGTGTATATGTGGATTTTTTTTTCTTACAGCAGATCTAAAATACTAGAAAGATAATGCAGCTTGGGAAACTGAAATATCTAGGCACAATGGTATCTGACATTATATTGGCTGGGATTTGCATTGTAGCCAATCCAGAAGCACCATACATGTAGACAGATCTGCTACTGATCTTCTCAATCTCACACCGGCTCTGTGGCATCATCATCTACTCCTTTATTTCCTCTTAATTTTGCTCTAAATAAGGACTTTATTTTTTTCACTATATTTAATATTCAGCAGCTTGCAGAGCAAAGCTTAACCTTCTTATCTGTTGGAAAGTGCACACTGGGGATTGAAAATATGGAGTCACAGCAGGGTAATTTGCATTTAAGCCATGTGATGAATATTCATGTGACTGGATGTAGTTGTCAGTGCTTGGAGCTGAGATTGGCCTACATGTTTATTCATGAGGAAGGTTTTGCCTCTTTGAGCGCCCTGTACTGATGCTGCATTCACTGTTAGGGAATGACTGATCAAGGCCAATCAATTAATAGTTTCAGCATCTTTGAAAATATTATGCTAAACAGATATATCATGGAGGCCAGTATTTTTCTCATGACTGTCATGAAGTTGTATGTTGTTTTGCTAATTCTCTTAGGCTGTATATTCAGAATGATATCTCAGTCAGACATTAGACAAATCTTCCCCAAAAAAAGAGTTATATCACACATCAAAATCTACAAAATAATTGGTTCAGTAGAAAAATAACATTTTGAAATGACAGAGCCAGAGTAGTGCAAAACCACATCTGTAGGGTGACCTGAAGAGAGAGTGGAGAACAGACAACCTCCTCATAGTCTGATACATTCTTAAGGTATAGTGTTGCCAAGATGTTACAAGCTGATTTCCAAAGATAGAATACTGAAGATGAATCACAGTATTTAGTTGTATGCACATTTACTCAAATATCTGACATGTTCCCTCAACAAATTTGTTTGTTTTTTGTTTTTGTTTTTTATTAAAAAAAAAAAAACTGTATTTCACTCCAGCAGGGGTAGGGTTAGAGCAAAAATAATGGACATGAATAGCATTTGCTAAATCCCTCAGCTAGATAATCAGGTTTGGGGATATTTCTTTTGAAAAGCTGAGGTACGATTGTTTGCTGAGAACATTTTAATGGTCATATCTTTTTTTTATCATATAGAATCCATACTTTAAATAACTCAAAACTTCCCTAGGGAGACTTGTTCCTGGTTTTGCCATGGCATTCATGTTAGTAATATCAATGAAAGATATAGATTAAATATTTTCTGAAAGATTGAATTTAAAACTACATATTTCAGGTGAGAAGGAAATTTGGACATGCCCACATTTATTCCCAGTTAAAAGGCTAAAATCATACACAGGTATATCACATCAAATACACGATTAGGAAATTGTTGCAGTGCATTTTGCAAGAGATTTGCGCTGTTGAAATCTTGTGCAGGTTAGTGTTTTAACCTTTCCGATCTTGAAATAAGCCATTCCACTACAAAAAATAAACTATAAGTGTAGGACATTCATATGTACTGGTAACATGTCCAGGTCTGGGTGATGCAGCAGGTTCAACCTGAACATACATGTTAAAACCTAGAGCTACTGGCTACTGTTGATACAACAGTCCATTTCTCACTGCCTCTGGAGTGAGAAAAGCACTGCTCAAGTTTAACTTTAATTGAGAGTGTGCAAAGACAAAAACTTAGTTTTCAAAAACAAACTTAATGTTTGCCAAGGAGAACTTGGGCAAAAACAATGTTTTATGAACAGATGATAATTATTTTGTGCATCAGGACAGAAGGCATGTTTGGCATAAATCAATTACAGCATTCCAGGAAAAGAACCCGTGAAACCTGTGTGCCAGTCCATGCAACTGTGAAGCTATGAGCTTCGCATTTCAATGCTCAGGAGAGCAGATATATAGGAATATCTGCTGAAAGTGAGGAGCGGGGGTGAGCTTTCCTGAGACAGCTGTCACTTTCTTTTTTAAAGGTGAGATGACACTTACAGTAAAACATTCAATATGTATTGGGATGTCTGTCCTGACATTTTAATTTAACAGTACATGCCACATTAAAGATGAGAAAAGATTAGAAATAGCATCTGAATAGGGTGTGAGAACTTTTGTTACTGTGTGTTCCCCACAGCATTCAGAATGACATTAGCACTAACTTTGACAATTGAACAATATTTAATCCAAATACATTTTGTTGGGAATGGAAATCCTGATCGATGAATCATAATTTATGTTGACACACGGAGCATAAATCAGCCAAGAAAAGCATTCAGACTTTACTTATTTTATTCACTTTCAGCGCTGAAAGGAGACACTTACATTCGAGAGGAGTTTCTAAAAAAGTCTGTGCAGCGTCTGAGAAGAAGGAGGAGGTTAGCTGATTATATGGAATGAAGACACTCCCTGAAATCACACCATGTCTCTGTGTCTCTTCTGTTTCTCTGAGGAATGAGCCTTAGTGTCTAACAGAATCAAAAATGTAACTCTTTACTTTGTCCATATTAAAGATTGACTCTTTCTCAACCTTGGTAAAGCGTCTCAACATTTTCAATCTTATTAAGGAATTTTGTGCATGTAAACATAGCTATAGTTGTGAATCCAGTTTAGTTGATTGTTCAGGTAAACACCCAGGTATCAATTACTCTCAGTGAGGTGAGTCTGACTCTCTGCCTGGTGCAATCCTCCACCAGCTCCTCGGTTTAGCCCGCATTGATGAAGAGACAATTTTGGTGGCACCAGTCCATAGAGATTAAAGGGGAACAGTGGTAGTGGTAGCCTGTCAGACACAAAGCCTTGTGGCGGTGCATTAATAGTACTAATAGTGCTATAGGAGTATCATCTGTCAAGGAGGAGGAATGTCTTTCAAAACCAAAGAATGCAGCGACTGAGTGCATACGTGCACCAAGCTGGGGGAATTCCGAGTGTTTCACATGATCGTCCTTGTTGTGTGTTTTTTTTTTCATATAGTTACGAGCCCATGCTGTGGATCTGAATGGCAACCAAGTGGAGAACCCCATTGATATCGTCATCAACGTCATTGACCAGAATGATAACAGACCAGAGTTTACACACACCATCTTCAATGGTTCTGTTCCAGAGGGATCCAAACCTGGTACAGTCAAATCAATCTATCAATCATATTTATGCTGCTAGGAAGATTTAGTTACAGTCAGGTTAGTCAACAATGTTTGCATCAACCCAACAATAAATAAAAATATAACATGGTCCTAAATGACCCGGTGCTCAATGCTCTAAAATATTAAAAGCCCTAAAAAACCAAGACCCAAATTCAGCAATAAAGCTTTTCAAGGCTAAATTACAACAACCTTAATTTTGCATTGAGGGTTTTTTTGTTTTGATTTTACATCATGGCAATTACATGAGATGATTTCTCAAGGTACTTCACAGACGGATTTCATTTCAAACATTCCATTTTAATAATATAGTAAAAATATTCTAAGTAAACTTAGTTGATTGAATCAGGTTCCTTAACTTTGCAGCAATCATTCATCCTGAACAACAGTGAACAAGAATGCAGGGCATTAAGGTTTCGGTTTATTACTGTATCTGACAAGAAGTAACTTTCACGACATGGAAAATTAGATGTAAGCAGTGTGTAAAAAGCTGACAATTAGCTGCATCTGGCAAAAACAGAGTTTGAGCAACTTTGGACTGGAGCATGTAGTTGTAGTTGTTTTAAAATTGTGCTGGCAGTAATTCCTCCCAGCCAGCAGGTGGTGGTGTTTTCATGTTAGGTTTGTTGTTGAACAGAAGAATAAGTTCAGGAACACATGTATAAATGGTGGCACAGGCAGTTCATCAGTCCTCAGCTAATTATTCTTTATCCTGTTTTGTTGTTTACAGAAAGCACTGCTTGTAAGTATTTTGTGTTATTTCATCACATCTGAGACAACATTTGTGGGCATTTATATTGAAAAAGGCTGATGTTTGTAAGGCTGATTGCGACATGTTATTTACACAGTATTACGTATTTGTGCCCTTAGTATTTGTATAATTTGACTACTGTTGTATTCTAAATAATGTTTTTCATCTTTATTTGTATTTTCACTTTTTTGGCATTGAAAGCAACGTCAATTAAAGTGACATATGCCTGCCAATCATCTAAGAGTTTATCTATCTGAAACACAGTGGGATGAGAACAAAACATAGTGCAGGAAAGACTAAAGAAATGACCTGAAATAAGCAGTTGCTAGTGTTCATAAATCTATAAAGGGTTTCAAAACCATTTTAAGTTACTCTCCTTTAAGAAGTATTGTCTTATAAGTGGAAAACACACAACTGCCAATAATGCAAAGTGTGGATATCCCAGCTTTAGTTTATATCAACTTTACTTCATGGGAAAAACAAGCATTTTTTTAAGAAAACAAACCAATGTTCTCTTCAGACTCTACAGGCCTCTTTTAGTGTGTCAAATGTAAAGTATATTACAGTAATATGAGTAAAATCTAAACAAGTCTAGTTTTTAATGGTTTCCGGGATAAAAGTCTCCACTTGCTAGAACATTGTACATAAGTTAATAGAAATTAATACACATTACAAAAAGCTTCAGGGCATTTAAATTGGATTTAAAAGCCAAGCCAATTCAGTTTTTTGCATCATGAATTTTATTGGTATGTTCTGTACAGAAGTTTGTCACTGTTGATTTTCTGTATTTTACCTACTATACACTGTAAAGGATTTGATCCGCATTTAGTTGTCTAATATCTTCTACCCTTTGTCAAATAAATTTAACACATTTTGTATTTTGAACCTAAACGTATAACTGTGTGAAAGGTAAACTTAAAGTAGTAAGTTGTGTTAACTTTTTATTTATTTTGTCAAACCTCTAAGAGTTGAATAAACTATAATTTTTAGGTTTTTATGTTTATTCTGTTAATGCAATTTGAAGCAAGAATTTAACTTATTCTAATGTAAAATAAATAGTTATTTTGACTTAATACTGTATTAGGGAAATATGTGCTCTTTAACTAAGTGGGGCAGTTCTATTTCGTATAGGCTTTGCCTTTTAAGGCTATTGCTAGTGGGTTTATCGCTCATGCGCAGTGCAGCACTGAAAAAAACTTTGTCCTGCCTGGTCTGTATAAATAACGGTCAGACCGGACAAACAGCTCCCTCTTTTTCTTTAGTGTAAGATAGCACTGTCTTAAGAGCGAAGATGTTTTCTAGCGGTACCGTCCGTTTGTACCCGTCTTGTCTGATGGGATACATCATGTCCTTTGAAGGGCACCGGAACTGCGAGGGATGCCTGGGCCCCCAGCACGCTGACCTCACCCTGGCGCCTCAGCCCTCTTGCCGCTCCTGTGCTCTCCTCCCGCTGGGGGAGAGGAGGCGGAGTCTAGCCTTTTTCAAGGCTGGCGCTAGGCGGGCGACGGGCCCACGAGTCAAGTCACTGCTCATGGGGAGATGCTAGCTACACTGAGCAGGATGCTAACTACTCTGAGAGGGATTCGGATGATTCCGCTGGCAGAGAAGACAACAGCGACGAGGACGACAGCAGGAGCAGGAGCGGTTCAGATGTTTCTTCCAGCTGGGAAGCATTGCGGTGGAAGAGAGATGGCTGAGCAGATGCTCAGTCAAAGCAAAGCTCCCCATGTCTGAATCAACCCCGCTCCCAGCTGTGGGCTCGCTCCTACTCGAGCTACCTAGCTTGATCGAGGAGGCGGCTAGTGGTATGGGGCTTCCCGTCGCCCAACCTCCCACACCATGTTCGAAAGATCTGGCTAGATGGTTTTACTCTGCCCCGAGTCGGCGTCATGACCCCATCTGGCCTCAGTTTCCCGCCATAATGGCTTACATAACTGAGGCAGCAGCTGAACAAGCAAAAAAAAAGCACCTGTTTCCTCTTACGCGCCTATCACCAAGGTGGACTGGTTCATAGAGTGGAGTTTCCCCTCTGTTCCCCCTATGGATCTGGGCCTCACTGAGGTGTTTGGGGCCAGGACGTTGGGATTAGTCCAGCGGCCTGTTCCCCCTTCTAAGCATGATCAGCTGATTACCAGATTCTCTGAGCGGGCCCACCAATGCGCCTATCAGATAACGGCAGCCACCAATAATGCCACTTTGTTGGCATACAGCATCTCCAAGAGGATGGAGGAAGCTGCCTCACCAGAGGAGCTGAAGGGCTCTCTCTGCAAGGCGGCTGATGCCATACTCAATCTGTGTGCCACCTCAGCGATTTGTTCCTCTCGGATAGCTGCCTAGGCTACTCTGATCCAGAGGACCATCTGGCTCCACCTCTCTAAGAGTCTAAGAAGACCCAGGAGATTTCAGATTCCCCCCTGCACCTCGGGCTGCTGGAGGGATCAACGTTGCCGCCATCCACAACAGAGACGCTCCACAGCTACTGCAGCCTCTTCCCATTCCGCTCCACCACCCTCCTCCACCTCTTTGCAATTCTTCCCGATGAGACAGCCAGCAGTGACCCAGTGTCTCCCCAGTGGTCGTCAGCCTGAACCAACCAGGACCGACCAGCCACAGGGACCATGGAGAAGGCAAGCTAGGAAATGACTGGGTGGGGGGAATGTTGTGACAATGTGAAATGTTTTGACATAAAACACAAAATATCATGAGAGCAAAATCCTGCATGTCCAGCTCTGTCAGATCAGCTGATCTCACAGCAGCTTCCTCGCCCACATTTCCCACACACAGCGAGCCGGCGCCCTCTAGACAGTTGTTTAGGAGGCACCGCACCTCCGTGGTTTCCAAACAGAATTTTTCTGTATCAGTGGATAAGTCTACCTCTTCTGAGCAGTCTGAATCTAAGAGCGCGTTCTGTGACTAGCCAAAGCTTACTGTGATTCTGGCTGCAGCTTGCAACTCATCTCACCTTGTGAGTGGCGACTGTTTGTCATCCGACCCCCCATCTGGAAGCACATGGGTTTGCCCTCGACCTGACATGAATGCTGTCGCATCATGCGGGATGGAGTCTAACAACCATACCTTTCTAGCCGAGCCTCCCATGGGTCCTCCCTGGAGAATCTCCGAGGCAAGGGACGGCGGTAGGGGCTCTGACTTGGCTGGAGTTCATGCGAACCACAGCACCTCATATAAATTCACGCCCTCTTTCAGAACATTATTCAGAGTGGTGGCACGCATGTTCCCTGGACAGGTGGATGGATCGGCTAATCAGCAGGGGTTACACGCTGCAGTTTGGAGACAGGCCCCCACCTTTCAAGAGGATCGTGGAGATGGTTCTACCATCTGCGGAGCAGGTCGCCACTGCAAGAACTGGTGTCAAAAGGTGCAATTTGATTCCCGCTATTTTCTGGTACCCAAGAAAACAGGAGGAGTGAGACCCATTCTCGATCTGTACTTGTTCAACAGCTCGATCGTGGAGAGGCCATTCTATATGTTAACAATCAGATGAGTGCTGGAAAATGTTCACCAGGACAACTGGTTCTCCTCCATAGATTTAAAAGACGCATACTTCCACGTCCCCATCATCCTGAAACACCGGAAGTATCTGTGTTTCTCCTTCCAGGGGACCCAATATCAGTACAACCATATGGCGATCGGTTATTCTCTCACCCGCACGTTTTCCAAATGTGTGGAAAAAACACCGCAGCCACTGCACATGGCAGGGATGAGAGTCCTCTTCTATCTGAGTGACCTGCTTTTATTGGCTAGGTTCAAAGAGGGACCTGTTCTCCACACAGGAGAACACGCAGTGCCAGCTGTGGTTCTTACTGAGCCCACTGGAGCACCCACCATTAGGGGTGGATGCCTTCACGCACAGCCCGTGGCCAAAACTGCTCCTTTATGCGTTTCCCCCAGTTCCATTGATTCCACGGCTCCTGGACCAAGTTCAGGAGGAACAGCTGTCGGTAATCCTGGTGGCAGCGTGGTTTCCCAGTCTGCAGCAGCTGGTGTCAGGTCGACCGTGGAAGCTACCATGGAGGGAGGATGCGCTCCCCCAGGCTAGGGGAGCAATCAGGAGCTACCCAGAAATAAGCCAGTGTCTCTGGGTCTGGCAGCTGAACAGGAGCGCCTAGAGAGGTCTCTCTCAGGGTGTGGTGCGCACCATTCAGTGTGCATGAGCCACTTCTACCACAGTATTATATGCTTTGACAAGGTCAACCTTTCAATGCTGGTGCGTGGGACAGTGTGTGGAGCCCATTGCATGTCCTTTAGGCTGCGTGCTGTCATTTCTCCAGGAGCTGGTTGATACAAATTTAGCTTTCAGCACCATTAAAACATGCTGCAGCTATTTCCTCCTGTCATGAGGGTTTTGGTGACAGAACGGTCTTCAACCACCTGCTGATGAAGCGGTTTCTGAGAGGTGTGTGCAGAAGCAGACCTGGGCAAGCCGGGGCAAGATTATGCAGTGATTTAAAAACAAACATAAGAATTTTAAAATGAATCCTAAAATATACAGGCAGCCAGTGAAGTGAGGCCAGGACAGGGGTCACATGTTCCCTCTTTTGAGTTCCTGTCAAAAGTCATGCAGCAGCATTCTGTACTAGCTGCAGACGTGAGAGCAGCGACTAACTGAATCCCAGATAAAGTGAGTTACAGTAATCCAATCAAGTTGAAATAAAAGCGTGGATCACTGTTTCAAAATGCTGCCTGGAAAGAAAAGATTTCACTGATGCCAATCGCCTTAAATGATAAAAGCTGGACTTAACCACGGCTCTGATTTGGCTGTCCAATTTAAAATCACTGTCCACCTTAAAACCAAGATCTGTAATAACAGGTTTAAAATATACCTCCAAAGGTCCCAGGTCAACAGAGGAGGACTCACAGAAGCCACTGGGTCCAAACACCATCACCTCTGTTTTATTTTCATTAAAATTTAAAAGGTTCAAGGCCAACCAAGCTTTAATATTACCTAGACATGCCAGGAGATGTGTGATTGAATGTACATCCTTATGCTTCATGGGCAAATAAATCTGACAATCATCAGCATAACAATGAAATGAAATCCCATGTTTCCTGAGGATAGAACCCAAAGGCAGTAAGTAAAGAGAGAAAAGCAGATTTTCTCTGAAAATGTTCTCTCCTCCAGGTAGGACAGGAACCATTTAAGAACAGTGCCATCAATACCAACAATGTGGTGTAATCGCAATATTAAAATGTCATGGTCTACTGTATCAAAGGCAGCAAGTAAAATCAGAACAACATGGTTATAGAATCACATGCAAGAAGGATGTCATTAAAAACTCTTATTAAAGCAGATTCTGTACTATGAAGAGTTTTAAAACCTGACTGAAAAACCTCCAGAATGCCATTGTCTTCTAAAAACTGTATGAGCTGACAATACACATTTTTTTTCTAAAACCTTAGAAAGAAAAGGCAGCTTCAAAATAGGCCGATAATTAGCCAGAACAGTGGGATCAAGGCCAGGTTTTTTAAGCAGTGGCTGCACTACTGCATGTTTAAAACACACACCTGAGGACAGACTGCTATTTATAATTGCAAGAACAGGCTGACATATGCTAGATAAAATATCTTTAAAAAATCGTGGAGGGACAGGATCACGGGGGGAACCTGATGGCTTAATGCGGCCAACCACATCCTCTAAAAGTGAGACAGTCACTGGCTCAAACTGAGTGAAAGCAGCAGAGCAAGGGACCGAATCAGAGGGGTCAGAGTCAGGAGCTGTGATAAGAGCCTTGGTACTACCAACCTTTTCAATAAAGAAACGCAGAAAATTAGCACACATGTCAGGAGAAGCTTCCAAACAGGCATTCTGTGGAATATTTAGCACAGAGTCAATGGTGTTATGGCTGTTTGAGAGAATAATATTTGCCAAATATTCCCTTTTAGCCTCTTTAATCGTGCCTGGAGAACGCCAACAGTCTTTTAAAATCTGAAAAGTCTGAAAAGTGCGTTCAACACTACGACATTCCTTCCTTACAGCACGAGTTCTGTCATTAAACCAAGGCTCAGGTTTAATCCTTGGCTTCCTGGTTTTTAATGGAGCAACCGAGTCCAGGATGGTTTGACAGGAAGAGTAGAACCAGGACCAGAACCAGGACCAGAGCTCTTCTGTATCAGAGTGGAGGAAGTCAGATGATCCACAGAGCTGAAGAAAAGCAGTGGAGAACTGAATGGCAGTGGAAGGGTTAATAATCCGAACAGCAGCGCAAGTTTTAACTGCAGCAGGTGTCAAACTAACAGTGAATAAAACAGGCAGGTGATCCAGAACACAGAGTCACAGATTTCCAGGTTAGTCACAGGCAGAGCACAGGAAATAACCAGGTCCAGTTTGTGTTCATGGTCATGTGTAGGACCGATACGGCCTGTACCAGGTTAAAAGAGTCCAAAAGGCTTAAAAATCCTTTACCAGAGGCTTATCAGGACAGCACACGTGTATATTGAAGTCTCCAACAATAAGAACATGTTCATAGTTAGTTATAACCCCAGATAAAAAGTCAGAGAAGTCGCTTATAAAATTCTTATTATATTTGAGGGGCCGGTGGACGCTGGGTTTACGTGTCTCATCTCAAATGCAGTAAACTCAAAGCTGGGGAAAGAGTCTGTAGAAAACACTGCTTACATTTGTAGTCCTGTTTGTAGACAGTCGCTGTGCCTCACCTCTCCCTGAAGCCTGTGGTGAATTAAAATATGAACAATCCGCTGGTAAAAGCTCAGACAGAGAACTGGACTCACCAACACTCAGCCACGTCTCAGTCACACACAGAAAATACAGGTTTTGGTGACTAGAAAAGTCCAGAAGAATAAAAGTTTTATTCGCAAGCGACCTGGTGTTTATCAGGCCAATCCTGACAGAAGCTGGATCCTGGGCTTCGACAGGTCGGGAAACCCGACACAGAGTCTCAGGTTTTGGAGACACAGTCAGCGCATGTTGATCTGGGAAGGACAGGGACGGCGGTGCAGAGGGGCTTGAACCAGACCACTGGCACCAAGCAGAGACATCAACGGGATCCAGGAAACACCGAGAGCCCAGAAACGATCCATGCGATGATCGGGTAAAAGCAGAACATTGCGTCAGGTAAAACTTCAGCTTCACCAGCCGCTTCGTCCACCGCGATGACGACACAACGTCTCCGCCGCGAAAGCAGCGCAGGAACCTGGAACAGGTGGATCGGAATCTCTGACAGAAGCGGGTTCAAGGATTGTTGGCCAGCAACATCGAATAACTCCATATCCTGGACCAAACGTTGGAGGTCTAGTAATGTGTTGCGGTTGTACACCAGCAGAGACTCAGTTCCGTAAATGACAGAAATCAGACGAGCAGCCACACATGCGCCGGTGTGTGTCGGTCCTCCTGCGCAAAGAAGCGAATAAAGTCAACAAACAGTGAATAGAAGAGCTGCCAGATATCGTTGCAGCCGAGCATAATTTAATGTTACACAATGCAGTTTTACCAAGTTGCTCAAAGTCTAAACTGGTATTGTTTGCATTTAAGGTGTAAAGTTTACCTTTGACCAAACGCGCCCCAAAAACATCCCAGCGCCCCCCTTTTGTAAAAATGTCCGCCAGCGCCCCCTGCCGTCCTCTGAACGCCCCCTGGGGGCGGTACCGCCCACGTTGAGAACCGCTACTCTAGATCAAACTCCTCTTAAGTTCCTGTCTTTTAAAACTGATCTGCTGTTGGCCCTTACATCTGCAAAGAGAGTGAGCAATTTATCTGCTCTCTCTGTTGCTGCCTCTTGTCACAGAATGCGAGCCGATGGCAGCTCAGCTGTGCCAATCCTGCTTTTATCTCTAAAAGCATTACAAGCTCATTCAGATCAAGAGAAATATCTTTGGAGGGTTTTAACTTACCTCCTCATAACTTTGAGGTGCACATGTTCTCTTGAATGTCTGCACTGTGTCACTCTCAGCGTCTGTTCGTGCATTACAGAGATAACTCAGTGGGGCGCATCTGTCCTCTATCCTCTGTCCTCTATCCTCTATCCTCTATCCACATCTGTCCTCTATCCTCTATCCTCTATCATCTGTCCTCTATCCTCTATCCTCTATCCTCTATCATCTGCTCTATCCTCTATCCTCTATCCTCTTATCCTCTATCCTTATCCTCTATCCTGCTTATCCTCTATCCCTACCTCTATCATCTGTCTCACCTCTATCCTCTATCCTCTATCATCTGTCCTCTATCCTCTATCCTCTTATCCTCTATCATCTGTCCTCTATCCTCTGTCCTCTGTCCACCCAACGTCTTTCTCACTGGTTGTGTGAGACCATCTCACAGCCTTACACTTCCTCTGGACTCACTCCACTAGAGGGATCCATCTCCATCTCGTTCTGGAGGTTTGAAACGCTGACCTGTTAGCTTAGGCTTGTGTTGCCTTTGATTACTCAGAAAAGACACTAGTCGAGTTTGTTGATTTACAATTTGAAGAACGAAGCGTTTATAAACCCTGACAACAAATCACTATTGTGAGCTATCAGCAACAGTGTCACATTTTGTTTTCCGTTATACTAACAACAAAATGACATTGCTTAATAAAGAAGTACATGTATCTAGCTTAAAATTGACAAATGCAAATCAACTAAGGCCCGACAAAACAACAGGGCCGAGACCAATAAGTTGGCATTTAAATCTCACAGAAGTAGAAATATCTGAGGCAGCTAGCTAAACTGCAACGACCTTTTAGCAATTATTGATTTTCGTAACGGATGTTGACCTAACAGTTGAATATAAATACCCAGAGCTGGATAAACAACGAATAAAATCCGTGGGGAAAACTCACCGAAACTCACAGCTCTGCGTGGAGGAATGTCTGTGGAGGACATTTGGATGGCAGATTCCTGGTCATCTCTGGGCTCATTTATTCGGTTTTACCTGTGTGATGTTTCCATGTTCTAGAGCAGTGGTCCCCAACCCCCGGTCCGTGGACCGGTACCGGTCCGTGGACCAATTGGTACCGGTCCGCGGCGCAAGAAATAATTAAATATTTCCGTGTTACGTATTATTTGAGTCTGGAGTATCTTTTATTTTGAAAATTCTGCAACCGGATGCTCTCGGTTACTTGTGCGCCAACAACAAAGGGAGAAAAGAGACACATAGCAGCCCAGTAGGAATTGTCGGACTTGTACGCATTCACAGTCTCAACCGGTCCGCGGCACAAAAAAGGTTGGGGACCACTGTTCTAGAGAACCATTCTGTCCTCAGAGTTCTGACAGAATAATCATTTTTGTTACATTTATTTACAAAGCATTTGAGAACAACCAGTGTTGTATAAAGTACTGAAATCTCAGAGTTAAGTAAAAGTAAAGGTTCCTCTCCAAAATATGACTTTGGTAAAAGTCCAAGTCACTGACTGAAATGTTACTTGAGTTAAAGTCTTAAGTACAAGAAAATTCAGATACTTTAAGTATGGAAAGTACTGTAAAAATTTATGTACTCAAGTAATGTAATGAAAAGTATAAGTAAAAAGTAAAACAAGGCAAATGCTGTTTGAATGACATTTTTTATATTTGGTAAACTTGTCAAATACAGTTAAAGTCATGTACACAACCAAGTGCAGGCAAAATTAAACCTGCTAGAAGTCAGATCTCCAGCGATCTGACTTCATCACATTCATTAGTTACACACTCTTGAAACTTCAATTAAGAGAGGATCCGAGTGTGCTCTACTTCTTAAATTCCATATTTGTCTAATTCTTCACAGAGGTTTTTGTGATTGAAGATCTCGAAGTCCTTTGTGTTGATTGAAGTGTCGTCTTTCAGATCATTGCAGTTGATCTGGTCGTTTTGAAGCTACCTGCAGGCTTCATTTAGTTAAGAAAATTAGGTGCTTTACCTATAGCACAAGGTTAACTTAACCTGCTTTACAACTGAACCAGCTTCTTAGTTTCCCCTTCAGGACATAAAATACAAAGTTTTTGTAAGCCTTAAATTTTCCCTTCAAGTAAGGTCAGTGCTGAAAATGAGAAAAATAGTCAATACAGAAAATGTGGCCAACAAGAAGAAAAAAAGTTGTTACGATTACTCAACTTAACAAACTATTGGTGGACACAACTGGTCATTATGTGTGGCGTTAGGGACATGTGGCTGCTGCTCATCGTGAGACTTGCTTTGTGTTTAATGGGAGAAGCCAAACAGGTGTTTCCTATTGGTGGTGATGAACAAGCCCAGGCAAGGAGGCTACCGTCTTTGTTGCAGTCAATCAGTAGGTGGAGTCAAAACACTGGCGTTTCTCTTTTTCGCTTTTTTGTAACAAGTAACTAAACCACACATTGAAAATGTATTGGAGTAAAAGTATGCAATTAAGTTCGGAAATATAGTGTAGTAAAAGTGAAAGTTATCAAAAATTTTCATACTCGAGGAAAGTATGAAGTACTCCAAAATATACTTAAGTAAAGTAGTGAAGTATTTTTACTTTGTTACTATACAACACTGAGAACAACATAGTTGTCCAAAGTGCTGTATAATAAGTTGCCTGTTCTGTTCATCGTTACACTGTTACAGTTCGTAACGTTCGTTGTTCCTGTTCACAGCAGCAGGTCTGTTTATCTCAACCTTTCTGACCAGAGTCTATTCTCAGGTCTTCTGCTGTATGGGAGGCCGGGAGTGCATAACTACGCAGTCTAGGCTGAGACTGTTTTTTGTTATATGCGCCTATGCTCATAGAATCTGGGGTTACAATATATAACCAAAGTTTTTTTCTTGCACTTTGTGAAACAATTATTTGGTTTAAATTGCAGCAATAAGTTAAAACTCACAATTCAAGATTAACTTAAAAACAATGTTTACACAACTTGCTTCTTGTTGTTAAATCAACTTCCTGAACTTTAATTTCTGAGTTAAAGCCAATATAATTTTCTTGCTGACCTAAATTGGCTTGTCAAGGCAGCAGGTGGACTTTAATTTCAATTTAAACCACCTTCAAATGTTTTACAGTGTACCTACTTCTATGTTCCTGCAGGATCATTTGTAATGACAGTGACAGCAGTGGATAAGGATGACCCGAAAATGGCCAATGGAATGTTGCGGTACAAGATACTTTCTCAGAATCCCCAAAGCCCGTCATATAATATGTTTACCATAAACAACAGGACTGGTGACATCATCACTGTTGCTGCAGGCCTGGATCGGGAGGTATGTTGGGCTTGTGTTTGAGTGGATGTTCTGTAAGGTACTGGTTCCTTTTTAATTTCTTAATTGTTTGTTGTTTTTATTGGTAGTTGTTACCAATAAAACCCAGTCTACTTCCACTTTGTCCCCATAACAGGTTATTATACAACAATATTGGTTTGGCTATGAATAACTATTAAAAAGGGCAAAGGGCAGTTATTATTAAAGTTTGCGATTTTTAATTAAAATTAATATGTTGTAACACCACTTGATTATCAAGAATTATTTGACAAACCTGCCTGGTGACATATGGTATTATTGAGCAATAACTATTCTAATCAGTGAATTTGCACTCTGGGGTTCTCAAACACCAAATCCTGTACACATATACAAAATAAACATAAACAACCTTTCTGTAAAATCCACCAGACTATGGGAGCTGTGGGAGCTGGGCGACACCCAAACCGCACCTCTAATTTTCCAGGCTGCCTATTTATACTCTGCTCACCCATTCATCTATGTCTGTTACGTTTCGTCGACCGTCAGACCTATGACTCTTGCTATGATTACAAATCTACAAATTCAACTCACCACAGAATGCGACATGGTTATTCAGCTCTACCTTTCTGATTCAGACGATGATCTTCAATACCCCATCTGTTGCCGAACATTCTCCTCTTGCAGTAACGAGACAAACTCCAAGTCGCAAACGCCTGCACTCCGTTATCTTCGATACTTGAGCTCCGTCTCAACTTTATCATCAGTTCAACATCCGTCAGAGGTCATCCTTCACCTCCAACAACATTCCATGGGGCCCTAAGCAAAATTTTGGTCTTGTGGCCCTCTAGATCTGCTAAGAATGTGGACTGGCTGCAATCAACAGTCAGATTGTTAAATCATTCACACACCTACTATAAACTTACTGCATCTCTGACAGTGATGTTTACATTATAGTTACATTATATATATACGTAATATATATATATATATATATATAATATATATATATTATTATATATATATATAATTATACGTAATATATATATATATATATATATATTACACATGATACATTTGATTATAAAATTATAAAAATTATATATATATATATATAAATATATACATATATGGTAATAAATACATATATATATAACATAATATATATACATATATGTATATATAAATAATATATAATATATACATATATACATATGTATATATATATATGTAGTATATATGTATGTATATATGTATATATATATACATATATACACACACACATATATATATATTATATATAAATATATTAATATATATATATATATATATATATAATATATATATATATATACATATGGGATACATTTATTTGCCCATTTATCGACGCCGATTTTCTTAACTTTGGGGGATTGGTGATTGGCCGATACTTGCATGAAGCCAATCTTATCCACTGATCTTATCTTTGTTAGTAAAGGTTTAAAAATCTGAAAAAGATTGGTAATTGATGATTGGTCAGAAAACTGCAGTTGGTGCAGCCCTACACACATATTCATGACATTCTTTGATTAAATCAATTTCTCTTAGGAGTAAATACAATAGATAAATATTTAATTTATACCAGGTGAGGAGATTTGGAGGTGCTCTGCACAGCAGCTCATATTACCTTTCAGTGCGGTACTTACTGCAGCCACCAGGGGCCCCCGAGAGCAATTTATTTATTTTTCTTTTTGCCCATATAAGAAAGACCTCTACATACTTTATTAAATATATATTATTGTTAAAAAAACCTACTTTATAATGAATTTGTATGATTTTGTTAATATAATCACATAGAAATCATTACTTTAAAAAAAAAAATTTTAAATAAGGTTCCACCTAGGAGGCCCCTTAGAGGCCCTGGGGCCCTAAGCGGCCGCTTAGTTTGGTCATGTTTTGGGCCGGCCCTGCGGAGACCGCTTAGAGGCGTCTGCCATCAGGGTCGTTCTTCCAGGCGACCGCCACCTTCCTGAGTCACTCAATCAAACACCACCAACTCATCCACGTCCCAGCGCTCTACCGCAGGCATCTCATTTCGTCAACGCCTCATATGTCCTGGGTCGTCACTAACCTTCAACGCTCTCTACATTAGAAAGGAATCCCGTTCACCCCACTCAGACAACAAGTTAAGTTCCTTCTGACTACTTTCATGTTCCGTACCTGATCAAACAACAGCATCGCTGTCATCCAAACATCCCAGGCTTCCAGCTTTTTCTCAACATCTACTTCCTCCTCCAACATTCCCGGTGACGTCATTCCGCTGCCAGCTCGTAGATCTCCATCGGAGTGTCAGGCTCCTCCCGGATCACCTTGGACTTCCAGAGTCTCTGAGCCAAGCAACACCAACATATCCACATCTCAGCATTCCTCCTCAGAAACTCAACAAATAGCACCACCACAGAAGTCCAAACATCTCAGGCCTCCGCTTTCTTCTCAGTGTTCGCTTCCTCCTCCATCATCTCTGGTGATGTCATGTCCTCCTCCACTCGCACTGATTGCTCCCCTAGTTGGAACCAGGTTGTATTACACTCTCTGCCTGCATCATCTCTGCTTGAGCTTCCCAGCTCTTATATGTAACGTTATTTCATCCACATCTTTGCAAGCTTCACAAAGTTTCGAATAAACAACCCTTTGTCCCTCATCCCGCCATCCCTTCTTCTAATCTTCCTTCTAATTTTCATGTCTTGTTTGCTCATGTGTATTTCAAAGCTGATAAATTCAGTTCAGCCTAGACTTCCTACTCCATTTTCTTCTGATGTATCCTGTTCCCCTTCACTCCTCGTCCACAAATGTTTTCCTAACGTCACTAATGCCACCGTATTTATCTCAGTCCAGTCCTCATCAATTCAACATCCTTCTTTCATTTCACCTTCATTTCATCATCAAATTCTAAATGATGTTGATGGCCGTTGGCAGGAAAGATCTTCTTCAGCGATCTGTTCTATAATGAATCTGAAGAAACGTCTGACTGAACATGCTCTGCTTTCCCAAGATAGTCCCGTAAATAAGATGGTCAATGTTTTTTATAATTTTCTTGATTTATGAAGAATCCTTATTTGCATAATCATCTCCAGACGTTCCACAGTCAGTCAGTCAGTCAATCAAGTGCTTTCGTGTGGCACATTTCATCAAACAATGCAGTTCAATTTTTACATCATAAAACGACACCAGTGGATAACAACCATAGAAGAAATATTTTTGACGTAAAAATTGACACAAGAAGCATAACGATGGGAAAATTAGGAAAAAGTAACTTTTTATGAGACATAAATGAAGAATGACTTTGATGGACTGGACCCTGCCTCTCTCCTGTTGACCGCTGGAGATAGGCACCAGCACCCCTCACTACCCCACAGGAAAAAGCGTGTGGGATAATGGATGGATGATCGTAGATGAAGACCGAGGACTGGAATAATAGCGGCTGAATATACCAATCTGTTTTATTGTTATAACATTGTGCTTTCCATAGACAGTTCGTTGTTCAGTTTCTTTATTTTGTATTTTGTTGACATCAAAAACTAATGGAGATCCAAGTAAAAATTTCAAGCTGTATTTTTTATTCCCAAGGGATTGATACACGTCTAGTCCTCTTGTTATGTTGGCATAAAGTAGCAGGTGGAAATGACTGAAAGGATATTCAAGATCACAAATGTAAAAAATTTATCTAGATTAATACTAGACACAGTCAAGCCTCAAATGATTCCTATTTAAATTTAAAATGAGTCTCATTCAACCAAGACATTGTTTGATTTTTAAAATCATGTCTTTTTTACTTATACACATATTGACAAAAACATAAATCACAAGCTAATATTTCCTCTTCTGTGGAGATATATCTGCATCCACCTGAGTATTAGAAATTCTATGAAAATGCAGATATATACTTCTCCCCATTTTTGACTGTCTTTGTTTTCTGTTCCAGAAAGTCCCTCAGTACACCCTGATCATCCAGGCCACTGACATGGAGGGAAACCCCACCTATGGCCTTTCCAACACTGCCACCACTGTCATCAGGATCACTGACGTCAACGACAACCCTCCTGAATTCACCACAGACGCAGTATGCATATGCGCGCACACACACACACACACACACACACACACACACACACACCATAGAAGTAATTATTTGCTAACAGAAGGGAAAATAGCACTTAAGCTCTCCGAGCTTTTATTGGCAGTGTGAATAGTCAATTCCAATATTTTAATCTCTTTAAGAAACAATGAAGAGCTTCAACTGAAAGAATGTTTGAAAAAGATGCTTTTTCCACTGCAATTTCTAGTAATAGTTGCTTTCAATATTTTTACTATAAAGCATGATTTCATTGCTGCCATTCTAATGAGATGCAATGTGTTTGTCTTTGTTTCCAGTTCTTCGGTGAAGTTCATGAGAACAGGGTGAATGTAATTGTTGCTAACTTGACCGTGACAGATAAAGACCAGCCGCATACGCCGGCCTGGAGCACAGTGTACCGGATCATTGCTGGAGACCCTGCAGGGCACTTCTCCATCCCCACTGACCCCACCACTAATGAGGGCTTGATCACTGTGGTCAAGGTAGGGTATGATACTAAAACAACACTCTCACAGAAATTGCAAAGCATGAGCAGTGACATATCACTGACATATAAACTAATGCGCCAATGATTCCACAAACTGGAGAAGACTCTCGCTGAGCTTTGAACAGGATTGGTCAAAGTCTGAATGATGCTGTTTGCAGAGTTTGTTAATCTACACATACTTCTGTGCATAATGTTTCGAAGCACAACAGCGCAGGTTGGTACATTGGCATTCACAAACATCTGACTGGCACTACACCATCAGGGCATCCTAAGCAGCATCCTTATGCCATCATGATAAGCAACCTGAAGTTTATTCATACTGCTTTTCATGTAACATGTGATTTTGATCACTTTAATCTGATTACTGGATTTGAAATAGTAACACATTAGATTACCGTATTTTCCGGACTATTAGAGGCACCTTACATTTTCTCAAAACTCAGCAGTGCACAGAATTCCAAAATCTGTCCCTGCCACAGAGACATAAAGTGTAAAGCATATACACTAGCAGCAATAAACCAATCAGAGAATTGTTGTCCGAGTTCTGCAGCATACGCCTCCGGTTAAAACCGGATATTTTTTTCTACGCATCACCGTCCCTGTTCATCTGTGACTTCATGTGCTCCCATCTCCATGCTACTGTGAGAAAGGAAGTGACGCAAACAAATTTGGAGTTTGCCATCATTCCAGGAGGATTAATAAAAGAACTCCAACCGCTGGACATTGGTGTAAACTGGGCATTCAAAAAGAAGTTGTGAGGGGCGTGGGAGCGATGGATGACAGACTGTGAACACATGTTTACTAAGACAGGGAGGCAGTGTATGGATTGTGGATGCCTGGGCTAATGTATCTGCTTTAACTGTTGTCCGAGATTTCGTGAAAGTTGGCATCATTGCTAAACAGCCACCTGGCATTTTCCGGACTATGATGACTCCGACAATGATGAGAGGGAACCTGGCATTTTTGACGACAAAATTGCCCAGCTGTTCAGTTCAGACACAGGAGTACTTTGATGGATTTGTGGAAGAAGAATAAAAAAATAAACTGAGTGTATTGTTACATAGTCGAATAAAGTTCAGCTATAATTACTGTTTTGTTTCCGATACCTTTTTTTTGTTGACCGTATGTTTTAGCAGGCGTCCAGAAATGGACGCCATAATTGAGAGTGCGCCATGTAATCCGGTGCGCCTTATAGTCCGGAAAATACGGTACTCATCACTGAAAAAAGTGGTCCAAGGTCAGTAACACGTTACAAAGTAACAAGTCACTGACATCACTGCCTGCTGATGTCACACCCACCAGGAGTATAATATTAGGCTTTGGGAAGTACACGGAAGCAGGAAAAACTTAGTGAAGTTGCTTTGACAAGGTTTTTAGTCAGAAGGTATTTGAGTTATATATTGTCAAAGATCATAAAACCCAAAATGTTAGAAAAATTGCTTGAAAATGTTAGTAATATAAGTTTGAAAAAGGATGGAATTTTGCAGCAGAAAATTCTTGTCTTTGTTCTTGTGCCAGCCGGTAGATTTTGAGTTGACCCGTTCATACATGCTAACCGTGGAGGCAGAAAATGAAATCCCATTGGCCCGCGGCATCCACATCCCTCGTCAGTCCACAGCAACTGTGTCTGTGAGAATCTTGGACATCAACGAGAGTCCAGAGTTCAGCCCCAACCCCAAGACTATTAAACTGGAAGAAGGTTTGCCAGCTGGATCTTTGCTCACAACTTTCACTGCCCAGGACCCTGACCGCTTCATGAGACAGACTATCAGGTAAGAAACCACAAAGTAGCAAATATATGTTGCATTATACTATGAAAGACCAAATAAAATGTACTATTTGAATGAGTAACACCAACTGGGTGAAAAATTAATGAATACATGGATATTTCAAGTCACTCTAAATAAATCACTATTTAAAAATATAAAAAACAATGAAGATAAGAAATGAAAAGCATGTATTAAATAAGATGATTAGTCAGAGGACATCACAACACTCTTTTTTTACCTGGTTTATAAAGGAGTTCATATGAGTCTCAAGTTTGCTTCTTCTACTGATTTTAAGGCTCTACAGCTTTGCTCTTTCATATCAATGTAATATGAACTGTGGTTTCACATAGTAGCTTATAAGGTACATTAATGTCATGTTAGTCAGTGTACAGTGCTCAGTCTGACACACAGCAGAATAAGCCACACAGAGCCATACAAGTCCTTATAAGTGAAACTCGGGCTTGCTCAGAATCTGCTACTGACCTCACGTTTCTGTTCTTCAGTTGTATGAAGGAATATACTGTACTAATACCAGTGGGAAATCCACATATTACAGTTCAACATAACCAAAATAATATACAAACAAACTTCAGACATGACATTTAGACAGGTGTCTGAGGCTGCAGCCCTTCACCCAGATGAGACCTGGGTTCATCCAGCTCATATTTCAACTCCAACCCATTTCGTCTCATTATCTGTTTGTGAGGGATTGTCACTATCTATTGTTTTTGTCTATTTGAGGTTTGTATATTTGTTATGTTTATTTTAGCATTCTAGTGTCTATTGCTTCTGTGTTCCCTGGTTCACTCAGACTTTTAAATTTGTATTTTTATTCTTTGTGTAAGAGACACTGAATTTATTAGTTTATTTATTTATTTTACTGTTCATGTTTATTATAGTTCACAGGTACCCCACCCGATTTGTTTTGTTTATTATAATAAGTTAATTCCTTCAGAACTTGATTATGCGTCTGTCTTGTGCCTTGATCCTCTGTACTAATATTTCCTATATGTCATTGAATGTGTCTGTTTTACGTGTGTTCCCTGAACATGAAGTTTTGCAAGCCAGTGTTCTGTTTTTTGTCTGCTGAGGAGCGTTAGGCACCAGGTGTGACATACTGAGTTTTCTTGTATTAAGGTAAATAAAACCCAATTTTATTCACACAGACAACTCCGGACATCATCTTTACCTGATCCCAGAAACATTTACAACAGCAATTTTTTGAGCCACAATGCCGGGTTAAATCAAAACTTTTGAGTTAAATGGAGCTTAGCAGTGTATGCTTTTTAAAGCAACACATCAAATAGAGCTGTGTCCTGTGCAAAATCAAAAGAAAGCAACCAATCATTGTACTCTTCAGAATGAAAATGGAAGTGTTTAGATATAAAAACCCAACTGGAAGGCATGGGAGAGACGGCATTGTTGTTGCACTTCATAACGTAGATGGTGTCAAGAGTAAAAAAGAAAGTGATGTGGAAACAATGAAGCAACATCTCAGAGTCAACTGGGTCATTCATCTGCAGAAATGGCCATTTGAATGAGCTTCTTCCATGTAACTGTTGGAAGAAGCTCGTGGAAAGATACCCCACACCTTTGACCAAAGTCATACAGTTCTACCAGATATTATGAAATTTTATGTACATTTATGAATTTGAAGAAAGCTCAGCAGCTAGACTAGACATATTCTTAAAGAAATGTAACTGCAGCCTGCATAACATGTGCCCGTTGGTATGACCCAGGGTTCCGATGCTTAACCGGTAACACATCCATGCAAGCCAGCAGGTTTGCACAGCTGGACTTGCCCCTGGTAAAACCCAGGAGCACATCTGTACTGACATGCTTAACCTGGTCCACCACCAAATTGCTACAACTGACCTGAAGTGCTATGGGTGATATGGTTCATCACCACAGTGTAAAGGCGAAACTTTATGCAGACTGACGATGATAAGCTTCGCACATGTGGTTCTCACTCATGGTGCAAAAAAAGAAAAATAAATAAAGACAGTGGATAATTTTTTTTCTAGAAAATTTTCAACCTTCATAGTAAGGATTTTAATTCACACTCAAAAAACCTGAGAAAAAATACATTTATGTAAGACCATGGATTGCAAGTTTATGGCTTCATTAAAAACAAATCTACATAGATTTATGTATATTGCGTTCAGATTAGTATTATATCCAGTGAACATGCTTTCATAAGTTGTGATCGTCTCTTCAAGTCTCCAGGTTCTGCTTAGGATATATTCAGTTGAACAGAAACAAAAACTGCTTCATATTGGCTTCTCAGGTTGCCTCTCTCTCTCTGACCTCAGATATTCCAAGATCTATGACCCTGCCAGCTGGCTGGATATCGACCCAGTGTATGGAAGGATTTCCACCATCGCCATCCTTGATCGAGAGTCTCCCTTTGTCAAGAACAATCTCTACAATGTTACTTTCACAGCTTCTGATAATGGTGAGGCAGCATAGATTTATCTGTCTCAACTTGTGCAACAGGGTCCCGGCAGTGTCCCAAAACTGTCCCAGTGGTGTCCCAGCAATGTCCAAATACTGTCCGAACAGTGTCCAAATACTTTCCCAGCAATGTCTAAATACTGTCCCAGCAGTGTTCCAATAGTGTCCCAGTGGTGTTCAAGAAGTGTCTCAATAATGTCTCAATAGTATCTTGTAGTGTCCCAATATTGTCCCCGCTGTATCCCAGTAGTGCCCCAGATCCATCTTTTCTGATTAAGTCAGTGTCATTTGCAAGTGTATGCCAGAACTCAAGGAGGAGTTTGTTAAAGTTTGAGAAGTGAAAAATCGCCAAAATTTGCCCTTTGACCAAATATGGCCACCTCCCTGTACATTTTAGAAGGTACCTCAATGTGACTTTTTTTTTCTTGATTTTGGGGGGGATCTACCTATATACCAAATTTCAGATGTCTACCACCTATTGATTGCCCTATCTCACGTTAGGGGGTGCTGTAGAGCAGTTTGGGCACGCCCCCTTGCAATTCCACTAGAATCTAGTGACGTGCGGTCAGGGGAGGCAGGTGAGGCAGATCCTCACCTGTTACCACAGAAAATAATATATAATAATAAAATCATTTATATTACTCTTTTTTTACTTAGCTTAGCCAATTCTGATTATTTTTTCTTCAAAATCGCTGGATTTTCGCATTTTCCCCTTCAAATGCTCAAAGCGAAGCTGGTGAGGCAGCAGTGAGCTGAGCCTCACCTGGGATTGCGTAACCTCTCGCTAACTGCACTGGCTGCCATTCTATGGGAGCATGTTCGTCCTGTCTGTACGCCAGCAATAAAACGGCTAAAAAACATTTAATATATGGACTGATTTTCCATAATTTAGCTTATGTATATAATGTACAGTGTTTTTTGTCACTAACTGTGTGTGTATCATGTTTTGTGTGCGGAAGAGCGAACAGAAACGGCCGAGAACAAACTCGAGGTGAGGCAGGCAGTTCTCTTGCCTCACCGCTGGGGGCGCTCATGATCTCAGATATTGTGACTCCACAACTGTAGAGTAAGACACAGAGAGCTAGCCATGGAGCTAGCCACACAGTAAATAAGTAAAGTACAGCGATATACACAGTCCAGTCACATTAATGTGACCATCTGTCAAAAGCCAGAATAACCACCTTTCGCAGAGCGAACTGCTACGAGACGTGCAGGAAGAGAGTCACTTAGGTCCCTGAAGGTCTTCTCTGGGATGTTGAGCCATGCCGACTCTAATGCCGTGGCCAGCTGCGCTAGATTACGCGGTTGAGGATCCATGGCGCGAACAACTCGATCAAGATGGTCCCACAGATGCTCGATTGGGTTTAAGTCAGGTGAGTTTGCTGGCCAGGGGAGGACGGTAAACTCATCCTGGTGCTCTTCGAACCACGCACGTACACTGGCAGCTGTATGGCACCTCGCATTGTCCTGCTGGAAGATGCCATCATCCTGAGGAAAAACAATGCGCATGTAGGGGTGGACATGGTCCGCAAGGACAGATGCGTACTTGTATTGATCCATCGTGCCTTCCACAATAATCAGTGAACCCAGAGAATGCCAGGAAAACATTCTCCAGACCATAATGCTCCCGCCTCCAGCTTGGACCGTTCCTGCAATGGTTGCAGGGTGGTTCCTTTCAGAGGTTTCACGCCTTATACGCCAACGTCCATCTGTCCGATGGAGCATAAAACGCGATTCATCTGAAAACGCTACCTGTCGCCACTCAGTGGACGTCCAGCTGCTGTACTGGCGTGCAAATTCTAGCCTTCGTCGTCGATGAACACCAGTCAGCATAGGTGCACGAACCAGGCGTCCGCTTCGGAGGCCCAGACGCAGCAATGTTCGCTGAATAGTGGTTTGGGAGACACTTGTGGTAGCCCCTTGGTTCATTTTAGTGGTCAGTTGCTCAACGGTAGCCCGTCTATCTGCCCGAACGCATCTCCGCAACCGTCGTTCGCCTCTGTCATCTATGGCCCGTGGTGCACCACATTTGCCACGTCGTTGATTTTGGACAGTCCCATTTTGCCATGCACGGTACACTTTTACCACGGCGGCACGCGAACAGTTCACAAACTCAGCCGTTTCGGAAATGCTTCCACCCTTGGCCCGAAAGCCAATGATCATGCCCTTTTGGACGTCGGATAAATCGCTTCGTTTCTGCATTACGCCAACGATTGAAATGTTTTCCGAAGCCCACACACACCCTTTATATACGCTCAACTGCACTGTGCTGCCACCTGCCTTCTGTGATTGGTTATTTAACTCTGAAGTGGAAAGTACGTGGTGGTCACATTAATGTGACTGGACTGTGTATTTGTTTTCTCTTGTCTTCTGACGTCAACATGAAAGACTATATTTCTACACTTTAACAGTTTTCTAAAGTGGATTTTCCATTGAAGCAGGAGATGATAACTAAAGGAAGAGCAACACGGAGCTGAATGTTTTGCTTCGAGACAGTTTGATGATTCTTAAACGGAGTAGAAAAGACATGCCGAAGGATAGACTTGGCTTTGGATGAACGGATATTTTTGTGCAGAATTAGCAGTGCATGGATTTCATTGATAAGTAAAAGTAAGACAGCAATAAGATTTTTATTTAGTTTTTTAAAGAAATATGCGTTTTGTAGGCTAAAGTTTGTATGTCTAAATAATTCAGTAAAGTAGAAGCGGTAGCTAATCAACCACAGCAATTATTTATTAATAAAACATTAAGCCTAAAACGTACTACAGAACAAACTAAATGTTTTGATCTGTGTGCAAAATTCTTGAATGTGTTTTGGTGTTAAATCCTAAAACATGAAGTGGAATTTTTGTCAGTTGCTATGGCAACTGACAAAGTCTGCGTGTAGTTTGGTGGATACAGAGCGAAAAGTACTTTCTCGCTCTTTCCCTTTGCTGTGGATCATAGCACCAAATTAATACCTACATTTCTAAGTTTTACTGAGTTAACGCGGCTATGGATGGCATGTAAAAGATTAGTCTTTTTGCCCTCCAGCGTTGTATAACTGCGCGAAATTTCTGTACGTACAATAACATGCATGGTGTCTATATCAGTGCCTCACCAGCAATGAACCTCACTGCACGTCACTGCTAGAATCCCAAAATTTTAGTTAGGGGACAATTTTGGGTGACGTTTGGTGAGTTTTTGAATATTTTAAGGCCTCCAAAAAGCTGTGTACTTTGTTGAGAAAAATAATAAGAAATCTTGCAATTACAATAGGCCTTCACAGCACTTCCCTAATCTGACCTGATAACAGAAATAACAGCATTTATTTGTGTTGCTGCAATTAGAATATTGCAGTCCCTGTTTGCTAATTTGGAAAAGTCAACCCTTTCAGACATCTCTCATTGACCTCCTATAGATTTTAGAGTTTGTTTAAAGCTCTTAATCTAAAATATAGAGCAGTAAACAGTAAGACTGCATGTCTAATCTTTTCACAAATGATACTACTGCTCACTGCATGGCTTCAGAGTTTGTTCGAAGTCTGACACCCACAACTTAACAGCAGTCCCAGTGGAACAGTCCATCACTAAAACCTTTTTAGTTAACTGCATAGAGACTTTTAAAAAGTAGCTTATAACATACTTGTTCAATCAGGGTTTCAGTTGATTTACATTATTATTTGTGCCGCCTAGCGAGTTCTTTTATTGGCTATTATGGTGCTTCATTTTAGTGCTGCACTAGTTGTGGTTTTCAAGCTGATGTCTGACCTTTAAAAAGCCTAACCTGCCAATTCTGGTTTATTATACTAAGAGCTGTCCTTAATTAGGCTGCAGTCAATCTTTTTGGTGCATTTAACATATCTGAAGTGGAGGAACGGAAAGAAGAAAAAGTTGACATTTTCTGATTTCAGTCAACAATAATGATCATTAAAATCAGGTTTAATGCATAATCAGGTTTGTAGCAGTCATGTCTAAATGACACATAAATAATTCAGGGCATTCAGGGACATTCAGGGTTCGCACCCTGAATGCCTCAGGCCAACAGGCATTAATGACCTGTTGGCAGGTGTGGATGAGAATAAAAAAAATAAAACTGACCACAACATCTATGTTTCCCTGCTTAATTTTATATTTTCTTATCTAAAATATCAGAATTTCTAAAGAACAAAGAGACTATTACAATGATTTAACTTTCAATCAATCAATCAATCAAATTTTATTTGTATAGCACATTTCAGCAGCAAGGCATTTCAAAGTGCTTTAGACAACTTAAAATAAAAATGAAAACAGAAATAGACAGATTTTGAAAAAGATTAGAAGATCGAAACATTATTAAAAGTAAAAATTAAAAGTGAAAACATTTTAAAACATCTCAAACCTCCACATCATACAAGGATTCAAACCTCAGAGTTTTTGTATCTTACAAGGATTCAAGGCATTTCAAAATGCTTTTCACAATTTGAAATAAAAATAAAAACAGAACAAGACAGAGTTTGAAAAAGATTTAAAGAGTTAAAATCATTATTAAAAGTAAAAACATTCAGTCTATCCATAAGCAACTCTAAACAGGTGGGTTTTAATTTGAGATTCAAAGACACTCAGCGTTTCAGCTGTTTTACAGTTTTCCGGAAGTTTGTTCCAAATCTGTGGTGCGTAGAAGCTGAATGCTGCTTCTCCTCGTTTGGTTCTGGTTCTGGGGATGCAGAGCAGAACCAGAACCAGAAGATCTGAGGGGTCTAGACGGTTGGTACGGCACTAGCAGATCTTTAAGGTATTGTGGTGCTAAACCGTTCAGTGATTTATAAACTAACAACAGTATTTTAAAGTCTATCCTTTGAGCTACAGGGAGCCAGTGTAGAGACTTTAACACTGGTGTTATGTTTCTATTTTCCTGGTTTTAGTGAGAACACGAGCAGCAGCTTCTGGATCAGCTGCAGCTGTTTGATTGATTTATTAGTCAGACCTGTGAAGACGCTGTTGCAGTAATCAATGCGGCTAAAGATAAACGCATGGATGAGCTTCTCTAGATCTCGCTGAGACATTAGTCCTCTAATCCTGGAGATGTTCTTCAGATGATAGAAAGCCGACTTTGTGACTGATATGATGTGACTCTGAAGGTTCAGGTCAGAGTCCATCACTGAGTAGTGATGGACTCTGAGGCTCGAAACCTGGACTCCCAGGTTGCTGGTTTATAGTTGTAGTAACTGAAGCTGCGCATTGACTCTGGTTCGTTCCTCTTCCGGTCCAAAGATAATAACTTCAGTTTTGTTTCTGTTCAGCTGTAGAAAGTTTTTGCACATCCATACATTGATCTGTTCTAAGCAGATCAACCAGAAGTTTGCATGTACTAAATAAAAGACAAACATTTTCTATCATTGTCTAAAGTTATGTCAGACCAAATTTATCTGGTGTTTGGTTAATTGGAATTACCAACATTATTTCTATTTGCTAAATTCAACAATAATATGAGAAAGTAATATGGAACTGAGTGGAATGAAATTTTGAAAGGGCATCCAAAGACATCAGTCAGGAAATAAAAGCCTGGGTGCAAACAGATCTTCCAAATGGACAATGGCCCAAAGCATACAGCCAAATTGCCCAAAAAAATCGGTATGTATCTTTTTATCTGGTGTATCTGTTTTCATCTCTACATTCATCCTTGTTTGAAAATTAACATCTTAATAGAAGAGACAAAACCCATAGATCAAAATAAAAATAGTTTCTGTTAGTCATCCCTGTACATCTTCAGCATGTTAGACTGTACCTTAGTGTGGTTTTATGACTTGAGGTATGAAATTGAATATTAGTAGGACTCATGTTTATGCATTGATTTCTCAACTGAAGGTTAAAAACAAATTGTCAAACTATCTCTTTCAAAAAACTACAAATTGGACATGACAAACTACAAATTATGGGAGATTACTGCTGAATTCAGCAGTAATCTATCAGTGCTATCAGTGTTCTCCACAATATTCTGACATGAAAAGCCCATATGGAGTGTTGTCTTGTAGTGGCATCTTGTAGTATGTACAGGCAGTATGTCTTCAGTAAACAACAGATTGATTAACCTTGGCCGGATTCTTGGCTTGTTACAGGATTACAACGGATCTCAGAGACAGTTCTCAGATCTGAAGGGAGTCGGTCTCTTGGTTTCGCCACAACTGTGCTTTTAGGAAGTGGAGAGAGGCATCTCTGTTCCACCGGAACATTGATGAAGAAGAATGCCATTTAGCTCACTTGATTAGTTGACCCTGCTACACCCGACACACACAGACACACACTGCTGTGCTCTGTGCTTTACTACGTCTTCTGTCATTGTCATACACAGGTGGGAGTTCATTGACCCCAAACCAAATTGAGGCACATCAACTGATTCACATTCTTGAACAAAAAAAATCCAAATATATGTAATTTTCAGCATTCTTTGCATACCTAGATATGGAAGTGTGTGGATTCACACTTTCTAACCTTAAGCTCCTGCACCTGTTGTTCATCAGTTGTACTTGTTTTGTTCAATAAGAAACTTTTCCAGTTTATTACATCCAGTAGCATGAAACCTGGATCAATGTACCACATATTTGCAGACAAACGTTTGCAATTATTTAGTCTGTTATAGTGTTTTGAAGCGAACTATTAATAGGGGAGTGTTTTTATCATCTTTTTGATATTTAACTCAAATTCCAGTTTTTCCTCTTTCCTCCATGAAAATCCAATCTACCAGGGTACTGAGAAGTTGCCAACTCAAACACAAAGGGTCCAGCAAACTGCTTGCTATGTTTGGTACATATTAAAACTCATAATATTTTCTTATTGTCAGGCATTCCTCCTGCCACTGGTACAGGAACCCTTCAGATTCACCTGCTGGACATAAATGACAACGCGCCTACGGTGTTCCCTCCTGAAGTGGAAATGTGTGAGAAACCAGATCCAAACTCCTTAAATATTACAGCCAATGACCCCGACCTGACTCCCAATGCTGGACCCTTTGTGTTTGAGCTGGCAAGTCGTCCATCAGATGTACGTCGCAACTGGACCCTCAATCGCCTGAATGGTGAGTACAAGACAAACTGTCTCAAGTTTCCAGGGTTTTGACATACAGTAATTTACCAGGCTGATTTAATAGCTCTGATCAAGGGGCAAAATCCATTCATTGATTAAAGATCAATGAATGGAAGAACTAATTTTGATAAATTAATTATATAGACATTTAACGTAATTTATCAAATTTTTTACATATAAAGGTTCCGGTCAGAACTGGTACACCTGTAAACCTGACACACAAGCAACCTTTGCAAACAACAACAATTGACGACAAAGCTGCTTCTCTGATTGAATGTTGGACAAGTTTAAAAGTAGTTAGCCTATCAATGATGCTATTCAATTGTAAAATAGCATCTCAGTGCTAAACATGTAGCATCAGCACAGACGTCCCCAACGTTAATGTCAGCATCTACATTCCACATTTCTATAGAAGTTCAAGGTTTCCCCCAGAAAACTTGCCAAGTCTGGTGGTCGGGAGGCCAAGGCGGTCCACTGTGTTTTTGTATTAAGAGATGTTAAGTTGACAGGAAATGTAAAAATATTACTGGATAATTATATTTATGAGAAAACATCGCCAGTGAAACGCTATTTAAACCCACAACTAGCCTTCAGAACAACAAATCAAAAAATGTAATTAAAATGAATATCAATTATTTGCACTTCTGTTTAATCCATATTAAGTCAGTGGCTTCATAAGGCCCCCAAGGCCTTCAGGGGCCCTATAAATGCTAATGTTTTAACACAAAGTGCAAATACATAATGTAGCATTTATTTATTGAGATAATCAATGCTGCTAAATTTGATTTAATGGTTTCAGCATACATAAATTAAAAGATCTTAAATTGTTTATATGTAAGATTTAAAGAAGCTGGTAAGTTTACTTTGTAAAAGTTCAAAGAACAATATTCATAGTTAGATTATTTTGTTACCATAGCTACACTCTGATGCCTGAGTTTAGTCTTTGAGTCTGAGCTCTGTTTGTTCACAAATACAAATTAGTAAACTGTGATTATAATTAATTGATTTTTAGGTTGGCCAACTACTCCTCTCCCAGATTTTACTTTTACACAGAAGCTGTTAGAGGTGCTGATGTTTTTAGCAACAAAAGGGGCCCCTAAGTCAAGTTCCAGGCCTCATACAGTCTTTCACCGGCCCTGCATGCTGAGTTAAACCCGCTGCACTGCGCAGAGATGCGCAACAAACGGGAGATTTAAGTCAATGCAGACTTAAATCTAATGTAACTTTAGTAGCTCTTCCATTTCATATCTGTTGAGTTTGTAACAAGGGGACACAGAAACTATTTTGGTTAATTGTGTTTATGGGATGAGTTTCTCAGATCTCCGCACGGCCGCGCACTTTAACTGTGGTTGACTAAGTTGTCAAAGCATTTGTTATGGTTTGATGCATCATGTAACCAGAAAAATAATACTAAAAATAATATAAAATCAGTGTGAAGCGTGACTACGAGGCGAGCGCGAAAGCTCCTCACCAGGCTGAACCTGCATGGTTATCGCTGGTTCGCTGGACCACAGACTTTATCAGCACAGACAGAGTTGGGCGGGTGTTGAGATGGAAAAGCCGCACAAAATTCTTAGTCCACAAATGCAAATCATTCTCACCGCTCGCTCAACGCACCTCTGTAAGCCCGACTACAAGTTATTCCTGAGGTTCACATAGAGCTGCGCAACCAGAGCTAACACGGTGATGCTTAAACTCCTACCTTGATCAAAAACTCTGGAAAGAAGCATAATTCCTCACAGGGTGTTGATGTAAATATCCATACAAGTCAGCCTGTATCCACTTAGAGAAAGGAGAGGTTAACTTAATTCGCCGGAAACCCTGTATTTATTTATGTAAGATGATTTATTTCTTCTTTTCAATTAATATGGTTTTATGTGAGATTGGTTATTTGCTGGGGATGTTCCAGGGATGAGTGGGGGTGTTTTTCTTCTTTCGGGTTTCTTCTTATGAGGGGCTGAGACCTTAGAGTGTTCGGTTAAACGTTGAATAAAAGCCTGCACAGCTACCCTATTCCCTCCCAGTGTCTCGACCTCCTGTTCTATGGTGACACCAATTTAGATCACTACTCAATGTTACATTATTTTTAATCTGTTCTTCGGGTTCTTCCATGGTTTAAAGTTCTGTTCTATCCATTCATCTTTCCACATTGAAAAGTTTATGTATGTGGTCCCAGTTGGCCGGTGCATTAGTGATTAAAGAACGAGAGCTAATCACTCATCATGGAGGTTCAGCCCGGTGAGGAGCTTTCTTTATTTCTTTTTTTATGTTATTTTTCCGGTTACACGATGCATCAAACCATATCAAATACTTTGTCCACTTAGTCAGACAGAGTTGATGTGCACGGCTGCGCGGAAATCTGAGGAACTCGTCCCATAAACTCGAGCAACAGTTTCTGTGGCCCTTATTAAAAACTCAACAGACACAAAATGGAAGAGCTACTAATGTCACATTACCTGCATTTAATTAAATCTAAAGGTTGGTTGCGCATCTGTGCACAGTGCAGCGGATTTAACTCATGATGCAGGGCCAGTCCAAGACTGTATGAAGCCTTGAGCAGAATTTGACTTGGGGGTGGGAGGGTGTTTTGTTGCTAAAAACATCAGCACCTCTTACAGCTTTGTAGTTTTAGCGAAATCTGGGAGAGGGGGAGTAATTTAAATGGCCAACCTAAAAAGCAGTAAGTTATAATCACAGTTTCCTAATTTGTATTTGTGAACAAATAGAGCTCAAGCTCAAAGATTAAACAAAGTAAAAGTTTACAAAGTAAAAAGATCTGGAAAATCTTACATCCATCCATTTTCTAACACCCTGGTCCCTTGGTGGGGTCAGGAGGGTTGCTGGTGCCTATCTCCAGCTAACATTCTGGGCAAGAGGTGGGGTCACCCTGGACAGGTCGCCAGTCTGTCTCAAGGCAAAACAGAGACACACAGGACAAACAACCATGCACTCACACACTCACACCTAGGGGCAATTTAGACAGACCAATTAACCTGACAGTTATGTTTTTGGACTGTTGGAGGAAACCGGAGTACCCGGAGAAAACTCACCATGCACAGGGAGAACATGGAGACTCCATGCAGAAAGACCGGGAATTGAACCCAGAACCTTCTTGCTGCAAGGCAACAGCTCTACCAACTGCACCACTGTGCAGCCTGAAAATCTTACATATAAATATTAAACAATTTAAAATATTTTAAATTTTAAATAAAATTTAGCAGCATTGATCATCTCAACAAACAAATGTTACATTTATGTATCTGTGAATTGTGATAAAATACAGTATTAGCATTCATGGGGCCCCTGAAGCCCTGGGGAACCAAATGGAGCTGCTGACTTAATTTGGATTAAACAAAAGTGCAAATAATTGATATTCATTTTAATTGTATTTTTTGAATTGTTGTTTTTAAGACTCGTTTGTTTTAAATAGCATTTCACTGGCGATGTAACATGTAATTCAGTAATATTTTTAAATGGCGTCACTTTTGCTCTTTGCATTTCTCTAGCAGAGCAGATTTTTTCCTTTTTGGTTGTTTTATTTAGTTTATCAGTTCCATCAATCACATACATTATTAGTCATTTCCATTAAAACAGTGTCAAAAGGTGTTGAAACAATATTATCGTTTATCGCAATAATTTTTTTAGACAATTTATCGTCTAGCAAAATTTATCGTGACAGGCCTAGATGTTTTTGTATGGTAGTCCTCAATATTACATCACAGAGTGTAAAGAGAATACTACTTAACTGTAAAGGTAATTAATTTACATTATATTGATATTTATTTAACCTGTCAAGGGTGTACCCTACCTCTCGCCCGTTTATCACTGGATATAGGCAGGGTGCAAGACAATGGATGGATAGATAGAGGATATTTATTTCTATTTACATTTCTGATCCCTGTATGAAAAATAAGATAGGTTCTATCTAAAATAGATTTATAAGACATTAAATTATCAGCTTTTCTGTTATGTATGTCAGACTGAGATGGCTGAGATTGAAAAAAAAATTGCAGAGTTTACCTGAATTATGCTAAGAAATGTTTTAGGAAGGGCAGTTGGACTGTCCTGATTTAATAATGTAGAAATTGCAAAGTAAACAACCAACTATTGCTGGGTTGCATATGACGTAGTACCGATATCACGCAGTGCAGATGGGGGTCAGGAAGTAAATGCAGCCCATTTACTTTGGTCCTTCCAGCTTCAAAATGTCTAAAGTCTGTGTCGTGTACGGTTGTTCCAACCATTCTAGTAGAGAGAACAGTTTTCTTTTGGATATTTAACTCAAATTCTGGTTTGAGTTAAATATCCAAGATTTTTGTCTTAAGAAAGATAAATATTATTTTCATGTTTCGAAGGTACATGAAACACAAGGGAGTTAATTTTAAAAAACATACCAAAAAAAGATGAGAAAAGTGGACCAACAATCTACAGCTAAAATCAGAGGTGAGGAAACTAACAATACCAGAGTTTGCAGCACCACTTTCTAACAGGTAAGGATCGCATTGTGTAAATTATATCCTCAAATGGTGCTGCAACCCAGCAATTGCAGCAACTAGTGTCTAGGTTGCAAGCAGGGGTCACGTGCTGGGTTGCAGACATTCAACCCAGATGACGGAACATGAAAATAATGTTTATCTTTCTCTCTGTTAGAACAGTTGGAACAACCAATCAGTCTCAGACTTCAGGCATTTTGAAGCTGGATCAACAGAAGTCAATGGGCTGCATTTACTTCCTGACTCTCATCTGCATTACATAACGTCGCTACTATGTCATCTGTAATCCAGCAATTCAAAGCAGCTCATAAATACTAGAGTAGCATTTCTCAATGTGGGCGATACCGCCCCCCTGGGGGCGTTCAGAGGACGGCAGGGGGCGCTTGGGGAACGTTTGGTCGAAGGTAAACTTTACAACTTAAATGCACAACAATGCCAGTTTAGACTTTGAGCAACTTGGTAAAACTGTAATGTGTAACATTAAATCATGCTTGGCTGCAAATGTATCGATGGCAGCTCTTCTTCTATTCAGTGTTTGTTAGTTTCTGTTAGCTTCTTGGCGCAGCTCTGTTCTCCTACTACTGGTAGCTAAAATCACAATACCCTCACTGTGCATCCCTCTGAAAAATGAACCCATTTAAATAAAGAAATCCCTCCATGGGTAATAACTCGATAGAGAGCGTTCATTTTATAGCGTTAACACTGGAGCTGTAAGTGGTCCGGTATGAAACAGGGGTGACAGAACAACACAGCACTTTTAAATTTCAATAATCAGAATGCAAAAATTGTTTCTGTTGTTTTAAAAGGTTTATGTCAGTCTGCCTTTTTCCCATCGATACGTTTCCCGACCGCCCTGCACCTTAGGGGCTTAAAAAGAAAAAGATGCACACATTGCGCCAAACTCTGAAACAGGAGAAGCGGGACATAAAACAGAGCGACAATCTAGATGTGAATTATGACAGAAAAACAGAGAATCTGACGCTGAACAGTGAAAAAATCAACACATTATGTGAAACACATGATGATTAGGCGTCGCAGCAGGTGATGAGTGGAGATTATTCATCTTATAATGGATAAATGATAAAATAAATCTAGCAACAGGAAAGAAACTAAAGTGGACAGCAATAAACCAAGAGAGGATAATACTAATCAAATGAAACTAAATGGAAATGAATGAAGAGCAAAATGCAAGAATAAACTAAGAAACTATAGTAAATACAGAGGAATAAACTTGTATGGCAAGACCTTTTGAGCAATAATTAATACAGAGGACTGTATGGCAAGAATAAACAGACACTATTTCCAGATAAAAGGTAAAATAATATTGTTGAAGTGCCATGGGCTTGTTGAGACCATATCTAGTACTGAGAATAAATATATCTTACAGACCATAACAGTAAAGAATTGATCACTTATTTGTGTTTTTAATTAGATTTGATATATTTATTTCTTCAATATTACTTTTCATGTCAGTGTTAATTCATGAGGCTGATGACTCCATGACACTTTCAATTTGACTCATTAGGATTTGATTAAGAACCAGATTTGTTCTTTGTAATTTCTGTCCAGTAAAACTATTAATCTATAATCAATAGACAGGTCTATATAAAGATATAATCCATGTTTCTGTCTCATATTTGTATGGCATTAAAAGGACCTGGAATTTTTGTTTTTCCACTGAAAGCTCTGGTTTGCACATTAAATGCCATGTGGGTGAAGTTTTATGGATGATGCTCTGATGTCCCATTCTCCTGAAGGCAGCACAGAGCTGCACCACCAGAAACCGACAGAAACACTGAAGAGAAGAAGAGCTATGATTAATGTAGTTACAGTTATGATTAATGTAGTCCATGTGTTAATGTTGCAGAGCTCAGTCGTTTTGCAAATAGTTCAAAGTTTAAACTGGCATGTTGAACATCTTTTATCTGGTCGTTTTGTGTAATATTTAACAACTATGAAATGGCACAAAATAAGAATATTTTTCCACTCTGATTGGCTGCTGTTAGTCCTACCAATTTTAACTTGAATGTTCATTGCATTTTTCGTAGACGGCTATGAAAATAATTTCTATTCCCATGGCTTTCTTGTTCTCTGGGAAATTATATTTTGATGATAAATACAGAAACAAGCATAAAAATCAAAACATCTACAATAGTGATAGTAATAGTAATGATAAATTAATGGTCAGTGCAAGGTAGCCTACAAATTCTTAGGTGGGGGGCGGTGAGGGACCTGAATAAGGGCTAGGGGGGGCGCTGGGCCAAAAAAGGTTGAGAAACACTGTATCAGAGAATAAATGTTGCAGTTAAGGAACTGTTTTTACTTTTCTGAAGCGTTTTGAAGCAGAGCTTTCATGCGGACACGAGGTCTCAGATGGAGTAGCCACAGTGCTCCCACTTCTGTAAAGCAAATAATCCCCAGTTTGCTGAATAGCTGTCATCACCACAGGCACTGGTGGGCATCTCAGTGGAAAAGTCATTCTGTTTTGTTTATCTTTCCTCCTTTTCTCATATAATCTCATTCTAGGTGAGTCCGCCCAGCTTTACCTGCGGATCGGTTCTCTTGCCAGTGGCATCTATGAGCTCCCCATTGTGATCACAGATTCTGGTAACCTGCCCATGTCTAACACATCCTTCCTGAGGGTTAAGGTCTGTCCCTGTGATCGCCATGGAGACTGTGTGGACATGGAGAAAATGATTGCCGCTGGATTGGGCACTGGAGCTATTATCTCCATCCTCATCTGTATCATCATACTATTAGGTGAGTGTCTCTTTCAAGCACATTTAATAATCTTGGTCAAGATTATTGAATCACTTCTATAACAGTTGTCTTACTTTCACTGATATGATGCAAAACCAATTTACTGAACTAATGTCACTTCATTTTTAAAAAGGTGTTATATTCAGATTGGGCATTTATATACTAACTTAGTTGATTTTTTTGTTTGTTTTTCTCATAAAATAATTTCATAGTCTGAGCATCCTATAAAAGTAGGATTCCATCATTTATGACAGGCTCTGTAAGCACATAGCACCGGAACCAAATATAATCAATGAAAAATACTTAGACCACTTAGACGATGTAAACCAGATGTAAACCAAACTTTATGCCACGTGGCCCAAAACCTACAAGATGAAAGTAATTGTGGGCCATAAAATGTAGATATTTTTATTTTCTTTGCAAAACATTTCCCTTTCACCTTGACTACCATAACTGTCAATCATTGTAATTTGGATAAGCACAGCACAATACTCTAATAAAATAAGGAAATCTGATTTCTGTAGATGCACTGCGACAGACAGGCGACCTGTTCAGGGTGGCCCCACCTCTCGCCTGGAACATTAGCATTATATCAAAACTGTCAACAACACAATGCATGCATGTTCATCCAGGAGAATGCAATTCTTCACGTCAATCCAATCTGCTGGGTTTCCTTGAACAGGAAACATTTTGTAACAGATTGGCGAACACTAAACTTGACTGCATTGTTTGATAATCATATGGAACTTGATTAGAATGTGATTACATGGATTGTGAATAGTCACTAAATAAATGTAATTGAATGGATTAAATTGTAGAACAAAATAACTGTATTCCACTTAGACTTGAAAATTACACAACCAGATAACACTTTATTTGAAGGGATGTGCATAAGACTGACATGACACTGTCAAACATGACATAACACCTGTTATGAACGTGAAGGAGTCTTTATGAATGTTTATGACAGTTGTCATGAAGTGTCATTCGGTAAATAATGACACTTTTAATGCAAAGTTGCTCTAAAAGTTGGCATTTAAAATGCCAACTTTACGTTAAATAATCATAATTTACAAAATCATGCAAAGTGGCACTTTTAATGGACTTTTAATGCAACTTTTAGAGTAACGTTGCATTAAAAGTGTCATTATTTACCAAATGACACTTCATGACAACAGTCATAACCACTCATAAACCAAACCAAAACCAAACCAAAGTGCTGTACATTAAAACACAGCATAATAAAAAAAATAAAAACTTACAGCTTAAAAATAATAACATACAATTTAAAGCTAGATCCCGCTGGTGTTGAAGGCCAAGTAAAATAAATGGGTTTTAAGACAAACTTTAAAAGTGGACAGTGAAGGGGCCTCTCTGACCTGCAAAGGTAAGTCGTTCCATAACTTAGGACCAATCACAGAGAAGCCCTGTCCCCTCTGAGCTTCCTTCTAGATCTCGGTACCTCCAAGAACAGCTGATCTGCTGACCTGAGAGACCGATATGGTACCTACGGTTCATCATAGTAACACCATACTAAGCTCGGAGAGGTAAGCCGAGGCAAGATTATGCAGTAATTTAAAAACAAACATAAGAATTTTAAAATTAATCCTAAAATATACAGGCAGCCAGTGAAGTGAAGCCAGGTCAGGGGTCACATGTTCCCTCTTTTGAGTTCCTGTTCAAAGTCATGCAGCAGCTTCTGAACCAGCTGCAGACGTGAGAGCAGCGACTGACTGATTCCCAGATAAAGTGAGTTACAGTAATCCAATCGAGTCGAAATAAAAGCGTGGATCACTGTTTCAAAATGCTGCCTGGAAAAAAAAGATTTCACTGACGCCAATCTCCTTACATCAGTGGTCCCCAAACTACGGCCCGCAGGCCGGATCCTGCCCGCCTCCACATTTGGTCCAGCCCCCTGAACAATACCAGACAGCATTCCGTTTTTTTCATTTACCGTATTTCCCGGACTATAAGCCGTTTATGTGTAGATTTTTCTTCAACCACCAGGGGGCTCTTTAGCAGGAAGTGAATCATTGGAAGTCTCAGTTACTTGTGCGCCAACATTGAGCCCACAAGCAGCAAAATAAGTAAGAAACAGATCAGATGTCTTTGGAAAGTTTCTTTTTCAAAGGGGAAAAGGCCCAGACAAGAGACTGGAGAATGGATTTATCCCGGGCCGGTATGTGAGTCCCACATTACAAGCCGCTCTGCATAACATGTGGCAACCAAGCTTCAAGCTGCTTTGCCACGTAGAAACCAAGCAGGCTGTGCTCAAGCAACACAGCTCGGGTGTCATTGTCTCTCGTCACTCCCAGATGGAACCGTCTCGTTGCAGAGGAACAAGCTCAGGGCTCCGTTAGTCATTATCGTGAGTTAAAGTTTTCACGAAAGTAAAATGTTCGTTTTGTGGCGCTTCTGTATATTATTTTGAAGGGATATATACGTTACCATAGCGACCAGAGTCAGAGCGTTTGGGCAGTGGTCAAGAGGAGAGGAGTTGAGCTTGTGAGTCTTAAATCTGGTTTAGATGGAAAGATTTAAGAATTGTCGGCTGATTCTCCAAACCTCTGTGACCACAGAGCTGATAGAAGTACAACATGTTCATGTTTAGCCACAAGGCAGGAACCGATTCCAGTCACAAACATCCCGATTTCAGAGGACAATCCAGTAAAACCCCCCAACATAGCGGGAATTTAGAATAATCAAACACGGATGGCGATGTAGAAGCAATAGTGAAAGTTTGTGGAGTAATTTTAAGAGCTAAAAGACGTAACAAAAAGAAAAGGCGGTGGATGAAAGATGACGGGAGCAGCCGTTCTTTGCTGCACTATGATTTGAAGGTGAATATGTTTTTTCATAGTTAACATTTTAAACTGAATAAACATAATAATGACCTTTAGATTTAATAATAAATATTTCCACATATAATCTCCAAAATCCACCGGACTCTCAATTTCGCAATATGTCAGCTGTTTGGGATTCCCCTTTGTTCTTACGTCACTGCTGTCATGAGGTGGGGGGTTTGGGGTGGTGAGGAGACGCAGGTAGACCCAGGTATGGTGAAAATGATGTATTTTAATGAAGCTCTTCAGTCTAAAACAGGCAGCACGGCAGAAGGTAGCACACAGCTAACACCGGTAGCAACTGTAACAAAGAATGACACGATGAGCTAATGCCCGCACAGGACTTCACAGTTCTACTGTGCGGGCAGACTAACAACAAGATGACGTGGACGATAGACACACGTACGACAACGAAACTTTGACGAGGACCCAATGAGGAACAGAGACAACAGGGGAGACTAAATACACAAGAGGTAATCAAGAGAACGAGACACAGCTGGGAAACAATTAACGGGGAAGACGCAGAAGACGGACTCACAGGGAGCAGGACTACACAGAGAACTCAAAATAAACACACACAAACACGGATCACGACAACCGCGCTTTCTGATTGGCTACCTGTCACATTCAACAATCCTTCCTGGATTTTTTTCTGTGAAGAACCCAGAGAATGTGATTTGATTGTCCTTTCTGGAAAACAATATATTTTTACATTTAGGCACTCCTGCAATCGTCACACTTTTTCTGTTACAAACTGACTCCGGCCCCCGACCAGAGAAGGGAAAAGTTATGTGGCCCTCACAGAAAAAGGTTTAGGGACAACTGCCTTAAATGATAAAAGCTGGACTTAACCACAGCTCTGATTTGGTCCACCTTAAAACCAAGATCTGTAATTACAGGTTTAAAATATACCTCCAAGGATCCCAGGTCAACAGAGGAGGACTCACAGGAGCCACTGGTCCAAACACCATCACCTCTGTTTTTCTTTCATTAAAATTTAAAAAGTTCAAGGCCAACAGAGCTTTAATATCACCTAGACATGCCAGGAGATGTGTGATTGAATGTACATCCTTCTGCTTCATGGGCAAATAAATCTGACAATCTGTTCCTGAGGATAGAATCCAGAGGCAGTAAATAAAGAGAGAAAAGCAATGGGCCCAGAATTGAGGCCTTAGGGACACCATAAGCATTGAAGCAGCAGATCATTCAGAGTCATTAATTTTCACTAAAAATGTTCTCTCCTCCAGGTAAGACCTAAACCATTTAAGAACAGTGCCATCAGTACCTACAATGTGGTGTAATCTCGATATTAAAATGTTGCGGTCTACTGTATCAAAGGCAGCAGTTAGGTCAAGTAAAATCAGAACAACATGGTTACCAGAATCACATGCAAGAAGGATGTCATTAAAAACTCTTATTAAAGCAGATTCTGTACTATGACGAGTTTTAAAACCTGACTGAATAACCTCCAGAATGCCATTGTCTTCTAAAAACTGTTTCAGTTGACAGTACACAATTTTTTTCTAAAACCTTAGAAAGAATAGGCAGCTTTGAAATAGGCCGATAATTTGCCAGTGGGGATCAAAGCCAGGTTTTTTAAGCAGTGGATGTTTAAAAGTAGCAGCCACCACACCTGAGGACAGACTGCTTTAGTGCTATAAAGACTCCTTCACGTTCATAACAGGTGTTATGTCATGTTTATGACAGGGTCATGCCAGTCTTATGCACACCCCTTCAAATAAAGTGTTACCACCAACACTATTATCCGTATATATTATTCTTTCTGTACATTATGTAAACTATTTCTACAAAAATAAAAATGTGTATTTAAGCCAATAACTTGGATTTGAATTGTTATTCACAAATAATTTGGATCTTCCTGATTTCCAGTTGTTGTTCAGGCCAGATATAAATTAAAACAAGTTAGTGCTCAGGAACAGTTGTTGCAGTCTGTTAGATTTTTACATTTTTTATTTTACCAAATGTTAAATGCTTATATAAAAATACACGTAAATACTAGGGAAAACATACAGAGCTTTTTTGTTTTATAGAACACTGAATCCAAAGTAATGTTAGCAAAACATTAAGACTTCAAGCTGATTTATTATGGATTAGATTCTTAAAGTGAAAATAGTCTCCTGCTATCTGTTGTTCTCTTTCTCTACTAGGTTTCTGAGGACGTTTAATATTTTTAGATTGCATAGCAGCACCCTGCCTCACAGCCAAAGATGTTCACTGAAGATTGATTTGTTTCTTACATTTAATAGTTTCCTCATCCTTCTTGCCTTGCAGTGCTGGTACTTCTCTTTGTGATGTGGATGAAGAGGAGGGATAAAGAGCGACAGGCCAAGCAACTTCTGATTGACCCAGAGGACGATGTCCGAGACAACATCCTCAAATATGATGAGGAGGGAGGTGGAGAAGAGGATCAGGTAAACACAAGCATGTCTCTCTCACATAAATTGTCCACAAAAATAAATTACTTTTCTTAATAATCCTGGTTTAAAATGCCACTTTATCTTTCCCTAAAATTAAATATTCACTTTCAAACAAAGACACACAACAGAAAGCTCTACAGCTCACAGTCTTTCCTCCAAAGCAAATGTGACCTTGGATACAGCTCTGGATCCTCTTTTTACCAGATCACACAGATAGGTTTGTAAAAATGGACAGAGGCGCTGCTGCAGATTACAAACAGTTTATTGAATTCACAAATTTGAGCAAAAATAGTTTATTTTATTATACCAAGTGACCACTCTAAAAGTGGGAGTCTATGCTGGCCCTGGGATCCTTAAAGCTAAAAAATAATTAAAACCCAATTAGATAAAATTAGACTCTTTGGGGGAAGAATAATAATAAAGGAAACACAAATACAACTAAAGGCACCTAAGTGTCCCCAACAAAAACACACTTGCACAAAAATTCCTGGTGCGAATTTTTGTGCGAGAAAAAAAAAGAAAAAAAAACTCCCCTTCCACTAGTCTCAATCTAAATAAAACAGCCTAAGACCCAGGGATGGCAGAGGTCCAGTTTAAACAAGCCAGAGGGCGACAATAGAAACCCCCTTTCTCTAAACAAAACCAAAGCAAGAAAAGTTATTTTAATCAACAATAACAGTAAACGGCGTCTTGACGTCACTCTCTAAAGTGCGTTCCCTATAACAATCAGTGGCAGAATCAGACATAAATTCTAAACCCACCTCGCGATCTAAGTTAAACAAACCTCTGAACGAGTCATCAGGCTGCATCTGATCTCCTCAGTGATCTACCTGCTTTTAGATGTAAATGCCGATTACCTGCCTCCCTAACAAGCCAGCTGCGCTCTGTCACAGCGTCTTCCATATATGGGCAAGAGGAAGAGGGCGCAGCAGCACACATTCAGGGGGACAATATGCCCCGGCTACACAAAGATTAAGAGTAATTCAAAGGGGGATCTTGAAATAGGATTAATTGTTCTCTGTTGAAGAAAAATTTTGTCTGTCTTTTCAAACAACTTCTCACATAAGCCGCTTTACGTTCCTGCTGGGGAAACACTAACCCTCACACACACAAGAAATTGGTATGCACTGACATCATACTTCATCCACAAACAGCTCCTTCAGGATGAGGACAGAGTGGAAAGGGCACTCCACTGTAAAATCTGCCATCCCTCAATAATAGTGACAGATTCAGCCATAAATCTCTTCTACTGAGAAACATGTTTTATCCAAGCAAATGCAATATTTGTAAGGAATAACAAAGAAAGAACTTGTATGTGACTGGTAGTGTGGCTCATTTATGTTAACTTTATCAAGTTGGTAGCGCACCTGCCAGAAATCAAGCGAGCATGTGTGAGATATAAAGACACGCAGCACTCATCAGCATCAAAAGTGGTAACTCAGCAGTTATAGTCGCGTGTAACCTGGAAACGATAACAACCCATTTTCTCTGCTTTTATTCACTTTAATAGACTTGCATTCTTGTATCTTGAAAAATAAGTGAAAGAATGCAAGTGTATGCTGCCCCTTAACAAGATGCCGTCCTGGGCGGTTGCGCATGTCACTCATATCAGGAACTGCCACTCCTTGCAGCTTCTTCTTGACACATATCCTTGGCAAAACATTCTTCTTGTGTGGTGTCCAACAACTATCATATAGTTTGTTGTTGGTCTTATGGAGAGACCTAAGATGACTTGCCTAGAATTCTGCATTTGAGTTCTTGCAACATGCCATGTCCTGGCTAGAAGAACTTTGTTCTTGTTTTCCCACCTTGAGTAAAATACTACATTTTTCTGTGTTGAAAGATTATGTATTGCTGTTCAAACCTGAGTGAAAGACATAAAACCATAGCAGGCCAGTTAGGTGCCTTATTTCGGATAACTTTTCGTTGGTCTTCTTTTGTTTTGTGACAAAAACTTTCAGAACCTCTCATCTGTTACTGCCTAAGTTGATGTACTTTCATGCCTTGGGCCACCTCTGCATTTTAACAATTTGAAATATTTAGTAACCATTATAACATTATATGGCACTAATGTGCAGACAAGCCAGCTGGTGACTGTTGGCGAGCCCAACTAGCTTAAGAGGCACATACAAAGAGCCATACTACTGCAGACCTGTCAGATAATGGGGTGATGAATGTAGTGCACTACCAGTAGCAAGAAAAAACTGAGACAGCATATGGGTTATAATTTAATACCACACCGCAACAAAATGATTATGACTATGAAGCTCTCAGTGTAAGCAGATTATGTACTTAAATTGAGATGTTGGTGTTGCTGTTTAGGTTTTAGGATATCCCCCTAAACTAGGATTAAAGGTAATTAAAGTAAATGTTAGGACCTTAAAAATGTTTTTTTCAGAAAACATGTTAAAACAGGGCTAATTTGCGGTCTATTGATGCATAGGAAAGTGTATTGTGTAAGCCTGTGGATGTTTGACTCTTACTGGGCATTTAGGACTATGACCTGAGCCAACTGCAACAGCCTGATGCCCTGGAGCCAGAGTGTGTAAAAGTGGGGATCAGACGTCTGGATGAGAGGCCCCTCCACCATGACCACCAGTACCCCCTCCGCTCTGCTGCCCCTCAACCAGGAGATATAGGAGATTTCATCCATGAGGTACACCGCTTGGTTCAGAGTTTGTAATGATTCACATGTTGAGGTAAACTGTCTGGAGTAGTGTTTCCATCAATGTCTTTTATATGCATTTTAAAGTATTAAACTGCAGTATTTGAAATAACTTTCTCAGTTTTGCAAAAATGTTTTTTACACTCACTAGAGTGGCTTTTTTGAAAAATACCCCCCAAAAAACAATCTTTTTCAATCTCTCCTCTTTCAAGGAGAGATTGAGAAACTTTTGCCATTTAAGTTCTGACATAGTGATTACAATCTAAACCTTCAGCATGAGATGCGTGGTCCGTACTAATTTGCAACCTCTTGATCTTATTAATTACAGCCAGGTGTCGCATCAACAACTGATTAGGTCACGCTCTGCACTCCAAACCAAGAAAATAAGTCATTTTAAAGGGGCAGTATTTTGTATTTTCCAGGCACATAGTCCCATTTTATAGTACAATCAAGTACCTATGCTACCCTCGGTTGTCATAAGATCACTATATATCAAATACAACTTAAAAGTAATTTAACTTCATAATTTAACACCTTGAAACTCGGCCGTCTGGAAGTCATCACAACATGGGTATTCTAATAATCCTTTAACAAAGTTTTTATCAGCATTGCACTGAGAAGTAGCTCCTTTAATGAGATCAGATGCTGAGTTCCACCACGTGTTTGCTAATTGCTGCTGGCTAGTTTGAAGGAGCTGAGTGGGGAATTGCAGTGGAGGGCTGCTCTGTGAGGCAGAAGCTTGGGAACTGCAGCTCCGAGGAGGAGTAAACTAAATGGTTACCATGGGAGATTAAGGATTTCTTAGACATGTATGAAAGAATCAAGACAAAACTCCAGGTATGGCTTTGATGAGGGAATGCACAACATGTTGATTTTACATAATACTGCCGCTTTAAAAGTTTGCTCAAAATTCACAACAGTTGGATGAAAACATGAGAGCTGTAAAATAAGCAATGTTGGGGGGCTGTGGTGACACAGGGGTAGAGCACACAGGTTCAAGACATGGTGACCTTTCCCACATGTCTTCCCTCTCTCTCATTACCCACTTTAATGTCTAACTACTCTCAAATAAAAGACACTAGGGCCAAACGGAAACTTTAAAAAAAAAATATATAATAATTATAAGCCCATTTTCAAAACCAAAGAGGCCACACTGAAACTTGCCAACATTTAGATGTTAAACACAAAATTTCCCAAGACCTTTGTCTTTATGTATTACAATAGAAACTTGGTCATTGTTCATACATTGAACTCCAATCCAGAATCACACAGCATTCTGGGGGATATAAGCAGAGGAAAAGCTTTAGCTCCTCAAACTCTCACAGGTAGCTAAGTAACTCTTTGATTACCTAGCAACAACCTGTTGCGTAAACTGTGCAGGAGCAGTTTCAGGCTTCATTATGGTGCTTCATAATAAATAAAAATTAGCAGAGTGGAGAAAAAAGAGAAAATGAGAACAACTGGAGAGGAAACTGTGGATAAAACAGAAAAGTTACGGCACCAGATTAACAGTATTTCAGATATTTTAAACAAAAAAAATTAACCCATAATTATCAATATTGATTGATACGAAAGCCTTAAGTTGTGATATGTTTTTCAGCAATATCGCCCAGCCCTAGCTTCATGTCACATTAACAGGCTACATTCTCATTTGTCCTCTCACATGTTGCAATATCAGACCAGGACAATAAAACATGGTGAATATCTCTGATTTTGGATTGGAGCATTCTCGACTTCCTTCTGAGTGAACCAGGTCACTCTTAACATACTACACACAACAGGAATGTCCTGATAATAGGGGTTCCTTAGGATTGTTGTAAAGGGAAAACCGGGACAAATGTCAACATAAAAATCTTACTGTGTGAACTCGGTATCACATTTAAAGTTTCATCTGCCCTAGCATCTGAAATCACAGGACAGGTGTCTGGCCATAATGCATAGCTTTCAGTGCCAACTCCCCATAATACAGTCAAGCACAGAGAAAGAATGTTGATGATTTAGGCTGGTTTGGGGGTAACAAGGGGCTCATCTGATGTTGGAAGACCTGGAAAGGTCCAGGTCATTTTTTATGTCCTCATACAAACTGAAAAACAAGATGCTGTCCCTGAAGCAACTATTTATTTGAGCTGGTGGCTTAACTTCATGCCAAACAGGGTAATCGGCTGAATCTACTCACAGAGACGGCATCTGTCCAGCCTGACCCAAATCTTTCTCTTTTCTGTCCTCCTCCATAATCCCTTCTTCCCCCTCAGCTCCTCCTACTGTCTGTCTCAACACTTTAACATGCAGCCCTCCAAATTTTCTCTCCTAAAGCCTTTCTCGCTTGAATGTTTTTCTGTAGGACTGATGTGCCAATATTGTGGTGGCTGAAGTACTGGGTTGTAGGTGGGGGTGGGCATTATAACCCAAGTTGTTTTCTAAAGTGCTTCTTTCAGGGGGTGTCAGTCAGACTACAAGGGTGTTATGCTTTCAGATTGATATTCCATTGCTCTGCTTTGGTATGAAAGCATGAACACTGGATCTATAACAGTCTTGACATCAAGACATGTATAACTATTGAAATACTTTAATTCTCTGCTATATGCAGTAATATTAAGGTTGCTTGCTCAACAGCATATGGAAAATCTCATGCCTACCCAATGGAGTTTAGGTTTATCTAATAAAAGTTGACAGTTTAAAATTGTTCATACAAGTATTTTAGCTGTCAGATGTACAGCTGAGGTTAATACTCAAAGGATTAACCTGTGACAAGAGACCATTTTGAACAGACATGATCATTTTGCACCACTCCTTGTGTGTGAAGGTTTTATACTCTGGGTAATGGGTATAATGGGTTGTCCCATTTGAATCCAGTGAGGCCTTAAAGCTCACTACCTGCCAGGCTTGTGTTGCTGTATAATTACTATATGTTTAGGATGCAGTGAGGTTTTCATGTCAGTTTTGAACTGAACATAATATTGTTACGGGTTGTAACAGTAACAACATTAAAACAGTCGGATTTAATGTTACAAAGTTCTACTACCATTACGCAACATGCTACAGATAGTGGGTGTTTCTGCAACAACATAATAGGCAAGGTGTCAGGCTGGGGAATTTAATAGCTTCGTGAATTAAAGAGAAAACCTCATCGTCGAGTCATTCCTCTCTTTGCCAAGCAACTGTTACAATTAAATAAAATAATGCAAATTTTTAATAATACTGGAGGTGTAACTAGTGTAAGAATGTGAATCAGGCTGTTGTGAAAACCACTTACCGTATTTTCTATTGCTTTGCTAAGTCTCTTTCTGTCTCCTTCTGCCTCCTCTAAAGCCATTTCCACAGCAACACACTGAGTACCCTGGATGCACTTTTTCCTTACTTCTTTGTGGATTCTTTCTTTTCAGGGCCTGAAGGCTGCAGACCATGACCCCACGGCTCCCCCTTACGACTCTTTGCTGGTGTTTGACTATGAAGGGAGCAGTTCCACTGCCGGCTCCCTCAGCTCCCTGCACTCTTCGTCAAGCTGTGGAGACCAGGATTTCGATTATCTTGGCGACTGGGGGCCACGTTTCCGCAAGCTGGCCGACCTGTACAGTGGAGGAGATGATTAGCGTCATCGGCCCTCCACTAATGGATTCCACCCTACTGCCCTTGCTGCAAGGTTTAGGTGGTGGGTGGGTTTAAACAGAAAATATTGGATTACATTTGGGTTTTGGCTCAACACTTCTGTATTTCAATGGACCAGCTTGTTTACGGGATCTGCTGCCTCTTGAGGGCCATCGATAATAGCAGGGGACGATGGTGACTCTTGGCCTAGTGAGGCCTTCCACTGATGAGCATCAATGGGCTGGATCTGAGAGTTAGCTATTGTGCTTCTGAATGTGTGAAGACTGAGCTCCGGCAGCCATACTACAGATGCTCGCTGACACTTGAGTCTTACAGTACAGCAACACTGGGGTAAAATGTGCCTTTTTGTGCATTCTTTTGATTGTGTTCAACTTATGTTGATTTAAAGTTCCCTAGGGTTTTGCAATAGCAACTACAGGGGCATATGCCATTATGGATGTGTGTGTATTAATAACCCCCTTTATTATTTGTATTTATGTCTGTGTGTGTGTGTGTGTGTGTGTGTGTGTGTGTGTGTGTGTGTGTGTGTGTGTGTGTGTGTGTGCTGTGTGCGTGTGTGTTATGGCTGTGTTAGCGCGCGCATGTGTGTGAGAGAGAGAGACAGAGGAAGAGAGACAGAGAGAAAGACAGAGACTGTGAATCATTTCCATGAAGACACACTGGAAAGATTATTTAAAGGACAAAGTCTACTTGGGATGTCTTGGATGATTCCACCAGCAAAACATGCAGCCCTGTGTCCTAACAGCTCTAAGGACGCGCATGCAGGGTCATTCATGACAACATAATATTTATTTGCTGTTGGGTTTATGTTTTGTCTTTTTTTCAGTACTGGCACTGTTTAAAAGCGTAATCTTTTTTGTGTTTACCTGTGACTGGAACGATAAAAAACATCGGCATATTATGTATTTTAAATTCAAGATATTTTATACACCATGTAGACGGACACAAACACTTTTTGGTCTCATTATCTAACATTAAAGCAGATAAAGCCCTTACAGATGAAGGGCAGTTAGGATTACCAAAATTATTTCTGTTCTCAGAACAATTAGTGGATTTTTACCTTTCTATGGACTCAGAAGTTCATAAAACATTCCTTAGAATTTGGGAAAATAGCGCCTTAAAAATGTATGATTTGGGTCAAATGTTTCCTTTCCAAAGTGTTGCTCATTCCTCTAAACATTATTAGACTGAGAAAGTCTGCAAGCCTGACAACATTATCTCATTGGTGAAGTGTTGGTTAGTTGGTATCATGTTGGTGCACTTTGTAACATGAATGAAGGAAAGAACAGTTAAGTGTTTAAAACATTGCAGCAACACATGAAGACATCAGTAAGGGAGCTGAAGTTTGGGACATTGTCCACTGGGGTCTTCCCAGTAGACAATGTCCCAAGGCATGTTGCCAAATTAATTGCAAGGTCCCCAACGTCAATGCTTTAATGAGGCCATCATGAAAGCTTTGATGGTAAATCCTATGGAAAATGCATAGGCACAGCAAGTTTGAGTAAGAAGGGCAGTCTGCAAACCTGCCGCAGTTTGGAGTGTTGCCAATTCCTTCTTCTGTTTGTTAGGGCTGAACTCTTCTAATGAGGCCACACCTTTCGAGAAATATTGGTCTTTGACTTTTTAGGATGTCTTTGGAATGAATAGTGGCTTTTTCCTTAATAAGTGGCTGTTTGTTACCCATTTATCTTTGGAGCACAGAACCCATCTCCTTCCTTATCAGGACGATGATTTGACCATTCCCATGGTCTTTATTCTTGCTTGAACAGATGAACGTGTTTCCTCCAGGCATCTGGAAACTGCAAATCTTTCTGATATCATGGCTGATTTTCTAGTGATTTCTCCATGATGTCAAGGAAAGAAGAGTTGTTTGAATTGTCACCTTAAATACATACACATACACAGGGTTTGCCTCCATTTAACTCAAATATTAACAAATATATCCAAAGCCAAAAAACCCACAACCTTGTCACTTGGGTTTACTTCCACATTATCCAAAGACATGATAATCTGAGGTCACATTACACTGTATGGTTGTTTCACCTTATTTTACCCCAGGTTTATGATGCAAAAAAATCAGCATCAATCCTGTAGTGGTCGTAGTCAGTCGGCAGGATGGGTTGGTTTGAAATCTTGTTAATGTGATATGTGGTGAAGACTAGAGTCTGCTGAAAGTAACCAATCCCACTCAACTTCAGCTGCAGTCAAACTCAAATATTTTCAATATTCAGACATGGACGTAGTTGGTTGGTGAGAACTAACCACCAAACCAACCACTGATGAGTGTTACTGATAGCAAACACTAAAAAAGAGAGATTGGAACAGAACCTCAAATCGTTTTTTATAGTGATGAAAAAGAAAAGGCAAACAACAAAAATAAAGAACAGAAATTTAAGAATAAAATACACTAAATGCTGTACAGTCATATTTAACCTAATCAAACAATTCAGATATTGAGCAAACAAATTTTAAATTAAGATTGGCAGTAATTTATATATAATTGGTTTAAGTGCAGCTTAATTTAAAGAATAGAAATCTTCAAAAATATAATCCCCAAGAAACAAATTTTAATATCTTAAATTCAAAACTTATTTGCGGTATCCAGTCCAAACCTTGTTGTCTGTTAAGATACAAATAAAAGCATATTTAGAAATAAATCCATCATTAAGTCAATCCAAAACCCTCTAACAGCATCCATCCATTTTATTTACACCTTGTCCCTTGGTGGGGTCAGGAGGGTTGCTGGTGCCTCTCCAGCAAACGTTCCGGGTGAGACCCTCCAATAGCATTAAAAAATAACTGCAAACTCTCAACGCAAAAGTATTACAAATAATACAGTCATCAAAATCACATTTTGATTTGATTTTTGGAATAACCTTAAAGTGTTTTAAATTGCAACACTTTAATTTTGTAGAGTGGATCAGAATTCAGTCCCACTTGCTACTAGGACTGTTTATTATTCTGTTTACAGGTTGTGGACAATTTGATTTTTTTATGCTGAAAATCTAAGTTATGCTTAAATTTTCTTTTATGTTGAGTCTTAATTTATATGTATGCAATTTTAGAATTCTTGGCAATTTCAGAGGCTGCACAGTGGCGCAGTTGGTAGAGCTGTTGCCTTGCAGCAAGAAGGTTCTGGGTTTGATTCCCGGCCCCGGCCTTTCTGCATGGAGTTTGATGTTCTCCCTGTGCATGGTGGGTTTTCTCCGGGTACTCCGGTTTCCTCCCACAGTCCAAAAACATGACTGTCAGGTTAATTGGTCTGTCTAAATTGCCCCTAGGTGTGAGTGTGTGTGTGCATGGTTGTTTGTCCTGTGTTTTCTCTGTGTTGCCCTGCGACAGACTGGCGACCTGTCCAGGGCGAACCCGCCTCCGCCCGGAACGCCAGCTGGAGATGGACACCAGCACCCCCGACCCCATTAAGGGACAAGGGTGTAGGAAAATGGATGGATGGATGGATGGCAATTTCAGCAACAGACAACTTCTCATATTACATAATGTCATTATTATTCTCGACCACCAGATGGGAGTGTCTGCAAAGTTATGACTGTCCATTTTGGGGTTAAATTACGGCCCAGTGACTCTGACTCTTGCTAAATCCTGTCAGAGCTCAGCAAGAACAGCTGTGAAGTGTGTAATCCTCAATCTTTCAGTAACGAAAAAATAATCTGCTGAACCCAGTCGGTTATATAGTGTGAACTTCAAGTCTTTTCGAAATCTGAAGATTGAAAGCTGTGCAGCGTGTCTCCTGCTTTTGTAGACCTCTACCTTTGTAGAAATAAAAAAAACAACAAAACTATATAATACACTTTTTCATTGTTGCATTATTAAGAACATAGAGATTATTTTTTGGTAATCCTAACAGACCTAAAACAGTCGGATTTAATGTCACACAGTAGGAAAAACAGTGTGTATGCTAGCTTGTGTTTAATCATATATTTTTAAAATCTAGAATTCTAACATAAATTGGATAAAATAAAAATGTGGTTCAAAAGTTAAATTTAAAGAGCAAATGTTGACGGAGTTCTGCATAGGCTACTTAAGAGACAGGTGTTTGTTTGAACATCAGCAGGTCAGTCAAAACCAGCCAAATTTATGATTCTTCTGTGTTTGAAGAATCTCCATCCCATAAACAGTTAGAGTAAACAGAGAGACCCAGATTCAATTTACATACTTGGCCGTCTTAAAGTCATGCTACATCACTACTTCCTTCTGGCTACTCAGAAGCATCATTATAATTGCCTACATCATACTGTATGATACAGGCAGTGTATATTTTCTCCAACATTTCACACATATATACCTGCACTCCATCGCCCACATAAACCAGCTGATTTCCTGCTACTCAGATTTTTCTCTTCATGAAAATCGTTTCATGGAAAACAAATCCACCTCTAAACCAGGAACAAATTCTTGAAACAGCTGCCCCCGGTGAGTCTTCAGCTGCCCCCCGGTGAGTCTTAGCAGTGTTTTGTTTTCCAGGATATTTCAATCCAAAATCTCCCTGTAACTCTAAGACAAACAGAGAAATTGTATTGGTTTGACTCAAATGTTAATTTATCTTTTTAAAGGAGAATTAGAAAAAGGTGTAAGATGAACTTACTTCCAGGATGAAGAACACATTCTCATTTAAGAATGTATGTTGTTCTTCATCCTGGAAGTAAGTTCATTTACACCATTTTCATCATTTAATAAAATTCCCATTTATGCGAGAAAAAATTATGAAAGCAAGAAAAACTGTTGATAAATTGAATCCACATGTAATAATAAAAATATATTAAAAAACTTTTTTGCCAGTTTGATATTCCAGAGCACTAAGAATACTTATTCTCAGTGGTATAGCTTAGAAAGATCCCGTGTTTTAAATATTTCTCTCTTCAAATACTTTTGAACATAATTATATCTTTTGTATATATATCTTTTGTTTTGTTTTAATCAGAGTGTAACTTTTACAGTTGATCACCAATAAAGGGTATCATTAGTTCAAGTTTTGCACGTGCTGCGGTGGATTACATTCAGAAATGGCAAAGTTTCCTCTGAAGATGATTTGCCTTAGTGTTCTCTAATAATCTCCAACTGGCTACTTACTGTAAGCTGAAATCTGTACAAACTGTATTTTTTTCTTGTGATGTTCCTTTGGTTGTGATCTCTTACAATGACATGCTTATATCCTGAATCCTTGTAAATGTCTAATTTGGATCACAAATTAAAATGTTTTTGCATGTTTTTTTATCTTTTCATCCTATTACTAGAAGTGATATCTGATTTTTGTTGCAAAAACAAAGATCAGCATTATATGGTTGAAAAACTATAACTGAAAGTGTTCTGTAAAATTGAAATCCCTATTGGCCAAAAGGGATTTCAATTTACTTTCAGTAAACAATAGTATTTGTAAACGTCCAACAATTTATCATTTGATAAATTGTTGGACGTTTACAATCTATCCCAGCATCTCTGATTCTACCAATGATCCAAGAACCAGGAGGTGTACAGTCATCCATTATAAGGGCCAAATCTCCAAGAACAAAGTTCTGTTTAATTTTCATCCATTTATCGCACTGTTGTAGATGTGGCAGATATTCTTTAATCCATAGAACAGATCAGCTATATACTGAACCTATCTCCAAAGTTTCTGTGCATTAGCATTGCCTTAATGAGATTCTCCATTTTTCACTCTTTTCGCTGAGAAAAAGCCTTTTTTGTCCTCTCAGCTACAGCTCTCGTCAAACAAAAGATTTGCACTTGGTTCTAGTTTCAAACAACCAGAACTGAGGGGTTACAAAGCAAATCAACTTTCAATACAGAGCTGTGAATTTACAGATTCTCCATTTTTCACTTCTTTTGCTGATATAAACTTTTCTGGCCTCTCAGCTGCAGCTCTCATGAGCATTTCTGAGGGGTTACATAGGAATTAAAGTGGAACATTGAATGAAGAGATGCAAATCTACAGATTCTCCATTTCTCACTTCTATCACTGAGATAGAACTTTTTGGCCTTTTGATTGCTGTTCTCATGAAACACAAGTTTTAGAACTGGTTCCAGCTTCAAACAGCCAGATCTTTTGCTTTTCAGTATTTTGGAGATGTCCCACATCTAATAACATCTAATTGAATGTAGTGCTGCGAATTCACAAATAGTTCTTGTTTCACTTCTTTCGCTGAGATAAAGTGTTTTTGGCTTCTCAGCTAATATTTTAAAACATAACATTCACAGATACAAGTAGCCAAAATGGGTTTCCTCCACAGGGTGGCTGGGCTCCCTTAGAGAGAGAAGCTCGGTCATCCAGGAGGGAGTCAGAGTAGAGCTGCTGCTCCTCCATGTCAAGACGAGCCAGTTGAGGCTCGGGCATCTGGTCAGGATGCCTCCTGGACGCCTCCCTGGTGAGGAGCTCCAGGCTCGTCCCACCAGGAGGAGGGGAGACCCAGGACACGCTGGAGGGACGATGTCTTGGGGTTCATGGAGGAGCTGGAAGAAGTGGCTCAGGAGGGAAGTCTGGGCCTCCCTTCTCAAGCTGCTGCGACCCGACCCTGGATAAGCGGCAGAAAATGGATGGATGGATGGAACATAACATTTAGACCTGATTCCAGTTTGAAACAGCCAGATCTACTGCTTCTCAGTATTTCGGAGCTGTCCAGCCTCTATTAAGGCTGAAATTTGAATGTAGAGCTGTGAATTCACAGAATGTCCATTTTTCACTTATTTCACTGAGATAAAGCTTTTTTTGGCTTCTGCTCTCATAATACATACGATTTAGACATTGTTTCAGTTTCAAACAGCCAGATCTGTTACTACTCAGTATTTTGGAGCTGTCCAACATCTAATAAGGCTGTAAATTGAATGTGGAGCTGCGAATTCAGTATGTCCATTTTTCACCTTTCTCGCTGAGATAATTTTTTTTTTCTTCTTGCCTTCTGCTCACATAATGGATAAGATTCAGACATGGCTTCACTTTCAAAACGCCAGATATGCTGATTTTTTGGCATTTTGGAGCTGTCCAACATCTAATAAGGCTGACAATTGAATGTAGAGTTTCAAATTCACAGATTGTCTATTTTTCACTTGTCTTGCTGAGATAAAGCATTTTTTTGCCTCTGGGCTTCTGCTCTCATGATACATAAGATTTAGGCATTGCTTCAGTTTCAAACCCCAGATATGCCTCTTCTTGGCTTTTCGGAGCTGTCCAACATCTAATCTAAATTGAATGTAGAGCTGCAAATTCACAGATTGTCCATTTTTCACTCCTCTTGCTGAAATAAAGCGTTTTTGCCTCTGCACTCATGAAACATAAGATTTAGATCTCTTTCCTGTTTTAAACAGCCAGATCTGTTGCTTCTCAGTCCAAACTTTGTCCTCTCAGATGCAGCTGTTATGAACCACAAGATTTAGATTTAGACTTTGTTCTCGATCAGTGTTGGGCAATCCTAGTCCTTGATGTCAGGCGTCCTGCAACTCTTAGATGTCTCCTTGGTCCAACACACCTGGATCCAATAGCTGAATCAGCTTATCAGTGTCCAGAGTCCTGATAATGGCCTCATTATTTGACTCAGGTGTGTTGAAATAGAGACAAATCTAAGAGTTGCAGGAGACCGGCCCTTGAGGGATGAAGTTGCCCCCCGTTCTAGATTTATACAAGAACTGTTGTTTTTCAGCATTTTTGAGTGGTTACATAGCAAATAAAATTTAATGTTGAATTCAGAACTGTGAATCTACAGATTCTCCATTTTTCGCTTCTTTCACAGAGATAAACCCTTTTTGGTCCTCTCAGAATAAACCAGGTGATGAGCTCAGGTTAGACTTGAGTAGGAGATGGTTCTGTGTTGGAGCTTCCAGATCATTTGGATCAGTGGATTCCACTGTAAACATATCTGCTCTTGAGGATTGAGTGCACTTCAAAGAGAGCAGGTTGAAGTCCTTTATCTTCCAAATACTGTCCCTCCAGGGTAGAAATAAAGGCCTTTCTTATGGAACAAATCGATTTCTCTCATGCTCCACCATCATGCTACCCAGCCGGAGATTGAAGATCCATTTCACTCCCCTCAGTGACAGTGGATCCGAGATCTTTTCCTGATTCCAATCTTCCATTGCTCACCTCATCTCGAGCTCTGTGCTCACCAGTACACAGAACAGGTCTACTGCATTCAGGTTGCATACCACTGGCATCTTTGTTTCGGTCCACACAGGACACACAACATGCTCTTTTTCCCCTAATGTTACTTGTTGTGGGCCACCTAGTCAACATAGCAGGTAATCGGTACTTCGTTCATAGCTGCTCTCCTCCTTCTCCTCAGATGCTGCACAGACTTTTTTAGAAACTCTTCTCGAATGTAATGGTAAAAGTGTCTCCTTTCAGCGCTGAAAGTGAATAAAATAAGGTCTGAATCTTTTCTTGGCTGATTTATGCTCCATGTGTCAATATAAATTATGATTCATCAATCAGGATTTCCATTCCCAACACCACTCAGCTTTAGTCGTCAATGCCAGCAGCTAAACTTCTCCTCAGTAGTTGACATGCGGAGGAGGAGGTTAGCTGATTATATGGAATGAAGACACTCCCTGAAATCACACCATGTCTCTGTGTCTCTTCTGTTTCTCTGAGGAATGAGCCTTAGTGTCTAACAGAATCAAAAATGTAACTCTTTACTATGGGCCTTTTGTTTAACAGCGTGTGACTCTTTCTCGACGTTGGTAAAGCGTCTCAACAGTGGGAATTAACTTTTTCAGCGCATAAAATGACAACATTTAAAAACTTTCTACATTGTCCTTTTTAAAAAGCCAGATTAAAGAAAATAATACTTTGTATTGCCAAATGCGCAAAGCTTACTGACATTTTCCAATACAGCCATGAGAGGCAGCTGGAATGGGAGTTACACCATTTAATTTTCCTTTGGGATCAGTTACATATTTTTTGAATTTAATGATTTATTTTTAATCCATAGGTGGAATCTAACTGACAGCAGAATCTAGAGCAGGGGTGGGCAACTCCAGGCCTGGAGGGTCTCCTGCAACTTTTAGATGTCTCAACTTCAACACTGAGTCAAATAATGAGGTTGTTAGCAGGACTCTGGAGAACCTGACTGCACTGAGGAGGATATTCAGCTGTTTGATTGAAGTGTGTTGGATCAGGGAGACATTAAGAGCTGCAGGACACCAGACCTCCAGGACCAGGATGCCCCCCTGGTTCAGAGGACCAGTAAACACTGAAGTTGTCTAGTTAATAGTATTCTTATGGATGAACAAAAAATCTAAATGTTCAGTCTGATCCATAGTAGCATGTTGTTGTTGAGCCTCTGGTTCATCCTGAGCTACTGTAAACACTGTCTGTCTTTTCCTTCACTCTGGATCATCAACTACAAAATAATATGCAGCTGGACATATTAATATCACATTCGTTGGTATCACAGCACAAACTACTGGGTGATGTTCTGTTTAATTCAGTGTTAGTTAAATTGCCAGTTAGATCTAATGTTTATCTTATTTCAAGGTCCTTCAAAGAGTTGATAAAGATGGCTGTGAGGAAGGACCTCCTGTAGCAGTCTGTTACAGCCTCTGACTGAAGACACTGTTTCTCTGATGAAGAGGACGCTCAGAGTTGATCATACTCTTTCTTAATGGACATTATTGTGTTTATGTTTGAATGTTTTCTTTAATATATTTGATTAAAGTAATAATTGTTTTCCTCATATGTAACTTCAGGTTGAAAGTAAGACTGAAATGTTGCCTGGCTGAAGATGTCAGACCTCAAATCAGAAGCCCAAGAGGATCAGGTAAAAGGTTTTTGTAAGGCAGTAATTAGGATTATTAGCTGCAAAGAAAGAGAGAGAGAGAGAGAGAGAGAGAGAGAGAGAGAGAGAGAGAGAGAGAGAGAGAGAGAGAGAGAGAGAGAGAGAGAGAAAGAAAGAGAGAGTGTTTTTAAGTGATTGTCATCGATTTTACAATTTATTACATTAGATTAAAATGTCTTGGAAACAGAAGACAACCATTCCATGTGAAAACAGTAAGTGTGGGCCAGCTTTCCTTTTCTACAATTTATTAAAACATTGGATTAATATCCCATGGTAATGGAAGACACTGTTCCTCATGAAAACCTTGCATTTTAATAAAATTGTTGCTATGTTAGCATTTCCACAAACCTAGCATAACCATTATATAGCTTTTGATTTTTGCAGTGATTCTTGAAAATAGGGACAAAATGGGTTTTAATTTTCCCATAATTTAATTTTTTTTTGTTATTTCTCAAATTTATGTATATAAATATGTCAAATAATGTTTTGGAAATGTAAAGATGCTAAGGTACAGGCTCCCAGTTGCAACATTTTTTTTTTAAATTAAATTTTTAATCGACCTGACCCAGAACTTTGTCATCACCATCTGACAAAAATAAATGAAAAATAATTTTGAATGACCCTGTTAGTGATATTTTTACTCATTTTACAGACAAATGCTTCTCAAGAAACAAAATAAATATTAAAACAAAAAAACATAAAAAGTCCATCTGATGGAGTTGACACAAAACTGAAGGTGACAAACTAGTGAGTAAAATGAAAAACTTGGTACAAGTAGGGTTAAATCATCATGTAAAATACATTAAAATGAATTAATTGCACATTTAAGTGAAATTTGACAACAATTTCACTTGAAAAGTCACAAAAACTCTGATGGAGTTGACATCTGACGGAGGTGACAAAAAGCCAAACTACCTAAATTTATATGATGTTATTCTGAAGGAGGCCATATTGTAGCGCATTAGGTCCATGAAATCCTTACAATATACCAGAATTAAGCTTTTATTTCACAAAATTTCATCAAAGTTTTTTAAAATGTCAGTTATGGCGTTGACACATCATGGTTGTGACAAACAACTTAGGAATAAAAAGAAGAAAAAACTAAAGAATAACATAAGCTAACCAGAGCTAACTAGCCTTAAGCTAACCAGAGCTAACTAGCCTTTTAGCAAAGGAAGAGAAGGGAAGTGGTCATGGGGTCCTCAGAAGTTCTGGTGCCCCCCAATAATGCCTGATTTTTTACATTCTTTTCATTTCTGACGGTGTTGAAAAAAACTAACGACAAATTTCAGTGGAGTTGGAAAATATATAAAAATGATTTTTAATTCAATTTATTGAAACCTTTATAATTATTTATATGACTACTTATACTTGTCATAATATATAATTTTTGTATTTCTTTAATTATTTTAAACTATTATAATGTATTGAGTTCTGCTCCTGGACAAAGGCTTTTACAGGCATCATCCACCAACTACAATGTTTAAGACAAAAAAATATTCAGCAAATACATGGAAAATATACATTGTTGTGGTCAAATGACCCAGGTTAGTTTAGTCAGATATTTGAAAAAAATTTTGTGCATATTTTATTCAAATTTTGTGCTTTATCCATAGGACCTGTTTTGCCCTATTCTCAAGAATCACTGTTCTGAATAAAATGCGAATGTTCGCTGATTACTTTCAGCGGACATTCGCAATTTGGGTCACAAATAAAAGTCCGCCGAAAGTCTAATGGAGGTCGATTTTGCGTCCGGTGAACGTCCGCGGACGTCCTTCGGAGTTTCATTTGGACGTCGATCAAACGTAATCACAGGACGTTCGACAGACGTTCAAGACGACGTTTAGCGGACGTGCTCCAAACATTCAATGTTAGCTGGTCCGTTGTCTGTTTTGCTGACAAATATTATCGGTTGCCAAACAATGTCACCGAGCAGCTGTTAACGCGCCAGTAGATCAAAACACAAGTCAAAGTGTTGTGAATACTATTGCTCACAGCTCTTTTTAGGTTTCTTTGTAAAAAAAAAAAAAAATTGAGTCATGTATAATTTTCTTTTTACTTCACAATTGCATTCCAGTTTGTTAGTCTTTCATATTAAATTCCAATTATGTTTGTCAGGCTAATTTATTGTGCTGCTGCTAGACCAACACCAGGAAAACGAGTCATCGATCAAATCGGATGGATGGATCCATCCATCTTCTTCCGCTCATCCGGGGCAGCAGCTTCATAAAGGAGGCCCAGACTTTCCTTTTCCCAGCCACTTGTTCCAGCTCCTCCATGAACCACAAGGCGTTGCAGGCTAGCAGAGACATCGTCCCTCCAGCGTGTCCTGGGTCTCCCCTCCTCCCGGTGGGACGTGCCCGGAAGCACCTCACCAGGGAGGCGTCCAGGAGGCATCCTGACCAGATGCCAGAGCCTCAACTGGCTCCTCTCAACGTGGAGGAGCAGGGGCTCTACTTTGAGTCCCTCCCGGATGACCGAGCTTCTCACCCTATCTCTAAGGGAGAGCCCAGCCACCCTGCGGAGGAAACCCATTTCGGCCGCTTGTATCCGTGATCTTGTTCTTTCGGTCATGACCCAAAGCTCATGACCATAGATGAGGGTGGGAACGTAGATCGACCGGTAAATCGAGAGCTTCGCCTTTTGACTCAGCTTCTCTTTACCACGACGGACCGGTACAGCGCCCGCTTCACGGCAGATGCTGCCCCAATCCGCCTGTCGATCTTCTGCTCCCTTCTTCCCTCATTCGTGAACAAGATCCCCAGATACTTAAACTCCTCCACTTGAGGCAAGGACGACCCCCCCTGACCCGGAGAAGGCACTCTACCCTTTTCCGGCTCAAGACCTTGGCCTCGGATTTGGAGGCACTGAGCCTCATCCCGGCCGCTTCAAACTCGGCCGCAAACCGCCCCAGCGAGAGCCGCAGATCACGATCTGATGAAGCCATCAGGACCACATCATCCGCAAAAAGCAGAGATGCGATCCTAAGGCCACCAAAACGGATCCCCTCAACACCTCGGCTGCGCCTAGAAATTCTGTCCATGAAAGTAATGAACAGAATCGGTGACAAAGGGCAGCCTTGGCGGAGTCCAACTCTCATTGGAAACAAGCCTGACTTACTGCCGGCAATGCGGACCAGACTCTGACACCGGTCATACAGGGACCTGACAGCCCGTATCAAAGGGCCCGGTACCCCATACTCCCGGAGAACCCCCCACAAGGCCCCCCGAGGGACACGGTCGAACGCCTTCTCCAAGTCCACAAAACACATGCAGACTGGTTGGGCGAACTCCCATGCACCCTCCAGGACCTGCTGACGGTGTAGAGCTGGTCCAGTGTTCCACGACCAGGACGAAAACCACACTGCTCTTCCTGAATCCGAGGTTCGACTATCCAACGGACCCTCCTCTCCAGGACCCCTGAATAGACCTTTCCAGGGAGGCTTAAGAGTGTGACCCCTCTGTAATTGGAGCACACCCTGCCATCAAAAAGCGTTTTAACCATCTTGGCGACCTTGTCTACAGATTGGAGAGCCCAACCCAGAGTCCCCAAGCTCAAATTCCTCAATGGAAAGCATGTTGGTGGGATTGAGGTCTTCAAAGTATTCTAAATGACTGAAAAAGTAGATTCAGAGGCTGTTATTTATTTTAATATTGATTGTGTCAGTAATGGTGGAAATAGTGGAATGGCTTTTTGCCTTTCCACCATTAGAACTGCTGATAAATAGAAATTGATTTCTGAAACACAAAATAAGGATTTATTGATTTGTGTCATACAACTTTTGCTAATTTAAATGAAACGGCTACTAAAGGACACATACAGAACACATTTTAGACGAGCTTCTGTGGAACTAAAACAAAGGTTTTGATGATCTGGTTTATTACACCTGGGATTTTTGTACTAAGAGAAACTTGAACATGCAATCATTGTTACTTTAGTGTTAACCTTTCTGTCTAACACACCAGAAAAGAACAAGAAAGAAGTTTATGCAGATATGCTAACACTAAAATAGAACAACTGTGATGTCTGTCACTCTTTCTAGTCAATGAGAAATCTTTACAAGAGGTGAAAGCATCCTGGACAGTAAAGCTCAGGCTTCAGATCCAAGAGAAACTGAATTCCAAGGGCCTCAGTCAGTAGATGGAGGCTCCTGGGCTTCCCGATTGACTGACATAGGGAAGAAAAACAAAAGGCATTGTTAAAGTATTTATTTCAAATCTAGCTGTATTTCAGTTAAGAATGTAGGCGTAGCAATACAAAGTCATCTGTTACAGTTCTGTAACAAATAGTCTATTACCTTCCTCTCTAGCTTTCATCCGGGCAACGAAGTTGTAGCTTTTATTCCTTCTGTAGTTCTCATATGGATCATCTAAAGACACTCCAACACCTTTGTACTGGTCCCACTTATCCCTAACATCTCCTCCTTTGATAGGGTCCTGGATACCTTGTTCTTTGGCCCCAAGGCCACCAGAACCGCTCCAACCTGGGGCCAAAATACCACAGAACAAAATCTGTTAGAGGTTCCAGGAGAGAAAAGCTGCCTGCTCTAAGCTGTACTGGTAGAAAAATGTAACAAAAATGTTGTACAAACAGAATTGTCTTTTGTAGTAAACAGAAATGAATAAGCATACCCATCTTTAATAACAACTGGTGGCCCTTATTCTCCTCCCCTAGTCTGGTGTCTGCAGACATTTTAGAAGACGAACTGCCCAGCCCTGCAGTGGACCTGCATTGAGAGAAGCACAGACTGGTATCGGCATCATTCTGTAGCACATACTGTGAAGAGAAGTGATGACAGCCAGGGAACTCACGAAGGAGAAGAGCTCCGGGATTTTGGACCACGACGGCGCTTAGTAGGAGAATTTGAGTGGGATCTGGATCTGGAGCCAGAGTGGCTCCGAGAAGACCTGGATCGGCTCCTGGATCTGCACACAGTCATATGTACACACATAAATATGTGTATGTACCGACCTATATAGAGTTAGGTAGTTGCATTGAAAAAGTAACTTTAATGAGATTATTGATCACCCCTTGAAAAAAATAACTTGGATTACTGGTTACTGGATTTGGAAAGTAACCATTAAGTTACTTTATCAGTTACTTTCAGCAGCTGTCGACAACCCTCTGCCACCTTATACATAAAATGCTTATATAAGCCAATGCTTATTTAATTCCAAGTTATTTTATCATGGTAACATCAACAATGTGTCTCCACTTATAAGGTCAAACTGAAGTGGAGATTGCTTAATGTTACAAAAGTAAAAAAAAAAAAAAAAAAAAACCTTCAGTAATTTGTGTGTTTTTGTGTGTTGCACTATTGTCTGTCCACCCGTTTACAAGTTACAAGCTCTGTTACGGCTCTACGATTGCTGTCAGCACAGCGCTCCACCTGCGGTTCCACCACTTAGATGACCCACTGCACATATTTCATGTTTATTGCACTGTTCATATTAGTCTCGATGTTTGCAGTTTTCTGGAGCTTAACACGAAGCTTGATGTCATTCACGGGTATTATAAATATATTTATTACTTTGACATTAACAAAGACACAGCGGGACAGATCATCTGGTAAATGGACAGGGAGATCCTGGCCAAAACTACCTGGTTGTCAGATAAAATCTGAGGCTTATTATGTATCTCTGCTGTTTTCCAAGCTCAAATGAGTAACTTCACATTCAAAAACCAGCTCAAAAACCACAACCTGTGACTCATTAAATTTGCAAACAACTTCAGAAAAAACAAGCTCAACCTGCTTATAATAATTGGACTTGGTGACAGAAACTCAAAATAGTTCCTGTTTTTCCAGAAACAAAATTAGAATCTCCCTCATCCCTCCATTGTTCACGTTTCTGTCAGCTGCTGCTGTCACATAGAAAGGGCGGTCACTCCCCAAGATGCATAGAGAAAATAAAATTACACAACTAAAGAAAATAGCAACACACAGATTTGAATAAGTAACTTTGATCTTATTGCTTGTTTTTAAATAGCAATGTGTTAGATTATTTGCTACTGAAAAAAAGTGATCCTACCCACTTTTTTAGAGTACCGCGTTACTGACATCACTGCCTATGTAGGTACCAACCCACACAGACAGACGTTTCACTGCCATCTACACTGAATATCACAAACTTTATAGATTTTTAATTCAAACATATCGATTAAATTCTACAACCTTCAGTCTTTTACAACCTTGGTAACTTTCTCATCAAGCCTTTTTCCTAAAGAGGTTTTACGTTAAAATATCTGTAAGAGTTTATGTTCCAAAATGCTGATTTAAGTGATCACAGCTGCCCAGGATTGTTGATTAATCACAGATTTTGTCTGAATGAAGCATAAGCACTTGAATAACTATTTCCCCTTCCAATCTCAGAGTCAGAATCGTCCAGAGTCCAATTTAATTAAACTCTACAGACACAAGATTATTAAGAATTTGAAACCACTATAAGCATCATTTGTGTTGAATTTTTTATTTTTTTTAAATCATAAATTAAGCATTTGTGGACGGAATGTGATCAGGATAAAAAACTAATGCTGTTAACACCGACATACTTCAATCTATTCCTGGTCTCAATATTGATGGTGATCAGTTTCTAGACATGTTCTTGAGTTTATCAGGCGTATGTGTGCATGTACAGTCATGGCCAAAAGTTTTGAGAATGATTCAAATGTTAATTTTTACAAAGTCTACTGCTTCAGTTTTTATAATGGCAATTTGCATATATTCCAGAGTGTTAGAAAGAGTGATCAGCTTAACAGTAATTAATTGCAAAGTCAATATTTGCCTAGAAAATGAACTTTATCCCCCAAAACACATTTCAACTTCATTGCAGCCCAGCCTTAAAAGGACCAGATAACATCGTTTTAGTGATTGCTCCATTAACACAGGTGTGGGTGTTGATGAGGACAGGGCTGGAGATCAATCTGTCATGATTAAGTAAGAATGACACCACTGGACACTTTAAAAAGAGGTTGGTGCTTGGCATCAATGTTTCTCTTCTGTGAACCATGGTTATCTCTAAAGAAACGTGTGCAGTCACCATTGCACTGCACAAAAATGGCCTAACAGGGAAGAGTATCGCAGCTAAAAAGATTGCACCTCAGTCAACAATGTATCTCATCATCAAGAACTTCAAGGAGAGAGGTTCCATTGTTGCCAAAAAGGCTCCAGGGCGCCCAAGAAAGACCAGCAAGCGCCAGGACCATCTCTTTAAAGGGTTGCAGCTGCGGGATCGAGCTACCAGCAGTGCAGAGCTTGCTCAGGAATGGCAGCAGGCAGGTGTGAGTGCATCTGCACGCACTGTCAGGAGGAGACTCTTGGAGCAAAGCCTGGTCTCAGGGAGGGCAGCAAAGAAGCCACTTCTCTCCAGGAAAAACAACAGGGACAGACTGATATTCTGCAAAAGGTACAGGGAGTGAACTGCTGAGGACTGGGGTAAAGTCATTTTCTCTGATGAATCCCCTTTCTGATTGTTTGGGACATCTGGAAAACAGCTTGTTCAGAGAAGACGAAGTGAGCGCTACCACCAGTCTTGTCTCATGCCAACTGTAAAGCATCCTGAAACCATTCATGGTTGCTTCTCAGCCAAGGCAGTCAGCTCTCTCACAGTCTGGCCTAAAAACACAGCCATGAATAAAGAATAGTACCAGAATGTCCTCCGAAAGCAACTTCTCCCAACCGTCCAAGAGCAGTTTGATGATGAACAATGCGTTTTCCAGCATGATGGAGCATCTTGCTCAGGGAACAAAACATAGAAATTTTACGTCCATGGCCTGGAAACTCCCCAGATCTTAATCCCATTGAAAACTTGTGGTCAATCATCAAGAGATGGGTGGACAAACAAAAACCTAGAAATTCTGACAAAATGCAAGCATTGATTGTGCAAGAATGGACTGCTATCAGTCAGGATTTGATCCAGAAGTTGATTGAGAGCATGCCAGGAAGAATTGCAGAGGTCCTGAAGAAGAGGGGTCAACGCTTCAAATATTGACTTGCTGCATTAACTCATTCTAACTGTCAATAAAAGCTTTTGTTACTCATAACATGATTGCAATTGTACTTCTGTATGTGATAAAAACATCTGACATACACACATGAAAACCAGAGAACAGCAGAACATGTTAAAATATAATATTTTCAAAACTTTTGGCAATGTATATGATGCATTGTGGGGACTATTTTCCTGACATATATTGTTCCTTATGGTGATTAAAGTCTGGTCCCCACAAGGGGAAATGCTGTTTTTGGGTCTGGGATTAGTTTTTGGACTACAGTGTGAATTGAGTTTTGGTTAAGGTTAGGTATGTAAAGGTTAAAATTTGGTTGTAGAAGTCAATAGAAAGTCCCCACAAAGATAGCATGACAAACATCTGTGTGTGTGTGTGTGTGTGTATGTGTGTATCCGTGTGTGCGTGTGACATGCGAGTGTTCAGACCTGGATCGTGAGTAGGAGCGGGATCGGCTGCGAGAGTGAGATGACCCAGAACGTGACCTGGAGGACTTTGAGGAGTGAGAGCTTGAGCGAGAAGAAGATCTCCTCCTGCTGCGAGAGCGACTCCTCGAGCGACTTCCTCCATGACCGCTAAAAGGGGAAAAAAATAAATTTAAATTTTTAAACAAAATCACCAAGACAGCAGTTTGACACGAGGAGCAAAAATACCATTTAAGACAAATAAGATGGTTAAAATTTGCAATCCTTATTTAATTTTAGAAAAAAAAACAATTCCATTGTTGCATTAGTTCAACTTTAGTTTACCTTTAAGGTTTCATTGTGTAAGAGCTGAATAGGTAGAACAGAGATTCTAATCCAGAAGAGACCCACCTGTTTCTTTTCTCCTGTTCCTTTTTTCTTCTAGCTCTCATCTTAGCTCTGAAGAACTCATACAGGCCATTCTGCTCCCAACCTTCACTGGAAGAAAAACACACTAAATTCACTGAAAGGTTTACTTCAAGGAAAGTCATGATTATTTTTAGACCATTCATACGTAAAGGGTAATTGAGAGTAATTGAGAATGCTTTACTTCACTGCATTTACTTAAAACAACCTGAATACATTTACTTTCAGCTTCCTTCTGATCAGCTGAAAGTGGCTGAAAAGGTTCCAGTGGTAAGAGAAAAAGTCAACTTTGCTGTGTCCAAGAAGTCAGTAAAGCTAGGGAGAAGCTCCATTTCACTGTAATGTCCACTTGTGTCTCTGAGGTTGGCCGATCAATTCATCTTTTGAAAGAGGCAGATGCATCAGGAGGAAAAATCAATCAATCAAATTTTATTTGTATAGCACATTTCAGCAGCAAGGCATTTCAAAGTGCTTTACATAATTAAAATAGAAACAGCATGTGACAGGCGTTACGGCCCTGGGCCTTGTAGGCTGGGCTGCAGGTGTGTTGTCTGTCTTTGTGCTCCTCCCCTCTACAGATGCTGCTGATCAGGTTGATTGGAGCGCAGAGTATTTGAACCTGGCCGTCTCCGTCTTCTGGGTTGCCTTTGGCTCCACTCTGCCACTTGTGCTGTTTCCAGGCCTCAGCTCCCCTCCTTTTTGCACATTTGCGTTTGTCTTTGTTTTTGCACTTCAACACTTCCATATGCACTCATACAACACATCCAAGCATTTGCATTACACCACTGATACTGATATCCACAATCCATTGTTGTTTTTGTTAATAAATATTCATTTTTCTACACTTTAACCCCTTTGTGGTCTCCTGTTTTTGTTATGACCTTGAGCCAGTCGTAACACAGGGAATAAACAGAAAGACAAACAGAATTTTTACAAAGAAAAAGAAGAGATTAAAAACAATAAAAACATTAAAACCCGCACCCTTTGTAGGACTTCAGTTAAACATCTCACACAGAGTTTTAATTAAAACACCATTTAACAGGGATTCTCACATCTCAGAGTTTTAGTTAAAACTGTTTTTAACAAGGATTCTCACACCTCAGAATTTTAGTTAAAACGTCATTTAACAAGGATTCTCATACCTCAGAGTTTTAGTTAAAAAGCACTGATTCGTATAACTGGGACATTTTCCGGGGGGGCTTTACATAGACAATGTGAAAGAGAAATAAACAGAAGTTAATAAATAGATGAAAACTGTGAGACCAAGATGATAATTTGGTCATGTATTATCTGTTGTACCACGGGATAGCTGTGGGGTGACAGCATTGAGTGCAGTATTGTGAATGGAAAACAACAGAGGTCTGCTTGTAACTCAATAAGGACAGATGTTAAGAAGTACCAACCTTTATTTTTCTGCTGAAGGACTGTGGGTAAGGTACGCTGCATTACTTCCTGTTTTTGCTGTTGCACATGGTGAATCTTTTTTGGTATTTTAAAATGATCTAAAGTCTCTGACATTTCTGAATTATTCTAACAGATAAGTACAGTAAAGCACCTACATTTTGTACTTTATGTTTAGAGACCCTTCATGCTTTACTTGAAGTCCTCTTAAAATCAAAGCTAAAACATGCATACCTGTTTCGAGGTCGATCATGTGAAGGAGGGCTGTAGAAGGCCTCCACAGCAGCTAGTAGCCGATCACTGGGCGGCATAGGAGGGGGTAATCTAATGTCCTTAGGGTCCAACGGTTTATAGTCACAGTCTTCAAGCTGTGTAAAGACAACACAAGGATTGTGAGTTATACATTCTTCAATGGAGCAAAACTGATGGCAGAACAGACTGCACTTTCCACAACAGACCTACAGAAAATCTTACTACTGGTGTCCCAATATATATTGCAGTATTGGCCCAATACCAGCGTCAAGGACTCATACTCGTACTTATAAAAGCAAGCCAATACTCCAAATCAATAGCACTGTTCTGTTCCAGTGCCAGGCATTCTAGTCAGTATATTACTTTCTACTCTGCGGTTAACAGGTCTAGAAAAACTTACATGTGTTAGTTAGATTAGACATATCTGATTTATTGTCATTGTACAGTAACATGTACAACAAAAATAGTAGTTATATTTTCATTTATAAATGCTGTTCTTAGTGCATTTATAAACAGTCAAAACAGAAAACTGGTGTGATCCAAAAAACTGCTTGATGTGTGATGGGATCAGAGGCCGCCCTACTTTTTTGTTCTTCGTCATTTTGACCGACAGGATTAAAAAAAATTGGTCATTTTTACCAGTCAAATTATATTTACATTAACATCGGCTATTTAGCCGCATTTTTATGCGGTTCTGTTAATATTCACTCAGTTCAACCGTGATTCCAGATCCCATCACACATAAAGCAGATATATGCATCTAACTTTTTCTCCATAGTGACAAAAACCAATGACTATTCCCCCAATAACTCATAATAAATTAAATTAAACCACTCCACTTAAATGGACCTTACCAAGCACCGCCCAGAAATGCCCCTCAAAAGTCCCACGCGGCTACATGTCTCACAAATAAAGCCTCGTGGTGCTTAGTTTTTTGTGTAAACATGGAGTCTTTCATTTCCACTGACTCTCTGCAGAGTATTTCTGAGTCGATTAGTTTAGCATTTCTGCCGGATTTTCAAAAAAATATCAGCCATGACAATCGACAGGGGAACCAAAAAGTTCATGTCATCTTTTTTGGACGGCATCAAGGTGTTTGAGCCACGCGATGTCTCCAACTTTGTGCGCGTCACAGCGAAAAGTTCATGATGTCGATAAATATAGCTGTGGACAAGATCACTGACACCTATTGTTCTTGCAAGGCTGGGTAAGTCGGGTTTTGAGGGTGATTTCTGTTGGCAAATGTTCGAATGTGCCTAGGTCTTATACATGGTACTTGGGGCTAACACGATTAGCATGGCTAATACGATTATAGTTTAGTAAAAAGCCTTTTCAGGTGAAATTAAAATCTTTAATGTATGTCAGATACAGTACACATTGCATATTGATCTGCTCAGCTAACGTAAGGCTGTAACAGACAGGCTTCAAGGTGTAGAAGTTGTATCAGTGCTGCCATTATGCTGTACTTGACTAAAAGGTTTTCATAATGGATGTGTTTATTATTGACTTTCTTTTTTTCATTCACTAAACAGAAAGAAAGCAAAGCAATAATACTTACACCAGCAGACACTCCTTTGTTCTTATTGATTCTACGACAGTTGAGCTGCAATTGCGGTGGTGCACAAGCTTTGATCCTAGCAAGGCTTCCTGTTTCAGATTTTGGAAATCTGTGAATTTTAGTTCCACAAATACGATCAGGATACCTGACGTCGCCTGTGCAGATTCCCCACTGACGGAGAACCATTATTTTCCGAGTCCTGACGCAAAAACTTTCTGCCGGTCTGCTAATCCACAATGTACATTAGCATATGTTTACTACTATAGCTTGTATTTGTGAGACGGTCACGCACGTGATAGCTGCTCTGTGACGTGAAATTGGCATTAGCCAATGAAATTCGGCCCCTGTGGTAAGGTCCATTACCATCACTTCACCTGCTGGGTTCTGAACGCACAACTTCACAAATTCCTCCTGTTTCGCATCTGCGTTACTTCATCGGGCAGTTGGATCTGCCTAAACCAAACTGATCCATTGAACTTGGTTTTTTACCCTGCGCTGCGCTTTTACAGGGATTATTATTATTATTTTTATTTTTTTTTGCGTGGTTTCATTCCCTGAAACATACAATTCTTGTGTCTGCCGCGCTTCTGAGCACCACTGCCCTTCTGGGTACAGGAGAGCAACGTCTTGAACTCCATTTGCTAAAACAGCAAATGTTAAGTTTAATTCTTCGCAGCAGCGGAGCTATATTGGTTCTGCAGCCACAATGCACTAATTAACTTGTGCACCTTTATTTATTTCCTCAAGATAAACTGCTGGCTCCTCTGTTTGGACTATAAATGTATTCAGCATTGTATTCTCTTTAGTTTACTCTGTTCTGTATGTGATGGAGACTGAAATTAAATGCGCCATTTTTACCAAAGTTTTTGAATGGGCTTCCTAACGCTCCAAAGCATCCAGCTGTCAGCTCCCGGCCAGAAAGACGCATTTAGTTCAGTGTTCATGAGACGATATTCAGAAAGGACACCTTTTATAATAATTTCTATTCACATGGCCTTTTTGTTCTTTGGGAAATTATTTTTAATGATAAATACAGAAACAACCATAAAAATCAAAACAGCAACAATAGTGATATATAATATTCAGTGTAAAGTAGAATTCAATTTCTTATACGGGGGGTGGTAATGGACCTGGATAATGGTAGAGGGGCGCTGGCCCAAAGAAGGTTAAGAAACACTGTGCTATAATATAAGACACTCTGATTGTCCCCTGGACTTGCAAATACTCCATTCAGTGCACTGTTGCCCTTCCATCCAAAGAATTGAGATACTATTGTGAATCTGATATTTAATCATTTTTTTCTGTACAAACCCGTGGTTCCAGCATTATATGACCTTATTATCAAAACAGATCTTTAAATTGGTCTTAATCTCAAAATAATTACCAAGTTCAGTAATCAAGACTACTAAGTCTGAAAGAGAAAAGGTGCAAGTGATTCACTGGGATGAGTGTTTTAAGACTTAACACAGTAAAATCTTTTTTTTTTAAGTTTTACTTTTCAATTGGTTAATAGTCAGCTTCTTCAGTTTATCATTTTTCACAAGGTGTTCAGTCTTAACATTTATTGTGCAAAATTTGCAGCAATACTCCTTATACACAGTCCAGTCACATTAATGTGACCATCTGTCAAAAGCCAGAATAACCACCTTTCGCAGAGCGAACTGCTACGAGACGTGCAGGAAGAGAGTCACTTAGGTCCCTGAAGGTCTTCTCTGGGATGTTGAGCCATGCCGACTCTAATGCCGTGGCCAGCTGCGCTAGATTACGCGGTTGAGGATCCATGGCGCGAACAACTCGATCGAGATGGTCCCACAGATGCTCGATTGGGTTTAAGTCAGGTGAGTTTGCTGGCCAGGGGAGGACGGTAAACTCATCCTGGTGCTCTTCGAACCACGCACGTACACTGGCAGCTGTATGGCACCTCGCATTGTCCTGCTGGAAGATGCCATCATCCTGAGGAAAAACAATGCGCATGTAGGGGTGGACATGGTCCGCAAGGACAGATGCGTACTTGTATTGATCCATCGTGCCTTCCACAATAATCAGTGAACCCAGAGAATGCCAGGAAAACATTCCCCAGACCATAATGCTCCCGCCTCCAGCTTGGACCGTTCCTGCAATGGTTGCAGGGTGGTTCCTTTCAGAGGTTTCACGCCTTATACGCCAACGTCCATCTGTCCGATGGAGCATAAAACGCGATTCATCTGAAAACGCTACCTGTCGCCACTCAGTGGACGTCCAGCTGCTGTACTGGCGTGCAAATTCTAGCCTTCGTCGTCGATGAACACCAGTCAGCATAGGTGCACGAACCAGGCGTCCGCTTCGGAGGCCCAGACGCAGCAATGTTCGCTGAATAGTGGTTTGGGAGACACTTGTGGTAGCCCCTTGGTTCATTTTAGTGGTCAGTTGCTCAACGGTAGCCTGTCTATCTGCCCGAACGCATCTCCGCAACCGTCGTTCGCCTCTGTCATCTATGGCCCGTGGTGCACCACATTTGCCACGTCGTTGATTTTGGACAGTCCCATTTTGCCATGCACGGTACACTTTTACCACGGCGGCACGCGAACAGTTCACAAACTCAGCCGTTTCGGAAATGCTTCCACCCTTGGCCCGAAAGCCAATGATCATGCCCTTTTGGACGTCGGATAAATCGCTTCGTTTCTGCATTACGCCAACGATTGAAATGTTTTCCGAAGCCCACACACACCCTTTATATACGCTCAACTGCACTGTGCTGCCACCTGCCTTCTGTGATTGGTTATTTAACTCTGAAGTGGAAAGTACGTGGTGGTCACATTAATGTGACTGGACTGTGTATTTCACATGAAATATGAGCAGTCATGAGATGAAAAGTGCATAATATTTTGCATTAACAATAAAAATATAATCAATTTCCTGGTGTTTTTCTGAGGTACAGCTATCTGCTTTATGACAGAGTAAGGCCAGTCTAACAGTGTTTTGGTTTGAGTTTTTAATATGAGTAAAGTTGTATGAGAATTTTCTGATGACTGTTCACCACACTACACTAAAATGAAGAATAATGAGGGACTTGGAAAGTTACAATTGCTATAAGGAAATATTTAATCTTTTAACATATCAGAATCAAATGATCACCTGCAGGATTTGAAATGACTATTTAAACAACTTTTTATTTCAAAGAAAGAACTTTGCAGAGCTGGTCACATCACAAATCATTCTAATGAAGCTTTTATTTTTAAATGACTATTTACTCATAATTTAACAACTTTTTCCCGCAATATTGTGTCTTTATTCTGTCGATATAAAAAACAATTCTGCTACTACAACTTAGTTCTCATAATATTATGACTTTATTCTTGTATTTGAAAAAAATCTCTTAGCCTTGTCATAAAACTCCATCACACTTGCTTTACTGACCTCTGTCACCTTTTTCTTGTCACTATAAAACTTCTCCATCTCTCTGTATGACAATAGATATATTTCAAAACATCTGCGATTGTATCCTCAGCTCTGCTCACAACAGTGCTGTGTAGGCTATTTCTACTGGCTTGGACAGTTTGTTGATTGATTTGAACACAGCGGCCACCTAGTAGCAGGAGGCTTGTTTATCAGTTAAGCAATGAATAAAAACAATAATTAAATCCTGCTTCTCCGAACGCCTTACCACACCCCCATGGGGGGTGCGACCCACTATTTAAGAAGTACTGCTGTGGGATCAGAAGCGCTAGACGTGCTCCAGAGCCTCTGGTCCATAATTCCTCAACACGCCACTATTAGCTCTCAGATAGCATCCAGATCAGAGATGATACTCTGATTAGTGGAGCAGTGGAGTTGATGTGCATTTATTGTTGTACACACTGCTTTTGTTACAGACACCTGCACCTCAACAAGGTAAGCTACCTACTCCACTGTTTAAACTATAATAAGTAGATTAACACAAGTTGACTGTGCATTCTCTGTGTATGTATTGCAGGCTAATTAAATGTGGCACTGAAGCCTGACCCGAACATCAGGCCGAAACATTTGGGCTGGACTGAATTTCGGATCACATCTAAATCACATCTAAATTTTAGCAAAAAAGATGTCTTTTTATGAGTAATTTTATACAGTGATTGAATGAATGAACTTTATTAATCCCTCAGAGAATTTGAAAACTAAACTATCTGTATTGCTCTATTTATTTGTTAAAACAGTCAAAGGGACTGTAGTCTTAAAAACAAGAGTCACCATGTTTTAAATAAAATTATTTTGTTTTCAAAAGTTACAATACAAAATATAAGTACCAATTTGTTTACATGGTGTTGATATCTGTATCGATATTGGTGTCTTAACTGAAGTACTTATACTCTGTCCAGAAAAATATGGCATTGAAACTCTCCTACTACTACCCTAACACTGTCCCACATTCAGAATCAACTAACGTACCTTGACCAATGGAGCCATTAGACCTGCTGGAAGGTCAAAATAGGGTACGTTTGGAACCAGACTTGGGTCATCTTGAACGGGATGCTGTCGATGGCGCATGTGAGGGGAGTGCCCATTGAAGCCATGTTGAGGTGGGCCAAAGTCTGGGTGTTGGCCCGTACCCCACGGAGGATGATCGGCTCCTATAGCTGGTGGAGGCATTCGTTGGTTGGGGTGGTGGTGAAGTGGAGGACCTGGCATATCTGCCGAACAGAGTTTATTTTGAAATTAATCAACATAATTATAAAGATATAGAACAGGAGAGGTAGAATTACTGTCACTGACCTCCAGGATATTCTCCACCCTGAGGGTAGTCAAAGCGATGTGAGGTGTAAGGCGGTCTGTCATAGTGATGTCTGGGAGTAAAGTCTTCCTGCACAAAGCGAGGTGGGAATCTTCCAAAATTGTGAGGGGGTGGTGGGAGCTGGCTAAATGGGGGGGGCTGCTGGTGTGGAGCAAAAGGTCCTCTGAAATGGGGAGGTCTCTAAGAATTACAACATAAAAAACGGTTACTTAAAAAAAACAGTAGAGATATACCAAGACTGACAGAATTCTGCCATTAAAGTCTTTAATAACAAATTGTGCCATTAGCATGTGAAAATAAAACTTGTTACATGAACGTCAAAAGTGCCAAAAAAAAAAAAAAGCTTAAAAGGACAAAGGGTGTCAGTGAAAAGTAAACGTTTTCTCCTTAACTCTGCTAGAATGCCTTTATAGAGTCTGCCTAGAAGGTTTCTCCATTCAGGCAGACTCCAGGAGCCTCATGTAAAAAAGATTGCGCAGTTTTCAAACTAAAATTTAGCATATGGACAAATTTAGAAAAGTGCGGCGCACAAAAAAATACAGATGTATAAAACTGTAGGTACGCACATACCTGCTCACCGTTTCTTTATAAATCTTAAAATCTTAATTTACGGGAAATAAAATGTAGCTGCTGGTCTGCCCTGTCTCCAAGCATTGTCGACTAATACTAATTAACATTAGTATTTATTTACATTAGTATTTATACTATTTAAATTGGTATAAATTTATATTTATACTTATATAAATTAGTATAAATACCTGGAAGGCTGCCACAATAACCATGGCAACGGTACTTGTTTGCAGCAGTAAAAGTACTTATTGTAATAATAATTATATATTTTACTTAAGTATTTTTAGGGCACATATGGTCAACCTCATAAAAAATAAAAATAATACATTTTTAAGAAAAAAATTCACAGTAGGAAAAAAAGGAAAATAAAGAAATCCAAGATGTGTAAATGCTTGTTTGAACAGCAGAGAGTTCAGCTGGAATATAAAGACAGATAGCATGCCAGAGAGTCCATTGTGGTTAGAGGGGAATGTGGAAGTTTATTAAACTCATGTGCAGAAGTTGCACATTTACAGAATGGAGATGCTTTCTGTCCATAAAGGCGCATTCATAAAGCTGGCGGCTCGACTGAAGGATTACTGTCTCGAGCTCCAGTGGGCCGGTAACGCACGGCTCCTTCTGCGCAGAGCTCCAGGGTTGGTCACTCTGGGCAATTTAAATGCTAATAAATCATAATCAACATTTTCCAGCAGATCAATATAGTCTACATCAGTGTTTCTCAACCTTTTTTGGCCCAGCGCCCCCCTAGCCCTTATCCAGGTCCCTCATCGCCCCCACCTAATAATTTGTAGGCTACTTTGCACTAACCATTATTTTATCATTAATATTACTATCACTATTGTAGATGTTTTGATTTTTATGCTTGTTTCTGTATTTATCATCAAAAATAATTTCCCAGAGAACAAAAAAGTCATGGGAATAGAAATTATTTTCACAGGTGTATGAAAAATGCAACGAACATTCAAGTTAAAATTGGTAGAACTAACAGCAGCCAATCAGAGTGTAAAAATATTATTATTTTGTGTCATTTTCTAGTTGTTAATTCTTTCACAAAATGACCAGATAAAAGATGTACAGCAATACCAGTTTAAACTTAAGGTTAAGACCACTTACAGCACCGGTGTTAACGCTATAAAATGAACGCTCTCTATCGTGGTATCACCCATGGAGGGATTTCTTTATTTAAATGGGTTCATTTTTCAGAGGGAGACACAGTGAGGGTATCATGATTTTAGCTACCAGTAGCAGGAGAGGAGCTGCGCCAAAAAGCTAACAGAAACTAACAAACACTGAATAAAAGAAGAGCTGCCATCAATACAGTTGTAGCCAAGCATGATTTAATGTTGCACAGTAAAGTTTTACCAAGTTGCTCAAAGTCTAAACTGGCATTGTTGTGCATTTAAGGTGTAAAGTTTACCTTCGTCCAAACGCCCCCCTAAGGCATCCCAGCGCCCCCCTTTTGTAAAAATGTCCCCCAGCGCCCCCTGCCGTCCTCTGAACGCCCCCTGGGGGGCGGTACCGCCCATGTTGAGAACCGCTAGTCTACATAAATAAATGAAGTCCCGTTTCGGTGTAGTTAGGTGAATTTTGGCGCTTTGTAGTTTGTTAATGCCCACAAAAGAAGTTTGCGTGGCTGCTGCACATTTTCATGTCAAGTAAAAGGTTTACGTACAGTTACGCAAACTTTCACGTCATGTTCATTTTTATACACGCTGTCTTGTGCATAAAATATGGCTGTGCACATGTTTTGTGTGTACGCATGCTTTATACATGAGGCCCCAGAACTCACTGATTAATAGCATACATTCAACAAAGTTTACACTGTGACTTAAAGGAAATGGAACCAAAATAAAGCCAAAACACACCTGCATTCGTGGTGGAAATGAGGGCTCTCTTTGGCCCCATGGAGGCTGATCAGTCTGGCTTCCCCAGGGGACCTGCTGATCAAATGAATTCCAAGACGGGGGACCCGGCTCAGAACCTCCTGGCCCACTCCAGGGGCCTCCATCTCTTGGAGGTCCTCCACTCCAGTTTCCTGGGTCTCTCTGCTCATTCCACATTCCCTCATGACTGTTCCACGGAGGACAGGGAGGTGGGGGCTGGTTCATGTCAAAGGGAGGCTGGGGAAACAGGCAGTTTTCTGATGTGTTGCATTACTTCTATGCTGATGCTTATTTACAATATGATTATTTTACTCTGCATAGCAGGCTTTGGTTGAAGCTTTGTGTTGTCAGATTTTTAGACCATATAGATCAGTGGTCCCCAACCTTTTTATTACCGCGGACAAGTCAAGACTTGGAAATTTTGCTGCGTCCAGAGGGGGCAAGGGCAGAAGCCTTAGCAATAAAGCTTCTGCATGTTGGTGTCCCCTCTAAAACCTGAATATGCCCAATTTGGGTTGTCTTGGCCCTTTTATTGTAGCCTGTGGGGTTTTCCCTGACTGAGGACGAGAATACAACCTGTTAAATGTGACAGGTAGCCAATCAGAAAGCGTGGTGACACAAGAACAGAGGGGAATCCCAAACAGCTGGCATATCGCAACTGAATTCGGTAGATATCGGAGATTTGTGGAAATTTTTATTATATGTAAATATTATTATATATGTTTAAGTTTATTCAGTTAAAAATGATAACTATGAAAAACCATAGTCACCAACAAATCATAGTGCAGCAAATAGAGCGGCTGCTCCCGTCGTCTTTTGTCCACCGCCTTTTCTTTTTTGTTACGTTTTTTATCGCTTAAAATGAGTCCACAAACTATCACTATTGCTTCTACATCGTCATCCGTGTTTGGTTATTCTACATTCCCGTATGCTATGTTGGGAGTTTTGTGGATTTTCTTCTGGAATCGGGATGTTCGTGACTGGAATCGGTTCCTGCCTTGTGGCTGCAGACACAAACCGATCGAACCTGTTGGACTTTTATCAGCTCTGTGGTCACAGAGGTTTGGAGAATCGGCAGACAATTCTTAAATCTTGACGTCTAAACCAGACTTAAGACTCACAAGCTCCACTCATCTCCTCTCCAACCACTGCCCAAACGCTCTGGCTGGTCGCTTTGGTAACGTTTACATATCCCTTCAAAATAAGACAGATGCGCCACAAAAATGAACATTTTACCCTGGTGAAAATTTTAACTCACGATAACGACTAATAAGAGCCCTGAGCTTGTTTCTCTGCAACAAGACAGTCCCATCAGGAAGTGACAAGAGACGATGACACCCGAAGTGTTGCTTATATCCACAGCCTGCTTGGTCTCTACGTGGCGAAGCAGCTTGAAGCTTCATTGCCTCATTAGCAGCCAGTCGCCACATGTTACACAGAGTGGGCTTGTAATGTGGGACTCACCTACCGGTCCGGGATAAATTCTCCTGTCTCTTCTCTGGGCCTTTTCCCTTTTGCAAAGAAACTTTCCAAAGACACCTGATTTGTATCCGATAATGCTTGTATTTGTATGTGTTGGATTGTTTAACACTTGTTTTTTAGGATGTTATTTGAATGCAATGTTTCAACTTTTGTTTTAAATTGCTTCGTATCACTGCCAGGTCTCCCTTGAAAAATATCTAATTTTAAGGGAGACCTGGGAATGATCAGCAACAGCACATTAATCACAGCACATTAATCTCAATGATGACTACTAAATCTAAATCAAAGTTGACCAGGTTAGCCAGGTGCTGGCCAAAAAATTTGAATATCATGACAAAGTTTACTTAAATCAGTAAGTATCTGTAAGTTTGAAAAAATGAAACTTGTATATTATACTTGTTCATTACACAAAAGAGTGATATATTTTAATGTTGGTGATTTTTACTGACCACTAATGAAAAGGTCAAATTCAATATCTCAGAATATTTTGAGAAGGTTCAATATTGAAGGCACTTGGTGCCACACTCTGATCAGCTAATTAATTCAAAACACCTGCAAAGGCCTTTAAATGGGCCCCAAGTCTAGTTTTGTAGGCTAAGCAATCACGGCTACATTTAAAAATGTGGGAGAGATTCACAAAGATTAGACTGCAGCTGGAGTTAGTGGTTCAAGAGCCACCACACACAGATATATGCAAAACATGGAAGACATGGGTTTCAGCTGTCGCATTCTTGAAAATGAGACGGCATCATAAATGTCTCACCTGGGCTGAAGAGGAAAAGGACTGGACTGGACGTGGACACTTCTGTGGACGGGAGGGGGGGTAGGAGGGGTTGCGTGTGTGATCTGACCGGAGGGGTGGGGGTGGGGGAGGTTGCGTGCGTGATCAGGGGGGGACTGCATCTGATCTGTTTCTTGCTCATTTTGCTGCTTGTGGCTCGGTGTTGGTGCGCAAGTAACCGAGAGAATCCGGTTAAAGGATTTTCAAAATAAAAGATTCTCCAGACTTAAATAATACATAAAATGGAAATATTTAATTATTTATTGCGCAGCCTAGTACCAATTGGTCCACGGACCGGGGGTTGGGGACCACTGCCATAGAAAATATAGGAGCTATTGTGAAGAGGAAGATGTGATACACCAGACACAACAATTCAGAAGAGCTGAAGGTCACTATCAGAGCAACCTAGACTCTCATAACATCTGAGCAGTGCCACAGACTGATCCAGACAAAAGGAGCCCTATTCTGTTTTGAAGTTATAAATGCTATATTCCCCTTCAGTCGATTCATTCGGTACAACACATAGAGCTTGGGATATCACACCACCGGGTGGCCTAACTGAAGACACCTTTAATCACGCCTTTAGGCAATTGACGTGTGATGACGGGTGGAAGGCCCCGCCTGCATATAAATACACCCCCATCACAGTCATTATTGAGTTGTTACACTCTTCACCTCGCTGAGAACACCTAATTTCTAACCTGTGCTTTGTTCCTAATGTGCTATTTTGACTGAGAATAATTTTATTTATTTATTTTTTTGCCATTGTGTAATTAACCGAGAGTTGGGAAGCTACCGTATCGGTTGCCTAGATACACTTATAGATGTTTGGCAGAAACTTGATGTAAAGTGTAATTTATGCAGCATATACTGATATATTTATTGTGTCTTTTGTCTCGTTTTCAATTTCACCCTTTTATTTGTCAATAAACCTGCTGACAACGGCCTTCGGTCTTCAGAGTCGTGACATGAGAAAGGTGTTAGATAGCCTTTGCATCAGTATGCATCAGTAACGGCACAAGCCCAACTAAGTTTGAAGTGATATACATTTCAAAATATCTTTTTTGTATTAGTCTTAAGTAATATTCCAATTTTATGAGAAACTCAATTTGAGTTTTTCATTACTTGTCAGTAATAATCATCAATATTAAACAAAATAAACATTTGAAAAATATCAGTCTGTGTGTAATTAAATATAATATACAAATTCCAATTCTTTCAATGGAATTACTGACTTAAATCAACTTATTCATAATATTCTAATTTTATGGCCAGCACCTGTATCTCTTTATAGAAACAAATTCACTTTGAACAAATGGCATTGAACCAGCTTTGTCTTCCCAGTGTTGTGACTGGAACTTATAGTTGGATGGTATTCAAGCACATGCATCTTTTTAAGGAGGTAAAACAAAATGCCCCCTTTGCCATCTGTACACTGTCCAGTGAGGTTGTACTGTGTGCTTTTACAAAGTTTTTTTTGTGTGGTTTTGTAAAGATCACCATCCTTCCCCAAAGCACTTCCTCACTGTCTGACCTCGACATTTGCTGAGCTCATGAGCATTGCACGAAGACCCCGGGAACTGGGAAGGTTAAGAAACAGGGTCTAATGGACCCAGGGAGCTTTACCCTGTGCGCATCCCGGCAAGGTTGCACTGACCTTGCTTGCGCTTTTTTCCATTGACCCCGCTGTCTGACCATGACATCTACCATGCTCCTCTTGAGCGTCACGCCAAGTCCGCTGGAGGTTAAACCCGAACCTCATACGATGAGGAAGAGCATGATGAGGAAGAGCAGGCTTGCAGCTGAGCTCAGGGTTGCTCAGGTGCAACCCTGAGCTCAGCTCCAACCCTGAGCCAGCTCGTGGCTGCAGCTCAGCTGGCTCAGTTTTGATACCAGATGATTACATCATCAACTAGCAGATCTCTATCGAGGCCTCTATCATTTCTACCATATACTGGATGTATTGCACATTCCTAATTTGTACATATGCGGACATGATCTAAAAACATCTGAAACCATGAAGAAGGTTGTCACTTTTCACAAATACAGAGACACATGGACGTTTACCGGCTGGTTAGGGTTCCAGGGTCCGACATGCTGAGGCTCAAACCACGTAGGCTTGTTGGGTGGCATATCAGATGGCCCACTGGAGTTTTTAGGGTCCTGTGATCTGGGTGCAGCCCCATCAAAGTCTCCTGGAGGAGGGCCAATCACAGGTGGCTTCACATCTCCTGCACCTAAAAAGATTAAATTAGAGCTTATAGGAGACAGGCTTGTTATGGCCACCTGAATACTTTGATTTGGATTAACATTGGGAGTGTGTCAGTTATTTTGTTTTTATTCTTTATTCAAAATTCTACTAATATACTTTTGTTTTTGCTTTTTTTGTCACTCAAATCATTCAGATTATGAAATATTTTTCTGTATGGGACAAAGATAACCTGATTAAATACAAAAAGCAGTTTTGCTTTACCCTGATTTTTCCAATAAGGGAGAAATGGTCCACCCCACCTGGCAATCTGGGGAATAGTAATTGCCTCACTTGTTAAATGTAATTAACTTAAAGAGTAACTCACCCCAAAATCAACTTCATTTCTGATAAACTGTCTAAATAGGGTTCTATTTTCACATTTGTGTGAATTTTGACATTTTTGTGTAAATCTATTAATTTAGCATTTTTTGTCAAAAGTGATTTTGTCCTGGCCTCCTTTGGTCAAACAGTGCTTAGCCAGTTGGATTCTGCTACTGATTTAAAACAGATCAGCTTTACTCACTCAGCCCCATGATCGGGTGTAAAACCGTTGCACTCAGACACATGTCCCGCCTGGTAGTGAGTGAGAAGTTGGAATAGCAAGCGTTGCCATGGCAACTGTTGATCGGTAGCATAAAGGCCCCAATATACTCGAGCGTACCTCAGTTCGCGGAGGTCCGCGCTTAATCTCAGCGGACGTCCGCCGGACATGTCCGCGTAAGGATAGATTTTTATGGTGTCACACAGTAAACTACCTGGTGGAAACAGTGTTCACATCTAACTGGTTTTTATGCGACACCGGGCTGATAAGGTTGATAACTTTACTCCTATAACTCAGGGTTATACAAGTTCATATTGTTTCAATGTTGAGATTAGCATAAAGTTGTGAGGGGGACGTGATAGACACGTAAGCAAAAATACTTAACAGCAACAGGCTTTATATATGCACGCAAATATTGAAATGGTGAATTATACAGAATTATGAGAACAAAAAAAGAAGACATCATCCCAGACTTCTTTATCAGCAGCGGAGGAGAGAGGTGGTCCGATAAGTTGAGTCTGACTCTTTTTTTTCCTCCCAACAACGGCAAGGAATAATAATCGTGTATGTTCTCATTTTCGATTGATGCACAAACTATTACACTGATCACATTTGTGCTTTCGGAACATAATAAACAGAACTAACTGAATGGATCCCTGATTACAGCTAAAGCCAGTGCTGCCTCTTGCTGCTCTTCTGCCCGCAGTAGGAAGCTGCGCTGCTGCGGGCAGCGGTTCACTGTCTTTGCCGGATGAACCGACATATCACTGCCTTTCTCTGTCCCGCACTGAGAGGTGAGTTAAAGCTTCTCAGATGGAGAAGAAACAGAGCTAGGTGCCCAAATAGATAATCAAACTTTCTAGTTGGGGCCATGCCATAGCAATGCATAAGGAGAGCCGTGACTGCATGGCAGGCACCTATTGTTCTACACCTAATAGAATGTCTCCTTAATCTATATAATTTATTATTCTTCCGTCACCGTTAATGCGGCTCATACCGCTGGGTGCCCAACCACAAAAGTGGTATCAAATCGTGCGGCTCGATGCCGGCATTATTGCTATTATTTTTATTGGGATTCTGACTTAAAATGACGACATAAATTAATAAAAACTAAAAAATTGGAGATTTAGGTTCTCACAGAATCGGTAATCTTTCTCTCTGAAACACACATACAGGACTCTGGATGGCTGACTCCAAAACCCTTTTTAACTCCCTCTCACAGGCATAAATATCGCCCTATTGTTCTAAAAGTTGGTCATAACATAGATTCACATGCCTGCTCCCGTAAAATGTTTTCAAAACTTTTCTAGGGCTTATGGTTTTTTTGTCAGGGTCCTTCAGACTGACACTGGGTGTCTCCAAAGTATAGAAACTTGGGAGAAGAGGATTTTCCCGCTCCTTGGCTCCTCTCACAGCTGCAGGGGATTAATTACCATAGCAACGGGTCCCAGCCAGTGGCAGCAAGTCTTCTCAGAAACAGCAGAGAGAGAGGTCACAATGCATTGTGGGAAGAAGACATATTTCCTGTGACTATTCATATTTTGTTTAGATAAAATTATTATTTCTCTGAATTTTTGAGTGTGAAATTAAATCCTTAGTATGAAGGCTGAAAAATTTAGAGAAATAAACAATTATGGACTGTCTTTATTTTTTATTATTTTGTACCGTGAGTGAGAACTACATGTGCGAAGATTATAGCCGTCAGTCTCGGAATGATTCTCATTACTCATCAACAGTGTCAAGTAGAGGTGTGCCCTGATCGTTGTCGCTTGTTGCCGATCACCTGCAGCTGGTCTCCTTGCAGCACTATAACACACTGAGTGAATGGGGAAGTTTCGTGTGCACGTCAGAATACATCAACACAACGAAGCTAATACGACATAAAAACAATGTCATACTTAACGGAGTTTGGCTACATCGGGGCTCACTGCAGTAAAAGACATATGGAAGATCAGACAGCAGGTAAAGCAGCACAGCTACAAACACTCACCCGAATTAGCATGACGGTCAGAAAGCTAAACAAATAACCTGTAAAATTAATTAAATCTTCGAGCTGCAATGTAAGACGCTGGTTCTGCTCTCGCTGTTGAACCGCTGCTCTGCTACAGGTAGTAATATTTAATATTTAGTAATATTTGACAGACGAAGCCGCTTCTGCTCCACCTGGTAGTGACTCTCGCACCGAACCTGTTTAAAGCTGCAGCATCTAACCTAAAAAATACATTTTACATACATATTAAAACTTTCGCTGTCCTAACATGAGACAGATAATCTCTAAAAAAATAATCATCTCCTCCCTGTTCTGCATAATTACTCCGCTCAATCAGAAACAGCCAATCAGAACTAGCAGTAACAAGCTAGCCGCCATGCTATCAGGAAGTTTTCATTCAGTAAATCTGGATTGTTTATTGAACATGTATTTGCCTTTGAATGTTGAGTTTTATACTTGAAATTTTTTGCAATGTTGAGAGTTGCAAGTACACTTCATCAACATGTTTCTGACTCTCCACAGGTTTTTGACTACAATTTAGCTCAGTTTAGCATTGATGCTAATATTAAGCATCAGAATGCTTTTCTTACTTATTACCAATGTTTCATATACTGAATGGAGTAAGTCATGACAGACAACATGATAGTGATGCTCCACATGCTACTGAGAGCATTCATGCTAACATTAGCATTTTGGGTCATTTTAGCTTATGCAACATACTAAATGGTACGAGTACAGCTTAGTGAACATGCTTCTGACTGAGCGCAGGTTATTGACTACATTGCAGCTTTCTTTAGCATTATTGCTAATTTTACCATCAGAACGCTTTATTAAAAATCCGACAGGCATACTTTGGCATGGCCCCTTAAATAATGGAATCTGTCACGAGATCATTTCAGGTAATTAGTATGCTTGAGTATGAAGACACAACCATCTGCAGACAGTCCGCACGGTTCATGGAATGCGCACAATACGCCCGAGTATATTGGGGCTTTTACTCAGCTTTACAAATCTGCGATTTATTTCCAATATGAACGCAGAGTGGGATTGGTCTGCTCTGACTACTTGCGACAGTATACTGCAGGACTATTGATTGTCAGGCTGACGGCAGTGCTTGGGAAGCAGGAAGTGCAGTTCAGGACGCAACAGGGTTGCAGCTGAGCTGAAAAGTGTTGTCACCATAGCAGCCTCCAATAAGACAGAAAAAACGAACTGTCTTGTTAGTTTTTTATAGTTATAACAGTTATAAGCACAAGAGCTCTTCTTTCATCCTGACCACAGCCCGTGACCCTTTTCACTCATCCTCACACTCGACCCCCAAGTGTTATTTAACTCGCCCACTTTGCAGGAATTGTTCAAAAGTTGTTTAGTGTGGGGTTATGCTTTGAATAACCTTTTTAGAAAGTTGAGCTCAATTTTATTATTTTATTATTAATAATAATAATATTATTATTAATAATAATAATAATATTATTATTATTATTATTATTATTATTATTATTATTAATAATATTATTATTACTATTAATAATAATAATAATATTAATATTATCAATATTATTATTGATGTGCATGTGTAGTAAGTAAATTAAATAAAACCAAAAAGTATCTTGAAGGCCCATGTGACCATAGCAACAGAAATGGTAAGTAGGGGAACAGAGCCTCATTAGATCTGAAAAGATTCATCTTGAAAAATGCATAAAATTACCAAAAATTTGAAAATAAATATTGGACTGACTAAATTACTTTTTTTTAACATTAAAACTGAACAAACGCTCAGATTGGTCTGATTCTCTTACCAGCTTGGGTTGTAATAGGCGGGACTTTTTCAGCTTCAGCAGGGGGAGCTGCTGTTCCTGCAGGGCAAGCCTGCTGCTGCTTCAAACTAGTAACAAACTTCTCATGTTGGGTCTTTAAAGCCTGAATCTGCTGCTGAAAGGCCAGCTGGATGGGCTGCACCACAGCAGCATACTCTGTTATAAGTGAAGCCTGAAAAATCAAGAGCAAAATCATAAAGAGTTCCAGACTGACTACACCTAACGATCAAGGTTTTACTTCTCAGAATCATTAACAACTATGCACAGCAAACATATTTTGATATTTGAACAAAATTATCAAAAATAAACAAACACAGTTCAACCAATGTGAAAGTAAACAGAGCGCATCGTTAGTTGCAAATGAAAGACTGATGATTGGCTCTTTAAAATGAGTCACTGATTAAATGCCCCATGGAAACTGTGAGACTGAATGACTTTTACACAGACCTGGTACTGTCCAATGCCAAGTGCTGGGTTCTGCAGCTGCTGAATGGTCTCTTCGTCAAAATACCCGTTCTTCTCCCAAAGCTGCAGCAACTGCAGAGATACAAGGAACCATGGGTTGTAATCAAAAGACGATGAAAAGCTGCATCTCCATAAAAAAAAGAATAGAATAAATACATTAATTAACTTTGGGCCTTTTTGCAAAGCAGGGCCCTGGGCTGGGTTTAGCACTCCATTTGAGCCAGGCAGAGGGGTTTGAAGTCAGCTGCTACAGAGATATGACATTAGCCAGAACTCTTGTCAGAGTTTGCACTAGACTTTCTTGGTGTCCATCATTTTGACAGACAGTATAAAAAATCCCACCATACTCTATTTTCACCTATTGAACAGCTGAAAAGAGAATCTAGATTGTGCCATCACACACCAAGCAGATTGATATATTAAACTTTTTCTTTGCAGTGACAAAAACCAACAACTGTGGACCCAGTAACTACATATAAACAATGAAACAATGAAACCCTAAACTATGAGCACCAGCTTGTGCTTAATCAAATGTTTTAAGGTTTTAATGTTGATCTGGGTGCTAAATCTGAGCTCTGTGCTCCACTGGAGACTGGAAATACAAGCACCACTCTGGCCAAAGTTTTGAAATCAGGGAACATTTCTTCATTTTTTTGATCAGAAGTTGGTAAGACTCTGTGATAAAGGGTTTTCTGGTCAAGAGGAAAAAAAGCTCAGAGATGAAACTGATTATTTTTTTAATGCAATACAGAAAGAGCAGGAGAGGACAATGATGAATGAAAAGGTGTTCCACCAGAAAAAAATGCAAATACAACCAGGATCAGAATACAACAGGACTGGCCCAGGGCAGGACCTGCAGTGCAAAAATACCTGTTTTCAAGATATTTATAAATTTTTTTGTAATCTACTGCCAGTGATGTCAATAATGCGTTACTGATGTCGGACCACTTTTTTCAGTAGCGAGCAATCTTAACGCTTTGCTATTTCAAATCCAGTAGTCAGACTACAGTTACTAATCAAAATCACTTTGTGTTACTATTTTGTTTTGTAATTTTATTTTATTTCCTCTACACATCTTGGGGAGTAACCACGTTTCTATGTGACAGTATAAGCAGCGCCAGAAACATAAACAATGGAGGGAAGAGGGAGATGCGCATTTTGTTGCTGATAAAACAGAAACTATTTTGAGTCAGATTATTATAAGCAGCTTTGGGCTTGTTTTTTTCCCTAAAGTTGCTTGCAAATTCAGGGCCGTAACGCACAACCTGGATGATGGGGTGGAGGGGAGGGGAATCTAAAATCCTATTTATAATTTTCCAGACAACACTGGAACACACAAAAACATACCCAAATTACTAAAGTTTTTAAATTTTTTTGTACTGTTGTAACCATTAAACAATCTCCCCTTCAGTTCAACCATATAAGTGGAGACACATTGTTTATACTACCATTATAAAATAACTTGCAGTTAAGTTTTGGCAAAGATCAATGTAACTTTCACAGGTGGTGAAGCCTTGTCAGCAGCTGCTGAAAGTAACCAAAAAAAGTTACTTTTAATGTAACTTAGATACTTTCTAAATCAAGTAATCAGTAATCTAAGTTACGTTTTCAAGGAGTAATCAAGTAATCCATTTAAAGTTACTTTTTCAAAGTAACTATGTCATCATAGTTACTTTGAGTTTCTATCATAGAAACTCAAAACTGAACATTTGAGTTTCATTTCACATTTCTGATACCAAGAAATGTGACTAGATAGTAAGTGTAGAAGGGTTTACCCGGGTAATCTTCTGCTGCTTCTCTTCCTCTACTGCTAGAAAACTAGTGCAGTAGATGGGAACAACCACCTTCTGCAACGCCGCCAACAAATCCTTCTGCTGCTTCCGCTGGCTGGGATAAAAAGAAAAAAAACACACTAATATGCTGCAATACACAAAAAACATTCTAAGTTTCTAAATCAACAATACTGCTTCTTTTAAAATTCAATAAACTTATTTTAAATTATATCTGAATATACAGATTCATAATAAATTTCTCACTTGCACAATAATAATACAAATTATATTTTACCAGTGATGAAGAACGTCATTGGTTAAATAGATGAGGTGTAGGCGGAGCTCAAAATGTGCGCTGTCAACAGTGATGCGATTGCGAAGATGTGATGCCATCAGTTCACAGTGCTGTGGCCCCTTAGCATTGTTGAACATCCAGTTTTTACCAGCCTGAAAGGAAGACCACTTTAATTGTCAGATAGAAAACTTTGTTTTAGATATCTGAATAGCTTTTGACCACATAGTGTTTACAGAGATGGCATCTTTAGTGCAGGTGTCGATGATGGGCTGCAGCAGGTTGTCAAACTCTGTGATGTCCAACTGAGTTTCTACCAGAAGCTTCTGGATCTGCTGCTCCATTGCCAGGGTGATGGCAGCCGTCACTTGCTCCTACATGAAAAACAAAACAATATTTTGTATAATTCAACTGAAATGTATTGAGGCGTAACAATATCTGACTCAAGATTGAGTTTACAGGAACAAGTTGGGATTTTAATATTACATTTAACAAACCTTCATAGATCAAATTTATGCTGCAAAGACACCTTTATCCTAGATTTGTAATGATTTTGCGACAAACTCAACAAACTAACGTCTTTTTTCTTATTTCTTTTTATCTCTTCAGACCAGTGGTCACACTAGACTGTTTTACTGTCTGTCATTTTGACTCAAGGCATAAAAAAACCTCTTTTGTATCCTATTTTTCAATGATTTTTAAATAAAATTGACATAAGCTATTGAGTTGCATTTAATATTTATCCAGTTTAATATTCAAGTTAAACAAAGAATCTGGCTCCCATCCAGAGGTCACGTTAACAGAATATTTTCCGTATTTGACCGGTTATTTTTATAAACGACAGGAAAATTTTAAATCTGTCGGTCATCTGACAGGTTATAATTAACACCCTCGACTGGCACACATGCGAGGACTTTACGCCAATAGTTAATCGCAGAGGCAACTAAAATCAATCAATACAAGAATCCTTTCTGAATATCATCTCATGAACACTGAACTAAATGCGTCTTTCTGACCGGGAGCTGACCGCATGTTGAAGAGTTACAGACCGGACGCTTTGGAGCGTTAGGAGGCCCATTCAAAAACTTTGGTAGAAATGGCGCCTTTTATTTCAGTCTCCATTACATACAGAACAGAGAAAACTAAAGAGAATACAATGCTGAATACATTTATAGTCTAAGCCACAGGTGTCAAACTCCAGTCCTGGAGGGCCACTGCCCTGCAACTTTTAGATGTGGCTCTGCTACACCACACCTGAATAGAATAATTAGGTTATTAGCAAGGCTCTGGAGAACTGATCTACACAAGAAGGTAATTAAGAAATGTAATTTCAGTGTTTCCTACCTGTGGCACATCTAAAAACTGCAGGACAGCGACCCTTGAGGACTGGAGTTTGACACCCCTAGTCTAAACAGAGGAGCCAGCAGTTTATCTTGAGGAAATAAATAAAGGTGCACAAATTAATTAGATCATAAGATATGCAGTGCACTGTGGCTGCACAACCAATATGGCTCCATTGCGGCAAAGAATTAAACTTAAAATCCTGCGGTTTTAGCAAATGGAGTTGAAGACGTTACTCTCCTGTACCCAGAAGGGCAGCGATGTGCAGAAGAGCGGCAGACGCAATAATTGTATGTTTCGGGGAATGAAACAACGCAAGAAAATTAAAAAATAAAAAAAGCTTCGCACAGGGTAAAAAAAAAAGTGCAATGGATCAGTTTGGCTTAGGCAGATCCAACTGCCCGATGAACTAGCGCAGATTTTTGTGCAGATGCGAAACAGGAGGAATTTGTGAAGTTATGCGTTCAGAACCCAGTAGGTGAAGTGCTGGTAATTTTAAGTGGCGTTGTTCCATTTAATTTATTATAGGTTATTGGGGGAATAGTCATTGGTTTTTGTCACTATGGAGAAAAAGTTAGATGCCTATATCTGCTTTATGTGTGATGGGATCTGGATTCAAAATTCAACTGGGTGAATATTAACAAAACCGCATTAAAATGCGGCTAAATAACCGATGTTAATGTAATTATAATATGACTGGTAAAAATGGAACATGACCAATATTTTTTAATCCTGTCGGTCAAAATGACAGAACAAAAAAGTAGCACGACCTCTGATCCCATCACACATCAAGCAATTTTTGGATCACACCAGTTTTATCTGTGTTGACTGTTTATAAATGCACTAAGAACAGCATTTATAAATGGAAATATAACTGCTATTTTTGTTGTATAATAAATCAAATCTGTCTAATCTATGCAAGTTTAACATATAAGTTTTTCTAGACCCGTTGCCTTGACTTCCGACAACATCTCCGTTAACCGCAGAGCAGAAATGCCCGGCACTGTCAGCTTTTTACTTTTGGAGCGGTCTTTGATCCACATGCATTCACACTCCTTTCCAACTGCATTAGAGTTCACTTTAGACACACCAAAGACCTAGGTTTTCAGGCGGATCAGAGTTCACTTTTTAGTCAATTTGGAATTGAAATTTGCATTCACACTCCCCAAATGAATCAAACTTTCAACCTTTTTTGGCCCAGCGCCCCCTATCCATTATCCAGGTCCCTTACTGCCCCCCATATAAGAAACTGAATTCTATTTTGCACTGACTATTATTTTATTGTTAATATTAATATCACTATTGTTGATGTTTTTACTTTTATGGCTGTTTCTGTATTGATCAACAAAAATAATTTTCTAGAGAACAAAAAAGCCATGTGAATAGAAATTATTTTTACAGGTGAATTATTTTCCCTTTTATATGGAAAACCTTTTATCTGAAAACAGTGTCTGTTCTTGCCATACAGTCCTCTGTATTAATTGTTGCTCAAAAGGTCTTGCCATACCAGTTTATTCCACTGCATTTAATTTAGTTTTTTAGTTCATTCTTGCATTTTGTTCTTTATGCATTTTCATTCAGTTTTCTTTGATTAGTATTGTCCTCTCTTGGATTATTGTTATGTTTTCTTTAGTTTCTTTCCTGTTGTCTTGACTGACGCTCACCACCTTTAATCTTCACTCTTCAGCTCCTGCACCGCTTAATCATCATGTGTTTCACCTTATTTGACACTCATATTGATTTTTCACTGTTAAGTGTCAGATTCTCTGTTTTTATGCCCTGATCATCCGATGGTGTAATGCTATACTGATGCTGTGAAGCTACTAATAGCAGGAGCGCGGAGCTGCCCCAAGAAGCTACAAACACTGAAGAGAACGAGTGCCATCAACAATACAGTTGAAGGCAAGTTTTTTTTTTACTGTTACACAATAAAGCTTTATCAAGTTGTTCACAGTCTACACGGATATTGTTGTTCATTTAAGGTGTAAAGTTTACCTTCGAACAAACACCCCCCAAAGGAATCCCAGCACCCCCTTTTGTAAAAATTTCCACCAGCGCCCCCTGCCGTCCTCTGAATGTTGAGAAACGCTGTACTATAGGCTTGATAAATGCATCACTTCAGTTTTGAATGTGCTATTCAACCAGATGCGCTCCAAAGCGACCATTACTCTTTCATACACAGTCAGCTCCCAGTCAGCAAAACGCATTTAGTTAATTGTACATGTCAGATGATATTTTGAAATGATTTTTTTAGTGACTGATTTAGTTGTCTACATAATGTACTATTTTTCTATTTTCAGATTTTTCTGTGATTAAAAAATTACTCCATTACAAAAAGTATTTCGTTAATTCAATCCCTTCCTCAGAATTAAGGGCAGTCCTTGAACTATCCCTGGTCTGTTATTGGGATGTAGCTCAATAACATACCTCCAGAAATTTAGCCACTGGTTGTTATAGAGATACTTTCTGCCTCCTTCCGTATCTGAACAAGTTGCAGTTGTTACACATGCAATGTCAGGCATTTAGGTTTAACTTGCCCAGTGAGAGTCCAACTGGAGGTGGAAACACTCTCCTGAATATGCCAGACCAAGAAACAGCATACTGCTTGTTGGAAATGAGCCAAAAAGAGGCCAACAGTGTGCCAAGAAAAAACTCCTCATACAATCAAGTCACAACCATTAGTCAGCCATTGCTACAATAAGGGATGGATCAATACTTTGATGTTTTTCACTCCAAATCCTCACCCTGCCATCTAAATGTTGCAGCTTAAATCAGGACCTGTCGGACAAGCCGACATTTGTCCAGTCCGTCATTGGTCAGTTTTGTTGAGCTGTGGGAATTGTAGTTTCAGCTTCAAAATGTTGGCTGAATCAAAAGGAAACATTCTTTGCAAACCCCAAAGATGGCTGTGCACAAAACCCAATAGATCAACAGTTTCTGAAACGCTGAGAACAATCTGAGGTCAGAAACCAAAAACTGTACCACATTCAAAATTACTTCAATTGCACTTTTTTACCTTGGCCTAATACATGGTTTAAACAGGTCATCTTCAGCATTAACAAAAGTCTAATAATGTTTTATATATAAAATTTTTTTTAACAGGTATTAAGAAAGAGAGCTTTAAGTGTACTCAGAGTACCAAGTAGCTCCATATTAACATTTCTGCACTCGTTAATCTTTGGTGACATTTTGCCTTTGGGAATGGTGAGTCTTGCTCTATGACTTCAATTATTGTTTCCTCTTTATTCTATTACCTGTCTGAGAGTGTGCAGGTGCTGCTCTTGTTGCTGCAAGTTCCATTGGCTCTGTTGAATGAGCTCATCTATTGAGGGCGCAGCTGACAGAGCAATTGGAGGTGGAGGAACCAGCTGCATTGATGGAGGGGGAATGTCAACCACATCTTTGTTTCCAGGGTTGAAAATATCTACAAAAATAGAATAACATTCACCTATTATTAATAAGGCTCCAGAAAATAATCGACTCCAGGGTTTCTCCCAGAAAACTTGCTAAGCCCGGTGGTCGAGGCGCCAAGGCGGTCCACCGTGTTTTCGTATGAAAAGATGTTAAGTAGGCAGAAAAAGTAAAAAATATACTATTGTCAGTGAACTGCTATATAAACCCACAACTAGTCTTAACAACTAATCAAAAAATACACTTAAAATGAATATGAATTATTTCCACTTCTGTTAAATCCAAATTAAGTCAACATCGCCATCAGGGGCCCCATAAATGCTAATATTTTATCACAGACCACAGATAAAACAGGCTACATGTAGCATTTGTTTATCGAGATTATCATTGCTGCTAAATTTGACATAATGGCTTCAGCATACATAAATTAAAAGATTTTAAATTATTTAACATTTATAGATTTTAAGGAGCTGGCAACTTTACTTCGTAAAAGTTCAAAGAACAATATTGATAGATTGGTTTGTTACCATAGCAACCATCTGATGCTGTGATTTGAATCTTAGTTTCAGCTCCGTTTGTTCACAAATAAAAATTTGCAAACTGCAATTATAATTTATTGCTTTTTAGGTTTGCCAATTAAACTACTCCCCCTGTCCTAGCTTTCACTAAATCTAACACAGAAGCTGTTAGAGATGCTGATGGTTTTAGCAGCATGAGGGGCCCTCAAAATCGGAATTCTGACTTTATTCTAAAGAAATTATGCTAGTGTTAGCTAAATGTTAAGGGGCCCTTAACATGGTTCCGTGGTTTATTACCTCATAATACTTTTTCACATTTTTATAAGTGAAGTATCACTGTCCAACAAAATATGAAAACCTTTGTCCTCTTCATAAGATTTGCTTAAATTAAATTAAATTGGTCTCAACTGATTAAACATAATGAGCAACTTTTGAGTTGATTCTCTCCATTATTCCTTTGTACTGGATAACTAAAAAAACAAAAGAATTATTTCACATTAAACTTTTATCAATCTGTATCCAGACAGTTGGTGCTTTATAACTGGACGATTCATTTACAATACTTACTAGACACTTACCAAACTTATTTTCTTTTCATAAAACTCATATTTTATAAAATAAACAGGAATAAAATGTATTCATAAAAATGTATTTATTAGAACAACAAACAAGTAGATATTCAGCTCATGTTCAAGGAATTGTAAAAACATATTCCTATAATTTATGTATATAAAAGATGAGGAGACAGTGAAGAAGACGATGTCAGGAGGACTAGAATCACTGGGAGATTCTGGGAAGCCGCATCCAAACCTGGAGCTGAGGCCTCTCCTGAAGAGATGCCTGTCAATAAAAAATAATTTTAAAAAAGTACATACTGTACGTAAGAAGCCAATGGAAGGCAAGAACATATTTCACACATACACACACAAAATAAATTTTCAAAGGGAAGGAGATATTAGTAACTGGAATTGGAAGAAAACACTATGGCAAAGTTTAGAATATATCTTCAAAAGTATTGAACTCTCTAGAGTAGCACATATAGCACATAAAGATATCAAACTCTTCATATCACACTTTGAGATGCTGTGAACAGATAACAAGCAGCTGAAACGACAGGGTGACTTGCTGAGATCAGGCCACAGTTAGAGGGGAAAACACACCATCCACCCACTGAGCCTGGAGCCACCTGGCTCCGTTAGCAGAGCTACGCTGCTCCAAAAACTCCAGAGCACATTTCTAAGAAGCCTAATTTTTTGATGAACAAAGTGCATAGATGAAACTACGAGGTCTACTTTCAAGCCTAAACAACTTGTTGTGTCTAATTAATAATATACTTACTTCTATTTACTGCTGCTGCTGGTGGTGGTGCAATGCAATGGAGGTCATCTCGCTGGTCCGAAGACGAGGAAGGTATGGCTGCAAGCTGGTGTGGGAAATCAAGACCCTGCGCACTGGCTTTTCAAAATAAAAACTCAGGCTAACCATTTTTTTCGGTGACCAGATACCCGGTATTATGTTTCTCACAGGACCATTACTTAAACTCACAGACCTCTCGTCAAAAATGAAATCAAGAAAATCGAAACCGAGCGCTCGTAATCCATTTTTTCCATTTCTGTATTTCTGTTTTGTGCACTAAATTGGATGAGCTGAGATTTCAGATTTTGGTTTAATAAACGAAAAAAGAAAAAAATTGTGTATTTTTGTTTTTTCATTTCAAACGAAAAAAACAAACTGTCTGAAAATACAAAGACCATCCACACACATGGGTTTTTCTAGGTTTAGAGTGGTTGAAACTAGGGATGTGCCGATCAGTTTTTTTTCTGCCATACCAAATACCGATCACCGATACGGATCAAATTATTATTATTTATTTATTTTTTATCATAAACACTACCGTTACGTCATGTGGAAAAGGGAACAATGAATTCACCTTAATTTAGACAAAAACTTGTTTTTAATAACTTTTCCAAGAAGAAAACAAAACAGGCATTGTGCAAATTGTACTGCTATCAATAATACCATCTTTAACAGACTAACAACATATGAAGGAGATTTATTTTTTTTTTAATTTTTTTAGAGATTATCTGTCTCATGTTAGGACAGCGAAAGTTTTAATACATATGTAAAATTTATTTTTTTAAGTTAGATGCTGCAGCTTTAAGCAGAGGTTCGGTGCGAGAGTCTCTACCAGGTGGAGCAGAAGCGGCTCCGTCTGTCAAATATTACTAAATATTAAATATTACTACCTGTAGCGGAGCAGCGATTCAACAGCAGAACCAGCTCCAAGTAGGTACCGGCAACCAATTTTTTTCCTTATATTTTTTGTACTCTCAATGCATTTTTCTATTAAGTGTATTACCAGAAAAGAGCAGTAAAAATTTCAGACCATTATCTCTAACGTCTCCGAGATTTTGGGGGGTTTGTGTACCTTGCCACAAACCCACCTTTGAGTAGAAAAAGATGGGGTTTTTGAAAGCCGATTATTTTAAACATAAATACATTTGACATTTATTTGTAATGACATCCTTTAAATATATATAAATCATATTGAAAAACATGAATATGTACAGTATAAATACCTTACTTTTAAAATGAAGGTTCTTTAAAATATGTAATTTTTAAAAATAAAACAAATTTCAATATTTACCCTGACAGCAGAGATGGTATGTTTGGGATACGATATTAAAAAATATAAGTTGAAACAAGCCCATAAAGTTATTTTTCCCATCCTGCTCTGTGGTCTTAACATGCTCAATTTGTTGTAGGAATCTGGGACTGTTCAATAAAAATTTATTAGACCGCAAAACTGCTTCCCAAGCTAATTTGACCGACGGAAAAAAATTTCAAAAAATTGACAAAATTAAGTATTTTTTGACCACTCCCCAAACTTTTATTTTTCATCCGATTTCAATAAATCTTCTCTACTACAGATACATAAGGCTGCTGAATAACATAATAATCCATTTTTGGCTATCTTTAATAGTTTCCTTGATATTGCTGATAGGAAATAGGGATTTGTTTTTGTTTTTTAAAAAAATCTAATTTTAAGAGAATTTTGGATTTGGATCAAAATGTTTATTTTTTATGCATCTCATTGAAACTTCCTTCCTAAGTGTCAATTAGGCTACAGCATCATATGAAAACAATTATTTATGGCTATCTTTAGTAGTTTTTTCTATATTGTTAGCAGAAAATAGAGATTGTTTTTTAGATTTCTTTCTTTATGGAAAATTCCCTACTACTGACCATCTGAAAAAGTCCCAAAGAAAGTACAGTTTTTTATAAAAAGTGTCTAGAATTTATCATTTTAGTATAGATAGTCACTTCATCATGCCGCCACCCACATGATGATGCCCTGGGTGGTTGCCCAGGCCTCCCATATCAGAAACCCCCACTGAGCCCGTCTGCTAACGGCTTCATGTCCTTGTTGCACAAATCGCATAAAATCAGCACAAACCTAAACCACACAAATACAGGTCATCATGCATATTTCCCGTGGCCCATAAAAAAAGCGGATCTAATCCGCTTTTTTATTATTAGGGTTTTATTATTTATTATAAGGACAGGGAAGCAAAGCAAACCTGTGGAAGAGGAGGATGAATAACCCAACGTTCAGGTGAGGAGGTGAAGGGGCCATGTTTGCTTACCTTTCTCCTCTTTTATAAAAGTTTAACCTAGATTTAACTTTAGATTTAACTCCTGCCACAGTCTTTGTGTGGCGCTGCGGCAGATCGCGTTAGATCGCAGTGGAGCTCGGCGTAGTTAAACCAGTGTTCCCGGTAGAACCGTGCACACAATAAAAAGCTCAGGAGGGATTCACTCTATCCGCTCTTACCGGAAACTTAAACTCCGGTTCTTCGTTTTTAGCTTCACCACGTAGCTACATTTAGCTGACAGAAGGAACGAAAAGCAGGAAGCCGTGACTCAGCAGAGGTCGGTTCGTGTTTTGAAATGCGTGGGGCGTCACGCACATTGATTCTACAAGTGTGGATCCAGTATTATATTAAAGCTGACACATTGATCTTTATTTTTATACCCATTTTGTCAGGTTTATTTTTTAGATTTCGTTCATTATTTGACGAAGTTTTGATACTTCTATGATTTACAAAAAAACTTTAAAAAAAAAACTTTGCCGAACCGGGTATGTATAGAAAGCCTATAGTTTCAGGTTTAATATGAAATCACTTTTGGCTCATTTGGTCATATGTTTGTGACGCCCGAACCGATTTTCTTGGACAATGTTTCAGCGCCGTTCAGTAGCGGCGTCCGAATTTGCATAAATAATGCGACTTTTCAAAAAACTTGCGAAAATTACCGGGAAATTTAAAGTGTTTTATTTGCTTCAACACACATAAAACTGGTATCGTTGTAAAGAAAAATCAATGAACTATAACACAGTAGTGTTGCTTTTGGAAAAAAATATTCTGAAAAGGACTTTTTATGGTGGGAAGTTGGGGCATTTTCTGTGATCAACAAGCGTTCTCTCGAATTCCTGCGTGGAAAGAGCGTCGCTGCCGGTACCAACTCCAAGACTTAAATAATGTGGCAGGTTATTAGTTTAGCTTTCTGACCGTCATGCTAATCCGGTGAGTGTTTGTAGCTGTGCTGCTTTACCTGCTGTCTGATCCTCCATGTCTTTTTTACTGCAGTGAGCCTGGATGTAGCCAAACTCCGTCATGTATGTCATTGTTTTTATGTCGTATTAGCCTCGTTGTGTTGATGCATTTTGACCTGCTTCAATTTTCCACTGCAACACGCAAACGTCCTCATTCACTCAAGCTGCGAAATGAGATGCACGTGATCGGTATCGGCAACAGAGGCAATAATCGCCGATCACGCACTTTTTCAAGGAAATCGGCTCGATTGTGATCGGTGACCGATCGATCGGCACACCTCTAGTTAAAACCATACTTTAACTGTAAAAATTGTTTTATTAAAAAAAATATATTTTAAAACTTAAACAGGCGTCTAATTTTTTTTCTACAAGACAAATTTGTCATATTCATAACCTGGTGAGGAATTCCACCTATTATAATAAGATAATAGAGCAATTTCCAAACTTTTCAGCCTGTGACCTTTACTACCAAAATAACAGGAATTTTCTACTCCAAAAATCCCCTCATTCAGAGTTTTGCCAACTTCAGAGACCGACAACCCTTTAAAAAAACTTATTTTCCTCCATTTATTAAAAAATAAAACTTATGGAGTCAAATCAATGTAAGTACTTTTAAAATAATTTTAAGTTTCTAAAAATTATTTTAAATTTATATAATACTGTAGATTACATTTATTTCATGATATATTTATTTTATACTGTCTCTTTTGGCCATACATACACTTAAGGGTCTCGTCACTATGATTCTGAAAATTATTTCATGACTCCCACTTGAGGTCTTTTTGCACTGCAGGCCCGGCCCCCTTCGACCTCACCCTATTGTGCTCCATCCTGGTTGTTTTGCATTGAGTAACTTTGAAGGAGGGCTGCGACCCTCATGGCAGTCAAATTCCTGCTAAAGCTGCCAAGGTAATCTCCATAGAGACAGAGGAACAATTTTGTTCTCAGTTGTCCCGTGGAGTTTCTTCTGTACATGCTTGTCAGAAGGACAAGTGTGTACCGATCAGCTTTACCTTTCAAAAACACTTTCATCAGAGTTTTCCCTTGAGCTGGATTTGTGTTTGGTGCTGCTGAGCTACAACTGAGGCTTGTAGTATTTCCCCTGCTGGAGAGAAGTGAGATGCAGAAATCCCCTCATCCAGAGTTTTGCCGACTTCAAATCGGTTCAATGGTAAAAATATTATTTATATTAATCATTAAAATCTTTGGCTGAAGTGGCACTTGTTAATGAGGTAAAATAACTTGGCTTCACATCATATTCTCATTTAAAATTTAACAAGCATGTCAACAACGTGAACAGAGTAGTAAATGTAAACATGGATACTGTGAGTCTGACTACAGATCATCTACCATTTTGTATTCAGCTCAATCATTTTACTTCACTAACCAGCCAACTGTCACTAATGATACCTGTGCTATAAGAGGCTCCATTTCTTGCTCACTCTCCCACAGACATAAATGATCACTGTTAGACTCTTCTATTTACAGTCAGCTTCTCTGAGATGCATTAATCTTGGGCCTTATAAAATGCTCATTTAGGGACATCAGTGACGTTGCTTTCACAATGTCACTGCGAAAGTCAGAACTGAATGGTACCGCTATGCTACATTAACTGCTGTGCGTCTTTAACTACATACGTTGCTGTTGCTCCATAGCAAGCTTGCACTTATAGTAGCTGAAATATTCTCCCCCAAACAGGAAGGAGAATTTTGGGTTGTCCTTCTGCTTCTCCATGGTCATCTTTTCAAACTCAGGCCCATTCCGGGCCACGAACTGGGCCAGTTTGTCAATCACATTCCTCAGCTCTTGATCTGAAAAAGGAAAGGATAAGGAGAATTAGATGAATTTGCAACCAAAAATCAATAAAAATGTATGTAACTTAAACATTCTTGGACATTTCCTAGATTTTTAGACACAGCTGGTTAGACACGAAGTTGAAGTTGGCTTTGGATTGCAGCTTCTACTCAAAAAATGGTTAAAGGACCATTCTGCCTAATTTTTCACGACCTTAGCAATCTTTAATCTGTTTTTGTTTGAATGTTTTTACTAATTGAATCTACATTCTACTTTAACTTCGACATCCCAAGGACCAATTTGTGTTTCACACTTTGAGTTGTTGTTTAATGTTCTTTTTTTGTTGTTGTTCCTAAATACAGCCATATAAGAAAAACAAAAGCAACCTGAAAATATATGCTCAAATGTTTAAACTAGGGATGTGCCAATCAGGTTTTTTTCTCCCGATACTGATCACCCCTGAGGGCCGATCACCGATTCCCGATACCGATCACATAACTATTATTTATTTATTTTTTATCATAAACACTACTGTTACATTATGTAGAAAAAGGAACCATGAATTCACTTTAATTTAGACAAAAACTTGTTTTTAATAACTTTTCCAAGAAGAAAACTAAACAAAACAGGCATTGTGCAAATTGAACTGCTATCAATAATACTATCTTTAACAGACTGATAACATATGAGGCTCTGAAGAGGCTAAATAATGCAAAGAGCCAAAATAAAACCTCTCAACATTGCCAAAAAATTCAAGTATAAAACTTAACATTCAAAGGCAAAAACAGGATCCATTACAATAAACAATCCAGAGTTACTGAATGAAAACTTCCTGTTAGCATGGCGGCTAGCTGGTTACTGCTAGTTCTGATTGGCTGTTTCTGACTGAGCGGAGTAACAGGGAGGAGATCGATTATTTTTTTCAGAGATTATCTGTCTCATGTTAGGACAGAAAAAGTTTTAATATGTATGTAAAATGTATTTTTTAGGTTAGATGCTGCAGCTTTAAACAGGTTCGGTGTGAGAGTCGCTACCAGGTGGAGCAGAAGCGGCTCCGTCTGTCAAATATTACTAAATATTAAATATTACTACCTGTAGCGGAGCAGCGGTTCAACAGCAGAACCAGCGTCTTACATCGCAGCTCCAAGACTTAAATCATTTTACAGGTTATTAGTTTATCTTTCTGACCGTCATGCTAATCCGGTGAGTGTTTGTAGCTGTGCTGCTTTACCTGCTGTCTGATCCTCTGTGTCTTTTTACTGCACTGAACCTTGATGTAGCCAAACTTCGTCATTGGTTTTATGTCTATTAGCTTCGTTGTGTTGATACATTTTGACCTGCTTCTATTTTCCGCTGCAACACGCAAACGTCCTCATTCACTCAGTGGTTATAGTTACACATCGCTTAGCATTTGTTGCAGCACGTTTGTGCAGTGAAGGAAAGACGAGACCAGCTGGACAGACAGGCTGGAAATGAGATGCAGGTGATCTGGTAACAGAGCCAATGATCGCCGATCCCGATCATCACCGATTTCACGGAAATCGGCCGATTATGATCGGTTACCGATCGATCGGCACACCTCTAGTTTAAACTGGAAAAGGCTGTCTTGTCTTAAAGGGTTTCTTCTCATTTCTGACACAGATTAATTTGGCAAGCATTTTGTTTAACTGGTATTTCAGCTGCTTTTGATTTAAAGAGCATTTTTCATTTTCTTAATTAAGTGAAACTCATATTTAATTATACACAGTAAACCTGAAATATATTATTTTATTCAAGTTACATTTTGCAAGAAAAGTTAACTAAATCAATAGAAATTGACCAGTATTTGTTGCTGCAACTGTTTAAATAGCATTCTGATAATTATTCAGGCAACAATTCAGTGTAAACCAATGGAGAATATCAGATTCCATCTACAGAAAGACAGAAAGCTGCTTTACAAGGTCACTGGGTCCCTCAGCACACAGATGTTAGCTGAGAAGAACTAGAAGCTTTTTAATATTTCATTAATGATGCCTGTAATTCCTGCAACAAGGGGAAAATCTCTTGACAGAGATGGTGCTCAGACAGGAAGGAGGTTAGAGAACAAGAGACTGAAAAAAAGAAGATATTATCATGTAAAATCTGTAGTTTCTGAGCTGAACCAGTTCTGAGACAGCCCAGATGCAAACGGAAAAAAATAAACACGTTTCAATATTTTTTACTAAATCTAATAATAAACTGCGTTTGTAAAGTTTTGCAAATGTAGAATAATCTAATCGGAGCTTGAAGAGCGTACATTTAGTTCTTACACAAGAGCAGGTTCATAATTAACTAAACAGTGAAAAAAATAAAGTAGAAAAATCAAGTGGAATGGCCCTGAAGCCTATTAAAACTTCATCCTTTAAATTTGACTTAACTGATGGTTACCTCATAACTTTGTTTTTTTTGTTTTGTTTTTGCTTGTTCTACTTTTATTTCCATTTTTATTCATTTATTTTCACTGTTTACGCTACTGATGAATTTTACACGTGCAGCGCTTAGTCGACTATTGTTTTAAATGTCCTGAAATATGAGTCAGCAATAGCTAAATGCCTCCGTTACACATAATAACCCAACATTTAAAGCAAAGAATGCGCCGCTGGAACCGCACCTTTATTCACCGAGTTAGCTGGAGCGGCTAACATCGTGGCTATTAGCTGCGCTGCAGCAAAGCTCTGCTCACCTTCAGGAGGGTTTGGGACGTCCATGTTGGTTCTGTGTCACAGCCAAACGCTGTAGCTCAGGGTATAAAGCGGCTATTATAGCTGAAATATTCTATTTTTCATCCAACGACCCTCACAAAAATAACTAGCAAAAACATAATTCCGTTGTTGTCCACCGGAAGAACTTAACAGAAGCAGCGCGAAGAGGGGAGGAGGGGCTAGTCCACATACTACAGCGATACCGCCGTCTTCTTCTTCTTCGTCTTTTTCTTCTTCGTCTTTAGGTTTTAACGGCAGCTTGCATTCATTCACGCTGCACTACTGCCCTCTATTGGTTCCTATCATCTATACCTCAAATTCTCTTAAAGATCTGTGTTTTTTTTAAAAACGAAAAATCCTCTTTTTCGCCTCAGCACTATTCAGCTGATCGATCACATTCTCAAATTTCAATTCCCTACTAACACCTAATTCCGTTTTTAATCATCTTCTTCTACATCATCACACCATCTACATAAACCAGTCAGGTGTTTATTATTATTATTATTATTATTATTATTATTATTATATTATTATTATTATTATTATTATTATTATTATTATTATTATTATTATTGTATATGCAAATGATGTTCAGTGCACCGTTCTGTCTAAAAAGCTTTTAAAAATACAATTTAGAGAAGAAACTCAACTTCTATCCGTAACCATTTCACACGTCTTTTTTAACTGTCTTTTAGCTGGCCTATAATTTGGTCTCTATAATAAGTTTCCAAAAGTACCTAGTAATTTTTCCAACTCCCTCTAAGTTAGTTTGATCTCTCATTATAAGTTTTCTCCACGTTTTGTATCTTTTAAGGGGGACAGGGGCGGATCTTTGTGATCACAAAGAGGATGTTAAAGACGTTTTTCTGATCATCAGTCTGATTTTGTTTCTTACAAAGTTTCATGATTTCAAAAGTAAAATTATTCATCATAATCAACTTTTTGATCTTTCTGAAGGATCTACAACTCCATCTGGAGATACTCACATTTTAACATAGACAAATGAAAAGTAACTTTAACTTCATAACTTGCATTTATGTTTATAATATATTTAATTAATTTATATTAATACATTAATCTATTTATTCTCTCTTTAATTGTTCTTAGAATTTGAGCACGGATTGGTGACGTAAATATCTGTATCAAATGCAAACTCTTGAAAAACAGATTCATCCTCCGGACCACTTGGTGGCGATATTCCTTCATGTTCAGATTTGCAAAACGCGTCAGAGAAGAAGAAACCTCAGCAATATTTCGGCTTCTGGACTCAGTTTCGGAGGTCGGTATGTTTATGTCAAATGTTCTGCTTCTTTGTTAAGAAGGTCAGAGGTTGTCCGGGACTTTGTTTGTGTGGTTTTGTGACCGTGAGAACAGAGAATTGGTCTGTGTTAGTGGACACGTGACTCTAGTTCAGGCTGCCTGTCAGTTGAATTTTGAACAAACTGTAAATTACTTGTTAGCTTCTGCATGGACTGTGTTATGAAATTGTTCAATAAACTAGTGATGATGAGATAAATCTTTATGAAGCATTTAAATCTTTCCAACGACGTTATTTTAGCTTGTTCTTGCTCGCGCACACCCCCTGCAGGTCAGGAACTGTAATGGGTAAAAGTGAATTTTCTCAAAACTGTTAAATAAATGTAACTATTGTTGAGAAACGAGATATTTTCTACCTGTTGCTCGTTGTTATCTCGTCTCTCCAGGTCCGTTAATGTCGTGTGTAAAAGTGCATCAACAAAGACGACAGTCATTGTTCAACTTTACAATCGACCAGAATTTATTCAAACAATCAACTTGCATAAAATCACACTAACAGCTCTACATAATAATCAATCAGAAACCAAACCACAAAGAAGAAATTAATTACCTTAGAAAAATACAAACATACGAAGACCGCAGTGTGCGGCAGTTCAGGCACAACAGATCTAGGATCCTTTAACCTTTTAACCTTTAACCTTCCTAAGCCTCGTCGGCTAATCTTCCTGAATTTCCAGCCACAAACTCCAAGGTGTTGACAGCTGATGCCATGTTTCCCAGTTCTGCTACAGGATGGCCACAGTGGAGCAGCTGACCGCTATAGGGCAGGTCCTGGTCAACCCAGGTCTGGACCTGACCCAGCGCTTCAGAGCACTGTTCACCTTGAGGCATGTGGGAGGTAAATCCGCAAGAAGCTATTTTAAATATTAAAATTAAAGTTGTTTTTATATCAAAAATACTAAAGCATGTTATTTCATGGCCTAGGATCCCATTTCCATAATGTACTGTGGTCCAGAAGGGCCAACAAAATGAAAAAAAAACATAATGGAGGTTATGAAAAAATGTACTAACTCAGTTTTTGTTTGTTTTGCATTCTGTTGACCCTACTGGGCTACGGAAAATTGTTACGTTATGTTTTCACTGTTAGTTAGTGTTCAGTATATGTGAGAAACATTTAGACTTTATCATGTAGACATTAACATTACTAATGATAACTGTTCTGTGTGGGACAAGACTTTTTTCAGCTGTATATTTGCCAGTCCAATCAGCTGGTTCTGACAAAGTTTCAGGTTTAAAATGTGTGGAACGTCTGGATTTACTGGAACATCTTCTGACAGGTGCTGAAGCCATAGAGTGGATCAGCAAGGCTTTCACTGATGATTCGGCTTTACTGAAGCATGAGTTGGCCTACTGCCTGGGCCAAATGCAGGACAGACGGGCCATCCCCGTCCTTACAGCTGTTCTCAAAGATACCAAGCAGGAGCCAATGGTCAGGCACGAAGCAGGTAAGACCTGGTATGGAGATGTAACAACTTTCTGTCAAATACGTGGCAAAGAGTTTGTCAACCATTTATTTACAATCAGCTGGTACTAAATACACTCACTGACAATATTCAAGTAGACCCCGAGAGGACAGGTCAGTGTGGTTTACACCAGACCCCTCATGGAACCGCTCTGGCCTATTGTCGCTGACGAGATGTAGGGCTGCCATCTTGGAGCGGTCGCCCACTTCACTCAGTGTTATACGTTTGGCAGGTTCAATGAAGTATCAACACATCTAAATCTGTTTATTATCACTGAATACTAAACAGATTTTCACACTTTTTTGCTAAAAAAACTTATTCAAACAGCTTTCATAGCTACATGTACAAGGACATTTATTTTTAAAGTATTTTTAAGTTGGGTTGATATATAATTGACCATATTTAAATATTCTTAGTCTGGAAAACAGAATAGAATAAGAATAGAATAGATTGATGTATGATAAGTATTTTATAAAGCACACAGCTTCTCAAAATTTGTTTGTCTACTAATATCATTACTGTGCCGATCGATCGGCCACTGATCATAATTGACCGATTTGCGTGAAAATGTGTATGATTGGTGATCGCCGGTAACGATCTCTTGTTGCCAATCGCCTGCATCTCATTCGCAGCCTGTGTGTGCAACTACCTTCTGGTAGTGTGAAATAATTACATATAAATAAGAGTCTTTTCCTCTTGTGTAATTTTTTTAATAATACATAATATTATACTATTTATAATAATATATATATAATATTGTTTTATTTCTAAGGTAGGCTCTTAATTTAAATCAATGTTTGGCAATAATTAGAACTTTTTAAGATTTACAAATTCTCGGCTACCTTTCATAGCGGAAGCTGAACCCTGGTATTAAACCAAGTACTTTAGCTAATATTAACTGTGAGGGAAGTAAAACAAAGTGCTACAAATGCAAGACGAATTTCAAATCTTAATGTTTAAGCACTCTTTCAAATAAAGTTATTTAACTTGAAAAATGGAGGTGAATTTTAGAAAGCATTATTTATGAATAAAAACTAAGGATTAAATTGTTAATATAATTTAACTCTTAATCTGATGTTAGAAGACCAAATTTTATCATATTAAAACTTAAAAATGGAGTAGAATTTTTGCACAATACCTACTTTTGACATTTTTTCTGAAAACATTCTTGAAGTTGTAATTGAATAAAGGTCTATTGTGTCAAAATCTCAGTCACAAAACAAACAGAAATTCATTTTTTTATTTCTTTCGCAGAAAGTCATTGTACATGTACCTTCATACATACAGGGTGGCCCACGAAAAAGTAACCCGCCTTCCTGCCAGAGTGGCGCCGAGTGAATCCTTTGCCAGTGAACACAAAAGTGTACATGAGAATTTTTGAGGAATTTTATGGACAGTTGATGGGTGTATGAATGAGTAAAGATTTTGGCATTTCATGTTCTTTTTTTCTTTACGGAAGGCCGCCAGTAATACTATAGTAACGCAGGCTACTTTATTGTGGGCCACCTGTAGTTATGAATTTAATATATAAATTTTTTTGTGGGGGTGGAATAGAAAGCTATTTGGTTATTATTTTCTATATCTATATTATTTATGACTTTTAAACAAATGAGTGGGGGCTCAGGCTAGAGGGGAAAAAATGTATTTCAGAGTTCCTTATAAATTTGTTGGGACATTTTTGTTCTATAAAGTCACAACCTTCATAGTTTATTTTAAGAAGCACATTTTAGTCCCGTTACTCCTTTTATTTTTCACAATTTAAAAAAAATATTTTTTTATATATGTACTTCTTTACTTAACAAGTTAAAGTTTGTCTTTAACTGGACCTTTCTTAGCACATTAGCTCCACTTTATACCAAACTAACTTTTAGCCATAAAATATATTTTTTTAAAAGAGGTTTTTTCTGAGTAGCAGCTGAATATGTAATCATGTCTCTTATTAGTCAAATTGAAGGGGGAATTGCCTTTAGACTGTTAAATTGAATATTAGTACATTTTAATGTGTATTTTTTTGCACATTTCATATGGAAATATTAATATTATGCTCTGTATTCAACAAGTCATAACAAAACACATTTGAACAGCAAAGTATGTCTAGCAATGACTTTGGAAAGCGAAAATACCTTTACTGTACATTTAAAATCAACATGTTTTTGTTGTAGTTGTACTTTCTAGCAGCACATGCATAAACTGTGGCTGACATTTTGGATGTTGAAGTTTCTGTCCCAATTCTCACATTTTTGCACTCCTGTGACCTGCACACTCAAACCCTTATGTGCACTTGGACTGAGTCCAAACTTCACAGAGGGGTGAAGGTGCAGACAGAGTATTGGGACTGGGCCATTAGACACTCTATGAGTGTGTCTATGTAGACTACCTCTTCTACTGGATTGGACAGGCAGTCTGTTCATCACTTTGAACACTGCTGCCACCTAGTGACCTGAGGGTTGTTCATCTATCAAGCATGAATAATGAGTCTTGAAGTCCTCCTGCTTCTCATGCTCCCCACCCCGACACCTCGCCACACCCCCCCACTGTTTGAGAAGTACTGGTTTCATGGAATGATTGTCATGAAGAGTAGTGCAGGAGATGGATGTGTTATGATTCACTGTCTGCTTATAGGGGAGGCCCTGGGAGCAATTGGTGATTCAGTGGTTGTGGAACTGCTGAAAGAGTACAGTCAGGATCCTGTCATAGAGGTAGGAACACAAACAAACAGACTCTAAATGCTTAGAATCCTAACTTTTTGTTTTTAGTGAAACGAAATGAGCATATTGAGTAATTCAGGAATGTAGCAAAAAGTTTACTTTTTTTTCCCACAATTCTTAATATTTAACTTATTTAGATGATTCAAACTGATCAATGGTAAAATGAAGGCCTTAAAATATTTATGTAAAAGAATAATTTGGTCTTATAGCTGCACTATGGGGTGCTGTGGTGGCTCAGGGGGCAAAGCACAGCGTTGAGGCCTTAGTCCTTGTGGCAGTGGTCGCAGTTCAATTCCTGGCCTGGCGTCATTTGCCACATGTCTTCCCCCTCCCTCATTACCCTGTTTCCTGTCTAACTACCTTCAAAGAAAGGCCACTAGAGCCAACAAAGCCTGTTAAAAAAAAAGAAGCTGCATTATGTAAGATTTATAAAAAAAAAAATTTTTTTTTACAAACTGTCACAATGTTATGACAGTATGGTATGAAATAGATATCTGTGAAAAAACTGAGCTCCTCTGCCTTCTTCCAGTGCTAACTAGAAACAACCAATCAGAGTTAGGAGGCGGGTCTTAACGCTATTAAGCACAATCTTGTGTGGTTGCTCGTCCCTCTCCCCCTTCCCCACTTGCTCTCTGCTGTAATGCAGCTATTAGCAGTGCTTCTCAATTCCAGTCCTCAGGCCCCCTGATCTGCATGTTTTAGATGTGCCTCTATTCCAGTACAGTTGATTCAAATGATTGCATGACCTCTTCTGCAGCCATCAAGTGTGCAGAAGCCTGTTAATCACCCACAGATTCAATCCAGGTGTGTGGCAGAAGAGAAACACCTAAAACATGCAGGGCAGTGGGGAGTGAGGACTGGAATTGAGAAACACTGTACTAGAGAATGTTGTGGAGTTGACATGGCCATCAATGATGGCGAATAAACAGTTTTCCTGGAACGGTTAGCTGTTTTTTCTGCCATTAGCATATTTAGCAGCATTGATTGACAGCATTAAGGCCCTCCTCCTTGCTCTGATTGGATGTTTCTGGTCGGGAGCAGTGCATTTCTTCAGACCGCAATAGCAGCTCAGGATGGAGGTGTAGGACATCGATCGTTTGACAGATTATCTGTTCATTCCATACCGTCAAGACATGGTGACAGTTTTGACAAATCAGTGATTCTTGAGAATACGGACAAAACAGGTCCTATGGATGAAGCACAAAATTTGAATAAAATATAAAGAAAATCTAATTTTTTGAAATGTCTGATTTAACTAACCTGGGTCATGTGAGCACAACAATGTATGTTTTCCTCATGTTTGCTGAATATTTGTTATTTTAAACATTGTGGTAGGTGGATGGTGTCTGTAAAAGCCTTTGTCCAGGAGCAGAACTCAATACATTATAATAGTTTAAAACAATTAAAGGAATACTAAGATCATATATTATGGTAATTAAGTATGTAATCATATAAATAATTACAAAAGTATCAATACATTGAATTAAAAATCATTTTTATATATTTTCCAACTCCATTAAAATTTGTCCTTAGTTTTTGTCAACACTGTCAGAAATGAAAAGAATGTAAATAAATCAGGCATTATTGGGGGGCACCAGAACTTCTGAGGACCCCATGACCACTTCCTTTTTCTTCCTTTGCTAAGAGGCTAGTTAGCTCTGGTTAGCTTAAGGCTAGTTAGCTCTGGTTAGTTTATGTTATTCTTTAGTTTTTTCTTCTTTTTATTCCTAAGTTGTTTGCCACAACCATGATGTGTCAACACCATAACTGACAATTTACAAAACTTTGATGAAAGTTTGTGAAATAAAAGCTTAATTCTGGTATATTGTAAGGATTTCATGGACCTGAAAGAGCTACAATATGGCCTCCTTCAGAGTAATATCATATAAATTTAGGTAGTTTGGCTTTTTGTTAACTCCATTAGTTTTTGTGACTTTCAGTGAAATTATTGTCAAATCTCACTTAAATGTGCAGTTAATTCATTTTAATGTATTTTACATAAATTGCATTACTTCACATGCATCAAGTATTTTTTTTACTCACTAGTTTGTCACCATCTTCAGTTCTGTGTCAACTCTGTCAGATGGACTTTTTGTTGTTTTAAATATTTCCTTTGTTTCTTAAAAAGCATTTGTCTCTAAAATCGAGTAAAAATATCACTAATAGGGTCATTAAAAATTATTTTATATTTATTTTGTCAGATGGTGATGACAAAGTTCTGGGTCAGGTCAATTAAAAATGTAATTTTTTAAAAAAATGTTGCAACTGGGAGCCTGTACCTTAGCATCTTTACATTTCCAAAACATTATTTGTCATATTTGCATACATAAGGTTGAGAAATAATAAAATAAAATAAAAAATTGGGGAAAATTTAAACCTATTTTGTCCCTATTCTCAGGAATCACTGAAATATGTTAAAACATATTCTTTTTAAAAGTTACATAGTGCAGCTTTAAATATGTTAATATCCAGCCTTAAATTTTGTCATGGCAGCACTATTTAATCTTGTATGTGTAGTTTTTTTTTCTCTCTCACAGGACTGTTCTGCCAAGTAAATGTTTGAGTCACCTGCAACATTTTAATTGTGTTCTGTAACTCGAGGTGTTTGAGACTGCCATTAACTAGCTATTACTAGACCCTTGCTAACTACTTAACTAACTTTTCGGTGTCTATCATGTATGAGTGCAAATTTATGGCCAGTTGGGTTGATGGCATTCATTTTTACTACTGGCTCACTTCTTTTGCCAACTCATACGAGTCTAAAAAGCATTCTGTCAGAAAAAAATCACATACATTTAATTCAGAGCATCATTAAAAATGTATTTAAATTAATTAAATGAATTAAAGTCTTACATTAGACTTGCTGAAGATTGATAGGTATTTTTCTTGAACCTTCATTAAAAGAACCAGAGACAACGTATATGAATTTTATGACCAAACTTTTGCAAAAGGAGAAGACGCAACAACTGCTCCTCCGAGTCGTCTACAGAGCGTTCTAAAGACCTTTGGTTACAGCTCGTCTTTTATTATCAAGGAAAAGAGGGAGGATAGGTAGGGAAGACAGAAAAGACAAAATACTTCTTCACACAGGCAGTTTCTAAGGTAGGGAGTATTCTGGTTGATAAGAAGGCACCTCTGGAAACATAATTCAAGGTCTGGGAAACACACAGTTAACTGTTTCACATGATGGGGCCTCCAGGGCAGTTTATACACACAGAAGGAAGAGAACACTTTAAATTGAAAATCACATTACTATTGATTAACATTAGACTGAATATGAACTAAAGTAATAACAAAATGATAATACCAAAAAATCTCTAACAAAGATACACTTCTTTCAGCGTCCATAGAAGCCTAATGGCAAAACTTATTTGTCCATATTTTCCCTCTGATTTTCAGGTAGCAGAGACGTGTCAGTTGGCAGTTTGTCGACTGGAGTGGCTCCTTAGTGGCGGAGAGACACAGCTGAAGGATGGCAGTACCGATAAGAACCCCTACTGCTCCATAGACCCAGCTCCTCCAGCATCCAGAAGCAGCGTACCAGAGCTACGCTCTGTGCTGCTAGATGAAAGTCTGCCACTGTTTGAACGCTACCGGGCCATGTTTGCACTACGGAACCTGGGCACAGAGGAGGCTGTGGTTGCCCTGGGTGATGGTAGGTCGGTCACGGAAGTCTGCAAATAGATAAAGGGGTGTATCACACCAGGAAAGTCATTTGGTCTGTTTGTTTGGTCCAGACCAAAAGCTGACATTATTTTTTTTTATTTGGTGTGGTTTGCTCTCACATTATGCTGTTTTGCAAGCAGACTATAATTTGTTAGCAAAACCACACAGGTGACGATCACTGCTCCTATTTGACAGAAATGATCGAGGGACAGAGCACAGACCTGGGAAAAACAAACATGGAATCCTACTTGCTGCATTTGTGCTGTAACTGCAGTGCCATTTTGAATGTCAAGAGCAGCTCATTAAACATTGGTTTCCCAATGGAATATTTCTAACTTTGGATAGCTTTGGCAAATGTGTGTTGCAAGCTGAATCAGACAAGATGTGAGATACAACCTTACCATCATCAGCCATTCCTCCCACAAGTGCTGTTCTCCCAATACAGGCTGCTAAGCTAGGTCCACCTAGTGAGTTAAATGACAGTGAACCATCTTGGACCATACTGGGTAGCTACCCAAAGTGTGTATTCAATACATCACTAAGATCATTCAGTCCTTCCTGGAACAACACACAAGCATGGCTAGAATACTCTGTAAGCGAAATGCATGCTTATGTTTTCTCTGTCAGAAATATAGCACTGATAATGAGGGTTAGGGATGGTTTTACTATAACTGGTTTTAACAACTGGAAAACAGTACTTGATCAGTACAAGGGGCTACAGAGACATGTGTCCAGCCACAATCATTCATAATTCAACCATCTGGACTCAGCACAAAAACAGAGGCTACAGGGGGACTGTGGACTCCCTGTTGGATGGCAAAACACAACTTGAAAACCCACAATCAAGAGCCCATACTCTTGATTACTTTATCAAGAGTCTGTTAAGTTTCTCTGTGTGAATAGTTGTGGGACTGCAGAAACTTTGAAACATGATGAGCATACAGCTGACAATGGTGATGTTGCTTCAGGTATTTTTTTAAAACTTCTCCTTAGAGAAGGATGAAATCTAGGAAACATTGCTACAGATATCCTAAAGAATGCAAAATATACATTTAAGGATATCCAAAATAAAATGATTCAAACACTCCAGAGAGGGTGCTTGCAGAAGTCAGGAAAACATATGAAAATGCTGATTCTGCAAGATTTTGCCTCAAAAGTGATGGGACCAGGGACAGTCAATGTGGAAAATTTGACAGTGGTGCTCCGATTTGTCAGCAGTTCCATGCTAGAAGGACATCTAATCGGATAGCTTGACTTGGGTCAACTTGATGAAGAGTACATCACCTCTGAGATACCGACACTCCCCTCTGATGCTGGCTACAGTGCTGACAAGATACTTAGCCAGTGTTATGATGGAGCATCTGTGATGAGTGGGGTAAGAGTTGGTGTACAAGCTCTGCTCCAAAAGAAGCTTGCAAGACATATAGCACATTTACTGCTACAATCACCAATTGCACTTAGTGGAACGTGTATTATTTGAATGACAATAATGGTCGATGGTTGCTATAGAACCCTTTTAACAATCAAAAATTGAGAAACTCATGATCGCGTATACTCATTACATTGCGCCCAGGCCTTATGTTGAAGCATAAATTGTACAGCTGACGATGCCTCCTTCAGTTTTCCGCCTGCCCCCTCATGTAACCATGTCTAGAACCAGCCCTGGTTGGCTCACATTGAGGCCAGTCTGTACTTAGATCAGAGGTGAACCATGGAGTTTGCTTGGAAATGGACTCAGAACCCCTCAAAACGTAGGACTGTACTTGGTAGCTGTGTTCTTTGGTCTGAACCAGGATTCGCATGAGTGTATTCACACCTTTACAAAAGGTCCAGATCAACGTGGGAAACAAACTCTGGTCCATATAAAGCAGACCAAATGTTTCAGCTGTGAATACACCCTACATGTGCATTGGCCTGTCACAATAACACATTTTGCTGAACAATTGTCTGAAAGGTTTTTGCAATAAACAATAATATTGTTTGAATACCATTTTAAACTGATGTAATGGTAATGATATAATAATGCAAGCACACCCTGCCAAAAATAGATACACTTTATTTTCAAAAGAACACTTAACACTAGAACTGGTAAACAAACAAAACAACCAAGAACAAAAATAAAATGGACTCTCAGTCTCTAACAAAATCAATGCACTTGAATAAAAACTAAACACAACATAAAACCAAAGTGGAAATAAAAAGTACATTCAACTAAAAGAACAGACTATAAAGTCTGTATACTATATTACCCTTCAATAATCATTAGATTTAGATAGAGAAGATGGGCATATCCAATTGCCTCATGCAATAGTTCACTCCTCCCTTGCGCTAAGGAAATGAGGAAGGGAGAGGTGGAGGACTGGAGTTGAGTCTTTTTTCATCCAGGGTCATTGATAGAAAGAGAAAGGCAGGAAGAAATGCTAAAGCCTACGAATTAAAATTAGGTTGATAGTTTTCATTTTTTATCCGATTAATTGATTTATTGTTTATCGCCTAGAAGTGCATATGATGACACACCAAATGGCTCATCCCAGGAATGAACTTGTAACATCTTTCTCTCTAGGGCTGCAGTGCTCCAGCGCTTTATTCCGTCATGAGATCGGTTATGTTCTGGGCCAGATGCAACACCCAGCAGCCATACCAGCACTGCGGGAAGCTCTGGAGCATTCTAAGGAGAACCCAATGGTCCGACATGAGGCAGCAGAGGCTCTTGGGTCCATTGGGAAAGAGGAGTGTCTGGCTGTGCTACATAATTACCTTAGAGACCAAGAACGTGTTGTCAAGGAAAGTTGCGAGGTTGCCCTGGACATGCTGGAATATGAAAACAGTGATAAGTTCCAGTATGCAGACGGACTGGTCAGTCTGCAGAGTTAATTATTACCACCCTGATGCATTAGACAAGGTTCCAGTCCAGGTTGGACACATGAGGAAAGTTATCCATACTTTCCAGGTCCAGAAGAGTGTGGAAGATATTTATTTCTTAAATGTGTATAATCATACCATTACTTACTTTCTTGAATCATTTTATTCCCTTTTTCTTTCATTTTCTTCCTTGTTTTCTACTTTCCTGTCTGTTTTTTGCAAGTTCCATAAATACATAATGAGCTTCAGTATTCTATTGAAGCCCATTATTAGCCTGTTACAGTGAATGCAACAGGCTAATCATTTTGAAAACTTTAGTCTGGAAAAAATATTGGAACCCTGATTACACTCTGAAAATATACAGAAAGTAAAATATAAATAAAATGAAAGACACTTTGGCTGATTGATTTTTAGTGCTCTACTGTAATGTTTTTGACCTTGGTTTTAAAGGCACACTACCCTGCAAGTGTTAGGCATTCCCCTGCTTCAGCACACATGGTTTCAATTGATGGCTGATTAACAGGGTTTTGCTGAAATGTAAATCAGCTAAATGAGGTGTGTTAAAGCAGAGGAACATGTAAAACATGCAGGTCAGTGTGCCTCTGCTCTACTGCATGAGCTGATGCGGAGCATATAGCACTTTAGCTTGGCTGCTGTATTTATGTGTATATTTGTAACCTCATGAACCACATCCCACATGTAGATTTCATACATTTTTGTCTCTGTGCTCCACCAGGTCCATTTACCAGATGCAGGACCTGACCAGAAATCCCCAAGTGTAAATTACCTTGAGAAATAATGAGATTTGATTATATATAAAGGAGGCTTTAATGCTGAAAAATGATCAGATGTTACAAGCCATACACTGTCATACAAATGGAACAGATACAGAGTTACATTCACCAATCAGCCTGGGGCCACACATAGCTCACCGTCTGGATGGAACCAAGTGAGGCCAAGACTGTAGTAAACATTTAGCTTTTTATTCTTTTCTGCAATCTGTACCCTACAAGTGTTGCCTAATCAGTTTCAGTCTGTTCATGTATGCCTGATGTCAGTCATACAAAAACATGGTTGTGTAAACTGTGGCAGGTGGGTGTCAGCAGAATAAACAGATTTAGATGTGTTGATACTTCATTGAACCTGCCAAACGTATAACACTGAGTGAAGTGGGCGACCGCTCCAAGATGGCAGCCCTACATCTCGTCAGCGACAATAGGCCAGAGCGGTTCATGAGGGGTCTGGTGTAAACCACACTGACCTGTCCTCTCAGGGGTCTACTTGAATATTGTCAGTGAGTGTATTTAGTACCAGCTGATTGTAAATAAATGGTTGACAAACTCTTTGCCACGTATTTGACAGAAAGTTTTACATCTCCATACCAGGTCTTACCTGCTTCGTGCCTGACCATTGGCTCCTGCTTGGTATCTTTGAGAACAGCTGTAAGGACGGGGATGGCCCGTCTGTCCTGCATTTGGCCCAGGCAGTAGGCCAACTCATGCTTCAGTAAAGCCGAATCATCAGTGAAAGCCTTGCTGATCCACTCTATGGCTTCAGCACCTGTCAGAAGATGTTCCAGTAAATCCAGACGTTCCACACATTTTAAACCTGAAACTTTGTCAGAACCAGCTGATTGGACTGGCAAATATACAGCTGAAAAAAGTCTTGTCCCACACAGAACAGTTATCATTAGTAATGTTAATGTCTACATGATAAAGTCTAAATGTTTCTCACATATACTGAACACTAACTAACAGTGAAAACATAACGTAACAATTTTCCGTAGCCCAGTAGGGTCAACAGAATGCAAAACAAACAAAAACTGAGTTAGTACATTTTTTCATAACCTCCATTATAGTAAAAGAGATGGAAAAAAGATAGAATCTACAGCATATCACTGGTCTTCACATGCTCTCATCCAAAAATGATGGACAGGATGATAGCTAGCGTATCCCTTCCTCTGTACGGGATTTTCTCGATATTGGCTAAGTATTGAATAAATATATAAATTGCTTGTCATACTGTATATCCTGGCCCCTGTGAGCATAGACATACAGTATATAAAGAATAGACAGCTCATGGAGAGTGATGTGCTGCTCGACACAGTTTAGAACCAAATGTAGCGGAAGTATCGTGGTGCAATCATGTTTTGATCGCTGTGTCAACACCAAAAATCATGTGACCTTTCCTGAACCAGGCCTGGTTCCTTTTGGCATTGCGAACTGCTTGTGACACGCAGCTCGTCGTGCGCCGCAGGGATCCTGAACGGTCAGGGTCTTGTAGTTATTCTCAAGGCTTTAAAATGAGACTGAACACATGCCCAAACTGAGTTTTTGGGAAGGGTAGACGTGTTTTTTTTTTGTTTTTTTAAGATATTAATTTGTTAGAGCAGGGGTGTCCAAAGGTTTTGCAAAGGGGGCCAGATTTGGTGTTAAAAATGTAGGGGGGCCGACCTTGGCGGACGTTCTTTACATAGAACAGCAATATATTTAAAGAAATTTCAGCAAGCATTCTGTGCTTCACATTTGCTTTTTTATTTTAATTTCAGTGATCTTAAGCATGTCTTTTGGTTAATTGAAACATCATATGCAATTGAATAATCACTTAACTTCACTTTTTTAACACTTAACTTTTTTCTAACAGTTAAACAGAAGTAATTGTACTCTTGAGTGCAAATCACATTTGAAACATAAAAATATCTCACATGACAGTTCAATATTTATATAATCTTTAAATAAAATAACAGAAATGAGCAAGTAATAGTCATATCAACAAGTTCAGGGCTCATTTGACATTAGTAACTATAAGAGTTGATTAATTTTTTAAAAATTTATTATTCTGGAGTGAAAACTGAAAACTTGTCTGAATTTATGACTGATTTGGATCTTAAAAAACTAAAATTATTCAGAGACTTATTGTAAATGACAAATGACTGGTCTGCATTAATGTGATGGGTGATACTGAGATCTGGACTGCAGCACATAGACCAGGTCTGGCGCAAAGGCCATCAGCCGTGTCCTCACACGGCTATTATTTAAGTTCATAACCGAGAATGTCTCCTCACACAAATACAAGCTTAGCATTTTCTTACCAAGTGCTCGAATCTCTCGAATCTGATTGGTACCGCCTCGTTTGTACTCTCTGGAATCTGGTCATGATTTCTTGCACCGCTGAAAAGTATTGGGTTGGGTCGGCGAGACGTGTCTTTGGAACCAAGCTGCAACTTGGCTCCAAAGGCTTTGATGTGCGAATGTAGTTGGCTTATAACTGCGTCTGGTCCCTGGAGACTGGTGTTCAGGACATTAAGGTGTTTTGTAATATCAACTAGAAAACTCAAATCAGCCAGCCACATAGGGTCACTTAGTTCTCGCATAGGTTGTCCTTTTTCAGCCAAAAACTCACCGATTTCTTGCCTAAGATAGTAGAACGTGACAGTGCAGAACCCGGACTGAACCATCTCAGAACCATCTGAACCATCTCAGACTGCATACCCACTCAGAAGGTGGGTATGCAGCGCATGCAGCGCATAGGGGCACCAGAGGGGGCGCCAAAGCCCCGTCTGGAGGGACCGATGATGTTTTTCGATAAACTTCAGCGCTTTACGTTCCTTCACCTCTCGCACATAACAAGGTAAATTTAGGAAGTGGGGCGTAGAGCGAGCATATTTTTAATACGCTCCTTCCTTGGGGAAGGAATAAATCTGTTCCTCTCGTTTGGTTTTTCACGCTCTTGAGGTCAAGTAGCTCTTCGGTAACGTTCATTTTGTTGCCCGATCCTCTCAAAAAAATAAGTAACTGAGCGGTGTCAGACGTCTGTGCTTCCGTCTTAAGCTAGCAAAAAAAGTCAAACTCCTTTCCTCTGACTTTTGTCTTTAGATGTCTTCAATCCACAGTGTTACATGCCAGGCAGACTTTGGCAAAGTCTTGTTTCTTCTCAGGACAGATTTTCTTCACCCTCGGTGAAAGGTTTGCAATGCTTTGCGATCAGCGCGGCTACATCGTAACCAACCTTTGTAGCTTCTCATTTGACTCTCGGGCTCTTGCAAAATGTCGCTGCTGAGATTAAACCAGCTTCAAGTTGCTTCAGTTTCTGTGATCTCGTTTATACAGTATGTCAGCATGTCTCGTTTGGTAATGTCGCTTCACACTGAACTCTTTAAAAACAGCCACAGTCTCTTTACAAATGAGGCACACAGATGTTGCGTATTTCAGTGAAGAAATGGTCCTGCAACTTTTCCATACATCTTTACTCCAACAGACCAGGATCAGCTGTGAACCGACCTGCTAACCAGCCATTCAGTGATTCAGGTCTGTTAATTGGAAGTTGCAGGATAGCAGCTGTCAGGACTGGACCTGATCCCCTGGACTGAACAGTGGGGCTGTAGTGATACAATAATCTCACAATATTCTGCCCACAATACAATATATATTGCAATATTCAGCTAACAATACAATTCAATACACTTTTGAGATTTTCTGAAAGATTTTAGAGGGACAGAGTGATTTTGGTTCCATTTTGTGACTGTTATAAAGTTGGATTGAATTAATTTAACTGAAAACTGATTAAAAGCTCCAACTACACAATACCTGGTTCTGGTTGGACACAGACTTAAAGTCGACAGCTGGAAAAAATAAATCAAAGAAGTGGTGAGAAAACATGTTTTTTAATTGAAACAGTCCAAACTGTAGCTTACATGCATTTGTAAAGTAAATAAAATGCACCAAGTACCTGCTCTGAATACTTTGATACCTTATGAACCTTAACATCTCAAGGAATCACTCTAAGCCTGATGACCTGGTGCGAAGCAAGTAATGAGTGAGAAAGGTGACAGTTGGATGTTATGATACTTGCAGATGAATATCGATTTTTTTCTAGGAAAGAAAATATTGCTATATATCGCGTTATTGATATTATACAGCCTGATATTATACAGACTGAACAGTCGAACCGCAATAATCAAACAAATAAACCTACATTAAGCATAAGTTGATACTCTTGCACAAACAGAAAGTTAATGCATTCATAAAAAATAATCAAAATCAAAAGCATGATGGTCTTAACATGGAACTTACCTTGTTTTTTTTTTAAATAGATCTTTATTGAGATACAGAATACATAACAGTATAAACGCAGCATACATTGTGGTATAATGTCTGACAGGGAGTTACAAACATTGAGACAATACATCACCATTACATTACATAAATACATTAAAGAACATAAAGAGCATGTTTTAATAGTTTTGGGGAAGTTACCTTGTTATGATAACATCCAGACAAGACGTCATACTGTCTCCAAACACGTGACGTCACAGATACGTTGCGATTGTGGGAGCAACTCTATCAAACACCATCTCTTTAGGGAAACTGACAAACCTATCTTTGAATTTGACTAAACAAGGGTTTAATTAACATTGTATTTTTAACATACAACACCAACACTGGTATTCTATCCATCCATCCATCCATTTTCTTCCGCTTATCCGGGATCGGGTCGCGGGGGCAGCAGCTTCAGAAGGGAGGCCCAGACTTCCCTCTCCCCAGCCACTTCTTCCAGCTCCTCCGGGGGAACCCCAAGGCGTTCCCAGGCCAGCCGAGAGACATAGTCCCTCCAGTGTGTCCTGGGTCTTCCTCGGGGCCTCCTCCCGGTGGGACGTGCCCGGAACACCTCACCAGGGAGGCGTCCAGGAGGCATCCTGACCAGATGCCCGAGCCTCAACTGGCTCCTCCCGACGTGGAGGAGCAGGGGCTCTACTTTGAGTCCCTCCCGGATGACCGAGCTTCTCACCCTATCTCTAAGGGAGAGCCCAGCCACCCTGCGGAGGAAACCCATTTCGGCTGCTTGTATCTGTGATCTTGTTCTTTCGGTCATGACCCAAAGCTCATGACCATAGATGAGGGTGGGAACGTAGATCGACCGGTAAATCGAGAGCTTCGCTTTTTGACTCAGCTCTCTCTTCACCACGACGGACCGGTACAGCGCCGCTTCACGGCAGACGCCGCCCCAATCCGCCTGTCGATCTCCCGCTCCCTTCTTCCCTCATTCGTGAACAAGATCCCCAGATACTTAAACTCCTCCACTTGAGGCAGGACGACCCCCCTGATCCGGAGAAGGCACTCTACCCTTTTCCGGCTCAAGACCATGGCCTCGGATTTGGAGGCACTGAGCCTCATCCCGCCGCTTCAAACTCGGCCGCGAACCGTTTCAGCGAGAGCCGCAGATCACGATCTGATGAAGCCATCAGGACCACATCATCCGCAAAAAGCAGAGATGCGATCCTAAGGCCACCAAAACGGATCCCCTCAACACCTCGGCTGCGCCTAGAAATTCTGTCCATGAAAGTAATGAACAGAATCGGTGACAAAGGGCAGCCTTGGCGGAGTCCAACTCTCACCGGAAACGAGTCCGACTTACTGCCGGCAATGCGGACCAGACTCTGACACCGGTCATACAGGGACCTGACAGCCCGTATCAAAGGGCCCGGTACCCCATACTCCCGGAGAACCCCCACAAGGCCCCCCGAGGGACACCGTCGAACGCCTTCTCCAAGTCCACAAAACACATGTAGACTGGTTGGGCGAACTCCCATGCACCCTCCAGGACCCTGCTGAGGGTGTAGAGCTGGTCCAGTGTTCCACGACCAGGACGAAAACCACACTGCTCTTCCTGAATCCGAGGTTCGACTATCCGACGGACCCTCCTCTCCAGGACCCCTGAATAGACCTTTCCAGGGAGGCTTAAGAGTGTGACCCCTCTGTAATTGGAGCACACCCTCCGGTCCCCCTTTTTAAACAGGGGGACCACCACCCCGGTCTGCCAATCCAGAGGAACTGCCCCCGATGTCCATGCGATGTTGCAGAGTCGCGTGAGCCAACACAACCCTACAACATCCAGAGCCTTAAGGAACTCCGGGCGGATCTCATCCACCCCCGGGGCCCTGAGGCCACCGAGTAGTTTTTTGACCACCTCGGCGACCTCGTCCCCAGAGATTGGAGAGCCCAACCCAGAGTCCACAGGCTCAGCTTCTTCAACAGAAGGCATGTTGGTGGGATTGAGGAGGTCTTCGAAGTATTCCGCCCACCGACCCACAACATCCCGAGTCGAGGTCAGCAGCACACCATCCCCACTATAAACAGTGTTGGTGCTGCACTGCTTCCCCCTCCTGAGACGCCGGATGGCGGACCAGAATCGCCTCGAAGCCGTACGGAAGTCTTTCTCCATGGCCTCTCCAAACTCCTCCCACGCCCGAGTTTTGGCCTCAGCGACCACCCGAGCCTCATGCCGCTTCGCCCGCCGGTACCCATCAGCTGCTTCTGGAGTCCCACAGGCCAAAAAGACCCCATAGGACTCCTTCTTCAGCTTGACAGCATCCCTCACCGAAGGTGTCCACCAACGGGTTCGGGGGTTGCCGCCGCGACAGACACCAACGACCTTGCGGCCACAGCTCCGATAAGCCGCCTTGGCGATGGAGGCACGGAACATGGTCCACTCAGACTCAATGTCCCCCACCTCCCCCGGAACGTGTTCGAAGTTCTGCCGGAGGTGGGAGTTGAAGCTCCGTCTCACAGGGGACTCCGCCAGACGTTCCCAGCAGACCCTCACTACACGTTTGGGCCTGCCAGGTCTGACCGGTTTCCTCCCCTACCACCGAAGCCAACTCACCACCAGGTAGTGGTCAGTGGACAGCTCCGCCCCTCTCTTCACCCGAGTGTCCAAGACATACGGCCGCAGATCTGATGAAACGACGACAAAATCGATCATCGAACTGCGGCCTAGGGTGTCCTGGTGCCAAGTGCACGTATGGACACCCTTATGCTTGAACATGGTGTTCGTGATGGACAGACCGTGACGAGCACAGAAGTCCAACAACAGAACACCACTCGAGTTCAGATCAGGGGGGCCGTTCCTCCCAACCACGCCCCTCCAGGTCTCACTGTCATTGCCCACGTGAGCGTTGAAGTCCCCCAGCAGAACAAGGGAGTCCCCAGGAGGGGCACTCTCCAGTACCCCCTCTAAGGACTCCAAGAAGGGTGGGTAATCCGAACTGTTGTTTGGCCCGTAAGCACAGACAACAGTCAGAACCCGTCCCCCCACCCGTAGGCGGAGGGAGGCTACCCTCTCGTTCACCGGGGTAAACCCCAACGTGCAGGCGCCAAGATGGGGGGCAACAAGTATGCCCACTCCTGCCCGGCGCCTCTCGCCGTGGGCAACTCCAGAGTGGAAGTACGTCCAGCCCGTCTCAAGGAGACTGGTTCCGGAACCAGAGCCATGCGTCGAGGTGAGGCCGAACTATTTCTAGCCGAAACCTCTCAGCCTCGCACACTAGCTCCGGTTCCTTCCCCACCAGAGAGGTGACGTTCCACGTCCCAAGAGCTTCTGCAGCCGGGGATCAGACCACCAGGGTCCCCTCCCTCGGCCGCCGCCCGTAACACACAGCACCCGACCCCTTTGGCCCCTCCGACAGGTGGTGAGCCCATTGGAAGGGGAATCCAAGTCTCCTCTTCGGGCTGAGCCCGGCCGGCTCCGTGGTTAAAAGCCCGGCCACCAGGCGCTCGCCATCGTGCCCCACCTCCAGGCCTGACTCCAGAGTGGGACCCCGGTGACCCGCGTCCGGGCGAGGGAACGCCAAATTCAAAGTTTGTGTCCATCATAAAGGGGTCTTCAGGCTGCGCTTTGTCTGGTTCCTCACCTAGGACCTGTCTGCCTTGGGTGACCCTACCAGGGGCATAAAGCCCCAGACAGCATAGCTCCCAGGATCATTGGGACACACAAACCCCTCCACCACGATAAGGTGGCAGCCCAAGGAGGAGCTGGTATTCTAACATTGTTGATTATGCTCTGTAGATTTCGATTCATTCCCTAAAAGATTTATTATGGAAAGTATTTTTTCTTCTTTCCGTTTAATATTGTCTTTAAATGCTGGTTCTCTAAGATGCAAATACAAGTAAAATGTCTTTCCTGGGGAAAACAACTGTATTGTACAATTATGTTACGGTAGTTTACTGCCAGTCGTCAGTCTTGATTGTGACAAGAGAAGAAGACATCAAATTGACAATATTCTACCGTATTTTGGAATAACAGTATGTTACTGCTGGAATTCCACCGTAAATTTAGACATTTTTAAGAGCAAGGTGTTTTTATATATATATATATAATATATATATATATATATATATATATATATATATATATGTTAGATTTGTGAGGTAGCGCAAAAGAAAAAAAAAGTCTTACAGAGGGCTCTGTAACTTTTTATTATGTCCAAGTTAGCGAGAGAGAGAAAATAAATGCGTGACGTGGAAGTAGTCGCCCTGGCAACGACTCTGTTTCAGTATCCATAGAAACAGTTGCGGTTGCCTGTGAGAGTTTGTGAAACCGTCTTGGCCTCCCTGTAAAGTTGAGGAACATGGATAATGTATTAGGACGCAGAGACTGTAGAGACGCCGAGGTTTTCAAGGCTTTTCTAATGAAGGACAGCACGAAGAGCAGCCGGAATCTGTAAGTATTGTGTTTCTGTCAGTTTTACTTCACCACCGTTTCGTCCACTGTTAGCTTCTCTGTACAAAAACACGTAATTTCCCATCATCATTCAGAGCAGAATTCACAGTATATAATATATTAAGTATAATTATGGCCTATACTGCAATAGAGCTGCATATCAATTACCACTTCTTGGTGTTTAAGATAGATATAATTTAGAAAATAAACCAATTTAGTACCCTAATTGGAAATTCCCAAAACGTGTCCAGTTTTGTTTTAAACGCTACCACAGCTGAATCATACACAGAGGCGGTCATAGCCTGTTTTGGCGCCCTGGGACAATATTTGTTGGGAACTGGTGTATAAATAGACTGAATTCAATTGAAAGTAACTTTTTTTCTTCCAGCTATGAACATCTGACACAGTTACTCATCAAAGTGATTGACGAACATACTGAAAATGCTGTGGATGTGGTTGAGGAAATGAGCTGTGATGTAAAACGAGCTTTATTCAGCGGCATACAGGGGCCTTTGCGAGAGGTTCCTGAAGTTTCATCTGCTGAGCTGCTGACAGAGCAACAGCGCATGTTGTTTTCCCAGCCAGAGGAAGTAGTAGCCCAAGAGGATGAAATGGTATATACTTGCACTTAAAAGTAGCTATATCATTCTGTGAAGTTGAATTTTCTTCATATATATATATATATATATATATATATATTATATATATATATATATATATATATATATATAATATATATATATTTTTTTTTTTTTTTTTCTAGGGAGAAACAGCTCTTCCTAATGTGAGTGAGATTGCTTTCTATCTGGAGCAAGCTGAAGTGGGTTTAGGCAGAGAGGAGATGCAGAGGATTTTTCTTGCTCTTAAGCAACTCGTTGACTCTGAGGGACTACCACGATGCCGGCTGTGGGGAAAAATTTTGGGAATAGAGAGTAACTATATTGTTGCAGAAGCTGAGTACAGAGAGGGAGAAGAGGAGCAAGAGAGCATTGAAGATCAACCTCCAGAGGAGGAGAAGGACACTGAACATCTAGAGAATGAGCAAGGGGAGGTAAGACAAAATATTCCACCAGTGGAACAGATCCAGCCATGCCTGTTTATCCTTGTAGGGTCCTGGGGGTTGGGCTGGTGCCTATCCCTTGTACTGCAGACTGTTATACTGCAGTTATACAAGACCAAATGGTCAAAACAGTGTCAGCCTACTGGAGTAGTGATGAAAGAGGATAAAATATGTGCACATCTGTCCAATCAATCAAGCATGAGACAGAGTCAATAGGAACAACAGACAGTTCAGTTAACATAGTATCAAACAGTTCACTATAAAACACAGAATATCAATAAAAGATGAAAGCAATAAATTAAAATCCACAATAATAATAATAATAATAATAATAATAATAATAATGGAAAGATTGAAGCCTTTTTTTTAATCAGATTAGCGTCACTGATCACAATTTTATAGCAATTGACTTGTTTATGTTGTGATTGGTTTTTAGTTTAACCCAGGCAGGTCAGAGGCAGAGAGGTCAGGTGAAAAGCTGTACTAATGAAAAAAATGAAGAATTACAATTCTCGCAGAAATTGTAATTCGGTGACAGAAACATGTCACCGGCAAGAGTGCAACAATTTAGACTCAAGCAATGAACCAGAAAGTCACAGGTTATATAATGAGGCAGGGTGAAAAATGACAAAGGAAGCAAGTGAGTCAATTAGAGGGGATGTGTATTAGCTGTAGCAGCGTGAGACCAGGGGAACTATAATAGGAATACTACTTAATGTTTCCCTGAAGAGAATGATGGGCCGGGTCACTCCTCTGGTAGCATATTTATTATTCAATTTAAAACTGCAAAGAGAAAATATAACGGTTACAGAATCCGCTCTGAACATCCGTTGCAACAAGCTGTCCTCTCAGCACTGGCGGATTCTTCTGCCCGCCAGAGCGTCACCTGCTGCCGCACACGGTGCTACAACAAATACACACATCACCATACAACTACACAAACATACTTTCATTAACTCACTGAACTCAAACCATATATAAGTTTAGAACACATTTTGCGACCCTATAAAGCCGATCCACTGAGCCAACATAAGCGAGCCGTTAGCCTCGCTCCTTAGCCTGATGCTAACTCCGGCTCTACATTTAGCTCGGTAATGCAGCTATACTGAAGCACCTTCGCTCTTTCATTCCGTGCCCATCGGAGGCTACTGGCGGTATGAGCCACACATTCTACTACTCAGCTTACCTGCAAAGAGAAAATACAACGGTTACAGTATCCGCTCCGAACATCCGTTGCAACAAGCTGTCCTCTCAGCACCATAGACATAATATAATCTTACTTTCATAATATAATCTAATCATAATATAATCTTATATTATGTCTATGCTCAGCACTGGCAGACTTCTTCCGCCCGCCAGAGCGTCACCTGCTGCCGCACACAGTGCCGAGCGCCCTCTGATGGCGAAACCCAAACATTGCTACATCTAATAAATTCTAACACTAGTTTCTGGCTGCGAGTGATCGTGACAAAAACAACATGGGGGGGCTACTGGTTTCATGACTCACTTTCATAGTGCCACATTAACACAATGAGAACTAAACTAATATACAAAAATCTCACAAATGAAGGGGGACTGACTAACACTGATTTGTACAGAAAACAAAACACAATGAATAACTAAAAAACCAATCAAAACAGCATGAACTATCCTAGTAAAAAAAGTGTACTAAGTATATTAAATTTTAACATAATTCAGCATAATTTAAGTACACTTATTAATATACTTAAATTGTACTATCTTGAAACAACCTTTTTGCACTTAGTATATTTTAATAGCATTTAAATTGTATTAATTTACAATTTTAAGTATACTTAGTATACTTCAACATACTATTATAGAAGAACTTCAAGTAGTACTTAGTATACTTTAAGTATACTTTTTTATGTAATATTCAAGAGCTTGATTAGTTTATTTTCATCCATCCATCCATCCATTTTCTGCCATTTATCCGGGGTCGGGTAGCAGGGGCAGCAGCTTAAGAAGGGAGGCCCAGACTTCCCTCTCCCCAGCCAGCTCCTCCAGGAACCCCAAGGCGTTCCCAGGCCAGCCAAAAGACATAGTCCCTCCAGCGTGCCCTGGGTCTTCCCCGAGGCCTCCTCCCAGTGGGACGTGCCCGGAACACCTCACCAGGGAGGCGTCCAGGAGGCATCCTGACCAGATGCCCAAGCCTCAACTGACTCCTCCCGACGTGGAGGAGCAGCGGCTCTACTCTTGAGTCCCTCCCGAATGACCGAACTTCTCACCCTATCTCTAAGGGAGAGCCCAGCCACCCTGCGAAGGAAACCCATTTTGGCTGTTTGTATCCGTGATCTCGTTCTTTTGATCATGACCCAAAGCTCATGATCATCGATTAGGGTACGAACGTAGATCGACTGGTAAATCGAGAGCTTCGCTTTTTGACTCAGCTCTCTTCACCATGACGGACCGGTACAGCACCCGTTTTACAGCAGACGCTGCCCCAATCCGCCTGTCGATCTCCCACTCCCTTCTTCCCTCCTTCGTGAACAAGATCCCCAGATACTTAAACTCCTCCTCTTGAGGCAGGACGACCCCCTGACCCAGAGAAGGCACTCTACCCTTTTCCGGCTCAAGACCATGGCCTCAGATCTTGGAGGCACTGAGCCTCATCCCGGCCGCTTCACACTTGGCTGCGAACCACTCCAGTGAGAGCTGCAGATTATGATCTGATGAAGCCAACAGGACCACATCATCCGCAAAAAGCAGAGATGCAATCCTAAGGCCACCAAAACGGATCCCCTCAACACCTCGGCTGCACCTAGAAATTCTGTCCATGAAAGTAATGAACAGAATTGGTCACAAAGGGAAGCCTTGGCGGAGTCCAACTCTCATTGGAAACAAGCCTGACTCACTGCCGGCAATGCGGACCAGACTCTGACACCGGTCATACAGGGACCCGACAGCCCGTATCAAAGGGCCCAGTACCCCATACTCCTGGAGAACCCCACACAAAGCTCCCCTGGGGACACAGTCCAACGCCTTCTCCAAGTCCCCAAAACACTTGTAGACCGGTTAGGTGAACTCCCAAGCACCCTCCAGGACCCTACTGAGGGTGTAGAGCTGGTCCAGTGTTCCACGACCAGGACGAAAACCACACTGCTCTTCCTGAATCCGAGGTGCGACTATCCGATGGACCCTCCTCTCCAGGACCCCTGAATAGCCCTTACCAGGGAGGCTTAAGAGTGTGACCCTTCTGTAATTGGAGCACACCCTCTGGTCCCCCTTTATAAACAGGGGGACCACCACCCCAGTCTGCCAATCCAGTGGAACTGCACCGGATGTCCATGCAATATTGCAGAGTCGGGTGAGCCAACACAACCCTACAACATCCAGAGCCTTAAGAAACTCTGAGCTGTTTTCATCCACCCCCGGGGCCCTGGGGCCACCGAGGAGCTTTTTGACCACCTCGGCGACCTCGTCCCCAGAGATTGGAGAGCCCAACCCAGAGTCCCCAGGCTCAGCTTCCTCAACAGAAGGCATGTTGGTGGGATTGAGGAGGTCTTCGAAGTATTCCACCCATCGACCCACAACGTCCCGAGTTGAGATTAGCAGCACACCATCCCCACTATAAACAGTGTTGGTGCTGCACTGCTTCCCCCTCCTAAGATGCCGGATGGTGGACCAGAATCGCCTCGAAGCCGTACGGAAGTCTTTCTCCATGGCTTCTCCAAACTCCTCCCATGCCCGAGTTTTTGCCTCAGGGACCACCCGAGCCTCATGCCGCTTCACCCGCCGGTACCCATCAGCTGCTTCTGGAGTCCCACAGGCCAAAAAGGCCCCATAGGACTCCTTCTTCAGCTTGACAGCTCCACCACCGGAGCCAACTCACCACCATGTAGTGGTCAATGGACAGTTCCACACCTTTCTTCACCCAAGTGTCCAAGACATACGGCTGCAGATCTGATGAAACGATGACAAAATCAATCATCAAACTGCGGCCTAGGGTGTCCTGGTGCCAAGTGCACATATGGACACGCATATGCTTGAACATGGTGTTTGTGATGGACAAACCGTGGCGAGAAGTCCAACAACAGAACACCACTCGAGTTCAGATCAGGGTGGAGAGGGTGTTCCTCCCAACCACGCCCCTCCAGGTCTCACTGTCATTGCCCATGTGAGCGTTGAAGTCCCCCAGTAGAACAAGGGAGTCCCCAGGAGGGGCACTCTCCAGTACTCCCTCTAAGGACTCCAAGAAAGGTGGGTAATTTGAACTGCAGTTCGGCCCATAAGCACAGACAACAGTCAGAACCCGTCCCCCCACCCGTAGGCGGAGGGAGGCTACCCTCTCGTCCACCGGGGTAAACCCCAACGTACAGGCGCCAAGATGGGGGGTGTGATGGACCAAGCAGTTAAGGAACAGTCAGGCACAGGTTTAAAGTCAAAAAATAATTGGTTTTTATTTAACCCAAACAAAACTTGGGTAAATAATAGAAAGAATGACAAAAATTGGGCCCATAAAAGAGGTCAAAGTAACAAACATCAACTCAGACTAACTCAAACAAACAGACCTCACAAACAAAGACACAAGGGGAAACTTAAATACTGGCTGATCAGGCCACATACAAAACACCAAGGGGAACATACACAAAAACCTAACTGAAACTAACACAGACAAATCCCCTTCCCCCCGTGGATGATGAGTAGTGGTGTGAACCAATTTACAGTCTCAGCTGGCTGACTCCACCTCTCTGCACTCCTGAAGGATTGGAGCAGCCAGCACTGAGGAAACTCAAAAACAAACAAAAGTTAAATCAGGCAGAACACAACAATGTAAACTAAAATGTGCGCACTTATTCCAGAATACAATGTAACGTGTTGCCTTCTAAACAAAACCAGTTATTCTGCAAATTAAATCCTAGATTTAAAGAAACCCAAATACAAGTGAAAGTGAACCTGTTGTGTGTGGTGTATGAATGTTACCACATTTGTGTGGCTGTAACGGCAGCCATCACAGGGGGCAACAAGTATGCCCAGTCCTGCCTGGCACCTCTCACCATGGGCAACTCCAGAGTGGAAGTACGGCCAACCCCTCTCAAGGAGACTGGTTCCAGAACCAGAGCCATGCGTCGAGGTGAGGCCAACTATTTTTATCCGGAACCTCTCAGCCTCACACACTAGCTCCGGCTCCTTCCCCACCAGAGAGGTGACGTTCCACGTCCCAAGAGCCTTCTTTTGCAGCCGAGGATCAGACCGCCAGGGTCCCCTCCCTAGGCTGCCGCCCGTAACACAATGCACCGACCCCTTTGGCCCTTCCGACAGGTGGTGAGCCCATTGGAAGGGGGACCCACGTCTCCACTTCGGGCTGAGCCCGGCCACCAGGCCTGGCTCCAGAGTGGGATTGCCAGATCCAAAGTTTGTCTCCATCATAAGGGGTCTTCGGACTGCGCTTTGTCTGGTTTTTCACCTAGGACCTGTCTGCCTTGGGTGACCCTACCAGGGGTAAGCCCCAGACAGCTCCTAGGATCATTGAGACACACAACCCCCTCCACCACGATAAGGTGGCAGCCCAAGGAGGAGGATTAGTTTATTTTGAGAATACTAATTCTGTTAAAATGCGACAGATTGGCGACCTGACCAGGGTGACCCCGCCTCTCACCCGGAACGTTAGCTGGAGATAGGCACCAGCAACCCTCCCGACCCCACTAAAGAACAAGGGTGTAAGAAAATGGATGGATGGATAATTCTGTTAAAAAATACATTTAAAATATACTATGAATGTGTTTTTATGTATATTCAAAATATATAATTAATATATTGCTAATGTATTTATATTACACTTATATTTCATTTTTGATTTACTACTATTGCTAATAAAGTCAAATTTTAATAACTCATAAAGGTCTTTATTCCTACATTCCTAATTTGTACGTTACATGCATAACTACACTATAGTTTTTACATTGTAGTGCAAGTATTATTGTATAATTATGCTTAGTTGTTTTATGCTACAATTATATGGAAAAATTAATTACACAGGTTGTTCACTTAAAGTATACTTTTATTTAATATATTTCTTAACAGTGTATTTTGGTACAATTATATTTAAGTATGTTTAAAGTTATAATGTCAAAATTGGTACAAGCATACTTTTAGTATACTTTGTATGTTTATTGGTAGTACACTAAATACTTAGTATACTTAAAATATACTTACACAAACGTAAGCATATTTGAAATATACTAAGGTACTTTTTTTCACTACAGTATGGAGAAAATCACAAACAATAAGCTATTTTTAAATGGCAGAACAAAAATGAACAGAAAGGAAACACAAAAACAAAACAAACCATAAACATCAGTAGATCATGATAGTTTAGATCAAATTCCCTTCACATTTTTTAGGAGATGATTCCTCTGTAAAAAATGCATTATGCTCTTTGGTGTTATTTGTTTTGTTTTTTCAGGCAGATCTTCTTCCCCAATCAATTTATAAACCTCAACTTGATGCACCAAAGGAAGCCATTGGAACAGGTGCAAATAAATTTGCTTACTACGTGTGCAAAGAGCCAGGTCTTCCTTGGATAAAGCTCCCCTCAGTTAGTCCTGCACAGATCAACACTGCTCGTCAGATCCGTAAATTATTTACTGGAAACCTGGAGAGCCCCATTGTAAGCTACCCACCATTTCCTGGGAATGAGTCTAATTATCTGAGAGCACAGATTGCTCGGATCTCTGCTGGCACACAGGTTAGCCCTCAGGGTTTCTACCAGGGAGGGGAGGAGGAAGACGACGAGGAAGACGAGATACCCCGAGACAGCTTTGAAGTGAACCCTGATTTTGAGGACATTCCTGTTAGTGAAATGGCCGAATCATTGTCAACATGGGTCCATCATGTCCAACACATCTTGCAACAGGTAAATCCCTTCTCTCAGAAACAGGAATATTTTCTCAATTTCTCCATACCTTTACTGAGTAATCACTGATTTTAGGGCCGCTGTACTTGGGTGAACATAGCGTTGAAACCAGATGAAGAGTCTAATGAGGATGAGGAAGGTGAAGAGAATGAAGAAGAGTCTGAAGAGGTGGAGCCAGAGGTTGGACCTGCTTTGCTCACACCTCTATCCCAAGATGCAGGTCAGAGTTTTTAGCAATGACTCTTCCACAGAATATCTTCAAGTTTATTGTTATGCAATAAATGTGTATGTGTCTGTGTGCGTACACATACACAATATTCTCTGGATTTTTTTTTTCACAATTGAGATGACGCTATGATAAAAACCTTTCAATTTTTTTGAGTGAAAAAAACTTGAAAAGTTTTACCAAATACTTATTTTTCATTCTGCATTAAGTTTTATTTTAGAAAAAAATCATTCCCCTGGTAAAAACATTTAACTCAAAAGTTGCTTACCAATCTGGATGAATGTGTGAGCACTATGGGTGCAGTTAGGTGTCAAACATCTTTTAGTGGCATGTTTGACATGGAAAGCACCCACCAGACTCAGTACTTTCACTGTCTTCTCACCATAACTGTGAGTTGCATTATGTCAGAAGACAAAGGTTTTCATGACACTGCAGACACAGTTTTGGTCTTTTAGCTTACTCCATCAGCGGTATTTTTGTGAGACTGTTTTTAACTTAAACAGGTCCATCATATCACTTTCATAATGACACAAGCTTTGAGAAGTATTTGGGATATTTACATTTTTTAAAATCCTGCAGTCTTGTTGAGCCAGCTGAATCTTACTTTTTTCCTTGTGTGTCTTCAGAAATGTTCAATACTTCTCCATGGAGCTCCAAGGTGTCCACCATACTGACTTTTCAGCATGCTATAGCTGTGCTGCGTTCTAACCTCTGGCCAGGAGCATTTGCTTATGCATGTGGAAAGTAAATGCAGAAAGAGATTAAACTGTTTTAGTGTTTTCTCTCTGTATGGTAATACTATAACTAATAGACACATCTTTTTCACATATCTTAGGAAGTTTGAGAACATTTATATTGGATGGGGTCTAAAGTTTGTAGGGGAGGTGTACAGCCCACCCATTCCCCCACCACCACTAATGGAATATCAAAATGGACCAGAAATCACAGAGGGCCTGGACCCAACCCCAGAGGAAGAGCAAGCTTTGAAAGAAGATTTAGAAGAGCAGCAAGCTGCCCTGGAGGAGGCAGAGGTGTCAGAAGACGATGAAGATGAAGACTAATAAATATATAATCTAAATATATATTTCAAATGTAATTGTGAAGCAAATTAAATTAGAAAATAGATTTCATTGACAAATTACTATTTTTCCAATTAATTAAAAACTCATCTGGTCTAGGGCTCACCAATAAATCAATGAAAATAGATGTTGACATAGACATATTGTCAATATAAATAGAGAATGTGTCTGATAGAATGTTCAATAATTTCACTGAACTCTGATCCAGAACTGCACAGCATTCTGGGGAATGTAGTTGGAGGAAAAGCTCCTCTCACAGCTAGCCAGGCAAGGTGGGTAGCATCAACTACCTCATTTTCTTTGGTCACCTAGCAACCTGTTCAGTAACTTGTGCAGCAGTTTCAGGTTTCTCCATCGTGCTTCATAAATTTGTACCTTAAAATATAAAAAAAAACAGCAGCATGGAGAGAAATGAGAAAAGCTGGAGGAAACTGAATAAAGCAGGGAAGGTCATGCCACCAGTTTGACAACATTTCAGGTATTTAAAACAAAAACTAATGAATAATTATTGATACTGACTGGTACAAAATCCTTATATTGTAATGCGTTTTTCAGCCATATAGTCCAACCTTAATCTGGTCCATCGGAGGTTTTGAAAGTAGTACCCTGTGATCAGTTTGTCTTTATCAAGAGCTAGTGTAGCGTAGTTGAATCTGCGTTGTGTCTTGTGGGAAATAACAGCCAGACAACCCTGGTAAAAAAAAAAGTATACTTTAGTATACTTCAAACATACTTTCATTTGTGAAAGTACACTTTAAGTATGCTAATTATTAAGTGCACTACCTATAATTATTTCTGAAGTGTACTAAAAATACACTTGGACCAATTTCAAAATTAGTACTCTAAACACACTTAAACATATCTGTACCAAAATATACTTTTAATATATTAAATAAAAGTATACTTTAAGTGAACAAATATGAATGAATATGTATAAACTTTTAAGTGCCTTAATAATCTTTTACTATTTATTAAAATTGCATACAATAAAAAAATGATAATCATGATGTAATTTTTAAGAAAGTACCCAATCAATTTTCAGATGTGTGATGTAAAAACCTTATAATCAACAGCATTAGCTCCAGTTCACACTCCAGGCCAGATGGTGGCGGTATTGCACATTTTTCATTTATTTAAAAAACGCCACAAAGAGAAGAAAAAACTTGAAGCAGGGAAGGTAACAGACGCTGTTCAAATTCACCATTATTACTCGCATAACGTTGCCTTAAAAGTAGAGAGGACCTTGACAATAGTTACTAATTTAGTTCAATTCAAGCTGATGACGTCCTAGTTCGAGTTAGAGGACAACACAACGGGACAACAACCGATAGAAATGAAATGTGTGCAGGGTTTCCCCCAGAAAACTTGTTAAGCCCGGTGGTCAAGGTGGTCCACCGGTGGTCCACCGTGTTTTTGTATTAAAAGATATTAAGTTGACAGGAAAGGTAAAAACATTACTGTGTGATTATGTTACGGGAAAATATCTCCAGTGAAATGCTATTTAAACCCACAACTAGTCTAAAAACAACAAATGTGAACGTCTGTTTAATCCAAATTAAGTCAGCGGCTCCACCAGGGCTTCAGGGGCCCCATAAACACTAATATTTTAAAACAGACCACAGATACATAAATGTAGCATTTGTTTATTGAGATTATCAATGCTGTTAAATTTTATTCAATTGATAGATAAATGATTTTAAATTGTTTAACATTTAAAAACAAGATTTTAAGGAGCTGGCAAGTTTACTTTGTAAAACTTCAAAGAACAATATTCATAGTTAGAATGTTTTGTTACCATAGCAACAATCTGATGCTGTGAGTTTAATCTTTGAATTTACAAACACAAATTAGTAAACTGTGATTATAACATTGCTTTTTAGGCTGGACAATTAAACTCCCTTCTCCCATATTTCACTAAATCTAACACAGAAGCTGTTAGAGGTGCTGATGTATTTAGCAACAAAAGGGGCCCATAAGTCAAAATCTGCTCCAGGCCTCATCCAGTCTTGGACCGGCCCTGTAATCTGCTGCACTACGCAGAGATGCGCAACAAACGGGAGATTTAATTCAATGCTGCTAATGTGGCTTTAGTAGCTCTTCCATTTCGTGTCTGTTGAGTTTTAAATAAGAGTCACAGAAACTATTCTGGTTGGTCAGTTTATGAGACAAGTTTCTCAGATTTCCGTGCGGCGGCGCATATTAACTCCAAGTAGACAATGTATTTGATATGGTTTGATCTTGATGCATCGTGTAATCAGAAAAATAATAGTAAAAATAATAAAATAATATAAAATCAGCGTGACTCCGAGGAGAGTGTTAAACCTCCTCACCAGGCTGAACCTGCATGATGAGGTTAGCGCTGCTCGTTATCCACAGACTCTCCGGCCAACTGGGACCACAGACAGAAACTTTACAGGGAAGACAGACACAGAGCCACACGCTGGGCAGCGTGTTGAGACGTAAACGCCGCATATAACTGTTCGTTCACAAAGATAAATCATTCTCATCGCTCCACAACGCGCCTCTGAATTCACTACTAGTTATTCCTGCGGTTCACTTTGAGCTACGCAACCAGAGCTAACGCGGCGGGTTTTAAAGTCTTACCTAGATTCTCCAAAAGATCAATTACTCACAGGTTGATGTAAACATCCATACAGGTCAGCCTGTGTCCAGTTTGAGTGAAAGGAGCCTCGCGAGATCCACTGAGGTAAAGCAGCGCAAGCGCGCGAGGCAAAGCGCAGAGGCGCCAGGTGTGATTGGTCTGCGAACTGTCGGGTTTACATGCATAAACTATAAACCTATTATAAACCTATCCTTTAGGAATAAATCTGCTCTGCTAGTGAAATGCTAAGAGCAAAAGAGACGCTTTCAGCACGGCTTTTGAAAAAAAAAAAGTAGTTTTTTTTATTTTTCCGAGAAACGTAAACAAGCAGATTAGCCTGGCGGCAGGGCTAGTAAAGTATGGCGGGCCGCCAGGCTAATAATACACTGGGGGAAACCCTGGTGTGTCACAAAAGGAGCCCGAGGGACGAAGGCTGCTAAGTGTTGCTAGCTGGTGGTAAGTTTGCTTATTAATTATCATCATTTTATTATAAACAGTGAAGTAAAGATATATAACTTATGTTGGTTTCTTAAATAATTATTTTATTAATTTTATTGTGACTTGTATGATTATTATTATAGTAATAATTCAGCTTCATGTTTATAACTGCATGGAGGCTGTTTGTTGTGACTTATACTTTAATTCATAAACTAACCTGGTTTTAATTAAGCTCCATAAAACAGAGAGACTTTGATATTGTGAGGTTGTTGTTTTAACTCGTTCATCAATGATTTTATCTTCAACATATGTTTGCAGTCTAACTAAGCAAATGAAGATGAAAGAGGAAGCCAGAAAAATCAGGTGTTAGGAAACCTAAAGACTTTCTGTCTCAGAAGAAGCTCTGACTCCACCAGATCACCAACCAGCTCTGAGGATGAACCTCCACATTGTCTTATTGGTGTAAGCGACATTTTCAACAACAAAAACTGCTGTTACCAACACTAAGTGCTTAATAAACATGATTTGATTTAAAGGTAACTGGAAATAATTTTTCTCTTCTTGTTAATCTAACATTCATCTTTCTTTTTTTTATTTGTAGTTGACTTTTAGGGCCCTGTGATGGACTGGTGGCCTGTCCAGGGTGAACCTGCCTCTCATCTGATGGCTGCTGGAGATGGACACCACCAGCCCCCCTCACCACCCTGCAAGGATCAGTGTGTTCAGATCATGGATGGAAAGATTTTAAGGTATTTTGTCTCCTTAAGTCCACACTTAAACCAGCTTCATAGTTAATGCCAACATCAACGGACTCTATGACATTGCTAACATTTTTTTTTCTACTTCCAACATAAACAGGCAAAGACACCCAGAAATGTTTTTCCACCACAGGCATCTGGTTTCCCAATCATCATCAGTTCTGATGATGTCACATACATGGCGAGTCCACAACGTCTTGAAATTGTAAGTATTATTTTTTATTTGCCATTTTTCTGTACTCTTTAAATACAAATGCTTTCTCTGTTTAATTGCTCTTTTGTTCTTTTTTGTAGGTTTTTGTAAGGTGCAGTGAACAGGAATGTTCTGTTGTCGATCCTCACTGTCATGTTTTATTGTCACACTTACATTTTCATGTTCATGTGTTCACTTTTGATGTGTAAACTGATAATTTATTGTAAAGTTCATAAAGTTGTGAGTAAAATTGGACAATTTTAAAATGCCTGTAATAAAAAATATTTGAATTACCTTGGGCATCTTGTGTAATTAATGTTTCCATGTAATTTTAGCCTAAAACAATGTAAGTACTGTAGTGTAGTTATGCATGTCATTTACAAAATAGGTACGTAGGAATTAAGACTCACGGATAATTAAAATTGTAGTTTATTATCAATAGCAGGAAATAAAAAAAACAATTAATTGTAATTTAAATAAATTATTAAATTAGTATATTTAAAATATATTTGAAGTATATTTAAAATATATAGTCTACAGTATATATATATATATACTTTATATAATTTTGAGACATATTTATATAATTAACACTCAATAATATAATTATTATATCAAAATGTAATAATAAAGCTCTGAAATATGACATTTAAAAAGTATACTTTAAGTACACTCTAAGTATACTTGAAGTTATTCCAAAAAAAGTACGTGTAGTATAGTAAAGCACTATTAGTTGTATTTTTAAACAATTTAAATACTACTAAAGTATACTAAGTACAAAAAAGTTGTTCCAAAATAGCACAGTTGAAGTACATTGCTAAAAGTATACTAAAATATGTTAAAATTTAGTATACTAAAGTATACTTTTTTTTTTTTTACCAGTGAACAGCTGAGCTGAAGGCACTTTTAATGCTCCTGCTTTCAAATAGCAGAAAATAGAGATCGAAACAGAATTTTTCTGATCACAATGTTCCACAGCGCCTTCTGAACAGAAAGAGCGCGACGGAGAGCGTGGGAAAACCTTTCACGGACTATAATGGTACGATCAGTGGCGCAACTACACATTATTCAGGTGGATGCGGAAACAAAAATCGGTGCGTCCCCAAGGAAGATAGTCAGGGTGGAGGAGCGTATAAAAATACGCTCGCTACACTCGCCTTCCCCCAAAGGACGATACCTGAAGGGAAAGTAAAACTGCCTTGTTATGTGCGAGAGGTGAAGGAACAAGGCGCAGAAGTTTATCGAAAAACATCATCGGCGCGTCGCCCCCTCCCAGACGGGGTTTTGACGCCCCCCTCTGGTGCCCCTATGCGTTGCATGCGCTGCATACCCACGTTCTGCGCCACTGGGTATGATCCGTTAATTTCTCTTTTTAAGAAGTCCGACCATCAGCGGAGTTGTCAGTTCAGCATACCAATAAGTTATGACATAATAAGTCATTAAATTGTTTATAATATGATAGATATACATGCGTTGCCTTGGTTTCAAAGTGTATTTAAAGCAGAGTCTAGCTGCAGCTGCAGTCAACTACAACACGCCGTGTAACCTACTTAACCACTAAGTCAAGATGCCATACAGCTGTTGATAAAAAAGTGTATGATGATCTATGTCATGATTCCATGTTGATAATTAAATAAAATCACATGGTAATGGCAGCATACATGTCTGAGCTGAGGTATGACTATCTGACAACTGATCTGACAGAACAGCGCCTTAAAAACAACATTTTACTTTCATGAAAACTTTAACTCACAATAATGACTAACGGAGCCCTGAGCTTGTTTCTCTGCAATGAGACGGTCCCATCAGGAAGTGATGGGAGACAATAATACTGAAGTGTTGCTTATATCCACAGCCTCTTGGTCTCTATGTGGCGAAGCAGCTTGAAGCTTCATTCCCTCATTAGCAGCCGGTCGCTGCATGTTACACAGAGCAGCTTGTAATGTGCGACTCACCTACTGGTCCGGGATAAATCCATCCTCCTGTGTCTCTGGACCTTTTCCCTTTGCAAAGAAACTTTCCAAAATTTGATCTGTTTCTTATTTTGCTGCTTGTGGGCTCAGTGTTGGCGCGCAAATAACCGAGAGATGTTGCTCACATAAACTATTTCATTATGGAAGGTTTAAATCGAATTCTTGTTTATCTACAAAAATACTCTGATCATCCCATACAACCAGATGGAGCTTTTTATAATACTGGCAGTTTTCTTATCACTTCGTTGCTACTCCAGCTCAGCAGGTGGCAGTAATGCACATTTAGTCTGGCCGTTGAACCGGAAGTAGGTCTTATGTGTTAAACCATTGGGGGAAGTTGGAGGTCAGTTTGTCACGTGCTACTTTAGAAGCCTCCAGAAACATGGGCGCCTGTTTGAAGATGGCTGCTGCTCTTCAGCGGATCCACAGAACTCAGCTGTTCGGGCACGAAGCTATTCCGTATCTGACCGAGGCCACCGGTCAGCTGCGGCTCCAGCTCCAGCCGTCACCGCGCTACGGCAGCCTCTCCTCCGGCGGGACGCGGGCGGCTCCGGGCTGCGGGCTTCGCCGTCACCATCGCTGGGTTCGGGTCGCGGGGTTTCCTCCAGCTCCCTCTGCTACCCGCACGTCCCCCTGCGGACCAGGCGGACCCGCCCGGCTGTCCAGCCACTGGGCCGCTGGGGCCGGTTCCTCTGGGGGGGGCGGCGGGGAGGACGCGGCTTCAGGAGGAGATGAGTCCGGAGGGAACGGAGAGGCTCCGTACGGCGGGCCGCAGATGACGGCTCTCACCCCCATGATGGTCCCGGATGTGTTTCCCAACGTGCCGCTGGTCGCTGTGAGCAGGAATCCGGTGTTTCCCCGTTTCATTAAGATAATCGAGGTGAGGATGATGTGATGTTTGCTGCGTGTTTTCAGGGGCTTCAAGGTCAAATGGCGGATGGGGTGAGAGCGACACGCTGCTGTTAAATACTGCCTGATTTCTCTCCTGTTACTTTATACTTAAATCAGACATTCAGAAGGTTATAGTGACTACAATAAATGTGGCTGACTTTCTATCTCTTCTGACGATCACTCAGGGTAACAAATGAGGAAAATGAATGAAAAACCTGGATAAATTCTCTGGTTCACTGTCCTGTTGGTTAACAACAGAACATTTCACCGAACCTTCAACAGATTGTTTCATCTCACTGTGAAATGCAAAACTCTGTAAAACATCAACAGCTTTAAGTGTTTGATATCAAACTGATGTTGGTGTTTTTAGAGACTCTGATTCAGGCACTTTGGGGATGTTTTTCCTTTTCTGCAAGTTTTTATAATGTACATGAAAATAACAGTATTAAAGTGGTAACAATGTATTTAAACAGACTAAATGCTTTCAGTAATCAGTACTTGCTGAGTCCAGTCGCCAAGGCAACCAGCCCACCGTGTTTTAAAAAAATGTTGTGTTGACGGGAAATATAAAAATATTACATGGATAAATGTATTAGTAGACATTGTTGACAATGCTTATACACACAATTGTAGTCTTATTATCAACACAAAAACATTCTGTTAAAATAAAATATTTTTTTGTACATCTTGTGACAGCTGACCCTAATGTCACACAGACCCGAATGGAAACTCTTGGTTTTGTTCATCCTCGACATCCTGTGGAGCTGCTGGAGGGTCACAGAAGACCTCCAGCTAATTGACGTCCTTATATGGCTGGCAAACCTCCTCAGCGGGTCGTTCCATTTGTTTGCCAGGGGACGAGGAAATTTGGTTTTCTTTAATTTAATTTGACCATTTTTTAAATGTTTCTTCTATTTGGTAGTTTCATTCTAATGTTTGTTTAATTTAAAGATTTGGTATTGTATTGATTAGGATTTGTTTAAGTTCTTATATGTTTAATTACCTCTTGTGTGTCAGCAGTGGTCTGACCAGCCACTATTTACGTTCCCCTCATGTCTTGTTTGTTAGGTCAGTTTTGTGCTTGAGTTCTTTGTGTTACTTCCTGAGTTGGTGTTTGTTATGTTGACCTCAGTTTTTGGGCCTAGTTCTTCATTGTTTAATTATTTTTGAACATTTTTGTAAGAAATTAAGATTATTTTTGGATTCCATTCTGGCTGGTTTAGATAAAAACCCTCATACATCTGTTAAACCCCGAATAAGTTAATGTCCTGCTGGTGGAATTCCCATGAGTGTTTTTAGATTCCAAAACTCTTTTAAGCAAATTTACTGATCACAAATTTGCTTTGTGATCAGCAAATTTATGCTTTGCTAATCACAAAGCATGAATGAATTAAGTAGGTGCTGAAGGCCACCCAGATCTCCAGGGGCTCCATAAATGCTAACGTTTTAACACAGTCCATAGAGCTAGAATTTTAACATTTGTTTATTCAGAATAACAATGCTGTTAAATTTAATTTATTGGTTTCAGCAAGAATAAATTAAATATTTTAAATTGCGCAACATTTAAATTAAAGATTTTAAAGAGCTGGTAAGTTTACTTTGTCAAAGTGCAAAGAACAATCTTCATAGTTACGTTGTTTTGTTACCACAGCTACAGTCTGATGCTGGAAGTTTAATCTTTTGATCTCTGTTTGTTCACAAATATTTGTGAACTTACAATTATCACTGATTGCTTTTAAGTTTGGCCAATGAAAAAAGAGCCAAACTTAAAGGGGATTTAGAGGGGCCCCTAAATCAAATTCTGCTCGAGACCCCATTCCATTTTGGACCAACCCTGCATGACGAGCTAAAATGTTGGTCTGCACATCTCTCTGCTGGATGGGACAAAGAAGTAGATTTAATTTATGAGGGGCTGGTAGAGACCAATTATTTAATTTTAAGAAGGACTCATCAAAAGCAGACGCAACTATTTAATATTTTAACAATTTAATGGAGTTTATCAATTCATTTTGGGACAATGTCCCTTTGAGGAAAACCATGATGTTGATGCGGACCAAAATGAAAATGAGTTTGACATCCCTTATAATGTTTTATGGACATCTAAAAACATTCACCCTCCAAATATCTCAATACCAGAACTATTCATGTCCTGTGTTGCCGCCTGAAATGAATTGGGTGGAGGTGGGTGGAACCACTCCAAGCTAAACAGAACTGATGCTGAAGGGGAAAAGGCAGGGTTATCGGCAAAACGTGATGAAAAGATGACTGCTTCAAAGTTCCATCCAGGCACTGGTCTCCTGAAATGATGCTTCAGGTTCTTCCTACATGTGCTGCTAGGTGAAGAACAAGGACCTGATGGAGCTGCTGAGGAGGAAGGTGCGTCTCGCTCAACCTTACGCTGGAGTCTTTATGAAGAAGGATGATAAGTAAGTCAGAAATGCTTCTATTATGTTTCTCTTGATTTGAGTTCACAAAGGACATGATTTGCCCTTTGATATTTGCTAACTGCTTGGACCTATCAGTGAACCAAGCAGTTTCAATGACTGCTGTTGTGTCTTCCAGTAATGAGTCGGATGTGGTCGAATCCCTGGACTCCATCTATTCCACTGGGACCTTTGTTCAGATCCATGAGATGCAGGATTTAGGAGACAAGCTGAGGATGATCGTTATGGGGCACCGCAGGTCAGATCCAGGTTAGCTGATACCATCTTAAACAGTCTCCATGTGTGCAGCTCTGCTGATTCTGTACTCTGGTTCATCAGGATTCGGATAACAAGACAACTGGAAGTGGAGGCCGAGGACGTATTGGCGTCCCCTCACTGGTCAGAGTCTGAACCAGAGCCTCAGGTCAAAGCTACGGCAAGACGGAAGTCCAAACGCAGCCGTAAGGACCAGCCGACCTCCCTGGCAGAGCAGCTGGAGAACAAGGTCAGTTCAGTGCAGTTAAAACAGCAAGAAGCATTTCAAACAAATAATAGTCTAAACTAGATTCCTCCTCATGCCCATCTTGTGAATTGTGGGGGCTTGTACCATTTTTCTGATCATATTATTATATTGATGAATTACAGTTTCCACCTCAACTTTTCTGGGTGGACTGGGTGCATTTCACAGAACAGAATTGAGATTCTCAAAATGTCTTATCAATCTTGAAATCATTTTATCAGTGGTGCACATTAGAAAAGCAATTTTATTTCTTTCAACAAGTTGCAAATGCTTTTATACATCAAGGAAATTATTATGTATAATTATCTGCTTTTTCCAACATTTTCAATTGCCTTTGTCATGTTGATCAAAATAATTTATATGGTTCTCTATTGAATAGTATTGACTTCTACAACATTTAACCATACAGTGGCTTGCTGAAGTAATAATAATGTAATAGTGAGTTTTATTTATAGTGCCCTTTAAATCCCAAATTGAAATCTCAAACATCTAATTAACACGCTACTAGATTTCAGCTACAGCTCCTCTGAGGCAGACTGACAGAACCAAGGCTGCAATTTTGCGCCACTGGCCCTTCTGACCAACACCAGAAGCTAAACTGGGTGAAGTGTTTTGCCCAAGGACACAAACGATGAGGGCAGGCAGACAGGGAATCAAACCGTCGCCCCATTTATATCCCTTCAACTTTTCCATATTTTGTCACATTACAGTCACAAACATGAATATTTCATTGGCATTTAATATGAAAGACTAACACAAAGTGTTATACAGTTAAGTATAAGGAAAATTATACATAATTCAAATTATATTTTTCAAATAAAAACTGAAAAGTGTGAGGTTGGCATTCATGTCCAAAGAACAGGCAAAGACTGGGAGAGGGGGTGCAAACGCTGCCGTTACCATCCACTGCAACAAAGCCAAAGAAAATAGGGGCCGATACTATAAGCTTCGTCCTGACAGGATAAAAAACAACTGAAACTGAAAGGGGCAAAAACACACCCATCACCAATTAGAGAAAATGACAAACTAGATGCACCGTTAGCTCAATCCAAGGTTGGGGGCGGAACTCTACCATGACCAATTAAAGCGAAATAACAAATTTAGAGACTAATGCCAACTGCTGAGCTCCAGTGTGTGTCAAAAAGTTGTCAGAAACTGAGTTGGGAGAGGAAGTGCAAACGCTGGCATCACCAACAAACAACAGGTCAACCTGACAACATTTCCTAGGAGAGCGATACAACACTACTCCAGGCAACAGGCAATACGGCTTCCGATGACGGTGAAATGATCCAAGAGCCAAAATACTGATGCCATGCAAAACTAACTGTACGAGAGCAGAAAAGAGAAACATTAGTATTCTTATTTGCAAGTTCATCTGCATATCCTTGCATAAGGGCACAGTTAAGAGCTTTTGTGTCTTGTAAGACTGTCTTACTCCCGGGAAGATGCCAAAAACGGATAGAAAAAGAATCTGTGATCACCAGTCGGAAAAACCTTTCGCAGCTGCTAATGAGGACTATGACTATGTCCATGTGGGTCTTGTCTCTCTTCAACCCAAGGCCAACAATGCTAGCAACAATTTATGTTGCTAGCAAACTGCTAGCAACATAAACCCCAATAATGTTACTTCTAACTTGCTAACATGATCAGCACAAAAAGTGTACTTTAGAAACAAAGCTGGGAAATATGCTAGAAGAGATTAAAGATATCAAAAAGAAAATTAACTGTTGAAAAATGTGTGGAGCTCAAGGAAAAGGATACAACATCTTGCTTAATCTGCACTACTGAGATGGAGCTCAGACTGGAACCTCAGACTGTATGGAGTCACTGAGGCTGAGAAGGACATGATGGAGAGCTGTTACGTGTGTCAGGAGGTTGTTCCAAAAGACAAGGGCTTCAGATTTTCATTAATATTACTCCTTGCCAGTAGCTCCCACCCTCATGCTAACATCATGCGCTTGATGCAAGGAGATATCTTGATTACACATGGAAAGCTGGTAAGGGAAATGACTTCCTGAAATAAAATGGACTCTGTCTTGCCCTTGACCTTTGCAAAGAAGATTGTGAGGCCCAGCAGAAACTATGGCCAAGCATCCAAATGGCCCAATAAGAAGATAATCAACGTTGTTCGTAGGGGGTTGTGTTTTCATCAACGGTATGGAGATTCCTACAACGTTTACTCTGATGCAAGATTAATCGCAAATCATTTTTCCTTCCTGGTGGGTCCATTCTACTATTCTGAAAGTTTATTCTATGTTGCAAATTAAGGTTTGAGACTTCAATAAGACATTGATCCACAGAGCATGTTATTTATACTACCTTCAATGACTAAGTTACTTTTCCTGTTGTTTAAATATCATCTCTTTCACTTATGTCTCTTTATGCCAGGGGAATGCATATTATGTTTTTTAAGATGTTAAAAAGAATAGCGTTATTTTTGTTTGCCAAAAATTTCAAATATGATTTTTGTCTTTTTCAGGAATGTCACTCTACAGTTGATGATTTTATGTCTTTTTTTTTAAATCCCAATGGGGTAATACTGTTTGACTTTCTCATTGGTCTAAACACTATGCAGGAGTTATGACTTTAAAACACAGATTTAGTTGGAATTAGGGCTGTTGCAAACAAATATTTTAGTAATAAAGTAATCTATTGATTGATTATCGCGTAATCAGATAAAAAGTATATAAAATAAAACATTGATAAATCTAACATTAGCAGTATTACTATCACATATCAGTCCAATTTTTCACATTTGAGCTAACAATAACTTTTCTGTAGTTTGGAAAATTAACCTGTGACAATAAAGCTCACTTTCTAAGCTGAAGAGAAGTTTTACAAAAATCAGAAATTATATTAAGTATAATAATAACAAAGAGGCAGGTTCACAAATACACTTATAAAAATCTCTATACCCAGCTTTTTGTTTATTTATTCATCTTCAGTCAGTTTAATAGATTAATTCTCACCTTGCCCAGACATTTATAGCTTTTGTTTCTATGTTAGCGACGAGATTTGACACCTTTGTTCATCACACACAGAAACATCTACCAGGTGCGTGCCGCCACGACGTGCTCCGTCATCCATTTGTTGAGACTGGGATGATATGGAATAAATTTTCCTGTTGGTCTGTAAAGCTACACCTATGTTAATCATCTAATGTGCAGCTGCCCACAGTGTTCAGTCTATCTGCTCACCTGTATAAATACACCTTCAGCACTCTTCCCTGCCATTCGCTCTGAAAACCGGCCACCAGGAAGCAGCTCCGGGAGGAGAAAAGATGTCGTACTCCGGGCATTGTGTCAGTCATTTTAAGGATGCTTATTGGTCCCCCGAAAAATGACAAAAACCTGGACATTATCATGAATCAATCGGATCTTCCCAGGCCGAACTTGAAAACTGGACGTTATGCTGCAAACACTTGGCTTTCATCAACAACTCAGGCAGAACTGAGAGTGCAGTGCAACACAAGTAATAACCCAGCCGGAACATGGTGCATTAAATAATAAAACATAACTTAACAAAGCTTCGAGGCAGATACATTTTCCTGAGGAATTTTAATAATCGAGGTACTCAAATCACTTGAGGAATCATTTCAGCCCTAATGGGGATATTATTTTTACTGAATGTGATTTACTGGGTCACTTTATCAACTGTTCTACAAAAATCAGCATTTCATTTCTGACAGAGTTTATTGTTTCAACCAGGGCTGTTTATAAATGAATATTTTAGTAATCTTGTAGGAATGAAAGACTCATCAAGTTGTTAATAAAGTGTGTTGATCAGGTCTCAGAAGCTGACCTGAGTCCAGAGCTTCAGCCTTTGCCTTACTCCAACATTCTGATGGTTGAGGTGGATAACGTTCAGCATGAGCAGTTCACGGTCACTGAAGAGGTCAAGGTACCCAACACACAGCACTAGCAGCAGAAACGTCCTGAAAGGGCTCAAGCATTCTCAGAGGGTCTTTGTGTGTTGTCAGGCACTGACTGCTGAAATCGTGAAGACCATCAGGGACATCATTGCCCTCAACCCCCTCTACAGGTCAGCCAGCAGATGAGCCTCACCGTTCTCTTACTCATGTTTGCTTTTGGTCCAGTTGTTCTTCATGTTGTCGTGGGTCATTGAAGTTGCCATATTGGGGCCTCTAGAGAGCACTGACGTACAGCTAGTATGGTGTTGCCATATCTGAACAGATGGACTTCAGGCTGCAGCCTTTTTCTGCACCGTTACTTTCTTACTGACTTGCCTCAGCCACTAACGGCTGCAGCTAAAATATTAATATATTTTATGTTTGTCACCTCCATGATTTTCAATGACTTACAGCATGAACAAATAATTCATGTGTTAATTTAATTGCAATTTGTATTTAACGGAAGCGCCACGATTGCAAAATTGTGTTTGTTCGACATTTGCACAATACATACAAATTTTTCAGCACATTTGTACTTGAAACACAGCTAGTGGCTGATCTTATCCACTGAAAAGATCGATAGATAAGCTTGATCGCTCATCACTCAATAGAGCTTTGGAACCAGCGTCACTGCGTATGACGTTGTGGGACATTTATTGTCTTGTGCAGTTGCTCTGCGCCATTTTTGAAGGAGACAGAACAAAACAAACTTAATTCTGGTACTTTTATTGTGCTCCCCGCTGTATCTTCTTCCATAATGCTAAAAAGCAGTTCAAAACAAAGTGGGCTATATCGCGACAAGCTTCTCCCAGATGCCAATAAATGGTACATGGACAAAATATTGGCTAAAACCGGAAATATTGACCTGTTTAGAGCAGAGATCTTAATTTTAAGATTTTACTTCTTTTAAGATTTCACTTAATTTTACTTCTTGGAAAATTGCTACATTATTTTATGCAACTCAAGATTACAAAAATCTGTAAGGAAGTCGTTTTCATTGGTTATGTTTATGGCCCTTCAAGATGGCGCTCATATCCCATCAGCCACAGTGTCGCAGACTAACTCTACAGCAGTGGCATCACATTTCAAAGCTCTATAGTAAGGAAACCAGGGCAGATTTCTAGATTCACCCTGGTGAAAAACGTAATGCTGAGTTTTTCTTTCTGTGTTTAGATCAGCATCTCACTTTAGATGGATTGATAATTAAAGGCTTCATTCCACTACTCTTAAATCAAGGGAACATTTGTGTCAATCCTGACATTTCCTTTCAGTTTATGACTGAATGTATCCAAAAGTTAGTGTTATTGGTAAGCATCTCTGAGTCCATGTATTTGTATCCATAGTGTTTTAGTAATAATGGTGGCATTTTGAGTTCTGTGTTGTGTTTGTCAGAGAGTCGGTGCTTCAGATGATGCAGGCTGGTCAACGGGTGGTCGATAACCCCATCTACTTGAGTGACATGGGGGCCGCGCTGACAGGAGCTGAGTCCCAGGAGCTGCAGGATGTCTTGGAGGAGACAAACGTATGAGCTTTTCCCTCAATGTCTGTCTGCTTCCTCTGCTAATAAAAATTTGATGCTTTGCAGTAATGATCAGTGAATGGAAATGTTCAGGCTGCAGAAAAGCTTTTGGATGTCCACTGAGAGAAATTTGGAGTAATATACCACTCATGTTAAAGCAGTCAAAGTGGGTTTTTACAACCTTCAAACTATAAAACATTCAAATCATTTTTGGTTTTTGCAGATTCCAAAACGTCTTTACAAGGCTCTGTCTCTTCTAAAGAAGGAGTATGAACTGAGTAAACTGCAGCAGCGTCTGGGCCGTGAGGTCAGAGATCATAATCAAGCATTTGAGCACTGTCCTGCCCACAGCCCACTATGTGAACTCACTCCTGACTTTGTGTGCTTTGGTCTGAGGTGGAGGAGAAGATCAAACAGACCCACAGAAAGTATCTTCTCCAAGAGCAGCTGAAGATCATCAAGAAGGTACAGGATCAGGAGGAGCCGGAACTCTTGCTGCGTAATGAGCCCAGACCTGATCCAGGCCTGGGCTATTTACGTGACATAAATAGGTTATAATGATAAGGCCACGTCCGTTTACTTTAAATTCACGTCTGATGTAGTAGGTTTTTACAGGATTTTCTGTCTGAAATCTGAATGTTGGTGAGAGAAATTGTCATGTGTGGTGTTTTGTTCTTGCCTTGTGGCTGAACACCACAGACGGCACAATAAACCCGATCAAACCCGTTATACTTACAATTTTTTATCAGCTAGTGTGTGTCTCAGTTTTTGAAAATGGGTAGACGATCAGCCAACAATTCTAAAATTGTGTAGTGTGAGCTGAGCATTACACAAAGGAAATGAGGAAGTGAGGGATCAGTGGAGAACACCGGAGTTGAGCCTTTTTTTAATTCATTGTCATCAATAGAGAATTAAAATTAGGTCGATAATTTTCATTTATCATGCGATTAATTCATTAATTGTTTATCATGACAGTTTACCCAGGACTACTCCTTTTGTCCTCAAGGAGACAGTAATGGCTTTAAAAACAGGATGAACCTTTGTTAGACTAAATATTAGAGATGTTCCGATCAGGTTTTCTGCTGCCATTTCCGATACCAATCACCAATGAGGCCGATCTCTGCCGATCACCGATAGTTGCCCATCACGTGGATTGAGTGTTAATTTTTTTGCTTTTGGTATAAATGCTACTATGTGATCTGACAAAATTAAAAAATGATCTAGCAATAAATTCACCTAATTTAGGCATAAAACATGCAAAATACTTTCAGGCACAATACAGCAGCTACTCAGTCAAAAGGACAACTGAAAAACCTGTAATCAGTAAAATAATATTTAACTGTCAGGCTCTCAGTACCATAAATTATACATGAGTCAAATAAATCTGCTTATATCAAATAATGTCAAGTATAAAAGGAAACATTCATTCAAAGTCAAACGCAGGCTGCATCAAAATAAACAATCCTTCCTGATAGCATGGCTAGCTGATTAATGCTGGTTCTGATTGGTTGTTTCTGACCAAGCGGAGTAATTCTGCAGAACACAGGAGGAGGCAGAAGAGATTGATTATTTTTTTCAGCGATTATCTGTCTTGTGTTAGGACAGCAAAAGTTTTAATACATATCACTGCAGGTGGAGCACAAATGACGCTACATCTGTGAAATATTACTACCACTAGCCCGTAGCGGCGGTTCAATGAGAACAGAACCAGCATTTTACACCGCCAGCTCGAAGACTTAAATTATTTTTCAGGTTATTTGTTTAGCTTTCCGACTGTGATGCTAATCCAGGTGAGTGTTGGTAGTTGTGCGCTGCTTTACTGGCCGCTAGGAATGTCCTTTTTTCCTGCATTGAGTCTCGACGTAGCCAAACTCCGTCAAGTATTTGTTTTTTGCTGGCTGGTCGCACAAAACGTATGTGATCACAGTGGCAACCCGTGAAGCCAATGCCACCCACATGAGTCATCTTACCACCAAGTGATGGGGGTGACAAAGACAGACTGACATTTTCCTGCTTCACTGCATCAGCGTGTTCATTAAAAACATGGAGACTGCAAGAAATAGGTTGAGCAACACCTTGAGGTGCAAATGTATGGTGCAGATGGGGCTCACTAACTGTTTGTGTCTTCAGGAGCTGGGTCTGGAAAAAGATGACAAAGAAGCCATTGAGGATAAATTTAGGGAGAGACTTAAAGATCGAAATGTTCCTCAGCACATCATGGATGTAATCAATGAAGAGCTGAATAAGCTGGGGCTGCTGGACAACCACTCATCTGAGTTCAAGTAGGTCTCTCTCCTTTCCATCCCTCAGCTAGGTCGAGAGCAAGACGGCCACAAAGAAAGTTATTTACTGCAGTAGTCAGAGCACACTGATGCTTCCATGTCGTCCTCCATTTTCAAAAGTGTGTCAACAAGCTACTGTATTTTCCGCACTATAAGGCGCACCTAGAAACCTTCAATTTCCTCAAAAGTTGACAGTGCGCCTTATGCAGCTTATATATGGACCAATATTGAGCCACAACAGGTCTAGCAACTACCGTAAGCAGCCACTGACTTCATTTTTGCCCGTAGAAGAATCGCGCGGTGCATGCTGGGATAGTTATCAGAACGCTGGTTTGTAATCTATTAATAAAGTTTGACTGACCTACCTACCGACCGTCTAGAATCAGGTCGTCTGCATTAAGCACCACGTTCTCCATGAACATGCTGTGCGCGAACGGAGAAGAGTGACCATTGTCTGGCCACGCCCCGGCCCAGTCGCGGAAGGCTCTCCTTGCCGACCGGAGTCGGACTGTTTTGTTGACATTCCCTTTAGTGCAGCTCCATCTATTGGATGCATAGCGCAACTCCAGCCTCTACTGTAGTGTGTATTCTATCCACCTTATAATCTGGTGCACCTTATAGTGTGGAAAATACGGTACCATTTCAAAAGTGTTTTGACCACTTATAATCTGGTCTTTTCCTTCCACCTAACAAATTTACTCTAATAATTTTTATTGTAGTTTTCTTTTCTTTGCAAGAAAAGTATCAAAAATAATTTTTAATCTTTAATCAGACCCTCCATCGTTGACTTGGTTCAGTCAAATTTCTCTCATTTGTGTTGGAGAGGTTGAGGACCATAATGCAGGCTTCTGTTTGTTACTGATGCTCTGACATACGTGAACATGAACCAAGGCAAACTGTTTTTCAGTGTAACTCGCAACTACCTGGACTGGCTAACCAGCATGCCATGGGGAACCAACAGTGAAGAAAACCTGTCATTAAACAGGGCCAGGGAGGTTCTGGAAGAAGACCATTATGGAATGGATGATGTTAAAAAACGCATATTGGTAAGAAAACCCCCCACAGCTTTAACATCCAAATCAATCAAAGGAAGATCCTTCCTCCATGTCCTGCTGGCCACAGCAGCTGAGTGTTGCTTTTTGTGTGTGTGCAGGAGTTTATTGCAGTGAGCCAGCTCCGAGGCTCCACCCAGGGGAAGATTCTGTGTTTCTATGGCCCTCCTGGTGTAGGGAAGACTTCCATTGCCCGCTCCATTGCCAGAGCACTTAACAGACAGTACTTCAGGTTCAGTGTAGGAGGAATGACTGACGTGGCTGAGATCAAAGGTCACAGGTCTGCACAATCTGTTAGTTCTGCAGTCTGACTGGAACATGCACATCAGTGGGAATGTTGTTTCTAGGACCCCACACTGAATGTTAAATTAAAAGAAAAAGTTGGGACAAGTTTTAGTTACATCACATTATTTGTCTTATATGAACCCCATGTGGGGTTTTTGGTTTCATAGTAAAGAGGATCCATTCATCCATTTTCTTACACCCTCGTCCCTTAGTGGGGTCGGGAGGGTTGCTGGTGCCTATCTCCAGCTAACGGAGACGATGGATTGATCGATCCAAAACATCCTGTGACTTTTACACAAACTGAGATCAGAACAAAACCACTGATTAATCTTGACCAGAGTAGGACAGTGTTCTTGCTGCTGAGCAGAGCACAATTTTTTGTATAAATCAACAAACCCAAAAACATTTTAAAACTGAATCCTTAATTTTTTCCTGATTAGGCCATCACATGAGACCCATTCAGATTTACTGATCCCATTTTAACAAATATCAGACTATTTGTGCTTTACATTAGTGTAGTTCATGTTCATGCAGAGCCTATAAACCAAATCACTTTTTTGATATAAATATGGTAATTTTATAAAAATTTCTATATTTGTGACCACTAAGAACTTTTATCTTAATACATCTGGCATAATGTTTGGTCACTATTGAATTACATCAATGCCCATCTTGAACCACTAAAGCCATTTGCCTGTGAGTTTTAGATGAACTTTAAATTATTCAGTTATTCTCCACATGCATCGGAAACTGGTAAATTCCATTTTCTGTATTTGGTTGTGATTTAAGCAGAAGCAAGCTGTATTGTGTCCTTGCCCTACTCACCCCTGCATTCTGGTTCCTGCAGGGATTATGAACAGGCAGATTCTAGTGTCTCCTCAACGCAACAGAAAAGAACTATGAGGAATCAGAAAATATGAAATTGCTTTGCCTCTGTCCTCACAACTGTTCTCATCCAACCCTCAGGCTGTGGTTGATGATGAGAAGAAAATGTTGATGAGAGGGGAGATTATTGAAGAACATAGTCTGAAAATATATTGTTTCCAGGAGAACATATGTTGGAGCGATGCCTGGGAAGATGATTCAGTGTCTGAAGAAAACCAAGACGGAGAACCCTTTGGTGTTGATAGACGAGGTCAGTGTTTGAGCAGCATTTGTTTAATAGCTGCTTAATACTTTTAAGCAGGTATTTAGCAATGTTTTCATTAGCACCACATTTCTATATTAAAACTTTTCCAATTAACTGCAGGGTTTCCCCCAGAAAACTTGCTAAGCCCAGTGGTCGGGGCGTCGAGGTGGTCCACCGTGTTTTTGTATTAAAAGATGCTAAGTTGACAGAAAATGTAAAAGTATTACTGTGTAATTATATGTTACGGGAAAACATCTCCAGTGAAATGCTATTTAAACCCACAACTAGTCTAAAAACAACAAATTTGAACTTCTGTTTAATCCAAATTAAGTCAGCAGCTCCATCAGGGCTTCAGGGGCCCCATAAACACTAATATTTTAAAACAGACCACAGATACATAAATGTAACACTTGTTTATTGAGATAATCAATGCTGTTAAATTTTATTCAATTGTTTAGGCAAACATAAATTAAAATATTTGAAATTGTTTAACATTTTAGATGCAAGATTTTAAGGAGCTGGCAAGTTTACTTTGTAAAACTTCAAAGAACAATATTCATAGTTCGATTGTTTTTGTTACCATAGCAACAATCTGATGCTGTGAGTTTAATCTTTGAATTTACAAATACAAATGAGTAAACTGCGATTATCACTTATCGCTTTTTAGGCTGGACAATTAAACTACTCCCTTCTCCCAGATTTTACTAAATATAACACAGAAGCTGTTAGAGGTGCTGATGTTTTTAGGAACACAAGGGGCCCCTAAATCAAATTCTGCTCCAGGCAGCTTTGGACCGGCTCAGCATGATGAGGTAATCTGCTGCACTGCGCATCAAACGGGAGATTTAATTCAGTGGTGCTAATGTGGCTTCAGTAGCTCTTCCATTTCGTGTCTGTTGAGTTTTGGATAAGTGTCACAGAAACTATTCCGGTTGGTCGAGTTTATGGGACTCGACCATGCCTGATAGTCACGAGTTTCTCAGATCTCTGTGAGGCTGCGCGCATTAACTCTAAGTAGACAAATCATTTGATATGGTTTGATGCATCATGTAACTGAAAATAATATAAAGCAGGGCTTTACCTCAGCGCGATCCGCACTGAGGTAAAGCAGCGGCAGCGCGTGATTCAAAGCCCAGAGGCGCCAGCTGTGTGTTTAGTCCGCGCGCTGTCGGGTTTAGATGCATAAACTATAAACCTATCTATATATATTCTTGTTTTCCTAGAAACGTAAACAAGCAACACTTAGCCTGGCGGCGGGGCTAGTAAAGCATGGCGGGCTGCCAGGCTTATAATACACTGGGAGAAACTCTGAAGTGATGTAATAAACTAAACCAATGTTTGTTTTTATTAGCTCTATTGTATTAAAGGTTTGAAAACAGTCTGTGGAAAAAAATCTGTTTCATGTAGTGATGGTGTTACTGAAATAAATTGTTTCATCTGTAAAAGTTATTGAATAAGACTGAAGATATTTTTCTAATAATGCACTAAGCTATTTTTTTTTTCCCAATAATTTGTTTGTTCAGGTGGATAAAATCGGCCGTGGCTACCAGGGTGACCCATCCTCTGCTCTTCTGGAGCTTCTGGATCCTGAACAGAATTCAAACTTTCTTGACCATTACCTGGATGTCCCAGTTGACCTGTCCAAAGTAGGTGGAGCTTGCACAGTTGAGCTTAATCCTGGTAAAGGTGTGTGTTAGTCTTCTAAAGGTTTGGCATGTCTTAGTCCTCTAAGGGTTCACTGTGTGTGCTGTATTCCAGGTTCTGTTTATCTGCACAGCCAATGTGACTGACACCATCCCAGAACCACTTAGAGACAGGATGGAGATGATCAACGTGTCCGGATATGTGGCCCAGGAGAAACTGGCTATCGCTGAGGTAACAAACATGTCGCCATAGTAACCGTTGCCATCATTGCTGTGTGAAATTTGACTCTTGCTTTCCTGTAAGGACTGGGATATTTAGAAAAAGTAATTGATATGCGTGTGTGACATATTCCATTGCTAGTTTTTTCATAGAAATCTTTACATCTTTGAATACCTTGGACTTTGATTCTATCCTCTGCTGATTCCTTATATGGCCAATGTGATCTTGACCATTTGACATGTGACTCATACAACACATACACACACCACAAAGAGTCAGGGTTGTGTGTTACAGTTTAGTGGTTGCAGAGCCAAGTTTTATAGCTGCAGCCCAAAAAAAACAAAATGTTGGAAGGGTTTGAACATTTGGCCTCTAGTTTTCTATTAAATGTTCTGCTCAGTCTGTGTCTGTGTGTGTGTTCAGCGTTACCTGGTCCCTCAGCTGCGAACACTCTGTGGCCTGACTGAAGAGAAGGCCTCCATCTCCCCTGACGCTCTGGGTCTGCTGATCAGACAGTACTGCAGAGAGTCTGGAGTGAGGAACCTGCAGAAACAGATAGAGAAGGTGAATTCAAATTACTTTCTGATCACAAAGGAAAGCTAAATAAAATTATCACTGTGAATCATCACTTCCTCCTGTTGAGACAGCATTTCTCTACAGAGCACCATGTAGCCCCGCTGCCATTGCGAAATGTGGATAAATGATGCACATTTATCCACATTTATTCATTAAATTCCCATGGTTCCTCTGAACTTTTATTCCAGTTTTATTTAGAAAATTTCCTTGCTTTTCACTCACTTCAGAACAGTGCTCCATTGTGCTCACTTATGGTCATTAAGCCATTGACCTCTGGCCTATGAACCAACAAAGGACTTCTAAACTTCAGCCAGACAATTTGTATTGAACCTGCGTGGAGCTAGTCACGTTTTGATTTATTTTGAAGTTAGGCCTGTCATGATGACAAATTTTGCTGGACGATTAATTGTCTAAAAAATTATTGCGATAGACGATAATATTGTTTCAAGTCCTTTTGACACTGATTTAATGGAAATGACTAATGCATGCAATTTCCTGATAGATGGACTTTATTTTCAAAAGAACAGGTAACACTGGAACTGATAAACTAAATAAACAAAACAACCAAAAACAAAAGGGAGGGGGAGCTGAGCCTTTTTCATTCAGTGTCATCAACAGAAAGAAAAAAGGCAGGAAGAGACGATAAAGACAATAATTAAAATGAGGTCGACAGGTTTAATTTATCGTCTGATTAATCGATTTATCGTTTATCGAGACAGGCCTATTTGAAGTGCAGTAAGGTAATTCCAGACTGCAAGCTATTTTTTCATCTACTGCTTCATCTAGCATGCCTTGTTAGACATGTGATGGGCATTATTTATGACTTGCTTAACTGTTCATTTGCTCAAGACGGGTATTTTGTAATATTTGTTTTTTGATAAAGTAACACTGTTGTATGACATCCAAACCAGCCAAAACAAGATCTGTTTATTTTTTTTATTTTATAATCTGTAAATTAGTGATTTTTTTTTTTTAGGCAAAATAAATTATCCTATCAGATTGGCACCTTTAATGTCCTGGTATTTGACTTGTTATAAAACATTTACTAATCATTTAAGAATAATCCTTATTGTTTGGGCTGGTCCCTAGTGACACATAATACACAGAGCCCTAGTGAAGCTAAGCTAAACTTTATGGTTCTATTCTTACCAGGCACCAACATGTGTCCAAGCAGCACTGCATGGTCCCCTGGAACAGATCTGTTGGTATCAGTTCAGCCATATGAGCTCAGTCTGTCCTGGGAAATGTTAATGGACCTGCTGTCGTATGTCATGTCAGATAAGGTGAATTCAAGTTGATGACATAACCCACTCTGTCATGTGTCTGCATCTGATTCCTCAAGAAGAACATCTCCAGGATTAGAGGACTTATGTCTCAACGATATCTAGAGAAACTCATTCATGCGTTTATCTTTAGCCGCATTGATTACTGCATCAGTGTCTTCACAGGTCTCTCCATCAAATCAATCCTCCAGCTGCAGCTGATCCTGCTGCTGCTGGCATTCCCACTAAAGCCAGAAAGATAGAACACAATAACACCAGTTTTAAAGTCACTACACTGGCTCCCTGTAGCTCAAAATACTGTTGTTGGTTTATAAATCACTGAACGGTTTAGCACCACAAAAGATCTGCTGTCGTCATAACAACCTTCCAGATCTCTTCTGGTTCTGGTCTGCTCTGCATCCCCAGATCCAAAACCAAACGGGGAGAAGCAGCATTCAGGTACTTTGCACCACAAATTTGGAACAAACTTCCAGAAAACTGTAAAACAGCTGAAACACTGAGTGCCTTTAAATCTCGACTAAAAAACCCACCTGCTTAGAGTTGTATTTGAAACGTAATCAATTACAAATTTAATGATGGCATTTGACTTTAATGTAATGTTTTGATTGTTGATTCTATGTTGCATGACTGTATTTTTGTGTCTGTTATGATGCAAAGCTCTTTGAAATGTGTTATACAAATAAAATTTTATTGATTGAAGATGGATTTAATGGCTGCTGATTGGCTGTTTGCAGGCTGGTCTGCTTCCAGTTGCACTCTCCAGCATGTACCACCTGGTGTGAAGAGGGAACATTAGAGTTAATTCTCATCAGTATCCTCAGCACATAGTGCAGATGTTGTTGCATCAGACTATAACCTATCCTGCAGCCCCCCTCCGAGCTCCTCCCTCACCTCAATGTCTGGGTCTTGTTCCCCCATCTGCCAGGTGTTCCGTAAAGTAGCGTTTCATATTGTGAGTGGAGCCGAGGACTCGGTGGCCGTGTCGTCTGACAATCTGCACGATTACGTGGGTAAACCGATTTTCACAGTGGATCGTATGTATGACGTGACCCCACCAGGAGTGGTGATGGGCCTGGCATGGACCGCTCTGGGTGAGACGAGACCCACACAGTCTCCAGCTCTGATGATGATGATTATGTCTGAGCTGAACGGTTGCCTTGTGATCTGCTGCCTGTAGGGGGCTCCACACTGTTCATTGAGACATCACTCTGCCGACCACAAGGAGGGGCAGAAGCTAAAGGAGAGGGAACCTTGGAGGTCACAGGTCAGTGACCTGCTCTCATATAATGTGGAAAACCTCAAAACATAATTTCTGAATTTCCCCATAATCATCTCTGGTCAGAGTATTTCTTCAGGTGGAATTTATTTTTATAAACGTAAGTAATTAATGTTGGAATCTTTCCTGACACATGTGCTTTGTGCTAATAGTAATCAGAACTGATGGAGAGCACAGTCCAGAGAACACAATACATTTTTATAGTATTGTATCCTAATATAATATCAGCTTCTTGAAAAATATTAGATACAAAAAATTGAGTCACATTCATTAAAGTTTTTGAATTCATCTTAGTAATTTTTGTTAGACTCGTTTCCTATGAAAATCAAACTAGCTTTTAGTTTTAATTTCTTATTGAGCAGATAAAATGTCGGCTCTGGCTTGTCACATTTGTTGAATCACATGTTGAAAGGTTCATTCTGAAGATTTGTGCTTATCTGCAGGTCAGCTTGGTGATGTCATGAAGGAAAGTGCAAAGATTGCTTCGACATTTGCCAGAGCCTTCCTCATGACTAAAGAACCGGAAAATAACTTCCTGGTCAGCTCCCACCTGCACCTGCATGTTCCCGAGGTAAAGAAACAGGATTTTCATTTATCACAAGTTGGTTTTATTGGACCAACACACGCACAGCGATAACTGTGATATCTGTGCCCACCACTGAATTGTTGACCCAAGTCACTGAGTGTGTCCAAGGCTCATGTGACAACAATAAAAAGGGATAACTTCAGAAATGCTGGCTGTAAGCAGGCATGTGCAGAGAGGACGAGCCCCCGCCGCTTTTATCCTTGATGCCCCAAGTGCAAGATTGAGGTTGTTTTTCTTTTTACATGTTTTAACTGCTTGTGCCCCTCAATTATAATATTTAGATAAAATAACAATTAACAATATAAAGTAGTCTGGTTGCCCTTGGTCTAATAATGACTGACAATTGTGGCCATAATGCTTAAAAAGTCAGATATTACCAGGGTTTTGCTTTTTTAGTAAAATGGCAGAAAAATTAGCATATTTCATAACATACTTCATGACCAATGACCTTCTCTTCTATGGAGAGAAGGTCATCTTTAAACTCCTCACATGTCGGTTTGTATTTAACTACACCAGCTCTGTGTTGTTCTTTGTTTTTTGAAAATAAAATGTTAAACAAAAACAACTACAGTCGCAATCATCAGAGCCCTGCAGCTCTACCAGCAGCAGAAATCCTTCAACAGCAACCCATCAGAATAAATTTGCTTTACACTGTCCCCACATGATGACAGTGATACAATGTGATCCAATTAGAATTGGATTCTTGATTAAAACGGGTTGTTGCTATGTTGTTGTACGGCATTTTTAGATCTTGTTCAATGTGCCCCTTTTCAGCTTTGAGCCCCTGGCCCTCCAAACGTATCTGCATGGCCCTGGCTGAAAGCTATGATTGTGACTCTCTAATCTATACAGTCAGAAGAAAATCCCTTGATGAGTAACTGATTTTACTGACAGGCTGATTTAAATGACATGACGGGAAGGAAAGACAGCTGGTCATGATTCTAACTTGTCATAATTTCAGTGTTTACATTGGGAAGCTAAACTTTAATATATATTGAGCGAAACAAGGTTTGGAACCTGCCCCATCTGCCCCATAAAGATAAAATATTAAATCCGCTCAGACATACTCATGCACAACACTGCCACTAAATACAAAGATTTTCAATGTTTTTGTTTTGTTTTTTTTTTGTTTTTTTTACAGGGAGCAACTCCCAAGGATGGACCCAGTGCTGGTTGCACAATAGTCACTGCATTGTTGTCCTTGGCAACTAACCGGTCAGTGCGTCAGAATGTGGCGATGACTGGGGAGGTTTCATTAACTGGCAAAATCCTGCCAGTGGGAGGAATCAAAGAGAAAACTATTGCTGTATGAAACAAACACACACACACACACACACACACACACACACACACACACACACACACACACACACACCACACACACACACACACACACACACACACACACACACACACACACACACACACACACACACACACACAGAACTAGAACAGCACATCATTTGGTCATGTGACAATTTCAGTTGCAAGCCAGACAATCAGTTAATATTCAGGGTTTCCCCCAGTGTATTATAAGCCTGGCGGCCCGCCATGCTTTAATAGCCCTGCAGCAAGGCTAAGCTTAGCTTGTTTACGTTTCTAGAGGAAAAAATTAAAATGTATACCTATAAATGTATTTTTAAGCCGGACTGCAAGCGTCTCTTTAGCTCTTAGCATTTCACTAGCAGAGCAGATTTATTCCTGAAGGATAGGTTATAGTTTATGCATTTAATGTGATTAGTCCGCGACGGCGCGCGGACTAATCACACTGACGGACTGACGCCTCTGCGCCTCCTTTCACTCAAACTGGACACCGGCTGACCTGTATGGATATTCAGATCAACTTGCTGTGAGGAATTATGATCTTTTGGAGAATCTAGGTAAGACTTTAAAACACGTCCCGTTAGCTCTGGTTGCGCAGCTCAAAGTGAACCGCAGGAATAACTAGTAGTGAATTCAGAGGCGCGTTGTGGAGTGATGAGAATGATTTATCTTGGTGAACAAATATGCAGCGTTTACATCTCAACACGCTGCCCAGCGTGTGGCTCTGTGTCTGTCTTCCCTATAAAGTTTCTGTCTGTGGTCCCAGGTTGGCCGGGAGCGTCTGTGGATAACGAGCAGCGCTAACCTGATCATGCAGGTCAGCCTGGTGAGGAGCTTTCGCGCTCTCCTCGGAGTCACGCATCACGTTGATTTTATATTATTTTATTTTTAGTATGATGATTTTTTTTGGTTACAAATGCGTTGTTTACTTGGAGTTAATGCGCGCCGCCGCATGAAGATCTGAGAAACTTGTCCGATAAACTCGACCAACCAAAATAGTTTCTGTGACAATTAAAAACTCAACAGACACGAAATGGAAGAGCTACTAAAGCCACATTAGCAGCATTGAATTAAATCTCCCGTTTGTTGCGTAGTGCAGCAGATTACCTCATCATGCAGGGCCGGTCCAAGGCTGTATATGAGGCCTTGAGCAAAATTTGACCCCCTCAAATGGCCCCTCTGGCTGCTAAAACCATCAGCACCTCTAACAGCTTTTGTGTTGGCTTTAGTGAAATATAGGAGAAGGGAGTTTAATTGGCCAGCCTAAAAAGCAGTAAGTTATAATCGCAGTTCACAAATATGTATTTGTAAATTCAAAGATTAAACTCACAGCAACAGATTGTTGCTATGGTAACAAAACATTCTAACTATGAATGTTGTTCTTTGAAGTTTTACAAAGTAAACTTGCCAGCTTCTTAACATCTTGCATCTAAAATGTTAAAACAATTTAAAATATTTTAATTTATGTGTGCCTAAACAATTGAATCAAATTTAAACAGCATTGATTATCTCAATAAACAAGTGTTACATTTATGTATCTGTGGTCTATGTTAAAATATTAGTGTTTATGGGGCCCCTGAAGCCCTGATGGAGCCGCTGACTTAATTTGGATAAAAACACATGCAAATGTGCTGTTTTTAGACTAGTTGTGTGTTTAAATAGCATTTTAGTGGAGATGTTTTCCTGTAACATATAATTACACAGTAATACTTTTGCATTTCCTGTCAACTTAACATCTTTTAATACAAAAACACGGTGGACCACCTCGACGCCCTGACCACCGGGCTTAGCAAGTTTTCTGGGGGAAACCCTGATCTTGTTACATTACCATAGTAGGGGTAATGTAGAACTCATTGCAACAAAAAAAAAGTCTGACCCAACACGTGGAAATAAAAGCACTTCCATTTACCTGGGAAATCAGAGCTCAGAGCTACTGTAGGTTTGACAACAGCTCCAGCCAAGATTTCAACATTGCAGGTTAAAGCAGCCATTGTTCCCAACACATCTTTTGAAGATCATGTGAAACTTTACGTTCCATAAGCAAACAGCACTTTTAATTAGGTCAGTTTAGAGTTGCAGGCACCATGGAACATTCAGGCTCCAACGTACTTGATCTAGAGGTGAACAGTGGATGCTCAGTCACATGATTTTGGGACGTTGGTATTTGCACACACCTTGACCAGACATGACCCTTCCTGCTTGGTGTCCTTCTAACTCCCCACATCCTCTAGTTTGCTTTTACAAAATGGTCACAGAGACAGTCACCTGTCTGCAGACAGCCTCCTCCATGGACAAGAATGTCCATATGCCAGTTTTATTGTTGTACTAATTATTTTGTGAAGAACCATAAACATGAGACTTGATGCCCCTAAACTGACAACCACATTGGACTGACAAAAGTCGCTTTTCCACTAAACAGCCTCTAACTGGTTTGGTCTCGGTCCGCCTCAGCCAGACTTGTTTTCCATAAGCAAATCTGGTGCTGCTCAGCCTGGCTGTTCTCAGATTGTCATACCTACCTCAGGGGTAGAACTAGTAGCAACAAGCAGGGTACGGCACCCAGACCATTTGATTGACAGCTGACCACATTCATTGATTGGCTCGTGATTTACATCACTGACGACTCCAAAAGAACCTGTAAGGTTTAGAATTTAACTTTTAGCTGTGGACTGCAGACATGCTGTCTGCTATCAGAGGGAGTTTAATTATGATTTTAATAAGGAGCAGCTGCAGGAACACGTGTGGTAACTTTTGCAGCAGAATGACTGAATTAACAGCACCACTAGCAACTTGCTTCTCTGAAATACGGAAACACTGTAGCTGTGGTCAGCTTTCTGATGGGGCTGCAGTTTTGCATCCATAGTGTGAAGCACCGGAACTACATAGACTTGTGATGTGAATTTTATTTATTTGATTTAAAAAAATAACAAAGTTTATGCATGGCTATTGGTTTACATCTTTTGACTGCATTGCCTAAATTAGACGTTCTCAATGTGGGCGGTGCCGCCCCCCAGGGGGCGTTCAGAGGACGGCAGGGGGCGTTGGTGGACATTTTTACAAAAGGGGGGCGCTGGGATGCCTTAGGGGGGCATTTGGTCAAAGGTAAACTTTATTGTCAATAATAAAATAATGGTCAGTGCAAAGTAGCCTGCAAGTTATTTGGTGGGGGCAGTGGCACAACTACACATTTATCGGCGCATAAATCGGCACCCGTGAAGTCGAAGTCCCCCCCCCCCCCCCCCGCGAGGCGATGATACGTGAGGGGTAAAACTCGCTACCTCTACCTCGTAACGTGCGCGAGGTGAAACCTGCAAACCCAGTCGTTGCGCAACTGGGGGGCCTTGAGGGACCTGGATAAGGGCTAGGGGGGCCTAAATCTAAAAGGTTGTAGTTATATTTTCCTACATAGCAAAATAACCGGCTGATTTGGGCCGTCATCGTTATGTTTGGGCCAGAAATGAATTTATGTTAGACAAAATTAAATATCTGGGCATATTTCAGTCCATCAGAACCAGAACCTCAAGGTTCTGCAATATTGAGTGTTGCTGCAAACATCAGCAGAGAATTGATCACAGCTGTTGCTGCTGCTCACGTCTGCCCACAATACTGAGGAACAGACTGTATGATGGAAAAGCTCACTCTCTGGGGTGGGACCGAACCGCACATTAACTGGTTAGTGTGCAAATTGCTGGTGGAAAACGCCTAAAATAAGACCAACACATACCCTACAAAATAAAAGCCTTCATATTTTACACAGCAGGTAGTTACTGTTTTGGGCTTTCTTTATATGACTGGTATAACCTAACCACTGTTACACATGGGATTGTGGCCTTTTAAAATCAACCTTGCTGAAATTTTCAAAATAAAAACCTCAGTATTCCTTACCTACTTTAGATAAGGAACCAGGCAGGCATTTTAACCTGAGAAAACAGTACACTTGGATGTTGGCTTAAAACATAAAATTCAGTAGGTCAACATGCTAGTAATAGCCACACACACTCAATGTAGCATTTAAGCTAGCATTAGCATTTAAGCTCATTTTTATTTAAAAGGTAAGCTTTACATACTAATTAGAGTATGTCAGTAGTGTCAGTCAACATGCTATTGATAGCCCACATTCTATTGGTAGTGTCAAAATACCAGTCACTAGTGATGGTCTCATTCCCTACATGTTGCTGACAACATTTAAGGTTTTTGACTAATTTTAGCTTGTACACTGTTTGCATGCTGAGTGGAATAAGTCACTGTTAGTCAATGTGCTATCGATAACCCACATGCTACTGGTAGGCTTAACATGTTAGTGTAGGTCTCATGCTAACTTGGCCTTACTGCTAAAATATATTTTTTCATATATATGAAAAAATATAGTTATATATTTAGATAATATAATATAGACTGTAGTTAATATTAACTACAGTCATCATGCTGAATGGAGCATGTCAGTATGCCCCATTTGTTCAAGAAAGCATTTAAGCTAATCGTAGTAATATCGCTTATTTTGAGCATCAGAACGCTGGGTTCCAATTGACACGCACACTTTGGCAGGCCAGTTTTAAATTTTTTCAGGAATGTTCTAATTATTAATATACATTGTCAAGGGGGTACACCGTTTGCCGTTTTCTGGCTGATCGCCGATTACTGAACCTTAAAAAGCCTGACCTGCCAATTCAGATTTTGGCTGAAACCTTTTTTTTTCTGAGATGTTGCTAAATATAGCAAGAAAGTCTGAGAATTATATCTTTCTGAAATGAGTTGGTAACTGTGGGGTGACTATTGTTAACTGCAAATGTGCAGAGAAGACCTGATGGACCGGTCCGTCAGTCAAACTTCTCTCATGGGAGAGCAGAAGAGGACAGTGGGTGATTTTTAGACCTTTCCTTAGGTAAATAAGATCAGTGGATAAGATCAGTTTCACATGCAACTATAGGCCAATCACATATCTCCCAAAATTAAGCAAATTGGAGCCGATAAATTGGTGCACCTCTCCTTATTATTGTTTCTCATGTCTCGACATGATACCATGATTATGGTATTTGCAGTAATGTTGTTTCCATCAGCTCTGACTATGTTTCCTTGCCAGGCCCGCCGTGCTGGTGTAACCTGCATGATTATTCCAGCTGAGAACAGGAAGGACTTCTCCGACTTGCCAGACTACATCAGAGAAGGGCTGGAGGTCCACTTTGTGGACCACTACAGCCAGATCTACCCCATAGTCTTCCCATAGAGCATTTTAACATGTAAAACTGCTCATTGTTCTGGTATAAAATTGATTTTTTTTTTTACCTTTAGTCCAGCTGTGGAGACTATGTCTAGGACCATCCCAAAGATCAAATGACTTTATGATCACAAGCATTCATCATGACTCAGAGGAGGAGCTCTGATATTTGATCAGGATGATGGGATTGGAAACAGCCAGGATCAAAGATGAGCTGGGACAGTGCAGTGATCACTGAGGAGATCAGGTCTGCTGCCATGCAGCCTCTTTATCTACACCTCTGTGGATGGACACTTTCAGACATTGTTTAATGCAATATCAGACATGAGCATATTTAAATAAAGTGTAAGAAAAAACTAATCCAGCCATCCATCCATTTTCTTCTGGGGTCGGGTAGCAGGGGCAGCAGCTTCATAAGGGAGGCCCAGACTTTCCTCCCCAGCCACGTCTTCCAGCTCCTCCATGAATCCCAAGGCGTTGCAGGCCAGCAGAGACATCGTCCCTCCAGGGTGTCCGGGGTTCTTTCCCCTCCTCCCGGTGGGACCTGAACTCCTCACCAGGGAGGCGTCCAGGAGGCATCCTGACCAGATGCCTGAGCCTCAACTGGCTCCTCTCGACGTGGAGGAGCAGCAGCTCTACTCTGAGTCCCTCCCTGATGACCGAGCTTCTCTCTCTAAGGTAGAGCCCAGCCACCATGAGGAGGAAACCCATTTCGGCCGCTTGTATCCGTGATCTCGTTCTTTTGGTCATGACCCAAAGCTCATGACCACCCAGGTGAAAAAAAAGTATACTTTAGTATACTAAATTTTAACATACTTTTATCGATGTACTTGAACTGTACTATTTTGGAACAACTAATTTTGTGCTTGGTATACTTTAGTAGTATTTATATATTATTAAATTACTACTAATGGTATATTTTAGTATACTATATGTACTTTTTTGGAACAACTTGAAGTGTATTTCAAGTGTAATTAAATATACTTTTTAAATATACTATTTCAGAGCTTTATTATATTTTGATATAATTGTTATATTTTGAGTGTAATTGTCTCAGAATTATATTACTATGTTAGTAATATATTTAAATTACATTTATTTTTTATTTTTTTTTTCCTGCTATGGATAATAAACTACAATTTTAATTACTCGTGAAAGTCTTAATTCCTACGTACCTATTTTGTAAATGACATGCATAACTACACTACAGTACTTACATTGTTTTAGGCTAAAATTACATGGAAAGATTAATTACACAAGATGCCCAAGGTAATTCAAATATTTTGTTTTATTACCAACATTTTAAAATTGTCCAATTTTACTCAACTTTATGAACTTTACATAAATTATCAGTTTACACATCAAAAGTGAACACATGAACATGAAAATTTAAGTGTGACAATAAAACATGACAGTGAGGATCAACAACAGAACATTCCTGTTCACTGCACCTTAAAGAAACCTACAAAAAAGAACAAAAGAGCAATTAAACAGAGAAAGCATTTGTATTTAAAGAGAACAGAAAAATGGCAAATAAAAAATAATACAATTTTAAGACGTTTCATTCTCACTGTGTGTGGGACATAGTAACTGATGATGATTGGGACCAGATGCCTGGGGTGGAAAAACATTTGAGTGTCTTTGCCTGTTTATGTTAGAAGTAGAAAAAATGGTCAGCAATGTCATAGAGTCAGTTGATGTTGGCATTAACTATGAAGCTGTTTTAAGTGTGGACTTAAGGAGACAAAATACCTTAAAATCTTTCCATCCATGATCTGAACACACTGATCCTTGCAGGGTGGTGAGGGGGGCTGGTGGTGTCCATCTCCAGCAGCCATCAGATGAGAGGCAGGTTCACCCTGGACAGGCCACCAGTCCATCACAGGGTCCTAAAAGTCAACTACAAATAAAAAAAAGAAAGATGAATGTTAGATTAACAAGAAGATAAAAATTATTTCCAGTTGCCTTTAAACCAAATCATGTTTATTAAGCACTTAGTGTTGGTAACAGCAGTTTTTGTTGTTACATAATTAAGCCGATGTGGAGGTTCATCCTCAGAGCTGGTTGGTGATCTGGTGGAGTCAGAGCTTCTTCTGAGACAGAAAGTCTTTAGGTTTCAGTTAGACTGCAAACATATGTTGAAGATAAAATCATTGATGAACGAGTTAGAACAACAACCTCACAATATCAAAGTCTCTTTGTCTTATGGAGCTTAATTAAAACCAGTTTAGTTTATGAATTAAAGTATAAGTCACAACAAACAGCCTCCATGCAGTTATAACATGAATCTGAATTATTACTATAATAATAATCATACAAGTCACAATAAAATTGCTAAATTATTTATGAAACCAATGTAAGTTGTATATCTTTACTGCACTTTATAATTAAATTAAGATAATAAGCAAACTTACCACCAGCTAGCAACACTTAGCATCCTTCTTCCCTCCGCGCTCCATTTGTGACACACATTTCATTTCCATCGGTTGTTGTCTCGTTGTGTTGTCGTGTAACTCGGACCAGGACGTCACCAGGTTGAATTTAATAAAATTAGTAACTAATGTCAAGGTCCTCTCTACTTTTAAGGAATTATGCGTAAAAATGGCGAATTTAAACAGCGTCTGTTATCTTCCCTGTTTCAAGTTTTTTCTTCTCTTTGTGGCGTTTTTTAAATAAATGAAAATGTGCAATACCACCACCATCTGGTCTGGAGTGTGAACTGCAGCTAATGCTGTTGATTATAAGGTTTTTACATCACACATCTGAAAATTGATTGGATACTTTCTTAAAAATTACATCATGATTATCTTTTTTTTATTGTATACAATTTTAATAAATGGTAAAAGATTATTAAGGCACTTAAAAGTTCATATATATTCATTCAGATTTTGTTCACTTAAAGTATACTTTTATTTAATATAATAAAAGTATATTTTGGTACAATTATCTTTAAGTGTGTTTAAAGTTTTAATTTCGAAATTGGTCCAAGTGTATTTTTAGTATACTTCAAATATACTTATATGTAGTACACTTAATATTTAGTGTACTTTCACAAATTTAAGTATGTTTGAAGTATAATTGTTAGTTTGCGACCCAGGAGAAAAAAGCAGACTGGAGCCAGCAGGAGTCGAGTACTCAATATTTTTCTTTTATCTTTGGTTGAGTTCAGTGTCAAGCATACAACATGGCATCTCACAACAGGAAGAGGGAAGAACAAAAAAATCTCTCTCATCTCAATCAGCTGGTTTATAAAGGATTAGTTCCTTCAAAGATTGGAAATGTAATTGTCTCCACCCCTCCAAACAGAAAGAACAAACATTTGCGCCAAACAATATTCCTAACAGAAAATGTCTTCACAAATACAATTAACTCAAGCAAAACTAGAAACAAAAACAATCTGGGCCCAAACAAAATCCAAAATACATCTCTCCTCCCTCTCAGGAAATGGATTTTCCCAATGAGGCTGATTGGCAACACCAGGTCCTTATCAGCACTGCTCATGGGCGTTTCCATGGCAATGCATGACCCAGTGACCTCAAAGAGATGAAGATGATTAAGTAAACAAATAAAACAACCTCCCCAAACAATACATCCACCCAAACAAACCGGAATATAAAATACACAGAAGACGGCCCCTGTTAGGGGGGGGGGGGGGGGGGTAAATCCCTCACAATACTAAAGTATACTTTTTTCACCTGGGCAAGCTTGATGGGAAAACTGAGCTTTTCCTTCTATTTATCATGCGATAATAAATGGCTTTTGGTTTTGGTTTTAATAATGAAGTAATGATCCCAGTTTCTTCAGGTGAAAGACACAGTAGGAGTTGAACCAGTGAACTGGGTCTTTAATCAGCCTTTTTAACTAGGAGTCCTGCCACCATCCGCTCCTATCAGCAGGATCTGCTTGGTGAACCTGTTTCTATTTAAATGAAACAGCTGAATGACATTGATTTTTGCTCTCATTTATCAACAACAGTTCTTCATTTTGTAAGAAAACATTGTGACAGGCAATGGGATGGATATCTTGTGATTGTGGTTCATGGATCACATGACAAAAATAAACTAGAAAAGTGAGGCGCTATGGGCTATTAGTCCTCCATGAATGTCTCACGTGTTTCCAGGATCTATGCAGATTTCAACAAAGCTACGCTGTCAAGTTAAAGGAAATTGAAACAGTTTCCCACATCAACTGAGGTTCCGTTTTTCTTTGGTTAGGCCGGTAAAAGGAAGAGCATGTTTGCTTTAGAGACGAACAACATAGACCTATTTATTTACTCTGGTCTTTACTCAACCTGATGGAAATGTGTAAATGTAAGTAATCTGTAGCGAGGCTTTATGGGTCCTGTCTTTGTTGCCTAGTGAACCGGAGCCCCTGGTGTGGTTGTGATGCTGGGGGGCGGAGGCAGCAGCTTGGTGCTGTAGATGGGAGGATGAGCTGGAAAGAGCCGGATGACGGGATTTAACACAACCGCATGATCCGGTTCCGTCTGTCCCTCCGCTCCGTTCCGGTCACTGTGGCTCAGCTGCTGCTCTGACGACACGCGACGCCGCCGGAGTCTGTCGGGCCTGATCAGGTAAATCCGATGGGTCGCTGTGCAGAATCCGGTTCTCTTCCTCTTCCAGGTCCGCCGCTGCGAGCAGCTGCAGCCGGACATGATGTCTGGTTCTGCTGCAGTGTTGGATCTGTGCGCATAGATTTCACTCGGAACTCATTATGGTTCCGAGTGAAAAACACTTTAGACTTTCTGCCACCTTAGATTAACATTCATCACTTCATAGCCATATTATCATGTTAGAGGTATTAATACACATCAGCACTTTCACGTCCAACAGATACAAAGAAAACAGTCGGTGCCTCGTTCTGTCAGTTTCCTAGGAGATTTATACGAGTATAAATGTAAAAAAAATGCATGCACGTTTTTTTTTTCATATTTTCATTTCAGAACGTGAAATTCGCATAGATTTGTTCCACATAGTGATACATTTAAAGCCTTCATGTTTTTTTGTCATGTTGATTATGGCCTGAAGATAATAAAAACCTAAAATTCAGTGACTTAGAACATTTTTATATTATTAAAATGGCAATTATTGGAAACTCATTCACTTCAATTCAAAAATACTTTATTAATCCCAAAGGGAAATGAAATGTAGCTCAGATGGTTGTTGGCAGGAAAGATCTTCCGGTCTCACTCTATCTGTGAGATCCGAACACCCTAGCAGTCTGTACCGCACTGAATCTGAAGACTCTGACTGAAGATGCTCTGCCTTCCCACTAGATCAGCGGTTCTGAACCTGAGTTCAATCGAACTCCAGGGGTTCGGCGGAGCCTCAGCCGCGGAGGTAAAGACTCACTTGTCTTTATTAAGTCGTGATGACGCCCCGCTTTGCCATCACTTGCTGCAGAGGATCACGTTACATTGCTTAGCCAATCAGAGCTGCGGAGGAGCCCTGATTGGAGGAGCTTCACTCTCAGCAGGAATTTGAACTTGTGTCTTTAATTACTTCAGTAAAGCTCACAGTTTTTTACCAAATTCTGTATCTTCCTGTTCTTCTAAATCTGCTCCTTAGTCGCATCTTTTCGGGGTTGGTGCTGCCTCTAGTGGCAGAATACTAAATCAGCATACCGCAAAGTCTTTATTATTTATTATTAATTTTTCATTCTCTTAAGAATGTAGAACTAATTAAATGATCTAAACAAGACATCAAAATGGTTCCAGTTTCTCTCGAAGGCCAACCTGTTGAAACTGTGGCAAATTTTAAATACCTTGGGTCGTTCCTGGACAGTCAGCTCAACTTTGCTGAAAACACTGACTATATTTTGAAGAACTGTTCTCAGAGACTCTACCTTTTTAGAAGACTTAGTGATCTTGGACTTAGTTATCTATGTCTTGAATTTGGGAGGAAAAAAAATCCTATTTTATTGATCAGTACAGAATGGTTCAGTGAATGCGCATATGGAACTGGTGGTACAGTATCTTGCTTCAAACCTGGAAGAATCTTAGGTTCTTCAACAAGTCCAGTGTTATGGACATGTGGACCTATCAGAACTTTGACGTATGATGGAGCTTTATTCTTTTTCAGAAGTTCTGTTCTAAACAAAAACAACTTCTAAACATTCTAAAGGCAGACATTTAGTAATCTGAATTTTTATGTCTAAAAATCATGCCAGTGACTGGATTCATCATGATAAAGTTGAGTGTCCTAAGCATAACAATGGAAATTTATCTCATGTTGTCTGATGATTAATGATGGTGCAGTTTCAGTTGGCAGTACTGGTGGAACCGCTGTCAGCACCTCTGACTCTCAGAAGGACTTGTCTGCCTGACTACAGTCTGTCAGATTATTGCAGTGGTATTAATCTTTGGCTCACCATTCTTCACAATATTGCATGAGTTCAGTGAAAGTTTTACAAAGATATATTTATGTCCAACTCTTAAGGTTGCACCACAGAGTTCTACATTGTGCTTGTCAGCTGGTATGAGCTTTAACCCTAAACCTGGTTGTGTGCTTCATAGCCTGACGTTTCTAGTTTGGTCTCCTCTGTCTGAAGCATGTTGTGTCTTTTGTAAGAGTTTTGGTTCAGTCTATATACCTCACTTTGTTCTTATTCTGTTTGTCCTTTAACCCTGCCAAACAAGTTGCATTTGTTATGTCGAGAATTTTAACCTTTGACCTGTTAATTGAGCTCCTGGGTCATTTCTCTGAGATTCACATTCTTATCTTAAGTTGGTCCTGCTGGCAGATCTTTTGTTGTTGGGAATAATTGTTCTCCTTGTTGAGTGATGTACCACTAATGGAGATAGATGGATACGACCTGCTAGCCAGACCAAAACAACAGGGAACACATTTGCTTCTCTGAGCTGATTTTTCTCTTCTATGGACTGTGTTAACACACGCCTGGATATGATGTCCAATTGTCCCACAGCACCAGGCTGATACTTTCTCTCTTAAATCTAAAGCAGTGATAGTGTTTAGTTTTTATCTTGCCTTTTATATGATTGTAGTCTTTTGGTTTTATGTGCAGAATATTTCCCTCATCTGTGATCAGTGCTCAGCAACACCTCAACTAAAATAGTAGGTGAATGATGATGGAAACATGTGTTCCAAATAATAAATGAGATAAAGCAACAAAGTCCCGATGTGATGAGGCTGATGAATGCTCTGCTCTGCGCTCTTCCTCAGTCCTGCCTCTCAATGTTATGGCTGTGGGGTTTGTGCTTCTCTTGTCCCTCCTGCTCCTGTCCCCACGCCCGTCTCTGGGTGTGTCTTTTCCCTGTCCTGCCGGCTGCCGCTGCTACAGCCTCACTGTGGAGTGTGGCTCCACCGACCTGAGGGACATCCCCAGACTCATTCCTACTTCCACTCAGGTAGTTCCTTTCTCCGCTTGCCACAGGTTGTAGTTATTAGTAGTAATGGAAATACATTCACCATCATGTGTTATTATGCTCTGTTTCTGTTCTCAGACCATCTTCCTCCAGGACAATGTGATCAGTCAGATTCGCCGAGTGGACCTCACGCTGCTGAAGCACCTTCATTATCTGTATCTGCAGGTAACAAGCGGACAAACTTAACTCCACTGACGTTGTTGCAGGTTAAACACTGGGACATTACCAGATTTCAGCAGTCATGTTTTTGGAGGAAGCTGGGGAAACAAGAGAGAACCAGTTCACGCACAGGGAAACATGCAAACTTGGAATTCAATCGTGGGATATCAGGTTTAGTGGTATAAATCTGCACATGCTGCAGTATATGCTAACCAATGGGTAGAATCAGTTAACACATGGGCCTGATTTGAAAATAAGAAATATGTATACAAATATATTTTAGTTTATTTTCCTTTTCTGTCCCTCCTGCAGAACAACACCATTTCAGGTGTGGAGCCTGGCTCTTTTCGGGACCAGAGCCAGCTGTTGGAGCTCGCCCTGAACGGAAACCGGATCCACTTGCTCACCCCGAACATGCTTCAGGGGCTCGAACAGCTCCGCATACTGTACCTGTCAGGAAATGATATCACACGCCTGCTGGACTACACCTTCCAGGAGTTACAGGTAAAACATCAGAACACACTGAAGCTTTCATGAAGCTACATTTAAATGAATAAATTTGCACATCCTGTATTTGTCAGACGTGAACAAAGATATGAAACCAAAGAGATTAGATCTGAGAAGTTGTACGTATGCACTCTATTAAGACAATCAGTGAGAAACTGACAGTTTTATCTAAACTGTGTCCATGAGAAGAGCCAGCATAAATTCAACAAGGTACTGGAAACATTCCTCAGAGTCTGGTCCAGTGTTGTGTTCAAGACCACCTAAGCCGAGACCGAGACAAGACCAAGACCAGCGCCGCGTTCTACATGATATGATAAAATGTGAAATATGATCAAAATTACTTCTCAAATTGATCTCAAAGAGCCATATTCCCATAAAAACATATAGATATTAAATACTTAATACATTTAACCAATATTAAATTTAACAAACTTTGTTCTGCTTTGCTTCCATCTACGATCGCGGTGGTCTCTTGCCACCCCTAAAACGATAACGCCCTGGGTGTTTACCCATGTTGCTCATGTCAGAAACCACCACTGTCTGCACCATTAAACACAGCAATTGAGGCAAAGTCCTGATGCTCAACTATGAACACTGACCAAGGAGCAACAAGCAAGAATGAATCTATGCAGCTGACCATAGACAACAACTTAGCCTTTAAGCTACTTGTTAACAAGCTTAAGGTGCTGCATTGATATTAGCTAGCTAGTCATGTTTTAGCTAATTTTACCTGGATCAAACTAAACTACTAAACAGTTTGTTAGTTTGGGGGGGAAACTGTGAAAAGTTATTTGTGTTTTGCTGGTTTGTTGCCATGATTCTAACACACATGTGCAGCTCCGCACGGCATCAGGTCTCCTTCACTGTGCACAGGTGTAAACCCAGCGTTGTAGCGTCATGTTGCGTTTAAAGGTTGCTTGGAAAAACAGGCTACCATCAGCAGTTTTAACTGCTGATAAAAGTTACATAGGACACAGATATGGGAAGTGTAGAAGCCCCTACTGTATCAAATTGACAGAGGAATAACAGAGAGTTGGTCGTTATAAAGTAAAAGCCCAGAGCATACAGCGTTCATGTTTTTTTGTTTTTCTTTTTCATCCACATGGCTTCCCGGGCCCAAACCCTGCAATGGCACGGCGCCCCCTCTAGGGGTCGCGCCCCACAGTTTGGGAACCTCTGATTATGCTATTCTGACAGCGTGTGGTAATCTGATAGGCTCTCAGTGACCCTCCAGTCCTGTCTAATAAGTAAAGACCCGTGTAGAGGAATCGTTCTGCTCCTGAGTGTCGCATCACTACATTGCAGACTTTCAGACACAGTTGTCTCATATGTGCAACAAGTCAGTCAAACCTCCGCACAATAATTCAGCGCAGTGAGTGAAAACCTTTTTTCATCACAATGCTTATGCGTCTCTATACAACTAGCTTTGCTAACGTCACTTTAACAGAGCTTAACCTTCTTTCAGCTACTTTTCTAAGTGATGAAAAAAGTTAGTCGTTGTTCCACCGTCTGTGAAAGCGAAGCGCTGCTGAGTTACTGTGGCCGTCGGGTTTCTTATGATTTATGCAGCTTTATTCTATTACTGACTATTAGATCTTCTGCCGCTCATAGGAAACCACTGCGCATGTCTGGAGCGCCGCGTGTGAGTGGAAGGTGAGGGAGAAACATAAACACCTAACTGGCAAGTCACGTAATTGGTTGTGTTTTTATCGGTGCGTTTTGCATCCACTGAAAACAAAGATGTTAACACATAAACTGGACAGTTTGCTGCATGTTTAGTGATATTTTCACAGTTGCGGTCTTGACCGGTCTTGAAATAAAATGCCGAGTCATCAGCGACTGAGACCATTAAGAAATGGTCTCGAGACCGGACTCGAGACCAAGACCGGATCCGAGTACCACAACACTGGTCTGGTCCATGTTAACATGATAGCATCACACAGTTGCTGCAGATTTGTCGGCTACACATCTATGATGTGAATCTCTCGTTCCACCACAACCCACAGATTCTCTATTGGATTGAGATCTGGTGACTATGGTGGCCATCGGAGTACAGTGAACTCATTGTTGTGTTCAAGAAACCAGTCTGAGACAATTCATGCTTTATGACATGGTGCGTTATCCTGCTGGAAGTATCTATCAGAAGGTGGTACACTGTGGTCATAAAGGGATGGACATGGTCAGCAACAATACTCAGGTAGGCTGTAGCGTTGACATACTGCTCATTTGGCACTAATGGACCCAAAGTGTGTCAGGAAAATATCCCAAAGTGTGTCAGGAAAATATCCTCCACACCATTGTACCACCAGCAGTCTGAACTGTTGATACAAGGCAGGATGGATTCATGCTTTCATGTTGTTGACACCAAATTGTGACCCTACCATCTGAATGTTGTAGCAGAAATTGAGACTCATCAGACCAGGCAACGTTTTTCCAATCTTCTGGAGTCCAATGTTGGTGAGCCTGTGTGAATTGTAGCCTCAGTTTCCTGTTCTTATCTCACAGGAGTGGCACCCGATGTGGTCTTCTGCTGCTGTAAACCCTAGAGATGGTGGTGCATGAACATCCCAGTAGATAAGCAATTTCTGAAATAATCAGACCAGCCCATCTGACACCAACAACTATACCACGTTCAAAGTCACCTTTGTTCTCTGTTCTGAAGCTCAGTTTGAACTGCAGCAGTTAGTCTTGGCCATGTCTACATGTCCAAATGCATGGAGTTTCTCCCAATCACTAATGAGCAGTTGGACAGGTGTGTCTAATAATGTGGCCGGTGAGTGTACAAGGAATGATGAAAGTATTAGAACAAATACCAGAGGTTCAAACCATAGTGTGTGAGCATTTGTGTGTGTAGTTTTTCTGGATAAAGTGAAGCTGTTCAGAAACATCAGTATGTGATGACACACCATCCAAAACCAGCCCATACAAAAAGCAATATGGAATATGGTTTAGTTTGTTGAAGCAAACTAAACCATCTGAAATGTAAGCAGTACTTTCTGCTCATGTTTCTGATTTAAAGTCTACATTTATCCCCAGCGTCTGCAGGAGCTTCACTTACAGCAGAACAGCATAGAGGTGATAGCAGACAAGGCTCTGTTTGGTTTGACTTCTCTGGCTCTGCTGGACCTGAGCAGGAATAACCTCCACACCATTGGTCCTACATCCCTGCAGCCGCTGGTTAGCCTGCAGGTACTGCGGATTACAGGTGAGACTAGATTTTTTTTTATAACTTCAGACATACAGGAATGAAATAAACATTAAACACACTTAGAGAAAACTTTGTGTAGACAAATAGACCAGAATCACATCTGAACAAGGTATTAGCAAGACTCTCTACACAAACAGGCGTGTTGAAGTTGTCATCAGAAAAAAAGGCTTTACCACAAACATTTGAAAATTAAAACAAGATCTGAGAAAGAATTCTAAAAAGAAACATTGATCCAATGAGGACAATAAAGAATCGGAGGGAAAGATTCACATCGTCTTGTCCTCATTAGCAGGCAGGCAGCTGAATTCTGAACCAGCTGTAGAAGTCGAACAAGAGACTGTTCAATCTCACAAAACAGGGAGTTGCAGTAGTCCAGTAATAAAAAAACGACTAACCTTTCCAAGGACATTATGAGGAAGATAATTCTTGACTTTACTAATAATTCTAGATAATTCTAGATTGGACTTCAATATTCTTAAATACTTGGGTAGCTGCTGATATCTAGTGTGAAGTTCATATCAGTGGCCTTTCTAGAAATACTTAAATGAGAAATATGTTGACAAACAAATCACTTCATGGTGAAATTGTGTGTTTTTGATATTATAATGACACATAAATTATTACAAAAAAAAATCAGCTCCTCTGAGGGGGCTATAGAGCTAATTAAGAATTCTTATAATTCACTACTGTCTCCATCTTTGTCTCTGTGTGCTTTGTTGTAGAAAACCCCTGGCGCTGTGATTGTGCTCTCCACTGGCTGAGGAGGTGGATTGATGAAGATGGTCAGCGTCTGCTCAGCTCTGCCGAACGTCGGCTGGTCTGCAATGAGCCACCACGTCTTTCCCACCTCAGCCTGGTGGAAGTCCCACTCAACAGCCTGGTGTGTATCCCTCCAGTAGTTCAGCTGGAACCAAGAAGGTTGGCAGTCCATCTGGGGGAGAGCCTCAGGGTGTCCTGCCATGCCTCCGGCTATCCTCGGCCACAAGTAAGCATCCCACAGGAGTTTTGTCAACATTTAAATAAGTTTTTCAGCAGGAATGTGTATTAGAGATAGGGCTGTATAAAAAAATCGATTCGGCGATTTATATCGATATTTTCCGCGCTCGGAAAGTATCGATTTTTCATCCGCGAGTATCGATTTTTTAAACCATAGGGGTCCATAGCCTTATAGCTCTTATTAACGTCTAGTTTGTTACAGGGTAGCAGCAAGACTCCGCCTCCCTCAGCCTCACTTTCAACTTGAGCTTAAAGTGCACATTATAAACTACAGACCAGTTTTTAAATTGTGTTAATAGGCCAAGTATAACCGGAGTTATGCTAAAATTAGTAAACCATATTTTTCCGAATGTCAGAGAAATGTCAAAAGCGCCGCCATTCCCCGACTTTTCCATTATGTGAGAGGAAATGAGCTTCCAAACGTACAAAACGAAACGAAACATTAGATTCCTGTGTTTTTTGGAAATGTAAAATCTTCAATAAATAACGATGGGCTGTATTTTGTTGCTGAGAAACGAAGGAAAGTTGCGCAAGTAACCGTGAAAGAGAACGGAAAGGAGCAGCTGCAAAAGAAATGAGATCGCAAAATTAATGCTAATTTCTACTGGTAGCTTCACTTCGTCATTAGTTTTTAGCTTAGCGGTTTCTGTTCTGTATATTAAGGATTACCTGAAGAACAAACATGAGTTGATAACATCCGGAGCGGCGCTGAGTTTGGAGCAGGAAGAGGAAAAACCTGCAGCCGGAATCCGCGGCGCAGTGAGGGTTTCCATGACAACAATGGCTGATCGATCATTATTATCAGCATCAGACAAAGAGTCTCAGAGACTGAGAGAACGATGAGATCCTGGCGTCTGAGAGGAGATACTCAGAGATCCAAGCGGCGCTGCTTAGTGCAGGGGTCGTCCTCGGTGATGCGGAGCCACGACTTTAGCAGTTAGTAGTAAACAGCTTACAGCCACGGCTAACTCTGGAGCCAAGGTAGAAAAGCCTTTTTCCCCATAGTCCTAAAGTCTGCATTTGTGGCTGCATTTTTACTCCAAAATGCAGCCAAAGTGTCCAAAAGAATAAAACATAAGTGCATCATTTGCATATTGAGTCTACAGAGGCTGATATCTCCACTCTGCTCCTGGATTACTGTTTAAACTTTTGAGTTTTATGTCAAATCCATATGAATTAAATGACAGAAACTAATTCTCTCACTGCATCTTTTATTCATTTTGTCCAGCTGCAGACTGTTAGACTGTCCAATCAGAGTCGGTATTGTGTAGTTGGTGCTTTTAATCAGTTTTCAGTTAACTAAATTCAAGTCTATGGAACACAAAATGTCACTAAAACCACTGTCCTTCTAAAATCTTTCAGAAAATCGTAAGAATCGTATCGCTCAACAAATATCGTGATACATATCGTATCGTGACCAGAATATTGTATATCGTATCGTGAAATTATTGTATCACTACACCCCTAATTAGAGATTCATTTCCATCTAAACCTATTAATAAATAGGTATACAGGAATGTAAGGAATATATTATAGTTACAAACTTCATAACAGGTATGACTTACTTTCAGACTTTTAGAAAGAGATTTTAATACGTTCTCACTGTTTGGAAATCATTTGTTCTGTCAGTCTGGAAAAGTTCAGGAAAGTGAAGGTGGAGCAGCAGAATGAGAAAATGAACTTCTGAATGTCTCATTCTTGTTTAAGGCCAAATCAAGATCTGGAATGTTCTCAAAGGCCCAGTTGTGGCAGAATGTATTGATAAGATGACCTATTAAGAAATTGTTAGAATATTAACTTTCTCTGCATTTCTTAAAATTAACTTTTAACCATATTACACTGATATAATTTGACAACATACAGACAAAAAACAATTTGCATTGACTAATAAAATAATATTTAAGCACAGAACTGTTATCTTTAAGTTCTATTTATGTGGCCATCTGGAGTCTAAAGGACCATATAAATAATTCCTATGGGCCAGAATTGTCAGACTTTTGGTTAAAAAATGCACAAATCACACGTGTTGCTTCTTTTGCTAGTAAGGTGATATGTATGGAAGGTGTATGTATGTATGGTAATGATAGTAAGGTTATGATGAGTATTTCTTTTCAGCAAGGGCACTCAAAGCCTCTACATGTTTGCAGGTGACTTGGAAGAAAGCATCTCAAAGTCAAGTGGTGGACTCCCCTCGGGGTCTGGTTCATGATCTGGGTGCTGGAGGAGGGGAAGGGTCAAAGGAGCCGTCTGAAGGCCGAGTCAGCCTCCAGAAGACCGCCGGAGAGCACTTTGACCCTGACACTGGCAGTGGCATGCTGTTCCTCAGTAATGTGACTGTGCCCACGCAGGTTTTTATGAATGTGAGGCCTGGAATGCAGGAGGTGTAGCCAGGGTGACTTTTCAGCTCGCTATCAACTCATCCACGTCTTCCTCAATCTGGGCCTCATGGTCTCAGGTTTCCTCAGCGTACTCTCCAGCTTGGCCCCGGCTGAGGAACCACAGCCCGGTTTTGGGTTCTGATGTGAGTCGGGAGCCGCTGTACGCTCTGGGTAGCATGGCCTTCAGTGCTCTGGGAGCTGCCACTCAGACTGCCATCGCTGTGGGCATCTCCCTGCTGGCTTTGACTGCTCTGCTGCTAGTAGCCATGATCTACAGCCGACATCACCAGCGGGACAAGGACGCCGACGGTGCTGAAAAGGTGCATATTGTTTATTCTATGACATATCCAGCAGCTTGCAGGATCCTGCTTGAGCAGCTGTAACTGTGGTAAATACATTTAGTAGATGTTTGGAAGCAACACATAATAAAATAAGAACTAATCTGCTCTTAATTAGAACAACAAACTTTCCTAACAGAACAGGAATATGAAGTCATTTTAACTGTATCACTAAATGTCTTTATTTTATAGATAGTTGGTTTCCTCTCTCTTTATTATCTAATTCCTCATACGTCCTATAAAGGGGGCAATAGCCCCCTAATAATTATATATAAATAATAATAATTTCAATTCAGTTCATGAACTACGTATTATACAAAATTAAAATATTGTGTTGAAGTTTAATATTTCTTGTTAGTCGTCACAGAAATTGAAACAGTTATTTAATAGAAGGATTACACACAATAAAATATTAGAATCTTCTATTTTTTTCTGTTTTAACAGAAAAATATGGCTTACATGTAAAAAAAAACCCTCAAAATTCGGTGTCTCAGAAAATTAGAAAATCCATTAAATTAGACCAATCAAAATATATGTTTTAAACATAAATGTCAGGCTTCTGAAAAGTACATACATCTCTATGAATCAATACTAGAATGGGCTCCTCTTTGTGGATGGTGATGGCTGGGAACAAGAAGGGTCTCCTGTAGCAGTTTGTATTACAGCAAGTTTGAAGAAGCCTCTGACTGAAAACACTGTTAATCTTAGTCTCACGAAGAGGATGATCAGTGTTGTCCATAATTTTCTTAATTTTATGGAAAATCCTTTTTTGCATCATCATCTCCAGAGATTCCACTGTCGTCCCCAGACCAGAACCAGAACAGAACCAGCCTTCTGTAAACAGGTTGTTGAGCCTTTTTAGGTCCCTGGTTCTGATGCTGCTGCCCCAACAGATGATGGCAGAAGAGACGATGCTCTCAACAACAGACTTTGAAGGATCTTATCTTCTTCAACATGTCCAGACTGCTCTGACCATCTTATAGACACTTCACTCCATTCCAGTCTGTTGTCCAGATGAACACTGAGGTGTTTATATTCCTCAACCAACTCAAATCTTTCCCCCAAGATGGAAATAGGGTTTTACCTTTGACCCTGTTCCTCCTGAAATCTGCAATCATCTCCTTTGTTTTGTTTATATTTAAGTTGAGATGATTTTTCCACACCATGACACAAAGCGGTCCACCAGATCTCTGTACTCTGCTTCTTATCCATCTCTGATACAACAGACAACTGCAGAGTCATCTGAGTATTTCTGGAGGTGAGAAAAGTCTAAGTTAAAGTGCCCTTTGGTGATCCTGTGCTGCTGATCACCTGGTTAGACACACAGTCCTTCAGTCTCACAAACTGAAGGACTACCTGTCTGTCAGGTAGTCATAGATCTTCTGGTGACTGCTCTGCAGTCTTCTGAACTGACAAAATAGTTCAGACTGAATTGTGAAGAAACTGAAGAAATCAATGAACATGATCCTCACAGTGCTGCCTGCTTTGTCCAGATGACAGTGGATTTATGAAGCTTCCAGAAGTGCTGACGCAGCGTTTCATGAAGCAGTGCTTGGCCCTCTCCGGACCGCCAACAGGACCTTTCAGGACCTTTGTGATGTGGAATGACAGACGCGGTCAGTCTGTAACAATGCTTAGGTGTAATGAAAGCCTATATTGCTTTGATGGCTGCCTTTAGGTCATCTTCCTTGTTGGGTCTTGTCCACATTCCACAGATGTTTGGTGGGGTTAAAGGTCAAGAGTTTGCTGGCCAATCAAGAACAGGAACAACTATTTATGGAAGAAACATTTGGTACATTGACATCAGCATCTCCATACATCTTGTCAGCAGACGATAGCAAGATGAGCAGTAGAATGTTCTAGTAAACATGTTCTAGTAGAATGTTCTGGTAGAATGTTCTAGTAGAATGTTCTAGTAGAATGTTCTGGTAGACATGTTCTAGTAAACATGTTCTGGTAGAATGTTCTAGTAGAAGGTAGAATGTTCTAGAGAAGTTAGAAATGTTCTAGTAGAATGTTGATGTTCTAGTAGAAGTCAAATGTTCTAGGTAGAATGTTCTAGTAAAATGTTCTGGTAGAATGTTCTGTAGAATGTCTGGTAGATGCTAGTAGACATGTTCTAGTAAACATGTTCTGGTAGAATGTTCTAGTAGACATGTTCTGGTAGAATGTTCTGTAGACATGTTCTAGTAAACATGTTCTAGTAGAATGTTCTAGTAGAATGTTCTAGTAGACATGTTCTAGTAGAATGTTCTAGTAGACATGTTCTAGTAGACATGTTCTAGTAAACATGTTCTGGTAGAATGTTCTAGTAGACATGTTCTAGTAGAATGTTCTAGTAGAATGTTCTAGTAGAATTCTAGTAAGTTCTAGTAGGAATGTTCTAGTAGACATGTTCTAGTAAACATGTTCTGGTAGAATGTTCTAGTAGACATATTCTGGTAGAATGTTCTGGTAGACATGTTCTGGTAGAATGTTCTAGTAGACATGTTCTAGTAGAATGTTCTAGTAGAATGTTCTAGTAGAATGTTCTAGTAGAATGTTCTAGTAGAATGTTCTAGTAGACATGTTCTAGTAGACATTCTAGTAGAATGTTCTAGTAGACATGTTCTAGTAGAATGTTCTAGTAGACATGTTCTATTAGAATGTTCTAGTAGAATTTCTAGTAGAATGTTCTAGTAGACATCTGTAGATTCTGGTAGAATGTTCTGGTAGACATGTTCTGGTAGAATGTTCTAGTAGACATGTTCTAGTAAACATGTTCTAGTAGAATGTTCTAGTAGAATGTTCTAGTAGACATGTTCTAGTAGAATGTTCTAGTAGACATGTTCTAGTAGACATGTTCTAGTAGACATGTTCTAGTAGAATGTTCTAGTAGAATGTTCTAGTAGAATGTTCTAGTAGAATGTTCTAGTAGACATATTCTGTAAGTAGTAGAATGTTCTAGTAAACATGTTCTGTAGAATGTTCTAGTAAGAATGTTCTAGTAGACATGTTCTAGTAGAATGTTCTAGTAGAATGTTCTAGTAGAATGTTCTAGTAAACATGTTCTGGTAGAATGTTCTAGTAGACATGTTCTAGTAAATGTTCTGGTAGAATGTTCTAGTAGAATGTTCTAGTAGAATGTTCTAGTAGACATGTTCTGTAGAATGTTCTGGTAGAATGTTCTAGTAGACATGTTCTAGTAAATTTCTAGTAGAATGTTCTAGTAGACATGTTCTAGTAGGAATGTTCTAGTAGACATGTTCTGGTAGAATGTTCTAGTAGACATGTTCTGTAGAATGTTCTGGTAGACATGTTCTAGTAAACATGTTCTGAGTAAACATGTTCTGGTAGAATGATCTAGTAGACATGTTCTAGTAAACATGTTCTGGTAGAATGTTCTAGTAGACATGTTCTAGTAAATGTTCTAGTAGACATGTTCTAGTAGACATGTTCTGGAATGTTCTGGTAGAATGTTCTAGTAGACATGTTCTAGTAGAAATGTTCTAGTAGAATGTTCTAAGATAGACATGTTCTAGTAGAATGTTCTAGTAGACATGTTCTGGTAGAATGTTCTAGTAGACATGTTCTGTAGTAGAATGTTCTGTGTAGAATGTTCTGTAGAACATGTTCTGTAGAAATGTTCTAGTAGAAATGTTCTAGTAGAATGTTCTAGTAGAATGTTCTAGTAGAATGTTCTAGTAGAATGTTCTAGTAGACATGTTCTAGTAGAATGTTCTAGTAGAAGTTCTAGTAGAATGTTCTAGTAGAATGTTCTGGTAGAATGTTCTGTAGAATGTTCTGTAAATGTTCTAGTAGAATTTCTGTAGAATGTTCTAGTAGAATGTTCTGTAGAATATGTTCTGGTAGAATTTGTGAGTCTAGTAAAATGTTCTGTAAATGTTCTGTAGAATGTTCTAGTAAATGTTCTAGTAGAATGTTCTGGTAAACATGTTCTGTAGAATGTTTATATGCATGTTCTAGTAGAATGTTCTAGTAAAATGTTCTGGTAGAATGTTCTGTAAATGTTCTAGTAAACATGTTTCTAGTAGAATTTCTGAGTTTGAATCTGATTTCTAGAAATGTTCTGTAGAATTGTTCAGTAAAGTTCTAGTAAACATGTTCTGTAGAATGTTCTGTAGATGTTTAGTAGAATGTTCTGTAGAATGTTTGTAGAATGTTCTAGTAAACATGTTCTAGTAGAATTTTGGTGAATGTTCTGTAAATGTTCTGTGAATGTTCTTAGTTTAAATGTTCTAGTAGACTGTTCTGGTAGAATGTTCTAGTAGACATGTTCTGGTAGAATGTTCGTAGACATGTTTAGTAGAATGTTCTAGTAGACATGTTCGGTAGAATGTTCTAGTAGAATGTTCTAGTAAATGTTTGGTAGAATGTTTAGTAGAATGTTCAGTAGAATGTTCTGGTAGAATGTTCTAGTAGACATGTTCTGGTAAATGTTCAGTAGACATGTTCTGTAGAATGTTCTGTAGACTGTTCTAGTAGAATGTCTGGTAGAATGTTTGGTAGAATGTTCTAGTAGAATGTTCTGGTAGAATGTTCTAGTAGACATGTTCTAGTAAAACATGTTCTGGTAAATGTTCTAGTTGACATGTTCTAGTAGAATGTTCGTAGATGTTCTAGTTCAGAATGTTTGGTAGAATGTTCAGTAGACTGTTCTAGTAGAATGTTCGTAGAATGTTCTGTCAGATATTCTGTAGAATTCACGGAAATGCAAACATGTTCTGGTTAGAAGTTCTATTCTTTTTAGTAGATTGTTCTGAAGAATGTTCTGAACAGGTCTGGTATTGAAAGTTCTGGTTGTTCTGTTAGATGTTTGTTGTTTTGGTCATGGATGGTTCAGAAATTTCTAACTAGTAGAATGTTCTAGTAAACATGTTCTAGTAAATGTTCTAGGTAGAATGTTCTAGTAGACATGTTCCTGGTAGAATGTTCTGGTAGAATGTTCTAGTAGAATGTTCTAGTAAACATGTTCTAGTAGAATGTTCTGGTAAACATGTTCTAGTAGAATGTTCTAGTAGAATGTCTGGTAGAATGTTCTAGTAAAAATGTTCTAAGTAAACATGTTCTAGTAGAATGTTCTAGTAGAATGTTCTGTAGAATGTTCTAGTAAACATGTTCGTAGTAGAATGTTCTAGTAAACATGTTCTAGTAGAATGTTCTAGTAGAAATGTTCTGGTAGAATGTTCTAGTAGACATGTTCCGTAGAATGTTCTGGTAGAATGTTCTAGTAGACATGTTCATAGTAAACATGTTCTGGAAGTAAATGTTCTAGTAGAATGTTCTAGTAAACATGTTCTAGTAGAATGTTCTGGTAGAAATGTTCTAGTAAACATGTTCTGGTAGAATGTTCTAGTAGAATGTTCTAGTAAACATGTTCTGGTAGAATGTTCTGGTAAACATGTTCTAGTAGAATGTTCTAGTAGAATGTTCTGGTAGAATGTTCTAGTAACATGTTCTAGTAGAATGTTCTAGTAAACATGTTCTGGTAGAATGTTTAGTAGAATGTTCTAGTAACATGTTCTGGTAGAATGTTCTGGTAAACATGTTCTAGTAGAATGTTCTAGTAGAATGTTCTGGTAGAATGTTTCTAACATGTTCTAGTAGAATGTTCTAGTAAACATGTTCTGGTAGAATGTTCTAGTAGAATGTTCTAGTAAACATGTTCTGGTAGAATGTTCTGGTAGAACATGTTCTAGTAAATGTCTGTAGAATGTTCTAGTAGAATGTTCTAGTAAACATGTTCTGGTAGAATGTTCATGTAGACATGTTCTAGTAAATGTTCTGGTAGAATGTTCTAGTAGAATGTTCTAGTAAACATGTTCTGGTAGTGACATGTTCTAGTAGAATGTTCTGGTAGAATGTTCTAGTAGACATGTTCTAGTAGAAATGTTCTGGTAGAATGTTCTAGGTAAACATGTTCTAGTAGAATGTTCTAGTAGAATGTTCTAGTAGACATTGTTCTGGTAGAATGTTCTAGTAGAATGTTCATAGTAAACATGTTCGTGTAAATGTTCTGTTAAGACATTGACATGTTCTAGTAGAAATGTTCTGGTAGAATGTTCTGTAGAATGTTCTGGTAGAATGTTCTAGTTGACATTTCTAGTAGACATGTTCTGGTAGAAGTTCTGGTTACAGCTGCACTACTCTAGACTCAGAATCATGGACAGTAACCAGCAGATGACATGACACCCAACTATTCACTGGAAACTTTTCTGGCTCCAGACAGATTCATTCTCTCTACTCTTCAAGACTCTAGAACCTTGATTTACACATGAAATCCAGAATTGATTTTCATTTGAAACCAGGACTCTGGATCATTGAACCCAGTTCCTCTGCGTTGTCTCTGGTTTAAGAGTGGCTATTCGTTGTTGTGTGGCTCTACTGGGATGGATTTCACTTGACAATCTTCCTAATTTTCCCTGTTGCTGCTGCATCTTTTTCTATCATACTGCTTCCTTCCACCCAATGTTCTGATAATGTGCTTGGATATATAGAACTCAGAACAACCAGGTTCTTCATTACCTTCATTGCATCTCACCGCCTTGTGAAGGTGTCCATGACTGTCTTCTGCCCAGTCAGCAGGGCTCCCCATGGTTGTAGCTGACTGAGCCAGAGTGAGAAACCTGGGTAAGAAAAGCTCAGGTTTTTGTAGTCACTTAGCTGACTAGGTTGTGACACAATGAGCTTCTAATATTTCACTAGTCACATTTTTAAGAGATACTGAATTTGTTTTTGTTATCTGTAAGCCATAATTATCAATATTTCAATAAAGGCTTGAAATGTGTCGATCTTCCTTTATAAATCTCTTAGCTGTTATTCAGCTTGTTTACTTTGTAGGGTAACTTTTGCTATAGTAAATAAATCAGCTCACTCTGTCTATAGTGGATCAAATATGGAATGGAACATTAATGTTACTACCAAGCAGTATTTTAGGCTGAAAAAATATTTGTAGAAAGATCTTAGACATTTCAACAGACATGCTTATATAAATTAACCTGATAAATGTACACAACAGGCTATGAAAAGTGTGAACCTATCAAGTTTTCCATTATTTCTGTATCCCAAAAGTGATCAAGGTGAATTTTAACCAGCAGGAGGAGAGCATCCTGTACGTGAATGACTACTCTGATGGCCCCACCACCTTTGCCCAGCTAGAAGAGTACCGTGATGAGCAAGGCCATGAAATGTATGTACTGAACAGAGCCAAGCCTGTGCTTCCCCCTGCTCCACCCACAGCAGTCTCCACTACCAATCTGGACTGCCATGCACCGTCTGACACCTCCAGCCAAACCCTGTCCATTGGGCCAAGCAAAACTACAAATCCCACTGTCCCTCAGAACAAACAGGAGCAGCAAGAGATTGACATTCGAACCATGAGACGCATTGCAGGGGAAGGAGGGGAAGCAGAGCCTATTATCACATCAGAGGCTGAAGGGTTGTTTCTCAACCACACTGGGGTATTTATGGAATCTCAGATAGCTTATGAGATCCACTGCTAAAGGACTGCAGATGGACAGAACTGTACCTTTGAAAAACCTCATGGTGTCATTTAGCCATGAACGATAAAGGCTCCCCCTGCTGACGCGTTCCGGAACACCAGACTCACCCAGGACTGACTTGAACAATCCTGAACGAGATAAAGCTCACAACCTGAAAACAGTTCAGACGTAACCCACATCTGATGGAACTGTATGATGAGCGCTGATAGTTTATTGGGTTACCTGCTACTAAATACTGATTTTCGAGGGGAGTTCTGAGGCTGGACTCATCTTTATGAGACCAGGACATCAGAAGACCTACATTATTAGTGTGGAAAGAAACTGGTGAAAAGTTGACCACGCTATAACGTTTTTCCAGTTAAGTGCTAGGGAAAACTTGTGTGGTTGGATAACATGTTCATCGATGTACAGGAACTTTGTTGAGCCACTAGAAGGACGTACAGTTACAGGTGGACAAAAAAGAGTTTTGTAGATATAGATAAAATATTTGAAATTGATTCCCATCTCTTGCTGCTATCATCATTATAACTTGATGTTACATTCTGGACAATAAAAAAACAGGGTTTTTCCATTCTTTCCTCCCCCAACATTTACACATGTGGACAAAATTGTTGGTACCCCTCACTTAATGAAAGAAAAACCCACAATGGTCACAGAAATAACTTGAATCTGACAAAGGTGATAATAAAAAGAATTCTATGAAAATAAATGAAAGCCACACATTGCTTTTAAAACATGCTTCAACAATTATGTAAAAAAATAAAGTCATGAAACAGGCCTAGTCAACAATGATGGTACACTTAACATTTTGTTGCACAACCTTTCAAGGAAATCACTGCAATCAAACGATTCCTACAACTGTCAATGAGACTTCTGCACCTTAAGCAGGTATTTTGGCCCACTCCTCATGAGCAAACTGCTCCAGTTGTCTCAGGTTTGAAGCCTTTCCCAGATGTCATGTTTCAGCTCTTTCAAAGATGCTCAGTCGAATTCAGGTCAGGGTCCATAGAAGGTCTCTTTAGAACAGTCCGATGGACTACAGTCCCATGGATGTTAAATTTCTGAGTAATATGTGCAACTGTAGTCATCAAGCTGCTTGGAGATGGTCTTATAACCTTTACCTTTATCATGCTTGTCTATAATTTTCTTTCTAATCTCTGAGACAACTCTTTCCTTTGCTGTCATGTTGAGTGTGATACACACCATGTCACCAAACAGCAGAGTGTCTACCTGTAGCTCTATATATAGGCCCGCTGATTACAAGAATGTAATCCAGTGGATACACCATCATTTAACATGTCCCTTTATTTGGTCACATTATCATCACTTTTGTGCAGGGCTGTTTCAGGAGTTTATTTTTTAACTTCAGTCTATTGAAGCATCATTTATTTATTTTCATAGAATTTTTATTCATTCCTTCATTCCTTCCTTGAATCACCTTCGTCAGATTCAAGATATTTCTGTGACCATTGTGGGCTTTTTGTTCATTAACCGAGGGGTATCAACAATTTTGTCCATGTGTGTAGGTCCATCTTGAATCAATCAGAATGACAACTTGGATTTTAATCAGTGTGGGCTTCTGCAACAGAGGTAGACTGAATAATGGATGGGCTAGAACATGTAGATTTCAGTAATTTTTGGATAAACCAAAAGCTATGTTTCGAAACTTTGTTCAAAATGTGTCATTTGTGCTTTAGAACATGAAAGAAAGAACTTTGTAAATAAAGGTCTAAAGATGAGTCCCAAAGTTTATTTAATGGATGTCTCGTACTTACAGTTAATCCATGAACCAAAACATGTCTGATTTATGTCATAGCAACATCACAACATTTTTTCTCTGTAGTATATGAAGATTTGAGACTTTAAGTAAATATGCCAACTCTGAATTTTTACACATTTGATACTGAGCCAAGAGCTAAGTCAGGGTTAGCTCAGAGATTCTTTGTAAATCTGTGGGCACAACTCTAGGATAGTATATATCCTTGAGAAAGACAGCAGGCAAACAAACACCCAGCACAACCAAGGAATGCATTGTAATCCTACAATGAGCAGTAGCAATACTTCCATACCATTTGACAAAAAACTAGAAAAGATGGCCCAATGTGGAGCAGCAGTTTGAAGGAACTTTCTGACCTTGTTGAGTCCTGTCATGATGAACTAGGCAAACACTGGGTTCAATTTTATACTAATCTGAGAATGTCTCCAGTAAATATTTGTGCCACAGCTATAGAATTTATTCAAGAAATAGATCAAAAAAGAAGGAAGCCCCCCAATTTCTGATCATCTGCTTATCACTTGGGGGCACTCTTTACATATACTAAGAAAAAAGTGTTATCTCTAGACGGTGATTAGTACAGTGGAGAAAATATGTATTTGATACACTTTCTATTACTCAACTTTCTCACAAATACAGATGTCTGATTGTCACGGTAGAATCTAAATTAAAAAAAAATCATACTTTTATACATAATCAAAACAGCACTATATGAAACAAGGACTGATCCCAAAAATAGAACTTGGTTCAGAAATCTTTGTTTACAGTTACAGAGGTCACATGTTTACTGTACTTCTTTACCAGGTTTGCACTGCAGCAGGGATTCTGGCCCACTCCTTTATAAAGATCTACAGGGATCTCACTTATAAAATGTTGCATGAGAAAAACTGTAACGAAAACCCCCCCACTATTTCACCAAGACCAAAATCACTGTATTGGTGAAAATACACTGCCTTTGAGTTTTAGGAGGTCGAATGCCACAGAGTGTGGCCAAAGACTGATGTACTGAGCTTCTTAAAGCTGAACAGTCAGAATTCCTCCTAGTTGCTAGGTGATCTAATACCTAGTTCATGAAATGCTAATCATTATTTCAAAATCATACAATGTAATTTTCAGTATTTTTTTAAAGATGTCTGTGAGCTTAAGGTGTAGCTAGGAGGTAAATTGCAGATCTCTCTGTTAGTGGGAAAACCTGGAAAATCAGCACTGTATTAGATACTGATTTCTCCCACTGTTGGTGCGCAGGTAAGACAGGATGGGAGCATCATGGTGAAAGTACTCTGACACTGTGGTGCCATTTTACATCCTTTCCCCTGATACACATACAAAATGAGGGTTCATCAAAAGGGATGCACATATTTTATACAAGCGACATGTTTGGATGCTTGGACTGATGCAAAAACATTTTGGACGCATGTTGTTACACCTGCATGGCAAGATGAACCATAACAGCTTCACTGTCACAAGATCGGACCCATTCATGTTTCCTTACAAATGCTGCATCTGTACATCCTGCCATGAATCTCAGAGAACTTGAGGACAATGTTTTATAAACCACTCCTTTAGTCCAAGTCAAACAAATCCAGATATCAAACTGGTGCATGAAAGAAAGCTGAGCAAACAACTCCATCATATTAAGGCTATATAAAACCTAACTGTGTGGATCACTTCACCTGCCTTTGCACCCTGATACATCCATCCCTTTGGAACAAAATAAATCTAGACATATCGGTCCAAATGAGCCTTTTTAATCCAGGGTTTTACCTTGGATACATCTTGTTATCCCACATTATTAGATATTTTCAGGTATGACAGTGTACATTTGGATTGTTTCAAATTTTATATCCTGTTTCTTCTTTCGGACAAAATCTATTTCAGGGAAGTCATCATGGATTTAATCAAAATGATGGAAAGCGACAAACAGTGGACACTCCACCAGAGGAGAGTCCTGGTGCCCTAATGATGCCCAAATGTAGAGAACATTGGTTGCATCCAATAAATGTGACAGCAAGAAAACCTTTGTCTGATTTGTGCTCAGGAGCATCAACATTTTAACACCATGCTGAGGACAGGAGTGACAACGGCCGGTGTCCTCAGTGTTCAGTATGTTGGAAAGAAAAGCTTGACTTTGTGCTCTGCTTTTAGATGGATTCTAGGATGAAAATCAGAAAAGTTGGTGGAAATGACTGATTAACAATAACAAACTTCTAGCTAATGTTAGACTTAAAATTCTCCATAACATTTACTGTATTTTCCACACTATAAGGCACACATTCAATGAATGGCCTATTTTAAAACTTTTTTCATATATAAGACCCACCGCATTATAAGGCGCATAGACTAGACACCAGTTATGTTGCCACCCGTCTGGTATTGAACGGGACATGATTTGTTCCGTTCACTACAAATATGGATGTCTAATAATAAAAAATTGGTCCCTGAGTTCTATATATAGCATCTGCACTAGTCATTGTTTCACTCACGGTTTTGGTGTTTCGATATTGTGCCCAACTGCTTTCTGGTAACACAGACCAACCGACACGCTGCCGCCGCAGCCTCTGTCTCTCTTCACCGACCCCCATGGCTTAAATGTATAGCGCTGGTCCTTGTAACTTAGCCGAAGCTCCGGATAAATGTCTCAAGCTACTTTGTTGACATAAAGAATGTCAACAAAACAGTCCAATTCCGGTCGTGAGGAGAGGAGAGGCTTCCGACTGGAATGGGGCGTCTGGGCCGGACGATGGTCACCCTTCTCCGTTCGCGCACAGCATGTTGGTGGAGAACGTGATGCTAGATGACCTGCAGACGACCTGATTATTAGGTGGGTAGGTAGATACATAGACATGTCTATGTATCTACCTAGAGATACATAGACATGTCAAACTTTATTAACAAACCAGTTTTTTGACAACTATCCCAGCATGCACTGCGCGCTTCTTCTATGGGGGAAAATGAAGTCGGTAGCTGCTTACCGTAGTTGCTAGACCTGTTGTGGCTCAATATTGGTCCATATATTAGGCGCACCGGGTTATAAGGCGCACTGTCGGCTTTTGAGGAAATTTAAGGTTTTTAGGTGCACCTTATAGTGCAGAAAATACGGTAAGCCTTTTATTCATCCCTTCAAGTTAATAATTGAAATGACTTCCTGACACAACAAAAAGGAAAATATAATTTAAAGTAAGAAAGATCAACATTTTGAAAAGTTTAATTTGAAGCCAAAGAGTCACAAAAACAAGTTGAACAACAATAACATGGGGAAACAACCCCAAATAAGAGCAAAACGCTTGGGAAAATAAAAACACCAAGGTACAGCGTTGGTTTTGATTATGATGGAAGCCTCTTAAACCCATGGGATGACACCAGAGGAAGAGCTGGTATCCTCATGACGAGAAGTATGCTGAGGTCCCAGAAGGCTTTGTTTTCAAGACTAACTCTAAAAAACAAACAAAAAAACAACAAATATTCATGAATGGAGATGCTTCAATGACGTTTTACAAAAATCCAAATTATTTAATTTAAAAGTAATACTACTCAGAAGAATAAATGTAGCAAAGGAAAGACTAACAACTTAAATGACTCAATTTGCAAATTGAGTCATTTGTAAATGTTCAGCAGTTTTACCTCTTTGGATAATATTTGATGATAAAGAGTAGGCTGGGATGCCATCCTCTCCACCGCTGAAGTACTTGGGATCCAGACCAGCAGAATCTCCACTGTTCACAGGAGGAAACACCAGCTTTAAAAAGACAACACTCAAACATCTGGTTTCCACTAGGACACTTAAGCCTCGTCCACATGGAAACCAATATGGTCACTTTCTGTAAATGATTGAGATAAAATGTGTGTCCACATGATAGGATGCAGGGCTGCTGAAAACTAGAAAAAATAAAACCATAATGTAATGGCTTTATTCTGGTAAAATTAAGACTTTATTCTCAGAATATTAATTTTTTTTTCTTGTATTCTTTCGACTTAATTCTCCAAAGAGTTTGTTCTTGTAATATTAAGATCTTGTAATCTTATTGTTTTTATTTTTCTTAGATGGCCCTAATGCTCTATCATATGATTCTGACTGAACTACAATTTAGTCCTCGGATGAATTTATAAAATTGTGCTTTCAAGTTTCTACACCGTGATCGAAGCTTAGGTTTTGTTATTTGTTGGGTGAAAATTATTTTGAGCTGAACTCACGACTGTCTGTTGAGCGTCAGATGAACTCTGTGATCAGCAGGAGTAGCATCTGATGAGACAGCAGGTTTACCAGGCTGAGGGTGAAACTGCACCTGGAACACACATAGTTATATGTATTAAAGTCACAGTATTGATGAAGATGCAAAATAAAAAGAGCTTGCTGGTTTGGAGTTAAGATGTTAATTATAAAAAGTTGAAAACCTATGAGGAAAACTCTTCGTACCCTGAGTCCTGTTAGTGTGGATAATCCTGAAGACGTGTCCAAAGGTTCAGCAGGCAGTGACTTTTTGGACAGTTGAACTTCATTTAGCTGCTTATTAAGCCAGTTTATAACTGCAAATGCAAGGAGAAGTGGCATTGAAAAGAATTAATCAGTTCGTTGTTTAGAGCTGAGCAGAGTGCAGGCCTTTTATTGGCTGATGAGCTCAGTGTTCAACTGTGGCTCTTGCCTTTCTTCTTTTCAATCATCTGTATAAACATTAACGTTATACAGAACATATATAACTGAGCGGAGGACATGAGTGGAAAACTGCTGGGGAAGAAAACCCAGAGTGGGGGGTGTTAGCAGAAGGAGGCCGGACAGCTCAGCATGTAGCCTCATCCCAACAACACCTCTACATGCTCCTACTGATGTTTCCCCTCCAGATAACTGGATGGAGAACTAAAAGCTGCCAGTCCTTCTGCAGCAAACTAAAGCTGCGTCCAAATGTCTGAGTTTAGCTGGACGCAGAGCTGGAGCTCACATCCTTCTGTCCCTGTGGCAGAGCAGAGCGCCAGCTCCTGGATCTGTGGCACCTCAAGGAGCAGAAACTCTACATAGTAGTGGTAGAGACTACTGCTAATCATCTGTCAGTGCAGCATTTGGTTACCATGGAGACTCCCCTGCGGATTAAGCACCAGGACAGGTGGGCAGGTGCTATTTGATCTCACATCTGCTGAGCATAATTTCCAAGATCTGAAGAAAATTATTACTTTATTTATGACTGGACAGTAAATCCGTAACACTATATCAATATCAACCACACAGCATTCTGGGGAATGTAGGTAGAGGAAACATTTACCAAAACTCCCAGCCTGTGTTCAAGTCTGAGATGCATTTCTGGGTTCCTAAGGTAAACTATAATTAATCTTGTTAAATAAGGGATAAAAGACGCTCCAGCAGGTTCCTTACCATTTTCATTTGTTTTTAAAACTTCTTTGCTTTCATTTAGCTTTTGTACTGTCATTTCCAACTGCTCCTTCAGTTCTTTGACCTGTAATATACAAATACAATATTTTTCACATTAATCGTTTACATTTATAGAAGGCTTAAAGTAAAAAAAAATCCTGAGCCTGAAACTTATAGTTATGACAGAAATTAACTATATCGTTGCTATTGCCACAGTTTAATAAAAAGTGTATTTGAATAGTGCAAACAATTGCTTCTAACAAAACAATTAACAAGCTAAACACTCAAACTTAAAAATAAGACTTCAGTACATTTCAACTCAAAACAAAATGTAAAATGTCTGTGCCCTAAAGGTACAGGCAAAAATCCCTCAACATTAAATAAGAGTCCTTTAAGTCAATGTTTTAGCAAGTAATTTAAAACATGCAAAATTACCAACTAGATCAGTGTCTCTCAACCTTTTTCGGCCCAGCGCCCCCCCAGCCCTTATCCAGGTCCCTCACGCCCCCCACCAAAGAATTTGTAGGCTACTTTGCACTGACCATTATTTTATCATTAATATTACTATCACTATTGTAGATGTTTTGATTTTTGTGCTTGTTTCTGTATTTATCATCAAAAATAATTTCCCAGAGAACAAAAAAGTCATGGGAACAGAAATTATTTTCACAGGTGACTATGAAAAATGCAATGAACATTCAAGTTAAAATTGGTAGAACTAACAGCAGCCAATCAGAGTGGAAAAATATTCTTATTCTTTTCCATTTTCTAGTTGTTAAATATTCCACAAAATGACCAGATAAAAGATGAACAACATGCCAGTTTAAACTTTGAACTATTTGCAAAACGACTGAGCTCTGCAACATTAAAACATGGATAGAACTGTAACTACATTAATCATAGCTCTTCTTCTCTTCAGTGTTTCTGTCAGTTTCTGGTGGTGCAGCTCTGTGCTGCCTTCAGGATAATGGGACATCAGAGCATCATCCATAAAACTTCACCCACATGGTATTTATTGTGCAAACCAGAGCTTTCAGTGGAAAAAGAAAAGTTCCAGATCTTTTTAATGCCATATAAATATGAGACAGAAACATGGATTATATCTTTATATAGACCTGTCTATTGATTATAGATTAATAGTTTTACTGGACAGAAATTACAAAGAACAAATCTGGTTCTTAATCAAATCCTAATGAGTCAAATTGAAAGTGTCATGGAGTCATCAACCTCATGACATTAACACTGACATGAAAAATAATATTGAAGAAATAAATATATCAAATCTAATTAAAAACATAAATTAGTGATAAGTTCTTTACTGTTATGGTCTGTAATATGTATTTATTCTCCGTATTAGATATGGTCTCAACAAAACCATTAACAATATTATTTTACCTTTTATCTGGAAATAGTGTCTGTTTATTCTTGCCATACAGTCCCCTGTATTAATTATTGCTCAAAAGGTCTTGCCATACCAGTTTATTCCTCTGTATTTACTTTAGTTTCTTAGTTCATTCTTGCATTTTGTTCTTCATTCATTTCCATTTAGTTTCCTTTGATTAGTATTATCCTCTCTTGGTTTATTGCTATGTCCACTTTAGATTCTTTCCTGTTGCTACATTTATTTTATCGTTTATTGACCAGTAATCTTCACTCATCACCTGCTGCGCTGCCTAATCATCATGTGTTGATTTTTCACTGTTCAGTATCGAATTATCTATTTTTATGTCATTAAAACAGATTGTTGTTCATCGCTCCGTTTTATGTCCCGCTTCTCTTGTTTCAGAGTTTTGTGCAATGTGCGCGTCTTTTTTTTTTTTTACCCCCTAAGGTGCAGGACCGTCGGGAAACATATAGATGGGGAAAAGGCAGACTGACATAAACCTTTATAACATTGAAACAATTTCGGTATTTTGATTATTGAAATTTAAAAGTGCTGTGTTGTTCTATTACCCCCGTTTCATACCGGACCACTTGCAGCTCCAGTGTTAACACTATAAAATGAACGCTCTCTATCTGGTTTCACCATGGAGGGATTTCTTTATTTCTTCATTTAAAAAGGTTCATTTTTCAGAGGGATACACAGTGAGGGTATTGTGATTTTAGTGTTTATAAGAGCGATTTTCTGTTGTCCTTCCATGGAAGCGGGCAGCATCCAGACGGACAATAAAACACTTTCTAATACTAAGTTGCTGCTTTGATATAATCACATGTACAAAAATCCTCAATAAAACATAAAATATTAGAAAGCCCCGAATAAGCGGCAGAAAATGGATATTAGAAAATCAAGACACTTGACAAAGTGAATCTCAGCAACGTCATCAGCCGGTGTAACGCTGACCTGATGCTACGGGTAACGGAGCTGCGCCAAGAAGCTACAAACCCTGAATAGGAGAGCTGCTATCCATACCGTTGCAGCCAAGCATGGTTTAATGTTACGAAATACAGACTTTGAGCAAGTTGCTCAAAGTCTAAACTGGTATTGTTCTGCATACAAGGTGTAAAGTCTACCTTCGACCAAACGCCCCCCTTTTGTAAAAATTTCCGCCAACTTCCCGTCTTGTCCCCTTTCCTTTGCCCAGCGCCACTTGTTTTTAATGCCTTTCTCAAGTAAAGGTGTTTCTTTACCGGGTCAGACAAATTCCAAATTCTTTCAAATCGAATTTGATTTGAACCAAACGCACGCGCTTCTTTGCTACAAACCGTTTTACAGTCATTGGTCAAGAACACGGGAGCTAGAATTCTGACTGGCAGACATCATTGTCTATTATCAACAGTTTAGTTGAGGCGGGTCGTTTGGTCCAATGTTCGCTTTGCTTTAAAGTCTGGCCCCCAGATGGAGTTCTTTAAGTCCGGCGACTAGTTTGGTCAAAATCTGGAAATCCGCCCCCGGCTGGAGCTCTTTAAGCCCTGTTTATAATACAGGGAGATTTTTTTAATATTCTCTAAATAAGCCAGGCTTCTAAAATAAAGTTTTTGATTTTAATGTTTGTGTGTGCCATGGCAAGTCACACAGCCCAAGATCCACAACTCACCACAACTGGGTTTCACTTTGGTTTACTTGATAGACTTTAAATATTCCTTAATATATAATGTATTATTGATTCATTTTTCTATCACACCTTACAATGTTTATATGGAGTATACTCATATCAGCACTGCTAGGTCAAAATTCAATTTTATGTGGTATTAATACTTCATTCTGTTTTGGTTACGTGGGTGTTTGGCCTCTCCTTCCTGGCTGGCAAAAGGTGTGGCTAAGGGCTGAAGCACTGCTGATGGCCTCACTGAACAACCACATGCTTCAATATGAGGAGGGATGGGGGAAAGGTTGTGTTTTGTGATTTATTTTATTGTTTTGTGTTAGTCATCATGTGGCAGCCATTTTATTATCCCCTACTGCAGAGGTTCCCAAACTGTGGGGTGCACCCCCTAGAGGTGGGCACTGTGCCATTGCAGCTAGGGTGTGGGAAGCCATCTGGATGAAAAAAAAAAATCATGAACGCTGTATGCGCTGGGTTTTTACCTTAGAATGGCCAACTCTCTGTTATTCTTATGTCAATTTGATACAGTAGGGACTTCCACACTTCCCATATCCGTGTCCTCTGTCACTTTTATCAGCAGTTAAAACTATTTAATCTATTGTTAACATGTGGTAACCTGTTTTTCAAGCCACCTTTAAACGCAACAGGAGCTCTACGATGCTGCCCTGGGTTTACACCTGTGCGGCAGCGAAGGAGACCTGATGCTGCTGCTGGGCGGAGCTACGCAGGTGTGTTAGAATCATGGCAGCAAACCAGCAAAACACAAAGAACTTTTCACAGTTTTTCCCCCAAACTCAACAGACTGAGTTGAGTAAAGTTGTTGGATGGATGTAATGTTAGCTAAAAGATGACTAGCTAATATCAATACATCACCTTAAGCTTCACAAGTAGCCTGTAGGCTACCGATGTTGTTTGTCTATGTTCAGCTATGTACATTCACTTTGCCCCCAAAAAGTCGATCTCCCCCTGCCCCCCCAGGAGCAGGACAGGGAGTCTCCAAAAATCTCCCCCCCCCCCATCCCATCCACCCACACATCGTTCAACCAGACAGCCATTTGTAATCCATAGGGGGGACCCAGAAAATGTTTGGAAACCACTGGGGGGGCGCAGGAGAAAACGTTTGGGAACCACTGCCCTACTGTACCTATATGGTTTAGCTAGACCAGTATTTAAGTGCTCTAATATTCATTTCAGGTCAGCTTCTTATGTCTGTCTGAGAGTTTTATCAGTTATGATTCTGAGTTTAGTGTACTGAGTTGACCTCTTTTCATGGCATGCCAGGGTTGGTTTTGTCAATTTTTCAGATTTTTGTGCAAATAAAAACCCACAAAGTTATTTCAATTCAACACCTGTACTTGCTGTACTGTTTAATCCATGACAGCATCATTGAATTGAAATAACTTTTGTAAAGCATCTCGTGACGATATTTGTTATAAATTGATGCTATAAGAAAAAACCGAATTACAACTCAACAAGATTTTCCATATTTTAACAATTTACTCGCAGTTCATGACTTGCAGTCATGAGCGGCAAGTCTGAGTTTGGAAGGCCTCCTGGGCATTACCCTAACGTTTTGCTCTGGCAAAAACATTATGTTAAATGATGGTAGTTAGCTACTGGATAGTGCCATAGTTGCCCCAGGACAGTCTGACAGCTCCCATCTACTCACTGTTCAATAAAGGCCACTTGTGCCAAAAATGATCTCAAAATAGTCATTTTGCTACATTTTTGATTCTTTAAAGTTATTTTTGTTTCCATACAAAGTGAAGGAGAAAACAATTGACTGCTATGCCCAAATTAAAGACTTATAATGAAAATAAGCTTGAGGGAAGTAAAATTAACATGTTTACACCACATGAAAGGTCAGTAAAAACACAACACATCAGTCATACCTCCTCTTCCTTACTGAGGAGCTGCCTCTGAGCACACTGTAGATCCTTGTCAACACTTTCAAGTTTAGTTTGCGTCTCTCGAAGAACCTTTTCCTGTGACACAGTCACAGTATTTTTGACCTTTACTTTTCCAACAAGACCTCGTACCTCTCCTTGCAGTTTCTGGATTATCCCATTAGCCTAAAACAATAAAAAAAGTATGTTGGACACTGGAACAAATCACAATCAGTCTATAGTGTGGTAAAAGAACAGCCTCTTACTGTATGCTTTGCAATGGAGAAACAAAGCTATTGAGAAATGATTGCTTGACAGAGACATGGACTCTGAAGTTTTAAATGTAATCCAATTGCTAACATTTGCCCATGACATATGTAATGCACCAGTTCTAGGGCTGTTGTAAACAAATATTTTAGTAATCCAGTATTCTATCAATTATTCTTACGATTAATCGAGTCATTTTAAGGGTGCTTATTGGTCCTCCAAAAAATGACAAAAATCCAGACATTATTATTAATCAAAAAAATCCTCCCAGGCCAAAGTTGAAAATAGGATTTTATGCTAATAACACTTAGCTTTCATCAACAACTCATAAGTGGAAGTGAGAGTCCTGTGCAATGCAAATAATGATCTGAATGGAACATGGTTCGCTAAACAATAAAACATAATTTAATGAAGCTTTGACCCAGATACATTTTCCTTGAGGAATTTTAATCAAGTTACTCGGATCATTCAAGGAATCGTTACAGCTCTAGTTCAATGTAACAAAGTTACATTGAACTAGAGCTACGTTACATTGCTAGTTCAATGTAACAAAGTTCAATGTAAAAGTTACTAACTAGCACAAAGCAGTTTAGGAAATTGCCTAAACTGTAAATAACAGTTGTCTACTGTGAAGAGAGAAGTAGCTGTGAGGAGGAGCTTTGAGGGAACAAGCGTTTAGGCACCCCTTAATAGTTGCCTTGGGAGATTCAAGAATTCCTCAAATATACATGAAAGAATCAAGGCAACGCCCTGAGCATGTTTTTGATGAGGGAATAACATCATGACACGATGTAAAGCTCAAAAAGGTTGATTTTACTGCCCCTTTAGTAAGAAAATTAATAACCATCAACTGAACATATTGGAGTCAGTCTTCCTCTTGTTCTGAGAGTGTATATGCACTAGTACGAGGATAATAACCCTACTTATCCATTTGATAACAGACAATTAGTAGATTAAAATAAATCTTTCAATATCAACAAGAGTTTTTCCCACCAAAAATACTAGAAAAAACGCTAAGAGGAAACAAAACTCCTTGTCTGTGTTCTAGTACCCCATGCTATCACTGATAACTTGATATGTCTGCCCATGTCTTAGGTGACACGTATTCAAAGGGTGACATGGCAACAGTAAGCTTTTACAAACCTTTAGCAGCTCTTCTGACAGCGATTTTACTGTTGCTTCAAGTTTTCTCAACTGCACTTCCTTATTTTCTGCACTTTCCTCCACTGATTCCTACAACATAGATTAAAAAGTTTAAAACATGTCTGAAGAAATCACAGATTCTGATCATAGAAAATGTGAGTAAACACTTAAGAAAGTGATGAAACCCCTCCCGGGATTTCATCTTTAGTCAATGCAGAAGGGCTCTGATAAAGACACCTTATAGTGTTTGTGAACAAACATGACATTCAGATACACAGAGTTTAATAATTAGATGATATGGTATATTCTCTTAGTTCCCTTCAGAAAAGGCCAGGGCTTCATAGAGAAACACTGTTTGTTTAACCATTCATTAAAGGAATACAACATGAAAACCAGACCAGGGGGAAAGCAAATTTACACATTTCAGTTCTTGAATATAAAACGGAAATCAGGGTTTCCCCCAGAAAACTTGCTAAGCCCGGTGGTCGGGGCGTCGAGGTGGTCCACCGTGTTTTTGTATTAAAAGATGTTAAGTTGACAGGAAATGTAAAAGTATTACTGTGTAATTATATGTTATGGGAAAACATCTCCAGTGAAATGCTATTTAAACCAAACTAGTCTAAAAACAACAAATTTGCACTTCTGTTTAATCCAAATTAAGTCAGCGGCTCCATCAGGCCCCCAAGGGCTTCAAGGGCCCCATAAACACTAATATTTTAACAGACCACAGATACATAAATGTAACATTTGTTTATTAAGATTACCAATGCTGTTAAATTTGATTCAATTGTTTAGGGCACATAAATTAAAATATTTTAAATGTTTTAACATTTTAGATGCAAGATTTTAAGGAGCTGGCAAGTTTACTTTGTAAAACTTCAAAGAACAACATTCATAGTTAGATTGTTTTGTTACCATAGCAACAATCTGTTGCTGTGAGTTTAATCTTTGAATTTACAAAGATTAAACTCATACAGCCTTGGCGGATTCAAGGCTGTATGAGGCCTTGAGCAGAATTTGACCCCCTCAAATGGCCCCTCTGGCTGTTAAAACGTCAGCACCTCTAACAGCTTTTGTGTTAGATTTATTGAAATATGGGAGAAGGGAGTAGCTTAATTGGCCAGGCTAAAAAGCAATAACTTATAATTGCAGTTATTCCTGCGGTTCACTTTGAGCTGCGAACCAGAGCTAACGCGGCTGGTTTTAAAGTCTTACCTAGATTCTCCAAAGGATCATAATTCCTCACAGTAGGTTGATTTAAACATCTATACAGGTCAGCCTGTGTCCAGTTTGAGTGAAAGGAGGAGCGTGATCCGCGCTGAGGTAAAGCAGCGGCAGCGCGTGATTCAAAGCCCAGAGGCGCCAGCTGTGTGTTTAGTCCGCGCGCTGTCGGGTTTAGATGCATAAACTATAACCCTATCTATTACAAACCTATCATTTAGGAATACATCTGCTCTGCTAGAGAAATGCTAAGAGCAAAAGAGACACTTGCAGTCCAGTTTTTTAAATAAATAAATAAATAAAAAAATGCACATATACATTTTTGTTTTTTCTTTTTCTTTGCCTGAAAATGTAAGCAAGCAACGCTTAGCCTGGCAGCTGGGCTAGTAAAGCATGGCGGGCATCAGGCTTACACTGGGGGAAACCCTGGGAAATTTATTATGCAAGTGAATAAAATCGAAAAAAAAAAAAGAAAAAAAAAGTTGTTTAGAGCACCAAGAATATTTATTACAACCTCAGTTGACCCACAAACATGACTGTGGAAGCACTAGGGAAGAACTAGCTCCAACCTTCTGCTGCTGAGTGGCCTCCAACACCTCCTTGGTGCGGTACATCACCATTTCCTTGTCTTTGACCTCCTGCTCCAGAACAGCCACTCTGACCTGCAGCTGGCTCACTAAACGCTCCTTTTCATGGACCTCTGTGTCAAGAGTGCTGTTCTCCCTCCTGAGACTCAGGACCTGCTGCTTTAAACGCTGGCATTCCTGCCCACATAAACAGAAAACAGCTTTACAGCCCAACACTTCAACCAATGAATGTATGAGTCAATGAATGTCATGGAGAGTTTTCTGGGTTCAAAGAGGAGCATGTTTTTTACTTATAAAAATAACAGAAATATTCTCAGAGTTGACTTCATAAAACAATTCTAATATAAATGTTAATTTTTGTGGTAGAAAAACTCTTTCACTCCTCACTTCTTCACCAATCAGTCAGATTATCCACAGCAGCTGCTTTTGCTTGTTAATCACAGCAGGAGGCTGACCTGATGAGGAGAAGGGTCTAAGCAAAAATAAATAAATAATAATATATCTACCATTAGCATAACCTTGGATCAATAACATTAATAATTTAGCAAATGACAAATTAATCAAATTCTTAATAGGCTCCCTCCGGGACAAGTTTTTACTCTGTGCGCGGCCCGGCGGGATTGTACTGACTCAGTTTTAGAAGTTTTCTTTTGTGTTTTTTCAGAAACTGACGGACTGACAGGACAACTACAACCCCCCCTTTCCCATTGCTTCCCCGCTGTCCGACCATGACATATGCTGCGCTCCTCCTGAGCAATGTCGTGCTACGACCACAAGAGGGTTAAAAAACGTTGATATCATTGCCTTGCAACATTGCATATGATCTATTCTGGAAATCTATGCACAGCCAAAAGCTGAAAATGGCAGATCACAAGAAACATCCAGTTATAAAACATTGCACTCACACAACACAAAGCTACTTCAAGACAAAAGCCAGACAATGCAACCTATGACTGGGTTTTTAAATATGTGAAGTGTAAAAGCAGCAGCAGCCCCATCACCTACCTCTTCAGACCCTGAGAGTTTGATTTTCAGGTCTCGGATGATGGACTCGTTCTTATACCTCCTCTCAGTCAGCTCCCTGCAGGAAGTCTCCAGATCAGTCACTTTACTTTGGAGCTGCTGGGAGCTCTTCCTATGAGCAGCTTCCAGGTCCTGACGCAGTCGCTCCGTCTCATGTTGAAATCTGCTCTGTAACTAAATAACAGAACAAAGACAAACATCATTCGATTTTACCTCAAACTGTTGCAGAACAGGCAAAGCAATAATAAGCTTGACTCTTTTGGCTTTAAATGTTACAATTTTTTCATAAAGCCTCAAAAGGCCTGAAAATGTTCAAAGATGCCTAAAAATGCTGCAGAAACTCAAACTCTTTCTCCAGTTTGAGTTTCTCTTCAGTGGCTCTCTTTTATATCAAGAAAGTGGTTTTAACATCTTCTTTAGTGAGACTGAATATCCTGAGTGTTAATGGTCAATGTTCCAAGACTGCAGTGGTCTGGTGACTCCTGAAGTATGAGCCCAAAGACCTGAAAGTCTTCATTCCATTCTTTAACCAATCCCAGTTGTGAGACAAACACGGAGTGAGCAAGAATCATTTTTTTCCCTCTGGTGCTACAAATGGCTGCAGGGATACAACATGTGACCCAACAAGGCCAGTCTCTGAGAGTGTTGTAGGAGAACAGCTGCAGACCTTACTAATCTGCCAAACCACAACACTGGATATGGCTGAAGACGTTGGAATGTCGTAGACTAGGGAAGACACCAATGTAAAACTGAAAACCAAACCTTTTTCTAGGATGCTTGCGGAAAGGGCAGAGTTAGCAGTGTGTAACTAGATATTTGAATGATGACAGCAAAATGGGTATCATGTCTTCTTAAAGACATGATGCCCATTAATAGGTGTCATCATCATGATAAGAAGACATGATACCCATGTATAATTCCTGTTGCTTCCAAGGAATTTTTTAGCTTTAAGTCTCAATATGGCTCTTGACATCTCTGCATGTGTTATTGGGGCTTAGGTCTCCTATTTTGTTCAACTCCAACTGTAGGCAAGTCCAGAGAATTAAGAAATGTGGTTTTTTTTGTATCTTTTGAGGAAGGTGGTTGTTTTGGTACTTTCTACAGCTTCTTGATTATACTGCAAATGATTTGTGGAGGGGTTTTTAATCTTATGCTGCTTTCTGAGTTGCCTTGCCAGCAATCTATTTGCCTTAGCTCCTTGTTCATAATAGCCTGTTTTAGATAACTGATTTTTTTCTGCAGCTCCCCTTTCGGAAGATTATTATTTCTTTTAAAATATTTTTAATTTCTTTAAGCAGCTGAATATTGTGGGTTGTTTGACATCCTATTTGAGAATTTGTAATTTTCCCACCAAATTGATATACAAGACTCTTTTTCTCTGATAGTGTTTTGAGGCTATGGTTATCCGTTTCCCTATGCTTTACATGCATCCCATAAGTCCATTGGACTGATTCCTCCATTGTCATTTTTTTTCTACATGTTGTTCTATTTGTTCTTTTACTTCTTTCTTGTTCAGAATGCCAATGTTTAATTTCCAAACGGTGTCTTTCCTCCTACTATTTAAGTCTAATTTTACCTGGATAGAAAAGTGATCAGAGATATCTGCAGCTCCAATTTCACGCTTTATTTTATGAAGGTCCCACTTGTTCATAATCACATGATCAATTCTTGAATGCATGTAATGCGTCATTGAATAATGTGGTTGTGTATCATTGTGTATCAGCGTTTCGTTGAGACATGGCTGCATGGTATTATTCACGCCTCCAATGTCTCTCTGCCAGGCTTCCTAACTATACAGGCAGATGGAGACTTTAAAAGAAGTGGCAATAGAAAAGGAGGTGGATTAGCAGTGCATGTGAACAACTGATAGTGGTCCAGGACATGTTGCAGTGAAATGTGATCTTTGCAGCCCAAATAAACTGTTAGTTGTTAAGTTTTCCTCCCTATATTTACCAAACGAGCCACCAGTGTTATTTTGGCAGCAATTACAGCAGCCTAGTGCCTGACTGCCTCCAGCTGTTACATTTTCCAGAGCTCAGCTTACCCGTCCTTTGCTGATCTTAGGTTTTGAATTTTAAATTCTTCACTTGAAAACAAGGAACTGAGTCTTACCTCTAAAATTTTCTCCCTCTCTAACTGCAACTCCTCAGAATGACGGCTAGAAAGTGAGCTGGTCTTATTCGTCCACTCTGACCGCAGTTTCTCCAGTTCTTTAGTCTTTTCAGACAGAGTCTAGAAAAGAACACACATCCATTGGGTAAATATGTTTGGCTCTGCTTCTAAAAGGCTACAGCAATAATCTGATACATTCTACACATAACAGCTTCAGTTACTTTATAAGTGTAGCGGCGGCACCTGTCGTTGCCCCCCCACCCCCCTCGTGTTGTTACATGATGGATGGTTGCAACTGAAACTGCAATTTCGTTGTCTTTGTGACAATGACAATAAATTCTTCTGATTCTGAAATTCTTCTGATTCTAGCTCCAAAAATTAAACTATCATCAAATATTCAACATCTTTGCACTCATTTCAGAAAGTGAAACTTATATAGTCTAGATTCATTACAAATGAAGAGAAATATTTCCCATGCCTTGTTTCTCGTAATTTTGATGATTCGGGCTTACAAAATTCAGTTAAACAATTAGAATATTGTATGAGATCAATACATTACATATATTTATATATCCATCCATTTTCTTTACACCCTTGTCCCTTAGTCGGGTCGGGAGGGTTGCTGGTGCCTCTCCAGCAAACGTTCCGGGTGAGAGGCGGGGTCACCCTGGACAGGTCACCAGTCTGTCGCAGGGCAACACAGAGACACACAGGACACACAACCATCCACACACACACACTCACACCTAGGGGCAATTTAGAGAGGCCAATTAACCTGACAGTTATGTTTTTGGACTGTGGGAGGAAACCAGAGAACCGGAGAAAACCCACCATGCACAGGGAGAACATGGAGACTCCATGCAGAAGGACCGGGGCCGGGAATCAAACCCAGAACCTTCTTGCTGCAAGGCAACAGCTCTACCAACTGTGCACACTATATATATATTATCCATGAATTCCATGTTATGTCATGGAATAACATGGCATAACATGGAATTCATGGATAAGATTTCTACTTGTGAAATCTTACTATGAGGGTACTTGACCACAATCCTGGAGATACAGTGGAAATATTGTAAATCAATATTAAGAATGGTCAAAACAGACAAAGATATGCATATTATTTTGTTGGTGGCAGGCTAGAGGACACTCACAGCTATGAGCATGTGGTCAGAGATCTAGGTGGAAACAGTTCATTTCACACAGAAAGAAATGGATGGACTATAGAATACTACATCGACCACACTTTGGTGATTTTGCTAGTCTGACAGTGTAATAACAGTCACATATTTAAAAATTCATGTGTCGATTTGGTTGATTGTATTTTATTTTCTCATTTGAAATTAATGTGCATCATACATAGATAGCTGAATGTCTTTGACATTCACTATCTATGTATGAACTGATGTCACATCAACATTTTGATGTTTTGATAAAACAAAAAATGGGAAACACTCATTTATGAAAAAAGTAAATCTGGGTCCCACACAAAGCAGGTGGTCAATTTACAGGTAACTGATCTCACTTTTCAGGGCAGATTTTAGTGTCAGGTGTGACCAACTACGCTAGAGATTAGAACCCAGCCTACAATTCAGGTTAAAATTAAATGGTTGATTTGATCTGTGGTGCGATTTCAGTAAACCTACAATACAAACAGCACCGACATAACCAAACGAGAATGCGCAATATAAAGTCGTGTTCATCTACTTATTGTAGTCTAAATAGAGAAGGAGGTAATTTACCCTGGTGACTAAAGACAGAAGAGGAGATGCTGAAGTTAGACCGTAACAAGCTTGTTACAGTCCTACCCTGCCATGTGTCAATCACACATCCCAGAAGATTTGCACTTGACTCACCCTGTTGTTACAAGTGACAAAATGGAGCTGGAAGATGTTTAAAGCTGGTTTAGTTACAGTACTAAACCAGCAGAGGGCAAATCAGAGGTCTGGAAGTATTTTTAAATTGGTAGCAGTAGGACTCTAATTAAAGTAAATTAGTCTGGATAGATCAGACAGACCACAATGATGGGACCGGGTCAGGTTAGACTATTTTAGACCCAATATAAACTCTAAGTTACACTAAGACTTATCAACAAGCATCTAAATCAAAACAAGCACTGACAAAGACTGATAACTCAGTTGAAGTAGTAATTTTACAGATTTCCTATGATAAATATGATGAAAATTCTAGATTGTGTCAGTAAACTATATTTATACACTGGTGATGGATTTTTGTGTTTGCAGGGTCAAACTCATTCACTCACCTGCTGAGTATAACTCAGCTGCCTACAGAGATCATCTTCAGTCTCCTTGAACTTCCTGTCTAAAGCCTGCTTTTCTGCCTGAAACATTGAGAAAACAAGATTCATCAGTACTGTTGTATTGCATTAATGTCTTCTCTGCAAAGTGTTCATCCATTTCCAAGTGACAAGCTCCAGAAGTCTATATTAGGGTTAAACATTCTTATAAGATGGTGTGGATTGTAGTGATGGGTCTGACAACACCAATGTGTCGGCGCATGCATCAAGCCCACAGACCAAAATCCGTGTTGGTGCGCATATTGGTTTCAGCAAGTCACATGACCGATACAGGAACTGTTTCGAAATGACATTAACGCGTCAAACTGTTTATAAGGAAGCAAATCTGTCAAATACATTTGCCAAACGAATTCTTAACCTTTTACAGCGTCAACTATGGAACAGCCTCAAATGAAAGGTTTCCTCAGTGTGGGACCATTTTGATTTTATAATGGAAAATAAATTTGTTTTCTTTTTTGTTGCTTCATCCGGTTCTTGTCAGTTCCTACTTGATCTATCTGAATCCAAATTCAGCTGAAATTGACTCTTAGTTTACGTTCATATTATGTTCTGCAGGTTAAGTGTCGCATATGTTTGACTAAACTGTCTTATTTAAATAAATCCACCTTTTCAATGTTGAGGCATTATGAGGCCAGGCATGAGAATGAAGTCCCAGATACTGTGTAGATAAACTCAGATATACAGCCATTCTACAAATTACTCAGTTGCTTTTTATAAATTATTTCATATACAGTGATCCCTCTCTATAACGCGGTTCACTTTCACGGTATTGCTGCCTTGCAGATTTTTTTGTGCAGCTTTTTTTCGTGCAGCTATTTTTTCACAGTGTTCTGTGTCCTGATTGACCGTACGATTGGTAAAAACAGTCTCCGCGCTTCTTCTCTACCTGAGTGCCAATAATGTTACAGTGTTTAATACAGATATCCATTTAGGAGATGGAAATTGAAACTTTCAATGTCTGCTGGAAAAAAACTGTGGCCAGAGGCAGTGCAAAACCCGACCGGAGGCTCGTTTGATGAGATCCATCGCTCTGCCGTAGATACAGCTCTGAATCTCGCAAAGCAGCTTGGAGGAGACTCTTTGATGACACGACTGCGGATCACATTAAGGCCCGATTGATGCACACGCTCATCCGCTGACCTGAAAACAGGTTTTGTTCTTTGGTTTCAATGTAGAGTATTTATTTATGCTGTGTAATAACTGTAAAAAATAACCATGATTTTGCAAATCACGGTTTATTTTCGGAACGCAACCCCTAAGAAAAACAAGGGTTCGCTGTAAGTGCAGTGTTTACTTAATTTTTTTTCTACATAAGGAGAAGTTTTGTCAAAAAAGCGTAACAGGCTAAATTCCAAATTGTTGTAAAAACTTTTTTTTAAGTAAAAATTTGTGGGGAAAAAAAACAGTCCATGCATCCTCATTCCAAACACATTCACTTAAAATTTCACTTTATGGTACATGTTCACATTATTTATTGACTTTATGTTAGATATATTTTAAATTTAACTGAAAATATGACATAATACAATACACTCCTGATCAAAATCTTAAGACCAGTCAAAAAATTGCAAGAATTTGCATTTTGCACTATTGGATCTTAAGAAGGTTCTAAGTAGAGCTTCACAATGTTAAAAGAAGAAATCAGTGCAAGAGACAAGAACTTTTGTGCAGGGAATTTTCTGAAAACTGCATTTACACTCAAACATGATTTTTTTCAGCTGATTAAAAGTTTAAGACCATAGTCTACAGGGTTTCCCCCCCAACTGTTTTGAACTGTGACAAAATGGCGTTGGAAGTTGCCTCACAGAATGTTGCTTTGCGCACTAAGTTTACCATAGTTAACATAGTAACACAGTCTTTATGTGCTCTGATTTAAAACAATGATCATCATATCGACATGCCTAACACTGAACATAAAACTATGTATTTAATGTATTGTCAGCTTCTGGCGGCAAAGTAACATAGACAAGTAAACACTTGTCTTCTATGGTACTTTCATACCAAGTAATAATAATTACAACTGTATTACTATTCAATTTTAGTAGAAAAGGAAACAGATATTTTCATGCAATAAAATAATTAAAAAGATCTAACACGCATAGAAAAGTTTAAATTGATCAGCTGTTGCAATGTACGTGTGGTTCTATGTATGCATCTTATGTGCCTTAAACAGGTCTGAACATTTAGTCTGTGCTCCAACAAACCTCTATAAACTAAGATGACACACTGTATTTCTGAATGCAATTTCAGAGAAGAATCTGGCATCATCACACCCAGTGCTGTCAGTTTTCACATCTTGTTTCCATCAGTATCAGCAGAAATGTAGAGTTGACAACATGACCCAGCCCGGAGCCCACTGCAGAGTTCTGTGAAACAGAACAGTGTGAGCTAACCTTCAAAGATGCCAGACAGGCTGCCAAATATTCTTTCACTTCTTTCTCTGAGCCTTGAATAAGCCGCAGAGATAAGTGGCTCAGGTGTTTGAAAGCATTTGTCTCCACTATGCTGAAGGTGGCACAGCCCTCGACCATAGTAGACTGGCATGTCAAATGAAGGAGAAACCTGTAAACATACATCAGAAAATACTGGATAAATAATAATGATGATTACTGAATTTTATTTAATTTATTGATGGTAATTAATTAATTTATTTTATCAAAGGCAGTAAAATTATGCGTCCACATTTACATAGAGTAAAAAAGTAAGAAATGTGGAATTCCAATGAAACCAAGCCACAGTCAGGTAGACCTGAAAAAGCCTCGATCACAAAAATCAACAAAATCCTACATAAAGCTTCAGACAATATTCCAGGTGTACACAGTCTATTCCCTTCTTTCGCAGTATCTTGGCTGCACATTTCTGGACTGAGATGTCTGATGTTGTTCCTGGGATCTGTTTTAGCCACTGCTCCAGTTTGGGGGTTTCTGCCCCGAGGGCCCCGATGAGCACAGGCACCACTGTGGTCTTCACCTTCCAGGTCTTTTCCAGTTTCTCTCTGAGGCCCTGGTATTTCTCCAGTTTCTTGTGCTCCTTTTTCCTCATGTTGCCATTAACTTCCTCAGGGGCCTCCTTGCACAACCTACACCTTGGGCCTGGTGTTTAGCACTTGTTCGTGTGCAGCCAGGATGAGTGCCTCTGTGCTGTCCTTGAGTTATTTTGAGCTGCCAGTCGCTCATGGAGGGCAGTGAGTTTCTTCAATTCCCTTGGTGGCATGTGGCTGTACTTCTTGGATACTGATCTTTTCATCTCTGCTCTGACCATTGGTTCACTTCCCTCCTTCTTACCTTGATTTTAGCCTCTAATCGTCATGGTGGGTATTGAATATCATGCTCCTATAGCCAAGCATCTCCAGGATCACTAATGCTAAGGATCGTTCTCAATGCTGCATTCACATCTTGAATGAGACTTTCTGATTGTTCGTTCATTATTGTGGCTGCATACCCAATCTCTGGACGTTGAGTTGGAGTTAGATCCATGTTTTCACCTCTCGCCCATTTCCGTCTTGTTCCAGTAGCCCATTTTTCATCAGGGTGCTCTGGTTCCCCAGAACCTGACACAGACCTTGTTAGGCCGGGCGATGTCTGAGCCGACATGTACTGAGCGTGCATTTCATTGTCTCTCGTGGTATGAGGTAGGCAGTAGAGCGAAGGGTCTTGCCTAAGGACCCACACTGGATAGCTCAATTTGACTGTCTCTATCTTTGCCCCGGCCTGGATTCTACACACCTTTTTTCCACAACATTTTAAATTATATAATCATCAAAATTAAAAGACATAAAGCTTTGGAATATTTAAAATAACTATGAATCAATAGAATATATAGGTTTCATTTCTGAAATGAGTGATAAAAATGTTTATCATTTTTACAATTACATTGTATTTGTTTTATTTGACTGGATGTCATGGTGAAAAGCATTTGTTCATACCTGGGATTGTCCGAGTCTTGCTCCAAGTTACACAGGTTAAGCAGGTCAATAAACTTCTGAGGAAATGATGCAAAGTCTATCAACAGGCCCTGCTGCACTTTCAAACTACTCAAACACACAAAAAGCAAAATAAATAAATTTTAAAAATCAGATTTCAATTTTAAACATAATCTGATATTTTTTAGCAAATACAAACCTTTGGAAGTCTTCTTCTGATATAGGAAGGGTGAAAAGAAAATATGGATCTGTATCATCAGTTAACTTTACTAGAAGATCCTAATATTTGACAAAAGAAAAATAAATTAATACAATACAGGTAAAGTGATGAATAAATATTGCTTAGGCATACTGTCCATCTTTGTGTGCTGCACTTTCACAATATGATATTGTGATAGTTCATGAAAATCTAAACTCACCCTTCTGTGAATTGGAGTAGTTGACAGCTCAATCATGACACGGACATTTGCTTTCCTGTAAAATGAAACCAAGTTACCCAGTTATTTTTAACCTGGCTATATATATAGGCTATATAGCTCAAGACCCTTGAGCTATACCATGCACGACATGCCGGCTCAGACGTCGCCAGGCCAAACAAGGTCTGTGTCAGGTGCTGGGGGACCAGAGCACCTTGATGAAAAATGGGCTACTGGAACAAGACGGAAATGGGCCAGAGGTGAAAATATGGATGGATCTGTTGGAATGCTACTACTCAAGTAACCCTAGTCAGAGGGGCTACATGCCAACCTCTCTGACTAGGATGTGAAGAATGTGGAAGGAATGGTTAGTTTGACATCCCCAATACTCACCATGGAAACGACAGTTAAAGATTAAAGTCAAGATAACAAGGAGGGAAGTGAGCCAACTGTCAAGACTCCAAAGGGGTGCAATGAAAAGATCAGTACCTAAGAAATACAGCCAAATACCCAGCCTAAAAAGATGCACAAGAGAGAATGAAGCCAGGAGGATTAACCGGCTCTTCTCCACCCAACCAGCTAAGTGTACTCCCAATGGCAGGGTAATAACAACAGAGCAGACCCACCAAGGCTGGAGACTGAACAATACTGGAAAGGCATATGGGAAAGGGAGGCGACCCACAACAGCAATGCAAAGTGGCTAATCTGTCTACGAGAGGAACACAGCAACATCCCTGATATCCAAGATGTCCAAGAAAGAGTCTCTCTCAGGTATAAAAAACTGGACAGCACCAGGACACGACATGATCCATGCCTAATGGCTGAAGAAACTCACTGCCCTCCATGAGCGACTGGCAGCTCAAATGAACCAGCTGCTACAAAATGGGACTCACCCTGAATGGTTAACTGAAGGTCGCACAATCCTGATACAGAAGGATCCCTCAAAGGGTTCAATCCCATCCAACTATCCGCCAAAAACCTGTCTCTCTACAACATGGACGCTCATGTCAGGCATCAGAGCGGCTAAGATAAGTGGTCACATGGATAAATACATGAGCACGGCACAGAAGGGCATAGAAATGAATTGGTAGACCACACAGTCGCCCGAGACTGCAAAACCCGACACACCAACCTGTGCACGGCTTGGATTGATTACAAGAAAGCCTATGACTCAATGCCACATACTTGGATCATTGAATGCTTAGAGATGTACAACATCAATAGGACTCTAAGAGCCTTCATTGCAAACTCGATGGGGCTGTGGAAAACCACCCTTGAAGCCAATTGCAAACCACTTGCACAAGTGTCCATCAAATGTGACATATACCAAGGAGATGCTCTGTCCCCACTGCTGTTCTGCATAGGCCTGAACCCCCTCAGCCAAATCATCAACAAGACTGGCTACGGATACCGACTCAAGAATGGGGCCACAATCAGTCACCTCCTCTACATGGATGACATCAAGCTGTACGCTAAGAGTGAGCGAGACATCGACTCACTGATCCACACCACCAGGATATACAGCACTGACATTGGGATGTCATTTGGACTAGAGAAGTGTGGTCGGATGGTTACAAAGAGAGGGAAGGTCGTCCGCACAGAATGGGTCTCACTCCAAGAAGGAACAATAGCAGACATTAAGGGAGCTACAAGTACCTGGGAATACCACAAACAAATGGCAACCTCGACGAGGTCACAAGGAAAGGAGCCACAGCCAAATACCTCCAACGAATAAGGCAAGTCCTGAGAAGCAGCTCAATGGCAAGAACAAGATCCGTGCAATAAACAGCTATGCCTTACCAGTAATCAGATACCCTGCCGGAATAATCAGCTGGCCAATGGAAGAGATAAAGGCCATGGATGTTAAGACTCAGAAGCTACTAACCATGTATGGAGGGTTCCACCCCAAATCCAGCACCCTGAGACTGAACACGAGCCGTAAGGAAGGAGGCAGAGGACTAGCGAGTGTGAGAGCCACTGTCCAGGATGAAACATCCAAGATTCATAAATACATCAAGGACAAAGCCTCAACGGACGATATGCTCAGGGAATGTCTCAGGCAATGAGGAACAGAGGATGAGGGGCTGGAGGTACCATTGTGGGATGTACCACCAACAAATAACTAAAGTGGCTGATATCAGGAAATCCTACCAATGGCTGGAGAAAGCTGGACTCAGGGACAGCACAGAGGCACTGTGTGTCACTCAGCTGTTGTAACTGGCGGCAACACAGTGCATTGAGTCAGCACACAGTGCTAACTCAAGGACAGCACTGTCCTTGAGTCAGTGCAATCAGGGCTTAAAGTAAAAAAAAAATCCTGAGCCTGAAACTTATAGTTATGATAGAAATTAACTATATCGTTGCTATTGCCACAGTTTAATAAAAAGTGTATTTGAATAGTGCAAACAATTGCTTCTAACAAAACAATTAACAAGCTAAACACTCAAACTTAAATAAGACTTCAGTACATTTCAACTCAAAACAAAATGTAAAATGTCTGTGCCCTAAAGGTTTGCCTTACAGGCAAAAATCCCTCAACATTAAATAAGAGTCCTTTCAGTCAATGTTTTTGCAAGTAATTTAAAACATGCAACATTACCAACTAAATCAGTGTTTCTCAAACTTTTTTGGGCCAGCGCCCCCCCATCCCAATATCTCAATAAACAAATGCTACATTTATATATCTGTGGTCTGCGTTAAAATATTAGCATTCATGGCCCCTGAAGCTCTGGGGCCCTGATGGAGCTACTGACTTGATTTGTATTGAACAGAAGTGGAGATTATACACAGTCCAGTCACATTAATGTGACCATCTGTCAAAAGCCAGAATAACCACCTTTCGCAGAGCGAACTGCTACGAGACGTGCAGGAAGAGAGTCACTTAGGTCCCTGAAGGTCTTCTCTGGGATGTTGAGCCATGCCGACTCTAATGCCGTGGCCAGCTGCGCTAGATTACGCGGTTGAGGATCCATGGCGCGAACAACTCGATCGAGATGGTCCCACAGATGCTCGATTGGGTTTAAGTCAGGTGAGTTTGCTGGCCAGGGGAGGACGGTAAACTCATCCTGGTGCTCTTCGAACCACGCACGTACACTGGCAGCTGTATGGCACCTCGCATTGTCCTGCTGGAAGATGCCATCATCCTGAGGAAAAACAATGCGCATGTAGGGGTGGACATGGTCCGCAAGGACAGATGCGTACTTGTATTGATCCATCGTGCCTTCCACAATAATCAGTGAACCCAGAGAATGCCAGGAAAACATTCCCCAGACCATAATGCTCCCGCCTCCAGCTTGGACCGTTCCTGCAATGGTTGCAGGGTGGTTCCTTTCAGAGGTTTCACGCCTTATACGCCAACGTCCATCTGTCCGATGGAGCATAAAACGCGATTCATCTGAAAACGCTACCTGTCGCCACTCAGTGGACGTCCAGCTGCTGTACTGGCGTGCAAATTCTAGCCTTCGTCGTCGATGAACACCAGTCAGCATAGGTGCACGAACCAGGCGTCCGCTTCGGAGGCCCAGACGCAGCAATGTTCGCTGAATAGTGGTTTGGGAGACACTTGTGGTAGCCCCTTGGTTCATTTTAGTGGTCAGTTGCTCAACGGTAGCCCGTCTATCTGCCCGAACGCATCTCCGCAACCGTCGTTCGCCTCTGTCATCTATGGCCCGTGGTGCACCACATTTGCCACGTCGTTGATTTTGGACAGTCCCATTTTGCCATGCACGGTACACTTTTACCACGGCGGCACGCGAACAGTTCACAAACTCAGCCGTTTCGGAAATGCTTCCACCCTTGGCCCGAAAGCCAATGATCATGCCCTTTTGGACGTCGGATAAATCGCTTCGTTTCTGCATTACGCCAACGATTGAAATGTTTTCCGAAGCCCACACACACCCTTTATATACGCTCAACTGCACTGTGCTGCCACCTGCCTTCTGTGATTGGTTATTTAACTCTGAAGTGGAAAGTACGTGGTGGTCACATTAATGTGACTGGACTGTGTAGATATTTATATTAATTATATTTTTTGATTAGTTGTTTTTAAGACTAGTTGTGGGGTTTATACAGCAGTTCACTGAAGATGTTTTCCAATAGCAAATAATTACCCCGTGATTTTTACTTTTCCTGTGTACCAGTGGCGCAACTACACATTATTCAGGTGGATGCGAAATCGGTTTCCCCCCACGGAAGATACCTCAGGGTGAAGGAGCGTATAAAACATACGCTCCGCTCGCTCTACGCGCCCCCCTCCAAGACGATGAGGTTCGGAGGTTTTACTGACCCTTCAGGTCAGTAAAACCTCCGAACCTAAATTTACCTTGAGGTGAAGGAACATAAGGTGCTGAAGTTTATCGAAAAACACCATCGGCGCGCCGCCCCCTCCAGACGGGGTTTTGGCGCCCCCCTCTGGTTCCCCTATGCGCTGCATACCCACTTTTTGCGCCACTGCTGTCTACTCAACATGTTTTAATACAAAAACACGGTGGACCGCCTCGGCGCCCCGACCACCGGGCTTAGCAAATTTTCTGGGGGAAACCCTGGGATTGTGTGTTAAACTGAGCCTTAAGATGAGCTATGGAGAGAATGAACAGCAAACTGAGTTCATCAGACTGGGACAGACGGTATCGGAGGAGCAGCATTAACGATACTTGATGGAGGAAAGCATGAGAACAGAACATGACCTGTAGCTAATTACATCTCTCTGCTCTTGCAGACTGAGATCATCATATTTTCCACATCTGAAGTGTTGCTGTCTCTTTAAAACAAGCTGTGCTGGAAGACGGCAGCCTGACAGACACAGCGCAGGGGCCGCAGTTTGCAAGCTTCTACGAATCTCAGCCTATTCTAGAGAATCTGTAAACAGTGTGGAAAGCGCAATTTAACCACCCGTAGGTGTAATACTGATCGGAACACCGGGCTGGGCGGAGTTAGCTTACCTTTCCTCGCAGTCCTTATGCCTCACATGAACCTGTAAGACTTTGTTGAACAGTTCCTCCATGATGGTGATGTTCAAACCAGAAAGCTACTGAACAGGCCGAGAACAAAGGACGGCTTCAGCTATCTTGTTGCCTAGAGCTTTGCCGCTTTCAGCCGCCAACTGTTTTAACTTCTTCTTCCCAGTCCTTATGTTTTCTTGGGGGGTGACAATGTTATCTTACAGTGTATACCGCCACCTACCGTACCGGAGTGTGTAGGGCAGAGACTTGAAAAATGAATTCTAGAATGCGACACAAAATCTCATTTCCTTCCCCACATTCCAGGACTTTATTTTCTAAATTGCAAAATTTCTCCCTTCTGTTCCCCTTTTGTTCTAATCTAATATTTTGAACAAAGCATAATAAGATGCCAACATGCTCACAATCACAAAGTGATATGGCAGGGCGGTTTTCTGGACGATCATAACAAGCTTTATTTAACCTTATGTGATTAAATCTTAATCTGGATAGTAATATCGGCTCTCTTCTGCTCCTACCTCACCCTCACTAGCACAAATGGAAATATATGTATGCATACTTAAATTTCAAATTTAGAAGTGATTTCACAAACATTTGATCTAATACCCTTTTAAATATTTCTAGCACATCAAAGCAAATGTACCTCTTCTCTTTAGCCGAGTTTCTCCTGCTTCTATCAGTACAGTGTTATGTGAAATTATTTTATTGGCATCTAGACAAACTCAATACATAGTTTACTTTTGTGATTTGTTTCATTTCTCTAGATGAGTTTGGGATGATGGTGCCTGCCCAAAACATTTGTAATCAATTGCTGATTATATTAAGGTCTTCATTTGCACCCCAATTATATCATGCTGTAGTTTTAATTAAATTACATATGTATTTTTAACTTTGTTTAATGTTTGTTTAATTTTTCATGTATTGTTTAAGATTTGACTGTTCATGGTAAATGTAATAAGCTGTTTGTCACAGACAGAAAGGAAAACTGAAAAATAAAAGAAGTCTAACTCAGCCCGTCTGAGGGAGACTGACACTCTTCTTCAGTTTATTCCATTTTTTAATAGTTGTACCAACAGTTGTTGCTTCCTCATGTAACTGCTGCCTGTTGTCCTCTAACCAATCTACAATTAAAATTACAGAACTCCCCGTTCTATAAAACTTGAGATATTGGCAGTGTATCATGCTTAAATATAATAATTAAAACAATATTGGGTCACTCACACAGCTAATTAATGACATTTTCTGGGATTCAATATGCAACCTTTTTAGAGATCGACATGTATTCCTACATGCCCTCATGGAAAAAATAGTGTATTTAGCTATATTTTAAATATACTGTATTTTTCTGAAGTACATTTTTAGTATGTTATCAAATGGGTATACTTCTTAAGAATGCAACTATTTTTAACACCTGGACAAAGCAGTAGAGCTGGAGGACGCTATTGGTCGAATATGATGGATCAATAAATGAATAAGGTAGATTGGTAGACCTCTTTTGAAACACGCTTTCCATAATGTAGAAATAACTGCAACGCTTTAGTCTTTTTGTCTTCTTTTGTTCTTTTTCGACTAAATTACTTCCAAATCTGTCCCAGAGTTCTCCCTTAGGGTGGCTGAATGTGTCACTGCATTAGAGCTGCTCTTTACAAACTTACAGTATAAACCCATTGAACAAAGAATTAAACACACACACTCGCACACCCAGAGTTTTTGTATCAGTATAGTTTGTTTATTAATGGTGTATTTTGCATAGGAAAACATACTCAGCTCCAGTAATGAATTCACTAAAATTTGCTGATAGGAATGGTAAATATGGAAACATTAAAGACACATTATCAAATGTGTAGGTTTCCCCAAAGCAGATGAATAACAATGAAAGATGCACATGCACAGAAAAGTCAACCACAGAGACATTCAAAAATGAACAGAAACTTTAGCATACTGTCTAAAAATTTTTACTTAATGTTTAAAAGTTTGATATTTGTTTCAACATGCAAACACAATATTAATAATAATAAAGCTGTCAAAGGTGTTTTTAAAACTGCTCTGGTCTAAAGCAGTAGCCCTTTCCACAGTGAACATCCAGTTCAAGGCTGACCTCCGCAGTCCAGTTCTTCCTAATTCAAATATAAATGTGCAGTATTGTTTTGACTTTGTGTTACACACACTGCAAGGGACAGTAAATGACAGTAACTATGGGTTACGTCAGGCTTGTTACATAACCAGGTTCTGGTACAAAGCATTTTCAGAAAATCGGGAGGAACGACAACCAGTTCTAAGACAAACCCACACATGAAAATAAAAACTTTGACCCTTTTTTGTTTCTTTCTTCTTCCTTCATATATGAAAAGCTGTTGTGAAAGGGCATGGCTGAATAATCATGCAATTCCATGTGAAGTCTTTGCATGCCTACACTCTGTAAAAAGGAAAATTTAAAATATATTTATCAGGAGACAAGCAAACCAGTCTGTTGTACATTAGAGCAATTCTGTTGGGAAAAATCCAAAAAAGTGATCTTTCACAACAAAATGTCTGATTCTTTACAAAGTGTCTACAGCAAGCAGAGTAAAGAGCAGAGCAGCTATGAACCAGCAGACTGGCATTCTGATCCCAGGAAAACCTGCAGCCTTGACAGCTCAATCTGGACATCTGCTGCAGATCAGGATCCAAGTAGGACACATATCAAATCAAATTAGAAACATGGGACTAAAGGAATCTGTGGCTGCAGGGTTTCTTAAGCACGGAACAAGATAGGCGTTCATGTAAGGGTCTGAACGAAAGCAAAGTTCCAGAAAGCAGCTGCATTGGGATGCAGGTTGCTGGAAAAGAACAAAAATTTTCCCTACAGAAGTTTGACATTGTCGTATGCAAACAGTAAATTCTCTACAAGACCCCATCAAGGAAGGAAGTTTTGTTCATTTGCACATTTTCTTCCATGAAGTGTAACACCTGACTTTTCCTCAGCCTGAAAGAGTGAAATATTTTAGTTGTTATATAAAACTTTGACACACAGCGTAAATGCATATTAATTTAACACTTTTGGATGAAAGTCTAAGCAAATCATCATTCTGTACCCTTGTTTCCTTCAAACGCAATGATTTCTTCATCAGTGCTTCACCTAAAATGCTCTATAGGGTCTAAATAGTTTTTTGGTAAATAAAAAAGTTTCTTCTCAGGATAAAGACAGAAGTGAGCCACGTTTCCCTGCAGCAGCAGTCAGAGCTCACTGCCACTTACCAACAGGAAGTGATCAGCTGTCTGACTCGCAAAGAAGGCAGGACTCACAGCTACAGCAACAGCTTTTAAATAAAGTGGCGATGACATGACCCCCCCCCCACACACCACACACACACACACACACACACACACACACACACACACACACACACACACACACACACACACAAGTGGGTGTAGCTAACAGTCTTTGACTGCCATCAGGATGTCCAGACTCACTCTGACTGCTGTTTATTGAGAAGTGTGTTTTCACCAGCTGTTTAGTGATGTGGGCCTGTGAGCACGCTGTGGTGGGTGACCTGCTCAGGCTCAACAGGAAATAAAAACCCTGAAGGTTCCTTTAGCATTGACCTCTTAATAAAATATTGAGTCCTTACTCTAAATATGACCCTTTTCATGTTGTCCAGAAAAAGGCATTACATGGGTAGATAAAAAGAAATAGCAATGAATATTCATCACTGGAAGAAGCTGCCTTGATTTGTTACCTTCTTTCCTCCTATGAAGTTTTTCCATGGACATCATCAGTCTCTTTGGGTTGTTTTATGGCTTGTCACCTTCAGACCTGGACTGGGTTGCATACTGTCATGAACTGAGGTGGAGAATATAAATGACTGTATCCATGCTGTAATGAATCTCATAGGCACTGCATGTTGAGAGTTATTTTTGGTAATTTTTTATTTGCTGTTGACTTGATGCGTTTGCATGAAAAGAATGACTTCTCTGTAGCACATGATTTTTACATGGCTGAAGTTCTTCCCCTGTCTCATTATTTTGTACCAATAATAATAAAAACACACATTTTGAGCTCTTCAAAAAATTATGTCTTATTTTTCAATCTGCTTAGAGTCAATAGTTATTTTACTAATAATTCTAGCCTGAAGTTTTGACCATGGATTAGCTAATCAATAGCCCAACAATTACAGTTTTCTATGACTGAAAGAAAGCTACATTTTTCCTGATCCCTGTCCAAAGTCTGAGTTAATGACTGAACATTTCATTCAGTCTATCATTTCTATCAGCACATGTTTAAAATGTTCATGTTTCATCAAGTCAGCAGACTGAACACTTGTCTGATTTACAGCCACAGTGGCTCTGACATCACTCTCTTCATGCCTTAATCAGGTTCTGCTCTTCCAGAAGACTTTAAGTTTAACACAGAAAATGCACTGACGTTCTTTTTAATTTAACCAGTGCAGGATCTTGTTGCCCCCACCTGTGACTTATTTCCCTCCAGCAGTCTCACTCACCCTGGACCTGAACAGCAGAACTTCATCTGTAGAATGACTCAGAGCTTGTTGGTGTGTTGAGTTCTAGCATTAACTTGTTATGAATCAGATTAAACTGCTTCAAGTTAAATCTCCTGGTAGAAAACTGTTTTTCATTTACAGTTTTAACATCAGCTTTTAGCTAAGGTTTAGGATTTAATCAAACCTTACAATCATTCATTGTGTCACACGAATGATTCAGAATCTCTACTAATGTTGCTGCAGATTGTCAAAACCAAACCATGTCTCTAAGACCACCTCTGCCTCCTCCCCATCTCTCATAAATATATCCTCTACTTCTGTCACTTCCCACTGTGGGCTGAAACACACACCCACACACACATACCTCAACATACATGAATACAACATACTTAAACATTATATGGACTTTTTTTTTTTTTTTTTTTTACTTTTCACAATTCTCTAAATGTTTCATACATTCTGACATGTTCACAGCCAAGAAGCCAAACAGAGAGAATAATAAAGTAATTTCAAAATAAACCTGAAACTAGAAGCTCAACATGCCTGTGTATATTCTCAGTCATCTGGGTCATGTCCAACCGGCTGAACTTGAAGGGAGCCGGGCTTTCATTCAGTTTTCTCTGAAGACATTTCAACACATATTCCTGTCCAGGAGTTCACACAGCAGGTCAATGCGACCCAAATACAATTTTTTGCCAAAATGTGATCTATATATCTGACTTTTTCACAGTAGTCTGAAAAGTGCAATTCCAATTTCTTTCACCAAAAAAAAAAGAAAGATCTGTACCACTTCCACATGTGAGACTAAATTGTATCCAATAGCTTTCAAAATGTCTGCAGTGTGAATGGTCATGTAATTTTATCTGATTTTTACATCAACAAGAGATATGCATCATAATTCTGCACAAGAAGAAGTCAGACATGGTAAATCCAAATGTAAACAACAGTTGAAAATTATATTTATGAAATGCTGAAAGTAGTCTGAGTCAGTGAAGCATCACTTCTCAATCCCACCACTCCTGGCCCGACTCCACATCCAGACTTCACTCTAGAAGCTGCACTCTACTAAAGGCCGTAGTTGTAGAATAGAAACATTGGACATCAAGACCTACTGTCTGTATGTAGCCTTTGTCAATTCTGAAGGTTTGCAGTTGAGCTTTATAGGGAAAAGTGTGTGAAAGTCTAGCTGTCTTTTGATTTCAGCCTGCTGTGGTAAGCAGCTCAATATCTAACGCTGTTTTCAGACTACAGCTGGCATCACACGGTTTTGTAGAAAGCAAGATGAGACTCTTCATCAGTGCAGATTGAGTGTCTGCATAACTTAGCATACTCGTATGGTATAAGGTTATTATCAGGTCATTCCATAGTGTTTTACATTTCAGCGGCAGCTACATGTGGGCTATATTGCGTTCTAGATTGCAGTGCTCACTCTACGCTAATTCTAGTCATTAATTAATGGATCCAGTTTTTACTGAAAATCCTATAATCTACACTACAGCATCAGATTTACACAGAGGCAATGCTGGAAAGCCATTTCCTTCACACACAGCATTTCATTCACTCCTGATATACATATGCACCAGTGTGATGGAGAATGAACCTGAACATTCCGTGACTTGGTCACACGGTTGGAAGTTCACTCCACTGATGGAGGTGTTCCATGGTCTGACAATATGACTCAATTATGACCAATCAGTGCTGAAGACTCCGAGAGCTGCTTATAAATCTGAAGGAGCCACAAGTAGCAGACTCTGTCTTTTTTAGGGAAACATACAGAAACTTTGACATCAGATTATTTTTCATACAATTACTTCCATCACTAAACCTAATCTCTGAGAATACAGACACAACCTAATGTGGAAAATCGACAGTTGGTCAACCTAAAACATCTGCAACCCTGCAGAATGACAAAAAACTCCCTCATGCACCTTTAAAAGTGCTGCCTGCTGCATCTCAGCTTTCCTCAATGTTTTACTGCTTCCTATGTATAGGCAAGGCACACAATGTGTTTTATGAAATATCGTGCAAAAAAGCAGTGCTGTAGTAAAAACATAAAGCCACAGAGAGGCTCTCCATTAGCTGCTCCAGAGTACTGCAAGGTAAAGCAGGATAGAAGTTGGGATATATTAGGCAAGGCCATGCATTCCTCTGGTCAGCACAGCAGTAGTGGCAGCACCATGCAGAACAGGCGAGAGCCCCACCAAAGGGAAAGGAAGTGACTCTTGTGTGGCTTCCTTTGGAGCTTGAAGTTGGTAGAAAGTCCAAACTTGTGCGTGGAGGGAAGAATCATTGTGAGAATAAATTTGATGGATTTTCTCTACATGTAGCACCTGACAAGATCCATATGGAGGCTTTGACATGCAAGACAAAGTAGTGGACACTGTCCTGCATCTGCACACAGTGGCTTGCAACACTAGATGGCTACATTTTGGTAAAAGCACAACTCAGCAGGAGGCAAATCAGTTTCACGCTGCTTGTTAAAGCTTGAGACTAGTCCATAGAAAAACAAAATATTGCATCGCAATTGTTTGTATAAAAGCTGAAATTTTATCACAACTTCACCATCAACCATCAACCATGAACCATCAAAATATAAAAAAACCCACCAAACATAGATCTGGATCATGTTTTGTAATGTTCTCAACATGAATAAAGTAAAAGCAATATTTAATAAGTAAATATAGAAGACTTAAAGTCAGATCAGGTCACTCCTTTGCTAAATCAAATCCATATTTTAAAAAATTGTTATGATTTTCATCCAGACTTGCTTCCATTTTCTGACTATAAACCTTGCAACGCATCTGGATTTCTCCTGGTAAAAAAAAAAAAATCACAGAAATAATATCCAATTGCATTGGATATTTTATGTAAATATTTTTGTATGGCCTGTTTGTTGATTGTGGTTCTGGGCCCCAACTGAGTCACATTTCTGAAATATGACAGAATCTGAACCCTGATCAAACCAGACAGATATTACAGTGAGAGAGCCACATTTCCATGGTGACATGGACTAGAAAGTGTCCTAACTTTTTGCCATGCAAGCATCAGTTTTAAAGCGCCTGAAGGCCCAAAAATTAGATTAAATCTAAAACGGTGATCAGTTTTTAGTCAAATTAAAATTGATAAAAAAAAATTATCAATGTTAATTGTATTAAAATTGACTTAATCCAATAAATCATTTTATTTCATATTTAAATAAAATGAAAAGGCTAGCCATACTTTTCTAGAACACCGATATGTAAATTATTGACTATGCTAAACATGATGGGGGTTTATATGATTTTCTTATTGAAACAGAAATAATAATGCATTCTAGATTTTCTGGATTCTCATTTTAAATATGCACCAAATGATTGATACCATCCTTCAGTGGAGGTTGTAAATTCATTCTGATGGCTGCAAATGGCCGACAGGACACACTTTGGACACAGACTAGGGGTGTATTATAGAACGAAGGTGTCCAGCTCTTTGCTAAGAGGAGTGTTGTGTTGGATATGAACCTGCTGTAACACAGCTGGACTACCTTAGTATGTGATCCAACTCTACAGAGGCCCACCAGTCATCCCTCATGATCATTAAACATCCAGAACACAAACCACTTAAGGAGTGGAGTTTGACAATCCTGATAAAGATGATTTGAAATTATGGGTTGTCAAAGCAAGAAACAAAATAACTTTTTTGCATTAAAACATGCAAGGTTTGGACAAAAAGCACTACTAAGCAGCTCATACTGAAAGCGATGAGATGAAATGAGCTGATAACAGCTCCAATCAGATAAAGTGCATGGTATAACATAAAATTTAGTTTGTTTGTAGATGTTAAAGGTGGGAAATAAAACTGCTGAATCACTGAGTATAGAACATCAAAGTGAACTGTAGACTGGCAAAGCACAGTCTCTGTGACAGGACAAGACAGATGACACCAAACATGGTGTTAAACTTCAGACCACAACCTGCAGGACATTCTATGTCGCAAATTATGAGCAAAATATTGAGAACCAAGTCTAAAGTATGAGGAGGCTTTTATGAACAGAAACATTTAGTGTGCTTTTTAGTTCTTCTAGAACCCACCACCATTCGATGGACACATTTAGGTAAACTCTTCATTTTACAAGTTTTTGTTTGCTCAAACGTGTAATTATATTAAATAACTTCTAATATGTGTTCTGATGAGGCTCATTTGTTAGATCAAAAGTAACTGTTGAAAATAACCTTTAAGCAAGTATTAAACATACTTTCACTTTAAGGCAACATTTCTGTATTAAAATGTTTATTTTATCTTTTTTATTTTAATTGTCATATTTCCATTAAATGTAAGTGGATAATTATCATTACTAATGGAAATAAGGGCTTTCAAACATCCGTCTGTGTGTTACTGATCTAATCAATGTGTTTCAATTGCAGATAAAGTTCGTGAAATAAATAGATTTTTTGATAATATTCTAATTTATTGAATGGTTCTGTACTATTGGTCCTGGACAAGCATTTCTTTGTTCATTTATATTTAGTGTTTTGATCTCCATAGCAACAAATGAAAGCCTGATGAGGAGTTATGTACTAAAAGAGTATAGAAGTAGAGATAATGAGAATACTGCTTTGATTCAGTTTCATTATAATAATGTGGATTTGAGTCTCCTTTACATAAAGACAGCAGAGGATTACGCTGATTAAATTAAACACTGATCATGTTTAATATATTCTATGCAGCACGATTTAGAAATAATAATAATAATAATAATATTAATTGACTAAAGCGTTATTTTACAGCTGACCCCAGAGTTTTAGCATAATGAAAAACGACATCTGCCTTTAAAACCTGGTCCTTGCTTGTCTCCTTACACCATTGCTGATGTCAGCTCTGGTCTGAAACTCAACCTGAGGTCCCACACAGTGTACATTCAGTGCACATATGGTTGAGGTTAGCCATTCCAGAACCTAACAGAACCCAATACTCTTTGTAGAAGTCAAAGAGACACCATCCTCCTCTCCTCAGCTCGCTCAGTATGTACAACTCCTGCACACCACAAACACTTTAGAGCACAGTCAGGCTTAACAATACTCCACTATACCAAGTCTTTCTCAAAAAAAGGAGGTCAATTTGACCATAGTGCACTGTTGGCTTTCTGCTCCAAAACAGACACATGAACATAACATCTCCTCAGAACAGAGCAGGAAAGAGAACGCACAAACTCAAACAGGTAAGCATCCGCAGGTTGCTGCATTGCTTTCTACACTGATCACCTTCATCACCCAGAAACATAGCTGTATGTCAACAGGTCCTGACTTAGAGGCAGAAACCCGTGCCTCCATAGGAACAGACATCTCCAGCATGTTATCCCAAACATCCACAGACATTTACTAGCTTTTCCTCTCAATCTCTAAAAGTGCTTGTGTTGTGTTGAACAAGGCAAGAAGATAAATCTCATTTCACTCCTTGTTTTCAGCTTAAAAGCATATCAAATATTTTGCAATGCAACCTAAAAGCTTCAGCTTGATGATTGTCAAAAAAAAAAGAAAGAAAGCTTCTGTCTCAGGATGGATGGGAATGAAAAAGAAACTCAGCTCATCTAAAAAGTGCAAACACACATAGAAACATTCTAGTCAGCCTGGAAATGAATGGAGGCTTGTTTGCATATATTAAAAGCAGCACCTGCATTGATGAAGGCAGGAGGACCGGAGGTTCCAGCCGTTAAAGCTGCGATGTATACAGGCCTCCAGCAGGACTTAAAGTGGACAGCCTGGAATAAAGGCTGACATGTATCCTGGGACAACAGGGTCCATCCTTGGGATGCAGTGGGCTTACAAGCTACCCAGAACCTGCAGAGTTGATGCGTAGTTCTTTAGAAACCAATCTGACGTTTGCACCAACCCATAGCCTTCATGTAAAAATCCCAGAAGCTGTCAATTATGACAGTTATGTAGTATTATACAGCAGAGTTCAATCAGGCACCGCTACATGACTGAGCAGCATCCACCTTCTGTCTAGGTCTTCTCTTGTGAGAAGCATACATAAATAAATACATGGTCATATATATTTATGTATGCATGAGACCAGGATGCGGCATTCCCAGAAAACCGGACATTTTGTTTGCTCTGATAGTGTCGTGATGGGATTATTTCCTCCAGGAGCGTGCTGTCAGCTTCATCAGCTTACTGCCAAAGTTTGCTTAGTTGCCCAGATACCAAGACTGGAAGAGAAACAAAGAAGAGTCAGGATATAAAAAAGAAGGAGTCGGATCAGACCTGAGCAGGGATTTCCTTCAGAAGCAGAACATTCCACTTAGATGAAGACTGAAGTAAATTTGTTGTACTCTTACTTCTCTGCATTTACTCAACTGACTAAAAATATGATTACATTTCTGCTTCAGGCTTCTGCAGCCTGAAGCCTGGAACGCAGTGCTATCCACCAGTCAAGGTTTCTATTCAGTCCAACACCATCCAATGTCTTCATCTTTTGTTAGGTGAAGACATTCAATCATTTTCTGCTGATGTTGCTAGCATCAGGTTTACCACTGGAATCATATAATTTATTGTATATCAATAATTTAGGTCATAACCTGATTCCAAGATTGCAGAAACAGCTGTACTGACCTGGGCTTGGTACAGACCCCCGGGGTCTCGGGGGTTGACTCCAACGAAGGAAGACCGGCTGGCAGGTGGGGTCCCAGGAGCAGAGTATGCTGAAGGAATTATACACTCTCATGTTAGTGGTATTACCAACAAAATGTTTCTCTATCATAAACCAAAGGCAGGGAAAACATCTTGTTGAAATGTTTGAAGCAGAAGAGGTTCAGTGGTTGAGTTTATTTTTTTAAACTGCTGAAGGAATAATTAAGGGAAAAATTTGGTATTTGGTTAGAGTCACATACAGTAAGATAAAAAAATAACATCAAGTTACTTTATACTCCTGTCATGTATTAATATTAATGGTAGGTGGTTATGTTTTCACACATCTTTGTGTCTGTCCCATGTTTGTCCATTGTGGCTCAACAGAGTTCATATTAGTCTGCCTGGTTCTAACTATAAATCAGAGCCAGGTTTTTCTGCTTGCTTCATACAACAGAAAACAAGTAGAGTTCCTCATGGTCAGATAACAGCTCTGATGACCATGAGTCTGTTATTGCTGCTCCTAAACCTTGTAGTTCATGCAGAGTAAAACTAAGCATGTTAACAGATGCATTCTGTGTAGACATGTAGTATAGAAATAGTTGTGAGGAAACTTACTGGGTGATGTAGGGGAATTTGTCCCCCCATCAGAGGCAGAGGTAGAAGCTTTGGACTCTGTGGGAACTGCTGGTCTGGGGAGGGAGGATGCTGGTCCTGGGGGAGCTAACATCTGAGAGGAGATATAATGGCTGGGCACTTTAACCTGAGTGCTGCCATTCAGCTGCAAAACAAATGAGTGGTATAATTATCTTTTGGTAAAGAGACAGAAAAACACTGGTTTTAAATAGTAACAGGTGACGCATAGAAATGTAAGCAGCATTTTAACACTACATGCAGTGAAAATAAATTCAAGATACTAATCTAACATTTTTCATATTTCAGATAACTTTTTGGGGATTTTTTGTATACTTTTAAATAATATACAAACTCAACTTTGTCTACACAGACAATTTCATCTAATAATCCCTAAACAAGTGTGTTTCCAAAAACAGTTAAGGTTTGAACTTTTAATGGTAGCATATGAATGTTTCCTGTAGCGTCTACCAGAGGAGATGGAGGAAGAGTCAACATCCATGGTGAGAAGGCTCTTTAATGATTCGACTGGCTCTTCACTGCAGTCAGCCAGCATAAATGTCTGAAAGGGGAAGAGTGGACCCGTCCTCACGGTCTGCTGTCCCCCACTGGTCAGCAGCAGCTGGGGGAGCTCCCTGAGGAAGTCAAGTGCTTGCTGTGCTTTCACTTCTTAGGGGGAGGTGGGTGCAGACACATTTGGGCTCCAGAGGAACGTGAAGCACTCCATCCTCTTCACTTTTGTTCCATTCCCAAAGAAGATGGAGCATGTGGATGCTCCATCTCCTGAAAATCATGATCCATAATACTCACATGTTGGACGTGTTCAGGTCACATGCCGGACCTCCTTTAAGTTGATTTTTTTTTTTAAATCAATCTTCTGGATCAATCTGATCAGCAGATTTTTATGGGGCAACCCTGCTCCCATAAAAGTTTCAATGGACTGTATTTGCTGTGTGACTGGAAACCTCAGCTTCATTCTTTGGGTTTTGTGAAGCTGGAGGACAGCAAAACAGCTGAAACATTGAGTTCCTTGAAATCAGTTCTAAAAAGCTAACTGTTTATGGTGCATTCACACCAAACGCGTTTCGCGTGTCTGGTTTACATTCAAAGTCTATGTGGAGGTGCGTCAGAATAGTGCTAGCCATTGCTTTTCGTTGTCGGCCTATTTGATGGATGTATCGAACGCTCCAAACACACCACAACAGGCCATCAATGCGCCTCCACATAGACTTTGAATGTAAACCAGACAAACGCGTTTGATATGGACACTCCTTTAGAGTTGCTTTTGAACTCCAATCACTGGAATATTGACCAATATATTTGATGTGTAATGATGATTGTGATGATGGCACTTGACAAAATGTAACATAACTGGTTTCACAATTGGTGACTGTATGTTGTTAAAAAACTTTGAACTGACTTGTTGCTGAAATATGTTATACAAATTAACTTCTAGATCAGTGTTTCTCAACCGTTTTTGGCCCAGCGCCCCCCTAGCCCTTATCCAAGTCCCTCATCGCCCCCCACCAAAGAATTTGCAGGCTACTTTGCACTGACCATTATTTTATCATTAATATTACTATCAGTATTGTAGATGTTTTGATTTTTATGCTTGTTTCTGTATCTATCATCAAAAATAATACATATAATACAGTAATATAAAAATAATACAGGTGTCTATGAAAAATGCATGAACATTCAAGTTAAAATCGGTAGTAACAGTAAGAGCAGCCAATCAGAGTGGAAAAAATATTCTTATTTTGTGCCATTTTCTAGTTGTTAAATATTCCACAAAATGACCAGATAAAAGATGAACAACATGCCAGTTTAAACTTTGAACTGTTTGCAAAATGACTGAGCTCTGCAACATTAAAACATGGATAGAACTGTAACTACATTAATCATAGCTCTTCTTCTCTTCGGTGTTTCTGACAGTTTCTGGTGGTGCAGCTCTGTGCTGCCTTCAGGAGAATGAGACATCAGAGTATCATCCATAAAACTTCACCCACATGGCATTTATTGTGCAAATCAGAGCTTTTAGTGGAAACAAAAGTTCCAGATCCTTTTAATGCCATACAAATATGAGACAGAAACATGGATTATATCTTTATATAGACCTGTCTATTGATTTATAGATTAATAGTTTTACTGGACAGAAATTACAAAGAACAAATCTGGTTCTTAATCAAATCCTAATGAGTCAAATTGAAAGTGTCATGGAGTCATCAGCCTCATGACATTAACACTGACATGAAAAATAATATTGAAGAAATAAATATATCAAATCTAATTAAAAACATAAATAAGTGATCAGATATTTAATGTTATGGTCTGTAAGATATATTTATTCTCAGTACTAGATATGGCCTCAACAAACCCATGACATTTCAACAATATTATTTTACCTTTTATATGGAAATAGTGTCTGTTTATTCTTGCCATACAGTCCTCTGTATTAATTATTGCTCTAAAGGTCTTGCCATACCAGTTTATTCCTCTGTATTTACTTTAGTTTCTTAGTTTATTCTTGCATTTTATTAGTTCATTTTGTTCTTCTTTCATTTCTATTTAGTTTCATTAGATTAGTATTATCCTCTCTTGGTTTATTGCTATGTCCACTTTAGTTTCTTTCCTGTTGCTAGATTTATTTTATCATTTATTGATGCTATTCACTCAGTCTGCTGCGCCGCCTAATCGTCATGTGTTTCACATCATGTGTTGATTTTTCATTGTTCAGCATCTGATTCTCTGTTTTTATGTCATAATTCACATCTAGTTCGTCGCTCCGTTTCATGTCCCGCTTCTCCTGTTTCAGAGTTTTGCGCAATGTATGCCTCAGTTTTTTTTCCCCCCCTTATGGTGCGCAGCGGTCAGGAAGCGTATCGATAGGGAAAAGGTAGACTGACATAAACCTTTTAAAACAACGGAAACAATTTCTACATTCTGATTATTGAAATTTAAAAGTGCTGTGTGCTTCTATCAACCCCGTTTCATACCGGACCACTTACAGCTCCGGTGTTAACATTATAAAATAAACGCTCTCTATCTGGTATCACCATGGAGGGATTTCTTTATTTCTTTATTTAAATGGGTTCATTTTTCAGAGGGATACACAGTGAGGGTATCCCTCTGAAAGCTACCAGTAGCAGGAGAGGAGCTGCGCCAAGAAGCTAACAGAAGCTACAAACACTGAATAGAAGAAGAGCTGCCATGTTGCAGACAAACATGATTTAATGTTACACAATACAGTTTTACCAAGTTGCTCAAAGTCTAAACTAGCATTGTTGTGCATTTAAGGTGTAAAGTTTAGCTTCGACCAAACGCCCCCCAAAGGCATCCCAGCGCCCCCCCTTTTATAAAAATGTCCACCAGCGCCCTCTGCCGTCCTCTGAACGCCCCCTGGGGGGTGGTACCGCCCACGTTGAGAACTGATATTCTAGGAGGAGGTGCAGTGGGCAGTGGCGCAACTACACATTATCCAGGTGGATGCGAAAACGTAAATCGGCGCCCCCCCTTCCATCCCCCAAGGTGACGATACGTGAAGGGGAAAACTACGTGAAGGGGAAAACTCGCTACGTTTACCTCGTTATGCGCGCGAGGTGAAGAAGCATAAGGCGCACTGAAGTGTATGAGAAAACACTTCAGTGCGCCTTATGCTTATGAAAAACCCCCCTCCGGACGGGGTTTTGGCGCCCCCTCTGGTGCTGCGCCCCTATGGTTGCATACGCCGCATACCCACTTTTTGCGCCACTGGCAGTGGGAACAGCAGTTGGCATAAATCCCTTCTGCTACAAACATGTTTTCTCATCTTCTGCACTTCCTTTCTCAGTGCCTCCTGTTTCCTCTTCTTCCTCCAGGCACAGATGTCACTGACGTTGCAATACCTCCACTGCCATTCTGGAAGGGCAGGCTGAATCAAGTCAGTCCTCAGAGGGTCAGGACAAAGATTCCTCGTCTTCCAGTTTCAGCCTGGTCCTCTTCACCTCAGAGCCCTACAATCCTGCTGCTCCTTCAAGGGTTCTGCTGTTGAGTTTCAGTCTTCTGCTGCCAGCCTATAATCTTCTGCTGCTGAGCCTCCAGGGTTCTACCGACAGCCTCGAAGATGCTGCCACCAATAGATGGCAAAAATATTTTTTTCTTTCCTCCATAACAAGGTTTCATTTTGTTCTGTTTCTGCTCTTTGTGACAGTTCACTAAATTGAACTTACATTTTGTGAAGTATCTCAAAATGATATATTTGGATTATAGATGAACAGAGGAACTTACAGAGCTGGGGGACTGATTTGCAGGGTCACAAGCCAATGAGACTAGATCCTTCAAAGGGTCCTGGGCCAGATGGGGGGGGTATCGGATTGCTCCATGGGCAAAGTAGGAAGAAGATGGAAAGTGAAGCGATGAGGAGGGATGAGGACATCGAGAGAGACCTGAAAGAATATACAATTTGTGAAATTTCTATAGGAAAATATCTTATAAATGTGACATACAGTATGACTGTGGAAGACCTGGTGTGTTTGTAAAGCAGAGCAAGAGAATGTTAGGGACTCTGAGTGCTACACACCACTGTGCACTGCTATAACTGGGCGGTGGTGCTGAGTGAAGGATCCCATCCTTGGTGAGCCCTCCTGTGGAGAAGGGCTATCCAGCTCTGCCTTCTTCACTGGGGGAGACAAACCTGTACCACAAAAACATAAATATACACTTCAATATTAAAACAATGCACATTTCTTTTCATTGCAAAAACTTAACAATAACATGTGGCTTTTGCCACAAATCTATTGCTAAAAGACAGTATGCAACTCGGCATCTGTGCCGAGTTACACAGATGAAGGCACATAAAGAAAAAAAAGTGCAGCAAATATTGGTGGGGACTGTCACCTTCATGCCAGAGTTGGTTGGGACATGTCCACACCAGTCCTTCAGGAAGTTATACCTATGGTTGTAACATTCTGTTTAATCAACTGCTGTTTAAAAAACAAACAATAACAAAATCATAAAATAAGTAAACAAGGTCTTGTGTGGAGGTCTTCTTACGCTGTTTTGTGATGTTTTTAATCACCAAGAGAATTGGTCTTTTTCCAACTTTTGTCACTTAAGCTTAACAAAAGTCACTCACCAAACATGGGTTTCAAAGACGTTGTGTATATTTATAATTTTTCATTGCTGATATAAGAGAATGGAAGCTGGCTGGATAGCAGGGCACAAAAACTAAGACTTACTGAAAAGATGAGTGTGTAGGCTTTCTGGTAAATCCTGTTCTAATGTAAAATATAGCAGATTACTGGATTAAGGAAATTTCTTTGAGAATTTGGAAACAGCTGCTTTTTATTTCCCAAAGTTATAGGTATTTCGGCTGCCTGAAATAATCTGTTCTACCTCCATAAAATGGGAACAAATTAATTTAAATGCAAGTATTTAACTGTATTTATTCTTCTCATTATCAACAACAAATCATGTGGATTTGGTAACAGTTGATCATTATTTGCAAAAGTTAAATGAGGGAACCTTATATTTTAGCTGCCTGAAATAATCTGTTCCCCCCTCTTAACATGGCAACAAATTAATTTACCAACAAGTCTTTACCTGTGCTTATTCTTGTGATCATCAACAACAAATCCTGCAAGTTTTAAAACATTTGCTCTTTGCCAAAGTTATAAGGGGGAACCATTTAATTTAGCTACCTGAAATAATCAGTTCCCCCTCCATAGCCATCCATCCATTTATTTTCTTCCGCTTCATCTGGGATCGGGTCGCGGGGGAAGCGGCTTCATAAGGGAGGCCCAGACTTCCCCCTCCCCAGCCACTTCTTCCAGCTCCTCCGGGGGAACCCCAAGGCGTTGCCAGACCAGCAGAGAGACATAGTCCCTCCAGCGTGTGCTGGGTCTTCCTCAGGGCCTCCTCCCAGTGGGACATGCCTGGAACACCTCACCAGGGAGGCGTCCAGGAGGCATCCTGACCAGATGGCCGAGCCTCAACTGGCTCCTCTTGACGTGGAGGAGCAGCGGCTCTACTCTGAGTCCCTCCTGAATGACTGAGCTTCTCACCCTATCTCTAAGGGAGAACCCGGCCACCCTGCTGAGGAAACCCATTTCCGCCGCTTGTATCCGTGATCTCATTCTTTCGGTCATGACCCAAAGCTCATGACCATAGATGAGGGTGGGAACGTAGATCGACCGGTAAATCGAGGGCTTCGGTTTTTGACTCAGCTCTCTCTTCACCACGACGGACCGGTACAGCGCCCGCTTCACGGCAGATGCTGCCCCAATCCGCCTGTCGATCTCTCGCTCCCTTCTTCCCTTATTCGTGAACAAGATCTCCAGATACTTAAACTCCTCCACTTGAGGCAGGACAACCCCCCTGACCCGGAGAAGGCACTCTACCCCTACCCCCAGAGAACCTCCCAAAAGGTCCCCCCTGGGGACACGGTCGAACGCCTTCTCCAAGTTCACAAAACACATGTAGACTGGTTGGGCGAACTCCCAGCCTCCAGGACCCTGCAGAGGGTGAAGAGCTGGTCCAGTGTTCCACGACCAGGATGAAAACTACACTGCTCTTCCTGAATCCGAGGTTCGACTATCCGACGGACCCTCCTCTCCAGGACCCCTGAATAGACATTACCAGGGAGGCTTAAGAGTGTGTCCTCCTTGTAATTGGAGTACACCCTCTGGTCCCCCTTTTTAAACAGGGGGACCACCACCCCAGTCTGCCAATCCAGGGGAACTGCCCCCAATGTCCATGCGATATTGCAGAGTCGCGTGAGCCAACACAATCCTACAACATCCAGAGCCTTAAGGAACTGTGGGTGGATCTCATCCTCCATAGCATGGGAGCTAATTAATTTACCAGAAAGTCTTTAACCATTCTTTTTCCTGTCTTCGTCAACAACAAATCCTGTGATTTTGGTAGCATTTGCTCTTTATTTGCCAAAGTTAAAGGGATGGGAACCATATATTTCATCTGCCTGAAATAGTCCATTTCCCCTGTATAACATGGGAATAAATAGTTTTCTAGCAAGCTTTTAAATGTGCTTTTTCTTCTCTTAATGAACCACAAATCCTATAAGTTTGAAAACATTTGCTCAATTTTTGCCAAAGTTATGAGGGGGAACCAAATATTTTAGGTGGATGAAATAATCTGTTCCCCCTTCATAACATGGGAACAAATTAATTTACCTGCAAATCTTTAACTGTTTATTCTTCTCATCATCAATAACAAATCCTGTGGATTTGGTAACATTTGATCATTATTAGTCAAAGTTAAAGGGGGGAACCAAATATTTTAGCTGCCTGAAATAATAAGTTCCACCTCCATAAAAGGGGAACCAATTACTTTTTTTCACAAAATCTTTACCTGTGCGCATTACTTTCTTTATCACCAGTAAATCCTGCAAGTTTGAAAACACCTGCAGGTGTTTTGAAAAAAGTTATGAGGGGGAACCAACTATTTTAGTCACCTGAAATAATACGTCCCCCCAACCCCTATGACATGGGACCAAATGAATTTACCAACAAGTCTTTAAAAGTTCTTATTCCTCTGTTAATCAACAATAAATCCTGTGATTTTAGTAACATTTGCTCTTTATTTGCCAAAGTTATGAAGTTATGAAGTTGGAGCCACACACACATGCTATTTTAGCAGCCTATATGTTATAGAGGGGGGACAGCCTTTTTCCCCCTCTATAACATAGGAAGAAATTAATTTACCAGCAAGTCTTTAACTATGTTTATTTCTCTCATCATCAACAATAAGTCCTGATATTTTTGTAAAATTTGCTGTTTATTTGCTAGAGTTATGAGGGAGGAACCAAATTCTTTATCCACCTGAAATAATCTGTTGCAGGATTTATTATTCATCAAGAGAGGAATAAAGTTAAAGACTTGGTAGTAAATTAATTTGTACCCATGATATGGAGGGGGAACGGATTATTTCAGTTACGTAAAATATATGGTTCCCCCCTCATAACTTTGGAAAACAATGAGCAGATGTTTTCAAACTTACACAATTTATTGTTGATGATAAGAGGAATAAACACAGTTAAAGACTTACTGGGAAATTAATTTGTTCCCTTGTTATGGCAGGGGAACAAATTATTTCAGGTAGCTAAATTATATGGTTCTCCTGTAATAACTCTGGAAAATAATGTGCAAATGTACCAAAATTGAAAGATTTCTTGTTCGTCAAGAGAGGAATAAGCACAGTTAAAGACTTCTTGGTAAATTAATTTCTTCTCATGTTAAGGGAGGAACAGATTATTTAAATCAGCTAAAATATATGGTTGGCCCCTCACAACTTTGGCAAATAAAGAGCAAATACTACCAAATCCTCAGAACTTACTGTTGATGATGAGAGGAATAAACAAAGACTTGCTGGTAAATTTATTTGTTCCTATGAGATGGAGGGGGAACAAATTATTTCAGGTACCTGAAAAAAACAACACAAAACAGCCATAAGAACACCTCCACACAAGACCTTTATATTACAATTTTGTTATTGTTTTGTTTTTAAACAGCAGCTGATTAAACTGAATGTTACAACCTTGACATGATTATATGAGTTGTTTTTACCAAGAAATCGATCAGAAGCACCGTGAAAATGGTCAGATCCGACAGATCCCCCTCTCTGGCTGCATTGCGCGCTCCCAACAGATTTTCACAGGGGAATAGAATTTCACACAAGACTGGCTAGGCTGGCCGCGCTCCGAAGCAGGGCCCTGAAAAGCAGGGCCAGCCCCGAAAAAAAGCAGGTGGAAAAGCTCTGAAAGCAAGCCGAGCCGGTGGGAAAGGGGCATTAGTAAATTCTTCTGCTGACAGAAAATAAAACAATTCAAGTGTCTGTCTCTCAGGCTAACTGGTACCCATGTCCAATAAGATGTTGCTTATTGTGTTACCTCCTTCCAAGTCATCAGTCCAGTTCCTGGAGCTGCTTGCAGGAGATGCAGGTGAATTATAATACTCCCCTCCAGGACTGTCAGCATCTTCTTCAATGGAGCCGGACTTAAGGCGTTTACTCCTACAAACAGATTAGTATAATCATTCTGGACTTAAGTTATTGTTCAAAACATTTGAACAATAACAATAAATATGGGTAAGTGTTGTTCTGCTAATTTAAATTGCTCTTTTAATATCAAACCTGTACTATTTGTGTGTAGACATGTTGGATTATAGTAAACTGTCAAAAGAACACACTTAAATGTATCTAATATATGTCGCTTGCAGATATTGTATGCCAACCATTTTTCTTCATAAAAAATTTCTTTAAAGAAGAAATTATTAGATGACTGGTGTAGGCATGCAAGCAGCTAGCCCAAGGGTGGACTGCAACTTTTACATTCATCTCAACTTCAACACACCTGAGTCAAATAATGAGGTCGTTAGCAGGACTCTGGAGAACCTGACTGCACTGAGGAGGTGATTCAGCAATTGTATTTAAGTGTGTTGGACCAGGGAGACATCTAAGAGTTGCAGGACACTGGCCCTTAAGGACCAGAATTGCCCACCCCTGAGCTAGCCCATCCAGTACTAAAGGCAAACTTATTCAAAACTAAAGCAAGCCTATCTAAGACTAACACAGGCCTTTTCAATGCCTGTGTAATATTAAGTAATATGTCTCACTCTGCATATTTTCACTAATGCAACATAAATCCTCCTTTAGATCACTGATGAGAAATTATATATGCCAGGCAGGTACCAAAAGTCAACATAGAAACACAGAAGAAGCTATCTGTCCCTTATGTTTCCCCTCCAGGGTGTGGTCTCTCCTGTTTTCAAGATGTTTATTCTGCTTTACTTCAGCTCCCATCTTCTGTTTTTTCTTCGACTTCAAGCACAACCTAATAAACCTGCTAGATGAGTCCCTTGATTCTCTTTTAACTCTAAAATATAATCAGCATCAACCGATTAATTATAGAATCATAATATAATCAGTCGACTCAGATGCATGTTTTGTGTGTGCATACCCGCTGGAGGACGTGCTGGCCAGTGACCGTCGCAGGCTGACCGGTTGGTTGATGGACTGGTTAAGGTCATAGGCTAGATGACCTTGAAGTTCCCCAATAGAGAAACCAGGTCCCACTCCTGTAACTACTGGAGCTACACATAGAAGCAAAAACTGTTGAGACTTGGAGTACACACAAACTGAAACTTCTACACCCAAATTCTCGATGTTTTGGATCATTCTGACGTTCAAATTTGGATATGAATATTTCTTAATTGGTGTTGTTCAAGACTCAAATTTTTGGGAGGTAAAGGAAGAGCTCAAAAGAAAAAACTATTTTAAATAACTAAATGGGATGTAATGGAAGGTTAAAGCACAAGGGGGTGCTTGGGAGAAAGTAAGTGAATGGTGTAATGAGAATGAAATAATAAGAGCTAAAGTTTACCAAAAACAAGGCCACCTTAGGTAAACCCCATCAGTTTATCTCATGATGACGGTTCCATGGCATTTGTTGATTGGCACTTGTAGCATGCTAAATTTCTGGCTTAATATATTAATCATTATTTTTTTCCCTTCTAAATTGTTGACCCATGCTGAGACACTGGACAGTTCACTTTCACTGCCCCGTTCAGGTGAAGAAGACTTACTTCTTGAGACCTGGACCAACTCAGGAACACTGAAGACTCCTGAAGTCACAAAACTTTCCTGGAACTCTGGACCATCTGCAGAAACAAACAGTCAGTTAAAGACTGTCTGGAGAAATGACAAATATATATACACACACCCACATGCACACACTAGACTTTCAACCTGCTACTTTGTCCTTACTACTCTTCAATTATTGGAAATGGAATTGAAGAAAATATCTGCGCTACAAGGTTAAAAAATATTAGTTTGGAGTTTACATTTTAAACTAATTTTAAAATTTCTGTTTAAAGCGGAACTCACAAATACACTCAAGGGAGATATGTCGCATCAGGTAAAATATGTTACACCAGTTAAATTGAAAGAAAAAAGTCAACCACTCAATATGAAATTTTGTTGACTTTTAGCAACAATGATTTATTACAAAAAACCACAAACTAAGAAAATAATAATTGTTGTCCTGATAAATCAGTAATGAAAAATAAGTTTAGGTTAGATTCAATTCACTCATTTCATGTCAGTAAAGAAACCCAAGTGGATAAATGTCCATATATTCCCGTTCCTTTTTAATGCGAATATTGTCCAAAAACAGTTCCTTATCCTGGGAGAATTTATCCATTTTAATCCAAAGTCCAAAACAAAAAATCCAAAGCGTCAAACCCCCCTCCCCAAAAAATGAGAAAAAAGAGTGGTGCCACCAAAAATTCCCAAAAAGAAACGTAAAGTCCAGATCTCACCTAGAAGTAGTGATGGTCCATCTGAATCCAGGCTTCGAGGCCTGTACAGAGTAAAATGGGGGCGTGTCCGATGAAGCCCCGCATCCAGGCTTGTGTCCTCTTGCTGAAAACCACGTGACTGGCAACAAACGAGGCCTCACTTTACCTGGGTCACTGACTGCTTCATTTTGCGTGTCGGTTTTCAAAATAAAAGCGCGATGAGCCGCACTGCATCATGGGTTGTTGTCCATTTGGTCTCGCATCAGAGGAGAATATTTGTCTTCAGTGGCCAAAATAAAATGAACATTGACCGACATATTTGATGTGTATTGATGATGGCACTCATCAAAATTTAATGTTTGTTACTGGTTTTCTCAATTGTAGATTATGTTTTTTTATGACTATATTTTCTGATTTTATAACGTAAATCTCTTTGAACTGCGTTGTTCCTGAAATGTGTTACACAAGTGAACTTGATTAATTGTCTGAAATGGAGCCAGCAAGAAGAAAATCTGACATCTGGGAATACTTTGACATTATCCTCACAATAAAATTATTCTTAGATAATAATTAACCCTCCACCTCCCAATTTCTCACCTTTTGCAAAGTTCCACTATTATTTGTAGTCTGATTAGCAAAGATATATCAGTCTTTCACAACAGAAACAGATTTAATCTTGTTGCAGAAGTAAAATTCAACATATAGCCAAATATAAGGGATCAGAGCCAATTCGAAATCCAATAAAAAGTGAACGCCCCAACAGGCACTGCACTCCCAAGACACTAAAACATCAAATGTCTTCATTGTCAAATCAGTCTGACATAAAATAAAACCCAACACAACCACTGATGTTCAACATAAACCAGGATTAGATTGGCTACAAATCATTTTAATAATTAAAACATATGACAGTTAAATAAGGTTTCATTGATTCTCCTGTTACTAAACATGAGTTTGATGAAAACTTTGTGACAATATTGCATTTACTAATTTTTGGAAGTATGATCCAACTGAGTGACGAGACTGTTACAGTTTCACCAGCAGATGTCACTAGTGAGTCATGAATGAAGCATCGAGTAATGAACCTTTTTGCAAAGCAAAGGGCTGGAAAGGTTCATTGCTTCATGAGGCTTCATTTGCACATCATTACCTCTTGCCAATTGGCGCCCTCTGCACCTGGTGGCGTTTCCAGAGTGCAAGATCCAATTCAGCTCCTAAAGCGCACGATCCGCGGTGCTTGGGCGAACTTTGATTCCTGTTCTATCTCTTTACTTTGATTTATTACTTGTCTAAACATTCAGTCAAGTCAAGTCTCCAGCTGCACAGATATGACGGTGAGCGCCTTCCACTCTGGTTGCGCCGCTGCTCGCCGACGCACGCGCCCCTTTTTATACACTAATATCAGCCACAGCTAAAATCCAGCATGACCTGCCCAAAAATCAGTTTTAAAAGTGGAAATTTGGAATAATTTTACAATTAAATAACAGCAACTGTTATATAAACCAGATGATACATTTACTCTTCAATGTATTTATCCAGGAAAAAAAAAGCAAAGATAGCGGTTATATTACAACATCTTACCATGTTGTGATATTAGAATGATCCCAAACACACAGCCAAGAAAACTTCTAACTAGTTTCAGAGAAAAACTGTAGAATTGCTGGATTGCTGAGTCAACGGCCTGATTGAACATCCATGAAAAGAACTGAATGCCAGTGTTCATAGAAAGGACCTCCAGAACTTTCAATATTTGAGGACCATTTGTGTAGAACAATGAGTCAAAATCACGCCTAAATATTGCATGAGACTTGTTAGAAAGAAGAAATAGTCAATAAAATATTCTGAGCTAAATAACAGTCCTGTGGAAGCTGCTATGATCTAACCTAATCTTCTATGTTGATCAATTTTGTTGTCTTATACAAATAAAGAATTTACGCAGGGTTTTCCCCAGTGTATTATAAGCCTGGCGGCCCGCCATGCTTTACTAGCCCCGCCGCCAGGCAAGCGTTGCTTGTTTACGTTTCTAGGAAAATTAAAAAGTAAAAAAAATAAATAAAGAAAGAAATCAATTTTAAAAAATCGTTTTTTTGTTGTTGTTTTTTAAAGCCGGGCTGCAAGCTTTTCTTTTGTTCTTAGCGTTTCACTAGCAGAACAGTTTTATTCCTAAAGGATAGGTTGTAGTTTATGCATTTAAACCCGAAAGTGCGCAGACCAATCACACACCTGGCCCCTCTGCGCTTTGCCTCGCGATGCTGCTGCTTTACCTCAGCCTGGATAGCGCGCGCCTCCTTTCCCTCAAACTGGACACAGGCTGACCTGTATGGATATTCACATCAACTTACTGTGAGGAATTATGATCCACTGGAGAACTCTAGGTAAGAGTTTAAAACCCGCTGCGTTAGCTCTGTTGCGCAGGTCTATGTGAATCGCAAGAATAACTTGTAGCAAATTCAGAGGTCGCATTGTGAAGTGGCGAGAAGGATTTATCTTTGTGATCGAACAATTATATGCGCCGTTTACATCTCACCACGTTGCCCAGCATGTGGCTCTGTGTCTGTCTTGTATGTGGTCCCGGTTGGCATGAGCATTTGTGAATAACGAGCAGCGCTAACCTCATCATGCAGGTTCAGCCCGGTGAGGAGCTTTCGCGTTCTCCTCAGAGTCACTCATCACACTGATTTTATATTATTTTATTATTATTTTTCTGGTTACATGATGCATCAAGCCATTATCCTCTGTGTATTTAAGTCCACCTGTTGTCTCTGTCTCTTGTCAGATCCCTGTCATTGTTGCGTACTGTGCCTCAAGTCTGCGTCTTACTGATGGGCAAATGAAGCCTCATGAAACAATAAAGCTTTCCTGCCCTTTGCTTTGCAGAGAGGTTCAAACTCGATGCTTCATTCCTGACTCACTAGTGACATCTGCTGGTGAAACTGTAACAGCTTTGCCACTCAGTGACAAGTATGGATCAACTTCCAAAAATTACTAAATGCAATATTGTCACAAAGTTTTCATCAAACTCATGTTTAGTAACTGGAGAATTTATGAAACCATATTTAATTGTCATATGTTTTAATTATTATAATGATTTGTCTAATCCTGGTTTATGTTGAACATCAGTGGTTGTGTTGGGTTTTCTTTTATATCATAGACTGATTTGACAATGAAGACACTTGATGTTTTAGTGTCTTGGGAGTGCAGTGCCTGTTGGGGTGTTCGCTTTTTCTTGGATTTATAATTGGCTCTGATCCCTCATAATTGGCTACATGTTGAATTTTAGTCCTACAACAGCATTAAACCCGTTTCTGCTGTGAAAGACTGATATATCTTTGCTAATCAGACTACAAATAATAGTGGAACTTTGCAAAAGGTGAGAAATTGGGAGGTGAAGGGGTTAATTATTATTTCAGTGATTCTTGAGAATAGGAACAAAATGGGTTTTAATTTTCCCATAATTTTCTTTTTATTATTTGGGCAATCAAATAATAATGTTTTGGAAATGTAAAGATGCTAAAGTGCAGGCTCCCAGTTGCAACATTGTTTTAAAAAAATTACATTTTTAATCGACCTGACCTAGAACTTTGTCATCACCATGTGACAAAAATAAATAAAAAATCATTTTAATGACCCTATTAGTGATATTTTTACTCATTTTACAGACAAATGCTTCTCAAGAAACAAAATAGATATTATTTAATACAAAAAACAACAAAAAGTCCATCTGACGGAGTTGACACAAAACTAAAGGTGGTGACAAACTGTGAGTAAAATGAAAAACTTGGTACATGTGAAGTAATGCAATTTATGTAAAATATTTTAAAATGAATTAACTGCACATTTAAGTGAGATTTGACGACAATTTCACTGAAATAGTCTCAAAAACTCTGATGGAGTTGACATCTGACGGAGTTGACAAAATGTCAAACTACCTCAATTTATATGACGATATTCTTAAGGAGGCCTTTTTGTAGCTCATCAGGTCCATGAAATCTTTACAATATACCAAAATTAAGCTTTTATTTTACAAAATTTCAACAAAGTTTTGTAAATTGTCAGTTACGGTGTTGACACATCATGGTTGTGACAAAAAACTTAGGAATAAAAAGAAGAAAAAACTAAATAATAACATAAGCTAACCAGAGCTAACTAGCTGTCTTAACAAAGGAAGAGAAGGGAAGTGGTCATGGGGTCCTCCGAAGTTCTGGTGCCCCCCAATAATGCCTGATTTTTTTACATTCTTTTTATGTCTGACGGTGTTGACAAAAACTTGGGACAAATTTCAAAGTTGACAATGTTGGAAAATATATAAAAATGATTTTTAATTCAATTTATTGATACCTTTATAATTATTTATATGACTACATATACTTAATTGTCATAATATATAATTTTAGTATTTCTTTAATTTTTTTAAACTATTATAATGTATTGAGTTCTGCTCCTGGACAAAGGCTTTTACAGGCATCATCCACCAACTACAATGTTTAAAATAAAAAATATTCAGCAAATACATGGAAAATATACATTGTTGTGCTCACATGACCCAGGTTAGTTTAGTCAGATATTTGAAAAAAATATATTGTGTGTATATTTTATTCAAATTTTGTGCTTTATCCATAGGACCTGTTTTGTCCCTATTCTCAAGAATCACTTTTTTAAGAAGAATTTTCATCTTCTCAGAGTATTCCCAGATGTCAGATTTTCCTCTTGCTGGCTCCATTTAAGACAATTAAGCTTATTTGTGTAGCACTTTTCAGCAACAATGCAGTTCAAAGAGATTTACATCATAAAATCACAAAATTTATTAAGGTGTTCATATGTGCACTTGGCACCAGGACACCCTAGGTCACAGATTAAGACAGAGCTTTAACTCCCATCTCCAGGAGAGTTTTGAACATGTTCTGGGGGAAGTGGAGGACATTGAGTCTGAGTGGACCATGTTACGTGCCTCCACAGTGAGTTATCGGAGCTGTGGCTGCAAGGTTGTAAATGCCAGTTGAGGAGCCAGTTGAGGTGGCTTGAGCATCTAATTAGGATGCCTCAGTGGTGAGGTGTTCCAAGCATGTCCCACTGAAAAGAGACCAAGGGAGAGACCCATGCTATGCTGGAGGGACTATGTTTCTCAGCTGGCCTGTGAATGCCTTGGGATTCTCCCAGAGGAGTTGGACCAAGTGGCTGGGGAGAGGCAGTCTGAGTATGGATGGATGGATGGCAATTTAAAATACTCACAATTCATTTATAAACGATGACTTAAAAAATTAACCAAGAAAAAAAAAATACTGTTGTAAATTAGTATTACAACCCCTACAAATGGAATGTTCTTGCCCCTTTTCTTCATTACAATTCTTGCTGTCTACCCATGTAGTGAGAGTCAACAAAAGTTTAATTTCACATTTGGCTCAAAGAGGTTTCAGTAAATATTTCAGGTAATTATATCAGAGGTTGCACTAGAATCTTTTATTGTCTGTTTGACTGAACACATCAAACATATTCCATCATATTTTATTTTTATCCATCAATTTTTAATTTTGCAATTAATTTTTATGTGGTTTAATTAATATTGAACAGCTGAACAGACAATTCAGATCCCATTGCATATTAATCAAGCAGATGAATATATCTAACTTTTCTCTGCAGTGATAAAAACCACTGACAGAAAAATGAAATTAATCACCTCCACTACGGTAAGTTACAGTATGAGTATTTTACCTGTTGGTTCTGATTTTCCAACTCCAGTGTTAGACACATCGTATGTACTTGACGTGTGTCAAATGCTCAAAATGCTCAGAATGCTTCAAATTGTGCAGTGCTAGACGAGCAACACACCTTCAATACACCTCCAGATAGACTTTGAATGTAAAGCCGACATGCCTGATTGCTCAAACGTGTTTGGTGAGAACACATGACTCTTCAGCTCCCAGTCAGCAAGATTCATTTACTTCACTGTCCATGTCAGAGATGGCATTCAGAAGTCATGTTTTTGTATTGTTTTTTTTTTATTTATCTCCGCAATGTGTGTAAAATTGAAAGTGTCCGACACATTTCCATCAGTAGTGAGGGGTGACAAAATGACAGATGAGCTTCAGTTTTTAACGTTGATTTTAAAAAAATACCGGTCAAATACAAAAAATATTCTGTTAATGCGACACCTAATCTACAGTGTGTTTTCACACACAAATATTGCTGTAGCAAACAAGCTATATGGAGGGAATGTTTCTTAAGGAGATTCGTTACCTATAGCTGCTGTCTGACTGTCCTCCTGATCAGAGCCAACTCCAGTACGACTGGGACTGTTACTCTGCTCTGCCTCTGAAAACAAGGGAAGGCAGAATGTAAAAGTGTGTATATATATATATATATGTGTGTGTGTGCGTGCGTGCGTGTGTGTGTGTGTGTGTGTATGTGAGGGTCACTGTAGATACCTTTCTCCTGGACATAGAAGGCGAGGTAGAGATCTAGCTCTTTCACAGAAACAGAGATGTGTCGTGGCTGGACACAAAGAACAGGATTGGAGCACTGGCCTCCCTTAACCAGACGCTCTCCATCTGTGCTTTCTAGAGGAATTCCCTTAAAGAGGATAACCATCACCAAGTCTAACCTCCACACCTGGAATACAAAGATTATAATCATAAACAAAGAATTAAATTATTCTCACTACAGCCAACCATATTAGTATTAGTGTTCATCAAGAGATAACTGGATGGTATCAGTACCTCCCTAAATGTGAGATGTAAAACTGCAGGTCACCACACCCCCTTCCTCATGAGACCCTGCCACCTCCCCTGAAAAGAAATGTACTATTGCACCCAATGTGAACAAGTGTCCCTTATTGATGTTCACAGTTAGCTAAACTGTGTTTTGCACCTCTTCCTTACGGAAAAAGGCCAATGTTGTATTTGAAGAGGTTTTAATGCAAAAAAAAGTGTGAAAGTGAAATGACACAAAATACAGAGGAGTATATACAAATCATGTTATGGTATACAAATCAGCACAGAAGTCATACTATGGCCTAAAAACATTACTTTATAAAGACATGAAGGATTGTAAGGTTCATTTACACTTGGAATTCTCTGTACCCTTACAAAAAAATCCCATGAAAATCACATGTGAAAACATGTGATTCTCATTTCCCACATGTGGTTGTGGTTTTTCACATGTGGGTCACATTTCTACATGTGGTCAAGTATTTTGTTCCTGTGTTCAATGTTCCTTGTGATCACATAATTCTCACATGTGACATGATATGTTTGCTACATGTGGAAACATGTGTATCAGATGTGATCACATGGGAATCACATCTGATTTTTGTCAGTTGTCCTAAGGCATGTGTGTATCACATGGGAATTGCATGTGTGTAACCTGGATGTGAATTTTAACTTCCATTCCCACATTCTCTGATTTTTCCACTATAGTTCAAGTTAGTTTGATAGTTCTTATATAATATCACCGATCCCAGCGAGACTACTGAACAGCCAACTGCTTTTCAGTATCAGGGTCACATGTGCTACCGCAGCCTTTCTATGGGTATATTAGCTGGAACACGGAATTATGAAAGATTAGGACGCGTTGGGAGGAGCAGAGCTGAAGGAGCCAACTTCTATGAGCCGAGATGAGATGAAAACACCCATTTGGGTGAGATATAAACCGCAGATCTGGTCAGGTTTTGATGGCAAGCTGAAAGTCCAGGCCTAAAGCCCAAGAAAGATTGCACTTTTGGTGTGTGTAGACTTCAGCTTCTCCTGCCAGGCTGGTATGAGACTTCTTGCAGCCAATGAACAATTTTGTCCCCACTCTGTTCTAACTTTGTCAGCCCGTGACCTGCACCAAGGACTTTATAATTAACTGGCTTTGGACCTCTATCCAACCCCAGCTTGGGGTGGATGAACTGAAGGGTGTGGGTTTATTAATTTTGGAATGTTGCGACTGATAGATTTTCTTTGTTTTTTTATTGTTTTGTTTTCTTTTTTTATGCAATTTTGTATAGCCTTTAGGAATTTTTTCACTGATGTTGAAAATATGTATATAATTTTCCTCACCATAAATACAAGGCACTCGCAACTGCAAATATATAAGACTATACTCATGAAGTCTGCTCCTTCATGAGTCGTATCTATCTTCTGAGAAAACTAGCTCATTGACCTAATTGGTCACAATCCATTCACAAATATGCCACAGGTGGGAATCACATGTGTATCACATGGGAATCACATATTTCCACATGTGATGTGTGTATCACATGTGATACACATGTGAAAACGTGTATCATATGGGAATCACATGGGGTTTACCATGAAACGTTCCAAAATTACACATATACATGTGCTTTCACATGTTATCATTCACACATTATTCACATGTGCAAAGTTGTGTGCTCCACATGTGCAGTTTTCATGTACCACATATGAAAGTGGCACATGTGACTTTTACATGGAATGAAGGTATGTCAAAGGTTAGACAAGTTGCTGGGAAAGATAAATGTGGATTTGGCTCTATCATGTGGCCAAAAAGAATTACTACATTATGAGGGGAAATTTGTTTCTCACCTGTTTAAAAAGTCAGGTCATGTGAAGGAATTTTACAAAAAACACATCAACATATGAAAAAAAAAACACTCCAAATTAGTGTTTCTCAACCTTTTTGGCCCAGCGCCCCCCTAGCCCTTATCCAGGTCCCTCATCGCCCCCCCATCAAATAATTTGCAGGCTACGTTGCACTGACCATTATTTTATCATTAATATTACTATCACTATTGTACATGTTTTGATTTTTATGCTTGTTTATGTAATTATCATCAAAAATAAGACATATAATAATATAAAAATAATACAGGTGTCTATGAAAAATGCAATGAACATTCAAGTTAAAATTGGTAGGTCTAACAGCAGCCAATCAGAGTGGAAAAATATTCTTTTTGTGTCATTTTCTAGTTGTTAAATATTCCACAAAATAACCAGATAAAAGATGAACAACATGCCAGTTTAAACTTTGAACTGTTTGCAAAACGACTGAGCTCTGCAACATTAAAACATGGATAGAATTGTAACTACATTAATCATAGCTCTTCTTCTCTTCAGTGTTTCTGTTGGTTTCTGGTGGTGCAGCTCTGTGCTGCCTTCAGGAGAATGGGACATCAGAGCATCATCCATAAAACTTCACCCACATGGCATTTATTGTGCAAACCAGAGCTTTCAGTGGAAAAACTAAAGTTCCAGATCCTTTTAATGCCATACAAATATGAGACAGAAACATGGATTATATCTTTATATAGACCTGTCTATTGATTTATAGATTAATAGTTTTACTGGACAGAAATTACAAAGAACAAATCTGGTTCTTAATCAAATCCTAATGAGTCAAATTGAAAGAGTCATGGAGTCATCAGCCTCATGACATTAACACTGACATGAAAAATAATATTGAAGAAATAAAAATATCAAATCTACTTAAAAACATAAATAAGTGATCAGATATTTAATGTTATGGTCTGTAAGATATATTTATTCTCAGTACTAGATATGGCCTCAACAAACCCATGACATTTCAACGATATTATTTTACCTTTTATCTGGAAATAGTGTCTGTTTATTCTTGCCATACAGTCCTCTGTATTAATTATTGCTCGAAAGGTCTTGCCATACCAGTTTATTCCTCTGTATTTACTTTAGTTTCTTAGTTTATTCTTGCATTTTGTTCTTCATTAATTTCCATTTAGTTTCCTTTGATTAGTATTATCCTCTCTTGGTTTATTGCTGTGTCCACTTTAGTTTCTTTCCTGTTGCTAGATTTATTTTATCATTTATTGACGATATTCACTCAGTCTGCTGCATCGCCTAATCGTCATGTGTTTCACATCATGTGTTGATTTTTAATTGTTCAGCATCTGATTCTGTTTTTATGCCATAATTTATATCTAGTTCGTCGCTCCGTTTCATGTCCCGCTTCTCCTGTTTCAGAGTTTTGCGCAATGTATGCCTCAGTTTTTTTTTGTTTTTTTTTTACCCCTTATGGTGCGCAGTGGTCGGGAAGCGTATCGATGGGGAAAAGGTAGACTGACATAAACCATTTAAAACAACGGAAACAATTTCTGCATTCTGATTATTGAAATTTAAAAGTGCTGTGTTGTTCTATCACCCCCGTTTCATACGGACCACTTACAGCTCTGGTGTTAACACTATAAAATGAACGATCTCTATCTGGTATCACCATGGAGGGATTTCTTTATTTAAATGGGTTCATTTTTCAGAGGGAGACACAGTGAGTGTTCCGGTGAACTGCTAGGTAACCACTCCCCTCTGCCACTCCCCTGCACCTTTTTGCAGCTCCTTTCTGCCTGTTAGTGAGGAGAACCAGGTGGACTCAATCTTTAATCTCCTAGCAATCAGAGTGCAGCTACATTTGGTGTGACTGACTTGTCAGTCCTGGTTTGAGAGCATGAGATGCAAACAGTGCTGGAGCATTCAAGCTCAGAACTGTGTAAAAGTTTCAACAAGCTGTGAAAGACAGCCGGTAAGGCTCAATGCTGCTGAATTGTTTGTTGTATTAAGTTGTTTATTCTTGTTGAGGTCAAGTTAGTAGGGTGAAAAGAAAAAAAGATGGAAAATACACTTGGTGTTTATTGGTTAAAGTAGAAAGAAAAGGAAATGTTGGTTGGAATGTTTGTGAAGGTATTTAACAAGTATTGATAAAAATGAAATGCTAATTTATGTATTGAATTTACTAAAAAATATTGATTATTTGAAATAATTGGTTTGAAGGGGTAGAAATATGATTTTCACAATGCATTTACCTTGTTAATGTCAAAATGTAATAGATGACTTTCTGTTTCTTTTGAGGTTTTTCACCTATTGAGATGAGCTATGTGGACCAGCATGTAAAAAATAAAGATGAGTCAACGAAATTAAAGTCTCTCTGAGTGAAATCAAGTTGAAGGTTCACAGTTGAAACGGTCCCTTTCAAGTGGGGGTCACACAGTAAATCAAACCAAACCAAAAAGAACTTGACAGTGAGGGTATCATGATTTTAGCTACCAGTAGCAGGAGAACGGAGCTGCGCCAAGAAGCTAACAGAAGCTACAAACACTGAATAGAAGAAGAGCTCCCATGTTGCAGCCAAGCATGTTTTAATGTTACACAATACAGTTTTACCATGTTGCTCAAAGTCTAAACTGGAATTGTTGTGCATTTAAGGTGTAAAGTTCATTTTCGACCAGCGCCCCCCTTTTATAAAAATGTCCGCCAGCGCCCCCTGCCGTCCTCTGAACGCCCCCTGGGGGGCGGTACCGCCCATGTTGAGAACTGCTATTCCAAATAAATGTACTGAAAATAACCATACTAATAAGTCCTTATGACATAATAAATGTAACCATAACTGCTTGTATCCAAATTATATATGGCCAAATAAACAGCTGACATATACGTATATGATGGCTTAAGTAGTTTATTTCAACTTGGATTTCCACATGCATAGTCAGACCAAGCTTAACTATCCTGACTAAAAACATGTCAAAAACTTGCATTACAAACTTACATTATTTACATTTGTAATGTCTCAATATTTCAACTTGGATATTTACTCATATTGTAAATCCAAGGGGATAGAACGGAGTGGATGGGTTTTGATTGTGAGAAAAAGCATCATGCTTTCTTTCCCTGACAAAGATGACTTCCTCTTAGATTTCTTCTTCTTTGTACTGTCAAGTAAGAAATTGCAAAGCTGTGCCCCCAACTGGCCTGGGAACAAAGGCCTGGATTAATTTAGTTTATAGCTTTAAAAAACTCCACTGCAAAGTTGTAGAGGTGAGACAAAATCAAGTACCTGGACCTGAAGTGTTAATGTAAACACACACTGAGCTCAAATAAAGCATAGTTTCTGTCACCATCCATCCATCCATCCAGTTTCTGTCAATTTCAACTCATATTGTTGGCCCAGACAATGTGTATTTGGCTCCACCATGTCCCACTATGGTGGGAAAATATTTCTCACCTTTTCAAAAATGTAGTTTTAAAGAATTTACAAGAAAAAACAAATGAAGAAGATTTGCAAACAAATGTACAGAAAAGAATCATAATAATACGTCATAATATATGCAGGCAGCAGTGCATGCATCCAAATCAGAATATGGGTGAATAAAAAGTACCAATTAATAGGCCAAGTAAGCTTCCATGGTTCATTGATAATAGGAATTATTAGTAAAGTTAGATAATGCTTAACTTACACTGACCGGCCACTTTATTAGGTACACCTTAGAACTGGGTTGGGCCTCTTTCTGCCCTCAGAACTGCCTTAATCCTTTGTGACATAGATTCAACAAGGTACTGGAAACACTCCTCAGAGAGTCTGATCCATATTAACGTGATAGCATTTCACAGTTGCTGCAGATTTGTCAGCTGCACATGCATTACGTGAATCTCCCATTCCACCACATCCCAAAGATGCTCTATTGGATTGAGATATGGTGACTATGGAGGCCATTTGAGTACAGTGAACTCATTGTCGCATTCAAGAAACCAGTCTGAGATGACTGGCGCTTTATGACATGGCACTGGAAGTAGCCATCAGAAGATACTCTGTGGTCAATACACTGCGGTCATAAAGGGATGGAAATGGTCAGCAACAATACTCAAGTAGGCTATGGTGCTGACACACTGCTCAATTGGTTGGTACTAATGGGCCCAAGGTGTGCCAGGAAAATATGTATCTGAAGAAGGCTGGATGGATTCATGCTTTCATGTTGTTGACACCATATTCTGGCCCTACAATCCGACTGTTGCAGCAGAAATCGAGACTCATCAGACCAGACAATGTTTTCCAATCTTCTATTGTCCAGTTTTGGTGAGCCTGTGTGAATTGCAGCCTCAGTTTCCTGTTCTTAGCTGACAGGAGTGGCAGCCAGTGTGGTCTTTTGCTGCTGTAGCCCATCCGCCTCAAGGTTTGGCATGTTGTGCGTTCAGAGATGCTCTTCTGCATATATCGGTTTGTACCAAGTGGTTATTTGAGTTACTGTTCTATCAACTCACACCAGTCTGGCCAGTCTCCTCTGACCTCTGGCATCAACATGGCATTTGCGACCACAGAACTGCCGCTCACTGGATATTTTCTCTTTTTCGACCCATTCTCTATAAACCCTAGAGATGGTTGTGCGTAAAAACCCAGGAGATCAGCAGTTTCTGACGTACTCAGACCAGCCCATCTGGCACCAACAACCACATTCAGAGTCACTTTAATTACCTTTCTTCTCCATTCTGATGCTCAGTTTGAACTGCAGCAGATTGTCTCGACCATGTCTACATGCCTAAATGCATGGAGTTGCTGCCATGTGATTGGCTGAGTTGACATATATAAGATGGTAATGGCGAACCAACCGGACATTGTGTTGGTGGATAAAGAACAGAGGAAAGCCGTTGTGGTGGATGTAGCAATACCAAGTGACTACAACATCAAGAAAAAGGAGAATGAGAAACTGAAGAAATACCAGGGCCTCAGGGAGGAACTGGAAAAGGCCTGGAAGGTGAAGACCACAGTGGTGCCTGTGGTCATCGGGGCCCTCGGGGCAGAAACCCCCAAACTGGAGCAGTGGCTAAAACAGATCCCAGGAACAACATCAGACATCTCAGTCCAGAAATGTGCAGTACTAGGCACAGCCAAGATACTGCACAGAACCCTCAAGCTCCCAGGCCTCTGGTAGAGGACCCGAACTCAGAGGACGATAGAGAGAGACCACCCGCGGAGGGTGAGAAGGGAATTTAATTTTTTTTTAATATATAAAAATATTTATATATATATATATATATATATATAACAAAGAGAGGGAAGGTCGTCCGCACAGAAGGGATCTCACTCCCAGAAGGAACAATAGCAGACATAGAGCACAGTTACAAGTACCTGGGAATACCACAAACAAATGGCAACCTTGATGAGGTCACAAGGAAAGGAACCACAGCCAAATACCTCCAACGAATAAGGCAAGTCCTGAGAAGCCAGCTCAATGGCAAGAACAAGATCCGTGCAATAAACAGCTATGCCTTACCAGTAATCAGATACCCTGCCGGAATAATTACCTGGCCAATGGAAGAGATAAAGGCCACGGATGTTAAGACTCAGAAGTTACTAACCATGCATGGAGGATTCCACCCCAAATCCAGCACCATGAGACTGAACACGAGCCGTAAGGAAGGAGGCAGAGGACTAGTGAGTGTGAGAGCCACTGTCCAGGATGAAACATCCAAGATTCATAAATACATCAAGGACAAAGCCTCAACGGACGATATGCTCAGGGAATGTCTCAGGCAATGGGGAACAGAGGATGAGGGGCTGGAGGTTCCATCATGGGAGAACAAGCCCCTACATGGGATGTACCACCGACAAATAACTGAAGTGACTGATATCAGGAAATCCTACCAATGGCTGGACAAAGCTGGACTCAAGGACAGCACAGAGGCTCTCATCCTGGCTGCACAGGAACAGGCCCTAAACACCAGAGCAATAGAGGCTCAGATCTACCACACCAGACAAGACCCAAGGTGTAGGTTGTGCAAGGAGGCCCCTGAGACAGTCCAGCACATAACAGCAGGGTGCAAGATGCTGGCAGCGAAAGCGTACATGGAATTACTGTGTAATTATATGTTACGGGAAAATATCTCCAGTGAAAATGCTATTTAAACCCACAACTAGTCTAAAAACATCAAATTTTCACTTCCGTTTAATCCAAATTAAGTCAGCGGCTACATCACGCCCCCGAGGGATTCAGGGGCCCCATAAACACTAATATTTTAAAACAGACAGATACATAAATGTAACACTTGTTTATTGAGATTATCAATGTTGTTAATTTTATTCAATTGTTTAGGCAAAGATAAATGATTTTAAATTGTTTAGCATTTAAATACAAGATTTTAAGAAGCTGGCAAGTTTACTTTGGAAAACTTCAAAGAACAATATTCATTGTTTTGTTACCATAGCTACAATTTGATGATGTGAGTTTAATCTTTGAATTTACAAACACAAATTAGTAAATTGCGATTATAACTTATTGCTTTTTAGGCTGGACAATTCTCCCATATTTCACTAAATCTAACACAGAAGCTGTTAGAGGTGCTGATGTATTTAGCAACAAAAGGGGCCCTTAAGTCAAAATCTGCTCAAGGCCTCATGCAGCCTTGGACCGGCCCTGTAATCTGCTGCATTACGCAGAGATGCGCAACAAACGGGAGATTTAATTCAATGCTGCTAATGTGATTTTAGTAGCTCTTCCATTTCGTGTCTGTTGAGTTTTTAATAAGAGTCACAGAAACTATTCTGGTTGGTCAGTTTATGGGACAAGTTTCTCAGATCTCCGTGCGACCTAACTCTTATAAAGTGTCAGATATCAAATCTGCTGGAGTTAATTTAACACTTACTAACACTAATTCAGTGTTAGATCTTAATATGAACTCTGAGTATTAAATAACTCCTTAAGAGTTAATTATAATTAATATTAAATAGATATTTTATTATTTGAACTTTTAAATAAATATTTAATAAAGAGGGAATAATTTTCTCAAATGCATTTATTTCAAAATGTGCACCATAATTACAAAACATATTACAATGTGGAATAATGTGCATGTTTCACATCTCACTTTCATTCACACAATACATTTTTCTATAATACCACATGCATGAAATTGTTCAAAGTACAAGGAGGATAAAGTAAAGCAAGCAGTTCTTTTAACAGGTAGATTGCCAGATATTACATTACATAACAGACCAACAGAAACAGTTTCTGTTTCTGTTGATAAGAGTCAGTTCCTCTCTGCACTCCACTAGAGAGATGTCCACTTACTAAAAGATTGTCTTCAGGTTGTTGGGCTGTTTGTGACATTTGACTGGAGACATCAACATGCTCCTCTACTGCATCGGATAGTCTTCAGTCTCTGAGTAGGACAGTCAGTGTCGGTCTCTGGATCATTACAAAAAATATAACAATGAAGAATGGAGCGAAGGAATACATTTTTATTTTACAACTCTAACAACAAACCTCATTTACAGAAATGTAGAGTTTCAGAGATATTAATACTTACATAATCATTTTTGGAGCTTGAATCTTCGAAGAATCCATGGAGGGATCAGGAGGGAGAGGTTAGGCTGACGACTGGCGATTAATCCGCAACCAGACTGATTCTAATATACACAAAAAGGCAATAAAAGGATTAAAACATGCTTCAAAACGTATATAAGAAGACACAACAGCGGGAATAATGCTCTCAACATGAAAAAGCCTTTTACATTTTTTCAAAGGAAAAAAAATCTTTCAGAAAGGTTGATAAATTTGACCAATATACATGTAAACGTTCAACATCATGAAAACACATACTCCAGATTATTACGGATCTGTTCAAGTTAGAAAAGAATTTGATTGAATGTTCACTGGCTCAATTTTTTCCAACATTTATACTCTGCTAACTTTTGGCATGCTAAGATAAATATGCTAACAGGGTTAGGGTAACACCGTGTGGCAAACATGATGTCTATCATGAAGCTCAACTCAAAATAATAGTTATAAACCATCTCAGAAAAAAATGACTTACCAAGAGCAGTAAAAAACTCAGACAGGTGGAAAGTAAATAGTCCTGAAATGTCTTGGCTTCTGTCCCTTCGCTTAGGTGGGAATCTGTGATTCTGGGTGGAGTCAGAGAATTAACTCCTTCAGTGTTAGAGCTGCTGGTGGAGTTCAGAGTTAAGAAGTAAAGAGTTATTGATTCTATTTTAACACCTCTAGATTTGATACGGAAACACTTTGTTTGAACACTGGATTTTAACTACTAATAATATACACCCGTTACATAAACAATGTGACTATTAGAGAAAAAAATTAACTCTGCTTTTGCACAAAGTCTACCAACACCAAAACATTTAACACTTTTGAATGTGCTGTGCACATTGAACGTGTTAATCCAACACAGAACAGTGTAAAATATATATTAACATAGAAATCTGAGTTTTGAAATACTACTGACAGAGTTTGCTGTGGTGGAGCAGGGGTTAAGCACAGCCCACATATGAAGGCTCTCATTTTCAATGTGGCTGTCGTGGGTTCGCTTCCTGGTCTTCCCCTTCTCTCAACCACTTTTTTTGTCAATTTAATACCAAATAAAAACCACTAGAGCAATTAAAACCTTTTCCCCCAGAAACTACTGGCCATCAATAATCTCCAAATTCATTTTAAGACATTAGATGCTACAAAAACACCAGCATCATTCGCAGAATATAATCTGCTTTTATTTCAAAACATCAAACAGCACTGACAACAATATACAACAAAGGTCATTCATTCATGGTACTTTGCACTGAAGGTGAAGTGTGCTTTGAAAGTTCATTGGAAGCGGCCATGGATGGTCTTGTGGTCACTGATGGTGAAGCGTCTTTGGTGCTGCTCTTGTTTTCACCAATATGAAGGAGGAAGACTTCCAGCCTGGAAAGAAAAACAATAAAGCAGAAACATTAGGATAATAAATATTTTAAAAAGTAGTGTGAGCAAAACTAATCAGACTCACCTGTGTGTGTCACCATCATAGTCATTCAAATTACTCTGCCCACCTGGTTTACAAGACAAAGCATAAAAAAGTCAGAAATAATTACTAAAGAAATTAGTCAGCTTATAGAAAAAAATGTGGACAGCATGAAAAGTCATGCCAACCTGTCTGAAGAAATGTGTTGTAGTCATCATAACAGGCTTCAGTCACCAACATGACACACTGACAAAGAAAAGAGCATTTTGGCAGTTTTTAGATGTGCCACAGGTACAAAACACCAGAGTCAAATGGCTCAATTGCCTCCTCATTGTGTAGATATGTTCTCCATATTCCTGCTAATCACCTAATTATTGTATTCAGATGTGGCGCAGCAGCAGCAGCACATCTAAATGTTGCAGGACAGTGGCTCTCCAGGACTGGAGTTTGACACCTGTGGCTTAGATCAAGCCAAACGGTCCAGCACAGCCACTCCCTCCTTTTGCAGTCTACAGCCAAAAACTTAAAGAAAACGACCCCACAGCTAAAAAATGCTAATTCAAATGCCCTCCAGATTTTCTTGACAATTTCAATGTTAGATTAAGATAATGAACAGTCATATATACCGTGATATCCAAACAAATAAACATACGTTAAGCAAACTGTGTATATGAATCAATACTCGTGTAAACGGAAAAATAATGCCTCCATAAGAAATAGTCAAAAACATGATAATTTTAACATGGAACTTACCTTGTCGTAAGAAGCTCCAGACAAGACGCCATACTGCTGCCTCTGCTCCTCAGGCAAACATGCGATGCAGTAGCGGAACAAGATCAGGGGGCGGGGCTAATGACCGGGGGCGGGGCTAATGACCAGGCCCAAAAAATAAAGCTCCTGATAATTTAACTTTACAACATAGATATGCCCTCTACAGCAAAGCAAACCGGTTTCACAGAGAGCGACTATGTCATTTTGAAGTCCATCTGACACAAAGTACAACAAACCAAGAGAAGAACAGAAACAAGAGGCTACTGGTCACTAATGATGAAACAATACAAATTCAAAACATGTTAAGGTTCCGTATGCTCTAGCTAGTTTGCCATTTGTTGCCAAGTGGCTGATGATGACGTTGGTGACAAGCTTTACCCAGAATGCACCTGGAGAAAATAAGGATGATTAATTTGTAGTTTTGTGTGCCATAAAGTCAAATATGAGTAAAAATAAAGCCAATCATGTGGCACAACATTTTATTCAATATTTTACATCCACTATGTCACTAAAATCAGTCAGTCTGGTAAGGTTTTAGGAACCATGAGTCAACAATGGGGAACCCTACTACATATATAAGCTATCTAAATCAACACCAGACTGAGTGTTGAGATAGAAATCAACACTGGACTGGACTAACTCTTTGGAACTCTTTAGGGAATCTAACACTCATTTTGTTGAATTAACACTGTATTTTTAACATTCCACATTTGTACTGGAAATCTGACACTTCTGAATTTGCTGTGTGTACAGGGTTTGCTGTACATTACATTCTTTTTTTCCAGCAGACATTGAAAGTTTCAATTTTCATCTCCTAAATGGATATCTGTATTAAACACCGTAACATTATTGGCACTCAGGTTGAGAAGAAGCGCAGAGACTGTTTTTACCAATCATACAGTCAATCAGGACACAGAACACTGTGGAAAAAAAGTTGCACAAAAAAATCTGCGAGGCAGCGATACCGTGAAAAGTGAACCGCGTTATAGAGAGGGATCACTGTATATGAAATAATTTATGAAAAGCAACTGAGTAATTTGTAGAATGGCTATATATCTGAGTTTATCTACACAGTATCTGGGACTTCATTCTCATGCCTGGCCTCATAATGCCTCAACATTGAATAGGTGGATTTATTTAAATAAGACAGTTTAGTCAAACATATGCAACACTTAACCTGCAGAACATAATATGAACGTAAACTAAGAGTCAATTTCAGCTGAATTTGGATTCAGATAGATCAAGTAGAAACTGGATGAAGCAACAAAAATGAAAACAAATGTATTTTCTAATATAAGATCAAAATGGTCCCACACTGAGAAAACCTTTCCTTTGAAGCTGCTCCATAGTTGACCCTGTAAAAGATCAAGAATTCTTTGGTAAATGCTTTGACAGATTGAAAGATTATCTTCCTTATAAACACAGTTTGACGCGTTAATGTCATTTCGAAAAGTTCTTGTATCGGTCATGTGACTTGCTGAAACCAATATGCGCACGACACGGGTTTTGGTCTGTGGGCTTGATGCATGCTTTGACGCATCGGTGTTGCCGGACCCATCTCTACTATTTTTTATGGAGGCATTAATTTTCCGCTTACACAAGAGTATCGATTCATATACACAGTTTGCTTAACGTACATTTATTTGTTTGGATATCACGGTATATACGACTATTCATTATCTTAACCGAATATTAAAACTGTCTGGAAAATCTGGAGGCCATTTGAGTTAACATTTTTTAGCTGTGGGGTCGTTTTCTTTAAGTTTTTGGCTGTAGACTGCAAAAGGAGGGAGTGGCTGTGCTGGACCGTTTGGCTTGATCTAAGCCACAGGTGTCAAACTCCAGTCCTGGAGAGCCACTGTCCTGCAACATTTAGATGTGCTGCTGCTGCGCCACATCTGAATACAATAATTAGGTGATTAGCAGGAATCTGGAGAACATATCTACACAATGAGGAGGCAATTGAGCTATTTGACTCTGGTGTTTTGTACCTGTGGCACATCTAAAAACTGCCAAAATATTTTATTATTAGTATGTCATGTTGGTGACTGAAGTCTGTTATGATGACTTCAACACATTTCTTCAGACAGGTTGGCACGACTTTTAATGCTTTCCAAAAATGTTTCTATAAGCTGATTAATTTCTTTAATTATTTCTGACTTTTATGCTTTATCTTGTAAACCGGGTGTGCAGAGTGATTCGAATGAATATGATGGTGACACACAGAGGTGAGTCTGATTAGTTTTTCTCACACTTCTTTTTAAAATATTTATTTATTATCCTAATGTTTCTGCTGTATTTCCTGTTTTTCCTTCCAGGCAGGAAAAAAACAGGCATTCTTCTGTTGGTTCATGTTCTCCTTCCTACATCCAAGGGCCAAAGAAAAATTACCAAAACTTCTCATGTCAAACTGTGGACCATGTTGTCAGATAATGCAGGTATGTGTTACTCTAATGATCCGAGGTCTTTGTAGAAGCACTTTCTTATTGGCTTTGTTTGCTATGTGCATGTAGCTGTGCTCTATATAGTTAATAATTTTTATTATTTGTCGTCTTAGCATTTTGCCAAAGATGGGAGCCAGTGTTGAAGCCTTCCTCATTGCTGTGTAACTAAGACAACCCTTCCTCCTGCATGTTGGTGAAAACAAGACAGCACTAAAGACACTTCACCATCAGTGATCATGAGACCATTCATAGCCTCGTTCAATGAACTTTCAAAGTACACTTCACCTTCAGTGCAAAGTACCATGAATTTGTTGTATATTGCTGTCAGTGCTGTTTTGAAATAAAAGTAGATTATGTACTGCAACTGGTGCTGGTGTTTTTGTAGATTCAAGTGGCATTTAATGTCTTTTAAAAATAAATTTGGGGATTATTGATGGCCAGTAGTTTCTGGGGATACGTTTTTATTTAGTAGTAAATTGACAAAAGTGGGTAATGAGAAGGGGGAAGACTGGGAAGTGAACCCACGACAGCCACATTGAAAACTAGAGCCTCCATAAGTGGGTTGTGCTTAACCCCAGCACCACCACAACACATTCTGTCAGTATTTTAAAACTCAGATTTCTATGTTGATATACACTTTACATGTGTGTTTAACACATTCATAGTGTTAACCTTTGACAAAATACACTAGTGTTGGGTAAGTCAACACTGATGTGTGTTTAATTTCAACTACTGAGTGTTGATTCAATTGTATCACAAATGACACTTTCAAAAGTGTAATTTCATCGAGTGGACCAATATAGACACTTTCAAAGTATTAACTTCATCTCTGTAGGAGTTGACTCAACACTTCCAAATTTGCTGTGTGTGATCATCGGAATAAAGAACAGAGGAAAGCCGTTGTGGTGGATGTAGCTATACCAAGTGACTACAACATCAAGAAAAAGGAGAATGAGAAACTGAAGAAATACCAGGGCCTCAGGGAGGAACTGGAAAAGGCCTGGAAGGTGAAGACCACAGTGGTGCCTGTGGTCATCGGGGCCCTCGGGGCAGTGGCGGAACAAGTCGGCGTCGGGCCGGGGGGCGGGGCAAATTTCCGGGCCCTCTGACCAATCACCGGGCCCCTTACGTGCAGCAGCTGGAAACCGTTGAGTGGAGGGGGGGGGGGGGGCGGACAGACAACTACTGACATTGATACACCTTTCTCAACAGGCGGGGGCGCACTTTCTCACTTTTTCGGTCTATAGTCCGACATTCGAGCAACTTGAATCCATTCCTCCCTCCCTGGCTCCTCCAGACCCGGGCCCCCACCGGCCTGGTTCGGGGGAGGCAACAGCCCCCCCAGGCCCCCTATAGCTCTGCCCCTGCCTCGGGGCAGAAACCCCCAAACTGGAGCAGTGGCTAAAACAGATCCCAGGAACAACATCAGACATCTCAGTCCAGAAATGTGCAGTACTAGGCACAGCCAAGATACTGGAGGAACCCTCAAGCTCCCAGGCCTCTGGTAGAGGACCTGAGCTCAGAGGATGAGAGAGACCACCCATGGATATATAGAAAATGTACTTTAGTGTACTAATTTATTTGCATCTCCTGCTGGGCTATGTCACCTGCTGGTTTAAAGGAATAACTGCAATTGGCCAAAATACTGATGCTTTCAATGTGTGTTCATTTGATCCGTTGTGAGTTGGCATTAACAAGTTTGGTTATCTATTATGTTCAATCATTCCCAACAAGAATGTACACTGAAAATAACTAATAACTAGCAGAAAATAACGTGATTATTTTCTGCTAATAACTCTCTTTCGCAGAAAATATCTACTTTATCGATTTACCTTGTCAGCTTGTCTGAGACAGTCTATTCGTCTCATTTTGCCTTTCTGATCAGGATTTGACAAGACACAACACGCAGCCTTCTTCCCAGTGATTGACAAGACAAAGTCCTCTCTGCATTCAGGTCTGATGTCTTTTCTTAGTTTCGCCAAAAGTCGGCTAGCCCACTTTTGTTTCACCTAGTAGCAGAATGATACAGAAACAGAAATCTCAGTTCATGAAATCAGCACTTTAGTTGATAACTAGCTGCACAGCATTATTTTAAAAAATCTACCTCTACTTTTTCTCCCAGTAATTCATCTTTAACAGCTCTCTCTTCTTCTTTAGTCATCCTCTTCTCATGTTTTTTGAAGTACTTCCTTTTTCTGGCCTGAAGGTTAAACCATGTATAAGCGAAGGCACGAACCTGGGGCAGCAGAGCCTCAATGAATGGATGGAACTCATCCTACAGGACAAACACACACATGCACGCACACACACACACACACACACACACACACACACACACACACACACACACACACACACACACACACACACACACACAAAAGGTTAATGCATGGAATAACAATCATTTAACCAAAATTATTGAGTTTCACATACAAATTGTGTGAGTTCAAATATGTTTAAACATAAGTACTAGAGTTGCTAATTGAGTTAAGAACTATTTAGATTAAGTTTTGGCCTGGCCTGTGAATCCAGAGTGGTGAGTCCTATGGAGGACAAATTCTGCAAAAAATCAAGAATAGATAGAGAATGAAATAAATAAATGAAATAAATTGCTCCATAAAATTGTTTAATGTTCCAACAATTGAACTAAAATGATCATTTCATGATTTCTATTTTCAATCTATTGTTTCATTTATTTCATGTAAAACTTTTTTCATACATTTGCTTTTCTTATTTCTTTCTTTATTTCATTTTTAGAGATTTTTATACCACTTATACAGTATATTGTTAATGAATCTATTTTCAACTAATTATTGTAATCCATCTTAATTCAAAAAATGATCAGATCTAATTTCTAAGCATTTCTTGTACTGGAGACATCACATTCTTTGTGTTAGAGACGTCACTGTCAAACTCCCCGCAATAAAACTCGGAGCTGATCAGATAAGAACTGATCCCCAGTACAAAAGCAAGGCCTGGATTCCAAAGCCTTGTCTTTGGAGTCAACCTCCAACTGAGACACAAGAACTGCAAACCTTTTCTTCTAACCCAGGGGTGGGCAATCCTGGTCTCGAATAATTCAAATTAAAAAAATAACTATGAAGATTAAAAGAAAAGATTATACCCTAATCCACATTTGTTAAACAATTTCATTGTTTTTGTTGTGACACCAATTGATTATGTAGAGTGTTTTGTCTTTGTTTTGAATGTATCCTTTTTAATGTATACCTTCTTGTTTGTCTGTTTGTTTCTCTTGTTTTTGTTTGGTTATTTTATTTTTGTCGGCATTATTCATTCTATTATCTGGTTATTTATTTTGCAGATCAATTATCCTTTTTTCTTTTTGTTAGTCTGCAATGTTTGTTGTATATACACTGATGAATAAAAAATGTAATTGTCTTGACCCAGAACAACTGAATTCAGTGTTGTTCAGTGAAATCACTGGCTTCTCTCAGGCAATCTCTTCTTCCTTCCTCCCTCCTGTTTTCCTCTTCTTTTCTTCCGTTGATTTCAAATTCATATCTACTTTGTGGTTATACAAGACCTAAGGATAATTTTTCTTTGTCTAGCCTAAATGTAATCGAGGATCGAATTGCCAAGGTCCCTGCTCTCGGTCACTACACATCCCATACTGCACCCGACCCCTTTGGTCCCTCCAATCTGTGGGATGGAGCTGAGCCCGGCCGGGCTCCATGAGTTAAAGCCCAGACACGAGGCATTCACTAATGTGTCCCACCTCCCCAGGCCTGGCTCCAGAGTGGGACCCGTTGACCAACGGTTTTGTTCATCATAACCTTCTTCAGGGCTGCATTTGTCTGGTTACTTGGTAATTTAGGACTTGTCTGCCTTGGGTGACCTTACCAGGGCATGAAACCCCAGACAGCATAGCTCCTACGATCACTGGGACACTCAAACCCCTCCACCACAATAAGGTTGCAGCCCAGGGAGATATTCGGGATCTTGTTCACAAATTAGGTAAAACGGAGCAGGAGATTGACAGATGGATTGACGCAGTTTCTGCAGTAAAGCGGGCGCTGTCCTGGTCTGTTGTGGTGAAAAGAGAACTGAGTTAAAATGCGAAGTTCTCTATTTACCGGTTGTTCTACATTCCTAACCTCATCTATGGACATGAGATGTAAATCAGAGATTTAATAATTAGTGCACCCCACAAATATGTGATAATATAACTCCCCCTAGCCTACCCTAGCTAAATCTTTAAACAGTATTTATAGTAGTTGCTATAAATATTGGAAAACATCAAAAGCAGTTGGATGTATTTATTTGTTTTTTCAAATTGTAACATTGCTTTTTGAATTATTTTTCTTGCTGATTTTGGATATTATGTAGATACATGAATTTTTGCTCTTACTTTTTTATTTTTGTACTTTTGCTTTGATGTGTAACCAGATGAACACAATGATTTACAATTCAGGTGGAATTTTCCAATCAGAAGGTGCTGACTGACACATCAATGGTTCAAATGATACTGAAATTACCTCTGAAAACCCCAGATCAGGAGATTTAATGGGTACAAAACAGAGAGAATGACAAACGTTCAATCCATCTCTTCCTTCAGTTATAATGGGCAATGTGAGATCTTTTGGCAAACAAATTAATTAAACTGATGGTGAAACATTAAAGTAATACAAAACAGAAAAATAATTTCAGAAGCTAGTTTTACTTTTCTTTGCATGATTTTCTAATGCAAAAAATAAAAATCCATATTTTTAACAGCAAAAATTAACTGAAACAAATGACACAGCCAGTAAACCAAGAGATGAAAGGAAAAACTGATTTATAATGAAAATAAATTTTCAGCACAATGGCACTTGTTTCAGACTACATTTACCATGATTGTACAGAGCTATGTTGCAGTGTAGTCTACTCTTTATTGGGGTTTGTTGCTGGTGAGGCCACACACAACTTTGTTTTTCTCTTTGTTCTATTTGGAACACAGTATGGAAGCCACATGGAGGGGACATCAATGCCACGAATGATAAATACAGTATATAAACGTCTGAGTTAAGATTATCCCCACCAGAACAGTGAGACGCTTCCCCAACAACAAACCCTGGATCACCAGTGACCTGAATGAAAGAAAAAAACAGCCTTCAGGGAGGATGGCAGGGAATTTATGAGGAGTATGCAGAAGTATCTTAATAGTTAAGTTTAGGGCTGTCAAAGTAAGCAATATTTCAATATAATCAATATTAGAATAATTACTTATTTAAAGACACTTATTTGTCAAAAACATTGAAAACTTACAAATGTTGCATTTCTTCCAGCAGAAGAAATGCAATACCAGACACTCCCTTCCATACCAGCTGCTGCTCACCTATTCAAAGCAATGGACAGTTGACATAAAGCTAAAAAAAGTTGAGTTCAAGAATTAAAGAATTAATTTCAGTTGAGAATGACATTTTCCCAGTTAGTTCTCTTGCTAGATTTTCAATGGCATCGTTGGTAATAGACTTCTAATACTCAGAATAGAGCATAAGATGTTTTAAAACACTAGCTGAGTGGGAAGAGTAGTCAGTCGCCTTGAAATTGTAAAGTTAAGAACAAGTTGCATATTGGTGTGTGCATGTGTGTGGTTGAGTGAATGTGACTCCAGTGTAAAATACTTTAAGTGGTCATTATGACTAGTAAAGCTAAATTCAGGCCATTCTTACTATTCTGATATAAATTACGAATAATTTGTCTGCATCACAGGTTTCAGTGGCCACCTGGTCAACTGAAACAGCATACAGCACATCTAGGAAGTTATCACAATGCTTCATTTTTTTTCACAGTTTATTATGTGACAGTTTTATTCACAATTATATTGTAAATATATTTTGGATGAAGCGTACTGAACACTAACATGTAAAACACAGTTGGTGCCCAAATTAAAAACAATGGGCTCTAAAATAGTTTAGGTCCCATAATATATTAAGTCTGACTTAATGTTAAACATTAAAGTACACTGTTGACAAAGGATGGAGGTGGATGGTTCTTATGTCTGTGAATAAGTTCAATCAGTGCAAGTGTATGCAGTGGTCATAACAGCTTGATAGCTCTATCTATAGATCTATAGATAGATCTATAGATAGATCTATAGATAGATCTATAGATATAGAGCTGAAGATGTGTTTTCACAGCAGCTTGCCTCCTTCTCTCTATCCAGGAAAGGAGGCCCTCTGTCGGCCTCTCATTCTAACTCAACCCTCTGGCTGTTACTGCAGCCATTTTCTGCTGACTAACATAAACACGTAAAAAAATATATCCAGCCTTCCACAAAGGGAGGAGGAGGAGGAGGAGGAGGAGAGGAGGAGGAGGAGAGGAGGAGGAGGAGGAGGAGGAGGAGAGGAGGAGGAGGAGGAGCAGCAACTGAACTTCAGCTTGGCCTTTTATTGTCCCGCTGCTGATCGGGACAGAGACAGGCCTGCTCTGCTCCAAACAACTTTTATTAACACGCCACTACAGTCATTCTCTTAGCAAAGGCTGCGGATCATATAAAAGCTGGATTGTTCCAGAAAGCCCGTTTCACGAAGCAGAACCAACATACACCAGAATCCGGTGAAAACTGCGGGAGTTTAAATACTTTATCCTGTTAGAATCGGAAAACTTATCGTTTGGTGGGTGACAGTCCAGCTAATGGTGTTTCAGGCCCGTGTGATAAATTCGGCCTGTGTGTGATCAGAAAAGTGAGCTTCATCCGATTGGATTGTTATTTAAATGATGGATATACGGTTAGCACTTCCGCCTTGGACGGAGTGTCTGACTGATAAAACCAACTGGATGAAAGGACGAGTCGACTGTAAAAGTTAACTTAATTCAAATATTAAGTGTTTTATGGTTGCGTATAACGTGTAAGTCCTGAAACCCTCCGCTGTCTGCGGCTGACGCCGTGTGTCTCGTAGGAGGAACAGTTTATTTGCTAGGTTTGAAAGGAGCAGGAGTTGATGCCGCGGAGCGGCAGAAAACTGCTCAAGAACTCGACAGAAAACAGCCTCCGACACAAAGCTCGATGAAATACAAGGGAAATTGATGACTTAGTTGAGCTGCTTGGCCAATGTTTGTCCTCTCACTCTTTAGGTCGCGTCTCTTTTAGGAATACAGTAAAGACATTCCTGTAACGACCAGGTTTGCTCCTACCATTTCCAAGCTGAACCGCCACCGGCTGAAGTTAAAGCTGATTTCTTCACCTGCCCATCCTGAGCTAACGGTCCTTATCATTCCACAGTTATTCCCATCATTGTGCTCCTGGTTGCCAGCTGGAGGAAATCCGCGGTGCTCCGCTCCACAAACGTCCCGCGTCAGGCTTCCTCCTCCTCCTCCTCCTCCTCCTCCAGGCTGCGGCAGAATGAAATCCTGCTATGTTCACTTTCCATCTCATCCCACCTCCCTTTTTGTCCGTTACATTAGGCCTTCTTTTTCCATCTACCTTTCATAGACACATATATTATTATTATTATTATTATTATTATTATTATTATTATTATTATTATTATTATTATTATCATCAGTATTAGTAGTAGTAGTAGTAGTAGTACATCTCTTCGGTCAGTATTCCCTTCATCACAATATTTTCTAACTTTTGTATTAATTTTTTTGAGTTAAAAACTGTTTATTTCCCATTTCTGTCTTCCTGTAAATGCTCCACTTTGTGATCTACAACAGCTTCCCTACGTAATGCCATTGTGCTTTTCAAATCAAAAATATGTCCCTCATGACATATTTTGTTCACCTAAAGTATATTTTTATTTAATATATTTCTTAAAAGTGTATTTTGGTACAATTATATTTAAGTATGTTTAAAGTTATGATGTCAAAATAACTTTTGACATTCGTATATATTTATAGGAAGTAGGCCTGTCGCAGTAAACGATAAATAAATTAATCGCACGATAAATTGACCTCATTTTATTTATCGGCTTTATCGTCTCTTCCTGCCTTTTTTCTTTCTGTTGATGACACTGACTGAAAAAAGCCTCAGCTATTATCCTCTCTTGGTTTATTGCTATGTCCACTTTAGTTTATTTCCTGTTGCTATAGATTTATTTTATCGTTTATTGACGCTCACCACCAGTAATCTTCACTCATCACCTGCTGTGCCACTTAATCGTCATGTGTTTCACATCATGTGTTGATTTTTCACTGTTCAGCGTCGGATTCTCTGTTTTTTTGTCATAATTCACATCTAGTTCGTCGCTCCGTTTTATGTCCCGCTTCTCCTGTTTCAGAGTTTTGCGCAATGTGCGTGTTGTTTGTTTTTAACCCCCTAAGGTGCTCAGCGTTTGGGAAGCATATCAATGGGGAAAAGGCAGACTGACATAAACCTTTTAAAACAACGGAAACATTTTCTGCATTCGGATTATTGAAATTTAAAAGTGATGTGGTACCGTTGTTCTATCACACCCGTTTCATATCGGACCACTTACAGCAGCGGTGTTAACGCTATAAAATGAACACTCTCTATTGTGGTATTATAGTGGTTATAAAACTATTTTTGATTGTGGTTATGATCCTACTGCTCTGGCAAATTATCGGCCTATTTCAAAGCTGCCTTTTCTCTCTAAGGTTTTAGAAAAAATTGTGTACTGTCAGCTGAAACAGTTTTTAGATGACAATGGCATTCTGGAGGTTATTCAGTCAGGTTTTAAAACTCTTCATAGTACAGAATCTGCTTTATTAAGAGTTTTTAATGACAGCCTTCTTGCATGTGATTCTGGTAACCGTGTTGTTCTGATTTTACTTGACCTAACTGCTGTCTTTGATACAGTAGCACATGCTAGTAGCAACACGAAGGATCAGCACTTTTACTGTTACAGTTGCTGTTCGGAAACTACCGTAATCAGTTCATTTAAATCTAAATTTGGCAACTTTTTCTTTTTCAACCGTAAAAAACTTTGGGGTTGTGGTTTATAGTCCGGTGCAGCTCATAGTTCGGAAAATATGGACTATAATCCTTCCTGGATTTTTTTTTGAAGAACCCAGTGATGGTTATTTGGTTATTATTTATTTAATTAATAGTGTTATTATTTAATTCCTGACTTGTTCTGTGAATAACCTCCATCCATCCATTTTCCTACACCCTTGTCCCTTAATGGGGTCGGGAGGGTTGCTGGTGCCTATCTCCAGCTGGCGTTCCGGGCGAGAGGCGGGGTTCGCCCTGGACAGGTCGCCAGTCTGTCGCAGGGCAACACAGAGACACACAGGACAAACAACCATGCACACACACACTCACACCTAGGGCAATTTAGACAGACCAATTAACCTGACAGTCATGTTTTTGGACTGTGGCAGGAAACCGGAGTACCCGGAGAAAACCCACCATGCACAGGGAGAACATGCAAACTCCATGCAGAAAGGCCGGGGCCGGGAATCGAACCCAGAACCTTCTTGCTGCAAGGCAACAGCTCTACCAACTGCGCCACTGTGCAGCTTGTGAATAACCTAAAGAATGTTATTTGATTGTGCTTTCTGGAAAACAATGTATTTTTACATTTAGGCACTCCTGCAATCATCACACTTTTTCTGTTACAAACTGACTCGGCCCCCACCAGAGAAGGAAAAAGTTATGTGGCCCTCACAGGAAAAAGTTTGGGGATCCCTGTATTAGATAGTCGGATGTGCCCATCTTCTCTATTTAAATCTAATGATTACTGAAGGGCAATATAGAATACAGACTTCACAATCTGCACTCTTTTTGTTGAATGCAGTATTTATTTCCACTTTGACTTTATGTTGTTTAGTTTTTATCCAAGTACGTTTTTTGTTAATGGAGACTGAAAATCCATTAACACTGGAACTGATTAACTAAATCAGTTCCAGTGTTATGTGTTCTTTTGAAAATAAAGTGTATCTATCCATGGCAGGAAATTGCATGCATTATTAGTCCTTTCCATTAAATCAGTGTCAAAACGTCTTGAAACAATATCATCGTTTATCACAATAATTTTAGACAATTAATTGTCCAGCAAAATTTGTTATTATGACAGGTATAATAGGAAGTGCACTTAATGCTTAGTATACTTAAAATGTACTTACACAAATGTTAGTATACACTCCTGATCAAAATCTTAAGACAAGTCAAAAAATTGCAAGAATTTGCATTTTGCACTATTGGATCTTAAGAAGGTTAAGAGCTTAAGAGCTTCACAATGTTAAAAGAAGAAATCAGTGCAAGAGACAAGAACTTTTGTGCAGGGAATTTTCTGAAAACTGCATTTACATTCAAACATGATTTTTTTCAGCTGATCAAAAGTTTAAGACCATAGTCTTTAAAAGCTAAAGGCTGTGCAAAAATCTGGATTCCATGTCATTTTCTGTCAAGTCTTTACACTGTCAAGACCTCCAATGGCAAAAGCAAAAAAGTTCACTGACTTTGAACGTGGTAGGATTGTTGAGCTGCTTAAGCAAGGCCTCTCACAACGAGCCATCACTGCTGAGGTTGGACGCAGTAAGACAGTCATTTTGCATTATTTAAATGATCCTGAGGGTTATGGAACAAAAAAGTCAAGTGGTAAACCAACGTTACTGCCATGACAAGGAGATCTCACCTGAGATGTTTTCTACACGGCACAGTGGTGGGGGCGCCATCATGATTTGGGGTGTGTTTTCCTTCAATGGACAATGGAGCTTCAGGTTGTGCTGGGCGTCAAACAGCAGCTGGCTATGTGGAGATGTTGCAGTGGGCATCCCTCATGACTGAGGGCCTCGTCTGTGTGGTAATCATTGGGTTTTTCAACAGGACAATGCTGCACTTCACAATGCCCGCCTGACAAAGGAGTTCTTCCAAGAGAATAACGTCACTCTTTTGGACCACCCCACATGTTCCCCGGATCTAAAACCAATTGAGAACATTTGGGGATGGATGGCAAGGGAAGTTTACAAGAATGGACGTCAGTTCCAGACAGTGGATGCCCATCGTGAAGCCATCTTCAACACTTGGAGCCTCCTGGAAACACTGGCATCAAGCCTAAACGATCGCTTGAAGTCATCAACAAGATGGTGGAGCTACTCATTATGGAGTCCTTTATTTGGACACTTTTATTTCTGTTTTAGGGGGTTTGTTTTTTTTTATCTATGGTCTTAAACTTTTGATCAGCTGAAAAAAAATCATGTTTGAGTGTAAACGCAGTTTTCAATTAATTCCCTGCAAGTTTTTGTCTCTTACGCTGATTTCTTCTTTTAACATTGTGAAGCTCTACTTAGAACCTTCTTAAGATCCAACAGTGCAAAATGCAAATTCTTACAGTTTTTTTAACTGGTCTTAAGATTTTGATCAGGAGTGTATTTGAAATATACTAAAGTATATTTTTTTCACTAGGGTAGGCTCTTTAAATATGTATATATTTGAAATGTTAAATTGACATGCATGACACTATACAAACTAGACCACCAAATATTGTAGTAAGCATATAGCAAGGGAACACAAAATTTATTGTTAGGTAACGCAAAAGAAAAATATTTCCCCATGTCCTCTGCAGGGCTCCGTACTCAAGCTCCAAATAAACAACAAATAAACAAATATAGCCGGTTTGCCTTAAAGTCGGTCAGGACATAGATATGCATGCCTCCTCCGGTAAAATGTTTTCAAAATGTCCCTAGGGTTTACGGTTTTCTCTCCACGTGCTTTCGACCGATGTGGTGCGACAGGGTAAATTCACGCTCAGACCTGTGTTTTTCCATATATTTCTGAAAAATGTCAGACCTGAGCACACATCATCTATCTCTCATTGCTGTTAATACTGTGAGCGAGGTAGTGATATGAAACGCGGGAATATCGGAGAAGACAAATGACCTTCTCATACGCTTCAAACGGTTTTTGAATACGTGTCACGGTTCCCGAACGGGAAGGAGTTGTTCAAAGGGCTTTTTTGGTTAGAAAACAGGCTGGTTTGAAGAGCATTTTCCCACACTTTGGGTGTCACAGCTGCAGGGGATTAATTAATTACCATAGCAACAGAATACAGAGCCTGGCACAGCAGCTGCTTAGGACTGCATGCTATAACAGAAATTACTCTCACCCTGTAGCCCAGAGACAGCAGAAGTTTGCAGGGGAATAATTACACAGAGCAGGGCAGAACACATGCCTGTAGTTCTAACTGTGGCCAACTCTCACTTAAAACAGAGGACTGAGGATCCTGTTAGAACTACAACATGGCAGAACTATATGTTACTGGTACTTACAACCAGTTAAGTCCTGGTTGTAGTTCAGGACTTAACTGTATAACTATTACATATGGGATTAGTTAAGCAAGTTAAATTTAAGCTCACAGAAATGTTCAAAATAAAAGCCTTGAAGATTATTACATCATAGAATTGCTCTTTTGGCCATTAGATAACTGGTTTAACAAAACCACTGTTGATACATGGCATTAGTGTTGACATTTCAAATGACACTTACTACAAAATTCCAAAATAAAAGCCTCAATAATACTCTCAGGTAAGTGATAATTTTAGCTTTTATTATCTTTTTTCCTCAAGATAGTTGTAATATTAGATTAGAAGATAATAGAAGATATAATATTTAAATGTTTTCTACATTTTGCTTGTGGCAATCGCAAATCTAGACAAATACAAAGGGTTTTGTCAGGAAAGGAATCTGACGTAAAACCTAAGCCAAATCAAATTTCCAAATCACAAACATGGACACATACTAGATCAGTCAAATCCCAGGCTAACAACGACCACCACCAGTGCTGCTGAATTACAGGGTGTCAGTGGAAATTGGACTCCTGTTGATTGATGGAGGAGAAGCGGAAGGCATGTACGTAGGCAGAGAGAAAAAAAGAAAGGCAAGAGTATACAACTGAGAGTTTTACTGTTAGAACTATCTCAGGTTAAAAAAAAACTATGTCAGGTTAAAGCTAGAGCATTGCAAAGAAGGAAGGTACATATATGTGTTCAGGTACAAAGGTACTAATGCTTAGAAGAAACATTCAAACTGTTCTCTCACAGTGCAGATGGAAAGAGAAATTGAATATGAGTTATCCTGTACAAAGAGTTTGTTAAAAATGTCTTGGAAGTGAAAAGAATGTTAAATAGGCTGATGAGTCTGAAGACTGAAACTGAAGGTGTGATGATCAATGCTGTTAATGGTTATCTCCCACAAGTAGAATGTGAGTAACAGAAGCAAAAATTCTGAAGTGAGAATATGCTCAGAGTTGGTGAAGGGAACAGAGATGAGGAAGGGAAAGGCAGGATCCAGGATAGAAAAGGAGAGGGACAGATGTGGGTAGACTTTGTAAAAAGGATGGAAATGGTCATTATAAATAGTTTCTTGCAGAAGAGACAGGAACAAAGTGTCCTACAAGAGTGAAGGAGCACACAGGTGGACTACATTTCATTTAGATGTAATCTGAATTTGGGTAATTACAACTGATCTGAAACAAGAGAGGCTAGATCAGATTTAACTTCATTAACTTTATTTATTAGATATGCGTCACTGTAGCTCATTGCTTGCCGTTGTCACAAAACAGAGCAGATAGATGACCAGGTACATCAAAAGGTTCTTCTTTAATGAAACCAGAACTGTGACCACCACCATGTAGGAGAGTACAACCCAGACTGGCTCTGAGACGACAACAGAACACAACAGAGGATCCCATGAAAACAGAGGTGAATTTAAATACATGCAGGGAGATAATTAAGAAACCAAAAACAGCTGCAGCAATTAACACCGAATTTGAAGGAAATTAGCAAGAAAACTCAGAACAAAAACCAGGATCATGACAGCCTTGCATTAATGTTGTTGCCTCTGACAGAATGGTTCTTCTCCATCTGGCTGACTTTAATTGCATCTTGTCATAGACACAATCTTCAAACTCAGTGCATTTATATTTAAGTATAATAAAAGAAATACCTACATTTTGTGAGTGTTGCTTTTGACCTTTAGAAGTTCCTGTCCTGGAATTACTCCTAGCCTTGAGGCATGCTTGTCTACCTCTGCGCGCTAAGACCCTTCATCTTTTTCTCACATTACAAAGATCATTACTGACTAACGGCCTCCTACACACGACATGCCACCCAAAGAGTTCTTTGACAAACATTTCAGAGGATGGAGGTTTAAAAAGGCACGCTGCCTGCAAGCACTTCACTTTTATTCTATTTTTTACCTAGACTTAATAAGCAACATTAAATTAATCATTAAAAATCAAAAAAGTTCCATGGTATACAAAATGCAATTGTTTCTGCAAAAATGATGGTGTAGACTTATTGTACTTCAGTACTTTTCAGTATTTATCTGAAAAATACTGAAAAGAAAATCATAAAAATGCAGTATTATGGACACAAAAGGATGACATTTTCACTTTTAACTTCTTTGAAACAATCTTTTTTTTTCTTTTTAAAATGCATATTTTCACATGCTCTGCTGTTCAGCTTTCCAGAAGGCAACAGAAAAACAGTCTTTTGACATTATGGCACACTGATAGCAAAATTTGAGAGACAACACAATTTAGATTATTATTTTATCTCATAATCATGTCTTTTCAAAGATTCTAATAAGGGAATGCATCTCCAGTCCAGTCTGTTGTCCAAGAAAACATTGAGGTATTTATACTTCCCTGACCCTCCTCTTCTTCTCTAATGTTGGATATAGTGTTTGACCTTTGACCCTGTTTCTCTTGAAATTTGCTATCATCTTGATTTTGATCACATTCAAAATGAGATGATGTACTCAGCCTCTTGTCTATCTCTGATACACCTGACAAAGAGTCAGGTGTATCAGCAGAGTCATCTGAATATTTCTTGAGAAGACTAGAGTCTGACTTGTGCTTTAAGTCTGAAGTGTAGTGTGAAAAGAGCTGGTGAGACTACAGTCCCCTTTGGTGCTCCTGTGCTGTCGTACAACTGTTTAGTCCTTTAAACTGTAAAAGACCACAGTTTGTCCTTCAGTCTCATAAATTGTGGTCTGTTTGTGAGGTAGTCATAGATCCAGGCGATTGTTGAGGCCTCCACCTGTGTCTTTGGAGTTTCTGACAAAGCATGGTGAATCAGCTGCATCCAAGCCATATATCACTAAGTGAAAAGCGTTTGATGCAGTGGTGTAAACCACGCTGCCACTGGACTCTAAAGTGGTGGAGACATGTTCTCTGGAGTGATGAATCACACTTCTCCATCTGACAAACTGATGAATGAGTCTGAGTTTGGTGATCGCCAGGAGAACAGTACTTGTCTGACTGCAATGTGCCAAGTGTAAAGTTTAGTGGAAGGGGGAGTATGGTGTGGAGTTGTTTTTAAGGAGCTGGGCTTAGCTCTTAGTTTCAGTGAAAGGAACTCTGAATGCTTCAGCATACCAAGTCATTTTGGATAATTCCACGCTCCCAACTTTGTGGGAACAGTTTGGATCTGACCCCTTTCTCTTCTACCACGATTGTGCACCAGAACACAAAGCAAGATCCATAAAGTCTGGCGTGGATGAACTTGACTGGCCTGCACAGATTTCTGACCTCAACCAAATAGAACATATTTGGGATGAATTAGACCAGAGACTGAGAGTCAGGCCTTCTTGTCCAACATCAGTACATGACCTCACAAATGCACTTCTGGAAGAATGGTCAAAAATCCCCATAAAATCTCCTAAATCTTGTGGACAGCATTCCCAGAAGAGTTGAAGGTGTTCTAGCTGCAGGTGTTCTAGTTGGTGGACCAACGTCATATTGAACCATATGGATTAGGGATGTCACTTAAACTCATATGTGAGTCAAGGCAGGTGAGTGAATACTTTTGGCGATATAGTATACATATATATGCTCTGAGACACATTTGCTTTCTTGAAGTTGCCTCTTTTTCAAATGCATAAATGAAAATTTCTACAATATCTCTTGAAAGAGGATTGTTTTTTGCTTTTGACAAAAAAAGCTCATTTCACTGAGTCACCCTAGTAAAAAAAATAAGTATACTTAAGTATGTTAAAATTTAATATACTATAGCATACTTTGATTAATGTACTTATAAACTGCTATTTTGGAACAACTTTTTTGTGCTTAGTATATTTAAATAGTATTAATTTACAATTTTTAGTATAGTTCAACGTACTTTTTTGGAACAACGTCAAGTAGTACTTAGTATACTTTTAGTATACTTTTTTATGTAGTATTCAAGAGCTTGATTAGTATATTTTGAGTGTGCTAATTCTGTCAACATTATATTAAAAATATACTTTTAATATACTTTATATATATTTTAAATATACTACTAATATATTAATAATGTATTTAAATTACATTTAATTTTTATTTTTGATTTACTGCTATTGCTAATAAAGTACAATTAATTACTTGTAAAAGTTCTTTATTCCTGTAGTGTAGTGCATAACTACACTACAATTACATGGAAAGATTAATTACACAAGATGTTCAAGGTAATTCAAATATTTAGTTTTATTGCCGACATTTTAAAATTGTATAAAATTTACTCACAACTTTATGAACTTTACATAAATTATCAGTTGACAAGTTAGAAGTGAACACAATGAACATGAAAATTTAAGTGTGACGAAAACATGAAAATTTAAGTGTGACTAAAACACATACTGTATATATTATTTTAAAGACCAAAAATAAAAGAACTTTTAAAATTCACAAACAGAATTAAAATAAAATAACATTTTAATGTGAAAATCTCATTCTATTTTTTTTTTCAAGGAAATGTTCGGTGTTACATTTGCGACAGATAGCTACGCACACCTCAGAAGCTGTAAAATTTTGATATTCCAGTAGAGCAGCATCTGCAGAACAGAACAAAAACATCTTCATCAATATTGACTGTGTTAGACTATCTGGCAAAAAAACACAACACGTTACATTTTGTATTTCAACAATATATATAGAAATTATTTGAGTGACATTATATTAGAGTACATTTTTTAAATTTAATTTCCGCCCATTGGTGCATGTGTGTAAAAATAAAATGTAAAAATAAGATTATTTATGACACCAACGTAAATTTGTTTATATATTTACTGCACTCTATCTAACTGAACAACGATAATGAATAAGCAAACTTACCACCAACTAGCAAGATGTTAGCAGCCTTCGTTCCTTCGGGCTCCTTTATGACCCACATTTCATTTCCATCGGTTGTTGTCCAGTTGTGTTGTCGTCTAACCCGGACTAGGACGTCACCAGATTGAATTTACCAAAATGACTAACTATTATCAAGACCCTCTCTACTTTAAAGGTAATATTATGCAAGTAAAAATCGCGAATTTGAACAGCGTCTGTTATCCTATTGTCAAGGCTTTTCTTCTTTTCCTGGTGTTTTTCTAAAAAAAAAATTAAAGTGTGCAATACCGCCACCATCTGGTCTGGAGTATGAACTGGAGCTACTGCCGTTGACTTGTAGATCTTACATCATACATCTGAAAACGGATTGGGTAAAGACAGCTTCTATATTTTTGTTAAAAAACTGAAAACAACAGATCATTTAGGAACAGGCCCTAAACACCAGAGCAATAGAGGCTCAGATCTACCACACCAGACAAGACCCAAGGTGTAGATTGTGCAAGGAGGCCCCTGAGACAGTCCAGCACATAACAGCAGGGTGCAAGATGCTGGCAGGGAAAGCGTACATGGAACGACATAACCAGGTGGCGGGCATAGTGTACAGGAACATCTGTGCAGAATATGGACTGGAAGCCCCGAAATCGAAGTGGGAAACACCCCCAAAGGTGGTGGAGAATGACCAAGCTAAGATCCTGTGGGACTTCCAGATCCAGACAGACAAGATGGTAATGGCGAACCAACCGGACATTGTGGTGGTGGATAAAGAACAGAGGAAAGCCGTTGTGGTGGATGTAGCAATACCAAGTGACTACAACATCAGGAAAAAGGAGCATGAGAAACTGGAGAAATACCAGGGCCTCAGGGAGGAACTGGAAAAGATCTGGAAGGTGAAGACCACAGTGGTGCCTGTGGTCATCGGGGCCCTCGGGGCAGAAACCCCCAAACTGGAGCAGTGGCTAAAACAGATCCCAGGAACAACATCAGACATCTCAGTCCAGAAATGTGCAGTACTAGGCACAGCCAAGATACTGCGCAGAACCCTCAAGCTCCCAGGCCTCTGGTAGAGGACCGAGCTCAGAGGATGAAAAGAGAGAGAGACCATACCGCAGAGGGTGAGAAGGGAATTTTTTTTTTTTTACACTTAATACTTAGCATTCTTAAAATGTACTTTCACCAATGTAAGTATGTTTAAAGTATACCAAAAGCATACATTTTTCACCTGGGCACTGCTTGTTGTAGCATGATAATCAAGAAAAATTATCTCAGTTTTGCTCTCTAAGCATTTTTCTGCCTACTTCTGTGTCTTTTATTGTGAGTGGGCTGCCAGATGTAAAAAAAAATATGGATGTAAGTAAATACACTGAAGTTGGCATTTTACAGTTTACAGATTTTAAAATGGTCTAGACCAGTGTTTCTCAACCTTTTTTGGTCCAGCGCCCACTAGCCCTTATCCAGGTCCCTCACCGCCCCCCACCAAAGAATTTGTAGGCTACTTTGCACTAACCATTATTTTATCATTAATATTACTATCACTATTGTAGATGTTTTGATTTTTATGCTTGTTTCTGTATTTATCATCAAAAATAATTTCCCAGAGAACAAAAAAGCCATGGGAATAGAAATTATTTTCACAGGTGTCTACGAAAAATGTAATGAATATTCAAGTTAAAATTGGTAGGCCTAACAGCAGCCAATCAGAGTGAAAAAATATTCTTATTTTGTGCCATTTCTTAGTTGTTAAATATTCCACAAAATGACCAGATAAAAGATGAACACTGCCAGTTTAAACTTGGAACTGTTTGTAAAACGACTGAGCTCTGCAACATTAAAACATGGATAGAACTGTAACTACATTAATCATAACTCTTCTTCTCTTCAGTGTTTCTGTCGGTTTCTGGTGGTGCAGCTCTGTGCTGCCTTCAGGACAATGGGACATCAGAGCATCATCCATAAAACTTCACCCACATGGCATTTAATGTGCAAACCAGAGCTTTCAGTGGAAAAACTAAAGTTCCAGGTGCTTTTAATGTCACACAAATATGAGACAGAAACATGGATTATATCTTTATGTAGACCTGTCTATTGATTTATAGATTAATAGTTTTACTGAACATAAATTACAAAGAACAAATCTGGTTCTTAATCAAATCCTAATGAGCCAAATTGAAAGTGTCATGGAGTCATCAGCCTCATGACATTAACATTGACATGAAAAATAATATTGAAGAAATAAATATATCAAATCTAATTAAAAACTCAAATAAGTGATCAGTTATTTACTGTTATGGTCTGTAAGATATATTTATTCTCAGTATTAGATGTGGTCAAATCCATAGCACTACAACAATATTATTTTACCTTTTATCTGGAAATAGTGTCTGTTTATTCTTGCCATACAGTCCTCTGTATTAATTATTGCTCAAAAGGTCTTGCCATACCAGTTTATTCCTCTGTATTTACTTTAGTTTCATAGTTTATTCTTTCATTTTGTTCTTCATTCATTTCCATTTAGTTTCATTTGATTAGTTTTATCCTCTCTTGGTTTATTGCTATGTCAACTTTAGTTTCTTTCCTGTTGCTACATTTATTTTATCATTTATCCATTCATCATTTATCCATTATAAGACGAATAATCTTCACTCATCACCTGCTGCGCCGACTTATCGTCGTGTGTTTCACATCATGTGTTGATTTTTTCATTGTTCAGCATCGGATTCTCTGTTTCTATGCCATAATTCACATCTAGTTCGTTGCTCCGTTTTATGTCCCTCTTCTCCTGTTTCAGAGTTTTGTGCAATGTGCACGTCATTTTTTTAAACCCCTAAGGTGCAGGGCGGTCGGGAAACGTATCGACGGGGAAAAGGCAGGCTGACATAAACCTTTTAAAACAACGGAAACAATTTCTGTATTCTGATTATTAAAATTTAAAAGTGCTGTGTTGTTCTATCACCCCCGTTTCATACCGGACCACTTACAGCTCCAGTGTTAACGCTATAAAATGAACGCTCTCTATGGTGGTATCACCATGGAGGGATTTCTTTATTTAAATAGGTTCATTTTTCAGAGGGAGACACAGTGAGGGTATCGTGATTTTAGCTACCAGTAGCAGGAGAGGAGCTGCGCCAAGAGGCTAACAGAAGCTACAAACACTGAATAGAAGAAGAGCTGCCATCCATACAGTTGCAGCCAAGCATGATTTAATGTTACACAATACAGTTTTAACAAGTTGCTCAAAGTCTAAACTGGCATTGTTGTGTATTTAAGGTGTAAAGTTTACCTTCGACCAAACGTCCCCCTAAGGCCTCCCAGCGCCCCCTGCCATCCTCTGAACGCCCCCTGGGGGGCGATACCGCCCACGTTGAGAACCGCTAGTCTAGATTAAAATTGGTTTGATTTTCAAATACTTAAGAAATTTTACTTTGTAAAATTTTTATTTAACTTATGAGAATATGAAAGAAGATTAAACATATTTAGAACCCCCACCAATTTATAAAAAGATTTAAACTTGTCTCAGCTATATTGATTTATTCTGCATTGACTGAAGATAGAACAATGACAAAAATGTACCTGTAGTTAAATAATATGTGGGGAGTAATTGATGTGAAATTAGATTATTTTCTGCAGTACTCCTGTGATGTCATTGAGTATGAGACTCATTTTAAATAAAAACAGCAGTTGGTTTGGATAAAATCAATAGACTTTACCCAGCTGAAATGTTAAAACAAATAAAGATATAGAAGCTTATAAACAGGTTGTAAAACCTTTTTTTAAGCATAAGCTTTCACATATTTTCTTTCATATATTTTCATTTCATTTTAGCATTAATATCTAATAAAAAAAAAACACCCGCTCTGTCATTTTAGCATACAGTCGATATCACATTTTTAAGCTGGATTCTTTCTTTTTTTAACATATAAGAATTACTGAGTTGTTTATCAGTAATAACCTTAAAAAGATGGACTCACCATCCACCATGTCCTGGCGCTGACATCGTAGCACAACTGCCACTTCACCGGATTCTCAGTCTTATTCCACCGTCGGGATGTAGATGATTTTTCCATGACAATGAAAAAAAGGAGTCCAAATTCCAAGATATGGTTCAGGAGGAAAACTAAAATCTCTTCTTGATCCACTTAAGAATAATGATGATGAAGGATATTCCTTGGAAATGTTTTTGACTCAGGTTCTACTACGTGAAAAGCCCAGTTTAGTGTAGTTTGAGACACAGCCAGGACAACTACCGTGGAAAAACTAATTAAATAAATAAATGCTTCAAAATTTTCTTAGCCAAGATTCTGCAGAAGTCCTGATAAGAAGACAGTTCCAGGCAGGGATTTCCACAAATTCCAGTCCACCATGTGGTCATGTTCAGATTATTTATTTCTTTAAATCAGCACTTCCCTACGTCATTAAGCTTTGGAGCTTCTGTTTCTCACAGGATTAAGCCAATCTTCTATACACTATTGAAACCTTTAAAAAGTAAAGAGCAATAAAAAATAAAAGTGCATGGGTCTTTCAAAATTTCAAAATCAACATGAAATCAACCATTCAATCAGATGATCATTGATCATCACATAAATATGTAGACTGCAGCTCACCTCAAAACTTGCCCAATATTAGTTGCATCTTCATAGAAAATCTCAGAATAGCAACAAGTTTGAAATGTTTTAGTAGCTCTGAAAGTGATAGAGGAACAAAGAGAAATAACCCCTAAGAAAACTCAACAAAAAGCAGCCAAGCCCTTTTTTCAGGAGTGGGCTGTCCCTTTGGAAAGGACGATTACAGATGAGTGCCTACACACACGCACGCGCACCCACACATATATGTGTATGCACATGCATACACACATACATACTTTTAAATATGATTAAATAACCTAGTATTTTTAAAAAATCCAATTAACTGATTTCTAATAGATTTTGATTCTAAAAGATTTATTATAGAAAATCATTTTTCCTCTCTCTTTAAAAGCTTATGTTCCTTTGAATATTTATTACATTCTAATAAGACATGCTCCAATAATTAAAGTCCCTGTTTCATGTTTCCCTATTTGAAAAAGAGAACTATTAAGTCCTGTATGACCAATTCTAAGCCATGATTACTTCTTTCTCGCTTCGACTCTTACATCTATTACCCCCCACAAGTCTTTTGAACTTTATAGAAATGTCTCCCAGTATCATGTATCCAATTGTTCCAGCCAAACCTTAAGGATTTTGTTTTGAATAATAGATTTCCCCTCACCTTTGCTTAAAGGAATACTTAAGTTCATTATATACATCAGGGCCTGTTTAGCTAATATACCTACTATTCGTTACCTTCTATACCCACATGTGCAGTAATCCAGACAAATTGAACAAGGCATTTCTTATTATGTAGCTGAACTAATAAGAGATATATACTTAATAATAAATCCAATGTACAATATTTGCCAGATTGTATACTCAATGCAGCTTGACTATCTGATGCAATTATAGATTTATCTGCTTCCCTAACATTATTGATCATCAAGCAACCATTTCAAAGCTAATATAATGGCAGTTAATAATGCAACTGTGTAAATTTCTAGGTCATCTGTTGTTCTCATTTTAATCCTGATTTTATGATGTGAGATATTCAAAGCTGCTCTGTTCTGCTAATATTTGGATCTTTTTCCAAATAAGTTGATGATTAAATTAATTCAAAAATGTCCATATGTTGATAAAGATTCCATGTACTAGTAGTCCAGTTCTGTTTAACCCAATGTTTCTCAGTTCTGGTCCTCACACCCCTTTGTCTTACATGTTTTAGGTGTGTCCCTTCTGCCACATACCTGGATTGAATCTGTGGGTGATTAACAGTTTTCTGTCCAACTTGAAATGAGGTCATGCACTCATTTGAATCAGGTGTTGTGGAATAGAGGCACATCTAAAACATGCAGAGCAGGGGGTACGGGTACATAGGACTGTAACTGAGAAGCAGTGGTCTAACCAGTTACCAATCCAAGAATTAAAAGACTGAATCAGTCTTTAGCAGGTTTAGATGGTGAACAGGATCATTTGGAGGTGGTGGCGACAGGCTACAATGCCTCCTACTACAGATGGAAATCCAGTAGTTGAACTTCCAGGTTCCTTGGGCCAAAGGGTTAGTAACTACTAACCCTTTCACCATCAAATGGGGACCTGGCCTGCATAAACAGGACCAACATTAAGTTCATTATCTCTTAATATTAGTCAATATCAATCATTATTAAAACCATAAACACTACCTTCTTATAAGTAAATGGAATAGATAAAAACTAGATAGAAAGTGCAAGGCATATCAGGAAGCACAAGTTATTTAAAGAATTGATTACCAGTTTTTTCCCAGCCTGGTCCTCAAGTCAAACTGCTCTGCATGTTTTACATGTTCTTCTGCTTCAACACACCTCGTTCAGATGTTTGCAATTAAGCAAAACCCTGTTAATCAGCCATCAATTGAAATAATGTGTGGGGAAGCAGGGGAATGCTAGGGCAGTATGCCTTGAGGATTGTTGCCATTTCAATCATTAGAATTCAACCACAAAACAACATTGATTTAATGACATCTATTCAACATTGGTTAGCTGGCTAGAATTGGATGATTATTTGATGTAATGTAATGAAATGGCAGTAATAGCTCTTGTTGTGGCTTCATGTTAGAAACATACTTGAGCAAGTTAGCATTGCATGTTTGCATGTTGTCCCTGAGCATGCATGGGTTCTGTCTGGATACTCTCGCTTCTTCCCATATTTCAAAAATGTGCATGTAAGGTTCATCTGTCTCTCTCACTTGCATGGCTGGTTTACTGATTACTCTAAATCGACCTTCGATATGAGTGTCTAAATTAGAGGTTCTCAACGTGGGCGGTACCTCCCCCCAGGGGGCATTCAGAGGATGGCAGGGGGCGCTGGCGAACATTTTTACAAAAGGGGGGGCGCTGGGATGCCTTTGGGGGGCGTTTGGTTAAATGCACAACAGTACCAGTTTAGACTTTGAGCAACCTGGTAAAAATGTATTGTGTAACATTAAATCATCCTTGGCAGCTCTTCTTCTATTCAGTGTTTGTAGATTCTTGGCGCAGCTCTGGTCCTGCTACAGGTAGCTTCAGTTCAGCGTTACTGATGACGGTGCTGTGATTCAATTTGTCTGGTATTTTTGTACACATGTTTTGGCAGTTCTCTGATCATGTCAAAGCAGCAACTTATATTAAAAAGTGTTTTGAAAGCTGCCCGCTTCCATGAATGGACAACAGAAAATCGCTCTAATAAACAAAATTACTAAAATCACAATACCTTGACTTTGTATCCCTCTGAAAATTAAAAAAAAAAAATCCCTCCATGGGTGATACCACGATAGTGAGTGTTAATTTTTAGCGTTAACACCGGAGCTGTAAGTGGTCCGGTATGAAACGGGGGTGATAGAACAACGGTACCACAGGTCTTTTAAATTTCAATAATCCGAATGCAGAAATTGTTTCCATTGCTTTAAAAGGTTTATGTCAGTCTGCCTTTTCCCCATTGATACGGTTCCCAAACTCTGCGCACCATAAGGGGTTAAAAACAAACGACTCGCAAATTACGCAAAACTCTGAAACAGGAGAAGCAGGACATAAAACGGAGCAAACGAACTAGATGTGAATTATGGCATAAAAACAGAGAATCCGACGCTGAACAGTGAAAAATCAACACATGATGTGAAACACATGATGATTAGTCGGTGCAGCAGTTGATGAGTGAAGATTACTGGTGGTCAGCGTCAATCAAGAATAAGATAAATCTATAGCAACAGGAAAGAAACTAAAGTGGACATACTGTAGTAATAAACCAAGAGAGGATAATACTAATCAAAGGAAACCAAATGAAAATGAATGAAGAACAAAATGTAAGAATAAACTATGAAACTAAAGTAAATACAGAGGAATAAACTGGTATGGCAAGACCTTTCGAGCAATAATTAATACAGAGGTCTGTGTGGGAAGAATAAACACACTATGTCCAGAAAAAAGGTAAAATAATATTGTTGAAGTGCTATGGATCTGTTGAGACCACATCTAGTACTGAGAATAAATATATCTTACAGCCTTAACAGTAAAGAACTGATCACTAATTTATGTTTTTAATTAGATTTGATATATTTATTTCTTCAATATCATTTTTCATGTCAGTGTTAATGTCATGAGGCTGATGACTCCATGACTCTTTCAATTTGGCTCATTAGGATTTGATTAAGAACCAGATTTGTTCTTTGTAATTTCTGTCCAATAAAACTATTAATCTATAAATCAATAGACAGGTCTATATAAAGATATAATCCATGTTTCTGTCTCATATTTATATGACATTAAAAGGATCTGGAACATTTGTTTTTCCACTGAAAGCTCTGTTTGCACAATAAATATCATGTGGGTGAAGTTTTATGGATGATGCTCTGATGTCCCATTCTCCTGAAGGCAGCACAGAGCTGCACCACCAGAAACCGACAGAAACACTGAAGAGAAGAAGAGCTATGATTAATGTAGTTACAGTTCTATCCATGTTTTAATGTTGCAGAGCTCAGTCGTTTTGCAAACAGTTCAAAGTTTAAACTGGCATGTTGTTCATCTTTTATTGGTCATTTTGTGGAATATTTAACAACTAGAAAATGGAAAAGAATAAGGATATTTTTCCACTCTGATTGGCTGCTGTTAGGCCTGCAGATTTTAACTTGAATGTTAAAATCAAGTTAAAATCTTGATTTTAACTTTTCACATCTGTGAAAATAATTTCTATTCCCATGGCTTTTTTGTTCTTTGGGAAATTATTGTTGATGATAAATACAGAAACAAGCATAAAATCAAAACATCTACAATAGTGATAGTAATATTAATGATAAAATAATGGTCAGTGCAAAGTAGCCTACAAATTCTTTGGTGGGGGGCGGTGAGGGACCTGGATAAGGGCTGGGGGGCAGCTGGGTCCAAAAAAGGTTGAGAAACACTGATCTAAATGGTTGTTTGCCCTATTTATCTATTTCTTGCAACCTGTCCACAGTGCCCTTCACATCTGACTCAGTGACAATTGCAGATAGGCACCAGCTCACCCACCTGACCTTACGCCTGTGGGATTGATGATGAACAAAAGGATTGATAACAACTGAAACGAGTCTGGTGTTGTTAGTGGTTTGCAGTAGTATCCTGGTAGTAAAGTAACTATAGCTGCCAATGTCCTGGCAATATACTTATGACTGCTGCCAGTAAGTCACCATTTAATTACAGGGAGTTGGATAACAGAGTCTTATAGCTGGCTACTTGAGGTCTAAGGATCAGAACAGCCACAGCCCAATGCAGCTAAGGTCAGGATTCCTCCTTAAATGTCACACTACTGTTTAAGGCTTCCCTAAAGCTGCCAATATTTTTTATGGAGACATTGCTCTTCATTGTTATTTTCAGTACTGCTCTTGTGCATACTGGTCTGGGACAGGAGTGAAACTTATTGTGGGTTCAAAAATTTGAAACAGCATGCCACCCACTGAACACACACATACAAATGTTGTAATTAGTGGTCCAATGTATCAACTATAGGGTCCCACCTACTCACCTAATTAGACAATTAACCTCTAAAACGAGTAAACATTCTGCCAATCAGGATCAAACATGGTAGTGTTTGTTCAGAACATACACAGGATATAAAGAGGGAAAATTAAAGGTCAAAGAGAATCTTCTGTTTGGGTGTGCGAGTGCATGTGTGTCTAGAAATACACACACCACAAACTTCTTAAACTTTTGAGACAAACATGGTGTATTTCTCAATTTAGTCTACAGCTGCCAAGTCAGCTAACCTAGTAAACCTTTGTCCCACCCTGGTGAAAATTAATATACTAAGTATGTTATATTTTAACATGCTTGACTAATCATGAGTATATTTCAAGTTCACTTAGGATTAGTTCACATAAAGTGTGACATTTTGGAACAACTAATTTTGTGCCTTGTGTACTTTAAAATTTAAAGTGTACTAAGCCTACTTCAATGTACTTTTTTTGGACAACTTAAGTTCCACTTAATATACTTTAAGTATATTGCTTTTGATGAAATATAAATGTGCTTGATGAGTATATTGACAGTCGGGAAGCGTATCGATGGGAAAAAGACAGACTGACATAAACTTTTTAAAACAACGGAAACAATTTCTGTATTCTGATTATTAAAATTTAAAAGTGCTGTGTTGTTCTATCTCCCCCGTTTCATACTGGACCACTTACAGCTCCGGTGTTAACACTATAAAATGAACGATCTCTATCTGGTATCACCATGGAGGGATTTCTTTATTTAAATAGGTTCATTTTTCAGAGCGATACACAGTGAGGGTATCATGATTTTAGCTACCAGTAGCAGGAGAGGAGCTGCACCAAGAAGCTACAAACACTGAATAGAAGAAGAGCTGCTATCGATACAGTTGCAGCCAAGCATGATTTAATGTTACACAATACAGTTTTAGCAAGTTGCTCAAAGTCTAATCTGGTATTGTTGTGCGCTTAAGGTGTAAAGTTTACCTTCGTCCAAACGCCCCCCTAAGGCATCCCAGCACCCCCTGCCATCCTCTGAACGCCCCCTGGGGGGCGGTACCGCCCACGTTGAGAACCACTATTTTAATACAATGTCACAGTATTCCAGTATTACGCTATGTCACTTTGACCGGCGGAGGCTCTGTGTTCAGGAAGAAGGTTAGGCAACAGAATGTAGTTGAGGTGGGTTTATTTGGGAGCTCCGGGTCACAGTTACACTGACACTGTGAAACAAAGAATCTGACATTTATACCTGACACAAGTTCCATACCTTACACCAGGTAAAGGGGTGATAAAAAAACACTACTTACACAAACCTAACAAACAATTAATGATCCCAACAAATATTTACATGCATGCAAATTATTAAAACTAAACTAATCTAAGGTCAATCAAAAAGTGAATGTAACTAAATATAAATCCTCACAGTATTACCCCTCTTAATGGAAAATGGTATGCTCCAGGAGCCTTTAGAAGGACCTGGAGCATTTTGTCTCCCTTTCTCCTCCACCTGCTGAGACACACTCAGAACGGTAAGTACGCCAACAATTAACTCAAATTGAACCAATCTAAATCAGAAACAAACTGACATTTCCCCCCACATAAGGTTTCATATTTCCTTCCACCTCCATTCTGGCTGAACCTAAAAACTTCTTTCTTCTTTGAGCTCTAGATTTGGATAGTTTTACACTGCCCACCTCCAGTTCTACATCATAGAATGGTAATTCCTTAAGTGAGTTCTGTACTGCCTGTTCTCTAGTAGTGACCAAGCTACAGATTGGAGAGGAAAGTTCTGCTCCTGTCACTATGGGGACATTTTTCTGTACAAGTGTAGTGTTCTGGGTTCTCAACTGTGTGCCCTCATGACTATCAATTTGAGTCAAATGTCCAGCTGCTGTGTTTGACACTAAATCAGTCAAAGTGGGGACATCCAAGCCCAAAATTACAGCATAAGGAAGCCTCAAAGCCAATGCTACAGGTAATAGAAATGTCTGACCTCCTATAGTTAAATAAATCTCAGCTACAGGAAACTCCATTTCATCACCATGAATGCAACTTATTTTTGCCGTAGCATCACTCCATAGCTCTCTTGACACTAACTAAGACAAGACTTGAAACTTCCTATGTCTAACAAAGCTTTTTCACGCTGACCATTAACTAACACAGGGACTGTGTGAGCAGGTTCAGGGGCGGGGGATGTGGAGGGTGGTCTGGGAACTGAACAGAGAAGGTATGGTTTATTCTGTGTAGTGGCAGGACATGTGTACTGTGTGACCCATTCTGTTACACTGAAAACACCTGACATCTGGTCTTGAGGAAGAGTAGTTTTTAGCAGGGTTGGATTTAGCCACAGAAAATGACTTGGTAGCTGAATAACTCCTAGTCTGACCTATAGCACCACCCCTTTCACCCCTATCAGACTTACTTCTTCCCATAGGGAAGTTTTCACAGCCAAAGTGGGCTCTTCTGGTTCCCGTCCTTGCTGACAAGAAGAATTCTGCCAAACCTGCAGCCTCCTCTGCAGACTCAGCTCATTCCTGGATCTACACCTGCAAGTCTGGATTCACCATCCTCAGGAACTGCTCCATGATCTTCAGTTCTGAAATGTCCTTCACTGCAAGACTTCTCTGGTTTGACCCACTTATAGAACACGTCATTGAGTCGAACATAAAGTTCTTTTGGTGTCTCACCCTGATGAATGTCCAGGGATCGAAACATCCTTCTATAGGTGTTGGGTTGGCAGTTATCTCATATTTGGTCAGAATGACATCTTTCACCTTGTCATACATGTGAGAATCTGCCATGTCCATCAGCACATAAGCACTGCGTACTTTCGCAGTAAGTAGTGGAACCAGTCGGACCACCCACTCATCTTTAGGCCAGTGACAGACCTTAGCTATCCTTTTCCATGAAGATGATGTGGAGGTTCATCCTCAGAACTGGTTGGTGATTTGGTTGGAGCCAGAGCCTCTTCTCAGACAAGAAAGTCTTTAGGTTTTCTATTACCCTACCCTGCCCAGATAGCACAGAATGATTGAAACAACATTGAATCAATGTCAGCCAGAAACATTGAATCAATGTTGAACGCTGACATTGAAACATTGAAAGTGGTCGGTGACTTGTATGTTGAATCAACGTTAGGGTTTCAACCATAACTGGCATTATATCAATGTTGATTCAACCATCGTCTGTATGTCAATTTACATGCATGTTTGTGTTGATATTGCATTAAATCAATTAGGAATCAACGTTGATTCAACCTTCATCTGAATGTGGTTCTGCAAGCATATTTCTGTTGATTTTACATTGAATCAATGTTGATTCAACACTCATTTGACTGTGGATCTACATGCAGATTTGGGTTGATTTTATATTGAATGAAAGCTAAGGATTTATGTACATTTTTAGGTCTGATAGGCTTACATCATAACATACCACTAAAATTTTCTTCACTGGTGTTAAACACTATATTATTGTCAGATCATGGGTAAACTGTGTATAAAAGTTTAAAAATGACAACATGTGTTTGATATAACATTTTATTTAGGAAAAGAGGGACAGATCTTTAAACATATTTTACTCCTTATTGACTGTCAGAACAAGAGTCTATGGTCAACAGAAGAACAAAGTTCATGAGGTTAAGCTTTGTACTGTATGAACCAGGGAAACAGTGGTAACTCCAGTTTGACTCTGGTTGGCGTCACTTTAATTTCTTGCGATGTCTTCCTCTCATTCTGGCACGTAATGAAGTCACTTCTTGGCAGTTTAGCTGCAGTTCTCAAGAGTCAGCTTTTGGTCAAACTGCAGAGCAATGGCTGAAAAACACAAAAATAAAAGTGAGGAAGGTGCCGGTTAGAAAGATGATAGATATTTGAAATCTTCTGAAATACATTGTAAGATTAAACATTGTACTGGTTAAAGGTTTGAGGACAAATGCAAACCATATAGTTCCCCATGTACACTCACTGTTAAATTAATATTTATCTTAATCTTTTATTAATATTTATCTTAATGTTTACGTATACAACTACATTTACGTATGAAGCTGCAGTATAGTGTAGGATTTACATAACTTTAGAAGTGGCAATAACGATTATAATTCCTTTTGGGAAAGGGGAAGGGAAATCATTTATTAAGAGTAAAGAAATGGAAAAATGGGAAAAAAAGGTGGAATGAAGGGGAGAAGATTATATAAAGTACAAAGGTCAGTACCAATTAGAAATATTAATGAGAGAAACAGAAGGGAAGAAATAATAATAATGACCAGATTAAGAGTAGGTCATACCTATTTAAATGGCATTTTATGTTTAATAGGGAAGAAAAATAATGATAAATGTGAAGGATGTGGTGAGAAAGATAATGTAGAACAATGAACTGTAGAACATATGAATCTGAAAGTGAGAATTTGAAAAGAATGGTGAGGACAGGTCAAGAATGGTGTCCTAAAGGATTATTAGGAAATTAAGGAAACATAATGGATATTTATAGATTAAGAAAAGCATTATTTATTTTTCTTCAATATACAAGATATATTGGTATATATTTAATATAGAATAATATAATATAATATAGAATTTACTAGATGTAAAGAAATGTTGCAACACTGTCGAGTACAGTAGGTGGCGGTATGCACCTTAAAGTTGCTTGCGATCCACCATAATAGAAGAGAAGAAGAAGGCAGGAGGTTTGGTGTGGGTATCACTGAGTGGAGAGGCACATTTCATTTGTCTGCATTTCAGAGGAAGATGTCCCGCTTCAAAAGGACGGGCAACGTGGACAGCCTGGCGGGATTCCGAACCCCAAAGCCGGAGGCAGCTGTTCCCCACGGGCTTCTAAAGGCAGCCAGGAAAAGCGGCCAGCTCAACCTGTCCGGCCGAGGCTTGACTGAAGGTAAGCAGTGAACACATACCTTGTTGAAATGTCTATTTTTATTTATGTGACAGAAAGGAACAATGACGTCAAATGAAGAGCGTTTATCCTTCGCGGCGACATCTGAGACTGTAGGTGTCGCTGTTTTTTGACCGCTTTAATGTTCTCTTGCCAACTTCACGTGTTTTGGGCGCAGAAGGTCGTGGTGACAAGAAGACCAGCTGTGTAGCAATAATCATATGCCTCTTTTCCACGGCCCGCTCGCTCGGCTCGGCTCCGCTCGGCTCGGCTCGGCTCGGCTCTGTAGCAGGTACCGCCTCCTGGTGGCGGGCGGGTGTAGCGCCCCGCCTACAGGAGCTACGTGCTGAGCTTCGTTACATGCGACCTAATGCGAGTTGTTGTTTTTCTGATACAAAAGAAGAAGAGAGAGCTGAGCTATTTTTTACAGCCTGATTGTATTTTTCTGAGACTTAAAGAAAATGTGACAGTGGGAGGAAAAGCTGGATGTGGTGAGGAGGAGCTGATCTCCGCCCTGCTGGAGGAAAGCAGGAGGTTCAGACGGTTCAGGTGAGACAACGATGATTTTAAACTACGATAAAACTTGTAATAGTGCCGAATATACATGAGCTAATGTTAGTCACGGTGTTGCAAATAACTTAAAAATGTCAGAATTAATTCCTAATATATTCCAATGTGTTTTCATGTTGGACCATCGTGGTTCTTCCTGTTTCTTTGGGTTGGAGGATCTCATCAGTGTCCGTCTTCCTGCTGGTCGGTGTTGACCTTCAGGATGTCCAGACCTTCACCTTTCTGGAGTCATATGAGCTCAATATGCTGATGAAACATTTCTGATTAAAAAACGTGTCTGATATTCTGACGGAGTTGAAGTGCATTAACAGTCTGTTGTTTTTAACTTTTCAATACGTTTAATTATGATTCACCTGATGTCCAAGTTATACTGAGAACAAATAAAACTTTATTCCTTCTAATCTGACTGTTTCATGTTTTCACATTTTGGACACTAAGAATTAAAAGTTTAAACTCAGTCTTAATTATCACTAATTAAGGTTCCAGGTTTGGACACATTTTCTCACTTTCTTACATTGAAGATTCTGCAGGAAGACAGATAAACAGTGAGTGATAGAATGATTATGTATAAACTAGAAACTAACAAACATGATTTGTATTTAGGGTTCTTGTTAATAGCTGCCCTGATAATGTCAAAATGTTTATATTGGATATTCAGTTTTGAATGGCTTCATTGATAATCTACAATGTTAAGTTCAATGAAATATGTATATAATATAATATTTTCACTCTGGCTTAAGCTCCTCACATTTTGGGAGGATTGTATTAGGAACTTGTAATAAACTACAGTAAGTACAATAATGTGTGGAGTGGAGCAGAAATAAAGAGACTTTGGTCACTGAGACACAACAACTTTTATTTTTATTGTTTGTCTCAACTCTCCTTGTTGCTCTGCCGTCTCAGCTGGTAGCTGCTTCCTGCTGAAGGAGATCCAGGTGTTCAGATGGTCCATCATGTCAGCCATGTTGCTCCTTCTGCTCCCTGGGAAAATTAATCAGATGTTATAGCTTATAGCACATAAATGTAGATAAATAACAGTCACTAATGTGGATGTTACATAGACATAAGGAATTAACAGACATGTTAATATGTGTGTGTATATAGATATACATATACGTACATACAACACTTTTTTACTATCCAGCCATACAGAATTATATAAGAATATAGTACTGGAATAGTTGTGTAAATTAAAGACAAAATCTAATTACTTGTAAGTTTTAGACCTATGCAGGTTTACAGCCATGGATAAAATACCACTATCGTTTTCTTCAGGTTTATCGTTCATTCTACAATTAATAATTATAACAATTTGATTACAGAACTGATATCTAGCCAGGATATCATGACATGTTTCTTTATCTCACAATGGGGGAAACTCGGATGCAACAGCAATAAGAGAAACAATCAAAGCTCATAGATTCACACAAAGATAAACAAATGACGGTAAAATGCTGAACAATATTGAGTTATTTATAACTGTAATGTGCAACTGAGTGTCTTCAGAAAATACGCATGTTGTGTTTGAGCAATAAAAATACAGCAGGCTGTGTTTTAAATGTCGTCCACCTTAAATGTAGAAAAAACCAGACAGATTTATCTCCAAACTGCTGAGAGCAGCAGCGGCGTCTGGTCGGTTTTCACCGTGAGGCTCCAAAGCGGCTAACGAGGCTTTTCATTCTCTCCACTATGGTGATAAAAACGCCTCATTCCTCACGGCTCCATCAGCTGCTGCTGAATATTGAAATCCGAAGCAAAGAAAAAATCCGGCATCTTTTAGTTCAGGGCTTGTTTGTATCTTCCTTCACTTCCGTGTTGCAGCCAGTTTCAAACGTTGCGGCTTCATTTTTCGTCTCTCTTCCTCGCACTTCTGTCCCGCCCTCGGCCAATCAGTGAACAGCAGCGAAGCTTACGTCACCAAGGCTGACCGGGCTGGTTCTGCTCTGAAGCTGGACCCTAAAAAGCAGCGCCAGCCGGTTTAAAAGGCCGGTGGAAACACAAGGAAAGCGAGCGGAGCCGAGCCGGGCGGGCCGATGGAAAAGGGGCATAAACACCGTGCATAACTCAAAGCTGTACAGGTTCTTCTAAAAAAAATAGCATATTGTGATGAAGTTCATTATTTTCCATAATGTCATAATAAACATTAAACTGTCATTTTAGATACATTGCACACCAACTGAAATATTCCAGGTCTTTTATTGTTTTAATACTAGTGATGGGTAGATGAGGCGTCATGTATGTATGTTTCGATATATAGCAAAACTGTGTCACTCAATACTGACACCTGCTGGACATTAAAAATTCCTACAGGCAACGTAGTGATTTAATGATCTAGTCCAGTGGTTCCCAAACTTTTTCTGGGCCCCCCTGCTCCTGTCCCTGTCCTTGCCCCTGCCAATTTCCCTGCTCCTGTCCCTGCTCTGTCCTGTTGTCCCTGTTCCTGCCCCTGCTCCTGCCCCTGCTCCTGCCCCTGCTCCTGTCCCCCCCTGCTCCTGCCCTGCTCCTGCCCCTGCTCCTGCCCCTGCCTCTCCTGCCCCTGCCCTGCTCCTGTCCCTGCCCCTGCTCCTGCCCCTGCCCTGCTCCTGTCCCTGCCCTGCCCCTGCTCCTGCCCCTGCCCTGCCCTGCCCTGCTCCTGCCCTGCTCCTGCCCTGCTCCTGCCCTGCTCCTGCCCCTGCCCTGTCCCTGCTCCTGCCCTGCTCCTGCCCTGTCCCTGTCCTGCTCCTGCCCTGCCCTGCCCTGCCCTGCCCTGCTCCTGCCCCTGTCCCTGCTCCTGCCCCTGCGCCCCTGCCCTGCCCTGCCCTGCCCCTGCTCCTGTCCCCTTGCTCCCTGCCCCTGCTCCTGCCCCTGCCCTGCCTGTCCCTGCCTGCCCCTGCTCCTGCTCCTGTCCTGCCCTGTCCTGTCCCTGCTCCTGCCCCTTGCCCCTGCCCTGTCCCTGCCCTGCCCCTGCCCTGCTCCTGTCCCTGCTCCTGCCCTGGGCGGCGGGGAGGTCGACTTTTTTGGGAGCAAAATTAATGTACGTAGCTGAACATAGACAACAACATCAGTAGCCTACAGGCTACTTGTTAACAAGCTTAAGGTGCTGTATTGATATTAGCAAGTCATCTTTTAGCTAACATTACCTGCATCCAGCAACTTCACTCAACTCAGTCTGTTAGTTTGGGGAAAAAAACTGTGAAAAGTTCTTTGTGTTTTGCTGGTTTGCTGCCATGATTCTAACACACCTGTAGCTCCGCCCAGCAGCAGCAGCAGGTCTCCTTTACTGCTGCTCAGGTGTAAACACAGCGCGAGTGTTGTAGCGCTCTGTTGCGTTTAAAGGCGGCTCGGAAAAAAGGGTTACCACATGTTAACAACGCATGAAACAGTTTTAACTGCTGATAAAATTGACAGAGGACACGGATATGGTAAGTGTGGACGCCCCTACTGTATCAAATTGACATAGGAATAACAGGTTTGTCCATTCTAATGTAAAAACCCAGCGCATACAGCGTGCATGTTTTTTTTTTGTTTTTTTTTTCATCCAAACGCTTCCCGCGTCCCCCCTGCAATGGCACGGCGCCCCCTTAGGGGGGCGCCCCACAGTTTCGGAACCTCTGAACTAGTCTATATAATAAGATTTAAGTCTTTGTATTTTATTGAATATTGTTTATATTGTATTATGTCATATCTTCAGTTAAATTTAAAATATATTTGATATACAGTCAATAAATAATGTGAACATGTACCATAAAGTGAAAATTTAAGTGAATGTTTTTGGAATGATGATGCATGGACTGTTTTTTTTCCACAAATTTTTATTAGTTTTTACAACCTTTTGGAATTTAGCCTGTTGCGCTTTTTTGACACAAAACTTCTGCTTACAGCGACCCCTTGTTTTCTTTAGGGGTTGCGTTCCAAAAATAAACCGTGATATGCAAAATCCGTTAAGTAGTTACCTTTATTTTTTACAGTTATTACACAGCATATATAAATACTCTACATTGAAACCAAAGAACAAAACCTGTTTTCAGGTCAGCGGATGAGCGTGTGCATCAATCGGGCCTTAATGTGATCCGCAGTCGTGTCATCAAAGAGTCTCCTCCAAGCTGCTTTGCGAGATTCACAGCTGTATCTACGGCAGAGCGATGGATCTCATCAAACGAGCCTCCGGTCGGGTTTTGCACTGCCTCTGGCCACAGTTTTTTTCCAGCAGACATTGAAAGTTTCAATTTCCATCTCCTGAATGGATATCTGTTAGGGATGTGCCGATCAGGTTCTTTTCTGCCGATACCGATCACCCCTGAGGGATGATCGGCGATACCAATCCCCGATACTGATCACATAGTTATGATTTATTTATTTTTATCATAAACACTACCGTTACATTATGTGAAAAAAGGAACCATGAATTCACCTTAATTTAGACAAAAACTTGTTTTTAATAACTTTTTCCAAGAAGAAAACTAAACAAAACAGGCATTGTGCAAATTGAACTGCTATCAATAATACTATCTTTAACAGACTGATAACATATGAGGCTCTGAAGAGGCTAAATAATGCAGAGCAAAATAAAACCTCAACATTGACAAAAAAATTCAAGTATAAAACTTAACATTCAAAGGAAAATACAGGATCCATTGCGAAAACAATCCTGAGTTACTGAATGAAAACTCCTGTTAGCATGGCGGCTAGCTAGCCACCATGCTAACAGGAAGCCCTAATCAGTAAGCCATGCTCAGTAAGTTTTGATTTAGCAACTTAAGGTTGTATATTTTTATGCAACCTGCATTTGCCTTTGAATGTCTCCTTTATTACTTGACATTATTTGATATAGACAGATTTATTTAACTAATAATTTATGAAACTGAGAGCCTTACTGTTAAATATTATTTTACTGATTTCAGGTTTTTCAGTTGTCCTTTTGACTGAGTAGCTGCTGTATTGTGCCTGCAAGTATTTAGCATGTTTAGTCTATGTTAGGTGAATTTATTACCAGATCATTTTTTAATTTTGCCAGATCACTTAGTATCATTTATACCTAAAGCAAAAAAATTAACAGTTAATCCAAGCGATTGACAGAGATCTGTGATCCGCAGAGGTTGGCCTCATTGGTGATTGGTATCGGAAGTAAAAAACCTTATTGGAGCATCCATACTTTTAATCTCTTCAGTTGGTGCTGGAGTTGATTGAACTTACATCCAGTATGACTAGTGCAGTTAAGAGTTTGATGTCTTCAGACAGCTGTGTTAGTTGATTGGACGACAGCAGAAGTTTGGTGAGGTCAGTCTGTTGGATTAGGATTAAACTTCCTGTTAGCATGGCGGCTAGCTAGCCGCCATGCTAACAGGAAGTTTTCATTACTGCTAGTTCTTATTGACTGAGCGGAGTAATTATGGAGTAACAGGGAAGAGATCGATTATTTTTTAAAGATTATCTGTCACATGTTAGGACAGCGAAAGTTTTAATATGTAAGTAAAATGTATTTTTTTAAGTTAGATGCTGCAGCTTTAAACAGGTTCGGTGTGAGAGTCACTACCAGGTGGAGCAGAAGCGGCTCCGTGTCAAATATTACTAAATATTAAATATTACTACCTGTAGCGGAGCAGTGGTTCAACAGGAGAGCAGAACCAGCGTCTTACATCGCAGCTCCAAGACTTAAATCATTTTACAGGTTATTTGTTTAGCTTTCTGACCGTCATGCTAATCCGGGTGAGTATTTGTAGCTGTGCTGCTTTACCTGCTGTCTGATCCTCCATGTCTTTTTACTGCAGTGAACCTTGATGTAGCCAAACTCCGTCATTGTTTTTATGTCTATTAGCTTCGTTGTGTTGATGCATTTTGACCTGCTTCAGTTATCAGCCGCAACACGCAAACCTCCTCATTCACTCAGTGCGTTATAGTTGTACATTGCTTAGGATTTGTTGCTGCGCGTTTGCGCAGAGTGAAGGAAAGACGAGACCAGCTGGACAGACAGGCTGGGAAATGAGATGCAGGTGATCGGTAACAGAGCCAATGATCGCCGATCCCGATCATCACCGATTTCACGGAAATCGGCCGATTATGATCGGTTACCGATCGATCGGCACACCTCTATTAAACACCGTAACATTATGGCACTCAGGTAGAGAAGAAGCGCAGAGACTGTTTTTACCAATCATACGGTCAATCAGGACACAGAACACTGTGAAAGAAAAGCAGCACAAAAAAATCTGCAAGGCAGCGATACCGTGAAAAGTGAACCGTGTTATAGAGAGGGATAACTGTATATGAAATAATTTATGAAAAGCAACTGAGTAATTTGTAGAATGGCTGTATATCTGAGTTTATCTACACAGTATCTAGGACTTCATTCTCATGCCTGGCCTCATAATGCCTCAACATTGAAAAGGTGGATTTATTAATTAAGTGTACTACCTATAAGTATTGCCTTAAAAGTAGAGAGGGCCTTGACAATTGTTACTAATTTTGTTAAATTCAAGCTGGTGACGTCCTAGTCCGAGTTAGACGACAACACAACGGGACAACAACCGATGGAAATGAAATGTCACAAATGGAGCCCTGGGGGGACGAAGGCTGCTAACTAAGTGTTGCTAGCTGGTGGTAAGTTTGCTTATTAATTATCTTAATTTAATTATAAACAGTGAAGTAAAGATATATAACTTACGTTGGTTTCTTAATTATTTTATCAATTTTATTGTGACTTGTATGATTATTATTATAATAATCATTCAGCTTCATGTTATAACTGCATGGAGGCTGTTTGTTGTGACTTATACTTTAATTCATAAACTTAACCTGGTTTTAATTAAGCTCCATAAAACGGAGAGACTTTGATATTGTGAGGTTGTTTTAACTCGTTCATCAATGATTTTATCTTCAACATATGTTTGCAGTCTAACTAAGCAAATTAAGATGAAAGAGGAAGCCAGAGAAATCAGGTGTTAGGAAACCTAAAGACTTTCTGTCTCAGAAGAAGCTCTGACTCCACCAGATCACCAACCAGCTCTGAGGATGAACCTCCACATCGTCTTAATTGTGTAAGCTACATTTTCAACAACAAAAACTGCTGTTACAAACACTAAGTGCTTAATAAACATGATTTGATTTAAAGGTAACTTGAAATAATTTTTCTCTTCTTGTTAATCTAACATTCATCTTTCTTTTTTTTATTTGTAGTTGACTTTCAGGACCCTGTGATGGACTGGTGGCCTGTCCAGGGTGAACCTGCCTCTCATCTGATGGCTGCTGGAGATGGACACCACCAGCCCCCCTCACCACCCTGCAAGGATCAGTGTGTTCAGATCATGGATGCAAAGATTTTAAGGTATTTTGTCTCCTTAAGTCCAAACTTAAAACAGCTTCATAGTTAATGCCAACATCAACTGATTCTATGACATTGCTGACTATTTTTTTTACTTCCAAGATAAACAGGCAAAGAAGACACCCAGAAATGTTTTTCCACACCAGGCATCCGGTCTCAATCATCATCAGTTCTGATGATGTCACATACACAGCGAGTACGAAACATCTTGAAATTGTAAGTATTATTTTTTATTTGCCATTTTTCTGTTCTCTTTAAATAAAAATGCTTTCTCTGTTTAATTGCTCTATTGTTCTTTTTTGTAGGTTTCTGTAAGGTGCAGTGAACAGGAATGTTCTGTTATTGATCCTCACGTTCATGTTTTATTGTCACACTTAAATTTTCATGTTCATGCGTTCACTTTTGATGCATAAACTGATAATTTATGTAAAGTTCATAAAGATGTGAGTAAAATTGGACAATTTTAAAATGTCGGTAATAAAACAAAATATTTGAATTACCTTGAGCATCTTGTGTAATTAATCTTCCATGTAATTTTAGCCTAAAACAATGTAAGTACTGTAGTGTAGTTATGCATGTCATTTACAAAATAGGTATGTAGGAATTAAGACTTTCACGAGTAATTAAAATTGTAGTTTATTATCAATAGCAGGAAATCAAAAATAAAAATTAAGTGTAATCTATATACATTAATATATTAATATTATATTTAAAATATATTTGAAGTATGTTAAATACACAGTCCAGTCACATTAATGTGACCACCACGTACTTTCCACTTCAGAGTTAAATAACCAATCACAGAAGGCAGGTGGCAGCACAGTGCAGTTGAGCGTATATAAAGGGTGTGTGTGGGCTTCGGAAAACATTTCAATCGTTGGCGTAATGCAGAAACGAAGCGATTTATCCGACGTCCAAAAGGGCATGATCATTGGCTTTCGGGCCAAGGGTGGAAGCATTTCCGAAACGGCTGAGTTTGTGAACTGTTCGCGTGCCGCCGTGGTAAAAGTGTACCGTGCATGGCAAAATGGGACTGTCCAAAATCAACGACGTGGCAAATGTGGTGCACCACGGGCCATAGATGACAGAGGCGAACGACGGTTGCGGAGATGCGTTCGGGCAGATAGACGGGCTACCGTTGAGCAACTGACCACTAAAATGAACCAAGGGGCTACCACAAGTGTCTCCCAAACCACTATTCAGCGAACATTGCTGCGTCTGGGCCTCCGAAGCGGACGCCTGGTTCGTGCACCTATGCTGACTGGTGTTCATCGACGACGAAGGCTAGAATTTGCACGCCAGTACAGCAGCTGGACGTCCACTGAGTGGCGACAGGTAGCGTTTTCAGATGAATCGCGTTTTATGCTCCATCGGACAGATGGACGTTGGCGTATAAGGCGTGAAACCTCTGAAAGGAACCACCCTGCAACCATTGCAGGAACGGTCCAAGCTGGAGGCGGGAGCATTATGGTCTGGGGAATGTTTTCCTGGCATTCTCTGGGTTCACTGATTATTGTGGAAGGCACGATGGATCAATACAAGTACGCATCTGTCCTTGCGGACCATGTCCACCCCTACATGCGCATTGTTTTTCCTCAGGATGATGGCATCTTCCAGCAGGACAATGCGAGGTGCCATACAGCTGCCAGTGTACGTGCGTGGTTCGAAGAGCACCAGGATGAGTTTACCGTCCTCCCCTGGCCAGCAAACTCACCTGACTTAAACCCAATCGAGCATCTGTGGGACCATCTCGATCGAGTTGTTCGCGCCATGGATCCTCAACCGCGTAATCTAGCGCAGCTGGCCACGGCATTAGAGTCGGCATGGCTCAACATCCCAGAGAAGACCTTCAGGGACCTAAGTGACTCTCTTCCTGCACGTCTAGTAGCAGTTCGCTCTGCGAAAGGTGGTTATTCTGGCTTTTGACAGATGGTCACATTAATGTGACTGGACTGTGTATATATTTTAATACAATTCTGAGACAGAATTATTACACTCAAAATATAATTATATCAAAGTATAATAAAGCTCTGAAATATATTTAAAAAAAGTAGACTTTAAGTACACTAAGTACACTTGAAGTTGTTCCAAAAAAGTATGTATAGTATACTAAACTATACCATTAGTTGTAGGCCTGTCGCGATAAACGATAAATTTAATTGCACGATAAATTAAACCTATCGACCACATTTTAATTATCGGCTTTATCGTCTCTTCCTGCCTTTTTTTTCTTTCTGTTGATGACACTGAATTAAAAAAGGCTCAACTCTGGTGCTCTCCACTGACCCCTCCCTTCCTCACTTCCTTAGTCTAATGTCTAGGACATGTCTAATGTCCAGCTCACATTACACGATTTGTCAGCCGATTGTCGACCCATTTTCTATACCTGAGAGACACATTAACCGACAGAAATCCTAGGTATACTGGTTCGATCGGGTTCGTTGTGGTGTCCAGTCACCTGGGCACAAAATAATGGCTACCAGTCCAGTTAACTGGACTTGTAATTTTAAAATCAGGCATTAATCAATACTTTACTAGAATCTACCTGTGAGGCACGTGGCTAGTCAGTGTAAAGTCCTGACTGAATGAAAATCATTATAACCTGTTTGTCACGTTAATGAAGAACAGCTGAAAACTTACGCGTTTGGCTCCAACTCCTCCTCTTGTCATTTCTATATTCTTTGCACGAAATGTTGAATAAATATTAATGTTGTTTCCACATATCATCTTCAATGTCCGCTGAACTTCGGGTTGCTGTTTCAGCTGTTTGGGATTCCCCTCCGTAATTTCCCTCAGAAAGCACAAGGAGAATCCCCGCTTTCTGATTGGCTACCTGTTGCATTCAACTTTAAGCTCCAAGTCGGGTAAAACCCTGATTTAGATCAGAGCGGCATGACGATCTAAATCACACTACAGGATGATCGGTTACAAAATCCTAAGGGGAAAATAGGGGCAAAAAAATCGTCTAGTATGAACTACTGCATTAGGTAGTGCGATGTGCTGTTTTCTCTATTTAAATCTAATGATTACTGAAGGGCAATATAGTATACAGACTTCATAATCTGCACTCTTGGTTGAATGCAGTATTTATTTCCACTTTGACTTTATGTTGTTTAGTTTTTATTCAAATATGTTTTTTGTTAATGGAGACTGAGAATCCATCAACACTGGAACTGATTTAGGTTATCAGTTCCAGTGTTATGTGTTCTTTTGAAAATAAAGTGTATCTATCCATGGCAGGAAATCACATGCATTATTAGTCATTTCCATTAAATCAGTGTCAAAAGGTCTTGAAACAATATCATCGTTTATCGCAATAATTTTTTAGACAATCGTCCAGCAAAATTTGTTACTGTGACAGGCCTACACATAACTTTAAATGATTTCAAAGGCATATTAGACATAAAGTTCTAAATGGAGCCCTGGATTTAGATACAAGTTCTACAAGATCCAACAAGTGTCCTTCTCAACCTACATACTTTAATGCTACTTGTGAATTCCCCCACTGTGGCACAATAAAAGATTCATTCATTCTATGTTTTTATTTTTCCTATCCACAAATCACTAAACTACACAGATGAGGCTCAATAATCCACCTAAGCCCTCATCCTATCTTCTTTAACGTTGATTAAACTAGTCAGCATGTACTACTGTGGTGTTCTAAGTGAATTATGTTTGTATCTTCATGTGTCCCAGTCCCTCAGAACGTTTATCGGCTTAACATTGATGACCCAGCGGAAGCCCAGGAGAACGTATCGTTTGGAGGATCAGATCGCTGGTGGGAACAGACTGACCTCACCAAACTTCTGCTGTCATCCAATCAACTAACACAGCTGTCTGAAGACATCAAACTCTTAACTGCACTAGTCATACTGGATGTAAGTTCAATCAACTCCAGCACCAACTGAGGATATTAAAAGTATGGATGCTCCGATAAGGGTTTTTTACTTCCGATACCAATCACCAATGAGGCCAACCTCTGCGGATCACAGATCTCTGTCGATCGCTTGGATTAACTGTTAATTTTTTTTGCTTTAGGTATAAATGATACTAAGTGATCTGGCAAAATTAAAAAATGATCTGGTAATAAATTCACCTAACATAGACGTAAACATGCTAAATACTTGCAGGCACAATACAGCAGCTACTCAGTCAAAAGGACAACTGAAAAACCTGAAATCAGTAAAATAATATTTAACAGTAAGGCTCTCAGTTTCATAAATTATTAGTTAAATAAATCTGTCTATATCAAATAATGTCAAGTAATAAAGGAGACATTCAAAGGCAAATGCAGGTTGCATAAAAATAAACAATCTTAAGTTGCTAAATCAAAACTTACTGAGCATGGCTTACTGATTAAGGCTGCTCTGATTTGTTGTTTCTGACTAAATTCTGCAGATCACAGGGAGGAGGCAGAGGAGATCAATTATTTTCAGAGACTATTGTATTGTCGTAGGTTAGGACAGCAAAAGTTTTAATACATATCTAAAATCTTTTTTTTTAAAGTTGCAGCTTTGAGTAGCTGTTTGGTGTGAGAGTTTGCTGCTGGAACAGAAATGGCGCTCCACCTGTGAAATATTACCACCGCTAGCGCGTAGCGGTGGTCCAAGAGCGAGAGCAGAGCCAGCGTCTTGCACTGCCAGCTCCAAGACTTTAATTATTTTTTGGGTTATTTGTTTAGCGCTACTTTTCTGGCTGCTCCTGATGTCCTTTTGTTCCTGCAGTGAGCCTTAATGTAACCAAACTCCATCAGGTATTTGTTTTATACATGCCATATTAGAATTGTCGTGTTGATGCATTTTGACGTGCTTCAACCCTGAGGTACTTTTCCGCCGTAACACACTCTCACGCAACAAGATTTGTTGCCGCGCGCTTGCGCAGTGTGAAGGAAAGAGGAGAGATCAGCTGATCACGCAGACTGTGAAGTGAGATAAATCTGATTGGCAACAAGAAACCATGATCGGCAATCATTGATCATGCACTTTTCTCCCGGAAATCGGCCGATTATGATCGGTGGCCCATTGATCGGCACACCTCTAATTAAAAGACATTAATTTTGTGAAAAATTGGAGCATAAGATGCAACAAGCCAAAAAATTCAGTTGATGCAAGTTATGAAAAAATTGCACCCAGTATTGTTGAAAGAAGTTGTCTCTACTTTTCTCAGGTAAGCAAAATCAGGGTTTCCCCTGGTGTATTATAAACCTGGCGGGCTTTACCTGTCTGAGTGTTGCTTGTTTTCATTTTAAATAGTTTTTTTTTATATACTAGTGTCTTTGCTGCAGTCCACTCCATTGTGCACCGGTGGAGCGGAGTCCTTCCTGAATCTCCCACTGGACTGTCAATTTGACATTTTATATCAGTACAAACTTTTTCTGATCTATTTTATTGGGATAAATTGATGTTTTTTAGGTTTAACCAAGCTGTTATTCACCAAGTTGTTCTTGCAGCTCCATGACAACCAGCTGAGCCGTTTACCCAGTGCTCTTGGAGAGCTGCAGGAGCTTCAGCAGCTGCGACTAAGGTACAGTCAGTTTCATGGTGAGTTTTCTGTGGAGACATCAGTCAACAGTCTAACTTCTTTTTCACAGTCAGACCTTTTGAGAAGCACAAAGAGGAGCAGGACATTATCTCTGGATAATTTGTGTTTTCATGTGTTTGGACAAAATAAAGGAAAAGAATCACAGAAACTTGATGTGTCCTCCCTGCATGAGGGAACAAAGCAGGCGAATAGATGAAGCACTTCTTTTCACTGAGCCTGAAGCTGACTGACATGATCACCACTTTATTGTTGAGATTCATCTCTGAGTAAAACTATCCTCTGAGTGGTTTCAAGTCAAAATTAACTTTGTGTTTTTGTTACAGCCATAATAAGCTGTCATCGCTGCCAACAGAGGTGTGTTCCCTAAACAACCTTCGTTCCCTAACACTGCAGCAGAATCTCCTGGAAACTGTGCCAGAGGAAATAGGAGAGCTGGGGAACCTGACAGAGCTGGTAACTTACCACACACTCACGTCTGCCTTTGATGTGAGAGAGGATCTTGTGACGGAGCTGTTTGTTCTGCTGTCAACAGACCAGACTAACCCAGCCTCTTCATTTGTTAGGGCAGCTCATCCACATTCTGGTTCAGATCAGAGGGAGCAATGGAAAAGAGGGAAGTCTGTTCTACCTCTTAGAGATGTATGGGCCTGTGTGGGACACAGGCATGACTGAACCCAATTGGTCTGGTCCTCTGCAGTTCAGTGGAAAAGTCACAGAACCAAATAAAGCAATGACTCTGTTCTTCATGATCGTCAATGGGTCACCTCATGGGTTGGTTGCTACTAATATCTTAACAAGCTTTCCTCATCAATCAATCCATCAAATTTAATTTGTATGGCACATTTCAGCAGCAATGTATTACAAGGTGCTTTACATAATAAAAAAATAAAATGAAAACAGCATGTGGCATTGAATAAACAGTAAGAAAGAGAAAGATTTTGAAAAAAGAAAATAAAAAAAGATAAAAACACACTTTTCTGTCGCCGTCGGACTCTGCCGTCTGTTTAACATGGGGCGACGGGGCCTGTTAGACGACACATGAAAACACCCAAGGTTGTCTCCAACCCTGTGCTGCAAGCTTGGAGACCTGGTGCTGCAAGGTCTCTAACCTTACAGCACCAGGCTCCGTCCACCTGTCACGTGATTTTTTGCGCTAGGACTATATGGATTTTTGTGCACTATTTTTACCTGTTAGTCTAGAATTTACAGGCTTTTTCTGTGCGCGCAATGACCCTCAGTCACTCGCCATTTTTACATCATTATAAAGAGGAATAAAAAGAAATTAATAAATAGATAAAACGTAAAGATAAAAGCATTAAAAACATTGAAGACATCAAAACCTGCACTCTAAACCTAATTTAGCCATAAGCAACTCTAAACAGGTGGGTTTTAAGTTGAGGTTTAAAGGCACCCAGTGTTTCAGCTGTTTTACAGTTTTCTGGAAGTTTGTTCCAGAAAACTGAAAGCTGCTTCTCCTCGTTTGATTCTGGTTTTGGGGATGCAGAGCAGAACCAGAAGATCTGAGGGGTCTAGACGGTTGGTTCAGCAATAACAAATCTTTTATGTATTGTGGTGCTAAACCGTTCAGTGATTTATAAACTAACAACAGTATTTTAAAGTCTATTCTCTGAGCTTCAGGGAGCCAGTGTAGGGACTTTAAAACTGGTGTTATGTCTCTATCTTCCTGGTTTTAGTGAGAACGCCAGCAGCAGCATTACCCACGCAGCATAGAGCTGTGTATCATCCGCATAGTTATGGTAGCTGATCTTATTTCCTGTTATAACCTCAGTCAGTGGGAGCATATGAATATTGAAAAGAAACGGTCCTAGGATTGAATCTTGGGGTACCCCAAATGTGACCTTTGACCTCTCTGATGAGAAGTTTCCGACTGAAACAAAGAAGTCCCTGTTCTTTATGTGGGATTCAAACCAGTTTAGCACTGGACCGGAGAGTCCGATCCAACTCTTCAGTCGATTCAGTAAAATGTCGTGGTCAACAGGGTCAAAAGCTGCTCTGAGGTCCAACAGAACCAGCACTGTGGTTCTCCCACAGTCTGTATTTATATGTATATCATTGAACACTTTTACAAAAGCCGTTTCTGTGCTTTGGTGAGCAAGAATTGTTTGTTTAAAAACTTTTTTCAATAATTTTGCTGATGAATGGGAGGTCAGAGGTTGGCCTGTAATTCTGCAGTAGTGATTTGTCCAGATTGTTCTTTTTTATCAGCAGTTTGATAACTGCTGTCTTCAAAGCCTGGTGGAAAACACCTGAAGAGAGTGATGAGTTTACTACTTGAATCAGATCATTAGCAACGACAGGCAGGACTTTCTTAAAGAAATGTGTTGGTAGGACATCCAGACAGCAGGAACCAGAGTTTAATTGACTTATGATTTCTTCTAAGGTTTTATAATTAAGTAGTTGAAATTGGGTCATTGTTCCTGTATTTGTTTTGTTTGGGCACAGCAGTGGTTCTGGCTTTGGATTGGATGTGCAGATTAATCTGCTGATCTTTTTAATTTTCTCTGAGAAGAAACTTTAAAACTTGTTGCAGGCAGCATTAGATTGAAATTCATGTGGTAACGTCACAAGAGGGTTTGTGAGCCTGTCAACAGTAGCAAATAAAGCTTGAGCATTGTTTATGACATCTGCAAAGAAAGCCTCTCTTAAATGTTTGTGATAGTGACGTAATCTTTGTAGATGTCATAGTAAACGTGAAGTTGAGCTTTACTCCATCTCCGTTCGGCCCTATGGCAGAGTTGTCTTGCAGTTTGAACTGTTTGTGCATTTCTCCATGGAGATTTCTTCCTACCAGTCACAACCTTCACTTTAATGGGGGCAATGTAATCAATGATATCAGAAAGTTTGCACAGAAAATCATCTACCAACTTATCTACGTCATTATGGTTTAAGGGTGAGGAAGAAGAGTAGATTCGATTAAATGTTTCTGCTGTGTTTTCTGTGAAACTACAGTATGTTTTGTGACAGTAGCTGTTTGTCCAAGTAGGTTAGCAGATAAAGAACTGTCAAAGAGAACAGGAAGTGGTCCGACAGGGTGACATCAGTTACAGAGACATTGGAAATATTCACACCCTTAATGATAACCAGGTCCAGTGTGTGTCCATGAGTGTGTGTTGCTTGTTTGACATGTTGTGTTAAACCAAAACTCTCTAATATATTAAAAAGCTTTTTAGCCCCTCGGTCTTTGGGGTTGTCAACATGAATGTTGAAATCACAGACAATTGCTAAACAATCATAATCAATGCATATGAGAGATAGAAGTTAATTCAAGTCCGTAAAGAAATTTTCCACATATGTTGGGACTTTTGTATAAAGTTAGTGTCAAAGTTCGTTTGTGGCCTTTTACCTCGATTCCAAGATACTCAAAAGACATAAACTGACCCAGAGAGATTTACTACAGTTCATGGTATTCTTAAATATTGAAGCCACGCCTCCTCCTTTTTTGTGTTTTCTATTTTCACTTAAAAAATTGTATGTAGGAGGCACTGATTCAATTAGTACGATTGCTTCATTATTGTCATTCAGCCATGTTTCTGTCAGAAATAAAACATCAATATTATGCTCAGTGAAGAAATCATTAATTAATAAAGCTTTAGCACAGAGAGAGATCTGGTATTTAAAAGAGCCAGTTTAAGTGACTTGGAGGCTGAAAGTTCTTCAGTCTGAGGTTTGAATTAAGACCGCTGTTTTTTGTATTTCTGATTTTTGTAACTTTTCTTGTAGTGATCCAGACAGGTAATGTCCTGCTATGCAGTGCCGGGGGGCCAGACACATTCTGGAGGAAGACTGATGTAACAATAATATCTGGACCCTGGTCTCAGACCTCAGAAACGCAGAGTGCTGGATCCTCAGGGAGGTCAGAGGCAGGTGGCTTAGATGAAGTGAGGTCTACTATGTTGGCGCTAAGGAGAGTCGTGCTGAGGGGAACCTGTTGATTCATTCCATCCGTAAATTTGAAAAACTCTGGTCCGGAAGACATTTCTTCGAAGGTATCTTGTGAGTGTAGGAGCAGAGAGGGAGGGGGGAAGAGGAGGGGAACCGGTCAGTCTGTCCCCAGTCAATGTTTTATCAGTTTGTTTTGGGACACTTTGCTTCTGATAAGCGGAGGCCTTCCATCCTAGTCAGACGTCCTTGAGCCTGTTCTTCTGAAGCGATGGTCACATTGTTGTTCTTGTTGATAAAATGAAAAATGTTTTACAGTGAGCAGCCTTATCCTATGTTTGTTAAGATTGCGTCCGCCTCAAGGTGAAAGCGCTGCTAGTAGATCCAGAGGTTATTGATGAAGGTCACTAAGCTGGCAGAGCAGGTTTTAATCAACCATTAGTTTATCATGTCCAGCCTGGAATGTTTGTCGTCTCCCCATTGAGACGATGGAATTGGACCACTGAGAAATAATTTCACTTTTAATTTTCCCAAAGCGTCCAGGAGAATATTAAAGTCTTTTTTCAGAATCTCAGATTTTTGCTTTGCCAGATCGTTGGCTCCAACATGCACAACCAAAGTCTCAATATTTGGCTGATCAGTAGTTAGAGAGAGCACTTTGTGAGTCAAATCAGATACAGTGTCACCAAGAAAAGAAACCACTCTCGTTTTCTTGGGATTACAAACATGACTGATTCCATTAACTCTCTCATCTCCAACAATAAGCACTGTTGACATACCTTTGATTTTCCTGCTGGTCGCTTTGTCCTTCGGAGCTTTGGGGGGTGGATGTGTTGGTCTTGCCTCATTGTTGATGTTTGAAGGTGAGTTTTCACTCAGAGGCTCAGGTGGAGTGCAGAAAATCTGTTTTTCAGTGGGATTCCCATGGAGTCGGAATGTTTTGAGGCTTGGGCTGGTCGCTTTGTCCTTGATGGTGGGGTCGGAGGAGCCGTTTTGATTCCAGCTGCTTGTTTCTCTATTTGGCAGAGCAGGTGTTGGCGTTGAAGGTGGGTTTCGGCTCAGAGCCGACCAGAGCTGATTCGTCCAGGTGAAGGTTCTCCCCGTTAGTCGTCTCATGGGATCAGTAGTGTGAGACCTTTGTTTCGGCCTGGCGGCCTGAGCGATCCAGGCTGAGCTGCTTGGTGCAGGTGTACGACCTCTCCGCTGATTTGAGGAAGAGTTGTTTCATTCCCACAGGTAGCGTTGATCTCAAAGTTCACCTCCAGCCGTTGAATCTCCATTTCTAAAAACTGAAGTCGTTGTAGAATACTGCTAATGTCCTTGGGGTCAGACGGGGGCATTTTGCCTAGTTCAACTTGGAGGTGAAGACAAGTAAAGTAAAAATGAAAGTGAGAAAATCTCCCAGTCCTTAGGTTTGAAGTAATCCAGTTATGATTTCAATAATATAAATATAACTATAAAAATTGACTTTAAAAATAATTCACAGGCAAAGTTATGAGTAAGGAGGAGAGAGAGCAGGATGAGCTGCTCCTCCTTCTGGATCATCAGTCCTAAAGGAAAGTTGTGGCAGTTTCACTAATCATGGCTTCTTGATTACAGTAAATGATGTAAGTGGAAAAGAAAACGGAGTGAAGAAATGTAGATGGTTTGGAAATAGCCTTAGTATATTTTCCACATTGATGGACAGCAATAATTTATTTTCTAATATTAGAACCTTGAACAAAATGAGGTTATTAAAAGATGTATTTAATACTTTTTAAGAGTGTATAAACATAATTTCCTGTAAGCTGCCAGCAGTGCCAGCAGAGTCATGGTATCTAATGAGGTGCTGCTCTCCCAGCTCCCTGATTCAAGCAGCTCAATCACATTTGTGTGTGGCTCATGTGTAGATTTTGTGTGTGAGTTCTTAAACATAGCTCAATATATCTATGCAGTCATAGAAATATTGAGTTATGTTTGAGAACCCAGTCTGTATCAGTCACACAGAAGTGTGTGAACCATGTGTGAAGTGTTTCTGAATTCTTTATGGTCATGACATGCTGAGCTCAACTGAACGCAGTTGGCTGGTTGTTGCTGGTTTTGGGTCAGGATGAATCGGCCACCATGCTTTACCTTCACCTCACAGAGATGAACAACATGGATCAAAAATTCAGTCCAATATTTGGTCGTGATCAGATCAGCATATAGGTGACCATAGAGTGTATTGTCATAAAATAAATCCCTGAAAGCAGCTAGAGGTTATAGGAATGAGGTCCCTCTGAAAGGGGGAACCGTCATTCCACTCAGCCTGAACAAACAGCTTCTTCACAGCATTTGTTCTTCAAACAAAACCACTTGTTAACCAGGTTGCTTCATACAGCTCACATAATTGATGCACCCTTCAGTGTGTTTTGTCATTTACTGATGCCTGTGTTCTTCTTTTTGCGATCGCTTGAAGGATCTGTCAAACAACCTTCTGAAGCATCTGCCCTCCAGTGTTGGCCGTCTCTCAGCTCTGCAGAAAGTCTCCCTTTGTCACAACAAGCTGAGCAGACTGCCTGACAGCCTGGGCCAGCTGGCAAGTAAGAGCAGCTCTGAGGCCACCAGCAGCCACTTAGTTCACTCTGATGTTGTCATAGAATAGTTTGTGATTTTTAAACATGAACACTTGTTTGATGAAAATTAACGTATGTAATCACATATTGGCTTTTATTGGTTTTCATGTTCGGTTGTTTTTTTACAAAAATCTGTTTAAATGAAGTTTATTTAATCATGGACAGTACAGTAAGCAATGGTACAGAACTCTTTGGAAATTTCTGTCAACAGTTTTAATGTAGCAAACCTTTTTTTGCTTTGTTAAATATAAGTAGCTGTCAGGTATCATGTAAATGTTTGAAGCGTTTTGTGTTCTGACCCGACCGGGCAGACGTGAAGCTCCTGGACTGCAGCCACAATCAGCTGACCGACGTTCCTGTCAGCCTGGGCGGGATGCTGGCTCTGGAGCAGCTCTACCTGCGACACAACAAGTTGCGCCGGCTGCCGCAGCTGCCTGCACCCACTCTGAAGGTAACCATGGCAATCGGTCCACAACTATTGGTTCTAGTGTATGACCCAGCTGTGTATTGGCAAAGTTTGCAATTAACTATGCTGTGTGTGTGTGTGTGTGTGTGTGTGTGTGTGTGTGTGTGTGTGTGTGTGTGTGTGTGTGTGTGTGTGTGTGTGTGTGTGTGTGTGTGTGTGTGTGTGTGTGTGTGTGTGTGTGTGTGTGTGTGTGTGTGTGTGTAGGAGGTGTTTGCTGGGAACAACCAGGTGGAGCTGCTGGAGGCTGAGCAGCTGTCTTGTCTCTCTGCTGTGACTCTTCTAGAACTGAGAGACAACAAGATCAGAAATCTTCCTGAAGAACTCGCGCTGCTGCTCACTCTGACCCGACTGGACCTCTGTAACAATGACATCAGCACGTAGGCATTTGAGCACACACACACCATGAGCATGCAGGCCGCTGTGTTTTCCACCTGCATTGGAACTGTGGTGTGTTTGGCAGTCTTCCCGCCTCTCTGAGCCTGCTGCCCAATCTGAAGGTGTTGCTGCTGGAGGGAAACCCTCTCCGTGGAATCAGAAGGGAACTTTTGGCTGTAGGTCACATCTCAAAAACACACACACACTGTGTCTATTGGGTCTGTGCAGGAACTGAAAGCTGACATCACAGCATTCCTAAAGCTTGGGGCTCATTCATGTTCAGCTGACTGTGTTGAGTTCTCACTGACCCCGTCTGGACGTCTGAAGATGCTCATGTTTAGGTTTTGTGTGTGGAGTCAGGCTGCTGTGTGCTGGGATGTTTAATTTTCAGTCGTTTACAGAATGTTTTATACTTAAGTGCTAAGAGCAGCACAATAACAGTGTCCCCCAATCACAAAGCTCTGCTTTAATTCAGTATCTTGTAGTGCAGGCAGATGTTTACAGTCTGCATATGGATATTACACAGTCCAGTCACATTAATGTGACCATCTGTCAAAAGCCAGAATAACCACCTTTCGCAGAGCGAACTGCTACGAGACGTGCAGGAAGAGAGTCACTTAGGTCCCTGAAGGTCTTCTCTGGGATGTTGAGCCATGCCGACTCTAATGCCGTGGCCAGCTGCGCTAGATTACGCGGTTGAGGATCCATGGCGCGAACAACTCGATCGAGATGGTCCCACAGATGCTCGATTGGGTTTAAGTCAGGTGAGTTTGCTGGCCAGGGGAGGACGGTAAACTCATCCTGGTGCTCTTCGAACCACGCACGTACACTGGCGGCTGTATGGCACCTCGCATTGTCCTGCTGGAAGATGCCATCATCCTGAGGAAAAACAATGCGCATGTAGGGGTGGACATGGTCCGCAAGGACAGATGCGTACTTGTATTGATCCATCGTGCCTTCCACAATAATCAGTGAACCCAGAGAATGCCAGGAAAACATTCCCCAGACCATAATGCTCCCGCCTCCAGCTTGGACCGTTCCTGCAATGGTTGCAGGGTGGTTCCTTTCAGAGGTTTCACGCCTTATACGCCAACGTCCATCTGTCCGATGGAGCATAAAACGCGATTCATCTGAAAACGCTACCTGTCGCCACTCAGTGGACGTCCAGCTGCTGTACTGGCGTGCAAATTCTAGCCTTCGTCGTCGATGAACACCAGTCAGCATAGGTGCACGAACCAGGCGTCCGCTTCGGAGGCCCAGACGCAGCAATGTTCGCTGAATAGTGGTTTGGGAGACACTTGTGGTAGCCCCTTGGTTCATTTTAGTGGTCAGTTGCTCAACGGTAGCCCGTCTATCTGCCCGAACGCATCTCCGCAACCGTCGTTCGCCTCTGTCATCTATGGCCCATGGTGCACCACATTTGCCACGTCGTTGATTTTGGACAGTCCCATTTTGCCATGCACGGTACACTTTTACCACGGCGGCACGCGAACAGTTCACAAACTCAGCCGTTTCGGAAATGCTTCCACCCTTGGCCCGAAAGCCAATGATCATGCCCTTTTGGACGTCGGATAAATCGCTTCGTTTCTGCATTACGCCAACGATTGAAATGTTTTCCGAAGCCCACACACACCCTTTATATACGCTCAACTGCACTGTGCTGCCACCTGCCTTCTGTGATTGGTTATTTAACTCTGAAGTGGAAAGTACGTGGTGGTCACATTAATGTGACTGGACTGTGTATGTTTGACCAATCAGATGGACTCTAACAGCCCATGATGCTCACACTTCAGCCAGATTTTAGTTTCTGAGATGCTAAAGCTGGTAGCTGGTGGATTGTAAGGGAACATAATCATTCCTGATTTCATTATCAGTTTTCAGCACCCAGATTTGTCCTTTTTTGCCTAGATGAGCTGTGAATACATATAACATGATTAATATCTCAATAGTTAAATTAATTTTTATTTCAGTAAACACACATTATCTTGAGACAACGTCCTTGATTTAATTCTGTGTTTCAGTGATTTTAACAACCTGGAAAGATTTTCTCCATCCTTTCTAAAGTTTGACTTTTCCAGATCTATTGGCAGCCAGTACAGAATGTGACCCAGTCCAGTCTGGTGACCTGGGCAGTGGGACTGTTTTATACCTTTGTATTGTTTTAATCAACATCACATGCTGCAACACTAAAAACTGTTTTTCCTACAAGCTGAGTAGAGCACGGGTCTTTCTGTGAGATTCCTTAACAGAAAGTGTTTCTTATTGTCAGATGGAATATCCTGAGACTCGATCCATGCAGTAACTTTATATTTATTACCTTTTACTTTTCAATACGACTCCAGCTGTAGTCTTAGTCCAGTGGTTCTTAACCTGGGTTCTATCGAACCCCTGGGGTTGGGTGAGTCGGTCTAAGGGGTTCGGCGGAGCCTCTGCTGCGGAGGTAAAGACACACTTGTGTAAAGTTGTGATGATGCCGCTTTGCCATCACTTGCTGCAGAGGATCAGTTACATTGCTTAGCCCAGTGGTTCCCAAACTTTTTTTCCTGGCCCCCCTGTGGTTTCCAAACATTCGCTGCGGTTTGTACAAAAACCGCAGCGAATGTTTTGAATGTTTTCATTTAACTTAACCAATTCTGATGATTTTTTCTTCAAAATCGCTAAATGTTTGCAGTTTCCCATTCGAAGCTCGGAAGCGAAGCCGCTGATGCAGCAGCGAGGTGAGGCAGTTCTTTGGCCTCACGGCAGGGGGCGCTCATGATCCCAGACATTATGACTCCACTATTGCAGAGTAAGACACAGTAACAACGAGCGAGCAGCTAAACATGCAGCAAAGTCAAGTGCAGCGATATATTTATAGTTTTCTCCTCTTACCACATCAATCACTAATTAATAATCCCAAAGTAACATTAAGCCTAAAACCTGATACTGCAGCAGACTGAATGTTCTGCTCTTAGTGTGGGAAATATCTGAGTGTTTCTTTTTTGTGGCGTTGTTGTCAGTTACTATGGCAACGAGTCTGCTTATAGCTGCGCTGATACAAAGAGCGAGAGAGACGTGGATTTGAGTTGTTTAGCGATTTTTCCCTTTGCTGTGGATCACAGCACGAAATTAATAATAACTACGTCAAAGTTTGATCGCGCTGACGGAATTATTCTACGGCGGCGGCGCGGCTATGGTGGCATGTAAAGGAAAAACCTTTTTTCTCTCCAGCATTGTCCGCATGCGCAAAATGTTATTATGTAAACAATAACTTGCATGGGGTCTAGATTTGTAAATCTGATTATGATTAAGTCAGAGCCTCACCAGCTATGAACCTCACCGCACGTCGCTGCTGCATCCAACAGCTTTACTCAACTCAGTCAGTTTGGAGGAAAAACTGTAAAACGTTCTTTGCGTTTTTGCTGGTTTGCTGCCATGATTCTAACACACCTGAGTGCAGCAGCAGCAGGTCTCCGTCGCTGCCACACAGGTGTAAACCCAGCAAGTGTCGTAGCTCATGTTGTGTTTAAAAGCAGCTCGGAAAAACAGGTCACAACGGTTTAACAACGGATTAAACAGTTTTAACTGCTGAAAACAGTGACAGAGGACACAGATAAGTGCAGAAGCCCCTAATGTATCAAGTTGACATAGGAATAACAGAAAGTTGGTCATTCTAAGGTACAACCCCAGCGCATAGTGTTCATCATTGTTTTGTTTTTTTCATTCATCCATACGGCTTCCCGCGCCCCCCTGCAATGGCATGGCGCCCCCCCTAGGGGGCGCGCCCCACAGTTTCGGAACCTCTGGCTTAGCCAATCAGGGATCACGTTACATTGCTTAGCCAATCAGAGGATCACGTTACATTGCTTAGCCAATCAGAGCTGCGGAGCAGCAGATTGGAGGAGCTTCACTCTCAGCAGGGATTTGAACTTGTGTCTTTATTCACTTCAGCAAAGTTCAGTTTTTACCAAATTCTGTATCTTTCAGTGTTCTTCTAAATCTGCTCCTTAGTCGCATCTTTTCGGGGTTGGTGCTGCCTCTAGTGGTGTGGAGGTGGTAACACAACTAATATAGCTACATTATTAATCAGAATACTGCAAAGTCTTTTCAGTTTCTTAAGAATGTAGAGCTAAATAAATGATCTAAACCTTAAACCAGTTTCTTTCGAAGGCCAACCTGTTGAAACTGTGGCAAATTTTAAATACCTTGGGTTGTTTCTGGACAGTCAGCTCAACTTTGCTGAAAACACTGACTATATTTTGAAGAACTGTTCTCAGAGACTCTACCTTTTAAAAAGACTTAGTGATCTTCAAATGTCTTGAATTTGGAAAAAAACCCATTTTATTTGTCACTACAGAAGGGTTCAGTGAATGCGCATATGAATCTGGTGGGTTCGGTACCTCAAAAAAGGTTCTGAACCACTGTCTTAGTCGTTCCAGATGGCGGTTGCCTCTGCTCAGTGCTCAGCAGAACCAGGCTGCTAACTACAGGAAGTCCAGAACTGTCATCTTCACAGGGACAGGAAGAGGAAAAGCGGTAGAGTGATGCCTCCTGTCCATGGAGACATCCAGGTCGGATGTCTCCATGGACAGGAGGCATCACTCTACCGCTTTCCTGTTCCTCTATTTCTTCTGGGATCAGATCAGAAATCAGTCAGATGAGAGTGAAAATTTCATAGAAGCTTTCAGGAAAATCCAAGAAAATCTCATAAATGACTGTTTTATCTTAATAAATCTAAAACTGCTCAACTATTCCTCATTATAGCAAATATGAGGAGGTTATTTATGCTTATTTTGTGTTGGTATGATTTACCTTTCTAATCCAGAAAAATGTGTAAATGTATTTTAGTTTGCTTAATAATTAGACTAAACTGGGAGCTCATAGTGACTTCTCTATGAGTCTTTGGTTAATTTGAGGGACTCTGTCCCTCCATCCTGTCCTGGGCTTCCTCTGCCTGTTTACATATGTTCATATGTTCATAACACTATAAAGATGTTGTGGTTACTACCAAAGTTTATTCAGTAGAAACTTTGGAATCAATAAATGACTCACATTGGTGTTAAAGGAGCCAACCTGAGAACAGCTTCATGCTGTGTAGAAAAAGTCCAAGTTGAATATGATGAAAAAATAATTCAATAATTAATAATAGTCATACATTATTAATGTTATTGTAGTTATTTGAAGAAAAAAAATTCACTCATTTTTTCCAAAGTGCCAACTTTGCATGATTTTGTAAATAATCACACTTTAATGCAACATTGGCACTTTTAATGGACTTTCAATGCAACTTTTAGAGCGACTTTGCATTAAAAGTGTCATTATTTACCAAATGACACTTCATGACAACTGTCATAAACATTCATAAAGACTTCTTTATGTTCATGACAGATGTTATGTCAGTCTTATGAAAACCCTTTAAATAAAGTGTTAATGAATATTTATGTCTGGCTTGTTTGTATATGTTTTATTGTGTCTTGTAAGCCCATGTTGGGTGGGCACCTGTAAGAGTGTATGACACATGAAATAAAGACTACTAAACTGTCTAACACTGTCAATACCTCACACCGATTATTCATCATTGTTTCTAATATGCATCATTAACTCAATACTAACTTTAAGTGTCATTTCACCACAGAAAGGAACGGGTGACCTCCTGAAATATCTAAGAGGAAGAATTAAAGGTGAATTTTTATTTTATTTTTTTTTGCTTAAGAAATATTTAAAACTAAAGACTCATTTTATCCTGCTGCAATGAGCTTCAAATGTCCAATCAGTTCTACAAACAGCTGTTAGTCCAGACACACATGGAGGCCAGAAGACAATCACTTCAATAAAGAACTGAGTTCAGTAAAAACAGAGAATATATAAATTCAGTTTCTTTAGAGTCTCTGATAACAGGAGCAACAACCTATGGCTGTTCAAACTCCTGTTAGAAATAAAACTACTATCATGATTATCTGGTTTTCATCTGAATTATTTGATTTAATAAATCATGCATGTAAATGATTTTTGTTCTTTTATGGAATATGTCCAAGTTTCTTCCAGTCAGCTGTTCTGTTCATTAATGTGCAGAGGAGGCTGAGGGAGCAGCTGGGCCCACTGCCATGACGTTACCGTCTGAAGGTCTGGTCAACACGCATAACATCAACACTCTGAAGATGTTGGAGTACATGTGAGTCTATTTTCACTCACTGACAATGACAGCTGGTCTTGTCCTGTTGGTGTTTTTCCTCGGTTCTGTTCTTGATGTGCTTGAATTCTGCTGCAGCTGACTGGAACTGATCCAACATGTTGTCACTCTGACCTGAGCTCTTCAGCTCTTTGCTCTCCTTTGCTTTCTATTTTTGTCTTCTTGTGTAATGTTTGCTGTCTGTTGACCAGAACTCCCTTGAAAAGAAGTTTTTAATCTCAATGGATTTTCCTGGTATATAAAGGCAAACATCTTTCCTTCTACATGGAATGTATAGCAGAGACCAGAGTTGGAGGGTTTTCTGGAACAGTTCATAGGAAACAGTTTTCAAAGCAAACATTGAGAAATAAGTGAAGTAGCTCTACTTCAAAACAGGGCAAAAAGTATTAAATGTAAAAGTGAATGGATAAAGATCCTGCCCAGTCTGGTCTGAACTTCTGGAGGAGTAAAATAATAAATGAGTTGACACCAAGGTAAAGATTTCAGAAATGACTTAAAAGAAAACTGATGCATCTAATGCGTTTAATCTTGTTTTAGTTCTAATTTTCTAGTTGACCACAGTTTTTACTGCAGAATTGATTAATATTTGTGTTTTATCCCGGTGTGTGTTAATGTGTGTGTTCAGTAACAAGCAGGCAGCCTGTGTTCCAGACGAGGTATTTGATGCTGCAGCGCATCAGGCCATCACCTCTGTTAACTTTAGCAGGAACCAGCTGACAGCTTTCCCACCCCGGTGCGTATCACTGCACCAGAGAGGATTGTGGGTAAACTACCTGATGTAATGAAGTCACACCCCCTCCTGCTGTGCGCTGTGTCCAGACTGCTGGAGCTCCACTCCTCACTATCAGATCTAAACCTGGGCTTTAACAGACTGAGCTGCTGTTCTGCTGACATCTGCTCCCTCCAGCAGCTCACACACATGGACCTCAGGTACGCTCACATCGTGGTTCTGTTCAGCTACCGGGAAATGAAACGACAATAGTGACACAGTCCACTCAGATTCAGGTTTGCACATTCATGAATTTATTTTGTCCTCAACTTTTGATTCCTGTTGGTTTGTGTATGACACATTTAGAGCAGTTGTTCCTTCCCACTTTTCTAAAACATTTTGGAGTAATTAATTTAGATATTTATTATTGAATTTATTCAAAGTGTTCTCAGAACTCATATTCTACCTAAATATAAATACAAATAAACCAAAGTGGCGCTTTTGTCTTTCCTGTTGTTTCTTTCCTGAGAACGTTTGTAAACGGCCAATTTTAAACCATTAATCTGTGACGTCACGTCTGGTATGTTTGATATAAATACAGCATTTTGATGACAACTGAAGATAACAGTTGATTATGTTCTAAAATGGGGCTATGTGCCTGGGGAAATGCATAATCCTGGCCCTTTAAGTTGACTTGTCAGTTTGGCACCTTTTAGCAGCAGATGGTGAGGAAGCTACCTAATGCAGGCGTGATGACTGTAACCATGGCGATGAGTTGGAAGAGCAGGGAGCAGTTTGATTAGCTCCAAAGCCCCTGTAGTTCCCTGCTGGAACTGAGGTCAGCCTCACATCTAGAGATTCTGAACAAGCAGCAGAACAATAAAATAACTCTTTGGAATTTACAGTGAAGCTCATGTATAATGAAGTGATGTATTGTGTCCATGCCAGCAGCAGTCTGTCCCTTCCTTGTTTCAGGAACAACCAGCTGACTGATTTACCCTCTGAAATGAAGCTCCTTTCCAAACTACGATGCATCGTACTAAACCACAACAGGTAGCTCCACCTGGATCTGTTTATTCTTTTTCTTTTTTTATTAAAGCCAATTAGCAGCAGCGGACTCTGTTCATGCAGAAATGTGTGAGAATGGCATCAGGGCCACCAGTTGAAACAAGAGTAGCCCCCATTTTAAAACTCAACTGCACCTGACTGTCGGCTCTTTGGTTAGCTACCGGTACCGGCCCCATTTCTCCCATCTGAACCGAACCCAGGCGACAGAAGACCTGCTCACTGATTGGTCAGGGACTGTTTGAGTCATGAGAGTGACTCTTTTAATACACTTGTATAGTGTTTCATAGGGTGCTTGGACAAAATAAAAAGTGGAAGTAAAACTGGACCCAGAAACCTGACAATGACCTAAAACATACCAGTGAACCCACCAAAGACTTATTGAGGATTAATAAAGGGATTGGGCCTAGTCAAAGCCCTCTTGATCTCATTGACGTGTGGTGGTGTGAATACAGAGGAAAATCCTCCATCAGCTCCCAGCCAGATGGCCAAAATGAGCTGGTAGCTCTAGATGTCTAGAAATGTTCATCTTAACATAGATGAACAACTAAATCACTTATGTTTCCAAGGATAAATAAGTAAATATGAACTTTTGTTTTGAAGCAACTAAACATCTATTGGGGGTTTCTAACTGTAATAGACTTGATAGAATTATTACTAAAATAATTTAACAAAGATCTCCATCTCATAAAAGCAAAAATCAAGGTGGGGATATTAACTTGTCATGCAGGTTCAGCTCCTTCCCTGAAGCTCTGTATCAGATTGTAACCTTGGAGACGGTGATGCTGGGGAACAACCAGGTGGGTGGGGTAGATCCCAGCCGTCTGATGCAGCTGTCCAGTCTGTCCACCCTGGATCTGTCCAACAACGACCTGCTCAACGTCCCTCCTGAACTGGGCTTGTGTACCAGCCTCAGGTAAGCAGCATTATTGGGAAAATGTTTACATGTATTGTATCTATCAAATCATTATTTTTAGATAAAAGAATAAATAAATGTAAAACTTTGTTTGAACCTCAGATACCTGAGTCTGGAAGGGAATCCTTTCCGCACACCCAGAGCAGCCATTGTTGCCAAGGGAACGGATGCAGTGTTGGAGTACCTGCGCAGCCGCATCCCTACATGAGGCATAAACTCACCTGATGGTTCAGCAAAAAGGATCAAGTCTTTTTTATTTTTTTTCTTCAACATTTCTCACATTTAAAGATATTTGTTTATGTTTGGTGCTAAAAATCCAGAGTTGTTTTTGTAAAAGTGTAATGTCCAATTATTTCAGGATATAAAGAGCTCTCTCTTTTTCAGCTGTTTTGTGGTGTTCTTATGCAAACTCTTTAATTATCATAGAACTATGTGTAGAAAACTTTCTGAATGAATTAACCTTTATTTGACATGTCAAGTCTTGACAACTCTGGTAAAAATGGTACACAAAAACTAAAGACAAACCTGACCACAGCCAAGTATATACATATTTATGCATTTAATCCATACCCTCAGTTGATTGACAGATGATGACGTAATAGTAAATGTTACTTTAAATCTCTGAGGAGAGCATTGTTCACATTGTCTTGTGTCTGTGGATGATGGCATGGAGGCCTTGTAACCTCCAACACTGGAGTTCATTGTCAAAATACCATTGAAACATGTAAAAAACTGGAAAATGATTGAGAAGAATACACATCATTTTCAATAATTTGTTAGAAAAAAAACAACAAAAAAGCATTCATCCAGTCGGGAAAACACTGGATGAACTCGCTACATTTGTCATTATGTGCGCGAGGTGAGGAGCGAAAGTGTGGGAAAACATCGGCGTCCCCTCCAGCCACGCCCCCTCTGGTCTGGTTGCCCGCCCCCTCTGGTCTGGTGCCCCGCCCCCTCTGGTCTGGTGCCCCGCCCCCTCTGGTCTGGTGCCCCGCCCCCTCTGGTCTGGTGCTGCGCCCCTATCCGTTGCATACCCTGCATAGCCACTTTTCGCGCCACTGGGTCGACCTCATCAGAATGTTTGAATGTCAGCTTCTTGTGAATGACAACCAGGGACTAATGGGACTGAACCCACTTAACTAAAGGTTCTGGAGCCTCAGACATTAAATTTGCACAGTTTTCACACTAAAACTTGGCGTATGGAAAAATTTAGAAAATGCGGCGCAGAAAAAAAAATCGGAAGAATAAAGCTGTGCGCACACATGTGACCGAGCACCTTTGCTTTATAGAACCTAATTTTGAGGAAATAGAGCAGCTGCTGCTCCGCCCCGTCACCACCCACAAATACGTATAAATACCCGGAAGTTTGCCACCACGTTAAGCAATAACCATGGCAACGTCCTTGTTTGAAGCAGCATAAGTATTTATAATACTAATTATATATTTTGTTTAATAGGTGCTTTGATGTCCCTTACAAAAATAAAATGTATTTTAAAGAAAAAGTTAAAATCAACATCGTGCAAATGCCTGAACAGTAGAGCCTTCAGCCGGGATTTAAAGAGACAGCGTGTCAGAAAGTCCTGAGTGGGGAAATGGACATTTATTCTAAATAGTAGAATCATCTGCATGAATTGTACATTTACAGAATAAAGATGCTTTATGTCCATAAGGCGGCTCGACTGAAGGATCACTGTAACTGGACCGGTACCGGTACCGGTACCGCACGGCTCGAAGTTTTGCTCAGAAATCCAGGATGATCAGTCTGAGCAGTCTCAATCTCATAAACCATAAAAATAATAAAAATCAGCAATATTTCCCAGCAGATCAATATGATCTCCGATTGATCGCTCCCTCTGAATCCTTCCATCAATGATGTTCTCCATCAGAGCCAAAGCTCTCCTCCTTTACGCGGCTCACCTTATACACGCGCAGCTACTTATACGTGTGGTTGTCTACACACCCTGATCACCTTAATAATAATCAAACCTGTTGATTATTCTTACTCAGCAGGTTTGAGTTAATATGATCTAAACCTGTTTTCTTCTTCTAGTGAGATGAAATGACCCCACAGATGCGCTTCGGCACACAGACCAACGTTACATCTCAGACAAAAACTGAGGAAAAGCACTATTCTCAGTGAAAAGAAAATGGAAATATACTTATTGTTATTGCCTTTATTTTGTATGTCTGTTAGCCTGTCTGAGGATAAATGCGGTTCTGTTTCATAGTTTCATGAAAAACATCGGGTTTGATGCTTCTTGTTCTAAATAACACAGAATATATTCAGACTTAATAAGTGTATTTAGGTGAATTTTGACTCTTTGTAGTTTGATATTGTCCACAAAAAAAGTTTGCGTGGCTGCCGCATTTTCACGCCAGCGAATAAGTGTGTATATTTACGCAAAAGTTGACGCAGAGTTAATTTTATACATGCCGACTTGTGTGTAAAATACAGCACCGCACATTTTTTGTGCACACGCCGCCTTATGCATGAGGCCCTGAAGTTCTTTCTCCCTGCTGAATATTTTAGTCATTTGTTGCCCTTTCCAACCATGTACAGATCTATAGCAAGTTTCTCCTCTGAAGTTAACTATTTAATGGTTCTCAGTTCCAACCTGTTCATCATCTGACTGAATACAATATCAGCTTAGTTTTCATTTTGTCCAATTTTAAAGAATGTAAGCTTCTCTGGAAATCAGGTTGTATAAAATTCAACTATAAGCCTACTGAGATTACTCTGAATGTGACAACGATTTTTATTGAAAGTGTTTAAAGCTGAAAAATGAGGCAGTCTAGTTTGATTAAAACAAGAGTGAGTAAAAATGATCTAACCTACAAAGAAGCAACGGTCATCTAAAACAGGTTTGTTAACATAAGGCTCCTGCACTAGGCTGAGGTAGTGTGCATGATCCATTTTTATTCTATTACACATAGATAATTGTACATGCTTCAAAATGTAATAAAAGCAACTCCTAAATCTCCAGGAGACAAAACAAAGTTCTTTCCCACTTGTCCAAATTGATGGATGATGGTTTTGTGGGATGTCTGCTGTGCTGCCACTGGTCACGTCTTCCTCACTTCTTCAGAACAGTTGAAAAACTGGAAAAAGGACAGCATAAAATAAACTAAAATCCAGGGTTTTTAATCTCTGATTTTGCTCCTTGAATCTTAGATTAAGATGTTTGACGGGTGATGAAATCAAAGGGCAGCTACAGGTGGGAGAGACCAACAAGTTAGGCATCAGCTTCCAACTTCATTAATGACACCCTTATGTTAAACTTTCAAAGATGAGCCTCAACATTTAAACTCTAAAGCCAGAGAACATCTGTGATGCCAGGTGAGAGGAAATAAACATGTTGCTATGCTTTTAATGCTTAAAGATTCTTCAGGTTTACTTTGTTGCCTTTCTGTTAATTGGGAAGGACTGAGAATGAAATGGGAAGTAGAAGTTGGAGGTAGATAAAGAGTCAGATAGGTAAAGCAGAGTCTGGCAGTGGAACCTACCTGTTGAAGAACGTCTGATCTTGAAGATTCAGAACCAAACTGTCAGCATTAAGGTACACTTTGTTCTGAGATGCAGACACCTAGAAGCAGACGCTCAACTTAGCATAATTCATCATCAGCAAAGTTCCTGAAGAGGCTGATCATACTAACCGTCTTAGCAATGTTCTGAGCTGCTCTGATTCTCCTCAGCTTCAGGTAACCAGGGTTCTTGGTCACAGCTTGGCCCAACTGAGAGACACCAATTAGTTATTCAACATAAGCTCAAGTGTAATGCAAGGTCAGAAACACACAAACAGTAAAACTGACCTTTCACATACCGAGATGTAAACATGTCACTATTCTGATCAAGAAGGTTGTTGAAAATGCCTTCAGGTAACATTACACTGAACTAATCAAGTCAAAGGCCAATTATTAAGTACTTAGAAGTCATAGTATGTAACCTTTATAAAAAAATGTTTTCTTACATGTTTGTAAAAACTGTTACTATGTCATGAAATATGAGAGCCATAATCTGAGAGAGGGGGAGGGAAAAAGAAGTATATCAAGCTCCTCCACCTCCACCTTATGTTACTATTAGCATCTGCAATAGTAGATGCTAATACACCACCTGGTCAAAAACAACCAATCAGAAACAAGAGGAAGTTTGTGCTGGTGTATGTGCTGCTAAATGTGCTACCAGCAGATTAACAGCTTACTATTCCAGAAAACTGTCTGTTGTCATCGGTTGCTATGTTAACTAGCCTGAGCCTGATGACAAGATCTGCTCTGAGGAACTAGTGTAGCAGAGAGGAATGGAACTGAGTGAGCAGCGTGTACACAAACATGACTGACAGCGTTAAGGGCCTCCTGACTGACTGGTTGCTTGTTTTTGACTAACAGTAGAACTGGGAGGAGCCGGAGGAGCTGGAGTTTTTCTCTTCATTATCATTATACAGCCAATACAGTGACAGAACAAATATGTAAAACATTTTTTATTTATAATTATTTTGATGTTTTTTTAAATAAAAAATAACACACTGCAGCTTTAACAGGAACTAAAGATGACTTATGGATGTTGAGCCAACATTCATTGTTTGACTCCATATTAAAAACAAACAGCTGGATCTGCTTCAGTCCAAATTCAGTTACCATTTTAGCAGCTTCTGCTTCCCCCTCCGCCTGGATGATCTTCTGTCTCTGGTCCTGTTTGGCTTTCTCTACGTAGAACTGTGCTCTCTGCGCCTCCTGCTGGGCTAAAAACGCACAAGCAATCCTTTAGAAACTGTTCAATGCCTGGTGTTCACTTCCAGCAGATCTTAGGAATTGAAATCAAGTGCTCACTGTTCACTTAATCTGAATATTTTCATATCATGTTAAGTCCAACAGTATTTATAACCCTGGCAGAATCAGAGTTTAAATCTAATTTAAGTAAGTGGAGGATCAGTTGCGAATAAAAATGTTTCCATTTTTATTTATACTTTTTGTGAAAAATGTATAATATTACAGTTGGAAAAATCTCTATTGGCATTACATTTACACTGTTGTATATTTAAGCAGCTTTCTTAGATAAAGAAAGGTTTTAAAAGATCTATGATTAGTGATGCGCTCCAAACCCTACAGGTTGGAAGGTCTCCATACCAAAACCCTCATCTTTAGCTCCCTGCACAGATTCAGGACTCATGTTGGCCGAATTGGAAAAGAACTTTAAACCTAAATCTAAACAACTTTGGTCCTGATTATATAGAAACTCATATTAGTGGCTTCATTTCTCTCCAGTGTCAGTAGAATGTTAGCCAACAGCTCCGGACTCACCAACTTGCTTGGCCTCCACAGCTGCAGTGTACTGGCTGCTGAAGCTCAGCTCTGTGATGGCCACATCATCCAGAATGATGTTGAAATCCTTTGCCCTCTCAACAAGCTCTCTGCGCACCAGCAGGGAAACCTGGACACCAACAACAGTTTCAATTGGGCAGCAGAAAAAACTAGGCCTGCACCAAAACCTGGCCTGTTGATTCTAATTTTGGCCAATACCAATTTTTTTTTTCTGAAAAGTTACTAAATATAATGACAAAGGCACTAAACTAAAAGTGCAGTGACTTGTTAACATGCAGAGGTGACCGAGTCAGTCTGTCCTCTCACTGCAGAGTAAAGAGAACAGCAGACATTTGAGGATCAGATGAGTTTTTCATGCAAGTTTCAGCTGATCACCGATCCCCCCAAAATGAAAGGAACCGGGCCGATTTGTCGGTACTGCAATATGAAACAGCAGACAGCGTGGGAGCCAGCAGCACCTGTGCTCTCTGTGTGATGAGCTGTGAAGCGTTGAACTTGGCCACTACAGATTTGAGGACTTCATTGACGATAGAAGGCAGAACTCTCTCATCATAGTCCTTCCCTAGTTGTTGGTACATTACAGGCAGGCTGGACGCCATGGGTCTGGACAACACCCGCACTCCAATATTCACCATCTGCAGATCTGCACAAAACAAATATCCATACTTGTCATATTTCTACTGACATGAAAGAAAAGCAGGAAACAGTAAAAGCTAGAGATGCGCCAATCAGGTTTTTTCCTGCCGATACCGATTCTGATCACATAATTATTTTTTTATCATAAGCACTACTGTTACATTATGTAGAAAAAGGAACCATGAATTCACCTTAATTTAGACAAAAACTTGTTTTTAATAACTTTTCCAAGAAGAAAACTAAACCAAACAGGCATTGTGCAAATTGAACTGCTATCAATAATACTATCTTTAACAGACTGATAACATATGAGACTCTGAAGAGGCTAAATAATGCAAAGAGCCAAAATAAAACCTCTCAACATTGACAAAAAATTCAAGTATAAAACTTAACATTCAAAGGCAAAAACAGGATCCATTACAATAAACAATCCAGAGTTACTGAATGAAAACTTCCTGTTAGCATGGCGGCTAGCTGGTTACTGCTAGTTCTGAGCAGGGAGGAGATCGATTATTTTTTTGGAGATTATCTGTCTCATGTTAGGACAGAAAAAGTTTTAATACGTATGTAAAATGTATTTTTTAGGTTAGATGCTGCAGCTTTAAACAGGTTCGGTGTGAGAGTCACTACCAGGTGGAGCAGAAGCGGCTCCGTCTAAAATATTACTAAATATTAAATATTACTACCTGTAGCGGAGCAGCGGTTCAACAGCAGAACCAGCGTCTTACATCGCAGCTCCAAGACTTAAATCATTTTACAGGTTATTAGTTTATCTTTCTGACCGTTATGCTAATCCGGTGAGTGTTTGTAGCTGTGCTGCTTTACCTGCTGTCTGATCCTCCATGTCTTTTTACTGCACTGAGCCTCGATGTAGCCAAACTCTGTCATTGTTTTTATGTCTATTAGCTTCGTTGTGTTGATGCATTTTGACCTGCTTCTATTTTCCGCCGCAACACGCAAACGTCCTCATTCACTCAGTGGTTATAGTTACACATCGCTTAGGATTTGTTGCTGCGCGTTTGCGCAGTGAAGGAAAGACGAGACCAGCTGGACAGACAGGCTGGAAATGAGATGCAGGTGATCGGTTTGTGTGATCGGTGATCATCGATAATACACTTTTTCACGAAAATCGGCCGATTTTGATCGGTGGCCGATCGATTGGCACAGCTCTAGTAAAGTTATCCTAAATAATGGTGTTGAGGTTCATCTGCAGAAACCTTCCATGAACTTTATGGTTTAGATTTCTACAGTTTGATCTCAGAGAGACTGTTACTACGACAACACAATCCATGATGTGTAACGCTGCTTACTTTTTAATTTGCTACATGAATAAAGCTATAATGTTACTGGACTGTGTGTGTATGCAGAGGCACAGTAGTGCTGAACTGTACTGACTGGAACCATTTCTAAATCAAATTTCACTAAACTATAACCATCAGTTTTTACAGGAGACAACATCCATCCATGGATTTTAGATTTATCAAACACTATAAAACATAATAAGCTCTTAATGTAGAACAAGTACAGCTGCTTTTCTAACGATATGTTGTATTAAACTTTAGTAAGAAAATTCGCAAGATTTCTACTTGGCTGAAGAACACAGGATGTAACTGAACACAGGATGTAACTGAACACAGGATGTAACTGAACACAGGATGTAACTGAACACAGGATGTAACTGAACACAGGATGTAACTGAACACAGGATGTAACTGAACACAGGATGTAACTGAACACGGATGTAACTGAACACCGGATGTAACTGAACACAGGATGTAACTGAGAACGGATGTATGAACCACGATGTAACTGAACACAGGTGTAACTGAACACAGATGTAACTGAACACCGGATGAACTGAACACGGATGTAACTGAGCAACGATGTAACTGAACTACCGATGTAACTGAAACGGATGTAACTGAACACAGGATGTAACTGAACACAGGATGTAACTGAACACCGGATGCAACTGAACACCGGATGCAACTGAACACCGGATGCAACTGAACACCGGATGCAACTGAACACAGGATGTAACTGAACACAGGATGTAACTGAACACCGGATGTAACTGAACACCGGATGTAACTGAACACCGGATGTAACTGAACACCGGATGTAACTGAACACAGGATGTAACTGAACACAGGATGTAACTGAACACCGGATGCAACTGAACACCGGATGCAACTGAACACCGGATGCAACTGAACACAGGATGCAACTGAACACAGGATGCAACTGAACACAGGATGCAACTGAACACAGGATGTAACTGAACACAGGATGTAACTGAACACAGGATGTAACTGAACACAGGATGTAACTGAACACAGGATGTAACTGAACACAGGATGTAACTGAACACAGGATGTAACTGAACACAGGATGTAACTGAACACAGGATGTAACTGAGGAACAGTGTGTAGGTGTGTGTTCAGAGCTCATCACCTTTGCTTCCAGTCAGTGAGGAGATTTTGCGAGGTTTAGCTCTAATGTCATAGATGATTGGATACTGGAACCACGGGATCCTGCAGGATGGACATTAGAACGGTGCCGTTTGAAATCTGTCGCAGCAAACACCAACACATCAACTGTACCGTATAAAACTGTCATTAATGATGCATAATAATTGGAACAGATAGTAAATTAATTAAAGATAGAAATATCTAGGCCAATATCAAAATCCAACAACTTTATTACTGTTATACCTGATGACATTTACTTGCTGTCATCTATAATTCCACTAAATTGATTGCATTGCTTCTCTGCCTCAGTTAAACTCTCCCTAGCCATGACCAACCCTCCATGTTAGGTGAATTATTAATGTTAATATTGTGTGATAGCATCTCTACATGTACAGAACTAAAAATGGATCACCAGTGTACGGTCTGGTCCGGTTTAAGTATAAAATAAATCTGAACAATGAGTTCCAGGGGTGGGCAACTCCAGGCCTGGAGGGTCTCCTGCAACTTTTAGATGTCTCAACTTCAACACTGAGTCAAATAATGAGGTTGTTAGCAGGACCTGACTGCACTGAGGTGATTCAGCTGTTGGATTGAAGTGTGTTGGATCAGGGAGACATTAAGAGCTGCAGGACACCAGACCTCCAGGACCAGGATGGCCCCCTGGTTCAGACACTTAATGATGGTGGTTGGTCCTCCCAGCCAGCAGAGGGGGCAGAGAGTACCTGAAGTGAAGCCCCTCAGCCAGAATGGTGTCCATCTGCATCCCCCCAATCCTGTTGAAGATGATGGCCCTCTGGCCGCCCTCCACTGCTCACACACACACACACACACCACACCACACACACACACAACACACACACACAACACACACACACAAGAACAAGTTTCAGTTAACACACTGATGACAAAAACATAAAAACTAATAAATAAATCAGAACCTCAAAACTGTTTTGAGTTAATCCAACCCTGATTTTTTTCTTGTGCTCCTGTTCATTTTATCAAAACAAACCACTGGAGGTGTCGCCATGGTGATAGAGGAGGTCCTGGTACTGTGGGCCGAGAACAAATCCTGCTGGAAAATGAGATCAGCATCTCCATCCAGCTGGTCAGCAGGAGCAGCAGAAAGTTTTCTAATGTCCCAGTAGGCAGGTGAGTTCACTGGACTTCAGAAAACCCAGTGGACCAGACCCAGACCAGACGAACCAGACCCAGACCAGACCCAGAACTCTGATGACCCAGGAACCGGCAGTAGATTCCTGGACTCCAGTACCCAGACTGAGCCCAACCAAAAACCAGAACCAGAACCAGACCAGAACCCAGAACCAGACCAGACCCAGAACCAGACCCAGAACCAGACCCAGACCCAGACCAGAACCAGACCCAGAACCAGAACCAGACCCAGAACCCAGAACCAGACAACCAGACCCAGAACCAGACCCAGACCAGACCAGACCCAACCAGAACCAGACCCAGAACCAGACCCAGACGAACCAGACCAGAACCCAACCAGAACCAGACCCAGAACCAGACCCAGAAACCAGACCAGACAAACAGACCAGACCAGACCAGAACAACCCAGAACCAGAAACCAGACCACAGACCAGAACCAGACCCGAACAACCCAGAACCAGACCCAGAACCAGAACCAGACCCAGACCCAGAACCAGACCCAGACCCAGAACCAGACCCAGAACCAGACCCAGAACCACACCCAGAACCAGACCCAGAACCAGACCCAGAACCAGACCCAGACCCAGAACCAGACCCAGACCCAGAACCAGACCCAGAACCAGAACCAGACCCAGAACCTGACCCAGAACCTGACCCAGAACCAGAACCAGACCCAGAACCAGACCCAGAACCAGACCCAGACCCAGAACCAGACCCAGACCCAGACCCAGAACCAGACCCAGACCCAGAACCAGACCCAGACCCAGAACCAGACCCAGACCCAGAACCAGAACCAGACCCAGAACCAGACCCAGAACCAGACCCAGAACCAGACCCAGAACCAGACCCAGACCCAGAACCAGAACCAAACACTCTGACTGGAGGCAACCGGCAGTAGATTCTGGTTCTCTCCATTTCCTCCAGGCTTTGCATTATTTGACAATCCTATTGAAGATGTGGGCATCCATGTTTTTCCTTCTACTGAACTTTCCATTACTATGTCTGGATTCAGCAATAATGTGTCTCAACCACAACGACCCATGAGAACAAGACTAGAAACATTAACATATCAAGGAAGAAATAAATTCACTTTTCTATGATATTCCAACTGATGGGGAGGAGTGATAGTATCTCTACACTGCTGGACCTGGACCCGACCTGGACCCGACCTGGAACCTGACCCGACCTGGACCCGACCCGACCTGGACCCGACCCGACCTGGACACTGGACCTGGACCCGACCTGGACCGACCCGGACCTGGACCCGACCTGGACCTGGACCGACCTGAACCCGACCTGGACCCGACCCGACCTGGACGACCGACCGACCTGGACTCCGATACCCGACCTGGACCTGGACCTGGACCGACGACACCTGGACCGGACCCGGACCTGGACCCGACCTGGACCTGGACCCGACCTGGACCCGACCCGACCTGGACCCGACCCGACCTGGACCTGGCGACTCTGGACCTGGACCCGACCGACCTGGACGACCCGACCTGGACCTGGACCCGACCTGGACCCGACCTGGAGACCCGACCTGGACCCGACCTGGACCCTGGACCTGGACCCGACCTGGGCCTGGGACTGACCGGGCCGAACCCATCGGACCTGGACCCGACCTGGACCTGGACCGACTGACCGGACCCGACCTGGACCCTGAACCCGACCTGGACCTGCTGCTGGACCCGACTACTGAGACCTGGACCCGAGACCTGGACCCGACTGGACCGAGGACACCTGGAGGACCTGGAACCCGACTCTGGAGACCTGGACGGGACCTGAACCCGAGACCTGGAGACCCGACCCGAGACCTGGACCCGGGGACCTGAACCCGACTGGACCGACCCGACCTGGACCCGACCCCGACCTGGACCTGGACCCCCGACCTGGACCCCGACGACCCGGACCTGGGACCCTGAACCCGACCTGGACCTGAACCCGACTGGCGACCCGAGTGGCTGTGTACCTGTGTAAGTTGCTTCTTTAAGGCCATATGCTAGAGCTCCAGCTCCCAGGAGCAGCTTCAGCCCCAGTCCTGCTCCTTTGCCCCCAGAGGACATCCGGCCACTCAGGTCCCTCAGGTGCTGAATGAAGCGCTGCAGATTTATATGAATAAAGATGATGAGAAAATCTGATCAACGGGTTTAAATGAAGTTAAATTGATAATTTTATAAAAGTACCAGTCACAAGTTTCAACATGTCAGCTAAGAGGAAAAATAACCTGGCAAGACATTTTAGAGTAAAACGACATATTAAAAAGATTATCTACAAGAAAGTGTGAGCAGTTCAGGCCGGTGTGTGGTGTGTGTGTGTGTGTTGGTGTGTGTTGTAAAGGGCTTTGCTTAAAGCTTTGAACCAACCGACATTAAAGGAGAGTTAATTGGAAACCAGCCGGACACCGGAAGTTTTCCTCCGAACAGAGTCCAGAGGAACTAACCAAACTAACCAAACTGACCAAACTGACCGCAGCTACAATGGAGGCTAACCTAGCAAAGCAGAGGCAGCTGGTCCAACACGCCGCCCTGAGGCGCCTTTAATGGACGAACCTTTCCTCAGTTAAGCGCCTCACCTCCACTAATAACACATCGAGAAAAGGGCGACACTCTGGTTGGGTCGCCTTCATTTAGTCACTTACATTCGGCTCCTTACTCCCCATGCTGCAGCTCGATGGTATAACATCCAAGGTCGAGACAGAAATGCTGAATGGAACATGAAGTTCTTCCTCTTAAAAAATCGCCATACTTTTCACTGCGCTGCCCCCTAACGATGTAGAAACGCAATAGCACTAGGGAACCTATGGAACAACAGAGCTACCAATACAACCACTGAGCCTGTGAGGCTGATCTGTAGGACCAAAGGGACATTGAACGAAAAATAAACTTTATCTGGTGCGCACGAGAAAGTTCATTTATTAATTTTTTTTCAATGTCCCTTTAGGGACTCCATACATTGAAATGGTTTATTAATATAATACTTATCTTGACAGTAATTTGATGACTTACAGAAACAGGGAACTGAGAATGAATGCTTGGTGTTTCAATGTCTCCAAAACACCATCAATATCTCTGAAACTAAAACTAAGAGGCTTTTAAATTATAATTTGGAATTCTAAATATTTGGCTTAAACATTAAAAATGAAATGGAAAACAAAAGGCAGAAGGTTTCAGCAGCTGTGGCTACTGTGAACTAACTGCTGCTACAAAACAGCTGAAAGACGCCTTACTTCAGTGTTTCTCAAGCCTGATCCTCTCCTATTGTCACTGACGAGATTTAGGGCAGCCATCTTGGATCGGTCCACCACTCCACTCAGCGTTATGTGTTTAGCAACACAATGACATATCGGCGCATTTAATCGATCATAACACGCTTTTTTGTTACTGGGAACTATATTCAAACAGCTATCAAAGCTACATTTATAAACAATTATATATTTTAAGTATGTTTTTCAACTTTGAGCTCATGCTCAGCTCCAATGGCCGCCGCAGACAGAGAAGAGAACCTGGAGTCTCAAAGCAGCAAGGTGGATGAAATACTGTCTGTTGTTTATTTGATCCAAAAGCACTTCTTCTCTAGATTTGATGAAATTCTGGACTCCATCGACAGTGAACACAGAGATAAATGACTGTGCTCAGCGAATTACAGAAACCAAAACACGCATTTCTGATGTGTAGAATGAGAAAGAAACGCTTCGAGCTAAGGTGGATATGCTAGAGTCCAGGGTGAAAGACGACCTGGAAGATAAAGTTATGGATTTGGAGTCCAGGTCGAGACAAAACAACCTGAGGCTGGTCAACCTGCCAGAGGGAGCTGAAGGACAAAATTCATATGAGTTACTGGAAAAGTGGCTGCCGGAGACCCTCGGTGTTGGAGCGGTGACCGTGGAAAGAGCTCATCGAATTGGACTCCGGAGGGACAACACCGCAACGCCCCGCACTTTAATAATGAGATTTCTCAGCTACAAGGATAAACAGCTTATTGCTCTCGCATCAAGGGCTAATACTGACATTCGCTACCAGAATCTGCAAGTCCAGTTCTACCCAGACACCGCGGCGGGTCTAATCCAGCTTCAGAAGCAGTTTGACCCGATATAAACGGAGCTGCGCAAACTGGGATTGCGCCACGGGGTGGCGCACCCAGCCAAGCTGCTGGTAGCTTATCAGGACCAAACTCACGCTTTTAAAACAGCAGCGGCTGCAAGTGAGTTTCTAAAAAAGATCCACAAGAAAACCGACGGGGAGGTAACAAAAGGCTTAACACCCATTCGCAGAGGCAGATCTACTGGGGTGGCATGGGGTGGCAGTTGCCACCCCAAACGAGAGCCTTGCCACCCCAGCTGGCGACTATGAATTTAATAAATTGTTACGGGAAATCAGATATTAAGCACATGTAACTCTTTTTTCCGACAACATTGAACGCAGTACAATGTAATCTAACACCTACTGCTAAGTAGCGGGAAGTGCAAGAGAAGGAGCATTGATGGATTTATATATTACTGGACTGGACATTACGTGACTTATCGTGATTGTTGTCCATTGAGTCAGGAATATCAGTGGTAAGGAAAATACTGCAATCACCTAAATAATCTGAAAAAAGGACGAAATGTTTAGCTGTTAATTCCATGCTATGACAGCCATAAGGGCTTCAGATTTAACAGGTGAGGAAAAAGTTTTAATTTAAAAAAAACATTGAAGAAGTGAGCAGTGGGTCAGTTATGCTAGCCTAACTGTTGCTGGCCTTCTATTGACTTTGATAACCTTAGCATGTGCTCCGCAGTTCGGTGTTTTGGTTCCGTTAGCGCTAAACTAAGCCAACCCGCCCACAAAGTCATCAGTAAATTAGCTAATCAACCACCCGTGGTGGTCAGGCGAAAACTTAGTTAGCCCTTCCTCGGGCTGCCACCTTATTGTGGTGGAGGGGTTTGTGTGTCCCAATGATCCTGGGAGCTATGCTGTCTGGGGCTTTATGCCCCTTGTAGGGTCACCCAAGGCAGACAGGTCCTAGGTGAGGAACCAGACAAAGTGCAGCCGAAGACCCCTTATGATGCACAACAACTTTGGATCTAGCGATCCTTCGCCCAGATGCGGGTCACCAGGACCCCACTCTGGAGCCAGGTCTGGAGGTGGGCCACGATGGCGAGTGCCTGGTGGCCGGGCTTTTACCCACAGCTCAGCCCGAAGAGGAGACGTGGGTCCCCCTTCCATTGGGCTCACCACCTCTCGAAGGGGCCAGAGGGGTTGGGTGCTGTATGTAACGGGCGGCAGCCGAGGGAGGGGACCCTGGCGGTCTGATCCTCCGCTGAGAGGTTCCGGCTAGAAATAGTCGGCCTGACGTCCGGTGGTGCCATGTTCTGAGACGGTTGCATTGGGTGGAGGCTCCCGTGAGATTGATGAATAATTGGCAAATTATATAACTTTATGGTTACCCTCTTAAGACAAACTGCAAATAAGAAGACGATGCCGACAAGAAACACTGCTGGTAAACAACAAAATGACCAAAAAGAGTCCAAAGAGAAGAAAGACTCGCAGCAGACTAGCAACGCAGCTAGCGAGAGAAGAAAAGCTAATGAAGCTAATGACACGATAACCGAAGTTCTGCGTGAGCTAAAGGAGTTGAGGAAAGAGAATCAGAAAACTTTTGCTGAAACGAAAGCCGCTCTTACAAGACTGGAAACATCAGTAAGAGACTTGAGAGAGTGCACGGACATGCTGGAGCAACATTTGGAGGAAACGGAGAATAGGACCAGCGCGATGGAAGACATTAGCCAGAGAAACGAGAGACTGCTTCAGTACATGGTGAGACGTGAGCTTTACTCACTAACCAACGTGAATGACCTCCAGAACCGTATGCGCCATAACGATCTCAGAATCTATCAAGTTCCGGAGGGAAGCGAGAAACAAGACATGGTCGGCTTCGTAAAGGATATAATCAGAAACACGCTTCTGCTGCAGGAGGACTTAAGTATTGAAAGGGCGCATCGAGCACTGGGATCCAGGCCAGGTGACACAAATCCGCCGTGCTCCATCATCGTCGGCTTCACAGATTATGCCTCAAAAGAAGCGGTGCTACAACGGGCATGGTCACAAAACAAATCGTCATCCAAGGGAAAAGAATATACTTTGAGTAGGACTTCTCTCCGGAAGTCCAAAAGAAGAGAGTGAGACTGCGGAGTGTAATCAAGCAACTTAAAGAAAAAGGAATACAGGCAAAATGTCGTTTTCCTGCACAACTCAGAATTGACTTGGAAAATGGCTTGAAAACTTTCCCCACTCTTCTTGACGCGATACAGACTTTAGAGAAGTTAAATATCTCAGTACAGATGAGTGAGAGAGAGAAGATGGAAGCGGAGCTCCGAAAACCGAGAGTCAACACAAGAGACATGGAAAAGGGGGGTTACTGGATGCGGATTTAAAGGTTTACATTTAAGATTGTGGTGGGGAAAATGTTCATAAACAGTGGAGTTCATGAGGACTTTAAGGTATGTTTTGAGAAAAATTATTAAGGGGGAGAAGAAGATGCTATAGAAATAGCCAAAGTTACTTTGTATAGTGAAATTATATCTCAAATGTTAATATCTCACAGGTAGTTCATATCACCGTGCGCTACTATTGTCATTCCAATTCTCACCAGGGAATTATTGTTTTTCTTTGGTTTGTGGTCTGGGTTGCACTTAGTGCCTTTTCCCCAGAGCAACTATGGGCACACGGTGCTCTGCCTTGGTTACATGGAGGGCTGGTCAGGAGGCGGCCACTACAGGTTATATGTGGTCTCATCATAGCCAGTAGGATTGATGGGAGTTTTTGGGGCTTATTTTGTTCAAATAGCTTTTATGTTACTATGTTCTTGTTCCTTGACATGTTCATGCTCACTCTGAGTGACCAACACGAGTCAAAAATGGATATGACGCAACATTTAGAATTAAGTTTGAAGGATCGAAAAGTAGAGGAGGAGGTTGACAGTGTGAGGAGAGTTGTTTGTTATGAGTGATTTAAATATTGTGAGTTATAATGCGAAGGGGCTGGGTCATCTGACAAAGAGGAAAAAATATTAGCTCAATTAAAATCGCTTAGAAGTTCAATAGCGCTATTACAAGAGACTCATCTTAATGATGTGGAACACAAGAAATTAATAAGAGAATGGGTAGACCAGGTGTTCTTTGCCAGTTGTCCAAAAAGTAGAGGCAACTAGTGGCAATATTATTAAGCCGAACAACTTACTTTTCAATGTGGAGGGAGGTTAAAGATGTGCAGGGGAGATATGTGATGGTGGTGGGATCAATAGAAGGGATGGATATAACAATAATGAATATATATGCCCCAAATGAAGAAGATCCAAACTTTTTTGTAGAAAAGCTTCTGTCATAACAAAAGACTCAGAAGGTGTAATAATTTTGGCAGGAGACTTTAACTGTGTTTTGTATCCAAAACAAGACAAACTGCCATCAGATCAGGGACCTTTGGGCAGGAAAACGAAAGTCCTGAAATATCTGTTAGAGGTCTTAGGACTGGAAGATTCTTGGAGGGCATGTAAACCACAGGGCAAGGATTACACATTCCTCTCAAACGTGCATGGTTCATACTCAAGATTGGATTATTATTATTATTGGAATCTATAACAATGGATTTCCCTAAACTTGTTGATCTCAGTGCTGAAATCTGTGGAGTCAGCGGGCAGCCCTCCTCTCAAGGCCTAAGAGAGACATGAGGCTGGATAATGTCCAGGTCGGTACCTTACTCTGGCCGCTGACCCCTCCAGATAGACAGCCAAAAGATCATGGCACCAAGTTGGTGTTGTAGTCTAATTATGACACACATTGTTCTCTGAAGAGAATGTTTTTTTTTTGTTCTTTTTTTAGTTTTAGCTTTTGACTTGTCCTCCTTTAGGAAAGTCATAATTCAATTTTGAGCATGCATAAAGGTAGTTCCCATGTTTTGTTTTGTTTGTTTGTTTTTCCAGTAGGAGTCACGTGTGTATTTTACACCTTTTATTTTAGTTTTTATAATTGTTTTTCATGCTCCTGTGTTACATAAAAATTCACTTAATCTCCCCAAACCATCAGTATAACATAAGGTTTTCATTTTAATGTATTTAATAGATCCCAAGCTGCACCAATGTCCACCATTTTATCAATTTGACCTATTTGTTGGGGTGTGCTAGGATCTAGTCATGCTGAGGTATTTGGCCTTGGTTGTTTCCTTCTTCCACCACCCACATCTATTGTTTTTACATTCTCTTATCCAGTGATCAAGATCACCACAGTTCCAGCAACCTTCTAGATCTTTTGAAGGATTATTTGGTGTCCCATTAAGGGGTCTCCGTCCCCTCTGACTACCTCTACCTCTGCCTCTTCCTCGTCCTCTACGGAGGTTTTGGAAAAAGGCAGAAGTTTCTAATTCTTCAAAATCATCTATATGAAAAACAATACAAGCAGACATGCTTGACTGACTGACTGTGGGACAGGGACAGACGGAATGTCAGCAGCGGCTGGGGGAGGAGCGCTGCAGGAGCCTGCGCTCCCTGCAACGTTACGGCCTTTTCTCTTCCTGCATTGAGTTCATTATTTTCTGGTTTAACAAATATGTTTTTAAGCGCTGCTCTTTTTTCCATGTTGCCATGTATGTCTTGCTTCCAAGAAGTCTGGACAGTGTAATTTTCATCTCTTTTGAGATCCTCAGCAAGTGAGAAATCACAACAATTCATATTTCCCATTATTTAAGTACTGCAATGAGCTCATAATGGCTTGGTATTTTGTGCTTTTCCTTCACAGAGAGTGCTCTAAGTGAGCGCTTAGTGTCCCCTGAAGAACAGTCTTCTAGGCCAGACTAGTTCTGGTCCAGTTCTTCACTTTGGATTCTAATTCCGAGGACAGAAAGCTTTACTCTCAATGAGTTGAGCACCATTCACACTTGTAAACACACACAAAAACTATTCCCTGCCTACTCCAGGATCTTCCTGTGTGGGGCACCTCATCCAGAGGGGACTCTAAATTACCCCTCCTTCCCTTTCCCTGCCTACTCAAGGATACCTTTAACCCTAGGTTTTGTACTTCATGAAGATGATCCTAGTTCTAAATAGAATTTTCTGACTATTTTTGATGGTCAGGCTTATAGGGTCAAAGAGATTTCCTCATCCAGAGAGGGGCTCTAAAATACCTCTTTCCTTTCCCTGCCTACGCGAGGATCTCTTTAATGAGATATCCTCATCCAGAGAGGGGCTCTAAAAAAAATACCTCTCCTTCCCTGGGAATCAAACCCAATATTTTTTTTGTTTTGTTTTGGGACTCAGACCCGAATAGCGCTTTTCCACTCACTTTTCTGTTGGTTCGTTTTGTCTGTTCAGGTCTCGTCAATGTCAATGTCAAATTTATTTATATAGCACTTTACAGCAGCATAACTGCACCAAAGTGCTGCACAAGAACAACAACACACATAACAAACAGAGCACAAAACAATACATCAATTAAATGCCAAAGAGTAAAAATAAGTTTTAAGAAGCGATTTAAAATGATCCAGGCCGTGGGCAGATCTGATCTGGAAAGGCAAGTTATTCCATAAGACAGGAGCAGCAACAGAAAAAGCTCGATCTCCTTTCCTCTTTAGTCGACTACGTCGTTGGCAGACAAAGTCCGACCTAGGACGCTGGCCTGGCGAAGAATTCACTTCTCGGGTCTTTGTTTCCAGGTCCCGTAGACTCTGGCCGTGCACGGTTTCAGCGTGTCGTTCTTCGTCTGTCAACGATCGGGCATGTCGAGATCCCGGGTTTCGGCACCAACTGTTAGGTATTTTCTTAAACCTACAATAAAAAAGAGAACCACAGACAACGTATATGAGTGTTTAACCAAACTTCTGCAGAAGGAGAAGACACAGTGAACTGCCCCTCCAAGCCGCGTACCATGTGTTCTGCCAACCTTCAGTTTGTTTGTCTCTTTTATTAGCAGGGACGAGAAGGTGTCAAAAGGAATGGGGGGGTGAAACCCACATCCTATCTTCACAGTAGGATGTGGATTCAGACAGGGTAGGATGTGAAATCCGACAGACAGAGGGGAGACACAGATACTCAATTAACACATACACATGGTTTACAGCTCAGGACTATCCCAGGAAGGTCTAAGTCACCATCTGTAAACACATGCTTGATTAAGGGAGATTAAAATTGTCTCCACAGTTTCAACTAATTTGAACACTAAACCTCTACACAGAAAACTAGTAAAATTACAAATGTAAGAATGATAACAAGCATAATTTTTCTAACAATTATATTATCCCGTCAAGTTAGTGCACCGCCATAGGCGGTGCAATAATATTGTCCTTTTTTAGCATTTTCTCTCAAGTTATGGCATTTCACCTAAAATAAGCTTTTAGCCAATTTTCTTACTTATTATCCACACTAAATGGACTGAGTCAATGACAGACACATGCTAGTGATGCCCCACATGCTACTGACAGCAATCATGCTAATATTAGCGTTTTAGCTAATTTCACCTTATGCATTAATTTGAACAAAATAAATGGTACAGGTAGAGCTTAGTCAACATGTTTTTGACTCACCACAGGTTATTGACTACATTGTAGCTTTCTTTAGCTTAATTGCTAATTCTTGGCATCAGAACGCTTTACTAAAAAGCCGACGGGCAACTTTGGCATGGCCCCTTAAAATTTCTGCAGGAATTTTCTAGTTATTATTTATTTTTTATCATAAACACTACAGTTACATTATGTTGAAAAAGGAACCATTAATTCACCTTAATTTAGACAAAAACTTGTTTTTAACAACTTTTTCCAAGAAGAAAACTAAACAAAACAGGCATTGTGCAAATTGAACTGCTATCAATAATACTATCTTTAACAGACTGATAACATATGAGGCTCTGAAGAGGCTAAATAATGCAAGAGCCAAAATAAAACCTCTCAACATTGCCAAAAAAAAATTTCAAGTATAAAACTTAACATTCAAAGGCAAAAACAGGATCCATTACATTAAACAATCCTGAGTTACTGAATGAAAACTTCCTGTTAGCATAGCGGCTAGCTGGTTACTGCTAGTTCTGATTGGCTGTTTCTGACTGAGCGGAGTAACTGCTTTACCTGCTGTCTGATCCTCTGTGTCTTTTTACTGCATGAGCCTCGATGTAGCCAAACTCCGTCATTGTTTTATGTCTATTAGTTTCGTTGTGTTGATGCATTTTGACCTGCTTTCTATTTTCCGTCGCAACTCGCAAACGTCCTCATTCACTCAGTGGTTATAGTTACACATCACTTAGGATTTGTTGCTGCGCGTTTGCGCAGTGAAGGAAAGACGAGACCAGCTGGACAGACAGGCTGGAAATGACGGGTTTGGTTGAAAAATGTTTGATTTATAAAGTATTTCAAAGCAGAGCACATCGGTTTGATTGATTAATTATAGTTAAGCCTTTAAACATAATAGGTTTATTTAATCATAATGACCTATCTTTACTATGAAAGGTGAAGAATAATATAGAAATCAGTAATAAATGACTGAAAAACAAACTTCGGCACCGTTGGGGGTTTTTTCTTCTCCGCTCTCTCCTTTACACTGTCACGGTTGCTAGGCAACATGAGGCTGCAGACCTCAAAGCGCCATTTGTTTTCTTTCAAAGACAGTTTGAATTTTTCTGAAAGCGCAAACCGTTGTAAGAGGAAGTTGACTTTTGAAAATGTGTCTATGTCAGTTCACTATGGTTTTGGCAGTTGGGTTACGGTTATGCTAAGCTAGCTGCAGAATATATGTTATATATAATATATATCATTTACAAATTAAAGTATGATTCTCTGATTATGAAGGGACATTGTATTAAAATATTTGTCTTACTACGAATTTAAATGCCCAAAAACAGTTAATTAGCGAATGAAAGTCATTGGTTTTGTCAACACAATTTATAAAAGACCAATATTAACTAAATACATATAAAAAAATAAGCTAAGAGAAAATATATTTTCTATAAAAATAATCAGCCACTACGAACAGATAACAAGCAGCGGAAAACGACAGTGACTCGCTGAAATCAGGCTGTTGTTAGCGGGGAAAACACGTTCCAACCGCCCGGTAAACTAGCAGCTCCTCCGGTCTGTTAGCGGAGCTAAGCTACTCCCAAAACTCCGGAGTAAATATTAAAGTATGAATATTCTGGATGAACTGAGTGGATAGATGAAGCTATAAGGTCAACTTTCTCGCCTAAAAACACATTTAAATGAGTTTTTGTGGCAATTAATGGTGGTACATCCTACAGAAACGAGCCATTAGAATTATCCATAATGTTGGTTATTATGAGCACACAAACCCACTGTTCATAAAATCCAGAATTCTCAAATTTGACGAGCTCGTAGAATTTAAAATGGCTCAATTTATGTTAAAAGTTATCTAAAAAGTTGCTACCTGAGACATGCAGAGCATGTTTTCTGAAAGACAAGGGGCTATAACTTAAGGGGTCTCTCAAACTTAAAGATCAGCAGTTTGCGAACAACAAGAAAAAACTTCTGTATTTCAATTAAAGGTGTAAAGTTATGGAACAAGTTAAATGAATATTTGAAACAAAGCAATAGTTTAATACAATTCAAAATAAAATACAAGGATGTCATTTTCAACAGATATAGACATATGGGTGAGAGAAAGCAATAATGTGTGTATTGAAGATAACAATTTGGTTTAAGGGTTTGGAAAGACAAACCAGCATAATAAGGGAAAATGTATCTGTAAATATTAGTAACTGTTGACTGCCACTTTGACTTTGATTTTTTATTTTATTTTTTTTTTTTTCTTTCTATGTTTAACTGAACAAAAAAACCTGTATCTTTCTTCTTTTTTATGCACTTCTTGTTACTGTGCACTATCTTATTTTTATACTTTTATCATGTTCGAATAAATTATTTCATTTCAATACATTTCTGTACTGACCTCTTTTTGCTGCTGCTGGAGGCGCATTGCATTGTGGGATATCTTGCTGCCAGCAAGTTCTTTATTTGAAAATAAATAAAGTAATTTATTTGAATTAGGCATTCAAATAAATTACTGAAGACACAGTTTCTAACTTTTGATGGGATTATTTAATTGTTTTGGGGGCATTTCTGAATAAAGAGCACAATGTTTTATTTGATAGAAATATTGTAATCATTTTTATATTGAAATTGATGAACAGCCTCCATAGATCTGTAGGACCAAAGGGACATTGAACAAAAAATAAACTTTATCTGGTGCGCACGAGAAGTTCATTTATTATTTTTTTTTTCAATGTCCCTTAGGGGCTTCATACATTGAAATGCAGCTTTATTTGTCATTATTTACAAAATCATGCAAAGTTGGCACTTTAATGAACTTTTAATGAAACTTTTAGAGCAACTTTTCATTAAAAGTGTTTTTATTTACCGAATGACACTTCATGACAACTGTCAAACATTCAGAAAGACTTGTTTATTCATGACAGGTGTTAATGTCATGTTTATGGCGGTGTCATGTCAGTCTTATGCAAATAAATTCAATAAAGTGTTACCAGTTACCCAGCTTCTATTGCTTCACAAAAAATTAATCAGCACAGAAACTCCAAAGCACACAAAGAAGCATATGTATATGGTGTCACATATATATATATATATATATGTATATATATATATATATATATACATATATATATATACAGTATATATATACATATATAAATATATATATATATATATATATATATATATATATATATATATATACTTTTGTCATAGTACCTCCAAGAATTTAAAATTATTTTCACTCTTGGTTGAGACCACATCTAATACTGACAATAAATATATCTTACAGACCATAACAGTAAAGAACTGATCACTTATTTATGTTTCTAATTAGATTTGATATATTTATTTCTTCAATATTATTTTTATGTCCGTGTTAATGTCATGAGGCTGATGACTCCATGACACTTTCAATTTGACTCATTAGGATTTGATTAAGAACCAGATTTGTTTTTTGTCATTTCTGTCCAATAAAACTATTAATCTATAATCAATAGACAGGTCTATATAAAGATATAATCCATGTTTCTGTCTCATATCTGTATGGTATTAAAAGGATCTGGAACTTTTGTTTTTCCACTGAAAGCTCTGGTTTGCACATTAAATGCCATGTGGGTGAAGTTTTATGGATGATGCTCTGATGTCCCATTCTCCTGAAGGCAGCACAGAGCTGCACCACCAGAAACCAACAGAAACACTGAAGAGAAGAAGAGCTATGATTAATGTAGTTACAGTTCTATCCATGTTTAATGTTGCAGAGCTCAGTCGTTTTGCAAACAGTTCAAAGTTTAAACTGACATGTTGTTCATCTTTTATCTGGTCATTTTGTGGAATATTTAACAACTAGAAAATGGAAAAGAATAAGAATATTTTCCACTCTGATTGGCTGCTGTTAGTTCTACCAATTTTAACTTGAATGTTCGTTGCATTTTTTGTTCTCTGGGAAATTATTTTTGATGATAAATACAGAAACAAGCATAAAAATCAAAACATCTACAATAGTGATAGTAATATTAATGATAAAATAATGGTCAGTGCAAAGTAGCCTACAAATTCTTTGGTGGGGGGCGATGAGGGACCTGGATAAAGGCTGGGGGGGCGCTGGGCCAAAAAAGGTTGAGAAACACTGATCTAGAGTCTAGAATTTACAGGGTTTTTCTTTGGGCGCAATGACCCACAGTCACTCGCCATTTTTACTTCACTAGAAAGAGAAATAAAATAAATTAATAGATAAAAAGTAAAGATAAAAACATTAAAAACATCGAAAATATCAAAACCCACACTTTTCTGCACTTCTGCTGGAGTGCAGAAAATCTGTTTTTCAGTGGGATTCCCATGGAGTCGGAATGTTTTGAGGCTTGGGCTGGTCGCTTTGTCCTTGATGGTGGGGTCGGAGGAGCCGTTTTGATTCCAGCTGCTTGTTTCTTATTTGGCAGAGCAGGTGTTGGCGTTGAAGGTGGGTTTCGGCTCAGAGCCGACCAGAGCTGATTCGTCCAGGTGAAGGTTCTCCCCGTTAGTCGTCTCATGGGATCAGTAGTGTGAGACCTTTGTTTCGGCCTGGCGGCCTGAGCGATCCAGGCTGAGCTGCTTGGTGCAGGTGTACGACCTCTCCGCTGATTTGAGGAAGAGTTGTTTCATTCCCACAGGTAGCGTTGATCTCAAAGTTCACCTCCAGCCGTTGAATCTCCATTTCTAAAAACTGAAGTCGTTGTAGAATACTGCTAATGTCCTTGGGGTCAGACGGGGGCATTTTGCCCTAGTTCAACTTGGAGGTGAAGACAAGTAAAGTAAAAATGAAAGTGAGAAAATCTCCCAGTCCTTAGGTTTGAAGTAATCCAGTTATGATGTCAATAATGTAAATATAACCATAAAAATTGTGACTTTAAAAATAATTCACAGGCAAAGTTATGAGTAAGGAGGAGAGAGAGCAGGATGAGCTGCTCCTCCTTCAGCTGCCACACATTTCTAACAGCTAACTAACAGCTACTTTCTCAATAATTCTAGAACAGGTAAGGAAAAACTTTTTAACACCATTCATTTTCTTAATGACTCTCCATACTTCTGACAATCTGGTCTCTCTTTCAATGGAATTACAATACTGCCTCCAACATGCCTTCTTAGCTGCTCTAGCTTCCTAACTATAGTTTGTACTTTCTTATATTGAATTAATGCCTCAAAGGTATGGCATCTTCTTACCAATTTAGAAGCTTTATTTCTTCCCCTTATAGCAATACTACATTGTTCATTCCACCATGGAATAGATTTTTTTATTTCCTCTTCTCTTTGTTTTAGAAATTGCATTAATAATGACAGACATAATCTTTGAATAACATATCTCCACATCACAAAACAAGTTCTCACCAAGTTTATTAAATTGATTATCAACTAAATTTTTTAAATAATTCCCAATTAACCATAGTAAGTCTCCATCTTGGAATCTGTCCTTCCTCTTCTTTAATCACTTCAGAATCAACTGAAATTAGAATAGGAAAATGGTCACTGCCCTCAGAATCCCTCAGCACCTCCCAAGACGTAATTCCAGCTATTCCACTTAAACCAATGTTAGATATAAAACACTCTTTCAATTCCTACAACAATCAAATCTAGTAGAACTACCATTATTAACGCAAACCAGTGAATGCAACTCAAGAAACTCTTCAATAGCCAATCCATTTGCATCTGTATTTAGACTCCCCCATAAAATATTATGAGAATTAAAATCACCACACCATACAGTCTTACCTTCATTTTGTACAATTATTTTATTAAGATCTTGAATGGATAACTTCTTGTTAGCATTATAAAAATGTACCACTGATATCTGACAATTTCCTATCCAAATCTTAATTACTATTGATTCATAATTCTGCCCTATTGATTCCACTTTATATCTTACACCATCTTACACAAAACTTGCCCCTCCCCCACCTTGTCTTACCTTTCTGTCATTCCTAATTGATGTATACCCAGGAATTATGAAATCCAGTTGGGGCTTAAGCCAGGTTTCCTGGATGCAAATCAGAGATTTAACTATAAAATCCTATATTTCTTAAACTCTAAACCATTACTAATGAGACTTTTGCATTCCACTGGAATATAACTAACATGAAGAAGAAGGGCCACCACTGCATGATTGAGTTTGAAAAGATTGCGTTTCATTGAAATTTTCCTTCCCAGCTAATATTTTTACACATTTTTGAAGTGGGCTGCCTTCACTATTGTTTGAAATTTTTCAGTTTTCCTTTGTGTTTGAGCAGTGCAGTTAACAACCTCAACCATGAACAGTACAAAATCTTCCTTTGTCATGTCGTCTTTAATCTTGCAGCATTCTGTACAATTAGATCCTTCTTTTCCTCCCCCTGACACTTTCTTTGGTTGCACAGGAACTTTTTTTTTATCACTTCTGCATAAGTGATTCCAGTAGTGATTTTAATTTTCTGAATTTCTTCAGCTCTTTTAATAGCTACACATCCCCTAAATCCTGAACTACGTTCACCTCCACAATTACAACATTTTGGCGGAGCTCCTTCCTCACATTTCCCATAATAAAGATCCCCAGCACATCTCCCACATTTCTGTTTCCCTTTACATAGAGCTCCAATCTTCTGGCATTTAAAGCACCGCAACGGCGGAGGAGTAAATGGTCGAACATCAAAGCTCATATACCCCACAAACGCTTTGTCTGGCAGACTTTTCTCTTCAAATTTTAATATGATAGAAAAAGTATAACTTCTCTTTCCATTTTTATTTCTTTTCAATCGTTTGGCTTCAACTACTTTCCCTCCTGAAACATTAGACTTGATCTCATCAACCGGCACATCAGGTGGAATACCCGAAATGACTCCGCGTACATACTTCTTGTCATCCAAAATTCTCCCTCTCACATTCTCACTAAGGACTCTTTTTATATTCAGCGCCCTTTCTTTTTGTTTAAGATCATTACAAATAATCAATAACGATCAATCTCTTAATACTTTAACAAATTTCACCTTTCCAACCAGTGAATTTATTTCTTTAGTAAGTTTTATTGGATTCCTCTTACCAAAGGACACAACCTCTTTGACAAACTTCAAAACTATTTTAAACTCTGACACCATAACTGTTTCTCCTTCAGCCTGAGGTCCTTAGCAGTGTTTCCCAACCCTGGTCTTCGAGCCACACTGCCCTGCATGTTTTAGGTGTTACCTTGCGTTAGCACAGGTGATTTCAATTGACAAGTGTTTGCTAAACTGCAATCAGCTGAATCAGGCATATTAAAGCAGAGAAATATGTAAAACATGCAGGGCAGTGTGCCTCGAAGACCAGGGTTGGGAAACACTGCTCAGGAGAACTTGACTGTGCTTAGGAGGTGATTCAGTTGTTGGATTCAGACGTGTTGGACCAGGGAGACATCTAAGAGTTGCAGGACACCGGCCCTCCAGGACCAGGATTGCCCACCGCTGAAGCCTGTCACTGAGTTCTTCATATGGACTTTGGAACTGCAGTGGAATACATAGCTGGTTCTGGTCTTTACTCCAGATGCATAATGGTAAAGCAAAACTAAGTTTTAAAGATGCAACAGCAAACACAAAAAATGTTGGTAAGTAGAAACATTGCAACAGAATCAGAAGGTGGATAAGACCCAAAATTAGAATTCAGCTAGGTCAGAACGTTTTTGAGTCAATGTTCTTTTTTCAGGCCATTACTGCTCATCTGTCTCAGGACAGAAAACTGGCTGATTTGAGGAACAGCTAGTTTGCAAGTTCTCATTAGAAACCTGAGACATAAGAATTCAGTTTGACTGTCTGAAGGTAGGAACTGATCAGATTATCAATTTATTTTTTATAGGTTTAATAGGCTCTAATGGCCTTTATTTGAGAGGTCAGACAGTAAAGTGGGTAATGAGAAAGAGGGGAGACATGTGGCAGTGGTCATCAGACCAGGATGCGAACCTGTGGTGTAACAACTACCACATTTATAACTACTATAATTGTATAACTGTGGTAGTATTATAAATATAACACTCAATTTAGAGGACAGCTACAGTGAAGCACAGTTGGAGGAGTGTATATTTAGACCAAATAAAAGTGAAGTTAATCAGTACAGCTGATCATAGAAATATCTAAGCAGATCAGATACACTTCCAGATACAGAAATTGTTTAACAATTTAAAACAAAATTAAATTCGGAGAACACAGTAAGAAACAAACACACACATCATGTTATTACAACATTGTATGACTTTAATCAATAAATCCTGTCATATTAAAACACATGGCTATTTCACACAGCTCTTCCAAAAGCTAAGAAAAACGAAAACACAGTGAATTGATGCAATGCCCAAATCTAGCCATAATGTAGAGAGTCAGGCTGCAGACAGGACATTAACAGCTGGTACCATCTGATGAAAGAAGACATAGCTAGATACAAAACAAGCTGATGAATTATCTACATCAGACAAATTAAGAAGTTTAACCTCTGAATCAAGCTGATCTTTGACATTAAAGCAAAGGAGCAAAATAACTGCAAAAAAAAACTATTGGTTTGCTGGTGGACGTCACACAAACTACTTTCCAAGAACATCTCAACAGTATGTGAGGTTAACTCGAGACAGTCCAGATAATTCAGTGCTTTGTATGTTTGACTGTGTTACAAGCTGATTCTCTGAAATCTACAACTATTGTAGTGTATAAGTGTTATCAGAAGTGTTCCTCCCCTCCAGCAGCAGCCCAGAGACGGGCGTCCTCTTCAGAACAAACCCTGACCCGGAACCAGCCCCCTGCATGTTCTCCAGACAGTTTGGATGCTCAGATCAGGACTGCTGCCTCACCGTCTGTCAGTCTCCATCAGCGCCTCAGAGATTTGGTGTACACACAGGGGAGAAGGTGGGTAGTGACACAGATTCCCCCTTCAGTAGTGGACAAACAGGTGCTAAGTAAGCGGTGACTGATTTATCACAAGAGTGAGTTTGGTGAACAAAGCCCAGCAGGTACAGAGCCACTAGTTCTAATCAGCACAACATGGAAACATAAGAGCTGTTGTCCTCTTCTGCAGGTAATGGAGGACAGCTGTAAGAACAATGAGAATGTGTGTTTATACCGAGTTGTGTATGTGTGTTTAGAATGTAATCCAAGAACTGAACTCATCTTGGCCTTGCTTTCATAGTTTAGGCTACTAATTTTAATGTAGTGGATGTCAGCTTTGAACTAGAAAATATTTGGAGCATTTTCTATGACTTTCTCTTCAACATAAAGGCAGATGTCTGCCACTGTGTTCCTGAGTAAATGCTCATTTTTATTCATAGCTTGACCTGAATTAGTGGCCCTGCAAATCAAGCAAAGGATTAGAATCAGGGATTCTTTTTTCTTCCTAATTTCTCTTCTCCAAAAAGAAAATGGAACAAAACACAAAGTTCACTTAAGTGATGGTGGCAGCACAGAGGGCTCAGCCTAAACATGCTGACCCATGTCTGTATAACGGGTGACGGCCGCAGACTGTAGCTAACTTCCATGGTTTATTTCTTGATCTTGGCAGGACATCAGCAGGTTGGAAGGTCAGAGGTCAAGGCTCAGATGTCAGATGTAGAAAAGCCGAACCTTGGAAGTACTCACATGAAGATCATTGTCGTAGAATTTTGTCTCTATGATCACATTACCACTGAAACACAAGACATCAAAGTGTAAATGAGATCTTTCTGCTCAAAAAAATCAAAGCTTTATTTGCACAGCAGTGAGTTGACTAATAACTTGGTTCTCCTGGTTTCAGATCCAACCACTGTTGGTACAGATCTCCATGCAGGTGTGGCAGTGCTCCAAGTTTCAGAGACCTCCTTGTTATTAAAAATCTTTTAACCATTTTAATTAAACGGTTCAAAACATCTTTAGCATGAAGGCGATGTTTTGGTACATGAATCCTGGTGCTGTCTCCGTCTCAGACATGATGGACACAAGACCACACCTGCAACATCCTTGGTTTTTAATGTAGCTTGGTGTGAGAGTCCTGGCAACATTCAAATGCAACTGATGACCTGACCCCTATGACCTGAGGATAAAAAAGTGAGAGGGAGGAGAGATCATGAGAAGAAACGTTTTCCTTCTGTGTAGAACAAGGAAAGAAAGAACTGCAGGTGGAGTTAAGTCCTCCACCTGTTGCCTCCACTAGCTCTGCCTGCAGCTAATGCTAAGTTGGCTAACATTTAGTTGGATGTCTACATGTTGCAGAAGTTTTCCGTTTTGCCTCTTTAATTTGTTACCAGCTCAGCAAATTCATTGGCCAGGTACTTCAGAATCAACTTACATAAATGTTTGGCTTCATCTATATGTTGTGGCAGAGCAAGTTTGTGAAAACATTTGGCCCCAGTTATAGTCTGGAGTCCTGTTATAGGTCTTCATCTCCTCTCTTCTTACCCTGACGTGCCCATCACTCTGATAGTGGGCAAATCTGGACTGGTCAGATCACATGACCTTTTGACATTGGTCTAGAGTCCCATCTTAAGGTTTCTGTGAAAAATGAAGATTTTTTTTTTCTCCAGATAGCCTCACCTATTAGTGGTTTTCTTATGGCTGTTCATCACAATCTCTTGAGTTCCCTTCACACTGTACATGTAGAAATGCTCTTACTTTAACTATCAAACATTGAACTTTGTTCTACTGTTGTTTTTCTTTGATTTGACGCCATCAAGATACAAAAACTCTGAGGTTTGAGAATCCATGTATGATGTTGAGGTTTGAGATGTTTTAAAAGTGTTTTTACTTTTAATTTCTACTTTTAATAATGTTTCTATCTTTTTCTAATCATTCAAAATCTCTGTTATTTCTGTTTTCATTCTTTTATTTTAAATTGTGTAAAGTACTTTGAAATGCCTTGCTGCTGAAATGTGCTATACAAATAAAATCTGATTGATTGATCAAGCATTTAAAAGTCATCACCAGTTCCAATCTTTCAAGATATTTTTTAGACCACATTTCTTCTTCATAAACGATGTTTCCTATCCTTCCAGTCTTTAATTATACGTTGGACGGTTCTCAACCCAAGTTTATTCATTTCTGCATCTCCTTAAATGTTTCCTCTGCTTGATACCAGTGATTCCTTCTTAAACAGACAAACATCTTTCCATAACCACAGGATGAATCCTTCTTCATGGTTGTTTAAGAAATGAGAAGCTAATGTTTGATTAAATAACTTAATGCAGTTGGAAGACGGTTTTCTGTGTAGGCTCTTAATACTGTATTTGCTCAGTAGAATTCAAGTTGTGTCTTTTTTGGCTAGGTAGGGTATCTTAGTGTACATTGGAGAGAGATGAAAAGAGAAATAGATTTAAATAGAAAGGAAAGATGTAATTCTGTCTCCAAAGCAAAAAACAAATACCATAATCATTTACATAGTACTAAAATTCAAAAGGCATAAACACAACATGATGGTATTATAAATGAGTGACGTCTGAACTGAAACAAAAGAGAAGGCAGCTGTCTTACGTTAAGACATTGGCTGGCATCATCTGGGACTCAGGAGCTGCTTCTATCAGAGACTGCCATGTGTTGGTGGAGTTTGGAATGACGAAACCAAATTCAAAGAACCATTCTGCACACAGAGAGAAAACCCCACAGAGCTCCATCATCCTTTCATTAACAGTAACAATCCCACATATTACAGCAGTCATTAACAGTGTTAATGCTCCATCAAGCCTGTTCTTGCATCTACTGGAAACCAGCAACATAACATGTTGTGATGTGGCTACCATGGTGGCCCCAGGGCCCTCCTGGAACATCACTCCCAGCAGCGAGTCCCTGTGGACCAGCTTCCAACACGCAGACACGGCCAGCTAATTTCAGTTCACTCAGCCTCCTCCAGCCTTCCTTTAGTCATCTCATGCTTCTGGAGTTATTTCCCCTAGATTACACCAGGCTACTTCATTTACTATTACATGTGGTAGCAGTTGCATACGTTTGCTTATATTTTGCAGTTAATATTTCTGCAAAATAGGCGGGTACGGTCGGGTACTGCGTACCCCTAAAAGATTTAGCGGGGGTATGCAGTACCTGCAAGAGAGTGGAGCGGCTGTCTGCTGTAAAGAATCAATGGGTGCATGTGCAGCCACTAATCAGCCGACTGATTAGTTTTTCAGGAACAATTTAAAACACTACTTAATCAGTTAATAAATAGCTTTTTATCCCCATTTCATATTGTTTCTGAACTGTTTGTTTGTGCTTTACTAGAGCAGGGGTGCGATACGTCAATCTCAGCTTTAAGTGACAAACTGAACGTGGCCAGGACGCCGAGACCAGCACGTCCTCCTCTGACTGGCTTATCAAAACGTTCAAAACTTTATTAAAGAACAAAAAAAGAAAAAATCACTAAGGTGTTCATATTAATGACCCAACAAAAATAATAATCTCAGTAATTATTGTTTCAACAAGGTGTTGCGCAATTTGTGCATTTTGGTTTCATTACCAAAATAACGAGCAGAGCAGGAGTTTAAAATGAACTAATCAACCACCGCTGTGTTCAGGGGAGTAATTAACTAGAAAATTCCTGCAGAAATTTTACGGGGCATGCCAAAGTGTGACCGTCGGCTTTGACTCAGCCTTATGATGCTTTATAAATTATGATTTTATAAATTAACATTAATGCTAAAGAAAGTTGCAATGTAGTCAATAACCTGTGGAGAGGTTGAAGCATGTTGACTAAGCTGTTGTGTTCAAAATTAGCCAATATGCTAATGTTAGCCTAAAAGCTGGCAGTAGCATATGGAGCAACAGGACCATGTTGTTTTAATTTTACTTGCTCCATTCAATATACTAAACATGTCTAATTAATAAGAAAATTAGCTAATAGCTAACTTTAGGCAAAAGGCTAGTGCTAATGCACTGCTTTGCACAGCATGGCAGTGCACTAGTCAAGGGCAGTGAAATGATAACGTTTGTGCTAAATGTTAATGAACTGCCTTGCGCAGCACTATCCTGAGAAAAAAAAACATAAAAAAGGCTGATATTACACCTGGTGACATCATGATGTCACCATGATGTCACCAGGTGACATCATGATGTCACCTGGTGATCTTATTTCCTGTTATAACCTCAGCCAGTGGGAGCATATGAATATTGAAAAGAAACGGTCCTAGGATTGAACCTTGGGTTAACCCAAATGTGACCTTTGACCTCTCTGATGAGAAATTTCCGACTGAAACAAAGAAGTCCCTGTTCTTTATGTAAGATTGAAACCAGTTTAGCACTGGACCGGAGAGTCCGATCCAACTCTTCAGTCGATTCAGTAAAATGTCGTGGTCAAGAGGGTCAAAAGCTGCTCTGAGGTCCAACAGAACCAGCACTGTGGTTCTCCCACAGTCTGTAACAAAGCTTCCTCACATGTTTTAGTGCTGAGTGATAGTTACGTAGTCTTTCTTTATAGAATTAATAATAAACGTAAAGTTGAGCTTTACTCCATCTCCGTTCGGCCCTATGGCAGAGTTGTCTTGCAGATTGAACTGTTTGTGCATTTCTCCATGGAGATTTTTTTCTACCAGTCACAACCTTCACTTTAATAGGGGCAATGTAATCAATGATATCTGAAAGTTTAGACGGAAAAAGATCCACCAACTTATCTATGTCATTACATCTTAAGGGTGAGGAAGAAGAGTAGATTTGATTAAATGTTTCTGCTGTGTTTTCTGTGAAACTACGTTTTGTGACAGTAACCGTTTGTCCAAGTGAGTTAACGGACAAAGAACGGTCAAAGATAACAGGAAGTGATCCGACAGGCGACATCAGTTACAGAGAAGCTAAAGTAAGTACAGAGGAATAAACTGGTATGGCAAGACCTTTCGAGCAACAATTAAAACAGTGGACTGTATGGCAAGAATAAACAGATACTGTTTTCAGACAAAAGATAATATTGTTGAAGTGCCATGAGTTTGTTGAGACCACATCTAGTACTAAGAAGAAATATATTTTTCAGACGATAACAGTAAGTATCTTACTGTTATCATTATTTAAGTTTTCAATTAAAGTTGATATATTTATTTCTTCAATATTATTTTTCATGTCAGTGTTAATGTCATGAGGCTGATGACTCCATGACCTTTCAGTTTGACTCATTAGGATTTGATTAAAAACCAGATTTGTTTTTGTAATTTTTGTCCAGTAAAACTATTAATCTATAAATCAATAGACAGGTCTATATAAAGATATAATCCATGTTTCTGTCTCATATTTCTATGGCATTAAAAGGATCTGGAACTTTTGTTTTTTCCACTGAAACTGAAAGAAACAGCTGTCAGTGTTTTTTTCCAGCTTTGCACACTAAATGCCATGTGGGTGAAGTTTTATGGATGATGCTCTGATGTCCCATTCTCCTGAAGGCAGCACAGAGCTGCACCACCAGAAACCGACAGAAACACTGAAGAGAAGAAGAGCTATGATTAATGTAGTTACAGTTCTATCCATGTTTTAATGTTGCAGAGCTCAGTCGTTTTGCAAACAGTTCAAAGTTTAAACTGACATGTTGTTCATCTTTTATCTGGTCATTTTGTGGAATATTTAACAACTAGAAAATGGAAACAAAATGGATTTGTTTAACACTTTGATCTCAAAAACAAGGATTCTGATCCCAGCAATCGTAATATTTTTACATTTCACAAGAAACATTTTATTCCCATTTCAAGATTATCACAAATAAACATTTAAAACGTGAAACTAAATAATAGATGACATAAAATAAGCTAAGAGGGCAGAGCTCCACAGAATTTTAATTTTCCAATTTAATTAGGCTTTAATCTCCACATGCTGCCATCATCTGTGTTGAAACATGAATATGTAACTTATTAGATGCTGCATGAAATAAGTGGGGCTGCATGAAATAAGTGGGGCTGCATGAAATAAGTGGGGCTGCATGAAATAAGTGGGGCTGCATGAAATAAGTGGGGCTGCATGAAATAAGTGGGGCATACTTGCTGTGGCCGGCAGCACCATCACCGCTTACCTTCTAGACACTGTCCTTTGAAGAAAACCTTTTGCTCCAACCGAAACTTCTCCAGCTGCTCAGTGGAAGAGAAGTTCAGCTCTCTGGAAACAGCTTTACATTTCAGGATCTTCTTTGGGACGCGCGCTAAAAAAATGTAAATTTGTTAAAAAAAATAAAATAATCACAATAATCTAAAGGCAGCTCATTTAAGAAGCAATCCTACTGACTGACTGACTATCAGGTCAAGATGAAGAGACAAGCAGCTTGGAAACCTGAAACCAGAAGCAGTTTGTTTACGTACCACATGGAAGAAGTTAGTGGGGTTTCTTTTGAATTAATTCAGAATTTATCATGAATAATTTCTGTAAACAAGTTATTAAAAATTACATAAAAATGATATGTGCATTACCACCAACAGGTCTGCACAACAAATCACAAGGACCAGGTTCAACAGACTGTTGTTAAAAATGAAAATGTGTTTTCAATCAACCTACCTGGTAAAATAAAGGATAAATAAAATGTCTAAATATTTGAGTTCTGCTACACATTTTAGAGCTTCTGATACAATTAAGAAAACAAAATCTAATCCGCAGGGACCAGACCATAGGAGGACAAGGTGTCATGATTTGCTGCTGTGTGTGCCTACACTCAGAATAAAGCATTACAGTTCAAAAAAATAGACTCAACTAAATCAGAAAAATTAAAAAGAAATTTTGGGTTAAAAAGGTGTGTTCAAAATTGAAATTGATGTCTTCCTGAGACACTTAAACTTGACTTCTGTTTGGTGTATCAGGTATACCCAACTACTCATGAGGTCCTGTAGACCTGTTAAAAATGACCTTCCAGTTTATTTTAGCTCTCAAGGATTGGAATAGGCCACAATTGCTCTGACGTTTTCTGAAGCTGATTTGACTATGATTTTTAGTATTACATTAGTTCCATCCCATATACCACAGCCCACTCGAAATAATTATTTGCAGACTAATTATTTTGTCTGGAACTAATTATTTCAGGGTAACCCCTGAATAGGGTTAGCTCCTGTTCAAGGTAGCCCCACGTCTTGCCCGTTGACAGGCACCAGCGACCTCACTAGAGATAAGATGACCGACTGACCGATCAAATTTTAAGTCACAAAATGATTTTGTCTTCAGAGGGTCCCGTGTGTTTTTGAATGTTGTCCCAAACTCATTGACTTAGGCCACCTGATAATCACATTTCCTATATGAGCAATCAAACTTATGCATTTAATAAAATATGTACTGAGTGAACATACCTTCATGTTCTACCCCTGGTACAGACAGATCCTCTGTTCCTTGCCACAGCACCTTCCCCGTCTCTGCATCGCGGAGATTCATCCAGTTTCTATTGAGAAAACGTTAAGCAACCAAAGCCTAAAACAACAAGCATCCAAAACTCTTAGAAACCAACTCTGCTTTCACACTGGATTCTCTTGCTTGGAGTTCAAATGACAGATTGGCAAAGGATCCCACATTCCAAACATCCACCACTGGCCTAATCCAAGTAACTCAGCTGATCAACCAGGCTCAGTCCCAGGCTTAAGTAATAACGAGTCCATGACCAGAGGCTGTTCCTAGCCTCAAGTAGTTCACCTCAACAACTACCAACTACTAGTTCTAACCAAAATAAAAGTCTTTATTCTTCTCCATGTCTTGATTGGTAGATTTCAGAATCTCTCATTAATGAGCTCCACCCTCTCATTTATTTATTGCATACCATCTCCAGCCTGCCCTTTACCAGCTTTTCCAGGCTTGTTTCTCTCCTTATTGTTTTTGTTTCCATATTTTAATTCTGGCAATTACTCAAAATGTTCTCCAACTGTTCCTGCTTCAGCAAAGACAGTCTGGAATGTTGAGATGAAACATGCTACCTCACTGATAGAAATCCTGTTTCATTTTTCACCAAGGTCTGGTACTGATGATGGGAGAGGCTGACCACTGCTCAAAGCTTCCCAAAGGTTCTGAACAAGGCTCAGGTCTGAACTCTGAGTGGAAATGCTTCTTCATCCTCCATAAACTACTAGTGAATACCTGCCCCTTTTGCTCCTTGCCCCCAAGTGCCTTTTTGGTCAGTTTTGTTTTGTTTGGTATCATTATTTCCTAAGCCCTCTTCTGACACATAAAAACATGTACGGTACTAAAATTATTTGGGGTTTTTTGTACAACATAATAAACCCTCTGGTCACCTTGTTACCTTTGACCTTTTGCCCATGATGCATGACGCAATTGATTCTCGCACAGTAAGATAATGCGGCTATCTGGAGCTCAGCGTAGCGAACATTCCAGATTACAGAACAGTTTTTGGTGAATTAAAAAAACGTTTTTGGTGAATAAAGTGAAGTAGACTTGCTACTTGTCAGATGACGGAAAACATTTTAGTATCGTTTCTGCCTCAGTTCGGAGTCGCGGTTTAAGCAGAGAGGTAATGAAATACAACAGACACTGACAGGCCTCTGAGTGTCTTTCTCTGAAGAACTACTGAGCGGGAGGAGACAGACAGGTGAGGAGAAACTGTTCTTATCTATCAATTCAGTATTTTTATCATACAGACATTAGACTGTTGTTGTTGTGCTATTAGCTAGCTGCTAGCTAACGACTTTGCTAGCAAAGCAAGATAACTAAAAAGTTTCTTCCCTGTATCGTTAATGATAGTCGTTCTTCAGTATTGCTTATGTCCAAAACCTATCATCTCCATAATGGATATATCTTCTAATTTCCTTTGCTGCAAAATGTTGAACGTTGTATGGTTTCTGCTCGAGCACAGAGTAGCGTTTTAAGCACAGAGGTATTTACTCTAGACTAGTGGTTCTCAGCGTGGGCGGTGCCGCCCCCCCAGGGGGCGTTGGGTCGAAGGTAAACTTTAAATGGTAAATGGACTGAACTTATATAGCGCTTTATCTGATCTTTTTTTTTGACCACTCAAAGCGCTTTACACTAGAGCCACATTCACCCATCTGCACTCACATTTATACACCGATACACAGCTTGATGGGCAGTTTGGGGTTGGGTGCCTTGCCCAGGGGCGCATTGACATGTGGCAGGAGGGAGCTGGAATTGGGCCCACCACCTTCCGATTGCAAGACGACTACCCACAGAGCCACAGTCGCCCCTTTACACCTTAAATGCACAACAATACCAGTTTAGACTTTAAGCAACTTGGTAAAACTGTATTGTGTAACATTAAATCATGCTTGGCTGCAACTGTATCGATGGCAGCTCTTCTTCTATTCAGTGTTTGTAGCTTCTTGGTGCAGCTCCTCTCCTGCTACTGGTAGCTAAAATCACGATACCTCACTGTGTCTCCCTCTGAAAAGTGAACCTATTTAAATAAAGAAATCCCTCCATGGTGATACCAGATAGAGATGTTCATTTTATAGTGTTAACACCGGAGCTGTAAGTGGTCCGTATGAAACGGTGACAGAACAACACAGTACTTTTAAATTTCAATAATCAGAATGCAGAAATTGTTTCCGTTGTTTTAAAAGGTTTATGTCATCTACCTTTTCCCCTTCAATACGCTTCCCGACCGCTCTGCACCTTAGGGGCTTAACAAACAAAAGACGCACACATTGCACAAAACTCTGAAACAGGAGAAGCGGGACATAAAACGGAGCGACGAACTAGATGTGAATTATGGCATAAAAACTGAAAATCTGACGCTGAACAGTGAAAAAAAATCAACACATGATGTGAAACACAAGACGATTAAGCGACGCAGCAGGTGATAAGATAACTGATGGTGAGCGTCAATAAATGATAAAATTAATCTAGCAACAGAAAATAAACTAAAGTGGACATAGCAATAAACCAAGAGAGGATAATACTAATCAAAGGAAATTAAATGGAAATGAATGAAGAACAAAATGAAAGAATAAACTAAGAAACTAAAGTAAATACAGAGGAATAAACTGGTATGGCAAGACCTTTCGATCAATAATACAGAGCAAGAATAAACAGACACTATTTCCAGATAAAAGGTAAAATAATATTGTTGAAGTGCCATGGGCTTGTTGAGACCACATCTAGTAATGAGAATAAATATATCTTACAGACCATAACAGTAAAGAACTGATCACGTATTTATGTTTTTAATTAGATTTATTTATTTATTCAATATTATTTTTTATGTCAGTGTTAATGTCATGAGGCTGATGACTCCATGACACTTTCAATTTGACTCATTAGGATTTGATTAAGAACCAGATTTGTTCTTTGTAATTTCTGTCCAGTAAAACTATTAATCTATAATCAATAGACAGGTCTTATAAAGATATAATCCATGTTTCTGTCTCATATTTGTATGGCATTAAAAGGATCTGGAACTTTAGTTTTTCCACTGAAAGCTCTGGTTTGCACATTAAATGCCATGTGGGTGAAGTTTTATGGATGATGCTCTGATGTCCCATTGTCCTGAAGGCAGCACAGAGCTGCACCACCAGAAACCGACAGAAACACTGAAGAGAAGAAGAGCTATGATTAATGTAGTTACAGTTCTATCCATGTTTAATGTTGCAGAGCTCAGTCGTTTTGCAAACAGTTCAAAGTTTAAACTGACATGTTGTTCATCTTTTATATGGTAATTTTGTGGAATATTTAACAACTAAAAAATGGAAAAGAATAAGAATATTTTCCACTCTGATTGGCTGCTGTTAGTTCTACCAATTTTAACTTGAATGTTCATCACATTTTTCATAGACGCCTGTGAAAATAATTTCTATTCCCATGATTTTTTTGTTCTCTGGGAAACTATTTTTGGTGATAAATACAGAAACAAGCACAAAAATCAAAACATCTACAATAGTGATAGTAATATCAATGTTAAAATAATAGTCAGTGCAAAGTAGCCTACAAATTCGTTGGTGGGGGGCGGTGAGGGACCTGGATAAGGGCTGGGGGGGCGCTGGGCCGAAAAAGGTTGAGAAACACTGGACTAAGCAGATGGGACAATAGCACTTTAATAAAAGTCCAACAAGGACATTAATTTTGAATTAAAAATAACTCCCCCTCAACTACCATGATACATACACAGTCCAGTCACATTAATGTGACCATCTGTCAAAAGCCAGAATAACCACCTTTCGCAGAGCGAACTGCTACGAGACGTGCAGGAAGAGAGTCACTTAGGTCCCTGAAGGTCTTCTCTGGGATGTTGAGCCATGCCGACTCTAATGCCGTGGCCAGCTGCGCTAGATTACGCGGTTGAGGATCCATGGCGCGAACAACTCGATCGAGATGGTCCCACAGATGCTCGATTGGGTTTAAGTCAGGTGAGTTTGCTGGCCAGGGGAGGACGGTAAACTCATCCTGGTGCTCTTCGAACCACGCACGTACACTGGCAGCTGTATGGCACCTCGCATTGTCCTGCTGGAAGATGCCATCATCCTGAGGAAAAACAATGCGCATGTAGGGGTGGACATGGTCCGCAAGGACAGATGCGTACTTGTATTGATCCATCGTGCCTTCCACAATAATCAGTGAACCCAGAGAATGCCAGGAAAACATTCCCCAGACCATAATGCTCCCGCCTCCAGCTTGGACCGTTCCTGCAATGGTTGCAGGGTGGTTCCTTTCAGAGGTTTCACGCCTTATACGCCAACGTCCATCTGTCCGATGGAGCATAAAACGCGATTCATCTGAAAACGCTACCTGTCGCCACTCAGTGGACGTCCAGCTGCTGTACTGGCGTGCAAATTCTAGCCTTCGTCGTCGATGAACACCAGTCAGCATAGGTGCACGAACCAGGCGTCTGCTTCGGAGGCCCAGACGCAGCAATGTTCGCTGAATAGTGGTTTGGGAGACACTTGTGGTAGCCCCTTGGTTCATTTTAGTGGTCAGTTGCTCAACGGTAGCCCGTCTATCTGCCCGAACGCATCTCCGCAACCGTCGTTCGCCTCTGTCATCTATGGCCCGTGGTGCACCACATTTGCCACGTCGTTGATTTTGGACAGTCCCATTTTGCCATGCACGGTACACTTTTACCACGGCGGCACGCGAACAGTTCACAAACTCAGCCGTTTCGGAAATGCTTCCACCCTTGGCCCGAAAGCCAATGATCATGCCCTTTTGGACGTCGGATAAATCGCTTCGTTTTTGCATTACGCCAACGATTGAAATGTTTTCCGAAGCCCACACACACCCTTTATATACGCTCAACTGCACTGTGCTGCCACCTGCCTTCTGTGATTGGTTATTTAACTCTGAAGTGGAAAGTACGTGGTGGTCACATTAATGTGACTGGACTGTGTATAATGTACGTAATAAAAGTGTCATTAATGAAGGGGAAAAAAATTCAAACCAGACTTTAAGTTTAGGGTCTGGTTCACAGAGTATGAAGTTAATTCCCCCCCAATTATTCAATAAAAAAGAAAACCTTAGTTAAGTAAAATAAAATTGTAATCAAAACTTTTGGAATTGTAATGATTTCTTTTTTAAAAACCAAAAGACCTGTTTTAAAAACTTTAAATAAATCATTTTTGTCTCGTGAACTTAAAAAGTTATTTGTCAAACATAAACTTTTATTTGCACACATCAGAAATCTTTTGTTGTGATCTTAGGCCCCGCCCACGATGTCATGTAGGAATCACAAGCAAAACTTTGAGTCACAAACAAAAACTTAGAATAGCAAGAAAGGATTTCTGACATGCACAAACAAGTTTGTTTTGCAAATAATTTTTTCACTTCATGAGACAAAAATGTGTGGATTTAATTTTAAAACAAGTTTTTTAAAGTAAAACTCAGTAGGCTTTTCTCATGGTGACATGCATTAACAATTAAATTTTTGCTTTTGTTTTTTTCTTTTTTCTGCAGTTCCACCTTAAAGTTTGATTCAGCTCTGCTTTCCTGAATGGACTGTCTTCATCTCCACTGCAAGTGCAGCAACAGGCAGCTCTTTTTTATAGATTACAGTCACTAAAAGGTTACATTGTGCCCTTGTTTATATTTTTAATAGTGTAATTATGTAAAGACAAAATATGTCTGGTGGTCCAGCTCTGATTTACATTTAAATTGCTGGTTTGAATATTGCTATTGCAATACTTTCCTATAACAAAACAGACCTGCAGAAATAAATTACTAATAAAATATCTTACCTATGCATAGTTGTATGCTTTATATAGAGATTTTCCTTAGTTTTGACTGTATACCTCACAATTTTGTAATTTATCATTGTTTATTAATCCCTGAAAGCTGTTTGTTAATATTCTGTCCTATAATGCAGTTAGATGTGCTCTTTTTTTTGAGCACTTGCCCCTATAGTGGTCTCTGCACGGCCCTGGTCCAACACATCAGGATGATTGGTTGATCTGTGCCCAGAGCCCCTGTGTCAGTCAATCATCACTGGGGTTAGGCACCAGTCCCTCCCTGAGCTCGGACGGTAACACAGTCTAGAGAACGGCTCTCAGACGCCAGTTCTAAAAAGCCTCCTGTAACTTTTAGTTGTCCCTCTGCCTCCAACATCAGCTCAGGAGCAGAGCTCTGTAGAGCTGGACTGCATGGTGCTGCCTTAGCACCGCCATCTGTGAATCAACACCAAACAAACACACAAAATGTAGTTCTGATACGTCTATGGTGACTTTAGATTATGAAGGATCGTTCATGGTTTATCTGAGGCTAGTTCCAGTCTCCCTGCTTCCTCTCCTGTCTACAGATACATCAGGAGTTACACATGAAATCTATTGAGCTCCTTGGACTCATGTCCAAAATGGACACTGTTGAAAACACTGCAGATTGTGAGCCATATCTTTCAGTTATTCTGAAAAAGTAAGATATTATAAATGTCTAGCAGTAGTGATAGACAGCATCAGTACTGATGCTGTCTATCAGTAGTGTTTAGAGCATTAACATGGATCTCTGACAAGTTGAAAAACTACAACCATCAAAGCAAATCTGGCTTCAGCAGCATGTTATTCAGGTTGGGTTATCCTGAGCCAACACTGCAGTCATGCTGCTACAGGTTGTACGCTGCTGGAATGGAATTAAAGGGAGAGCACCAGAAAATATAGACATCAATTATCTATAATTTTATTTTTATTCAGAGAGAACAAAAATAGAATTATTAACTGCATGTCTATTACAGAGTATGACCAAAATTGTTTCCCACAAATTAGCTACGGACTTGTGGGAAAATGCAGCGGACAGCTATGGACTGTCCATTTGATATTCTACATCTGACAGTAAATCAAATTCATTGTTACATAAACATTTTAAACTACCAGTTCAACAGTATAGTTAGTTGTAAGCTAGTACCTCATCAACAAGTCTCAGAATCTACATCCAGCAGCCCCAACATGCTGAAATCTACCCATCAGATCCTCCGTGTTCTCTGCACCAGCAGCAGATTCCACTTCTATTCACATTTTCCGGATTAGAATTGGGATTGACAGCTAATCTGCATCTGAAAGCCCAGAGAAAAAGCTGCTCGTCTCCGGGTCATTCATTATGAATATCAGCGCTTTATGCAGAGCATCTTTATTTACCCAAAGTCTCAAAAAACCTCCCTAAACTAAGAGACAGACATTTCAGGCAGATTTCACCACGATACATTTTAGGCAAATGAACTCAAGTTCAGACAAACAAACCCAGCAGGAGCCGACATGACTGCTGGTGGATCAGTGGCTGCAACTTCGGTAATGCGACCCCAACAACAAGGCCGGCGAGCAGCGGCGAGCAGCGGCGCGTCCTGCCGACAGGCGGCCGGTCACCGCCACAGAGGAGCCCGGCGAGCAGCGGCGAGGAGCGGCGAGCGGAGCCGCGTCCTGCCGACAGGCGGCCGGTCACCGCCACAGAGGAGCCCGGCGAGCAGCGGCGAGGAGCGGCGAGCGGCGCGTCCTGCCGACAGGCGGCCGGTCACCGCCACAGAGGAGCCCGGCGAGCAGCGGCGAGCAGCGGCGAGCGGAGCCGCAGCAGCTCGGCTACCTGCTAGCTTACTGCTTATACTGCGTCCTGAGCTTCACATCACAGCGGATAAAAGGATACAATTTAAAACCCTTTAGTATCTCCTTGGCTCTGTCTTCGTCCGAAGACATTTCGGGAGTGGTTCCTCTTAGTGTTTCACAGGTTCTCCAGAATTTGCTAAAAAAAACAACAACCAAAAAACAAAAACAACAAAAAAACTAAACAGCCGTCAACTTTAGCCGACCTAACTAAATCTCGTCCTGGAATAGAGGAACCAACAGGCCCAAACAATGAACCATTAACAGTTGGACTACAGGATAAATCCGATTCCACTAATGGAATTAGCTAAACACGCTCTGAGCGGACAGACAGGAGCTTCAGCCAATTTACAAGCTGTAGCAGCGTGAACGAGCCAATCACAGACAGCATGTCATAGGTGGGCGGGACAAAATTGATTAACGGGTCATCAGGTTCGACGTCACGACGACGCTGCATTCACTGGAAACAGAAAATTTCAACTTTAAAATCAGGGTGACTTCATTTTGGGTGGACTTAAAATGTTTCAATCACCAGCCTTTCTATCTGAAGTCACAGAAACTTTGCAGAGGGGACAACTAATAACATATATAACTGACAGAACTGAGTTTTCAGACTGAAACAATAAAATTACATAAATTATTTCCCAATTCATTTGGACATGAAATTCAACACCAATGAAGCAGAAATTTATGCTCAAACTATTGAGCATAAATGTACAGCAGAGGTGTTCAAACATTTTATCAAATGGGCCAAAATTGTCAACTGAAAAATACCTGAGGGCTAAAATTAAACTAAAATCAAGCCACTTAATGGTACGGAAGCGCATTGCTATCACGCAGGGAAAAACAATTCGAGCGCTATCACGTTATAACGTGATACGCATAGACATAACATAATATAAGCGCAGACCCCGCATTGGCTGCTCCGGCGCAGGAAATACGGCGGCCATCTTGGAGCGGTAGTCCCTCCTACTTTGCTCAACCATAACAACAGAAGATGCCTCAGCACTGAGGGATATTGTTGTTTGGATCTATGGATTATTGATGTGAGGCTCCACAGACAACATTTCACAAGTAAGATGGACATATTATTGTGTATATATTGTGATTATAATATTACTTTACTGTATTTATGTCCACCGGCGAGATACCAGCTAATATTAGCTACAGTGCTTTGGTGTAATACGGGTTCAGCCCCGATATGAAGGATAACTGAGATTCTGTAAATCTAAAAACATTAATTATTCTCTAACATTGACTTAGATTATCTGACACAAGAGTCTATATTAGAAATGAAACAATGTAACATATATTATAAAACTTATGTGTTATAACATTCATCAGCAAAGTTTACACAGGTGGTAAAAACTATTATTATGTAATTGTTTCACTAGTAAGATACATCCCAAACAGGGGCGGATCTAGAAAAATATTTATGGGGTGGCAAGAGGGCAAGAGGTTGGCAGGGACTTTTTCAGTCTTCCACCCGGGAGACCAGGGTTCGAATCCAGCTGGGGCTGAAGTTACAACAGTCAATTGAGCTGTCAGTGTGGGTCCTTAGGCAAGACCCTTGGAGCTATATAGCCGACCTCATACCATGAGAGACACTGATAAGCACGACATGCCGGCTCAGACGTCGCCCGGCCAAACAAGGTCTGCGTCAGGTGCTGGGGAACCACAGCACCTAGATGAAAAATGGGCTACTGGAACAAGACGGAAATGGGCGAGAGGTGAAAACATGGATCTGTTGGAATGCTACTACTCAAATAACCCTAGTCAGAGGGCTACATGCGAAGACTGTGGGAGGAATGGTTACTTCGACATCCCCAGTCAACACTAACTGCTAAGCAACTAGTGGCTCAGTGTTCCAACATCCGCAAACGGCAACTGCTGTCACAACTTGAGATTGACGAGGTACAACACAAATGCTATGGCAAAGGGGAGGAGCCAGAACGCCAGGTCAGAGGGGAGTTAACTACCCACCCAGACACTGGGTATGTAGCCCCAGTAATGAACGAACCATCAGAGCTGAACGAGGCAGTAACTGACCTGAGAGAGAGAATCGTGGCCGTAATGAAACACCAGACAACCCCGACGCCAATTACAACGGCTGAGTGAAGCACCACCAGAAAGCCTAATTGAAGATGTGAATGCGGCTTTGAGAACGCCTGAAGAGATACACCCAACCAGCTAAAGTGTACTCTCAATGGCAGGGTACTAACAACAGAGCAGACCCACCAAGGCTGGAGACTGAACAATACTGGAAAGGCAATGCAAAGTGGCTGACCTCTCTATGAGAGGAACACAGCAACCTGAACAAGCCCCAGTAACCATGAGTAACCATCACTGTGGCAGATGTCCAAGAAAGAGTCTCGGGTATGAAAAACTGGACAGCACCAGGACCTGACATGATCCATGCCTACTGGCTAAAGAAACTCACTGCCCTCCATGAGCGACTGGCAGCTCAAATGAACCAGCTGCTACAAAATGGGACTCACCCTGAATGGTTAACTGAAGGTCGCACAATCCTGATACAGAAGGATCCCTCAAAGGGTTCAATCCCATCCAACTATCGGCCAATAACCTGTCTCTCTACAACATGGAAGCTCATATCAGGCATCATAGCGACTAAGATAAGTGGTCACATGGATAAATACATGAGTACGGCACAGAAGGGCATTGGCAAAAATAGCAGAGGAGCCAAACACCAACTCCTTGTAGACCACACAGTCGCCCGAGACTGCAAAACCCGACACACCAACCTGTGCACCGCTTGGATAGATTACAAGAAAGCCTATGACTCAATGCCACACACTTGGATCACTGAATGCTTAGAGATGTACAACATCAATAGGACTCTAAGAGCCTTCGTTGCAAACTCGATGGGGCTGTGGAAAACCACCCTTGAAGCCAACTGCAAACCACTTGCACAAGTGTCCATCAAATGTGGCATATACCAAGGAGATGCTCTGTCCCCACTGCTGTTCTGCATAGGCCTGAACCCTCTCAGCCAAATCATCAACAAGACTGGCTACGGATACCGACTGAAGAATGGGGCCACAATCAGTCACCTCCTCTACATGGATGACATCAAGCTGTACGCTAAGAGTGAGCGAGACATCGACTCACTGATCCACACCACCAGGATATACAGCACTGACATTGGGATGTCATTCGGACTAGAAAAGTGTGGTCGGATGGTTACAAAGAGAGGGAAGGTCGTCCGCACAGAAGGGGTCTCACTCCAGAAGGAACAATAGCAGACATAGAGCACAGTTACAAGTACCTGGGAATACCACAAACAAATGGCAACCTCGATGAGGTCACAAGGAAAGGAGCCACAGCCAAATACCTCCAACGAATAAGGCAAGTCCTGAGAAGCCAGTTCAATGGCAAGAACAAGATCCGTGCAATAAACAGCTATGCCTTACCAGTAATCAGATACCCTGCCGGAATAATCAGCTGGCCAATAGAAGAGATAAAGGCCACGGATGTTAAGACTCGGAAGTTACTAACCATGCATGGAGGGTTCCACCCCAAATCCAGCACCCTGAGACTGAACACGAGCCGTAAGGAAGGAGGCAGAGGACTAGCGAGTGTGAGAGCCACTGTCCAGGATGAAACATCCAAGATTCATAAATACATCAAGGACAAAGCCTCAACGGACGATATGCTCAGCGAATGTCTCAGGCAATGGGGAACAGAGGATGAGGGGCTAGAGGTTCCATCATGGGAGAACAAGCCCCTACATGGGATGTACCACCGACAAATAACTGAAGTGGCTGATATCAGGAAATCCTACCAATGGCTGGACAAAGCTGGACTCAAGGACAGCAGAGGCTCATCCTGGCTGCACAGGAACAGGCCCTAAACACCAGAGCAATAGAGGCTCAGATCTACCACACCAGACAAGACCCAAGGTGTAGGTTGTGCCAGGAGGCCCCTGAGACAGTCCAGCACATAACAGCAGGGTGCAAGATGCTGGCAGGGAAAGCGTACATGGAACGACATAACCAGGTGGCGGGCATAGTGTACAGGAACATCTGTGCAGAATATGGACTGGAAGCCCCGAGATCGAAGTGGGAAACACCCCCAAAGGTGGTGGAGAATGACCGAGCTAAGATCCTGTGGGACTTCCAGATCCAGACAGACAAGATGGTAATGGAGAACCAACCGGACATTGTGGTGGTGGATGAAGAACAGAGGAAAGCCGTTGTGGTGGATGTAGCTATACCAAGTGATTACAACATCAGGAAAAAGGAGCATGAGAAACTGGAGAAATACCAGGGCCTCAGGGAGGAACTGGAAAAGAACTGGAAGGTGAAGACCACAGTGGTGCCTGTGGTCATCGGGGCCCTCGGGGCAGAAACCCCCAAACTGGAGCAGTGGCTAAAACAGATCCAGGAACAACATCAGACATCTCAGTCCAGAAATGTGCAGTACTAGGCACAGCCAAGATACTGCGCAGAACCCTCAAGCTCCCAGGCCTCTGGTAGAGGACCGAGCTCAGAGGATGAAAGAGAGAGAGAGAGAGAGAGAGAGAGAGAGAGACCACCCGCAGAGGGTGAGAAGGGAATTTTTTATTTTATATATATATATAAAACATCATAGGCGACGCGCCTATGATGTTTTCCCAAACATTTCAACGCGCCTTTCACTCCATCACTTCGCGCACATACAGAAGGTAAAAGTAGCGAGTTTTACCCTTCAGCATATTCGCCTCGGGGGGATGTTGGCCTCGCAACGTCACCCTGACGTTCACTGGGGGGGTTTATGTTTTCACATCCACCTGAAAAATGTGTAGTTGCGCCACTGGGTGGGAATGTAGATCGACCTGTAAATCGAGAGCTTCGCTTTTTGACTCAGCTTCTCTTCACCAGGACGGACCGGTACAGACAGACGGACCGGTACCGGTTCAGACGGACCGGTACAGACAGACGGACCGTACGGTTCAGACGGACCGGTACAGACAGACGGACCGGTACCGGTTCAGACGGACCGGTACAGACAGAGGGACCGGTACAGCGCCGCTTCACGGCAGACGCTGCCCCAATCCGCCTGTCCAGCTCCTGCTTCCCTCATTCATGAAGATCCCCAGATACTTAAACTCCTCCACTAGAGGCAGGACGACCCCCTGACCCGGAGAGGCACTTAGATACTTTGTATGAACATTTAAAAGTTTGAAGTTTTTTTGTGGTTACTATTCATGCTTTTTATTTTCAAATAACAGGTTAATTAAGAAAAAAATAAACTGAGTCGCAACATAAAACACGATTACTTTCATATTGTAAAGACGGAAGGTCCATGAAGAGGTCATCCATCCATCCATCCATCCATCCTCTTACACCCTGGTCCCTCAGTGGGGTCAGGAGGAGCTGCTGTCTCTCCAGCCAATGTTCCGGGCGAGAGGCGGGTCACCCTGGACAGGTCACCAGTCTGTCGCAGTGAAGAGGTTGTTTCACCCAAAGCCAAAACAATGAGCTGAAACACTGCAGTAACACTGTGGAGCATAGGCCAGTTATGAGGACAATGTTTTATTTTAAGATGCCGAATCTCCTTTCAATGTCAATTGAATAGAGACAGAGTCACTGTTTTTGCTCCATACACTGGTGTCACAACGACTGAATCTAATTCCATTAATAACAAGACCGTCAGGCTTCAATTACATGATCAATAATTATCATCCCAGCTCCACCCACTTTAACCAAATGGCCAGATTTACTCTCAGTGCTAACTGGACCTGATCGTTCCAGAACCGACTGACCACTGCTGGTGAAGCTCCACCAGCTCTGGATGCAACATTTTGTCCGCCAACCCGTTTGAGCAGTGCTGCCCTCAAACCTCATGAAGATGGAAGATTCAGACAATGTTAAACATTTCTTAGAAACCTTCTGACTTCCTTGACTGAGAGCATTAAAGCTCATCACCTGGACAGCACAACCTTCACACTGTGGTTTGATCCAGATCTCAGATCCGTCCACCATTAAAAGACAAAACCAGAACCAGCAGTTTGTACTGAACAAGCTTTTATTAGGCAAGTTACTCTTTCTTGGCAGCAGCTTTCCTCATGGCTGCCAGGACGTTGCTCAACTCTTCTCTCTTCCTCTTGGCCCGGATGTGTGTCCCAATCTGAAAATCAAGAGATGTTCTTTATTTTTGTACATTATATTTACTGTATGAAAAACATTTTCAATTACAAATCATTTGTTTTAGGTCAGGATCAAAACATTTCTGATTTCTAAAGTAATTATTTTAGAGAATAATTCTATGGCCAAAGAGAAGATTACAATTCTTGACATTTTCTGAAAAACCACAATTTATAATGGTTGTGACAGATTCATCCACATCTCATTAACTAGAGGAACAAGTTGGGAGGCATCTCAACAGGTAACACACTCCAGACACACAGCTTCACATCTGTGGACAATTAACACGTCTGCTGCCTTCTTGGTTCCCTTTGCAGAGACCTGAGGTTTCATGTTCATCTGCATGTGAAGCATCAATCAACCTTTATTTGCACAGTATTATTGCACACTGAAGAGTAACCAATTAAAATAGGCAAAATGGTGAAATAAACCAATGCCAGAATAAAATAAGCAGTAGAAGTAGCAGCCAGCTCTGCTCAGGTCTGGTGGGTTGTGGGTCTCAGTGATGGAGATTCTGGGGTCAACAATACCAATAAAACTCAGAGGAAACACTAAAGGTCTCCATCCCCAAAGTATTCACAACACTTCACTTTTTCCACATTATGTTATGCTAAAGCTTTATTCCAAATTGTATTAACATCTTTCCTTCAACTCCTTCAAAATGCTGCGTTTCCATTGGTAAGTTGCACTGTAGACGGTTAATGTGCAGCTCAGTTTTACCCCAGAGACACTGTAAGAAGTGAATGATGTTTAGGAAAGAATGAACCGTTTTCTGCTTCACCATCACAACTAAAACATACACAGTCCAGGCAGGACGCTGACGGCTCCGGGGTCAGGATTAGGGGTCAAGGGTTAGGGGTTTGGGGTATGATTAGGTTAGTCAGGATTAGGGTTAGGATGGGTCAGGGGTTAGGATTAGGCAAAACTGCTGAAAACAAAATGTAAACAGTTTCATTTCACTAATCAAATTTTCTTCATGCAGATTTGAAATAGTTTATAAACAGAAAGGTAATGAAATGTTCTCCCCCCAGTTACTACAGTCTGATGCATTACCAGCAGTGATAGATTCACAATCAATTTTTTAAAGACATACATCTTTTCGCAAAACAAAGATAGGAATGTAAAGGACATCTTATGACAGAGACCTGGCAACCCTTCATAATAATAGCACTATGAGTTAGCCTAGCCTAGCCGAGCTCACTTCTAAGCATGTAACTATTACTGAGTAATATGCTCCACAACTTCATTATATCTCAGTAAATGAAGTCAAGTCTGACTCCAGTGAAAATCTATTTCTTCCATGGTCCAATAAATACAAACCGGCTCATCAGAGACGCTGCTACAACAGCTGGGACTGTTTTTACATGATGTGATGCCACAGTAGTGAAGCTACATTGTTGACCGAATTTAAAACCAAAATGAAGATAGACACTGATAACTAAATGACAAAAGTGGTCTAAACACTATGGGCAGGAAATCCAGAGTCCCCTACTGTTATCTACATGGACAGCATGTAAAATTCTGAATTGGAACATTTGTGATATTGACAAAGTGTCTTTTAGGAATATAGGCGAGTAAAATGAAAGAAGTAAAATGCAGCTGTAAGGCGTGAGGCAGCCAGTGATGAGGGTTAGGCTTCCTCACCCTCTTCTTGATGAACTTCAGAGCTCTCTTGTCCTTGGACACCTTCAGCAGCTCCATCGCTCGCCTCTCATATGGAGCAAAGCCACACACTTCGCGGATCGTGTCCCGAATAAACTTGCTGTGTTTGGTCAAACGCTGCAAAGTAACACAACTGTCAAATTCAAACTAAACCAAGAGCACATTTGTGGAGAAGTATAACTTTTAAAAATTCAACATGTCCTGCTCTGTATGCAGAGAGGCTGATACTTACCCCGCGTCTGCGGCTGTGTTTTGGAGCAGTAACATTTTTGGTTACTGGATGACCTTTGTTGAGGCCAACAGCCATGGGATAACGAATAGCCATGTCTGCAAAAGACGGCATGGAAACATCAGAATAAAACACGTCATGAGGGACAGCAACAGCTAAACATGAGACAAATATAGGCGAGCAGCAAAACTGTGGTTTCTAAAAAATAATTGAGTCACAATTTTGTACACCAAGTAATAAAATTGCTTCAATCACTATATCTCCATTTTAGAAGTTAGATTTGTGACATTCTCTACTGCCTCTTATCACCTCAGCATCCGCAATGAACTACAGGCAGCAGTAGAAACACGTTACTGGGCCTTTGTTCATCATCTCATGTCCTGCACAAAGTCACAGTGGACAATTCAACTGTTTCCAGAACACCAGGCTCATGTTTTCCGATTAGCCTCTTTACTCGACACCTGTTCATCCGAGTTTCATTTGAACCTCAACTCATTCTGAGATCCCGCTGTTAGAGAGACTCTCTGTCCCGGTATGCTAGCTAAGCGCTACCCAATATGGTGCCAAGCTAAAAAGCTAACGCTTCCTGAAATATTACGGTACAATATTACTCAGAAATAAATAAGAGAGTTCATGGTTGTGTTTGAAAAAAACGGATAAAGGAAAAAGGGAAGGATGTCAAAGATTTCAATAAGATTCTAGCCACTACTCGGGCATTACAGTAACTTACTTGCTGTCTAGAATGGCGCTCAAACCGGAAGGACCGTCGATGGGAAAAGGAGGGGCATAAGCGGCTCCCGTAGGGAAGCACTAATATTAGCGCCCCCAGTGGCTTGGAAGGATATTGGCGAGTTTCAAAAACCGTAAAAATATGTTTTTCTATACAAACAATTCGAGGAACGTGTTATTTCTATGGAGGAACAAAACTACACATATTCCCACAGACAATAAAGCAACGTTGTAATTTAAATCTCACGTTTAGAAGAGTTAGGAAAGCTTCTGTTTTACACTTGCTATATATGTGGAAATAGAAAAGTATATTATATTACAACTCTTTAAATCTATTACATATTGAGATTCTGAGAGAAACATGGATTCCACCTGCAGTGAACACATAGTTCAATAAACAAGAAAAATGATTTATTTTTATATAGATCGTTTTGGCGCCTCATTTTTTCTCCCATCATACCTTGTAAAACCGGAAACGCCCTCAGCTTTTGGCGGGGTGTCAGCCATCTTGGAATCACATCGCCGTGTGGAGCGAGGTTTTCCTGTTTCGCGCTGCTGCGACTCATTGATTGCTTTTCTTTGGTTCATCGGGAGAAACCGTTGCTCAGATTCCAACTGAAACCGGCAGACGACGCTCGGTTTTCTGTTTTTTTAACTTCGTAGTAAAGCAAACTCAGGATTGATCGTCATGGCGACTGTTCGCGTTACTCCAAGCCGAGAAACTGGTCGGCCAGCGGCCTCCACGCCTCTGTCCCCCACCAGGATATCCCGCCTGCAGGAGAAACAAGACCTGCAGCATCTCAACGACCGGCTGGCCGTTTACATCGACCGTGTTCGGTCCCTGGAGCTGGAGAACGACCGGCTGATGGTCAAGGTGTCTGAGAAGGAGGAGGTAACGACCAGAGAGGTGAGCGGCTTTGCTTTGACACAACAGCTGAATGACAAGCAAAGAGGCTGTTAACTGTGTAAGTGCCGGTTAGGGGGGGGGGGGGGGGGGGGGGGGGGATCTGTGTGGTCCATTGATCAGGAAACCCAGCTGGTCCTCAGCAGAACCTTTGGTCCTTTTGTCCTGTCCTGTTTTCAGCCTCCTGATCCTGGTGTTGGTCAGTGACAGTCAGTCTGACAAGGATTTAACAAACTTCAACAAATCTAGTAACAAGTAATGCTGTAAGAATTCAACTAGATTGACGAGGTGTTTATTGTTTACTTTCAGTTACCATGGAAACATTGGTTTGCTATTTGCAAGCATGTCTCTTATAAGGATCAGCAGACTGGTTCTTGATGAACAGGTTGCATAGTTGCCCTATTAATGGTGGACACTGTGGGTCCTTTGCCTTGCCAGGCTGCCTGTAAAAGTGCCTGAGCTAAAGGGACAGACCTGCTGCCGTCCTGCAGAGACTTTCCTCTGAGGATGGACAGACTCATGGTCAGCTGACTCCAGCATGATCCACAGAAAACTGACCTGTAGTTCGGAGAATTTCAAATAATGTTTCACATTCATGTTTAGAATTCCTCTTCAAAGACATGAAAGTGTTATTGGGAGTTATTGATTAGACATAACTCCCACTTTACCTCATCTCCTACTTTCCATTCCTGGTAGATTTGCCTGACAGAGATGCTTCACTGCTGCTGTTTTCCGTTTTGTAGGTAACAGGCTTGAAGGCTCTGTATGAGGCAGAGCTGGCTGATGCTCGGCGGGTTCTGGATGAAACGGCTAAAGACAGAGCCAGGCTTCAGATCGACCTGGGGAAGGTCCAGGCTGACCTGGATGAAGCCACTCGGAGGCAAGTGAAGACCTGCTGCAGCTTCCCAAGGGAAGACGATTGTATGGCTACTGATAAAACTTATCTGAACAGTGTTGATGTCTTTCTGCTCTGGTATATTCCAAACACAGAGTCCATCTAACAACCTGGTAGAACTGGAAAAGTTCTATCTGCTATTTGAGAAATCCAGTTGTCCTATAAACATTTTCTGCTGTATTAACAGTGAGCAGCACCAAAAACACATACAGCTCCAAGAATAAGAATATGCTGAAAAAGTTTAATATTTGCTGTCCTTCATATTAGAAGTGAAAATTCATCACAGTGAAATATTTCAAGCTTTTATTTCTCGTAATTTTGATGCCTGTGGCTTACAGAATGAAAAATGTAATTAATTTGTTTATATTAGAGCTACAGCTATTGATTATTGTAATAATAGTTCATTCTGATGAGTCAGTCAGATAAATAACTGGCTGCACATTTGGTAGATTTATTTATTTAACTACTTTACGACGCTAAAAATACTTGCAAATAAACAAATAATTGAATTCCTCTTTTTAATGAGATGATAAACAATTTATTTCCTATACTGCAATAACGGCATTACTTCTAACATCAACTCAGCTCTTTCTGCTGGACTGGACATAACACAGTGCAGAGCTGACATGGGATTATTTGTTTGGATTAATTCAACTGGACAGGAAACATTTCCTAGTGAGAGATTATATTTATTCATTCATGTATTTTACAAAATTGGAACCAGGTGAAGCTAAAATTGCTACTTGAGGAGTTTGGCTCCAACATTAACAGATAAAGATGTTTTTATTACAACTAAAAATTTAATTTTTTTAGTTTTGGCTGACTAACTGCCATGACTGGGTTGTTTCAGCAAATGATCATTTTTTGAGTGTGTATACTCCAATTAACAATTAACTAATTACTAAATCAGGCAATGATTAACTAAACACGAATGTGCTGACTATGCATAAACTAGGGCTTCCGCCGTTGTATATCTGTATGTATGAACACATAAACTATGCTCTATATTTCATAAACTCAGCATGGTGACACTTTGTGCTGCTGCTTGAGTTGATGATTGTTTGATCATTCTGAGTGAAGGTCTGTGTGAGCGGGGAAGTTATCTTTGACTCCTTTCTTTTTCTTTTATTTTTTTGTTGCTCTCAGTTCCAAAAAGAAGGACAACGATCTCGCTGCGGCGCTGTCCAGGGCCAACGGGCTGGAAGGGCAGCTGAATAAGAGCGAAGCAACTCTGGCCACAGCTTTAAGTCAGAACGCTGCACTCATTTCAGAACTTGCTGACGTAAAGAATCAGTTGGTGAAGGTAGGTATTGTTTGGGTCTCTGCTAATAAAAGCGATGGAGTAAAATTAGAGAGTGGTGAGCTGATTGACAGGCTTCAGGTTTGGCCTGGTCTGTCTGTCCTGGTCTGGTCCGGTCTGGTCTGGTCCGGTCCGGTCCAGTCTGGTCTGTCCTGGTCTGGTCTGGTCTGTCCTGGTCTGGTCTGTCCTGGTCTGGTCCGGTCCAGTCCAGTCTGGTCTGTCCTGGTCTGGTCTGTCCTGGTCTGGTCCAGTCCAGTCTGGTCTGTCCTGGTCTGGTCCGGTCCAGTCCAGTCTGGTCTGTCCTGGTCTGGTCTGGTCTGTCCTGGTCTGGTCTGTCCTGGTCTGGTCCGGTCCAGTCCAGTCTGGTCTGTCCTGGTCTGGTCTGTCCTGGTCTGGTCCAGTCCAGTCTGGTCTGTCCTGGTCTGGTCCGGTCCAGTCCAGTCTGGTCTGTCCTGGTCTGGTCTGGTCTGTCCTGGTCCGGTCCGGTCCAGTCCAGTCTGGTCTGTCCTGGTCTGGTCTGGTCTGTCCTGGTCTGGTCTGGTCTGTCCTGGTCTGGTCCGGTCCAGTCCAGTCTGGTCTGTCCTGGTCTGGTCTGTCCTGGTCTGGTCCAGTCCAGTCTGGTCTGTCCTGGTCTGGTCCGGTCCAGTCCAGTCTGGTCTGTCCTGGTCTGGTCTGGTCTGTCCTGGTCCGGTCCGGTCCAGTCCAGTCTGGTCTGTCCTGGTCTGGTCTGTCCTGGTCTGGTCTGGTCCGGTCCAGTCTGGTCTGTCTGTCCTGGTCTGGTCCGGTCCAGTCTGGTCTGTCCTGGTCTGGTCTGTCCTGGTCTGGTCTGTCCTGGTCTGGTCTGGTCTGGTCCGGTCCAGTCTGGTCTGTCCTGGTCTGGTCTGTCCTGGTCTGGTCTGTCCTGGTCTGGTCTGGTCCGGTCCAGTCTGGTCTGTCCTGGTCTGGTCTGTCCTGGTCTGTCTGTCCTGGTCTGGTCTGTCCTGGTCTGGTCCGGTCCAGTCCAGTCCAGTCTGGTCTGTCCTGGTCTGTCTGTCCTGGTCTGTCTGTCCTGGTCTGGTCCGGTCCAGTCTGGTCTGTCCTGGTCTGGTCTGTCCGGTCGTCTGGTCTGTCCTGGTCTGGTCTGGTCTGGTCCGGTCCAGTCTGGTCTGTCCTGGTCTCGGTCCAGGTCGCGTCCTAGTCTGGTCTGTCCTGGTCTGGTCTGGTCTGGTCCGGGTCCAGTCTGGTCTGTCCTGGTCTGGTCTGTCCTGTCTGGTCTGTCCTGGTCTGGTCGGTCCGTCCGGTCCGGGTCGGTCTGTCTGGTCTGGTCTGGTCTGGTCCGGTCCAGTCTGGTCTGTCCTGGTCTGGTTGTCGGTCGGTTTCGGGTCCAGTCTGGTCTGTCCTGGTCTGGTCGTCGGTCGTCCTGGTCTGGTCGTCTTGGTCTGGTCGGTCCAGTCTGGTCTGTCTGTCCTGGTCTGGTCCGGTCCAGTCTGGTCTGTCCTGGTCTGGTCTGTCCTGGTCTGGTCTGGTCCGGTCCAGTCTGGTCTGTCTGTCCTGGTCTGGTCGGTCCGTTGGTCTGTCCTGGTCTGGTCTGTCCTGGTCTGGTCTGGTCCGGTCCAGTCTGTCTGTCTGGTTGGTCTGTCCTGTTGCCCGGGTCTGGTCTGTCGGTCTGGTCCGGTCCATCAGTCGTCTGGTCTGTCCTGGTCTGTCTGTCTGGTCTGGTCCGGTCCAGTCTGGTCTGTCCTGGTCTGGTCTGGTTGGTCTGGTCCGGTCCGGTCCGGTCCAGTCTGGTCTGTCTGTCCTGGTCTGTCTGGTCTGGTTTTAAATAACTTTTTTTTATTACAGTCTCCCTTCATTCTGAGTACAGTATATATTTTTTTAAAAAGAAAAAAAAGGACAAGTCTATTGAGTTTTTTCTGTGTTATTGGGGTCGCATTGAAAATGAATTGTGTGTATAAAGTTGAAAAACTCTGATAAATGTTTGCAGTTGTATCTCCAGATTGACCACCAAGTGTCTGAGTGGTTTTATCTGCCTGAACAGGGCTGAGACCATTTGTAACCAACAGGAAAAGTCAATGCTGGTAGCCAACATTCAACCCACAGGGAGCAGCACTGAGATGGTTTTAGACTAAATAATTAAGAAGGACAGTGGCGCAGTTGGTAGAGCTGTTGCCTTGCAGCAAGAAGGTTCTGGGTTGGATTCCCGGCCCGGGGTCGTTCTGTATGGAGTTTGCATCTTCTCCCTGTGCATGGTGGGTTTTCGTCCTCCCACAGTCAGGTTAATTGGCCTCTTCAAATTCTCCCTATTTGTCCATGGTTGTTTGTCCTGTCAGTGTCTGTGTTGCCCAGCGACAGACTGGCGACCTGTCCAGGGTGACCCCACCTCTCACCCGAAACGTTCGCTGGAGAGGCACCGCACCTCCTGACCCGCTGGGGACAAGGGTGTTAGAAAATGGAGGGATGGATGGATTTAAGAAGGAAACAAATTTTTAAGAAATTGTCACAGGAACAAAAGATAGAATCCTTAAGGTCCAATTGGCATAGTTTATCTGTAAAAAAGTCTGATTTAGGCTAATTCCCTTTTAAAATGGTAGACAACCAGCCAGTCAAACTGCATGAATGAGGTCAAAAAATATCTAAAGTAGAACTGAAAAGAAATTCATCCAGTTAAGAGCCAAAAATAATGAGAGGAAGTAAGAACTTCATCCTGTGTATTACCATGGTTACCCAGTCCACACTATGTCATAGTCATAGAACATCAGCCATCTAGTGTAAGCTAGCTAGAACTAAATCTTTCTTCTGTTTTTCCTACCAGACCAACCCCCATCTGTTCTCACTAGAACTTAATGAATCACCAACACTCCTGTTTCTAACCTTCTACTGTTGGTCAACAGATCTTTGTACTTTTCATCTATAAAATTGCTGAATGTTGTGCAGGCTGAAGACAGCCATGCTGTGGCCAAGCGGCAGTTGGAGGCAGAGACCCTGATGCGTGTGGACCTGGAGAATCGCTGTCAGTCGCTCAGTGAGGAGCTGGAGTTCAGAAAAACAATGTTTGAAGAGGTAAGTGTGAGCGGTACTAGTGCATCTTATGTTTGTTTTCAACAAGTGAAAGAAACAACGTTTAGGTACAGAAAGCAGAATGAACTAGATTTTCTGCATCATTGACAGGATCCAGAGATGAAGACTTGTTTCAAACATCTAGAACTGTCATTTGGTTAGGCCTGTCACAGGAAACAAGAAATCAATTAAATGCATGATGAATTGAAACAAGCTTAATGATTTTAATTTTTTTAATTTATTGTTTTCTCTTTTTTCTCTTTCTCCTAAAAACTGGATTCCAAAAATCTTCAGTCTGGGACTTTGGTCTCAACTAGCTGATTTGTTTTGTTTTTTAAGGGCAATTTTGAAAAGACTTCATCATTCATTTGATTTGTTTCTTTGTTTATTTATTTTGGACATTAAACACATCTTCCAGTTCCAGAATCTAAAGTTCTTGATCTTTGAGAATGTGTTTGTCCATTATAATGCTATTACCATTATATTAGTTGAAAATGGTCTCAAAACAATGCTGTTGTTATTTACCACAGCTGTGTTAGATTATCTAATAGCAGCAATAACTAATCTTCCAAAATAAACATCAAGCCTCTTTGTATGACGTATCCAACACCCAGAGTGAGGAAGAAAGGTTTGTTTGAGTCATTCTTTAAAGGATCTTCTGTGTTATCTTTCCCTTTGCTTTGCTGCAGTGCTCTAAATTAATAATACCTGCATCTCCAGGTTTCATTTAGTCAACAGAATTGTTCTGTTCACCGCAGCAGCGCGGCTATAGATGGTAAATAAGTCTTTTTGCCCTTGAGCGCTGTGCGCATGAGCAGCATTTCCTGGTGTAAACATGCAGGGAGATCATAGAAAAATTCAGTTTAAAGGGTTCCAGATTTTATAATAGTTCATTTATCTTGTCAAAAATCAGTGTAAAAATAAGAAGTGAACTGTAGACGTGGATGGAACCTGCTTACAGCAGACCCACAGCTCCTGACAACAGGATGACTGGACTCATGGTCCAACATGCAGTCATACTGTAAAATGAAATGAATTCACCAGAATCAGGCGTCTGAAAGTGTGTGTCCCTTCAGGAGATGCGTGAGAGCCGCCACCGCCAGGAGCAGAGGATCGTGGAGGTGGACTCTGGAGTCAGGCAGGACTACGAGTTCAAACTGGCGCAGGCTCTGCAGGTAACAGAGGAACCAGACACTTGGGGAAGAACTGCAGGGAACTATTTCCATGTTCCGGCATATAAATCTTCTCCTATGACTGCTGCAGGTTTTCTTGTTTTTACTAAACAACTTTATATCAATAAAGTATAAAGAATAGACTTTATTGATATACTTTATCAGTAAAGTATATTCTATTGGATAGCAGCAGCAGAAGCTCTTGGAGGGGAACTGTGTGGCAGACATTTCCTTCCTTAGACATTTTTCAGTTGCCATGGAAGCGACCTTATAAGCAACCACTGGTGTTAACCCCTTCTAGAGGTTTGAACATGAAGCTCACAAGGAGGTGATGGTGACATTTTTGAGAAAGAACAGCTTTGCAGAAATCCAGTGTTCAAACAGTGAGCAGCAGCAGCAGCTCTGGTAAAACCTGGGAGAGGAAACATGATGAGGAGGGATGAAGTGCTCCATGGACTCAGTGAGGTCGTTTGATTGGTTATTTATACCACTGCTTAATTTTCCCTCTTTTACTCCATAATGACTCTCAAACTGAGCTGCTGGTTAAATGCTGAAGCGTTGCGATTAGCTGCAGGTCTGAGCAGACTGTTGGAACAGAACGCTGAGCTGACTCCCAACTAATACAACAGTGTAGAACGAGGAGTTTTGGAGTGAAATGTGTTAACATATGCAGAACCTCAAGGCAGCGTGTTTGTGTGATTTGTCTAGGACCTGAGGAAGCAGCATGATGAGCAGATTTCTCTCTATAAGGAGGAACTGGAGCAAACCTTTAAGGCAAAGGTAACGTAGCAGTCAAGGTTCATCCTGCTCAGTGGAGTCCTGAGCCACAGTGTTGGTGTTGGTCTGCTTCCAGCTGGATAATGCCAAGATGTCGTCAGAGATCAACGACAAGGCCATGGGCGCGGCCCGCGAGGAGCTGCAGGAATCCCGAACCCGAATGGAGAGCCTGGGCTACCAGCTGGCCGCACTGCAGAAACAGGTATGCTTCACCTCCACACACACACACACACACAGCGTTTCCCCTTGTGAGGACCAGGCTGTGGTCCCCACAAGGTATTAGAAACAAACACACACACATTGCAACAGGCCAGTGATGGGTTCTCCTCCCAGACTGCGGTGTTGAGGAACCGGCTGTGCTTGCAGGTGTCAGCCTCAGAGGATCGCATCAGAGAGCTGGAGGACATCCTGTCTGCAGAACGTGACAAGCACCGGCGCGCCGTGGAGGCCAAGGAGCAGGAGATGACCGAGCTGAGAGAGAGGATGAACGCTCAGCTCAGTGAATACCAGGAGCTGCTGGACGTCAAGCTGGCTCTGGACATGGAGATCAACGCATACAGGAAGCTGCTGGAGGGAGAAGAGCACAGGTACTCTAACACACAACATCTGCATGAAAAGATTATCCCACCAGGGACAAACAAATGGCTTCTATCTGAATATTTGGCCTAAAGGGAGTGAGAGGCTGCAGCAGCTCACCACTGCTTCATGCTGGATGAGCTCACTTCCTGTTTGGCTCACCAGAAACCCATTTGATCTTCCTCTGCAAAGGTCTGGCAGTTCAGCCAGTTCAATTTCTCTCTGCTCACTCCACCCTGACCCTCGTTACTGTTCATGGCTGCACATGCTCAGTTAACTACAGTCACCCCAATGTTGTCAACTTAGGGATTTTTAGCTGTATTTAAATTACCATATTTTCCGCACTATAAGGTGCACCTTCAATGAATGGCCTATTTTAAAACTTTTTTTCATATATAAGGCGCATAGAATAGATGCTACAGTAGAGGCTGGAGTTACGTTATGCATCCACTAGATGGAGCTGCACTAAAGGGAATGTCAACAAAACAGTCCGACTCCGGTCGGTAAGGAGAGTCTTCTGCGACTGGTCCAGGCCGCGGCCGAACGATGGTCACCCTTCTCCGTTCACACACAGCATGTTCATGGAGAACGTGGTGCTAAACGACCTGCAGACGACCTGATTCTAGACGGTCGGTAGGTAGATAGGTCAGTCAAACTTTATTAACAAACCAGCGTTCTGACAGCTATCCCAGCATGCACTGCGCGCTTCTTCTACGGGCAAAATGAAGTTGGCAGCTGCTTATCGTAGTTGCTAGACCTGTTGTGGCTCAATATTGGTCCATATATTAGGCGCACCGGGTTATAAGGCGCACTGTCGGCTTTTGAGGAAATTGAAGGTTTTTAGGTTTATAGTGTGGAAAATATGGTATTGAGCTTGTTTTAATTTATCTTATGATTCATTGATTTATTGCAACAGGCCCAGCCCCACCCAGCTCTGTCAGCAGGTCTCATGGGGTGTTTGTGGATTTCATGGAGCTGAATAACTGAACTCAAGTGTTCACTGGAAGAGACTAGGACATTCCCTGTGTGACCTCTGACCTTTGGGTTTGATGGTCCTGTGGGAGTTCTGCTCAGATCAGATGCCTCTTCTGAAGCTCACTGGTTGGCTCTGAAAGCTGCAGAACCAACCACATGTTGTCTGCTGGTCATTAGTCAGCTGAAGGAAATATTAGGATTGAAAATTAACAACTTTTATGAAAATAGGTGGTTTAATTGCTGGCAAATGTTTTGGTTTGTTGTGATTATTAAATAATAAACCAACATGCTTTTGTTCAGACTGAAACTGTCCCCAACCCCATCGGCCCAAGTGACGGTTTCCAGGATATCGGGCTCGTCCTCTTCCCGTTCCTCCAAGAGGAAGCGAGGCGAGGTGGAGGCAGCCGACCTGTCTGAGCTGGCCAAGGGGGACGAGCAGCTGCTGGTGTCTGAGGAGGCCACAGCCAGCGGCGCCATCACCATATCACCCACCGACATGGATGGAAACGCCGTCACACTCAACAACCAGAGTGAACAGGTGGGTCCCTGACGCAGGGAGACCCACTGGGCTCAGCGGTTATTGGCTTCATTGACGCCTGGTTTGTTGCAGGACCAGCCTCTGGGCAACTGGAGGCTGAAGAGGCAGGTTGATGATGGAGAGGAGGTCGTCTACAAGTTTTCCCCAAAGTTTGTTCTGAAGGCTGGCCAGTCTGTCACGGTGAGCTGAGCTGAACACGCTCAGTTAGGAAGACAAAATGTTTCACTGTCTGTCTGCTGTAGGCTTAGGAAACTACTAGTAAACAATGACATAATAATGCAACAACACATTCTCCAAGATCAATCAACTTTAAATCCTGATAAACATTTCACACTGGAACTGGAAGATGTGCTAAATATCCTAAATAAATTAATAAAACAACAGAATAGACAAATAAAATGAATTATAAAGTGTAAACAAAATTGTCCTTCAAAAGATCGGCTAGTTGAGACCAAAACACCAGACTGAAGAATTTTATCATCCAGATTTTGGTAGAAAAAGAGAAACAATCATGCAAATGGAAATGATTGAGTTTGTTTTAATTCATTATGTGATTAATTGATTTGTTGCAACAGGGCTATGTACCCATAATACAATATTCTGCTATGTTACATGGATTCAGCTATTTCTGCATAATGGTAGGAGCCTGAGAAGGAGAAACAGGTTTTGTTTGGTTTTGAATATGAAACAAACATGGAGGTTAACAGTCTGTCTCTGAAATCCCATTAAAACAGCACTAAATATGAAGCATAGTGATTAACCCAGCATGTCTGTCTGCAGCCAGCAGCGGCTTTACTGTTTAAAGTGAAACACGTTGTGGCCACGTTGGTGTTTCTGCCCACAGGTATGGTCTGCTGATGCTGGTGTGGCTCACAGCCCACCCACTGACCTGCTGTGGAAGAGCCAAGCTTCCTGGGGAACAGGAAGTGTCATCATCACCTCTCTGACCAACGCGGATGGCGAGGTAAAGATGTCCGACCCACCTCCCGATTTCCATTTGCTGCCTAAAGTGTGCTGGCTGTGTGTCGATGACAAACCAAGGTGTTTCTCTGAACAGGAGGTCGCCTGCCGCAACGTCACCAAGACTCAGGTGGAGGTTGAGAACGGAGATGGGACTGAAGAGGAAATGGCTCAGAAGGTGATTATGTAACATGCTAGCCCAGGGTGGGCAATCCAGGTCCTGGAGGGCCGACCTCCTGCAAATACTAGATGTGCAGGTCATTAGCAGGACTCTGGAGAACCTGACTGCACTGAGCAGGAGATTCAGCTGTTGGATTGAAGTGTGTTGGACCAGGGAGACATTCAGAGCTGCAGGACATCGACCCTCCAGGACCAGGACTGCCCACCTTGTGCTAACCCAAACGTGTTGCATGCAGGGCCTGGTAACCTTGGCTCTGCAGTGTGACCTGTTTCATTATTAATTTTTTTTTGTAGATTTTTCTTTATCTTTTCTGACTAAATATTTCTGTTCTGTTTTCAATAAATGGACATCTCTGTGTTTTCCTCCACAGGTCAAAGTGTCTTCTAGAGAGTGCGCCATCATGTGAAGTCCTCTGGTTATATTAAAGCCTTGGAGCTTCTTAATTCTTTACTCACTTTTTTATGTGTATTTTTTTTATTGAACGACACTCAGATGTTATTAATCATCTGATGATGTTTTTGTTGATCCAAGAAATCCTCCTCCATATAGAAATGAAGCTTCTCTTCCCCAGAATAGAACCAGTGAACCCAGTGGATCCAGAAGCAGGGTTCCAGTTCAACATCCCCTCATTAATATCAGATTTAGACCTAAATGAGTGAACATATTATTTTTAATGATTCTTTTTTGATCATTAAAAATAATCAAAATAATCGTCTTTTAGGCTCAGCTCAGTGTTATATTACCAGTTTGCTTAGACACAAACACTTTTTAGACTTGCATAAGTTAGAAGGAGGACAGATGGAATAATCATGCAGTTTGCAGGGATTTGTCAGCTTATCATTCCTCTGCCATCAGTCCTCACTACATCCCTCTTATCTTTATTCTGTTACTTTTTCTGTCATTTATTCCAATTATAGATCAGTTTATTAGATGATCACCAAATTCAACATTTCTGTATAGAAATGCTTTTCAAGGTTTAGAATCTTGATATTAAAGCATGAATACCAATTCCAGCTGTTGATAAATATAGATTTCTGTGTAAGGACAAACACCCAGCGTAGATTTGGTCTCATTTAAACTTTGTGTTAGTTTGATATGAAAAGGTCTAGAATGTATTTGCTGCCATTGACTGGTTTGTAGTGAGAGAAATGTATCCAGTGTGTTTATTTGGCTACAAAGGAGCATGTGAAACACTAGGAGGAATGTTTGCTAGCTGTCAGTACAGGAACACGCAAATGTTTTTTGTTGTTTTTTTTTTTTTAACAATTTTTAAAAATTATTTTTCTAAAATCAGCATTTGCCCAATTCTTAAGAGCACATGGGATGAAAGCAAGTTCAGATTTTAAAACGCATATTTTCAGAATAAAATGACTCGCAGTCATACATCTCAGTAGGAACAGCAGCCGCCTGGTGAAGGGGGAGCTGTTTGTTGGGTCTCTGTTTTTAGCTCCATAGCAACCAGACAGTGAAAGTCTGACCTGTTGCCTCCTCTACCTCACATCAGCTCTTCCCTTTATCTCCAGTTTAGCAGCTTGTGCGTCTTCAGGCCAGTTTAAGTCACTAACCAGGATCATGTGTAAGTGTTCTAACATGCAGCTCATTTTACTGTTGAACTGGGAGCAATGAGACTCTGCATTTCCACTGTAAATTCTCTGAACTTTGGGCTCACAGGAAGAGGCAACCATGACACTAAGAGCATTTAGGAATGTCTTTGGTGTTTTTGGATAGCCTCCAGAAACATCTGCTGATACTAGGTTTGTCTTAAGGAAGACAAGCTAGCATTGGCTTTTACACATCATCATCCCACCCTGGTTGGCCAGACACTCTTATTCTAAGCTACAAAACATCACAATCTCTGGAGTTTACCTAGTGGAGAAGGCCACATGAACGGGAGTTATTGTCTGTTTGTTTCCTGCCACTGACCAGGAAGGACCAACATGTCTTCCTGGTGTCCTCTCCACCTTATGCTATGTCAGAGGTTGATTGACTTTCAGAATAAATCACTTGTATTAAAAGGTCTAAGCATCAGTGATGAGCTGTGTTTGAAACAGGACTGCCGTTTTTCTTAGAGAAGAGAGTCATGTTGGGCTACATTTCCTCTCCCGGTTGCTTGGTGTCAGATACCAAAGCAGCAGCTGACTTTAAACCTGGTCAGCTCCAGTCCACAGCCATCATAGATCCCTGGACAGTGAATAAAGTGATCATCATCCATACTGGTTACTGTAGTAAGTGAGAAATGTTTGATTTGGTTTGAGGTATTTTAGTAACTGACTTTTGTGTTTGAATGCTGTGCTTTATAATGTTAGTTTGGTTTTTCCTTTTTATTTTAAGTTTGTGATTTTGTAATAATTGTGTTGATATTTACTGTGATAATTGAATTGGGAGTTTTGTAGTAAAATGTTTGTAGATTGTTGATTCTGAAGCAGAACCTGAACATGTAGCCACTGAGCTATGATCTGAGAACGGCAGCCTATCAGCAGAGCCCCACCACCTGGCTGCTGCATGTGCTACAGTCTGGCGCATAAGTTCAAACTGACTGTTTTACATTAAATCATTAGATTTTATGGAGAAGTTTCAAGTCTCAAATTTTAAGAGGCACATTTGCCTTTCATGTGAGATATGACATGACTAAACACCAATTCTTTTATCCATAATGACCTGGTAACCAACTTTTTTACATACAATAAAGATTTTACATTTAATTTATGGAATTGTTTTTATTTATATATATATATATAAAAATATATTTTTATTTATTTACATATATAAGGTTTCATAAAGTACTGGCAGGTTTTAGACTAGATCAGTGATGAGTACTGTACAATTCTCAACATGTTTGATTATCACATATGTTCCCCTTTCATTTTTAAAACACAAATACATTTTAATTAGCAACTTTCACTAATGTAAATGACAAAGTCTTGTTTAGGCAAGTCTTGTTTTTAATGATTCTTTTAATTAATTACAGTGCTCCCAGTTAATCCAAAATATTAATAAACCTCAAAGATTACATTTAGTTGCACAATTATGCAACTAAACAAAAACAGTTTTCCATCGAACTTAAGTATTTTCATCTGAATGAGAATTCAACCTTTCAATAAACATTTTTGACATTTAAAATATCAACAAGTGATCAATATGACCATCCTTTTCAATAACTGATCGGCTTTCCATTCATTAAGTCCAAAGGTTTTTCGATCTGTTGATGAACATGCTGTGCAGCAGCAACCTCAACCTCTGACTGGTCAGAGTTGAACGGTTCTTCACTGGAAGTCTCCCACTGAAGAACTGTCCACAAGTTCTAAACTGGGTTCAGGTCAAGTGAAGTCAGAACTTTTTTCCAAGTCCTTTTTCAGCCAGCCATTCAGATGAGGACATGAATGCATGTGATGGTGTGTTGTCCTCCACAAATATCTTTTTTTAAAGACAGACTTCATCCTGAACCACTGAGTGAAGAAAATATCTTCTAAAAACTTCCAGTAGTTTCTGGAGTTGAGTTTGAGTCCATCTTTAAGATGCCACCAGACATGGATCCTAAAATATAACATTGATCATTATGATCAAACAGTTCCACTTTAGTTTCACTAGAGGATGACTGGGTCACCCAAGACTTCATGCAACATGATCCAGGAAGATGAGAATCAGTGATTCTTCAGAAAAGGGACTAAACAGGTCCTATGGATGAAGCACAAAATTTGAATCAAATATACACAAAATATACTTTTTTCAAATATCTGACTAAATGAACCTGGGTCATGTGAGCACAACAATGTATATTTTCCAGGTATTTGCTGAATATTTATTTTTATTTTAAACATTGTGGTAGGTGGATGGTGTCTGTAAAATCCCTTGTCCAGGAGCAAACTCATACATTATAATAGTTTAAAACAATTAAAGAAATAGTAAGCTAATATGACAATTAAGTATAAATATTAATATAAATAAATATAAAAGTATCAATAAAATGAATTAAAAATCATTTTTATATATTTTCCAACTTTGTCAATTTGAAATTTGTCCCAAGTTTTTGTCAACACCGTCAGAGATAAAAAAATGTAAAAAAATCAGGCATTATTGGGGGGCACCAGAACTTCTGAGGACCCCATGACCACTTCCTTTCTCTTCCTTTACTAAGAGGCTAGTTAGCTCTGGTTAGCTTAAGGCTAGTTAGCTCTGGTTAGCTTAAGGCTAGTTAGCTCTGGTTAGCTTAAGGCTAGTTAGCTCTGGTTAGCTTAAGGCTAGTTAGCTCACCCTACTGTTTATTCTGGTTGCTGAGATCTTGGCTATTTTCATTAAGAATAGTAACTTGACTGGTTTTGACATATTAGGTAATCAGTTGATAATTAGTCAATTGGCTGATGATACGACTTTGTTCCTAAAAGATGAATCTCAAATTCCCTTAGCATTGAATATTATCAACAACTTCTCCAAAGCTTCTGGTTTAAAACTAAATTTAGATAAAAGTGTATTATTTGATCTGAAGGATCATCTACTCTGTCAATATGTAACCTCAAGGTGTGTAAAGAGGTGAAATATTTAGGTATTGTTGTGACTAGAGATAAATCTCGCTCTGATAAGCTTAATATAAGCGACAATGTAGATAAATGTAAACTAATTTTAAATCGATGGTTGCAAAGAGATCTCTCAGTTTTCGGTAGAATACTTTTGACTAAAATGGAGAGTTATTCTAGACTTATTTATCTGGCTTACTCTTTACCTCTATCAAGTAAAATAATTAAGAATATTAATAGTTTAAATTTCAACTTTATTTGGAGAAATAAATGTCATTATATTGCAAAACAGGATTTGATTAAATCATATGAAGATGGTGGAGCCAATGCCATAGATTTTGATGTTATACTGGAATGTTAAAAATAAAATGGCTCAAATTGTGTTTGCAGAATCCAAATTCCATTTGGTTTGTTATTCCCAATATGTCTTTAAAAATTTGGGTGGACTTGATTTCCTGTTAAGATGTGATTTTGATATTAGAAGATTACCTGTTAAACTTTCAGATTTTCATCAACAGGCTCTTTTGTATTGGAAGCTCATCTTTAAACACAACTTCACTCCACATAACACTCCAATTTGGAACAATAGATACATATTGATCAATAGAAAATCTTTTTTTATTGAGAACTGGTTTCGTAAAGGTGTGTGGGCTGTTGCTCACATTTTGGATGTAAATGGTAACATTTTACAGCATCTGAGTTTTGTGATAAATTTCAATTATACTGTACCCAGACAAAATACAAAAACGTTGTCAAAGCCTTCCCTCGTCAGCTTGTATCCATGGTCAGACAAGATTTATTGTATTCTAAGGTTTGTCCTCGTTTAAGGACCTTTTGATTGAAAATGTTAATTTTTGTGATGTCAAATGCAATAAGTTTATAAGAAGCTGTTTATCCAGTTATTGTGCCACTGATGTGCTTAAAAGAGAGTATATTCTTAGAGACTTCAACAAAGAACAAATTAAAAAGATTAGATCAAAATGTTTATGTTTTACACTTCCTGCCAAAATAAAAGATGTGCAATTTAAAATTTTAAACAAAATCTATCCAACTAACAACTTCTTGAGACACAGATTTAAAATGGATGTGGATAAGTGTGGATTCTGTGAAAAAGTTACTGAAGATTTAAATCACCTATTTTTCACGTGTGAAGTGGTTCAGTCTTTTTGGCAAGATCTCCTTCAGTTTATTCTCAGCCATGGTTTACAAATAGCAGATATAACCATACAAGATGTTAAATTTGGTATCTTCATCAGTGATCACCTCATTGACTATGGAATAAATAATGTTTTATTGTTAGCTAAATTTCATATACACAAATGTCGCTTCTCTAAAACCATTCCTAACTTTAGACAGTGGATGAATGATTTAAAATTGTTTTATAAATCTTTATGTCTAGTGAAGTCAAAACATGCGTTTAAGTTGTCCAATTTTTTTGAAACATTTCATACTTTAATATACTGCCCTGTTGTATATTTTATTTATTTATTTATTTTTCTTTCATTTTCTTCTGTAATTTATGTCTTTTTTTCATTTTATTTTCCTATGTCCCAGTTGCTTGGCTCTGTTGACTTTGTTCTGTGATCTTATAATGTATACATTACGGTACCTTGATGGAGCTGAGTGTATGTGTATTTTATATAATAATAATAATAATAATAATAATAATAATAATAATAATAATAATAATTTTAAAAAAGCTCTGGTTAGCTTATGTTATTCTTTAGTTTTTTCTTCTTTTTATTCCTAAGTTTTTTGTCACAACCATGATGTGTCAACATCATAACTGACATTTTACAAAACTTTGATGAAATTTAGTGAAATAAAAGTTTAATTTTGGTAAATTGTAAAGATTTCATGGATCTTCAGAATAACATCATTAAATTTAGGTAGTTTGGCTTTTTGTCACCTCCATCAGAGTTTTTGTGACTCTTCCAGTGAAATTGTTGTCAAATCTCACTTAAATGTGCAGTTAATTCATTTTAATGTATTTTACATAAATTGCATTACTTCACGTGTACCAAGTTTTTCATTCTACTTGTCACTTGTCACCTACTTGTCACCTTCAGTTCAGTGTCAACTCCGTCAGATGGACTTTTTATTTTTTTTTTTGTTTTAAATAATATTTATTTTGGTCTTGAGAAGCATTTGTCTGTAAAATGAGTAAAAATATCACTAATAGGGTCACTAAAAATTATGGTGATGACAAAGTTCTGGGTCAGGTCAATTAAATATGTAATTTTTTAAAAATGTTGCAACTGGGAGCCTGTAACTTAGCATCTTTACATTTCCAAACATTATTTGTCATATTTGCATACATAAGGTTGAGAAATAATTTTTTAAAAATTTTGGAAAATGAAAACCCATTTTGTCTCTATTCTGAAGAATCACTGTAATTCTATACAGAAAGTGAAACATAATGTTTAACTGCAGGAAAGAGCAGAATTAATGAGTCTTGAACAGAAAAAACACCATAAGACCTTTTCAATCTCTAAAAAAAGAAAACATTTGATGTTACAAGATTATCGTTAGTGGATGGAAACTTGGTTAGTTAATATAATTTAGTTGGGTTTTCATGCTTGCTCGTCCAGATTCATATTCTCATCAGTAGGTGGCGGAAATCCTCCAAATTGATGTTGGTTAACCGTCATTACAGAAGAAGAAGAAGAAGAAGAAGAGAAACGCCTGTCGCCGTGGCTCGCGGGGCTCAGGATGTGGCTGTGTTGAGGCTCTGGGGTTCAGGATGTTGTTGGTTTTATCTGAGGATCATAAGGAACATCTGAGCTTCCTGACCAAGGCTGATGGTTCCGGTAAGAACAGTCTGCGGCTGCGCACTGCTGCGTGTTGAAGGCGGTCTGGTCTTCGGAGCAAACAAAACACAATAATAGTTCAGAACACAATGGTTCTGTTGTAGCTACAGAGGCCTAGTAGGTAGATTTTCATTGGCTGTGAGCTCGTCCTTTCCAACATGACAAACCAATCAATACTTTCGGAGCTCTACTGTCTGGCCTGAACGTTTATACGGGTCCAGTGAAAACCGTCCCGCTGTGGACGGAGTCACGTGACGGTATCACGGAGTCACGTGACGGTATCACGGTGTCACGTGACGGACGACGTCGCAGTCAGCTGATCCAGCCTCGATTCTCCCAAATCAACCAGCAGCCCGACAGATTACCGGTTTCTAAAGCTTCTGACATGTTGTTGAACTTCAGTCAATGGGAATTAATGGCCAAAACTGTCCATAGTTACAGGTACAACTATTAAAGACAACGTCAGATATATCTTAGGACGTAGAGACAAAAGAGTAACTTTGATTAAAGTGCCAACCCAAAGAAACCCATCCGTCTAAAATTGAATTATTTACCTTGTATGCTCTCTTAATATTCATCAAAGATTATTATTCAACCAAAAATAATTGTAACTAACTGGAGAAATAAGCATAATTATATTTGGAAATATTATGTACAAAATGATCAGTGTAAAGCGGCTTAACGCCACTGACTGACTGCTGCTTTAAAACTGAGGTGACTACAAAAGTTTTTTAACCAGTGTAAAAACCTTTGACATACTATTCCTAATAGGTTTAAACTAATAGTTGTCAGGTTGGATGGCATTGATTTTTTTAATGTAATTAATTAAACTACCTGTTAAATTATATAAGTTCCATTATATACTGGTCAAATAGAAATCCTACCACGTCGTCCCCAAAATATGTCTGGATTTATGATGAATGCTGTAATCTTTTTTTCATTCATTCACTTATCTTTGTCATTCAACATAAAATCAGGTACGCTCTGCAGAACAAAATTATGATGGATATTAAGTCAGAATCACATGGAAGAGGATTAGGGCCACTGAAAAATAAGAATAAAAAAAAATCCTAACCCTCTTCCATGGAATCAGAAACTACCTGGATAAGCCACAACAGAACATAGGAAGAATGAAAGATTGTATAGATTAAAGTAGAACATGAACCACGTCAAAAAACAGCAAACTTTGCATTCTGTGCAGGTAGATAAAAAAATGTGCAAAACAATCAAGAACATTCAACACATATTGACATAATTTCCTTGTTTGTCCCTTTCAGTGGTTGAAGAGTTTGGTCGCATTGCACTCGAGTTTTTGAGGAAAGGAACCAACCCAAAGATCTATGAGGGGGCAGCCAGTAAGACTCCAGCCTTTTTTTTGTGGAATTGTCAGAATATTTTCATCTTTCAGTGTATTAAAAATTATCCATTTTAGCAAATTGTAATATTTATTAGGGGTGTCCTTATCCAATATTGATGTCAGGTATCGGATAGTTATCAGCCAAAAAACGTGTATTGGGTTATATCGACCTTCAAGTAAAATCTGTGATGTTAACAGTTTCCTGTCAGATGCATTTTGCTCCAGCAGTGCTTGAATCACGATGCAGAGCTTTTGGTTAATAATAAATGGGTCTGTTGTTTTCATACCTATTGTTGTTGATTATTGTTTTCTGTTTGAGTAATATCACATTCTATAATACAATGTATGATTAGTGCCAATATATATATGGTTGTAAATGTTGTAATGTTGGTATTGTATTGTAAGTGAAAATAATGTTTATATTGAATAGAAATGTGTCACCATCTAAATATATAACCAGACCAAATGGAAAAATCAGTTTTCTACTGATAATTTCATTCATTAGAAAGAAAATGAACAAACTAACCTGACAACCTTTTCTGGGACAAATAATTGGCGCATCATGAATGAACTTTTAGAAAGATGAGTTCAGTTTTACGAGCCTGATTATTACCTGATCTGTAGATGTAGTAAAGAATTTCAGTAAAACCTTTGACTACTGACAGATTTATAAAGGAAAACAAAGCAACACATAATCTACAGGGCAGTTGAGAGTCTGGGAAGCTGATCATGTAACCGACTGGCATCAAAGCAGAGAAACAGGAAGCAGCCCAGGCTGCTGCTGGCAGTAGTTACTGCTGAGGGTCAAATAGCTGCTTATTAGGTTTAGGTTTAGGTCATTACTTTTTCCCAGAGGAGCTTGGAGCTGGTCTCAACTTTTCACTGAATGAAAAAAAAAAAAAAAAAATGTTTTTTATATTTACTCTGGGATCTTTGGTCCTTATTAACATCTTGTTGATGATCTGAAACATTTAAGTGGGATAAAAAAAAAACAGAAAATCTGTGTGTGTTCATACTGTACCACACACAGTATGTGTACCATGTTTTTACATCCTTCTGGGGACCTTTTTCTGTCTACATTGTGAGGTTGTGGGGACAAATCCTGCTCCCCATGAGGGAAAAGCTGTGTTTGGTTTAGGACTAAGATGGGAATTAAGATCTCAAATCAGAACCTGATGGTGGCTCCACCTGCAGCCAAGATGAAAATCTGACAGAAACTCTCTACCTGCAGGGAAGCTGTGTGTTCCTGTTGGGATGGTGCAGCATGGAGTGGAAGGCCTGATGTTCCTGATGACAGAGAGCTGTAAGCATATGGTGAGAAGGCCACACCCTCATCATTTAGCTACCTGACACTATCCACATCAATCTCCATTTCTCTGGGAGAAGAATAAAGATGAAAAAAATCACATTTTTCCAGGGGAAGCTTCTCCTCACTGTCAAATCCAAACAAATATTTCAACATCTTCTTGCTTATTTGGCACCTTATCGTAAACATTGCAGAGTTCCGTATTTTCCCCACACGGTGCTTCAATCTCATATTGCAATATGAAGTCCTGATGGTTCCAGGGGGTTTAAGAATTGGAAACCAGCTCCAGCTCCCAGTTTTCTCTGTTGCTGTTAACTGTGTTCTTTTGGTTTCCTTCAGTATAATACCTTCTTCAATGGTCTTGTGTTTGTCTGTTTACCGGTTGTGGGAGATGCTCTGGTTCTGCCTCCAATTATAGTTACCCAGTGAACACAAAGAGTGAGTACAACATGGAGGAGCGTCACCTGAAATCCATGGACGCATACAGTCAATGTTTAAAGAGATTTGTAAAGGATGTACAACCTCTTTATATGAACAAGGTTCTGGTGACTGGCTGAGTAATAATGTACACATAGGCTGCATGTCCATCTTAGCTTGTTAGCAACTGCCTGCCAAGATGGCTGTCATAACAAAGTTTACAGAAGTGTGACGTCACGGTGACTGTAGGTAGGCCTGTCGCGATAAACGATAGATCAATTAATGCACGATAAATTAAACCCATCGACCTCATTTTAATTATCGGCTTTATCGTCTCTTCCTGCCTTTTTTCTTTCTGTTGATGATACTGAATGAAAAAGGATCAACTTCTCTGATCCTCCCTTCCTCATTTCCTTAGTCTAATGTCCAGCTCACATTACACTAGTTGTCGGTCTATTTTCAAACCCTGAGACACATTAGCCACAGAAATCCCAGGTATAACGGTTCGGTCGTCCAGAAACATGGGCACAAAATAACGGCTACAAGTCCAGTTAATTTTAAAATCAGGCATTAATCAATACTTTACTAGAATCTTCCTGTGAGGCATGTGGCTAGTCAGTGTAAAGTCCTGACTGAATGAAAATCATTATAACCTGTTTATGTCACTTTAATGAAGAACAGCTGAAAACTTACGGGTTTATCAACTGAGGTAGCAATTTGGCTCCAACTCCTCCTCTTGTCATTTCTATATTTTTTGCACAAAATGTTGAATAAATATTAATGTTGTTTCCACATATCATCTCCAATGTCCTCTGGATTTCGGGTCAAGCTGTTTCAGCTGTTTGGGATTCTCCTCCATAACTTCCCCTCAGAAAGCAGGAGGAGAATCTGGCTTTCTGATTGGCTACCTGTCACATTCAGCGTTAAGCTCCCAATCGGTGAAAAGCCTGATTTAGATCTGAGCGGCCAGGAGGATCTACTGTAACACACTGGAGGATGATCGGTTAGATTGACCAACGATGTAAGATTGTCATAAGGGGAAAATAGAGGCAAAAATGGTGAAGTGTGAACTATTGCATCATGTAGTGCGATGTGCCGTTTTCTCTATTTAAATCTAATGATTACTGAAGGGCAATATAGAATACAGACTTCATAATCTGCACTCTTTTGGTTTAATGCAGTATTTATTTCCACTTTGGCTTTATGTTGCTTAGTTTTTATTCAAGTACTTTTTTTGTTAATGGAGACTGAGAATCCATTTTATTTGTGTTTTTGGTTGTTTTGTTTATTTAGTTTATCAGTTCCAGTGTTACGTGTTCTTTTGGAAATAAAGTGCATCTATGGCAGGAAATCACATGCATAGATAGATTAAATCAGTGTCAAAAGGTCTTGAAACAATATTATCGTTTATTGCAATAATATTTTAGACAATCGCTCAGCAAAATTTGTTATTGCGACAGGTCTAACTGTAGGGCTGCACTGATTTCCTTAATTTTGAGAAATTGTGATTGGCCAATGCTTGCATGTGAAGCTGATCTTACCCACAGATCCGATCAGCAAAGGTTTAAAAATCACCCACTGTCCTCTTCTGCTTTTCTGTGACAGAGGTTTGACTGACTGACTAGCCCATCAGGTCACATCTGAACGTTTGCAGTTAACAATAGTTACCCACATTTACCAACTCAGACACTTTATGACTATATTTGGTGACATTTCACTCCAAGAAAAATGGCATCGGCCAAAATCAGGATGGGCAGGCCAGGCTTTTTAATCACCCAGAAAACTGCAATCCCTGCATCCCTAGAAAATTCTACTGCAGAGCCACCATTCAATCCACAGAGGGCAGTACTGAGACAGTTTTGGGCCAGATAATTCAGAACTAAAGTTTTCACAAAGCTATAACAATTTGCATAGAAACATAAAGATGGCGCTCTTAAGAATCAATTTATACTGTTTATCATCAAAAAAGTTGATTTGGGCTTTAATTACACTTTAAGCACAAGAAGAGATGAAGCACATTTTAAAAAAATCACTTTCTTTGTTAGTACATTTTTTTCCTCCATCTACAGTTTATAAATCAGCATATTAACACCACCTAAAAGGCGGAGCCACAGTTTCCAACCTGTTTCTCTGTGTAAGTCCAGATCTCTGAAGTGGACTTCATGGACTCAGTGCTGGCTCTGGGATTTGGTGAAGAGCTTATCCAGAGCCTGGTGCAGGTGACGTTCAAACATTAACATTCAGACTTTATATACCTGAAGATCATATTTGTACCTGTCGGTTCAGTTTGCTGAGGTGGCCTCTCTATGTTCCAGCTGTATGTGCAGCACAAACACCAGATCCGCAGCATCCTGAGCCAGCTGCTCTGTAACCAGCCAGCCTTCCACAACCTGGAATGGAGACTGGATGTCCAGGTTAGAGGAGTCATGTCTGCTGCTCTGTCCTGTTCAAAGTAAAGAGTGGCACACACTCCCAGCTGAAGGGGGCAGGGTGGTCCTCACTCAGGGAACACAGTTCTGCTTGTCTTTTGTTCAATGAGTAATATTAATTTCTGTTCATCTATAAAGGAAATTCCTTCTTTTAAATGGATAAATAAAAAAATACACGAGTAATGGCATTTTTTTAATTCGGATTGATTTCAGACATTTATCCTGTAGAGTCTACAGGTGACAAACCAGTGTCCTGGAGGGACACTGTCCTGCAACTTTTAGCTGAGCCTCTGCTGCACCACCTGAATAGTATAATTAGGTCATTAGGTCATTAGTATTAGCAAGGCTCTGGAGCCATTTCATTCCAGTGTTTTGTACCTGTGGCACATCTAAAACCTGCAGGACGGCGGAGGACTGGAGTTTGACACCCCGGCTGTAGACCCGCGTAGGAACAAACATGTTGGAGACAAACTCACTGACATGAGGCCGAGGCTCAGGCAGCGGATTCAAACACACAGTGGGCTGGAGGTGCTGCAGCTTTTAAACATCTCTGGTTCACCCAGTTCCACCAGCAGCTCTGTAGAGCTGCACTACATGCTTTAACTAAACACAGTTGCAGGACTCTGGAACTGTAGGGACACAGTTTAATATCACTGCTTCACTATTGTACTAGTGGCCTTTAGGGCCATCTTGCAGCAGAAAACGTTTAATTTGTGACATACTAAAATGTTTCATATCAAACTTGTTAATGTATGAAGACAATACAAAAAGTGATTTTTAAATGACTGAATTCACTAAAAGAAAAATTTTATGATTAAAATGTTAGAGAGAAAGCAAAACAAGAAATCTACAGCTGTTAGTTGGATGTTATTTTTGTAATTGAGATGATATTTGTTATGAATCGGTTCAACATAAGTGAACTGAATGCATTCATATTGTATCAATCCGTCTTTTTCTCCTGTTTTGGTTTCCTGCCAGTTGGCGAGTCGTTCAGTTCGTCATCAGATGGTTCCCATGGTGACCATTCGCCTTCTCCTGACTAGTTCTGATGTTGGCAGCACCCAGAGCTGCCTGGATCTCCAGACAGACCCCAGCAGCCTCCTGCACATGATCTCCAGTCTGGAAGCCGCCTTGGCTGCAGTGAAGACCAGCCACGCTCGGCGCATTTTACGAAATGTTAAATGATTCCTCCAGAACACTTTCTCTGTGTGCTGGTCAGTGTGTGTCATCTTATACGTTTGTGGTCATGTAAAAATGACATGCAGATAAATAATTTCACAACATTTTTCACCTTAAATGTGACCTATACAACACACTGGAAAAACAAATGGAAATCTTTCAGGACAGCTGAAACATTAAACAAATGAGTTAATGCGATTTCCTTAGTGTGTACGTTCTTCTGTAACTGGAGATGTGGCTATGTTCAGATTTAACCAATTACATTCAAACTCATAACGGGTCAAAACACATCTTCAGCTATTCTAGTTTGCTTTTCCTGACATTTTATGGCCACTTCTTCCAGCACAAGCCATGATCCACAGACGGCTTCCAAAGAATCAGTCAGGTGAAGGCGACAAAAGAATTTCCAAGGAATTAAATAACAGTGAAGACTATCATCAAGTGGAGAAAATATGGAACAACAGTGACATTGCAAGATCAGGATGTTTGCCCAAAATGAACAAGACGAGAGGAAAACTGGTCAGAGAGGCTGGCAAGAGACCAACAGCAACACTGAGGAGCTGCAGGAGTTTCTGTAAGTGGTGGCTGTTAACTACATGTGACAACAACGTCTAGTCTTCATATGTCTGGGTTATGAAGACTATCCAAGCTCGGCTTTATTTTGTGAAAAAAACATCTGAAATCTCCCAAAGGCATGTCTGATGAAACCGAGGTTGAACTTTCTGTAGATAATTTAAAAACGTAACAATCATCACCAAAAGAACAGTGAAGGATGGTGGTGGCAGAATCATCCTTTGGGGCTGGTTTTTTTAGGGTGGAGGGAATTATGAACAGTTCCAAATGCCAGTCAGTGTTGGAACAAAACCTTTGGATTTCTGATATAAACATGAAGTTCAGCTTTCAGCACAATAATGGCAAAAAGTACATATAAATCATATAAGTATATATAAATCCAGAAAAGAATGGCTTCACTGAAATAAGATGGAGTGACTGGGCCTGGTACTGATTCAGGTCAGTGAAGACAGCAGAGCGCAGGCAGTGCAACTTGAGAGATTGGGAACCATTTTGCAAAGAATAGGCAAATGTTGCCACATCAAGATGTGCCACACTGATCCTACCAGACCGAGTGCTGTAATAAAAGTCAAAGGTTCTGCAACAAAGTATTAGTTTAAGGATGAGCATATTTGTGCAACCAGGTTATTTTAAGTTTTTTATTTTTACCCTTTAAAGTTTTCAGTTGGTTTTCAATTAAATTGCACAAGTTATAGGTGAAATTAAAAAAGGACAAAGTTGTGAAATTATTTCTTGCTGTAATTTTTTTTACATCATGAAAACCTGGCATTTGAGCAGGATTGTGTAGACCTTTTATATCCACCAAAAGATTTTATATATATATATATATATAGATAAAACCAGTGCCCCAGCCTGTGTTTACTGGTTTTAATGCTCCTGTTTCGGGTCATTTTAGGACTCGTCCACACATAGTCAGGTTTTTATATCCACTGTGTGTAAAAACACAGTGGATATAAAACAGCTCATATTTAATCATATTTCATGTTCTCTACATTTGTACAGTTAAAATAAAACAAGCTTCAGTTTACTTTCACAAGCATTTTATTACTGAAGTCTTTTTACAATATTTAATGTTAAAGTCTCCACCCTACAGTCTGGGTGGTCCGGTGAGCCTCCATCCTTCCATTTTGCCAGCTTTAGTAAAGAAGGCCAGTGTTCCCAGAGCCAGGCAGCCTGTCGTACCAGTCATGGCATTATGGGCTGTGGAGAAGCAGAGACCACCGAGTCATTCATCAGCCAATCACATTTCATCCTGACCTCAGACAGCTGGGAAACGCAGGAGCTTCACCACAAAGTTAGACATCCTGCAGGGCTATGCTCCATTAAAGACAATCAAAATAAGACATGATCAAACATGAAGATTTCATATGAAACAAACATTTATTTTTCACACTGACTGGGCAAAGCTGAATAAAAAGCTGTTAAGTCTTTATTGGTAGGAATTCGGGGTTGAACCAATTAGTCGACTAGTCGATTCTTTTCTCTGCAATGACTTTTTTCTGGGCCAGTCGACTAGTTGCAATCACTTGGCAAAACAGATTTTTCCAAGGAAATGAAAGAAGGTGGACTAGGTGAGTTCGCCAGAAAGCTCAATTGTATAAAAATGTAAATAATTTAACAAAGAGAAACTGTAAATTACAGCATAGGCTCCGCAATAGGGGCGTTGCGTGGCGCGGTGGTTAACGCGGTGCCCCGCATATAGAGGCTTCAGCCCGCGGTAGTCAGGAGTCTGACTCCCGTCCTCCATCCGCTGGGCCCAGACCTCTCAGCTCTCTGACCCCTTACAGTCAGATGGCTGTCAAATAAACTGGTGCCGAAAAAATACTTTAAAAAATAAGACTATGGAGTAACGTGCGACACGTCATGATGTCAGACTTTTTCATCCCCAAACTGATCAGCGTCATTCTGCGTATTGAAGCTTCTAACCTGGCAGCTTTAGCTCTTATATGGTTTGACAACATCTGGAAACTAAGTCCAGCTTCATCCTGAGGGTCTGAGGGTCTCTGCCTCCGTCTGCATGTCGGTTCAGAGCCGAACTGACTGAGTCAGCAGAGCTTCATGCTGCGCATCGGTGAGGACAGCGGGGGGCAGCGGAGACAGGGAGTGGAGAGCACAGGAGAGCAGCGGGGGAGCAGCGGGAGAGCAACGGGAGCACGGAGCAGCGGGAGGAGCAGGGGACAGCGGGAGGAGCAGCGGGGGAGCAGCGGGGGAGCAGCGGAGGAGCAGCGGGGGAGCAGCGGGAGGAGCAACGGGGGGAGCAGCGGGAGGAGCAGCGGAGGAGCAGCGGGGGAGCAGCGGAGGAGCAACGGGGGAGCAGCGGGGGGAGCAGCGGGGGGAGCAGCGGGAGGAGCAACGGGGGAGCAGCGGGGGAGCAGCGGGGGAGCAGCGGGGGAGCAGCGGGGGAGCAGCGGGGGGAGCAGCGGGAGGAGCAACGGGGGAGCAGCGGGGGGAGCAGCGGGGGAGCAGCGGGGGGAGCAGCGGGGGGAGCAGCGGGGGAGCAGCGGGGGAGCACGGGGGAGCAGCGGGGGGAGCAGCGGGGGAGCAGGGGAGGAGCAACGGGGAGCAGCGGGGGGAGCAGCGGGAGGAGCAACGGGGGAGCAGCGGGGGAGCAGCGGGAGGAGCAGGGGGGAGCAGCGGGAGGAGCAGGAGGAGCACAACTGTCCACATGTGTTTGGGTCTTTATAAAACAAATGTCTTTGTTACATTGTTTACAATAATAGTATCATGCACACAGGAGAGTTTTCATCTCTCTCCCGCACCAATCAGCCCCAAGCATTGTTTTAAACATGCCAAATCCATAGGGGGCAGTATAGCGCAAAGCTAATGGTAGCCAATCAGATTGCTTCAAAACAGACTTCCTGTTGGGAATTTAACATGGTGTCAGGATGTTAATATATGAGGACACACATATAGGTTGAACTACTTTTATATTCATAAAGGAATATAAAGCTAAAAAAATCATGACAAAATAAGTGGATATAAAGCAGATTGTTATGCTTTGGAGCCTAAATCTCCATATTTTCATGTAACACATGCAGAAACAGTTTTCTCAAAATTCCACTTTGTTCAGAGTTTTTGTAAATAATCATTTTAGGTCAAATTAAACTGAGTTTTCATGTTGATGAAGGTAAGATAGGCAAGGTCATTTTATCTATACAGCACATTTGCAGCAACAAGGCAGTTTAAAGTGCTTCATATTCCCATTCTGGGTATAGTGAAAGCTCAAAGCGTATAAAAATGGATTTGTTTTCCCAGATATACAGCCACATCTGTTGGATGTTGAGTCCTAACAGAGCTTTGGTAAGTGACAAGCAACAGGCAGCCCAATGGATCTCAAGCATTACAGCTAGCAGCCATTACTTACTCCTGGCTCCCAGGAAGATGCCTGAGGCGCAGCCGCCAACAAAATAATTCAGTGGGTCATCAGGAGCCTCTCGGGCCTGAGCGGTCAGACATGTTGTCATTCCGAAGATGGCTCCCATAGTGGCTGGAAAATCCAAAACCGCCAATATTATTGTTCAATATTACATATCAAGATGATGTACAGAGTCAGCAAAGAACTTTGTGAAATCTGTGACAATGTTGAGGTCAGTGCTAAAAATCTCATCTGAAGCACTGAAGTCTGCATGTTCATGACCAACAGAACATGGGCTCCAGATCTACTGGTGACAGATGTCTAGTAATATCAATACCACATATCAATATCGGCCCACTTCGGATCAGAACTGACGTCTGAAGTGACTAACTGAAGTCTGTGATTCTTCCAAACAAAGTTTCAAAGTCCTGCTACTGGTTTGATTTTAAAAGATGAAATATTTCCTTACTTTAAAACCAATACCAAAGCATAACTTCACAAGAGATTGTGATTTTTCTTTATTATTTTCAGGGAAGAATTCTCAAATATTAATTAATACTTAATTCTCCAGTAAGCCTAAGACTATTTTGGAATCAAAACTCTATTCTTGTATTGTTCTGACTTTATTCTGGCAATATTAAAAATTCATTCTTGTAATATTACTTTATTATCATACAGTTATGACTTTATTCTTATATTATTATGATTTAATTCTGATAACATTTTACCTTAATTCTGAAAATGAAAAAATGTATATTGTTAAGCTTCCCAACACAAGGAAACCGTTATGCTGAGCATTAATGGTCAGTCTGACCTCCAGCTAATATAATCCAATCTTTTCTCTTAATTCAAGCAGGAAGATACTGAGTGACACTGTGACTCTTACAGGAAGCAGGAACAGAAATATTTACTGCACACACTATTCACAACAATCTCAATAGTTATTTCCTGCTTTTTAAATATGCATATTTTAATGATCTCACCCATTGTGACCGTCGCACCGGCCGCCCGCTGCACCGCCTCCAATGCGCCATCAGGCTGGAAAGCAACTATGTGATAAGCGGAGCCGATCAGACCTGAGAAACACAATCAAAGGTTCATTTAGAACAAGACGCAGGGCGTCCAGCACCTGGACCCAGCTGGATGTCCAGAACACATGAAGGTCATCAGCAGGTCATCAGCAGGTCCTGTTGGGTCCTGAACCAGATACTGACGTTAAGCAGCAGCTGCTAGTTTCTGTCGGCCTCTGGCTCAAACACAGCAAACTGGACCAAACTGGACCAAACTGGACAGTCAGAACTTCAACTGTCGTTTGGAAACGAGGACACGAACCCCGACATGAGATCAGAATGGATCCATCCTGAGTTCTGGTCAGAGAACATTTCAAACCGGATCTCTGGACATCTAAACACTGAGGAACGGATTTATACTGAGGAACCATCACAGATTTAGAAAAAAACTTTATTGAACAGATTCCCTGAATCCAGCGACCCTGATTCATTTAGCCGCTTAGCTTAGCTTAGCTTAGCTTAGCTTAGCTTAGCTTAGCTTAGCTTAGCTTAGCTTAGCCAGCTGCTAAGCGCCGTTTCCCGCCTCGGCCCGGTTCCTACCCAGCGCGGTGCCCAGTTTGGTGGAGATCCATGTCTTGTCCACGCAGTCGGTCCCGTCCGGAACGTCCCAGTAGCCCATCACGACCCGGGCGCTGCAAGGTCAACACCGAAACTCTGTCTGTCTTCGGCCAGTGGTAGAAACTCTACTGCCCCCTACAGGTGTGGATATAAATCCGTCCATCGTCTGGTCCGCAATCTGCGGTACCGGAGCCGGAAGTGGATCTCCGGATCTTTCATAATAGCTCAATAACTTTAGATTAAATGGTGAAGAATAATTTAACGTTTTAGATATAAAATTAATCTATGTCTTAGCAGTTTTGTGAGTCTTATAATGTTACAATTAAATTAAATTAATTTAACTTAAATTACAGAATGACACTGACTAAAAAAATATGTCCCAGTTTGTTCTAAGAAAGCAGCAGGAAAAAATGAAGGAGCTGAGTTTCTGCTTTCTTAGCACAAACTGGGAAATATTTTTCTTGGATGCAAATCTCAAGTGTCACTGACACAGGAGACAATCACTTCCTGCATCTCCTTCTGTGTTGACTCTATTATACCTGAAAATATAAAAAGGTATCGGGGACTTCCGGGAGCGACTCCAAGATGGCGGAGTAAATCTGTAATCTGTCCCGATCAATGACCAAGTAAACTCCACTAAACTCGATTAAGAGATTCAGTTTTTTCTTCAAAATGATATATTATGCGTGGAGTTAGATCGAAAAAGAGACTAGGGGCCGCAAAAAGTCACGGTCAAGCAAGGATTGATCCAAGAAACGTCGGAAACAAGGCTAGCATGATGCAGGCCTCGGACCGTAGCGAGGAGAGCGAGCTAACGACGGCTAAGGCTAAGGAATCTATGCAACACTATCAAAGAAATGCAGAATGACATCATCGCTATGAAAATTGACATCAAGCAAGACCTGAACAGCTTTAAGAACAAAATGAACAAGAAACTAGAAGAAGTCAGCGCGGACATTGGTAACCAAGCTGCTAGGCTAACGGAAGCAGAGCAACGGGTGAACGAGCTGGAGACGGTGAACATGGACTTGAGAGATTCTTTGTCTTATTGCCTCAAACAGCAGAAAACTCTCCAGGACAAAGTCACCGATTTAGAAGGAAGATCCCGAAGCAACAATATTCGTATTTACGGTATTAAAGAAGAAGCTGAAGGAAACGCCATGCAGACGTTCATTGCAAACTTTCTGAAAGATCAGCTCTCAATCAGCCAAGACCTGCAGATTCAACGAGCGCATCGTTCACTGGGTCCGAGACCCCGAGATGCAGCAATTTCAAGATCCAGACTCGTCAACTTTCACAGATACGACATAAAAGAGAAAATCCTTAAAGCAGCACAGCGGGGGAAGAAGATTTTCTATGATGGCAAATTGATCTCCTTTGCGCGCGACTGAGATAAACAACAAGCTTAAAGAAACAGGAACATCAAGAAGATTCTCAAAGAGGGAAAATACGCTTCCAAACGCCTTACCGGCCAAGAGGAGGATTCACTGGGACGACGGACCACGTCTGTACGCGAGTGTATTAGAAACAGCGGAAGACATGAGGAAGACATGAGGACGACATGAGGACGACATGAGGAAGACAAGAGGAAGACATGAGGAAGACATGAGGAAGACATGAGGAAGACATGAGGACGACATGAGGAAGACAAGAGGAAGACATGAGGAAGACATGAGGAAGACATGAGGACGACATGAGGAAGACATGAGGAAGACATGAGGAAGACATGAGGAAGACATGAGGACGACATGAGGAAGACATGAGGAAGACAAGAGGAAGACATGAGGAAGACAAGAGGAAGACATGAGGAAGACATGAGGAAGACAAGAGGAAGACATGAGGAAGACACGAGGACGACACGAGGAAGACAAGAGGACGACATGAGGAAGACATGAGGAAGACATGAGGACGACATGAGGAAGACATGAGGAAGACATGAGGACGACATGAGGAAGACATGAGGAAGACAAGAGGAAGACATGAGGACGACATGAGGAAGACATGAGGAAGACATGAGGAAGACATGAGGAAGACATGAGGAAGACATGAGGACGACATGAGGAAGACAAGAGGAAGACATGAGGACGACATGAGGAAGACATGAGGAAGACATGAGGAAGACAAGAGGAAGACATGAGGAAGACATGAGGAAGACATGAGGACGACATGAGGAAGACAAGAGGAAGACATGAGGAAGACAAGAGGAAGACATGAGGAAGACAAGAGGAAGACATGAGGAAGACAAGAGGAAGACATGAGGAAGACATGAGGAAGACATGAGGAAGACAAGAGGAAGACAAGAGGAAGACATGAGGAAGACATGAGGACGACATGAGGAAGACAAGAGGAAGACATGAGGAAGACATGAGGACGACATGAGGAAGACAAGAGGAAGACATGAGGACGACATGAGGAAGACAAGAGGAAGACATGAGGAAGACATGAGGAAGACAAGAGGAAGACATGAGGAAGACATGAGGAAGACAAGAGGAAGACATGAGGAAGACATGAGGAAGACATGAGGAAGACAAGAGGAAGACATGAGGAAGACATGAGGAAGACAAGAGGAAGACATGAGGAAGACATGAGGACGACATGAGGAAGACATGAGGAAGACAAGAGGAAGACATGAGGAAGACAAGAGGAAGACATGAGGAAGACATGAGGAAGACATGAGGACGACATGAGGAAGACAAGAGGAAGACATAAGGACGACATGAGGAAGACAAGAGGAAGACATGAGGACGACATGAGGACGACATGAGGAAGACATGAGGACGACATGAGGAAGACATGAGGAAGACATGAGGAAGACATGAGGACGACACGAGGAAGACAAGAGGAAGACATGAGGAAGACATGAGGACGACATGAGGAAGATATGAGGAAGACATGAGGAAGACATGAGGACGACATGAGGAAGACAAGAGGAAGACATGAGGACGACATGAGGAAGACAAGAGGAAGACAAGAGGAAGACATGAGGAAGACATGAGGAAGACAAGAGGAAGACATGAGGAAGACATGAGGACGACATGAGGAAGACAAGAGGAAGACATGAGGACGACATGAGGAAGACAAGAGGAAGACATGAGGACGACATGAGGAAGACATGAGGAAGACATGAGGACGACATGAGGAAGACATGAGGACGACACGAGGAAGACAAGAGGAAGACAAGAGGAAGACATGAGGAAGACATGAGGACGACATGAGGAAGACATGAGGAAGACAAGAGGAAGACATGAGGACGACATGAGGACGACATGAGGAAGACAAGAGGAAGACATGAGGAAGACATGAGGACGACATGAGGACGACTTAAGGAAGACATGAGGACGACATGAGGACGACATGAGGAAGACATGAGGAAGACATGAGGACGACATGAGGACGACATGAGGAAGACATGAGGACGACTTAAGGAAGACATGAGGAAGACATGAGGAAGACATGAGGACGACATGAGGAAGACATGAGGACGACTTAAGGAAGACATGAGGACGACATGAGGAAGACATGAGGACGACTTAAGGAAGACATGAGGACGACATGAGGACGACATGAGGAAGACATGAGGACGACATGAGGACGACATGAGGAAGACATGAGGACGACATGAGGAAGACATGAGGAAGACATGAGGACGACACGAGGAAGACAAGAGGAAGACAAGAGGAAGACATGAGGAAGACATGAGGACGACATGAGGACGACATGAGGAAGACATGAGGACGACTTGAGGAAGACATGAGGACGACATGAGGACGACATGAGGAAGACATGAGGACGACTTGAGGAAGACATGAGGACGACATGAGGAAGACATGAGGACGACATGAGGAAGACAAGAGGAAGACATGAGGACGACATGAGGAAGACAAGAGGAAGACATGAGGACGACATGAGGAAGATATGAGGACAACATGAGGAAGACAAGAGGAAGACATGAGGAAGACAAGAGGACGACATGAGGACGACATGAGGAAGACATGAGGACGACTTGAGGAAGACATGAGGACGACATGAGGAAGACATGAGGACGACATGAGGAAGACAAGAGGAAGACATGAGGACGACATGAGGAAGACAAGAGGAAGACATGAGGACGACATGAGGAAGACATGAGGACGACATGAGGACGACATGAGGAAGACATGAGGACGACTTGAGGAAGACAAGAGGAAGACATGAGGACGACATGAGGAAGACAAGAGGAAGACATGAGGACGACTTGAGGAAGACATGAGGACGACATGAGGACGACATGAGGAAGACATGAGGACGACATGAGGAAGACATGAGGACGACTTGAGGAAGACATGAGGACGACATGAGGAAGACATGAGGACGACATGAGGAAGACAAGAGGAAGACATGAGGAAGACATGAGGACGACATGAGGAAGACAAGAGGAAGACATGAGGACGACATGAGGAAGACATGAGGACGACATGAGGAAGACAAGAGGAAGACATGAGGACGACATGAGGAAGACAAGAGGAAGACATGAGGACGACATGAGGAAGATATGAGGACAACATGAGGAAGACAAGAGGAAGACATGAGGAAGACAAGAGGACGACATGAGGACGACATGAGGAAGACATGAGGACGACTTGAGGAAGACATGAGGACGACATGAGGAAGACATGAGGACGACATGAGGAAGACAAGAGGAAGACATGAGGACGACATGAGGAAGACAAGAGGAAGACATGAGGACGACATGAGGAAGACATGAGGAAGACATGAGGACGACTTGAGGAAGACATGAGGACGACATGAGGAAGACAAGAGGAAGACATGAGGACGACATGAGGAAGACAAGAGGAAGACATGAGGACGACATGAGGAAGACATGAGGACGACATGAGGAAGACATGAGGACGACTTGAGGAAGACAAGAGGAAGACATGAGGAAGACATGAGGACGACTTGAGGAAGACAAGAGGAAGACATGAGGAAGACATGAGGACGACATGAGGAAGACAAGAGGAAGACATGAGGAAGACAAGAGGAAGACATGAGGACGACATGAGGAAGACATGAGGACGACTTGAGGAAGACATGAGGAAGACATGAGGAAGCGGGGATACCGGTGGACACGCCGCGGTCAACAGAACCAGCGACCCACCAGGACGTCCAGCTCTCACTCCAAACGGTGCGAGAGAAGCTCCGAGAATTTCAACGAGAGCAAGAATAAAAAGCTTTCCTGATGCAGATCCTCAATTCTTATGTAAGTAATAACAGCACATAATGGAGGATCTGAGCCTCACGCGGTAATTATTTCTTATATTAACACCCGAGGCCCCTACCCCCCCCAACATGTAATAAGATTAACCTGATCGGGACTAATGGCTGTTAAGCTCAAAGGAGAAGGATCTCTGTCTTTGGCAGAGAAGGAGCCCCTAGTCAGAGTGGCTGTTACTCCTACAATGTAAGGGAAAAGGTTGTAGGATGTTGGGGCTCAGTGAAGCCCTGAGGATGGAAGTCATCCTGTTTGTGTTCTGTTCTTTATTTCGTTGTTTTTGTGTTCAAACTGTCGACATGTACAGACTGGCATACAGATATGATTAATGGTGATATCAGAGCAGCTTCATGGAATGTTAACGGCCTCAACAACCCTGTTAAGAGGAGCAGAGTAATGTCTAAGATAAAAAGGGAGAAAATTCAGATTTTATTTCTTCAAGAAACCAATTTATCCCCTATAGAGCATGAGAAACTGCAAAAATTTGGATACAGGAACGTTTTTTACAGTTCATTCAAAACGGCTCATAAGAGAGGAGTTGCGGTGCTAATACATAACTCTCTGCACTTTGATCTAATAAAGCAAATACAAGATAGTGAAGGCAGGTATATACTGGTTCAAGGTAAAATTGAGGGAAATTTGGCTACCCTTCTCTCTATTTATATGCCCCCAAATTATGACCTTTGTTTTTTGAAAAAGGTGATGAAAGTTATTTCATCAGAGTCTCAAGGTATTTTTGATTTGTGCAGGTGACTTTAATACAGTTCTGAATAAAAATGACACATCTAATAACAAAAGAATAAATACACCACAAAGTAAATTACTAAAGAGGGGAATGGATGATATTGGCTTATTGGACGCTTGGCAGGCGATGCACCCAACAGGAAAGGATTTTACCTATTTCTCTCCTCGACATGCAGTATTTTCAAGAATAGACCTTTTCTTGGTTTTTGAGAATGATCGACAGACTAAAAAGCTGCGAAATTGGTACCAGAAACTTGTCAGACCACTCGCCAGTATATTTAACGCTTAACCTGGATACAAGACCAAAAAAATCCATATGGAGACTAAATACAGGCTAGTTAAATAATAAACATGTCATAAAAGACATAAAAACAGAAATAAAAAACTTTCTAGAACTGAATGACAACGGGGAAATCAATCCTAATATTGATTAGGATTGATCAATATTAGGATTGATCAATCCTAATACACACTGAAGGCTGTTATAAGAGGAAAATGTATATCACTAAGCTCTGCTATTAAGAAAGAGAAGGAGAGAGAATTAAATGAGCTGGAGACTAAATTAAAAGATTTGGAGAACTTGCAAATTAGAAATCAACTCGAAAATACCAAAGCACAAATCCAAGAGATAAAGAAAAAAATTTTTGGATATACATAAAAAAGAGGAAGAAAAAAAATACAAATTCCTAAAACAATCATTTTATGAAACTGGGCCAAGGGCAACAAAACTACTTGCAAGAAGAATTCATAAAAAACAAATAATGCAATCAATTTGCTCCATAACTGACCCTCAGACAGGAATAGTAGAAAACAGTTTGGAAGGCATTGACAAAGCTTTTCAAACATATTATAAAGCATTATATGCACAACAAGAACAAAGCAAAATAGAAGATGTTAAAACATTTCTCAATTCATTAGACTTACCAACAATTGGAGAATGTCAGAATAAAAGTTTAACTGAGCACATTACTGGAAAAGAGATGAAATTGGCGCTAAAAAAATTAAAATATAATAAATCACCCGGTACAGACGGCCTTCCAGGGGAATGGTATAAGGTATTTGAACAAGAACTGTCCCCTGTATTATTAAAATCATTAAATTGGACTTTAGAGAAAATGACAACATCGCCATCATGGTCTGAAGCAATTATAATGGTATTACCAAAAGAAGGAAAAAACAAAATATTATGCAGCTCATACAGACCTATATCAATCCTTAACCAAGATTATAAGCTACATGCATCTATCCTGTCCAATAGGTGGAATGCGTTTGTCTCAGATCTGATTGACGGGGACCAAACCGGGTTTGTCTCTGGCCGACAAACTCAAGATAATATAAGACGCTCACTGCATATAACCCAGAATATCCAGACAAATAATCACACAGCAGTAATGATGAGCCTAGATGCAGAAAAGGCTTTTGACCGTGTCAATTGGCAATATTTATTCTTAGTTTTGGAACGATTTGGATTTTCACATACTGCAATCAATAGTATTAAAACATTATATACGTCACCCACAGGTAGGATCAAGATAAACGGCCGCTTGACAGACAGAATAAAGCTGGAGATCCACTCGACAAGGCTGCCCACTCTCCCCAAACTCTTTTTGCACTTTACATAGAGCCTCTCGCCCAGGCAATTAGAGAGAGCAGGGATATCCGTGGTATAGTGATAAACTCAAGAGAACATAAAATAGCACTATATGCTGATGATATCCTTCTATACCTCTCAAATCCAAAACTATCCATCCAGGCTGCTTTAAAGTTACTAGATACATTTGGCACCTACTCGGGATACAGACTAAATATGGATAAAACACAGATTATGAGTTTTAACTATTATCCATCGGTAGAGATCAAAGATAAAGTCCCTGGTCTAAGACATCAATCAAATACTTGGGTGTATGGTTGACTCATCTTTCAAATGACCTGTACAAAACAAACTTTGAAAGTGTGAATGCTAGAATTAAACATGACCTCATACAGTGGTCTGAATGTGTAACTAATTTTAGTTCAAGAATTGAGGTCATTAAGATGTCAGTATTACCCAGGTTATTATACCTATTTATTTCTTTACCTATCAGAATCCCTCATTCTCAGTTCTGTGAGTGGGACAAATTGATATCTCGTTTTATCTGGAGGGGACAGAAACCCAGAATTAAATACAGTACTCTTAAAATTAGGAAAGAAAAAGGGGGTCTGTCACTTCCAAATCTTCGTGATTATTATCTCGCGGCTCAACTCAAAACAGTGGTACGGTGGTGTGACAATACTTACGAGGCTGGATGGAAAGAATTAGAAAGCAAATGTGGAAACATCCCAATACAAACTCTGATTGGGGATCAGAAGCTTTCAGCCAAAAACAATTAGACCCTCTGGTGTCATTTACCCTTTCGACCTGGTTTGGAGTGGTTAAGGAACTAAACTTGGGTAGCCAGATACGAGTTCTCAGATGGGGGTCGCCTTTGGCACAGATTTCACCCCCAACCAATTAGACTTCAGCTTTAAAAGCTGGTCACAGAAAGGAATTACTGCATATTGCAGGATATTGGACAAAAAAATCATTACCAAGCTTTCAAACACTACAACAAAAATATGATTTAGAAAAAGGGGACTTCTTTAGATATTTGCAATTTAGACAATATATTTTTACACATATACTGAAAGCCCATATCTCAGAGTCTAACGAGATAATCCAATTGGTTTCACAGGCTTACTCCAAGCCTGGTAAAATCACTATTTCCAAACTTTATCAGGGATTGTTGAGATCCAAAGGAAAGTCAACAGACTGTTAGGAAAAAATGGGAGAAAGAGTTGAATACTGAAATATCACAAGATCAGTGGGACAATATGTGTGAATCCGCTGCTACAACCTCCTCAAATTATTGGCGTGAATTCAGTTGGAAAAATTTGTCACGCTTTTTTAGGAGACCAAAGCAGCAGCCTTACAGAAACCCCAATGCATCCAAGTGCTGGAGGGGATGTGGGGACACAGAGGCAAATCACTCCCATATTTTCTGGTCCTGCATTAAGATAAAGACTTATTGGAAAGATGTTTTGGGGAAGACTGAGTCAATTTTGGGTCTTGAATTCCAACAACCCATCATGTCACTGCTACTCGGAGCTGTTCCTGAGGGTCTGAATGTAAATGACAAATATCTATTAAAAATCTTCAGTGCTACAGCCGAAAAACTGATTACTCGGAAATGCCTTCAACCTGATCCACCAATGTTAAAGGACTGGCTGGAACTGGTGGAAGAGACCCACAAAATGGAAAAGTTGACGTTCATGCTGAGACTGCAACCGGACCTCTACAAAAAGAGATGGAGCAAATGGACTGGATTTCTAGAGAACAATAACTGAATCCGGGCTCTCTTTCATTGTTATTTTAAATGCTGCTCAAAAAATGGAAAGTTAATCTGTATGCTGCTTCAACCTGTATCTATCCATCTTAGTCAGTATGTAAGTAATACCTTTTGTCGACAGTCTGCTCTTTTGGTTCTGTGTATTATATGTGTTGGATAAAAACAAAAAAATCAATAAACATAAAGTAATAAAAAAAATATATAAAAAGGTATCAAAACAGCAAACAACATATAACAAAGGAAATAAGTGAGTGCATTGCCAGAAAAAAATCTGCCTTGGCAAGAGACAAGGTTTAGTGTTAGAGCAGCAGGAAAGGATCTCAGTCAGCTGCTGAGGAGCAGGTGGAACGAGAACCGTCTGAATGTGGGACGGTCCAAGTCATGACCAGGGCCTTGAGGCCAGGGGCTTCACTAAATGAGAAAGCAAAAGCAAATGACTTAAACAGTTTTTATTTTCAGTTTGAAACGTATAATTTTAAGGAGTGTTGGCAAATATTAGAGGATGTAAATCGTGGAGCTGAGAACAAAATTGTAACTGATTTGCAGTCAGTAATTAGGGTCTTCAAGGGTTTAAACACATGAAATGCAATTTTCTCAGACAATATGTCTGCTTTCCTTCTCAAGAACTTTGCAGAGGAACTTTCTCCAATTTGGCTTAACCTTTTTCAGATCTCTATAGACTCATTTGGTTCAAGGTATTTGGAAGAAATTGTCATTCCAGTTCCAAAAATTGCATGTCCTCCAACTGGTAATGACTATCACCCAGTAGAGCTCACTTCACTGGAAGGGACCCATTTCTGGATCCCCTTCAATTTGCCTACGCTAGTAGACATAGTACCAGTGATGCTATTTTAACACGGTCACATCTCACACTAAAGCATCTGGAGAACTCTGCAGCCAGACTTCTTTCTGTCGATTTTATTTCAGATTTTAATTCCACTCATGTAAACATTCTTCTCAGGAGATTGGTACAGTTGAAGGTTAGTCCTTCTTTAGTGGTATTATTCATGTACACAAATGAATGTATTAGTTCTCAACACAATCAGTACATAATAAAATGTTCAGATGATACTTTTATTCTGAGTCTCTAAACAGACAATCCCGACAGTCATAAAGCTGCTGTAGATACGTTTGTTTTATGGTGCGACTCTCATAAGCTACAGATAAATTGTTGAGTTAGTTCTGGATCCTAAATCAATCAGCGACCTATAGCCATACATGACTGCTCCATCAAACAGGCGCATCCTTTAAATATTTAGATACATGGATGGCGATCTGAGTTGATGCACACGTGTGACCAATATCTGCACAAAGGTTAACCAGCGTCTCTATTTTTTTAGACGACTTTGATTGTGTGGTGTTTCTAAAAAGATAATGTTGATTCTTTTCTTATAGGACAACCGTCAAGTCTAATTAGATATGGCATTACTGGATGGTTTGGAAATCTTACTGTTAAAAACTCAAATTCAAAGTCTGGTGAAGACAGCAAGTAAGATCAACACTCTGGATCTATCTTCTCCACAACAGCTGTTTGAGCAGGTTACCATCAGACAAGCTCCGAACATCTAGTCTGATGGGTCACATGTGCTCACATCAGAATATGTTCTTATGAACTCTGGAAGAAGGTTCAGGGTCCCTCCGTGCAAATATAACCATCTGAAAGATTCATTTGTACCACTCTCAATTGACCTGATAAATGGTGGACTAGTGGGGCCTGGACAGAGTAACAGGAGATCCAGAGGATGTAGTATTTATACATACTCTATAGAGGATGTATTGGGCATGTAATGCTGATCTTACATTTGTGCTTTTATGTTTTTATTCATCATTACCATCCTTTTCAATGGGATTCCAATATAAATTTCTCCTATGGTAGTCTAATAAAATGATCTTAAAACACTGTAGTACTATATTTTTGTAATAATACAACCTCTGTGTAATGAACAAACAAAACATTACAAATGTTGATTTTTCTTCTAGCTTTCTTACCCATACTTAGACTGAACCTATTGTTTGGTCTTGGAATGTTGTTAGAAAGGAAATGTGCTTATAGTTCCTCCAAAAGGTCCCAAACTGCTACATCCTGGAACCCCTAACAAGTTCTCTGTAAAGATCTCTGACATTCACTGGACCAGATTTATAAAAAAGAAGTAACTATGTACTTTTACACTTTTGTGATTATTACAATATGAATATGTAATTTTTGTGCAACACCTGTACACAATGCAAAATAGATCATGTTTTATATTATCACTACATTTTTGGTTTACAAACCAAAAACAGTAAATCTAAAAACATATTTTCATCTACAATTTTATGCTGTTCTGCATATATATACTTTTTTATCATTGGGTCAAGTTTTTCTTTACATCAAATAAATTTCATATAGTAGATTTTTATAAGTAGTTTTTCCAAAAAGCTCTTTGATATATGTGGCTCTAAATAACTTTATTTAGCTGAACTGAGGGCAAGAATAGCTTTGTTGTATTTCTTTTTAATTCAGGTAAAGCACTTTGAATTGCCTTGTTGCTGTAAATGTGCTATATAAAAATACCTTATCTTACCTTTTGTTTGATAGGAAAGACTGCAGACCCCTGATCTAAACCTTCTAATGTTTTGGGGTGAGAAGACACAATAATCATGCAAGAATTCCCTGAACCCAGCAACCCTGCATGGTTCATTGCCAATATTAGGAAACTAATTCACCTAATTTACTTTTTTAGACTGCAGAAGGAAGCCAGAGTACCCAGAGAGAACCCATGGTTCAATCTCCACACAGGAAGACCCCAGACCAGAATCTCAGAGCTGTTTCCCCTGCAGAAAGGCAACAAGGTGAACAACTGCTCCACCATAGATTGAACTCTAAAATCTTGGTTTGAGCCTAAAGTTTTATTTTATATATACATACATACTAATTGAGCTGCTGTGTCAGAACAGTGATTGGTTTTATCTGAAATCACACAAGCTGCAATTCAACCAACAACCTCAACTAATAACCCAACATGTCCCAATAATCATCAGCACCTTTTCATTTAGCAGAAATGTTTGATTTTTTATGCAGCGTTTGAAAAAGTATTAAATCTGAATCAGTTTTTAATCCTGATGTGTTTTATGACCCAGACTGATGTTATTGATAGTGAGGGAAAGATTAGTGATGCTGAACAACTTTATCCAAAATGGAGATCTTAATGATACCTCCCAGGAAATTAAGCTTTTTCATATAATATGAAAAAACAGACATGGGTTCACTTTGGGCATCTTAAAAGCTCTGCAGCACAGTGGAGCATTTCATGAAGCAAACCTTTTGATAATGTCGCTGCACATTAAACCCACCCATTGATACAAGACCTGAATCAAAATATGAATTTGTTTTACACTGAATCAACAGCCCTGAAATGCAATTGTCACTTTTATTGCATAATTCATGTTTTCAGCAGCAGCTCCATCTTGTGTCCTTGCAGTCAATTGTAGTGCAGTACATAAATGACAGGACAGATCTATAATAACTAGCTACAATAGCTATTAGAATAATGAGTTACAACACTTAACTTCCCTTTTTTATTTAAATTGAATACAGTAAGGATTTAGTCCTTTAATCAGCTCATACATGTGGAACATTTCATCACAAGGTCTTGACTACATTTTATAGATATTAAATGAAATGTATTTCTGTCATGTAGTATAAAACTGGTTGACGTCTGAAGGAGGATCTGTAGCTACTACAGTGACTCCTGGAGCTGGAAATGTTGGAATGACACCAGCATGGCTCAGTACAACCTGCTGCTATGGTAACCTGATGATCAGCAGCATGTCAGAATATCAAACATGTTCCAGATAGATGCCACACCTAGTGTCCATCTGAATCAGGACACTAGGTGGAAGAAGTTCTGCCAAATACGGCCACAACATAAACACATCCAGTTTTGTTTTACAGTTCCACTTTGTCTAATTTTACATCAGTGAATACAGGAGTCATTTCTTTTTCCACAAGTGGCTATAGCTGTCCAGCTTAAAGTCATCTTCATACAGATCTACTGTCTGTGTTGTGGTCTTCTTCACTTCCCTCCTCTTCTGGCGAGAGCGACGCTCCTCTTCAGACAGAGTCCACAGGTTAACAGGCATCTGCCAAAACACACAAACTGCACCATTTAGCTCTACTGTCCAAACTCAACTGATTCATATGATCTGGTCATACATTATTGACCTTGTTTAGGTTCTCCAAGGCTGCATGAGACCTTGAGCAGAATCTGATTTACGGGCCCCTTTTGTTGCTAAAAACATCAGCACCTCTAACAGCTTCTGTGTTAGATTTAGTGAAATCTAGGACAGGGGGAGTAGGTTAACTGGCAAACCTAAAAAGCAATAAGTTATAATCGCAGTTTACTAATTTGTATTTGTGAACAGAGTTCAAACGCAAAGATTAAACTCACAGCATCAGATTGTTGCTGTGGTAACAAACCAATCTATGAATATTGTTCTTTGAACTTTTACAGAGTAAACTTGCCAGCTCTTTAAAATCTATAAATGTTAAATTTACATATGCTGAAACCATGTTATCAAACCTATCAGCATTGATAATCTCAGTAAACAAATGCTACATTTATATAGCTGTGGTCTGTTTTAAAATATTAGCATTTATGGGGCCCCTGATGGCCATGTTGACTTAATTTGGATTTAACAGAAGTGGAAATAATTGATATTTATTTTAATTGTATTTTTTGATTAGTTTTTAGACTAGTTGTGGGTTTATATAGCAGTTCACTGACAATGTTTTCCCATAGAATATAATTATCCAGGGATATTTTTACTTTTCCTGTCTACTTAACATCTTTTAATACAAAAACATGGTGGACCTCCAGTCGTCCACCTCGGCGCCCCGACCACCAGGCTTAGCAAGTTTTCTGGGGAAACCCTGGAATCATGTTAAAAAATATGTTTGCATTGACAGACATTCATTTGGTTTACACATTAGTTACTTGTTCTACTTTTGAAATGTTTAATAACATTTTGATTGTTACAGAATTTCATGCTGATGGTTTTAGCACTTGATAAAAATCAGACAATAAAAATCAAGTATGTGATAATTCCTTACAAAAATATTACTGAATTGTGAAACTGTTTAACTGTATTTGCATTCAGAAAATACAATTTGATTCCATAAATCAAAATATGACTGAAAAGTTCCTTTGTCATCACCAAGTGAAAGACACTATATAGATTCATTAGATTACTTCCGTTTTAACATGTTTATATTTTGTAGTACTTCTAATACCTGCTAAAAGTTGACTTTTGAAAGATACTATCAATAAGACAAGCCTGATCAGGATGCATGTCCTAATATTTATAGAGTTAGAATGTTTGGTATTATTCTTAGCACTAAAGAACAAAAGGCCTCAATTCAAAAATATAAACTGCTACTAATGCTGGTGAAAGAAAAGACCCTCCAGTTGTCCATGCAGAGCAGAAACGTTGTGATGCCCATGAACAGAACCAGTCGGTCGGTCGGTTCCTCACCAGGATCAGCCGCCTGGGCTCCTGGTACCTGATGCTAACAGTGGATCCGTCCGGACGGACCAGCAGCACCGGGTACCGCCGCTCATACTTCTGCCGCCCGCAGCGAACCAACGACGTCCGGTTGGAGCTCAGCTGAGCTCCGTGACTGTGGAGGAAGGAGGTCGGGACACCTGGAGACACCGAGGACACCGAGGACACCGGCTGGGAACCTGCGACTGACATGCAAGGAAAGACACAGCTACGCACAGACAGACAGACAGACAGACAGACAGACAGACAGAGAGACAGAGACAGACAGACAGACAGACAGACAGACAGACAGACAGACAGACAGACAGACAGACAGACAGACAGACAGACAGACAGAGAGACAGAGAGACAGAGAGACAGACAGACACACAGCAAAAACATGAGCCGCTGTCGAACCGAGCCAACACGACGACATGTTGTTTGGAACCAACTGAAACTCTTACCGTCTCACCGAGCTGTGAAGACAGTGAAGCTTCTTGGCGACCAGCTGAGTCATGGCGGACAGTCTGGAGGAAACCCGCCACCGAGCCGCCGGCCTGACGTCACACAGCGACTCAGGCTCTTCTTATACCGCCACCTACCGGATCGGAGGCAGAAGCACAAAACGCTGAATCATAGCAAGATCAGCTACTGTCTTATACTGTATTTCTAACATCTGTAGCAATAATTCTTTCCATGTCCCATCCATTCCACACCGCTCTCACTAAGATCTGAAAAATTTCTTAAGTGTACATTTGAGGAAGTGCTAAAGAATATTGTCCACATTTTCAATTCTATTACAGTGACTTTATACATGATTTTGTGGTGAAGAAAATGTAACATAACTGAATCTGTGAAATTAACCATAAAAATTCAAGTAGGTATCTTTACACAAATATATTTAGTATTGAGGTCAAAAATATTTGTTCAAGATACAAGGGATTGTAATTTTTTCAGAGAATAACTTGTTTAAGCACGATGAGCCTCTCTTTTTAAGTTAATGCACACAACAACAAAATTAAAATAAAAAATCTAATTTTCTTTACTGTGATCATTCAATAATTCAAAACATCAACCATAAGCCATCAGAGCACCAACAGACCAGCTGATTTTGAGCTACAAGTCATGAAGGTGGCCACTAAACAAAATACTAAACAAAATATATCGAGTTATTTTAGGTTTGCAATACTTTAATCATACAACATAATTTCATTTGTTTTTATAATTTGCAATAACTGAGTTTTTAGGACATATGTTTATATTTGACAGTAGTATTGGCCAGCAAGGTATCCCACAATGCATTGTGTCACCACCACCAGCAGCAACTAATTAAACCACTTTTTTATTTGTCACAACAATTTGTTTTAAAATGTTTAAGGTGAAAATGTAGACTTCAAAGCTTCACCTATGCAGTCAGTTAATCAAGAATGACACCATTTTCAGAGCATTAGCTCTTATTGGCTAATTTTTAGCATTTATATTTGCATACATGAAACTTCACTATGAGTGAATTGTATGTTCATTTTCATGAACATCCCACTCTGCCTGATGTTTTTCTAAAGAGAAGATGTGAATAAAGTATCATCAATCATGCTTTTTGTGTCAATGAACTACTTTGGGGAAAAAAAATCATTCTCCAGGCTCCTTTTGGCTAAGACTACAGTTGCCTCCATTGGGTGGTGATAGCAGAAATCTCTGTAACTTGACTGTTACCCTTTTTTAGAGTTTCAATAAATATTGAATAAATATGTCACTTTTGACCGGCGGAGGCACTGCATTGATGAAAGAAGTGAGGCAACTTGATGTCTTTTGAGGTGGATTTTATTTCATGCTCATGGTGAACACCAACACCTTTCTTTTTTTCAGTGAACCAAACAGCTTACATTTGTACCTGAGGCAAGTTACAACACTTACCCCAGGTAAGGGGTGATCAAAAACAAGACAAACTAGAAACAAACTATTTACATAACCCAAAAAGACAATAAATGATCCAACAAATATTTACATGCATGCAAATGATTAAAACTAAACTTATCTAAGGTCAATCAAAAAGTAACTGCAACTAAATATAAATCCTAAGAGTATTGCCCCTCTCAGTGGAAGATGGTTTGCTCCAAGAGCATTTGTCTCCCTCTCAGCTCCACCTGGCTGAGACACACCCAGAAAGGCAAGTACTCAAACAATTAAATCAATCAACTCAAATTAAACCAATCAGAAACAAACTGACATTTTCCCCCACATTCTCTGAACAGGAAAGATGGCCAGTCTCCCTACCCAAAAGAATATTTACTAAATGTCACAATGCAACTGAAATAAAGAACACAAAACACATTTAAACAGTAAATAAATAACATGTCAATGATCAATATGGGATGGAACTCCTGGTCTCCATCACAAAATATATCAAATTGAAATATCGACCTCCAAATAGTGGAAAAAATCTCTTCCTTTTAGTTTGTATATTTATGTATTTGGTTTTAGTTATTTATTGTTTTTACTAAAGGTTTTGGCCTTTAATTGGTGTTGCCTTCACCATGGCAGCTAAACATGCCAGCATGTAGAGGCACCACAGTGTTCACTTTTTATTTAAAGAAAGAGAAGAAGGTAAGACTATAGGAATGTTGAGGAATGTTGGGATTGTCAAGAAAATTGATTCAGCAAACTCTCAAGTTCAAGCCAGATGACCTAATCTGTATGCTGACCCTGCCTTTCATTAGAGGATATGGACGTTTTTGTATCGATGTGTACAAGGATTTTTGGATGCACTTTGAAAACACAAAGACCTAGTTCTCAACATTTGATGTCAAGAAACTGACTGACAACTCCCTGAAAATGATGATTGTCAGAATGTTTAACAAGACTGTCAGTACTGAGGACATCGGCATGTGGCTGGGTAGTGTAGAGAATAAAATCATGAACTTCTGGCTTGTTGTATTCTCTTGTGCTCCCAGATTCAATGGTTCCATGTGTGGAAACAAAAGCCACAGAGATGACAGTCAACACGCCACGTCATACATTTTCAGAGTTTATTCTAACATTTAAAGTATAACATGACATCAACAACCCAGACACTTCATACAGACTAAAACAGACATTCATTCACCTGAGACAAATAGAAAAGAAGAAGAAAGAAAGAAAAGCAAAGACGTCTTTGGAGAATTACAAAACCAAATCTGATTTGTTACTCCTGTGTACAAACTTTTATAGTAAAGGCGTGATTTTCTCTTTAATATATTCAAATAAGGCGTATCTCTGCTTGTCCAACTGGAAGCTGTCTCAAACTTTCTTTGAAGTTGTGTCCTCCCTCAACACTTGTCAAATTCTGAGAGAGCAACTGTCCCTTTCTAAACCAAGAAAAACAGAGTTCCTCATTAACTGCCCTGAACTTCTGCTGTTTTATGGATTTCTGAGCAGAGAAAAACAGAGATAGGCATTTCACAGATAAGTGTGAAACCTAGAATCTGTCCCGTCTTCTCCCTACTCAGACACCTCAAAGAGAAACTTAAAATCCTGTAGGAAGTTGTAGTAAAGGTTTTCTCCACAGACCTCACTTGTTTTCCTGTCATTCAGCACTTCAAAAGATTGACTCTTGCTTTAATCCAAAAGTAACAAAAATCAACGGGGCAGAATGAGATGAAATTCCTTTTAACACAACCATTTTACAAGAACCTTTCACCAGAAACTTGAGCAATTTTCAAATACTAAAGATTTTCTTTCACACAGTTTCCATTTGACATAAACTAACAGATAATACAATTTCAGAATGAATTAGTCACCAACTAAAATGATTAATTCTACAACGATGATTAGACTATTTTCAATCACAGCATGCTGTTAATAACTAAGAAAAATGTCTTACAAATTAGTGGTTTTAGATATTCTATGATGTGTTCAGTTTTTTCACCAATCTTCACACCATCCCAGATAGTTTTTAAGACTTTTGATGATCTTTTGTGAACAGAGCAAATTTCTCTCTCCCACACTCATCCAAGTGATGCTGCCCTCCTGCAGATGCTCATTTTATGGCCTCCTGATCTTTCTCATAACACAACAGGCCTCACTCAGAGCTCCCTTTGGATCTCTATCTATCTTTCCTTCCTGTAAGCTGAAAACTTACCCATCAATAGTTTTAGATTAAATCGTTAATACAAACCTCTTCTAAATTAAGAATTTTGTTCAAAATAACCATGGTCAATATACCTTTTTCACATGTCATAAGATTAACTGTATTAAACACTAAAAATATTCATTTTTCCTCAACCATAGATACTGCACTGTGAAGGCCAGGCTATGGATGTGGATGGCATCCGGAACTGCGCTTGGTGGGCCCCATTGAACAGTGAGGGGACCCCCAAGACTTCCAGGGCCTGAAGCATCTCCAACCATGATGGTCCTGGGGGAGAACAGAGGCTCTCCATAACATAGAGGATATTTATACATTAAGAAAAAAATGACTGCACAGTGGTGCAGTTGGTAGAGCTGTTGCCTTGCAGCAAGAAGGTTCTGGGTTCGATTCCCGGCCCCGGCCTTTCTGCATGGAGTCTCCATGTTCTCCCTGTGCATGGTGGGTTTTCTCCGGGTACTCCGGTTTCCTCCCACAGCCCAAAAACATGACTGTCAGGTTAATTGGTCTGTCTAAATGGCCCCTAGGTGTGAGTGCATGGTTGTTTGTCCTGTGTGTCTCTGCGACAGACTGGCGACCTGTCCAGGGTGACCCCTGACCCCGCCTCTCGCCCGGAACGTTAGCTGGAGATCGGCACCAGCACCTCCCAACCCCATTAAGGGACAAGGGTGTAAGAAAATGGATGGATGGATGGATGGAAAAAAATGACTTAATAGTAGAATGTAATGTAAGTTCATGTTGCTTCTCACTCATGTCCAGTAGGTGGCGGTGTTCACCTTGAAGTTGTTTGGCTCCGCCATAATAGAAAAAAGAAGAGCAGTCAGCTTTGGGGGGTTTAGGGGGGTTGATTGAGTGTGTATGCATGCAGGGAACTACTTTCAAGTACCGATTGGGAGTTAGATAAACATTGATGGTTAAACAGTTGAAATTGAGAACTGAAAGAGAGGAAGAATGAAAATAAAGAAATAATAATATCTCAGACTTCTGGAAGTCGGCAGCGAGGAAATGCTCAAGATGCTCTCAGGAAACCCTGTGGATTGGTGAAAGAACTTTGGTCAAAGACTATGGTGGGTAGACAAAGCTGTGCTTCAGAGTGGGAAAATAGTATAAGGAGAGTGACAGGAGCAGTGAAACATCAAGTAGTAAAAGGATGAGTCCAAAAAGAGGAAATTCTTCAGCGTCAGCAGGGAAAGAGGGGAAAAGTAATGAAAATCTGGGATGAGTCTGAAGAAGAAATGGAGGGAGAAATGAGGGAGTTCAAAGTAATTGTTAGTCAACGGCTTTGCAAAAGATCAGTCCAGTTAAACTACACATTATTCTGAAGAATCAAGTGGGGGACATTACTAATGCAAAGGTTCTAAGACATGGAAACTTAATGATAAGTTGTAATACAGAAGAACAAAAAGACAGAGCATGTAGGATGACAGAAGTAGGAAAGTATAAAGTGACTTTCCTACTATAACTCTCCTACCACCTTTTTGTGAGTTTGGTACAAGAAGGAAGTAAATGGAGGAAATCAAATCAAATCTTAGAAACGAAAGTGTTTTGGTGTGCAGATTTTAATGCAGATTTTAATAGATGTGCCAGTTTATGGGGAGGGCAGGGAACTGATACAAATGGAGCTGCAATAGAACAACTCTTGGAAAATATCAATTAGTGCAGAGGTGTCAAACTCCAGTCCTGGAGGGCCACTGTCCTGCAACTTTTACATGTGCCGCTGCTGCACCACACCTGAGTAGAATAATCAGGTCATTAGCAAGGCTTTGGAGAGCTGATCTACACAAGGAGGAAGTAATTAAGCCATTTCATTCCAGTGTTTTGTACCTGTAGCACATCTAAATACTGTAGGACAGCAGCCCTTCAGGACAGAGTGAGACGCCCCTGAATTAGTGTGTATGAATGATGGAAGAGGAACAAGAATAGATGTGCATACAGGAAAATATTTAGCTGTAAATTTAACTCTGGTGTCTAGAGATTTATGTGAGTGGGAAATAGAACAAGAAACAACAGTTAGTGATCATTTAAAAAACTTTTGTAAAATCCTTATTTCTACAGAGAAGGAGATGGTAGAAAGGCAGGAAAGATGGATATTTGGTAAGGCACAATGGAATATATTTAAATATATATGTGAGAAATGCATGGATGAAGTCAATTTAAATCTAGATATAGGAACTATAGAGGGAAAGATTATAGATGCTATATTGAAAACAGCAAAAATAACAGTTCTTGTAAGTAAAGGTAAGAACAAAAAGAAAGACGTACCTTGGTGGACAAAAGAGTGTAGTGAAGCAATAAGGAAAAGAAATAAAGCTTTTAGAATATTGAAAAGAACACATCACTTTTAAAATGTAACTGAATATATAAAAAGTCAAGGAGAAGCAAAGAAAATTATTAAAAAGGCAAAGAAAAGAAATTGGAGAGATTTTTGTGACTCAATAGGCAGAACAACTCCTACAGCTAATGTATGGGGAATGATTAAGAAAATGAGGGTAAATAGACATCAGAGGACAAACCCAATTCTAAAACATGAAAAAGGAACAGCAGTAACAAATGAAGAGGAAGTAGAAGTAATGGCAAGAACATTTGCAAAGATCCATAGTTAAGATAATTTATCAAAACAGGTGAAAGATAGGAGGAGCAGACAAGAAGGGCAAATGATTTTACTTTAGAAGGTGAAACAACTCTATGTAATGTCTTAGATGTTTCTTTTTCTATGCAAGAAATGAAGAAGCAATATTTAGATCAAAATTAACAGCACCAGGGAAAGATCAGATATGCTATATTATGTTAAAACACTTGGGGAATAAAGCTGAAGAAAAAAGAAGATTACCCTCTAATTGGAAGGAAGCAATTATTGTGCCAATTATTAAACCTGGAAAGGATCCAACAAACCCTTCAAGTTATAGAACAATTACACTTACTTCATGTTTAGGAGAGATTATGGAATAAATGATTACATATTTTGTAGAAAGAAAAGGACTTTTGTCTTTATGTCAAAGTGGATTCAGAAAAGGAAGGAGTACAATGGATCCAGTTATCTGTTTAGAATCAGATATTAGAAAAGCTCAAGTCAATAGGGAAATAGTGGTAACACTATTTTTTGATATTGAGAAAGCATATGTCATGGTATGGAATTATGGGTTGATTATAAAATTATATAAAATGGGGATTGCAGGAAGGGCTTATAGTTCAAGTGTCTGTGCCTTATCCAATGACACCATTTTGGTTGTTTCCAAATGCGAACATTGACTTAGAAGTCAATGTTCTATAGCAGAATAGCAGAATTTGCTTATGCTATTCCAGAACTAGGTATATTTATGAAACATCTGACGATTAGCTGTATATACAGTGGAAATGTTAGCAATACTGATGAGCTTACAGTGGGTCAAAGTTCTAATATGTTCAGATTCATTATCATCACTAATGTCTATTTTAAATGTCTCATCTGAAAGTCATATGGAATTGGTGTATGAAATTTATGAAATTATATTTAGAATGACACAAGCTCAAATAAAGATTAGGTTTATGTGGATACCTGCTCATAAAGATATAGAAGGGAGATATTATGGATATATTATGATATTATGTGGATATTATGGCAGATAATTTAGCTAAGTAGAATTATAGAGATAGCGTATGGTAAATCTGAAATAAAATCAATTATTAAGAGCAAATTAAATCTGAATGGCAACAATTATGGGAGGAAGGAATTAAAGGTCGTCATTTATTTCATAAAATAAAGGAAGGAATATGGAAATAATTGGAGAAAATCGAAAAGAGCAAGAAGTAATGACAAGATTGTGGCTCGGACATAATGGATTAAATAAAACTTTACTTTTGATAGGTAAACATCCAACAGGTAGTTGTGAGTGTGGCATGGATATGGAAACAGTAGAACATGTAATAATTCATTGTGAAAAATATACAGTAAGTAGACAGAAGTTAAAACAAGAAATTAGAAAATATGATATAGAGACATTAAAACTTCATAAGATATTAGTTAAACATAAAGTAAATAAAGCAGTTATTACGTTTTTGAAGGAAACAGGATTATATATAAACAGATGGATCAAAGGGAGGCGCTGTGGTTCCCCTCCAGGACAGCAGGTGGCGATAATTCATCTTAACATTAGATGAACCCGCCAGTAGAACCAGGAAGCGGCGGCGGCGGTCAGCTGATGTGCAGAGAGACCAGCAGGTAAAGCTGCTGCTTATCGCCTCTAACTTGATTCTGTCTTTGTTTTAAACTGCTCTTCATTTCTCTTTCCTGTTGGTTCTGTCTCAGTTTAGATCCTTTTACACACAGAAACAACCTGAAAACTGAATCGACATGATGTGAAGCTGCTGGTTGTTCTCAGCTTTCATGGTTTAACCGGAAGACGCGGAGCGAAGCTGATGAATTTCCTCTTTATGGAGTTTAGTTGTTGTCTCTGAACAGTAAATCTGTTCCTCTGCTTCCGCAGTGAAATATGTAAACGACCCATTTATTATGTCTCCACATACAGTTGAATAATGTTTTCCATCATTGGTTTATTATAACGTTACGTCCATCACATTGTATGAAACGCCCTGCTGGCTTCAGTCTCACTATTATTCAATAACAATTGAATTTATTTTATTTAATACTTACTTGTGAATTCAAACTCATATTAAAATGTGCCAATACAAAGAAACCGGCCAATTACAGACAACGTGGAGTTTTGGACTGTCCAGTAGAATCTGACTAAGTCAGTGATGTCCAGAGTTGGTCCCTCACATCTAGTCCTGATTCCTTCAGCTGCCTTGTCTGTCCACTAAACCCAGCGAGGCAAACAAAGAGGAACCATCTGGTTGGTTGGGCCCTATTTGCAGTGTAGTGGCTATAAATGTGTGTGTAGAAGCCCAATAAACATGTAGTCCATCCCTGGTTCTTCACACCTTTGTCCACTAGATGAACTAGTTCCACGTTGTGTGTATCTCACCTGAAAAGCCTTTAAAGTCTTTTCTTCGTCCACCATGTTGGCCTCCAGCCTCTAACTGCTCTGTTTGCTGTCAGTTTCAGGTTAGTGTCTCCATGGCAGCAATGGCTGCTCTACATCTGTTGAAGAAATGGTTACTTGTTGAGTTGCTGATCAACATCTCTGGTGAGTCCTGTTGTCTTGGCTGCGTTTAGTGTCTGCCATCACTGACTCGGTGCTGATGCAGATGTCTGGTACTGAGGGGACCCTGTGACATCATCTGTCACTTCTGACCAAATAGTCACCAGAAGAAAATTTGGGCTACAGCATGAAGTCACTCAGAAAGACAGGCTCACCGACTTTGACCGACAAAATGAAATCCACTTGACTGTTAAAGTTTTTTGAGCTTTTCTTGTAGATTAATTATTTTTCTTTAAAGTAAAAACAGAAGAAACACAATTAGGCAGAAAAAGTGCATCTCAATAACAGTAGAACGGTTGAGGATTGGCTCAGTGCTTCAGGATGACTTTGGGTTGTTTCCCTACCAGACCCAACCAAAGCTCTGTTTAAAGGTCTAAATGCAGCTGGTTTCCCTGGTTACCACCAATAACAGATGGAAGGAGTCTGGTGCAACAGGCAGAAAATAATACCATCAGTTGGAAATCTTATGGTTTTTCTTTTCTTTGTTTTTTACACAATTGTCCTGAAATATCAACAGCCCAAAGAATAAAATGTGTCTATCCTGTTTTATGCAAAAGTTTTGTGGTTTTAGAAATATTTAATAAAAATGATAAGTTCTCATTTTTTAAAATGTCAGGTGAGCTTTTCATCTCTAAAGGAGTTTTATTTAGTTAGACTGTAGTAAAATGGCTCCTCTGGATGTGAAGGTCTGAGGAAAGTCAGGTTTTGCAGCTTTCAGTCCTCGTGGACAGACATGTGGCGACAGTAGAGGGTCACTTACATCGTTTTGATGATGGCAGCAATCCGTCATACTGAACATGCAAACAGTGGCAGCAGAGAGGAAAACTCCCCTTTAACAGAGAGAAACCTCCAGCAGAACCAGAACCAGAAAATGGCTGAGTGTAATCAGCCATTTTCCACGACTGACTGGGGCTGAGAGGACCGAGGAGAGACTCAAACAAACAAAAGAACTGATCCAGTGTTAGAGGAAAGTAGAAGGTTAATTAATGGCAGTGGTGTCTCCTTTCATTTTCACGTCTAGATGAAACCTGTATTCACAGCACTGGAGCAGAAATGATGGTTGGACACAATCATTTAGAACAGACCTTCATAAGCTTGGGATTATTCCAGAGTTTGGAGGACATTATGTCTGTGAAATGAAATAACAAAGATGACTTTTATAAAATATTTCATGATAAAAAGATGTGACATTTTTCTCAATAAAGAAATCCATCCATGTTTTGAGTTGTGACATTGACAGTCCTTGGCAAAGAGACGGTGTTACTACAGCTCGAGTTGATGTGGAACAGCATTTATGAAAACAATGAAAAATCATGTTCATAATAATCAATTCAAACATGTTTGCCTCCTTATGGCACTGCAGACTGGAAATGTTTCCAAATATTTCAGGAGACATGTTTGATTTCCTGCTAGTTAAATTAACATGCGTCATTGATTCCTTGCTGATATTGTCAACCTTTTAAGTATTTCAGAAAATCACTGACTGAGGCTGTAAACATAGCAGAAAATTCTTCAGATTGTGGAGAATTTTCATCTGTTGTTCCTGGACATTTTTCTCCTCTAGAGTCCACTGTGTGTCTGAATGCACCAGATGCTGTTACCATTGAGCAAAGCTCTTCAGCTGTTGTCACCATTTCTTCCAGGTAATTACAGACACACTGAAGTGACCAAAGAGCTGATTCAACAGAAGAACATAGCTGTGTGATGATTTCATTCATTAAAGAGGAAAAGCTATCAGAGCTCATGGGACCGACCTGTAGTCGACTGTTCGTTTCTCTGGAGACGGTTGTTGACACAAATGTTTGTGCAGAAGTTTTGTTTGCATAATTACTTCTTTCCATTGGGAATAAAGTAATTTATTTCCCTTGATAAATCATGAATGAACTTTTGGAAAGATGAGTTCAGTTTTACGGGCCTGATTATTACCTGATCTGTAGATGTACTAAAGAATTTCAGTAAAACCTTTGACTACTGACAGCTTTATAAAGGTAAACAAAGCAACACATAATCTACAGGGCAGTAGAGTCTGGAAAGCTTCCAGAGCCATTTCTCTGAGTTTGGGACCAAAGTGAGAACCATTATCCACAGCTGGAGGAAACATGAAGCCACTTTATCAAAGTTTTTCCAAGAGCTGATCCACAATTTTACTAGGAGAGAAAGATCTAGAGCACCTGTAGCCCAATGTTGGATAGAAACATTGGGGGAAATGCTGCTGGCCCAAAAGAACCCAGAGACTTAATGATCCTTAAGAGTGTCAGGTAAATATTGTGTGGATAAAAGCGGACCTGTATGTGCGTGTCATGTTATGTCTGAGCTAAAACTGACAGCGTTTCAGAAACAGAACATCAACAACAACATGGTGGTGGCAGTATCATGCTCTGGGCCTGATGGCTGATGGAACCCTGAAGTTTTCTCTCTAGCAGAACAATTTATAGGAGAACGTTCAGCCATCGGTACCGAACCTGAAGCCCAAACACACTTTGGTTCTGCAGCAGGACAAGGATCCAAAGCACCTCTGAATGACTAAATGGGGTTTTGGAGTGGCCTATTCAAAGTCAAGATATAATTCCACTTCAGATACTGTAGTCTGACCTGAAACACTGAGTTCACACTGGAAAGGCGATCAACAGGCTGAAAGAAAGAGACTGGGTCAGAGTTCCTCAATGGCTCTGATTGGCAGTCAGCCCAGGCTGCTGCTGGCAGTAGTTACTGCTGAGGGTCAAATAGCTGCTTATTAGGTTTAGGGGGTCATTACTTTTTCCCAGAGGAGCTTGGAGCTGGTCTCAACTTTTCAATGAATGAAAAAAAAACAACAGTTTTTTTTAAATATTTTCTCTGGGGATCTTTGGTCCATAGTAACATTTTGTTAATGATCTGAAACATTTAAAGCAAAAGTATGTTACTTTTACAAACATTTGTAAGAGCTACATGCTGCACACTTTTTGAACAAAGTTGCATTTGTTCAAACTGACAGTATAGTATGAAACAGATAATGTGTGAGTTCCTCCACTTTCTCCCTGAGATATTTTTGCCATCTGCAGAAACGCACCACTCCCGATCAAAAACAACCAATCACAAGCAGGAGGAGGGTCTTAGCGCTACCACTAAAGCTCATGTACGCAATGCTGAATGTGTCGATGGAGGAGAAACAACTTACTGTTCCATGAAAATAGATCATCAGTGGCCATGCTAACTAGCCTTAGCATTCATGGCTGACTCTGGTGATAAAACAGCTGTGAAGTAGCACAGGGAAAAAAGGGGTGTGAGCAGTGCTAAGCCCCTCCTCCTGGCTCTGATTGGTTGTTTCTGACAGAGTGGTGTTTTTGGTCCACAGAGGAGCTTGTTATCTTTCTCAGGTAATCTGTCGTTTATTACACTGTCATACCATGGTGACTGTTTTAACAAATATGTAAGAAACATTTTTAAAATAAAAGTTACCATAGATAATTCAGCTTTAAATGGAACAAAAAGGGAAAACCAGCATTAATCTGGGAAGGGGGCTCATACATTTTCACTGTTCTTTATTTATGGATCATATAGCTGAAGTGTGTCTGTTTAATTCATGTTGTATATTTCCTCAGTTCGGCTGTCAATCAGTCTACAGTGATTCACCTGAATGTCACCTTCAGCTCCCAGGATAACTACTCATCCATCATCACGCTGCCTGAACAGGTGACATGATGCAAGGTTATGTTGAATGGAACCAATCAGGAGCTTAGAGGAGAAACTGCATCCATGTGATGCTCCTACGTTCAGCTGGAGGTTTTCTTATTTTGATCTAAACTGTGAACTTTAAGATCAATAAACAAAAAGAAAGATGAATGTTGTTATGGTAACCGTTCAAGTAATTCACTGACAGTTACTGCCTCTTACAGTTTCATGAATGCTCATTTCAAGAATTTTCTTAAAGAAAATGTTGCATTTACTAGTTTATTAGAACATTCTTCAAAAACAGAATCTTTCTATTTATTTATTTCCTACAAATTCTACAAATATCTGATCTTCCTCATTGCTTTTCTCCAAAGATTCTGTCTGTTTGAGGCTGAATTTGAAGAGCTTTTGTCCAACAATCCTCATTATTTCTCATATTCATTCAGGTGTTGCTTCCAGAAAAATCTACCTCAGCCAATTTCACTGTGGTAACCCATCATGTTGGTCAGGTGGCTGCACACCTGTTCAGCAACAACACACACCTGGACAGGTGGGTACAGAACCAACATGCTGTAATGTTTAGGAGACCCTGATCCTGCTAGGTAATGACTCCTCCTCGCCCTGCTTCATATCACGCAGCGTCCCGATCCTAAGTGCCACGCTGAACTGAAGGAATGTGGGTTAAGTTGGGTTTGACCAGTTGAGGGAAGTGTCTGAGTGTGTTAGTAATGGTGATGAAGTGAGAACGTTTGTTTTTAACCTGGTATTTTCTAATACTCTGAATGTTTTTGTGAACAGAAGTTCCTCATCGAGTTCCCCACTGATTTGCTCTAAGGATGATGTCAGCTAGTTAGACCTGCAGAGAGTCAAAGACGTTACAGACTAATCATTTAGTTTCCATTTGATAAGTAGTTATCTGCTGTTTTATCTAACGTGATGTTTTCTGACCACCATCTTTCATTATGATTGCATTAAAAAGAATAAAGCAGAGTGTCGTTTTGGACTGTAATCTGTCTTTGTTTCCTTCTGTCCAGTCTGTCGTCCAGGATCCACTTCATGGTGATCCACAGCAGTGTCCTGTCAGTGGTTTCTCAGGTGATCGGATGGATTTACTTCGTGGCCTGGTCAGTGTCTTTCTATCCACAAGCCTGGGAAAACTGGAGGAGGAAAAGGTAGTTCTTGTGTCTCATCAGCATTTCTAGTTAGGAACTTTGTGCCTTGTTCAGTGTTCAGTCATTTTAGAGCTGAAATGTATTTAGGAGCAGGTAAGATTACAGTTCAATCTGGAATGAAACGTTTGAGGCTGCAGCTGGAATATTTCTGTTTTAAATCATAACAAAACTGTCTGAAAAAAGAGGTCAAATCATTTTCTAATACTCATAATAAGGCTTAAGGTCATGATGTATTCTTTACATGGTCCAATCAGGTCTCGTTTCTGAAGTCATCTTGTGGCGTCTCCATGGATTCACTTCTTTCTGTTTCTCTTCAGTGTCGTAGGTCTCAACTTCGACTTCCTGGCTCTCAACCTAACGGGCTTCATTGCTTACAGTCTCTTCAACATCGGCCTCTTCTGGATACCCTACATAAAGGTAACTTGATTTCCAAGATAGCTTCATTGTTCAGACATGTGATGGTGCCTAGAACCACTGATGGAAATAACACAAACAGCTGCATTAAAGCCCATCTGGGAACAACCTGAGCATTAATCCTCCCTGGGTTCTGTTAAGCTCTCTACTTGTTTAGGTTTTTCCACAGAACTTTCTGGGTCTATTACTATTATTATTGTTGCTGCTAACAGTTGCTGCACAGACAACATTTCTATCATTACTGAGCCACTTCAGGTCACCTCTCATAACCAGCAGAGAGCCAGACGTGTGGACAGAACGGGACATCATGCCTAATGTTCAGCTGTGTGTTTCTCTGTAGGAGGAATTCCTTCAGAACAATCCCAATGGGATAAATCCTGTTGATGCCAATGACGTCTTCTTCAGTCTGCATGCTCTGCTGTTCTGTGTGATCTACGTCAGCCAGGCTGCTCTCTATGAGGTACTGCACCTCAGAGTGGGACGTTCTGTCCTGCCGACGATAAAATACACATTAAGGACAAATTTCTGAGACACCATGTCCTCCTTAAGACTTTACAGTGTTCTGTCTTTTCCAGAGGGGGGGTCAGAAGGTGTCATGGACTGCCAGGATTCTGTTGCTGATTGGTTGGAGCTTTGCTTTGATCAGCCTGTTTGTTGCTGTGGCCCATAAAATTACCTGGTTGAAGTACCTCTACTACTTCTCCTATATTAAACTAGCAGTCACTCTGATCAAATATGTACCACAGGTAATCGAACGGAGGACAGAAACAGAATGTAGTCAAAGGGTTCTGTAGTTAGCCTTATTATCAACTTCTTTGTAAATTGATATTCTATTTCTGCCTGTTTCCAGGCCTATATGAACTACAGGAGACAAAGCACTGAGGGCTGGAGCATCGGCAACGTCCTGCTGGACTTCACTGGTGGAGTCTTCAGTATCCTACAGATGATCATTCAGTCTTACAACAATGGTAGATCTGCTTTTGTTGTTGGATTCTGTCTTATAATTATTCTTCTATGAGTGGTTATGAATATGAGGTGAACATTTTCATCAGCTCAGCCTGTGGACCTTCATGGCTTTGAGAAGAATCTGGTAGATTCTAAACACATGAAACAGAATGAAAAATGAGCCTGAATGAAGTATGAAGAGTGGAGAAAAAAATGATGCTCAAACATTGAGTAGAGAAGTAAATGAACCTGCCAGGCAGTAAGTTGAGGACAAAGGTCCAATTCATCAATAACAATATGTGTGAATAATTTCCCTCCAGTGTCAAATAGAGGAGTCTTGAATCTTGATACATATTGGAAAAGATGCCTAATCAGGAGAAAATGTGTCTGATAGACAATAGTTTCACTGAACTCTGATCCAGAACTGCACAGCATTCTGGGGAATGTAGTTGGAGGAAAAGCTCCTCTCACAGGCAAGGTGGGTAGCACCAACTACCTCATTTTCTTTGGTTACCTAGCAACCTGTTGAGTAACTTGTGCAGCAGTTTCAGGTTTCTACATCGTGCTTCATAACTCCTTAAAAATAAAATAAAATGATTAAAAACCAGCAGTGTGGAGAAAACAGCAGGATTTGGAGAGAATAAAACAGGGAAGGTCATGACAGACATTTAAAACAAAAACTAATAATGATTGATATATCAAAGCCTTCTGTTGTACAATGTTTTTCAGCCATATTGTCCAACCTTAATCAATGTATTGCAAAGGGAAAGTGAAATCGAACTTAAAACCAGCAGATTTATCCAATATTGAGTGAAAACGTCTGATTGCCCATAACCTGGGAAGTGAAGGTAATGCGCTTTGAAAGGACGAATGGAAGCAGAAGACAGTGCAGCACCTCAGAGGAATCTGACTGCTGATTGGTCTCAGTAGAACTGAGGACTAACATAGCTGAAGCTTCTCAAACTAGCTTTATAATGAGGAGCCCTTCATGCTACCTGCTCACTCAACTCTATTCTACAGTTGTTCTGCTCTGGTACGAAGCGACGCCTTTTTCTAAATGTTTGTAATTTCATGTGGAGCAGCACATTGTCATGCTTTCTGTTGTCTATCGCTCCTCAGATGAGTGGAAGCTGGTGTTTGGTGATCCCACCAAGTTCGGTCTGGGTCTGTTCTCTGTGGCGTTTGACATCGTCTTCATGACTCAGCACTATTGTCTCTACAGACAGTCAGCGCAGTATGAAGCCGTTCCAGAGCAGCAGGTCGACTGATCCAAACACTTTGCTACAACCAAAGGGAAGCCAGGAAGAAAGAGATTCAATCTGAGCTAAATGTTGTTCAGTTGTTGCCTTCAGGCTTCCAGCAGGAAGTTCAGTTTATCTGGTCTCATCAGATCCATGGATCCTCTTCTGAACAGCCTCAGGGAACTTTATTCTTTTATGTGTACACCTGCATAATGATATATAGATGGTTCTTTTTACTTAACACGCCACCCTCAGTCTGTAATTTGGATATGTAATTAATAATATGCTTCGACTGTTTATTTTCTCATGCTTTTTCATTAAACAAAGTGGGAAAAGGTGAACATGCTGCTTTTCACAGTAGAAACTACAAGTCCATTGGAAACATGGAAAAAGTTTTTCAATGTTTGGATCCTCAGACTTTTTGAAGATCCATCAAAAGTCTGTTGTTCTCAATGTAACAGAAACTTAAGCACTTTAATGATGTTGAGAAAAATGAAATATTGTAAAGTAGAAAAAACATCTACAAACTGTAATGTAATATACACTGAACAAAAATATAAATGCCCCATGTCAAATATAAAAGTTTTATGAACATTTGAGTTACACAACATACAGGTCCTTCTAAAAAAATAGCATATTGTGATGAAGTTCATTATTTTCCATAATATAATGATAAAAATTAAACTGTCATATATTTTAGATTCATTGCACATCAACTGAAATATTTCAGGTCTTTTACTGTTTTAATACTGATGATTTTGGCATACAGCTCATGAAAACCCAAAATCACACATTTTTCTCATGAAGTGAAAAAATTATTTGCAAAACTAATTTGTGCATGTCAGAAATCTTTTCTTGCTATTCTTAGTGTTTTTAACTCAAAGTTTTGCTTGTGATTCCCACATGACGTCAACAAAAGATTTCTGTCTGCAAATAAGTTTGGCAAATAACTTTTTAAGTTCACGAGACAAAAATGTATTTAATTTTTGAAAAAGTTAACAAAACATGTTAACAAAGAAACAAAACAGAAATCATTACATTTCCAAAAGTTTTGATTACAATCTTATTTTACTTAAATGAGGTTAGTTTTCTTTTCATTGAATAATTGGGGGAAAAAATTTACTTCATACTCTGTGAACCAGACCATAAACTTAAAGTCTAGATTGAGTTTTTTTCCCGTCATTAATGACACTTTTATACATTATATCTATCATGGTAATTCAGTGTGAGTTATTTTTAATTCTACATGAATATCCTTGCAGGACTTTTATTTAAGTGCTATTCTCCTTCAAGATACATTTACCTAATGCTAGAATAAATGCAATGTACATTATGCAACAAATGAAATGAGAAAATCAGACATATATCCATAATGGAGATGATAGGTTTTGGATGGGCGTTGTGCCCTTATTGCATATGCGATACTGAAGAATGACTATCATTAACAATACAGGGAAAAAGCTTTTTAGTTATCTAGCTTTGCTAGCAAAGTCGTTAGCTAGCAGCTAGTTAACAGCACAACAACAGCCTAATGTCTGTATGATGAAAATACTGGATCGATATGATTAAAAAAATTTTTTCAAGGAGGTGTTGAGGAAATATAATTGTTTCTAGCATTTAGAAAATATAACCGTCTTTTTGTGTTTAGTTAGCTGAATCTTTTACTTAAATTTTGAAGAAGTTTGTGTGGGTGAGTTCAATTGGCAGGAAGAGCCATGGCTGGGTTCAAAATATCAAAGAACAAGTGATGGATGGAGAAAACCTTTTAAGACGTTGTTAAACAATATATCTGTGGAGCTATAGGCTCCTATCTTTTCAGACATCTAGGGAGGACAGGAGATACTCAGGTCTCAGGAAATAAAGAGCCTTCAGGCATGGTAAACTATTGACCTATAGACTTCTGAACTTTGAAACTGTGAACTTTTAAACTTTCAGACTGTTATATAGAATATTTTAATATTGCATGCTTTAACTGAATATTTTATTTTAATATTGTATTAATAGTAGAATTAAAACCAGTCAATGATGAATGTAATTGAAAATGTTTTGTTCTGTACTAAGAAACAGGAACTGTATCTGATTACTTTTTGTAGTTTGTATGAGTTTAATATCGGAGACTTTGGGAGGAATAACAGAGCAAAAGCATATTAAGTTTAGAGATAACTCATATTGAATTAAAATATAGGATTTAGGGTTTGTGTTGGGAGAAATGAAGAAATCCTTTGATGTTCGTGGCTCAGGAAAGAGCCAGATTCTGGAGATCTGACTCAGGCAGAGTCAGGAGATGATATCAATTGGTGAAATAAACCTGGATACATCTTAAGATTTATGGTCTACCCGGATGCATTGACCTGCAGTTTACCCGAAAAGTATTGGTTTAAAAGCGTACATGCAGTTTGTTATTTATCTGTTTGGATTAGGAGAGAGTTCCAGCCAAGTCTCCTGAGACATTTGCAAAGTCGTAAAAGTCAGCAGGACTTTAGAGTTCTGGTTAACTTCAAATAACATCAAAAAGAAAACTTCTCTTTGATCGCTGAACAAAATTGTAGGGAGGAACTAAATTTGAAATCGTCAGGAACGGTCACCGGTTGGTTGGGCTGAGGAACGCCTGTTTTGAATATGCGAAAACTAAGGCACTCCCATCACAGATAAAAACTGATGCACCGGAAAAATGGGTCAGAAAAAATAGCCGATCTCTATTGCTTATGCTCTGGTTATATTTTCTCCAAGACGTCTTGTATGTATGTCTTCTAGTATCTCAGGTAACTAAATGTAACTCTGCATGTTTTCCTGTTCTGCTCTGTTGTGTCTGATATCTTGTTTCTGATTGGATTAAATTCTGAACTTCTGTGACGCCAACACGCTGCGTACGCCTCTTGTCTCCTCACGTGGGCTCCAAGACGGCAGCTGAGATCCGGGACCGGGAAAGGAAAAAGAACCAAATTGTATTTTCTAATTTACTTAAATTACTCCTTTTCAACAGAGGTCAACAAAGTGGGTTTATAACTGTATGTATATGCATTAATATGTGTATTTATTTTAGCTGAACAATGGGCAGAGGCCATTTTGAACATGCCAGCTATCTTCTTTGGTTGCAGTGAATAGTTATTGTGCCTTATTTGATATTGTGAAATGTATATTACTTTGTAATAAGTGGGAAGCTAGGTACCAATACAGTTTTGAAATACATTTTAAAACAATCAATGATCATCCTTAAATATTCTGTCAAGCAAACGCATCAAAGTTAAAGGAAAATTTAAGAATCGAAATACAATGGATGGACACTTTCTCACTCCTGTTGAGGTGGAATCTGTAGTTTCTGCTCCTTTGTTTTAGCCAAGCTCAGAGATGCTCTGCTGGACTGAGCTCTGGTGACTGTGGAGGTCATTAGAGCACAATGAACACAATGAGCTCCATGTTGGAGATGAGCGGAACTTTGTGACATCCCATTGAACATGCCTGCAATTTTACTCAAATAGTCTGTTGTTGAAACAATACTGAGATAAAAAGTGTGCCAAGAATGTTTTCTCTCTCACCATGACGTCACCAGCAGCCTGGGATACTGACGGAACACAGGATGGATCTAAGACATTAAGTTCTGATCATAATTCAGGGACCAGGCAACATCTCCCCAAGGTTTCTGTTCAGTTTTGGTGAGTCTTTGTGACATATAGTCTCAGTTTCCTGCTCCGAGTGGAATGACACCTTCTGCTGCTGTAGTGCTCATTCAGAACTTCACATTAACCTTCACCTTGTCTAGATACCACAATGCATTGAGTTGCTGTGATTCATAATCTGTTGTGACAATCAGCCGAACTTCTAGATTTAAAACTTCTGGTGAGTGTATAAATATTTCTGGTATGCACAAACTTCTCTAAATGAAGGATGTCTTTGTTTCTTCATTTAAATTTTTTTTTAAATCAGTTAGTGGAAAAATCTTTGGTGTTATAACAATCAAACCGTTCTTCTAGCTGCTGAGCAGCCTTTGGCATGTTTCCACTGGTGTCTTGACGTTTGTCTTTAGAGATGCAAGAACTCTGTGTCACCACCCTAATCTTTGGTTCCCACATATTCTCTCTGATTAGTCACAGCTGTGGCTTTAAAACATTAAAGTGTCATCATTATATACTTCTAGTCAGAAGAAACATGTTAAAAAAACTGATCACAGAGGTATGAATAATGGAGTTTTTTATTCTAGAGAATAAAGTGCAATAATTAATCCTTTGTAATTATCAATTTGGTTTAAACTGCCACAGAACTTAGGTGGTCTACCAAGACCACTACTGCCTGTTCCTGGAGATTCTACACAGATCAAAGACCAAACTGGAAGCCCTCTGCTGCACCTAGCAGACAGTTATGCCTTAAATTACTTATTTGAATTCTAAATGTGTATGCTTTACCTGATACCATGTTTAAATTAATCACCATTTCAATCTGACTGAGGTCTGCGTCTGATTTTTGTCCCTGCTATGCTGAAACAATTGACTTTCAGTGAACTGCATTCCAATCTGGGGAGATTTACCAAAACAACCTGTTAGCTGCACCGCAGATGAAACGTGGTCTGGAACCAGGAGCTGCACAGACAGAAGGATGAAGCTGCCCTCTGAAGATATCAAAGATAACTCACGAGAATTTTTGCAAAAATATTCCAACCTTAAGAGATGTGGGGTACTGTGCAATACTGGACCAGGTGGGATTGTTTTTATTATCCCGGTCTCTAAAGCAGTCCAGTGGGATTGGACCGGGCCAGATTTTTGGACAGTTTTCAGTGGAGGCTTTTCCGCATAGTGTTTTGGGAAAAGCTCTAAGCGCTCGACAGTTAAATAAGGTGTGAAACATCCATCCATCTTCTTCCAATTGTGGGGTAAGCAGATTAAGTAGGGAGGCCCAGACTTCCCTCTCCCCAGCCATTGTTCCAGCTCCTCTGGGGGAACCCCAAGGTGATCCCAGGCCAGCTGAGAAACATCCAGCGTGTCCTTGGTCTCCCCTCCTCCCGGTGGGACTTGCCTGTAACTCCTCACCAGGGGGCGTCCAGGAGGCCTGACCAGATGCCCGAGTCTCAACTGGTCAACTTCTCTCGACATGAAGGAGCAGCGGCTCCTTCATGTCGAGAGAAGGTCCGGATGACGTCCGGATGACCCTCACCCTATCCCTCTAATAGAGATGGGGTGAGAAAACTCATTTTGGCTGCTTTTATCTATGACCTCAGTCTTTCGGTCATGACCATTGATGAGGGTAAGAACGTAGATCGACGTTGGTTCTTTATTCTAGCCAACACGGTCAGTTATTTACTACACAGTCCAGTCACATTAATGTGACCATCTGTCAAAAGCCAGAATAACCACCTTTCGCAGAGCGAACTGCTACGAGACGTGCAGGAAGAGAGTCACTTAGGTCCCTGAAGGTCTTCTCTGGGATGTTGAGCCATGCCGACTCTAATGCTGTGGCCAGCTGCGCTAGATTACGCGGTTGAGGATCCATGGCGCGAACAACTCGATCGAGATGGTCCCACAGATGCTCGATTGGGTTTAAGTCAGGTGAGTTTGCTGGCCAGGGGAGGACGGTAAACTCATCCTGGTGCTCTTCGAACCACGCACGTACACTGGCAGCTGTATGGCACCTCGCATTGTCCTGCTGGAAGATGCCATCATCCTGAGGAAAAACAATGCGCATGTAGGGGTGGACATGGTCCGCAAGGATAGATGCGTACTTGTATTGATCCATCGTGCCTTCCACAATAATCAGTGAACCCAGAGAATGCCAGGAAAACATTCCCCAGACCATAATGCTCCCGCCTCCAGCTTGGACCGTTCCTGCAATGGTTGCAGGGTGGTTCCTTTCAGAGGTTTCACGCCTTATACGCCAACGTCCATCTGTCCGATGGAGCATAAAACGCGATTCATCTGAAAACGCTACCTGTCGCCACTCAGTGGACGTCCAGCTGCTGTACTGGAGTGCAAATTCTAGCCTTCGTCGTCGATGAACACCAGTCAGCATAGGTGCACGAACCAGGCGTCTGCTTCGGAGGCCCAGACGCAGCAATGTTCGCTGAATAGTGGTTTGGGAGACACTTGTGGTAGCCCCTTGGTTCATTTTAGTGGTCAGTTGCTCAACGGTAGCCCGTCTATCTGCCCGAACGCATCTCCGCAACCGTCGTTCGCCTCTGTCATCTATGGCCCGTGGTGCACCACATTTGCCACGTCGTTGATTTTGGACAGTCCCATTTTGCCATGCACGGTACACTTTTACCACGGCGGCACGCGAACAGTTCACAAACTCAGCCGTTTCGGAAATGCTTCCACCCTTGGCCCGAAAGCCAATGATCATGCCCTTTTGGACGTCGGATAAATCGCTTCGTTTCTGCATTACGCCAACGATTGAAATGTTTTCCGAAGCCCACACACACCCTTTATATACACTCAACTGCACTGTGCTGCCACCTGCCTTCTGTGATTGGTTATTTAACTCTGAAGTGGAAAGTATGTGGTGGTCACATTAATGTGACTGGACTGTGTATAAGGCATCTGGTGACATGTCAGCTCAGTAGCTAAGGAATGTTGAGGAACTGATCGCTCAATGACAACAATTGGTGTCAGATTAATACGACTGTTTATTTGTGAGAAATGAGTGATTTGTGAATTAATTATATGCCAGACTGATTGAAAATATGGCCAATAAACACTACAAAAATGTCATGGTAGTTATTAAAGCATTGCTTCATGTCTTAAAGTAAACAATTATTCCTTTGATAAATAATTCTTTACTCTGAATATACCAGAGAAAATAGCCTTTTGCCAACATCATTATCTTTATTTTAACATCCAATCTGCTATTAGAAATAAATAATTTCCACATGAGATGTTAAGTCTATCGGAGGGCAATCTGCACTGTGAGGAAAAAAGTCTGATGCACTTTCAAGGAAGTGATCACTTTTTTGAAGATCCCAGAATGGCAGCAGGACAGCTCTTCAGTATTCAGACAAACTGCCAACATAAAGCTAGAAAATGAGTCTCACTATGTTCAGGACTTAAGCAGAGGTGTGAAGTGGACTCACTCCAAGTTCAGACAGGCACCATTAGCCCACAGGCCGTGGGAGTAGCGGTCACTTCGTCCTGACGGGACCAATCAAAAGACAATTTTTTATTGAGTCTAAATCATAATATATTTAAGCAGTTTCATGTTCAAGTCGACATGACTTCCACCCCTTGCTTTCTGTTAGTAAGTAAAGAAAAGTGCAAGTTAGAGTCTCTCAGGTCAGGATTAGGGTTAACCCTAACCCTAACCCTAACCCTAACACAGTGAGAGGATGAGGAGTCTGGGGTACAGAAGGTGTGGCTTTGTGTGCGTCAGGAAGTCAACCAGTGAACCACTGATGAAACAAAGATTCACACGTTCACCATCAGTCACCAGTATTTCTGTCAGAGAGTCAAAGCTGTGCCTTTGTGGTGAGTCAGTAGCATCCCACTGTCCTCAGGACAGGAGAGGACAGGCGTTGTTGATGATGATGAGAGCAGGACTGGCTGTTTGCTGACTTGATTCACACAGTGTGCTGTGTTCAGCTGGCTTAGCAAAAACCAGTGGAGTGTTCAGGTTGTAGACACCAGCGCGAAAGAAGCAGGCCTGCAGAGTGAGGCGCACCACCTCCTGGCACCCCAGCTGTAGCTTGTACTGCGTCTGACCCACCCAAGCAAACGAGGAATGGACCTCCAGAGACTCGGAGCTGGAAACCACACAGAATGACAGGAAGTGAAATCATTATGATCCCTGAAAATGAGCCATGATGAACTTAGCTCCCCTAGTTCATCATGGCTGTAGACGTCTTTACAGTCACACATCAGTCTTTAAATGTTAACATACAGTTCAATGGTTCCCAAACTTTTTCTCCTGGGTCCCCCCATGGATTACAAATGGCTGTCTGGTTGAACGACGTGTGGGATGGGATTCTTAGAGACTCCCTGTCCTGCCCCTGGGGGAAGGGGATCGACTTTTTTTGGGGCAAAATGAATGTACATAGCTGAACATAGACAACAACATCGGTAGTCTACAGGCTACTTGTTAAGCTTAAGGTGATGTATTGATATTAGCTAGTCATATTTTAGCTAACTTTACCTGCATCAGTTTTACTAAACTCAGTCTGTTAGTTTGGGGGGAAAACTGTGAAAAGTTCTTGGCGTTTTGCTGGTTTGCTGTCATGATTCTAACACACCTGTAGCTCCGCACAGCAGCAGCATCAGGTCTCCTTCACTGCTGCACAGGTGAAACCCAGGGCAGCGAGGTAGCGCTCATGTTGCGTTTAAAGGCAGCTCAGAAAAACAGGGGACCACATGTTAACAATGGATTAAACAGTTTTAACTAGAGGTGTGCCGATCGATCGGTCACCGATCATAAACGGGCCCGATTTTCATGAAAAAGTGCCTGATCGGTGATTGGCGATCATTGGCTGTTACCGATACCGATCACCTGCATCTCATTTCTCAGCCTGTCTGTCCAGCTGGTCTCGTCTTTCTTTCACTCTGCGCAAACGCGCAGCAACAAATCCTAAGCGATGTTGTCTGAAACTATAACGCACTGAGTGAATGAGGACGTTTGCGTGTTGCGGCGGAAAATTGAAGCAGGTCAAAATGTATCAACACAACGAAGCTAATAGACATAAAAACAATGACGAAGTTTGGCTACATCAAAGTTCACTGCAATAAAAAGACATGGAGGATCAGACAGCAGGTAAAGCAGCACAGCTACAAACACTCACCGGATTAGCATGACGGTCAGAAAGATAAACTAATAACCTGTAAAATGATTTAAGTCTTGGAGCTGCGATGTAAGACGCTGGTTCTGCTGTTGATCCGCTGCTCCGCTACAGGTAGTAATATTTAATATTTAGTAATATTTGACACGGAGCCGCTTCTGCTCCACCTGGTAGTGACTCTCACACCGAACCTGTTTAAAGCTGCAGCATCTAACCTAAAAAAATACATTTTATATACATATTAAAACTTTCTCTGTCCTAACATGAGACAGATAATCTCTGAAAAAATAATCGATCTCCTTCCTGCTCAGAACTAGCAGTAACCAGCTAGCCGCTATGCTAACAGGAAGTTTTCATTCAGTAACTCTGGATCGTTTATTGTAATGGATCCTGTTTTTGCCTTTGAATGTTAAGTTTTATACTTGAATTTTTTTTGGCAATGTTGAGAGGTTTTATTTTGGCTCTTTGCATTATTTAGCCTCTTCAGAGCCTCATATGTTATCAGTCTGTTAAAGATAATATTATTGATAGCAGTACAATTTGTACAATGACTGTTTTGTTTAGTTTTCTTGGAAAAAGTTATTAAAACAAGTTTTTGTCAAAATTAAGGTGAATTCATGGTTCCTTTTTCCAAATAATGTAACAGTAGTGCTTATGATAAAAAATAAATAATAATTATGTGATCGGTATTGGCAGAAAAAAACCTGATTGGCACATCTCTAGTTTTAACTGCTGATAAAAGTAACAGAGGACACAGATATGGGAAGTGTAGAAGCTCCTACTGTATCAAATTGACATAAGAATAACAGAGAATTGGCCATTCTAAGATAAAAACCCAGCGCATACAGCGTGCATGTTTTTGTTTTTTTTCAACCAGACTGCTTCCTGCGCCCCCTGTTGGGGGCTACACCAGAGTTTGGGAACCTCTGGTGTAGTGTAACTAAGGTAATTGTCTAAATTTCTTTTTACTAGAATCCCTTTGGAAAATTGTAGTATGACAGTCTGATTAAAACATTCTTCATTTGATTCAAAATATTTTATGGAATTTTACATATAGTTTTGACCTTTTGCCCATTAACTGAGAATGAAAAAGAAATAAAGTCTTACAAGAAAAGCAGTAAGATACAACTATATAATTGAGGCTGCAAGGAGCATTTGTGGCCGTTGCAGATCAGCGCAGCTGTTGGGCCGCCACCCTGTCAGCATCGTTGACACTCTTGCTTTGCTCTCGCACCAGTACCACTATGTGGTGCATTTGGCAAATCTTCCAAATTGCCTTCAGTTAATTTCAGTACAAGTCCCACAATATGTCTTAAAAGTTTTGTTGAAGGCCAGCCTTCCAGACAGTTGTTATTGTCATTTCCTATTTTGTGGCGAACGTTTGGTGAGGACTTCCTGTAGTCTTAGGAACACATCCTGTGGTTGGTTAGCAATGTTTATTGGTTTTAATTGTACATCATATACAAGAAGGTCAGGTGATCCCATAATCTTCAGTGTTTTCTCAGTCTCCAGGGTTTTAGTGATAAATAATAATAATGGATTTAAATATTTTTAAATGTTTGAAAATATTTAAATATTTTTAAACATTTAAAAATATTTAATATGGATTAAATATAAATTTAATATGTATTTACGTCATTAAGTCTCTGCGGTAAATTTAGGCAGTTGTGCAGTAAAGAAATGCCTTACTTATAAATATCAGGGAAAAAAATCATAACTTAAAAGGTCAGATTTTTCTTTTATCTGTGCCAATGATGCCATAGAATATTCTATAAGCAGATCCTTGGAATACATAATACCACATTAGTGCCATCACTGAAAACCTGGATTTATAGTAAATCTCATTGTCTGTAGAGTGAAAACATGTGGATGGAAATACAAACTATTAAAAGATTGTGAGCATTATTCACTATTTAAAATCTTGCCATTATTTTGAACACAACTGTATATTTCAGTTTAACCTGATTCAAGCTGGTTTTTATGTGTTTACCTGCTGCTTCTGTGTCGCAGGTCAATGATGACATCAGTCTGAACCAAGGAGCAGTTGGACAGAGTCAGAGTTACTGGGACTAAGCAAAGGCTACAGGCAGAAAGAGACAAACAAACAAACACTTTTACACAACACTACAGTAATACAGTTGTATCTGGAAAGTAATAGTATCTCTATCTGCTTTGTGGTTAAACAACTCAAACGTCTCTTGATCATCTCATCATACTGAAGCCTCAGTTTGCCATCTAGCTGTATTTTGTCCATTCACCAATAAGAGCAGCCAAAACATGATGAGTAAAAACTCCAAACATGAACTGCTTAAAATAAAACTGTTGGTTTAACAACTAAATGCTGTTGGTACAGTAATCTTTGTTTATTCTAATACATATACGAATTCCCATATCGCAGCATAAAACAATTAAATTAAGCATGTGCTTATGGCATAAGCAGGACACATGTAGTTTTGCTGTAAACATAACTAGAGGTTTCTGAAACATTGCATCCAGTAATGGTGTATAATACACCACATAACAGAGTCTAGGATAAGAAAGAAGAGCAGAGTTCATTAAATATTCTTTGTAGAAACATTACAGTTGAGTGGAACTATCAAATCTGAAATATAGTCCATAAGGTCATTCTACTAAATGTATTTATTCAGTCATCAGTAACTGATATGACTTCCTCAACAAGTACACAACAATATTTGTTTGGCAGAAAACAGGGATGCCAAGGCTGGTTAGGGATTTGTTCAATAACATCCAGCAAGCAAAAAACATCCCTTTACATTCTAGACACACAGAAAGGTTGTTTTATGTTCACACAAAATTGCAGCAATGCTTATAGTGTGGAATTATTATATTAATTATGTGTGGAATTATAACATTAACCTGAAATGCTCTAAAGAACAAGAACTATTCACCCACATGCATATAAAAAACCCCTCAGAAAATTAAATGATGGGTCCTAGTAATTGTAGGTCTGTTTTTCTCAATTTCTGCAGTTTAATACCGTGGTACTGTAACGCCTGGTTACGACAGCTGTCTTACCTTTCTTTGACAAAATGATGAGTAAAGGTTTCAGGGTAGCAGAGGTTTGTTCTGATGAGCTGGGACAGTTCTGGGTAAGGCAGAATGACTGGAGGAGGCAACTCTGACTTAAACCTGAGGAGCATCATCTCCTGGGTTTCCTGGAGACACAAAAACATAAACAGAAGAACGAATGCTTGGCAAAACGGCATCCCTGAGTGAGTGTGTAGCATAAGGTGTGAGGTAAAACACCACAATGAAGCAGAATAGCACTGAGGTCTGGTAGCATCCACTGAGCTATGGACAAGCAGGAGGACTGAGGTCGTACCTCTTTGGGAATCAGAGAACTGGCCTCTTTGCCGAATGTCTGCAGGGCCACATGAAGCTGGCCTTCTAAGATCAACTGTTTGTTGTCCTCAACAACGTAAGCCTGGTCACATAAAACACATTCAACTCAAGAACAAAGCATCAACCTCTACCTTTTATTGATAAATATTACAAATACAACTAAATCCTACAACACTGCAAAGTGGGACAATGTAGCAGATTCAATACAGAAACCAAGACATAAACATCTAGAATTTATTCATATGATGTAAAAAAAAAAACAGCTGCTGATGAGAGTAAAATATCCCAAAACACTTATTCAGATCATCAAATACACATACCTTCCAGATAACGATTATGTTTAGGTCGAGCTCATTACACTTCTTGGCGATATTTGTAATGTCAGAGGCTGTGTTGTCACTGTGGCCAGAGCCTTGACCTCTGCTGTTCCTGGGAGCTGAATTCACCTGTTCTAACACTGAGCTCTGACGGCAACTGAAGAAGAAATCTGCACACGGTGTAGAGGAACTCATGATCTGCACACAGGAAGTTCAGAGTAGGAGAGACGTCTGTCTGCAGGTGCACCAAACTGTTCTTGTTACATTAAACAGTTTGGTGATGTGTCAGTTCACTGACATGGACTATAAGTCGCTGCCAGGTGCAGCCACTCCTAGCCACTACTGAGCTGAATACAACAATAAAGCATGTTTCATGGGAAATATCTCTTTGGATATCTAGAATATTCATTCATAACATTTTAAAAATAAAAACAGAAAAGAATCATCTTCTGGAAGCTAGTTACTTTGTCATCAGGATCATTCAAAAGTTTGATTGAATGAGGAAATGAGGAACATATTAAAATCATTTCAAATTCAAAATCTGCTATTCAAGTCTGGACCATCATATAGCTTAAATTAAAACCCTGTAGCTGTGCACCACACAGTGAAAGAGAAAAAGAAACTGGAAATCCAACTGGAGGTAAAGTTACAAGCCCTAAAAGATGAATTTGTTCCAATCTGTTAGCTCTGGTCAGTTACAGTATTTCCTGTTAACAATTACAGTAAATGTGTTCATGTTTACTTGGCAGACCAGATAGCTGATGCAAAGTTATGTACAATAATTAAGATTACAGCAGTCAGAATATATTTTTTACGTCCCTTTACATATTTTAAGACTAATTTGTGTAGAATAGCTTGAGGCTCCATATCTTCCTCTCTGTCTACATTTCTCTCTCCACTAGAACAGTTTTGTGAACTCTTTGTTGCTTTGGCGACCGAATCATTCTGTGATTGGGTGAGAGTGTGGAGTCATTCACCAATACTGCAAGGACAATTTGAAAGAAAAATAGTAGAAAAAAAAATTATGCAACTTTAAAAATTGGCCTGTCCTGCACCAGCAGATCTATTTTGAAAACAATATTCTTGACTGGAACTTCACAGTGTGAGGACTCAGGTCTGGACTGGTGACAGACCCAGTTGTTCCCACATTGGTGGTCCTGGGTATTCCCAACTTCATCATTATTAGCCATTTTTGGTGTTTTCAAAAATAAAGGAGGAAGACAAGATGATAGAAAATCCTTCTAGAAACAGCTTCCACTGTCAGCTTTACCAACAATTCTTTCAAACAAAAATATGAAAGACACTTATTTAATTGTGTTAGTTTTGGTCACATTAAATGATGCAATAGTTTTGGTGTTGTTCTTTGTCTGAACTGTTGTGCTTAAAGGATGAAAGTTTCTGATCTGTGGCTACTCTCCCACCAACTTATTCAGCCAAATAAGGAGCCTTTGTTTACATTTTCCTCTCCTTAAGTTGATATTTTCAGTCTGTAACACAGTATCATTATACTGTCACATAACCATCCTGGGTTTCATACAAGATTCTGAGTCTACATCAAAAATAAAGCAGTGAATTAATCTTACCTGTTCATTTCCAAGATTCAGGTCTGCAAACGTGTATTCTTTTACACCATCAGAGCCTAAGAGCAAAGTTAAATCTGTGCTTTCAAAAAAGAATATCCAAGATGGCTTGTGTAATTGAGAAGGAAAAATACCTTCATGGGGTTTGCATCTCATGGCTTTAAAACAAAGCTTAGCTCTTTCTCGACGTCCGAGTCTGCAATCTGGAGAGAGAAATTGAAAGCAGTGAAAAGCAATCGTCCATCCGTCCATCCATCCATCCATCCATCCATCCATTTTCTTCCGCTTATCCGGGGTCGGGTCTCGGGGGCAGCAGCTTCATAAGAGAGGCCCAGACTTCCCTCTCCCCAGCCATTTCCAGCTCCTCCAGGCGTTGCAGGCCAGCAGAGACATCGTCCCTCCAGCGTGTCCTGGGTTCTTCCCCTCCTCCAGGGGGACGAGCCTGGAACTCCTCACCAGGAGGAGGCGTCTGGTCAGATGCCCGAGCCTCAAATGGCTCCTCTCGACATGGAGGAGCAGCGGCTCTACTCTGAGTCCCTCCTGGATGACCGAGCTTCTCATGGAGGAAACCCATTTCGGCCGCTTGTATCCGTGATCTCGTTCTTTCGGTCATGACCCAAAGCTCATGACCATAGATGAGGGTGGGAACGTAGATCGACCGGTAAATCGAGAGCTTCGCTTTTTGACTCAGCTTCTCTTCACCACGACGACGTACGGGACCGGTAACAGCGCCCGCTTCACGGCAGACGCCGCCCCAATCCGCCTGTCGATCTTCGCTCCCTTCTTCCCTCATTCGTGAACAAGATCCCCAGATACTTAAACTCCTCCACTTGAGGCAGGACGACCCCCCTGACCTGGAGAAGGCACTCTACCCTTTTCCGGCTCAAAAGCAATCGATCAAGTTTATTTGTGTAGCATGTTTCATCAACAAACTTCACTGTCCACTTTTAAAGCTCGTCTTAAAACTCATCTATTTTACTTGGCTTTCAACTCCAGCGGGATCTAGTTTTAAAATGTATGTTTGTTCTTAAACTGTAAGAGTTATTTTTATTTTTTTTATTATGTTGTGTTTTAATGTTCAGCTATGGTTGTTTTAAAGTGCTTTATAAATAAAGTTGGTATGGTAACAAGGCAGTTCAAAGTGCTTTACATCATAACATCACACATTTACATTTACATCACACATTTTGATGAGTGACATCAAAAAAATTAATACACATCATATATGTTGGCCAATGTTCCATTTATTATGGTTCAAAAGCAACTCAAAGCAGGAGGTTTTTTGGCCTTGATTTAAAGGCACACATTGTTTCCTGTAGAGGTCAGTATTACAGAGGTTCTGAAGACGCATCTGACTGAAGACAGTGGCCTGGTGGTCTGATGAAGAGGACGGTCACAGTTTTCCATTCATCTTATGAAACTACTAGGCCTGACATAAAAAGCAATGAATTATAAATTAAAAAACAGTAGCAACTGATTAGCTGCTCTATGATTTCATAGAACAGCCAGTATTTTAAAAAAATAAATAAAAAAATACTGGAAACATTTAACACCCAGCACTATGTTTATACTTCTTTTTTCACAAAGTTCCTAATTAGCAGTATTGCCTGTTTTCCCTTTCTGAACCTAATGATTAATGTATTTTGAAGAGAAAGTTTATTGTCCGTTTTTGGTTTGTCTATTTAAAATGTCTTTCAGTTATGGTGCTAAATGTTCTTTAGAAATGAGTTAATCTTGGAGAACATGTACTTGCATTATTATGCCATTATTTTTACTATCAATTAACAATGGTCTCACAACGACAATATTACAGTTTATGACAATATTTTCTGGGACAATTAATCGCCCAGCAAAATGTGTTATCATGATAGGCCTAGAAATAACTTTCTTTTAACAGAGATGATTGATCAAAAACTAGGAGACATTCAACGGTCCATTATTCCTGGTGTTCACTATTATGTTTGTGGTTTGAAAAAAGCCCATGATCCATGCAATAAGAAGTATTGTGCTTATAATAGTTTGAATTAAATTGTAAAACCTTTAGTTACTAAAAAGTATGCAGAAAAAATGACAATAATAAAAAAAGAACAACATTTTAAAAGGGAGATGGTTCCTTTTAAAATGGACTTACCATAATTGTTGCATGGATTAATATACTTGTGGAGACGCCAGTGCTGACTACTGCTAGACACCTGGACGATGTGGAACTCACGGACGCCACTCTCACTCTGGAACAATTGAAAGAAATTTAAACCAAGTTTCTCAACATGATGTGAAAACAAAGAAACTTCATAAGCCAAAGTGTGGTTCATCTTACTGCATTTACGTTCTCCACATCGATAAAAACAAGAGTTGCCCCGCTGCCTTTGTCATCTAGAGAGTGACGTGGGGAAGCACTGCTACGGCAGGCGGAGGCCTGGACACTCAGAGACCGACTGGCACAGATAAACACCGTGTGACGCAACACCCGGTGACTTCATAAGGAGGAGATGGCAGACCGTTAAATTCAGTTTGAATACATCCGTCTTTCCACTGTGTGCCAAGCATTTAGTCTGCATAATGTCTTGGGAAGCTAAAACTTTTCTGATCAGTTTATAAGGTAAGGTGGGGAGAGGCCATATTTCCATCAGTACTTGAGTTTCTGGGTGTGCAAATTATTTTAGTTGAACGTAGACAATTTTTATCCAATTAATAAAACTTGCCAAAAACACTTTTTAATTTTAAGATAAGTGCAGGCCCAGATGCAGCATTCTACAGAACACCGTTTTGTTCATGATGTCAATGTGAACAGTTCAGTGTTTTTTACAGACTCATTAAATTATCTTAAGATAAATAAAATACCACCACCAAAATACTCTGGTCACAATTACATTAAAGTAACTATACACTCAGGATCAATTTTGGGTATATTAATCCTCAACATCATCTTTCACCTGATTTTGAGTCCTTTCTCTGTGTTCTCATAGTAGAACAGGAAGTTGATTTCATGAACTCCTTCCTGGTCTGGTCCTCGGAGCCAGAGGGGTAGCTGAACCGACTGTCCTGGCTGAAGTGTGCTGCCGTGTATTGGGATCTCTGTCACCCTGGAGGGCTGAGTGCATGCAGGAGCAGAAACCAGCGTCTCAGAGGACATGGAGCCTGGCTGGACGGGGGTAGGAAACGTCTCATAGGCTGAGCAGTTCTCTGCTGAGCCTGGGCTGGGAGGGGTGAAAGGTGCTGTGCTCTGGCTGCCAAACGTGAAGAAATCAGGGTGTGTGGACGCCACCCGAAGGCCACACAGAGCAACTGCACTGACATTACAGAACTCCACATAAGCTTTCCTGATCTCGCCGCACAGCAGGGCAGTGGGAAACTGCAGAAAGAAAACCTGAGGAACACACACACACACACACACACCACACACACACACACACACAACACACAAAGATTGTTTTGAACTATTCAACAGCTTGCAGTGATTCTAAAACAATTATATAAATTATACACTTATAGTACATTCAAACTACTTGACAAAACATAAATCCAGAGATATACCAGGGTTTCCCCAGAAAACTTGCTAAGCCCGGTGGACGGGGCGGCGAGGCGATGCACTGGTGGTCCACCGTCTTTTTGTATTAAAAGATGTTAAGTTGACAGGAAATGTAAAAGCATTACTGTGTCCCGTAAATTATACGTTACGGGAAAATATATCTAGTGAAATGCTATTTAAACCCACAACTAGTCTAAAAACAACAAATTTGAACTTCTGTTTAATCCAAATTAAGTCAGCAGCTCCATCAGGGCTTCAGGGGCCCCATAAACACTAATATTTTAAAACAGACCACAGATACATAAATGTAACATTTGTTTATTGAGATTATCAATGCTGTTAACTTTTATTCAATTGTTTAGGCTACATAAATTAAAATATTTTAAATTGTTTAACATTTAGATTCAAGATTTTAAGGAGTTGGCAAGTTTACTTTGTAAAACGTAAAAGAACAATATTCATAGTTAGATTGTTTTGTTACCATAGCAACAATCTGATGCTGGGAGCTTAATCTTTGAATTTACAAATACCTTTTTGGGCTGGCAAATTAAACTACTCCCTTCTCCCATATTTCACTAAATCAAACACAGAAGCTGTTAGAGGTGATGATGCTTTTAGGAACAAAAGGGGCCCCTAAGTCAGATTCTGCTCCAGGCCTCATCCAGCCTTGGACCGGCCCTGCATGATGAGTTAAATCTGCTGCACTGCGCAGAGATGCCCAACAAACGGGAGATTTAATTCAATGCTGCTAATGTGGCTTTAGTAGCTCTTCCATTTCATGTCTGGTGAGTTTTTAATAAGAGTCACAGAAACTATTCTGGTTGGTCAGTTTATGGGACGAATTTCTCAGATCTCCGTGCGACTGTGTGTATTAACTCCAAGTAGACAATGCATTTCAAATGGTTTGATGTATCATGTAACCTAGTGGTTCTCAACGTGGGCAGTACCGCCCCCCAGGGGGTGTTCAGAGGACGGCAGGGGGCGCTGGGATGCCTTAGGGGGGCGTTTGGTCGAAGGTAAACTTTATACCTTAAATAACAACAATACCAGTTTAGACTTTGAGCAACTTGGTAAAACTGTATTGTGTAACATTAAAACATGCTGTATTGATGGCGGCTCTTCTTCTATTCAGTGTTTGTTCTGTAGCTTCTTGGTGCAGCTCCTCTCCTGCTACTGGTAGCTAAAATCACGATACCCTCACTGTGTCTCCCTCTGAAAAATGAACCCATTTAAATAAAGAAATCCCTCCATGGTGATACCAGATAGAGATCGTTCATTTTATAGCGTTATTGTTGGGTAAATTGTATTATTATCAACTATTTGTTGTGCCTTTATTTTCTTAGTTTATGTACTCTTATTAGTTTAGTTATATATTTTCTGTATTGTTAATCTTTCTGATTTCCTTTCTCAGAGGGCCTCTCTGAAGAAGAGCAGTGACAGCAGCTCTTCACAGAACGCCCTGTTTTGACCTCTTAGATTGTGATTGTTAGTGATAATCTTGGCGCTGTAACTGTGTGAAAGTGTTCTTCCCCCCTCCCTTTAGAGTTACAGGCTCTCTGTGATTAGGGATCCTAAACACAATAAAAAGAGAGGGGCAGGCAAATGTGCTTTCAGAGCAGTAGGAGATTTGTAACTGAAAGCTCATCTCTGTCTGTTCTCCTCGCGAGTATTCAGAATCTAACTCTCTTGTCTTTCCTGTGTTATTTGCTGTGTTTAATAGGTGTCAACTCTGACAGTTATGCGGTAAAAAAAAGAAAAAAGACGCACACATTGTGCAAAACGGAGCGACGAACTAGATGTGAATTATGGCATAAAAACAGAGAATCCGACGCTGAACAGTGAAAAAAATCAACACATGATGTGAAACACAATGACTAGACAGAGCAGCAGGTGATGAGTTCAGCACCAATAAATGATAAAATAAATGTAGCAACAGGAAAGAAACTAAAGTGAACATAGCAATAAACCAAGAGAGGATAATACTAATCAAAGGAAACTAAATGGAAATGAATGAAGAACAAAATGCAAGAATAAACTATGAAACTAAAGTAAATACAGAGGAATAAACTGGTATGGCAAGACCTTTCGAGCAATAATTAACACAGAGGACTGTATGGCAAGAATAAACAGACACTATTTCCAGATAAAAGGTAAAATAATATTGCTGAAATGTCATGGGTTTGTTGAGACCATATCTAGTACTGAGAATAAATATATCTTACAGACCATAACAGTAAAGAACTGATCACGTATTTATGTTTTTAATTAGATTTATTTATTTATTCAATATTATTTTTTATGTCAGTGTTAATATCATGAGGCTGATGACTCCATGACACTTTCAATTTGACTCATTAGGATTTGATTAAGAACCAGATTTGTTCTTTGTAATTTCTGTCCAGTAAAACTATTAATCTATAATCAATAGACAGGACTATATAAAGATATAATCCATGTTTCTGTCTCATATCTGTATGGTATTAAAAGGACCTGGAACTTTTGTTTTTCCACTGAAAGCTCTGGTTTGCACATTAAATGCCATGTGGGTGAAGTTTTATGGATGATGCTCTGATGTCCCATTATCCTGAAGGCAGCACAGAGCTGCACCACCAGAAACTGACAGAAACACTGAAGAGAAGAAGAGCTATGATTAATGTAGTTACAGTTATGATTAATGTAGTTACAGTTCTATCCATGTTTTAATGTTGCAGAGCTCAGTCGTTTAACAAATAGTTCAAAGTTTAAACTGGCATGTTGAACATCTTTTATCTGGTCATTTTGTGGAATATTTAACAACTAGAAAATGGCACAAAATAATATTTTTTCCACTCTGATTGGCTGCTGTTAGGCCTACCAATTTTAACTTGAATGTTTGTTGCATTTTTTATAGACGCCGGTATTATTTTTATATTATTGTATGTATTATTTTTGATGATAAATACATAAACAAGCATGGCTGGGATAGAAGCCTTTTGCAAAGGTCTCAACACACTGGAATCCACTCCACATTTCTGCTGCCTCTTCAGGCGACGTGCACCTGCTGCCATATCAGGGACTGCAGGTGCGGCGCTCTGATGACGTAATGGATGTGCAGTACGTCCGGCCGACCAAAAGGAAGCCATGGAGCCGGACCAGCCTGCCGAAAAAAAACAAATTTCTTCCGAGAGCCTCTGTGAACATAGCGAGGTCTTGTAATAGGCCGAGTCCTTTCAGGATGGAAACACAAGGAGGGGCAGACCGGTGGTTGAGTTCGAGCAGCTGGGAGGCGGAGTAGGACAACATCGACGAGCCAGTCTGGCCGGAAGGGGCTAGCAGTGAGCTAACCGCTAAGCGGCAGCTAACGCTACAGCAGCGAGCTAACCGCTAACAGCAGCGAGCTAACCGCTAACAGCAGCGAGCTAACCGCTAACAGCAGACTCACGGTTCCACAGCAAGTCTTCAAGCAGCGTAATGAAAACCACAGCATAACTTGACGGAGCAGGAAAGAATCCAAAGACAAGAAAAATGACAGCAGAGCGACTTAAGTCACACGTTGTGACCTGATTTAGGCGGAGAAGTGGTAGGAGAAGCGGCGAACATCCAGCGCCAGCGTCCTCTCCCTTCGATTCATTAAGACCAGAAAAGTACTTTATCATAAAAAATTAAGTACTGCAAAAAATCTTTCTCAAGTTGAGCATTACAAACACAAGCGACTTAATTACAAAAAGAAGAAAAGGAATAGGAAGTCCAAACAATGGACAAAAATACCATATTATAGGAATCCATTCAACCTAAGCCTGTTTAATTGAAGTCCTAGATAACATCCACCAGACATGGTTATTTTTATCTCTGCAGGCCTGTTTGGTGTGTGTTTGTTCCAAAATAAAACTATAATCTCAATATTAAGCCAAAGGCAAGATGTTCATTCACAAGCTTCACATAAAGCAGCTCGTCTTTCAGGATGATTCATTCAAAAAGTAAAGCCAATGAACTATTTGAACTTTAAGTTCACTCGACCATGCTAGGCATAGAGGAAGACATGAGTGTGTCAGTTACCTCCATTAGGGGCATAGGTGGGGTAATGATGGGCTCCAAACGTCGATCCGTACCATGTCGAACTTGCATCTTGTCTTCTTTTGTCAGGTTAAGCCGTGGGCCCTGGATCTTCAGGTCCTGTCTACCACGAATGATCATGGACTCTAACGTCTGCTGCCCTGATGCAGGAGAAAGTCCACATACAACATGTTTTTGGCAGTATAATGTAATTATTCAACATCAGATCATTATCATGTCTAGTCTGTTCCAGAATACATTGCTGTGTATAAAATCAGCCAATGGGTGTAAATATGTGGAAACATACCTTCTGTGTTAGAAGAGGCTTCCCCAAGGTGAGATGAAGTCAAGTTGTAGATCACTCCTACAATGTTCAGCTGACCAGTTCTGCGCGGCAGCAGCTTCAGTCGGGCCTGACAGGACCAAATTGTTTACAATACAAAACAAAATCCAAAAACTATGTGAAACATAAACAATAGAAGTCGGTCCTCACCAAGCTATGCTGTCTGAACAGAGCAGGTTAGACTGGTGCACTGCAATGAGCTACCAATTGAATCACAGTAACCCTTATCATCAATCATAACCTAACTACAAAATATTTACAGGCAACACACAAGCAATAAATAAGAAAAACAAGAACTGTGAACTCTTTCTTGGCTTTTCCTCAAACTTGTGTATAAAAGTCATCTTTTTTGATCACCAAGGCTGATAATTATTTTTGCTCAATTTTTAGTAATTATGTTGAGCTGGCATGGTTGTCAGTTGTGAGTTAGCTTCCTAGTTCAGTAGTATGTTTCAGTCAGCAGCCGACATGGAGACATTGAAGGAAGCCTGGGCCTATGAGGGGCCCCATGGGCCAAGTGAATGTAAGAGAGCTTGTAAGTTTTGGCCCATGGCGCCTCTCATATGGGCCCATAAAGAGAGGCATGTAGATGGAGAGATTCTGGGATATCTGTCATTGTCTTAGTCTTCTTCACTTCCATCGCCGATCGCATGTGAACTAATGTGCAACACAGCATTACTGGTTACCAGTGGTTTTGCTAAGTTTAGATATGCATCTACAGTTAGCTGAGTAACTTGCAAGACATAAACCCAGAAAACAAGAGTGTAACATAACTACAATGTTTGCTTTCTTTTGAATAAATAAATTTAAAGGTAAATATATGAAACTTTTTTTAGGACAGTTTCAGTTACTTGATTGTTGAGTCATCCAAAGTTTTCCACCGTTTAAAACAGATTTTTGGTGGCACCACTATTTTTCCTAATTTTTTGGGGGTCAGAGGTGGGAATTTTACTGATTTTGGATTTTCCATTTTGGATTGGTACTTTGGATTATAACGGGAATATTTTCAGGACAGTGTTTTTTGAGGATATCGGACTCTATCGTGGATATTATTCTGATTAAAACTAATTGAATGTTTGGGGCATTTCTTTTTTGCGCTGACATAATACAGAGTTATTTAAATATAACTTTATAATATTTTTGAGGGATTTTCGTTACTGATCTCTTATTTATCAGAATTACTATTATTTCTTCTTATTATGGACTTTTGAATAAATCTGTTATTGATAAAAATCAATAAATTCCATATTAAGTGGTTGGATGTTTATTTCCTTATTAAAACAGATTTGTGTATCATATTTTACCTGATACCTGAAACAGAAGCCCCTTGATGAAGTTGTGAGTTCTGCTTTAAGTCCAGCTGAATTTTAGATGAGGCTCCATCTCGAGTATTTAGTGGCATTTATTTAACAGTAAACAGACAGGAAATGGGGAGGAGTAAGAAGGGGAGGACATGCCACACAGCAACCCAACTTCTGCAGATTTAACATTTAGCATACATGGGACTTAACTCTCCAAGGGATTCGGAAAAAACATGAAAGAGACGTACACTCCAGCACATTGTCCCATGATTTTCAATCACACTGTGTCAGTGTTGTATAGTAACGAGGTAAAAATACTTCACTACTTTACTTAAGTATATTTTGGAGTACTTCATACTTTCCTCAAGTACAAAAATTTTTGATAACTTTCACTTTTACTTCACTATATTTTCGAACTTAATTTTGTACTTTTACTCCGATACATTTTCAATGTGTGGTTTAGTTACTCGTTACAAAAAAACGAGAGAGAGAAATGCTAGAGTTTTGACCCCAACTACTGATTGACTGCTACAAAGTCGGTAGCCTCCTTACCTGGGCTTGTTCATCACCACCAATAGGAAACACCCATAGACATAATATAATATAAGAGCAGAACCCGCATTGGCTGCTCCAGGAAATACGGCGGCCATCTTGGAGCGGTAGTCTCTCGTACTTTGCTCAACCATAACAACAGAAGATGCCTCAGCACTGAGGGATATTGTTGTTCTGATCGATGGATTATTGATGTGAGGCTCCACACACAACATTTCACAAGTAAGATGGACATATTATTGTGTATATTTGTGATTATAATATTACTTTACTGTATTTATGTCCACCGGAGAGATACCAGCTAATATTAGCTACAGTGCTTTGGTGTAATACGGGTTCAGCCCCGATATGAAGGATAACTGAGATTCTGTAAATCTAAAAACATTAATTATTCTCTAACATTGACTTAAATTCTCTGACACAAGAGCCTATATTAGAAATGAAACAATGTAACACATATTATAAAACTTATATTATGTGTTATATCATTCATCAGCAAAGTTTACACAAGGTGGTAAAGATTATTATTATGTAATTATTTCACAAAGATACATCCCAAATCTTCAGTTTTTGTTTTGAAAGTTTCCTAAAGACACGATGTGAGGAAGAAGAGGGAGAATCTATAATGAGAGACGGATTCACTGCAGCAGGATGAATCTCACATAGGATTTTGGACTGAATCTATATATATATAAACATATATATATATGTCCAATATATATTCCATTCCTATTCTATTGTTATAGCCACTACTCATATTTAAATATGCTGAACTAGGTGTTAAAAACATACTTAAATAATAATACAATTGTTTATAAATGTAGCTTTGATAGATATTTGAATATAGTTCCCAGTAACAAAAAAGATGTTATGATCGATTAAATGTGCTGATATGTCATTTTGCCTGCTAAACACATAAAGCTGAGAGGAGTGGTCTACCGCTCCCATTGTCTCGTGAGCGACAATAGGCGTGTGCTGTGCATGAGGCATCTATCCTTATATTATGTCTATGGAAACACCTGTTTCTCTTCTCCCATTGAACACAAAGCAAGTCTTGTGATAAGCAGCAGCCACATGTCCCCAACGCCACATAATGACCAGTTGTTGCACCAATAGTTTGTGAAGTAGAGTAATTAATAGCAACGGCGTTTTTTCTTCATGTTGGCCACATTTTCTGTATTGACTATTTTTCTCATTTTCAGCACTGACCTTACTTGAAGGGAAACTTAAGGCTTACAAAAACTTAGTATTTTCTGTCCTGGAGGGGAAACTAAGAAGCTGGTTCAGTTGTAAAGCAGGTTATGTTAACCTGGTGCTGTAGGTAAAGCACCTAATTTTCTTAACCAAATGATGCCTGCAGGTTTATCTATTAGCAGGTTTAATTTTGCCTGCACTTGGTTGTGCACATTACTTTAACTGTATTTGACAAGTTTACCAAAATATAAAAAATGTCATTCAAACTGCATTTGCTCTGATTTACTTTTTACTTAACATTACATTACTTGAGTACATACATTTTTACAGTACTTTCCATACTTAAGTACAAGAAAATTCAGATACTTTAAGACTTTAACTCAAGTAACATTTCAGTCAGTGACTTGGACTTTCACCAAAGTCATATTTTGGAGAGGAACCTTTACTTTTACTTGACTATGAGATTTCAGTACTTTATACAACACTGCACTGTGTTCAGTGATGTAAACACTCGTTTTGTGGCAGAACACTTCAGTCTGTCCTTTGTCCAGAGGTCAGACACTCGCACGTGCTCGGTGTCAAAACAGCTGGGTTCCAGTTTGAGAGTTGATATTTTGAAATGTCAAGATCTGATTATGTCTATTTTAATATGTCTAATAAGATTATGAATAAACTCTTGATAACTACGTACAGAAGTGGTGCATTGCACAACCCTAACATGACTGTTTCTATAGGTTGATGGTAGATCATAAAATCAGCCCAGTTTCAAGATTAAATGTTTGATCCCACAGTTACTCACAGTTTTGGTCTCTTCTGATCCCAGGTAGAACTCTTTGATGATCTCTGTTGTGACAATTTCTTCTTGCTGTGACAATATCAACATGAAACATATTGAAGGGATAATGGAAAGTTTCACTGATGGATCTAAACAACAGTCTGAAACAATGTAAATAGTTGAGCTAGGTTTGGTCAGAACGCTCACCTCGCCTGCTGAAGTGTCTTCATTAGAGATCATTTCTTCACTCGATTCCTTCCCCTCTAAGGGTGTGCCAGTAGAAAACCTCCATAGGAGAGAGAGGTTGGACAAAAGCAAAGAAACCTTCAAAGGGTTTCTGAATGTGACCTCCACAATTATTGGTTCTGTTAAGAAAAACAGAGCACAGGTACAATTCATATTACATAAGACACCGACACTCTAATCCTCAAAGACCACTTTTTTGTTCTTGGAAGGATTTTATAAGAGAATGAAGAACTTTGAGGATTATCTTTATCTGCTCTCCATGTCCAGCATGAATTTAGCAGCTTGAAAACAAGTTTATTACCTTGGCATAGGCCACTGAGGTGAGTAAAAAGTGAACAGGTGTGAATGGAAGCATCCACTATATCAGAACTTCTTCTGCAAATGTTTCGAGCACCAAGTCTCTCAGAAAAGCCAAAAACCACCTCAAGAGAGCGTGAAAAGATTTTTGTGAAATTCAAGAAGTTATTTCAAATTTTTACAAATCTATTAACAATTTTTAATGTGTTCCATCTATTGAGGGTGTTCTCAAACTAGTTTACTCTAGAATAGCGGTTCTCAACGTGGGCAGTACCGCCCCCCAGGAGGCGTTCAGAGGACGGCAGGGGGTGCTGGGATGCCTTAGGGAGGCGTTTGGTCAAAGGTAAACTTTACACCTTAAATGCACAACAATGCCAGTTTAGACTTTGAGCAACTTGTTAAAACTGTATTGTGTAATATTAAATCATGCTTGGCTGCAACTGTATCGATAGCAGCTCTTCTTCTATTCAGTGTTTGTTAGCTTCTTAGCGCAGCTCCTCTCCTGCTACTGGCAGCTAAAATCACGATACCCTGACTTTGAATCCCTCTGAAAAATGAACCCATTTAAATAAAGAAATCCCTCAATAGGTGATACCACGATAGAGAGCGTTCATTTTATAGTGTCAACACTGGAGCTGTAAGTGGTCCGGTCTAAGGGGGGTGATAGAACAACGGTACCACAGAACTTTAAAATTTCAGTAATCAGAATGCAGAAATGCCTTTTCACCATCCCGACCGCCCTGCACCATATGCAGTAAAAAAAAAAAAAAAAAAAAAAAAAGACGCACACATTGTGCAAAACGGAGCGATGAACTAGATGTGAATTATGGCATAAAAACAGAGAATCCGACGCTGAACAATGAAAAAATCAACACATGATGTAATACACAATGATTAGACAGAGGAATAAACTGGTATGGCAAGACCCTTCGATCAATAATTAATACAGAGACTGTATGGCAAGAATAAACAGACACTATTTCCAGATAAAAGGTAAAATAATATTGTTAATGGGTTTCTTGAGATCATATCTAATACTGAGAATAAATACATATTACAGACCTTAACAGTAAAGAACTGATCACTTATTTATGTTTTAGATTTGATATATTTTATTTATTCAATATTATTTTTCATGTCAGTGTTAATGTCATGAGGCTGATGACTCCATGACACTTTTAATTTGACTCATTAGGATTTGATCAAGAACCAGATTTGTTCTTTGTAATTTCTGTGCAGTAAAACTATTAATCTATAATCAATAGACAGGTCTAGATAAAGATATAATCCATGTTTCAGTCTCATATTTATATGGCATTAAAAGGACCTGGAACTTTAGTTTTTCCACTGAAAGCTCTGGTTTGCACATTAAATGCCATTTGGGTGAAGTTTTATGGAAGATGCTCTGATGTCCCATTATCCTGAAGGCAGCACAGAGCTGCACCACCAGAAACCGACAGAAACACTGAAGAGAAGAAGAGCTATGATTAATGTAGTTACAGTTCTATCCATGTTTAATGTTGCAGAGCTCAGTCGTTTTGCAAATAGTTCAAAGTTCAAACTGACATGTTGAACATCTTTTATCTGGTCATTTTGTGGAATATTTAACAACTAGAAAATGGCACAAAATAGTATTTTTCCACTCTAATTGGCTGCTGCTAGGCCTACCAATTTTAACTTAAATGTTCATTGCATTTTTTGTAGATGCTAGTATTATTTTTATATTATTATGTGTATTATTTTTGATAATACAGAAACAAGCATAAAAATCAAAACATCTAAAAAAGGTTGAGAAACACTGGTCTAGAACAGCGTTTCTCAATTCCAGTCATCAGGAACCCCTGTTCTGTAGGTTTTCAACTCAATCCAATTCAAAAATCCTTCATAGACCATAAGGGAAATGAAATGTTGCTGAAACTCTTATCAATTCAAAATACTCCCGTTATTGTAGGTGGTGATGGCTGTGGGCAGAAAGTATCTACTGTAGTGGTCTGTATTACACTGAATTTGAAGAAGCCTCTGACTAAAGACACCATTGAGAGTTATAGTAAGGGTTGTCCTGCAATCATTTGAATCAGGTGTTCTGGAACAGTGACGCATCTAAAATATACAGGGCAGAATGGCAGGGTTGTTCTAGAACAGTTTGCGATGGACTGGCGACCTTTCCAGGATGATCCTGCTTCTCGCCTGTTGACCGCTGGAGATAGGGAGCATCACCCCTCACAACTCCACTAGGGATAAGCGTTTATGATAATGGATGGATGAATGAATCTTCTAGAACAGTGGTCCCCAACCTTTTTTGTGCCGCGGACCGGTTGAGACTTTGAAATTTTTTGGCGGAAGGGGGGGTGTGAAGGAGACTCTGATATTTTGCTGCCTAAGGGGGTTGGGGGGTGGGGGGTGCACTAAGGCAGAAGCCGTTACGCAGAGCGGATTGTAACGTAGGACTCACCTACCGGGCCGCGATGTGTCTCTTTTCCTCCTTTGCTGCTTGTGGCTCAATGTTGGCGCACAAGTAACCGAGAGAATCCGGTTACAGGATTTTCAAAATAAAAGATGCTCCAAATAATACGTAAAACGGAAATATTTAATTATTTCTTGCGCCGCGGACCGGTACCAAGACCGGGGCTTGGGGACCACTGTTCTAGAACATGGGTGCCCAAGGTTCAGTCCTCGAGAGTTGACAACCTGCAACCTTTAGCAACAATCTGATGCTGTGAGTTTGATCTTTGAATTTACAAATACAATTTAGTAAACTGTGATTATAACTTACTGCTTTTTAGGCTGGCCAATTAAATTACTCCCTTCTCTCATATTTCCCATATGCCCCTAAATCAAATTCTGCTGTAGGCCTCATACAGCCTTGGACCGGCCCTGCACAATGAGTAAATTCGCTGCACTACGAAGAGATGCGCAATAAATGGGAGATTTAATTCAATGCTGCTAATGTGGCTTTAGTAGCTCTTTCATTTCGTGTCTGTTGAGTTTTTAATAAGCGTCATAGAAACTGTTTTAGTTGGTCGAGTTTATGGGACGAGTTTCTCAGATCTCCATGGGGCCGCGCGAATTAACTCTTAAGTAGACAACACATTTTATATGGTTTGATGCATCGTGCAACCGGAAATATAATAATAAAATAATATAAAATCAGCGTGATGCGTGACTCCGAGGAGAGCGCGAAAGCTTCTCACCAGGCTGCACCTGCATGATGAGGTTAGCGCTGCTCGTTATCCACAGACTGTCCGGCCATCCGGGACCACAGACAGAAACTTTACAGGGAAGACAGACACAGAGCCACACGCTGGGCAGCGTGTTGAGATGTAAACGCCGCATATAACTGTTCGTTCACAAAGATAAATCATTCTCATCACTCCACAACGCGCCTCTGAATTCGCTACAAGTTATTCCTGCGGTTCACTTTGAGCTGTGCAACCAGAACTAATGGGACGGGTTTTAAAGTCTTACCTAGATTCTCCAAAAGATCATAATTCCTCACAGTAAGTTGATGTAAACATCCATACAGGTCAGCCTGTGTCCAGTTTGAGGGAAAGGAGGCGGCAGCACGCGATCCGCTGAGGTAAAGCAGCGCGCGAGGAAAAGCACAGAGGCAAAGCGCAGAGGCACCAGCTGTGTGATTGGTCAGCACGCTATCGGGTTTAAATGCATAAACTATAAACATATTATAAACCTATTCTTTAAGAATAAATCTGCTCTGCTAGTGAAATGGTAAGAGCAACAGAGATGCGTCTTTGCAGACCGGCTTAAAGAAAAGGGATTTTTTTTTTCTTTCCTAGAAACGTAAACAAGCAACGCTTAGCCTGGCGGTGGGGCTAGTAAAGCATGGCAGGCGCCAGGCTTATAATACACTGGGGGAAACCCTGAGATGCCTTCTCCAACACACCTGGATCAAATGAATGACATTACCTGGCCTCTGCAGAGCTGAATTACTGCCATTGAGGGAATTCAGCCTTTTGACTGAGGTGTAGGAGAAGTAAAGCATCTAAAGGTTGCAGGATGCTTGCTCTTGACGACTGCTCCAGGGCACCTTTGGTCTATGGTGTTGGAAAGAAGGCTGAGACTAGGGTAGGAGCAGTGTAGCATTTGTCCAGGATATTGGTCAGGGCACCAGAACTTTACCTTTGCAAGGCAGTTGACTGAGTCCTGGAAGATTAGGTGTGCGGTCTAAATTTATCTTGCAGAAGTCTATGATTGTGTTCAAGAGGCTTTGTGTGAAGAGGGATGAGAGTGGATTCCTCCAAGTCTAAAGGTATCGTTCTACCTCAGAAAAATGTGGACTCCCTTCAGGTCAGGAGTCAGTCCATGCCACAGATGGACTAATTCAAGTGTCTTGGTGTATATTCTGTAAGTTGTAGTAGGTTAGAGAAAGAGTTGAATAAACACCCTAGCCTGTCTGCTGTAATACGGACTACAGTGAAGAAAGAGCTGAACCAAATAAAGGTTAAATTACTGGACCCTATATGTTCAGACTCTCCCCTATATTCATGAGATAATGGTTTAAAGAATTAGATGCTACACACTAGTGGCTGTATGGGCTTCCTTCAAAGAGAGGCTGGGAACAGGAAGAGCTCTCTGCTTGATGCAGAGTTGCTGATGCTTCACAGTGAGAGGAGTCAATCGGGGAGGTTGAGAATCATGGTGTCTAGGCATGTTCTACTGAAAGAAGAGTCTGGGACAGACCCAGAGCATGTGTTCCTTCTGGTCTATGAATACTTTGAGAACGTAAGCTGGAGACCTCCACTGGGGAAATAGATTTTTGGGTTGATCTCATCATGGATAACGCAGAACTGGAGGGAGTAAATATGGTTCATGGAGTTCCACACACAGAAGACTTAAACCTCTGCACAACTTAAAGAAAGGGCTGCAACATAACCAAATACAATGACGTGGTGTTTTTTACTTTACTGGAGAATTATTCTTAATGGATCAATATTATTTCCCCTAACAAATAAATAAGGCTTTATATTCAGTTAAAAAATGAAAACAAGCAATAGCAATATTTAGACCTAGTCGCATTAACTCTTACCCTCAATCACAGCCAGCGGGTGATGGAGGTTGTCCGTCTGACTGTTCAGACAGCACTGAGTAGCTTGGAAGTTACTTGGAAGAATCCCTCGATTGGCAGATGCTGCAAGCTGCTCCTCAAGTTGGCACCACAGGACTGACAAATCCTGGTCATACTCCTGATCCAAGGAAACGTGAGTAGCTGCCTGCTTATCCCCTTCAAAAAAAGACTTGGAATTAAATCATTTGTTGTGTTAAATACAATAATATAATTCATATTCAAGATTAAATCTTAAATTATTGATCCATGTGAAAAGGAAGCTAAAGCCGTTAGATCATTCCAATTCCAGCATAGGGAATTATATTTCCAAACTGACTGAATGTCATGGAAATATTCTTTGTAGAATAAAGAAGGTTTTGGAACATCACAGACCACACTGACACTTCAGCTTTACAAACCTGTCAGAGTCTTCGGCATCTTACAATTATAAAACCAAGTCTGAAACCAGCTGCAACTCACACCTCTAATAGACAAACACAAGATGACCATCAGTCTTAGCTTCTTTATCAAACAAATGTTCTAGAACATTATTTTCTATAAAACGTAATGAATTACTGTGTAATTCCTTCGTAGAGCATTAGTGCACAAAATTCTGGTGTACAGGAGAGAAATGTGCAGCTTTCATAGTACGGTACACATACCTGAATATTCATTAAATGAACTGAAAGAACACCCGACTAAAAATTGATTGCTGGCTCATGTTTTAAAGAGCTGCCAGATGGTTACCTTCTGCAAGGCAGCGTTCATGTCCAAAGTAAACTCTGGTAGCAGAGCCATGGATGTGAGGCAGCGGCAGCTGGGGGAGGCAGCTTTCGTTTTCTCCAAGAACACTCTGAGCAAAAAAATAAAAAATTGTAAATCAACTCATCATTATTACTGCTCGATTGTGAGCGACTGTGGCTCTGTGGATAGAGTAGTCGTCTTGTGATCGGAAGGTTGCAGGTTCGAATCCAGCTTCCTCCTGCCACATGTCGATGTGCCCCTGGGCAAGGCACCCAACCCCAAATTGCCTACCGAGCTGCGCATCGGTGTATAAATTTGTGAGTGTGAATGGGTGAATATGGCTCTAGTGTAAAGCGCTTTGAGTGGTCAGAAATGATTAGATAAAGTGCTATACAAGTTCAGTCCATTTACCGTCACTTAAATTACAATGACATCATGACTTATGTACGATTAAACTTGTTACTCTGATAAGGACGCTGTATATAATATTATATTACGTCTATAATATTAACTGGAGTATGAACAATAAGACATGTTGAGGGGAGCAGAGATGCAGGTTTGTTGAGCGTTGTTTCTTATTTTCTTCACTTTATTTCTGTACAAAACTGACCTAACTACACAGTCCAGTCACATTAATGTGACCATCTGTCAAAAGCCAGAATAACCACCTTTCGCAGAGCGAACTGCTACGAGACGTGCAGGAAGAGAGTCACTTAGGTCCCTGAAGGTCTTCTCTGGGATGTTGAGCCATGCCGACTCTAATGCCGTGGCCAGCTGCGCTAGAATACGCGGTTGAGGATCCATGGCGCGAACAACTCGATCGAGATGGTCCCACAGATGCTCGATTGGGTTTAAGTCAGGTGAGTTTGCTGGCCAGGGGAGGACGGTAAACTCATCCTGGTGCTCTTCGAACCACGCACGTACACTGGCAGCTGTATGGCACCTCGCATTGTCCTGCTGGAAGATGCCATCATCCTGAGGAAAAACAATGCGCATGTAGGGGTGGACATGGTCCGCAAGGACAGATGCGTACTTGTATTGATCCATCGTGCCTTCCACAATAATCAGTGAACCCAGAGAATGCCAGGAAAACATTCCCCAGACCATAATGCTCCCGCCTCCAGCTTGGACCGTTCCTGCAATGGTTGCAGGGTGGTTCCTTTCAGAGGTTTCACGCCTTATACGCCAACGTCCATCTGTCCGATGGAGCATAAAACGCGATTCATCTGAAAACGCTACCTGTCGCCACTCAGTGGACGTCCAGCTGCTGTACTGGCGTGCAAATTCTAGCCTTCGTCGTCGATGAACACCAGTCAGCATAGGTGCACGAACCAGGCGTCTGCTTCGGAGGCCCAGACGCAGCAATGTTCGCTGAATAGTGGTTTGGGAGACACTTGTGGTAGCCCCTTGGTTCATTTTAGTGGTCAGTTGCTCAACGGTAGCCCGTCTATCTGCCCGAACGCATCTCCGCAACCGTCGTTTGCCTCTGTCATCTATGGCCCGTGGTGCACCACATTTGCCACGTCGTTGATTTTGGACAGTCCCATTTTGCCATGCACGGTACACTTTTACCACGGCGGCACGCGAACAGTTCACAAACTCAGCCGTTTCGGAAATGCTTCCACCCTTGGCCCGAAAGCCAATGATCATGCCCTTTTGGACGTCGGATAAATCGCTTCGTTTCTGCATTACGCCAACGATTGAAATGTTTTCCGAAGCCCACACACACCCTTTATATACGCTCAACTGCACTGTGCTGCCACCTGCCTTCTGTGATTGGTTATTTAACTCTGAAGTGGAAAGTACGTGGTGGTCACATTAATGTGACTGGACTGTGTATAATGAAACTGTAGGAGCTGATTACCACCAGCCAGCAGAGACGGCAGATTGTGTGTAAAATAAACGGCAGGTCTGGTGAGTGTTTGTTTTTTGATGTAGCGGTTAGCTCAGCAATATCCTTGTGTAGGTTTGCAATGAAATCCCAGATACCCATAGTGGTTTGAATAATGAAGTGCTTTAAATATTTATTAAATGTTGTTTGTTCAATTTTCTTACATTGCATGTCGAGTAGTTTATAGGGTACATAACTGACTTCTTCATGGATGTTTGAATTGATATTGAACTTGATTTAATGGTAATTAAATTAATGGTGGAATTAATTAGTTTTGGTTGTTGTTCATTTATTTTGTTTGTTTTTTTTCTCTTATTGCACATATTTTTACATTTTTAGATGTTTGTTTTCTTCACTGAATTTGTAAATATGTATAATTATTTCTTCTTTCATTGTGAATATAAGGCACTCGTAAATTGGAAATCTTCAGTCTCTGTGTCTTCTTCATGAGTCGAGCAACGTTCTTCTGAGAAACTTATTTATTTCCAAACCATTTAAATTGCAGTATATTACATTTTTAAATATGCTACATAATCTTTATCTCCTTCTGTTGGTACAGATTCTGGCTGGGCCTTTCCACACATCCGATTATAAAAACTTCTAGTTATTGCTGGGGGGAAAAAAATCAATAAGATTTGAAGCAATCAACACATGATCAGTAGCAATAGAAAATGTGTGTGTCTGATAGAACATCCAGTAATTTCCCTGATCCAGCACCGTACAGCATTCTGGGGGATGTAGGCAGAGGAAAGATTTTTGCTGCTCAATCTCTGACAGAGGCCCTGCTGTAGGGAGGAGGTGGAAGGAAAACAGTGCAAAGACCCTCTTCCTCACTCTGATTGGTTGCTGTTGTATGGTCATTGGGATCTCAGTTTAATAGGCACTACATTTTTTTCCCAAGGATAACATCAGCTGAGTTTTCTGAGCTGTAAAACAGCTGCCAGCTGACAACTGTTCTTTTAATTATCATTACATCATTTTAATGTTTAAACAAAAATCACCAACTTTAAATTCAGTTTAATGGAGTATATTGTGCATTTTTCTTTTACGTTACCTTAATTTACATTTAATCTTTATCTATTTGGACTCATTTACTTCACACCGATACTGAATACATTTGCTAGCCAAAAAAATTACCACTTTTATTTTCAATTTGTTTCAAGAACAATGACAAAAATGAAGGCATTTGTGGAAACCTCTTTAACCCTCTTAATACCAACCTGTCTGCGCCGACAGGATTTGGCTTGTGCTCTTCCCATTACCGTAATTTCTGAACCGTTCAACATATCAAAAAAATTCCAAAAGTGCAGAAAAGCTGAGACATTGCGCTTTCAGGGCATATATGGTACATTACGGTAGTCACCCCGGAAGGTTTGATATGAGCTCGACCAATCACAAGGAAGATTCTCCGTCGTGTCATATCTGTCACCCAACCTTCTCTGTATCGTAACTCCTGAACGGTCGGTCGCATTCAAGAAATTCATAAATTATTAGAAAGTGCATAAAATAAGCTTTTCAACGGTGTATCACAAGTGCAAATTAGAGTATTAGAGTATTATTGCAGATATTAGAGTAAATATTTTCGTTGCGAAATTTCCCTGCGCAGCTTCGTGTTGCATTAGCGGAGCAGCGGCGAGAGAGAGAGAGAAAACGGCAGAGGACGAGTTGAAATCACGCATAAAATTGTTGAAATGTCTAAAAACATCCACCAGACTGATAAAGAGTCCCAGAAGGCTGATGTCTGAAGGCAGTGAACATGAGAGACACATAACCAGCGAATTGTACAAGCCAACGTTGGCCATATGAATGTTGCACAGCTATTAGCTCCATCTTGGTTTCTGCATCATTTGTGCAACAATTATTTATTATGCTGAAAATAAAATTGTGGTCTTCCAAAAATAATGCCCTGAGTAATATTTTTACCTAAAGTGATTTTGGCAAAAAGAAAAAAAAACACTTTGTTTCTGCCAAAAGATGAATTGTGGATAAAAACAACAACAAACAAATCAGCCATGTGAGGATTGGTGACCTGTCCAGTGACCTGTCCAGTGACCTGTCCGTGTGTGTCCCCTGCCTCTTGCTCCTGACCACTGGAGATTTTACCAGCATCCTCTCAACCTGAAGTGTGATATAAAGTCTGGATGGATCCAGAGTGGGATTCTGTCTGTAGCTGGAGAGGAACTGCTTTAGATCCTACCACAAAAAATGAAAACGCCTGAAATAATTTAATAAAAAACAGGCCTAAAAACTAGTAAATTGGAGGCCAGGCTTCACAGTTTTCTCTGCATTTGTGTAATATAGTTGAACGTTGAAATTATAAATCTCAACGTTTTGAGATTTACAAAACGATTTATTTGTTCAGTAATAATTCTGAAAATTTCAATTCCGATTTTTGTTTTTTTTCTCTTTAAACTGTTCACAGTTTTTTATAGACAGAAATGTTAAATAATTATCAAAAACTGAAAGCTGAGGATGTTCTGGAAAAAAGAGCAAAAATTCAGACTCATTGCACATTTTTTGAGAATTTTACAGCCATAAAATCAGAAAAATACCAGGCGACCCAGTTACAATTATGGTCTTAAGAGGGTTAAAAATGTTTTTGAAAGTGTTGTTCACATCTATGAATAAGGTTCGGAAAAACAGAAGATTCTTTTTAATCTTACCTTGACAACGTAGAGGTATTCTCTGAGAAAGGCAGCCTGCTGTGTGGCCGTCTGTCGGCTATCATTAATCAGAATCTGTCTGAAGGCCTGTAAAGCGTTCTCAGGTTGCCCCAATGTAAAGGACTGACGACCAATTGTAAAGTTGATATGATCCTCTGCCAAAGACCAGCCTCTGTCCTTGTAGACCTGCATGGCTTGACCATAACAGCGCAGTGCGTGCCTCCTCTACATGAAGAAATAAAGTAAGGAACAGTACAGTAAAAATATTGTCACATTTTTCTCTTCTTTATAAAGTTGCTACAGTAACCAAATTGATATTGACTATTTCGCTTGGTACTGAGAGACATTACTTGAAGATATTAACTGTAGACTATAAACGAATGCTTTAATACGTAGATAGTTATGAAAAATATGTTCAGAACAGAATAATTCCTGATTGGGTTTCTGAACAGTTTTTTAATAAACATCTACATATTAATGTCCAGTGTTAATCAAGGTCAGGTTCATCAGGAGTACCTGTCCTGCTTTGCTGAAGCGATGACCAGCCAGGATCATATGGAAAGCAAACTTGCGCACCATAGGGCTACGCATGTTAATGAAGCAATGGGCTGCCTGCTCCAACAGCAGAGCACTGCGAAGGTCAGAGTCCTACAAACACAAACACAGCAGCTTCACAGAGGAGCTCAGTGGAACAACAGATATACAAGTAAGGAATCATTTTTTACCTCACTGGTCATCTTAATAAGAAGAGCTGCAGCCTCAGAGTATTTTGCTTGACTTTTCAGTATCTCAGCGCTGAGTAATGCGCAGCGTTCAGCCAGCATCATGTTTCTGTGGAGGAGATGAACAAAATATACAGTCACAAAGGTAATAAAGGAGTATTTACCGTCAGTTATTCTTTATTTGACAAAAAGTTTTATGGTCGCACTACCGGTATGTGACATTTAACATCTAATATCAGGACAAGCTCCCATGTAGCAGCTTATGACATGTGATGATGTAAGGAGGCTGAGGATCATACTTGCAAACATCTCTGTACGTCTGGATTGCTGTGTCCATGTAGTGGCTTGGATATGGTCTCGAGGCTCCGCCCTGCAGAAAGGCTGACACTGCAGCCATTTCCTAGAAAACAACTCAGAATCATTAGACCTAAAGCTGCACAACTATGACTATGAAGAAAAATAATCAGTCAATTAATTTAGTTAATAATTAAAATATATTTGCATGACTAATCACTAAGCTAATGAAATAAACCTTTGCCATTATTTCATTAAAAGATTAAAATAAGAGAAATAATATAGAATTTTAAAAGATTGACTTGTGCTGATTAAGTATAGGGAAAACAACTAAATGCAGCAGTGAAGTAGTTACTTGTTTAAAGTAGAACCAGAACTTTAATTTGTTAATTTTGATTAACTGTATAGACTTTAACATGTTAAAAATTGTAAGCTGAATAATCTCTTCTTTTAACTCCATACAAAGGGATTTCTAGCACAACTGCAAATCTGACACACAAGCAATGAATGACAAAGCCACTTCTCTCAGCTCAATGGGGGTTCGTTTCTACTTCAAATCCAATCTGATGGGATGTTGGAAAAGGCTATTGTGTTCAAGTTGAGAAAAAAGGAACCTATCAGTGAAGCTACTCAAGCCTGAAATAGGATCTCAATGCCAAACATGTTCCAGCAGCAGAAACATCCCCAAATGCTTAATGTCAGTGTCTACAGTCCATTTTTCTAAAGGATTTTCTTTTATCTTTTTAAAGGACTTTTGTTTTTTTACTCTACTGGCCTTTATTTGACAGTGTATCGACTGGAAACGGGATTGTGAAAGAGGGTGAAGACGTGCTAAAGGTTAAGGGCACGGGACTCGAACCTGTGACAGCCACACGGAGGAATAAGGCCTCCATGGGGTAAAGCTTTACCCCTGCACCTCCGTCATGCCCATAACAGGGGATTTTCTTAAAGACGTTTCATGAATGAAACACTGGAAAGCTGAACGAGTAGAACAGCACTTCGCTTCAATCTGATGGTTGAAGAATTTGAATAAGATTAAAACAATAAATATCTTTGTTGTTGAGCTCATACGCCTATTGATTCATTCATATTCATTCAGAAACAAAGATTTTAAATCAGAGGTGTTGCTTATTTTGTCTGTATAGTTTTTGTTTGAATTTTAATACAAATTCAAAAATACCTTATTAATCCCAAAGGGAAATTACATGCAATTAAAATGCAATTCTTTGCAATTAATTAATTACAGACCCTGAATTAACTTTTAAAAATTTGAATCAAGTCCCACAACTAGCTTAAAGTATTGAGCACAGAGTGACACAACATGGAAAGCGTCAGACTGATCCGGGATGACAAACTGTGCTCCAATATGCAACCTGTCCAGACTGACAGGAGAGGTGACCTTACCAGAGCTCCTGCTGCGTACAACATAGCCTGGTCTGACAGAAAATCCTTCTTGGCAGTGTGATAACAACTATAGGCCAGTTCATAGTGCTGAACCAGGAAGCAGAGGTCAGCCATCTTTCTGATCTGCAGCTCAGGAGCTTCAGGGGGGTATCTGGTATCAGAAAGAAAGCATCAGGACTAGTTTAGTACAGAGTGCTGGCCTCCCATGGTGAATGGTGATGAAGTAGAGGAAGGAAGCTTACTGAAGGCCATAAGTGCTCTTTGGTTCATTAATAGTCTTCTCTGGAACTTTACCTCCACCAAAAAATTTCTTGGTGGCCGTGAACAAAGACCGGCTCAGTCCTTTCCTAGAAACCAGCTAAGAACATAGAGTGAGGCTACAATGATGGACAATTCAGAAAAAAAAGATAACATAAAAAACATGTAGTATTTGTAATAATTATAATTTACACTGCAGATGAGGACTGACACCTATTTTTTATCTAAGAAATTCAAGATTTATAGCAATAATGAAAAGTATTACCTTCACAGAGTGAAATTTTCCTAATGTGAAATTTCCTAACATTTTCCTCAACCCAACCCCAAAGGTTTACCTGGTCATTTAGTTGTCTGATGTTTTTTTCTATATGCGGCAGCAAGCCTCTGAAAGTGAATTCTTGGATAAACTGTCTGATGCGGTCATGGTCATTGAGGGTGAGACAGGTGCCATGGTTCCCTGGAGCTGCAGCCAGGCTGTCTGTGCTTCCTGTGCTTCTCTTCCCATCAGCGTCGACAGGGCTGAGTGTTAGGAGGCTGTCTGTGTCCAGTTGAAGGGGGTGGGTGTCCAAGCAACCAGATCCTCCAGCTCCTTCATGGGTACAAAGATACAGGTTCACATTTTAATCTGCTTATTTTGCACCACCTTGCCAGAAGCTCTCCAGTGCCTTTATCATACAGCTATAAAGAGGCCATACATTAGCAGTTGTCATATTGGGTCTTTCTGTTACAGTGGCTCCAGTGCCGTAGAATTATCATGGCGCTCCAGGCTGCCTCCGCAAATGTTGGTCTGCTTACCCATCCTGGTGGACATCCACAGACTTGAATACTGTCCTATATTTTAGATTCATTGCACACCAACTGAAATATTTCAGGTCTTTTATTGTTTTAATACTGATGATTTTGTCATACAGCTCATGAAAACCTAAAATCCCCGTCTCATAAAAATCAGCATATTTCATCGGACCAATAAAAGAAAAGTGTTTTTAATACCAAAAATGTCAACCTTCAAATAATTATGTTCAGTTATGCACTCAATACTTGGTCAGGAATCCTTCTACAGAAATGACTGCTTCAATGCAGCATGGAGGCCATCAGCCTGTGGCTCTGCTGCTGTGATGGAGCCCATGATGCTTCGATGAGCCTTAAGCTCATCCAGAGTGTCGGGTCTGGTGTCTCTCAAATTTCTCTTCACAATATCCCACAGATTCTCCATGAGGTTCAGGTCAGGAGAGTTGGCAGGTCAACAGTAACACCATGGTCAGTAAACCATTTATCAGTGGTTTTCTCTCTGTGAGAAGGTGGCAGGTGGTGCTGAAAAATGAAATCTTCATGGCTTTTCAGCAGATGGAGCCATGAAGGGCTCCAAAACCTCCTGATAGCTGCTGCATTGACCCCTGGCCTTGATAAAACACAGTGGACCAACACCAGCAGCTGACATGGCTCCCCTGACCATCACTGACTGTGGGAACTTGACACTGGACTTCTGGCCTTTTGGCATTTCCTTCTCCTCAGTCTTCCTCCAGACTCTGGTACCTTGATTTCCAAGTGACATGCAAAATTTGCTTTCATCCGAAAAAAGTACTTTGGACCACTGAGCAACAGTCCAGAGCTGCTTCTCTGTAGCTCAGGTCAGAGGCTTCTGCCGATGTTTCTGGTTCAACAGTGACTTGACCTTTGACCTGCGGAATGCGGCACCTGTAGCCCATTTCCTGAACACGCCTGTGCATGGTGGCTCTGGATGTTTCTACTCCAGACTCAGTCCACTGCTTCTGCAGGTCCACCAAGGTCTGGAATCGGCTCTTCTCCACCATCTTCCTCAGGGTCGGTCACCTCGTCTCGTTGTGCAGCGTTTTCTGCCACACCGTTTCCTTCCCACTGAGGCGCCTTGATACAGACTCTGGGAACAGCCTATTGGCTCAGAAATGTCTTTCTGTGTCTCACCCTCTTGCTTGAGGGCATCAATGATGACCTTCTGGACAGCAGTCAGGTCAGCAGTCTGACCCATGATTATGGTTTAGAGTAATGAACCAGGCTGGGAGTTTTTAAAAGCCTCAGGAATCTTTTGCAGGAGTTTAGAGTTACTTTGTTGATTCAGATGATCAGGTTAGTTGCTCGTTCACAAAACTTTTTCAAGATATGCTAATCTTTTGAGATTTGGGGTTTTCATGAGCTGTTTGCCAAAATCATCAGTATTAAAACCAATAAAAGACCTGAAATATTTCAGTTAATGTGCAATGAATCTAAAATGTATGACAGTTTAATTTTTATCATTACATTATGGAAAATAATGAACTTTATCACAATGTGCTAAAGAACACTACAGCAAGTCCTTTCTGCCCAAGGCTACCACACTTTATAATGCATACATCGTCTCTAGCACTGTGCATTTTAAATGTTAAATATATATTTAACAATATACTGAGCGATGTGTGTGCCCTTGAAACTATAAATACTCAATGTTATTTATTGTTGTATGCTTATTATTATTATTTTATTATTATTAAATCTCAAACAAAAGCCATCTCTCCTTTTACAGTACAAACTGGCATTACCTTTCACAGGTATGAATGAAAAAGAACATATGTATAAGTGTATTGTCCATAATTATGTACGTTTTGCCTTTAGCCTGCTCCCAGTTTGATCAACAGACTGAAATCTGTCTATGTTGCCAGTATGATATAAAAAAATCTGTATTGTAATGTACAATAAAACTCCCTTCTTTCAGATTTCCTTATAATTTCAGTGAACGTTCATGTGTGTTTTACACACCCCATGATCCAGCCAGTTTCAGTTTATCTTCTGCCGTCTTATTCTAAGTTGGTTACTGTTTTATCCCTTAGCATGGATTATAATGTAAAAATATATTTTTCATTACTTTTACTTTGGCGACTTATTTATTCAACATGCCTAAGTAGTCAGTTTAATAATATTGCAGTAAGTACAGTTAAAATACAATGTGACACCTGGGATGGTGTCACTTCCTCTTACTGATAAAGAATAAATAAACATACATTTTAAAGTATTTACTAACTAAATTACTTTGCATTGGAATAATTTTATTGGCACACTTTATACCTAAAACAATAGCTTTCAATTAGTTTTCTTAAGAAATGTTTCTTTTTTAAGTTAAGTCTTTTCTTTCACTTACGTATTTTTAAATACAATATCAGTATATCAAGATAGTTTAAATAAAAATAATTTAGCCTGTTAGAATTTGTTTTTTTTCACACATTGTCTATTCTTTCCATAGCAGAGTTGACAAATCATACTCAAATATTGTTTTCCTGAAAAAAACAAAAATACAAAGCTAATGTTTGACAATGACTGGCTTATCAAACTTTATTGTGTACACAATAAAATACATAAACATTAAAAGCAAATTAAGTTTTTTTTTCTTCAAATCTTGAAATGGCAAATGCACATTGAATTATGGAGTTAACATTTTTCTGGTTTTTATTTGTACAACATTTTGAAAATGTCTGATTTTTTTTTAACTATGGGCTACATTATCTTGATTTGATATAAAATGCTTCCAAATTAGGCCTGTCATAACAAAATTTGCTGGATGATTAATTGTCTAAAAATTATTGCGATAAACGATAATATTGTTTCAAGACCTTTTGACACTGATTTAATGGAAATGACTAATAATGCATGTGATTCCCTGATAGATGCACTTTATTTTCAAAATAACACGTAATACTGGAACTGATAAACTAAATAAACAAAACCAAAAACAAAAATAAAATGGATTGTCAGTCTCCATTAACAAAAAACGTACTTGAATAAAAAGTAAACATAAAGTGAAAGTGGAAATAAATACTGCATTCAACCAAAAGAGTGCAGATTATAAAGTAATCTGCACTGTAATCAGATTATGAAGTATTCAGTAATCTCTAGATTTAAATAGAGAAAATGGGCACGTCCAACTTCCTAATGAAATAGTTCACACTACACCATTTTTTGCCCCTATTTTCCCCTTAAGACAATCTTAGATCGTTGGACTATCTAAGATTCTCGCTGGTGATTTTGTAACCGATCATCCTCCAGTGTGTTACAGTAGATCCTCCTGGCCGCTCAGATCTAAATCAGGCTTTTCACTGATTGGGAGCTTAACGCTGAATGTGACAGGTAGCCAATCAGAAAGCCAGATTCTCCTCCTGCTTTCTGAGGGGAAGTTATGGAGGAGAATCCCAAACAGCTGAAACAGCTTGACCCAAAATCCAGGACATTGGAGATGATATGTGGAAACAACATTAATATTTATTCAACATTTTGTGCAAAAAATATAGAAATGACAAGAGGAGGAGTTGGAGCCAAATTGCTACCTCAGTTGATAAACCCGGTAAGTTTTCAGCTGTTCTTCATTAAAGTGACATAAACAGGTTATAATGATTTTCATTCAGTCAGGACTTTACACTGACTAGCCACATGCCTCACAGGAAGATTCTAGTAAAGTATTGATTAATGCCTGATTTTAAAATTAACTGGACTTGTAGCCGTTATTTTGTGCCCATGTTTCTGGACGACCGAACCGTTATACCTGGGATTTCTGTGGCTAATGTGTCTCAGGGTTTGAAAATAGACCGACAACTAGTGTAATGTGAGCTGGACATTAGACTAAGGAAATGAGGAAGGGAGGATCAGAGAAGTTAATCCTTTTTTCATTCAGTATCATCAACAGAAAGAAAAAAGGCAGGAAGAGACGATAAAGCCGATAATTAAAATGAGGTCGATAGGTTTAATTTATCGTCCGATTAATCGATTTATTGTTTATCATGACAGGCCTATTCCAAATTACTTTGAAGTTTATTGCTGTAACACGACAAAGTGAAAATGTATAAGGGTAATGCATTATTTTTTGTCACTGAATGGAATTCAGTGAGTATCACAGTCAGAAGGAAACAATGAGAAACTCTAGAGTTTTAAAGCAGAAAGCCAGAAAAAAGGAGAAAATTTGAAAAAAACAAATCCAATTTCAAAAACCTTTGAGCAAATGAATGCAATGAACAACATCTGTGAAAGAACCAGGTGTGAACTGAACTGACCTTTTTCTGTTGAGTCACCTAAATCAGCCTCAGGTGCAACAACACCTTCCTGAGCAGAAGCCACATTAGCAGCCGGTGCAAGTTGCAACACCTCCTGTAAAATGCATCACAAGATAAATTTACACAAATTTACATCTGGCAACCCAGTACAAATTAATCCTTTCCCCAGAGAATCCAGGGAGAGGTTTTCTGGGGAGAACCTCCAACTGGCAGTCCAGCAAGGCACCTTTTAGTAAAAAACCTGCAAAAATGTCAAACTCTTCTGTCAAAAATTACAATTCATTTTGAAGATTTGAAACATCTCAGTTTGATAGTAGGCTTGTTCAAGTTTAACTCCTAGGTCTGAAACAATAACGTGCTCATCAATACACAAATTTATTTCTGAGTGATGTTTCAAGGAATTTGTGACCAAGATCACATATGTTGAGGAAAAAAACCCCGTGTATGTACATAGTTTAATAACTTGTAGATTAAGATATGATATGATCTGTGTTTACTACATCTGCTGTCCTCTATGGCCACATAACTGTTACCATATTTTTAAATGTTAACTTGTGAGAATTCTCTCTGTTTGCGGCTCATTCTGTGGTATGAATCACATCCCATCCTAAGTAGACGCTTTACGGATGAAAAAGCTGAATTAGATAGCTTAGGAGGAACATAATCCAACACAGCTGTTAGGTGAACAATGCAAACCTGAGCCAAACGCCTTCCCTTCGACAGGTTTGTGTTGCATTGTGGGTTGAAGTAGAATAAAGTAACAGGCTGCTAACCTGGTTCCGCAGATTTTGCTTGTGCAGGTACTGACTCCAGGGGTCTGGGATCTGCTCCTCCTCCTCAGGTGAAGAGGCACGAGAGTTGATCTTTAACAGATAACATCCCTGAGGTCCATACCTTTGCTTCATATCTTCATAAACCATTTCAGCCCTGAAATAAAATGAAACAGCTAAAAATCCAGTCTCTAAGCTATACATCATAAGTGATGTTCAGAATTAAGAATTACCAAATCAATTTCAACTTTTCCATTGTTGGATGCAAGTGCCATACAAACATGGATTATCATTTGTTGCAATAATTATGTAACGTAATTTCATTTATATAGCACATTTTTAGCAACAAGGGAATTCAAAGTGCTTTACATGAGTTAGAAGGAAATACAACAAAACAACAAACCAAACAGAAAAAAAGGAAAACAAAAAAGTATAAACCCATGTTTAAGAATAAGTAGTCCATGATTTATAAGCTAGTAGAGGTTTCTCTAGATTGTTCTGATAATGTTGATCTAAGGCAATGAGTAGTTTCTCTAGAGAAGCTAGTAGGAGTTTTTCTGGGTTCTAAGTTTGTTCTAATTCTTAAACATATAAACTAGATAGGGGTCTAGACTGGGAGCTACTTCACGGGTACAGAGTAACACGAAGGGCTACTTATTTGATAAAAACATAATTTTCTTGGCTCAGCCTTTATTACAATAATACATACATGTATATATGATTACATGCAGTCTACTAAAAATAATTATCCAGGGTTTCCCCCAGTGTATTATAAGCCTGGCGGCCCACCATGCTTTGCTAGCCCCGCCGCCAGGCTAAGCGTTGCTCCGTTTCAGCTGTTTGGTATTCCCCTCGGTAATTTCCCCTCAGAAAGCAGGTGGAGAATCCACGCTTTCTGATTGGCTGGCGTTAAGGGGTTCGGTGAGTCAGTCTCAGGGGTTCGGCGGAGCCTCTGCCACGGAGGTAAACACACACTTGTGTAAAGTCGTGATGACACCCCGCTTTGATATCACTTACTGCTGAGGATCACGTTATATTGCTTAGCCAATCAGTGCTGCGGAGGAGCATTGTGTTGAATACGATGCTTGCCACTATTGTATTTGTATTGGCACTACTTTGTGAAGCGGAAGGTTACGCGCTGATAAAAACCATAAAGGCGGAGCCTCCTTGCCTCTTTTCGTTCTGTGTGTTCGGCCACAGAGCAGGGCAGCGTGGCGACCAGTTTGCAGTTGGTGATGTCTCCTGTCTCCTATTTATTTTCGTAAGTAGGTTAGAGCTTCTGCAGGGATGTATTCACGAGGTGCAGATGATGACGAGGAGTCCGGAGACTCCCATGGAAATAATAGGAGATCCACTGAAGAAGCATCAACACTGATTGAAGGATCTCGACTCTCAGCAGGGATTTGAACTTGTGTCTTTAATTACTTCAGCAAAGCTCACAGTTTTTACCAAATCCTATAGTCTAAATCTGCTCCTTAGTCGCATCTTTTCGGGGTTGGTACTGCCTCCAGTGGTGTGGGGGTGGTAGTACAACTAATATAATAAAATTACTAACTCAGAATACGCAAAGTATTTTGTGTGTGGGGGGGTGGAATAAGAAGGGTTCGGTGAATGCGCATATGCAACTGAGGGGTTCGGTACCTCAAAAAAGGTTAAGAACCACTGGTCTAAAGTAATAAAAGTTTTGGTTCTCCATGTTTGATTTCATAAAGTAGGTGGTCCTAAATGTTGATCTAAGGTAGTGAGTACCGTATTTTCCGCACTATAAGGTGCACCTTCAATGAATGGCATATTTTAAAACTTTTTTCATATATAAGGCGCATAGAATAGATGCTACAGTAGAGGCTGGAGTTACGTTATGCATCCACTAAATCAGTGTTTCTCAACCTTTTTTGGCCCAGCGCCCCCCTAGCCCTTATCCAGGTCCCTCAACGCCCCCAGTGGCGCAAAGAGTGAGTTTGCAGGTTTCATCTCGCGCACGTTACGAGGTACAGGTAGCGAGTTCTCGTTCAGCGGGAGGGGGGGGGGGGGGGGGAGTGGATCGCATCTTCTCGTTCAGTGGGGGGGGGGGGAAGAGCATCGCAACTTCACGGGCGCCGATTTATGAGCCGATAAGTGTAGTTGCGCCACCGCCCCCACCAAATAACTTGCAGGCTACTTTGCACTGACCATTATTTTATTATTGACAATAAAGTTTACCTTCGACCAAATGCCACCCTAAGGCATCCCAGCGCCCCCCTTTTGTAAAAATGTCCGCCAGCGCCACCTGCCGTCCTCTGAACGCCCCCTGGGAGGCGATACCGCCCACGTTGAGAACGTCTACACTAGATGGAGCTGCACTAAAGGGAATGTCAACAAAACAGTCCGACTCCGGTCGGTAAGGAGAGTCTTCTGCGACTGGTCCAGGCCGCGGCCGAACGATGGTCACCCTTCTCCGTTCACACACAACATGTTCATGGAGAACGTGGTGCTAAACGACCTGCAGACGACCTGATTCTAGACAGTCGGTAGGTAGATAGGTCAGTCAAACTTTATTAACAAACCACCATTCTGACAACTATCCCAGCATGCACCACTCGCTTCTTCTTCTACAGGGAAAATGAAGTCAGCGGCTGCTTACCGTAGTTGCTAGACCTGTTGTGGCTCAATATTGGTCCGTGTATAAGGCATAACAGATTATAAGGCGCACTGTCAGCTTTTGAGGAAATTGAAGGTTTTTAGGTGAGCCTTATAGTGCGGAAAATATGGTAGTTTCTCTAGATTAGTTTCTCTGGATTTCAAGTTTGTTTTAATTCCTTTTCTGGGTTGCAAGATAATTATAAGTACTCCATAATTTATATGCTAGAAGGAATTTCTCTGCATAATAATCTAAAAAGTATAATATTGATCTAAATAGTGAGTACTCCATAACTTGTAAAAGTAATGAAATAAACTAGACAGGGCCCTTGCCCTCTCGTCCTTCCAAGAGGAAAAGACATGAGGGAAGTATGCACATGTAGCAACATTCAGATAATACATGTTTACATAAATGCATTTTCATCACAATACCAAACTCTTTCTGTGTCAGCTGTAATTAAATAGTACCTTTGTTCATCTCCCTCGTTCATGTCATGCAGCAACACATAATACTTGAGTGTGTTGGGGATAAACCACTTTGGGTTAGTGTATTCTCCACTGTGCTGAATCTTGTGCTGCTCCTGGGAAAGCTTGAGGAACTGCTCCACCGGAACAGCCTCAGTGGATGACACCACCAGCAAGCCTGGAGTTTGTCAAGGACATAAAACATTGGTTTGTTTTGCAAATTTATACCTTACTTTTTCCTTTCCCCTATTATCAAAATGTTTTTATAATTGCTTTTTTAAAACAAATAACTCTACTGTTGTTCTTGGAATCTGTAGATCATTAGGAATAAATAAGATTTCACCCTGTGGCCCACACTAGTGGCACAAACATGGGAAATCAGAAAGTGATTTAATTGGTGAATAATATTAGAGCTGGAAAACTATGACAACACAGACATAGACAAGTACAAAGTGTTAAGCAGAAAGGATACAGGCCAGGTAGTGATTCAGGAACTCATGGTCAGAGGCAGGCATGGACTGCAGGAAGTTTTCCCTGTAGGCTTCAAACCAGGGTGTTGTAACTAAACCACAAATAGTTTTAGCAAAAACAAAAAAAGAAAACACAAATCATCCAGTAGCCAGACTTCAGCATAATATTTTTTATATTTATTGTAACAAAACATCAGGGGCCTCATGTAAAACAGAGTGCTCAATTTTCACATTAAAACTTGGCGTGTGGGCAAATTTAGAGAAGTGTGTCACACAAAGAAATCCGGATGTATAAAGCCGTGTGTGGTAGCTGCGCACCTTTCTTTTATAAATCCCAATTTGCCGGGAATAGAGTGAAGATGCTGGTCCGTCCTGTCGCCACCATAAATAAATATGTAAATGAGTATAAATACCCGGAAGTCTGACACCACAAGAAGCAATAACCATGGCAACGTCCTTGTTTGTGGCAGTATAAGTATTTCTAATAATAATAATAATAATATAGTTAGATATTTTATTTAAAAGATGCTTTTAGGTCACCTCACAAAAATAAAAATAATACATTTTAAAGAAAAAAATACAAATTTAAAAAGAGAAAATAGAGAGATTGTTCGAATGCCTGTTTGAACAGTAGAGCCTTCAGCCGGGATTAAAGACAGACAGCGTGTCAGAAAGTCCTTTGAGTGGGAATGTTGACGTTTATTGTTAATAGTGGAATCCTGTGCATAAGTTGTACATTTACAGAGTAGAGATGCTTTCTGTCCATAAAGGCACATTCACAAAGTGGACCTGGCTTGACTGACAGATGACTGCAGCTGGACTGGTACCGGTACCACATGGCTCCTTGTTTAAGTTTTGCTCAGAGCTCCAGGATGATCAGTCTGGATTAATCTAAACACTAATAAAACCATCATCAACATTCCCAGCAGATCAATATGATCAATCCCTCCATCTGAATCCTTCCATTGGTGATGTTCTCCATCAGAACCAAAGCGCTCCACAATTACGCGGCTCACCTTTGTGCAGCTATTTAAATATATGTGTGATTGTCTACACACCTTGATCACCTCAAAAATAATCAAGCCTGAACTTTTTGGAGTTAATCTGCTGATCCAACTCTGTTTTCTTTGTTTACTGTGTCTTTGGCTCACAGACCAATGTGTTACATCTTTATGAGACAAAAACTGAGTAAAAGTATAATTTATATTCAAGTGAGGTTTTCACATCCTTCTATTTTCATTTTCTTTTTTGTATGCGTGTTAGCTTACTGTCTGAGGACAAATATGGTTCAGTTTTCTCGTTTACGTTTAAACAATAAAATATTAAAATCATGAAAAATTTCGGGTTTGATGCTTCTTGGTCTAAATAATAGTGAATGTAGTCAGATTTCAGTGTATTTAGGTGAGTTTTGATGCTTTGTAGTTTATTGTTCACAGAAAAAGTTTGCATGGCTGTTCCACATTCTTTTCATGCCAGGGGAAAAAGTGTGGTATATTTTAACACAAATTTTATTTTTATACATGCTGATTTGTTCGTAAAATATGGCGCCGCACATTTTTTGTGCGTACGCTGCTTTATGCATGAGGCCCCTGGATGTAGATGGTGAGGAAGAGCTTAGATATAGACTGTTGTGGTCATCTGAAAGATTTGTGTATTTTTAGAATATTTAAATAATCAGCTCCAAAAAGACTAACCAGTATATCTTGAACTTACCATTTAAGTTTAAATGATAGTCTCCTGTCCTCATAGCAGTGGCCTGTGCAGCCTCCTGTGGCTGACAGGAAAACACCACTTCACTGAGAAGACGGTTCTGGGAGGGTCCGAGGGAAGCAGATGGACTGGGACTGGTCACCACATTGCTGACACAGATCCGCAAGTTCTTCACAGTCTGGAGCTGGTTGTTTGGATCCCGGATGTGACCTGAAGAAGAGAACACTTCATTCTGATCTGCCAAGATCATGAGTCACTGCTGCCGATTCCCTCAGCCTCTTTAAGTGACTTGAGGCTCCTGCTAAACCTCAACCATAGTAGGTTGGTTCATTCTTTCTTTCATGGCTCTTATTTTGATACTACGGTGGCCGATGGTGCAAATGCGCAGCAACAGAGAAAACATGCAAACAAAAAGAGACGCAAACAAAAGTCCCTCCTGCTCGACCGAAACAGCAGAAGATGCCTCATCAGCACTGCGGGATATTAAATAAATAAATAACTTTAGTGAACCAAAAATATTTACAGCTATTACCAGACTTAATATCTGTTCCACCTCCACTCATAGGGGAAACTAGCGGGAGTTTTTCTAGCTATGAACCGGGAGACCTGGGTTCTCTGTCGGTACCGAACCTGGAGCTCCGACCAGCTGACAGCTGGATGTTAATGCAGCGGAGCAGAAGGTCCGAAAACACGGAGCAATATTGGAATTAAATGATTTACTGTTGAACTGAGCAGATATTTCAGGTCTATACATCTACATTCTCACCTAAAAACATTGTAAAAAATCATTTTGTGTAATTTTAAGTGTAATACAGTAATAATAATTTTGCTGCCATTGCTGCTGTTCTGAACACCGTTTTAACGGATGCAGAGCCTAAATTTGGACACAGCTGTTTTTGTTAGACTCCCTCTAGTCTGGAGCACTTCCGGTTTTCAGCACTTTTTGTTTGCATCTTTTCTTTTGTTTGCTGCATTTCATTTGTGGTTGTAGTCTTTTTTGTTTGTGTCTCTTTTTGTTTGCATGTTTTCTCTGTTGCTGCACATTTGCACCTGTCGGCCACCGTAAGATGCAGCTTCAACAATATTGCCTAGTTCCAGTTTAGGTGATCTAAACTGGAACTAGGCCTGGGATGAGCCCCAGGGTTCTGGAGGCCTATACAACATTAGCCTGTCAGACATAACCTGCCTATTCCAGCACATAAAAGAGTACAATAAATTTACAAAAATTTATGACAGGTTTATGACTAGATGAAACCAGTTAGCACTGCTGTAAAGAACAGATGAAGAATATTCTGACAAAACTTAACTGAAGCCAAACAGAATCATTATAAATTCAAAATGTTTCCAGTAGATATTTAATGGATCGCACATATTTTCAACAAGACTGATTTGCTGAACACTATTTAAATGTCTGATGCCATCAGGTTGACCAGACAGTTGATTTAATGTCACAATGCAGCATCTGCAGAGAAAACTGATTGCAACGTGCAGCTTGAGGAATTCAGATAAATACTTCGTATTCTTCATGGTGGTTACCCTGGTAACTGGCCGCAGCAGCGAGTAACTCGCATTGATTTTCACGTTTTACTGACAAAAACTCATTTCTATAGAATTTCTGGTCATTCTCAGAACTAACTGCTAATTTTACCACAAGGTTAGTTATAAACACATTCATCAGCTGGAATCTAATGAAATCAGTTCCACACACAGTGCTGTGAACTGCCTTTTACTGAACACGCCATTATACAGCACATGCCGCGTTGTGTTAGTCCTACTACCATATTAATGTCATTACAGATAAACGGTGAACTCAGCAGAACCTCCTGCCGTCTGACTCGCTTCGTTCAGCTCGACAAGCTAGTGCAGTGTTAGCATATAGCTACTGTTGCTAGCATCGTGTTACGCTTTGGAAACAATTTTCCACTAAAGCAGCTTGTTAACAGCTAAGAAGAGGATTTCAGGCTCATACCTTCGGATGTCAATCGACAGAATGGCCTCAACAGCTCGACAAAATTTAGGTTGTTCTTTCGAGCGACTCTTTCCGCTTCACCGCTACATAACACGGCTATCATGGGGACAAACGAGTCCTGAATGAATTCCTGTACGGAGAGAACACACTGAGCCATGTCGCACTGGAGTAACAAGCAACCTTCTGCTTACAAACTAAACCGGTGGTTCGATTAAAAACAGCCTCCAACGCTTCGGATATCTGGTGAAAACTAGCAGGCGGCGGCCATATTGTTGCGAATCCTCTTCCTGTGTAGCCTGAGGCTGTCAGGTGACACAGATATATATATATATATATATCTGTGCTTCCGTTTGTTGTTTGTACTTTTATCGCTCTTCTAAATAAAGTTTCCTTTAAAAAAAAAAAAAAAAAAAAAAAATATATATATATATATATATATATATATATATATATATATATGGGGTATATATATATATATATATATATAATATATATATTTTTTTTTTTAAAGGAAACTTTATTTAGAAGAGCGATAAAAGTACAAACAACAAACGGAAGCACAGACGGACAGACAGATAACCTGAAAAGTGATTTATTAAGACAGTGTCTAAATTAGTATTAGTTCAGACTTCTAACCACACCATGACTTCATTTAGTTTTGATTATTGAATAAGACTTAATAGAGCAGCTGAGTTCCCTCTTGAAAGGTTGTGCAGACAGGGAAAAACAACAGATACATTAAATAACAAAGTTGCTGTCATGTACGTGAAGCTTTGCCTGATCCAGAGTTGTCTTACACCCTGAAGTGCAAACCCAGACATGAGTGGACTTCCTGAAGCTCATTATCTCTCTGATCATTGATGATTGTCAGAGAGAGCTGAGGGCTGCAAACGGAGTCAGGGGTCAGGGGTCAGGGGTTAGGGGCGCTTCCCAAATCTTGGGCCCCCTGACAAAAAATTTGTTTGGGGTTTAGGCCCCCCGCGCAGTTCCTGTTACTATTTTTTTGGAGTCCATTTGACCCATAAAAAGCATCACAATTTTAAAGGCTTCATCTGCCTTGCTTTCTTTGATTCAAAACTGATAATTAGCACAATATTTACTGCTCATGAATTTAACATTTAACATTTAACATTCCACATCCAGTATGCAAGTAGGTTGCTTACATTTAAGCAACCTACTTGCATACTGGATGTGGAACATACTGGACGCATACTGGACGTACATTTATTAGTTTTAGATACTGAAATGTCTCTCCCCATGAGCAACAGTCAAAAGCAACATGCAACTACACATTAATCGATCCAGACTTCTAAAAATTCTATGTAGTTGCATTTTATTCAAGCTGCATTACATAACTTTAATAAAAATATTTGCTATAGTTTCACAATGTCCTAGCAGTTTGTTAAGAGACAGATCATCCATGAAAAGATCAATCACTTCCTGAACTACTATTACTGGTCACACATAAACATGTTTTTATGAACTGCATAAAAACATGCAGTAATAAAAGAGAATTAAAGAGATAGAGCAAAGCACAGAATCAATAAGACACAAATGCAAAAGATAGTTGTAAAGATTCTGAAGTTGTATTTCAGAATATTCACAAAGTCATCAGAAGTGACAGCCTCTTTACACTCCTGTTCCCTTGGGAAGTTCTGTAAAAATGAGTGGTATGTTGGACAGTGAATCTATGGCCTGTAGTGAATCTGCTAAAGTGGAATAATGACTGATTGTAACAAAATTGATGTTGATGTAGTTTTGTGGGATGTGGAGAACTGCGTGTCAAACCTAAGTCTGCACTCAATATAGAAATGGAAGTATATGGCTATAAAATGTTGGTTCCTACATTTTGTAAATGTTCCCACATTTTGTACAAGGACAAAATGACGACCTGAGGACAAATGTCTGAGAAATCTCTCTTCTGATTACTGAATATTCTACAGGTGACTGTGATAAGATGCAGCTTGAATGTTCATGTCTAGGTGGACATCCTTCATCAGTCTAAACTAGTGGTTCTCAACTTAGGCAGCACTGCCACACAGGGGGCGTTCAGAGGACGGAAGGGGGCGCTGGCAGAAATCTTTACCAAAGGGGGGTGCTGGGATGCCTTAGGGGGGCATTTGGTCTAAGGTGAACTTTACACATATGCACAACAATAGCAGTTTAGACTTTGAGCAACTTGGTAAAACTGTATTGTGTAACATTAAATCATGCTTGGCTGCAACATGGCAGCTCTTCTTCTCTTCAGTGTTTGTAGCTTCTTGGCGTAGCTCCGTTCTCTTGCTACTGGTAGCTTCAACACATCAGTTCAGCATTACACCGGCTGATGACGTTGCTGTGATTCACTTGTTCTGGTATTTTTGTACACGTTTTTATCAGTTCTGTGATCATGTCAAAGCAGCAACTTATATTAAAAAGTGTTTTATTTCCATTTGAAAGCTGCCCTCTTTCATGGAAGGACAACAGAAAATCGCTCTTACAAACATGTAATTACTAAAATCACGACACCCTCACTTTGTATCCCTTTCAAAAATGAACCCATTTAAATAAAGAAATCCCTCCATGGTGATACCAGATAGAGAGCGTTCATTTTATAGCGTTAACACCAGAGCTGTAAGTGGTTCGGTATGAAACGGGGTGATAGAACAACACAGTACTTTTAAATTTCAATAATCAGAATACAGAAATTGTTTCTGTTGTATTAAAAGGTTTATGTCAGTCTACCTTTTCCCCAACGATACGATTTCCAACCGTCCTGCACCTTAGCGGGTAAAAAAAAATCAAATGCACGTTGCGGAAAACTTTGCAACAGGAGAAGCGGGACATAAAATGGAGCGACGAACTGAATGTGAATTATGGCATAAAAACAGAATCCGACGCTGAACAGTGAAAAACCAACACATGATGTGAAACACATGACGATTAGGCGGCGCAGCAGGTGATAAGTGAAGATTACTGATGGTGAGCGTAAATAAATGATAAAATAAATGTAGCAACAGGAAAGAAACTAAAGTGGACATAGCAATAAGCCAAGAGAGGATAATACTAATCTAATGAAACTAAATGGAAATGAATGAAGAACAAAATGCAAGAATAAACTAAGAAACTAAAGTAAATACAGAGGAATAAACTGGTATGGCAAGACCTTTTGAGCAATAATTAATACAGAGGACTGTATGGCAAGAATAAACACACACTATTTCCAGATAAAAGGTAAAATAATATTATTGAAATGCCATGGGTTTGTTGAGACCATATACAATACTGAGAATAAATATATATTACAGATCATAACAGTAAAGAACTGATCACTTATTTATGTTTTTAATTAGATTTGATATATTTATTTCTTCAATATTATTTTTCACATCATCACGAGGCTGATGACTCCATGACACTTTCAATTTGACTAATTAGGATTTGATTAAGAACCAGATTTGTTCTTTATCTATATAAAGATATAATCCATGTTTCTGTCTCATATTTGTATGGCATTTAAAGGATCTGGAACTTTTGTTTTTCCACTGAAAGCTCTGGTTTGCACATTAAATACCTGTGGGTGAAGTTTTATGGATGATGCTCTGATGTCCCATTCTCCTGAAGGCAGCACAGAGCTGCACCACCAGAAACTGACAAACACTGAAGAGAAGAAGTTATGATTAATGTACACTGTAAAACAACGGCCTCAATTTACGGTAAAAAACTGGCAACTGTGGTTGCCAGAATTTTACCGTATAAAGACAGTAAAAACCAAAACTGCCATTATTTTACCATATTTTTAAAAATACGGTAAAATATGGTAAAATAAAAAATGAAATTGTGGTTTTGCCCTAGTAAATACGGTCATACTGCCTGACTGCCTGAGGCATAATATCTACATAAGTGAAAAACATGGCCAGACTGTATGATATTAAAAAAAAAAAAACTTTATGGTAAATTACAGGTCGCTGTTCTTACCAGAATTTTGCAAAAAAAAATAACAGTACAACAAACAAAGAAGTGTAACTTGTCAGCATTTCTATACAGAAAGTTATAAAGAAAATGAATTCAAATTAAACAAAAATACAGATTACGAGTAATCCACTTAAAGAAACAATTTCTATTTAAAAATTCAGTTAGAAAAGAACCAATTCTATTTTCTGTCCAGTTTCCTCAGGGTATTACTGAGATCTGGGAAACAAAACAAACAAACAAAAAAACAGCATGTGTCCATATAAGAGATAACCGATTGTAGAAGAAAAACCGGTGATAAAAGGATCTTTGTTCTGGGTTGAGAGTAATAAGTCACTGAGTTCAGACTTTACTCAGGATGGTTGTGGTCTTCCCTGTTACAGGTTGAAATTGAGACTCGCATGTTGTCAATCTGCTGGAAAACAAACAAAGCAAAAGTTAGAAAGATGCACTACATGAACATCATATAAATGAACCATTCGCTTAAATGTTTGCTTCACCTTTGTTGACCTGCATATGAAGACTTTAACCAGGCGGTGTGATCATTTCTGACTGAAAGGTCAGTAGTTCTTAAACCTTTGTTTGTTGTCGACAGGTATGATTCTCTTGCAACCTGACAAAATACACACAAAAAAATTTTTTGATCAGTAAATCAGGATAGATTACACAAGAACAACTCAATGCAGAAAGTCAAACAGAAAAGTCCCCAAAAATTCAAAAACAAAGGTTTGATAAATTAAAAAGTGAACAGCCTTTATTTTGTGTATATATCACCATCAATTGTTTAGATTTGAGCTTTATATCTTGTTATAATTCCATGTTCATGAGGAGTCACTTCCTCATGAAAACATGTTGACAACCTCGGATCTCCATGGCAACTATTGGGTAGTTTTTACCATAGATCATTATCATTAAAACGATCATTATCATCATCATACCTGGGTCTCAGCATCTCTCCTCATCACAACCAACATCAACCTGACACTCCCTGCTCAGTGTTGGACCCTGACACAGAGTGGCACAGACACAGACACATGAAGGCACAGAAGGTACATTCTCTGTGTCTCTGTCTGCAAACATAGTATATGGATAGAGACAGCGGAATGTATCTGTCTATGGAAATGTCTCTCTGAACCTGTGTATTGAGTTAAAATTAATATCACTGAGCATTGCTATTTTTCAGGAAACTGCATCAAGTGCACAAGTGGGTCCAGCAGCGCCTTTTGCCACTTAGAGTATTTTTTCATAGGTGAGAACTATGAGAACTATTTTAGTAATACCTTTACAAAATATATTTGGTAGTTCACAGGGATCTAATATAAAAATGTAATATGTACTTAAAAAACCAGAAGGGTCATTTTAAATAGTCTCCCTTCTGTTTCTAGGCGATTTATAGGCCTCAACCCAGAAAGCGTAACTAAAGCTGAATTTCTGATTTACAGGTTGTTTTTTTTGCTGATTTCTGGTTTTCTGCTCATTGGAATTGGAAGGTATATCGGAAATTTTGGAAGATACTGGCTGCTGTTTTGGCAACTTCAAGGCTGCTGGGCATGGTTGATGGGATCTGCAGAGTGATCAACACTCAGACTCAGATGATACGGGAGCTGAGCCACAGACTGCCTGCGATCCTGGAACAGGACCGTGGCCGGGCAGTGGATCTCGGACTCAGAATGGATATGATACTCACACAGATCAGGGGGGGGGGACCCTAAATTTTGGCTGTTTGGATTTGCCATTGAGAAGCAGCAGTGAGGCTTTCAAGGAAGGCAGTAAATTAATGTCAGCCTGACCTAAACATATTATTGCTATTGGGATCCGGACCCCGGGCTGGCCTTGGCTAGCCAGCTATCCTCCTCTGCTTGTTACATCTGAAGAAGACTCTGTTCTGCTGCCCCCACACCTCCGAGAGCATCTGTTAGCCCTGAACTGATAAGCTGGTGGTGCACTTCAAGATCATACTCACAACCACATGCTTCAGTTAGGGTTCATGGTCTGACACACACATAACTCATATGAGACCCAAATGCATCTCACACCATCTCCTTGTACCTGGCTTATCTTGTCTATATGTGTTTATATGTTGCTTATGTGCTGAGGTTTTTTTTCTTCATCTCAAACTCTGCCCTGCAAAGAGCAGAGTGTGAGACATGCTGTTTTTTCTCCTCTCCTTACCTGATTTTTCTCTTATTTCTCCTATTTCTTCTGCAAGGCGCCACCTGTCGGGCTGCAGGGCTTCAGTCAACTATCCTCCCCCACTGAACCCCCATCCCCATGTTGTTGTGTAATGGATGGTTGTTCTGGAACTGTAATTTTGTTGGTTTTTACAATGACAATAAACTTCTTCTGAAAAGCTGCAAATCGAAAAGTGACATCAAAACCAACAGGACGACTTATGCAAAACACCAGGACAGCAGTGACCCGTATGTCTCCATTCTCCTCCTTCATGGACTACCAGTGGAACTTTTAAAATAGTAAAATTACACATTAACACATAATCAGTTCTCTTATTCCATCTTTCTCCCTGTCTGTCTTTTTCTCTGTCTGTCACCTACAATGAAGGAAGGTCAGAGAGAGTGTCTGTCCACTAAATCTGTCCTTTTCATCTTGTCTGTCTTTAACTGACATAAATGCAGTTTAATGGGCTGTTTATGTCATGTATTAAAACATGTTTTTCCCCTTTATCTTCTAGCAACCCTTTGATTTCTGGAGAAGTTCAGGACTGAGACCAACTCAGAACTCATCCATGTTGGTTTTGTTTAGCTGTTCACTAAGTCTTAAACTTGCCCAAATGTTTAAGATGTACTGTTGGGGTTCCAATAAAGTTTTGAAAATTATGTAACTTCAATATTTGACATTGCTGGATCCCTTCCTTCCATCATTCTTTCAAAGGAAGAAAATTACAGACATTTAGAATTTTGACTTCAAGTTTTACATGAAAAGCTGGTAAAAATTGATTTTATGACTTTGACATGCAGTTCGCTTGGAAACTTTGACGTTTGGGCACTTTTGATTTAGTAAAGATCATTTAATTCCTTGTATTCAATGTAAAATTACCATGAGGGTAAATGTATCAGTTATATTTTTAGATCAAAGTATTTTTCACTTTGGTTGCAATACTATGACTTTTATGTAACAAGCAAATATTGCTGTTGCAAAATACTATATTTTGTTTTGCTTCAGTTTGCCAGATTTAAAATAAAGCGATTTTAAAACATGTATATTTTTTTAATTAGAAAAATAAAAGTTCTTGAGAGTTTGGTAAATAAGTTGCAAGTTCAAGTATGCAGTTTCATGAACTATAAAATGACAACTTTTTGTAATTCTACTACAGGACTTTTGTAATTTTATTATGATAAAAATGTGATGAAATCATAGTAACCATGTTATATAATTACTGCGCTATTTTAAAGAAATTACATGAACACCAATCAAATTACAGTAAGATAGTAATAAAAATTACAGTAAATCTTCAATAAAATTATAGAAAAATTGTAATAGAATTACAGTAAAACTAATAAAATTACAGTTACCCTGCAATAAAATCACAGTAAAACTTTAATAGAATTACAGTAAGGCTACTGTAATTTCTTTACTGTAAAAATTACAGTAACTGGCTGGTAACACTGCTGCCAGTAAGTTACTGTAAATTCTACAGTGACTTTTTTTTTTACAGTGCATGGACCTTTGCCGCAGCAACTCACAACAAAGTTTGGCCAGCTATCTATCTGTCCTGTCTACAGACAGAACAATTAAAAGCAAAGCTGCATATATATTTTACCTGCTGTCTATCTGTCCTGTCTACAGACAGGACAGATAGATAGACATACAGAGAAAAAGACAGGGAGAAAGATGGAATAAGAGAACTGATTATGTGTAAATGTGTAATGGTTGATACAATGTCTACACAACACTAGTTGATGAAAGATCTCTTTGCACGTTTTCCAAACCTTTTCTGACTGAAGTCTACTTTATGCGGCCAGCTTGTTATTCTCTGTGTTTTGTTGATTTATTACATTTTAGTTCATTAGTATTTTTATTTTTTTTCCTTCTGAGCCTGTGCAGCACTTTTTGTGGGGTCTTATGGGGTATATAAGGACATCCTGTTACCAGTTGCTGGATTAAGGGATACATTCTGTTCTCATCCTGCCTCATCCTTATTGGATACTCTCATAAGTTGGTTTTAGTAGTTTTGGCGCCAAAATTTGAAGATGCAATGATGTCAACCCAGTTTTCCTATGTTAGCGGTTCTCAACGTGGGTTCAGAGGACGGCAGGGGGCGCTGGGAGGCCTTAGGGGGGCGTTTGGTTGAAGTTAAACTTTACACCTTAAATGCACAACAATACCAGTTTAGACTTTGAGCAACTTGGTAAAACTGTAATGTGTAACATTAAATCATGCTTGGCTGCAACTGTATCGATAGCAGCTCTTCTTCTATTCAGTGTTTGTAGCTTCTTGGCGCAGCTCCTCTCCTGCTACTGGTAGCTAAAATCATGATACCCTCACTGTGTCTCCCTCTGAAAAATGAACCTATTTAAATAAAGAAATCCCTCCATGGTGACACCAGATAGAGATCGTTCATTTTATAGCGTTAACACCGGAGCTGTAAGTGGTCCGGTATGAAACGGGGGAGATAGAACAACACAGAGCTTTTAATAATTAGAATGCAGAATTTGTTTCCGTTGTTTTAAAAGGTTTATGTCAGTCTGTCTTTTTCCCATCGATCCGTTTCCCGACCGTCCTGCACCTTAGGGGCTTAAAAAAAAAAAAGATGCGCACATTGCGCAAAACTCTGAAACAGGAGAAGCGGGACATAAACTGAGCAACAAACTAGATGTGAATTATGGCATAAAAACAGAGAATCCGACACTGAACAGTGAAAAATCAACACATGATGATTAAGCGGCGCAGCAGGTGATGAGTGAAGATTGTCGTGTTAACAAAGGAGAACATTCAGTCCAACTGTATATGGTGATTAGTTTATTCAGCATCACACCAACTCTCAGCATAGACATACCCAGCAATCAGCGTCACCTGTCTACTTAAGCCTGACGCACCCTGTGATGTCATCACAGGTGGCCATTTGTAGTTTTTAACCATGCATACCATTAACACCACATCTTCCCTCTCTAGAATCAATGGGTGGCCTACCGTTGATTCAACAGACCTTAGAGGATTATTCTGCCTCTGTAGCTGGAAGGTCTGTCTCTACCTAGAACTAGAAAACATTGTAAATAGAAATACACATTTAATCATTCTTAAACTTTAGCGTAATATGTACACAAATTATTTCATTCCCTTTGACTATAAATTCAGTCTATCAGGTTTCACGATCCGTCTCCCAAACCTGGTTCTAGAGTAGGTGAAAGTTCAGGAAGATTCTGCTGTGTAGGTTCTTCGGAACTCTGTTGAGCTTGTTCTGGAGCCACGTCCCTTTCCGGTACTTCTGGCTCTGTCGAAGGCTCCATGGCAACCAAATGACGACGATTTCGCCTAATTGATCCATGCGGTCCTTCCACAAATAAGAGCATGGAGTCGAATGACTGGTAACCACTGCTCCACTTGTGCCTTGGTCTTTAATCCACACACCTTGTCCTGGAGTGAGTTTGCTAAGAACTCTTGCTCTGTGGCGTAAATCGTATCTCTCTGCATCTTGTGTCCTCCTCTCTTTCTCTTTTTGAGCAACCATCCTACTATTCGGAAGAACTGGTGTCAATAAAGATGGAAGTGTCGGCACCGTCGTGCGAAGTCTTCTTCCCATAAGAAGCTCTGCTGGGCTGTATCCATTCCAAAGTGGTGTTGCTCTATAGGCGAGTAAGGCGAGATATGGATCAGCTGCTTTCTTCAACAAGTTTTTCACCGTTTTAACAGCACGCTCAGCTTCCGTTACTTTGTGGGTATCTCGGGCTACTTGTAATATGGCGAAATCCATACAACTTTGCAAATGTAGCAAAAGCAGCACATGAAAACTGGGGACCGTTATCAATACTTCAGGAATACCATGACGTGCAAACACAGATTTCAAGTGGGGAATCACATCTGTTGATCTTGTGGGACTTAATTGGGCAATTTCCACAAATCTTGATGCTTAGTCCACAACCAGAATATACGTTTTCCCTTGCAAAGTAAACAGATCAGCCCCAAGTTTTTGCCATGGTCAGTCTGGATACTGTGATGGCATCAGTGGCTCAATATGATTTACTTTCTCTCTGTTACAGGTGTGACACTTTAGAACCAGCTTTTTTAGCTGCTGGCTTAGTCCAGGCCACCACACTGACTGATGCGCTTGTTCTCGACATTTCACCACTCCCTGATGTCCTTCATGTAGTCTCATGAGCACATCATTTCTCATAGTAGAAGGAATAACAAGTCTTTCTCCTTTTAACAAAAGACCATCCTTCACTGTAAGAAATGCCTTTTCAGCCCAGTACAGTCTAAGTGCTGGTTCAGTGTTGTAGTGTGTAGGCCATCCTCCTTCACATAGCTGCATCACACGCGCACATATGCTGTCCCTTTTCAGCTCCTCTCTCAGCTCTTCAAGGTAGCTAGTGCTTGCAGGCAAGTTTTGTATCACACTGTCCACATAAATATTTGAGTCTTCAACCAACTTCGTTTCAGTTTCTGTTAGGTTTTCTGTCATGGGGGTACGTGACAGAGTGTCAGCTGTCCCCAGATGTTTCCCTGGCACATATGAGATGGAATAGGAATATCTCATGAGACGCATTCTAAAACGTTGAATACGCGGTGGAAGGGCATCCAACCTCCGAGAACCCAACAGACTCAAGTGGTTTATGATCAGTCTCCATTTGGAAATGTTTGCCAATGAGATAATTACTGAACCTTTCACAAGCCCAGGTAAGACTCAAAGCTTCTTTTTCCACTTGTGCATATCTCTGCTCAGTCTGTGCTAATGCTCGTGACACATATGCAACAGGTCTCCATTCTTGACCCCATTTTTGAAGCAGCACGCTCCCCAGACCATAAGCTGATGCATCTGCTGAAACTTTGCATTCCCTGTTTGTGTCGTACATAGTTAACACTGGCGGGGATGAAAGCATCTCCTTCAGATCTTCAAATGCTTTGGCTTGATCAACTCCCCATATCCAACAGTTTTTCTTAGACAAGAGATCCCTTAAAGGTTTGTCTCGCTCTGCTAACCGTGGAATAAACTTCCCCAGCTGGTTAACCATTCCAAGGAAGCTTCTTAACTCACTCACATCTCTTGGTTCTTTCATCTTTCTCACAGCTTCTGTTTTATTTGGATCCGGGCTAACTCCATTTGCAGAGATAACATGGCCCAAAAATGTTACGGTGTGTTTGGAAGATCACATTTATCAATGTTCAGTGTAATACCAGAGTCTTGAATCTTTCCAAGAACAATATGCAGACGAGCATCATGCTCCTTTTGTGTTCTCCCCCACACTAACACATCATCCATATGGCATACCACCCCATCTAGCCCCTCTGTGACCTCTGTCACCATTCTGTTTTGGAAATGCTCAGGGGCCGACGCTATACCAAAGGGTAGCCGCTTGAAATAATAACGACCAAAAGGAGTAATGAAGGTTGTATATTTTGCCGTTTCCTCAGTTAAAGGTATTTGCCAAAAGCCCATATTAGCATCTAATTTACTGAAGATTTTAGCTCCTCCCAGTTTACCGAGTGTTTCATTGACAGACGGAAGAATATACTTCTCTCTACACACGGACTCATTCAGCTTTGTGAGGTCAACGCATATGCGTACAGCACCTGTCTTTTTGGGAACAACCACCATTCCTGAACACCATTCAGTTGGCTCCTCAATTCTGCTGATCACACCCAAACTTTCCATGCGGGACAGTTCCTGCTTGACCTTGTCCATCAAAGGAAGTTGAATCCTTCTGGGTGTTTTTAATGAGAATGGTTGAGCACCTGGTTTCAGTTTGATGGCATAAGGCTGTCTCACTTCTCCCAGACCACTACAGAGCTTTGGATAGCTAGTTTTTAATGTTTCGGCAGTTATCTCATTTAATCTAGCTACAAGCTCCAGTTTCTGAATGGCTGGCCTGCCCAAAAGTGCAGTCTGCAGATGTTTCATAATATATACACTTTCATGTATCACCTTGTCACCTTTTCGCATTAACATCTCAGCAACCCCCACAATGTCCAGTGCACTTCCCCCAGGTCCTAGCAGCTGTCTAGTGACCTTCTTCAGAATGGGGGGACTTGCATCTCTGTAGATGTCTTTAAACCTGGCATATGGCAGAACTGTAACATCGGCACCCGTATCAATCTTAAACGAAATAATTCGGTTATTTACTTCAACATCCACCCTCCAAGGTTCATCTCCATTTGAAATGATGCCTAAAAACAAAAAATCGTCTCTTTCCACAGCATGTACCGTCTTCAGCGTTCTACACACCCTCTTATACTGTCCCTTTTTCCCACATAGATGACATTTTTCCCCATTAGCTGGACAGTCACGTTTGGGATGGGATGGAGAACCACCGCACTTATAACACTGCGGAACCTCTACTTTTTGCACTAATAGCAGTGTGCATCTTGGGTCGATATTTAGTCTTACGGGGCTTAACCCCGTTTTCATACACTCTGTCGACAGATTTGCCATTTGTTTCTGATCTAGTATCGGTACGCAGGCAGGACTGCTGCCGTTTCACCTCTTCACTTTGTCTTGCTGAAGTAATGGCCTTTTCTAATGTCAAATCTGGATCGAGTTGCATACGTTCCGATAACCTTTTATCTTGAAGTCCCACCACCAGTCAATCCTGAATCAGTTCATAACTACATAACTCCATAACTCCAATGTTCTGCTAGCGCATACAGTGAAGTAACAAAGGCATCCACGGTTTCATGCTCTTCTTGTTTGCGCATGTTAAACTTGACTCGCTCATAAATAACATTTTTCTTGACAACGAAGAAAGCCTGAAAACCCTCACGAACTCCTTGATCCGTGTTCCTGTCGGTGTCAGATAACGATAATCCCCGCAGAACATCGTCAGCAATAAATGAGCGTGTTAACCTGATTCTCCTCAGAACTAGAGTTCAGGTTACTTTCCAGACGAAACCGTCCGAATCGCCGTGTCCACTTGGCCCATTCCTGCGGCTTTGTGAAGTCGAAAGACTCTGGCGGCTGGATACTGAACGTTGCAGATGGACCCGCAGAACCGACCCTCTGTCCTCAGCCATGTGTCCGGTAGCAGAATAACGTTGCAGCCTCACGACGATTTACAGCCCAACTCCTGACACCAGGCCGCGTTAACAAAGGAGAACATTCAGTCCAACTGTATCATGGTGGTTAGTTTATTCAGCATCACACCAACTCTCAGCAGAGACATACCCAGCAATCAGCGTCACCTGTCTACGTAAGCCTGACGCACCCCGTGATGTCATCACCGGTGGCCATTTGTAGTGTTTAACCTGCATTCAATTAACACCACAAAGATTACTGATGGTCAATCAACAATCAAATAAATGTAGCAACAGGAAAGAATCTAAAGTGAACATAGCAATAAACCAAGAGAGGATAAAACTAATCAAAGGAAACTAAATGGAAATGAATGAAAAACAAAATGCAAGAATAAACTATGAAACTAAAGTAAATACAGAAGAATAAACTGGTATGCAAAGCCTTTCGATCAATAATTAATACATTTTGTGCAATATTTAACAACTAGAAAATGGCAAATAATAATATTTTTCCACTCTGATTGGCTGCTGTTAGTTCTACCAATTTTAACTTGAATGTTCGTTGCATTTTTCATAGACGCCTGTGAAAATAATTTCTATTCCCATGACTTTTTTGTTCTTTGGGAAATTATTTTTGATGATAAATACAGAAACAAGCATAAAAATCAAAACATCTACAATAGTGATAGTAATATTAATGATAAAATAATGGTCAGTGCAAAGTAGCCAATAAATTCGTTGGTGGGGGGCGGTGAGGGACCTGGATAAGGGCTGGGGGGGCGCTGGGCCAAAAAAGGTTGAGAAACACTGATCTATGTAGTTGTAGCTCAATGTTGATACAATTCAGTGGGGATGAGTGTAACAGTCAAAAATGCACTTTGTTAAATTACAAATTTACACCACTGTTTATTTATCTATCCATCTATTTCTTTATTTAAAATAAATAGATATTTTAGTTGAAGTTTTTCTGTTCTACTTGTGTACTTAACTTCCTCTCCCTCACATTGTCGTTAAGCTTTGTGAGGGTAAGTTACATTGTAAAAACTTGCTAATATTTTGTTACGTCTTTTACAAATATTTCCTCTTTTGAAATAAACCGAATTGTAGATTGCTTAATAAATGTTCTTAAATGTTACTATAATACTTTATTTATGGTTGTTTTCTTACAGCTGTAGAAGACAACTACACAAAACCAGAAGACGAAGAAGATTTGTGTTTTTCTTTACTGTCTTCTACAAGTATGTGTAACATTTTAAATGTGTTGATATTCAGACATGAACGTTCTAGCTGTTTGTTTTTGTATATTTGTTTGTCCACTAGGTGGGTGGAACTGTTGTACTAAAAAGGCCAGTAATATTCTTTTCTGTTTTTTTGTTGGGGACAAAATAATTTCCTTCTGCTTCTAAGATTTTATTTGGGGATATAAATTTGTATATTTTCATTTATTTATCCATTTGTTTGTATATATGTTTTTTATATGTATTTTTTTATTTATGTATTTGTTATATCAGACATAAAGATAACACTTATTTCACATTGCCGTTAAGCTTTGCGAAGCCATAGAAGACAACTACACAAAACCAGAAGACATCTGATTTGTGTCTTTCTTTAACATCTTCTACAGATTGTTCTCAATGAATGAAAGCATAATGATCTAAAATTAATATTGTTGTGATCGGTGTTTTTCAGTATAGTTATTTTGAGATTTTCTGTGTTTAGTCCTGTTTCCCTGTGAGTCTCTGTTCTGTCCTCCCTGTTTATTGATCCCAGCTGTGTCTAGTTTCTTGATTATCCTCCCTGTGTATTTAAGTCCACCTGTTGTCTGTGTCGTATCACCACTCTGGTCTCCTTGTGCTCCCTGTTGTTCTGGTCTTTGAGTTTTCATTAAATCCATCATTTTCACATTCATCCTGGGTCTGCCTGCGTTCTACTCACCTCACCGCAAACAATGACAAATATATTGTTTGCCGTTAAACATTCTTTAGTTGCCACTAATATTCAGAAAACATCTGATGTGTGAAACACACATTGTTAGATATCTTTGGGCTAATGGGTAACTTGTGACTTTTGACTCTCAATAAAAGCAAATTAATCATTGACTAGCTACACATAGTTGCATTTTACTAAGTTGTCAGTTGAACAAAGCAGGTTTTTACTCAGACAGAAGCAAAAAGGATCTACATCTACTGGAAACCTCAACATGGCAACCAGTGCAGCTACAGGTCTGAACATTTGTTTTTCCAATTTTATTATTACACAGCAATCCTAAACAATGAACCAGAACTCTTTAACTGCACTGGATTTGTATGAACATTTTCATGTGTAATACACACTGCAGTAATTGTTCAGTGTAATGCTCAGAACTGAGGACCCGAAATTTCAGTCAGACACCAAGTAGAAAAATAAGAGCTTTATTTGGGATCAGGGTATGAGGCAGGTAACCACCGGCAATGGGACAGGAACCTCTGAGGACAGAGAAGCAGGTTAGTGGGTTGTTGTCCTGGGGAGGCCAAGTTCTGAATAAGGAAAGCCACTAACCTTAGAGTGTTGTGGAGGTTCAGGTAGCTCAGTGGTCTGGGACAGGTGACACATCCAGGGATGAACAAAACTAGGAGGTAAAGGGGTGGGGCAGGATCAGGAGAGCAGGACAAGGCAAAACTTATGAGGGTCAGGCGGAGAGCAGTGGTCAGGGCACAGAAAAAGGGTCCAACACGTGGAGGCAATATCCGGCAGACAAATCCAGGGGCGAGGCAGGAGGCAGAGGTCAAAAGGCAGAAGCGAGTCCAGAAAACAGAAGCCAGTAAAGAATCCGACGTGGGCTAGACAGGGCAGGAAAATCCAAGAGACAAAAAACAAGTTCAAGATCGTGGTCAGGTCAGGAGGAAACGCTGGATATTTACTCACACCAAGGCTTTCAAAAATCTGGCGCTGTCTGCCTGCCTGAGAGCTGAAAATAACTGCTGGTGAACAGGTGGAAGACATGAGCCTGATTGTGCTCCAGCGCAGCAGCATGAAGGTGAACCAGATGAGCTTGATGGGAGGCGAGTACTGAGGAGACGAACAAAGCAGGCAGACGGGCCAGAAACATGACAGTTCAGGGAGGGTTACTCTGGTAAAAAATGTGTATACTATAAAATACAATAGCATATTTTAAATATACTGTATTTTCTGAAGTACATTTTTGTTTACTATCAAGTGGGTATAGTTATTAAGATTACACGAGAAGTGTAAAATAAATACATCCTTAACAACATGCTTGTAATCTTTTTAAAAATTTATTTTTGGTACAATTTCTAAAATTATATTTTTTCTACAATATACTTTAAATTCTACTGAAATATATTACTAAAATTATACTTTGGATAATCATTTTAAAAATACACTTTGCATGTATTTGTACAAATCTATATTTTAAATGTACATATAAAAATACATTACAAATATATACAAACAATACTTTTCTGAAGTTGTACTTTTGGTAAAATAGGTTTTGAGTATTACATTTCAATAATATTTGAAAGTACTTTACAAATAGTGTCTAATAATTAGAGTAATTATATTTAAATTAAACGATTTTAAGTGTTTACATACATGGTACTCTATGCTATGTAAAGCAGGGTCATCAACACGGTGCTCATCGGCACCTGGTAGCACCAGGGGACATTGTCAGTCACCCTTGGAGCAAATTCCAGAAATAGCCCTTGTCTTTAGGGAGCACTGGCAAAAATAATATTAAATTAAATGTTTTTACCTTGAAATAACATTTGTTTATTTTTAGAATTTTTTTCCCCTTTTTTAAGTGAATTATAAGAATGTTTAAAATAAATTGCTTTATGTACCCTGGTGAAAAATTAATATACTAAGTATGTTAAATTTTTAATATACTTGAGCATACTTTAAGTCAGACTAATCAGGAGTATTCCTCAACTTCACTTAGGATTAGTTAACTTAAAGCATAACATTTTGGAACAATTTTTTGCCTAGTGTACTTTAATAGTATTTGAATTGTATAAAGCACAATTTTAAAGTATGCTAAGTGTACTTCAACATACCTTTTTGGACAACTTAAGTTACATGACATGTTTGCATACACCTCAGAAAGTATTTAGTTGGGCCCCTGCACTGAGTGACTTGGCAACAATTCACCTCACATAAGAAACAATGTCCCTCTATAGATGCAGCAAAATGAAGCTGAAATCAAAGCAACATTGAGAAGAATTTGACTTTGGGGTGCCAAAGAATGTGCAACAGTTCTAACTACTTTAAAAGCTATACTAGAGAAGCAGAACCCAGGAGAATAAATAGGCTGTTCTCTTAAGCTTATTTTTATAATTTATCAATATTTTAGTTATAACAAGGTATTACAAAGTAAAGTTATTTTTGTTTTTCTTTTAATATACAGAATGGAATTCCATTGGATTTACCACAGATGCTCCCCCAAGCCACAGTCTCAGTGTGGATGCTGCAGACATTGCTGTTGTTGTCATTTACTTTATTATAGTCATGGTGATTGGAATATGGGTAAGATGAGCCACAGAACATTTACACACCTAAATTTAGTTTCTTTTGCTTGTTTTGTTTTTCTGTTTGTGTCATTCTGGCATTGTAATGATTTTAATGGTTTTGTTGTTGAGATAACTTTGAGACTTTAAAATCGTCTTCCAGTTTCTACATGAAAACTAATTCTTTGTCTTAAGAAAAAAAATAAATTGTGCTGACAAATGTTCGGGTTTAATTCTGCTTAGTTCTATAACATATGGTTCAAACACATGTTCATGATATAAACTAAAGTGAGTTAGAGTAATAATTGGGGCATTGAGGTAAAGCAAACCACAGTGAATCAAAAGACTCTTCTGGTGAGAAAACACGTAAGTGAGGGATAAGATTTGGTATTGATATCATTTGGTATCAATGTCAAATGCCAAATTATATTGATAGTGATTTGGGTTTAAACTGAGCTGTTGTAATAATTCATGGCTTGAATAATGTTGGAGGGATCAACATTTCCACTGATCTTTCAAGGAAGAAACCAGCAACATTTACATTCCTATCAGTCAAGTGATCTTGGACTGATAGGAACACTTGGACTGCTGGCCATGGAAAAGACTTTGAACCTTTGAAGACAAATATTCAAGGAAAGTATTAACTGCAAACAATAAGTTTCAATTTTGAACCATTAAAACAAGAGAAAAATCACAGAATTAATAATTCAAAATAGGTTAAAAAGTTTCTATCCAAAGAAACCCTGCAGATCACATCGAGTCATTGATTTGCAGCATTCACTCCTCCTGGACTAGCATGTATCATAGCATTGTGTTGTATCATTGACTTTACAGCAGTGGTTCTTTACCTTTTTTGAGGTACTGAACCCACCAGTTTCATAAGCACATTCACTGAACCTTTCTATAGTGATAAATAAAATATGATTTTTTTCACCCCAAATTCAAGACATAGTCTAGTTGGGTCCCCAAGATCACCAAGTCTTCTTAAAAGGTAGAGTCTCTGAGAACAGTTCTTCAAAATATACTCAGTGTTTTCAGCAAAGTTGAGCTGACTGTCCAGGAACGAGCCAAAGTATTTAAAATGTGCCACAGTTTCAACAGGTTGGCCATCGAGACACTTTAAGGTCTTGTTTAGATCATTTAATTAGCTCTACATTCTTAAGAGAATGAAAAATTAATAATAAATAATAAAGACCTTGCGGCATTCTGATTTAGTAATGTAATTATATTAGTTGTGTTGCCACCTCCACACCACTAGAGGCAGCACCAACCCCGAAAAGATGTGACCAAGGAGCAGGTTTAGAAGGACACCAAAATCCAACTTTATATCTTTAAAATTTTTGCTGCACAAATGTAGCACAAATGTTAGACACCAATTTTGTGTGATTTGAAGAAGGTGGGGGGGCAACTTCACTCAGGTACCGAAAGCTTCAGAATTTAATAAAAACTGTGAGCTTTGCTGCAGTAATTAAAGACACAAGTTCAAATCCCTGCTGAGAGTGAAGCTCCTTCAATCAGTGATCCTCTGCAGCAAGTGATGGCAAAGCGGCGTCATCACAACTTTACACAAGTGTGTCTTTACCTCCGTGGCAGAGGCTCCGCCGAACCCCTGAGACCGACTCACCGAACCCCAGGGGTTTGATCTTGCTTTACAGCAATCCCTCATACCAAGCATGAAGGATTGCTGTAAAATCAACAACACAATGGAAACAAACTTGAGAAATCATTATAACAGTGTGTGACTTCTCTGCAGCTTAAGAAGGAGCATAAATCCAAAAAATCTACAGTAAAATGTTATTCATAAGTTAATTTACCTGAAGTTATGTGTCACAGGTTCGAGTCCGGACCTGGTAGCTGACCCATACCAAAATGGTAGCTGAGTCATAGTTATCATCTCATGATCCAGAAGCTGCTGCTCATGTTCTCACTAAAACCAGGAAGATAGAGACATAACACCAGTGTTAAAGTCTCTACACTGGCTCCCTGTAGCTCAAAGGATAGACTTTAAAATACTGTTGTTAGTTTATAAATCACTGAACGGTTTAGCACCACAATACCTTAAAGATCTGCTAGTGCCGTACCAACCGTCTAGACCCCTCAGATCTTCTGGTTCTGGTTCTGCTCTGCATCCCCAGAACCAGAACCAAACGAGGAGAAGCAGCATTCAGCTTCTACGCACCACAGATTTGGAACAAACTTCCAGAAAACTGTAAAACAGCTGAAACACTGAGTGTCTTTGAATCTCAAATTAAAACCCACCTGTTTAGAGTTGCTTATGGATAGACTGAATGTTTTTACTTTTAATAATGATTTTAACTCTAAATCTTTTTCAAACTCTGTCTTGTTCTGTTTTTATTTTTATTTCAAATTGTGAAAAGCATTTTGAAATGCCTTGAATCCTTGTAAGATACAAAAACTCTGAGGTTTGAATCCTTGTATGATGTTGAGGTTTGAGATGTTTTAAAATGTTTTCATTTTTAATTTTTACTTTTAATAATGTTTCGATCTTCTAATCTTTTTCAAAATCTGTCTATTTCTGTTTTCATTTTTATTTTAAGTTGTCTAAAGCACTTTGAAATGCCTTGCTGCTGAAATGTGCTATACAAATAAAATTTGACTGATTGATTGATTGATGAAGTAAACAACCCCTTTGGAAAAATTCTGTTTTTTGAGACTGGTGTATCTCTGGTTTAGGGTCATGGTATGGGCATTTGTCAAAGGTCTATAATGCAATATTTGGTATCATCTTAAAGGGGACACTCTTGGCTTTCATTTAAGTCATGTTTTGAGTTCCTCTGACCAACACAGAGGTCATTAGAGGTCGTTAAACCAAAATTATTACACATTTTTCCACACCTTTTGACCAAACTAGATGCATTTCTTTCATCCCAGTGGCATCCAGGGACATCAGGAACACAAGAGTTACTGACTAAAATACTCAACAGAGTAAGTCTCAAAATACCAGTGTGTGTACAACACTGGAATTATAATACATGTAAGAGTCCTTGTGTATAACTTTAAGAAGTTGTATCTATGAAACATGATTTGTAAACTGCACAGTAAAAAATGCTGTTATTTTCATAACCCAATTTCTGGGTTGAAGCTGTTGGGTCATAGGCTGGGTTAGTTTGACCAAATATTGGGTCAAAATTCATAACTCAAGAGTTGGGTCAGAAATTTACTGGACGTCTACAGCTTGAACTCTTCTGTTGGGTCAGTGGTTGGGTAGATTTACCCATTGGTTGGGAAGCCTTAAGTGACCCAATTCCAATTTTGTTGATGTAATGCAATCTGTATCTGATCTTTTCATGAAAATCTGAACACATGTTGGATTTTTTTTTAATACGACCCAGGATATCTCATACGTATGCGATTTAAAGGGATCCACGATTAGTTATAAAAATAGACTTTATTTGTGAAATATTTATTTTAGATGTCAAAACAATATAATAATAATGGTGTACATTATTTAGTTTTTATAAATTTCAATGAAATATTTTCACAGGAATGTCATGTTCACACTGCAATGCATTTTAGGTAAATGACATGTAACGGTCCAACTGCCTCGGGTCCTCCAACCAAAACAGTAATGAGTAACGTTATTAAGTCTTTTTAATTTGAACCGGAGCTCATTGAAATCGATCGGAATGTAGAAATCACAAGAGGTGATGAAGATGAGGAGGACCAAACAGAAGAAGAGGACAGAGTTGGCCGTAAGAGCTGGTGTTTGCTGCTGCTGCCATCAGCTTCGTAAATTAAACAATGAATGACAATGAAAAAAAAGAAGAAGGGAAAGACAACTGGTCTTAGTAGATGAGAGTTTTCCCATCTCCTCTGGGCGTGTCACAAACAGCAATTTTTTTGGTAATAGGAAAACTGCAACTTATTTAGGCCAACATGTTCAACTATTCCTGGATCCTTTCCAATGTGGCCTAATGTCCAGGTCGCATTCATCAGACCTGAATGTCAGTGATACACGACAAATGTCACTATTCTGTGTCCTGATATGCCCAAGCATGGCGGACTGTAATAAGTACTGAGTTGTTTATGTGCTTGATCTGGTCAGATAATAACTTCAAAATCGTAAGATACGTTGCTCCACCATAAGCATCCACGCTTACTTCCGCAAACTCTGAGCACTACTTTTTTATGGCAGTTGGCAAAACACTGAGAATGCTCTGTATGTGTGACATTATTGCGCCCTCTACTGCATATGCGGAAAATGTTCAGGTTGTTTGCAGTTCACGTTGCAGATCGCATACAAGTCGCATATATTTTGAGATATGAAAGGCAACGGCATAAAAAAATTGATTTGACAAAAAAATCAGAATTGGGTCACTTCAGGCTGCAGTGTGAACTTAGCCTATTTTCTCTTCATATTCCCCCCTTTCACAACCCACTTCCCTCTCTGACCACTCTTAAATAAAGGCCACGAGACCTGGAAAAATCTATTACTAATCTACTGTATATCTTTTTGTTTAACAGTCATCAGTACGAGCTAATCGGACCACGGTGGGGGGATATTTTTTGGCTGGTCGTTCCATGACCTGGTGGCCAGTAAGTACAAACATTTTTATGCAGAGATAGTAAATGTTCCCTCCTGGCTTACTCATATTGTAAAAAAAGTTGAAAACATGGAAGTTTCTATTTTCCCCTTCTGCTTATGATATTAAATACAAGTATTATTTTCACACCTCGTACTACTTCCATACAAACTTGATGCATTTTGCTTCAGGTTTCTGTGGAACCTCTGGAGATTATGGTACAAAAAGGTTTTTATATAAAATCTATGGACATATGGACAACTCTAACCATCCCTTTTATAAGACTGTCTTAGGAAAACAAAGTGTCTTCAGTCAGAGGCTTTTACAAGTTTGCTGTAATACAGACTGCTACATAAGATCCTTCCTGGCCACAGCAATCGCCATCTTCAATAACTCTTTAAGACTCTTGAAGAATAAGAATAATTAATTTACCTCTGGGATCAATAAATTATATTTGAATTAAAAAAACAGAGAAACCTCTAACACAGGTAGAACATGTCTAAAGTTTTTTCCAGGTTCTACTTAAAAGCCTCGACATTCATTGTGCATGGAGAATATATCCACCAATAAAAAACAATCCACCTGATTGGACTGGCAACCAATGTATACAATTGAGCTAACTAAAATGTTCTTGTTTCTCTTTATTATATGATTTTACTAACAGATTGGAGCCTCCCTGATGTCAAGTAATGTTGGCAGCGGTTTGTTCATTGGACTTGCAGGAACAGGAGCAGCTGGAGGCATTGCTGTGGGAGGATTTGAATGGAATGTAAGTGTCATGAAATGCGGTGACGATGTGGTGAGGTAGACGCAGCGGACCCAGGTTTAGGAAATTAAATGACAGTTTTAATGATAATCCAGAAATACAAGGTCCAAAAACCAGGCAGCACAGAGAGAGCGGAAGGCTAAGGTTCAACAACTGGTAGCAACTGGAATCACCATAGACAAAGCAACTAGACACCCAGACTGGACGCGACAAGACGACTGACAAGACGAGGACCCGACAAAGAACAAGGAACACAAAGAAGAGACAGATGGGGACAATCAAGAGGGAGACAGGACAACATGGAGACTCCACAGAACACAGAAACCTAAATAAACACAGAAAAAACTCAAAACCTCACAGTAAGAAGCACAACTCATAAAACAAGTAAATCGTCACATTAGCCTAGTCAACAATCACATTTTTAAAAAATAATTAAATAATATCAAAACAAACTGAGCTATATACTGTATATATAATAGTTCAGTTTGTATATATATTATATATATATAAAACTAACAGCAGTGTTTTAAAGTTTATTCTCTGGGCTACAGGGAGTCAGTGTAGGGACTTTAGAACTGGTGTGATGTGCTCATCTGTCTCACCCCAAAGACTCTGCAACATCCATATGGCCACTCAGCATGATGTTGTATTGCAATAGATTGAGTTTCATCAAGAACGGATTGCTGCCCAAAACAGTGATGGGCCTGTTTCTTCATTGTCATTATTCTGCAAGAACACATCTCTCTGAAATGGATGGATTGGTTTTATATCAGGACCGACTGGTGATTCCTGCTGCACAGAAAACTGAGGTATTTTCAGATCTGCATGAAGGACTCCAAGGACTAACAAGGTGCTGGGCATTGACTGGGAGGTGTGTGGTGACCAGTCATAAGTCCTGAGATTAAACAGATGTGTTATCATGCAAATTCTGCATTTAAAAGAAACTAACCCATAGGCGTGAACCTCTCCTGCCCTCCACCCTACCAGAGGCCCCTGGCAGCATATAGCTGCAGGGCTGTGTGAGTTTGAGAGATAGAATTATCTCATTGTGATCTACTATTACTCCAGAGACATTGAAAAAACTCACCTACCTTCCATATCTAGCCATGATGTCATCAGTAAACTCAAGGGCACATTGTGAGGTGGGAAATTCCACTGGAACTGTTACATTATCACTGGTCAGTGAAGTTTATGTCTAGGCCCCTTCACACTCAGGCGAACGGTGCTGCCAAATGGGGCTGTTCAGACTGCTAAAAACATCTGAAAGCAGCCTGACAGCCTGTTGCCCTGATGTGCTACAGAGCAACCCACCTCCAAGCCGACCCACAGACTGCTGATTGACCGGATCATCTGCAGTCACCTAGTTCCCCTGTGACACCGGCCAGTAGCTTTCCACCTGAGGTCAGTTCTGAGTCCATGGCCTGTTTAGATCTGTCCTGTTTAGAGACAGTCGTGTCCGGAAGTGGAGGGATCTATTCCATTTAAAGGTTCACATGTTACATCCAGGGGAAGAGTAATCCGAATTCCTTTCAGATATAGAGACACTGAGCTACAGTAACTCAAAGTCCTCTACTTCACATGTTTTAGTTCAAAACATTTCTAGCTCAAAACCTAGAGTTCAAAAATATATCAAATTTACTCTGCGTCTAAGTCTACAGATTGACAAGGCATAATGCTATTGCATGTTATTTTTTTAAATTTATGTATAAATGTAATTTGATTTAGTTAAAAAGGGGTAAATTAGCATTTAAAATTAATTAGTTAAGAAATTTATTAATTTAATCAAAAACAAAATGATATACAATAGAAAAATCTACAAATCAATAGAATGAAAGGTAGGGACAGCTTTAAGTTTTTTTTTCTTCTTTCTGCTAATGGTTAGGCTTTGTAAATTACACTGGAACTCTATACGGACTCACATGTTATCGATGTTGGAGTTACTTTTAGATTTGTTTTATTTGATTGACAGGGACAGTAACTATGGAGGGCAGAATAATCCCTACATTGCTGTGGACTGAAGGCAGTCTACCACTAGCTTAAGTATTTCTGCAAGGCATCCATGAAATGTTAAGCATGCATGTTTCGCTGCTGGAAGGGGAAGATGTAGTGATTCTGTAGCCCAGGGTGGCTTATGAGCATGTGCTGTACATCCAGACATGCCATTAAAAAAAAGCAGAGTTCTACAAGCGTCACAAGTTGTCCATGTTTATGTCTTCATAAAGATAGCCATCTATGATAGGTCTAATTGGTTTAATACTGTGTTTCTCAATCTTTTTTGGCCCAGCGCCCCCCCAGCCCTTATCCAGGTCCCTCACCGCCCCCCACCAAAGGCTACTTGTAGGCTACACTGACTATTATTTCATCATTAATATTACTATCACTATTGTAGATGTTTTGATTTTTATGCTTGTTTCTGTATTTATCATCAAAATGTAATTTCTCAGAGAATAAAAAAGTCATAGGAATACAAATTATTTTTCACAGGCATCTATGAAAAATGCAATGAACATTCAAGTTAAAATTGGTAGAACTAACAGCAGCCAATCAGAGTGAAAAAATATTCTTATTCTTTTCCATTTTCTAGTTGTTAAATATTCCACAAAATGACCAGATAAAAGATGAACAACATGCCAGTTTAAACTTTGAACTGTTTGCAAAACGACTGAGCTCTGCAACATTAAAACATGGATAGAACTGTAACTACATTAATCATAGCTCTTCTTCTCTTCAGTGTTTCTGTTGGTTTCTGGTGGTGCAGCTCTGTGCTGCCTTCAGGATAATGGGACATCAGAGCATCATCCATAAAACTTCACCCACATGGCATTTAGTGTGCAAACCAGAGCTTTCAGTGGAAAAACAAAAGTTTAAAAGCATAATTTAATGTTACACAATACAGTTTTACCAAGTTGCTCAAAGTCTAAACTGGTATTGTTGTTATTTAAGGTATAAAGTTTACCTTCGACCAAACGCCCCCCTAAGGCATCCCATCGCCCCCTGCAGTCCTCTGAACGCCCCCTGGGGGGCGGTACCGCCCACGATGAGAACTGCTAGTTTAAAATTACAAAATTTGTCATGTTTGGTATAATTTAGCTTTGGTATTGATTTGAGTTCATTGAATGCAGTGGTGATTAAACATATCAAAATTATATTATCTTAATAGGCAGCATGGGTTCTGGTGGCTCTGGGTTGGATCTTTATCCCTGTCTACATCTCTGCTGGTGTGGTGACCATGCCTGAATACCTGGCCTTCCGTTTTGGAGGCCGTAGGATCCGCATATACATGTCTGTTTTATCCCTGATTCTCTACATCTTCACAAAAATATCAGTAAGACATCTATTTACTTTACTGATGCCTCCATGCTTGATGTTTTGTCAGAGGTTACAGTGCTGTAGTGTCTTTGATCATATGTGTGTTTGTCAGACAGATATGTTTTCAGGGGCGCTTTTCATCCAGGTGTCACTGGGCTGGAATCTCTATCTGTCTACAGCCATATTGTTGTTGGTTACAGCTGCTTACACTGTGGCAGGTACACACACACACACACACACACACACACACACACACACACACACACACACACACACACACACACACACACACACACACACACACACACACACACACACACACACACACACACACACACACACACACACACTGATTAAGATGTCAATTTCAAGTCCTGTATGTCATGATATTGGTTAGTGAAAAACAGTGATAAGCCAGATGACACTGAAACCTCGACACATGTGCTGAGCAAACAAGATGAAATGGTGACAATGAATGACATGCGGGTCATTCATTGTCACGTATCACTTTAAGGAAAACCAAGCCGATACGGTTCATTTGGATGTGACCGCGCAAAATTGTATTGATGAGGGAGAAACTGTGTCAACACATTTGTGGGTTTTGTTGGATAGAGATACTTTGTGTTCTTTGCTTTGCTGCATGGATCAACAGAGGAAGAGGAAGTTTTCTGCTGCGTAAGATCATTTTGATCTAATAATTTAAAATAATTATTCCGTTTTTATTTCACTTTTCATCATTTTTTTTCCGTATTATTCAAATTCCTTTCCATGGGATATTTGAGTTAGTTTACATGGATTGACTTTATTTATATTGTAGATGAAAATTGTAGGATTTTCTCCCAAGATTTGTCTTACTGTAACCAGTGCACTGCCACAATGCTGAGGCATGAGGGGATGAACTGGTTAACACTCCCTTTATTGAATTTGCCTGCAATGACTTTCTAAATCCAGCAGATGTCACTGTAAGTGACAAAGCAACACAGTCTCAGCACAGTGTGGACACAGTTTGGGAAATGTACCACACACCCACTGAGGCCTCATCTGCCCATCACTAGTGAAAAGTTTGACTCCTAAGTAGTAGAGTTTATAGATTTAATGGAAAAATGATGAAAATAAGAACAAAACCCAATTCAAAATCATCCCACCAAGAATCACAAGGGAACACAGAAAATCACAAAGGACTGACAGAAGTACACATGAAAATCTGATGAATAATGGGAGAAAATGAGGCTTAAATACTGGGAGGTAGATGGCTAGACAAAACCAGGGCTAAAGAGCTAATTGATTGCAAGTGAGAGTGGTGAGCAGGAGTCAGGCTGAGGGGCTGGAAGGGGAACTCAGAAGGCTGGAGGATGGCAGGAACTACATAGCTGTGAAGTGCTGTTAGGTTGATGGCTAGTGAGGGACTGACTTAATCAAAAAGCTCAGAGGGGACAGGACTTCCTCTGTCATGGGCCCTAAGTTATGGAACGACTTACTTCACTGTCCACTTTTAAAGTTCATCTTAAAACCCATTTATTTTACTTGGCTTTTAACTCCAGCAGGATCTAGTCTTAAAGTGTGTTTTTGTTTTTAAACTGTAAGAGTTTTTTTTTCATTATTATTTTTTATTTTATTATGTTGTTTTAATGTGCAGCACTTTGTGGGTTTTTAAAGTGCTTTATAAATAAAGTTGGTGTGGTAAGATCATAAGACCCCTACATGCTATTGTTTACATACGCACATTTTTTGCATGCGGACAACATTGAAGGGCAAAAAGACTATACCTTCACATCACATATTTCACATAGCTGCGCTGCCATGGTAGAATAATTCCGTTAACTCAATGAAACTTGCATAGCTGTAGCAGACCCCCACCCCAAATGAAGGATTTTGGCTTTACTGATGAACAATGAGGTTTATTGGGAGTAAACCCTGAGTTTCACCATAAGAGTTGTTCAAACACACACAAAGACAGTGTAAGCTACAAACCAAGCTCTAAAACAGTAACGTTTGAAAACTAAAATTAACGTTCACTATTATATCAACTGATTCAAAACTATACCGTATTTGATTACAATAAAGCAAAAATCACAATTCCAATTGATCAATATTAGAAATATCCTATTTACAAAACAAACATACCTTGTGCATTTGTCAATGGGGCCACTAATAACAAGATGCATTTTATAACAGTGTCGCAGCTTTTCTTCCATTCCTTCTATTGCCAAGCTGCCGCTGCACAGCATAAACAGAATAAAATAAAAACATTATTAAATACTTGGGAACTGTTATGACCAAAAACCAAGAATCAACCTTAACTATTGAAAACAAGATTAAAGAATGTAAATCCAAACTTAACTCATGGCTCCATCGAGAACTTTCTATTTTAGGACGAATTTACTTATCAAAAATGGAAAGTTTATCAAGATTAATTTATTCAACTTGCAGCACTGCTGACCCAAATAGTTTAACTAAAACTATTAACCAAGTGAACATGAACTTTATTTGGAGAAACAGGCCACACTACCTACGGAAAGGTCATATGATCAAAGAAATCAAAGATGGCGGTCTGAAAGTAATTGACTTTGAATGTCTTAACGGTACTCTTAAAATTAATTGGTTAAAATCCTGGATTAAACATTCTCAATTATTTTGGTATTGTGTCCCTAATTATATTTTTAACAAAATAGGTGGTTTAAAACTTCTGTCCGATTTCAATATACATAAATTGCCATTAAACTATCAGAGTTCCATAAACAAGTGTTACTGTACTGGAAATTGCTCTATGTTCATAACTTCTCGCCACATGGCTCTATTATATGGAATAATAGATTCATTCTGCATCGCAATAAATCCTTTTTTTTACAAAGATTGGATGGAAAAGAATATCTGGTCTATTATGCACTTAATGGATGTTAATGGCTGCATGTTAAACTACAAACAATTCTGTGCAAAATATAAATTCTTTCCCCAAAAAGTTGAGTTTATGAAATTATATAATGCCTTACCAAAACATTTTATTAATCAGTTTAAAAATATAATGACATATCATCCGATGACCCCACAATTACCCAATTTATGTATTAATGGAATATCACTCACTGACCCTAAATTCAATAACCAGACAATTAGAAACTGTTTAGATGAAACTTTATTCCCTGGGAAAATAAATAAAAATAACATTCTTTGCAAGTTTGATAAAAAATTAATTGAAAGGTTGAGAACTCTCTATTTAAAACTCCCCATTCAACCAAAAGCTAAAGAAACACATTTTATAAGCAATTTACCCCTCAAAAGAACTACTAAGAAATCACTTTAATATTGATGACAATACATGTTCATTCTGTGACAGTGATGTTGAGACAACAGACCATATCTTCTATGACTGCAATCACACCAAAATATTTTGGAATTGCTTAGAAAAGTGGATCAAATCAAAAATTGCACTTCCTGAATCTATTTCAAGAGATATGGTAACATTTGGAGTATTATTGAAAAACAAAACAATGGAAATATGTCGTAACCTAATATTTTGTTTGGCAAATTTTTTTATTCATAAACAAAGAATGCTGAGATCATCTCCAATTTTTAAACTGTTTTTATCTGAATTCCAGTTATATTTGAAATCTCTGAAATGTATTGGATCATTTGAAAACCTGACTGAATTATTAATGGAATTGCCCATCAATCTATGTCAATCCTAACATATAAATCCCCTTGTTGCTATTTCAGTTATTGTTTCATCATTATTATTATTATTATTATTATTATTATATGTTGTCATTTTTCTTCTTAGCAATCTCTGTATTCCACTTTGAAATCTGCCTCTATTACGCCTTCCACAGAGTTGCACAGTTGTATTTGCCTTTCTTGTTTGTACTTACCTTGTTTAAATAAAGTTTGATTAAAAAAAGGAGGAGGAGGCGAAAGAGGAAGAAGGGGGAAAAAAACAAGTGAATGGATCGACCTTTATAAAGTGTCGTTTTACAAAGTATTTTAAGTTAATACCTGCCATTGACACGTTTTCTCACACATCAATATATTTGGCATTCAAAGAAATTACTAAAGACTGAGTTTCTAACTTTTGATGTGATTAATTGTTTTGGGGCATTTCTGAATAAAGAGCACAATGTTTTATTTGATAGAAACTATTCTGATAATTTTTATATTGAAACTGATTGACACACTTTTACAGTGTTTTATTAAATAATATATTACATACAGTAATTCTATAATTTAATGTATATTTAACATTTCAAGACGAGAAACAAATAATTTTCCTGTATATATTTTTTATACGTTATTGAGAAATGACTTTTGATTTATAAATCAGTCATTGTCAAACATTAAACTACATATTTTTTTTTTTTTTCCAGAGAATAAATATTTATTATAGAATGTCTACTCTGCTATTGACAGCAAAGAGTGAATTGAACTTGATTTGATTTGAAAGTGATTTGAACTTGTGTCTTTATTCACTTCAGCAAAGTTCAGTTTTTTACCAAATTCTGTATCTTTCATTGTTCTTCTAAATCTGCTCCTTAGTCGTATCTTTTCAGGTTGGTGCTGCCTCTAGTGGTGTGGGGATGGTAACATAACTAATATAATTACATTACTAAATCAGAATACCGCAAAGTCTTTATTATTTAATATTTATTATTTAATATTAATTTTTCATTCTCTTAAGAATGTAGAGCTAATTAAATGATCTAAACCTTAAAGTGGTTCCAGTTTCTCTCGATGGCCAACCTGTTGAAACTGTGGCAAATTTTAAATACCTTGGGTTGTTTCTGGACAGTCAGCTCAACTTTGCTGAAAACACTGACTATATTTTGAAGAACTGTTCTCAGAGACTCTACCTTTTAAGACTTAGATCACTCAGTCTTAAAAGGTAGAGTCTCTGAGAACAGTTCAAGACAATTCAAGACAATAGTCTTGAATTTGGAGAAAAAAAAAATCATTTTATTTATCACTACAGAAGGGTTCAGTGAATGCGCATATGAAACTAGTGGGTTTGGTACCTCAAAAAAGGTTAAGAACCATTGGCCTAAAGTACACACTGAGATGTAATTTAAAACATACTGAAATTAATAATTTTAAGTAAGTATTAAGTGAATTTTAAAACATTCGATTTTGAGCATATATTTTAAAATATACACAAAATATATTTGACAGATATTTTAAATATCTTTTAAATTTACACCTGAGCAAGTGTATATTTACACTTGAGTGAATACATATTTTGTTCACTTAAAGTATTCTTTTATTTTATATATTTCTTAAAAGTGTATTTTGGTACAATTATATTTACGTGTGTTTAAATTTATAATTTCGAAATTGGTACAAGCATACTTTTAGTATACTTCATATATATTAATAGGTAGTACACTTAATACTTAGTATATTTAAAATGTACTTTCACAAATGTAAGTATGTTTGAAATACACCAAAGTATAATTTTTTTACTAGGGTAGACATACACTCAGACCAATAGGAATAACTGAACCTAGAATAACAAAATAACTAATAAACGTAACTACAAACACTATGAGGGACAGAAATGAGAACAATACAAATCTAACCAAAATAAGTACCTTAAATAATGAAACTAGAATAACCCTGAAAAGAAAAACTAAAATGAAATTGAAACGCCCAAAAAACAAAATCCCATCCCAAAACCCAGAGTCTTGACACTGTAGTTCAGTTTAGTGAATTACAATTCAGTCTAATTGGAGTCTGACAAGTCATGTTCAAATCCAATAAGCTCTTTACCAATATATACCTATAATTGTTCGGGAAAATCATCAAATGACTTGATCCAAATGTAAGTATTCGTCAACCTTATTTACTGATGATGGGGACCCAACTGCAATTGCTTTTATAAGGTTGCATAATGATTAAATTAATTTCACAAAATGTATTATTCAGCCTGATACAAACTCAAATCTGTATATCTGTAGGTGGTTTGGCAGCAGTCATCTACACTGATGCTTTCCAGACTTTGATCATGGTTGGCGGAGCCCTTTCGTTGATGTTTATGGGTAAGACGGGCACTGCTGCCCCTCACTACATGCTGTTCTTTTAGTAATGGTTATAGTGCAAAATAATACATGCAAAAGATAAGCTCATTTAGCAGATGTTTTATGTGAAGACATGGTCATTTCTGTACAGTATGTGATTCAGAAAAGTCATTGTCTTTGTATGGCTTTGGTATCTATATTTTTTAGCTTTCATTAAGGTGGGCTGGTATGAGGGCCTTGTGGATCGCTACATGTCAAGCATTCCCACGGTGACTGTTGAAAACACGACCTGCCATATTCCTCGTCCTGATGCGTTCCACATGTTCAGAGATCCTGTGTCAGGAGATTTACCTTGGCCAGGGTTAATCTTTGGCCTTACTGTGTTGGCTACATGGGTCTGGTGTACTGATCAGGTAACATCATCTACTTCCCTACATACTGAAGTTCATAGAGATGTCTTGCTAAGGGACACTTTAATGAGTAGCAGGTGGTGCCATAGTGTGTAGATGGTTGTTGTAGGACCCAAACGCAGAAGTCAGAGGCAACCAGTGAATTAGAAGATTTAATAAAAGAACATGGAGAAACAAACTTACAAAAATCCAAGGGAGCCAAGGCAAAAACACATAGAAAGAATAGTAGCGGGGGGAACACAATAACATGAGGCAGAACTAGAAAGTGACAGAAGACAAAGATCTGGCCAAATGATCGGAATGGCTGAAAATGAGAAGCTTAAATACTGAGGAGATTGAATGCTGAACAAAAGAATAGGGCTGTAGTGATACAATAATCTCACAATACACGATATTCTGCTCACAATACAATATATATTATGATATTCAGCAAACGATACAATTCAATACACTTTTGCGATTTTCTGAAAGATTTTAGAGGGACAGAGTGATTTTGGTGACATTTTGTGGCTGTTATAAAGTTGGACTGAATTAATTTAACTGAAAACTGATTAAAAGCTCCAACTACACAATACCTGGTTCTGGTTGGACACAGACTTAAAGTGGACAGCTGGACAAAATGAATCAAAGAAGTGGAGAGAAAACATGTTTCTTTTAGTTGAAACAGTCCAAACTGTAGCTGACATGCATTAGTAAAGTAAATAAAGTGAACCAAGTTCCTGCTCTGAATAGTTTGATACCTTTTTAACCTGAATATCTGAAGGAATCACTCTAAGCACTTGGTAAGTAAACAGTAATATGACTTTTCCAAAACAGTGTATAATTCAAGTAAGAACGTTTAACTTCAAATGGACCCATCTTAGCAGAGCAGCTTAAGGCCTGTATTTAGACCCTTAACTCTAAACAGAAAGTCTACTCTGCAGACCAAGTGAGCTTCGTTCTCCTCAGATTTTTGTTTAGAAATAGAATCTGATCGACGTGCTCTGGGAAAAGTGCACTTCTCTGTGCAGTGATTATATCTCCATCAGGTCATCTGCTCTTTAGCCTCATCCTCTTGTCTTGGGTCGTGTTTCCTAATTTAATTAGGAAACAAATTAAGAGTGACAGAATAATCAGAAACAAGAAATAAACATAACTAGAATCCCTAAGAACTACAGTGAAAACCAGGTAGAACCATAAAGAAAAAAAACTAAACTAAATTAAACAAAGACAAAATCCAAAACCAAACCCCAGATCCTAACAGGTGGAAACTAAATCTGAATTCTCAAGGTCCCAACTTATGAGTAATGTCCCCCACAGAGTTACAGTCACCTCATTCATCACTTGAAACCTAGTATCGGGCAAAGCTTCCATTACAAGCTCCAAAACACCCTCACTCTGTTCTTTTACTGCTCTTTATAAAAAATAAAAAAACCTTTGACATTACAATAAAGGAATTTGATAAAAAAGAAAAAATTCACACAATATCCAATGTGGTCTAAGTGAACATGTCATCACAGAATCAAATTATCCATCTAGATGCATAATAATGACATCACCTTTGCGTCCTAATGGTGTCAGTTCCCCCAGTTATCACAGTCTGTTTGTTCACAGTCCGCAACTCCACCGAGACGCAAAATAACAAAAAATCTAAACACATAAATAAAATACTGCCAAAACAACGTCACAGTAACAATCACACCCTTAAAGAACATTTCAAGATGGATGTAACAATCATGAATTATCAATTCTCAACTTAAAGGATATTGTTGCTTTAACTCACTTAGCCAGTACTCAGATTCAGCCATTCTCCTGGGCAAACTGCTCTACCTGATTCCAGGTTCTGAAACATAGTTCTGATGGGAATATACAGTAATGGGATTGAGTTATATTTAGGATTATATAAATTTATTGATCAGGGTTTTCATGCAAGAGAAAACAAGGAAAGAAACAAAGATGAAAGTAATAGAATAAGAAACTTCCTTCTTCTCTGGAAGACTCCATCTTCACTCAAAAGATATAGGAACATTTAATTTGTTTGAGTTATATGTAGAGGCATTGCCAGGTCAGATATGCTGGATAACCTTTAGATCAATCCAGCGCTGTGAAACTTAACTATTCATACTATTACGCGAGTCGTATCTACCACACAGTGCTTATGCAAAGGCTATAGCTTTAACTTGTAAAATACCCCCTAAGACCATGACTACCCCACTATGGAAAGGAAATTGTCAAATTAATTGTCCAAATCAGATATCCATCAACTATTTTTTTTATTCATTTACACTATTGCAATTTATTGTTTAAACATATAAAGCTTTTATGATACTTTTCTTTCGCTACAATCGCCAATTATTGATAGTTCTCAAATTAGTTTACAAATGCTTGTGATGAAAACCTTTTCCCTGTACATTTTACAACATATCTTTAACAAAATCTCTTCTCCCAATTCACCTTCAATTCAACATTATGCTGCTCACCTAGAATACCATAATATGTCCATTTATTTCTTAAAGGCTAAATAAGGATTTTGTTGTAAAGTTGTACTTTTACCTGTCAGTAGTTTGTTTCTTATTAGATCTTATGCCAAGCTTATCAGTTTAAATCAAAACAGGTTTATAAATTGAATTTAAATAAAGTGTTGCAGATTTGTTCTACATTTGACTCTTTTACATGATCACTAACTTTCAGTTGTCATGGGTAGATTTTATGCCATACATAATAGAAGCTTCAACTGAAGTTGACTTCTTAATTTTTAACCAAGTCTTTTAGTAAGTTAGTTTAACAGTATTCCTCCTTGAAATGTTTGTCTCCCCAGTTTAGAAGGTAAGCCTTCTGAAGCACTTGCAATTGCCCTTTTGCTGAAAGGCGCTGTATAAATAAATTATTTTGCTCTGAATACTTCAAAATAGTTCCACAAGATTAATTTTACATTATTGCCAACCCGTTTATCAAAGAGTTCTTCTATCTGAAGAACTGTCGTACTTAAATGCAAGTTATAATATTAAATGTACACTGTGTTGCAGAAGTGATTCCAATGTTTGTTTGTCCAATAGTATAATTTCAGTAGAAAACTATTATATTGAGTTTTAATGAGCAAATATCAGGAGAGATCTGTTCCAGTCACCTGCAGTTCTGATTACCTAAATCAAGAATTAATTAACCACTTCGTGGTTTAACATACCGTCTCTCCAGGTTTCACTCCTCCTGTTTTGGAGATATTTAGGTGTCTTCCATCAGGAGAAGGCGGCTAGAACAGGACAGATTTACAGTTTCTGAAAAAGACAGATCTAAAAGCAGAGACAATTAGTGATTTTATTAGACAGAGCATGCAATCAAACCCTGGTCCTGTCTTACTCTGTAATATTAAGGCTGAATCTGTTGTCCTGGTCAGAATATGAAACATTTCTTCTCCCATAATGTGTTGCTGACGAAACGTGTTGTGATTGACAAACATAGTAAAATCAGATGGATGCCAAATATAAACTTATTCTTATCCACATTCTTAGTTACAGAAAACAATTTATGACCAATCAAACAGAAACCCATGATATTTTAATCTTAGAGTAAAATTTCAAGTCCTCTACATGAGATTAAATAAAAATACATAAAGAGGGAAAAAAATAAGTGAAGTGTACATTCTGTCTGTAGAGGAAAGGGTATAAATTAAACACCTACTGCACAGTTCAATTAAATGTATGAGTTTTCAACAATTTCTGATTTATGTATATCTTAGTATTGTTTTGAGTATGATGTTTACGTAGTATTGGCATATTGAAGACTGAATCTAGTTGGGTTTTTACCAATCGTTTTGTTTTTAACCTCAACTGTGTAATGCAAAAGCCTTATTGTGACAGTTTCTACAACTAAATATGTTTTGTTCTAACCTTTGACCTACTGACCCCCCTTGAAAGTAATCCTAGCTTTAAAATAGGAACTTCTTGACTATCATTGTCAGGTTCACTTAAGCTTTTAATTATCTGACCCCTTTACTATCCAGTTGTTTCTTCATTCTTTTTCTTTTTTTTTCTAAAGGAATAATATCCGTCTCCTATTTACCAGAGTATAGTGTTATAAATTGTTTTGTCATGGGAGAACTCATTACCTTCAATTTCCATAGAATATGTTAGTTCAGTTTAGAAACAATTTAAACAAGGTGCAAACCAGCAACCTTTGAACTAGGACAAGAATTGAGAGAAAAAAATATTTTAAGTCTTAAACACTTTTAAGTCCAATTTAATTGATTCAATTTCTTTTCGATAATTATGCTTGATTTATCTTTATCATTTGAATGCTCAATTTAATAATCTATGAAATGAATTTCCAGATTACAAATTAAGATTAAGAAAGGATTAGAGGCTAATAATGAAGACTTATTTAGTCAATTGGTCATCTTCTAATTAATAAATCCCAATCTTCTGATGGACTGTCTGTTAGCCTTGGTTACATGATGGTTGCTGTGCTGCTCCTCCTTCATCCAAGGCTGTTGCCAACCAGTGGAGACGGTTTCCTGTGCTCAGCCGTTGTTGTTGCTGGCCTGAGCATCATTCCGTGAGCAGGAGTTGTGCCAGTGCTCCATGGTCCACGCAGGTTCCTGCTGTGGAGATGAGGTTTGGTTCTCCATGTTGACATGCTGTGAGGACACAACGTCACCAGACAGCAGCTTCACAGGCACTTCTCCTCTAGTGCCAAAGGTCGTCATATGCAACTCTATCATGACAAACAGATCCATCTCTTAGTGAATAATATAACCATTTGAGTTGTTGTATTTCACCTGTGATCAGTTAATTGTTTTATTAAATCCCATTCACTGCCACACTTAATTTTGATCAGTTATAATTGATGCTTTGTCCGTGTCTTTTTGTTCCAAACTGCAGAGGTCTCCCAATAGCAAAATAATTCATCACCATATTTACTATAACTTGAAAAGCAATAAGTAATTCATTACAATAATTTTATTTTTCTATCTAGAATATGTTTTCCATAACCTATTATTTGTTTTTATTACATCGATTCACTGTGTTTCCTGTGTATATTAATGAGTAATAGTAATCATGAGCAACAAATTCCTAATAGTGTATTCTGTTCCATTAATTAATTCCTATGTAATCAACACTCAGTCCTTTGCCAGAAAGTTGTTTTAAATTGTTGAATGTATGTTTTATAATTAAGAATCTATATTCCGTTTCACTCAAACTGAATGGTAGGCAGGGTTTCCCCCAGAAAAGCTGCTTAACCTGACTTAACGAGCCAATCAGAAAGGATCAACCGCCTGCTTTCTGAGGGGAAATTACCGAGGGGAATCCCGAACAGCTGAAACGCTGAGCCTGGTGGCAGGGGGGGGGGGGGGGTCGTAGCTAAACATGGCGGCTGCCATGCCTACAATACACTGGCGGAAACCCTGGTAGGTTTGGGCCCCGTTTCTCTTCGGATCGCCTGTGTTGCAGCTCACAGCAGCTGGAGCTCAGCCCCCCGTCTTGCTTTCCTCTGCTTTTCTCTCTCAGCTCTGAGCTGCATCCTGTGTGCAGCTGTTGGCCTGTTGCCTCATGTGACTAGAGGCGCAGAGACTGTGGTGTTCAACTACAACACAATTCATAAAGAACATTAACATCTTCACATGACACTTAACATAAACATTTTCAACTTAACCCAATGTATTAAAATAGATAACTGTACACAATTGTGTCTCATGATCATACAATCTTAAAAATAAAATCATTCTCTTTACTCAATATACATCTTTCACATTCCATACGCTTTTTGCCCATTTTTCCCAAACCTTGATAATAATTCTTGAACTAGGAAACAATTTAGATCCACATGTTTGACTCTGTCCACCCAGTACTCCTACAGACTTGAAATGATCAATTGCAGAATCTTAAAGGCGTCCTGCCAACCTGTATACCAGTGACGTGCGGTCAGGGGAGAAAAATAATATATAATATAAAAATAATAATATAAAACTATTTTCACCCTGTGGTTTTATACTATAAAGTATCTATTTTTTACTTAGCTTAACCAATTCTGATGACCTTTTCTTCAAAATCGCTGGATTTTCGCATTTTCCCATTCAAATGCTCAGAAGCAAAGCCGGAGAGGCAGCAGCAGCTCAGCCTCTCCTGCGATTAGCAGCTCTGCACCCGCATGTTTATGGAGTTAGATTTGTTTCACAATTATTCAATCAAAAAAAAAAATCATCTCAAACAAAAAAAAGTCATAAAAACTATTTAATCATAAAAATATTTTTTTACGAAACAAAAACATTTTTAAAGATTTTTTTTTTATTGAAGTAACTAATTTTTTGATTGAATCTCTTTTTTTTTGGTTGAGTGTATTTTTTTTGGTTGAAACTTTTTTTTTGGTTTAGTGTATTTTTTTTTTTGGTTGAACTCATTTTCTTGCTTACAGCTTTATTTGCTTTGGGGAAGCTTACATGAACATTCTGGGCGGGGCTTACGGACGAGCAACGTAAGACGTGTTCCGATTGGTTAGCGCTGACTAAAGCGGATCCCTGAGATCCCAGAACCGTCCGGAACTGCAGGGCTTCGGTGACGGACACAGAATGTGAATAAATGGTAAGTAATATTCACAAAATGACACCGTTTAGCAGCTACTAAAGGCTCCACCCTGTTTCAAAGAAGGAATCTTACACAACGTATGACGACAGTCACATATATTTGATCCCCGGTAGCATATTATGCTAACTAACGTTAGCATAATATGCTACCGGGATGGCGCAGATAAAATATGTGACTGTCAACCAAAAAAAAAAAAGTTTCAACCAAAAAAAAATACACGCAACCAAAAAAGATTCAATCAAAAAATTAGTTACTTCAATCAAAAAAAAATCTTTAAAAATGTTTTTTTTTTCGTAAAAATATATTTTTATGATTAAATAGTTTTTATGACTTTTTTGTTTGAGATGATTTTTTTTTGGTTGAAACTTTTTTTTGTTTGAGAAGGTTTTTTGTTTTGATTGAATAATTGTGAAACAAATCTAACTCCATACATGTTCGTCCTGTCTGTACGCCGGCAATAAAATGGCTTAACATTTAATATATGGACTTATTTTCCATAATTTCGCTTATGTATATAATGTACAGTGTTTTTTGTCACTAACTGGTGTGTGTGTGTGTTTTGTGTGCGGAAGAGCGATAAGAAACGGCAGAGAACAGACTCGAGGTGAGGCAGGCAGTTCTCTTGCCTCATGGCAGGGGGCGCTCATGTTCACAGATATTGTGACTGCACAACTGCAGAGTAAGACACAGGGAGCTAGCCATGGAGCTACCATGGAGCTAGCTAAATAAGTAAAGTACATTTGTTTTCTTCTCTCTTCGGACGTCAACATGAAAGACTACATTTCTACACTTAAACAGTTTTCTAAAGTGGATTTTCAATTGAAACAGGAGATGATAACTAAAGGAAGAGCAACACGGAGCTGAAAGTTTTACTTAGTAGAAAAGACATGCAGAGGATAGACTTGACTTTGGATGAACGGATATTTTTGTGCAGAATTAGAGGTGCATGGATTTCATTGATACGTAAAGGTAAGACAGCAATAAAATGTTTTTTGGTTTAGTTTTTTAATTAAATGTGCGTTTTGTGGGCTACAGTTAAGTTGAAATAATTCAGTAAAGTAGAAGCGGTAGCTAATCTGCCACAGCAATTATTTATTAATAAAACATTAAGCCTAAAACCAACTAAAACAACAAACTAAATGTTCTGTGTCCAAAATTCTTGAATGTTTTTTTTGGTGTTAAATCCTAAAACATGAAGTAGCATTGTTGTCAGTTGCTATGGCAACGAGTCTGCGTAGCTTTGCGAATACAGATCATTTTGCTGTGGATCATAGTACGAAATTAATACCTACATTTTTAAGTTTCACTGAGTTAACGCGGCTATAGATGACATGTAAAAGGTTAGTCTTTTTGCCCCCCAGCGTTGTTTGCATGCGCGAAATTTCCGTAGGTCCAATAACATGGATGGTGTCTAAGTCATCAGTCAGAGCCTCACCAGCAATGAACCTCACTGCACTATACAGTCCGGACATTTGAGTACTGCGAAATCAGGCATGTGTGGATGACTATATGGGCTTGAAACATATTTAAAATTGTAGTTTGATATGGATCCATTAACATGAATTGGAATTGTACCCCAGCAATATAACCAAACTATACATGTTTGTACAGATCCCAGTAAAACACACTTATGACAAACAAATCAACATTTAGACAGACGACATGGGAACAATATAGATAATCTCGCTCAGATTCATTCCACTGCTGTTTTTGCATATAATCATGGTTGTGTCGGAGTGTGTTTTCGTGTGTGTGTGTAAGGTTATGGCAGCGCTCAAGCAAGAGAGCGAGTGGAAATTCCAATGGTCTGCTGCTCTCCCTCCATGTCTTTGTTTTTTTGAGATGGAGACTTGTCCTAACTATGCCCTTCTTAAGTTAACCCTTCATGGAGATAATCGAGTCTCACAACCCGCTATTCATGCAGCCAAGCCAAAGCATGCACATTTCTACCATATTCATCAGTGTTGTATAAAGTACTGAAATCTCAGAGTCTAGTAAAAGTAAAGGTTCCTCTCCAAAATATGACTTTGGTAAAAGTCCAAGTCACTGACTGAAATGTTACTTGAGTTAAAGTCTTAAAGTATCAGAATTTTCTTGTACGCAAGTATGAAAAGTACTGTAAAAATGGATATACTCAAGTAATGTAATGAAAAGTATAAGTAAAAAGTAAAACAAGGCAAATGCAGTTTGAATGATATTTTTTATATTTTGGTAAACTTTTCAGGCAAAATATATCAGTGAATTTAATCGATCATAACACGCTTTTTTTGTTACTGGGAACTATATTCAAACATCTATCAAACTACATTTATAAACAATTGTATTATTTAACTCCTCCTGGGGCTGCCACCTTATCGTGGTGGAGGGGTTTGTGTGTCCCAATGATCCTGGGAGCTATGCTGTCTGGGGCTTTATGCCCCTGGTAGGGTCACCCAAGGCAGACAGGTCCTAGGTGAGGAACCAGACAAAGCGCAGCCTGAAGACCCCTTTATGATGGACACAAACTTTGAATTTGGCGTTCCCTCGCCCGGACGCGGGTCACCGGGGTCCCACTCTGGAGCCCGGCCGGGCTCAGCCCGAAGAGGAGACGTGGATTCCCCTTCCAATGGGCTCACCACCTGTCGGAGGGGCCAAAGGGGTCGGGTGCTGTGTGTTACGGGCGGCGGCCGAGGGAGGGGACCCTGGCGGTCTGATCCCCGGCTGCAGAAGCTGGCTCTTGGGACGTGGAACGTCACCTCTCTGGTGGGGAAGGAACCGGAGCTAGTGTGTGAGGCTGAGAGGTTTCGGCTATAAATAGTCGGCCTCACCTCGACGCATGGCTCTGGTTCCGGAACCAGTCTCCTTGAGACGGGCTGGACGTACTTCCACTCTGGAGTTGCCCACGGCGAGAGGCGCCGGGTAGGAGTGGGCATACTTGTTGCCCCCCATCTTGGCGCCTGCACGTTGGGGTTTACCCCGGTGAACGAGAGGGTAGCCTCCCTCCGCCTACGGGTGGGGGGACGGGTTCTGACTGTTGTCTGTGCTTACGGGCCAAATAACAGTTCAGATTACCCACCCTTCTTGGAGTCCTTAGAGGGGGTACTGGAGAGTGCCCCTCCTGGGGACTCCCTTGTTCTGCTGGGGGACTTCAACGCTCACGTGGGCAATGACAGTGAGACCTGGAGGGGCGTGGTTGGGAGGAACGGCCCCCCTGATCTGAACTCGAGTGGTGTTCTGTTGTTGGACTTCTGTGCTCGTCACGGTCTGTCCATCACGAACACCATGTTCAAGCATAAGGGTGTCCATACGTGCACTTGGCACCAGGACACCCTAGGCTGCAGTTCGATGATCGATTTTGTCGTCGTTTCATCGGATCTGCGGCCGTATGTCTTGGACACTCGGGTGAAGAGAGGGGCGGAGCTGTCCACTGACCACTACCTGGTGGTGAGTTGGCTCCGGTGGTGGGGGAGGAAACCGGTCAGACCTGGCAGGCCCAAACGTGTAGTGAGGGTCTGCTGGGAACGTCTGGCGGAGTCCCTGTGAGACGGAGCTTCAACTCCCACCTCAGGCAGAACGTCGAACACGTACATTGAGTCTGAGTGGACCATGTTCCGTGCCTCCATCGCCGAGGCGGCTTATCGGAGCTGTGGCCGCAAGGTCGTTGGTGCCTGTCGCGGCGGCAACCCCCGAACCCGTTGGTGGACACCTTCGGTGAGGGATGCTTTCAAGCTGAAGAAGGAGTCCTATGGGGTCTTTTTGGCCTGTGGGACTCCAGAAGCAGCTGATGGGTACCGGCGGGCAAAGCGGCATGCAGCTCGGGTGGTCGCTGAGGCCAAAACTCGGGCATGGGAGGAGTTTGGAGAGGCCATGGAGAAAGACTTCCGTACGGTTTCGAGGCGATTCTGGTCCGCCATCCGGCGTCTCAGGAGGGGGAAGCAGTGCAGCACCAACACTGTTTATAGTGGGGATGGTGTGCTGCTGACCTCGACTCGGGATGTTGTGGGTCGGTGGGCGGAATACTTCGAAGACCTCCTCAATCCCACCAACATGCCTTCCACTGAGGAAGTAGAATCTGGGGACTCTGGGTTGGGCTCTCCAATCTCTGGGGACGAGTTCGCCTTGTGGGGGGTTCTCCGGGAGTATGGGGTACCGGGCCCTTTGATACGGGCTGTCAGGTCCCTGTATGACCGGTGTCAGAGTCTGGTCCGCATTGCCGGCAGTAAGTCGGGCTCGTTTCCGGTGAGAGTTGGACTCCGCCAAGGCTGCCCTTTGTCACCGATTCTGTTCATTGCTTTCATGGACAGAATTTCTAGGCGCAGCCGAGGTGTTGAGGGGATCTGTTTTGGTGGCCTTAGGATCGCATCTCTGCTTTTTGCGGATGATGTGGTCCTGATGGCTTCATCAGATCGTGATCTGCGGCTCTCGCTGAAACGGTTCGCGGCCGGGATGAGGCTCAGTGCCTCCAAATCCGAGGCCATGGTCTTGAGCCGGAAAAGGGTAGAGTGCCTTCTCCGGGTCAGGGGGTCGTCCTGCCTCAAGTGGAGGAGTTTAAGTATCTGGGGATCTTGTTCACGAATGAGGGAAGAAGGGAGCGGGAGATCGACAGGCGGATTGGGGCGGCGTCTGCCGTGAAGCGGGCGCTGTACCGGTCCGTCGTGGTGAAGAGAGAGCTGAGTCAAAAGGCGAAGCTCTCGATTTACCGGTCGATCTACGTTCCCACCCTTATCTATGGTCATGAGCTTTGGGTCATGACTGAAAGATCACGGATACAAGCGGCCGAAATGGGTTTCCTCCTTAGGGTGGCCGGGCTCTCCCTTAGAGATAGGGTGAGAAGCTCTGTCATCCGGGAGGGCTCAAAGTAGAGCCGCTGCTCCTCCATGTCGAGAGGAGCTAGTTGAGGCTCGGGCATCTGGTCAGGATGCCTCCTGGACGCCTCCCTGGTGAGGTGTTCCGTGCACGTCCCACCGGGAGGAGGCCCCAAGGAAGACCCAGGACACGCTGGAGGGACTATGTCTCTCGCCTGGCCTGGGAACGCCTTGGGGTTCCCCCGGAGGAGCTGGAAGAAGTGGCTGGGGAGAGGGAAGTCTGGGCCTCCCTTCTGAAGCTGCTGCCCCCGCGACCCGATCCCGGATAAGCGGAAGAAAATGGATGGATGGATGGATGTATTATTTAAGTATGTTTTTAATACATAGTTCAGTGTATTTAAATACACAGTAAAAATACCAGTGTTGAATTAACACCCAAAAGTGTCTATATGTGTCCAAGTCAGCTGGTGTTAAAGTAACACTTTTGAAAGTGTTAAAAGATTGACACCCATTTTTTTGTTGAATTAACTTTGGTCTATAATACTGAACTGGGTTTAAGAAAAGTTAAACTTTCCATTTCTGTATATTGTTTTGAATATTTTCCACTGGATTTGATTGATATTGACACCTTGTGGGTCAATTTACTTTTTTAACACGAGATTATGTTTAGTGATCAACACTACACTGGTGTTACTTTTAATATATTTTAACACTAACACCGTTGTAAATGTTAATGACTGTATTGTTGACCAGCTGACTTGGACACGTATAGACACTTTCGGGTGTTAATTCAACACCAGCATTTTTACTGTGTATGCTTAGTGGCTATCAATAGAATAGGAATGGAATATTCTGATCGATGTATGATGAGCAAATTACAATGCACACAGCCGTGAATAATTTATTGTGAACGGCTGTGTGTATAATTTATTATAATACATATTTATATAACTATACAAACACAAATAAATAATGATTAATACTGAATAATATATGTTTGATATATATATATATATATATACCCGTATTACACCAAAGCACTGTAGCTAATCTTAGCTGGTATCTCGCCGGTGGACATAAATACAGTACAGTAATATTCTAATCACAATATATACACAATAATATGTCCATGTTACTTGTGACATGTTGTCTGTTGAGCCTCACATCAATATTCCATAGATCAGAACAACAATATCCCTCAGTGCTGAGGCATCTTCTGTTGTTTTAATTGAGCAAAGTAGGAGGGACTACCGCTCCAAGATGGCCGCCGTATTTCCTGCGCGGGAGCAGCCAATGCGGGGTCTGCTCTTATGTTATGTCTATGTTATGTCTATGGGTGTTTCCTATTGGTGGTGATGAACAAGCCCAGGCAAGTAGGCTACCATCTTTGTAGCAGTCAATCAATAGGTGGGGCCAAAACTCCAGCGTTTCTTTCTCGCTGTTTTGTAACGAGTAACTAAACCACACATTGAAAAAGTATCGGAGTAAAAGCATGAAATTAAGTTCAGAAATATAGTGAAGTAAAAGTAAAAGTTATCAAAAAATTTCATACTCAAGGAAAGTATGAAGTACTCCAAAATATACTTAAAGTAGTGAAGTATTTTTACTTCGCTACTATACAACACTGATATTCATGCTTCACACACTAACTGCAGGCGATCACACACTGTTAAGGAAGAAAATATTATAACTGACTAAATTTAGAAAAACAACTTGGCTCTGATTTCTTCCTCCTGTTAAAACCACAGGAGTCCGAGCCAAAAGCTCTCGTGGAGAGCTCATTGTTCCACCACTCATCCCAGCATAGATTTTTAAACCTTCTAAATCACCCACACATACCTATTCAAAACTAAGAATTTTCTAAAAGACTAAACTGAATTAGACACTAAAAATAGTCATTTTTCCTCAACAACACTCAAGCTTCTTCTCCACTGAGAAGTGACAACGCGAAGCTCTTGGTGCGTAGAGTCAAACATACAAACTTTAACTGCCATCATATGCATCCATATTCCATCAAACACTCATCCCTACATACATATTTTCGCACATATGTTTGCTATAAATCCATTGCACACATATCCACATCATTCCAGTAGGGCTACTCACACACATCCATACCTTCCTCCCGGGTATTTAAGACATAATTTAGAGTGTCATGGAAATTTAGTTCATTCCTTAATTTCTGCGTGTACACGGTTGTGTACATTGACACATTATTTTTCTGAACAATTGATTAAATCATTACTTCAAGTTTAGTTTATTTGAACTAACTCAGATCTCAAATTTCACTGCAGCTTAGGCCATTTATTTATTTATAAATTTTTATTTATTCATATATTTTTTATTTCTCCCTTCCTTCCATTCTTCCCCGGAAAAACCAGTTAATATGAGCTCAATTTGCTAGAATGTATTGAGAGGAAAATTCTAAAACTTTAAAGACCTTTGACTCGTTCTATCCTCTCTGCCCGGGTTCAGAAAAATGCTGTGCGCAAGGACTGAGATCACACAGAGACAACAGCGTCACAATAATCAGCATTTATTCAAGACAGATGCCAACTATCACCAGAAAAGCACATCACAAAACATCAGAAAACCTCAGAGAACAAACACATAAATTTACCTGAGAAGAGGAAAATGACAAACAGAAAGCAAGAACGTCCTTTGAGAAATTGCAAGCGCAAAATCTGATTTGTTACTTTGTGTGGAAAGTTTTACCTTCTTTTCTTTAATTTATTCAAATAAGTCGTATCTCTGCTTGACCAACTGGAAGCTGTCTGACCGTTTTTGAATATAGTACCGCCCTGAAACCTGTTCGGATGACCAAAGACAAGTTTCTCTTTTTTGTTTGAAGAAGAGGAGCTGACTCCTAAATTCCTGCTGTTTTATGGCCTTCGAAGTCAAGAGAAAGATAACTGGTACTCCCTCCTAAAAAGAGCAGATGTGTGCTCTTAAATACTTCAGTTCACTTACAGATCAATATGCCAGAATAAGTTATAAATTTTAAAACTATACTCAGGCTATTTCACTAAGTCATGTTACATCTTATCACATAATGTTTTCTGGAGATTTTCTTTATTCTAAAGTTGTTTTCTCCCACTATCTGGCTTCATGCCTTTTGAGCAAGGAGAAACAAATAAAGAAATTTCACAGATAGCTGTGAAATTCTGTATTTTAATTCAATAAAAGGTTATCTTCCAGAAAGTAATCTTTTTGTTCAGTTTCTCTCTCCAAAGTCCGTCCTGATGTTTCATTAAAACAATATGCAACTCCTGTTTTCTAATCTAATCTTCAAGTAAGAGTTAAACAATCCTAAACATTTTCTAATAGAGAACAAAATCTTTTCAAATACATTCATGATCGACTAAGTTAATTTCTAAGCTAAATAATACAATTTTCAGTCAGAGCATGCAAAACTAAGAGTAATCTATATGATGTTAATAGTTCAACAGTTTAAGGGTTCACTGAAAACTTTTCTCCTCTCCATGGCCTGGTACCTCCTATACCAAGATGTTTTAAAAAGATAGCACGATCTAGCTCCCAAGATATATTAGTTTATGACCTCCTGTCTTGTGTGATAAAGGCCACAAGGACCCAAGCTAAAAGCTTTTGCCCAATCCATCACTGTTCTTTGATATTTTGAACCCTTAGCTCAGCCATATTTCTCCAGGCTTTGAAATCGCTAACACAAACTAAAAATGGTTATTTTTCCTCAACACATGCTTGTTTATAAAAAGTATATAAAATGTAATTTGCTTGTGATCTAGCCACTGTCCAATTTTTGTGTGTGCACATTCAGTTACATTAGAACTTAAGTTATTTTAGCCAAGGCAGACAGAAAAAAAGATCTCAAAGAAATTAAACAATTACTGCAGTTCAACTCACAGTACTCTGTAAAACTCTAACTTCTCATTTCTCAACTTCAGGCCTACTCACTTTAACAGAAGGAAAAAACTCATGCTTCTTCACTATGAAAAGCTCACCGTCTCCCTTTCCCGGGAGACTTTATGGCTTCACACAGCAGAGTAACGTTCCTCTCCGGCTTCTTTATTTCTATAGCGCTTCCCAGAGATCCCAATCTCTCTTCGCAGATTCAGCTGGCTTAATATTAAAACTCACGGCCCCTTGTCGTACTTCTGAATACACGCTATATTAGTCAGCTCGTGAAAGTGCCTGCTCAGAAGAGCTACACCAGGCTCGCTGATATGTGGCAACTCATAACGCGGAATAAAAATTCCCAAATGTTACCGTCGCCAAACGGGCGTTGCCAGACTGACTAAGGTGCTGTTGAGGAAATATAATCATTGTTTAGTGTTTTGTTGAATTCAATTATATAACCATTTTTGTAGTGTTTGAGTTGGCTTTATCTTTTACTTAAATAGGAGTTTTTGGTCAGTAAGCTCAGATGCAGGGCCTGGGGTTAAAACCACAGATAAATGCATTTACAAGGTGATAAAACCACAGGAGGGAGGAAAAAACCAGAGTTTCACAGGGACCTGTGAGGTGCTCAGGAAGGAGCCAGATCCTGGTGAAAGCCATAAATCTGCAGGAGAAGTTCTCCTTGGACAACAGGGACAGAATGGATTTGGAGGAAGGGACAGAGACAGGTCCTGGTTGGATGGGCAAAGTTCCACCCTATTTGAATAAATTAAAGAAAAGAGGATAAAGACTTTACACACAGAGTAACAAGTCAGATTTTGCTCTTTGCAACCTCTCCAAGAACGTTCTTGCTGTCTGTGTGTTATTTCCATCTTTTATCTCTACCTCTTCTCAGGTAAATATGTGTTGTTTGTGCTCTGAGGTTTTCTGATGTTTTGTGATGTGCTTTTCTGGTGATAGTTTGCATCTGTCTTGAATAAATGCTGATTATTGTGATGCTGTTGTCTCTGCGTGGTCTCAGTCCTTGCGCACAGCATTTTCTGAACCCGTGCATAGAGAGGATATACCATAACATTTGGGGGCTTCGTCCGGTTCTGAGCGGTGCTGTGCGATTGGACCTGAGACCGCAGTGAACGACTTTGTCCTCCGTGTTGAACCACGATACAGGTGCGTCTGAGTTTGATTTCTCTTTGACGCGCTGGTGTGTGGTTTCGACCGGATCTTTGGTTTGATTGCAGAGAAACGATTGTGTAATTTTTCTTTTTATTGGATCTTAGCAAATAGGGCTTTTATTTTGTACCACTGTGATTGTTGGCTTAGCCCCAGTTGTTGAAGCGCTCCTTCTGGATCAGCTGAGCCTGCCGCTCTCATAGATTGGTGCTTAGTGTAGAACAGGCTTGTATCAGCCTGAGAGTTTGATCCTCTCTAAAGGGACATGTTCTTGGCTGAGTGTTATTCGGATCTGGCACAAGTTGTACTGCTTCGTTCTAAGCGTACGTTAAATTGAAGGTTCAGTCCACCTGAGTTATGCACTCGACTCGCAAAGGACTGGAACTAAATTCGGTGTGAAATCCACCTGTGACGAGTAGCGTTACGAAAGGACATGGAGTGAGGCCCACATATTTTTATTTTTTTCTGACACCGGTGTCCGTAGGGCTTTCTTTTGTTTGTATATATTTGCTGTTTTTGTGACTGTGCGTTTCACTAACCTTTTTTGTGTGTTTACTGTTTTTGAATGCGGCTGGATATTAGGTTTTATTCTATTTTATTTTTTCACTGAAAGGCGGCCGGGTCTCTCTCTCTCTCTCTTTTTCTCTGTCTCTGCGTGTATCTGCATTTTCTTCCTCTGATCTGGAGCAGAGCTGCGGCTCGATATGTGTGTTACTGATTGTGTGCGTGTGTCTGCTTGTGCCTGAGAGACTGCATTTGGAGTGCGATTTGCAAAATTTTTTCTTTCTCTGTTTTCTTGCTGTTTTGTGTTGTGGCTCAGATTGTGGTCAGGAGATGGAGAGTCCATTACAAGGACATATAATTGACAGTTCCTATGGTTCAGGTCCGTGGAAAACCTTGCGAGAGCAGATCACTGGTTTGATAAATATATTGACTCAACAGTTAGGTGAGGACTTTGCTAAAGCGAAGCCTGAGGAATTGAAACTTATGCTGGAAAATGCGGTCCGCTGTCAGGGTGAAGTTTTACAAGCTGAAATCCCTTTGGACCAAATTTTGAGTGTCGGTTTGAAACAGGCAGACGTGGATAAAAGTGGAGCACAGTTGAAATATGACAAAGCCAGTTTCTCCTCTAGAAGAGCAGCGTTGAGGAAGTTAGAAATGGCTGAACGGAACAGGCAGACATGGGCTAGGCTTCTGGTCAACTGGCAAGGTACGGATTATTTATTTAAACGGGGATTGATGGGTAATTTTAACACACATGATCTGTGGATTTTGAACAGACGGGAGGTGCAACGTTTACAGGCTAGTTTAACTTCTGGCTTCTTTGATGGTGCGCTTCCGGCACCATACACCAATTTATGTCTATATCCAGTTCTGGACGTGAACATGGGCACTGCGAAGTGGAAGATTTTAAATGTTCCCCCTTCCTTTATACATACTGCTACACCTTCACAGGTTGGATCGGCCACGGCGGTCACACTGTCACCGGGTTCTCTTCCTACAAACACTCCTGATTCGGATAGCCTTCCTTTGGCTGATGGGCAACAGCGTGATATGGACAATTTGGCAACAAATCTGTCGAATTTATCGGGTCATCTAAAGGCTCCTTTAGCAGATTCAGAGAGCTCCTCTACACATGTCATGCCCTTGCTGGTTACATCACAAGGCCATAAATATAAACCTTTCTCATTTGGTGATCTTTCCGCGCTGGTTGAAAAGCTTCCCTCTCTGGCGGATGGTGCTGTGCCTTGGCTCAATGACTTATATTCCCTCACTAAAGGTTTGACTTTGGCATTGGGAGATTTCAGAGCAATTTTGGGTCGTTCCACCACTAACACAAACTGTTGCGAGGTTGAACAGTCTGCTGGTACGGCTGCTTTGCCTGACCACACACCTTTGTCTGCTGTCTTGACGGCTTTGGGTGCTGCCCTGAGGGAATCGTTTCCACTCGTGGTTCCATCATGTATTCCAAAGTTTTCTTGGGATTCTAAGGACCACCCGAAGGTGTTTCTAGACAAAGCTGTTGAAATGTGGAAACAGCAATCTGGACTGCATCCAGCTAATAACTCTGTTTTGAGGGAACATTTTAGGGAGGCCGTGCTGGCTGGTGTCCCTGCGTCTGTGGCTAAAATAATGAAACGGAATCCGGATTTGATAGGTTGTAATCATTCTAAATGGGAGACACATTTGCTACATCATTTACAGATGTCTCAGGATGTAAAAAGGAAGGCGGAGAAGGAGCACAAAGACAATAAGAGACTGCTGCTGAAGCTTCAATTACAGGCGGCTGAGGAAGCTGCGAAAAGACAACAGGTGGGGCCCATGACAGTTGCAGTTCCTACACCGGATCCTGTTCTGACTCACGGCCCGGCTGCATCGACATGGTCTGGTTCACATGATGATCGAGCTTTGACTAGGCGAACTCTGTTTCCAGGTTGGCAGAGGGGAAGAGGTAGTCGGAACGGTAGGGAATCGCTACGCCTGCCGTTTTTGTGGTGAACTGGGTCATTGGATCAAACAGTGTCCCCATAAACCGCTAGCACCCGAGGCAGAAGGCGTTTTGGCATACTTTCCGACACCATAACCTCCGACTGTTGCACTGATTGTATAGATGGTGCATGACAATATTTTATGACAATATTTAACGGTTTTGTTGTGTGTTATGTTGTTTTAATTTTGTTCCCACGTGTTTCTGTGAGACTGATTTTTTTCTCTCCCCATTGATTACAGGTTTTGTTTCACAGCTGGGGATGGAATGACTATCTCAGTTGCATTTTGGGAATCTTTCAGCTGCTCTGTTGACACTAATATCCCCAGTTCATTTTTACAGGATGTTTTGGATTCTGTTGTGAATTTATTTGACATAACATTTGCAGATGTTTCGTTCTCATCGAGGAACTGCACATCTTTGCAAGCTCTTCTGGCTTGGGATCTGGGCCAGGAGTTCTGGGCAGTAATTTGCTTGTTCTTATGCTTGTGTTTCATTTATCATCCCTTTGTTTCCTAGGTTTTTGACACTGACTAACTCATCCTCACAGATCAGTACAAGGACGCAGAGTCGAGAGGATGTGAATATTGTTTTTCTGCTTTATGTTTCCAAACTATTGATGTCAACAAATCTGGGGAAATATGTGTTTTGAAAGGTGGACTCAGTACAAATTGGGGAGTTCTAACTTTATGTAGAACAAATGTTTTTATTTCCTGTGTGACAAACAAATTACAGGAGACCATGAGACTCTTTTAATTGCTGTGAGATATTCCATATGTTTTTATGTTTTTGGGTTGTACCTGCATTCTGTTTGTTTTATTTATAATGTACTAACTACTGACTAACATACTAACTTAATTGTTTTAATGGTTGGTCTGTGTGACACATGGGTTACTGATTTGGACATGTTGAGAGGAGCACGATTCTTTTATTTTTGGTTTTCCACCTATAAATTGTTTTTTAATAAATTTCTGTTTTATTAAATAGATAGGGGAGTAGGCTAAAATAGGCCTTACTTAAATTGGTGAGATTTGGGGCAGTTGATTGTGAATCTTTTAATCACAACTTTTGACCTTCATTCAAAATAGTGAATTATGGATTTAATTATGTAAGGAGCTTTTGTCTTGCCTTTCTGCTTCACTGACATATGATGTCTGCTTATAAGTGGACTACAAATTGAGGTAATGAAGCCGGATGACAGTTAAGCATCTGTCATGTTTACACACATTTGGAATATAGCAGATTTCTATGTCACTGCTGATTTTTTGGCACAAGCGAAGTGAATGCTTTCGAGGTGCTATTTTGCATAGATCAAAACAAAGAAAAACAGTAAGTGAGCTTATTATATCACTTCTATCACATTTGGTTGTGAAATATCTTGTTTTAATTCTATTTTTTTCTTTTCTTTACAGAAGGTGGGGTGTCAAGCCAGAGGAATGTCAGATGGCTCTGTGGAACCTTGATATCGCACAGGGGGTCTGAAAGTTAATTTGACATTTTGCAGTACGGAACGTTGGTATAGCCTTTTGTTTTATTTTTTGCTAACTTGGTTTGTTTTACACTGGCAGTTCTGCTCTTGGAGGTTGAAGTGCTGTGGAGGTAGTTTTCTTGAGGCTGGAACCATGCTGGAGGTGTGAGATGATGGTGTCGCTTGGCATCTGGCTTCAGGTGTCTGCTGTTGCTTTAAGCCGATGTCTCGGCTCTCCGCTCCGCTGCGATTACAAACTGTGCCTCTGAAATGGACTGTTCAGTGGAAGTGACGACATCTTCAAAGACTGAGGTCGGTGGAGTTTACTGCTATTTCCTGTTATTTGGGTCACGACAGGACCCAGAGATGGATTACACTCTGACTGTTATCTCAGCGTGCTGGCAGGAGGTCACACTTCATGGATCAAAAGACATTCTGCTGGGAATGGCTAAGGAGGAGAGGGGATCCTCCGTGGTTCTGTGACTTTTGCTGTGTCTCTTCCCTCGGGACCGCTGCTGTCATTCACAGCTTACCTCAGTTCAAAGACGGGACATGCATACCCTCTACCCGTTTCTGAGTCACATGGACTCTGCACAGTTCACGCTAGAGCTCGGTGGATGTCCTGTTTGTCTGGTTGCTGGGTGATACTGGATTCTCCACCTGTCACATGTGACTTTAGTCCTCTGACTCCTCCTTCAGCGTGTTTTGGCCTCTGAGATGCAAACCACTGCCAGTTGTCGGTTTGAGTTGGTGAAATTTCATTATTTTTCCAAATTTATCTTGTATTAAGTGCGATGTTTATTTTTAGTTTTTATTTTTTATTTTAGCTGACTTACTTTGCCACAGGGCATACTATATTTACTGGGTTTATTGCCTCACATTCCTCTCGCTTGACATTCTGACCTTTTGGCTATGGTAGGGGTGTGACAACAAACAGGATGTCTCAAAGATTTATGATTGCAAGACTGGTGTTTGTGACTCTTTGCATTTTTCGAACAAGCATTTTTTGCCTCAGTGATTCACTTCGTTTGTCTCAACTTATTTTAATTTCAGACTGACGAGCGTGGTGTAGGGGAATAATTCAGATTTCCTATTTTTCCGCGTTTTACCTACGGCGATATATGATTTAAATGTCATTTGGTTATTCCTCCGTTGCAGTATTTTAGTGAGATCGGGAGTTCGACTGCATTTGACATTTGCATTTAAACATACTGAAGTGGACTGAGTACACAATGAGCTACAAGCACCACGTTCCTTCTTACTTTCTAAATTTTGACTCAAATATGAATTTGTTGATGGCAGTGTGCAGATTGTAACGGAATCTGGGACACCATATTACATTTGCAGCCACCTGAAACATGGGACATGGCTTAGCAGTGACTGATTTCTCTATTTAATTTATATGGCATTTTTATGGTATTCTATGACAGAACATTTGTTCTGTTATAGAATAAAGAGGGAATAAGAAATAATTAACATGCATGATTGGAATCAAATAGTTTATACAAAGTAGTGTTTCCTAAAAAGAGGGAAAGGGATCGTGACATGATTACATATCACTTCATATGATTCAAAATAAGTGGTTTAAATAAGGCATCCAGGAAGGTCTAAAAATAAATGTTTACAGAATATAGTATCAAGCTTCTCCCCAGTAAATTGAAAATATTGATAGAGATAAAAAGGATAATTCATTATTAAATAAGATAAATAAATATTTAAAAAAGAAAAAACTGAATCAAATATTAAAAGGGTTGAAATTTGGATGAATCATTTTTATTTAATGACACGGTTAACATATTCTTGCAAGACAAGCTGATCATCCTTTGAGGATTTAAAATGAAAAAATTAGGATTAAAATTAAAGTGGTCTAAATTGGATATTTAAAAGGAACAATTATGGAACTGTTTCTAAAGAGAGTTAACTTAAGGAATGAAATTATAATCTGAAATGAAGGCATAAGAATAATAAAATAAAAGTTAAATACAAAATCTCTACATGCCTGATAAATTGAAATAAACTATCTAAATAAAATTTGATAATAAGAATAATATATGATTTGAAACGACAAAATAATTAGGATCGTTTATTGTTGTTTCCTCTTACTACGTTTCCATCTATGACTTGCCAAGGAAGTCATTTTACTTCAAGGATGTTTAACACAGAGACCCAAAATGAAGATATGTTTGAAGATTTGTACAACCAATTGTTCCTAATCAATTTTTATTTTCACAGCGACTGTAGATTTATTGATGGATTCGAAGCGTTTTATATGCGGGATATTGGGTCTAATTTGATTATTCGTTATATGGATAATTCTGGATAAAATTTAAGAAAGTTGAAAATTGGCTATAAACTGTGCACAGTCTAAATTTAAATTAGATAAAACGTTTTGCTATGGGTCGATATTTTTATGTGTTGTCCATTAACAAATTAACAGGGTTCTCTTCATACGAGTTTGACACGAGAAGGATGTTTCCGACACCTGCGCATGGACTCCAGAAGGGACAGGTGAACCGGCACATTTATTTCATAATGATGTTTTTGAGAAGTCCTAGGTTTGCAGAATACCAGACGTCACAGGACCAGTTCCAGGAATCATCTGGGTCCAAATTAAAGTCATCAGAAGGACGGGGGCTGAACTTCACTTCACCAGACCAGGCTGAGAGATCAAGAGGACGTCTGATGCTGTTCATCTGCATGGAAAAGAGACGCCGGGTTCCAGTGGAGTCAGTGCGCAGCAGCTGAGCAGCCCCAGTGAGTCTTCAAGACGTACAGGAGGACCTGCAGCTTCACTCTACGGACGAAGGAGCTTCGACACGCAGTTCCCCAGACCAAGGAGGATCGATGGTTCCAGTAATAAGTGCAGCAGGAATTCCTGCTGAGGCCACTTTTGCTTTCTGAGTTTTGAGGTCTTCAGAGGTCCGAACAGGCATAATAATCCTGTTTTGGTCTCAATTTATTGAGAGAAGAGGAGATTGAAACCTCTCCTTAAACTCACTGTTTAATTGGCATAATAATCCAATTTTCAGTGAGCAACGGATGCTCAGGTGGGAAACTTGAGCTTTAAATACCCGATGAGGGTACACGACGGATCAAGCCTCAAGAGGATCACATATCGACCCCACTTTTGCGTTTTTTATCGTTGATCTTGCGGACTTTTTCTGAACTTTCGGTTCTTTATGCGCGTATTTTGGTCACATTTTTGATGAAGATCTCATTTTTGCAGACTAGCAAAGAAGACATAATACGGACTCTTAAGATTCTATTATAATTCTGTGTAAAAAAAACATTGAAACCAGTTGTAATTGCTTTTTGTGTGTTCTGATTTTCCCTCCACAGCTTTGAGTCTGTTGGTTGTATATGTTGGAAGGATGAGGATTGTAATGTGGTTTGATTCCCCTGAAATGATTGAGTTGTAAGATCTTCATATTTAAAAAAGGTTAATGGGTATTTGACATTTGGATTGGAAAGCTTATGAATTCTTTAGGTTCTACAGGTGAGTATTAAATTTTCGCTCAGGATCATTCTATCATCTCTAGGTAGAATACAGAGTTTAATTTGAGATACAAGTAACTGGTCCGGGTGGCAGTAGCTTACCTAATCCACCTCCCTATTAGTTGTTTTTCCAAGGTGCTGCAGATGATGGGCTGTAGACCAGTGCTGTCCTGCTTAGACAGGGCTTTTAGTTAAAAAGGGGGACTGTTAAAGGAGTATATCAATGTTTGGTCATTCTAAATTTTTGATTCCTTGGTTAAAACACTAATCAATTTATTTTGTGAGGTCTGTAAAAGTCAGACCTCAAAAGAGGGACTGTTGAGGAAATATAATCATTGTTTAGTGTTTTGTTGAATTCAATTATATAACCATTTTTGTAGTGTTTGAGTTGGCTTTATCTTTTACTTAAATAGGAGTTTTTGGGTCAGTAAGCTCAGATGCAGGGCCTGGGGTTAAAACCACAGATAAATGCATTTACAAGGTGATAAAACCACAGGAGGGAGGAAAAAACCAGAGTTTCACAGGGACCTGTGAGGTGCTCAGGAAGGAGCCAGATCCTGGTGAAAGCCATAAATCTGCAGGAGAAGTTCTCCTTGGACAACAGGGACAGAATGGATTTGGAGGAAGGGACAGAGACAGGTCCTGGTTGGATGGGCAAAGTTCCACCCTATTTGAATAAATTAAAGAAAAGAGGATAAAGACTTTACACACAGAGTAACAAGTCAGATTTTGCTCTTTGCAACCTCTCCAAGAACGTTCTTGCTGTCTGTGTGTTATTTCCATCTTTTATCTCTACCTCTTCTCAGGTAAATATGTGTTGTTTGTGCTCTGAGGTTTTCTGATGTTTTGTGATGTGCTTTTCTGGTGATAGTTTGCATCTGTCTTGAATAAATGCTGATTATTGTGATGCTGTTGTCTCTGCGTGGTCTCAGTCCTTGCGCACAGCATTTTCTGAACCCGTGCATAGAGAGGATATACCATAACATTTGGGGGCTTCGTCCGGTTCTGAGCGGTGCTGTGCGATTGGACCTGAGACCGCAGTGAACGACTTTGTCCTCCGTGTTGAACCACGATACAGGTGCGTCTGAGTTTGATTTCTCTTTGACGCGCTGGTGTGTGGTTTCGACCGGATCTTTGGTTTGATTGCAGAGAAACGATTGTGTAATTTTTCTTTTTATTGGATCTTAGCAAATAGGGCTTTTATTTTGTACCACTGTGATTGTTGGCTTAGCCCCAGTTGTTGAAGCGCTCCTTCTGGATCAGCTGAGCCTGCCGCTCTCATAGATTGGTGCTTAGTGTAGAACAGGCTTGTATCAGCCTGAGAGTTTGATCCTCTCTAAAGGGACATGTTCTTGGCTGAGTGTTATTCGGATCTGGCACAAGTTGTACTGCTTCGTTCTAAGCGTACGTTAAATTGAAGGTTCAGTCCACCTGAGTTATGCACTCGACTCGCAAAGGACTGGAACTAAATTCGGTGTGAAATCCACCTGTGACGAGTAGCGTTACGAAAGGACATGGAGTGAGGCCCACATATTTTTATTTTTTTCTGACACCGGTGTCCGTAGGGCTTTCTTTTGTTTGTATATATTTGCTGTTTTTGTGACTGTGCGTTTCACTAACCTTTTTTGTGTGTTTACTGTTTTTGAATGCGGCTGGATATTAGGTTTTATTCTATTTTATTTTTTCACTGAAAGGCGGCCGGGTTCTCTCTCTCTCTCTCTTTTTCTCTGTCTCTGCGTGTATCTGCATTTTCTTCCTCTGATCTGGAGCAGAGCTGCGGCTCGATATGTGTGTTACTGATTGTGTGCGTGTGTCTGCTTGTGCCTGAGAGACTGCATTTGGAGTGCGATTTGCAAAATTTTTTCTTTCTCTGTTTTCTTGCTGTTTTGTGTTGTGGCTCAGATTGTGGTCAGGAGATGGAGAGTCCATTACAAGGACATATAATTGACAGTTCCTATGGTTCAGGTCCGTGGAAAACCTTGCGAGAGCAGATCACTGGTTTGATAAATATATTGACTCAACAGTTAGGTGAGGACTTTGCTAAAGCGAAGCCTGAGGAATTGAAACTTATGCTGGAAAATGCGGTCCGCTGTCAGGGTGAAGTTTTACAAGCTGAAATCCCTTTGGACCAAATTTTGAGTGTCGGTTTGAAACAGGCAGACGTGGATAAAAGTGGAGCACAGTTGAAATATGACAAAGCCAGTTTCTCCTCTAGAAGAGCAGCGTTGAGGAAGTTAGAAATGGCTGAACGGAACAGGCAGACATGGGCTAGGCTTCTGGTCAACTGGCAAGGTACGGATTATTTATTTAAACGGGGATTGATGGGTAATTTTAACACACATGATCTGTGGATTTTGAACAGACGGGAGGTGCAACGTTTACAGGCTAGTTTAACTTCTGGCTTCTTTGATGGTGCGCTTCCGGCACCATACACCAATTTATGTCTATATCCAGTTCTGGACGTGAACATGGGCACTGCGAAGTGGAAGATTTTAAATGTTCCCCCTTCCTTTATACATACTGCTACACCTTCACAGGTTGGATCGGCCACGGCGGTCACACTGTCACCGGGTTCTCTTCCTACAAACACTCCTGATTCGGATAGCCTTCCTTTGGCTGATGGGCAACAGCGTGATATGGACAATTTGGCAACAAATCTGTCGAATTTATCGGGTCATCTAAAGGCTCCTTTAGCAGATTCAGAGAGCTCCTCTACACATGTCATGCCCTTGCTGGTTACATCACAAGGCCATAAATATAAACCTTTCTCATTTGGTGATCTTTCCGCGCTGGTTGAAAAGCTTCCCTCTCTGGCGGATGGTGCTGTGCCTTGGCTCAATGACTTATATTCCCTCACTAAAGGTTTGACTTTGGCATTGGGAGATTTCAGAGCAATTTTGGGTCGTTCCACCACTAACACAAACTGTTGCGAGGTTGAACAGTCTGCTGGTACGGCTGCTTTGCCTGACCACACACCTTTGTCTGCTGTCTTGACGGCTTTGGGTGCTGCCCTGAGGGAATCGTTTCCACTCGTGGTTCCATCATGTATTCCAAAGTTTTCTTGGGATTCTAAGGACCACCCGAAGGTGTTTCTAGACAAAGCTGTTGAAATGTGGAAACAGCAATCTGGACTGCATCCAGCTAATAACTCTGTTTTGAGGGAACATTTTAGGGAGGCCGTGCTGGCTGGTGTCCCTGCGTCTGTGGCTAAAATAATGAAACGGAATCCGGATTTGATAGGTTGTAATCATTCTAAATGGGAGACACATTTGCTACATCATTTACAGATGTCTCAGGATGTAAAAAGGAAGGCGGAGAAGGAGCACAAAGACAATAAGAGACTGCTGCTGAAGCTTCAATTACAGGCGGCTGAGGAAGCTGCGAAAAGACAACAGGTGGGGCCCATGACAGTTGCAGTTCCTACACCGGATCCTGTTCTGACTCACGGCCCGGCTGCATCGACATGGTCTGGTTCACATGATGATCGAGCTTTGACTAGGCGAACTCTGTTTCCAGGTTGGCAGAGGGGAAGAGGTAGTCGGAACGGTAGGAATCGCTACGCCTGCCGTTTTTGTGGTGAACTGGGTCATTGGATCAAACAGTGTCCCCATAAACCGCTAGCACCCGAGGCAGAAGGCGTTTTGGCATACTTTCCGACACCATAACCTCCGACTGTTGCACTGATTGTATAGATGGTGCATGACAATATTTTATGACAATATTTAACGGTTTTGTTGTGTGTTATGTTGTTTTAATTTTGTTCCCACGTGTTTCTGTGAGACTGATTTTTTTCTCTCCCCATTGATTACAGGTTTTGTTTCACAGCTGGGGATGGAATGACTATCTCAGTTGCATTTTGGGAATCTTTCAGCTGCTCTGTTGACACTAATATCCCCAGTTCATTTTTACAGGATGTTTTGGATTCTGTTGTGAATTTATTTGACATAACATTTGCAGATGTTTCGTTCTCATCGAGGAACTGCACATCTTTGCAAGCTCTTCTGGCTTGGGATCTGGGCCAGGAGTTCTGGGCAGTAATTTGCTTGTTCTTATGCTTGTGTTTCATTTATCATCCCTTTGTTTCCTAGGTTTTTGACACTGACTAACTCATCCTCACAGATCAGTACAAGGACGCAGAGTCGAGAGGATGTGAATATTGTTTTTCTGCTTTATGTTTCCAAACTATTGATGTCAACAAATCTGGGGAAATATGTGTTTTGAAAGGTGGACTCAGTACAAATTGGGGAGTTCTAACTTTATGTAGAACAAATGTTTTTATTTCCTGTGTGACAAACAAATTACAGGAGACCATGAGACTCTTTTAATTGCTGTGAGATATTCCATATGTTTTTATGTTTTTGGGTTGTACCTGCATTCTGTTTGTTTTATTTATAATGTACTAACTACTGACTAACATACTAACTTAATTGTTTTAATGGTTGGTCTGTGTGACACATGGGTTACTGATTTGGACATGTTGAGAGGAGCACGATTCTTTTATTTTTGGTTTTCCACCTATAAATTGTTTTTTAATAAATTTCTGTTTTATTAAATAGATAGGGGAGTAGGCTAAAATAGGCCTTACTTAAATTGGTGAGATTTGGGGGCAGTTGATTGTGAATCTTTTAATCACAACTTTTGACCTTCATTCAAAATAGTGAATTATGGATTTAATTATGTAAGGAGCTTTTGTCTTGCCTTTCTGCTTCACTGACATATGATGTCTGCTTATAAGTGGACTACAAATTGAGGTAATGAAGCCGGATGACAGTTAAGCATCTGTCATGTTTACACACATTTGGAATATAGCAGATTTCTATGTCACTGCTGATTTTTTGGCACAAGCGAAGTGAATGCTTTCGAGGTGCTATTTTGCATAGATCAAAACAAAGAAAAACAGTAAGTGAGCTTATTATATCACTTCTATCACATTTGGTTGTGAAATATCTTGTTTTAATTCTATTTTTTTCTTTTCTTTACAGAAGGTGGGGTGTCAAGCCAGAGGAATGTCAGATGGCTCTGTGGAACCTTGATATCGCACAGGGGGTCTGAAAGTTAATTTGACATTTTGCAGTACGGAACGTTGGTATAGCCTTTTGTTTTATTTTTTGCTAACTTGGTTTGTTTTACACTGGCAGTTCTGCTCTTGGAGGTTGAAGTGCTGTGGAGGTAGTTTTCTTGAGGCTGGAACCATGCTGGAGGTGTGAGATGATGGTGTCGCTTGGCATCTGGCTTCAGGTGTCTGCTGTTGCTTTAAGCCGATGTCTCGGCTCTCCGCTCCGCTGCGATTACAAACTGTGCCTCTGAAATGGACTGTTCAGTGGAAGTGACGACATCTTCAAAGACTGAGGTCGGTGGAGTTTACTGCTATTTCCTGTTATTTGGGTCACGACAGGACCCAGAGATGGATTACACTCTGACTGTTATCTCAGGCGTGCTGGCAGGAGGTCACACTTCATGGATCAAAAGACATTCTGCTGGGAATGGCTAAGGAGGAGAGGGGATCCTCCGTGGTTCTGTGACTTTTGCTGTGTCTCTTCCCTCGGGACCGCTGCTGTCATTCACAGCTTACCTCAGTTCAAAGACGGGACATGCATACCCTCTACCCGTTTCTGAGTCACATGGACTCTGCACAGTTCACGCTAGAGCTCGGTGGATGTCCTGTTTGTCTGGTTGCTGGGTGATACTGGATTCTCCACCTGTCACATGTGACTTTAGTCCTCTGACTCCTCCTTCAGCGTGTTTTGGCCTCTGAGATGCAAACCACTGCCAGTTGTCGGTTTGAGTTGGTGAAATTTCATTATTTTTCCAAATTTATCTTGTATTAAGTGCGATGTTTATTTTTAGTTTTTATTTTTTATTTTAGCTGACTTACTTTGCCACAGGGCATACTATATTTACTGGGTTTATTGCCTCACATTCCTCTCGCTTGACATTCTGACCTTTTGGCTATGGTAGGGGTGTGACAACAAACAGGATGTCTCAAAGATTTATGATTGCAAGACTGGTGTTTGTGACTCTTTGCATTTTTCGAACAAGCATTTTTTGCCTCAGTGATTCACTTCGTTTGTCTCAACTTATTTTAATTTCAGACTGACGAGCGTGGTGTAGGGGAATAATTCAGATTTCCTATTTTTCCGCGTTTTACCTACGGCGATATATGATTTAAATGTCATTTGGTTATTCCTCCGTTGCAGTATTTTAGTGAGATCGGGAGTTCGACTGCATTTGACATTTGCATTTAAACATACTGAAGTGGACTGAGTACACAATGAGCTACAAGCACCACGTTCCTTCTTACTTTCTAAATTTTGACTCAAATATGAATTTGTTGATGGCAGTGTGCAGATTGTAACGGAATCTGGGACACCATATTACATTTGCAGCCACCTGAAACATGGGACATGGCTTAGCAGTGACTGATTTCTCTATTTAATTTATATGGCATTTTTATGGTATTCTATGACAGAACATTTGTTCTGTTATAGAATAAAGAGGGAATAAGAAATAATTAACATGCATGATTGGAATCAAATAGTTTATACAAAGTAGTGTTTCCTAAAAAGAGGGAAAGGGATCGTGACATGATTACATATCACTTCATATGATTCAAAATAAGTGGTTTAAATAAGGCATCCAGGAAGGTCTAAAAATAAATGTTTACAGAATATAGTATCAAGCTTCTCCCCAGTAAATTGAAAATATTGATAGAGATAAAAAGGATAATTCATTATTAAATAAGATAAATAAATATTTAAAAAAGAAAAAACTGAATCAAATATTAAAAGGGTTGAAATTTGGATGAATCATTTTTATTTAATGACACGGTTAACATATTCTTGCAAGACAAGCTGATCATCCTTTGAGGATTTAAAATGAAAAAATTAGGATTAAAATTAAAGTGGTCTAAATTGGATATTTAAAAGGAACAATTATGGAACTGTTTCTAAAGAGAGTTAACTTAAGGAATGAAATTATAATCTGAAATGAAGGCATAAGAATAATAAAATAAAAGTTAAATACAAAATCTCTACATGCCTGATAAATTGAAATAAACTATCTAAATAAAATTTGATAATAAGAATAATATATGATTTGAAACGACAAAATAATTAGGATCGTTTATTGTTGTTTCCTCTTACTACGTTTCCATCTATGACTTGCCAAGGAAGTCATTTTACTTCAAGGATGTTTAACACAGAGACCCAAAATGAAGATATGTTTGAAGATTTGTACAACCAATTGTTCCTAATCAATTTTTATTTTCACAGCGACTGTAGATTTATTGATGGATTCGAAGCGTTTTATATGCGGGATATTGGGTCTAATTTGATTATTCGTTATATGGATAATTCTGGATAAAATTTAAGAAAGTTGAAAATTGGCTATAAACTGTGCACAGTCTAAATTTAAATTAGATAAAACGTTTTGCTATGGGTCGATATTTTTATGTGTTGTCCATTAACAAATTAACAGGGTTCTCTTCATACGAGTTTGACACGAGAAGGATGTTTCCGACACCTGCGCATGGACTCCAGAAGGGACAGGTGAACCGGCACATTTATTTCATAATGATGTTTTTGAGAAGTCCTAGGTTTGCAGAATACCAGACGTCACAGGACCAGTTCCAGGAATCATCTGGGTCCAAATTAAAGTCATCAGAAGGACGGGGGCTGAACTTCACTTCACCAGACCAGGCTGAGAGATCAAGAGGACGTCTGATGCTGTTCATCTGCATGGAAAAGAGACGCCGGGTTCCAGTGGAGTCAGTGCGCAGCAGCTGAGCAGCCCCAGTGAGTCTTCAAGACGTACAGGAGGACCTGCAGCTTCACTCTACGGACGAAGGAGCTTCGACACGCAGTTCCCCAGACCAAGGAGGATCGATGGTTCCAGTAATAAGTGCAGCAGGAATTCCTGCTGAGGCCACTTTTGCTTTCTGAGTTTTGAGGTCTTCAGAGGTCCGAACAGGCATAATAATCCTGTTTTGGTCTCAATTTATTGAGAGAAGAGGAGATTGAAACCTCTCCTTAAACTCACTGTTTAATTGGCATAATAATCCAATTTTCAGTGAGCAACGGATGCTCAGGTGGGAAACTTGAGCTTTAAATACCCGATGAGGGTACACGACGGATCAAGCCTCAAGAGGATCACATATCGACCCCACTTTTGCGTTTTTTATCGTTGATCTTGCGGACTTTTTCTGAACTTTCGGTTCTTTATGCGCGTATTTTGGTCACATTTTTGATGAAGATCTCATTTTTGCAGACTAGCAAAGAAGACATAATACGGACTCTTAAGATTCTATTATAATTCTGTGTAAAAAAAACATTGAAACCAGTTGTAATTGCTTTTTGTGTGTTCTGATTTTCCCTCCACAGCTTTGAGTCTGTTGGTTGTATATGTTGGAAGGATGAGGATTGTAATGTGGTTTGATTCCCCTGAAATGATTGAGTTGTAAGATCTTCATATTTAAAAAAGGTTAATGGGTATTTGACATTTGGATTGGAAAGCTTATGAATTCTTTAGGTTCTACAGGTGAGTATTAAATTTTCGCTCAGGATCATTCTATCATCTCTAGGTAGAATACAGAGTTTAATTTGAGATACAAGTAACTGGTCCGGGTGGCAGTAGCTTACCTAATCCACCTCCCTATTAGTTGTTTTTCCAAGGTGCTGCAGATGATGGGCTGTAGACCAGTGCTGTCCTGCTTAGACAGGGCTTTTAGTTAAAAAGGGGGACTGTTAAAGGAGTATATCAATGTTTGGTCATTCTAAATTTTTGATTCCTTGGTTAAAACACTAATCAATTTATTTTGTGAGGTCTGTAAAAGTCAGACCTCAAAAGAGGGACTGTTGAGGAAATATAATCATTGTTTAGTGTTTTGTTGAATTCAATTATATAACCATTTTTGTAGTGTTTGAGTTGGCTTTATCTTTTACTTAAATAGGAGTTTTTGGGTCAGTAAGCTCAGATGCAGGGCCTGGGGTTAAAACCACAGATAAATGCATTTACAAGGTGATAAAACCACAGGAGGGAGGAAAAAACCAGAGTTTCACAGGGACCTGTGAGGTGCTCAGGAAGGAGCCAGATCCTGGTGAAAGCCATAAATCTGCAGGAGAAGTTCTCCTTGGACAACAGGGACAGAATGGATTTGGAGGAAGGGACAGAGACAGGTCCTGGTTGGATGGGCAAAGTTCCACCCTATTTGAATAAATTAAAGAAAAGAGGATAAAGACTTTACACACAGAGTAACAAGTCAGATTTTGCTCTTTGCAACCTCTCCAAGAACGTTCTTGCTGTCTGTGTGTTATTTCCATCTTTTATCTCTACCTCTTCTCAGGTAAATATGTGTTGTTTGTGCTCTGAGGTTTTCTGATGTTTTGTGATGTGCTTTTCTGGTGATAGTTTGCATCTGTCTTGAATAAATGCTGATTATTGTGATGCTGTTGTCTCTGCGTGGTCTCAGTCCTTGCGCACAGCATTTTCTGAACCCGTGCATAGAGAGGATATACCATAACAGTGCTTATTATTTAGGGTTGTTTAATTTTTTGCCAAATGTAATAGATAATACTGAATCTATAAGTTTTATTACAACCCCACCTTGCGCAAGGTACTGTTCGTCAAAGAGCAGGAAAGAACTCAATTTCTTTTTAGCTCTTCAAACCGGCAGCAGACAGGAAATCGTTCTAAAATATAATAAGAGATAAATTCTCACCTCTTTCATGTCTGGGCCCGATTCCCTGTGTTGCAGCCAGTTCGAAGAGTCACCTTTCCATCCTCCTTAACTTGAATCGGCTCAATCATCACGTCGGGGTCACCACTTTATGGAGGAATTCAAAGGTGCTGAATTCATGAATTAAGAGACGACACACAAAACTCCATTCTCTCCGGCTCACAGGAAGACATTTAATGCACATCTGCAGCATCTTCACATTACAATTTGATCATCTCATTTTTCTTCATCAGCATCCAAAATGTCTTGTCCTCTGCTCATGGCTACGAATACTTATACCGTTTTCTGCTGTTGTGTATTGGAAACTTTGACCAATGGCGTTACAGACTCACTTTTGGCTTTCGTTGACTCTGTTCTGAGAATTCTGGGCTGACCTCGTGGAAGTTAAATCTGCTACCTCAGAGGACCATTAGTCAAATTGTTAGTTCTTATCTGTCCAAACAGAGACTCTGGCAGACTTCTTTTACGCAAGCAGCCTTTCACGTCTGGGACGTTAGCCAGAAGTTCTGGAACAACTTAAAATGTTCTGGGTCAGATTGACCCAGCACATTTGACATAACACATTCCTTTTCAGCAAAACATATCTTAATGTGAATCAACATAAATTTTAATTAACAATTATATTCCTCAACAATATCTGACCAATCTTAAAAACCAAAATTATTTTTTACCTTAATTTAACTGAAAAGAGATGCACAGGAAGTTTGAAAAGAGAAAGCATCTTAATAGTTGGCTCACTGTAGCCACGTTGTAATTTCATTAATACAGTTGTAACAAAAATTGAGTTCCTAACTCATTTGATGTCTGAACTACTTTTTGTTCAGCTTCTGTCTGGTAGTCTGTCAAAGCAATGACTTGAAAAAACTAAAATACCATTATTAACAGCTTAGTGTGGCACCACAAGGGTATGAACTTTGATACTCGGCCCCTCAAAGGAGGAGGCGTCAACAACGCCACCTTGGGAATTGCACCCAAGGAAATAAATCACCAGTAAGGCACTTAAAGTTCATTACCAATAAGAACAAGACTCTATTCCACAAAATAATGCAGTTTATTGTTGGTGGTTTTAAAAGACAATTAAAATTTCAGGAACCACAATGGGAAGGGAACAGTACTGAGGTTTACCAGCAGGAGGAGGAGAGTCCAAATGTAGGGAACTGGTATTTTATACAAGTGAATAAGTCTCCCCAAACACCTGTGGACAGACAATCATGAAGAAAACCCAACACCAGTCACTTGCACAGCACACAGGTCCAGTCCCCCCCCCCCCCCCCCCACCACCACCACCTTGAAGACAAAAGTGTGGGATGAAACAAAGCAAATAAAGCTAAACGTTACAATTTAGACATGGACAAGAGTTAGAACGCTGGGAAGATGAAAAAAAAAATACTTTAAGCAATTTAAAAAGGAACCCAAAGCTGCCAATCACAGCAAGGCCAGAGGCCACACAATAGAATAATCCAAAAACAAACAAAAGCACAAAACCAAGAAACCAAACTGAATATTTAGGAAACAAAGCAAAAAAAAAAAAAAAAAAAAAGATTAAACAATGCAGCAGTCTCCAGTGAGCTGCAGCAGCTTTATGTCTGAAATTAAGTTGCAGGTTAGGAGGTGACCTAGAAGTAGTGATGGTCCATCTGAAGCCAGGCTTCAAGGCCTGTACCCAGTAAAAAGGGGGCGTGTCCGATGAAGTCCGCTTCAGGCTTGTGTCGTCTTGCTGAAAACCACGTGACTGCATGGGTCACTGCTTCATTTTGCGTGTAGGTTTTCAAAATAAAAGCGTGATGAGTCGCACTGCATCATGGGTTGTTGTCCATTTGGTCTCGCATCAGAGGAGAATATTTGTCTTCAGTGGTCAAAATAAAATGAACATTGACCGACATATTTGATGTGTATTGATGATGACACTCATCAAAATTTAATGTTTGTTACTGGTTTTCTCAATTGTACATTATGATTTTTTTATGACTACATTTTATGACGCAAATCTCTTTGAACTGCGTTGTTGCTGAAATGTGTTATACAAGTAAACTTAATTGTCTGAAATGGAGCCAGTAAGAGGAAAATCTGACATCTGGGAATACTTTGACATTATCCTCACAATAAAATTATTCTTAGATAATAATTAACCCTCCACCTCCCAATTTCTCACCTTTTGCAAAGTTCCACTATCATTTGTAGTCTGATTAGCAAAGATATCAGTCTTTCCCAACAGAAACAGATTTAATCTTGTTGCAGAACTAAAATTCAACATCTAGCCAAATATAAGGGATCAGAGCCAATTATAAATCCGATAAAAAGTGAACGCCCCAACAGGCACTGCACTCCCAAGACACTAAAACATCAAATGTCTATTGTCAAATCAGTCTGACATAAAATAAAACCCAACACAACCACTGATGTTCAACATAAACCAGGATTAGATTGGCTACAAATCATTTTAATAATTATAATATGACAGTTAAATATGGTTTCATTGATTCTCCTGTTACTAAACATGAGTTTAATGAAAGCTTTGTGACAATATTGCATTTACTAATTTTTGGAAGTATGATCCAACTGAGTGACGAGACTGTTACAGTTTCACCAGCAGATGTCACTAGTGAGTCATGAATGAAACATTGATTAATGAACCTTTTTGCAAAGCAAAGGGCAGGAAAGCTTCATTGCTTCATGAGGCTTCATTTGCCCATCACTACTTAGAAGTGGTAGAAGGCAAAGGAAGCCATCGTCACCTTCCAGAGCTGGATGGCTCCACCCCAACCAGAGAGCCCCTTCTGGCCCAAAAGCAGGAGGATCCACTTGCCAGTACTTTCTATCATATGTCATTTTTATGTGCTATGGTGCGATAAAATACATACCCGTTTTATGTTGCTAAACTGCACTGGGAGGTAGATTACAGCCACACCACAGTAACAAGCAGGAGACTCCAGGCAGTTTCGAAATTTAAACAATTTGAAACAACCACTAAAATTGCAGAACTTATACAGGAGGAGAAACTTTACTTACTGATGTAGTCATGGCCACTGCAAGTGACCCAAACAACCTTCCCCCTGCAGCATGACCAAAAACAGGCATGAAGAAAACAGGTGAGAGTCTCCCTTTATACTAGACACCCATTAGGAGGTAATTAGGGGGCAGGTGTCTTCAATCTTGGGGAAGGCTTTATCCTACTACATTCACATTAAGGAAGTGAACTAGATCAGTGAAATGGACCAGGGACTATAATCAACAAAGGGTGAGGCAGGTGTTCCGTACAAGTAAGAAGGTTTTTGACAATTTTTGAGAAAAATATACAGTGAATTCCCAGTTATGTAAAATGTGGCAATTTGGTGATTTTACATCAATTTCCACGGTATTCTCAAGAAACTGGAGGGACTTATTGATACAATTTGGCAGTAAACAGATAAAAACTGCATTGACTTGATTGATAACATAATATTTAAGCACACTTAAGAGTTTAGTCTAGAATCTAGAGTGCCATATAAAAACTTGGAAATACATTATAAATAGTGTTTAAACTAAGGTGTTTACTAAAGTGGAAAAAAAATTTGAACTGTATGAAGTATCGACTGTCTAAACTCTAAAAGGCTGCTTTTTATTACATAGAAAAAGAAACAATAGAAATACAAAGAGATTAAAAAGTTTAAAACCTGGACATAAAAATAAGTAATCAGAAGATAAATGAAGTAAGGAAATAAAAATCAGAAGTTTAATGATTGTTTAATGCTGAAAGAAATATGATTCTAACTTTATGCTGATGCATGTTTGAATGTGTAGGTCATTGTTCAGAGGTCACTGTCAGCCAAATCCTTGTCTCATGCCAAAGGAGGCAGTGTTTTGGGAGGATACCTAAAACTGCTACCCATGTTCTTCATTGTGATGCCTGGCATGATAAGCCGAGCGCTTTTCCCAGGTAATTATGTCTGCTTCTCTGTGCTAAACTTGTATGCCATACACCTGTTTTCTTCTTCTAGTTAATAAGACTTGACATTGGACAATTAGTTTTAGACACGAATGTGGTGAAAGTAGTTACTCAAAGATGAAATTGAATTACATCAGTGGAAATGAAAGTTAATTTCGTTAAGTTGGAAAAAAATACCCGCAACAATTTATTTATTTATTGTTCATGCAAATATCACTATATTTCCTCTTCTCTGTTGGTAGATGAGGTTGGCTGTGTGGATCCAGCACTGTGTCGGAGAATATGTGGAGCATCTGTTGGCTGCTCTAATATTGCTTACCCAAAATTAGTGGTAGAATTAATGCCTATAGGTGAGTCACAGAGACACACATGCACCTCAGATATTGTCTATGACTTCAAAATGTCACTTAGTAACAGAAAACTTAATTTTATCAAATGCTTTTGTGTTTAACAATAAAGAGTATAAAATAGCAATTCTGGACGTGGGTGGTACCGCCCCCCAGGGGGCGTTCAGAGGACGGCAGGGGGCGCTGGCAGACAATTTTACAAAAGGGGGTGCTGGGAGGCCTTTGGGGGCCGTTTGGTCATAGGTAAACTTTACACCTTAAATGCACAACAATACCAGTTTAGACTTTGAGCAACTTGGTAAAACTGTATTGTGTAACATTAAAACATGTTTGGCTGCAACTGTATCGATGGCAGCTCTTCAGTGTTTGTAGCTTCTTGGCGCAGCTCCGTTCTCCTGCTACTGGTAGCTAAAATCACGATACCCTCACTGTGTATCCCTCTGAAAAATGAACCCATTTAAATAAAGAAATCCCTCCATGGTGATACCAGATAGAGAGCGTTCATTTTATAGCGTTAACACCGGAGCTGTAAGTGGTCCGGTATGAAACGGGGGTGACAGAACAACACAGCACTTTTAAATTTCAATAATCAGAATGCAGAAATTGTTTCCGTTGTTTTAAAAGGTTTATGTCAGTCTGCCTTTTCCCCATCGATACGCTTCCCAACCTCCCTGCACCTTAGGGACTCTGAGAAACTCTGAAACAGGAGAAGCGGGACATAAAACGAGCGAAGAACTAGATATGAATTATGACATAATAAGAGAGAATCCGACGCTGAATAGTTAAAAATCAACACATGATGTGAAACACATGATGATTAGACGGAGCAGCAGGTGATGAGTGAAGATTACTGGTGGTGAGCATCAATAAACGATAAAATACATCTAACAACAGGAAAGAAACTAAAGTGGACATAGCAATAAACCAAGAGAGGATAATACTAATCTAATGAAACTAAATGGAAATGAATGAAGAACAAAATGCAAGAATAAACTAAGAAACTAAAGTAAATACAGAGGAATAAACTGGTATGGCAAGACCTTTTGAGAAATAATTAATACAGCAATCAATCAATCAATATGGCAATCAATCAATCAATCAATCTTTATTCCAGACCAAAAAGGTCCATAATAAAAAAGGTAAAAACAAAATAAGAGAAAAATAAAAAAAAATAAAAATAAATAAAAAAACATGACATTCACTGAGTCACAAATAAATGATGACACCAATGTTTCCACAATCTTGAGAAAAATCTCACTGTACTAAAAACAGGATTTACTAAAATTGCAATTATATTATTTCATGACACAGAAAATCTACACATACATCTATACATGAGATTCCTGAGCACAGCTGCACATGTGGGAACATCATTATGTACAAACATATGGCCAGCACTGCTCCATCTAGGCAGCCTGAGTAGGAGCCTCATGCCATCATTGTAGGCCACATAAAGTTTCTGCAGGCTACTTTTGTTGTATCTTCGCCACAGATGGGCCGTGGAAAGTGAAGTGCAAAAAGCTTTAAAAAGAGCTTATCTTCACAGAGGATGAACACATACTAAACTTTCTGACCAAAGTATTAGCTTGTGCATACATCATACAATACTGCCTACGAATGTCACAATCATCAGACAGGTCATCAGTTATGTAATGTCCCAAATATTTAATTTCATTGCATCTGTTGAGGACAATGCCAGATAAAGAGAAGTCAGGGGTTATCAGATGCTTATCTGCCCTACTTCTAACAATCATAACATTGCTTTTCTTAGCATTATATTTGATGTCAAAGTCACAACCATATTGGGAACAGACCCTTAATAGTTGTTGAAGGCCAGCACTATATGGACTTAAGATTACCAAATCATCTGCATACATTATGTGATTGATTATCTGGTCACCAACTATACAGCCTGTTTTACAACAATTCAGGCACGTTGATAGTTCATCCATGTAGATGTTGAAAAGGTAAAGGGACAGTAAACTTCCCTGCCTCACTCCATTACCAACTTTAAACGAATCAGACATTGTGTTGGCCCATTTTACAAACATTGATTGATGACCATACCAGTAGACCAGAATTCTAATTACATATTTGGGTTCACCTCTGCTTTCTAACTTGCTGAACAGTTTTTGGTGATTCACACGATCAAATGCTTTAGAGGCATCAATAAAACACATAAATACTGTAGTGTTGTGCAAATTATACAAGTCTAAAATCTCCTGTAGTGCAAAAATACACATCTGTGCCATGTTTGGGTTTAAAACCGAATTGATTATCGGAGGTCAAGAGAAACTCTTCCAGCCTATTTAAAAGGACTCTTTCTAAAACTTTCGACAGACTACTAACTAAAGCTATGGGTCGGTAATTCTCCAAAGAGCTAATCTTACCTGCTTTATCTTTAATAATTGGAATGACAGATAACATTGAATTATGTAACAGACCATGTACTAGACAGCCAGTGAAACACATAGAAAGTAATGCGCAAAGTTTCTTACTTGCATTTTTCAAATGCTCAGAGGAAATGTTATCCCTCCCACAGGCCTTGTGGTCTCTCAGTGTCACAATTGCATTATATATTTCTTGTGGGGATACATTCACATTCTCATTACTGTGAATACTTTTCATTTCAAAAGTGTCACTTTTGACACAATTAAACAGTGCACTGTAGTGCTCCTTCCATAACTGAGTGATTTCTTTTACACCACTAACACCGTCAATAGTAGCTGGAAGTGATGTTTTGCAGTTATTTACTTTCTTTATTTCTTTCCAAAAGTCCTTAACATTATTATTTCCTAACTTTCTAGCAAGAGAGTCAGACCTCATAGTATTTTCATTTCTCCTTATAAATCTTAAAGCATATTTAAAATTAGCATTTGCTTGTTTTTTGTATTCAAACAAGGGGCCATGTCTCTGTTTACCTGAATCAACCCATGCTTTAAGAGCCTTCTGGCCTCTGCATGATGTTCTCTTACATAGTTGTTCCAGCCTGGCTTGGTGCTATGTGAGCTGGTTTTATGCAGTGGCTTGAGGTAAGGAGGGACTTCACAACATTCTCATACAAGGTACATAACTCAATACCATGTTGGGGGTCTTTACAATTCATATCACGGCACGAGATTGTTCCCTTTGGTAAGTATATATTGCTAAACATGTTGTTCGTTCGATAACAATAATCTGATAGATCTTTGTCAGTCAAGTTATCCCATGCTATTTTTCCTATGCTTGTATTATAGTCTGCAAGCAGAACAGAAGGTATGGAATTCATGGTTACACATAAGGAAAATGGTATATGATCACTGGTGGCAAATTCATAGTTGACACGAATGCCCTGGATGGAGTCATGAGCATCAGCTGCACAGATACAATGATCTAACCATGAGGTTGTTTGCCATGCATCACTAATATAGGTATAACTGTCGTTAGGCAAAAGCACCTTATTAGAAAGAATTAAGCTATTTTTGAGACAGAATTGCATTAAATGCTTAGCAAATATAGAATGATTATCTGTGACATCTGCATTTAAATCCCCCACAATAAAAAAGCAAGTAGATGGATTATCTTGCATAAAAGACATAATAAAAGACAGTCTATTAAGAAATTCATCTTCGTTTTGAGGACATTCATAAGGTGTGTATATGTTCAGAACAATAAAGTTTTTATCTCCACAGGTGAGCTTAAGTCCAATGGCTCAATCCACATCCAATCTAATCACATTAACCAGCTGATCATATTTTTTGTGCCACAATATTGCAACACCACCGGCTATCCTTCCCCGAATTATTCTGGTGCTAAGGTCGGTAGTGGATTCACCAGCGCCATAAAAGTCTTTATGTATGCAGTTCAGCTTCTCCAGGTCCTGTTTAGCTAAGAATGTCTCCTGCACACACAGTACATCACAAGTCTCCAGTCCACCACAAAGCGACGCTCTGTCTGTTTCACTGTGTCCAACACGCAGACCTCGCGCATTATATGACACAATATTAATACCAGTCATTTATTGATCAGGATCTGCGTGGCTGTTGCTCATCTGCGGTGCTACAGATGCAGATACGGATACTGTTATTTTTTGATCTGCGCGCCTCAAAGTAGCGACGCACATACACACCTGATGGCCAGAGTTTTGGATCGTACATTTCTGTAACTTCAGAGCCCTGCAATTATATGAAACGAGCTAAATCGGTTATGCATCGAGTCCATCTTCCTGCATGTCACCGACTGGCCCAGTTTCTCTGTCAGATAGGCACGCAGAGTGTCAGCATTGAGGTCGGGAGAGAATTTCGTAGCAAAGACACTGACCAGCTTGGTTTTAACCACTGGGATGTTACTCGCTGTGCCAGTGCCAATAATTCCTCCTTTGCGTTGCTCCCGCTTTTGACGATTTTGTATTCCATGTCCCAGTGACACAGCTCCCTTCAAGAGTTTCTGGGGCTTCGGCTTCCCTTCCCTCAGAACTGTACTCCAAGCAGGAGACAGGACTTGTTGAATGGAAGCGTCTTCTGGTTGCTGCCGTTTAGCATCTTCTCCACGTAGCCCTTCCAATTGTGCCTCAGCTGGCGTCGATCCATTCACGGTTCGTTAGCCCGACTAGATTCATGAGGTGTTTCAATATCAGTCAGTCGGCCTCCAAATTCACCGTCGCTCGTCCAAGATTTTGGCTCACAGTGGCCTGAGCTTCCATAGCTCCTCTTAGCGCAGAGACTTCCTGGCTTAGACGCTCCATTCTACCGAGCAGAGCCGAGGCGTCAATGTTGCCGAAGCCAACAGGTGGAAGGTCATCCAGGTAGTGCGAAACAAAACGGGGAATATTCTCACCACGCTCGTTTAACAACTTCAAGCAATCCTTCACATTATTTACGTCTTTCTGTGCCCTTATGTTTGATGTTACGCTGTTTTGCTGGGCACATTTCATACAAGAGACGTTTGGATTCTTCAATCCAGTCAGATGAGTGGATCTGACTGGATCTTTCTCAATCTTTTTCGGCCCAGTCGCTGGGCCGAAAAAGATTGAGAAACACTGCTTTAGCCCATTTCTGTCCAAATCATGGTGGTGCTCGAAACGTAGCATCCACGCCTCGTGTGACGACATGTTATATGGATAATAAGACTAATAGCCGAGGTGCAGCTGCACTTGACGGATTTCCTTTTTCCCCGCCAACTGTACCGAACTGGAAACGCTGTGTAGCTTCATCGCTGACCTACACACTTGTTCATCAGTCGAGGGCTTTGGCCACATACTCCAAACTTATCCACCTGCCTGACATGATTTCCCCCACATGAGCGGAGGCTCCGTACATCATGTTGTAGCACCATTGGGCAGAGTAGAGAACAAGCACAGATTTTGTATTTCACCCCAGCTGAAAAATACAGCCTGCAATCAGCATTTCTGTTCCTGTAATCTTGTGCATGGATTGAACGACATAAACAGCAGTGAGTGTCAAACATGTGATGGGAAGATCCCACAATATTGCAGCCAGGCCATTTTGATGGAGCAGGTTTGAATGCTGTGCTAAGGCTAATCACTGGACTGAAAAGACTAAAGCTGTCCAGTTAAAATTCTGCCTCACTGGTCCAGCTGGAGCCATTGTCCATAAAAATCCCAGATCAGCTGATTGGAGCTATCAGCGGATTGTTGAGGAGGTTGAAGCTGCCTATGGGGCTTCTTCAGAACATGCTGCAGCTGAGGCAAAGAGTCAGAAAAACTGGAGAAGATCTACATGTTCTAAGAGATGACATCTATGAAAAGGTCTCTGTTGTTTATGCCAACTGTACAGAGAGGCCAATTGGCAAGATCACATTAGTGTGGAGATTTTCACTAATGCTCTAGCAGACCCTGATCTGATCCAAAAACTGTTAGAGGAATGTCCACACACCCTTGCACCCTAGCAAGTAACTTTCTTAGGCCACAAAGTTTCGGCTGAAGGGGTTGCCATGGACTCGCAGAAGATTCAAAGGGTACAGGAGAGGCCCACGCCTCAAAACGTGAGAGAGGTGCGGCAGTTTGTAGGGCTGGTTTCACATTATCGCCGTTATGTGGAAAATGTTGCCACCATTGCCAAGCCACTCCATGAGCTCACCAAAAAGTATGCACATTTTAACTGGACAACTCAATGCCAGGAGGCTTTTGAAGAATTAAAACGGCGCCTGACATCGGCACCTGTCCTCTGCTACCCTCTGGATAGTGGTGAGTTGCTCCTCGATACTGATGCCAGTAACTGTGGGATCGGTGCCGTTCTCTCTCAGATACAGGAGGGGGAAGAGAGAGTCCTGGCAGCAGACGTCTGTCGGCTATCGAGAGGTACTACTGCACCACCAGATGGGAACTTTTGGCTGTGATGGAGTTCACCTCACACTTCAGACAGTACCTGCTGGGACGACACTTTACCAGGGAACCTGAGGGTCAACTCGCTCGCTGGTTAGAGAAACTGGCAGTGTATGATTTCTAAGTGTTTCACCGCCCAGGAATTAAACACCTAAATGCGGATGCTCTTTCCAGAAAGCCCTGCCGTGAGAACTGTGCATGTCACATATCGGATCCAGAGCTGAGCAGGAAGCAGTTTCAACACAAGGCTGTGCAGTGTGACCTAATGCATAGCTCATCAGCCCAAATTGACTTTTCAATTTCCCCAGGGTGACCTCTAGTGGGGGTAGTCGGAACTGCATAATTGGCGACGGGGAGAACTCCACTCATCCCAAAATCCACCAGGTGAGCGAAGCACCTGTTCCGTGTTTGGACTAATGAGCAGCTTGCTGCTGCCCAAAAGAACGACCCTGACATCGGACCAGTTTGGGAATGGATGGATAAAGGGGAAAATTGTCCTGCCTGGGCCAGCATAGCAGCATGTAGCCCGGCCACCAAAGCTCTATGGTCACAGTGGAAGAGACTCTACAGGAAAGATGGAATCATGTTGAGGAAGTTTAATTGCAGTGAGGGCAAAGTTTTCTACCCGCAGATAGTATTACCACACTCTTACCACAGCTCTGTAATGGAGCAATTGCACGATAGTGGCCATTTTGGGGCAGAGAGGACTCTGTCACGCCTGAAAAGCAGATATTACTGGTATAATATGAGAGATGACGTTACTCTGTGGTGCCGTACCTGCATCAGCTGTTCAGCCAAGGCCCAGCCAAGGAAAACGCCTCAGGCAGCCATGGGAACTGTGTGATATGGAGCCCCACACTCGCTCCATAGTGACCAGGGCACCAACTTTGAATCTGCTGTTTTCCAGAGCATGTGTGAGCTGCTGGGCATTGAAAAAACACAAACTATCCCATTTTGTCCTCAATCCGATGGCCAGGTGGAACGGTTTAATGCCACTTTGCAGAAAATTCTGGCCACCACTGCAGAGCGCTGCCACTGAGAGTGGGTTCTGATGCTTCCATATGCACTTATGGCTTACCGGGCCACCAAGCATAGCTCTACCGGATTCACATCTAACATGATGCTGTTTGGTCAAGAAATAACCGAGCCTATTGATCTTGTTGCTGTTCCCCTCCCTGACAATGGCTGTTCCAACATTCCACAATGTGTCATGCAACAGAAAGAGAGGTTACAACTCTCCCATTTGGTCAGTGGGTCAGCGGCTAGATGTCCACATGCATAAGGATGAATGAACTCTTTTGTTTTCTTTATTTGCCTGAATCTGGGTGTAGGCGGATCGCTGCCCAGTTCAGGTGGTGGACATTAAAAAAAAAAAAAATTATACAGCATGGCTGTTTCAGTTCCTAGAGTAATACGCTACATGCAGTGAATTAGTATTATTTTTCTTTTAGTTGACTTTGGCTTGTTATTGTAAAAGTGTATAGTCTTGCACTGTAGTCTATGTCCGCATTAGATCATTGACAAAGTGTTTTAGCTTAGATTTTGGGGTATTAGTTCTAACCAGTTATGTTTGCTGGAGTAATGTTAAATGTGTTTCAACATCATCCAGAGTGGGGGTAGTGTTACAGGCCCAGCCTTTCCCTAGGGGGCGGTAGAGAGCAGCGTGTAGGGGTGAGAGGAAGAAGAAGAGCTGAGTGTGTTAGCATTAGAGACTCTAGCTGTGCAGCTCGTTGTTCGCCTTGCCAAAAGAAAGGAATTAAGTTCTACAGTTTTCAACTGCCTCCTCCTTGTTTGCCGCCAGCGAAGCAGAACCTTTAATAGCTTGTTACCAACAGACGAGCCGAAATAGACTTAGTAGGTTTAGTAGGTAACACCTAGTAACAACCATGGTTCCACAGCAGTGACGTGCAGTGAGGTTCAATCCTGGTGATTTAGACACCATGCATGTTATTGGACGTACGGAAATTTCGCGCAGGTATACAACGCAAAAAGACTAATATTTTACATATAATCCATAGCCGCGTTAACTCAGTGAAACTTAGAAATGTAGGTATTAATTTCATATGATCCACAGCAAAGACGTATCCGCCAAGCTACAAGCAGACTCGTTGCCATAGCAACTGACAACAATGCCGCTTCATGTTTTAGGATTTATCATAAAAACTAGATTAGCTACCGCTTCTACTTTAGCTGAATTACTTAGACATACAAACTGTAGCCCACAAAACACACATTTCATTAAAAAACTAAACAAAAACATCTTATTGCTGTCTTACCTTTGCTTATCAATGAAATCCATGATCCGCTAATTCAGCACAAAAATATCCAAGTCCACCTCGCTGCAGCAAACAGGAAGGGGCGGGACGGACCGCTGTCAGCCTCATACCTTATATGGAGATGGGACCATTGCACTCCGGAGTGAAGGGGGCGCTATTTCCTGTATTATCCGTGGTCTCCCGTTTTTATTTTGTTTTTAAATATGTGATATATCTTCACATTTAGGAACGAGTTTCACTCTCAGCATGTACTTGAACTTCAATCTTTTATTTACTTAAGGGCAGCTCACAATTGTTAGCAAATTCTGTAGTTTTCGGTGAACTTCTAAATCTGCTCCTTAGTCGCATCTTTTCGAGTCTACTACTGCCTCTAGTGGCCTGGCGGTGGTAACACAGCTAAAATAATCACGTTACTGAATCAGAATCCTGCAACGTCTTTATTCATTTCAGCATTACTGGCACCGCAAAAGATCAATTATCTCATAAACATCATATTTTTTCACTTTTTTAAGGATGTAGAGCTAATTAAATGACAAACAATACTTTTATGCATTATGAATAATATCTCCATCAAATATAGGAGGAAGAAAAGAAATAGAGACATGAAAAACAACATGATCAACTATAATAAAAAATACCATTTGCAATATATACATAAGAAATTTAAGTTGTTAAACAGATACAAGCAAAAAAATCACATTTTTGTTTTCACGGTCCCATGTACATTATTCTGAGACACCATTTATGGTAGAGTCTTATATAGATATAGGAAAAAATAAGATAAAACTATTTATAAACGATAAAACGAATCACATTATCAATAATTTGTAAATAGACAAAACACTTACACATTCACCACAGCTCGCTATAGGTAAATGTTATTTAGTTTGGTTAAGAATAATTATTGCACTGTCAATAAATAACTTCTAATAGATGTTCTTCCTAAAGGAAACTTTAACATCTTCATGAGCTCAGAAGATCAAACTGATAAATAAAGACGATGGATGATCTGCTAGAATATTTCTTGCTGTCTTCCATGTTCTTTCAGCAAACAGTTGAGGCAGAGTTGTTTTTGGTTTCACCACTATTTATCTGCTGTTATACATGCCATTCAAAATATTCTTAAAAGATTATCTATTAATCTGCAGCTCATGTGACCAAACCAGCGGAGGAGATGAAAAGTTAAAACTTGAGATAAAATGTTGTTTTAACTTGAGTTAAGTTAAAATTCTAGTTAGAATGTTTTAACATTTTAACACAACTTCAAGTTGGGTAACCTCAAGGTCTTCTTAAAAGATAGAGTCTCTGAGAACAGTTCTTAAAGATATAGTCAGTGTTTTCAGTAAAGATGAGCTGACTGTCCAGGAACGACACAAGGAATTTAAAATTTGCCACAGTTTCAACAGGTTGGCCATCGAGTGAAACTGGAATCGCTTTTATCTCTTGTTTATGTCATTTAATTAGCTCTACTTCCTTAAGAATATGGAAAGGTATGTTCTTTTGTAAGGGAATTTATCTTTTACTGTTCCAGTAATGCCAGAATTAATAATAAATAATAAATACTTTGGTATTCTGATTTAGTAACGTGATTATATTAGTTGTGTTACCACCGCCAGGCCACTAGAGGCAGTAGCAAGCTCGAAAAGATGCGACTAATTAGCAGATTTAGAAGTACACCGAAAACTATAAAATTTGTTAAAAACTGTGAGCTGCCCTTAAGTTAATAAAATATTGAAGTTGAAATACATGCTGAGAGTGAAACTCCTTCCTAAAGGTGAAGATATATCACATATTTCAAAAGAAAATAAAAACGGGAGACCGTGGACAATACAGGAAATAGCGCCCCCTTCACTTCCGGATTGCAATGGTCCCATTTCCATATAAGGTATGAGGCTGACAGTAGTCCGTTCCCGCCCCTTCCTGTTTGCTGCAGCGAGGACATTCTCAAAATATCCGTTCATCCAAAGCCAAGTTTATCCTCTGCATGTTTTACTACGGTGGCCGATGGTGCAAATGCACAGCAATAGAGAAAACATGCAAACAAAAAGAGACGCAAACAAAAGTCCCTCCTGCTCGACCAAAACAGCAGAAGATGCCTCATCAGCACTGCGGGATATTAAATAAATAAATAACTAATTCAATGTTATCTGTCATTCTGGTACCAATTATTAAAGATAAAGCAGGTAAGATTAGCTCTTTGGAGAATTACCGACCCATAGCTTTAGCTAGTAGTCTGTCGAAAGTTTTAGAAAGAGTCCTTTTAAATAGGCTGGAAGAGTTTCTCATGACCTCCGATAATCAATTCGGTTTTAAACCCAAACATGGCACAGACACAGGGGCGGAGGTATAGGGGGGGCTGGGGGGGCGGTTGCCCCCCCGAACCAGGCCGGTGGGGGCCCGGGTCTGGAGGAGCCAGGGAGGGAGGAATGGATTTAAGTCGCTCGAATGTCGGACTATAGACCGAGAAAGTGAGAAAGTGCGCCCCCGCCTGTTGAGAAAGGTGTATCAATGTCAGTAGTTGTCGGTCTGAACCCCCCCCCCCCCCTTCTTTCTTTCATGGCTCTTATTTTGATACTACGGTGGCCGATGGTGCAAATGCGCAGCAACAGAGAAAACATGCAAACAAAAAGAGACGCAAACAAAAGTCCCTCCTGCTCGACCGAAACAGCAGAAGATGCCTCATCAGCACTGCGGGATATTAAATAAATAAATAACTTTAGTGAACCAAAAATATTTACAGCTATTACCAGACTTAATATCTGTTCCACCTCCACTCATAGGGGAAACTAGCGGGAGTTTTTCTAGCTATGAACCGGGAGACCTGGGTTCTCTGTCGGTACCGAACCTGGAGCTCCGACCAGCTGACAGCTGGATGTTAATGCAGCGGAGCAGAAGGTCCGAAAACACGGAGCAATATTGGAATTAAATGATTTACTGTTGAACTGAGCAGATATTTCAGGTCTATACATCTACATTCTCACCTAAAAACATTGTAAAAAATCATTTTGTGTAATTTTAAGTGTAATACAGTAATAATAATTTTGCTGCCATTGCTGCTGTTCTGAACACCGTTTTAACGGATGCAGAGCCTAAATTTGGACACAGCTGTTTTTGTTAGACTCCCTCTAGTCTGGAGCACTTCCGGTTTTCAGCACTTTTTGTTTGCATCTTTTCTTTTGTTTGCTGCATTTCATTTGCGTCTCTTTTTTTGTTTGCATGTTTTCTCTGTTGCTGCGCATTTACACCTGTATGCCACAGTACTTTTCTATTCCATTTAAATATCGTCAAACTGTCTCGAAGCAAAACTTTCATCTCCGTGTTGGTCCTTCCTTTAGTTTTCATCTCCTGCTTCAATTGAAAAAAACACTTGAAAAAACTGTTTAAGAGTAGAAATGTAGTCTTTCATGTTGACGTTGGAAGAGAGGAGAAAACAAATATATCGCTGTACTTAACTTATTTACTGTGTGGCTTATTTACTGTGTGGCTCCATGGATAGCTCCCCGTCTTACTCTGCAGTTGTGCAGTCACAATATCTGGGATCCTGAGCGCCCCCTGCCATGAGGCAAGAGAACTGCCTGCCTCACCTCGAGTCTGTTCTCTGCCGTTTCTTATCGCTCCTCCGCACACAAAACACGACACACACACAGTTGGAGACAAAAAAATACTACATTATAGAAATAAGCTAGATTATGGAAAATTAGTCCATATGTTAAATGTTTTTAGTAGGGATGTGCCGATCAGGTTTTTTCTCTACCGATACCGATCACCCCTGAGGGCCGATCCCCGATACCGATCACATAATTATTATTTATTTATTTTTTATCATAAACACTACTGTTACATTATGTGAAAAAAGGAACAATGAATTCACCTTAATTTAGACAAAAACTTGTTTTTGATAACTTTTCCAAGAAGAAAACTAAACAAAACAGGCATTGTGCAAATTGAACTGCTATCAATAATACTATCTTTAACAGACTAATAACATATGAGGCTCTGAAGAAGCTAAATAATGCAAAGAGCCAAGATAAAACCTCTCAACATTGCCAAAAAATTCAAGTATAAAACTTAACATTCAAAGGAAAAAACAGGATCCATTACAATAAACAATCCAGAGTTACTGAATGAAAACTTCCTGTTAGCATGGTGGCTAGCTGGTTACTGCTAGTTCTGATTGGCTGTTTCTCACTGAGCGGAGTAATTATGCAGAGCAGGGAGGAGATCGATTATTTTTTAAAGTTTATCTGTCTCATGTTAGGACAGCAAAAGTTTTAATATGTAAGTAAAATGTATTTTTTAAGTTAGATGCTGCAGCTTTAAACAGGTTCGGTGTGAGAGTCACTACCAGGTGGAGCAGAAGCGGCTCCGTCTAAAATATTACTAAATATTAAATATTACTACCTGTAGCGGAGCAGCGGTTCAACAGCAGAACCAGCGTCTTACATCGCAGCTCAAAGACTGAAATAATTTAGCGGGTTATTAGTTTAGCTTTCTGACCGTCATGCTAATCTGGGTGAGTGTTTGTAGCTGTGCTGCTTTACCTGCTGTCTGATCCTCCTTGTCTTTTTACTGCACTGAACCTCGATGTAGCCAAACTCTGTCATTGTTTTTATGTCATATTAGCTTCGGTGTGTTGATGCATTTTGACCTGCTTCTTTTTTCCGCCGCAACACGCAAACGTCCTCATTCACTCAGTGCGTTATAGTTACACATAGCTTAGCATTTGTTGCTGCGCATTTGCGCAGAGTGAAGTAAAGACGAGACCAGCTGGACAGACAGGCTGGGAAATGAGATGCAGGTGATCGGTATCGGTAACAGAGCCAATGATCGGCCGATCCCGATCATCACCGATTTCACGGAAATCGGCCGATTATGATCGGTGACCGATCGATCGGCACACCTCTAGTTTTTAGCCATTTTATTGCCATTTATAGCCAGGACGGACATTCTCCCTTAGAAAGGCAGCCAGTGCAGTTAGTGAGAGGTTGCGCGATCCCAGTTGAGGCTCAGCTCCCTGCTGCCTCACCGGCTTTGCTTCTGAGCATTTAAATGGGAAAATGTGAAAATCCAGTGATTTTGAAGAAAAAAACTCATCAGAATTGGTTAAGCTAATTAAAAAATAGATACTTTGTAGTACAAACCACAGGGTGAAAATAGCAATATAAATGATTTTCTTATATATTATTTTTCCATGATGCCTTCCCTGATTGCACGTCAGTGTTCCACAGGCCTGTGGTAGATTTCAGCATGTTGGTGTTATCAACCTTCTTAGACAGTGTTATTTATTGTTAAAAGGCTTTATTGTTTTTCATTATGTATCTTAAAAAATTGTGATGTAAATTTTGATGTGTGTTATATATGTGTGCTTCTCAATTCATTTTTAAATAGTTCATTTTGACAATGCAAATGTTTTTTTACAGGTTTGCGTGGTCTGATGCTGGCTGTAATTTTGGCTGCCCTCATGTCATCTCTGACATCAATTTTTAATAGCAGCTCCACTATATTTACTCTGGATCTCTACCACAAAGCAAGACCAAGAGCTTCAGAGATGGAACTTATGATTGTCGGAAGGTAGGGATGAAAATTACACCTCAAATCCAGAAAGTAAATTTGTACAAAAGAGATGAAATGTCAGTGTCTAAACTATCTTTCTATCAGAAAACAAATGTTCTCCCCGCATTCAGTACTTTTGTGCTGCACAAATATTCACAGTGCTAAATGTTTACTTATGCACCCCATGTTAGTGACATGTTGAATTGCATGATGAGGTGTATGTTGATATAGGATCAGGAGTTATGGGAAATAACATACTGGTTATTATTTATTTATTTTACATTCTTTTATAGGCTTTTACTAATATAGCTTAAATATATATTTAATAATCGCTACAACTAAAAGATGCCAAATGGTTAGTATCTGTCTGGTGCTCAGGAAGATCTTAGGCCTGCTGGATCACACCTTACTCTCATTTTGACTTCAACCGAAATGCCACAATAACAACATTATGTTTATGTTCAGGATTTTCGTCCTCGTCTTGATGTGTGTTAGTCTGTTGTGGATTCCAGTTGTCCAGACAGCCAACAGTGGACAGCTTTTTGAGTACATCCAATCTGTGACCAGCTTTCTAGCCCCACCAATTACTGCTGTCTTCATAATGGCAATCTTCTGGCCTCGTGCCAATGAGCAGGTATGTCTGACAGATGTTCACATCAACAAATAATCACAAACGGCACTGAAATGATGTTACCTCAGGAATGTCCAGTCCAGTTCCCATTTACATGATTTCTAGTGATTCTTTTGTAAATCCCTTTTGTAAGTTCAACTGATTGCAGTTCAGCAAACGCCTGTTAGTCATCGTTTGAAATCAGCTCGACTGAAGTAAGGAAATACCTAAAACATGCAGGGCAGTGTGCCCTGAGGACCAGGGTGGGAAAACACTGGTCTAACTCATCTAACCCCACACCAAACCTTTAATAATGTTATCCTTGTAGGATCCTGCTCTTGTCCTGGCAGGGTTGCAGAGGGGGGCTGGTGCCACAGTCTCCAGCAGTCATGGGTATACTCTGGATAGGTTGCCAATCTACACTGCAGGCACATGTGGAGGGGAGGGGGGGGGGATGGAGAGGACATGAGTCCCTGTGCCTTTGATGCCCCAAGTGCCTTTTATGAGTTTTCTTTTTTTCCAATAAGTTATTCAGTTTTTATTTTATTTTTTATCAGGAGGGACACAAACAGGCTGTGTGTTTGTGTCAAAAATAGTATTTAGCTAACAATAACAATTTAGCAAAAATAAATGAATCTGGCTGCCCTCGGTCTAATAATGACTCTGAGGATTCTCAGTGCCTCTGCCTCCATGCTGTTAACACACCAGGCCCATGGTAAAGAGGAGGATGACAGAACTACACCCTCAAACTATGAAGAATATATATATTTTTTCAACATAGACTTGTTTGTAAATAAAACCGTAGGTCTGATGTTGAAGTTAGAAAAATTATTTTTATTTATTTTCTTAATTGTCCTTGTAAAGCGGGGAAAACCCTTGTTGAATGACAAAATCTAATTGCAATAATTTATCTCTCAGCCTTAACCATCTATATCTGTGAGATGCTGATATTGAAAAATGATGTAGAGTTAACCCCTCTGAGCTTTTTTTGGTCTTTAGAGCAGTCTACAGCCAAGTTGCTATGAAGATTAAACAGTCAGATATTATCAGGATTTATTTAGTAAAATAGCAGCAAATTTGTTTATTTCATAACATACTTCATAACCAGCGATGTTCTCTCTTATGGTCTGTTTAAAAACTGCAGTCTCAGATCAACATGGCCTTCCAGCTCTGTCAGCAACAGAAAGAGAAAGAGCAACATAATACCTTCAGGGACAACAGAGACTAAATTTGCTTTACATTGTCCCCACATGATGACAATGATAGTATGATCTGATTAAATATTAGATTCTTGATTAAAATAGGTTGTTGCTATGTTATGGGTTATGGGTTGTTGCTACAGTATTTTAAAATCTTGTTCTATGTGCCCCTTTTTAACTTTGAGCCCCTGCCACACCAAAGATCTCTGCACGACTCTGCATTGCAGGGTAACGTAGAGTAAGACAGGACAAACAACCTTGCACACTCACACACTTGCGTAAGGTAATTTTATTTATAGATCACATTTTCAGCAACAACGCAATTCAAAGTGCTTTACATGAGTTAGACGAAAATAAAACATCAAACCAGAGGAAATAGGAAAAAAAGGAAAACAAAAAGTATAACCCCATGTTTAAGGATAAGTAGTTTGTGATTTATAAGCTAGTAGGGGTTTCTCTAGATTATTGTTCTGACAATGTTGATATAAGGCAATGAGTAGTTTCTCTAGATGAACTAAGAGGAGTTCTCTGGGTTCTAAGTTTGTTCTAATTCTTGCTCTGGGTTGAGTAAATATATAAACTTGATGCTCCTGTTAGAAGTATAAGTAATCATAATCAAGGGCGTAGATCCCATCTCATTTTTTTTGGGGGGGAGGGGGGGGTGCATAAACAGGAAAATTTCTTCTTTTTCTATCTGTTCTTGGCTCCCACACTCTGAGCTGGTCCACTTGCTCAGCCCCTCCCTCCCATTTCAAAAACTCTTCTAATTAACTAAAACTTAAAGAGTTAAATGTGAATGAGATGTTTGCTACCTCTGACAAAAAAGCACAAGTCTATGAAAGCAGTGTAGCTGTTTTGCTAGTAGCTTATTATGATTCAGCCAAAGTAAGAAATTAACAAACTGCATTCTGATCTTTATTGTCAATGTGTTTCTCCTTATTGAGCAGTGAATGTAAATAAAAGGTGTTGCGTGTCTTTTAAGTATTTACTTACTGGAGGGTTTTATGTTTGTGCTGCAGAGTTACAGTTAACAGCTAACTCCTCACTTCAGTGGCTCTGAGGGGCCTGTGCCTTGTTGCTCCTCTTACACTTTGGATTGAACCATTGTTCTAATAATGGTAGGGGGTGACCTAAAAATTTATTCTTATTTTTTTCTCAGATAAATGGCAAATTTAGTTAGTTCTTGTTTCTTTTACCTATTCATATTGATATTGTTTTCCCATACTATCTTTATTAGGCATATTGAGATTTATACAGACAAACAAACAGATAAACATCAATAAAAAAAGACAAAACTTACACAGCACAGCTGCAAGAATCAAAAGAGAAAATTTGGAGGCATGTAAATAAATCACAGTATTCACTTGACAGGCACCAGTTGAAATACAGGCTCAATGACATGTCATTTAGGTTCACTTTTCTAGTTTGTTAATTTTGAAATATTTAAGAACATGTTCCCATCTTCTTTTAAAAGTATAAAATTTTCCATCCAGACAGTATCTCAATCTTTCCAATACAATCACTTCAGAAAATAGGTTTTTTTCATAGCTGGATCGATGGGGCATCACAACCTACCCATTTAACCATTATTACTTTTCTGGCCAACATTAATATTAATTGCACCGTCTCTTTGTGAGTATCCAGGTGAGTGGGTATGAGTCCAAGTAGACAAAGTACTGGATCAGGATGCACTGTTTGTCCTATAGCAGAGCTGATTTCATGACACACTGCCTACCAGAATGCCTCTATAATTTTACATTCCCATAGGCAGTGAATTCTAGTTCCTTAGCTACTTTACATTTAGGACAGTTTGGAGAGCTTCCTGGTGTGTACTTGCTATATATAGAGAGATATGTATACATTGTGTAAAATATATTGCATTTCTTTATATCGATTACATACTGAAATTCTGGAAGGCAGAGTCAAGATGTCTTCCCATGCTTCTGAATCAATTGTACTTTTCAGAGTTCTGTTCCAGGTTGATCATAAATTCTCCAAGTTATCTTTCCTTAGCATTTGTAACTCAGCACAAATCTCCCATGTTTATGACAATCAAGAATAGTTTTTTTCCAAGTAAATAATAATCCACCTCTAATGAGTCAGTTTTTGCCTTAACATAATGCCTTAGCTGAAGGTATTTATAGAAATCCCTGGAAGCAATACAATATTGTGTTCTTAATTCCTCAAATGTCTTGAATTTTCCGCTATGCCATAGCTCATGTATCCTAGAAACGCCAGCATCCTGCCATGACCTAAGATCAGGACCAGCGCCCTCTACTGTCAAATCCGGGTTGTCTACCAGTGTTGTCAGAGATGAAAAGTTTTTATTCTGTCCAAACATTTTCTTCAGAATACTCCATGCCTTAATGGTATTAGTAATTAGAAAATTATCTTTAGCAGTGGCTGGGAGATCTCGTTGTCGTTTATTTAACAGATTTATAGGGTGGTAGGGTTTACAAACACTTTCTTCAATCCTTATCCATGCATTAGCATGCTTTTGGGTAGCCCATATTGAAATAATTCTTGCATGTAAAGACAATACATAATTCTCAATCTTGGGCAGAGCCCATCCACCCAAGGCTCTGAGAAGTTGTAGAACTTCAGTCTTAATTTTAGGTTTCCTGCCCACCCAAATAAATTCTGATATTGCTTTATTTATTCCAGCTAAGTCTTTAGAGTCAATAAACAAAAACAGCATAGACACTGGATAGATTAACTGAGGGATAACTATCATCTTAACAAGGTTGACTCTTCCCAGAAAGGATATGGGAAGCCTCTTCCATCTCGGCAGTTTATCCTTAATATGAGAAATTGTAGGACTGATGTTTTCGCGATACAGTTGATTAGTTTTAGGTGTCATGCGTATTCCCAGATACTTTAACCCTGTAGGAGCCCATCGAAATGGTTTGATGAATGCTGGTTCTCCCGGTTACAGAAACCCAAAGGCATAATTTCTGATTTTTCGTAATTGACCTTATACCCAGATATCTTACTAAATTTGTTGACGCAGCCAATTAGAGCTGGGGTAGATTTTACAGGGTCTGTCAATGTTAAAATGATATCATCAGCATATAATAATATTTTGTACACTTTTGTTCCTATAAATATACCTTTAATATCATTACTTTGTCTAATTGTAATTGCAAGCGGCTCTATAGCCAGGGAGAACAGTAGTGGAGAGAGAGGACTTCCCTGTGCTGTCCCCCTTCCCAGCCCAAATGGTGCAGACAGGAGGCCATTTGTCAAGACAGATGCTGAAGAATTCCTATAAAGAAGTTTTACCCAGTTTATAAAATTTTGACCAAGTCCAAATCTTCTAAGCACTTCAAACATATATTGCCACTCGACGCGGTCGAAGGCTTTTTCCGCATCCATTGAGACGATGATGCCTGGGGTTTGTGTCTGATTAAGGTGTTGAATAATATTACTAAGTCGTCTAGTGTTATTTGATGAAAGACGTTCCTTAATAAAGCCGGTTTGGTCTATATCGACTATGTTAGAAACTACCTTTTCCAGTCTGGTAGCCAAAATCTTAGATAAAATCTTCATATCCACACCAAGCAAGCTAATGGGTCGATATGACGAACATTGTTCTGGGTCTTTGTCTTTTTTAGGAATTACAATATTTGCTATATACATGGTATCAGGTAGTTTAGATTCTTCTAGAGATTTATTAAAGACTTGTTGTAATAATGTGCTAATCTTGCCTTTTAAAGTTTTAAAAAATTCAACAGGATATCCATCAGCACCTGGGCATTTGCTAGATTGGAGTGAAGAGATATATTGATATTGTTTTAATGCAAACGGTTCTTCAATGATTTTTTTTGGAGGGGACAATTCTAGACTTTTCGAAGATTGGAGGAGTCCGGAACCCCCCAACCCCCCAACCCCCGTGCTTTATGCCTATGTCCATAATTTATAAACTGGAAGGAGTTTCTCTGGATAATAATAAGCAAAATACTGGTATTCCACAACTTCTAAAAGTAATAAACTAGTCAGATAGGCAGACAGAGCAAGAAATGACACATAAGGGAGAAATAGCACAAGTAGCAACATTTAAAAAATGCAAAGTGGTAAGCTGGCAAAGACGTTTAGATCAGGGAGTATATTTTGTCTGTTGCTATGTATGCAGATTAGTTTATGTCTTGTTACAGCCTGTCCTCACAAAAATGGTCTCTGATAAGGTGGTATTAGCCAAGCGCAAGTCCTTGAAGTTCAGCCATACAATTAGACAGATGACTTCAGGAGGGCTAAGGAGATGGGAAAGGATGGCTTGTTTAACTCCAGGGGTCTCATGCATAAAAGGGTGCACAGTTTTCACACTAATTCTCAGCGTACGGACAAATTTAGAAAATGCACCTCACAAAAAAATCTGGATGTATAAAGTGGCGCTTGCATGTAGCTGCACACCTTTCTTTTATAAATCCCAATTTGCAGGAAATAGAATACAGCTGCTGGTCCGTCCTGTCCACTCATAATTAAATATGTAAATTAGTATAAATACTCGGAAATTTGCCACCACGTGAAGCAATAACCATGGCAACGTCCTTGTTTGTAGCAGTATAAGTATTTATAATAATAATAATTGTATATTTTATTTAAAAGATGCTTTCAGGGTACATAATGTCACCTCACAAAAATAAAAATAATAAATTTGAAAGCAAAAAAAAATTCAAATAAAAATAAATAAATAAAGAGATTGTTCAAATGCCTGTTTGAACAGTAGAGCCTTCAGCCGGGATTAAAGACAGACAGCGTGTCAGAAAGTCCTTTGAGTGGGAATGTTGACGTTTATTGTTAATAGTGGAATCCTGTGCATAAGTTGTACACTTACAGAGTAGAGATGCTTTCTGTCCATAAAGGCACATTCACAAAGTGGACCTGGCTTGACTGACAGATGACTGCAGCTGGACTGGTACCGGTACCACATGGCTCCTTGTTTAAGTTTTGCTCAGAGCTCCAGGATGATCAGTCTGGATTAATCTAAACACTAATAAAACCATCATCAACATTCCCAGCAGATCAATATGATCAATCCCTCCATCTGAATCCTTCCATTGGTGATGTTCTCCATCAGAACCAAAGCGCTCCACAATTACGCGGCTCACCTTTGCGCAGATATTTATATATGTGTGATTGTCTACACACCTTGATCACCTTAAAAATAATCAAACCTGAACTTTTTGGAGTTAATCTGCTCAACCCCGATTTTTATTTCTTTAGTGAGACTAAAATTACCCCATAGAAGCACTTTAGCGCACAGACCGACATCTTTATGAGACAAAAACAGAGGAAAAGTACTATTTATATTCAAGTCAGGGTTTTTTACATCATTTTTTTCTATTTTCTTTATTCTGTGTGCGTGTTAGGTCATTGTCTGACTCTGAGGATAAATGTTCAGTTTTATCGTTTACGATTTGTTGAGGAAAATAAATATTCTTAGTATTTAATACAGTTAATCTTATCATATGTGAAAAAGATGGATTGAGCAGGATTAGTTGATGTAAGAGGGCTTTAAGTTAGCCCTGCAGAAAAGAATGTCTGTTATCAGGACGAAACCATGTCATAAATTAACTCTGGTACACAGGCAGCGGAGGAGACTTCTCAAGTTATCTCCCACAGAGAAACACTAAAAACTTAAGGGAAAACAAACTAACACATAATATTTTTAATAATTGCAATTTAATTAGTAGAAAACAATTAACAATAGTTACAATTAACATGACTTGAACTAGTTTAATATCGCTGCACTTGACTGTATGGCTAGCTTGCTGTTACTGTCTTACCCTGCAGTTGTGGAGTCGCAATGTCTGGGATCATGAGCGCCCCCTACCATGAGGCAAGATAACTGTCTGTCTCACCTCGAATTTGTTCTCTGCCGTTTATGATCGTTTTCCACACACAAAACACATCACACACACAGTTGGTGACAAAAAACACTGTACATTATATACATAAACTACATGATGGAAAATCAGTTCATACATTAAATGCTTTTTAGCCATTTTACTGGCAACATACAGACAGGAGGAGCATGCTCCCATAGAATGGCAACCAGTACAGTTAGCGAGAGGTTACGCAATCCCAGGTGAGGCTCAGCTCACTGCTGCCTCACCAGCTTTGTTTCTGAGCATTTGAATGAGAAAATGCAAAAATTCATTGATTTTGAAAATCAGATAAGGCTTCTGCATGTTGGTGTTCCCGCTAAATCCTGAATATTGGCCTTTTTATCGCAGCCTGTGGGTTTTTCCCTGACTGGGAACGAGAATACAACCTGTTGAATGTGACAGGTAGCCAATCAGAAAGCGCGGTGTCGTAAGAACAGACGGGAATCCCAAACAGCTGATATATCACGCAACTGAGAGTCCGGTGGATATCGGAGATGATATGTGGATAATGGTCATTATATGTAAAGGTCATTATGTTTATTATGTTTATTCAGTTAAAAATGTTAACTATGAAAAAACATTCACCTCCAAATCATAGTGCAGCATATGGAGCGGCTGCTCTGGTTGCTATGGTGACATTTACATATCCTTTCAAAATAAGATACAGATGCACCACAAAAATGAACATTTTACTTTCCTGAAAACTTTAACTCACGATAATGACTAAAGGGAGCCCTGAACTTGTTTCTCTGCAATGAGACGGTTCCATCTGGGAGTGATGAGAGACAATGACACCTGAAGTGTTGCTTATATCCACAGCCTGCTTGGTCTCTATGTGGCGAAGCAGTTTGAAGCTTCATTGCCTCATTAGCAGCCGGTTGCCGCATGTTACGCAGAGCGGCTTGTAATGTGGGACTCACATACCGGTCCAGGACAAATCCATTCTCCTGTCTCTTCTCTGGGCCTTTTCCCCTTTGCAAAGAAACTTTCCAAGACATCTGATCTGTTTCTTACTTATTTTGCTGCTTGTGACTCAGTATTGGCGTGCAAGTAACCGAGAGAATCCGGTTAAAGGATTTTCAAAATAAAAGATCCTCCAGACTTAAATAATACATAAAACTGAAATATTTAATTATTGTGCGGCCCGGTACCAATTGGTCCACGGACCGGTACCAATTGGTCCATGGACCGGTACCGGTCCACGGACCGGATGTTGGGGACCACTGTGTTAGAATCATGGCAGCAAACCAGCAAAACACAAGAACTTTACACAGTTTTTTCCCCAAAACTAACAGACTGAGTTAAGTGAAGCTGTTGGATGCAGGTAATGTTAGCTAAAAGATGACTAACTAATAACAATACATCACCTATGTTCAGCTATGTACATTAATTTTGCTCCCAAAAAAGTTGCCCAGGGGCAGGGACAGGGGGGGCCCAGAAAATGTTTGGAAACCACTGGGGGGGCGCAGGGAAAAAAGTTTGGGAACCACTGACATAAGCTAACCAGAACTAACTAGCCCTCTTAGCAAAGGAAGAGAAGGGAAGTGGTCATGGGGTCCTCAGAAGTTCTGGTGCCCCCAATAATGCCTGATTTTTTTACATTCTTTTTATGTCTGACAGTGTTGACAAAAACTAAGGATAAATTTCAGTGGAGTTGGAAAATATATAAAAATGATTTTTAATTCAATGTATAGATACCTTTATAATTATTTATATGACTACTTATACTTAATTGTCATAATATATAATTTTAGTATTTCTTTAATTTTTTTAAACTATTATAATGTATTGAGTTTTGCTCCTGGACAAACACTTTTACAGGCATCATCCACCAACTACAATGTTTAAAATAAAAAATATTCAGCAAATACATGGAAAATATACATTGTTGTCTCACATGACCAGGTTAGTTTAGTCAGATATTTGAAAAAATTATATTTTGTGTATATTTTATTCAAATATTTTGTCCCTATTTTCAAGAATCACTGAAAATTAAAAAAAATATTGTAGCAGATATATCGCTTTCTCAAAAATACATGAGTAAAAAAATTATTCTCAACCAGCCATTGTACAATCGGGAATCAACGCAGTGATTATACATACCGGCTTCATGACTTGGTCTTCATATCCGTCCTCCATCCGCATATTTGTAAGGAAAACTGAAGATCAGTTTTCCTTACAAATATGTGAGTGTTCATCCATCCATCAGACAGGTCTATATAAAGCTATAATCCATATTTCTGTCTCATATTTGTATGGCATTAAAAGGATCTGGAAGTTTTGTTTCTCCACTGAAAGCTCTGGTTTGCACAATAAATGCCATGTGGGTGAAGTTTTATGGATGATACTCTGATGTCCCATTCTCCTGAAGGCAGCACAAAGCTGCACCACCAGAAACTCATCCACCCCCGGGGCCCTGCCACCGAGGAGCTTTTTAACCACCTCGGCGAACTCGTCCCCAGAGATTGGAGAGCCCAACCCAGAGTCCCCAGATTCTACTTCCTCAGTGGAAGGCATGTTGGTGGGATTGAGGAGGTCTTTGAAGTATTCTGCCCACCAGCCCACAACGTCCCAAGTCAAGGTCAGCAGCACACCATCCCCTCTATAAACAGTGTTGGTGCTCTACAGCTTCTCCCTCCTGAGACGCCGGATGGTGGACCAGAATCACCTCGAAGCCGTATGGAAGTCTTTCTAAATGGCCTCTCCAAACTCCTCCCGTGCCCGGGTTTTTGCCTCAGCAACCACCCAAGCCGCATGCCACTTCGCCTGCTGGTACCCATCGGCTGCTTCTGGAATCCCCCGGGCCATAAAGGCCCGATAAGAATCCTTCTTCAGTCTGACAGCATCCCTAACTCTGTATCCCTCGAACCCATGTCCACCAACGGGTTCGAGGGTGTCCACTGTGACAGGCACCGACAACCTTGCGGCCGCAGTTCCAATAAGCTGCCTCTGCAATGGAGGCACGGAACATGGTCCACTCAGACTCAATGTCCCCACCTCCCTCGGAACGTGTTCGAAGTTCTGCCAGAGATGGGAGTTAAAGCTCCGTCTCACAGGGGACTCCGCCAGACGTTTCCAGCAGACCCTCACTACAAGTTTGGGCCTGCCAGGTCTGACCGGCTTCCCCCCCCACCACCGGTGCCAACTCACCACCAGGTAGTGGTCAGTGGACAGCTCCGCCCCTCTCTTCACCCGAGTGTCCAAGACATATGGCTGCAGATCTGATGAAACAATGACAAAATCGATCATCGAACTGCGGCCTAGGGTGTCCTGGTGCCAAGTACACAAATGGACACCCTTATGCCTGAACACGGTGTTTGTTATGGACAATCCATCACAAGCACAGAAGTCCAACAACAGAACACCACTCAAGTTCAGATTGGGGGGGTCATTCCTCCAACTACGCCCCTCCAGGTCTCACTTTTATTGCCCACCTGAGCGTTGAAGTCCACCAGTAGAACAAGGGAGTCCCCAGGGACTCCAAGAAGGGTGGGTAATCTGAACTGTTGTTCGACTCGTAAGCACAAATAACAGTCAGAACCCGTCCCCCCACCCGTAGGCGGAGGGAGGCTACCCTCTCATTCACCAGGGTAAACCCCAACGTACAGGCACCAAGATGGGGGGCAACAAGTATGCCCACTCCTGCCCGGCGCCTCTCATTGTCGGCAACTCCAGAGTTGAAGTACGTCCAGCCCCTCTCAAGGAGACTGGTTCCAGAACCAGAGCCATGCATTGAGGTGAGGCCGACTATTTCTATCCGGAACCTCTCAGCCTCTCACACTAGCTCCGGCTCCTTCCCCACCAGAGAGATGACGTTCCACGTCCCAAGAGCTTCTGCAGCCGGGGATCAGACCGCCAGGGTCCCCTCCCTCGGCTGCTGCCCATCACACAATGCACCAACCCCTTTGGCCCCTCCCACAGGTTGTGAGCCCATGGGAAGGGGGACCACTTTGGGCTGAGCCCATTATGCCCAACCTCCAAGCCTGGCTCCAGAGTGGAGTCCCGGTGACACGCTTCCGGGAAAGGGAAAACCAAGTCCAATGTCATTTCTCATCACAGAGGTCTTCAGGCTGCGCTTTGTCTGGTTCCTCACCTAGGACCTGTCTGCCTTGGGTGACCCTACCAGGGGCATGAAGCCCCAGACAGCATAGTTCCTAGGATCATTGGGACACTCAAACCCCTCCACCACGATAAGGTGGCAGCCCAATAAATAAGAATAATCCCATTCAGGAGAGCCAAAACTACCAGAAAATAAATCTCCAAAGTCAGCTTGCCAATATCAAGACACACAGAGCCGGATGGCTCCTGAATCACTTCTAAGTTCTAAGAATCACTTCTTAGCTTTTCTGGGGCCTAATTGGTTGAGCAAGTATTGTTTCATTAAACTCTATCTTTACTGCCTGACCTCGTAGATATTTTCTCTTATAAGTTCAAATTTACTTTGTTTACCTTTAAATTCAGTTTTTAGTATCCAGAGCTGATGTTTGGATAAATCCTTATCAAAACATCTCAAGAATATTTTCTCAGTCTCATATCATTCCATAACACTTTCAATTCCTCTTTCCATTTTTTTGTCTTGTCTTTTATAACCACTAATAATTTTTTTTACTGGATCTTATAGCATCATAGACATAATTTCAAAAACATCGTACCATACATTCAATGAACTTTGATAATTGACATGCTTAAGCTGGTCTACAAATGTGCCAGCCACAGATTGCAATGAGACATTTGAAACAGGGCATGATAAAAAAAGTAACATTTTGAATTTAAGTTAGGCTTTCCCTCACCAGGTGTGGGACTAATGTTTCCTTGACCCTAAAAGTAAGACCTAATAAAGAGAGAAAAGGTATTTTACAAGAATTATCCAGTAAATCAAGCCATTTTTACCACTCCTCTCTATTAATTCATTTGGAGTATAAATATCTAGATTGAGAGAGGTGCGTAAGCTGTTCTAAGTAATGATAATGTAATCCACAACCGCTCTTCTTTTTACCAATACTTAAGTAAAATTTTTATTCCCACATATTCAACCATTTACCAAGCAGCACTTTTGTTTACTGTCTCATCTAAACACGTTCTAACACGAATATCCACATCAATTTCATTAATACAATCTTCTAAAAGTCCAATTTGACTATTTACTCCCCACAAACATAGATGCCAACCATTTCAACCAGATTGTAGATTTTAACCAGAAGGTTATTATAAAATCTATTTGGATAAGACCAATTAGATCCTTCTGGAGGAAGATAACATAAAATCAAAGCTAAAGAGTATTTTGTCTTTACATGCTTTAACTGAATGCAAACAATACCTGTGAGAATTTGAGTTTTCTGTGTTTATTTTTGGTTTCTAGCTTATCTAGTTCTTGACCCAGGATCAAACAGAGCAAGTATTTAAGTCCACCTGTTGTCCTTGTCCCTTGTCGGGTCCTTGTCTGTTGCTGTTTGTATCTTGTCAGTCGTCTTAGTAGAACAGTCAAGTCCTGAGTCGACTAGCTCGCGTTTATTCAGTGCTGTTTCTGTTGCTACCGGTGCTTAGCCCTAGCCTTCCGCTCTGCCGTGCTGCTAGCCTCCTGGATTGTGTACGAGCTGATATTCTTCATTAAATCTTCATTTATTTTCTACAACCTGGGTTTGCCTGCATTCTCCCTCAGCTTTCAACTCTGAGCCCACCAGTCCACCAGAACCTTTCTTGGCTCTAATATGCATCTACATACTTTCTGTCAGAGTTGACACCTATTAACACAGGAAAGACAAGGGAAAGTTATATTCTGAATACTCGCGAGGAGAACAGACAGAGATGTGCTTTCAGTTACAAATCTCCTACTGCTCTGAAAGCACATTTGCCTGCCCCTCTCTTTTTATTGTGTTTAGGATCCCTAATCACAGAGAGCCTGTAACTCTAAAGGGGGGGGGGGGGAGGCAACACTTTCATCACACAGTTACAGCGCCAAGATTATCACTTACAACACAATCCATCTCACACTAGCTTATCTAGTTCTTGACCCAGGATCAAACAGAGCAAGTTGTACATCTTCACGGCGATGGTTTTACAGCTATCTAACAGGTCAACAGCAGGGCGTTCTGTGAAGAGCTGCTGTCACTGCTCTTCTTCAACCCTAACCCTCTGAGAAAGGAAATCAGAATGATTAACAATACAGAAACATTTCTTAAAAGATATGACTAAACAAATAAGAATACATAAACTAGGACATTATAAAAGTAACAAATAGTTGATAATAATACAATTTACCTAACACTTCCTCAGTATTAACTAAGTTCTGAGTTCGTTTCAGTCCACCCATTTGCATTCCAATGTACAAGAGTATATTGAACATAACTTACAGGCTGAGCTGGGAACTTCAAACCTCATCTGACTGACGATTCCATGTTGTTACCAACAGCACCAGTTCAACCATCAGCTCCATTGCCAGCTCTTGTTTGGCCTTCGCCCATTCCAGACTGTCCTCGGTCATTTTGTTGTTTTCTGACTCTGTCGTTTCCGGAAATGTAGAACTGATGGCCACAGGGTAGCTGATCCAGTAGCGTTTTAAAGTTCAGTAAGCCTTTCAGTGTGTGTCTTAGCTCAACAAATCTAAACATATTTGTATTATTTACCCTTCCCTCTAAGCAACTATTTCTTCTGTAACTATCTAAGTTCAATATTTAAGAAGGACAGATAGAGCAAAATGTAAATACATTTCCAATTCAGTAGCATTTTTTGTATTGGTATCTAATGCATTTGTTGATCTGCACATTTGTTTCCTAGGGGGCGTTTTGGGGTCTGATGACAGGCCTGGTGATGGGACTGGTCCGCATGATTCTGGAGTTCTCCTATACAGCACCTTCCTGTGGTCAGCCTGATCATCGGCCCTCTGTTTTAACTGATGTCCATTACCTTTACTTTGCTCTCATCCTACTGGCCCTTACATGCCTAGTAATTGTTGCTGTCAGCTTGTTGACTGCTCCAATACCAAAAGAAAGTGTAAGATGCATTCATTAATTTTATTTCTACATGTGAAAACTGAAGATACAAACAACATTAAACAAGACATGTATGTCCAGTGATTTTCAATGTTCTTCTGGGTGGCAGGTGCTTGTCTCCAACAGTTAGCAGCAGAGAGTTGAAACTGAAATGTCCCCAGTTGATGACAGGGAGATGTGCAGGACAAACAGTCATGAGCGCACAGACCATCATCAGACAGAACAAGCCACTGGCTCAAATGACCCCTGGTCAAATTGCTCAACTTATCCCAAACCTGCCATTTCAACTTTATGTCCACAGCTAAAATAGTGTTTATGAACTCATGTTGTTGCTCATACCTAGCACAATTGATATATAAAAGTATTTTTTTATATATATTTCATAATCTAAACACAATTCTTACGAAACTCATGAAACACTAAATTTACTTTCAAGAGTGAAAGATAATTTTTAAGAAATAAAAGTCTAACCACTTTATCCATGAGGTTCTTTCCTTCACAAGTTTCCTTAAAAGATGCCTTCCTCCTAACTATTTTAATCTGTAAAAACATGCTCAATGTTGAATGTTAGAAACAAGGGATGACTCAACTTACCACCTACCTCCTACATCTCAGTTAATCCTAGTTATCAAAAAGTGCATTAAGCTCAGTTTAATACTCAAATTAGTTTCAAACGTTTCTATCGAAGATCATCTGCATTGTTGGTCGGGGTCTGTCTCATCTTTCTCTTGGCAATACTGCCTAGATTCTCTACAGGGTTCAGGTCAGACCCGCCTCCTGGCCAGTAAAACACTCTAACACCAGGGATTTTCAATCAGCTTTTGATGCCTTTGGCAGTCGGGCCGGTACCAAGACCTGATGAAAAATTAAATCAGCATCTCCATAAAGCTTGTCAGCAGAGCGAATCATGAAAATGTCCCAGCAATCAGCTGCTTTGCCTGTGGACTTTAAAAACACTGTGAACCAACACCAGCAGATGGCATGGCACCTCAAATCAAGGCCACAGGTTCTGGAGGTGGGCCCCACAACGGGATGCTCCAACCATTAAATTGTGGACATTCATATTTTTTTCAAAATGGGACCTGTTTATGTGGTAAAATATAAGCCTTTTTTCTTTCAGACTCAACTTCTGACTTTGAGTTTATTGTGCCATTCCAGTAATGGATAAAATACTGCAGACAAATAGAGGAAAATACGCAGCTTCAGTCTGTCCCTATTCACCAGCTCAAGCAGACTCCAGCACTTTGATGTAAAGAAATGTCAGCACAACATTTTTGTGATATTCATATTTTGTGAACAATACTTGTAGAATTAAATCTTCCAAAAATGTTCATGTAAAAATCTATAGAAGTTGCTAGTGTTATCTCCTCAATAATACAGAGAAGTGTGAAAAACATGCCACATTATTTGCTTAAGAACAAAGTCTGACTGATAACTTGATTATGTACCAAAAAGTCTCTTCTATTTATTGAAGTTAAGGTATTATTGGTTGGATCAATCCCCTCCTAAACATGAGTAACTTTGTCCTGAATATCTCAAACTTCTTAATTGATACATGTTTTAATTTATTACAAGCATTAAAACAGAATCCTGCTCTAAATGTCTTTGGTTCAGCTCATTTCTCACTGTGCACCTTTCCTGTGCAGCTCCACAGACTAACCTGGTGGTCCAGATTTAATCTTGAGCCTCGCATCGACCTCACAACTCTTCAAAGGGCTCCTGATCCAGAAAACTCTGTTAGCTCTGACACTGAACAGTCTCAACCACCTACATGGAAAAGAGTTGCTATGTGGCTCTGTGGCCTGAGTAGTCCAAGCTCACAATCTGCACCACCAAATACGCAAAGCAATGATCTGAACTTTCTGCATGAGAAACCTGTTTGGAGGAAAGTCTGCAATTATAACGCTGTGCTGCTTCTGGCTTTTAATGTGTTTCTCTGGGGATACTTTGCCTAAAGTTGTGCTTAGAACTTGTAGCATTAATCTCAGTGTCTGTGGAGGAGTGATCTTATGTAAAGACACATTGTAAGGTGGAACTAAAACTATTGCCTTAAGTCAGCAAACTAATATGTGAATGTGATGTTTCAGTATTCAAACACTTGATGAAAAGCTGAAATGTATGATTAATAAATTCAATGTATACAGACATTATGAATGAACTCAATTCTATAGATGTATAATAACAGTATAATTTACATGCTCATCAGAAGTAGTACTGCTCATTTTTGGTTTGAAAGTTCATCTTGAAAATAGTTTTTAATAAATTGTGAAACCAAATCAAATTCTCCTTCTCTGTCTGCCATTGTGAGCATAATATGAAAATTAATTTGCAAGTATTAATGTGTGCAGAGCAGATTGCTCAGGACTTCAGACGTCATTGTGGACCTTCTAGCCACAAGTCTAGGAGAATTGGACAGCTGATTGATTAAAAGAGACTGTTCCATTGCCATGTAGTTTAATTAATGTAGACTTGCTTTACTTGATTTAGAAAACGTGAGCATTTTAGATCACTCCTGTCAACACATATACATCTAATTTGATGAAACATAGACATGTATAGGGAATGTTTGCAGCCAAGAGAAACATTACATGCAAAGAGAATAGACTATTGGAATAGTTTTTTATTGGTCTGGAGTAATATTCTATTTCTAAATGCCATATTTTTAGAAGCTGTAAGCACAAACTCATAATGAACAAGAATAAAGGCTTTCAAACACCCATCTGTATGTAATTCATCTATATAATCTGTTCAATTAAAGTTCCTGAAATAAATGGATATTGCAAAATTATCCCAATTTATTGAATGGGACTGTATTATTGTTCCAGAAATTTCACATAAAAGCCAACTAAATGATAATGCAGTTTATTTAAAAAGGAAAAATGTCAAACTCAAATGTCACTATGTGATGCGCTGTACCAGATTTTTTTTTTTTTAAAAAAAAAAGCTAATTTGCATCCACAAGCTATTTTTTTGGGAACAGTATTTTAAAATACACTATGTTAAGTTGTTTTCTTTTGTAATCAACCATCCACAAATCTGTGAAGGTACTGAGGCTCTGCCTAAAGTGGTAATGTTTTTTCAAGATACTATTTTATTTGTATGTAAAATGACATAAAACAGAATTGAAAGTAATTGTTTATTGGAAAAAAATATAGATGTGATAAACATTTAATATATCACTCTGTCTCATGTTAATTTCCAATGAACCTATTATGATGCATATAAACTTCAGACAGCATAGGACAGTGCACACTACAGCTAAGATGTTGTCATTTGCAGAAAACAGCATTAAAAAACATGATGCAGCTAGTCCACATAATAACAATAGATCAATAAAATAAAAATTCCAAATGGTACAAATCACCACCTGGACCAGTACTGCAGTTCTTGCTTTAGTCAGATTATGTGCTTGCCCAGTGATTTCAGGTGACTGCCATAATTAGGAGATATTTTTTTCACAGATGGTTCTGTGAAAAAGAACTATCTTTTTCTTCAAGCAAAAGCCAAGATGACCCTGTTCCAAATTCATTTGGCCGTGATCAAGATGAAAATGGTTTGAAGCACTCAAAGAACACAGACTCCACAGCTTTATAGCCCATCTCCTTGATTGAGAGAAACAAAAAGTACACCATGCACATACCTGATAGTTTAAATTTAAATATTTAAACTATTAGAGTGCTGCTTGACAGTGAGAGTGTAAAACAGGTCTTCAGTTTAAATGCTTGAATCAATTCTGAAGACAGAACCTTAATGATCAAAAATCTATTTTCTATGTTAAGAAGACAAATATTACTACAGCTCTAGACTCCCACCACAATTCTGGGGTCAGATTTTTCTTGTATATTCATTTAATAAATTCTCAATATGTATAAACTGAAATTACAACATGTAAAGAAATATAATGAAAAGATAAATGCATTCCAAATAAAGATATTTCTGATGCTTTTCGTTTAGAAGCGTTTTCGCAGCAATTTTAAACATGATTATCTCTTGAAGATTCTTCTTTTCTGGCCACTTCTTTTTAATTATTTCTTTATCTGCATTAGCAGTCTTTTTCTTACAAGGATAACAAATAATGCTATTGTTTCGAACTTGTATTGACAGCTCTTGCCTATATGATAGGATACAAGTTGAAGGATTTGTTTGGCTAAGCTGACAGCTTCTTTGGAAAATGCTAAAATTTAATTCAACTCTTACTTTACACAACCAAATCCACATTGTTTGCTGCTTAGTGATATATTTCAAAACACTGAAAGACCCAAAGCTTATTCCCCCTTTCACAATAACACCACCACCACCATTAACTTTCTCCACTAAAAAATTACAAAATGAACAAATAAACACTTTTTCCTGGGCTGCCAAGCCTAAAACCCCTGAGGGGGAGCAGCCGTTTTTACCAGGATAGCATCTCCAGGCAAAATGCCTTGAGGTGAACCTGGGTCCCACTCCTGTACCTCATCCTTGAGTAACACGTAATTTCCACCAAGATTTTGCCCATATAATGTAGAGCCTTCCAAAGAGCCCTGGGAAAACGTTGGACTAGGCAGCAACACAGTGGTTTGGAGTGAACCTGTGGGGCTAACAGGACTTAGAGGACTTCTAGGGCCCTCAGTGTCCTGGATAACAAGCCCTGAAAAGGAGCTTTGAGTTCTTCCATAAACCAATCCAGATGTACTCTTTGGATCATTGATAACATAGAGGCCTGGAAACGTGTTTGCATGTGTTCCATCCTCCAGCACAAATGTGTTCTGTACGTTTGGTTGAACTATGTAATGCATTGGTTGTAGTACAGGGCTAGTGGTGTAGTAAACTGGTGGTTGCTGTAATACAACTGTCTGAGCTGGGTAAGAAAGTTTAGCAGAATGACTAACGTTAGTACTACTGGAGTGAGGGAGAGTTGCGGTTGTCGACTGTTTGGTTGTGCTCTTTGTGTTACTGACATGAGATTGAACAAACTTTGCAGATGATACTATCTTTTCAGCTTTAACATCAACATGCTTTGCCTGAATTTCATGGTTAACTTTAGGTTTAAAGACAGGCTCAGTGATATCAGTGGTGGTTTTGACAGATCCTGATGCCTTTTGTATCACCATTGTTTTTGATGTTACCGTAGGAGGCGAACAGATCTCAGCAAGTGTCCTGAACTTTGACCCAAGGTCAGTGAGAAAGTTCAGGTCATTGTCAGGTTCTAAGATGCTGCAGCTCCCCACCGAACCAGCAGAGGAGCCCTGACCCTCAAAGTCATATTCCAAGAGGATGTCTTGAGATGGCACTGTAATTGTAGATTTCTGTTTGGGGAAGAAAAACAGAACAAGGATTACTGACAATGTTCTCAAATAAGTGTGTTTATTAAAGAGATCTAATGAGATCAAAATATAGTCAGTAAGTTACCTGGGAGAAGTAATCATTGAGAAAAACATCAGGAAGGGCTATGTCCTCAAAGCAACCTATTTGATGAATACTTTGTGTTTTTCGGCTGAATGAGTCAATTTCATTGCTTGGCTTGTAAAGGTCAGCTGAAACCCTATAGTCTATGTCAGCGTTCACCATCTTTGTGGAGGTCGGCTGAAATATTTGGTCCGATTCATAGTAGGTTTCAGTCTTGAGTGTTTCTGTGAATGCTGCTGAAGAACCAGTATTGAAATTTGGTCCTGGTGCTGCCTCAGTTTTTTGTTGGGTACCATACATGACAGGTACCAAATGAACAGGAACATCCTAGAGAAATAAAACAACTCATGAACATACAAGATATTGAATAATTTAATAGCTTGACCACCAGTGTGTGGACCACAGTTTGAGAAAGACTGCTCTAAAAATGAGAACATATACCTAATATTTTTGGCAGATGTCCATAATATATTTAACCACAGGAGAATTACTGTAGTTAATGTTACCAAACATTTGCATATCTTGTTTGCACAACTTCCTGCCTCACAGTAGGAAACTACAAATACTGGTACATGTATCACTTGACATGGAAAGAGGATTAGTAATGATTCCAACACACCTTATCCTCTCCTATGCATTCAGTTTGATAGTTTATTAGGTGCTCTTTAGTGTCAAATGGCAGATCACTAAACTGGTCTGGGAAGACGGTGTTTGCCCCTCCACACTGACAAAACACCAGCAGCAGAGGGATCACTGCAAAGAGAAGAAAAAGATTGTGATGAATGTAAAAACTTTCTTGATAACCCATAGAAGAATGAAAATCAACAGATCAACAGTGAAGTATACTCAACAATCTCCATTTGGTTTGGTTTTGGGTAAAAAACTAAAGATTTGAGTGGCACCGGTACAGTAATGGGGCCTCCGGGTCTCCGGTGGCCCCGTGGGCCAGTCCACCCCTGTGGGGTCTAAGCCTCTCTACTTAGCTGCTGCCCCAATGACCTGATCCCAGATCAAATGAGATCATGGATCATGGATTGATAATGAATATTTTTAGTCATATAACACATTTTTGTGTTGAACCTCCAATTACAAAGCTGTGCTATTTATTTATTTTTTTGTAAAAAACACTCAGCATCTGATGAATAGACGTGACTTATGTCATGAAAGTTAAACAGGTATAATTATGCCTTTATACTAGTCTTTCATGCTACTGAAGAGACAGGAGCAAAATGGCTTTTAATTCATTCAGCAAGTTCCAGGATTGAGCCTGTTTTCAATTCTGAGCTGTTAGATCCTAGACATTCGTCACTGAATTTGGGTCCATGTGTGCAGAAAGAGTTCAGGAAAATAACTTACCGTAACTGATATTATGAAATTTTAACCCCAACACAACAAAATGAGAATGAGTAAATAAGTTAAACAGCATTGGTAACTTCAACATCAAGTCTCTTAAAAAAATGATTGATTTTGACTAGTTACATTTTTATACCACATATGCGTCCATCACTTTTTTAAGACAGTTTTTGAAATCCTGACCCTGACTTTTGATAATGATTAAGTTTGAGACTCTAAACTCAATCATCAAGGTCAAACCCACGGTTTCCAGAAAAAGCCATTTCCAGCAGGCTTCTTAGTGTTTTTATTAATAAGCTATTACTTTGACACCTTGTAAATCAGTCTATTCTTTATTTTGTAAAAATATTTATTAATTTATTTGCTGTATCCCTTGAATCTGCCTGTTGCCCTTGTATTTGTTCATGTCATTTTAGTGTTAGTATAGAACCAAACTTACACATCAATAAGAACATAGCTGTTACGACTGGACCAATGGCACGTCTAGAAAAGTCAGATGAACGGGCGTCTCCCCTAGATGCCTTTAATCTGCAATCTTCTTTTCCCACACAAGTACAGACATCCACAGTAAACAGCTGCTCCTCTTTGCAGGACAGACCCTGAGCATCTTTAATCTCTACTTGCAGTTCATATCTTCCAGGCCACAGTGCTTTGGCTGAATGAAGAGCAGCTGTTGTATCTGGAGACAAGAATGTCAAACACACAATTTGTTTTCTTTATTGACCTTCTACCACCAAGTTTGATCACAAAGTCATCTCATTTCACCTAAAACAATAACCTACTTGGTAAGAGGCTTTCAAATTATATTCTGGATCAGGACATGTTAGTATGTATGACAAGCTATAAGAAAATATATGTTAGTGTTAGTATTTATTTCATTTAAGTTCTTTGCTACTATTCATTAAGTTAATAGCATCAGGTGTGTACTTTTGGAAAAACAAATTTATGTATGGTACATTTATGCAGCTGCCTCAGCTTTAATTTCTGATGCAGTTATATGTTCTAATGTGATGATGTTAATTAGGGTCGTCTGAATGAATTGCAAGACTCCTGGAACAAAAAGTATATGTGTATATAAAACTTCTGCCAAATATTTAAGCTAGTTTTGCAAACAGCAGAAATGAGGACTGTGTAACCTTTGAGTTGAACAGGATTTAGAATGTTTTTCAAAATATTCAAGAGTTAAAGCAGCAGTATGTATCTTTTATTTAAAAAAATGTTAAAACTGTCACAACATAGTAACAGTATAATATGAGAAATATGAGACATCTTTGAAAATATCAAGCTCCTCCACTGAAAAACTGTACTATATGTTTTATGTTTGGATGCATTTCCTTGATGATATGACACACATTTTTTGTTGATGTTATTTTCTAAATTTATTTATTTTGTTTACTTACCATTGATAACTTCTATTTCCCAGTTGCCTCGAGTACCTTCTGGTATAATTTGAAACGTGAATGGAGCAGCATTTGGACTGACATCTTCATCAAATGCAGTAACATACACAGTCTTCTTATCAGAGCACAAACTGTTGTAAGTAGTGGTCAAAGTGGGACAGTGGTCATTAGAGTCAGTGACTTGAATGGCTATTGTTCCAGTGGCTGTCTTTGCTGGCATGTCTGTGGATGACAAGAGCTTAGTGTAATATTACAAAGAAGAACTGATCACTGATCAGGACTTGCTTTCAAGGACAGCATTTCGTACACAATGTGCCACTTCTCTTTATAACATCTTAACATATGATGAACAGAGCAAATGGCATCAGTAATATGTTGAGAACTGACTGCTGTCCATCAACACAAGCAAGATCTGGGACTTCAAAGAACCTCTACAACATAAGTGCCAATGTAGTTTTAAGACACTTTTTTAAAATGTGCATGAAATGAAAGAAATTCCACTTAAAGGAAATTTACTTTTTTAATGTATTTTTATACCAAGTAGAGGCACTAACAGGAAATGACAAAGGACTTTCAAAAAAGACACAGTAAGAGGAAAATAATATTAGTCAATTTAGGAATACAGACCCTTATCCCTTTCCAGTAGCAGCACAGACAACTCAGAGTTCAGTTAAAAACACAGTGCAACAAAATGAACAGGCACAAGCATTTTGTTTTTGCTCTTTTTGTGATACTGACATGTTTAAGAGGTTTAAATAGAATTTTATATCAGAAAAGATGAAGAGTAAATACAAACTTGTCATTCATGTCTCTCACTTATTATATCATGAATCCTGACCTTAGCTGTGGCACATAAGACCTATAGAGGCACCGAGGGGCACAGCATAGAGGGGAAAAGTGATGACGATTCTAGGGGCCCTCACCAGCAGGGCCCCTAGAATTATTTATATTTTGTTCATAGACATAAAATAAAAAAAATCGAGGTCCTGTCAAATAAAAGATTAATCATATTGTATTTTCAAAGATTGTTTTTAGCAGTAAAAATGTAATGTTTTCCCTCCCACATCAAAAAACACACATCCGTTTAGCCCTGAACCCCTTGTCTGCGTTAAATGGTTCGTTCCTGCTTGGAGGCTTAACAGTGACTATGGAGCTACTGTTAGTAGAAGCTGCAGCTGAATACAGCAGCGACTGTGGCAGTTACTGTGCTTCTAAGAAAAGTTATAAAATCAGGTTTTCAAAGACAGAGTAAAGAGGGAGAGAAAAAGGACAAGAGTGTTAATTTATAACCCAGTTTTTCTCCAAGAGAGGCGAGTAGACTGTGAGATTATCAACCATTTAGCACAATTAGCTTAGCTACAAACTACTGTTTGCCTCATTTTCACTAGCATTTAATGAATTAAGGAAAAAAATTACCAACATATTCATATATTTAACTTGCTCCCTGTACCTTTTATCACTTAACAGATGAGTCAGTCAGCAGCAGCTCTAACCCTCGTCCCTCCTGACCTGCTCTCTCCTGAGTGAAATTAAAGCTGCAGTATGTCACTTTTATATAAATATTTTTTCACATATTTTTTTAAAACTGTCATTATGTTGTGACAGAAAGGTAATCTGTGAAAAATCTATTTCCTCTGCCTTCTCCCAGTGCTAGAAACAACCAGTTAGAGGCAGGAGAGTTTCACTGCTGTCAATCACAACCTCATGTGTTGCTGCTCATCCTTTCTCTCCCTCGATTTGTGCCGTGCTACAGTTAGCATAGCACAGAGCTGTGCAGATTCAAACTGTGATGCTCAGATTAGTTAGCATAGCTACCAATGACAGCAGATAAACGGTTTCTTGTAATGATAAGTTGTTTCTCCACCATTAGCACATTTAGCAGTGAGTGAATGAAGCTAATTGACAGCGCTAAGCACGTCCTGCTAGTTTTTCACATTATCTGTCTCATAACAAACTGCTATGACATGGTGGCAGCTTTAACAAATATGGAGAAAACATCATTTTTAGTAAAATTATGCAGCTTGAATAAAATGCAACTACATAGCATTTTTTGAGAAGTCTGGATTGCTTTATGTATATTTTACACGTTGCTTTTGACTGTTGCTCATGGGGAGACATTTCAGTTTCTAAAACTAATAGAATAAATGTATAAGCAACCTACTTGCATATTGGATGTGGACTTTTGGATGTTAAATTCATGAGCAGTAAATATTGTGCTAATTATCAGTATTGAACCAAAGAAAGCAAGGCAGATGAAGCCTTTAAAATTGTGATACTTTTTATTGGTCAAATAGACTCAAAAATTGTAACAGTAGCTGTGCGAGGGGCCTAAACAAATTTCTTGTCAGGGAGCCCAAGATTTCTGGCAGCGCCCCTGGAGGCACATGTGACCTACAGAGTTTTAGATGCTGGTTTCTTCTGTGACTTTATGGATTAGATGATTTTTCGTAGGGTGGCCATAAGATGCACAACTTCTCCATTAACATTTCTTCCTGGATGCCTTTATTTTACCAGGTAAATTAAGATGCAACTGCAGATTTGTACAATGTTACAATGTGCAAACATTTGTTTGAGAACCAGTTCTCATTTCCAGACATGGCCTGAACACAACTTTATGGCTCACTGAAAGTCTTAAATAGGGATGAGATTGTCAGTAGGTCAATTTCTTGCCACTTATACGCTCATCAGTTCCCGTATGTGTGATGCACATTGCTTTCAACCAAACAAATTGAAAGATTTGAAGGGGTGTGGATAAGACTGACTTAACACTGTCATGACATAACGCCTGTCATGATCATGAAGGAGTCTTGATGAATATTTGTGTCATTAAGTGCCATTCAATAAATAATCATACATTTAATGCACAGTTGATATTGGTTAAAATATGTTTGATATAACAACTTGACATTAATCAAAACCAAAATGTATTTGTAATGACACGACATTAATCACAATATGTCATAAGTATGTTTTTAACATGTTAGCAAACTTTAATAAGTTATGTAGCATAATGTATTAATACAAAATTACTCTGTTAGTCTTAATTTTCTTAATCTAATCGATCCTACGGTATTCTAGCAGGATGTCTGCAAATCACTTGCATTTGGAAGACGACCTTTAAGGATTCGTTTTGAGTAGTGCAATATACCATCTTCACCAGTGAGAGGCACATTAATCACACCAACTGGAATGTAGTCTGTTGAAAATATGATAAAGTAGAAACCTTTATCTTGTGTTCCTGCCTAACACAAGTTACAACGGCCAGACCTAATGTGTAAAAGGAAGCAGAAGTAAGTGATATTTGGGTATGCTTCTAATTAAGTTTAGATTTTCTTTTAGAAGAAAATATTGCCTTTATTTCTTTTTCTGGGTGAAGTTAGTTTTCAGCAAGGTAAGCTAAAGCTAGCTTGCTGTAAGTTAATGTTTGCTAAATGTATCAAAGTCTATTACTGTAAGTGAACTTTAAAGGCAGGCAAATAATTTTTCCCCCTTCAACTTTAATCTAGCAAATTATAAATTACTGCATTAGTCAACTTCACCCATTGTGTGTTTATGGAGAAACTTGGCTAATGTGAGATGGTGCTTGTGTTCTTTGCTTTGCAAACTTTAGTCACAAGACTTATTTTAGCCTGAGGCAGAGGTTCCCAAACCTTTTCTGGGTCCCTCCTATGGATTACAAATGGCTGTCTGGTTGAATGACATGTGGGATGGGATGGGAGGGGGGGGGGAGATTCTTGGAGACTCCCTGTCCTGCTCCTGGGGGGGATCAACTTTTTTGGGAGCAAAAATGAATGTACATAGCTGAACATAGACAACAACATTGGTAGCCTACAGGCTACATGTGAAGCTTAAGGTGATATTAGTCATCTTTTAGCTAACATTACATCCATCCAAAAGCTTCACTAAACTCAGTCTGTTAGTTTGGGGGAAAAACTGTGAAAAGTTCTTTGTGTTTTGCTGGTTTGCTATCATGATTCTAACACACCTGTAGCTCCGCCCAGCAGCATCAGGTCTCCTTCACTGCTGCTCAGGTGTAAACACAGGGCAGCGAGGTAGCACTCATGTTGCGTTTAAAGGCGGCTCGGAAAAACAGGTTACCACATGTTAACAACAATTGAAAGTTTTAACTAATGACAAAAGTGACAGAGGACACAGATATGGGAAGTGTGGAATTGACATAAGAATAACAAAGAGTTGGCCATTCTAAGGTAAAACCTGAGCGCATACAGAGTTCATGTTTTTGTTTTTTTTCCATCCAGACGGCTTTCCGCGCCCCCCTGCAATGGCACGGGGGTGCGCCCCACAGTTTGGGAACCTCTGGCCTAAGGACACATGGTGGGGGGGGACAAAAGACCAGTGTTAATTTTGTTAGCAATGATGATGACCATGGCCCTCCAAACTCCTCCCACGCCCGAGTTTTGGCCTCAGCGACCACCCGAGCCGCATGCCGCTTCGCCCGCCGGTACCCATCAGCTGCTTCTGGAGTCCCACAGGCCAAAAAGACCCCATAGGACTCCTTCTTCAGCTTGACAGCATCCCTCACCGAAGGTGTCCACCAACGGGTTCGGGGGTTGCCGCCGCGACAGGCACCAACGATCTTGCGGCCACAGCTCTGATAAGCCGCCTTGGCGATGGAGGCACGGAACATGGTCCACTCAGACTCAATGTCCCCCACCTCCCTCGGAACGTGTTCGAAGTTCTGCCTGAGGTGGGAGTTGAAGCTCCGTCTCACAGGGACTCCGCCAGACATTCCCAGCAGACCCTCACTACACGTTTGGGCTGCCAGGTCTGACCGGCTTCCTCCCCCACCACCGGAGCCAACTCACCACCAGGTAGTGGTCAGTGGACAGCTCCGCCCCTCTCTTCACCCGAGTGTCCAAGACATACGGCCGCAGATACCCTAACCCACACTCTTAAGCCTCCCTGGAAAGATCTATTCAGGGGTCCTGGAGAGGAGGGTCCGTCGGATAGTCGAACCTCGGATTCAGGAAGAGCAGTGTGGTTTTCGTCCTGGTCGTGGAACACTGGACCAGCTCTACACCCTCAGCAGGGTCCTGGAGGGTGCATGGGAGTTCGCCCAACCAGTCTGCATGTGTTTTGTGGACTTGGAGAAGGCGTTCGACCGTGTCCCTCGGGGGGCCTTGTGGGGTTCTCCGGGAGTATGGGGTACCGGGCCCTTTGATACGGGCTGTCAGGTCCCTGTATGACCGGTGTCAGAGTCTGGTCCGCATTGCCGGCAGTAAGTCGGGCTCGTTTCCGGTGAGAGTTGGACTCCGCCAAGGCTGCCCTTTGTCACCGATTCTGTTCATTACTTTCATGGACAGAATTTCTAGGCGCAGCCGAGGTGTTGAGGGGATCCGTTTTGGTGGCCTTAGGATCGCATCTCTGCTTTTTGCGGATGATGTGGTCCTGATGGCTTCATCAGATCGTGATCTGCGGCTCTCGCTGAAACGGTTCGCGGCCGAGTGTGAACCGGCTGGGATGAGGCTCAGTGCCTCCAAATCCGAGGCCATGGTCTTGAGCCGGAAAAGGGTAGAGGTCCTTCTCCGGGTCAGGGGGGTCGTCCTGCCTCAAGTGGAGGAGTTTAAGTATCTGGGGATCTTGTTCACGAATGAGGGAAGAAGGGAGCGGGAGATCGACAGGCGGATTGGGGCAGCGTCTGCCGTGAAGCGGCGCTGTACCGGTCCGTCGTGGTGAAGAGAAGCTGAGTCAAAAGGCGAAGCTCTCGATTTACCGGTCGATCTACGTTCCCACCCTCATCTATGGTCATGAGCTTTGGGTCATGACCGAAAGAACAAGATCACGGATACAAGCGGCCGAAATGGGTTTCCTCCGCAGGGTGGCCGGGCTCTCCCTTAGAGATAGGGTGAGAAGCTCGGTCATCCGGGAGGGACTCAAAGTAGAGCCGCTGCTCCTCCATGTCGAGAGGAGCCAGTTGAGGCTCGGGCATCTGGTCAGGATGCCTCCTGGACGCCTCCCTGGTGAGGTGTTCCGGGCACGTCCCACCGGGAGGAGGCCCCGAGGAAGACCCAGGACACCCTGGAGGGACTATGTCTCTCGGCTGGCCTGGGAACGCCTTGGGGTTCCCCCGGAGGAGCTGGAAGAAGTGGCTGGGGAGAGGGAAGTCTGGGCCTCCCTTCTGAAGCTGCTGCCCCCGCGACCCGATCCCGGATAAGCGGAAGAAAATGGATGGATGGATGGATGGATGATGATGACTAAAATGATTTTGTTGATGAGCCTTTTTTCATGACAATGAGATGATGATGAAAATTTTATGGCTCTTTGATGATTAAAACTTGACAAAATGTCTCATTTTTTTGTTGACTAGACAAAAATGTTAGTGGGTTTGGGAACCTCTGAGTTAATATATGATTCATTTTGTGTTAATTCCAGTGAATTGATCAAAAGGTTTCTCAATTTTACATAATTTTGTTGACTAAATTGTCAGTAGATTTAGTCAACTAAAATTTAATGATTAGGGGTGCAGTTTTCGGGCCAATCGCAGATTACCTATCTTTCTAAAAGCTTAACCTGCTGATTCTGATTTTAGCCGATACCATTTTTTTTAAATCTAAAATGTTGTGCAATATAATAAGAAAGTTGAGTTGACAACAGTTGGGTAACTGTTGTTAATTGTAAGCGTTCAGACATAACTTGGTGGGCTGGTCTGTCAGACAAACCTTTCTCTCCGGAGAGCAAGAGAGGACAGTGGTTGATTCTTAAACTTTCGCCAAGCTAGATAAGATCGGCTTCACATATAAAGATCGGGCGATCACAGATTCCAGAAAATTAGGGAAATCGGCGGTATTATAATTAGTTAACTAAAACTAGACTAAGACTAAAACAATTCTGATGACTACGACTTAAAGTAAATAAAAAATTGCTGTCAAAATTGACTCTGTAAAATGCGCTAATAAAGACATGGTGCAGGAGTGGAGGATGTTATCAAGGACCAGCCACAATCACATTTTTCAACCCCTTCAAAGAGCTTCTTGTAGTAAACAAAGACTATAACAGATCTAATATGTTAGAGACTAACTGTTTTGGTAGTACAGGCATAATGGAACAAGTTGTCAGGATATGCTCCTTAGCATATCCATATGTCTTGAACATATTAAATACCTAACTGGAGCGGCATTTGATATGATGCAGTTTGATGCATTGTGGCGCTGCAAAAACAAACAAATAACTGTGTTGTGTGACTATGAGGCAGTTCCATGGGCTGATCCACTGTCCCACTTATGCACCATGCAACCGAGGAACATATCCATAAACTTTATCAGCGCAGACAGAGTTTATGTGGACCAACGCCTATGAACGCACACACCACAAATAACTTTGTTCACAGAGATATATTGTCCTCACTGCACTGCATGCACAACACACACCTCTGAAAGCATAACTGTACATTATAGCTGCAGTTTGTGTAAGCAGAGCAAGCAGTCCGGTGACTTTTAAACTTGACTTTGTTCAGCCTGGCAGAGGAAGAGGTCAAGTAAAGCCTGGCAGCCCAACAGGCTTCACTTGACCCTGGGGGAAACCCGGGAACTGTTATAAATTTACACAAAACATGGTTGGTTAATCCAAGTGTTATGCAGGCTTAATTTTCTAAATAAATGAAAGCATAATTAGAAAACTGATTGCTTTTGCAAGAAACAAAATGAAGGAAATCTCTAAGGGAGGAGATTATTTCCAAAACACTACATCAGGTAAATGTATCATAAAGATGTATACAGTCATTTTGATAATAATATTTACCTTTTGTTATTGCCAAAATTTTTGCAATATAGGTGCCATTCACTAAGAAGGGTGACTCTCTGTCTGGTTGTTTGTTGAGTTTAATTTCCGCTGTCTCTTCATCAACAGTAAACCAGTTATCTGGATCATAAGCTTTGGCATAGCTATAAGAAAATGAACAAAACAAGAAAATGAACACAGTTTTTTTCAACAAGTTTGCTTCTTGAATAAAAAAGCATAGTTTAGAATAATAGTGAGATAATGTTTGCACTTTCTGCCAAGGTATAATTGAGTTTCTGTGATACATTAAAACAGCTGCACTTCAAAACTTAGCTTGTTTGAGTCGAGCCAATTTCCTGAGAAGTGACTTTGAGGCTTTACTGAATCCCTTGAATATGTTAACATTATGAAGTTTTGCACTGGAAGCCATACCGTTTTGTAATAAAAACATAAGACTGTAGATCTAAACTTTAAACAGTCAGTCTGAAGTGTCAAACGTTGTAGAAACTCCTTCAGTTCGCAGTTACTATCAAAATACAAAGTTCAGATGTTTTATCGTAACAGTCCTTCTCCTGTCACAAGCTATGCAGGCGTAGAAGTTATAATCAGATATATCTAAGGGTTAACAAGGTAATAGGCTGATTTTACTGATTACTTTACAGTTGAGTAAAACAAGAATGAATGTATAAATATTTACAATATATGTTTGTTAAAGGTTGTTTGCTACAAGGTTCAGACTGACATCACAGTTTGCTTATCAACTGCTTACACAGTCAGTAATGTTTGAAAGCAGGAAATCTGTCCTGCCATTAATTACAATCAGTTCTTGGTTGAAGTCTTATGTGCTGTATTTGCTTGTTAAAATCAATGTACATGACATCAGTTTTGAATGGTAGTATTACAGTGATGGTGGCTGTAGATAAATTGACTAACCTGACATCATCAGCTACTTTTCCAGTATCTGGATCAACTGCTGGGAACGAAGTAATCACACCATCTGTTGGAGCCTCATTTGGATCCTCAGATACAGGTACTTTCTTGGTGTTGGGTCTAAATGCTGGACCCTCTGGCACATTTTTTACAGCTATTTTTATAGGATAGCTTTTTCCTGGTGCTTTTGGCTTAGGCTTGGGTCCTGGTCCTTGTCCTGGCTTAAGACCTGGCTTGATGCCTGGCTTAAGCCCCACACCAACTCCAGGTCCAACAGCAGGCTTAAGTCCAACTCCAGGCCCAGCTCCTCCCTGTGGTTTAAGTCCTGCATCCAGTCCTGCATCCAGTCCCTAGCATCCAGACCTGCATCCAGACCTGCATCTAGTCCTGCATCTAGTCCTGCATCTACCGCCAGATCAGCATCCAAGCCCACATTTAGCCCCAGGTCTACTCCTAAATCCACACCAGCTCCGGCTGCTCCGGCTCCAGCAGCTGCTCCAGCAGCCACAGGGACCCCCCCCTCTCCAACCTTTACATCCACATCCGCTTTTATTGGGCCACCTTCTACGAAAAGGAGCTACATTTTCAATGATAAGACCCAACTCAAGATTCTGTACTTCTTCAAAATCCACTGGCTAATCGGTGCAGATGTTGGAGAAAGTAGGTTTTAGAAAAAGTGAGCAGAAAAAAACAAGAGGAACAAATATGTATGAGACAAGTTCAAAAACATCACATACTTACTACACTAATTAAAATCCTGACATTGGTAGAGAAAAAATACCTTGATCAGCTTTAGGATGCCCTCGTTGGTTTCTTTGTCTGTTTCAATGGAAAACAGGTTGTCCTCATTTCCTTGGGAAATGGTAAATACAGTCAGCCAGTTGTCAGTGTGTGGAAGGTCTTTGTCCAAAGCTTTGATTCTCATCACAACTACATCAGCAACATTTTCATCCACAGATCCGGCGTACTGCCAAACAACCAGAACATTGTTATGAAGAATTTTGGTTGAATCTATTACTGACAACAAATTAATTCTACTTTATTTATAAAACACGTTTAAAACAAACAGGATTGACCAAATGATGCACAACAAATCCCAATGTAATAACAAACCATTAAAACCATTTACAAAACATAATTAAAAAAATTAATATAAATATGGAACATAAGGTGTCAGCGATACTAGATACAAATAGATACAATTCTTTAAAAGCTAGAACTATGAACTCCAATCAGGTGTTTTACTGCCAATCCTGATACTGATCACCGATGAACTTTGATCATGACAAAGTTGTGATCAAATACCATCTTGCCTGTAATGAGTAACACTCTTAAAGTTCTCATCTGATTAGTTTCCATGGAGGCTAATGCTAACTGCTAGTCAGAATGAGCCCAATATTAATGGAGAGCTGCCATCTTAAAGTGGCTCAATCTCAAATCTGATTTCATGTGAATGCTGTTTAGTAAATCTTCAAACTGACCACAGTGATGAAAGCCGATCACCGATACTGATCACATGGATTACCTGTTCGTTTTTTTTTATTTAGGTATAAATGTCCAGGTTTTAAGTGTTTACATATGTTAGTTTTCAAAGTAGAACAGATTAAAGACACCCAAGGTAGTGAAAATTAGGTGTAATCAACCTTTAGTCATTTCCTAAATTGGAAACTGCAATCGGAAGCCAACTTCAGCTTTGTTCCAGACAGGCAGTTAGAAATGCTGCCACAGCTGGAGGAGCCGCCTAAACAGACTAATTCTGTTTAGGATCCTACTCAGAGTGTGGATACTATTACTATTAATACTAATACTATTAATAGTTTCATCTACAATGTGCTGTAGCATCAGTATGTCCTCGTGTTTTAGAAAAAGAATGAAGGAAAACTTGTCTAATTCCTAGTAGGAGTTAGACAATAACCATCTTCCTGCACTAAGCAAACTACTGCCACCTTCTGGATCTACAGAATCATCTTGTTTATACAATATAATTGTCAAGTTTATATAATAACACATTGGTAATTATCTCACTATAACCTGACCTCAGTACACTTTCATAGTAAACTATCATTTAGAGGAGGATGGGTTCATATTAACTGGTTAATTAGCCTGAGATGGTTAATTCATCGTTTAACACACTTTTTTGACAGATGTTTAATACTTTCATCGGCAGAAGTTGGGGGTATATGAAATAAGTTATACTGCCTGCCTGTCATACTAAAAGATAAATAAGAGTTGTATCTTTCTTGTTGCACAAAATCAACAGTTGATTTTATTTGGTTTGGCTTAATTTCAAAAATATTTGTTACCTCTGATTTTTCTAGAGTGGGGATGTTGTCATTGATATCCATGACTTTGATTTCCACAGTTCCTGTCCCTGTTTTCCCTGATGGTGCTCCTCCCATATCAGTTCCTTTAACAATCAGCCTGTAGGAGTCATGTACCTGTCAGAAAAAAACACAACATTAAATGCATGATCACAAGAAAAATATCTGAAAATCAGAAAAGGTCAACTGTTGGGCCATCTAGTGGTGGGAAAGCTTAAAACAAAAACTAAAAGTTTATATAGTTTTTATTTGAAACATTTACAGACCATAAACATTTTATCATTATTTGTCATAATAAAGTAACATTTAATGACCAAAATGTTTCTAAAAAGTTTATGATGTAGATCATGACTTGGAATCAGCATAAGTGTTGTTTTACACATTTACATACAGTTATAGATGTTTTCAAATTATGTTATTTTAAAACATAAAACTGAAGAAAGGGTACAACTGTGTTTTGCAAAGTGAAAAGTAAGTGTTACCTCTCTGTCCAGAGTGGAGTCTTTAACAAATAATTTTCCTGTGTCTTTGTCTATAGAGAACATGTGACCTTTGCCAGCTGGTTCTTGACTGATGATGCTGTAGACGATCTTTGAATTTATTGTACAGCCTGATCATCATCCTTACCTTCGATTTGCATGACAAATGTTCCTGCAGAGTCACAAATGCACAACAGATTACATGATATAAAATGAGCATTTTTGGGTGAAGGTAAGACAGTAGCAGGGAAGCAAAGATAAACCAAGCAGGAGAAAGTTAGCAGATACTGTAGATGACCAGCAAAGAGTATTCAAAAGTTAATAACAGGGACCAATCAGAGAGCAAACGGAAATATGTATTTTGTAGTAAAGCAAACATATTGGCCCTAGGGAGTTGGTTTCTACCTAAACTATGAGTTATACAAAAAAGCTTCCAATTTAACAAATAAAACACTTATTTTACAAGGGTTTAATTTAATTTTGTTATTCAGCATAATTCTTTAACTATAAAATATTTATTTTATTGCTTTGGTAGAGTTGATTTATTTTCTACTCTGTTTTTTGGCTGACATGAGAAGCCCAGGAAAGAAGGTAGAGAAGTTAGGAATATACAGTACAGACCAAAGGTTTGGACACACCTACTCATCCAATGAGTTGTAGATTCACACTGAAGGCATCAAAACTATGAATTAACACATGTGGAAAACTATGTACTAAACAAAAATGTGTAAAACAACTGAAAATACGCCTTATATTCTAGTTTCTTCAAAGTAGCTACTTTGATTACTGCTTCACACACTCTCCATTCAAGAGGTCGTCACCTGAAATGGTTTTCACTTCACAGGTTGGGCCCTGTCAGGTTAATAAATGGGATTTCTTGCCTTATAAATGGTGCTGCGACCATCAGTTGTGTTGTGCAGAAGTCAGGTGGACACACAGCTGATAGTCCTACTGAATAGAGAGTTAGAATTTGTATTATGGCAAGACAAAAGCAGCTAAGTAAAGAAAACAGAGTGGCCATCATTACTTTAAGAAATGAAGGTCAGTCAGTCTGGAGAATTGGGAAAACTTTGAAAGTCTCCCAAAGTGCTACAAAGAAACTGGCTGACATGAGGACCACCCAGGAAAGGAAGACCAAGAGTCTTCAGCGTCTGCTGCGGAGGATAAGTTCATCTGAGTCACCAGCCTCAGAAAACACAGGTTAACAGCAGCTCAGATTAGAGACCAGGTCAATGCCACAGAGTTCTAGCAGCAGACACATCTCTGCAACAACTGTTAAGAGGAAACTGTGTGAATCAGGGCTCATGGTAGAATAGCTGCTAGGAAACCACTGCTAAGGACAGACAACAAGCAGAAGAGACTTGTTTGGGCCAAAGAACACAAGAAATGGACATTAGACCAGATCTGTGCTTTGGTCTGATGAGTCCAAATTTGAGATCTTTGGTTAAAACCTCTGTGTCTTTGTGCGACGCAGAAAAGTGAACGGATGGATTCTACATGCCTGGTTCCCACCGTGAAGCATGAGGTGTGATGGTGTGGGGGAGCTTTGCTGGTGACACTGTTGGGGATTTATTCAAAATTGAAGGCATACAGAACCATCATGGCCACCACAGCATCTTGCAGCGTCAAGCTATTCCATCCGGTTTGCGTTTAGTTGGACCATCATTAATTTTTCAACAGGTCAGTGACCCCAAACAAACCTCCAGGCTGTGTAAGGGCTACTTGACCAAGAAGGAGAGTGATGAGGTGCTGCGCCAGATGACCTGACCTCCACAGTCACCGGACCTGAACCCAATCGAGGTGGTTTGGGGTGAGCTGGACCGCAGAGTGAAGCCAAAGGGGCCAACAAGTGCTAAGCCTCTCTGGGAACTACTTTAAGATTATTGGAAGACCATTTCAGGTGACGACCTGTTGAAGCTCATCAAGAGAATGTCAAGAGTGTGCGAAGTAGTATTCAATAAAAGGTGGCTACTTTGAAGAACCTAGAATATAAGATGTATTTTCAGTTTTTTCACACATTTGTAAGTATATAATTGCACACGTGTTAATTCATAGTTTTGATGCCTTCAGTGTGAATCTACAATTTTTATATTCATGAAAATGAAGAAAATTCTTTGAATGAAAATATGTGTTTGGTCTGTACTATATACAGTATATATATATATATATATATATATATATATATATTATATATATATATATATATATATATATATATATATATATAATATGTATTATAATCAGATGGTGTAAGTTTGCTGAATAGGCATCAACACTACTGATCAACTATAGGACAAAGTGTATGTATGAATGCAGATGGGTTGTTTTATATATGACCTAGTGTCCATAATGGATATGATAACCCTTGCGTTTAGTTGTTCATCTGCAGAGTAAGGAGAAGAACTGATATTAGAGGAAATAATTACCTGTTTTGCTTGACTCTGTGACATTGCCTTTGTGGAGAACAAAATAAGGCGGATTATCATTTTCATCCAGTACAGTAACAGTCAGGGGAATATTTTCCTCAGCTGAAACTCCCTCCTTGAATTTAGCAATGCCTGTTAGCTACAGGAACCAGAAGACAGGACAGAATTAGACCTTGTGCTTGTGGCCCTGCAAAGCAGAACTTCAGAATTAGTGTTTTCTGTTGTTATATGTATGATTTCAGGGTCTTCTTCCATTCTCTTTATCTTTTTGATAGTATTTTATATTATTCTACAGTATTATTTGCAAGTTTTAAAATTCAACACACCTGCACGTGCATTTTTAAACATGTCATCCTATTCAGTTTCAAATCCCTTGTAAATTATTTCTATTCTAATAACTCCACAGGAGTTTTTGTATTTTATTTCTTGTGCAGTATTATTTGTATTATTGTTATTGTTCTTAATAAAATAATAAACTTTTGTCTGATGCTGCTGTCATGCTTGACAAAGACTATTTCTATTCTATTCTGTTCTATTAGGCACATGTCTCTCTCTGACCTGGAATTCTAATAATAACCATTTCAGTTGGACTAATGTGGTGCTTCAAAGACCTCATAGTCAATAAGGACCTACATTGTATGAAGGACATTTTTCCCTGTCCAGAATATCAGTTACTCGTATAAATCCTGTGTTGTGGTCCACCACAAACAGATTGTAAGGGGGTTTGTCAGCTCCTGCTCCTGTCAGGGAGTATTCCACCTTATGCAGTTTATCCTTGTCAGAGCGAATCTGAAAACAAAACAGACGACATATAAGGATCTCAGTCAGTCGTATTCAGTGTATGGGGGAATTTTACTGTCGTAAGTCAAGAGCAAACATTTTCAGCCTGAGAGAACTTCATGTCTTTTTTCTCGAAACTTGTAACACTTGTACTCAAAACTTCTGCTCTCTTTAAAATATTCTCTGTGTTCTCAAAGCTTCTCTCTGCTCAGATCAAATCTCTCTGCTGGCTTGCGGTCTCTTTTCTGCTCTCTTGAAAAAAAAAGTACCAGTGCCTGGCAACCTCTTAGCCAATGGACCTTAACCCGGCCGGACCTTTTCATTGGCTAATGCCCATTTGACGTCACAGCGCAGCTATCAGTGGGTTACCGTCTCACAAACTCAAGCTAATATACATCGAGTACTAGCAGATCAACAGAAAGTTTTTGCGTCAGAACCTTTTAGCCAAGTACAGCATAATGGCAGCACCGACACAACTTCTACACCTTGAAGCCTGTTTGTTACAGCCTTATGTTAGCTGAACAGATCAATATGTACCGTATCTGACATACATTAAAGATTTTATTTTACCTGAAAAGACTTTTTAATAAACTGTAATGTGTTAGCCACACTAATCATGTTAGCCACACTAATCATGTTAGCTACACTAATCATGTTAGCCACACTAATCATGTTAGCTACACTAATCATGTTAGCCACACTAATCATGTTAGCTACACTAATCATGTTAGCTACACTAATCATATTAGCCACCGAGTACCGCTGCTAGCTGTTAGCAGCTGATCTGCTCTGTCCTATCAGAGCAGATCGAGGCACATTCAACATTTGCAAACAACAAAAATCACTCATTTCAAAATCACCCTCTAAACCATGAATGTCCGACTTACCAGCCTTACAAGAACTATAGGTGTCAGTGATTTTATCCACAGCTGTATTTATACTGAGGATCTGCTGTTTTCCTCATTGACCGGTAGCTTTTAGCTGCGACGCCACAATGTTGGAGGCATCGTGGCTCAACACCTTGATCTCATCCAAAATGATGACATGAACCTGTTGGTTCCCTTGTTCATTGTCGTGGCTGATATGTTTTGAAAATCCGGCAGAAATGCAACACTAATCGATTCAGAAATAATCTGCAGAGAGTCAGTCGACACCATGTTAACTAAGCACCGCGAGGCTTTGTTTGTGAGACATGTAGTCCGTGGGACTGAGGGGCGTTTCTGGGCGGAGCTTAGTAAGTAAGTATTGCCCCTTTTCCACCGACCCGGCCGGCTCGGCTCCGCTCGCTTTGCTTGCGTTTCCACCGGCCTTTTAAACCGGCTGGCGCTGCTATTTTAGGTCCTGCTTCAGAGCAGGCCAGCACGGCCAGCACTGGTGACGTAAGCTTCGCTGCTGTTCACTGATTGGCCGAGGGCGTGCTGAAGACGCTGTAAAGCATGAAATCTCCGGCGGCAACAATCGCAGCATCCTGAGCATTTCTTCCACTGCGCCTTTCTTCCTGAAACTTCAGGAAGATCCCAGTAAGTTTAAAAAATAGCAACAACACGGACCCAACGTTGTCCATAGCTCTCTCCTTTCGTTATTTTCCAAGGACGCAAAAGTCTAGAGGCGTGGCTTGCAGCGCCCCCTTCGCTCCCCCTGAACGCAAGGAGGCGTTCCTCTCTGCACACCAAACATGGCCGGTGGAAACGGAATACATTTTTTACAGAGCCGAGCCGAGCCGTGCGGAGCCGGGCCGGCCGGGTCGGTGGAAAAGGGGCATTAGTTAAATCTAAGTAAGTTAGTAAGTAAGTCAATAGAGAATCCGCACGTGACGTCACGCGTGACGTCGGAGGGGTATCAGCGCCATCTTTGGTGTCCACAAGCAACGGTCTCACAGTATAAAACCAACAGTCTTGCAGATTTTTTCAATCCAAGTTACTTAAAATAATTTAGCTTTGGCTCGAATTTGCTGCGTTATTGTCTGTAATGTCCGATCACACGACTTAAACGGTAAAAGTTAGAAAACGGACTTTTGTTTCACTATTTTCCTTCTTGGAAACAACGTGAGGAGGCTAAGCTAACGGAGCTAACAGAAGAAGTGAGGAGGCTAAGCTAACGAAGCTAAGAGAAGAAAACAATGTCCGGGTTTCAGCGGTGAGTCGCTGATTTCAGCTTCTCCAACATCCAGATCCTACAGGTTTGATCCAGACATTTACATTCTGGTGAGTGAATAAATTTGCTTTGTTGGTTTTGTGTCATAGTTTATTTTGCTATTATTTTGTCCGAGTGTTATGATCATTTTCTGTTGAGTTCATTTAAGTGGGTCAACCTGGTTTAGGTCGGACTAATATTGTTTATGTAACATAGTCTGAGTTTAGTCAGTGGACATCGAGGTTATTACATTATTGTGAAGTAAATTATTTTACTAGTGTTATTAAATTTACAGTATTAATACTGATGTTTGTTCTGATTTGTCCTCTTAAAGGCAAACCGACGAATGAAGGTAAACGACACATAAACCGGACCGACATGGGCGTCAATTAAAGAGGAGATACAGCAAAACCATCAACAAGTTACTGAGACTGTTTTCATTATTGACCCCAAAGAGTAAATAATGAAAACTCAGTGGAGGCAACAGAAGAGGAGCAAGTTGGAGAAGCTGAGGAGGAAGAAACCAGGATTTGAGCTCAGCAAGACTGAAGAGGATCAGGAACCATTTGGGTTAAATACAGTATTAGTGGCTGTTTTCTCTCATTTAATCATTTAATGTATTAAACATCCATGAATCGTTTGATTCAGGCACTTCAAGTTGCATGTAAACATGAAAAAATGAATCACAATTTAAGTAAAAATTTGATATTTAAATATGTCAGGTAATAATTATACATGTAATGAGATTATATTTTTAAATAAATATTTTATTTGATTAAAGTAAACAATTATATAATCAGACATCTGTCAGGACTCTGGGTTTTTGGGTTTGTTTTGCTCATTTTATTTGCTTCATGTTTTAATTCACTTTAGTTTAGCCCTTTATGGTCATTTTGATATTATTAGAGGTATTTAGTGTAGTTATTAAAATTATATTATTGCTTTTCTTTGTCTGAGTCCATGTCAAACCTTTAATGACTATAGTTTAACTCTATTTTATCCTTCTAGTTATTTCTTATTCCAGCCTCCCTGCAGGGTTTCTAGTCATGTTTATTTCTTAATTTAATCACCATAGGTTCAGTTATTCTTCCATGTCTGAGTCTGTATCTTTCTTTATTAATTCTAGTTGGGTTATTTCCTTGTTTAGATCTTCTAGTTTCTCTTGCTCTATGTTCCTTAGTTCTTATTGTTAGTTCTTAGCCTTGTTTCTACATCCACATAAAGTTCATCCACTATCTGCTGCGTTTGTGTCCATCACCACATCATGACACAAACCAAATGAAAGAGCAAATCTTTAAACATTTAATGTGTAATTAAACAATAAAGGTGACACATTTTATGAAATAGATCACACTTTAATAAATAGTTGTTGTATTTAACATATTTCAGGTAAGTGAACATGTAATGAAATAGATCCTGTCCTAGAATTTTATGTAATTGAACATTACGGGTAACAAGTGATGATCATCTGAGGTAATACATTTTATTAATATTTTTTTAAAATATAATTTTGGTTAAAAATAAAAAAGCTGTCAATTCCAAAAATTGAATTAAAAATATGCCTAATCTACTGTATATAGTTTAGTAGAATAATTTAACACAGATTTTGAGTTAATAGGTTACATGACCTAAAAGCTATTTAAGAAAAGTAAAAAATTTTGACTACAGCAATAGCTAAAAATATATAAAAAGTGTTAAAATGTAATAAAGATGAATGTGCCTCATCTATAAAGTCTAGTAGAATAATTTCACACAGATTGAGTTAATGGGACACGATTTGGAAGCTACTGATGAAAACATTTAATATTAAAATGATTGAATATGACTTAAAATGTTAATAGAGGATAATGTGTCTCGTGTAATAGCATGAATGTCCACTTTTTTGTATCAGTTGAGAACAGCTAGTAAAGAACAACTGGCCGAAATTAGCGATCATAAATCGGATCAGCCTTGAGCTGAACGTCCCTTGACTCCGTGGAGCTCGAATATCCAGGATCCAACTTGAAAACAACTTCACTGCGGTCGGTAACACAATGAAAACACCGGTGTTCTGAATAGTTAGTTTTGGTCTATGGACACCAAAGATGGCGCCGAGCGACGAAAACGTCATATCCTGTGACGTCAACGCGGATTCTCTATAGAATTAAAGTTTACTGAGTGAGTTTGTTTCCTTCTAGTATAGCGGTTCTCATCGTGGGCGGTACCGCCCCCCAGGGGCCGTTCAGAGGACGGCAGGGGCCGCTGGGAGGCCTTAAGGGGCGTTTGGACGAAGATAAACTTTACACCTTAAATGCACAACAATACCAGTTTAGACTTTGAGCAACTTGGTAAAACTGTATTGTGTAACATTAAAACATGTTTGGCTGCAACATGGCGGCTCTTCTTCTATTCAGTGTTTGTTAGTTTCTGTTAGCTTGTTGTTATCAAAGAATAAGAATATTTTCCACTCTGATTGGCTGCTGTTCTACCAATTTTAACTTGAATGTTCATTGCATTTTTCATAGACACCTGTGAAAATAATTTCTATTCCCATGACTTTCTTGTTCTCTGGGAAATAATTTTTGATGATAAATACAGAAACAAGCATAAAAATCAAAACATCTACAATAGTGATAGTAATAATAATAAAATAATAGTCAGTGCAAAGTAGCCTACAAATTCTTAGGTGGGGGGCGGTGAGGGACCTGGATAAGGGCTGGGGGGGCGCTGGGCCAAAAAAGGTTGAGAAACACTGCTTTAATTCTTAAATGCACAACAATAGCAGTTTAGACTTTAAGCAACTTGGTACAACTGTATTTTGTAACATTAAATCATGCTTGGCCGCAACTTCTTATTCTTCTCTTCACTGTTTGTAGCTTCTTGGCGTAGCTACGTTCTCCTGCTACTGGTAGCTTCACAACATCAGTTCAGCGTTAGACCGGCTGATGATGTTGCTGTGATTCCCTTTGTCTGGTATTTTTGTACATGTTTTTATCAGTTCTCTGATCATGTCAAAGCAGCAATTTCTATTATAAAGTGTTTTATTTCCGTTTGAACACTTCACACTTCCATGGAAGGACAACAGAAAATCGCTCTAACTTGAATTATTAAAATCATGAGACCCTCACTGTGTCTCCCTTTGAAAAATGAACCCATTTAAATAAAGAAATCCCTCCATGGGTGATACCAGATAGAGAGCTTTCATTTCATGGTGTTAACACCGGAGCTGTAAGTGGTCCGGTATGAAACGGGGGTGATAGAACAACACAGCACTTTTAAATTTCAATAATCAGAATACAGAAATTGTTTCCTTTGTTTTAAAAGGTTTATGTCAGTCTGCCTTTTCCCCATCGTTATGATTCCCAACCGCCCTGCACCTTAGGGGGTTGTGCAAACTCGGAAAAGGAGAAGCGGGACATAAAACTGAGCGACGAACTAGATGTGAATTATGGCATAAAAACAGAGAATTCGATGCTGAACAGTGAAAAATCAACACATGATGTGAAACACATGACAATTAGGCGGCGCAGCAGGTGATGAGTGAAGATTACTGATAGTGAGCGTCAATAAACGATAAAATAAATCTATAGCAACAGGTCAGAAACTAAAGTGGACACAGCAATAAACCAAGAGAGGATAATACTAATCAAATGAAACTAAATGGAAATGAATGAAGAACAAAATGAAAGAATAAACTAAGAAACTAAAGAAAATACAGAGGAATAAACTGGTATGGCAAGACCTTTCGAGCAATAATTAATACAGAGGACTGTATGGCAAGAATAAACAGACACTATTTCCAGATAAAAGGTAAAATAATATTGTTGAAGTGCCATGGGTTTGTTGAGACCATATCTAATAGTGAGAATAAATATATCTTACAGACCATAACAGTAAATAACTGATCACTAATTTATGTTTTTAATTAGATTTGATATATTTATTTCTTCAATATTATTTTTATGTCAGTGTTAATGTCATGAGGCTGATGACTCCATGACACTTTCAATTTGACTCATTAGGATTTGATTAAGAACCAGATTTGTTCTTTGTAATTTCTGTCCAATAAAACTATTAATCTATAATCAATAGACAGGTCTATATAAAGATATAATCCATGTTTCTGTCTCATATTTATATGGCATTAAAAGGATCTGGAACTTTAGTTTTTCCACTGAAAGCTCTGGTTTGCACATTAAATGCCATGTGGGTGAAGTTTTATGGATGATGCTCTGATGTCCCATTTCCTGAAGGCAGCACAGAGCTGCACCACCAGAAACCGACAGAAACACTGAAGAGAAGAAGAGCTATGATTAATGTAGTTACAGTTCTATCCATGTTTTAATGTTGCAGAGCTCAGTCGTTTTGCAAACAGTTCCAAGTTTAAACTGGCATGTTGTTCATCTTTTATCTGGTCATTTTGTGGAATATTTAACAACTATGAAATGGCACAAAATAAGAATATTTTTCCACTCTGATTGGCTGCTGTTAGTTCTACCAATTTTAACTTGAATGTTCATTGCATTTTTCGTAGACGCTTGTGAAAATAATTTCTATTCCCATGACTTTTTTGTTCTCTGAGAAATTACTTTTGATGATAAATACAGAAACAAGCATAAAAATCAAAACATCTACAATAGTGATAGTAATATTAATGATAAAATAATGGTCAGTGCAAAGTAGCCTACAAATTCTTTGGTGGGGGGCGGTGAGGGACCTGGATAAAGGCTGGGGGGGCGCTGGGCCAAAAAAGGTTGAGAAACACTGATCTAGAGGGTGTGTCTGTGTGGCTACTATCAATTGTAGCAATCTGCAGCACCTAGTGGTGCATTGTGTTATGTTAGGTTTACTTCGCCACAGAATAATTTTTTTCAGTGTACAGTCTTGCCACGTTACCCATTGAAAGTCAGTTGGTTAAAAAGCTAGAATTGCACCCAGAAAAATTAATCCTGGTGGAGATATTATAATGCCCTTTATAGTATCTTTAGCTCTCAAAGGGCATTATAAATGTTCTATTTGTCATGATTTGCAAGGTTGAGTGGTGAGAGAAACGCTGATGAACACGGAGTACAAACTCAAAGATCACTGGTAGCATTGGGAACAGGCAGACGATGTATGACGATGACGATGGATGAACAACGAGGACCCGACAAGAGACAAAGATAAGAGGTGGGTTTAAATACATAAGGAGGGTAATCAGGGAACGAGAATCGCCTGGGAATAAACAGGGAAGGCAGGACATCACAGAGACTCACAGGGGAACAGGACACAGAAAAAAACAAGAAACAAATACACAGAACCCAACAGAGGTCAAAAATATTTGTTCAAGATACAAGACATTGTAATATTTTTCAGAAAATAAATTATTTTACTAAGACTGTTTCTTTTTAAGTTCATTCATACAACAATAAACAATCTTATCTTTATTGTGTTTCACTTGGTATTACAAAACACCAACTGCTACCCAAAAGCCATCAGAGTTCCCAAGCACCAACACACCAGCAGTGATTTGAAGTACACTAATTAAAATATTCTGTTCTATCTACTTAAAAAATACAATAATGCTTAAGGTTCAGGACATATTCGGGTCTTGCATGCTTCTTCCAGGTACTACTAAAATGGGTTTTGAAAATAAGAGAAACCTTTTGCCACCCAGTGCAAGACTATCATACAATGGTTGGAGGTTGGGGCAGCGGGATTTGTTTTATGATTAAAAACATCAAGAATCTCAATTTCTAAAGCTTTTTCTGACATATTTCCTTGTGGTTTCTCTCACCACCATGAGTTAGTAGTATGATGTTGAATAATATAAAATGACCTTTGCAATGAATTCCCGATGGGTGTAGTTATGGTTCTCCTTCAGCTTGGCAGGAGGAAGGATCCATTCTCTTTTTGTTCTTTTCAGTGTTTTTAACCCCTTCTCTTTTGCATCAGCACTGATCATCTGAAACCAGAAAACAGATTATTGGGATTAGAATAAAATCATTGCGATTGAAAAAGTTTGGCTCAGACTTAAACTTGATAACATTCAGAGAGAAAGCTGAATGACATAGCCTTTATCATTAAAAGAGTTAATTTTAATTGTTACTAACAGCAAAATAAATTTTCTAACATTTTCTTCTCATTGAATATTACATTACTATTATTGTAATACACTGCTGTTATGTAAAATTCCATCCAACAGGCTACACTCATACAGGGAGAACTTCCTGTATGAGTGGAAAATTAATCTTTTATTTTCTCATTCCTGCTGAAGACCAGCTCACTGGCTTCAAGACCTCTTGGAATTTGTCCGTATAAGAAAAAAAGAAGCGAAGCTAAAGTTAGAAAGATAATAATTCATTTATAACAAAAACAACATCTCTTTTTATTGAATGTTTTTTATTTATTTTAAGAAAAGCACTGGCATCAAAATATGGCCAATGCTACATTTATCAACTTTTTCTTCAGGAAGGATAAAAACATTGACAGGTTATCAGTCCACCAGGGAGTGAACACTGAGTGAGACAAAGACTCAGTGTGTTGTGAACTCACCAACACACTCCTAAGACAATTTACAGTTAAATCTTTTTAAACTGCAAGAGGAAGCAAATGGTTCTGAATAAAGCCTCACAAAGAGAGAGAATCTAGAAATCTACACCACAAAGGCCTTCGCTGTGTAGACTTGTACCGACTTGTACATATTACCTTGAGCTTGTTTTTCTCTGTTTACATCATTTTTTTTAGAATTAAACACCAGTAGAATGCAACAAAGTCTAAGTGTGTGGATGTGTTGCACCACCAGTTTTCATATTTTATGACCACAGTCCTGGTTTGTTTTCAGTAAAACCTGAATGTGGTTGTTCACACCACTTGGAGTTTTTAACTAGCTTGAGACTAAAAAGAGAACTAAACTGAAAATACCAAAGATTTTTGAAAGAGTGAATTACTGTACTTGTCTTCAACAAATGTCCTTGATTTTATGTGAAATCTGAGCTTTTCCTTCAAAAACAAAAGAAGCGCAGGTCCAGATCACCAGTCCATCACTGAGATGGACAGAGCTAAGAACCTCAGTGGTCCTTTGTTACAAATGAGGGTCATGTAGACTGACCTGTTATGCAAGTGTTTGGTGTGAGTTAGAAAGCCATGCAAACTCCACACAGAAGGATCCACTGACTCCAGTTTGATAAAAAAAAGTGATCATGGTTTGTTGCAAGCTGTGGTTTAAGCTGTTTCTAATGATTCAGATGGAAACTTGTACCTAACATTGCTTGATTACCTCAACATCTGAAAAATAAATCAGATTTATTAAGATAAGTTTTAAGGCCTTATCTTAAACTTAGATCAAGAACAACACACTACCCATGGTAATAATCATTTGCATGATCACTACCATAGACATCCTATCCACCATTTTGTCCTGAAGTTCACATTTCACTGCCATTTTGTGCAGCATGGCCACTATTTAAGATCTTGAATGCATCACATCCTGCACATAGACTTCCTACATATCATAGCGGTAAGATCAAAGGACAACGTTACCTTTTTCCATTTACTAAAGTCTTTTAATTTTTGTATATTTATATTTAATTAAAGAAAACATCAACAAAAGTAATGGTTGTTCATAAATTACACCATGCAAATAGGTTTAAATACCCCAATAAAGGAAAATACCATCCCCAGTGTTTGGCAGGTCGAGTTAAATGTGGGATGCATGAATCTAGTAAGCTGAAAAATCAACATATGATTTGTAACAGACAATCTGTAGCAAGTCATACTTTCTCAAACTAAAAAATATTAAATGACTGGATTATTTACTCACCAAGAACAACACAGTGAAGAGTATCAGCTTCACTTCTGGAGAAGACAGTGCAGCCATGAGCACAGTTGAGTCACAGAGTACAAACCATCCTTTCACAGCAGCCTAAAATATGGCTGCTAAGCCTGTGTTCTTCTATAAAAGCTATCACTTTTACCCCGTCCCGTCACAACCTGCACACTAGTTATTGTTGGGCAAACCGGTTTCACTCCCATGATTCAGTTGTCCTCTGATGTTTTAACTGTCATATGCCTGGATGTTTCTAAAAGGTGTGTCTGTTGTAGACTTTAAAAAAGTACAGGTATGCCCTGAGGGTTGAACACCTGGCAAGTTTAAATCCGCTGAAGCATAAAAGGGCAGAAAAACAGTGAAACGTCCTCCATGTTTTGGTTCTTGATTTTACTTGTTTTTAGAGTCAACAGCATAGATAGACTGACTGTTGAGAAATGTATGTATAAAAAGCAAAAATAAGAAGAAAAATCTTGAACCACATTAAATAGCTTCCAACCACATTGCCTCCCTGTGCAATCTCCATTTGACAGTTTTCCTCAATTGCTTTGGTGCATTTCTCAGAACTAAATTTACATTTTCAAAACTTTTGGTTCAATCTTTAAATCATTGTGTCTCTTGTGCACATCAAAAAACAAAAAAATCAGTTTCTCATTCCTTTGAAGTTGCTTATGTACAGTGTTGATTTACATGAGCAATATGTACAGCTATGTTTCAGTGTTGCTAAAAATGTTTTGTTTTGACATTTTTATTTTAAAGGTACTATTAATCTGGCAAGCCTCATCAGGACGGAAATCCTAATTTATTGAATCAGACTGTATGGCATTCACATTTAAGTTTTGTCTTTATTCTTGGCACAAAAAAGGCCTTCCAGGGAGGAGGCGGGGAACACCAAACCCTACCCTAACCCTAACCCTACCCTAACTCTACCCTAACCCTACCCTAACCCTAACCCTACCCTAACCCTTACACCTTTGAATGAGATGGATTTTTTAAGGCAAAAAATGCAGAGCTACATTCATCCATCCATTTTCTGTCGCTTATCTGGGGTTGGGTATAGTCATGGATAAAATACAAGATTTCACAATCCAAATTTAAAATATTCCACACCAGCACATTCTCAAAGGACGTGCACTTGAGTGTGTGTGGGTGTGTGTGTGGGAGAAGACAGAAGCCTAATCAGTGCCATGCCTCTTTTATTGATTACATTATTTACCCATACAAGAACAAGAGTTGAATACAGAAAATGCCAACTAGAAATAATTTTTCCACAATCATTTTGGCGCCCTCTCCAGCATAGCGCCCCTATGTGTCATATGTTCTGGATTGCTACTGCTGCACGGCAAGTCATTAATTAATCTCAACAGAAAATATACCCCATACTGTGAAATGTCATTTGGAATGGATTGAGCTAAGGAGACAAGATGATAAGATAAAAATATTAAAGTGACATCAAAAAATGATTCAACATTATTTATATATACATCATACATGCTTATACATGGTGAGAACATGAGGGGTATTGCTCCTCTCATGTCAACGGACAAGAGGTTCACCCTGGACAGGCTGCCAGTCCATCGCAGGGCAACACAGAGACAGACAGGACAAATAACCATGCACACACACTTACACCTAAGCAGATTTAGAGAGATCAATTAACCTGACAATCATGTTTTTGAACTGTGGGAGGAAGCCAGAGTACCCAAAGAGAACCCACACATGCACAGAGAGAACATGTAAACTCCATGCAGAAAGACCCGGGCACCTTCTTACTGCAAAGCAGTAGTGCAACCCAAGCTCCGATTTTAGCTTGGGCTTACCGGGGCAGCAGCCCAGGGCCACGGTGTTTTAGGGGTCCCGAAAGATGCTTTGCATTTCTGTGAATGAATAAGGTCAGAATGCCTTAATTTTATCACTGACAAATCACTACTGCAGAATTACAGGCCGATCTCCAACCTCCCATTAATCAGTAAAGTTATTGAAAAAGCTGTTAAATAGCTTCCTAACAATAACCAACCACTTTGACTCCTTCCAGTCTGGTTTCCAGTCTCACCACAGCCCGGAGATGACCCTTGTAAAAGCGTTCAATGATATCCATATAAATACAGACTGTAGAAGAACCACAGTGCTGGTTCTGTTGGACCTCAGTGCAGTTTTTGACCCTGTTGACCAGTGGCGCAACCACACATTATTCAGGTGGATACGAAAACATAAATCCCCCCCGCAGGAAGGAACGTCAGGGTGGAGGAGTGACGCTCACTCGCTTATCCCTCCTTCCGAGGCGACGATACTGAAGGGTAAAACTCGCTACATTTACCTCGTTATGTGCGCGAGGTGAAGGAGCGAAAGGCACGTTGAAGTGTTTGGGAAAACATCATCGGCGCGTCGCCCCTCCAGACGGGGTTTTGGCGCCCCCTCTGGTGATGCGACCCTATGCGTTGCACACGCTGCAGACCCACTTTTTGCGTCACTGCTGTTGACCATGACATTTTACTGAATAGACTGGAGAGTTGGGTTGGACTCTCCGGTCCCGTGCTCCACTGGTTTGAATCTTATATAAACAACAGGGATTTCCTTGTTTCAGTCGGAAACTTCTCATCAAAGAGGTCAAAGGTCACATGTGGGGTTCCCCAAGGTTCAATTCTGGGACCCCTCTTATTCAATATTTACATACTCCCAGTAGCTCAGGTTATAAAAGGAAATAAGATCAGCTACCATAACTATGCGGATGACCCACAGCTCTACATCACGATGTCACCAGCTGACTCTGAACCCATCCAGACACTGAATAAATACTTAGAACAGATAAATATGTGGATGTGCCAAAACTTTCTCCAGCTGAACAGAAACAAAATTGAAGTTATTTTTAGACCTAAAGAGAAGCGAACCAGAGTCAATGCGCAGCTTCAGTTACTACAACTGAAAACCAGTGATCAGGCCTGAAACCTGGGAGTAGTGATGGACTCTAACCTGAACCTTCAGAGCCACATTAAGACAGTCACAAAGTCGGCCTTCTATTCCGCGTCAAGAAGGAGAGCGACGTTCAGAAGCCCAGCAGACATAACATCTGTCTGTTTTGGGGAAGTGAAACCACGCAAAAAAAACATAAAATCCTCGTAAAGGGCCTGGCACCCCATACTCCTGGAGAATCCCCCACAGTATTCCTTGAGTAACTCGGTCAAATGCCTTCTCCAAGTCCACAAAGCACATGTAGACCAGTTGGGCAAACTCTCATGAGCCCTCCAGGCTGCACTGAGTACGTCAGAAACTGCTGATATCCTGGGTTTTCACACACAACCATCTCTAGGGTTTATCGAGAATGGACCGAAAAAGAGAAAAATATCCAGTGAGCAACAGTTCTGTGGTCGCAAATGCCGTGTTGATGCCAGAGGTCAGAGGAGAATGGCCAGACTGGTGTGAGTTGATAGAACAGTAACTCAAATAACCACTTGGTACAACCGATATATGCAGAAGAGCATCTCTGAACGCACAACATGCCAAACCTTGAGGCGGATGGGCTACAGCAGCAGAAGACCACACTGGGTGCCACTCCTGTCAGCTAAGAACAGGAAACTGAGGCTGCAATTCACACAGGCTCACCAAAACTGGACAATAGAAGATTGGAAAACATTGTCTGGTCTGATGAGTCTCGATTTCTGCTGTGACAGTCGGATTATAGGGCCAGAATATGGCATCAACAACATGAAAGCATGAATCCATCCTGCCTTGTATCAACGGTTCAGACTGCTGGTGGTACAATGGTGTGGAGGATATTTTCCTGGCACACTTTGAGCCCATTAGTACCAATTGAGCATCGTGTCAACGCCACAATTTATCTGAGTATTGTTGTTGACCATGTCCATCCCTTTATGACAGAGGTTCTTAACCTTTTTTGAGGTACCGGACCCCCCAGTTGCATATACGCATTCACCGAACCCTTCTTATTAGACTAAAGTTAAAATCCATGCTGAGGGTGGAGCTCCTTCAATTAGTGCTCCTCTGCAGCACTGATTAGCTAAGCAATGTAACGTGATCCTCTGCAGCAAGTGATGGCAAAGCGGGGCGCATCATCACAACTTTACACAAGTGTGTCTTTACCTCCATGGCAGAGGATGTGTAGCCGACAAATCTGCAGCAATTGTGTGATGCTGTCATGTCAACATGGATCAGACTCTGAAGAATGTTTCCAGTACCTTGTTGAATCTATGCCTCAAAGGACTAAGGCAGTTCTAGAGGCACAAGGGGGTCTGACCCGGTTCTAAGGTGTATCTAAGGCAGGTTTTCTCAACCTTTTTCGGGCCTTTATCCAGGTCCCTCACCGCCCCACACAAAATAATTTGTAGGCTACTCTGCACTCTGATAATATTAATTTCATCATTAATATTACTATCACTATTGTAGATGTTTTGATTTTTATTCTTGTTTCTGTGTTTATCATCAAAAATAATTTCCCAGAGAACAAGAAAGCCATGGGAAAATAATTTTCACAGGTGTCTACGAAAAATGCAATGAACATTCAAGTTAAAATTGGTAGAACTAACAGCAGCCAATCAGAGTGGAAAAATATTCTTATTCTTTTCCATTTTCTAGTTGTTAAATATTCCACAAAATGACCAGATAAAGATGAACAACATGTCAGTTTAAACTTTGAACTATTTACAAAACGACTGAGCTCTTCAGTTTCTTTCCTGTTGCTAGATTTATTTGATCGTTTATTGACTGTCACCATGAATTTATGTCTTCACTCATCAACTGCTGCGCCGCCTAATCGTCATGTGTTTCACATCATGTGTTGATTTTTTACTGTTCAGCTTCGGATTCTCTGTTTTTATGCCATAATTCACATCTAGTTCGTTGCTCCGTTTTATGTCCCGCTTCTCCTGTTTCAGAGTTTTGCACAACGTGTGCGTCTTTTGTTTTTTAAGCCCCTAAGGTGCAGGGCGGTCGGGAAGCGAATCGATGGGGTAAAGGCAGACTGACATAAACCTTTTAAAACAATTTCTGCATTCTGATTATTGAAATTTAAAAGTGCTGCGGTACTGCCCACGTTGAGAACCGCTAATCTAAGGTGTATGTACTTTAAATATATATATTTTTGTTCACACATTCACTACAGCTTTATCCATTTTCCATGTGCCTACTTTTTTTCTATCATTTGGGAAAGATATGCTGGGTTGGGTTACGTTTGATGCCAGACTTTATTTCTTATATGTTCTTGTGAGTCAAAATATGCAGGATTCACTTGCCATTTAAATGAAATATTTAGAAACAGTAATTTTTAAGAATAACTGAAGGACAGATATGGGACTGCGAGTGCAGCTCAGGTAGCTCTCAAAAGTTTAACATACTTCCAAAATTGTAAAGAAAGGTTTATAAATGACTCATTAAGTGTGTTTGGCATGGGGTGCAGATGACAGTTTTATGAATTACAGGTTTTCACTTTGAGAAAACATGAAAGAAATCATGGTACAAAATTTATTGCAGAGTTCTTTATAATTGCAGACAATTATATGTGTTTGTGTATGATTTGCTAAATAACATTACCCAAATTGAGAATATGTCACAACGGTTTATTTTTCTATAATGTTGTGTGTTTCAATCTAATTACAGAGTAACATGCTAATTTTACTTTTTTTATGCCTTTCAGCAGTGGAGGTTGTCCTTGTCCTAGAAAAAAAGTTAATCTGCAAACCTTTTTGTTTTATCCATTTTGGTGGAAAGAGGATAGGATGTGGGGTGTCAGTGAGATTGAAACCTTTAGTCTGATGTGGTCTTTAAAACACCAAGCCTTTTTAGACAGGCTTCCACATGTCTGTTCATTGGATCATTTATTTTCTTGCCAGAGCCCAAGTTTTGATTGACTCCAATAATAATCACTCTGAAGAATATCAAAAGAGCATATTCTTTAAGAGGAGCCATTTCAGTTTTGCTTCTTGCTTCAGGGCAAGTAAACAAAACAAGTGAGCACATGATTTACGGCTGTGGGGCTCAAAACCATGTGGAGCTCATTTTTATGTGATGGACATCTTTCAAACAGAACAGTCTACAGAGAAAACTTATTCACGAAGAGTGTGTGCCACAGTTCACAAAAACATTGAGTAAAATTCCAATAGGGAGTTCAGTAACATTTTTAGCCAAATACATCATGTCTTTTGATTATGTCATGGTATATTGAATGATGTGGACCCAAATGCAGCAGGGAAAGGCATAGGTTCTGAGATGATGTATTCAAAAATAATAAAATTAAGCCAAATTACAACAATTGCAAAGTCCAGGGAAATAAAAATCAAACAGCAAACCAAACTGGACACAAGGAGAATAACAAGAAAACAATGGAGAATGATGAGACGAACCAGCAAGTTGTGACTGAGAAAAAGGAGCTTAAATACGAACACTCCGATTTCAGAAGGAAATCCACAAAACTCCCAACATAGCATACGGGAATGTAGAATAACCAAACACGGATGACGATGTAGAAGCAATAGTGCCGTCATTTTAAGAGATAAGGTGGATAAAAGACGATGGGATGCTGCACTATGATTTGTTGGTGACTATGGTTTTTCATACTTATAATTTTGAACTGAATAAACATAAACATATATAATAATTATATTTACATACAGCGGATATGTTACACCTTTTGATAACAATATGTGAATGAAAGTGACTTGTGAAGCATGTACATTATTCCACGTTGTAATATGTTTTGTAATTGTGGTGCATATTTTGAAATAAATGCATTTGAGAAAATTATTCCCTCTTTATTAAATGTTTATTTTCCAAAGAATTTTTAAAAGTTCAAACAATAAAATATCTACTTAATATTAATTACAAATAACTCCTTTGAAGTTAAAAAAATACTTTGAGAGTTAATATTAAGATCTAACACTGAATTAGTGTTAAATGATTAACTCCAGCAGATTTGATATCTGACACTTTATAAGAGTTAAGGTACCAACTCTCCAAAAAGAGTTAATTTAACACTTTCTGGTGTCAACCCATATAGACACTTTTAAAGTGTTGAAATCAAATCTGACAGTGTTAATCTGGGCCTGCTGGATTTGCTGTGCACCACCAGGTGTCAAAGCCGCTGCTTTCTATCAATAATTACTTATTTAATTCATATGGCTCTTATAGAGCCTCAGTGAAAACATGTTTATTATTATTAACTCTTTGGTGCAGAAAACTGATTGAAAATCGATTTATTTACTCAGATGGAACGGCACTGAAAGCAGCTCTTTAAACTATTCAGACGAACAACAGAGACACAATCAGATGACTTAATACCCCGCGATAATAACTCAGAAATAGTCCATGGAAAAACCTTACATAACCTTGTATAAAAGCAAAAAGTACAGTGGCCACCGTAAGAAAGGTTTACAGTATCAATTATGCCGCATGAACTGATCAATAGATTGTGAGGGGATGCAAAAGAAAAAAAAATCCCCATGTCCCTTGGAGGGCTCCATAAATAACAGATGATGATGACGAATAACTGATGAGATAATTGATTGCAGGTGTTAGTAGTTGGAGCAGGAGTCAGGCTGGAGGGGAGGAAAGAGTGTGGCACAGGAAAGCTGGGAAGATTCACAAGGGGAACAGAGGAGAGTGAAGACGAGAACAAAGAAAATCATCTTGACCCCTAGAGTAACAACTATAAGCATAACTAGAAAAAACTATGCAGGGCTGAAATAAAGTAAAACAAGAACAAGACAAATCTAACCAAAATAAGTGATAAAACTAGAATGGCCAATAAGGGTTAAACAAAAGAGAACTAGATAAAACTAAAGCAGGAACAGAAAATCACAGAAATAAGCAAATCCCAACCCAAGAATCCAGAGTCCTGTTATCTAGCTTATTTTCTGACTTTGTTGATGATAAACATACTGAATATGCTGGTCACCAAAAGACTATATCCTGTTATCTCTGGTCCATTCATTAGCAATCTATTTTAGAAGATTAAAACATGTTCAGATTTTAAAGCTCAGAACAGGTCGAAACACTTGTGTTCTAGTTTTAAAATGAACTGATCAACTGAATCAATCACCATCTTTTTAACCTGTAGCTTCACTTTGTTATCAAAAACCCTTATTTGCACTTTTCTCAAAGATTGTTAGCCCCTGCCAGTGCCAAATAGGCTGGTACGGAGAAAAGAAACTGTGATTATGTATTTTTGCTGTATACAAAGTGGAAGCTCATAGAAGCTCTTGGAGTCATGCAGAAAAACTGGAGGTTTGGGATCTGTTTCAAGAGACCTACTGGATCAAACCCAACCGGTTTCCAACCTGCATCAGCTTGCCTCTGGAGCAGCACAGCTATTATTACACATGAGGATGACTCACTTGACATCCATGTTTCTGCCTTAGGATTTTACAGGGGAGCCCTGAGGTGTCATTCAGTTCTTTTTTGATAATGGTAAAGGTTTGCTGCTCTTGCTGTCACGCAACCACAGATACGACATCCTCGGATCTCTTAAGGGTCATGTTTTCTCCACTAGAGAAAGGAGACACTTCCCGAGCAATTTACTTACCCCAGTTTTTTTGTTTTTTTTTTGCTGGGTTCCTCCATGCATAAAGCACAATTCAGTCCAGTGTATTTACGAAATAAATAAATAAATGTATCACTTTATTAAGACAAAAGAATATCGCATATACATCTTATTAGGATTTACACTAATGTCCAATACTTGAATGATCTGCACTGTTCCTGTTCTTTGAGAACTCTCATGTCATGAATTAGTGTTAGTCCAGCCTCTGGCTGTCTCAACCTATTTCTAAGAGAGAACCCAGCTGGACTAATCTCATTTCATCTGCTTGTATCCATGACCTTATTCTTCTGTGATGGCCATAGATGAAGGTAGGAACATAAATCAAGAGTTAGCTTTTTTTATCCCATGCCAGACCGGTACAGCTCCCGCTTCACTCTAGATCAGTGGTTCTTAACCTGGGTTCAATCGAACCCCAGGGGTTCGGTGAGTCGGTCTCGGGTTGGGCGGAGCCTCTGCTGCGGAGGTAAAGACACACTTGTGTAAAGTCGTAATGATGCCCTGTTTTGCCATCACTTGCTGCTGAGGATCACGTTACATTGCTTAGCCAATCAGAGGATCACGTTACATTGCTTAGCCAATCAGAGGATCACGTTACATTGCTTAGCCAATCAGAGGATCACGTTACATTGCTTAGCCAATCAGAGGATCACGTTACATTGCTTAGCCAATCAGAGGATCACGTTACATTGCTTAGCCAATCAGTGCTGCGGAGGAGCTCTGTGTTGAATACGATGCTTGCCACTACTTGCCACTATACATTTGTATTGGCACTACTTTGTGAAGCGGAAGGTTACGCGCTGATAAAAACCATAAAGGCGGAGCCTCCTTGCCTCTTTTCGTTCTGTGTGTTCGGCCACAGAGCAGGGCAGCGTGGCGACCAGTTTGCAGTTGGTGATGTCTCCTGTCTCCTATTTATTTTCGTAAGTAGGTTAGAGCTTCTGCAGGATGTTTTCACGAGGTGCAGATGATGACGAGGAGTCCGGAGACTCCCATGGAAATAATAGGAGATCCACTGAAGAAGCATCAACACTGATTGAAGGATCTCCACTCTCAGCAGGGATTTGAACTTGTGTCTTTAATTACTTCAGCAAAGCTCACAGTTTTTTACCAAATTCTGTAGTCTAAATCTTTTCCTTAATCGCATCTTTTCGGGGTTGGTACTGCCTCTAGTGGCGTGGGGGTGGTAGTACAACTAATATACATACTAAATCATTAACTAAATCAGAATATGCAAGTATTTTGTGGTGGGGGGAGGGGGGAGGGGGAATGGGGAGGGGGGTGAGGGGGATGGAATAAGAAGGGTTCAGTGAATGCGCATATGCAACTGAGGGGTTCAGTACCTCAAAAAAGGTTAAGAACCACTGGTCTAGACGCTGCGTCAATCTGTCTGTCGACCTCTATTTGTTAAAAAGATCATTATGTAGTACGGATAGGGATAATTTGTGAGGAAAAAAAATTGCTCTGCCTTTTCCCAGTGCTATCTAGAAACAACCAATCAGAGGTTGGCTCTTTTCCTTTTGCAGTGCGCTATGTTACAGCTAGCAAAGCCTGTTGTGAATGCTCTGTCTAATTAGCATATGTTAAGAAAATATACTTAAAAAAAGCTCGTTTTAAAATGTAATATGACTTGATTGAAGTAGACTAATTACAGTTTTAAAATTTATAACTTATTATGGCATATTGATCTTTATTTTACCTGTAGTTAAGGCAGATTGTTTGCCAAGATCTCTGACCTGCCCTTTGTCTGTTTGGGAAACAATCAGTAGGAAGTTCCAGCTTTTCACACAGATCTGTGAAAGCCATGAAACAGCAAGAGTTTGAAGAAGTTCTGCTCCCAACTTATTTAGACAATGGAGAAACTGGTGTTTGAGCTTGTGTACAAATTGCAGGGAGTTTCTAACTTTAAAAAGGGTCAAAGACAGATTCTGGTTGGATGAGCAAGGATACGCCTTATTTGAATAAATTAATGAAGATAAAACTTTCCACACGGACTAACAAATTAGATTTTGCTTTTTGCAATTCCTCCAAAAACATTTTTGCTGTCTCTATCTTTGCTGTACCTGTCTCTTGGTCTCAGGTAGGGAATGTGCCTCTATTATTTTGCAGTTTTCTGTTGTATCTTATACTTTGTTCCGTTTTGGATTAAATTCTGCAATTCTGTGACGTTATCACACATTGTTGTGTTTCTGTGCCCACACGCGGTCAGGAAGAAAGAGCCAGATTGTTTTTCCAAATTTAATCACACAAATAATTCTTCCTTAACACATAGTTACCAATGATGACAGATAAACAGTTTTCCTGTAACAAGTTGTTTCTCTGCCTTTAGCAGAATGTACCTTACCAAGCTCCGCCCAGAAACGCCCCTCGAAAGTCTCACGTGACTGCATGTCTCACAAACAAAGCCTCGTGGTGCTTAGTTTCTATGTGTAATTTCATTTCGACTGACTCTCTGCAGAGTATTTGAGTCGATTGGTGTAGGATTTCTGCCGGATTTTCAAAAAATATCATCCACAACAATGGACAGGGGAACCAACAAGTTCATGTCATCTTTTTTGGACGACATGAACTTGTTTGAGCCACGCAATGCCTCGTCACAGCTAAATGCTACCGGTTGATGAGGAACACAGCAGATCCTCACACCCTCAGTATAAATATAGCTGTGGACAAGATCACTGATGCCTATTGTTCTTGCAAGGCTGGGTAAGTTGGGCATTCATGGTTTTGAGGGTAATTTCTGTTGGCAAATGTTCGAATGTGCCTAGGCCTGATACACGGTACTCGGTGGCTAACATGATTAGCATGGCTAACACGATTACAGTTTAGTAAAAAGCCTTTTCAGGTAAAATAAAATCTTTAATGTATGTCAGATATGGTACACATTGCATATTGATCTGCTCAGCTAACGCAAGGCTGTAACAGACAGGCTTCAAGGTGTAGAAGTTGTATCTGTACTGCCATTATGCTGTACTTGGCTAAAAGGTTTTCATAATGGATGTGTTTATTATTGACTTTCTTTTTTTCATTCACTAAACACAAAGAAAGCAAAGCAATAATACTTTAACCAGCAGACAATCCTTTGTTCTTATTGATCCTACGACAGTTGGATCAATAAGCTTTGATCCAATCAAGGCATTCCGTTTCAGATTTTGGAAATCTGTGAATTTTAGTTCCACAAATACGATGGACCTTACCACAGGGCCCGTGTTTCATTGGCTAATGCCCATTTTACGACCAAGGGTAAAATAAACTTTCTGCCGGTCTGCTAGTCCCCAATGTACATTAGCATGTATTTATTACAGTAGCTTGTGTTTGTGAGCTGGTCAAGCTCGTGGTAGCTGCGCTGTGCCGTAAAATTGGCATTCTCCAATGAAATGCGGCCCCTGTGGTAAGGTTCATTGACTGACAGCACTAAGACCCTCCTCCTGGCTCTGATTGGTTGTTCTTGGTCAGAGAGGCGCATTATTTCAAACTGCAAGAGTTTTCGGAAGAGGCGGAGGAGATCCCTTTCATCACAGATTGTCTGTCTGAACAAACTGTTAACATGGTGACTGTTTTAACAAATATGGAAAAGAAAAATTTATGAAAATGACATACTGCAGCTTTACCAAAATGCAAATACACAGCATGTTTTTTTGAGAAGTCTGGATAGCTTTATGTATATTTTGCACGTTGCCTGTGACTGTTACTGTTGGGGAGAGACCTTTCAGTAAAAAAGAAAAAAAAACCTACCTGTTTGCGTATTGTATGCAGACTGTTGCATGTAAAATTGACTAGCTTTAAATATTGTGCTAACATCCCTATTGGTAGTTGCAACCTTTAAAATAATGTGACACTTTTGATGGGTCGTAACAGCAGCTGCGCAGGGAGGGCCCTATTTTATTTTTTTGTCATGGGACCCAAAATCCCGATGGGACCCGATTGTGAATTTTGATTTTTGTGAATTTTGATTTTGGCTCACTCTCCCAAATTTTTCAGTTCCATCCATCTATTATCTAACATGCTTATCCTATCCTAGTGCTTATTTCCAGCAGTCAGTAGGCAAGAGGTGAGTTTCACCCTGGGCAACGACTGTTGTCATCTGTGTTTTCTGTGTATTTATTTCGAGGTGTTTTTTGTAGTCTGTTCCCCTCTGAGTCTCTGTCTTCCCTGTTGATTGTTCCCAGTGTCTCGTTTCTTTGATTACCCTCCCAGTGTATTTAGTTCCACCTGTTGTCTGTGTCTCTTGTCGGATCCTCATCGTCTTGCTGCCCCTTGTTCTGTCTGTGGAATTAGTCATTAAATCATCATCATCTTCATCCTGGTCTGCCTGGTTTTTCCTCACCTCACTCGACTCCAAATCATGACAGTAGGATCCGACCACAGACATGTGAGGGACGTGATGCAGACCAAGTTTAGACGGTGGAGCAATTGGCGATATTTCGGATCTGTCCCGTTGGAGGAGCTCTGTGGCCGAATTTCCCATATATTGGTCAATCGTTTTATTTTAAATATGCTGTATGTCATGATCCGTGTTTGTGTGTTTATTTTTGAGTTTTCTCTGTGTGATCCTGTTCCCTGTGAGTCCTGTCTCTGCGTCTTCCCTGTTGATTGTCTCCCAGGTGTGTCTTGTTACCTTGATTACCCCGTGTGTATTTAGTCTCACCTGTTGTCTGTGTTCCTCATCATTGGTCATTCATCGTGATTCTGTTAGTCAGTCAGTCTGGTTCCTCAGTGGAACTGTGAAGTCCTGAGGTAACATTATTCAGTTCTTTATTCAGTTGCTACCGGTATTAGCTGTGTGCTAATTTGCTGCCATGCTGCCTGTCATGGACTGTTGATTTTCTTGATTAAACAATCATCATCATCACCATAACCTGGGTTCCTGCGTTTCTCCTTACCTCCAAACTTTCACCTCAAGACACTGTAGGAGCTGCAGTTTGATGACTATTATAAATATCGCCACATTTTATGAACAGAGGAGGGGATTAGTTCAGTTTTTGTCACTTGTTTAATGATAGGGAAGAACATATTTATATCTGACTAAATTTAGGAAAACAACTTGACTCTGATTTCTTCCGTGTCCCAGATTCTCTCCACGTCTCGAGGCCGCATGCGGAGACAGAACCACAACGATGCGTGTTGACGTCACAGAAGTACAAATTTAATCCAATTATAAGAAAGTATAACAAGAAACAGAAAATTTAAAGAAACACAGAAACATACATTGGTTACCTGAGAATTATAAAAGAAATATCGAAGACGTCTTCGGAGAAAGAGCCAGTCAAAAAAGGAGCTAAAAAATTGGCTATTTCTGCCTTATTCTCCTTGCGTATAGGTTTTTATACGAGTAGGTGTGTTTTTCTCTTTAATATATTCAAATAAGGCGTAACTCTGCTCGACCAACTGGAAGCTGTTTCTGATCCTTTTCAAATTCAGAAATTCCCTCGAATTCATTCAAAAGACAAAAGATCGGCTTCTCCTTTGTGTTTTAGATAAGTTGGAAGCTGCATGTCTCCGAACCCCTGTTGGTTTATGGTTTTTCACAGAGTAGTGCAAAACAGCTGGAACTTCGGCTGCTGGTGTCCCACAAGACAAAAAAACTAATCTGAGATCTTATAAAACAATTCACTTTAAACTAAAAGTAAGGTCAATAAACCAGAATAAGTTTCTACATTCCAAAACTATTTAGTCTATTTTCATCAAGACAGGTTAAATTTTAAAACTAACTTATTTATTTCAATATATTTTCTTACTGGTATTCAGCTTCCAGCCATCTGGGCAAAGAGAAACAGAATAGGGAATTTCAGTTATCTGTGAAATTCAGGTTTTCTGTCCTGATCAAGAAAAACCTTTTATTTCAATATAAAATTATCTCCAAAAATACTATGTTTTTGTGGGCCGGCTCTCCAAAATCCGTCCTGATATTAAACTACAAAACAATATTTATACATCAACCGAAAATAATAAAGTACAATTGCTGTTTATCTAATCTAATATTCAAGTAAACATTGAACAATCTTAAACAATTCTCTCATACAAAACCCAACATTTTCAAATACATTTATCCTCCACTAAATTAATTCTAAACTAAATATCACAATTTTAAGTCAGAGCATGCAATAACTAAAAGATAAATCTTTTACACATTAAATATTAATGATTGAAACAGTTTAAATCCTCCCATGTATCCACGGTATTCCGTGATCTGGCTGCGTTCCTGTTTTCCCAAGAAAATTTCAAATGATGGTCTCCTCTGACTCCCTGCATATTAATTTACGACCTCCTGTCCTTTGTGTTAAAACCACAGGAGTCCGAGCCAAAAGCTCTCGTGGAGACCTCACCGTTCCAACATCCATCCAGGCACATGTTCCATACATTCCAAATCACCCACACAGACCTATTCAAAACTAAGAATGTTTTCTAAAAGACTAAACTGAATTAGACACTAAAAATAGTCATTTTTCCTCAACATTAACTTTTAGGAATTGCAGCGGCTGCAGTGAGACTCAATAAAGCTGATAAACAGGTAAAGAACCAAACTAGACAGAACCTCTTCTATGTTGCCTTTTTTCGCTCTCTGTCGGCTTTACCCTACACGTGGACCCGTTACCATGGCAACCGACAGACAACAGCTCAACGAGCAGATGAAGCAGATTATCGATCAGGGGAATCAATATGGAGTGAAAATAGTCTCAAAAAGATTTCTGTGTGCGTAAAAAGATTTGTGCGTGCGTAATACTCGATTTGTAAAACTTAAAAATAAAATAAACCTTCTTCTATGCCTATACATGTTGAAAAAGTACACACACCTGTTACACACACAAAACTGCATTTACACACAAATCCGGTTACGAGTGCACAACTATTTTTGAGACTCATTTCACGCCTCTGGAAGCTCCAAGATTTGTGTGTAGATGGTGCGTTTACATGCTAGTAAAAGCTGGGACATCTGAGTTTTGCTCGGAGTTTAGTGTTTTTATCCTCTGACGTTTCTCACTGTGCCGAAGTGGCAAATATGTTAGTTCACTGTAAAACGATACATCTCAGCACTTCCTTATAATATCCTAAAATTATTTATAGACATATTGTGCGTTTTTGAACAGTACTGGAGACTAAGTGGTCTGAAAAAGGACCACTGGGTGGCGGAAAGGTTCGCTGGATGGAAAAATATCCAGGAAAACCCAGAATCCAGACGGAGCGACACGGTGGTTTGTCCTCTGAAGTAAGTAGGAGATAAACCTGCAGGCTTTAACTTTTAATGAGACATTGAGTAAATAAATGATTCCAGGTTTCATATGTCTGGTATTTTGATACTCTGCCCTCATGTTTCTGTTAGCGGGAGCTAAAGTTTATATCAGTTATGCTACGTTAACTGTTGGGAGCTAAGCGGGATTTTTATTCTCTCTGCAGTTTGATAATCTGTCTTCAGTCTAAACTTTAACCAGGTTGATCCAGTTTTATGATGCCGAAGCCAACAAACATCTTCAGGAGATTATGGCAGTTATGGATGTTGGTCATTATCACTGATCTGTATTTAGTTGTTTCAGTAATGAAGGTAAATCTGGACCTGAGGATCATCATCTGCTGCTAGACTTGATTCACCAGAACAAACTAAAGGTTCTTCATTTATGTTGACTTTTCAACACTTAAGGATTTAGTCTAATATTCACACATAGACCTGATAGAATAATCAATTAATCAGATGATAAATTAAAACAAAGTCAATCATTTCCATTAGCCTGATTTATTGTTTCTCTTTTCTCTCTTCCAAAAACTGGATAATAAAAGTCTTCAGTTTGGTACTTTGGTCTCAATTAGACCTTATATTGAAAATAAACTTAGTTTAAAAAGACTTCAAAATTCATTAGTTCTGGATATTAATATCTTCCAGTTCCAGTGTTAAATGTTCATTAGAATTTAAAGTCTAAAGACCTTTGACAATGTGTTCTTGCATTATTATTTTTTTCATTACCATTATAACTTAAAAATAGCCTCAAAACAATATTATCGTTTGTTGAGAACTTTGGAACAACTTATCATACAGTAAAATGTTTCATGGTGACAGACATATTCACACATCCTCCAGAATCTTCAGATTAAACTGTTGTGTCTGGACTCCATTTCATTGACCCTTAAATAAATATAAACCTCGTCTGCAAACCAGGACAAACCTGCTGCTCCTGTTTGTCTTCATTTTAAGTTGATTAATGTAGATGGTAAATATATTCAGATGGTTTAGATTTTCACAAGCAGTAAATTAATTTCTCAATTGATATTTTGACACAATTGACAGCTAATAAACACATATTTAAGAAAATAAATGTTATGCATTTATAGCACCACTGCAAAAATCGCCTCCACAGCAAAACAATTAATGTAAAACATTTGATAAATATAAAAAGAAAAAATTCTACATACATTGTGATGATTCAAGTAATGTTCTGTCACAGTCGGGTCTGTCAGTTCATCAACTGCTCAGGAAAATCAACATCATTTTTCTAACACTAACTGTGTATCTGTGATTTTCTCTGCATCTTCAGCCAATCAGCAGCTGAGATTCTGGGAGATTCAACACCAAAACCTGAAGCTTCAAACTGAGCCGTCAACTGAACCAAGACGCCTTTCAAACTACTACAGTAGTTAACCTGTAACTACTACAGTAGTTAACCTGTAACTACTACAGTAGTTAACCTGCTGTGTTGGTAGATGTTATGGTGTCTCCTCTGACCTTGGTTGGATTTGAATACACATCTTTACTGTGTTTTCTTTTAATTGATTATAGTCAATATTTGAACATCCATGTAAGACATTTCATTGTTAACTTTATTGGCAGCCAATCAGAAAGTGCGGACTCTGCACCTGCTTTGCTGTCTGAGGGGAAATTACCAAACAGTTGAAACGCTAAGCCTGGCGGCAGAGCTAGCAAAGCATTTCACTGACGGAAACTTTTTCAGCTCTTGGAATTCTCTTCTACACCAGTTTCCTCTGTGTGAAGGTTAAATAACTGCACTTGCACTCACAGATTTCCTCCAGATGATATCTAGAGTGAAGATGAGCAGCACAAAAGTAAAAATCCAGTTTATCCAGTTTTTATATACTAAAAATAGTATATGGCAGGTCAAGGAAAGAAACCAAATTGAACAGGAAAATATCTTTATTATCAAACTTGTTCTTTTGCTGCATCCAATGTTTACAGACATGACAAGTGTATATTTCTTTATTTGAAGTCTCAACGTTAATAAACACATTATAACCGTAAAAGGAACATCCCTAATTCCAGCATTTAGACTGTTTAATAAGAAAAAGATTTTAAACAACAGAATGGTACTAGATGGTAATAAACATAAATCTGAAACCAGACAAAATATTCAGTGTTCTTAATTTAAAAAAAAATCCATATTAAAGATCTATTTTGTAGCCCATCTGAGTGTGTGAGTGTGTGTAAGACAGAGTTATCTAATCCCCGGACCAGTCTTGAGCTACAGAAACACAGCATGGATATTTGTAGACAGATAAGATGTCCCAGACAGCATTAAGCTAACAAACAAAACCACAAGGCCGTAATGAATATAATGTATATAATGTATATAATAACATATTGGGATGAACCAGATGGGATCGGCATTTTCTCTTTTAACATCATACAAAAGAGAATTCCCATCACTGTTAGCTATGCAATAATGGTGCAAGATTTAAAATACAAAGGTTTGTCTTTGATTTTATAGATGTAAAGGTTTACATGAATGAGGCCTTACTAATACAGGTACCTCTGATGGTTCCATTTAATTTAGGTCAGGAGAAGTTGAGTGCAATGGTAGAACCTTCTAATGATTTCTTTTAACTACAACTGCAGAGTAATTTAGATAGTGAAAATTTAGAGGTTAGGCCAGAACAAAGATTATGGTATTTTAGCTAAATTTAAAGGGAATAGATTCAAATACTGACTGCAGTACAGTTTCTGACCTTAACATATGCCTTACATGAGCTCCCATCACCATAGACCCTACTTATCTGTTGACCACCTTACAGGCATTTTATCTTGGTTCTCCTGACTACTGCACAATAGTTTTATGACTAGTACAGGTTGTCCTGAGTGTGTTGGAAGAGGTGCGACTCTTAGAGTTGCTGGACTCCACAGCACTGAGGTCATGAACTTTTTGAACCCCAGAGACTTCAGCTGTTTGGAAGACACCTCTTCCATCCTGAAGCTGCTGCCCTATGCTGCCTGACTCCCCAAACTTCAGCATTGTCTGACATCCTGACAGCTCATTTAGCATTGTTCCACCTTGAACGAGGCTAGCCTCATTCCCAGTTAATACTTTCACTGTTCCTATAGGGACCTGGCCTTCAACAACCATCATATTTTGGGCACCAGAGAAGTTTCCTGCGTGGACCATGTTGCCAGTGGTTCCTTGCATCCCATTGCTGTCCACCAGAACTGCCCCAAGGCTCTGGGGTTGGGCACTAGGCATCATTGTTTGGCCTTGAACAATAACTCCATGGGATGAGCCAAAGTCGGTGCCATTAACCATTACCATGTGCTGAAGGTTAGGGCCAGATGTTTCTGCTAGTATCATGGCATTCTGAAGTGGCTGCTGAACAACATATTGTATGGGCTGCAGCATGGGTGCAGTGGTGAAATAGACAGGTTGCTGTTGGTTTACAACTAGCATCTGGTTCTGTGCATTTTCTGTTTGCACTGAGATCATCCCTTCCCTCACTGTGGCCTTGCTCTCCCTTATTTTAGCATGCTCAGTTGTTTTACTAGTTTTACTGATTAAAGTCTGCTCAGTTGGCTGCACTCTGGATGTCAAGGACATCTCTTGGCTTGTCATCAATTTTGATTCTGACAATTGAATGTTATTTACAGAAGGATTAGGTAGAGGAGTGTCCACCTGTGTTGTCTCCATTTGGACTATTTTACCTCCACATATCTCAGCAAGTGTTTTAAAGCTTGGTCCAAGATTATCGAGGAACTCCAGGCCACAGTCTTCATGCAAATCGCTGCAGCAGCCGACAGAGCCAGCAGAGGAGCCAGTGCCTTCAGAGTCAAACGCCAACATATGATCTTGTTGCACAATCTTCTCATCTCGACTGGTATACTGTAAGAAATTAAGAGTTTATTTGTTTTCACATTCACATTAAAAGTGAAAAACAAACCATCTAATGTGAGAAAGAGACAGAGAGCGAAAGAGAAAGAGAGAAACAGAGAGAGATGCTTGGAGGATGGAACTGTGATTAAAAAATGTGTATAGGTAGCATGGTTAAAAAAAACATAATGTCAATGCAGATTTTACCAGCATTAAAAGAATGAGAAGTATTCAAATAATTCTAATTTAAAAAGTGAAGAGAAACTCCAGGAATTCTGCATTGAAAGGTCTGATGATCCCAGCCTGCACCCTCTTGCATAACTACTTTATAATTGCCACGTAATCAGTGCCTTTACACTTTGGACAAATAAAAAGAGGACACTACTAAAAGCTTTCTTAATAGTTACTCTGATTAGAAGATCCTCCTGATCTAAAACTGCAACACTGTTGAGAGGAATTTAGTATTCCCAGGTCTAATATCTGACTTTCAGAACAAGTGGATTATTTCTCAGTTTACCTTACTTTTATGTATTTGACTTAAGGAATAAAGAAAATACTTAACATGGTACTGTAACCCGGGTGTAAATTTCTAGCTTTCACCTACTAATTTTCTCCGGTTTCCCTAACTCTTTATCAAATCACATGATAATTCTGATAATAGTGTTGCTCTCACAAGACTATGAAGCAACCAATCACTGCTCAGTTTCTAAGGTCACGTGTAGTATTGCAGCCTATCGGCTGGCTATATTAATTTGAGCAGGAAGTTTGACCACTAGATGCGTTGGGTGGAGCAGAGCTACAGGAGCTGATTACCACCAGACCAGCCAGGAGATTGATCAGTTATATGTAAAACAACCGGCGGATCTGGCCAGAAGATGGCGAGCGAAATGTCCAGGCCTAGAGCCATAAGAAAGGTTTACACTTATGTGTTGAAGATTTCCGCTGTCCTGCCAGGTGGTAGGAGGCTCCTTGTAACCTGAGAACTTTTTTTGTCTCATCCTGACTCCTGATTTCCCATATTAGACCTAAACCACATCAAGTCAAGCACCTAACCCAAAGCCAGCCTGTCTTGGGATGTGTTTACCCCAGCCTGGGGTCAAAGGACTGAAGGGTGTAGGTTTAGTTAACGGTGGGATTAATTTACTTTGGTTTTGTTATTTATTTTTGTTTTTCTTTCCTAGTATTGCACATATTTGGTTTTTATGGCCTTTTAGATGTCTGTTTTCCTTGTTGAATGTGTAAGTATGTATAATTATTGTTGTCTTTCACCGTGAACATGGCAGACTGCAGATCTTCAGACTCCGTGTCTCTTTCATGAGCCGAATGCTAGTCTTCTGACAAACCAGCCCAATTGATCCATTTATTTAAATTGCAGTATATTACATTCTTTAAATATACTACAGTATCAAATCATTAAGCTCAACCTGATTATTATAACAAATGCTGTTTTTGAGGCCATCATATAGGCCTCAAAATGCACTCAATAGTAAATGTCCTGGTTAATTCTGTTCTCAACTAATAAAAGTACTGAACTTTATATACAGAGCAATGTACAAAATACAGAGAAAAGATGATGGTAAAAATTAGTATTGCAAGAGTAGCAAATGTTGGACCATGAACAAGAAGGATTGCAGATATTTGCCTTTACATTTGTCCTGTTGAAATGCAAATGATTTAATATTTCTGTGAACATTGATTTCTCACCTCGTGGTAGAAGTCTTTCAGGAAGCTGTCTGGCAGCAACATGTTATTGAAACATTCTGTTGCAGCTCCTCCTCTTGACTGTCCACCTTGAGACTCTAACTGAGAGACAAATTTCCTCCAGTGAGGCATCGCCAACTGTTGGTCTCTGTACTCACTTGAAGCAAGTTGGTAGGCGGAAGCACCAGACTGCGCCATTCCATGACCTTGACGTGTTGCCATTAGTGAAGTGTTCATGTCAGAAGTTGGACTTTGCCCCTGAGTTTTGCAAACACTTTCCTGTAAAGGTTCAAAGACGCATATTTTTTTAGTACAAAATCTTTATATATTTTTGTCAAATTAGGTCAGAAGCTCAATATACAACTTTCCAATAAATTATTTTGAAAGCAAACAAATACTAGGTACAAGTGTGCTGCTCTCAAACATCAAGTCAAGCTTGTAAACGTGTTTGTCTCACCGATGGTTGTCCTGGGCCCTCAGTGTCATATTTCATGAGACGTTGTTTTGTTTCAAAAGGGATTTCAGCAAACGTGCCACTATGGTCTGACAGAGACCCACAATAGACCATCATTATGAAACAGGGAATGACTGAAAGACAAAAATATATAATTCAATTAAGAGTGTACCAACAGTATGCTCATGTCCCTGACTTCAGCATCTCTCTGACAGGCTTTCCTATGATACAAGCAGGCAGCGATTAAAAGAGGAGCAGCTGTCAGCAACAGATGGTGTAACCCAGGACATGTTACTGTGAAGTGTAGCTTCAGCAGTGCACATATCCAACAGTGAGCACTAAGTTCTCCGCTATCTTATATACATTTTTACATCAGCTGTTGCTGACACTGCAGGTAATGCCATCAGATCAGCTAGTTCTAAACTGTTTCAACAGTTTGCCAGATGCTCTAGTCTACCTGATGATACACAATGTAGAATTCGCTTTATTCAAATGATCGTAAATACCAGGCTGAAAAGCAGAGGAGACCAGGCATTCGCTGCTCCCACTGACCCTTCAACATTAGATCTGCACATAGTCTTGAACACTTCAAATCACTCCTTAAAACTCATTTTTATTCTTTGGCATTTACATGAGGCCTGACATAATTTACTTGTTCTGTCTTTTTTAATTAGTGTTATTATTCGTATGTGTTGTTATCTGTGGTTTTATGTTTTATCTAGACAGCATTTTAATAGCAGTTTCTAAAGTTAAATATAAATAAACTGACACTGACATTGAATAGAATTATCTTCATCATTTCATTTGTTCTTGTTTTCTCAGTCATGTTTTCATTTTCATGCCTTGTCTTTTTGAAGCACCATGGGATTTTTATATGAGAAAGGGGCTACATAAAAAACTTGACTTCATAAAGTTCCTTCAGCTCGGAGCTAATTAGAGCTAAGCAGTGCGAGTTTTCTCTGATCATCTCACATGTGTCTCTTGAGCAAAGCCAAAGCTTGTCATCAATCCTTTGATGGCATAAGTACTGAGTTACACTCACGTAGTAGAGCCAAAACTCCCAGAAAAACAAGTCCAATTGCTGCAGGTCCTAATGCTATTGTTTTGTTTTGCCGTTTCATGGCTTCTTTGACTGAACAGTCACCCACTTCCATACAGTCACAGAAAAAGACTGTCAGTTTTTGTGGTTTTGGACAAGTGAATTTCTGTTGGTCTTCCACCACAAGCATCAGATCGCTGAGGGAATATCGGACATCATCAGATGTCGCCAGAAGTACTGCAGTATCTGTCAAATACAACATATTTCACATGCATTATTAAAACTTTCACATTCTAATTTACCTTTAGTCAAGTGCAAAGAGCCTAACAGACATATACATTTGAAGAACATTTATTTAATGAGTTAATATATTTCTGACAACACAAAGTCAAATTTCAAACATTGTTTTAAATACAATTTATGTCTTCCCATTTGCCAAAGTTCAGCAGCAGTCAGTTACACCTGTTAAATGCGCAACTTTTTTAGCATAGTTTTGTAAATTAACTTAGAAGATAATAAAATCTATTGTAATTGAATTAACAAAGAACCTGCCTCTCAAGGAAAAAGTGGGACTAAAAAGGATGATTTACAGTGATGTATCTGAGAGTCTCCAAACCCATTTAGAGAGAAAAAGTCCAGAAGGATGTTGACAAAAACATGTTGGGGGAATTGAGCTTATTGTCTCAGTAACAGAAAGTCTGTAAAGTTCAACCCAACCCTCTGGCTAATATAGGTTCAAAATTATCTTGTTTCAAAACAGATGTTTGTTTCTGATTGCAAATGAAACAGAATCTCTTAATAAATGATACAACTCTGCAAACAGAGGATCAGTTTAACCTTTTATAATCAGTGGAAGAAATCTTTATCGCCACTACAGCAATCAAATCGTTAAACTATGAAATCCTTACTATTACTTACTATTAATTTATTAATTCCTTACTGTGACTATTAAAAATAAAGCACACAGTGATGAGCTTTGAGGTTGGGAGGCCTCTTGCCATCACCCTAACAGATTTGTTATCAGACACATCTGTCTGACATTCGTGTGATTATTTGTCTGTAATTCTAAAAACACACATAGATGTGTGTGTTTAGACAAAAGTCTGGGCACAAAGATAGTAAAAGGATTGGGAACTGCTGGGAACATACTGACCCTTATATACCACCTGCAACCTTTTCTCTTTAATATTTATCATCTACATCATAATTCAGCATTCAAATATATGAAATTATGTTACTTTGTTTTCAACAATGCCAACATGTAATCCCTGCAGTCTCTTTTTGTCAAAGCCCTAATCCTACTATTGACAATTCAGAAGAAGTCAGTCATGAAAAACATAATTTCTATGTTGTTACTTTTATGCAAGTCCTTTCATGGGGAACATAAGTTTATAAAAACATAACATAAAGTGATTTTTATTTATATTTGTAGGATTCAAATTTTCTTCACAAATTATATAGCATCAAGTATTATCTTACCATTGTAAGGCCTCATTTTCCAGTCTACCGATGTGCTCCCAGGGTAAATGGAAAACTTAAAAGGTGGGCCATTAGGAAATGCATCTTCATCTTTGGCATTAACAATGATCCTCTTGTTGGATTTGCACACAGGTATAAAGGTTCTGGTCAGCCTGGGGCAGTGGTCATTCAGATCCTCCACCTGGATGGCTACTGTACCAGTCGCTGTTTTACTTGGCATCCCTGTAATGATAAAGCAAAAAATATTAACCATTAAAAGTATTACTTTGTCCCTTTTTCTCAGTAACACAGATAAGATGATTTGTCTTTATCCTTTAAATAATGTAATATTTTTCCACATTAAAGCAACATTTCCAATGTGTTTATTTATTGGCATTGTAGTGTTTCCTGATTCTGTTTTTTATTTTATTTATTTTTTCAGAGAAGTAAATGGAGTCTGAAGAACAAGACACAATGTTAGAATCTTTAGTTAGTAAAATAGGACCACAACATGTATAGTTTTTTTTTACTTATTTACTTGTATTTCTCTTAAGCACACACACAAATGATACTGTCAGTTATAAATGTGTCAATTAGGAATGTTTGAAGATTTCACTATTTACTTTTTTGCGGTTTATGTGGATCTTGCAAAAAACAAAAAAACAAAAACCCATTACATGTTAAATTTAGGGCAGCACAGTGGCACAGTATGATGCACTGCTGCCTTGCAGTAAGAAGGTTCTGGGTTCAATTCTAAGCCTGGGGTCTTTCTGCATGGAGTCTCCATGTTCTCCCTGTGCATGTGTGGGTTTTCTCCAGGTACTCCGGTTTCCTCTCACAGTCAAAAACATGGCTGTCAGGTCAATTGGTCTCTCTAAATTGTCCCTAGGTGTGCATGGTTGTTTGTCCTGTGTGTCTCTGTGTTGCCCTGCGACAGACTGGCGACCTGTCCAGGTGACCCCTGACCCCGCCTCTCACCCGGAACGTCAGCTGGAGATGGACACCAGTAACCCTCCTGACCCCACTGAGGGACAGCTGAACCATTAGGTCTAAAATAAGAAGTGTTTATAAAGTACTAAACTAAAACAATGACAGTAGAGAGGAATCCTCCTGCATCAGCTCTTCTGTTCATGTTGTGTTTCTCCTCTGTCTTCTCAAAGCTCCAGTCGGTTGTGGTAGATGGCCGCTCACTGAACCAGGTTCTGGTTCTGGTTCTGCAGGAACCTTCCTGTTAAAGCAGAGTTTTCTTCTCCACTGTGGCTACATGTTCACTCGATATGAGGGATTTGTGGGAAGTTAATGACACAATGCAAACAGTTCTCTACAATAAAACTATTAGCCCAGGGTCCAGACGAGGAAGCAGAGTTGTAGTTAAACACAGCTGTCTACCAATAGTACCAACATTTTTTTCATTTATAATTTACCAAGCGAATTATAAAAATAATATAAAAGTAACTAAATGTGGATGCATCTCTTTAAAACCCTTATGAATGAATATCTTATTTTGTGATCTTTTATCTTGTCTTGTAAACCTGACTGCAGCAGGTTTGTCAGACAACTGAGTCAGCTCTTTTCTGCTATTGGAGTTTTTCATTTTTTTCCTAAAAGCACTGGTGGAGGTTTGTTGGTCATTTGCCTTCTTACACAATTTCATTCAATCTTAATCTCACTTCAGTGGTCTGACTGGACTATCTCCTGTTCAAGTGGATTACTCTGGTATATTTTCTACCAGGCTAAACATAGAAAAAGAAGTTGTGAACAATGATATTGATTTTCTGCTCTGTTTTAGAATTGTAGTCTGCCTGTAGTTTTCACAATGGCAGCAGAGGAAGTGAACAAAATCATTTAGTCTGTGCTGGTCATGCTGCCGAAAACTGAATTAACATCGTGAGCCGTTTCTTTCGGATCGGCTCTTCTCTCTTTGCAGTCAAAGATGGTTGTTCACAGTGCAGCCAATTTCTAATAAACTTCTTAGCGTTGAACTGGCGCAATACATACGTCATGCAGAAATGTTAGTAACAAGATAAAACTAAAAACTTCAACAGAGTCCTCGCCTCCAGGAAACAATCGTTTGTCAATGTGCAGTAAAGGCCTTCCAACTTAGTTCTTTAATTGTGTCCCAGTATGATAAACCTTAAGTAATAAAACGGTACCTTCAGTGATGCAAAGTATTTCAGCCATGTACTCTCCATTGACCAAGAATGGGGACTCCCTGTCAGGCATTTTGTTCAGTTTGATGTCAGCTGTCTTGGGGTCAATGCTGAGCCAGTTCTGAGGGTCTGAGCCTTTTAAATATCTATGGATCATAAACAGAGAAAAGTTTGAGTCCATAAAAACTGAAGCTGTAATTTCAACTTTATAAGCTTTGTGTTTGTTTATACACTGACTTGACATCCTTTGCTGGTTTCCCAGTATCTTTATCGATTGCAGGATAACTGGTAATCACTTTATTGATGTCGATGGGCGTTCCCCTCTGATGGGGATCGGTTTGACTTTGGGTTCAAAATGTGGTCCTTCTGGTTGGTTTTTTACATTGATTTTTATTGGATAGGTTCTAAATTTGCTACCCCAGCTACCACTAGCCCCACTAGCACCACTAGCCCCACTAGCCCCACTAGCACCGCTGGCACCGCTGGCACCGCTGGCACCACCACCACTGGACCCACCGGCTCCTCCTCCCAAACCTATATTAGCTCCACCAGCTGAACCAGACCCATCAACCAGTGGAGCCTTGTTCCGCACTGCTAGCCCTAGATTCATGTCTTTTACATCCTCAAAGTCAACAGGCTGGAAAAGGAACAGAAAAATAGAAACTTGGTTAAAAACACTATTTACAATGTGTCACTGCATGCGTGGATAAACTATATTTTTCTTGTCAGTTGAGACTATACAGTTATGATTCTTTAAAATCTATGTGCATTAGTATTTGTATAGGAAATTAAGCTTCTGTTCAACAGAGTCACTCAATAAAAACAGGATTTTCTTTTGCAAGCACAGTTACTGTAATCGGATCAGTGACTGACCGGCTTTAATGAACTGGATATAGACATGTGACAGGCAGAATAATGCTTCTTTTGGTTGCTACATTTAGATAAATTATGTTTCAAGTGCATCATTAATTTTGTCTTTGGGAGAAATAAAAGTGACTTAGTAGAAAACATAAGTAGTTATGTGATTACTCAGTTGTTTTACCATTAACATATAGTATAAATAACTACTTATGTTTTCTGTGTGCTATAAATGGTGACATGTTGCAGTGACTCAGGAATTTGTGTTTGTCTTAGAAAGGGATTCATATTCGTGAATGATACATTATTATGGGAATTTTTAGTTATGCCCAAAATTTTTATACAAATAGCAAATTTGGGTAAAATATGATTTTCATTCAACAAATAAGTTTGTCCTTGACAGGAAATGAGACCATAATACAAAAACAATGTCAATAGAATATCAATATAGATATTGGCATTTTATGAAAAAAGCATCTTAAAAATAATTTATATAAGCCTATAAAAGGTGGCTAATAAGGCAATAAAATATTTATTAGTTCTCCAAGCCTTTAGCTCCCTCCAGGTTCTCTATTAGTTTCTTGTCTGGACGCTGGCTGAGTTACTCCAAAACACTAAAGTTCTTTCCATTCACAAAAAACATCACAGTCAAATAAAACAACTTTTAACTTTTGGCCTTCACCGTTTATTCTCTGGGTAAAAACATGTATGATACCTTTTCAAGAAGCAGGATACCCTCGTTGGTGACAGGATCAGTCTTTATGCTGAAATATCCATCTTCATTGCCTTGGACAATTTCAAAAACAGCTTCCCAGTTGTCCCCATCACTGTCCAGATCACTTGCTTTGATCCTCATCACCTCAACACCAGATGTGTTCTCTTCAATGTCTCCTTCATACTGTTAAAAAACAGTAAAACATGTTTTTCTCAAGTAATATTTATACAGTAATCCAGTAATATTGATTTAAATAGAACATTTTTTCATCAGAAATGTTTTGACTTGAATATGTGACCAGAAAATGTTGGCTTAGATTTTCAATTATTGTCACGGAAGACGCTTGAAAACAAATAACTGTCCTATAATATCAAAAATCATCATCATGTTCTTGGAGTGAACCCATCTGTTTAGGTGTTGCTGTCCCAACAACTAACAGAAGGTGGTCAGGGTCACACTGACTGTAAGAAGCCTGACACTAAAGAAGGAAATATTTTGTTACTGACGCACATAGAGGCAGTAACATCAATACTGCTGTCCAGTCCACAACAGTTATAACATCTGAAAACCTCAATAGCAACATGTTCTAACTGCTCCAATAGAAATGATGAAAACTAAATGAAATATTTACTGCTTCTTTTTCCAAAGTTGGGGGATTGTCATTCACATCCCGAATGTTGATAGTGACAGTGGCTGTTGCAATGTGTCCCCCTTTTTCACCGTACATATCCTGACCAGTCACTGTCAGCAGGACTGTTTTTTCTTTCTGAAAGAAAAATAGTATTTATTGTTACAGTAACAAATCAAAGGTGAGTTTATTTATATAGCACCATGTAAGTACATGGCAATCCAAAGTGCTATACAAAAAAATCAAAATGTAATCATAAACCATCAAGCCAACAGCTGGTCAGTGAGACACTCTGATCAAATGCTTTTGTAAACAAAATGTTTTCAGTTCTGATTCAATGGTCCCAACAATTTCTGCACATCTCAGGCTTTAGAGGAAGATGGCTCTAGATGTGAGGAGCATAGAAACTAAACACTGCCTTACTTTGTTTAGTTCTGGTCCTTACTAAGTAAGTAGGTCTCTACAAAGTCAAATGGGACACAAGGAAAAAAAACTTTTGAGACATGTTAAGTCATTCACAAATTAAACAAATCTGATGTGAAAATGTATGGAATCAGCTGCAGAAAGCTGTCCAACAGAACCAGAGGCGATGGCAGACTTCTGAGACTGATCCCTGGTCAATGCCAACTCCCATGTGAGCAGCAATTAGGGAAATGGTTTCCTGCATCAAAGCAGCTGTTCTGGTCCTAACCATAAAGTCTTAGATTATGAACCAAATACATTTCCCCTGCTAAAAGTCTATTATGTTTACCACACACAAACATGCACACCATACCTGTAAAATATCAAAATAACAAGAAACAAAGGCAGCTGTTGGTGGAGTTCATACTTCTCTGTCCAAGGTTTTGTTGACAAAGATTGTGCCATCTTTGTTCATGTTGAAGAAATCATGAGGTTCCTGCCTTATGAGGTAGTAGGCGATCTTAGCATGAAGCGTTGTGTTATCATCTTTATCAGTGGCGCTAATTGTGATAACTGAAGTCCCTGTAAAAACAGTTTTAAATGAAACCAAAGTGAAAAAAATGGTTACTTTTGATGATATTTAGTACAAAGGTTGACCATAATAAATGGCTTTAGTGTAATAATAATACATTTAAAATGGTTTTAAAACACTGATTCAAAAGTGGATGATTTTCCATTTCCAATTTGCATTTTTATTGTTTTTATACGTTTTTATATGTGCCATACTGACCTATAGGACTAAGCTCGTCCACCTCAGCTGTCAGAACCGATGACTCAAATGTCGGAGCGTTGTCGTTCACGTCTACGACCTTAATTTGAAGGTCAATTTTTCCCTCTGCTTCAGTGCCATTTGGGAATTTAGCAAAACCAGCGAGCTAAAACAGATGAAGCAGAGACTTGTTGTCTTTGTCATGCTTAGAAAACGGAGATATTCAGAGTTGAAATCAGTTCCCTGTTCCAGAACGTACACGTTCACAAATGAGAGGAAACAAAACTAACAAAATAAAGAAGTTAGTAATGTGTGTGTTCAGCAGAGGGTGCACAAGATTTAGCTGATTTCCTTGCAGTTGTACATGTCCATTGGGCAGTGCTGTCTCACAGAAGCAGCTGTGGTCCTGGTGGTGGTGAACACAGCTCCTTCACTTTTTATGTGTCAAAACTCTTTGTGCACTGACAACCAAACTGTTTCAACAGACAAGCTGCTGCATTAAAAATGCTCCCTCAAAACTTTAAATAGAGACAGTTTTCTATTGATGGTCAAATCTGTTGGCTGAAACTTTTAAGCACATGAGGTGAAAATGTGTAAATCTACAGCCCACTAGAATATCTCTAAATAAGCAAGGATGAAAAGGTGTCACTTTTTATTCATCTTTCCTTTTTACTGTCATGTTAGAAAACATTCCTAAATTGATCCTCTCCAATGGGACACCTTATGAAAAAATGAAAGCTGAAAAATGATAATCTTCATGATTTTTCTGTATATTGTTGCAGAAGCTCAGAAACATCTTAGCAATCATGCTCTATCAGACGCTTCTTCAGATCAGCTAAAATTCTAAGCCCTCAGGTCATTCAAGCCCCAAACAATCTCAGTAAAAAATACTAATTTAAATTCTAACACGAATCATGTGCTATCTATGTTATGTGGGAATACCAGTGCATGTAATGAGGGTAAATAGTTCAGTTAAAGCTGAGCCAGATTGGAGCCTTATTATCTCTTATTGTACTGTATCTGGAAATCATGTAAGTTTTTTTGTTCACATTTCACACAGATTATTTCAATTACAGCTGAAAACTTACTTTGTATAGGGGAATCTCCTCCCTATCAAGCTTCCTGGTCACTCGGACATTTCCATTAAGAGGGTCAACCACGAACACATGAAAAGGATGCTGGTTTGCTCCAACACCCTCTAAGGAGTAAATAACATTTGTTCCAGTCTGATGGTCGGATCGGATCTGAAACAGAAGCAGACTCCGTGATTTCACAGCGCTGAAAAGCAGAACAAATGGCTCTGCATATTAACACAGCAGGAGCAAACTTGACCCTTTCACCCAACTCATCATGGACTGATTTGAGTCAGGAGACATTGTGTTCACCTGATGGCTGTACCCAGGGGTGAAAGTAGTTTTAAGTTCTTGGGGATACTATGACAGAAGTATACATATATATATATATATATATATATATATATATATATATATATATATATATATATATATATATATATATATATATATTGTATATATATATATATATATATATATATATATATATATATATAGATAGATATAGATATCATTACATATATATAGATATAGATATAGATATCTATATCTATATATATATATATATATATATATATAATATATACAGTTAGGGCCAGAAATATTTAGAGAGTGACACAAGTTTTGTTATTTTAGCTGTTCACAAAAACATGTTCAGAAATACAACTATATATATAATATGGGCTGAAAGTGCACACTCCCAGCTGCAATATGAGAGTTTCCACATCCAAATCGGAGAAAGGGTTTAGGAATCATAGCTCTGTAATGCATAGCCTCCTCTTTTTCAAGGGACCAAAAGTAATTGGACAATGGACTCTAAGGGCTCAGAAGCTCTTAGAAGGCGTCTCCATTGTTAACCTGTAATCAATTAAGTAGTTAAAAGGTCTGGGGTTGATTCCAGATGTGTGGTTTTGCATTTGGAAGCTGTTGCTGTGACCAGACAACATGCAGTCAAAGGAACTCTCAATTGAGGTGAAGCAGAACATCCTGAGGCTGAAAAAAATAAAGGATCCATCAGAGAGATAGCAGACATGCTTGGAGTAGCAAAATCAACTGTCGGGTACATTCTGAGAAAAAAGGGATTCACTGGTGAGCTTGGGAACTCAAAAAGGCCTGGGCGTCCACGGAAGACAACGGTGGTGGATGATCGCCGCATACTTTCTTTGGTGAAGAAGAACCATTTACAACATCAACTGAAGTCCAGAACACTCTCAGGGAAGTAGGTGTATCTGTCTCTACGTCAACAGTAAAGAGAAGACTCCATGAAAGTAAATACAAAGGGTTCACATCTAGAGGCAAACCATTCATCAATTCCAAAAATAAACAGGCCAGAGTTAAATTTTCCAAAAAAACACCTGAAGAAGCCAGCCCAGTTCTGGAAAAGTATTCTATAGACAGATGAGACAAAGATCAACCTGTACCAGAATAATGGGAAGAAAAAAGTTTGGAGAAGAAAGGGAACGGTACATGATCCAAGGCACATCGCATCCTCTGTAAACATGGTGGAGGCAACGTGATGGCATGAGCATGCATGGCATTCAATGGCACTGGGTTACTTGTGTTTATTGATGACATAAAAGCAGACAAGAGTAGCCGGATGAATTCTGTAGTGTACCGGGACATACTTTCAGCCCAGATTCGGCCAAATGCTGCAAAGTTGATCGGACGGCGCTTCACAGTACAGTTGGACAATGACCCCAAGCATACAGCCAAAGCATTAAGAAGGAGGAAACCCAGCGTTTGGTGATGTCTATGGGTTCCAGACTTAAGGCAGTGATTGCCTCCAAAGGATTCGCAACAAAATATTGAAAAAAAGATATTTTGTTTGGGTTATGTTTATTTGTCCAATTACTTTTGAGCTCCTAAAATGTGGAGTGTTTGTAAAGAAATGTGTACAATTCCTACATTTTCTATCAGATATTTTTGTTCAACCCTTTAAATTAAACGTTATAATCTGCACTTGAATTCTGTTGTAGAGGTTTCGTTTCAAATCCAATGCGGTGACATGCAGAGCCCAACTTGCGACAATTGTGTTACTGTCCAAATATTTCTGGCCCTAACTGTACATACAGTATGTACATCCAGGGCCAGACATAGTCTCTGAAAGCAGTGAAGCAATTTTGCTAATGCGGCAGTTTAATAAAATAAACTGCAGTCTGATTATTGTGAATGTGTTTCTTCTTATTGAGCAGTAAATGTAAATAAAAGGTGTTACATGTCTTTTGCTTTAAGTATTTACTTACTGGAGGGTTTTTTATGCTGCTCTGACCAGCCTGAGCCTCTTGTGTGCTGCTTTTGCTCCTCCTACACTTTGGACTGAACCATTGTTCCAATAATGGTAGGGGGGACCTAAAAATTAATTCCTTTTTTCTTAGATAAATGGCAGATCTATTAAGTCTGTGTTTCTTTTGCCTTTTCACATTGATATTATTTAAATGCAAACGTTTCTTGAATCTTTTTTGGGGGGTGGGAGGTGGGGGGTTTGGACAAATCTAGACTTTTCCAAGATTGGGGGGGGTCCAGCCCCCTGGGATTTACGCCCATAGACATAATATAAGGATAGACCCTCATGCTCCGCTCTCGCCTATTGTCGCTGACGAGATTTAGGGCGGCCATCTTGGATCTGTCCACCACTCCACTCAGCATTATGTGTTTAGCAGGAAAATGACATATCAGAGCATTTAATCGATCATAACACACTTTTTTGTTACTGGGAACTATATTCAAACATCTATCAAAGCTACATTTATAAACAATTGTATTTTTAAGTATGTTTTTTAATACATAGTTCAAAATATTTAAATAAGGCTGCACAGTGGCGCAGTTGGTAGAGCTGTTGCCTTGCAGCAAGAAGGCTCTAGGTTCGATTCCCGGCCCTGGCCTTTCTGCATGGAGTTTGCATGTTCTCCCTGTGCATGTGCAGGTTCTCTCCGGGTACTCCGGTTTCCTCCCACAGTCCAAAAACATGACTGTTAGGTTAATTGGTCTCTCCAAATTGTCCCTAGGTGTGCATGGTTGTTTGTCCTGTGTGTCTCTGTGTTGCCCTGCAACAGACTGGCAACCTGTCCAGAGTGAACCCCGCCTCTCGCCCAGAACATCAGCTGGAGATAGGCACCAGCAACCCTGTGTGTATGTATATATATATGTTTTTCATCCGCCCAGTTCTAGCTTCAGAGATTCAGCAGCTGAGATTGAGTCCAAACTCCATGTGATTCATCCTGCTGCAGTGAATCCGTCTCTCTTTATAGATTCTTCTTCTTCTTTCTCACATTGTGTCTTTAGGAAACCTTCAAATTAAAATGGAAGATTTGGGATGTATCTTACTTTTGTCAGAGTGAAAGAATTACATAATAGTTTTTACCACCTGTGTAAACTTTGCTGCTGAATGTTATAACACATAAGTTTTATAATATGTGTTACATTGTTTCATTTCTAATATAGACTCTTGTGTCAGATAATCTAAGTCAATGTTAGAGAATAATTAATGTTTTCAGATTTACAGAATCTCAGTTATCCTTCATATCGGGGCTGAACCCGTATTACACCAAAGCACTGTAGCTAATATTAGCTGGTATCTCTCTGGTGGACATAAATACAGTAAAGTAATACTATAATCACAAAATATACAAAATAATATGTCCATCTTACTTGTGAAATGTTGTCTGTGGAGCCTCACATCAATAATCCATAGATCTGAACAACAATATCCCTGTTGTTTTGATTGGCAAAGTATGAGGGACTACCGCTCCAAGATGGCCGCCGTATTTCCTGCGCCGGAGCAGCCAATGCGGGGTCTGCGCTTATATTATGTTATGTCTATGTTTACGCTTATGCGAAACGCACAGAATTGCGCAACACCTTGTAGAAACAATAATTACAGAAATTATTATTTTTGTTGGGTCATTAATTTGAACACGTTTTGTTTTTTTATGACTTGAACTTTATTGATTTTCCAACAGAAACATACCCTGAATCCACACTTAGCATATTACAATTTAGCATCAGCTTAACCAATGTTTGGTCCTCGTGGATTTCAGGCCAATACAGTTAACATAAATTACTTGAACAACAACAACAACAACAACAAAAATAAATAAATAAATAAATGACTAATAATAAATACAATAAACAAATTACAAAAACAAAATTACAGAAAAAGAAAAAGAAAAAAAAAGCGCCTCAACAACACCTGAACTTAAGACGTACATAATATGACATAGAGTAACAATGCCCTATAATCCCAATACATTCAGATAGTTACAACATTACCGTAAATTACTCTAGTCTAATTATATCCAAGCTGGAAATGCCATTTAACCCATGTACGAGAAGTAACGGGACCATTTTTTGTTGTACTCTTCAACTCTATTTAATAATCTATAAGACAATCTCTCTAAGGCAGCAAGCTGTCCCAGTGACCTATACCAATGAGTGAGAGAAGGGATAGATGGACCCCTCCACTCCCCCACCAACAGCTTCCTCCCCAGCATTAAAGCTGTCAGGACCCATTGCGAGAGAGAGGAAGTCAAGTGAGCCAATGATGATGGATCCCCGAGAATATAAAGCCTGCTGCAGTAGGGTATTTCCTGGCCAACTATTTTCCTTACCACTTTGTGAACTGATGACCAATAATTTTGGATTTCTGGACAGTCCCATAGCATATGTACCAGTGTGCCATTGTCCTTTTGACACTTCCAACAAACCGAGGTTTCTGACAAGCCAACCCTATATAGTCTGTATGGAGTCCAGTAAACTCTATGTAAAATCTTAAATTGCACCAGTCTTATTTTTAGTTCCCTTGAACTTTTCTTCCCATTCCTAAGAAATGAAAGTCATTCCTCTTCTGTGAGACTAAGATTTAGATCTGTTTCCCCAAGACCTCTTAAGAGACACAATATTAGGGTCCAAGGCTGTCGACAACATTCTATAGTAAACTGAAGCTTCATGCCCATGACCAAACACCTTCTTTATATCTGCCAGTGTGCTGCAGGTTGCAGGAATAATAGTAGGGGAACCAAATGTTTTAACCAGCAAGTGTCTTAATTGTAAATATCTCCAGAAATCTTGTCTGTGTAACTTATATTCACCAACCAATGTTTCAAAGGACTTCAATGAACCATTCTCATATAAATCGCCTATCTCACATATTCCTTTTTGAAACCAGGGCTTCCAAAGAAAGGGTTTTTTGCCTATGCAGAGTTTGGGATTATGCCAAATACTAGCAGATTTATTGAGATGTATATCAAATTTAAAAATCTGAGATATTTTTTTCCATAGCGTTTTCATATGGGAAAGAACAGGATGTGACTGATTCTGAGAGGAGAGATTAATTGATAGGCAGCTAGTCAATCTAAGTGGTAGACACACCACACTCTCAAGAGAGAACCAGGGTGGGGCTCTCTCAGGGGGCAGAAACCAATGTGCCAAATGCCTGAGAGAAAAGGCATAATGGTAGTTAAGTAAATTAGGCTTACCTAAACCCCCTCTGTCCACAGGTTTTTGTAGTTTTCGCAAATTCAGCCTGGGCTTTTTCTTATTCCATATGAACAAGTTACAGATCCTATCAAATTGTTTAAAATCCATTATAGGGACATGCACTGGGAGAGCCTGTAGCAAGTAGTTAAATTTGGGAGCACAGATCATTTTAATAGTATTTACCCTCCCCCACATGGAAAGATATAGTAGATTCCAACGCTCTACATCCACCCTCATTTTTTCTAACAATGGTTCAAAATTGACTTTAATCAAATCAGTCAGTTGAGGTGGAAAAGTTATACCAAGGTACTTAATACCCCTCTTAGGCCAAGAAAACATACTAGATGGAAATGTATTTTTAAGGCAAAACACAGAAAGTGGGAGAGCTTCCGACTTTGTCCAATTGACCTTATATCCAGAAATATTTGAGAATGCATTAATTAAGGAGAGCAAAGAGGGAAGGGAATTAACTGGGTCTGACATAAAAAGAAGAATATCATCAGCATACAACATCAATTTATGATAACTATGTCCTACGGTAATACCAGGAAAATTAACCTCTTTCCGAATAGCAGCCGCTAATGGTTCTAAGGCTAATGCAAAGAGTAGAGGAGACAGGGGGTCCCCCTGTCTGGTCCCTCTTTTAAGTTCAAATGGTTGACCAATTACCCCATTCGTTAGGACAGATGCCGTTGGTCGAGCATATATAAGTCGAATCCAGTCTATAAAGGTTTTACTAAAGCCAAAGCATTCCAAAGTTAGAAACAGATATTGCCACTCAATTCTGTCAAATGCCTTTTCTGCATCCAACGACAAAGCAACCACAGGTGTCGGACTTTCCCGAACTGCCCACATAATGTCTATTAGTCTTCTAATATTGTCAGCTGAGGTGCGAGAACGTATGAATCCAACTTGATCCGGATGAATTAGTGAGGTTAGCACTTGGTCCAATCGATTAGCGAGGATTTTTGATAATATTTTGCTATCATATGATGTTAAGCTAATAGGTCGATAATTTTTGCATTCTGAAGGTTCCTTGTCTTTTTTTAGGATAAGAGTGATAATCGCTTCTGAAAGTGTAGGAGGCAACCTTTGTCTCTTAAATGATTCATTATAAGTATTCAAAAGCAGAGGGGATAGCTCTTGAGGAAACGTTTTATAGAACTCAGCTGTGAAGCCGTCTAACCCTGGAGCTTTACTTGAGGGTAGATGCTTAATCACCTCGACTATTTCTTCAATAGTAATGGGGCAGTCTAGATTCTTAATTTGATCTGCTGTTACTTTTGGAAGATTTAGATCTGAAAGAAACTCCTTGATACTTTCTTGTGAGGCTGTTGATTCTGAGCTATAGAGATTCTTGTAGTAATCACTAAATACTGCATTTATTTCATGTTGATCCGAAACAAGCTCACCAGTCCTATTCCTAATAGCTGAGATAGAGGTCATAGCCTCTCTTTGCTTAATGTATCTAGCCAATAGTCTACCCGCCTTATCTCCCTCCTCAAAGTATTTTTGCCTGGCACGAAATAGGCTAAATTCAGCTTTTTCTGACATAATAGTATTATATTCGTACTTTAACTTTGTAAGTTTGTTCAAGTTTACCAAAGAAGAATCCCTTTTAAAACTAGACTCTGTAATTTCAATTTGTCTTTCTAAATTAACTAGCTTAATAGTGTTTGCCTTCTTTTTAGATGAAGCTTGTTGGATGATATGGCCTCTTAAATATGCCTTTAGCGCCTCCCAGGCTACTCCAGCAGAGGGAGCTGAGGCAATATTTGTATCAATGTACAACTTGATTTGTGATCTGAGAGAGTCTTTGAAAGCCTCCTCTAGTAAGAGACTAGAATTTAGCCTCCATCTAGCACTTCTCACCGTTGTATTAATTGTAGACATAAAAAGGTAAATAGGGCTATGATCTGACAATATTATATTCCCAATCTTCGTGGAGGCCACCGCTGTCATTAATGACTAAGATACCAGAAAAAAATCTATTCTTGAAAGAGATCGATGTGGGGGAGAGTAAAAAGTATAATCCCTACCGGAAGGATATTGCAACCGCCAAACATCCACAAGGCAACAAGCTTTGCACATACCTTTAAGAGCGATATGTGTTTTTGGAATGTGTGTTATTGTAGTGCTTCGGTCTAAAGTTGTGTCCATTACCTCGTTAAAATCTCCTGCTACAATAATGGGGTAATTTCCTAGATCGATTAGCTTTTTTTCCAGCAGTCCGAAAAAGGAAGGGTCATCAACATTAGGTGCATACACATTTGCCAAAATAATGCTGTAGCCTTGGATCTCGCATAGCATTAGTAACATCCTTCCCTCTTTATCTGTGCTCTGCTTCAGACATTTAAATTGCAAACGTCTATCAATAAGAGTGGCTACACCCCTGCTTTTACTGCTCCCACAACTTGCACCCACAAATCCTACCCAGCCTGCACCCAGTCTGTATGATTCCAGTAAAGATAGATGTGTTTCCTGGATAAAAACAATTTGGCAATTCTTAGCTCTAATAAAGGACAATATCTTTCTTCTCTTTATGACGTTATTAATACCTTTGACATTCCAGCTCATGAGACTCAAATTATTACTACTGAATGAGATATTTAAAATGCATATGGAGCAGGTAATACTGTAATCTTATAGGCATTGGCAGGCTGGACAAAAACAGAAAAAAAACAAACAAAAACAAAAAACAAAGAAAAAAGAACAAGGCAACAACATTTCCAAATTCAACACCGTAGAACAACCCCCCACCCAACCACACACAAAGAACAACCCAAATATATCTAACTGAGCTATGTTTATACAACCAACCCTTACTCTGGTCCGTGATCACACTTAACTTAGACCACCCCAAAACTCCCCCACCCCCCAACCCGTTGAAAAAAAAAACGCGGGTGACAGAACCCATAATATTATAACAGGGAGCCGAATAGCCACATATCTTTAACAAGACCAGTTAAAGAGTAAGGTGCAAAAACAGGTGTAAGTTGAATGAAATGCACAGAACTTAGAATTAAGGTGATCCTTTCCAGCCTTCAAACCCAGCAGACAGATACACTTATTAATATTATTATTATTTATGTATCCTCACCCATCAGTAACATTCAAATGAGTCCGAAAAGAAGAGGGGTCCAGAGAGTAAATAAGATGATCAGTTCCTGCATTAGCGTATCCATAGAAATCAAAGTATAATTCCTGCCCTCAGTGCCTCACCCAGTGGGCTTCCACGATCCACATCGCCGCCCGGTCATTCCATAGAACGGATGTAAGCCAGTGCCTTCTTATGGTCCTCAAAGCGCTCACGCCCCCGTGGAGTTATCACAGTAAGCACAGCAGGGTAGTTTAGGAAGAAGCGGACGCGTTTCTCATGGAGTAGTTTTTTACATTCATCAAACTTTCTGCGTTTATTGCTGAGGAGCTTGGAATAGTCCGGGAACACCATAATCCGGCGCTCTCTCCAGATCAGGTCTCCCATCTCGCGAGCGGCTTTGGCGATGCATTCCTCGGTCTTGAAATCTCTCAAATCGCGCAATGATGGGTCTTGGGCGGGAGGGCTGGTTACCCTGACCAGGAGACAATGGACCCAGCCTATGTGCTCTCTCAATTTCAAGTCCCTTGGGAAAGTTAATGTTCAAAAGCGTCTGTAAAGTTGCTTTAAGAAATGCCACCATGTCGCTTCCTTCGCAGGATTCAGTAAAACCCAGAAAGCGCAAATTATTCCTGCGCTCCCTGTTTTCCATGTCATCGAGCTTTTGCCTCAGTATTTCCACTTCGGCGCTGGAAGCCATGGGGTTCGATTCTTGCTTCTCGCGTGCATCCTCAAGGAAGCACAGACGGTCCTCCATTTCGGCAATGCAGCTAACGATGTCAGCAATTCTCCTCTCAGTTGCAGTAGTTGTGTTTCGTATTTCTTCAAGCTTCTTGTCATGGCTTTCAGACTTTTCGGCAATAAGAGCGAAAAGCTTAGCAAGTTCCTTCGCCACGTCGCCAGTAACCTCTGCAGACGCCACGTTCATAGTATCAGAGGACGAGGTCCGGTTAGCCTGATACTGAGCTAGGTTAGCTGGGCTAGCCGTAGCCACCAAGCTACCTTTGGTTCCTCCTCCTACTGCGCTGGGTTTGACTGAGTTCCTGGTCGATTTAGACATCTCACGACTAGTTTAAAGATAACACTTAATACCTGACGCTGATTTCTCGGCTCCCTGCCCGATTTGTATGCAAAATGCGTTATGAGGGGTGGTGCGGGACGCTCCTAGGCAGCCATCTTGTTGAGCGCGTCACGTGACTCCCCTGAACACGTTTTGTTTATTTTTTTTATGTTCTTTAATAAAGTTAGGAACATTTTGATGAGCCAGTCAGAGGAGGACGTGCTGGTCTCAGCCTCCTGGCGGCGTTCAGTTTGTCACCAACCGCAGAGATCGACTCAAAACCTTCCACGATCGACTTATCGCAGCCCTGCTCTAGTAAAGCACTGAGTTCAGGAACAATATGAAATGGGGGGAAAGCCACTTATTATTTAAGTTGTGTTTTAGATTGTTCTTGAAAAACTAATCAGTCAGGCTGCAGTGTTTTACAGCAGACAGCCGCTCCTCTCTCTTGTACTGCATAGTCCCGCTAAATCTTTTCGCGGTCGCAGTTCCCGACCACCCGCCTACTTTCACCCCTGGCTAACTGCTGAAAAAAGACCACTGTCCACTCAGCAGCAGTGATTTTTCTGTCTTTCCAGACAAAACATTCATAATAACTTGAACAAAAAAACAAAAGCAACATAAATCAATCTAATTATGTGATTCTCTCATGATACACCGAAATGTCTGAATCAGTGAGGTATGTTTGAGTCTCTCACCTTGGCAATAAATTCCTTTTGAGTGTAGTCTTGATTTTCCGTCAAAGGCACTGGAGGGAGAACCCACTCCCTTTTATAACGCAGCAGATGAGTTCTTACCACAACAATAGTCTGAATCTGTGAACACAAGAAAAATCCAGCAATTAATTATTTCCAACAATAAAAAGTGACGGGTTTTTAGCTTTTTCCTCTTTCTTTAGAGCTTGTTTCTTTTTTGCTTATACAATACTGACATCTCAGAATGATCCTGCCTGGACTTGTTGGTGCACTTCACCAGGAAAAAAATATGCAAATAATAGGAGGTATGTGAGTTTGCTGAGAGAAATGATGGTTAGAAAGTTAATGGTTTCTGAGGGAAAGGATCTACAGTAGCGATCCTTACACTCCTAGGATGCCGCAGTCCGTCACTGAAGAAGATCTCCAGTTCAGCAACAGCTTCATGCATGGGGTGGGAGACATTGTTCACCAATAATGTTATTTTCCCCTAAAGTTCTTCTGTGTTATGTATAAGCACTTTGAGTTTCCTTTGGCTGGAAGGTGCTATGTAAGGGTTAGAGTTAGGTAGACGGCTGAAGCCACCATAGAGCCAAAGAAGGTCCTCAGCAGCACCTCCTGCGGGCAAAAAAGACCTCAGCCTTCTCAGCAGGTAAAGTCAGCTCTGACCATATGCAGGACCTCTGTGCAAGATTTTAAATAAAAGTTATTGCATATTGAATTAAATTTTTTGGCCAGGATGTCAACTCAACTTTATGATTCTCATCAACAAGTGGTTATGATTCATGTCGATTAGCTAATAGAAGCAAAGCTGAGACTGGAACAATGACAATGGAAATGGCTGAAAAAGGCTCACATCTTTCTCACTGATTGATACACAAGGATTTGGTTAGAATAAACCACCCCTGCTGTCAATTCAAAATACTACAAGCCCTAAACTGACTCTTGGTTTCCTTGAATATTAATATTGTCTGACTCAGACACATTGTTTCTATTGTTTATTTCATTTTGTAATAAAGCATTAACTGTAGCTATAACAGCCATGCTGCCCAATGTGTAAATCAGTTCAATTAAACTGAACTGAATTCAATTCAGTTTGCTTACAGCACAGCATGTTATATCCACGCATTCATAGAACAGCCCTAATTCCAATTCAGTTATACATACAATATTACATTACAATAAATCCTAACAGTCATGGTTGTTTGCTAGTCTACTAACTGGTGTAATGTCATTACAAGAGCTTGCCATAGAAACCAGGTCTGGTTGCTAAAGTCTTGTCATGACACAATGGAAACGCAGCATTGTTGACAGTAGAACCAGACAGTTGAAGCCGGAAAGAAACATGAAAAAGAAAATATTTTGAAGGTTTCAGGACTATTTTGTTATACTGTGGGAACATGATCATGACATTATAATATGTAAAACATAGCTTCAGGATGAACTTTTTACATTACAACTATGTTTTTGCTTTTGATTTGGCCTCATCAAAGTTTCTGTTCTGCAATTAATCTGTTTTTCTGAGACCAAAATTACAAATAACATCCATCCATTTTCTTGACACCCTTGTCCCTTGGTGGGGTCGGGAGGGTTGCTGGTGCCTATCTCCAGCTAACGTTCCGGGTGAGAGGCGGGGTTCACTCTGGACAGGTCGGCAGTCTGTCGCAGGGCAACACAGAGACACACAGGACAAACAACCATGCACACCTAGGGACAATTTGGAGAGACCAATTAACCTAACAGTCATGTTTTTGGACTGTGGGAGGAAACCGGAGTACCCGGAGAGAACCCGCACATGCACAGGGAGAACATGCAAACTCCATGCAGAAAGGCCAGGGCCGGGAATCGAACCCAGAACCTTCTTGGTGCAAGGCAACAGCTCTACCAACTGCGCCACTGTGCAGCCTACAAATAACATATTTTTATTTATTATAGGATGTTGCTTAAAGGCAATGCAACAGATAGAAACATTTAATTAAATGCAGGCCACTTGCAGTTACAGAACATGGCCTGATCCTGAAAATGATGCCTCTCACACTTCCAGAAGCTTGAACCGAAGATGGAGTATTAGACAATAAAAACATAAAATTATGAGATCAAAGTCATAAAACACATGCTTGAATAAAGCAATAATATTACAAGAACAAAGTCATAATATTGTATGTGAATAAAAACTAAATAAAAATGCACTTCGGGGTCCCCAAAGTGCGTTTTTATGTTTTTATACTAAATAAAACTACTGTATTCTGGTCATATTATCACAGTTCAGATAATTGCGACTTCATTCTCTTAATGTTTACTTTATTTTTGAAATATGACTTTATTCCCATATTATTACCAATTTATTATCATTTCATTTTATTCATTAATCTGTTTTATGGCCCCAATACTTCGTAAAGTGAAGATAATAATGAACCCATGGTTCTGTAAATCAGCTCATCAGATTTTAGGACCGTCAACAGTTTGTTGGGTTTTTCTATCAGTTTCTTTAGTATGTCAGAGTGTGGCGTGTTGATACAGACCCACGCCCTTTTGCGCGCGATGAAAATTAAAGTCGCAGGTTTCTACCTGAGAGAAACAAGGTGTCTCTAAAATACACATAATACATCTGAACTCACCCCAAACAAAAATAACACCAACGATGACCGGGACAGTCGAATCATGGTAACTGGAAGAAGTCCAATGATTCCAGTAAGCCCAGAGTCCGCTCGCGCTTGTTGTTCGTCTGGTCCGATCAGGTTAAGGAAGGACACTTTAACTGGAAGGGCCAAAAGGTGTCCACGCCCAACTCAAGCTAAAGTAGGTGTGGGGTTACCTGATCCTGGCGTGAGAGAACAACAAACATGTCATTTCATGAGTTCTCCAGAAGTCTGCTAATTGCAGTTTCCCAGACAGACAGGCTCACACAGAATTTTAACAGCCTGGGGCCAAAACTCGGCTCCTAGAGAGAATGAGTCACCTTAAACTCTCGTTTTGTTTTAATCTCAACTGTGATACAGCAAGTTACTCGTTATTTTATTAACACATTAAAAAATAACCGTTGATTCAACTTTCCAGTTTACTTTATAGTAAACGGTAAACGGAGGCATCTATCTATCTGCAGTGTTGCTGCAGTAAAAGCAAAAGCAACAGATCATGTTCCCACAGTATAACAAAATATATATAATACATATATAATATATAATACATTCTCTGAGCTTGGTCCTCTACCAGAGGCCTGGGAGCTTGAGGGTTCAAGCTCAAGCAGTATCTTGGCTGCACATTTCTGGACTGAGATGAGACTGGGAGTTTGGGAGGAACTGGCCGGAGTCAACTGGCCGGAGGAGGAACTGGCCGGAGTCGACACTCAGACGGAGGAACGTCTGAGTGTTGACTGGGGATGTCGAAGTAACCATTCCTCCCACAGTCTTTGCATGTAGCCCCTCTGACTAGGGTTACTTGAGTAGTAGCATCCAACAGATCCATGTTTTCACCTCTCGCCCATTTCCGTCTTGTTCCAGTAGCCCATTTTTCATCTAGGTGCTCTGGTTCCCCAGCACCTGACGCAGACCTTGTTTGGCCGGGCGACGTCTGAGCCGGCATGTCGTGCTTATCAGTGTCTCTCATGGTATGAGGTTCGGCCATATAGCTGTTGTAACTTCAGCCCCAGCCTGGATTCGAACCCTGGTCTCCCGTGTGGAAGACTGGTGACTTACCCATTGAGCCATTCAGTCAGCTATAATTTAGCTTGACCTGGAGGTCCCAACATGCATGGAGAGGTGAGTTGGGATGTCCCACCAGGATAATTCTTCTAGATTACTAAGTAAGCAGACAGTTTGATGATTGTTTCTTTTGTTGTAGGCAAGCTGACTGCACAGAAGGAAAGGACCAGTTCCTTTTCTTTGCCTTGGTCTTTCAGGTCAGAACTCAGATGATGGGAGAGGTGTAATGTGAAGCCACATGTTGGGCTGTCAGCTGCTCCCCATGCACAGGGGGCTCTTTGACTCTTCATCTGCAGAGTTCTTTGTCCATCTCGATCTTGACTCAGAGCCGCCTGGAGGATCCAACCAAAGGTTCCTGTTTTGCATTCACTTTTTAGGGTTTATCACCCAACAGACGTGTTTCCATTGACTGGCACTGTAGCTGTGCTTGTTTCATTGGCTGACTGCTTGGATAAATGATCTCAGATCCATTATTGTCATAGAGACATTATGACCTGATGTCTGTTTTCGTGTCCCGGTGTTGCTCAAAGGTCACCAACGACCTTTACCTGCACAACCTTTTTCTTTCAACAGCTGAAGTTGTTCAATAATCTGTTTCCAAATCAGCTAATTCTGAGGCATTGATCATCTCTCCTCTCATTTTAGTTCATCTTTCTCTTAACCTTTCTCCTACCATCTACCTCCAACGCAATATCATTGATCTAATTGCAGTTACACCTTTTACATCATTTCAGGTTCAATGTCAAAATCACATCTATAACCTCTTTAGATTCTCTGATTTAGCATTAATTTATAATATTGTGACCATAACTTCTTAGTTACCATTATTATAATCATGTGAGTTATTACATGTGTTCTTCTGAAAAGAAAACAAGAATCATCCATTATTCTAATTATTTGATACCAAAGTTAGTTGTTTATTCTTACCACTAAAACAATAGTAATATAAGTATAGGTCTTATCCAATTACTCAAAATGTTTAGATTTCATTCTTTAAAACTTTTATGCATTAAAATAAGGAATAGTCTCAACTATTTTTATAAATCTGCAAGCTGGAAACTTACTTCCTCTTTTGTCAGGAAGCCTGCTGTTCCTGTTTCATGGCTTGGCAACACTCTCTCTGCCTGACTATGATTTCTTATGAGATAGAATTAAAAGTAAGGCTTGCATGAGACAAGACATAAACATACAACCTCAATGATTTTATTGAACTTTGATTTTACTCTTGGGTCTACATGTTTCTTCCGTCCATCCATCCATCCATCCATCCATCCATCCATCCATCCATCCATCCATCCATCCATCCATTTTCTTTACACCCTTGTCCCTTAGTGGGGTCAGGAGGGTTGCTGGTGCTGATCTCCAGCCAACGTTCCGGGCGAGAGGCGGGGTCACCTTTGACAGGTCCCCAGTCTGTCGCAGTACATGTTACTTTGTGTGATTAATTTTAAAGGTAACTTCAAGTATTGTTAGTATTAAACTAAAATCTCCAGCATGGGAATAATGGGATGATCTCTGGTTACCTTCACACTTTCCAGAGGTTTTGCATTGGTCGACAGAGCCAGAATGTGTGGAGGTGATCATCAGTTGTGTTGGCACAGTTAACACAACAAATACTTTACTACTGAGCTTTGACAAGACCGGCTGACAGTGCTAATCCTGCGCAGTGTCACACCCTGAGAAGAGATGGTGTTTAACCAGTGTTACAGAAAAGTCCAAACCACTGCCACACACAATGTTTTGTACACACCTGTTCCCAACTATGACTCACTTTCCAGATAAATGCTTTTCATTAGAAAATAGTTTCACTGAACATGTCGACTCGGCTTCCACTTCATTAGATCTGCTCAATCAAGGCTAATGATAAGAAATAAAATGTTGTTGTCATAGTTACTGAAAATGTTTTCTTTTACCTGACCACACTGAGGTAATACATATTTAACATAAACAAAGATATCTATTACTGAGATTTGACTAAAACAGAACAGTCAGATTTAATTTGACTTAAATTGTAAGGATATCTAAAAACTACTTGAACATCCATTTGCTTCCTTTATTAAGTTTTTATTTTAGAATCACTGAAAAAGCACCAAGTACTGAAGTGACTGGCCCCTTTCCACAGTTCAGTTAAATACAGTTTATCTGATTTGTTCTAATAATGAAAAGTAATTTGAAAATCCTTCAGATTATTCTCAAATTCACTGTGCATAAAAAATGAAAGTTCTCCTTTGAACATGAAAAATATACTTATAGAAATAGCCACAAAACAAATAAAGTAAAAGGACTACTTCCTACACTAATAAAGAAGGTTAGAACAAAAAGAGAACATCTCTTTCTAATGCTGTTCCTTTGCTCGTGGTCAATTCAAAATAGAGAACAAGTACAGATGCAAACCCTCTTACAACACCATCATATCTAACACTTTGTAACAGATTAGTGGGACCTGGCCAAAACCTGTAGAGCATTAAGTTTTCTTAGTAGCGTTTGCTGTAAAAAAAAAAAAAAAGGATTTCTAACATTTTAAATATTTAAAGTTACCTGTACTTGTACTGTATAGTGCTTTATCTTGTCCAGATGACTCCAGAGTGCTTTACTCTACATTCAGTCAGTGAAACCAATTCGCATGCTGATGGTGGTATGATGCAACATTATAGCCACAGCTGTGGGTCACAATATGAAGCTGCCATTCAATCAGCACCACCAGGTCCTCTGCCCCAACATCTGGACGGAGCAGAGGGTTGAACAGGCAAACCACCAGTTAAAGGACGAACTCCTACCTCCTGAGTCACTGTCGCCTTTCAAGGTATAAAGCAGATACTCACTCACACATGGGTGGCATTTAGTATGATGAACATTTTGTATGATAAATATCAGTTTAACTGCAGTCAAGTATTGGTACAAGCAAATCAGGATATAAAATGTTTTGGGGGCTGACACACTGTGACTATAAATATAAGACTTGTTTCATGATGTTGGATACCAGCTTCAAGCAGCCAGGTCTCACTGAGGGCTCTACAAATAAAAGTGCTTTAGAAGGGTCAAATGATCTAACGCTGAAGAGTGTGAAGGATAAACATGACAACTGAGAGTCTCTGGTATGACATGCAGTGTATATGGACAGTATTCAGACCCCTTTAAATTTTTCACTGTTTCATTGTCGCCATTTGCTAAAATCACAAGTTCATATTATTACTCACGAATGTACACTCAGCATCTAATCTTGACAGAAAAAAGAAAAACTGAAATATCACATCGTCATATCTATTTAGACCCTTTGCTGTGACACTCATATTTAACTCAAGATTCTTCTCCTTCATTGGAGTCCAGCTGTGTTTAATTAAACTGTTTGGACTTGATTAGGAAAGGCATTTTTCAGGGTTGGTTGCATGGACGGTTCCTATAAGCATAAGAATTAGAATGTGTTAATATATAGGCAGTAGGATTTGTTACAAGGTCCCAGAATTTCAGTATATTTGATTTAAAATATAACAGGTTTGTGTGTTCTCAATATCCCACTTTATGTAGTATTTGGATTGATTTTTTTTTTTGTATGACGTATAACGGCTGTAAATTTGTTTTGTATGTATTCCCCCAACTTCCACACAATGTTAAATGTGGTACAATGAGTGTGTTATACAAAATAAACAAAGATTTGTAGTCCAGGGCAAATCTAATTCCCCTTAGAACAGCAACACACTTGGCTAGTTTAGATTTTATTTGACAGATGTGTGATTTCCAGCTAAATTTATCATCTAACATGACACCCAAAAATTATATTTATGAATTAGAAATAATTCCACATATAATATGTGTACAGGAAACATGGTTAAAACCTCAGCTAGATTTTAAGATTCCCGTAGATATAGCATAGAAAGACAGGATAGAAGTCATGGTAGTGGAGGAGATGGAATAGCTTATAATATAAACCCAGTGAATAAAGAATTAGAATGTGTTAGATAGAAATATTTAATTTAAGAAAAAATGGAAATATTAAAATGATAAATTATTATAATCCATGTAAAAATCTTGATAGTGGAATGTTTAAGGAAATAGCAGGGAAATTACATAGAAGAGAATTATGCTGTGGAGATTTTAATGCCCATAATAGTCTTTGGAGCAGCAAAAGCATTTGTATTTAAAGAGAACAGAAAAATGGTATCATAGTTGAAGAAATGATGGATGAAAGGTCATTAGTATTAATAGTGGCCTGGTAAAAAAAGTATACTTTAGTATACTAAATTTTAACATATTTTAGTATACTTTTAGCAATGTACTTCAACTGTGCTATTTTGGAACAACTTTTTTGTACTTAGTATACTTTAGTAGTATTTAAATTGTTTAAAAATACAACTAATTGTATACTTTAGTATACTACACGTACTTTTTGGAACAACTTCAAGTATACTTAGAGTAAACTTAAGTACTTAAAGTATACTTTTTAAATTTCATATTTCAGAGCTGTATTATTACATTTTGATATAATTGTTATATTATGAGTGTTATTATTAATTATATAATGATGTATATATAATTATGTATATATATATATATATATATATACAGTATATATATATATATATATATATATATATATATATATATATATATATATATATATATATATATATATATATTTAAAATATACTTGAAATATATTTTAAAAATACTAATTTAATAATTTATTTAAATTACAATTAATTGTTATTTTTTATTTCCTGCTATTGATAATAAACTACAACTTTAATTATTTGTGAGTCTTAATTCCTACATACCTATTTTGTAAATGACATGCATAACTACACAACAGTACTTACATTGTTTTAGGGTAAAATTACATGGAAGATTAATTACACAAGATGCCCAAGGTAATTCAAATATTTTGTTTTATTACAGGCATTTTAAAATTGTCCAATTTTACTCACAACTTTATGAACTTTACATAAATTATCAGTTTACACATCAAAAGTGAACACATGAACATGAAAATGTAAGTGTGACAATAAAACATGACAGTGAGGATCAACAACAGAACATTCCTGTTCACTGCACCTTATAGAAACCTACAAAAAAGAACAATAGAGCAATTAAACAGAGAAAGGGTTTGTATTTAAAGAGAACAGAAAAATGGCAAATAAAAAATAATACTTACAATTTCAAGACATTGTGGACTCACTGTGTATGTGACATCATCAGAACTGATGATGATTGGGACCAGATGCCTGTGGTGGAAAAACATTTCTGGGTGTCTTTGCCTGTTTATGTTGGAAGTAGAAAAAAAATTGTTAGCAATGTCATAGAGTCAGTTGATGTTGGCATTAACTATGAAGCTGTTTTAAGTGTGGACTTAAGGAGACAAACTACCTTAAAATCTTTCCATCCATGATCTGAACACACTGATCCTTGCAGGGTGGTGAGGGGGGCTGGTGGTGTCCATCTCCAGCAGCCATCAGATGAGAGGCAGGTTCACCCTGGACAGGTCACCAGTCCATCACAGGGTCCTGAAAGTCAACTACAAATTAAAAAAGAAAGATAAATGTTAGATTAATAAGAAGAGAAAAATTCTTTCCAGTTACCTTTAAATCAAATCATGTTTATTAAGCACTTAGTGTTGGTAACAGCAGTTTTTGTTGTTGAAAATGTAGCTTTAGCTCCTCATTGAAAAAACAAACTTACATCATGAAGACGATGTGGAGGTTCATCCTCAGAGCTGGTTGTTGATCTGGTGGAGTCAGAGCTTCTTCTGAGACAGAAAGTCTTTAGGTTTCCTAACACCTGATTTCTCTGTCTTCCTCTTTCATCTTCATTTGCTTAGTTAGACTGCAAACATATGTTGAAGATAAAATCATTGATGAACGAGTTAGAACAACAACCTCACAATATCAAAGTCTCTCTGTCTTATGGAGCTTAATTAAAACCAGTTTAGTTTATGAATTAAAGTATAAGTCACAACAAACAGCCTCCATGCAGTTATAACATGAAGCTGAATTATTATAATAATAATCACACAAGTCACAATAAAATTGATAAAATGATTATTTAAGAAACCAACGTAAGTTATATATTTTTACTGCACTGTTTATAATAAAATGAAGATAATTAATAAGCAAACTTGCCACCAGCTAGCAACACTTAGCATCCTTCTTCCCTCCGGGCTCCATTTGTGACACACATTTCATTTCCATCGGTTATTGTCCCGTTGTGTTGTCATCTAACTCGAACTAGGACGTCACCAGCTTAAACTTAACTAAATTAGTAACTATTGTCAAGGTCCTCTCTAATTTTAAGGCAATATTATGCGAGTAAAAATGGCGAATTTGAACAGCGTCTGTTACTTCCCTGCTTCATGTTTTTTCTTCTCTTTGTGGCGTTTTTTAAATAAATGAAAAATGTGCAATACCGCCACCATCTGGTCTGGAGTGTGAACTGGAGCTAATGCCGTTGAATATAAGGTTTTTACATCACACATCTGAAAATTGATTGGGTACTTTCTTAAAAATTACATCATGATTATCATTTTTTATTGTATGCAATTTTAATAAATAGCAAAAGATTATTAAGGCACTTAAAAGTTCATACATATTCATTCATATTTTGTTCACTTAAAGTATCTTTTATTTAATATATTAAAAGTGTATTTTGGTACAATTATGTTTCAGTGTGTTTATAGTACTAATTTCGAAAATTGGTACAAGTGTATTTTTAGTATACTTCAGATATACTTATAGGTAGTAAACTTAATAATTAGCATACTTAAAGTGTACTTTCACAAAGGAAAGTATGTTTGAAGTATACTAAAATATACTTTTTTTTACCAGGGTGGAAAAAGATACAAGAGTAAATATACATAAAAATAAAGTTTCATCCATCCATCCATTTTCTTGACACCCTTGTCCCTTGGTGGGGTCGGGAGGGTTGCTGGTGCCTATCTCCAGCTGACGTTCCGGGCGAGGGGCGGGGGGTCACCCTGGACAGGTCGCCAGTCTGTTGCAGGGCAACACAGAGACACACAACCATGCACACCTAGGGACAATTTGGAGAGACCAATTAACCTAACAGTCATGTTTTTGGACTGTGGGAGGTGCTTTAACAAGCATCCATCCATTTTATTTACACCCTAGTCCCTTAATGGGGTCAGGTGGGTTACTGGTTCCTATCTCCAGCTAACGTTCCAGGTGAGAGGCGGGGTCACCTTGGATATGTCGCCAGTCTGTTGCAGGGTTACACAGAGACACACAGGAAACACAACCATGCACACACACACCACACTCTCACACCTAGGGACAATTTAGACAGACCAATTAACCTGACAGTCTTGTTTTTGGACTGTGGGAGGAAACCGGAGTACCTGGAGAAAATAAAAGTGAAAGGTAAGAAAAAAGTAGTTCCTTGGTGGTATGAAGATTGTAGTAGTAGTCTGATAATTAGAAAATGTAAGAAGGCATTTAAAATATTACAGAAAATTTTAACCAAAAACCTTTTTAAATATAAAAGGGAATTCGTAATGACTCGTAAAACTATTAAAGATGCAAAAAAGAAATCACAGAGAGAATATTGTTCCTCAACAGGTTCAGAAATAAAATTACAGAATGTTTGGTCAATGTTTAGGAAAATGACTGGGAAAAGGAATGAAGTTAAAATGCCAGCCTTAATTTGAGGTCATGAAGTATTAGTTCTAAATAAATATAAGGCTGATTTATTAGGTGAAACATTTGCTGCAGTTCATAGTGGTGAACATCTTACAGACATTCATAGACAGCAGAAAATGAAAAACCTTGAAAATTATACAAAATATATTGGAAAAACTTCAAAAATGAATGTCATGAATATTACTATGAAAGATCTTAAAACGGTATTGAAAGGGACAGGAAACTCAGCTCAAGGGGAGGATCAATTCTGCTAAGCTATGTTTTGACAGATTCCAGAAGTAACATTCAAATTAATATTAAAAGTGTTTAATAAAATATGGAAAAAGGTTTAATACTAAATAGCTGGAAAAGTGCAACAATACTACCGCTTAATAAACCAAGGAAAGATTATATCAGTCCAAATAATTATAGACCAATAGTTTAACTTTCCATTTAAAATAAATGGATGGAAAAAATAATGGTCAATAGATTAGGATACGTTCTTGAACATAAGAAACTAATTAGTGGAGATCAGTTTGGTTTTAGAACAGGGAGATCAACAATGGAGTCATGTTGGGTTCCAGTTTTCTCACCATACAGAACATGCAAGGAGAGCCGATAAAACTGAATACAGTTTAATATAAACACGCTCAATAATGCTGGTGAAACAAGTGATTTGATCACTGTTGAATATGCGGGTTGTCTGACTGCAGGAAGGACAGAGAGGTTAGTGAGGCGCTCACTGGCAGAGGGAAATGAGTTTGTCAACGCAGAGAATGATCTTACTTGGTTCGGAGATGTTTGGGGCGTGAGGAGGGAGTGTGCTGTGGGTTCTGAGGGAAGCTTTGGTTCTGATCCGGGGTTCCAGTGAGTCTGAGGTCAGCGGAAGAATTTTTTATTTATTTATTTATTATTTTTAACAAAACAATGAGCACCATACATAGACATTCAAGTTATACTTGAGACAGTATTTTGGAGAATAAACACAAATAAGTGACAAAACAAAAACCAAAAATAAAACAAGACACAAACAAAAACCTAGCAATTATTTCCATAAGTACATGGATAAAAAGTATATAACTAAAAAATAAACAAAGATAACAGAAAGAAAATAAAATACAAATTAAACAGAAAACTAAAACGGGGCACTTAAAGGGCTTAATGTATTCTGTGCTACTAAAATTGTTATAAGACTTAGATAAAGGGCGTATGCCATTACAACTGGTAAGTAAGGGGAGCACCACTCATGGGGTCACATCGAGTGTCAAAGACCTTACATGGTCCAGAAACGGTGACCAGATTCTTGAAAATGTAATTTCAGAGCCTTTGAGAATATACCTAATTTTTTCCAGTTTTATGAATGAAAGGGCATCTTTTATCCAATGAGAATGTGAGGGTGGGAGAGGATTCTTCCAATGCATCAGTATGATACGTCTAGCCAGTAGTGTGAGGAAGGCCACAAGGTCAGCATGATGGGATGGTAGTGACTGGTTTTTGGGGAAACCCCAAATAGAGCAGTGAGTGGAGAGAGCTGTACTGTGGTTGAGGTGATTACAGAAAGTGAGTCAAAAACGGATTTCCAAAATTGAAATAGGGAGGAACAGGTCCAAAACATATGACCGATAGTGGCTGGGCCCAAACCACACTTCACACAGCTTGAATCCACGTCTGGAAAGATTCGAGCCGGTTTGCTTTTGGACCAGTGGACGACTTTACACTGAATAATTCTATGTCGGGCACAAATTGATGAGGTGTGAATCCGTTCTAGAATAGTTTGCCACATTTCATTATCAATCTCTGTGTTAAGATCATCAGACCAAGTAGCTTGAAGATGACCAAGCCCAGGAGTCAAATTGGATGTTAAGAGGTTGTATATTTTTGATATTGTACCCGTTGGAATGGAACTAATTTCTAGCAGTTGTTCAACCATATTGGGGGAAGGAATTATTGAAAAACCTGGAAAACAATGACGAATAAACTCTCTAACTTGTAGAAATCTAAAAAAGTGGACAACTGGTAAGTTAAAATTTGAAGATAATTGAGCAAAAGTACCATTTAAGTATAGATATTTCAGAGAGAAAAGCCCATGGCTTTTCCAAACTGAAAAAGTTTTATCAATGAGTGAAGGTGGAAATAGAGGATTAGGTTTAGTGGTGATAAAAGAAGTTTTCTCTGGATCCCAAAATGTTGCATAATCTGAGCCCATATTCTAAGGCAAGTTCTTAACAATTATATTGTTAGTGTAAGTTATAGGAGATGTTGCAAGGGGAAGGCATAAGAGAAAATACAATAAAGCAGAGCTACATGAGGCCTCTTCTATTGGTAACCATTTCGGAGTCTCACGGTTCCCATTACACCAAAATAACATTGTACGAATATTAACAGACCATTAATAGCATATGAAATATGGTGTGGCAAGCCCTCCCATTTCCTTACTTTTCTGTAGGATACTCTTTTTTTATTCTAGGAGGTTTTCTGTTCCATATGAAATGAAAAACTGAAGCATCGAGTGTCCTAAAAAAATTTTTGGGGATAAATACTGGTAAACACTGGAAGAGGTACAAGAATTTCGGCAAAACATTCATCTTAATACAGCTGATCCTGCCTGTTAAAGAAAGTGGCAGCATGGACCAGCGCTGTAAGTCCTGAGTCAGCAGGTCAGGTAAGGGAGTAGAGTTAGCTTTAAAAAGTTGTGAAAAATTCTTCGTTACATGGATTCCCAGGTACTTAAATGCTTGCAGAGAGATCTTGAATGGTAAGCTAGTGAGTGGGTAGGCCATAGCCGCATCATTAATTGGAAATAATTCACTTTTATTAAAGTTCAATTTATATCCAGATATTTGTCCAAACGTTTCAAGCAGGTCTAATACTGGAGGCATTGAGGCCTCTGGGTCTGAGAGAAAGAGTAACAGGTCATCAGCATATAAAGAGACTTTATGGTCCAGACCACCTCTTGTGATGCCGTGCATGTGACAGGATCTAAGGGCTGCAGCTAGAGGCTCTATAGCAATTGCAAACAAAAGAGGGGAGAGTGGACAGCCCTGGCGAGTTCCATGACCTAGGTGAAAATATTCTGAGTGGTCATTATTTGTGCGGACACTGGCTAATGGAGAAGTATATAACAGTTTGATTCAGGAAATAAAGGGACAGCCAAAACCAAAACGTCGTAGGGTGTAAAACAAATAGGACCACTCTACTCGATCAAAAGTTTTTTCGGCATCCATTGAGATAATCACTTCTGGGGTATCAGCTGATGTAGGTGAATATATTATACTTAGCAACCGCCTAATATTATGAAAGGAGTGTCTGTTTTTAATAAAGCCTGTCTGGTCAGGGTTGATGATTTTGGTCATGATTACCTCCAGACGTTTTGCCAACATCTTTGCCAGAATCTTGACATTTGTACAGAGCAATGAAATTGGCCGGTAGCTGTTGCAGACTCGTGGATCTTTATCTTTCTTTAGGATAAGGGAGATAGTAGCTTGTCGCATTGTGAGAGGGGGAACACCACATTCATATGCTTCTTTAAGCATGTTAAGCAGAAGAGGAGATAGTTTGTCTGAAAATACCTAATAGAATTCTGATGGAAAGCCATCAGGTCCAGGGCATTTTCCACTCTGCAATGATAATATAGCAGTCTTGGCCTCAGCGAGCGTAAAGGGCTTGTCTAAGTCAGAGGCTGTTTCTGGATCAATTGTAGGGATAGAAAAATTATCAACGAAACTTTCACAGTGAGCTTGATTGGGTGAACACTCTGAACTGTATAAAGTGGAATTGAAGTCTCTAAACTGATTGTTAATAGTTTGTGGATTATGGTCCACATTGGAGATGTTAATTTCAGCGATGTGCCGGTGTGAAGCTCTCTGACGAATCTGATGAGCAAGAATTTTGCTGGGCTTGTCACCAAACTCATAATATCTATAATTCTATAATCTATAAGTACAGTGTCTACCTGTACTTTTACGTATCAAGTAACTTGATACGTTGATACGTAGGAGCCAATCTATACTTTTTACTGCATTGGTTTATACCACTAATGCTTAATTGCACAGTTTTAACATTTTGATTTATTGAAGTTAGTTCAATGTTCCAAACAATACACACAAACATATGAGCTTACCTTCTTCAAAGTCCCTTGTCAAGCAGAGGAAAAGAGTTATCCTTTGATAAGGATTGCCAGCTTCAGCCTTATAAGCTGCAAGGGTAAAAGGTGTTTGTGTCCCAGGGATATTAGTAACCTCTGACCCATCTGGACACAAAAGGAGGAAAGGTTCATCCTTTACATCTTTGTTAAAGTCCTTCATTTTTTTAACAGCAAGATTGAGCAGGGGTGTGGCAGAGAGGGTTGTTGCAAGAGAAATAGTAGTTCTTCCAGGTTGTGGCTTTAGACAGTTCTTCTGAATGGCCATCAAGCCGATATTTATCTGAAACAACAAAAAATATGTGGAAGACTGAGATTTTTTAAAGAACAGTCAATTGTTTTTAATTCCTCCTGTATTATGCTACAATATCCAAATAGATCAATTAACTATTAGTATCAGTCATTTTCAAGCTTTTACTTTTGAAATGCATATTTGGATACAAATGTGGCCACCCTCATGTGACTCCTCTGTTGCATGTACTCTGCGTTGTGTGTGTTGGTAAAGAAAGAAACCAGCAGTCCAGGACCCACAATGTGTTGCAACAGGAAGGCAGATTTATTCTGTTCAAGAACAAAAATACATTCAGCACAGCAGTTCCCGAGCTCCGGCCTCCCCACACAGACCTCCTCAGCACAGCTCGGCGCAAACTGAGGCAGGAATGTGCCACAACCAACCAGAACTTAAGGTCAGCAAATAATAAAATAAAATGCCAAAACAATTCAAATAAAACTATTAGTTAGAAGTTGCATGTTTTTGGACGGAGCCATAACGGACCTACCGAACTTAGACCTTTTCCTTTTGCTTTAACCCCTTTCTCCCAAGAGAGTACTTTTGTGCTCCTCATGTTTTTTTTACGGTATTCAAGGAAGGTACTGAGGACTGATGCAGAGCAGGATGGGAAGAGTCTATTGTGCTATTAGTAAATTACAGAAAACATGTTGCACATCACATTCATACAAACATATGTATTACAAACTGAAGTAAGGTTAGCACATGTCTAAACTGAGTGCGGTTTCGCTTTGAAAAGGTGGCTAGCTTGATCGCAGTGCAAAAGTACGGAAGTGCAATGCTATCATGCAGGAAAAAAAAATTTGAGCGCTATCACGTTATAACGTGATAAGTATCTTGTTAAAACATAGACATAATATAAGGATAGACGCCTCAGATGACGTGAAAATTAATGAAATTCAAAGCTTTATTTATGATTTATTTTGGAGAGAGGAAGTCTTTTATTTTGAAAAATGCTTAACAGGATCTAGTTTTGTCTTTTGCCACTATCTAGCCTTCTGTTGATTTCGGTTCAGCAAGTGTACTGTTTGACCAGAAAATCTTCAGCAAATTCATCTGAGCCTCGGTTATAATCGCTCTTTAGCCATTTCCCGAATCAGAAGCTACAATCTGAAGTCAACTGCAGCTTCGACCCAAACAGTCAGGAACGGCCCACAGCCAGAGGACCGAACTGACGTTTCCTTCTGTGCATCACGTTCTGTTTAGGATCCTGCTTATGCTATTAATGGTTTTAACCACAGTGCAAAGCAGCATCTGTATCCATGTGGACCAAACATGAAGGGAAACCTGACCAATTCATGTTAGCCACTGTACTAGCCTAGCCTAACACCGCCACTTCCTGGATATAGAATTATCACGTTTTAACAAGATACGTATCACGTTTTAACAAGATACGTATCACGTTTTAACAAGATACGTATCACGTTTTAACAAGATACGTATCACGTTTTAACAAGATATGTATCACGTTTTAACAAGATACGTATCACGTTTTAACAAGATACGTATCACGTTATTAACAAGATACGTATCACGTTTTAACAAGATACGTATCACGTTATAACAAGATACGTATCACGTTTTAACAAGATACGTATCACGTTTTAACAAGATACGTATCACGTTATAACAAGATACGTATCACGTTTTAACAAGTATACGTATCACGTTTTAACAAGATACGTATCACGTTATAAACAGATACGTACACGTTTTAACAAGATACGTATCACGTTTTAACAAATACGTATCACGTTTTAACAAGATACGTATCACGTTATAACAAGATACTATCACGTTTTAACAAGATACGTATCACGTTTTAACAGATACGTATCACGTTATAACAAGATACGTATCACGTTTTAACAAGATACGTATCACGTTTTAACAAGATACGTATCACGTTATAACGTGATAGCGCTCAAATTTTTTTTCCTGTGTGACAGCAATGCGCTTCCGTACGAAAGAACCAGAAGGACACAAATTACTCTAGAAGTGGTGCATAAGGCTGTAACGGACCTTACTAATAATATAATACAATGCTGTGGACACGGTCTGGAGACCCGCTAACCTTAGCAAGTTACTACATCCAAAAGACACATAAATACTTCTTTATGCTTATTAACCTACTTGAACATTGTGGAGTATCTTCCATGCATATTTTTTGAAGCCTCATGCCACAACTGCTACAAAAGTTTGATGACGGCTAAATCAGCTTTTTTCCGCAGTTTGGGCAATACATGACGAAATGACCGTATTCCCGCTTTGCTTCTCATTCAAACAAAGCATAGCAGAATAACTTCCGGTTCAAAAGTAAAACGAGTTGTAGTCCAAACAGCGATTTCTTAGGTCTCCCACTGGGATGTACCTCTTCCGTTATGTTAATGTTTAGTGCTTCGTTAATGTTGAACTTCTTTCGTTAATCTTGTAGTGATTTCGTAATTTGTAATTGTGCTTCGTTAATGTTGTAGTGCTCTGCACCTCAGGGTATGTATGTAATAAAAGTGTGTCATTAATGAAGGGGAAAAAAAATCAACCCGGACTTTAAGTTTAGAGTCTGGTTCGTAGAGTATGCAGTTATATTTTTTTCCCAATTATTCAATGAAACAAAAAAATCTAACCACAGTTAAGTAAAATAAAATTGTAATCAAAACGTTTGGAATTGTAATGATTTCTTTTTTAAAACAAAAAGTTTTGTTTTAAAAAACTTTTTTTAATGAAATAAAGTTTACATTTTTTTCTTAAAAAGTTATTTGCCAAACAAACTTTTATTTCCGCACATCAGAAACCTTTTATTGCGATTTTAGGCCCTTCCCACGACATCATATAAAAATCATAAAACTTTGAGTCACAAATAAAAACTTAGAATAGGAAGAAAACATTTATGACATGCGCAAACAAGTTTGCTTTTCAAATACCTTTCTCACTTCATGAGACAAAAATGTGTGATTTTAATTTTTAAAAAAGTTTTTAGTTTTATTAAGCAAAACTCAGTAGAGTTTTCTCATGGTGCATGCATTAACAATTAAATTTTTGCTTTTTTTCCTGCAGTTCCACATAGGCCTGTCGTGATATTATTGACACGATAAATTAAATCTATCGACCTCATTTTAATTATCGGCTTTATCGTCTCTTCCTGCCTTTTTTCTTTCTGTTGATGATACTGAATGAAAAAGGATCAACTTCTCTGATCCTCCCTTCCTCATTTCCTTAGTCTAATGTCCAGCTCACATTACACTAGTTGTCGGTGCATTTTCAAACCCTGAGACACATTAGCCACAGAAATCCACTACAGTGAAGTTAGTTTCAAGTTGGATATTCGATATTCGAGCTCCGCGGAGTAGGCGGCATTTAGCTCAAGGTTGATCCGATTTATGAACGCTAATGTCGGCCAGCGGTTCTCTACAACTCCCGGCCCAAGCGCGCGAAGGTTCATTTAGGGACTGTCAACAAATTACCGAACCAAACACTCCTGTCAAAAAAATTTTAATAAATGCCTTGAATTGTAAGCAACTGACTAATTGTCGGTGCTAAATCATACTTTTACATGATATACAATATAATCTATATCATTTTAAATTCATAAAGAATATTTTTAATAATTTTAATATTAAATAATATAATGTTTTCTTCAATAGCTTCCAGGTCATTTGACCTGTTGACTCAAAATCACTTTGAAATAATTATACTAGTCTCTATGGATGGGGCACAGACTTTTGTTTTCGAATTTTAGCCATTTTCCATTTTTTTAACCATTTTTTGGGTCAAAATTGAGTGTTTTTCTTCAATAGCTTCCAGGTCATGTGACCTGTTGACTCAAAATCACTTTGAAATAATTATACTAGTTTCTATAAATGGGGCACAGACTTTTGTTTTCCATTTTTAGCCATTTTCCATTTTTTAGGAATTTTTTTATTCAAAATTAAGGCTTTTTCTTCAATAGCTTCCAGGTCATGTGACCTGTTGACTCAAAATCACTTTGGAATAATTATACTAGTTTCTATAGATCAGGCACAGACTTTTGTTTTCCATTTTTAGCCATTTTCCAATTTTTAACCATTTTTTTACTCAAAATTGAGTATTTTTCTTCAATAGCTTCCAGGTCATGTGACCTGTTGACTCAAAATCACTTTGAAATAATTATACTAGTCTCTATGGATGGGGCACAGACTTTTGTTTTCGAATTTTAGCCATTTTCCATTTTTTAACCATTTTTTGGGTCAAAATTGAGTGTTTTTCTTCAATAGCTTCCAGGTCATGTGACCTGTTGACTCAAAATCACTTTGGAATAATTATACTAGTTTCTACAGATCAGGCACAGACTTTTGTTTTCCATTTTTAGCCATTTTCCAATTTTTAACAATTTTTTTACTCAAAATTAAGCGGTTTTCTTCAATAGCTTCCAGGTGATGTGACCAATTGACACAGAACCAGTGTCACACCTTTCTAGCATCCTGTATAGATGAGGCACAGTCATTTGTTTCTTAATATAACTATTTTTTTTTTATTTATTTTTTTTTCAAAATTTTGTATTTTTCTTCAATAGTTTCCAGGTCTTTGACCAATTGACCCAGAATGACTTTTAAATAATTACACTAGTCTCTATAGATGATTCACAGACTTTTATATTCGATTTGAGTCCTTTTTATACGTTAGGTATTTTTATATTAGCTTGTAGGTCATCAATTTATCAATCAAATTTTATTTGTACATCACATTACAGCACATTTCCCCATCAAGGCATTTCAAAGTGTTTTACGTAATAAAAACATAAAAACACACAGTCATGCAACACTGAATAAACAATCAAAACATTACATTAAGTCAAGAGCTATCATTAAACTTGCAATTGATTACGTTTCAAGTAAAACTCTAAACAGGTGGGTTTTTAGTCGAGATTTAAAGGACGTCAGTGTTTCAACTGTTTTACAGTTTTCTGGAAGCTTGTTCCAAATGTGTGGTGCATGGAAGCTGAAGCTGCTTCTCCTCATTTGGTTCTGGTTCTGGAGCAGAGCCAGGTTTCAGAGGTTTCAGAGCAGAGCCAGAACCTGAGGGGTCAGGAAGGTTGATACAACAGCAGATCTTCAATGTATTGTGGTGCTAAACTGTTCGGTGATTTATAAACTAGCAATAGTATTTTAAAGTCTATTCTATGAGCTACAGGGAGTCAGTGTAGGGACTTTAAAACTGGTGTTATGTGCTCTATCTATATATATTTCCTATTTCTCTTCACCTCTCCATAGGCTGCCACCTTATTGTGATGAAAGGGTTTGAGTGTTGAAGTGACTCTAGGAGTTATGCTGTCAGGGGCTTCATACCCCTTGTAGAGTCACCCAATGCTAGAGGTTGTAAGTCATGAACCAGACAAAGAGCAGCCCAAAGGCCCTTTATGAAGAACACAATCAATGGATACAGTGTCCCCTAACCTGGATGCAGGTCACCAGGGCACCACCCTGGAGCCTGGAGTTGGGGCTTCTTGACAAGCATCTGGTGCTTGCGAAAACACATGGAGTCTGACCAGGCTCAGCTCAAAGTGGGTTCACCTTCCCATGTCCTCCGAAGTCCCCCTCCCACTACCTATGGGAGGGGCCAAAAGGGCTGGGTGCAATGTGAGATGTTAGGATGCCGAGTGAGGGGACTTTGGCCATCTGACCCTGGGCGATGGATGTTTTATCACTGGGCATTGAAAGTCACCTCTCTGGTGGGAGCCTGAGCTGGTGTGTGAGGTTGAGAGATTCTAACTAGAAATAATTAGTCTCATCTCATTGCATGACTCGAGATTAGAGCCATACGTTAATTAATGGAACATTAATTAACAATTTGATATGTAGTGATAAAATGTCATGTTTCAGTTGTTAGCTGTGTTTCTATGACTTTGTATTTTTGTGTTTTTATGGTGTAAAGCTCTTTGAAATGCCTTGTTGTTGAAATGTGATATATAAATAAAATTTGACTAGATTCTTTGATTTGGGGGGTTTCTGTCCGAGGCCACGTTCTGCACAACCTGGGTTTTTGGTGACCTTGGGATCAGGCCTCTGCTTTTGGTAGATGATGTGGCCCTACTGGCTTCATCAGGTCGTGATCTACGGCTTTACTTGGAACAGGATCCAGTTGAGTGTGAAGCGGCCGGGAGGAGGATCAGTACCTCCAGATTCAAGGCCATGGTCTTGAGCTGAAAAAGGATGGGGTGCCTTCTTCAGGTCAGGGAAGATTGTCTTGACCCAAGTGGAGCATCTTAGGATCTTGTTCATTTGTGGAGTTCAGTCATTTCTGTCTCTGTTCACCACACATGTTCGTTAACCAGTTTCAGGACCCAACCAGAACCACTCATTGTAAATTATCTTGAGAAATAATGAGATTTGATCATATATAAAAACAAGCTTTAATGCCAAAAAATGATGAAATTTCACAAGCCATACATGTCATCCAAGTGGAGCATCGTGATTCTTATGCTACATTCACCATCCAGCGCTGGGGCTAAGTGACACGAAGCCAAGTGAGACAAAGATTGTAGCATTAGCTTTGTATTCATCTCTGCAATCTGTGCCCTCCCTAAACGGTACTCTAATCAGTTTCAGTCTGTTTACATATGACTGCTAGCAGTCACATATAAACATGGTTATGTATGCTGCAGTGTGTTAAAGGCTAAAAGAGATGTAGGAAAAAACAGAATCCATAACATTAAGAATGAGGGCAAAATGGAACAGGAGATCAATAGACGGATTGGCGCAGCGTCTGCAGTAAAGTGGGCACTGGACCAGTCTGTCGTGGTGAAGAGACATCTGGATCAAAAAGGAAAGGTCTCAATTTGCCAGTCGATCTACATCCCTGCCTTGTCTATGTCATAGGTTTAAGGGTCTTGGCTGAAAGAAAAAGATCACAAACACAAGTGGCCAAAATTAGATTTTTCCATAAGGTGTCTGGGTCCCTTAGTGATAGGATGAGAAGCTCAGTCATCCAGGAGGGACTCAGAGTAGAGCTGCTGATTTTTCACATCGAGAGGAGCCAGTTGAGGTGGTCAGACATCAGGTTAGGATGCCTCCTAGACGCCTCCCTAGTGAGGTATTTTGGGCACGTCCTACCAAGAGGAGGCCCACAGGAAGACCCAGGACACTCTGGAGGGACTGTTTCTCAGCTGGCCTGGGAAAACACCTTAGGGTTCCTAGAGGAGCTGGAACAAGTGGCAAAGAAGGGAAGTCTGGGCCTCTGCTGACCCTGCAACCCGACTGCGGACAAGGGGGAGATGATTGATTGATTGATAGATTTTTTTCCTCAACAGCTTATGGGTCTTAAGACTCATAAGTTAATTGGGTCTTATTAACTCAAAATCAATGTTAAATTATTCTACTAGACTGGAAAGTGGGGCACACTTATTTTTATTCCATTTGCCACTTTTTATTGCTTTTCAGTGGGTCACATGAAATTTAAGTTATTAAACACCAGTCATTTTATAATTTGTAAATCTAAATAAGATAAAATGGGGAAAAATATAGTGTGTCTCATCTCTAATGAGTTGTAAAACAATTTCAAAGTGATTTAGAATGAAAAGGTCACATGACCTGGAAGCTATTGAAGAAAAACACTCAATTTTGAGTAAAAAAATGGTTAAAAATTGGAAAATGGCTAAAAATGGAAAACAAAAGTCTGTGCCTGATCTATAGAAACTAGTATAATTATTCCAAAGTGATTTTGAGTCAACAGGTCACATGACCTGGAAGCTATTGAAGAAAAAGCCTTAATTTTGAATAAAAAAGTTCCTAAAAAATGGAAAATGGCTAAAAATGGAAAACAAAAGTCTGTGCCCCATTTATAGAAACTAGTATAATTATTTCAAAGTAATTTTGAGTCAACAGGTCACATGACCTGGAAGCTATTGAAGAAAAACACTCAATTTTGACCCAAAAAATGGTTAAAAAATGGAAAATGGCTAAAATTCGAAAACAAAAGTCTGTGCCCCATCCATAGAGACTAGTATAATTATTTCAAAGTGATTTTGAGTCAACAGGTCACATGACCTGGAAGCTATTGAAGAAAAAGCCTTAATTTTGAATAAAAAAATTCCTAAAAAATGGAAAATGGCTAAAAATGGAAAACAAAAGTCTGTGCCTGATCTATAAAAACTAGTATAATTATTCCAAAGTGATTTTGAGTCAACAGGTCACATGACCTGGAAGCTATTGAAGAAAAACACTCAATTTTGACAAAAAAAATTATTAAAAAATGGAAAATGGCTAAAAATGAAAAACAAAAGTCTGTGCCCCATCTATAGAAACTTGTATAATTATTTCAAAGTGATTTTGAGTAAATAGATCAAATGACCTGGAAGCTATTGAAGAAAACATTATATTATTTAATATTAAAATTATTAAAAATATTGTTTATGAATTTAAAATGATATAGATTATATTGTATATCATGTAAAAGTATGATTTAGCACCGACAATTAGTCAGTTGCTTACAATTCAAGGCATTTATTAAAATTTTTTTGACAGGAGTGTTTGGTTCGGTAATTTGTTGACAGTCCCTAAATGAACCTTCGCGCGCTTGGGCCGGGAGTTGTAGAGAACCGCTGGCCGACATTAGCGTTCATAAATCGGATCAACCTTGAGCTAAATGCCGCCTACTCCGCGGAGCTCGAATATAGAATATCCAACTTGAAACTAACTTCACTGGAGTCAGAAATCCCAGGTATAACGGTTCGGTCGTCCAGCCACATGGGCACAAAATGGCTACAAGTCCAGTTAATTTTAAAATCAGGCATTAATCAATACTTTACTAGAATCTTCCTGTGAGGCATGTGGCTAGTCAGTGTAAAGTCCTGACTGAATGAAAATCATTATAACCTGTTTATGTCACTTTAATGAAGAACAGCTGAAAACTTACCGGGTTTATCAACTGAGGTAGCAATTTGGCTCCAACTCCTCCTCTTGTCATTTCTATATTTTTTGCACAAAATGTTGAATAAATATTAATGTTGTTTCCACATATCATCTCCAATGTCCTGGATTTCGGGTCAAGCTGTTTCAGCTGTTTGGGATTCTCCTCCATAACTTCCCCTCAGAAAGCAGGAGGAGAATCTGGCTTTCTGATTGGCTACCTGTCACATTCAGCGTTAAGCTCCCAATCGGTGAAAAGCCTGATTTAGATCTGAGCGGCCAGGAGGATCTACTGTAACACACTGGAGGATGATCGGTTAGATTGACCAACGATGTAAGATTGTCATAAGGGAAAAATAGAGGCAAAAATGGTGAAGTGTGAACTATTGCATCATGTAGTGCGATGTGCCGTTTTCTCTATTTAAATCTAATGATTACTGAAGGGCAATATAGAATACAGACTTCATAATCTGCACTCTTTTGGTTTAATGCAGTATTTATTTCCACTTTTGCTTTATGTTGCTTAGTTTTTTATTCAAGTACTTTTTTTGTTAATGGAGACTGAGAATCCATTTTATTTGTGTTTTTGGTTTTGTTTATTTAGTTTATCAGTTCCAGTGTTACGTGTTCTTTTGGAAATAAAGTGCATCTATGGCAGGAAATCACATGCATTATTAGTCATTTCCATTAAATCAAAAGGTGTCAAAAGGTCTTGAAACAATATTGTTGTTTATTGCAATAATTTTTTTTTGACAATCGCTCAGCAAAATTTGTTATTGTGACAGGCCTAGTTCCACATTAAAGTTTGATGCTCTGCTTTCCTGAATGGACTGTCTTCATCTCCACTGCAGCAACAGGCAGCTCTTTTTATAGATTACTGTTCACTAAAATGTTGCATTGTGCCCTTGTTTCTATTTTTAATAGTGTAATTCTGTAAAGACAAAATATGTCTGGTGGTCAAGCTCTGATTTACATATCTTGCTAAATTGCAGGTTTGAATATTGAAATACTTTCCTATAGCAAAATAGACATGTAGAAAAAAATACTAATAAAATATTTTACATATGCATAGTTGTATGCTCAATATAGAGATTTTCCTTAGTTTTGATTGTATATCTCACAATTTTATAATTTATCATTGTTTATTAAACTCTGAAAGCTGTTTGTTAATATTCTGTCCTATAATGCAGTTAGATGTGCCCTTTTGTTGTTGAGCACCTGCCCCTTTAGTGGTCTCTGCACGGCCCTGGCTATTGGCATTAAAGGGGAGAATCTCATGATCTGGTCACGATCCTCCTCTGACCTTAACCCTATTGAGAAACTTTGGAGTTTCCTCAAGCAGAAGATCTGAGGGTGGGATGTAGTTCATATCAAACAGCAGCTCTGGGAAGGTTTTCTGACATCCTGCAAAGACATTCAAGCAGAAACTATCCACAGACTCACAAGTTTAATGGATGCAAGAATTGTGCAGGGATATCAAAGAAGGGGTCCTATGTTAACATGGAACTTGGTCTGTTAAGATGTTTTTGATTGAAATAGCTTTTGATTTTAGTAAATGTAACTATGCTGAACATTTGAAGAATGACCGGTTGCAGTTCTTTATAATTCATAAAATATTTAGAAAATCTTATGTGCATAACAATTTGGAACAGTGCATGTTTTGAGTTTATATTATTCTCATTGGAAGGTTTGCTCAGTAAAATCTGATGTATATTGTAATGGTTCTTGACTTGAATATTACACTGACCAACATTGTCAATGACCATTTATAAAAATCTGAAAAAATAACAATAATAATTTGCAACACGCATGTGTTGCTCATTCTCAAAAATACAAACCCTTCTCTTCAGATACAATGATCTTCATGAATAAGGCTTCAACAATTTCAGACTTCTCTATTAATTAGAATAAATCCAAAACATTTTCTGTCTCAAGTATTTATCTCAGTTAAACTATCCCATTACATTTGGGAACATCTTGTATTTGGGCGTTGATATTTCCAACAGGTTGAATGAGATGACACAATTAAAATTAGATGTTATTACTCAAATAAGTAGAGGACACTCACAAAGTGAATGACTTTGTCTCTCCTATAAGAAAAAATCTATTTTCTGTGACTCCACATAAACCACCACATATTTTCTTCAAAAGTTTAGAAAAAAAGAAAATTTAAACCTCCACATACTGCATAAGCTTAAACTTCATAAAAGGCTTAAGGTTTGGATCAACGAGACTTTTATAAATATCACCAGGCGAACAAGCTGGTGCTCCACGCGACAGTGCACATAAAAAAAAGTGCCAGAATGTAATCATATTTCTATGTTTAGCAAAATAATCACCAGGTGAATCCTTAAAATTAAGTTTGAGCCAGCAATTCAATTCAGTTTAATTCAGTTTATTTATATGATGTCAATTCACAAAAGATGTTATCTCAAGTCACTTTACAAAACATCATTTCAATTCATTCATTCCAATTGATCCTAGTTAACAACAATACAATAATCTATATTAATTATTCAAAGTAGATTAAAAGGTTTCTGTCTGAGGAAACCCAGCAGATTCTATTGACTCACTGACTGGAACCACAAGCACATAGCAACAATTGCTTTCTCCAAATTATTGCTGCCATAGGTTTCAGCTACTGGAGGACAAACTCAGTGGCACAACTACACATTATTCAGGTGGATGCAAAACCATAAATCGCCCCCCCCCATGGAAGGAACGTCAGGGAGAAGGAGCGACGCTTAACTTTAACGGATAGCTAATTCTTAGTTAACCACTGTTTATTTTACATGATACAAGAACATAACATGAAGTTATTATAGAGTTGACTTAAATTAGCTCCCTCATCACCTTCAGTCAGTGAACAAAGGAAACTGTGGTAAACACTTTGGTATAACCAAACAACAGCAATAATAATATAGTTATATTCTGTGTTGTTGCCACACTTTATCTGCTTGGTTTCCATTGATAGAAAACGTTTTAAGCTCACTTTTATTTTTTATTCATTTTTCTGTAAATTGAATAATAAATACTTAAGTACATCCATCCATTTTCTTGACACCCTTGTCCCTTGGTGGGGTCGGGGGGGTTGCTGGTGTCCATCTCCAGCTGACATTCTGGGTGAGGGGCGGGGTCGCCCTGGGCAGGTCGCCAGTCTGTTGCAGGGCAACACAGAGACAAACAGGACAAACAACCATACACACTCACACCTAGGGACAATTTGGAGAGACCAATTAACCTAACAGTCATGTTTTTGGACTGTGGGAGGAAACCGGAGTACCTGGAGAGAACCCGCACATGCACAGGGAGAACATGCAAACTCCATGCAGAAAGACTGGGGCCGGGAATCGAACCCAGAACCTTCTTGCTGCAAGGCAACAGCTCTACCAACTGCGCCACTGTGCAGCCTAGCTTAAGTACATGTAAATTGAATATTGCATCTTCATTGTGTAAAATTCTCCATCTCTTTTCTGTCCTGATGGAATCTCTCCTCCTGCTCATCACTCATTGATCCAGATTCTCAGGAAACCGATCCAGATGTGAGAACAAGTTATACATTTTGATGTTCATGTTGCATCTATAGTTTAGAAAGTTGACCAGATTGAGCAAAACCAATGTGATTTTTGAATTCAGCTCATCAAACAGCCAGGAAGGATACATGGCTTTTTCAGTTCAGTTTCAAATAAGCTGTTTTTAGTTGAAAATAGTTTTTCAACTAAAACAATTGAAAAACCCCATACATTTTTTTAGTTGTTGACCAGTGTTATATGCATAGATCAGTTTACCACTATTCTGTGATTTGGAGGCGACATATGTCCAGCATCAAATGTTGGATTCCTTGTTGCTTCCTGAACAAATAAATATTGTTGCAGTCCTTCATTAGAACCAGCTCCCTCTTCTTCTAGCTCAGGCTAGTTTCCATGGCTACTAATAAACAGCTTTACTGTAACAGTAAGGTGTTTCTCTGCTATTAGCACATCTAGCAGCAAGTACCTGAGATTTATTGACAACACTAAGACCTTCTTCCAGACATTGATTGGTTGACTTTGACCGGGAGCCAGTGGCAGTTTCTGATATGGGTGACATGGGCAACCGGACTGGGCGGCATCTTAAAAGGGGGTGGTGGCATTAGCAGTGCCTATTGCAAACATTGGACCCTGCTGACATTGCATACATGACATGGAGACAGTCCCTTATTTATTCTGATTTTTTAGTGATTTTATTTTTTCCGTCTTTCTTCCTCTTCTAATATCTAAAGCTATGCTCATATTAAAATCGTTTTATAACTTCTTTATAGGCAAAAAAGTTAGATCTAGCAACTTTTTCTTGAAAATTCTACTTCCCTGCCAACAATTACAAAAATCTGTGGTGGAAAACAATTTAGGTTCCATAACTGCTGATGGAAATTTGAAAAGGAAGTTATCAAACTCATTTACTACAGGGAATATCCCATCAGACTAAAATAGGTTTTCAGGTAAATGTTAAAGAAATGCGGAAACTTCAGTGGAGACAGGCATGAACAAGACAGAACTCTTTGTGTTTACAGGCAGTTATGTGTTTGTGTTTTGTGTGTGTGTGTGTGTGTGTGGGATCTGTGGCAACCTGTTTTACCAGAATAGCTAACAAAAACAGATTGGCAGGGTGTGGCACTCTCTCTCTCCACAGAACAGGTGTGTCTGTGTGAGTCATAGCAGGAAGTTAAATAATATATTTCCCATGCCAGCGACTAGAATAAAAACATGTTTTTTATCCCAGGAAGGGATAAAAAACATGTTTTATCCCCTCAACAGCAGCAAAAGATATAAAGGTTTGCACAAAATATTATTTGTTTTAAAAACAATATTCATACAATATGTGTTGCAAAAATGTATTGTATATTTATAACTAATGATAATACACTGTTCAAGACAGTCATTAGAAATCAACAGAAATTAAAAATAGGAATATCAGACTCATGAGCCAAGGAATGTGGATCATGCATTTTTCTAATATGCAATATGCATAATGTGCATCTGTATTGAACACTGTAAAAATATGCTATTTACAATATATTATTTAACTATTTTTGTGGTGCTGCTCTCATGGACACTTTGTGGGACAGCAGTATTAGTTGGAGAGAAAATGTGCTCCTACTTTTGAAATCAATTACAACAATAAACGGTTTAGTACTTCGTACTCTGTGATTACTGTTCAATCTTAACACTTCAATTTTATTTTTCCAAAAATGAAAATAAGACAAAATAAACCTTCCATCTGTTGCAGCATACTTTCACGACACATGTAGCAAGGTTTCACCTTTCTGAGAGCAAGAATGTACGGTTTCCTCCAGCCTAATACTGAAAAGAAGTAAAGATCCCAGATAGCACAGAATGATTGAAACAACATTGAATCAATGTCAGCCAGAAACATTGAATCAATGTTGAACGCTGACATTGAAACATTGAAAGTGGTCGGTGACTTGTATGTTGAATCAACGTTAGGGTTTCAACCATAACTGGCATTATATCAATGTTGATTCAACCATCGTCCGTATGTCAATTTACATGCATGTTTGTGTTGATATTGCATTAAATCAATTAGGAATCAACGTTGATTCAACCTTCATCTGAATGTGGTTCTGCAAGCATATTTCTGTTGATTTTACATTGAATCAATGTTGATTCAACACTCATTTGACTGTGGATCTATATGCAGATTTGGGTTGATTTTATATTGAATGAAAGCTAAGGATTTATGTACATTTTTAGGTCTGATAGGCTTACATCATAACATACCACTAAAATTTTCTTCACTGGTGTTAAACACTATATTATTGTCAGATCATGGGTAAACTGTGTATAAAAGTTTAAAAATGACAACATGTGTTTGATATAACATTTTATTTAGGAAAAGAGGGACAGATCTTTAAACATATTTTACTCCTTATTGACTGTCAGAACAAGAGTCTATGGTCAACAGAAGAACAAAGTTCATGAGGTTAAGCTTTGTACTGTATGAACCAGGGAAACAGTGGTAACTCCAGTTTGACTCTGGTTGGCGTCACTTTAATTTCTTGCGATGTCTTCCTCTCATTCTGGCACGTAATGAAGTCACTTCTTGGCAGTTTAGCTGCAGTTCTCAAGAGTCAGCTTTTGGTCAAACTGCAGAGCAATGGCTGAAAAACACAAAAATAAAAGTGAGGAAGGTGCCGGTTAGAAAGATGATAAATATTTAAAATCTTCTGAAAGACATTGAAAGATTAAACAGTTTACTGGTTAAAGGTTTGAGGACAAATGCAAACCATATAGTTCCCCATGTACACTCACTGTTAAATTAAGTTTTATCTTAATTTTTCTGTAGGAGCCCTTTTACCATTTTTTGGTTAAATCTTAGAATTTAAATTGTTTAGTTTATTCTTATTTTTTGTTTATTTTCTAGTTGATTTATCATTAGAATTTTTGTTTAATTTGTTTAGAATAAGTTCTTTTGATTAGGAATTCACTTAATTAGTTAATTAATTCCAAGTTGGGATGTGGGCATATCATGGTATAAATAGGTGGGTCTTAGGTAGTTTATTATGCACGTGGTGGTCATAAGGTTTTTTACTAGCCTATGGAATCAGCTAATCAGTCACATCGGTTTCCATTGTCAGTCAGAGAACAGGTACAGGAATAGGGGCAGAAGCCTGTAACCTTTTGCCTGAACTCCAAATAAAACCAAAGAAGTATATTTTGACTTTTGATCCTTTTTTGCTGTGTAAACCAGAATCCGCGGTGCATCAGGTGACTATTTGAGTTGTATTCACTTTTGTTTTGATCACCTTTGAGTTTTGAGTTTTTGGATTTTTGAATTTAAGTTTTGGGACAAATGGTCAATACACTTTCATTAATATTTATCTAAATGTTTACGTATACAATTACCTTTACCTATCAAGCTGCAGTCTAGTGTAGGATTTATGATGCTGCACTCATGTTAAAATGAGGGAATCAATATTTAAAATAAAAGGCTGTTTATCAGAAAACCTAACAATAAAACTCAGGGAGGATCAGGGTTTATTTAACACACCAGAGACAAATAAATATAGCAAAAGGTGATTTATACCGTAGTTGGAAAAATTCTTTATAATTTATACAGAATAATCTTACATCAAATAGCTGGTTTAATCTTCAATCAACTACAAATATTTCCAAATTAGTTGATTAAATTCATTCAAAAATGTCTATATGCTGATAAAACTCCCACACAAGTAATAATAGTCCAGTTCAGTTTAACCAGTTACCAACCCAAGAATCAACAGACTGAATCAGTCATTAGCAGGTTTAGTTCAGTGTTTCACCTGCTTTACATGTTTTAGGCGTTTCCCTTCTGCCTCACCTGGATTGAATCTGTGGATGATTAACAATCTTCTGAGGTTCTTGATGGCTGCAGACAGTCATCCAAATATGTAACTCAGTTGTTCTGGAACATCTAAGCACGTTCCTAAGCACATCATAATAAAAAGTTGAAAACAAGTGATTACTATCACAACAACTTAAAGCTCACCTGGAGCAGCCAGCCTTACACTTTCTTGTCCATCACATTCTCTCCCAGACCAAACAACAGGCCCCGCCCTATTTTAAAAACTAATATCCCACAAAATCTCACAGGATTTCATACTTAGGCCTGGAGTGGTGGGTAGGATGAAAATAATACAAAATTAGATATGACCTCAATTATTAAAAATATCTGTTTTGCCCCAAAATAACCAGGATTAGAATAGGCACAAAACAATAAAAGTCCAAAAGGTTCGATCGGTTCGCGTCTCCAGTCACACAGCAGGAACTGATTTCAGTCTCGAACATCCCAATTCCAGAGGACAATTCAGTAAAATCCAATAACCAAACACGGATGACGATGTAGAAGTGATATAGTTTGTGGAGTCATTTTGCGAGATAAAAGACGTAACAAAAAGAAAAGGCGGTGGATGAAAGACGACGAGCAGCTGCTCTGTTTTCTGCACTATGATTTGGAGGCGACTGTGTTTTTTCATAGTTAACATTTTTAACTGAATAAGCATAATAATTGACCTTTAAATTTAATAATAAACATTTCCACATATCATCTCCGATATATGTGAAATCCACCAGACTCTGAGTTGTGCGATATCTCAGCTGTTTGGGATTCTCCTCTGTTCTTTGGTCACTGTGCTTTCTGATTGGCTACCTGTCACATTCAACAGGTTGTATTCTGGTTCCCAGTCAGGGAAAAACCCCACAAGCTGCGATAAAAGGGCCAAGACAACCCAAATTGGGAATATTCAATATTTAGTGGGAACACTAACATACAGAAGCCTCATCTGACTGTTCTGACTGGAGCAGCAAAGATATCTGAGGCTTAGAGTTATGTGTATGTTTACTGGTTTAAAAAAAAACAAAAAACTTTGGGGTTGTGGCTTATAGTCCGGTGCAACTCATAGTTGGGAAAATACGGACTATTATAGACAAGTAAGAAAATGTACATAAAAGAATCACAACCCACTGTTCTCAACATGTAGTGCTTAATTTGACACATGATTAACCCCCACCTAGTAATAAAATGTTCTGACCCAGCGCTCATGTACTGGGGGGAAGAAGGGAAGGCTGGGAGGAGCAGGTGGGTGTGGGGAGTTTTGGGAGGGAGTAGGGCAGGAGTACCTAAAGTTGGTCCTCGAGGGTCAACATCCTGCATATTTTAGAGATGAGGAGGTGATGAGGGGTGCAACAAACTGGCCAGATTGCACACAATGGTAAATCAACATTGAATTATAGTCAGAATGTTTGATTTTTGGTTGAGGTTGACAAATGATGGTGGATCAACCATCAAACAACCATCCAGCTCTAACCAAGTAACCAATGTTGAAACTGTGTCATTGAATCAATGTTGTTTTGTGGTTGAAATCTAATGAATGAAATGCTGATGTCTGATCAACGTCTGGTCAATGTTGAATCAATGTCAGCTGTTTTGCAGCACAACTTCCCCTCCTCTCCTCCTCATCAGAGCTCTGGGTAAGAGCGTTTTATTAGAGAGGGGGGATTATCATATTTTAAATTAACCACATAAAGGATACTGGGTGATGATTCATTTCTGTACATTTTCTTACTTGTTCATAAAAATTCCTACTGACTGTTTGTGTGATATATTGACACAAAAACATCTACAACTTACTACAAGGAGTGGAGCAGTCCACTCCTGCTATTTACATAAGTGAGATGTCCCAAACACACAGCTGCTTTTGTTTTGGCTTGTTGGAAAAAAATGTTAATTCAATGTTGAATTGGCATCATGTGCAATCTGGGTACAGAACGGAATCACAACTCGATGTTGTCAACACATAGTGCTTTAGTTAAAACGTGATTAACGCTAAGCCTAAAATGGGGTGTGCTGTGGTGGTGCAGGGGTTCTTTAAGCACAACCCACATATGGAGGCCTTAGTCCTTGACGCAGCTGTCACAGGCTCAATTCCTGGCCTTGGCAATCCTTTCTGCATGACTTCCCCCTTTCTTGTCAATTAACAATCAAATAAAGGCCACTAGAGCCAAAAGAAATCTTTTAACAAATAAAATGTGAAAATTTAAAACCCTCACGTAAAATTAAAATTGTTTCACCCAGAGCCCAAGGAGGAGGGGAGGAGATTGTGGGGTAGATGGCAGTGTTGTGTTCAAGGCCACCTAACCCGAGACCAAGACAAGACCAAGACCGAGGGAAATCGAGACCGAGTCAAGACCAAGACCAGCGCCGCGTTCTACATGATATGATAAAATGTGAAATATGATCAAAATTACTTCTCAAATTGATCTCAAAGATCCATATTCCCATAAAAACACATAGATATTAAAGACTTAATAAAGCTAACCAATATTAAATTTAACAAACTCTTTGTTCTGCTTTGCTTCCATCTCTGTGCTACGATCCGCGGTGGTCTCTTGCCACCCCTAAAACGATAACGCCCTGGGTGTTTACCCATGTTGCTCATGTCAGAAACCACCAGTCTGCACCATTAAACACAGCATAGAGGCAAAGTCCTGATGCTCAACTATGAACACTGACCAAGGAGCAACAAGCAAGAATGAATCTATGCAGCTGACCATAGACAACAACTTAGCCTATAAGCTACTTGTTAACAAGCTTAAGGTGATGTATTGATATTACCTAGCTAGTCATGTTTTAGCTAACTTTACTTGGATCAAACAGCTTCACTAAACAGTCTGTATGTTTGGGGGGAAAACTGTTAAAAGTTATTTGCGTTTTGCTGGTTTGTTGCCATGATTCTAACACACCTGTAGCTCCACACAGCATCTGGTCTCCTTCGCTGCCGTACAGGTGTAAACCCAGCGCGACATGTTGCATTTAAAGGCGGCTCGGAAAAACAGATTACCACGTGTTCACAACGTATTAAACAGTTTTAACTGCTGATAAAAGTTACAGAGGACACGGATATGGGAAGTGTAGAAGCCCCTACTGTATCAAATTGACAGAGGAATAACAGAGAGTTGGCCGTTCTAAAGTAAAAGCCCAGCGCATACAGCGTTCATGTTTTTTTGTTTTTCTTTTTCATCCACATGGCTTCCCGGGCCCAAACCCTGCAATGGCACGGCGCTCCCTCTAGGGGTCGCGCCCCACAGTTTGGGAACCTCTGATTATGCTATTCTGACAGCATATAGTAACCTGATAGGCTCTCAGTGACTCTCCAGTCCTGTCTAATAAGTAAAGACCGTGCAGATGAATCGTTCTGCTCCTGAATGTCGCATCACTACATTGCAGACTTTTGGTCACAGCTTGTCTCATATGTGCAACAAGTCAGTCAAACCTCCGCACAATAATTCAGCGCAGTGAGTGAAAACCTTTTTTCATCACAATGCTTATGCGTCTCTATACAACTAGCTTTGCTAACGTCACTTTAACAGAGCTTAACCTTCTTTGAGATACTTTTCTATATGACGAAAAAAGTTAGTCGTTGTTCCACCGTCTGTGAAAGCGAAGCGCTGCTGAGTTACTGTGGCCGTCGGGTTTCTTATGATTTATGCAGCTTTATTCTATTACTGACTATTAGATCTTCTGCCGCTCATAGGAAACCACTGCGCATGTCTGGAGCGCCGCGTGTGAGTGAAAGGTGAGGGAGAAACAAACACCTAATTGGCAAGTCACGTTATTGGTTGTGTTTTTATCGGTGCGTTTTGCATCCACTGAAAACAAAGATGTTAACACATAAACTGGACAGTCTGCTGCATGTTTAGTGATATTTTCACAGTTGCGGTCTCGACTGGTCTTGAAATAAAATGCCGAGTCATCAGCGACCGAGACCATTAAGAAATGGTCTCGAGACCGGTCTCGAGACCAAGACCGGAGTACGGGTGGGATGTGGGGGGAAGGGAGGTGTGAAAAACAGCTTACATTGATTGAACATTTAGACCACGAGTTCTTCCCCAAACCTTGTCCTCAAGGCAAACTGACCTGCGTGTTTTCAGTTCAGCAAAACCCTGTTAATCAGATGTCAATTGAAAACATGTGCTGAATTAGGGAAATGCCTAAATCTTGCAGGGCAGTGACTGGAGGACCAGTGCTGAAACAGACTGGATTCGATGTTGGCATTTCAATCAATAGATTTATTCATTTAAAGGCATGGTTGATACTGTAAAGCAAGGGTCCCCAAATCTTTTCCTGTTAGGGCCACATATCTTTTCCCTTCTCTGTTGGGGGGCCGGAGTCAGTTTGTAACAGAAAAAGTGTGACGATTGCAGGAGTGCCTAAATGTAAAATTTTATTGTTTTCCAGAAAGCACAATCAAATACCATACCATATCATACCATACCAACTTTATTTATAAAGCGCTTTAAAACAACCACAGCTGATACAAAGTGCTGTACACAGCATAATAAAATAAAATAAAAAACAAAAAACTCTTACAGTTTAAAAACAAAAACATACACATTAAGACTAGATCCTGCTGAAGTTAAAAGTTAAGTAAAATAAATGGGTTTTAAGACAAACTTTAAAAGTGGACAGTGAAGGGGCCTCTCTGACCTGCAAAGGTAAGTCATTCCATAACTTAGGGCCAATCACAGAGAAGCTCTGTCCCCTCTGAGCTTCCTTCTGGATCTTGGTACCTCCAAGAACAGCTGATCTGCGGACCTGAGAGACCGATAAGGTCCATAGGGGTGAAGAAGCTCAGAGAGGTAAGCCGGGGCAAGATTATGGAGTGATTTAAAAACAAACATAAGAATTTTAAAATGAATCCTAAAATATACAGGCAGCCAATGAAGTGAGGCCAGGACAGGAAATAACATTCTCTGGATTCTTTACAGAAAAAAGTCCAGGAAATAACACCATTTATGAAATAAATATGTTGCACAGTGGAAAATATGATTGTTTTATTTAATTTTATTTTTGTTGTGCTTTGCATGTTTGGATTGTTTTGTGTTTTGTTTTCCCCTTTAACAACCCAAACACACTGGGCTGAAAGCGGCAGTTTAAGGAGGCGGAGCCACTGATTGCACTCTGTAATCGGTGCTCTCAGGTGAGGCTGATTGAAGCCAGAATAAAAGGAGCCTGGAAAAAGGAGAAAGGTGAGTAGACTGATCCTGCGATTGCCAGACAGCTCCATACATCGGCAAGTGAGAGTCTTATGGGCAGATTGCCATCACCAACCCAACTCATGGCCTCGGATTCATGACTTTCTTTTAAGGACAATTACTGAACTTTGGATTTTATTCCAAAAGAAAAGAAGTGGTTTTTTTATTGTCACTATTAAAAGTGGCTTCTTTTATAATAAAATATTCTAAATTTGATCGTTCCGCTGTCTGGGTTTATGAGTTGTTTGCTCCCCCTTGTATCAGAACATAGCATGAGACCATATTGGTCACAAATACTGTATTTTCCGGACTATAAGCCGCATCATGCTATAAGCGCAACCCCAAAGTTTTTTTTTTTTTTAAACAGTAAACATACATATATAAGCCGCACTGGGCTATGAGCAAAATCTAAATGCTCTCTGGTATTGTTCAGGAGAGCCGGACCAAGTGTGGAGGCGGGCCGGATCCGGCCCGCGGACCATAGTTTGGGGACTACTGCTGTAAAGCCTCTTTCTCAAAATTCTTAATTCATCCCTTGAAAGTATATATCTGTCATTTAACATGTCATTGACACAGATACACACCAACAAAATTGTTGGTATCCCTTGGTTAAGGAAAGAAAAACTCACGATGGTCACAGAAATAACTTGAATCTGACAAAGGGAAAAACAAAAAAGAATTCTTTGAAAATAAATGAAAGCCACACATTGCTTTTCAAACATGCTTCAACAATTATGTAAAAAAATAAAGTCATGAAACAGGCCTAGACAACAATGATGGTACACTTAACATTTTGTTGCACAACCTTTCAAGGAAATCACTGCAATCAAACGATTCCTACAACTGTCAATGAGACTTCTGCACCTTAAGCAGGTATTTTGGCCCACTCCTCATGAGCAAACTGCTCCAGTTGTCTCAGGTTTGAAGCCTTTCCCAGATGTCATGTTTCAGCTCTTTCAAAGATGCTCAGTCGAATTCAGGTCAGGGTCCATAGAAGGTCTCTTTAGAACAGTCCGATGGACTACAGTCCCATGGATGTTAAATTTCTGAGTAATATGTGCAACTGTAGTCATCAAGCTGCTTGGAGATGGTCTTATAACCTTTACCTTTATCATGCTTGTCTATAATTTTCTTTCTAATCTCCTGAGACAACTCTTTCCTTTGCTGGTCCATGTTGAGTGTGATACACACCATGTCACCAAACAGCAGAGTGTCTACCTGTAGCTCTATATATAGGCCCGCTGATTACAAGAATGTAATCCAGTGGATACACCATCATTTAACATGTCCCTTTATTTGGTCACATTATCATCATTTTTGTGCAGGGCTGTTTCAGGAGTTTATTATTTAACTTATTTCTGTTGAAGCATCATTTATTTATTTTCTTAGAATTTTTATTCATTATCACCTTTGTAAGATTCAAGTTATTTCTGTGACCATTGTGGGGGGTTTTCATAACAGAAGGATACCAACATTTTTGTTCATGAGTGTATGTGCCTACTATGTCAGTGCCCCAGGAATTACGAGTCCTTGTTTCAATGTGACTAAAACAGTCAGATTGACAACACTCAACAGCTAAAAAAGTTGACTGGGGTTTTTCAACTCTTTTAGGGTAATTTTGATGTGTTGAATACAAAAATCATATTGGTTTTGTTCAATCTAATTCAGAAAAGTGGCTGATCATTGTTTGATCTAATGCTTCACACATTTAGATATGTTTGAGGAAGTCAGGATTCACTTGGGAGCAATGTATTGATTCAGGGAAGATTTTGAAACAATGTCTAATGGAAATGGTAACAATCATTTTTTATGATTCTTAGTGTTTCTAGTCAAGTTTATTTCTTTGTCTGGTTTCTAGTTTGAGTAATCTGCATTCTTCAACAGTTCAGTTTTGTTTCTCCTTATGTACTTGTCTCGTTAATTTATTATGTTTCTTTAGTGTTAGAATTATTCTCTCTGGCTCTGTTCATTACCTGAGGTTTATTAATTACTCACTAGTGACATCTGCTGCTGAAACTGTAACAGCCTTGTCACTCAGATAATGCTTAAAAAAATAGTAAATGCAATATTGTCACCAAGTTTTTGTCAAGATTGTGTTTAGAAACAGGAGAGTCAATTAAATCTCATTTAACTGCAATCTTTTTTACTTATTATAATAATATGTAGCCAAACTAATCCTGGTATACATGGGCTGTCAGTGGTGTTTCCTTCTGGATTTGACTATATAGACATTTACTGTTTTAGTGTTTGGGAGTGCAGTGCTTATTGGTACAGATAGTACTCTCTGTGTTTTGACTTGCTTCCTAAAAAACTAAAATTCTTCAAAAAATTCTCCTTTTAGTAGATGTTGGCTCTGATCCCTGATCTTGTTTTCATTTGACTAAAATATGACTGTGTGTATTTTTGCTTAATTCTCATGTCAGACCATATGTCAACCCATCTCAAATCTGATTCTGCTAGAGGTTTCATCCTGTCAAAAGCCAGTCATGCTCATTCAGAATAAGGTCAAAGTGTGATCTGATCTAAATCTGAACATTGACTCAAAAAAATTGTGAATAGATTTTTTTAATCAGTACTTAAAATTTCAGAATTTTTAAAAACAGAATTTTTCAATTTTGGGAGAGCCGCAGTGTCAGCTTTTAGGAACAGACAAATTCTTGTAGAATCTGGAAAAAATATATATTTTTCAAGCACACGGCCCTGAGTCTAAATAATTTCAAATAATTTTCAAATTTAAAAAATATTTAAAAAAAAACAAACCTAAACACCTGAGACAAATTTTACAGACATTGAAGTGGCACTAAGCATGTTCTGCAGGCACTGCTGAAATATCCACCCTTGGAAAAAATTATTTAGAAAAAACTTTTATACTTCCTACATTCATAAAACAAAAGCACATATAGCCAACTGTCACGCATTAGAAAAGCCATATTTAAAGTTTTGATTAATGCTGGAAGTTTGTAAACTGATGTTTATATACATAATAATATAGAATCAGCAACTGTGCAGTGAAATAGAAAAACAATTTCAATTCAAGTTCAATTCAGCTTCCTGAGACTGCAAAAAAAAACCTCAATAAAAAACTGATATACACGATTCAAACAAAAAATATACTCCTGCAATATTCTTTTCCAGTTTCACTGTTTTTAAAGGAACACTGAAACACGTAAATGAAACACTTTAGAGATGAATGATGAAGTACTTGGTTTGCTTTTAAAGTGACAGTAGCTGTGTTTCCATTATAAATTTATGCAAAAATTTGTTGCTATTCTATTAATTTAACAAAAACACAATTTGGAGTGTTTCCATTAAATAAGAAATGCAATTAAAATTTCACATGAATAAGTTTGTTCACGCAATAATCAGGGGTGAAAGTATTTTTAAATTCTTGTGAGTACTATGACAAAAGTGCGTGTATATATATATATATTTTATTATTATTATTGCAAAGCAATAGAAGCTGGGTAGCTGGTAACTGATAGGTATTTTTCCTTGAACCTACATTAAAAGAACCACAGACAACGTACATGAATAATTATGACCAAACTTCTGCAGAAGGAGAAGGCCGAGCGACCGTACTCCTCCGAGTAGATCACAGAGCTTCTGCTGTATCTCTGCTCGAGCAGGACTTTTATTTGGAATAACAAAAGTCAGAAAAGATAAACAATGAAACAGGCGACAGGCTGGCTGGCATTATCTAACACACAGGTCATCTTAGCTTTCCCTTGAGAGCGAACTCTGGAGGGAACAATCAGTTCTCAGGAACACAGATATTTTATACAGCAATCAAAAAGTATTCGCACAGCACGTCATTTACTGATTCACATTAGACTGAATGTTGATTTACTATCAATTAATATTAGACTGAATATTAACTAAAGAAATAGACAAAAATGATAATACCAAAAAATCTCTAACATTCCCCCTTTTTATCATTTTACCATGTGTGTAATCTTTATTTAAAGGCCAAGCATTAAAAGAAATGAAAAGAAAAGTAAAAAAAAGAATTTAATGAAACAAAAGAAAAATACAAGATGAAATTGAGTCTTCTCATTATGAACACCATTTGTTTTCGCAATTGACAGTGTGGGAATCATTCAGCAAATGAATTAATTGTTTATTGATTACAAAACGTCATCAGGAAACATGTCGTTTTTATGTTTGTCATAGGTTATTTTCATCAACTCATAGCTGACAAAAGCAGCGTGAAATTTCTTAAGAACCAAACGTCGAAGGCATGGAATGATGCAGCCTGTGAACAGGCAGAAAAGAATCAATACAGTCAGAATTGGTGTGACAATCTTCAACAGTAAATTCCACCAAGGCCCGGAAGTGAGCCAAGAAAGCAAATCATAAGAGGAGGATCCTTGTGTTGCTCCTTCCGTGTAGCGTTTGAGCTCCTCCAGCTCATGTAAGGCGTCAGAGATGGTACCACCAGTTCCTGTTTCGTCAGGAACGTATGTGTAGCATGCCGGGCCAATGATTTTACAAACACCACCTCGAGAGGCTGTGAGCTGGTCCAGCACAACACGATTTTGCAGGACCATGTTTCTTAGTTCAGTCATTTCTGTCACGGTGCCATTGGCCAGCTGATGCATGGCGTTGATCAGTCGCAGTAATCCATATCTGTTGATTTCCACGTGACTACGAATCTCTCCTACTCCAACCCATGAAAACAGCCCTTGCATGAACTTTTCTCCACCGTTCCAGATCTTAAATTCCCAAGGAACTCCAGTGTCTGTAGTGAGGCCTCCCCAACGTTTGACCTCTGGCATAACTGCACGCTTGGAGCGAGCAGCTAAGACGTGTTGTTGTCCTTTCCTGATGATTGCAATCGGGCTGATTAGGGGACCAAAGCACAGAGTCCTCCCCAATAGCGTGGCAAGACCATGTAAGCTCCGTTTCCACACAGGAAGTACCAGTCTGCCAATACTCGAGAACCATAGCTTCCAGGCACTATGGCACTACACAGTGTCGTCTCCTGTCGTCCTCTCGTCTGATGTCTGATGTAGAAGCTCCTCTTCTGAAGCAAGTTGTCGCAGTCTGTGATGTCCTTCCAGACTTTGCAGCTGGGGGTCAACCTCTGACCCCTGCAGCCAATGCAGGCGATGTAATCCGGTGTCGTTTCGCAGTAGGTGTAAACCTTGTTACACAAATTCCGCGGTAATATCCCAAGTGAAATGTGTCCGTCATTGAAAATGCAGCTCCTCAGAGACCCGGGTTTAGCTCCTGCTAAAGAAAAGGTCTCTGGTATTTTCCATGCAACTTGTGGGAACGGTGTAAACGGAAGTACGTCAACATCAAAGGAACAGTTCATAGGTCCAAAAAGTCCTTTAGCAGCATCTCCTCTCCTCAGTAGAACAGAATAGTCCTTCTTGCACCATTTGCATCCGTTCGGTGGTGGCACGCTGCGTCATGGTTGTGTGCTCAGGCCATAGAGACACATCTGTTTGTCATCAGTGATGGGTCCTGCACGCAGACCTGAGTTGTGTGTGGCAAGTGGTAGTTGTGCACACACATAACAATTTACTTCTTTCTTTTTGTGTGCAGTTCTGTTCATCAACTGCCACCAGAGGTTGGTACCGTAGTCATGTGGGTGGAAAGTGAGGTCACTTCCTCCTCCAAACATCAGACATGCTGCAGTCACAACGCAGTAGAAGATCCATCTGTGATATGGAGTCGCCATTGTTGCTCAGCGCGCAGAGATGTCAAGACCCCCAAACTAAGGAAATGAGACTTTTAAGCGTTTCTTCACAGGGTTTGAGATGAACTACACTAAAAGTAGGACCTCTTTGTAGCCCTGACTCGATGACAAATTAGGGGTTCAACACTCTCTGCTGCTTCTTGTGACTGAGATGTATCCAGCTGGGTCTTTCAGCGTTTCAAACAGCTGTTGTTGTGGTCATCAGCACTTGGGCCGGTCCTTCCCACTGTGGACTTGCCTAGTTCTTTCGTTTGATGACCATTATGTAGACCTAGTCACTTGGCTTGTTGGGAGCGGCCTCCTGTGAAGGCAGAGAATCAGAAGGCAGTAAATTTGCATTTGACACTTCCTTTAGTTTATGGTTCTGATCATATAGTCTGCTAAAGTTCTTCATTTTTCTGCAAGTCTGGAGCAAACAGAAGCAATCTGTAAGCTCTCCCATGAATTATTTCAAAAAGTGTTAAACCATCTGCTGTCGGGGTGATTCTCATAAAGAGCTTCACCAAGTCTAAACATCCTGGCCAGGGTCGGCCAGTATCTGCCATGTACTTTGTGTGTGATAGGCACAGTGGTTTTTCAATGTCATTCCCAAGTTACTGTAATCAGTCTGTGGAATGTGGTTTGTTGGCAGCTTTAACCTTTGCTACTGTCAACTGCATCTTGCTTGCTGAACTATTTCAACCCACTTAGACAAAAAGGCATAAATCATCACCTAAAATTCATAACCAAAAAGTTTTCTAAGTAAGAATCTTCATTTCCCCCCTTTTAAAACATGGCATCGCCCATGTTTTACAATCACATTAGCTTCAAATGAAGTTTGTGGGAGGACTAATAGTTAATTCAGATGAACACACAGGTTTACTGCTTTTAAAAGAATTTTCAAAGACATATTTTTAAGTACAAGTTCATTTTTCAATTCACCAGCCTTCAGCATTTGTATTTGTATTTTCCCCAAAAATAAAAATAAAATAAAAACATCTTTAATTCAAACCAAATCTCAAGGTTTGCATTTTTGTTTCTCCAAAAATGAATAAAAAATAACACGCCTTTAACTCAAACCAAATCAAACCCTCCAAATTAAGGTTTTTTTCTTCTTGAATATATTCACAATCATCAGTATTTAATAGCCATTAGCATTTAACAAATTTCTTAAAGTCTCAGACTTTTTCTTAACCTTACATTTCAGACAAGTTAACAACGTAAAGTTTTAATACTTTAAATTTAGTGGTCAATAATTTTACCCATTACTCAATCTTGTAGTAAAATTTCCATCTTTAAACACATAATGTTTCTTAATTTATCCCAAAATAAAAACAGTCATTTAACAAGTTTCAGACTTTCAGTTAAAAGTCAAAGAAATGCTTCACAATATTTCAACAACTGTTGCCCAATATTTTTTAAGGAGTCTTAAATCTTGTTCTTATTCAAAACCCATATAGATGTGTAACATCTTAAACGTAGTAGTCTCTTTTTTTATTTTGCACAACCTTTAACCTTTAAAATATAATATGTAAGTTCATGTCAATTTCATTTAAAACACGTCTCACAGGAGAACAATGAATTTCTCTAAACCCGTTGATCTCAGTGCTGCAGCCCGTCAAGTCAGAGGTCAGCCCTCCTCTCAAGGCCTAAGAGAGTTAGAGGCTGGATAATGTCCAGGTCGGTACCTTACTCTGACCGCTGACCCTCCAGACAGACAGCCAAAGGATCATTTCACCAAGTTGGTTTTATAACTGTGACATAATAAATTAAACATTGTTTTCTGAGGAGAATTTTATTATTTAAGTTTAACCTTCAGCTTCTCCTCCAGGAAAGTCACTTTTATTATGTAAAAAGGTTGTTCCCATGTTTTTTATTTTTAGTGAGATTTCTCTGTACAGTTTTTTCTGTAAAAGTGTAGGAATTTTCATAGGAAAAAAAATAAAACAAAACAAACACCAGTATTTCTTAAAACGAAAAACAAATTTCTCACTTGTGAGGTTTAAACCTAATCTTTGACAACATTAAAAATTATTTTGCATGCACTGGTTTCGTACAAAACTTCAATTTATTTCATGGTATTTCATGGTTTTACTCAACGTATAATAAGCTGAACATATATCCACCATTTCATCGGTTTGGTCTGGTGGTTTGTGGTTTTGGGGTGTGGTGTAGTGTGATCATGCCGAGGATTTCTCCTGTTTGTGGTCTCCTCGCTCCACCACCCTTTTTGTCACTTTGTGCATTTTTAGAAGGGCAATTTCTCGCTGTGGATTCTGTGGGGGGTTATTTTGGGGTCGTCGCCTATTGTGACTTCCATTTTTTCATGTGTACAGTGCTTCCAGGAAACCTAGACAGCATGTACTTTTCATCCCCTTCGGGGCCCTCAGCGAGTGAGGAATTACAAGATGTTGTGTTACCCATTATTTAAAATGTGCCCTCTCAGAGAAAGTGCCGTAAGTCAGCGCTCAGTGCCTTCTGAAGAACAGGCTTTTACTTGGAGCCTGGCTTCCAAGCGGTTCTTCACTTAGGAAACTAATTCCGAAGACAGAGAGTTTTATTCTCAGAGAGAAGCACCATTCACTCCTTCATGCACACACCAGCACAGCAGATGACACAGCAGCAAATATCAGCACAGTAATGACACAGCAACAAATTCAAACTTCATATCCGCCTATTCACATGAGGAGTTACCCTTATGGGGCCTCCACAAAGTAAGGGGGCTCTAAGAGCCTTACCTTTTGCCTTTAGTTGAAACTCTGGCAACTGAGATTCCCTTTTAACTTTCAGAGTTTTAGTAGGACGCTGCCTATCAAGGGTACTCAAAACCTCTAAAAAGCCATGTTAATTCACCTACGTTTCTGTAGTTTTCGGGTTGTCCAGTCGGATCTCGTCACTCAGTCGTTGGCAGACGAAGTCGGACCTCTGCCACTGGCCCAGCAAAGAATTCACTTCCTGGGACTTTCTTTCCAGGTCCAATTGACTTCTGGCCGTGCACGGATTCAGTGCGTCTTCCTCTGCCTGTCAGCGATTTTGTGAGAGATCCTGGGTTTTGGCACCAAGTTATGATGGGTATTTTTCTTGAACCTACATTAAAACAACCACAGACAACGTACATGAATAATTATGACCAAACTTCTGCAGAAGGAGAAGGCCGAGCGACCGTACTCCTCCGAGTAGATCACAGAGCTTCTGCTGTATCTCTGCTCGAGCAGGACTTTTATTTGGAATAACAAAAGTCAGAAAAGATAAACAATGAAACAGGTGACAGGCTGGCTGGCATTATCTAACACACAGGTCATCTTAGCTTTCCTTGAGAGCGAACTCTGGAGGGAACAATCAGTTCTCAGGAACACAGATATTCTATACAGCAATCAAAAAGTATTCGCACAGCACGTCATTTACTGATTCACATTAGACTGAATGTTGATTTACTATCAATTAATATCAGACTGAATATTAACTAAAGAAATAGACAAAAATGATAATACCAAAAAATCTCTAACAGTAACACTTTATTGAATTTATTTGCATAAGACTGACATGACACCGCCATAAACATGACATAACACCTGTCATGAACATAAAGAAGTCTTTCTGAATGTTTGACAGTTGTCATGAAGTGTCATTCGGTAAATAAAGACACTTTTAATACAAAATTGCTCTACAAGTTTCATTAAAAGTTCATTAAAAGTGCCAGCTTTGCATGATTTTGTAAATAATGACAATTTAAAGCATATTTAAGCATTGTTACAAAATAAAGCTGTATTTCCTTAAACCCACTGGCTGCAATGTCGGCACCTTGAGATGCCATGAGACCTAAATTCTGAACATTATGACATGGAGTGGATCCCAGTTTTCCATGTCTGTCATATAGCCATTCATTTTAGCTTTTAAATGGTTCTATTGATCCTGTTCCAGACAGAGGGATAATCAGTATCTTAGCATCATGACCTGTTTGTTCTGAAGATCCTGCAGCTTCCACTTCTCTTCCTAACATGGCGCCTCCTCATCCTGACTCTCATACTGACAGGAGGAACCACAGAGCTCTGTTAGGTTAAAGCTCATCTTCTGAATTTGGGATGTTTTTTTCTCCAACAGGTTCCAGAGGAATCGCCTCAAACCAGATGTTGGACTGGATTTTATTTCAATGTCATTTGTGAATGTTAGAGCCTCATTTTCAACAGTGGAGCTATAAAGGTTCAAAAAGGTTATTATTTTGGAGAAAATCTCATCAACATCAATATTTCCACTAAATAAGAAGCAAAAAAATAGTTTGATAGAAGAAAAGCCTCTCAGACTCTGAACTCAAAGTGAGATGCCAGAGAGCATCAAACAATTTTGAAAAAAATAGACAATTAATTTAACTTCACGGAATTATCGCGGTAGAAGCCATTTGTTTTTTAAATACTTAATGAAACATACTGTGTTTGATGTTTGATGTGAATGACGTATACTCACAGACGAACAAGATAATTACCATAAGTGTACCATAACTATAAGGTGTGTTGCGGTCAGGAATATTAAAATAAAACTGTAAAACTACAATTTGAGTTCCGTTCCTGTCCTGTCCCAGGTTCTTCGCCGCGGTCTGGAAAACTCTCGCGAGACCCAAAGAGACGTATGCAGCGTGATGGCGTCACAGAAGTTCAGAATTTAATCCAATCAGACACAAAGAATCAGACACACAGAGCAGAACAGATAAACATGCAGAGTTACATACAATTACCTGAGATACGTAGACTTACAGACAGACAAACATGCAAGACGTCTTGGAGGAATATAACCAGACCCACAAGCAGTGAAAACCGGATATATTTCTGAATTATTTTTGGTGTAAGCAGATTATATTCGCCGTGGGAGGTTCCTGCTTCAAGCAAGGCGTTCCTTGCTTCGACCAATGAGAAGCTGTCTCCTAGCCCTACTAAAAACGGGACCTCCTTACAATTTGGTCAAGACATCAAAGGGAATCTTACTTCTTTGATGTTACCAGAACCCTGAAGTCCTGCTGACTTTTACAACTTACAAATGCCTCAGGAGATTTAGCTGTATCCAAACAGATAGATAACAAACTGCATATATTGTTTTAGACCAAATTGTCTTAAGTTGAACTGCAGGTCAACACTTCAAAGACGACCATAGATTCAGGTTTTATTACACCAATTTATGCAATGTCCTGACTCAGGCAGGGTCAGAAGATTTCCTGTCGCCTTCCTTAAGCACAAACATCCCAAGACTTCACAAATCTCTGTGAATTCCTGAGTTTTCTACTTTAAATCTTTTAATTTGCTGTTTGGTCTGTTATTTCTCCCAACATGTCTTTGATATTTAAACTTATCTAAACTACAAAAATAATCAGGACCATAAACTATTTTCAATACAAAACAAAACATTTTCAATTTACTTTTATTATTGACTAATTTTCATTCTAATAAAGTAAAACATTCAATTCAAAGCATGCAAAATTAAAGTATTCTTTATGATATCAGTCTGACAGTTTAAAACTCACAGTCTCAGAGTTCAGAAGTGCATGGGTCAACCGTTTATTGTGCCAAATGTTGCCTAATTGGCCCTTCTTTCCTGAGATAGGAATGTGTTCCTGGTTCTCACACAGATATGCTTCTAACCTCCTGGGGGGTTCTGTCCTCAAGCACTTTCAAATGCTGATTCTGTGAGCTTCCAACCCCCAGAAGCTGCATCTGAGATTAGTGACCCAAAATTCCTAGTTCTAATTAAAAGATAAAACCAACTCAAACACTACAAAAATGGTTATCTAAGTAAAAGATTCACTAAACTACAGCACTAAAATGGTTATATGATTAAATTCAACAAAACACTTAACAATGATTATATTTCCTACAACAGTCCCCCTTTTGAGGTCTGACTGTAATCAGACCTCACAAACAAATGGATTGTAATTCGCACCAGAGGAATCCATAGTACTCAGAGCAAACCAACACATCATCACACCTGTTCACTAATCCTTACTCAGTCCCCCTTTTCACACAACACCTATCACCTCCAGTTCCTCCTCATCCTCAGCACCACGGAAGAGCATCTGATAAGGAGGCGGAGCAGGTGGACCACCGCTCCCTTTCTCAATGGAAACTGTAATAAGCCTAATTATGAGAGAACGTATACAAGGAACACAACAGCAACCACATGTCACCACTATGGCCACAAAAGTAGCCAGAGAAACTATCAGTGACATCACAATCCCTTTCCATTTACCAAACATAGTGGAAAACCACCTGTCCAAACCACCATCAATTCCTGAATTTTCATGCATCGTTTTACTCAGAGATTTCAAACCTTCCAAAGCTCTTGTAACAGAACCATCTGGAGCTGTGTTATTTGGAATAAAAGTGCAGCAGCTGTTTTGGAAATAAAAACAAACCCCCCCTTTCTCAGCCAACAGCATGTCGAGAGCCATCCGATTCTGAATCGTCATCAAAGAGGTAGGGGCCAACTGATCTTTCAAACCCCCCACAGCGTCCCTAGTCAGGTTGGTGAGACGCAAAAGATTGTAATGTACATAATTAATCTGGTCCACATTCTTATTTGGTGTGACAGGAAATAAGGCAGAAATCAGGGGTAAATTTTCAAACCCCGCCGCAATTTGATCAGCTAATTTGTATTGATCCGGGACCCCTCTTGGCACGCCAATAGCATCAATATAAGTAGGAGAATTAACAGTCAAATCAAATTCAACATCCACTCGTGACTGACGCACCTGTCGTTTATGTCTCCGGATCAAAGAATCCAACACCAGTGGGGGATCTACGGTGCCAAGCCTGTCTCCTATAACCGCAAGTGGAACTGCCAAGCGAGTCATCGCACACACACCAACAGCCTTTGGAGGAATCCGCACATATAATTTATCACCCCCACAATAATAATACAGTCCAGCTCTGGCCCAATGTCCAATTCTAGTTGCTGGCAAAGTAACATTACACCAATCAGTGGGAATCTGTCCCAACTGAAACCCAGGTGCAGAGTGAGTAAAATCAAAACACACATAAACTCCTTCACCCTTCACCGGAAGAAAAGTTCCTGTCTGAGTGAAATTACTAACAGGTGGATATAATGCGGCAAGTGCAGTACAATTCACCGGATTAGCTTCACCTGTTATCCTCATCATACAATCAAAACCCCAACTATCTCCTAAATGTAACGGTGCGGGTTCAGTATAAAGGTGGGGTCTAGCAGTGGCACACGCAATACAATTCCCAAGACTAGTTTCTGTCGCTGTTTGAACCATCCAATTTAGCCATAAGTTTTTATCCTTATAACCAGTTGCAGTTCGAATAATGTCCAATGGGGTGACTGCAGTGTAATCAATCTTAGCCGCATATTGATCAGGAACTGGACGTTCCATGTCCTCTGTACTGTCAGGTCTGATCAGATTAATTTTGATCACACCCAGCGGATCTTTAGCATCAACAGAGGCACCCAAAGTTAAATAAACAGCTGAATCTGCTGGATATTTCCTAAAGAAAGCAGTTCGCATATTTGAGATGGTTAACACAAGAGGGTTATAACCTGTCACTGGAGAACCTGGCAGTCTCCCGCGTCGTAAGGTGATCTTGTCATATTCTGCAACAGATTTATAAAAATACGGTGGATTCCAAGATGAGCCCACCATTCTGAAGGCCGCACCCCAGTTTGGACACAATTGTCGAAACCCATTCTCCTGAGTAATACAGTGCCGCTGGAAGGGCAAATCTGCACATAAATAAAGAGTCGTTCTCTGCCAATACTGAGGGCCCGTCCAGCAGCGGCGTGTTACTGCACACAAGTCAATTTGAAAATTAGTCAACGTGCCCAGAGTATAATTCAACTCAATCCCACGATATTTAGTAAGGCACTTATCAACCGGGAAATTCAAAGAACGCTTCACACGAGTAGTCCCATTTTCACCAGACAATCCACGTCCGACTAACATGTGTCGGGAGTCAAGTGCCTGATCAAAAATGAATCCACTCGTGGACTTACCCAAAACCCACATTCCTGTCATAACCGTAGCGAAAAACACACATATCATCAGCTTCCACCGCTGAGCCGTATGTCTCAATGGAAACTCCATACTCAGATCCTGTCAGAGTTAATCCTGTGATGTCCAGACAATCAATACCCAGCGAGCGTTTCCACACTTCAAACAAAATATAAGAATAAAATGTAACATGCAAAGACACCTTATGATGTAAAATATAAAAACTTCTAAAAAACTCAAAACAATCCGACTTGTGATACAAAAATACCCAAAATATGCATGAAAAAATAAAATTATGATCTCAGACAATCACTAAAATGTTCTATAACCTGAAAATCAATAGTAACAACAGAATCACAATTTTGTCACAAAAATCAACACAATATCAAAACAACCAAAAAATACAGAAATTACAAAAGATTTTTTTTTTTTTTTTTTTTTTTTTTTTTTTTATCAAAGTTCGTGTGTCTTCTTTGGTGATCCTCTTCTTAAACAAAAATATGAGTTTCACAAAAAATAGTTCGAATGGACGCGCAAAAACGAAGGTTCATAAAGAGTTCGCAAAATCAACGATATAAAAAACGCAAACGTGGGGTCAATGTGTGATCCTCTTGAAGCTTGATCCGTTTTATACCCTGATCAGGTATTCAAAGCTCAGGTTTCACACCTGAGTAACCGTTGCTCACTGAGAATTGGATTATTATGCCAATTAAACAGTGAGGTTAAAGAGAAATTTCAATCTCCTCTTCTCTCAATATATTGAGACCGAAACAGGATTATTATGCCTGTTCGGGTCTCTGAAGACGTCAAAACTCAGGAAGCAGAAGTAATCTCAGCAGGGATTCCCGCAGCACTTCTCACTTGAACCGTTGAACCTCCTTGGTCTGGGGAACTGCGTGACGAAGCTCCTCCGTCTGAAGGCTGAAGCTGCAGGTCCTCCTGTACGTCTGAAAGAGCGCGCTGGGGCTCCTCAGCTTGTGCGCACTGAGACCAATGGAACCAGGTGTCTCCTTTTCCTTGCAGACGGACAGCGTGCGACGTCCTCTCGACGACTCGATATGGTCCAGTGAAACGGGGCTCCGACCACTTCCTTTTGATGATCTTTAGCCGCACCCAGTTGGTTCCTGGAACCGGTCCTGCGTCTGGACGTTCCTGTGTCGTCTGGTGTCTTGCAAATTCAGCTGCCAGATTCTGTAACTCATTAAAGAAATCTTTATGAGATAAATGTGCAAGTTCACCTTTCCATCCTGGAATCCGGGTCCCCGTCCTGGAAACATCCGTCCTGTGTGTAGCTCATATGGAGAGAATCCTGTGGATTGGTTAATGGACATTCGGACAGACATCAAAGCAATCGGCAAACCATCTACCCAATTTAATTTGGTATGTGCACATATTTTAGCCAATTTTTGTTTAATTGTTTGATTTAATCTTTCAACCTTGCCTTGGGATGGGGGATGATATACTGTACCAAACGCATGTTTCAATCCTAGGATCTGCTCCACTGTCTGCAGGTCCTGGTTCCTGAAATGAGTGCCGTTGTCTGATCTTATCTTTTCTGGAAATCCGTGTGTTGGAATATAATGATTGATCAGACACTTTATGACAGTTTTGCTGTCCTCCTTCTTAGCTGGCCACGCCTCTGGCCAACCTGAGTATGCGTCCACACACATCAATACATACCTGTATCCTCTAACAGGTGTAATCATATCTGTAAAATCCACAATTATTTCCTTACCTGGCTGTGTGGTCAGGGGGAAATATCCCCTTGGTAGTTTAATAGTGGGTTTTGCATTGTGTTGTCCACAAAGTTCACATGTTTTCACATGATTTTTTACCATGTCCCTCATAAATGGATGCCACCAGTGTTCCAAGTTTTTTAACATCTGTGCAATACCTACATGTCCAAGTCCGTGAGCTTCCTGAAGAACCTGAATTCTCATGTTAGGAGGAAGGATTACTTTACCGCTCGGTCCCCTCCAGAGTCCTTCATTGCACACGGCACCTCTCGATATCCAGACTGATCGTTCCTCCGGTGAGACTCCTTTCTGATGAAAGATAATTTTTTCCAAATGAGTTTGTTCCATTAACTCAGTTTCTGTACTTACCATCAGAAGAGACGGCAAATATCCAGCTGCTCCTTTGGCAGCCTCATCTGCAGCAGCATTCCCTGCTGCCACTCTGGTCTTGCTTTGATCATGTCCCCTGCATTTAATCACAGCAACAGATTTTGGCAGCAACAGTGCCTCTGCCAAGGTTTTCATCTCATTTTCATGTTTTATTGGCTTTTGTGCAGCAGTGAGAAATCCTGCTCTAAGCCACTGAGGAAGTTCTACATGCACAGCGCTAGCCACATAGGCTGAATCACTGTATATGTTAACCCTCAGTCCTTCAGCCAATTTAAGAGCTTCAATCATTCCCATCAGCTCTGCTCTCTGTGCCGATTGGGCACCCTTTAACCTTTCTGCTTTCAATACCTGAAACTCACTTCCCAAATCTTCCACAATGGCATATGCTGCTCTTAACCCATCCGTATCATGTTTAAAACAACAACCATCTGTGTACAGATTTCTCACATCATCACCTCCTAAAGGGGATGCTTGTAGATCCGGTCTGATTTTTTCTGCCTTTTGTACCAACTCCTCACAATTATGTGGCTGTCCTGTTTGCATCCTATCAGCCATATTTACCCCGTCATGTACAAAAGTTACATTAGGTGATTCCAAGATTTTGCTCAGTTTTTGTTGTCTCAGTGTTGTCAATGTAAAGTGTTGAGAGTTCACATATGCCACTACACTGTGTGATGTCATAACCTGTAGAGGGTGTCCCATCACAATGTGCGCTGTCTTTTGAATCATTTTTCCAACGCCTGCTGCATGTCTGGTGCATGCAGGGTGTCTTTTTTCCATGGGGTCCAGCATTGCGCTGACGTATTGAAGAATCTTCCTTTCCCCCTCTTTTTTCTGATACAGAACGGCATTAACAGTCAGTTCTGTAACAGAAACATCCAAATAAAACGGCGAAGCATAATCTGGGATGGCCAACTGCACGGCAGCAGCTAATCTTTGTTTAAGACAAATGAAAGCATCCTCAGCTGCCGTAGTCCAAGTCAGAGCATGAGTGAGATTACGAATGCCATGTTCCCTGACCAACGCCCGTAAGGGGTCTGTCAGTCCAGTATAGTCAGAAACATAATTCCTACTATAACCAGTCAATCCGAGAAATGACAACATCTCCTTCACAGTACGTGGTTTGGGGTGACTTAAGATCGCAGATTTGTGACTGGGAGACATCTGAGTCCCCGTTCCAGTCACAATCCTCCCCAAAAAAGAAACTTGTTTCCTAGCAACCTGCAGTTTAGATTTACTTACTTTGAAACCCCTTCCTGCCAGGTGCAACAACACGCGTCGTGTGGCTTCAATACAAGACTCCAACGTTTGTGCTGCTAGCATCAGGTCATCCACGTACTGAATCAAAGTGACACCGTCAGGGAGCTGACAATCTGCTAGTTGTTGTTTCAAAATTTGGTTGAAGATTCCCGGAGAGAGAGCAAAACCCTGAGGGAGACGAGTGTATCTCAGCTGCTGACCCCTGTAGGTGAAAGAGAATATGTCCCTGCAGTTCTCATCTAAAGGGAGACAAAAGAAAGCGTTAGCCAAGTCCACACAAGAGAACTAGGTCTGGGATGGATCAAGGTTCGTCAAAGCTACATGAGGATTTGGAACTGGCACTGTAGGGGTCAACAAAACAGAATTAATCGCCCTCAGATCATGTGCCATTCGATATTTACCCGTCCCTTTCTTTTCAATAGGTAAAATAGGAGTATTCCAGCCGGAGGTGGAAGATTCTAACACCCCCGCTTCCAGAAGACCCCTGATCGTGTCTGCTATCCCCTCCTCTGCCGCCTGCTTATGTGGATATTGTGACCTCCATATAGGAGGACCCGGCTGCAGAGCAAACGTAACAGGCGTGATGTCAGCCAACCCCACATCAGTGGGCCCTGCAGCCCACAGAGACTCAGGCAGAGAAGTTAACATTTGAGCTGCAGTCGGATGATCAGTCAATTCCCTGCCATGATGTCTGGGAAGCTGAACATGTCCCATAACCACAGAATCCACAGCGGAACACCTAATTTTGTACGTGTTTGTTGAAGGAGAGAAAAGGAGATCAGGAGCAACAGTATTCTGCCAGTCAGCAACATTGAGGGAGCGTTTTACCACACCTCCTAACTCCATCGCCTGATGTCCAGGATGCAGAGCCAAAGAAATATGTGGTACAGCCTCATCCTGCATCTTATACCAAATCAACTGTTCCTGGGTCAGATTAACCGCCGCAGCCACACCCTCCGGTGCCACAAAGATGTCCTGTGAAAACACAGTCCAATCTTTACCCGCCAACTGCGCTTCAAACTGTTCCTGAAACCATTCAGTCTGGTGTTGGTCATAAAAGAAAGTTACGTGAGGGACATCAGGAGGCGTTCCATAAGGAGCAAGTGCTTGGATCCAGGGCTTCCAAAGCAGAAAACAGGACAGAATCCCAGCATGTTCAGTCGTCTCTGGCTGCAATACACCCCAGTATATGTCCGAGAGCTGCTCCTCAGCTTGTTGCAGCAAAAATTGTCCATGTGTATAGACAGGAGAGCAGGTGTGAGACGATCCATCAGGAAAAGTGACCATCAGTCCATCTGGTCCACACAAAATGGTTGCCCCCAAAGCAATCAACAAGTCTCTCCCCAATAAATTCACAGGAGAGGAGGGGGAACACACAAAAGAATGCGTCAGTGTTTGTCTGCCCACGACTGTGTGCAGAGGTGTGGAAATCGGCAGAGTCTGTTTCACCCCAGAGAAACCAACCACTGAAATTGTCCGATCAGAAAGTTTTTGCGCAGGCATGACAACATTCATGGTGGAATATGTCGCTCCTGTGTCCACCAAAAATGGTAAAGAATGTCCATCAACTGTCACATCAATCAGGGGATCTGCCAACGCGCCCTGATGCAAATTTCTCTCCGGGGTGTGTCAGTACTGTCCAGACTGAGAGTACTGTCCAGGATGAGAGTACTGTCCAGGATGCCGTGGAAGCAGAGCAGCATTCGGAGGCTGCTGCGGCACCTGATCCGGCCCTGCACCAGCTTGTGCAGGAGGCTGTGTGTTGTGAGGGCACCGTCGAGCCCAGTGACCCTCTTCTCCACAATAAAAACACACGTCTCTGTTCATTGAGCCTCGTCCACCCCGTCCTCGCACACCTGCCCAAACAGGCGCCCTCCGACGCCCCCCACGCCACCTTGGAACACCAGACTGCCAACACGGATCTGCATATATGTACGAACCAGGTTGCGCCGCTGCAGCAGGAGCCCGACCCGGAACAGGAAATGATGCAGGAGGAGTCGCCAACAGAGCCTTAGCCTCCTTCCGTCCCTCTTTTAAGAGAGAGATCTTGTGTTTGGCTTCCTCTAATTGAAGTTTCAGCAATTGTTTCTTATATTCTTCCTGTTCCTTCTGCACGTCCTTCTCCTCGTCCTGTGATAATTGCAAAAAATGTATTAAATGCAACTCCCACTTTGCGTGGTCACAACTCCTCAACTCTGGATTTTTTCTCATCATATCAGCGACAGAGGGGGAATACCATCCAAGACGGCCTGACGAAAATGTGTTCTCATTAATGTGGCAGAAGACGGATGTACCCCAGTTTGTCGTCTCCATACTTCTACTGCTTTATCTAAAAACACTTTAGGGTGTTCTTTGGGGTCATAAATAAATTTAGGAATGACTGAGAGAGATACAGGGGGAAACATGTCTCTTAAAACAGCACCTACAGCAGTCAGCACAGCCGAGAGTGCCGTGTGATCAGGCAGATTTGTAGTACCTGCAGAGATCTCAACTTCCCGACAATTTGTCACTGTTGTTGCACGACCCAATATGGCTCTAAAATCCCCCAAAGCTAATGTCAAGCCTCTCGTCAGGGAATCCAATTCATGCAGCCACAGAGTAGCTCCATCAACCAGAGAAGGTAACTTCTCCATAAGGATCTGTAAATCTCCAAAAGAAAACGGTTTATATTTATGTCCCTGTTCTGTTGCTAACAACGGCATAACCTGGGCAGAGGAGGCCTCAGACTGCAAAGATGCAGCATCTGAGTGACGTGGTAATGTTGAAATACTAGTAGTCAAACTCTGTATATTACTGCTCAACCTCTGCTCAGATTGTAACAACGCCTTGTGCACAGAATCAAAATCAGCAAATGTGGGGGAAATCACACCCTGCGGCGTAGAAATGTCTGGAGGAGAAGGGCCAAAGACACTGTCCTGCATGTGTGGTAACAGAGTCCCATTATCATGTGACCGTGGAGTAGAAATGTACCGCGCAGCGCCCCCCTCAGATGATGAAGAGGAATGCACCGAGTCTTCCTCTGACAAGGGAACTTCTTCCACAAGACGGCCCACTAATTTCATTTCCAAATTCAGTTGTACCTCCCCTTTTTCCCCCTCCAAGCAGGAAGCGTCGGAGGCGGGGACAACTGCAGCGCCACGAGCGTGTTGTGAAATTTGAGCCACAGCTGGAACAGGCGCCGAAGGAGGCAGAGAAAAACAAATATTCTCACGCTGAACACGATCCGCCATCGGGAGGCCATCAGAGACAGATCGAAAACTAATCAGAGACGCCGGGGATGTAGACATTGAAAGAGGCGCTCCTTGTACTGGCGGAGGAACCGAAACAATCGGGGGCGCACGAGCTTTAACAAGATCCCACTCCGCTGTCCCCATGCGCACATCCAGTAACGGATACAATCCCGTATAAAAAGGGTTATAATTGTTATAAGGAGGAGGTAATGAAGCTTCAGATTGACTCAGTACTTGCGGAGGTTTCTCAGAAAACGGCTCCGAGCTGTCCACTACCTGGACTTCAGCTGAATCGGCGTCCTGCGTAACTGGCCGGGTCTTATAAAGATGATCTGTTCCCTGCCATGTTACTAAAAGGTTAGCCCAGAGACGCCTGTCCTGATTCAGTTTTTTCAATTGTTTAGTGAAAGATGCCCTAGCGAACAGATTAGCCTTATCCTTTTCTTCCTGCACGGCATCTCTCTTCTCCACAGCGCGCTTCAAACAGGCATTTAAAATCAGACCCAAAGGCGCCTCGGACGTAATGACGTCATCCTGTTCACGGACCGCAGTTTCTAACAAGGATTTCAAGGCATCCTCCGAAAGATGAAGAGAATCTAATCCAAGCTGCTGATCATATATGTTAATCAAATCTGCAATCTGCTCTTTCAATGATTTCCACGGCCCAACCCCATATGAATAAGCCATTTTATCATCAGTCAGTGCACAAGCCATGAATAACAACAAAACCACAGTAGCAAACAAACAGCAGGGTCAAACGCAGCAGCTCAAGTACACACTCACAAACCCACGGAGTCAGACGCACACACCATAACACAGAACAGGCAATTATGACACACAAAGACACATAATAAAAAGACAATAAAACACAAATCATACACTCACACAGAGAAAACTACACGCTAAGTCAGGCAACAGAGTACAAACAGATAGTACAGAACAATAGGAGCCGGCTTAGTTATACAATGCGAACAACACCTTCCGCAGACTTATTTAACTATTCCATTTACTCATCACTTCCAGTCTGCTACGAGCCGGTCAAGCTCAATTTACAAAACGCCTTTCTACACCAATTCCAACTGCACTTTGTGTGATTGAATGGGAAGGCGGCGTCACCTCAGCGTCTTCAAGCTGGCATTACCCCGTTCGAATTAAAATTTCGCCGCAACGGATCCCAGATCCGTCCGAGCGCAGTTCCCAGAACTGAAGCCAATGTTGACCGTAAATGGTGAGTCTCCTTTTTGGACCAGCAAAGCCCTCAGCCGATTCAGACTGATAATTATCACACTAACTATGCCAAATTATTGTTTTTTGGAGACGGTTAAATTCCAAGGTCACAACTACCTAGCTTCAAAAGCAGAGTGTGCAGCTCTGCGGAGCGTGCCAAAGCTCACCGTTCACAACGTGTGTTTCACCATTAACCATTAAATCAAATATGCTTAATTTCGGTTGAAGATTCCGTACGCATTGTACACAGAAAGTAATTCTGAACACCTGAAACGCCACTCACAAGATGGCGCTCACAAGATGGCGCCTACTACAAACCGAAAGCAAAAAATGAATTAACTCACCGTTTGCAGTTAAACACCGCAACGAATCCTCAGCGTCCCCGCCGAGGGTTCCAGACCGCGCAGCCGGACGAGCCTCCAATTGTTGCGGTCAGGAATATTAAAATAAAACTGTAAAACTACAATTTGAGTTCCGTTCCTGTCCTGTCCCAGGTTCTTCGCCGCGGTCTGGAAAACTCTCGCGAGACCCAAAGAGACGTATGCAGCGTGATGGCGTCACAGAAGTTCAGAATTTAATCCAATCAGACACAAAGAATCAGACACACAGAGCAGAACAGATAAACATGCAGAGTTACATACAATTACCTGAGATACGTAGACTTACAGACAGACAAACATGCAAGACGTCTTGGAGGAATATAACCAGACCCACAAGCAGTGAAAACCGGATATATTTCTGAATTATTTTTGGTGTAAGCAGATTATATTCGCCGTGGGAGGTTCCTGCTTCAAGCAAGGCGTTCCTTGCTTCGACCAATGAGAAGCTGTCTCCTAGCCCTACTAAAAACGGGACCTCCTTACAATTTGGTCAAGACATCAAAGGGAATCTTACTTCTTTGATGTTACCAGAACCCTGAAGTCCTGCTGACTTTTACAACTTACAAATGCCTCAGGAGATTTAGCTGTATCCAAACAGATAGATAACAAACTGCATATATTGTTTTAGACCAAATTGTCTTAAGTTGAACTGCAGGTCAACACTTCAAAGACGACCATAGATTCAGGTTTTATTACACCAATTTATGCAATGTCCTGACTCAGGCAGGGTCAGAAGATTTCCTGTCGCCTTCCTTAAGCACAAACATCCCAAGACTTCACAAATCTCTGTGAATTCCTGAGTTTTCTACTTTAAATCTTTTAATTTGCTGTTTGGTCTGTTATTTCTCCCAACATGTCTTTGATATTTAAACTTATCTAAACTACAAAAATAATCAGGACCATAAACTATTTTCAATACAAAACAAAACATTTTCAATTTACTTTTATTATTGACTAATTTTCATTCTAATAAAGTAAAACATTCAATTCAAAGCATGCAAAATTAAAGTATTCTTTATGATATCAGTCTGACAGTTTAAAACTCACAGTCTCAGAGTTCAGAAGTGCATGGGTCAACCGTTTATTGTGCCAAATGTTGCCTAATTGGCCCTTCTTTCCTGAGATAGGAATGTGTTCCTGGTTCTCACACAGATATGCTTCTAACCTCCTGGGGGGTTCTGTCCTCAAGCACTTTCAAATGCTGATTCTGTGAGCTTCCAACCCCCAGAAGCTGCATCTGAGATTAGTGACCCAAAATTCCTAGTTCTAATTAAAAGATAAAACCAACTCAAACACTACAAAAATGGTTATCTAAGTAAAAGATTCACTAAACTACAGCACTAAAATGGTTATATGATTAAATTCAACAAAACACTTAACAATGATTATATTTCCTACAACAGGTGCACCTAAAAACCTTCAATTTCCTCAAAAGCCAACAGTGCGCCTTATAATCCGGTGCGGCTTATATATGGACAAATATTGAGCCACAACAGGTCTAGCAACTACGATAAGCAGCCGCCGACTTCATTTTTGCCCGTAGAAGAAGAAACGCTTGGTGCATGCTGGGATAGTTGTCAGAACGCTGGTTTGTTAATAAAGTTTGACTGACCTGTCTACCTACCGACCGTCTAGAATCAGGTTGTCTGCAGGTCATTAAGCACCACGTTCTCCATGAACATCCTGTGTGTGAACGGAGAAGAGTGACCATCGTCCGGCCCGCCCCAGCCCAGTTGCGGAAGGCTCTCCTTACCGACCGGAGTCGGACTGTTTAGTTGACATTCTCTTTAGTGCAGCTCCATCTAGTGGATGCATAACGTAACTCCAGCCTCTACTGTAGCATTTATTCTATGCGCCTTATTATGCGGTGCACCTTATAGTGCGGAAAATACGGTAGTCCAAGTTTGTCGTTTATTGAACATTCAGGAACGACAGTGGCTGTGATGAGCCACAGCAAAGGTAGACAAAGGTAAAACAAACCGAACAGGTGATCAACTCAAAACCACTTTTACCTTTTTACTCTCTCTTTGTTATTTAAGGACACCTGTTGCCGTGGCAATCACCTGCACTCCTCGAGTCAAGCAGAGATTACTTTTAAAACATAACATTTAGTCTGTTACAATATTCAGGCTTGATATTTATTTTGTGAAGATTAATAAGTGCTAAAAAAAATTCCCTTCTCACCCTCTGCGGGTGGTCTCCTCTCTCTCTTTCATCCTCTGAGCTCGGTCCTCTACCAGAGGCCTGGGAGCTTGAGGGTTCTGCGCAGTATCTTGGCTGTGCCTAGTACTGCACATTTCTGGACTGAGATGTCTGATGTTGTTCCTGGGATCTGTTTTAGCCACTGCTCCAGTTTGGGGGTTTCTGCCCCGAGGGCCCCGATGACCACAGGCACCACTGTGGTCTTCACCTTCCAGTTCTTTTCCAGTTCCTCCCTGAGGCCCTGGTATTTCTCCAGTTTCTCATGCTCCTTTTTCCTGTTCCTTTTTCTGTTGCTCCATACAACAATTAGTTACTCTTCCACGAAGGACTGGACGTGTTTTTGTCGCTGTTCTCCGTGTTTGTTGTTACTTTTCTACCTAACGGATAACATGGTAACGGAGAACATGGTTGGAAGGAGTAACGGAATTGTTTACACGCGCGAACAGCTGATTGCGCTGTGTGGACCTGAGCTGTCGCCTGGTGTCAGGCCTGTTGTTCTATTCCTGATGTTGTAGTCACTTGGTATTGCTACATCCACCACAACGGCTTTCCTCTGTTCTTTATCCACCACCACAATGTCCGGTTGGTTCGCCATCACCATCTTGTCTGTCTGGATCTGGAAGTCCCACAGGATCTTAGCTCGGTCATTCTCCACCACCTTTGGGGGTGTTTCCCACTTCGATCTCGGGGCTTCCAGTCCATATTCTGCACAGATGTTCCTGTACACTATGCCCGCCACCTGGTTATGTCGTTCCATGTACGCTTTCCCTGCCAGCATCTTGCACCCTGCTGTTATGTGCTGGACTGTCTCAGGGGCCTCCTTGCACAACCTACACCTTGGGTCTTGTCTGGTGTGGTAGATCTGAGCCTCTATTGCTCTGGTGTTTAGGGCCTGTTCCTGTGCAGCCAGGATGAGAGCCTCTGTGCTGTCCTTGAGTCCAGCTTTGTCCAGCCATTGGTAGGATTTCCTGATATCAGCCACTTCAGTTATTTGTCGGTGGTACATCCCATGTAGGGGCTTGTTCTCCCATGATGGGACCTCTAGCCCCTCATCCTGTGTTCCCCATTGCCTGAGACATTCCCTGAGCATATCGTCCGTTGAGGCTTTGTCCTTGATGTATTTATGAATCTTGGATGTTTCATCCTGGACAGTGGCTCTCACACTCGCTAGTCCTCTGCCTCCTTCCTTACGGCTCGTGTTCAGTCACAGGGTGCTGGATTTGGGGTGGAACCCTCCATGCATGGTTAGTAACTTCCGAGTCTTAACATCCGTGGCCTTTATCTCTTCTATTGGCCAGCTAATTATTCCGGCAGGGTATCTGATTACTGGTAAGGCATAGCTGTTTATTGCACGGATCTTGTTCTTGCCATTGAGCTGGCTTCTCAGGACTTGCCTTATTCGTTGGAGGTATTTGGCTGTGGCTCCTTTCCTTGTGACCTCGTCGAGGTTGCCATTTGTTTGTGGTATTCCCAGGTACTTGTAACTGTGCTCTATGTCTGCTATTGTTCCTTCTGGGAGTGAGACCCCTTCTGTGTGGACGACCTTCCCTCTCTTTGTAACCATCCACCACACTTTTCTAGTCCGAATGACATCCCAATGTCAGTGCTGTATATCCTGGTGGTGTGGATCAGTGAGTCGATGTCTCGCTCACTCTTAGCGTACAGCTTGATGTCATCCATGTAGAGGAGGTGACTGATTGTGGCCCCATTCTTCAGTCGGTATCCGTAGCCAGTCTTGTTGATGATTTGGCTGAGGGGGTTCAGGCCTATGCAGAACAGCAGTGGGGACAGAGCATCTCCTTGGTATATGCCACATTTGATGGACACTTGTGCAAGTGGTTTGCAGTTGGCTTCAAGGGTGGTTTTCCACAGCCCCATCGAGTTTGCAATGAAGGCTCTTAGAGTCCTATTGATGTTGTACATCTCTAAGCATTCATTGATCCAAGTGTGTGGCATTGAGTCATAGGCTTTCTTGTAATCTATCCAAGCGGTGCACAGGTTGGTGTGTCGGGTTTTGCAGTCTCGGGCGACTGTGTGGTCTACAAGGAGTTGGTGTTTGGCTCCTCTGCTATTTTTGCCAATGCCCTTCTGTGCCGTACTCATGTATTTATCCATGTGACCACTTATCTTAGCCGCTATGATGCCTGATATGAGCTTCCATGTTGTAGAGAGACAGGTTATTGGCCGATAGTTGGATGGGATTGAACCCTTTGAGGGATCCTTCTGTATCAGGATTGTGCGACCTTCAGTTAACCATTCAGGGTGAATCCCATTTTTGTAGCAGCTGGTTCATTTGAGCTGCCAGTCGCTCATGGAGGGCAGTGAGTTTCTTTAGCCAGTAGGCATGGATCATGTCAGGTCCTGGTGCTGTCCAGTATTTCATACCCGAGACTCTTTCTTGGACATCTGCCACAGTGATGGTTACTGGGGCTTGTTCAGGGAGTTGCTGTGTTCCTCTCGTAGAGAGGTCAGCCACTTTGCATTGCTGTTGTGGGTCGCCTCCCTTTCCCATATGCCTTTCCAGTATTGTTCAGTCTCCAGCCTTGGTGGGTCTGCTCTGTTGTTGGTGCCCTGCCATTGAGAGTACGCTTTAGCTGGTTGGGTGTGGAAGAGCCGGTTAATCCTCCTGGCTTCATTCTCTCTTGTGTATCTCTTCAGGCGGCTGGCCAAGGCTTGGAGCCTTTGTTTGGCAGTTTCGAGTGCTTCAGGTATGGACATCTGGCTGTACTTCTTGTGTACTGATCTATTCATTGCACCCCTTTGGAGCTCTGACAGTTGGCTCACTTCCCTCCTTGTTATCTTGATCTTAGCCTCTAACCGTCTTTTCCATGGCGGGTATTGGGTCTCATGATTGTGACCCAATTATTGAGATGCTTGATTATAGCCAAGCATCTCAAGGATCACGGATGCTGAGTTGTATATCAGGTCATTGGTTTCTGTTATGGTGTTGGTAGGGATCGTTCTCAATGCCGCATTCACATCTTCAATTAGGCCAATTTTTTATCATAAACACTACTGTTACATTATGTGAAAAAAGGAACCATGAATTCACCTTAATTTAGACAAAAACTTGTTTTAATAACTTTTCCAAGAAGAAAACTAAACAAAACAGGCGTTGTGCAAATTGAACTGCAATCAATAATACTATCAAAGGCAGTAGGGTTAGGGTTAGGGGTTAGGGTAGCTCTGAAGAAGCTAAATAATGCAAAGAGCCAAAATAAAACCTCTCAACATTGCCAAAAAATTCAAGTATAAAACATAACATTCAAAGATAAAAACAGGATCCATTACAATAAACAATCCAGAGTTACTGAATGAAAACTTCCTGTTAGCATGGCGGCTAGCTGGTTACTGCTAGTTCTGATTGGCTGTTTCTGACAAAGCGGAGTAATTATGCAGAGCAGGGAGAAGATCGATTATTTTTTTAGAGATTATCTGTCTCATGTTAGGACAGAGAAAGTTTTAATACATATGTAAAATGTATTTTTTTAAGTTAGATGCTGCAGCTTTAAACAGGTTCGGTGTGAGAGTCACTACCAGGTGGAGCAGAAGCGGCTCCGTGTCAAATATTACTAAATATTAAATATTACTACCTGTAGCGGAGCAGCGGTTCAACAGCAGAACCAGCGTCTTACATCGCAGCTCCAAGACTTAAATCATTTTACAGGTTATTAGTTTAGCTTTCTGACCGTCATGCTAATCCGGGTGAGTGTTTGTAGCTGTGCTGCTTTACCTGCTGTCTGATCCTCCATGTCTTTTTACTGCACTGAGCCTCGATGTAGCCAAACTCCGTCATTGTTTTTATGTCTATTAGCTTCGTTGTGTTGATGCATTTTGACCTGCTTCAATTTTCCGCCGTAACACGCAAACGTCCTCATTCACTCAGTGCGTTATAGTTACACATCGCTTAGCATTTGTTTGCACCGTGTGAAGGAAAGACGAGACCAGCTGGACAGACAGGCTGGGAAATGAGATGCAGGTGATCGGTATCGGTAACAGAGCCAATGATCAGCCGATCCCGATCATCACCGATTTCACGAAAATCGGCCGATTATGGTGACCGATCGATCGGCACACCTCTAATATATATATATATATATATATATATATATATATATATATATATATATATATATATATATATACCGACCATATACATAAAAGTGTATATATACATATACACTTTTGACATAGTACCCCCAAGAATTTAAAACTACTTTCACCCCTGCCTGTCCGTACCCGCCTACTTTTACCCCTGGTCTTTTCTAAGATCCCAGTAAAATCATACTGTGTCATGCTGAGACTACAGTTCTGGCAACAATTATGGTCCCCAATAAATGATTTGAATGGTTTTTTTTGGGACTAAGAAATTGCACATAGGGAAGTAATGGTCTAGGTCAGTGTTTTTCAACCAAAAATGGAAACAAAGATACTCTGTAGCCATCTATATTGCATATATAGTCATTCTTATCAAAGTATCTTGAATAGGAATCAAATAAACACAAAAATATATTTTTATCACATTTTACATTTCTTATTTCAAATTGCACTTAACATGTCCACTTCAAAAATACACCTGAACAGTGGCACAACAATGTGGTCTTAAATTTAAAGACGTTCTAGAAAACTTCAAAGTGTTTTACGAACTAATCCACAAGCATTCTGATAGCCGGAATACAGAAAATAATTCTTATTCTGAAAGAAGCAAAAATATTTGGGAAAGATTTCACTATTACAATATGAAGAGTTACATGTACAAAATGTCAATATCTGTATATTGTACCCATCTAGTATGAAACTTGTGAATGTTTGGATGAAAACAGCTGATTTCCTGGCAGAAATTGAAGAAAGACAAAGCTCTTCCTCAACAGCTCTCAGTTTCTCTCTCTGTTTTTAGTTTTTATAGTAGCCAGGCTTGAGAAGCTCACTTCACACAGACAGACACGTTGTTGGATCACAACTACTGCTGAGCTTCACTGTCTTTTCCATCACAGTCTTGCTAGATATGGATACAATGCTCTCACTGTTACCTGTAACATTCATGCATCACTAATTCTCTTGTTTTCATGTAAAATGCTCTGTACCTACTGCCATCTAGTGGTAAGAAAATTACACGATTATGCCGCTAGTCACTAATACAGCAGACACCCGAAGATGGCATTATTTGCAGATAATTAATTTTCAAAAAATCTTTTAAAACCAATTACCGTATTTTTCGGACTATAGAGCGCACCATACTTGCACTTTCAATTAAAAAAAAAAAAAAAAAAAAAAAAAAACTGGAAACTGCTCTCGGTTTTCCATAAGGACTGTTGAGGAAATATAATCGTTACTAGCATTTAGAAAATATAATCATTTTTGTAGTGTTTGAGTTAGCTTTATCTTTTACTTAAATTTAGGAGTTTTGTGTCAGTAAGCTCAGATGCAGGGCCTGGGGTTAGAAGGTCACAGATAAATGCATTTACAATGTTATAAAATAATAAAACCACAGGAGGGAGGAAAAAAACCAGAGTTTCACAGGGACCTGTGAGGTGCTTTGTTCGTGGCTCAGGAAGGAGCCAGATCCTGGTGAAAGCCATAAATCAGCAGGAGAAGTTCTCCTTGGACAACAGGGACAAAATGGCTTTGGAGGAAGGGTCAAAGACAGGTCCTGGTTGGATGGGCAAAGTTCCACCCTATTTGAATAAATTAAAGAAAAGAGGATAAAACTTTACACACAGAGTAACAAATCAGATTTTGCTCTTTGCAACTTCTCCAAGGACGTTCTTGCTTTATGTTTGTCATTCCATCTTTTGTCTTTTCCTCTTCTCAGGTAAATATGTGTTGTTTGTGCTCTGAGGTTTTCTGATGTTTTGTGATGTGCTTTTCTGGTGATAGTTTGCGTCTGTCTTGAATAAATGCTGATTATTGTGACGCTGTTGTCGCTGCGTGGTCTCAGTCCTTGCGCACAGCATTTTTTCTGAAACCGTGCATAGAGAGGATATAACGAGTAATTTTCTTCTCTTAACAATTGGGGGCTTCGTCCGGTTCTGAACGGTGCTGTGCGATTGGACCTGAGACCGCAGTGAACGACTTTATCCTCCGTGTTGAACCCCGATACAGGTGCGTCTCCTGATGAGTTTGATTTCTCTTTGACGCGCTGGTTTGTGGCTTCGACCGGATCTTTGGTTTGATTGCAGAGAAACGATTGTGTAATTTTTCTTTTTATTGGATCTTAGCATATAGGGCTTTTATTTTGTACCACTGTGATTGTTGGCTTAGCCCCAGTTGTTGGGGCGCTCCTTCTGGATAAGGCTGAGCCTGTCGCTCTCATAGATTGGTGCTTAGTGTAGGAACAGGCTTGTATCAGCCTGAGAGTCTGATTCACTCTGAAGGGACATGTTCTTGGCTGAGTGTTATTCGGATCTGGCACAAGTTGTACTGCTTCGTTCTAAGCGTACGTTAAATTGAAGGGTCAGTCCACCTCGAGTTCTGCACTCGACTCGCAAAGGACTGGAACTAAATTCGGTGTGAAATCCACCTGTGACGAGTAGCGTTACGAAAGGACATGGAGTGAGGCCCACATATTTTTATTTTTTCTGACACCGGTGTCCGTAGGGCTTTCTTTCGTTTGAATGCATTTTCTGTTTTTGTCATTGTGCGTCTTGTCGGCCATTCTGTGTGTGTTTTCGCCTGCGTGTTACTTTGTGTGCGCAGCTGTTTTTGTGTGTCCCGTCTTGGTCATGCTTTTTGAAGCTGCTGTCTCTTTGGTACCGTGTGCTGCGTATGTTTTATGTTCTATGTGCCGTTTTGCGCCACTGTGTGTGATAAGTTTGTTTCTTTTCTGTATGTATATTTTCTTTTTCACTTCGCAGGAAGATAACAGGGGGCGAGTACCTGTTCTAATCATCTATAACGTTAACTGTATTTCTTTCCTACTTTTCCGACAGATAAATCAGGACATATTGACTAATGCATACCTTTTTCTATTAGGTGATTCTCTGCACACGAAGATGCATTTTGTGTGGAAATATGTTAATTTGATTTCTGATAATTATGTTTCTTTCAGGCATGGTGTTATAAAAATTGTGTTGAAAACTTTGAACAGGATGGATTTTGGTTTCTAATCTGGAGAAATATGTTTGGAAGATGGAATCGGTACAAATTGGGAAGTTCCAACTTTATGTTGGACAAATATCTTTATTTCACATGTTGGAGTGTGATGAACAAATTACAGGTGTGAAAGACTGCTTGAGTGTGGATGTGTGTGCAGATGGCCTCTGATGGGTTTTTAAGAAAGCGCTATGTAAGTATGATGTCACTTTGGTGTTTAAGCTGTGTGCTATTTTTTCTTATTTTCGACTATCTCCACACAGTACTTTTTTTAGATTTGCTTTTACTCCTATTTTATTAAGGTGTTAATGCTACATATTTTTGTATCACAATCTGGTTATAACAGACTCATCAGCTTGCACAGCTAATTAATGAAAGGTCAGGAGCAACAACACTTCACCCTTGGCTTACAACAGATACATTTAGTGATTGAGGGACTGTTTTGGCCGCTATTTTTTATTCTGTTCATTTTTCCTATAACATATTAATTTACTAACACACTAACTTACTAATTGAATTAATTGTTGTTTTATGTGACACCTGGGTTACTAATTGGACATGTTGAAAATGAGCACAATTCTTCTATTTTTGGGTTTTCCACCTATAAATTGTTGTGTGTTTGGAACTGAGAGAAGCGCAGGGGTTTATGAAGATGAGGTCTTACTCATAGAATTTTGAAATTTGACACATCCCTGTCTATTTTGAACATTGGCCGGATATTTGGAGAACTGGTGGTGTACATTGTTTTCAAAATGATGGTTTTATTATATAAATAGGGGAGAAGGCTAAATAGGCCTTACTTAAATTGGTAAGATTTGGAGGCAGTCAATTGTGAATTTCTTAATCAAAAATTTTGACCTTCATTCGAAAATAGTGAATTATGGATTTAATTATGTAAGGAGATCTTATCTTGCCTTTATGCTTCACTAAAATATGATGTCTGCTTTTATGTAGACTAAAAATTTTGATGAAATAAAGCCGGATGACAGTTAAGCATCTATGTCATGTTGACCTACATTTAAAAATAGTAGATTTCTGTGTCACTGCTGATTTCTTTGTGCAGTCACTGGTGGATGTTACTTTTGGGGGAAACACTTTGGATTAAACTATTATTAAGTTTGTAATCATTCGCCAACATGCAAACAGATCACAATTTTTGAAAATGTGTTCGTATTAGGACATTTTAGATGTCGTTTTGATTCCTTCAAGAGTTTGAGTGAGAGTGTGAGTTTAAATTTGATGGTTATTTGGCACAAGCGGAGTGAATGCTTTCGAGGTGCTGCTTTGCATGGATCAAAAACAGTAAGTGCGCTTAATACATTACCTCTACCACATTTGGTTGTGAAACGTCTTGCTTTAATTCTATTTTTCTTTTTTTACAGAAATTGGGGTGTGAAGCGAGAGGAATGGCAGAGAGCTCTGTGGAACCTTAATAAGACACAGAGGACTGAAAGTTCATTTGACATTTTGCAGTAAGGAACGTTGGTATAGACTTTTGTTTGATTTTTCGTTAACTTGTTTTATTTTACACTGGCAGTTCTGCTCTTGGAGGTTGAAGTTGCTTTTGGGGGTAGGTTCCTGAGGCTGGAACCATGCTGAGAGGTGTGAGATGATGGTGTCGCTTGGCATCTGGCTTCAGGTGTCTGATGTTGCTCTAAGCCAAAGACTTGGCTGCCCACACCACTGCAATTACGAACTGTGCCTCTGAAATGGACTGTTCAGTGGAAGTGACGACATCTTCAATAACTGAGGTCGGTGGAGTTTACCTACTATTTCCGGTTACTTGGGTCACGCTGATGCGTTACAGGACCCAGGGATGGATGGGCTCTCTGACTGTTATCTCAAGTGTGCTGCGGCTGACTTCGGCAGGAGGTCACACTTCAGGGATCAAAAGACATTCTGATGGGGGATGGAGAATGATGGGAGGAGATCCTCTGTGGTTCTGTGACTTTTGCTGTGTCTCCTCCCCCAAGACCACTGCTGTCATCGAGAGCTGACCTCTGTTCAATAAAGGGACATTGCATACCCTGTACCGTTGCTGAGTGAAATGGACTCTGCACAGTTCCGGCTATAGCTCAGTGGATGTCCTGTTTGTCTAGTTACTTGGTGGTACTGGATTCTCCACCTGTCACATGTGACTTTAGTCCTCTGACCCCTCCTTCAGCGTGTTTTGGCCTCTGAGATGCAAACCACTGCCAGTTGTCAGTTAGAGTTGGTGAAATTTCACTATTTTTCTAAATTTATCTCGTATTGAGTGAGATGTCTATTTTTTATTTTTTCTAACTTAATTTCCCAGAGAGCATACTATGTGTACTGGGTTTAGTGCCTCACATTCTTCTCGCTTGACATTCTGACCTTTTTGCTATGGTAGGGTTGTGAGAACAAACAGAACATCTCAAAAGATTTATGATTGCAAGACTGGTGTTTATGACTCTCTGCATTTTACAGACAAGCATTATTTGCCTCAGTGGTTCACTCCGTTTGTCTCAAATTATTCTGCTTTTTTAATTTCAGACTGACAAGAGTGGTGAAGGGACTAATTAAGATTACCTATTTTTTAACCATAACTGACTTACATTGGTGCCACGTTTTACCTACGGAGGTACATGATCTAAATGTCATTTGGTTATTCCTCAGTTGCAGTATTTCAGTGGAATCGGACCTTCGACCGCATTTGGCATTTGTATTTAAACATACTGAGGTGGACTGAGTACACAATGAGCTAAAAGCACCACGTTCCTTCTTACTTTCTAAATTTTGAATCAAATATGAATTTTTTGATTGCGGTGTGCAGATTGTAATGGAATCTGGGACACCATATTACATTTGCATCCACCTGAGACATGGGACATGGGTTAGCGGTGACGGATTTCTCTATTTAATTTGTATGGCATTTTTATGGTATTCTATGACAGAACATTTGTTCTGTTATAGAATAAAGAGGGAATAAGAAATAATTAACATGCATGATTTTAATACACTAAACTTAATATTACCTGTCAAATAGTTTATACAAAACAGTGTTTCCTAAAAGAGGGAAAGGGATCGTTACATGATTGCATATCACTTCATATGATTCAAAATAAGTTGTTTAAATAAGTCATCCAGGAAGGTTTAAAAATAAAGTTTACAGAATCTAATAAATTTTGTTGTATCAAGCTTCTCCCCAAAAATTGAAAATATATTGATAATGGATAGAAATAAAAAGGATAATTCATTAATAAGATAAATAAGTATTTAAAAAGAAAAATGAATCAAATATTAAAAGGGTTGAAATTTGGAGATTTAGAATGTTGATTAATTGGGATAAATCATTTTTATATTTAATGACACGGTTAACATATTCTTGTAAAACAGGCTGATCATTCTTTGAGGTTTTAAAATGACAAAAATTATGATTAAAATTAAAGTGGTCTAAGTTGGACATTTAAAAGGAACAATCATGGAACTGCTTCTAAAATATAGTTAAGTTTTGGGTTAAAATGATGGGAAAACATTAATTTCTCAAGTAAGCCCTACATAAAAGAGGGATAAACTGTAAAAAAAATTACAGCTTTAAAGAAGCAGCTTTTTAAAAGGGCCAAGGTTACATATTGACAAAACAAATAGAAAATTGCAAGAGGAGAGTTAACATAAGGAATGAAATTATAATCTGAAATGAAGTAATAGAATAATAAAATAAAAGTTAATACAAAATCTCTACATGACTGATAAATTGAAATAAACTATTTAAATAAAATTTGATAATAAGAATAATATATGATTTAAAAACGACAAAAATAGAGGATCATTTATTGTTTCCTCTATTACTAGCCAGGGAATTCATTTTACTTCAAGGAGAATTAAGGAACACAGAGACACAAAATGAAGATATGTTTGAAAAATGTGTACAACCAATTGTTCCTAATCAATTTTTTCTTTCACAGCGACTGGAGATTTATTGATAGATTCTAAGCGTTGTATATGCGGTGTATTGGGTCTAATTTGCTCATTCGTTATACGGATAATTTTGGATGAAATTTAAGAAAAGTTGAAATTGGCTACAAACTGTGCACAGTCTAAATTCAAATTGGATAAAACGCTTTGCTATGGGTCGATATTTTTATGTGTTGTCCATTAACAAATTAACAGGGTTCTCTTCATACGAGTTTGACACGAGAAGGATGTTTCCGACACCTGCGCATGGACTCCAGAAGGGACAGGTGAACCTGCACATTTATTTCATAATGATGTTTTTAAGAAGTCATAGGTTTGGTACCGGAGTTTGCAGAATACCAGACATCACCGGACCAGTTCCAGGAATCATCTGGATCCATCAGAGGGACGGGGGCTGAACTTCACTTCACCAGACCATTCTGAGAGATGAAGAGGACGTCTGATGCTGTTCATCTGCATGGAAAAGGAGGCGCCGGGTTCCATTGGAGTCAGGGCACAGAAGCTGAGGAGCCCCAGCGCGCTCTTCAAGACGTACAGGAGGACCTGCAGTTTCAGTCTTCGGACGGAGGAGCTTCGTCACGCAGTTCCCCAGACCAAGGAGGATCAACGGTTCCAGTGAGAAGTATAGTGTGAATCCCTGCCTAGACCACTTCTGCTTCCTGAGTTTTGAGGTCTTCAGAGACCCGGAACAGGCACAATAATCCTGTTTTCGGTCTCCTTATATTGAGAAAAGAGGAGATTGAAGCCTCTCCTTAAACTCACTGTTTAATTGGCATAATAATCCAATTTTCAGTGAGCAACGGACACTCAGGTGGGAAACTTGAGGTTTAAATACCCGATAAGGGTACACGACGGATCAAGCTTCAAGAGGATCACACATCGACCCCACTTTTGCGTTTTTTATCGTTGATCTTGCGGACTCTTTATGAACTTTCGGTTCTTTATGCGCGTATTTTGGTACATTTTTGATGAAGATCTCATTTTTGCAGACTATCAAAGAAGACATGATACGGACTCTTAAGACTCTATTATAGAATTCTGTGTAAAAAAAAAAATGAAACCAGTTGTAATCGATTTTTGTGTGTTCTGATTTTCCCTCCACAGCTTTGAGTGTGTTGATTTTATATTTTTGAAGGATGAGGATGTATGTGTTCATTATTGATTTGTAATTGGTGGACATCCTGAGTTAGTATTATGTGACTCATTCAGTTTTCCATTTTATTATGTCTGGGTGATGATTTGTAATGTGGTTTGATTCCCCTGAAATGATTGAGTTATAAGATCTTCATATTTTAAAAGGTTAATGGGTATTTGACGTTTGGATTGGAAAGATTATGAATTCTTTAGGTTCTACAGGTGAGTATTAAAATTTCGCTCAGGATCATTCTATCATCTCGAGGTAGAATAAAGAGTTTAATTTGAGATACAAGTAACTGGTCCGGGTAGCAGTAGCTCGCCTACTCCACCTCCCTATCACTTGTTGTTCCAAGGTGCTGCAGATGATGGGGCTGTAGACCAGTGGTGTCCTGCTTGGACAGGGCTTTTATTTAAAAAGGGGGACTGTTAAAGGATTATATCAATGTTTGGTCATTCTAATTTTTTTGATTCCTGGGTTAAAACACTAATCAATTTATTTTGTGAGGTCTGAGTATGTCAGACCTCAAAAGGGGGACTGTTGAGGAAATATAATCGTTACTAGCATTTAGAAAATATAATCATTTTTGTAGTGTTTGAGTTAGCTTTATCTTTTACTTAAATTTAGAAGTTTTGTGTCAGTAAGCTCAGATGCAGGGCCTGGGGTTAGAAGGTCACAGATAAATGCATTTACAAGGTTATAAAATAATAAAACCACAGGAGGGAGGAAAAAAACCAGAGTTTCACAGGGACCTGTGAAGTGCTTTGTTCGTGGCTCAGGAAGGAGCCAGATCCTGGTGAAAGCCATAAATCAGCAGGAGAAGTTCTCCTTGGACAACAGGGACAAAATGGCTTTGGAGGAAGGGTCAGAGACAGGTCCTGGTTGGATGGGCAAAGTTCCACCCTATTTGAATAAATTAAAGAAAAGAGGATAAAACTTTACACACAGAGTAACAAATCAGATTTTGCTCTTTGCAACTTCTCCAAGGACGTTCTTGCTTTATGTTTGTCATTCCATCTTTTGTCTTTTCCTCTTCTCAGGTAAATATATGTGTTGTTTGTGCTCTGAGGTTTTCTGATGTTTTGTGATGTGCTTTTCTGGTGATAGTTTGCATCTGTCTTGAATAAATGCTGATTATTGTGACGCTGTTGTCGCTGCGTGGTCTCAGTCCTTGCGCACAGCATTTTTTCTGAACCCGTGCATAGAGAGGATATAACGAGTAATTTTCTTCTCTTAACAGGACCCAGCAGAGGGCTGCATCCTAATAAATCTGCTGGAACATGGTTTCGTTCACACCGAGCTTAAATGCAGCGGCTCTATTTCCCTCCTGTAGTGCCAGATCGACAGCCCTCAACTTAAAAGCTGCATCATACAAGTTTGAAAACATTTCTCCGTCATGCCTGCTGCTAGCATGTGGTTGTTCTAAATGAAAATGAACTGTTCTTCTTTTATTTCCAATTTTGACTTCCAATGATTCACTTCCGGATAGAGAGCCCCCTGGTGGAAAAATCCACAGAAAAGCCGCACTGGGCTACATCCACATGGTTCAAAGTTTAGGAAAAAAGTAGCAGCTTATAGTCCGGAAAATTCCGTTAATATATATATATATATATAATGTCCATTATATATATTCCATTCCTATTCTATTGTTATAGCCACTAATCATATTTAAATATGCTGAACTATGTATTAAAAACATACTTAAATAATACAATTGTTTATAAATGTAGCTTTGATAGATGTTTGAATATAGTTCTCAGTAACAAAAAAAAGTGTTATGATCGATTAAATGCGCTGATGCGTCATTTTGCTGCTAAACGCATAAAGCTGAGTGGAGTGGTCTACCGATCCTTTTGTCTCGTCAGCGACAACAGGTGAGAGCGATGCATGAGGCGTCTATCCTTATGTCTATGGAAACACCTGTTTCGCTTCTCCCATTAAACACAAAGTCTCACGATGAGCAGCAGCCACATGTCCCTAATGCCACATAATGACCGTATTAACCAATAGTTTGTGAAGTAGAGAAATTAATTGTAACTGCTTTTTTTTCTTCATGTTGGCCACATTTTCTGTACTGACTATTTTTCTAATTTTCAGCACTGACCGTACTTGAAGGGAAAACTTAAGACTTACAAAAACTTTGTATTTTCTGTCCTGGTGGGGAAACTAAGAAGCTGGTTCAGTTGTAAAGCAGGTTAAGTTAACCTTGTAGGTGAAGCACCTAATGATGCCTGCAGGTTTATCTATTAGCAGGTTTAATTTTGTCTGCACTTGGTTGTGTACATTAGTTTAACTGTATTTGACAAGTTTACCAAAATATAATAATTGCCATTCAAACTGCATTTGCCTTGTTTTACTTTTTACTTATACTTTTCATTACATTACTTGAGTACATAAATTTTTACAGTACTTTCCATACTTAAGTACAAGAAAATTCAGATACTTTAAGACTTTAACTCAAGTAACATTTCAGTCAGTGACTTGGACTTTCACCAAAGTCATATTTTGGAGAGGTAGTGATACTTTTACTTAACTCTGAGATTTCAGTACTTTATACAACACTGTTTGGATGCATACATACACACGCACAGACCTTTGTATATGATGCACTTGCTCTACCACTGAACAGGTAAAATGGTCAGTTTAATTACTACCTGTAGTAATTTTAAAATTTTCTGTAGTAATTTATAATTACTACAATTACTAATTTTTTAATTACTACAGATAGATACTGTAGTAATATCCCACAATATCCAGATGGAATATTACTACATAATAAAAATTTTACTGCTTATATTCACGTTAAAGGGTAAAATCTGAATACTTTTAAAGGTTAACCGAATATACAAAGATAAAAATACAAAGAAGTTAAATCTCATATGACACACTAGTGTCATGTCTATGAGAACTGGTCATTAGAGAAGCTCTTACTTTGAAAGAAACCAATGAATGTTGCGTAGTTACCGCCGTTGCCTTGACACTAGTCTAGGAGAAGTGATTCAGTGACTGCGGCTACTGCAATTTCATCAACATGGACGGTGTTTTGTACGTTGTTGCTGAGGAATTTTAGGAGGCGGTGGGAAAATGGCAGAGAGGTGAGTGTGTCCACGCGCCTGCAGATCAAAGGGAAAATCGCGAGCCTGAGCAGCAGGACGCGGCTCGCGCGGCTCCCTGACTGGATCTTGATTGAATCTCCAAGCCAACGCTTCGCTTTCCGCCGTGAATTAAAAAAACGACCGTATGTGTCAATTCGGGCCCGTTCGCTGCTTCAGGCTGCGTGGCTGCTGTTGGTTTGGGCTTTTATACGGTGGTAATGATGCAGAGGCACCTGCTTGCTTCTCTAACCTGATGCTAGCAGCGGCTGAACCGAACCTCCGGCCCCTCAGGGCTGAAGCAGGAGCTCCATTATCCTGGTCCTCCTCAGCATCGCTCGTCCTCATGATGGAGGGAGGCGCCTCCCATGGAGGAGCGCAGGGTGTCTGGATGCTGCATGTCGAGTTCTGAACGCACAGAAACGGGGCGTTTTTGTTTTTACTGAAGTCACGTCATCATAAGGTGGAAAATTGGAATGACCGGGATTGATACAGCATCATGAAGAAATGTTGTAAAGCTATCCATGATGCTCCGAGGCTGCAGACCGGTGACAGACGGATTATCATGGGGCATGAATGTTTATCATGGTGAACATCATGGACACCTGGAGCAGGGCTGGTTCAGCTCAGCTCAGCTCTGTGTCTCATCATTAGACAATGGCTGTTTCCTCTGTGCACAAGATCACAGTTCTCTGTTAAGAATCCACTGCTTCCTTATGGAAATCACTGCTGCAGGTGCGCTGTGTGGGCTGTGGACTATTATTCAAATGCAAGCATGTTTGTCAGAGAGCTCAGCAGCAAGATCCCATTCTTGATTCGCTCATGTTCCCCTGTGAATCATCACTCTGAGTTGCAGTACAACAAGCCTGTCGGACCTTGAAGGATCTTCTGACATTTATGTAACTTTGTTGGGAAACATATACAGTCTTAGCAATTTGCTGACACACAATTTAACTTTCCTTTTGTACAAGTTAATATTAAATTTGGTGGTTTGAGCAGAAATGGCTTTGATGGTGACAAATCACCAATGGAACAAAGTGCATTAATGATAAAAAAACCACTATATGATCACATGATAAAGAAAGATAATTCTGATGGATGCTGGTGGAGACTGTTGCATGCTGCTGTCATACACATACTCATAACTGTGCTGTTATCATAGCAGATTAAAGTGACCCTTACCATCAGTCTCTGGCCTGATTTGAATTACGATTCATCGTTCTGGTGAATATGGCAACATACATGGTTACACATGTAGGGTTGGAGGGTGCGGGGATGGAGGTCAAAGGGCACCAGGTGCCTATTTCCAGCAGTCATTGAGAGAGAGACAGGGTACACCTTGGACAGGTGGCCAGCCCATCACAGGCAGGTCAAAGATACAGTTCTAAGTGCTCTGATGAGGCTTGGTAATCATATTAAAGGATCCATTCACATAAAATAACCTCAGCACGGATCGTAGTCAAGCATCATGCTGGTTTTATATTATATTATTATTTATTTTGATATTATTTTTCCAGTTACGTGATGCACCAACCCATACCAAATGCTTTGTCCACTTAGTCAGCCAGAGTTAATGTGTGCGGCCGCACGGATATGTGAAACTTATCCCATCTCAACAGAGACAAAATGGAAAAACTACTCAAGTCACAATAGCAGCATAAAATTAAATCTCTTGTTTGGTGCGCATCTCTGCACACAGTGCAGCAGATTTAACTCAACATGCAGGGATGGTCCAATGATGTATGAAACCTTGAGAAGAATTTGACTTGGGCTGCATTCACACTGCTGCCTGAAGTGACCCAATTCCGATTTTTTTTTTTTTTTTTTGCCAGGGCTGTTCACACTGCCAGTAAATGTGACCTGTATGGGTTCTGCAGTCTGAACAGGCAAATGACCTGAAAGTGTCCCGCATGCGCAGTAGAGGGCGCTATAGCGTCAGCGTTCTCAATGTTCTGCCAACCGCCATAAAAAGAAGAAGAGCTCAGAGTTTGCGGAAGTAAACATGGTGGCTAACAGTGGAGGTTAGCTTATATATTTGAAATCATTGTCCCACCGGAGTAACATATTAACAACTTAATCCTCATATAGTCCGTCATGGTTGTTGTTTTTCTTCCCACTTGTGTATCAGGACACAGAATAGTAAGATTTGTTGAGAAACAGTGACGTTCAGTTCGGATGAATGCGACCTGGACATTAGGTCACATTCGAAAAAGAATCCGACCTGAGCTGTTCACACTGCCATGAAAAGATTGGGTACAGGTCGCATTACTTCAAAAAAATCGGAATTGGGTCACTTCAGGCTGCAGTGTGAACTTAGGGGTCCGTCTTCCTGCTAAAAACATCAGCACCTCCAACAGCTTCTGTGTGTGATTTAGTGAAATCTGGGAGAGGAGGAATAGTTTTTATTGGCCAACCTAAAAAGCAATAGTTTACTAATTTGTATTTGTGGACAAACAGAACTCAAACTCAAAGATTAATAAACTTATAGCATCAGATTGTGAAGGCGGTAACAAAACTATCTAACTATGAATATTGTTCTTTGAACTTTTATAAAGTAAACTTTCCAGCTCCTTAAAATATTACATCTAATTGTTAAACAATTTAAAATCTTTTAATTTATCTTAAATCAAACTTAAATGAAACTATTAAATCAAATTTAGCAGCATTGATAATCTCAATAAACAAATGTGCTCTGTGTTAAAATATTAGGATTTATGCGCCCTGAAGTCCTGGGGGGGCTTTTGGAGCCACTGACTTAATTTAGATTAAACAGAAGTGCAAATAATTGATATTCATTTTAATTGTATTTTTTATTTTGTTATTTTTAAGACAAGTTGTGGGTTTAAACAGCATTTCACTGGCTATGTTTTCCCGTAACATATAATTACCCAGTAATATTTTTACATTTCCTGTCAACTTAACATGTAACATACAAACCGTCTTGGTGCCCCAACCACTGGGCTAAAGTGGAAGTGGTTGGTGGAAAAACAAAAGTTCCAGATCCTTTTAATGCCATAAAATATGATACAGAAACATGGATTATATCTTTATATAGACCTGTCTATTGATTTATAGATTAATAGTTTTACTGGACAGAAATTACAAAGAGCAAATCTGGTTCTTAATCAAATCCTAATGAGTCAAATTGAAAGTGTCATGGAGTCATCAGCCTCATGACATTAACACCGACATGAAAAATAATATTGAAGAAATAAATATATAAAATCTAATTAAAAACATAAATAAGTGATCAGTTCTTTTCTGTTATGGTCTGTAAGATATATTTATTCTCAGTACTATATATGGTCTCAACGGACCCATGGTACTTCAACAATTATTTTACCTTTTATCTGGAAATAGTGTCTGTTTATTCTTGCCACACAGTCCTCTGTATTAATTATTGCTCAAAAGGTCTTGCCATACAAGTTTATTCCTCTGTATTTACTTTAGTTTCTTAGTTTATTCTTTCATTTTGTTCATTTATTTCCATTTAGTTTAATTTGATTAGTATTATCCTCTCTTGGTTTATTGCTATGTCCACTTTAGTTTCTTTCCTGTTGCTACATTTATTTTATCGTTTATTGACGCTCACCATCGGCGTCAATAAATTATATTAACGCTGAACTCATCACCTGTTGCTCCGTCTAATCATCATGTATTGATTTTTTCATTGTTCAGCGTCAGATTCTCTGTTTTTATGCCATAATTCACATCTAGTTCGTCGCTTCCTTTTGCGCAATGTGCGCGTCTTTTTTTTTTTTTTTTATTGCATATGGTGCAGGGCAGTCGGGAAGCGTATCGATGGGGAAAAGGCATTTCTGCATCCTGATTACTGAAATTTTAAAGTGTTGTGTTGTTCTATCACCACCGTTTGATACCGGACCACTTACAGCTCCGGTGTTAACACTATAAAATGAACACTCTCTATCTGGTATCACCATGGAGGGATTTCTTTATTTAAATAGGTTCATTTTTCAGAGGGAGACACAGTGAGGGTATCGTGATTTTAGCTACCAGTAGCAGGAGAGGAGCTGCATCAAGAAGCTACAAACACTGAATAGAAGAAGAGCTGCCATCGATACAGTTGCAGCCAAACTGACGAGAGCGATGAGTTTACTACTTGAATCAGATCATTAGCAATGACAGGCAGGACTTTCTTAAAGAAGTGTGTTGGTAGGACATCCAGACAGCAGGAACCAGAGCTTAATTGACTTATGATTTTGTCTGAGGTTTTATAATTAAGTAGTTGAAATTGGGTCATTGTTCCTGTATTTGTTTTGTTTGGGCACAGCATTGGTACTGGCTTTGGATTGGATGTGCAGATTAATCTGCTGATCTTTTGAATTTTCTCCGAAAAGAAACTGGAAAACCTTGTTGCAGGCAGCATTAGATTGAAGTTCAGGTGGCAACGTGATAGGAGGGTTTGTGAGCCTGTCAACAGTAGCAAATAAAGCTCGAGCATTATTAATGTCTTTATTTATGACATCTGCAAAGAAAGCTTCCCTCACATGTTTTAATGTTTGTGATAGTTACGTAGTCTGTCTTTATAGATGTCATACTAAACGTAAAGTTGAGCTTTACTCCATCTCCGTTCGGCCCTATGGCAGAGTTGTCTTGCACATTGAACTGTTTGTGCATTTCTCAATGGAAATTTCTTCCTACCAGCCACAACCTTCACTTTAATGGGGCAATGTAATCAATGATATCAGAAAGTTTGCACTGAAAATAATTTACCAACTTATTTACGTCATTATAGCTTAAGGGTGAGAAAGAAGAGTAGATTTGATTAAATGTTTCTGCTGTGTTTTCTGTGAAACTATGTTTTATGACAGTAGCTATTTGTCCAAGTGAGTTAATGGATAAAGAACTGTCAAAGAGAACAGGAAGTGATCCAACAGGGTGACATCAGTTACAGACACATTGGAAATATTCACACCCTTACTGGTAATCAGATCCAATGTGTGTCCATGAGTGTGTGTTGCTTGTTTGACATGTTGTGTTAAACCAAAACTCTCTAATATATTAAGGGGCTTATTTGCCCCTCTGTCCTGGGGTTTGTCTACATGAATGTTGAAATCACCAATAGGCCTGTCATGATAACAAATTTTGCTGAGCGATTAAATGTCAAAAAAGTTATTGCAATAAAAATAATATTATTTCAAGACCTTTTAATGGACACTGATTTAATGGAAATGACTAATAATGCATGTGATTTCCTGCTATAGATAGATGCATTTATTTTCATAAGAACACGTAACACTGGAACTGATGAACTAAATAAACAAAACCACCAAAAACAAAAATAAAATGGATTCTCAGTCTCCATTAACAAAGGAAGTGCTTGAATAAAAACTAAACAACATAAAGCAAAAGTGGAAATAAATACTACATTCAACCAAAAGAGTGCAGATTATGAAGTCTGTATACTATATTGCAGTGTTGTATAAAGTACTGAAATCTCAGAGTCAAGTAAAAGTATCACTACCTCTCCAAAATATGACTTTGGTAAAAGTCCAAGTCACTGACTGAAATGTTACTTGAGTTAAAGTCTTAAAGTATCAGAATTTTCTTGTACTTAAGTATGGAAAGTACTGTAAAAATGTATGTACTCAAGTAATGTAATGAAAAGTATAAGTAAAAAGTAAAACAAGGCAAATGCAGTTTGAATGACATTTATTATATTTTGGTAAACTTGTCAAATACAGTTAAACTAATGTACACAACCAAGTGCAGACAAAATTAAACCTGCTAATAGATAAACCTGCAGGCATCATTAGGTGCTTCACCTACAAGGTTAACTTAACCTGCTTTACAACTGAACCAGCTTCTTAGTTTCCCCACCAGGACAGAAAATACAAAGTTTTTGTAAGTCTTAAGTTTCCCTTCAAGTAAGGTCAGTGCTAAAAATGAGAAAAATAGTCAGTACAGAAAATGTGGCCAACATGAAGAAAAAAAGCCGTTACGATTAATTTCTCTACTTCACAAACTATTGGTTAATACGGTCATTATGTGGCATTAGGGACATGTGGCTGCTGCTCATCGTGAGACTTTGTGTTTAATGGGAGAAGCGAAACAGGTGTTTCCATAGACATAAGGATAGACGCCTCATGCATCGCTCTCACCTGTTGTCGCTGACGAGACAAAAGGATCGGTAGACCACTCCTCTCAGCTTTATGCGTTTAGCAGCAAAATGACGCATCAGCGCATTTAATCGATCATAACACGTTTTTTTGTTACTGAGAACTATATTCAAACATCTATCAAAGCTACATTTATAAACAATTGTATTATTTAAGTATGTTTTTAATACATAGTTCAGCATATTTAAATATGATTAGTGGCTATAACAATAGAATGGGAATGGAATATATATATTGGACATATATACTGTATATATATATATATATATGAGTCCAAAATCTGTTGTGAGATTCATCCTGCTGCAGTGAATCCGTCTCTTATAGATTCTCCCTCTTCTTCCTCACATTGTGTCTTTATGAAACTTTCAAAACAAAAACTGAAGATTTGGGATGAATCTTATAGTGAAAGAATTGCATATTAATAGTCTTTACCACCTCTGTAAACTTTGCTGATGAATGTTGTAACACATAATATAAGTTTTATAATATATGTTACATTGTTTCATTTCTAATATAGGCTCTTGTGTCAGATAATCCAAGTCAATGTTAGAGAATAATTATTTTTTTTAGATTTACAGAATCTCAGTTATCCTTCATATCGGGGCTGAACCCGTATTACACCAAAGCACTGTAGCTAATATTAGCTGGTATCTCTCCGGTGGACATAAATACAGTAAAGTAATATTCTAATCACAATATATACACAATAATATGTCCATCTTACTTGTGGCATGTTGTCTGTGGAGCCTCACATCAATAATCCATCGATCAGAACAACAACATCCCTCAGTGCTGAGGCATCTTCTGCTGTTATGGTTGAGCAAAGTAGGAGGAACTACCGCTCCAAGATGGCCGCCGTATTTCCTGCACCGGAGCAGCCAATGCGGGGTCTGCGCTTATATTATATTATATTTTGTCTATGGGTGTTTCCTATTGGTGGAGATGAACAAGCCCAGGCAAGTACCGACTTTGTAGCAGCCAATCAGTAGGTGGGTCAAAAGAACACTAGTGTTTCTCTCTCTCTCGTTTTTTTGTAACGAGTAACTAAACTACACATTGAAAATGTATTGGAGTAAAAGTACAAAATTAAGTTTGAAAATATAGTGAAGTAAAAGTGAAAGTTATCAAAAATTTTCGTACTCAAGGAAAGTATGAAGTACTCCAAAATATACTTAAGTAAAGTAGTGAAGTATTTTTACTTAGTTACTATATAACACTGCTATATTGCAGTAATCATTAGATTTAAATAGAGAAAACGGCACATCGCACTACATAATAAAATAGTTCACACTACACCATTTTTTGCCCCTATTTTCCCCTTATGACAATCTTGGAACGGTTCCCGATCTAAGATTCTCGCTGGTAATTTTGTAACCAATCATCCTCCAGTGTGTTACGGTAAATAGTCCTGGCTGCTCAGATCTAAATCAGGGTTTTCCCAGACTGGGAGCTTAACGCTGAATGTGACAGGTAGCCAATCAGAAAGTGCGAATTCTCCTCCTGCTTTCTGAGGGGAAGTTATGGAGGAGAATCCCAAACAGCTGAAACAGCTTGACCCGAAATCCAGGACATTGGAGATGATATGTGGAAACAACATTAATATTTATTCAACAATTCGTGCAAAGAATATAGAAATGACAAGAGGAGGAATTTTAGCCAAATTGCTACCGCAGTTGATAAACTCTGTACGTTTTCAGCTGTTCTTCATTAATGTGACATAAATATCATAATGTGACATAAAAATCAGCTCAGCATTTAATACGTTCATTCCTCAGGATCTGGTATGCAAACTGGTCTCCCTGGGCTTCAATACTCCACTGTGCAACTAGCTGCTGGACTTCCTCACCGACGGTACTCAGTCTGTCCACCTCCAGTGTCATTTCTTTAAACACTGGTTGCCCTCAGAGCTGTGTCCTGAGCTGTTTACCCTGATGATCCACGACTGTCGTCCCAGGTTTAACACCAACCACATTATGAAATATGCAGACGACACAACTGTGGGATTAATTCAGGACAACAATGAAGTGAACTACAGAAAAGAGGTACGACATCTTGTGGACTGGTGCAGAATAAACAACCTGCTCCTGAATGTCTTCAAGACAAAAGAGATCATTGTTGACTTCAGAAGGTCTCCACACCTGTCCTCACTAACAACAAAGCAATGGAGATTGTCAACAGCACTAAGTTCCTGGGGGTCACATTACAGACAACCTCAGCTGGACAACTCGCATCACTTCACTGGTGAAAAAGGCACAGCAGCGCCTGCACTTTCTGAAACGAATGCAAAAGCCGTTTGAGATACTGCCTGGGAGCTGCAAGGTCTCAGACTGGAAGTCTCTACCGAAGTGAAGACAGCGGAGAGGATCATTGGGACTCTACTCCCCATATCCAGAGCATTGAACACAGACACTGAATAGCCAGAGCAAACCTCTGACTCCATCCATCCTCTCCATGGTCTGTTCATCCAGTTGGCATCTGGCAAGAGAATTCGCAGCATCCGTTGCAGAACAGCTAAACTCAGAAATAGTTGTCTCCCACTGGCCATCAGATTGTCCAACAATCCCATCACTAAAATTGTCTGGAGCCCCAGCTCCGATAAGCCACCTCGGCGATGGAGGCACGGAACATGGTCCACTCAGACTCAATGTCCCCCATCTCCCTCTGAACGTGTTCGAAGTTCTGCCGGAGATGGGAGTTAAAGCTCCGTCTCACAGGGGACTCCACCAGACGTTCCCAGTAGACCCTCACTACACGTTTGGGCCTGCCAGGCCGTTTCACTGAGGCTCAATAAGAGCCATATGAATTAAATAAGTAATTATTGATATGACAGAAGCAGCGGCTTTGACACCTGGTGGTGGGCGTGACTGTCATCAAGTATGAATGGGAAGGTGATTGGCTGCTGACTCTGTGTGTATGAGGAAGGGGTGAGCCGGGTGGTCAGTCCTCGCAAAGTTTGGAGCATGATAATCAAAATTAAATAAATCGATAATTGTCACAGAACAAAGAAGAGTTTAGGAAAATCGATTTATTTACTGCATGTTTATGTCTGTTAAGGCTCAGATGGAACGGCACTGAAAGCAGCCCTTTAAACCAGTGGTCCCCAACCCCCGGTCCGTGGACTGGTACCGGTCCGCGCAATAAATAATTAAATATTTCCGCTTTATGTGTTTAAGTGTGAAGGATCTTTTATTTTGAAAATCCTTTAACCGGATGCTCTCGGTTACTTGCGCGCTAACACCGAGCCACAAGCAGCAAAATGAGTAAGAAACAGATCAGATGCCTTTGGAAACGCTCTATTTGTTAAAACCGCTGGACGATTCAGATTTTGGTTGATATTTCTTTTTAGATATGTCACTAAAGACTTCCGGTTGGAATGCGTGAGGAGTAGACGCACGCTTGGACTGCTGCTACATTTCTGCTTTTTGTGCCTTTTTAGAACCCCATCTCCTTTATAAAGATTACATTTTTTCTTTGTTTCTGTTGTTAATATTGCTTTCAAACTTACTTCATCATGTCCAAGGTCAAAGGAAAATCCTCTGAACGAGAAAGAGATGCGCCGCCGGCTACTGCTAGCATAACACTAGTGGACATTAACTCGCTCCTTAGCGGTCATAAAGAGGCCCTCCCTGTCTGCGGAGTTCAAGTTTTCTTTTGAGTCTCTGAACTCCACACTGGACAGCATCAACGCTACTATGACAGATCACGGTCAGCGTATTTGCTCATTGGAAAATAATGCAACTGCTTCTGACGCGCGTTTGCTTCAGGTGGAGAAGCTGTGTGTTAATCTTCAAAAAGAAAATGAGACGCTGAGAGCTAAAGTGGTGGATCTGGAGGGGCCCAGCAGGCGCCCAAACATTCACATTGTCGGCTTACCAGAAGACATAGAAGGTCCTCGGCCATCCTCGTTTTTCTCAAAGCTTTGGACTGAAGTCTTCGGGAAAGATACGCTCCCCTCCCCTCCTGAAATAGACCGAGCGCACCGCACCCTCGCCCCCAAACCTGCCCCGGGATCCCGTCCTCGCCCTGTCATCCTGCGCTTCCATAGACTCCAAGAGAAAGACCTGATTATCCGTGAAGCCCGCAAGAGGGGCGCACTGTCTTATCAGGGGCAGAGGCTTCGCTTCTATGATGACTACAGTCCAGAAGTTGTGAAAAAGCGAGGCGAATTCAGTGGAGCCATGACTGAACTGTACAAGAGAGGATACAAGCCGGCGCTGCTATTTCCTGCGAAGTTGCGCATCACACTCCCGAACCGAGATAAGTGGCTCCCGTCGGCCGCGGATGCGGCTAAATTCGTCCGGGATTTGAGTCAGGATTATAAAAAAAGTGTAGCATCTTTTGTTCCCTTGGAAATCATTTTTTCTTTTCTTTTTTCAATTGCGCTCAATTATTTCCTTAACTCAGTGCGGCGTGTTCGGCCCATTTGTTCGTGAATAATACTGTATTTGCAAGGAGTTGGGATTTAGGAAAAAGGAAGTATTAAAATATGCTGATAGGTTTATCAGAGTTCTGGTGCCTGCCTTTTGCAACACCATTTTTTCCCATTTTTATTTTTATTGTTGTTTTTTCTTTCCTCTTTTTATACGTGTGTTTTGTGGGTCTTCCTTATATGCATGCATTGGTGCTACTTATTACATATGTGCTACAGTTCATAGCTCACTGTCTTTTTCATATCAATCACACCTAGGGTGTTATGTCAAGTACTGATGCCCCATTGGCACCAGGGGATTCGTTAAGATTTGTTAGTTGGAATGTTAAAGGGTTGAACTCTCCTATAAAGCGTAAAAAAGTATTTAATCATCTAAAACACTTTAACACAAGAATTTCTTTCTTACAGGAAACACATTTAAAACTGTCAGACCTCCTCAGGCTTCGTGGTGGGTGGGTTGGCCAGGTGCATCATTCATCATTTAATAGCAAGGCATGTGGGGTTGCTATCTTAATACACAAATCTGTTCCCCTCTCTGTGACCAAAGTCATATCCGACCCTAACGGCCGCTATATTATTGTCTTGGGAAGAATTTGCAGTAACAATTTGGCATTAGTAAACATATATGGTCCAAATTGGGATAATGAGGACTTTTTCAAAAACATTTTCTTCTCACTTCCTGATCTAAATAATAGCCAGCTCATTCTTGGGGGTGACTTTAACTGCTGCCTTGACCCTTTGCTTGACCGTTCCTCAAGCAAGTCATATTCAGTCTCTAAGTCTTCCAAAGTTTTACATACATTTATGCAGCAATATGCAGTCTCAGACGCAATCCCATCGTAATCTCAGACCATTCTCCTGTCATCTTGGATCTCTCTCCCGGGTAGACCTGCTTCACATCCTCTGTGGCGTTTTAATTCAGTTTTACTCAATAATCCTGTTTTTGTCAAAACTAAGAATGACCGTTTAGACCCGTTTGTCTCCTCTAATGTTACTCCAGATGTATCTGCAGCGACAGTTTGGGAGACATGTAAGGCATATTTACGGGGGGAGATAATAGCTTACTCAGCATATCTTAGAAAAACAACCACACAAAACTGTCTTATCCTGTCTAGTGCTATATCTGACCTGCAAACAAAATGTGCAGAGTCCCCTGCTCCAGACCTAATAAAAAGTTTGTTGATAAAAAAGACTGAATTTGACACTCTAGCCTCTGACGCAGCTACTATTATTAAAAACCCATTATAGATATTATGAGTTTGGTGACAAGCCCAGCAAAATTCTTGCTCATCAGATTCGTCAGAGAGCTTCACACCGGCACATCGCTGAAATTAACATCTCCAATGTGGACCATAATCCACAAACTATTAACAATCAGTTTAGAGACTTCAATTCCACTTTATACAGTTCAGAGTGTTCACCCAATCAAGCTCACTGTGAAAGTTTCGTTGATAATTTTTCTATCCCTACAATTGATCCAGAAACAGCCTCTGACTTAGACAAGCCCTTTACGCTCGCTGAGGCCAAGACTGCTATATTATCATTGCAGAGTGGAAAATGCCCTGGACCTGATGGCTTTCCATCAGAATTCTATTAGGTATTTTCAGACAAACTATCTCCTCTTCTGCTTAACATGCTTAAAGAAGCATATGAATGGTGGTGTTCCCCCTCTCACAATGCGACAAGCTACTATCTCCCTTATCCTAAAGAAAGATAAAGATCCACGAGTCTGCAACAGCTACCGGCCAATTTCATTGCTCTGTACAAATGTCAAGATTCTGGCAAAGATGTTGGCAAAACGTCTGGAGGTAATCATGACCAAAATCATCAACCCTGACCAGACAGGCTTTATTAAAAACAGACACTCCTTTCATAATATTAGGCGGTTGCTAAGTATAATATATTCACCTACATCAGCTGATACCCCAGAAGTGATTATCTCAATGGATGCCGAAAAAGCTTTTGATCAAGTAGAGTGGTCCTATTTGTTTTACACTGTTGAGGAAATATAATCATGGTTTAGTGTTTTGTTGAACTCAATTATAGAACCATTTCTAGTGCTTTAGTTTAGTGAATCTTTTACTAATATAATCATTTTTAGTGTTTGAGTTAGCTCTAAAGTCAGGAGTTTTTGTGTCACTGAGGTCGTAAAACCACAGGAGACAAGCAATCTGTGTGAAAATCATTTAAAACAGGCCCACATTTGGTCTCAGGAAATAAGGAATCTCCAGTGGACATCTGGCGGGGTAAACTATTGACCTGCAGTTCACCTGAAGACAATTTGGTCTAAAACAATACATGCGGTTTGTTATTTATCTGTTTGGATAGAGCCAAGTCTCCGGAGACATTTGCGAAGTTGTAAAAGTCAGCAGGATTTTTAGAGTTCTGGTTAACTTCAAATAACATCAAGGAAGTAAAATTCTCTTTGATGTCTCACCAGATTGTAGGGAGGTGCCATTTTCAGGGGTGCTCGGAGGCGGCTTCTAATTGGTCGAGAGGTGTTGCCCCCTATTTGAATAGAACACACCTACTAGCATAAAACCTCTTGCGCAGGGAAAATAAGGCAGAAATGGCCATTTTTAGCACCATGGGCTGACTATTTCTCCTATCTGTCTTATATTCTCAGGTGACTAATGTGTGACTGTGTTCCTTTAATTTCTCTGTCTTGTGTTATACTTTCTTCTGATTGGATTAAATTCTGAACTTCTGTGACGCCAACACGCTGCTTACATCTCTTCTGTGTTCTCGCGAGAGTCTCAGACCGCGGACAAGAATCCGGGACACAAGAACAAAGGAAAAACCGAAATTGCATAGTTTAAAAGTTTTACAATAAGAATTCCTTTAGAGCGACAACACCCTACGACGTTTTGGTTTTGGCTGTCCCTTTATTTCCTGAATCAAACTGTTATATACTTCTCCATTAGCCAGTGTCCGCACAAATAATGACCACTCAGAATATTTTCACCTAGGTCATGGAACTCGCCAGGGCTGTCCACTCTCCCCTCTTTTGTTTGCAATTGCTATAGAGCCTCTAGCTGCAGCCCTTAGATCCAGTCACATGCACGGCATCACAAGAGGTGGTCTGGACCATAAAGTCTCTTTATATGCTGATGACCTGTTACTCTTTCTCTCAGACCCAGAGTCCTCAATGCCTCCAGTATTAGACCTGCTTGAAACGTTTGGACAAATATCTGGATATAAATTGAACTTTAATAAAAGTGAATTATTTCCAATTAATGATGCGGCTATGGCCTACCCACTCACTAGCTTACCATTCAAGATCTCTCTGCAAGCATTTAAGTACCTGGGAATCCATGTAACGAAGAATTTTTCACAACTTTTTAAAGCTAACTCTACTCCTTTACTTGACCAGCTGACTCAGGACTTACAGCGCTGGTCCATGCTGCCACTTTCTTTAACAGGCAGGATCAGCTGTATTAAGATGAATGTTTTGCCGAAATTCTTGTACCTCTTCCAGTGTTTACCAGTATTTATCCCCAAAAATTTTTTTAGGACACTCGATGCTTCAGTTTTTCATTTCATATGGAACAGAAAACCTCCTAGAATAAAAAAGAGTATCCTACAGAAAAGTAAGGATATGGGAGGGCTTGCCACACCATATTTCATATGCTATTAATGGTCTGTTAATATTCGTACAATGTTATTTTGGTGTAATGGGAACCGTGAGACTCCCAAATGGTTACCAATAGAAGAGGCCTCATGTAGCTCTGCTTTATTGTATTTTCTCTTATGCCTTCCCCTTGCAACATCTCCTATAACTTACACTAACAATATAATTGTTAAGAACTGCCTTAGAATATGGGCTCAGATTATGCAACATTTTGGGATCCAGAGAAAACTTCTTTTATCACCACTAAACTCTAATCCTCTATTTCCACCTTCACTCATTGATAAAACTTTTTCAGTTTGGAAAAGCCATTGGCTTTTCTCTCTGAAATATCTATACTTAAATGGTACTTTTGCTCAATTATCTTCAAATTTTAACTTACCAGTTGTCCACTTTTTTAGATTTCTACAAGTTTATTCGTCATTGTTTTCCAGGTTTTTCAATAATTCCTTCCCCCAATATGGTTGAACAACTGCTAGAAATTAGTTCCATTCCAACGGGTACAATATCAAAAATATACAACCTCTTAACATCCAATTTGACTCCTGGGCTTGGTCATCTTCAAGCTACTTGGTCTGATGATCTTAACACAGAGATTGATAATGAAATGTGGCAAACTATTCTAGAACGCATTCACACCTCATCAATTTGTGCCCGACATAGAATTATTCAGTGTAAAGTCGTCCACTGGTCCAAAAGCAAACCGGCTCGAATCTTTCCAGACGTGGATTCTTTCTGTTACCTCTGCTTGTTTATTTTTTAGTTATATACTTTTTATCCATGTACTTATGGAATTGTTGGATTTTTGTCTGTATGTGTCTTGTTCTATTTTTGGTTCTTGTCTTGTCATTTATTAGTTTATGCTTATTCTCCAAAGTACTGTCTCAAGTATGACTTGAATGTCTATGTATGGTGCTCATTGTTTTGTTAAAAATCAGAAATAATAATAATAAAAAAATATGTCACTAAATATAGCAAGAAAGTCACTTAGCTGGTAACAGTGGGGTGATTATTGTTAATGCAAATATGCAGACATAAGCTGGTGGCCGATTTGTCAGTCAAACTTCTCTCGCGGAAGAGCAGAAGAGGACAGTGGGTGATTTACTTTTACACCTTTGCTAAGGTAAATAAGATCAGGAATAAGATTGGCTTCATATGTAAGTATCAGCCAATTATCAATCTCTCAAAATTCTGAAAATTGGTGCAGATACATTGGCTAGCCAATCATATAGTCATGATATATGATTCAAGCATATAGGATATAATGTAAACAGGACTGTACGTTTATAGGAGGTGTGCAAATAACCTAATCATCTGACTGCTGTCTGCAGAAAACCACATTATTAACAGAAATAGAGGGCCCCAAAACTAAATTTCACTTAGTTCCACACGGAGGCTTGGGTCGGCCTTGTAAATCAGGTTAAATCAGCTGACTATCTTTCTGGTTTGGAATGGGTCCCCAGCAGTGGCTCATACTGTTGCTGTCCAGGGAGTTGACTGACACTCAAAGGATGTTTGTCCCCCTCTTGGCATTTATGACTGAATTTAAGCAAATCAAAAAACTTACTTGCTAAAAAATTTAACAATGTTTGTAACACAATAACATTTTTACTAAGTTCATCCAAGGTTGAGACTATGGTGCAGGACAACTGCCCTAAAAATAAAGCCAGGGCTTAGATTGTTAAAACAAACATATTCTTATGTTAGAATGGCCCAAAGTCCAGATTTAAACCCAAGAATTTGTGAATCTGTTCACAAACACTCTCAATTAATCTGACTGAGCTTTAGCTGTTTTGCAAAGAAGAATGAGCAAAACTTTCAGTCACTAGATGTGGAGAGATAAAAGATAAGCAGCTTGAATTACAGCTAATGGTGTTTCCACAAAGTTTTGACTAAGGGGGCTGAACACTGCTGCACACTGCGCTTGTTGGTTTTTTATTTGTGAAAATGTATTGAATCATGTATTTTTATTTTTTTTTTACTTCACAACTGTTTACCATTTTAGTGTTTTTTTCTTCCACGTCAAATTTCAACAAAATATATTTATGTTTTTGGTTGTTGTGTGACCAAAAAGAAAAATCTCTAGGGGTATGAATACCTTTGAAAGCCACTGTATCTTCAAAGTTGCCCTGTGTTTCACAAAGCTCCTGGTCCAGGGAGGAGGAAGTGTTTCCTTCCCAACTGGCTGTTGTCCACAGATCCTCTGCCTTCCCCCCCCCCAGCAGCAGAGTGGGGGTTGACAGCATCCATGTGCTGCTTCAGCGTCTGAAGCAGTTTTAGATTACAATAATTTTCATTCAACCAAGAAGTTTATTTCTGCCTGGAAATGAGACGGGACTAAAAAGATCATAAAAACAATGTCATGTAATGTAACAATGTAAAATCTTTTTATTTATGGTTTTGTTGTAATAATATGCATTTTTACCTTTCTTAATAAACAGTTGACATTACAGCAGTATAATCACTCTTATGACCTATGAGCAGCTTTTCACGTTTCCACTGTCATCTCAATGATTTTGAGCTGTATTACTGATTAAACTTTAGCTTTAATAACAAAAAGCTACCTCATTTTTAAAGTTTAATCAGTAATGCTTTTATAACAAATTTATGTCAGATAATAATTTCTTGGCGAAAGTCAAGTTGTCATAATGAAGACATTTTGAATAATGTCTACATTGTATTAAAAGTGTCATGATTACACTTTTAATCATGACACTTGATTAAAAGTGTAAAAGTGTTGACTGCTGTCATGAATATTTGACAGCAGTCAAATATTCATGAACACTTACTGATGTTCATGACAGGTGTTATGTCATGTTTATGACAGTGTCATGAAAATCTTATTCACAACCCGTCAAAGTGTTATCTTGAATTCTGATGTTTTATTCTTGTGAGGTGGATTTTATTAAGTGTAAGCTATGTCTTTGTTTAGTTTATAGTTTCTGATAACAGACATTTATCAGAATGTCTGTTAGACTACCAAGTGGGTTGTAGGTTTTATTCAAAGTTTTATTGCAAAACATTTTATTCACTCCCTTCTGAGCTCTGCCTAGGTGTGTTTACACCCTGCTTTGTCCACTTTAATCAAACTCTAGTTTCTTTGTCTAGAAAGTCTGATTCATTTGGGAAAGTGTTCATTTTCAAATCAAACTCAAACAAAAACAAACTATGCTCCACCTACAAACCTAGGTCTTGATTCAGTTGAAGTGAACTCTGGTGGGGTTCAAATACATATGTGAACGCCAAGCCTGTTGGCGACCGATCCAAAAGCAAGAAGTGGACTACAGCACAAGACATTCTGGATAAATACAACCAATACAAATGCACTAGTGGGAGAAATGGCTTGTGGTGTTCCTATAACCACTAAAATCTTATGCCATTCTATTTTGTTTACATTTTGCAAAGAAGAAAATTGCATTCAGTGTTTTCTTCAGAGATTTTTGTGTTGTTCAGTAGTTCTTGGTACAGCGCCCCACAGACGAGCAGATGAACAGCCTTTTCAAAGGGTTTGGTTGGTTTACAGTGCAATGGGAAAGAGAACTGCAGCACCTGAAAATATAACAAAACTGACAATTTTGTTCCCCAGGCCAACCAAGTCTACCCAGACTATCAAGTGGGAAACCACCCTTGGTCTCTGCTCTTCAGTTTTTCTGCCATTATCTTTTATTTTTATGTTATGATTATTGTGAAGCACGTTTGTCAGCTGAGACTGTTGTAAATTGTGCTATAAATAATTTAACTTTGACTTGACTCTTACTGTTTTTGATATCAGATTTTTGTCTTTACTTGGACATAGGTTGGTATGACGCTTTATTTACATAGTTTAGTTACATAATTATGATAGTAGGGGATTGACTTTTAAAACATATATATTTTTAAATTTCCTATCCTGTCTTATCAGCACTTTAATCCCATATCTCTAGGGCCTGAATCATAAAAATGCTTGCAGCTCAGGTGAAAGTCTTGTCTAGACTCTCAAATAATTTTTTCTTGTACTCAATGTAAGTGAATCACATTAAATATGAGCTTCTTGGTGCTACGCTGCTGGTCTAAGGTCCTCTGAACCTCTTTAGCATTAGCTGTGTCGCAATTGTCTACAGTGTGGCTCTGCTCTTGGATTAAAAAAACAAATGGAGGTTTCCATGTAAAGATATAAGTTCATTCACATTACTGTGTCTTTGAATGCTCTGTTATGCCTCTTTTCCACCGGCCCGCCCGGCTCGGCTCGGCTAGGCTCTGTAAAAAATGTATTCCGTTTCCACCGGCCACGTTTGGTCTGTAGAGAGGAACGCCTCCTTGCGTCCAGGGGGAGCGAAGGGGCCGCTGCAAGCCACGCCTCTAGACTTTTGCGTCCTTGGAAAATAACGAAAGGAGAGAGCTATGGACAACGTTGGGTCCGTGTTGTTGCTATTTTTTAAACTTATTGGGATCTTCCTGAAGTTTCAGGAAGAAAGGCGCAGTGGAAGAAATGCTCAGGATGCTGCGATTGTTGCACGCAGAAGAACAGCTGTTATCCGCCGGAAATTTCATGCTTTACTGCACCTTCAGCTGGGAGACAGACGGCCTAAATGTGGCAGGGTAAGCTAACGCTAATACAGTACCACTGCTCATTCCAGACAGAGTTTACTTGTTTTCAGTGTCTGAAATGCAGCATTTTAATGTATACTATTAATATTATGTGTTTTCAGACATCATTAAGCTGTTGCCGAAAACCATCTGTGTGGACTCACATGCGGTCAGCTGAGTGGTGGGACATCACGGTTCCAGCTTTCACGGACTCCCAGTGGGTGCATAATTTCAGGATGTCCAAAGAGACTTTTGACTTTCTGTGCAACAAAATGCACCCAGCTTTAGAGTGAGAAACAACAGCTTTTCGAATGAGTGTCCCCCTACGGAAAAGAGTAGGCATTGCATTGTGGAAGCTAGCTACCGGTTCAGAATACAGGAGCATTGCACATCTATTTGGAGTCAGCATAACCACAGTGTGCAGGTGTGTTCAGGACTTCTGTTCTGCAGCTTGTTGGTGCCAGAACAAATTTGTTTTCCAGATGAAAGGAAATTTAGGGAAATGGCAGAGCTCTTTGAAAACAAGTGGGGATTTCCAAACTGTTTGGGTGCTATTGATGGCTCTCACATACCGATCATAGCACCTCAAGAATACCACACGGATTATTACAATAGGAAGGGTTGGCACTCCAAGGTGCTGTAGATGGTAAAGGTCTCTTCTGGAATGTCTTCGCAGGACTACCAGGGAGTTTACACGATGCCAGAGTCCTGCGGTTGTCCACTCTGTGGGAGTTGGTTGGTCAGGGGCGTCTTCTTCCTACCCAAAAGCTGAGAATAGGTGCTGCTGAAGTTGGCTTCTACATCCTTGCGGATGCTGCTTATCCACTTCAGGACTGGCTAATGAAGCCATTCAGTGACACAGGAAGGCTTGGAGCAGAACAACAAACATTTAACAACAAGCTGAGCCGTGCCCGCGTGGAGGTGGAGAATGCCTTTGGAAGGCTGAAGGGAAGGTGGCGCTGCCTCCTTAAAAGGAATGACTGTGATGTCGGTTTAGTGAAATCCATGGTGCTCACCTGCTGTGCTCTTCACAACCTGTGTGAAGGCCGTGCGGAGATGTATGAGACAACATGGAATGAAGACACTACAGCAGCACTGCAGCCCGAGCAGATGACACAAGCTCTGGATGCGCAAGGAACACATGTGCGCAATGCACTGATGGACTTTCACTGTAACTGTATACAATATGACTGATGTTTGAACAATGTTCATGGTTGGACTTGGATTCTTGTGATGTTGTGGTCACACTAAAGTTCGATAAAGTTATTGCTTTAAGTCTGTGTGGTGTCACGTTATATAACATATTACATGTCGTCACAAATGCAATTAATGTCAGTTATTTACATGGGTGATTCTTTTTTTGCTGAAACATTCCATGTCCCCATGTTTTGCTATAAATTATTTTTTGTAAAATGTGCCAAATATTTACAAGGTATTTTATTCTGTAGAATTTAAAAAACTTAATATTTGATTTAGAATTTAGTAATATGTATATTCAACTAACATGATGCATCTTTAATGACAAAGGAATAACAATCCTTAATTGTTTAAATACAAAATTAGAAAAAAGGAGAAAAATGTTTCCCTCTTTCTGATGCCAAAAGCCTCCGAATATGAATAGGTTTAAAAAAAAATTTGTTACAGTAAGGGTCTTAATTGAAATTTCAGAATACTGAAAAATTGAGCCTACAAGGGAGCCGAGTTGCAGGTGCAACAGCCAATGAACATGCCGAAAGGAGCAATAAAACCTTCTGACATGTAACCTGTGCAAAGGAACATTAAGACCCTTTGACATGTTATATTTGACATGACATATATGTAAATACAGTCGTACAAGGAAACAAAACGTTTGCAAATTTGTGTTTTGTTACTCCTCACTTGGCAACGATTGACCTTACATGCCCATTCTCTACAGACAAACCAGAATCCAAGCTTTTCTTCTCTCTGAGGTAAACGTAACCCGGTGGTTTATACATGAACAACTTTAATCAATTTCTGTTTCAGTACTTTTGAGGAGAAATGAATATGAATGAAAAATAATGCTCTTCTCAACCTCCTTGTAAAATTTTGAAGTGTGGATTGTGTGAATAAACAGACAGCTTCACAATTTTAAAGCACACCATTTATTCTTTATTCCCTAATGGAAGTAAGCGTTTTTGTATTGTTTTTTTTTTTTTTTAAAAAGAGTACAAGTGAATCAAGTAATCACTCAATCATGTTGTTTCTGCAAAGTTTTAACCATGTCCCCCATCAGGCCAAGGAAGGCAGTATAGAATTGTGAAGTCTGTCTCAGCTCCTCTGTACGGAGGTCAGCCATGGTGTTTGCCTCCTCCTGTTCCATCCAGGCCTGGTTGTGTCGCTCAGGTTGCTGCCGGTTCTCTGCCTCCTCATTTACATCTGCCAGGTCCTCCATTCTTTTCTTCCCTGGAAGAAGAAGTGAAATAGAAGTTTAAGCACAAGTACAGTGATTTAAAAGTAACTACAATAACTACAGACAACAATTTTGTTTATATACATTAAGCTAAAATTTACATTAAAAGCTACATATATATGGATGCATTTGTAAATCTAGTCAAAGCTTACAAATGGGGGAATACATTCAGCCATTATACGACTACAATAATTCAATCAGAATACAACATACAGTGGGATTTTGGGAACACACAAAGAAGTTATCTATTTAATCAAATATATGTTTTTTTTCCCGTCTAACTTTAATTTTATTTTTCTTGAATTTCTTTTCTGTCTGTTCTAAATAAACAAATAAATAAATAAATGTCTTACACAAGCAAACTAGACAGTTCTCGAATGTGCTCACCTGAACGGCGTCGTTGGTAGAGTCGGAACATCTGGGCTCCGAGGATGGCGGGAAACTCCGTCTCGTTTTCGGAGCTGGATGCTGCGCACAATTGAAAAGGGATTATTAAAATGTGGACAACTAAAATGCATTCTGAGTTTTGTTTATAAGGACGCTCATTGTGTGAGAATATAGCAGGTTGATGCTACTTTACATAAATCTTTACATGTACATGATAAATAAAAAACTTCCCACCACGCATGTCTTCCAACGGCAACGTGGCGGAGTCTAAGCTACAGTCCCGCCCACGACTTGCAGGACGATGACCGTAAATTTGGTCCATGTGGTCAAACCGCCGCCACTGCTTCCGATCCGAACCGCTCCATTGTGATCCTTCACATTTTTATACTCGCTTTTCAATTTTTTTAATTTTTCCCGGCATTGTCGGGACGTGGGCCTGTATCCAGCGTCAGCCATCCTGTCTGAAACTTCCATAAACACTTTCTCATTCCGCGTTGTTCCATCTAGCTGGCGCTGAATGCTGCAGTCCCCAATAATCACCAGAAAAGTCTGGACTTCGTTGTTGCTCCAGGGAGAACATTTCTGCGAGGACTCCATCGCTTCTAGGTTTTGTTGTGTCCCTGTTTATTTCCCTGTTTTCTTCTCTCTTGCCTCGCTCTTCTGACCAGCTTAGCAGGTTCCATTGTCTGTCAGTGGCCTCTGCAGCTACACTGTCGATACAGCTAAAGTCAGAGTTGATCATGACATCTTACTCTGTGAATTAAGCTTCTGAACCACAGCGGTAATCATTTGCTGTCCAATAGGAACCAGTTCTTGTATTTAGATATTAGATAATCTGGCATGTTCCCAATAAGAATGAAGATGTTGCTTGTATTTGATGACGGGGATCTGTCTGATTTGTGGGGCGACTGTTGCTCATTGTTCCCATTTTGTGATTGGAAGGTTGTAGGTTTTATTCCAGCTTCCTCCTGCTGCATGTCAATGTGCCCCTCGGCAAGGCACTTAGCCCCAAACTGCCTACTCATCTGTATATTGGTGTATAAATGCATGTGCATTTGTGAGTGCAAAACGGTGAATGTGATTCTAGTGTAAAGCACTTTGAATGATCAAAATGATTGGAAAAATGCTACATAAATTTAGTCCCCTTCTGGTTTTTGTTTCTTAAAAAATCCCATATTGGTTACCGTATTTTCCGCACTATAAGGCGCACCTTCAATGAATGGCCTATTTTAAAACATTTTTCATATATAAGGCGCATCGCATTATAAGGAGCATAGAATAGACACCACAGTTTGGTTTGCCCATTTGTTCCATACTATATTATTACACATCCACATTTGTAAAGAAGTGATCCCAGAGTACTTTATATAGTCGTCTGCCCCAGTCAGTGTTTTACTTACGGTGTTGGTGTTGCGATATTGTGCCCAACTACTTTCTGGGTAACACAGACCAACCAACACACTGCCACCGCAGTCTCTGTCTCTCTTCCCCCGCCCCTCCGCGCCCCCTGGCTTTAAATGTATTATCAAACTTTATTAACAAACCAGCGTTTTGACAACTATCCCAGCATGCACCGCACACTTCTTCTTCTACGGAGGAAAATGAAGTTGGCAGCTGCTTACCGTAGTTGCTAGACCTGTTGTGGCTCAATATTGGTCCATATATAAGGCACACCGGATTATAAGGCGCACTGTCAGCTTTTGAGGAAATTGAAGGTTTTTAGGTGAGCCTTATAGTGTGGAAAATATGGTATGCATCAGGGTGGTAATGAAAAGAGGGCTAGAAAGCATCCTGGGCTGCTAAAGGGGAAATATGTGTCCAATGCAAACAAATAGGAACAACCAAAAGTAAATTGGATGAGACAGGAATGTCCTAATAGCCCTGCAGCTTCCAGAGGGTTGTGGTGTATAGACAACCTTTGTGCTAACTAGGGGTCAGCACAGGGTTCACTAGGAATTATGTTCACAGATTATCCAGCAGTAAAAACTTTTGTGTATATTGATGTATCAATACCAGTTATCTTCACTATCCAACCATCCAATCTGCGTGGAAGTGACTGAGATTATAACAAACACTAAGTCGTGTTGTAAGAGGATGTGAAAATCATTGTGTGCTTCTTAAACCAGCCGTGTGCAGCTGATCATATACAGAGAAGAATGCAAACAGGCTGAACTCTACATTTATTCCATGTGAGTCTGTTTGATGGTTCAACAGACCACAAAAGGAACACTCAATACAAAAAATTGCATGCCTGAGAAAAAAGTTAATTTCTGCAACCACCATGTCTATTTAAGTACTTTTGTCTAGAAAATCTAGTTTGGGAAGGTGTGAACACAAAATCAAACGCTGATGCAGACCAGAAAAGTGAACTCTGGTCCTTCCACAGACCTAGGTTCTTGATTCAATTTAAGTGAACCCTTGCAGTGTTTGAATGGACATGTGGATGCAGGCAGTGTCCACTAAGTGCCTTCTCAAGATGGTTTTGTGTAGTTTTCTTCAGTAGTTCTTGGTGCAGCTCCCCCAAAGGTGGGGAGGTGAACAGGTTTGTTTGACAATGGAGAGTGAAAGCAAACCGCAGCAGCTGAAAGTGTATAACGTTGCAATTTTGGTCATCAGTTGAACTGAATCTACCAGACTACCAAGTGTGAAATCACCCTTACAGTGTCTTGGTAAAGGGAACACTTGTGAGATTTGTTAAGATGGCTGAATATCAGTATATTTGTTAGTGAACATGGTACATAGCACAAATAAAAAATATTCAAGTTTGCCTTATAAAAAACACTTTTAGGTTGATTATTTCTTTGAGGATGATTCTTGAGAACAAACTATAAAAGTAAGACAAATTTTTTTACTTAAATTTGTGGTAGATATTTATGTTATTCTCTGGCTTATGTCCTCCTAAACCTTTGGTGTAAAGTGTAATGACACATGTGGTTGGAATCCATGGAGTCTAAGCTTTTATTTGAAGAGTATTTTGTCTGTTTACAAAATTGAGAAGATTGATGTGTAATTATTAACTTATCATTCATTCATGTATGTTGTGTTCATGGGAGCCATGTCAATTTGAAAACCAACTGAATGTGATGTGAACATCACTGTTTTTTGCCTGGTGATTAGTTTGTATTGTTTTTTGCTTCTGATCGTTCTCAAATGAAAAACTTGAGGGTTGAAAGGATTTATGTCAGAGTTTGAACATTTGGAAGCAAGTTTTTGATAAAGCTCTGAAATCAAATTTATTTAAGGTTCAAATGGCAGCAAAATTAAATAAAGTCGTTTCCTCAACAAAATTCTGTTTTAGATGGAGATGACACTCTTGTTTTATCTGCTAATAATTCCTTGTGAACTCTCCTTCTACAGGTTGGAGTGGGTGGAGATCATTGAACCCCGCACCAGGGAGCGCATGTATGCCAACCTACTGACAGGCGAGTGTGTGTGGGACCCCCCGCAGGGAGTTTGCATCAAGCGGACTGGTGAAAATCAGTGGTGGGAACTATTTGACCCCAACACTTCTCGCTTCTACTACTACAATGCCTCCACCCAGCGAACAGTGTGGCACAGGCCTCAAGGATGTGACATCATCCCATTAGCCAAGCTTCAGACCCTGAAGCAGCACACAGATGCCATTAATCCTCGCTCTACTGCTGGGGGAGAAGGGAGAGGATCTGCAGACAACAGCCCAGGACGTAACAGTGGGGTCAGTCGAGAAGGAAGCACTTCCTCCTCCCTGGACCAGGAGCTTTGTGAAAAGCAGAGCAGCAAAGATGAGGTAGAGAGGTAAGGCTGTGTGTTAGAAACTCTGCTAAATAGGAAAATAGAGTAACTCTGTAACTCAAAGGAGCCCATCTCCCCTGTTTCTCTGTAAGACTGAGCTCGTCTCATTCTTCTTCCTGGTTCCCTCACAGACTCATACAGAGCATCCGGCTGCTGTCCCTCAGTGCTCTGGGTTCTGCTTCTTGTACTATTATATTGTCATTTTAAAGCCATGCAGCCCTGAGTGTTGGTAACATCATTCATAGAGCTAACATCGACTTCTTGAATCATTTGGGTCAAATTTAGACTTGTACTTATTTTATTGTCATTGCACAAAGACACAATAGTGTTAGTGGCAAACTGTTTTTTACACAGCACATGTCTCTCTGTCACACAAACACTCTTAAACAGCCCCATATACGGTATAAGATATTACTGTTATTTATATGCATCTTTTCTTGTTTATAATAAAGAAACCTATGGACAAATTCACAGTTATGGGGCTGCAGAGTTTTGTCTGGGACACTTGTGCATGCTGCTGATCAGGTTAACAATCAGATCACATTACAGAGGGATTTCTTATGTGATCTGATTTTTTCAACGTTATGTGCATTCTTCTCAGTGCTTTGCACGTAAGTCTTACTCTCTTATTCAGAGCTTTTGAATTCTATTACATTTTCAGCCCCTTTTAATACCTCCAAGGCCTGAAGATCACATTTACCAACAGTCCTGCTATTGAGCACTGCCTCCACAGGAAGCCATGCAAAATCTCATCCACCTGATGTAAACAAATGAACTTCCATCACTGAAGGAGTATATGCCAGCTGCAATTCTCAAGAAGCAAATCAATGCCTAGGATCAGGGACGCCGCCAGGAATCTTGGGCCCCCTGACAAAAACATTTGTTCGCCCCCCCACAGACTGTTACAATTTTTTGAAAGCGTCACAATTTTAAAGGCTTGCATCTGCCTTGCTTTCAATACTGATAATTAGCACAATATTTACTGCTCATGAATTTAACATCCAAAAGTCCACATCCAGTATACAAGTAGGTTGCTTACATCTTTTCTATTAGTTTTAAATACTGAAATGTCTATGTAGTTGCATTTTATTCAAGCTGCAGTGCATAACTTTAATAAAAACTATGTTTTCTCTATATTTGTTAAAGCTGTCACCAGGTCATAGCAGTTTGTTATGAAACAGATAATCTGTGAAAAGCTCAATCTCCTCCATCTCCTTCCTGAATTACTATTGCTGGTTAAAACTGAATTAGGTTTTAATAGGGAATTGAAATTTCAGAATGTTGTTGATCAGTTAAATAGCATTGAGGGGAAAAAGAAGATTTTTCGGTTTTTAAATAATACTTGGATCATTATGAGAATTTGAGGTATAGATATTAGGATCCAGTAGATGGCAGTAGAGCAACAATAATGGATGCAAGCTGCTGTTGAAATCTAAAGAAGAAGAAGAAGAATAAGAAGAAAGTGCCTATTTTCATTTAGCACATGCTAGTAGCAACACGAAGGATCAGCACTTTTACTGTTACCGTAACCATTTAGAAACTACCATAGTTCAGTTAAATCTAAACTTTGCAACTTTTCTTTTTTAACCATAATAAACGTGATATTTAATTGACATGTTATGACTCAAATGTTGGGTGTCCGCCCCCCTCTGCTGCTGCTGCATCGCTGTGGAAAACCTAGAGCGGCAGAGAAATCTGAGGATTATATGTGTATGTTTACTGGATTTTTAAAAAAAACTTTGGGGTTACGGCTTATAGTCTGGTCTGGCTTATAGTCCAGAAAATACGGTATTTATTTCATAAATAGTGTTATTTCCTGGATTTTTTCTGCGAAGAATTCCGACAGGGTCATTTGATTGTGCTTTCTGGAAAACAATACATTTTTACTTTTAGGCACTGCTGCAATCTTCACACTTTCTCTATTACAAACTGACTCGGGCCCCCAGCAGAGAAGGGAAAGGTTATGTGACCCACACAGGGAAAGGTTTGGAGACCCCTGATTTATGACAACAGTCATTAATATTCATGAAGACTTACTCTTGTTCATGACAGGTGTTATGTCATGTTTATGACAGTGTCATGTCAGTATTATTTACACCCCGTCAAATAAAGTGCTACCTTTTTTTCTTTTTCCAAGTCCGTTATTTTGTATGCATGATGATTAATAGTCCATCAATCAATAATCCAAATGTTTTTTGTCCAATAACCCAAGGCAATAGGTCCAGAAAATTAAAGTAGTTTGGTTCAGTAAAGTCCTACTGCAAAGCTGCGGTGATCCAGCAGCTATCCTGGAGTGGAAAACAAAAAACCTGACCTAAACAAGGTCATAAATAAGAAAAACAAATTAGCATTCACATTTAAATGGGATTAAACTGCTATCCAAAACAACTAAACATTTATTAATGAAATAGTTTCTATATTCCATAAAGCATTTTTGAAGTTACAGCTAAAATTAAAGTGCACTTTCAAGTTATATCTAAGTTTAATTGACATTAAAGTCATCCATCCATCCATTTTCTTTACACCCTTGTCCCTTAGTGGGGTCGGGAGGGGTGCTGGTGCCCATCTCCAGCTAACGTTCTGTGTGAGAGGCGGGGTCACCCTGGACAGGTCAACAGTCTGTCACAGGGCAACACAGAGACAAAAACCATGCACACACACACTCACACCTAGGGACAATTTGGAGAGGCCAATTAACCTGACAGTCATGTTTTTGGACTGTGGGAGGAAACCAGAGTACCTGGAGAAAACCCACCATGCACAGGGAGAACATGGAGACTCCATGCAGAAAGACCAGGGCCGGGAATGGAACCCAGAACCTTCTTGCTCCAAGGCAACAGCTCTACCAACTGTGCCACTGTGCAACATTAAAGTCAATTAAACTTAATTGACTTAAGTATTGTTTCAATAAACAACAATGAATTGGTTTTTTGTTTGTTGCGCAACTTCAAATAAATGAACCAATTCCATAGTTATATAGGCCGTCAACAAAATCACTGAAAGTAACCCAAGTTATCGTAAAAGGACAAATTTACAAAAATCAAAGGGCCTATTTAATATTATTTGAGGGTCTATCATCTATTCGGCCACAACATGAACAAAGAGAGAATAATCTTATAATCTATAAGATCATTTTTAAGTCGGCAATACAAAGATTTTGAATGGATGTGTCGCCACCGCATTTCTACTATAAAAAACAAAGTACATAAAATAAACGACTCACTGTCGAATGGTTGCAGAGAACACGGTATAATACTTTGGATGTGATAATTTCGCTCGATTCAGGAGTATTCTTCGGTGATTTTCAAAAACGCCAAGCACAAGCAGCTAGCCACAGCGACAGCAGCAACAGCAATGGAGGAGCTCTGAGTTCACCTCTGACCAGGTGTTCTGACAATCAGTGCTACCTCGTCAGATTTTCCTACCGTAGCACAGGTAGATAGCTAAGTCTATCTGTCAGTGCTACGCGTCCAAAGCTGCTACCATCATGTTTACAAACAGAAAACTATAGAGGGTTTTGTTAATGTTAAATACATTGGATGACATTATTTGAGTGACGGGACTGAAGTGGAAGCTTAGGAGGTAGGCTTAGCTTAGCATTGGAACAATTTGTATACATGACAAAACCACAAGATCACTTTCATCTGAATATACTCCCCATTTAAAATGATAATATATATATATATATATATATATATATATATATATATATATATATATATATATATATATATATATATATATATACATATATATACATGTCCTCCCATGTATACATGTCCTCCCATGTCCTCTCTTTGTAATATATATACATATTACAAAGAGAGGGAAGGTCGTCCGCACAGAAGGGGTCTCACTCCCAGAAGGAACAATAGCAGACATAGAGCACAGTTACAAGTACCTGGGAATACCACAAACAAATGGCAACCTCGATGAGGTCACAAGGAAAGGAGCCACAGCCAAATACCTCCAATGAATAAGGCAAGTCCTGAGAAGCCAGCTCAATGGCAAGAACAAGATCCGTGCAATAAACAGCTATGCCTTACCAGTAATCAGATACCCTGCCGGAATAATTAGCTGGCCAATAGAAGAGATAAAGGCCGCGGATGTTAAGACTCAGAAGTTACTAACCATGCATGGAGGGTTCCACCCCAAATCCAGCACCCTGAGACTGAACACGAGCCGTAAGGAAGGAGGCAGAGGACTAGTGAGTGTGAGAGCCACTGTCCAGGATGAAACATCCAAGATTCATAAATACATCAAGGACAAAGCCTCAACGGACGATATGCTCAGGGAATGTCTCAGGCAATGGGGAACACAGGATGAGGGGCTAGAGGTTCCATCATGGGAGAACAAGCCCCTACATGGGATGTACCACCAACAAATAACTGAAGTGGCTGATATCAGGAAATCCTACCAATGGCTGGACAAAGCTGGACTCAAGGACAGCACAGAGGCTCTCATCCTGGCTGCACAGGAACAGGCCCTAAACACCAGAGCAATAGAGGCTCAGATCTACCACACCAGACAAGACCCAAGGTGTAGGTTGTGCCAGGAGGCCCCTGAGACAGTCCAGCACATAACAGCAGGGTGCAAGATGCTGGCAGGGAAAGCGTACATGGAAAGACATAACCAGGTGGCGGGCATAGTGTACAGGAACATCTGTGCAGAATATGGACTGGAAGCCCCGAGATCGAAGTGGGAAACACCCCCAAAGGTGGTGGAGAATGACCGAGCTAAGATCCTGTGGGACTTCCAGATCCAGACAGACAAGATGGTAATGGTGAACCAGCCGGACATTGTGGTGGTGGATAAAGAACAGAGGAAAGCCGTTGTGGTGGATGTAGCAATACCAAGTGACTACAACATCAAGAAAAAGGAGCATGAGAAACTGGAGAAATACCAGGGCCTCAGGGAGGAACTGGAAAAGACCTGGAAGGTGAAGATCACAGTGGTGCCTGTGGTCATCGGGGCCCTCGGGGCAGAAACCCCCAAACTGGAGCAGTGGCTAAAACAGATCCCAGGAACAACATCAGACATCTCAGTCCAGAAATGTGCAGTACTAGGCGCGTTGTGAAGCAGTGAGAATAATTTATCTTTGTGAACAAACAATCATATGTGCCGTTTACATCTCAACTCGCTGCCCAGCGTGTGGCTCTGTGTCTGTCTTCCCTGTAAAGTTTCTGTCTGTGGTCCCAGTTGGCCGGAGAGTTTGTGGATAACGAGCAGCGCTAACCTCATCATGCAGGTTCAGCTTTCGCGCTCTCCTCGGAGTCACACATCACGCTGATTTTATATTATTTTATTATTATTTTTAGTATTATTTTTCCAGTTACACCATGCATCAAACCATTTGAAATGCGTTGTCTACTTAGAGTTAATGCGTGGTTGCACAGAGATCTGAGAAACTTGTCCCATAAACTGACCAACCAGAATAGTTTCTGTGACTCTTATTAAAAACTCAACAGACATGAAATGAAAGAGCTACTAAAGCCACATTAGCAGCATTGAATTAAATCTCCCGTTTGTTGCGCATCTCTGCATAGTGCAGCAGATTACAGGGCCGGTCCAAGGCTGTATGAGGTCTGGAGCAGAATTTGATTTAGGGGCCCCTTTTGTTGCTAAAAATATCAGCACCTCTAACAGCTTCTGTGTTAGATTTAAGGAAATATGGGAGAAGGGAGTAGTTTAATTGGCCAGTCTAAAAGGTATTTGTAAATTCAAAGATTAAACTCCCAGTATCAGATTGTTGTTATGGTAACAAAACAATCTAACTATGAATATTGTTCTTTGAAGTTTTACAAAGTAAACTTGCCAACTCCTTATAATCTTGGATCTAAATGTTAAACAATTTAAAATCTTTTAATTTATGTGTACCTAAACAATTGAATAAAATTTAACAGCATTGATAATCTCAATAAACAAGTGTTACATTTATGTATCTGTGGTCTGTTTTAAAATATTTGTGTTTATGGGGCCCCTGAAGCCGTGATGGAGCCGCTGACTTAATTTGGATTAAACAGAAGTTCAAATTTGTTGTTTTTAGACTAGTTGTGTACAACCAACCTGTCTGCGCCGACAGGATTTGGCTTGTGCTCTTCCCATTACCGTAATTTCTGAACCGTTCAACGTATCAAAAAATTTCCAAAAGTGCAGAAAAGCTGAGACATTGCGCTTTCAGGGCATATATGGTACATTACGGTAGTCACCCCGGAAGGTTTGATATGAGCTCGACCAATCACAAGGAAGATTCTCCGTCGTGTCATATCTGTCACCCAACCTTCTCTGTATCGTAACTCCTGAACGGTCGGTCGCATTCAAGAAATTCATAAATTATTAGAAAGTGCATAAAATAAGCTTTTCAACGGTGTATCACAAGTGCAAATTGCAGCAGATATTAGAGTAAATATTTTCGTTGCGAAATTTCCCTGCGCAGCTTCGTGTTGCATTAGCGGAGCAGCGGCGAGAGAGAGAGAGAAAACGGCAGAGGACGAGTTGAAATCACGCATAAAATTGTTGAAATGTCTAAAAACATCCACCAGACTGATAAAGAGTCCCAGAAGGCTGATGGCTGAAGGCAGTGAACATGAGAGACACATAACCAGCGAATTGTACAAGCCAACGTTGGCCATATGAATGTTGCACAGCTATTAGCTCCATCTTGGTTTCTGCATCATTTGTGCAACAATTATTTATTATGCTGAAAATAAAATTGTGGTCTTCCAAAAATAATGCCCTGAGTAATATTTTTACCTAAAGTGATTTTGGCAAAAAGAAAAAAAAAAACACCACTTTGTTTCTGCCAAAAGATGAATTGTGGATAAAAACAACAACAAACAAATCAGCCATGTGAGGATTGGTGACCTGTCCAGTGACCTGTCCAGTGACCTGTCCGGTGTGTCCCCTGCCTCTTGCTCCTGACCACTGGAGATTTTACCAGCATCCTCTCAACCTGAAGTGTGATAGATAAAGTATGGATGGATCCAGAGTGGGATTCTGTCTGCAGCTGGAGAGGAACTGCTTTAGATCCTACCACAAAAAATGAAAACGCCTGAAATAATTTAATAAAAAACAGGCCTAAAAACTAGTAAATTGGAGGCCAGGCTTCACAGTTTTCTCTGCATTTGTGTAATATAGTTGAAAGTTGAAATTGTACATCTCAAATTGTTTGCCCCTGTCATCTGGAAGTTTTTGTTCAGTAATAAATCTGAAGATTTCAATTCCGATTTTTGTTTTTTTTTTCTCTTTAAACTGTTTGTTCACAGTTTTTTATAGACAGAAATGTTAAATAATTATCAAAAACTGAAAGCTGAGGATGTTCTGGAAAAAAGAGCAAAAATTCAGACTCATTGCACATTTTTTGAGAATTTTACAGCCATAAAATCAGAAAAATACCAGGCGACCCAGTTACAATTATGGTCTTAAGAGGGTTAAAAAGCATTTCACTGGAGATGTTTTCCCGTAACATATAATTACACAGTAATACTTTTGCATTTATTGTCTTAACTTAACATCTTTTAATACAAAAACACATCAGACCGCTGGTGGACCAACTCGACGCCCCGACCACCAGGCTTAGCAAGTTTTCTGGGGGAAACCCTGGTTCAACATTAAACCGGCTGATGACGTTGCTGTGATTCACTTTGTCTGGTATTTCTGTACATATGTTTTGGCAGTTCTGTGATCATTTCAAAGCAGAAACTATATTAAAAGGTGTTTAATTTCCATCTGGTTGCTGCCTGCTTCCTTGAAAAGCTAACAGACAATCGCTCTTACAAACATGTAATTACAAAATCACGATACCCTCATTGTGTATCCCTCTGAAAAATGAACCCATATAAATAAAGAAATCCCTCCTCGATAGAGAGCGTTCATTTTATAGCGTTAACACCAGTGGTGTAAGTGGTCCAGTATGAAACGGGGGTGACAGAACAACACAGCACTTTTAAATTTCAGTAATCAGAATACCGAAATTGTTTCCGTTGTTTTATGTCAGTCTGCCTTTCCCCCATCGATATGCTTCCCGACCGCCCTGCACCTTAGGGGGTAAAAAAAAAGACGTGCATATTACGCAAAACTATGAAACAAAAAAGCGGGACATAAAACGGAGCGACGAACAACAATCTGTTTTATGACATAAAAACAGATAATCTGATGCTGAACAGTGAAAAATCAACACATGAAGTGAAACACATGATTAGGCAGCGCAGCAGGTGATGAGTGAAGATTACTGATGCTGAGCGTCAATTAATGATAAAATAAATTAGCAACCGGAAAGACACTAAAGTGGACATAGCAAGAAACCAAGAGAGGATAATACTAATCAAAAGAAACTAAATGGAAATGAATGAAGAACAAAATGCAAGAATAAACTAAGAAACTAAAGTAAATACAGAGGAATAAACTGGTATGGCAAGACCTTTTGAGCAATAATTATTACAGAGGACTGTAAGGCAAGAATAAACACACTATTTCCAGATAAAAGTTAAAATAATATTGTTAATGGGTTTGTTGAGACCACATCTAGTACTGAGAATAAATAAATATTACAGACCATAACAGTAAATAACTGATCACTTATTTATGTTTTTAATTAGATTTGATATTTATTTCTTCAATATTATTTTTCATGTCAGTGTTAATGTCATGAGGCTGATGACTCCATGACACTTTCAATTTGACTCATTAGGATTTGATTAAGAACCAGATTTGTTCTTTGTAATTTCTGTCCAGTAAAACTATTAATCTATAATCAATAGACAGGTCTATATAAAGATGTAATCCATGTTTCTGTCTCATATCTGTATAACATTAAAAGTGTGGTGAAGTTTTATGGATGATGCTCTGATGTCCCATTCTCCTGAAGGCAGCACAGAGCTGCACCACCAGAAACCGACAGAAACACTGAAGAGAAGAAGAGCTATGATTAATGTAGTTACAGTTCTATCCATGTTTTAATGTTGCAGAGCTCAGTCGTTTTGCAAACAGTTCAAAGTTTAAACTGGCATGTTGTTCATCTTTTATCTGGTCATTTTGTGGAATATTTAACAACTAGAAAATGACACAAAAAATAATATTTTTTCCACTCTGATTGGCTGCTGTTAGTCCTACCAATTTTAACTTGAATGTTCGTTGCATTTTTTGTAGACGCCTGTGAAATTAATTTCTATTCCCATGACTTTTTTGTTCTCTGGGAAATTATTTTTGATGATAAATACAGAGGGGGACGCTGGGCCAAAAAAGATTGAGAAACACTGGCCTACATCTTTTTTTTTTAAATTAATTAATTAAGTTACACACAAAAAAGGTTGAGAAACACTGAAATAGACTAAAACATTTGTAACAACAGCTGCCCGGGGGGGCAAAACTAATTTTATGTCAGGGGGCCCAAAATTCCTGGTGGCACCCCTGTCCCTCGGTAATAGCAGAGTCTGTGCACCAAGGTTTGTTGATATAAATGCACAAACCTCCACCTCTGGTCTTGCCAGAGACCTCTGATATTCTGTCAGCTCAGTGTTTGAGATAAATCAATAGCATTGTCCAATTAGCTGTTGTTTAGTCATGTTTCAGTGAAAATCATGACATTTGAGTTCATAATCCATTTGTTATTGGTGATGGACAGCTGCATGTCATTCATTTTGTTTGCCAGAGCACAGTCATTGATGAGAAAAAAGGCAGCCGGTGTGGTGTAAGTTTTAGCTTAGCTCATAGATGTTCTTTGGTCAGTAAATTATTGCGCCCCATGCACCCTCACTCATTCCTTTATAAGCTGTAACAGTGCTGAAGGTGTGTCAGAAAGAGCAGGAGTTTTTAAAAAGACAAAAGGTGTATGAGGTGTTTCAGAACTTTCAGTCTGGCAAGTTCCAGGATCTGCTCAGGTAAGATGACAGCAACCTGAAGACACAGGAGATACAGGTAAAATAGCTTCAGGAAAATACAGAGAGAATCTTAGCACTCAAAAGGCTTTAGACTACCAGTTAATCATCAGGCGCTGAATGCTTCTACAACCCGTGTCTGTCATCGTCGAACTTACCTCACCAAAGTAAAGCAGCCTGAACCAGCTCTTTGTTCAAGGGGTCAGAACCTCTTGAGCCTGACTGGCTGGTCCCAAACAAGTCAGCAAGGGGTTTATTTAAGCTGGTGTCAGAGGTGAATACATCAGCCTCTAACTGCCTAGCATCCAAACATCAAACTCCACTTCAGCTGCTGGCCTAGTCAGACTGAGTCTGCAGCAAATAAACCCCCCAGCTACGCCTGTTAACAGCAGTTTCTCCTTTTATATGACTTGCACTTGGAATTGGGCTGAATAATTTTAAAAATCTGGAGAAATAGACTTCTGGGATTCTGTTTACTTTCTTGGTCAAAATAACCAATAAAATCCTCTGGTAATTTTGTTGAGCAAAGCAACCAGCATTTGAGGAACTCTTAAAGGGGACAATCTCAATAATCAAATTTCCACAACTTCCAGTAAAATTTTCATTGCTTAATTTTCAGAGCTTAGCATGTAAGTGTAACAGTTATGGGCTAGGCAGCTAACTGCGGCTACAAAAGCAGCATCAGAAGATGCTTCTTTAAGGAGCCTGAGGTGTGAATGAAGACACGAAGCAATGGTTTTAGTTTTTGTGTTTATATTAGTGATTAGAAAGGGAAACAAATAACAACAAACAATTACAAATACACAGTGAGACAAGTTAATTCAAAATAAATTCAAAGATCATAGAGTTCTTTTCCTTTTTCCTAGATCGCCATCCTTAGACTCAGAAGAGGATCTGATCCATCATGAATAAAAAACCTGACTTAAAAGGCCAAAAAAAACCATTAGGTGTTTTATCAACAATAAGTATGTGCAAACACATAAATGCAATAAATACCTAATTTAAATGCAATAATTAAATATCTAATAATTAAACTAAACATTTCAGTCAGGTTAAATTAACCATAATTTAAATAAAGTAAAACAAAAAGAATATCAATCATATTTCAAACTAATCAATTTCAGGTTAAAGTTGAAATCAAAGTTCACTTTCAAAATATCAATCAATAGAAAATAAAATAAATTAACTCAAATACTCAAGCAGAGTGGGGAAAGGAAAATAAATTAAATAAATATACTGCACAATATCAACTTAAATGTAGCTACATCCTATTTTAATACATTTCAATACAACTGCTTCTTTTTGCAGAAAAATAATAAGAAGAAATCTTGCAATTACAATAGGCCTTTGCAGCGAAGCGTTGCTCTGGCCTAATAATTTTCAAAAATCATTAAAAAAAATTTCAGTGGCACTTATTGAAAACTCAACAGACATAAGATGAAAGTGATATTAAAGCTACATAAATCAAATCTCCCATTTGTCCCTTGGTATCCAGCAGAGATGCGCAGTGCAGCGGATTTAGCTCATCATGCAGGGCCGGTGCAAGGTTGTATGACACCTTGAGCAGAATTTGATTTAGAGACCCCTCTTCCTGCTAAGAACATCAATACCTCTAACAGCATTTCAAAATAGATTTAGTAAATTCTGGGAGAAGAGGGTAGTTTAATTGGCCAATCTTAAAAGTAATCAGTGACAAGTGTAGTTTACTGAGATGTACAGGTGCTGGTCAAAACAAGAGAATATTATGAAAAAGTTTATTTAAATCAGTAATTCAATTCAAAAAGTGAAACTTGTATATTATATTAATTTCTTACACACAGACTGATATATTTCAAATATTTTTTTTCTTTTAAAGTTGATGATTATAACTCACAACTAATGAAAACTACAAATTCAGTATCTCAGAGAATTAGAATATTACTTAAGACCAATACAAAAAAAGGATATTTAGACATGTTGGCCAATTGAGAAGTATGAACATATAATGTATGAGCATGTACAGCACTTAATACTTAGTTGGGCTCCTTTTGTCTGGATTACTGCAGCGTGACATTCAGCTGATCAGTCTGTGGCACTGCTCAGGTGTTATGAGAGTCTAGGTTGCTCTGATAGTGACCTTCAGCTCTTCTGAATTGTTGTGTCTGGTGTATTGCATCTTCCTCTTCACAATAGCTCCTATATTTTCTATGGGGTTAAGGTCAGGAGAGTTTGCTGGCCAATTAAAAACAGGGATGCCATGATCCTTAAACCGGGTACTGGTAGTTCTGGCACTGTGTGCGGGTGCTAAGTCATATTTGAAAATTAAATCTGCATCTCCATAACATTGTTGGGCAGCAGGAAGCATGAAGTACCCTAAAGCTCCCAGATAGATGGCTGTGTTGACCTTAAACCTCAGAAAACACAGTGGACAAACACCAGATGACGACATGACACCCAAACCATCACTGACTGTGGAAACTTTACACTTGACCTCAAGCAATTCTGTCCCTGTTCTCTCTTCCTCCAGACTCTGAGACCTTGATTTCCAAAGGAAATATAAAATGTACTTTCATCAGAGAACATAACTTTAGATCACTCAGCAGCAGTCCAGTACCTTTCCTATTTAGCCCAGGTGAGACATTTCTGATGCCGTCTCATTTTCAAGAGTGGTTTGACACAAGGAATGTGACAGCTGAAACCCATGTCATGCATGGTGGTTCTGTGTGGTGGTTCTTGAAGCACTAACTCCAGCTGCAGTCCACTCCAGTACACTGAAACAGGAGAAGCGGGACATAAAACGGAGCGACGAACTAGATATGAATTATGGCATAAAAACAGAGAATCCGACGCTGAACAGTGAAAAATCAACGCATGATGTGAATCACAAGACAATTAGGCGGCGCAGCAGTTGATGAGTGAAGATTACCGTTTGTGAGAGTCAATAAACGATAAAATAAATGTAGCAACAGGAAAGAAACTAAAGTGGGCATAGCAATAAACCAAGAGAAGATAATACTAATCTAATGAAACTAAATGGAAATGAATGAAGAACAAAATGCAAGAATAAACTAAGAAACTAAAGTAAATACAGAGGAATAAACTGGTATGCAGTGTTGTGTTCAAGACCACCTAACCCGAGACCAAGACAAGACCAAGACTTTTAGGGTCCGAGACCAAGTCAAGACCAAGACCAGCGCCCCGCGCTACATGACACAAAATGTAAAATATGATAAAAATTGCTTCTCAAATTGATCTGAAAGATCCATATTCCCATAAAAACACCTAGATATTAAATACTTAATACATTTTACCAATATTAAATATTCAATTTCTGTGCTACAATGTGTGATGGTCTCATGCCATCCCTAAAAAGATAACGCCCTGGGCATTTGCCCATATTGCTCATGTAAGAAACCACCACTGTCTGCACCATTAAACATAGCAACTGAGCAACATTTACCCTGACGGTAAATAACGCTCAACTATGAACACTGACCAAGGAGCAACAAGCAAGACGTAACCAAGCACAAAGCGCTCATCGTGACTGTTTTCACTCTCTCTCCCGGTACATGAAGCCAGGTAGTCTGACACCATGGCAAACATTACAGCTGCACTTTGAACGAAAACAATCAAAGAGCAATGTGCAATCTGTGCGTGCTCTTTTGTTCTTGTGTTTTAGTTATTTGATTTAAATATAAATTTAAATATCAACGTACATAATTAAATAAAATAATGATACAGTGTACACAGAGCAGTACAAGAACAAAGAACGGGTGCTCTGTCAGGTCAGATCATCATATGCTTAGCATGAACTTACGGTGTTCTGTCAGATCAGCATACGTTGTCAGATAGTCGTACGCTTAGCTCAGACATACATACGCTGTCATTACCATATGATTTTATTTAATCAGCAACATAGAAAAATGAGGTAGATCATCATACACTTTATTATTAACAAATGGCATCCTGACTTGGTGGTTAAGTAGGTTAATGAGTTTTACAAGGGTGTTTGTTGTAGTTGACTGCAGCTGCAGCCAGATCCTGCTTTAAATAGACTTTGAAACCACAACAACGCATGTATATCTATCTAGTTATCATATTATGTCATATTATAAACAATTTAAGGACTTATTTTCGGCATAACTTGTTGTTTATGCTGAACTGACAACTCCACTTACGGTCGGACTTCTTAATGCGCATGCGCTGGCAAACTCACTGTCAGGATAGCAGACATGCAGTGAGTGCACTCACTGCATGACAGACATCCTGACAGCGTATGGCTATCTGACAGAACAATGACTATATCTGTCAGACATGTCATTACCATGAGATTTCATTTAATCAGCATCATAGAATCATAACGTAGATCGTCATACACTTTGTTATTAACAGTTTATGGCATCCTGACTTAGCGGTTAAGTGAGTTTTACACTGTTTCTGAATGTCACGTCACTATATTGCAGACTTTTGGACACAGCGTTGTCCCATATATGAGGCAAGCGAGTCAACACCTCAGCACAATAATTCAGGCAGTGAGTGACTTTTTTTCATCACAACTGCTTATGTGTCTCTGTACAGCTAGCTTTGCTAGCATCACATCAACGGAGCTTACCTTCTTTGAGCTTCTTTTCTAAGTGATGAAAAAAGTTAGACGTAGTCCCCACCATCTGTGAAAGCGGCTGCTGAGTTACTGTGGCCATCGGATTTCTTATTATTTATGAAGCGCTATTATATTAATGATTATTAGACAGACATTTCCTGCCGCTGAGAGAAAACCACTGTGCATGTCCTGGAGCGCTGCATGCGAGTGAAAGGTGGGAGGGCAGGGGAGGGGTAGTAACAGAAACACGTAATTGCTTGGATTTTAATCAGTGCGTTTTGCATCCACTGAAAACAAAGATGTTAACAACTAAACTGGACAGTTTGCTGCATGTTTAGTGATATGTTCACAGTCGCGGTCTCGACTGGTCTTGAAATAAAATGCCGAGTCCTCAGAGCCCGAGACCGAGACCAAATGCGATCGAGTCCGAGACGAGACCGAGACCATCCAAACATGGTCTCGAGACCGGTATTGAGACCAAGACCGACTTCAAGTACCACAACACTGCTGGTATGGCAAGACCATTCGAACAATAATTAATACAGAGGTCTGTATGGCAAGAATAAACAGACACTACTTCTAGATAAAAGGTAAAATAATATTGCTGAAATGTCATGGGTTTGTTGAGACCATATCTAATAGTGAGAATAAATATATCTTACAGACCATAACAGTAAAGAACTGATCCCTTATTTATGTTTTTAATTAGATTTGATATATTTATTTCTTCAATATTATTTTTTATGACAATGTTAATGTCATGAGGCTGATGACTCCATGACACTTTCAATTTGACTCATTAGGATTTGATTAAGAACCAGATTTGTTCTTTGTAATTTCTGTCCAGTAAACCTATTAATCTATAATCAATAGACAGGTCTATATAAAGATATAATTAAATATATTCTGTCTCATGGCATTAAAAGCACCTGGAACTTTAGTTTTTCCACTGAAAGCTCTGGTTTGCACAGAAACACTGAAGAGAAGAAGAGCTATGATTAATGTAGTTACAGTTCTATCCATGTTTAATGTTGCAGAGCTCAGTCGTTTTGCAAATAGTTCAAAGTTTAAACTGGCATGTTGTTCATCTTTTATCTGGTCATTTTGTGGAATATTTAACAACTAGAAAATGGAAAAGAATAAGAATATTTTTCCACTCTGATTGGCTGCTGTTAGTTCTACCAATTTTAACTTGAATGTTCGTTGCATTTTTCATAGACGCCTGTGAAAATAATTTCTATTCCCATGACTTTTTTGTTCTCTGGGAAATTATCTTTGATGATAAATACAGAAACAAGCATAAAAATCAAAACATCTAAAATAGTGATAGTAATATTAATAATTAAATAATAGTCAGCGCAGAGTAGCCTATAAATTCTTTGGTGGGGGGCGGTGAGGGACCTGGATAAAGGATGGGGGGGCGCTGGGCCAAAAAAGGTTGAGAAACACTGAGCTACATCTTATTTTTTTAAATAATTAATTAATTAAGTTACACACATATATAGTATAGAGTACTCCGTTATTGTATTGTATTTGGAGTGGAGACAAACAAGATTATGATCCAATTTCCCCAGACGAGGTTTGGTTCTGAGACATATGCATCTTTGACATTAGCGTAAAACAAATCCAAAGTCTTTGTTTTCTCAAGTGGAGAGGCTGACATTCTGGTGAAATGTTGGCAGTGTTGAAGAGAGAGGCATCAATCAATCAATCAAATTTTATTTGTATAGCACATTTCAGCAGCAAGGCATTTCAAAGTGCTTTAGACAACTTAAAATAAAAATGAAATTGATGATTAAAACCACCAGATAATGCCACAAATGTGTTGAGGTGTTGTGTCTGTATTCTAGCAACAACCGAACTGATGACATCACATGCATTATTGGCAACAGCTGAGGGTGGATTGTAAATAACTGCTAAAATAACACTGGTGAACTCTTTTGGTAAATCATGTGGATGGAAACTTGCTCTCAAGAGTTCAATGTCTGGACTGGAGACACAACACTTGACAGTAACATACAGTGTTAAGTTAACCAACAGTCGTCACCATCTTCAATAACTCTTTGAAGAATCTGAATTAATGAGTTACAAAAACATTTAATTTCCCTTTAGGATTAATAAACTATTTTTGAATTTGAATTTGATTTAAAATGTCCTGAAAGACACCATCTGTATTTCAAAGCACTGCTAATCTGCCTCCCTTCCTTTTCCTGCTGCTTTTTTGATCTCTGTCTGCTCATCCTATAAGACCCTATGTCTCATAGGATTGAAGCTATGTCTCATATAATAAAACATATTATATTCTTGCTGAGTCCTTGTCAGGACTTGAAGTTCATCCATCTTGTTAGCTAACAGTCTCTCGTTGCCCATTACGATGGACAGTAGAGACGGTTTGGATTTCCTCCCTCTCTCTCTCCTCTTTGCTCCTGCTCTGCATCCATGATGCTTCCTTTTCAACTTCTCTGGAATTTCTGGCTTCAGCTGTGGTATAATTCCAGCTTTTTCAATGTTTATCACCTGCTCCCTGTTGCAAACCATGCTGTTGCTATGATTACATTTCATAACAAAATAACAAAAATATGAAAAGTATTGCCAAAAATCATGCTAACTTCACAGTATTCAAAACAAGGAGTTGTTGTCAAATAAGCTCTTTTCCTCCAAAAAGGCACGAATGAAAGTTTGATAAAGAGAAATTTTCAATGATAGTACAGAGTTACTCCTATGTGCTGCCACCCTGAAAGGCTCATTTCTGCAGTTTATTTTTGTGGTAAAATGTTGAAATAAAATGGAGAAAAACAAGGAATAAAAAGAAAAAAAAAGTTGATAGCAGAGCTCAGTGAAACCTAATCCTGCCCTAGTTTTTTTCTCTTTCACTCTAATGTGTGCAACTACACAGACCCTCACACAGTGCCACTATTGAGGCCTAGACAAGAGGATTTTCCTGTGAGAGTATTTAGAATTGCACGATGGATAAAGCAGCAATCAATTTCACACTTCTCTTTTTCACCCTGTTCATCCTCTGTTCCCCATCCTGAGTGACCCTCCTGCCCTGTAGGGGTGTTGGAGAAGTGAAGCAGATTTATACAGAAGGTCTGATGAAGCTCGGTTCTGTTTGACTAAAGCCTAATATTCCAGTAGACTTAAATCTCTTACTATTTTGCTTCTTAGATCTATTCTTTTGACCAGGTCTTGGTCTTAGTAAATTTGATGACTGTTATGCATTATTTGAGAATATTACGTGATAATGATATTTTTTATTGTTTGTGTCTCTTGTTTGTAACTGGGGTCTCTGAGGCTCAGGACAGGCAGCATGAAAGCTGGGATTAGATACAATCTGTAGGCTGAATACAAGCCAATGAACATCCTTGAAAAAAACTGCTCTCTCCCTAAACACAAAAACACAAGACAAACAAATTGCTTAGGAAACTCAAGCTTGCATCTAAATTAAGTAAAATATCACTAGTAAAGTGAATATAAGTATTTACGATCTGTATGAGACATGCAGCCTTCAAAGGTGGTACTGATAGAAAGTGACCTGCTTGTGTTGGTGCCTAAGTCCTGACATGTCAGTGAGTGTTTTACATCACAATGGAGGAGTTTTGTTCTCTCTTCTGGCGCTAGCACCCCAATCAGATTGACATTCAGATTTTGACTTTTAGATTTGATCCATTCCGATACTAAATGTTGTCTAGATGATAGTATCTTTTAGAGTTTAAAGTATAAGAAAACGTTTGATATATTTTTAGATCCTGCAGCAATCTTTTTTAACACAAATGGTTCTTTCAAATTAAGAGCAGAAAACATTAAAGAATTAGAATATGACATAGTAGTTGTAGTAATTAGGGAAAAGTATGTTGTACTTTTTTGATCAAAATGACCAAGTTGGGGCACTACCTGATTATCAGGAATTAATAGCTAACCGCTCACTATAATGTCAGTTATTGTTATATGAATGATTATTATAATAAACCAATAAATGAGTGAATTTGTTCACTGGTGTTCTCAAACAGCAAATGCTGTACGCATTTACAGATTGAACACAAACAACTTCTCTCCAAAATGTGAGAATTCTGAAACAAAACAATTCAACTGTCTTTTAAAATCCTAAAAGTGCATCTGCCACTTTAAACAAATGTTGAAGCCTTTATATCGTAACATGTCTGAAATTCACGTTTTCAGTGACAAAAGGCCAGTATTTCAAAATAAAAGTTGCTAGTACTGCCTCTGCCTAGCCTGGCTTCTGCTCCACCTAAAAATAGTGTCCCTAGCTACAACCGTTAATGATGTAGATGGAGAACTTTTCACTGTGCAGCTAAAAACATGGAGTAAGACCTGGAGGAGGTGACTAATCTCGAGCATGAAATCAGCTACATGTTTAAGATTGAAGACTCATAGGTGAGCCAGAAGCCAGAACAACAGCATAGTAAACAGAAATTATTTAAATGGTAGAAGAGCAGATATTGGAAGGGAAGACAACATGCTCACAGACATGGAAATGCTAACTTCTGAGAGAATTTAATTTTGGAAATGTATCTTTAAATTTACAGATCGTTAGATCTTTTTATGTGAGTATATCTACTAGGATAATAAACATAAACATGCATATAAATAGGCTCAAAATGTATTAAGTCTTACTCTCCAGCGATGCTCTTCCAGGTCAAAGCTGGGACTCTGGCTTAGTTTTGTCTCTGCTCCCCATCAGCGTCGTCGTCATCTGCTCTCTGCCTCTGCTGTGTTCTGGTGTTACTGCAGTGAATTTCAACCTCTATTTGACATTTCCTCTGGATCCCATCTAGTATTCATTCGGGTTGCTTTCGTTGCAAGCTTCCTCACAGAAGTGCGGACTGTAGATTGCTGTGTTAGTTGACGTACTGTTAGTGGTGAAATCTTGCCTTCCCAGCTGGACGAATCTGACCCGATTCTAAAATAAGTTTGTTTTTTTTCAGTTGTTTTTTTCTTCCTGACTATGTCCAGACCAAGTACAGCCCAAACAGCTGCAAATAAACAGGTTTTAGCCAAAAGAAAAACTAATTTTTTTTTTAAACTTGAGTTAAAAAAAACAGACTCTGTGGCCTCAGCAATCAAACCACAGCTGCTGGGCTGCAAAGCTGCTGACCGTATTTAAAAGAATCTTAAATATGCACTTTAAGTCAACAAATTGTTAGATGGCCTAGTAAAATTAAAACTGTAGAACTGTAAAGAATGGATAAGCTAACAAGCTACAAAAAAGAAAAAACAACAATCATATAATGAAATCCAACAGCGTCACCTGCAGGTTATTATTGGAGGGAACATCCAGTACTGCACCTGACCCACAAGAGCACAACCACATCGTCAACACGCATCGTGTAGGTGTCATAATGGGAGCTATTCGCTTGACCCACGTACAGAACACATTCAGGAGACTGGAAAAAAAATACATATACAATTTATTTTGAATATAGCAATGATTAAATGAAGGGTGTGATTGTTGTCCTGGAACCAGTTGATCGGGATTGTCAGTGTTCCAAAGGCAGAACACTGACGATCAGAACAGTGTTTTTGTAAAATGGCTGTAACGAGACAGAGATGAAAACTGGACGAAGCTTACTTATGAGGTTGTGGTTAATCCACCAGGGGTAGAGGTTAGGTCACTGGAGTTTGGATTGCTTGTGGGGGAAATAGCGGACTGGTTTGGTTACCAATGAAATGAGAAGTGGAAGAGATTGCTGGAGGCTGTGGGAAGCTGTAGCGTAGGAGGGCAGACAGGTAACAGAACAGACCATGGAAAGAGGAGCGGATCTTTCCCCGTGATTGACTGAGAACACTGGAGAATCTTCTTGGAGAGTTCTTTGGTTGTGGAGATGAAGGACTTGGGCAACACAATGGGTATCTTCCAAGGCACCATGAGGGAAACCTGCAATGAGGCCAAAGGTAAGTTCAAATAGAAAATAACTCAGCGGTGAAGCTCAGGGGAGCTCAGAGTACCACAACAGGCAAACACTCAGACCCTGAAGTGCTGGCGACCCACTTCTCCTGTATCCTGTACTCTAAGCTGATGAGGCAAAATTGCTTGCAGTTGCATGGAGTCCAGACACCTGGACTGGCCTCCAGGTGACAGCAGCCTCCTGGCTCCATCTGGTGGATGACTAAGAGAAAGCAGCAAACAGAAAATAACCCCCACAAGGCCAAAACTCCAGTTCCCAAAAGTGTGTGCTGCACAAAACCATCACAAACCTAAACCACACAAATACAAGCCACATGACCATAATGTGAGGATTCAGCAGGCTTTTTTTCCATTCTTTTTTTTTATATTTATATTTTAACCAATTATACTAAATAATTATAATAATAGGAAAGCAAAGCCTACCGGTGTTTACTCACGGGACTTGGGGGATAGAGATTCCTAGGTTCAGTTGGTGTGTCAGACTTCCAGACGAGGGGAAGGTGCAGCAACAATGTTTGCTAAATTTCTACTTGGCAAAGTTTAGACTAGATTTAACTGCTTAACCTACTACTGCTGCAGAAAAGGGGGCTTCACTGGCTTTTTAATGTCACAGTGTTAGTTGAAGCACTGGCATAGCCAGCTTCCATCCTATTGCAACCAGCAAGACAACTCCATGGTGTGCTTTGTATCATCGTTCTGTTGTGTAGCCCAAATTAACTTAACCTTAAGGTCAGAAAGTGATGTCCCAGACCATAATTCATAATTCTATCAAGTCTTCCAATTCCTGAAGCAGTGAATAGACTCCAAACATTCCTTAGCAACATGAATATAGAAAGTATTTTGCAGCCTTACGAAAATAGCAAGAGGATCTTGGGTCCCCACAACTCTGGTTAATTTTGACCCAGTTTCCACATGCCTGTTGTCAGGTGTCACATTCAGCCACACTTTTGTATCCAGAGTATAAAGCACAGCCCTTGGGACTCCAGAGGAAAGGGTGGGACCAGGTTCAAAGCGCTAGAAAATTCTGTCCCGGCCTTGCAGTGCAAATGGACTGATAGAGAATGGGCTTAACTTGGATGTAACTTTTTAATCAGTTTTCCTCAAGGATTTAGAAGCGGGAGAATTGTTGGCAAGTCTACTTAGAAGCTACATTGAAGGTCTGTCTACACTGTAGTAATTGAGAATACATTAGAACTCCTTTCCTTTTAAGAGGGGAGGACATTTTTTGAAAAGGGTCTTGGTAAATCACGCTGGAAACACATGGCCACATTATCTGCTGCTATAAATTTATGCAGTGCTTAAATTTTTTATTCTATATTCTGTGTGCTTGCAGTTTTACAGAATATGTTTTTGCCCTTGGTTTGCTTAATCCTTGTATTTGCAACTGGGGTCCAACTGACCCCACACCAGTGTCACTTGTATCATTTGCCTCAGTCCTGGCACACACAAGGGTTAATATTACTCATCCTTTTACTTAGACTGATTATTGTGAAAGGTTTTATAAATACTGACATTAGGACTTTCTTGAACTGAATTGTAATGTATAACTTCTTTTTTCCATATCTATTCAGGACTTCTTCTTTCCGCTGGAATACTGGTACAAAGGAGCGGATGCTCATCAAGGTGACAGACAGGGAGCCCAGCTTTTTGACTCATCAAGGAAATGGCTACTCACTCTGTGAATCCCCAACCCCTGGAGGAGGCAACACCTTGCGAAATCGCCATTCATCTGGAGGAAATCCCCCCTCAGAACCAAATGGCTCACCTGTTCTCTACTCTGACCGTCGTCAGTCTCCATATCTGAAGCGGGCCGAGTTAGGCAGCAGTGGAACCCACCGCCGCCCCTCTACTGAGTCCCAGCCTCCATCACCCCGCTACGCCTTTGAGCCCCCGCTGTATGAGGAACCTCCATCTGATTTTAAGCCACCACCCATCTATGAAGAGCCACCTATTGACATGAACCTCTCAGACTCATCTTCCCGTTATGGTACAAACAAATCACCATCCCGGAAGTCTCCAGCTCCCTTCTACCACTCCCCCAAGCAGAGCCAGACGTCCTATGGCCAACTGGTTCTGACAAGGCAAAAATGTCCAGAAAAAGCTCAGAGCCTGGAGTACAGTCCTGTAGGAAAGGAATATGTCAAGCAGCTGGTGTACGTGGAACAGTCATCTTCCAGTCCACGCTTCAAGACTGCTGACCGTCTACAGCGTTATGGTACTAATGGAGCCTTTGGTGGATCATTTGGAGGGTCCTATACTCTGCAGCATAGCCAGTCTCTGATTAGAGATCCCCGCCAACTTTTGGACTATCGTGGAGAGGGAGGAGAAGGATCTCAAAGGTTTATCTTTGAAGACTCCATTTCCTGGACATCTAGTCAGACTCACTCACTGTCCTCCTCCTCCTCTACAGCTGGGCCTGGTGGTTTCTCCCCGAGTGGCAATCGTAAACGCAAGAGCCGCAAGCCATCCCTCCCCCAAGAGCTGGGACGCTGCGGGAAAGAGGAGCTCCCAGGCACAGGATCAGAGGTCATGCTGGCCCAGGCCAGGCTGGCATGGGAAGCCCAGCAGGTCATGAAACAGAGGAGCAGTTGGGACTCTGGTCAGGGAGGAGGAGTGACCCATTGCAGTGGCTCCAAAGACGGATATGAAAGCGATGGAGCAGTACCTCTGCCACTACCAGGGCCTGTGGTAAGGGCGTTCAGTGAGGATGAGGCACTAGCCCAGGGCGATGGTCACCACTGGAAACGCAGTACCTTTGACCGTTTGGGGTTCCCTCAGGCACTGCTGGAGAAAAGCCTCTCTGTCCAGACCAACCTGGCTTCCCCTGAGCCATACCTGCACCCTTCCCAGGTACAGCTGCTTTCACTCTTAGGAGAATGGAGAAATACCACTGTTGATTTTTATTTATTTTTGTTTGAATTTTATTTTTGTGTTAGCTCAAAAGCTGTAAGACATGTTTAACGTTCTGATGAACCTTTGTGTTTTTTATTTGGTGGAACATTGTTGATTTTAAAAGACTTGCATTGGAAACAAAATAGTAAATTATACCTAAAGACTCTTGGTCAACTACAACTCTGAAGCAGGAAGAAGTAGGTTAATATTAGTTTAGAGGAAGTATTTTAAAGTTTTTTTCCATTTTGAAAGCACGTTGAGCTTCATGAGCTTCAAGCCATCAGTCTCATGTTAGTAGAAGAAAACTTTTTGGTCTCTTTCACAAACTGGTCTCTGTTGAAAATTATTAAAAAAAAAAATACTAGCAATAATTTCATTTCAGTTAAAGCTTTTTGACTTGATACTTATTTATGATGAGGACCCAAGATAAGTTATCAGTTGCTTTTAATGACATACGTTTTATACACTTCTCAAATTTTAGAGAGCAAAGGTCACCACCAATACTCACAGTTGGTGCAGAAACTGGATGCCTTCATCACATCTCATATTCGTTTTTATTCACTGTTTTGTGTATGCTTTGAATTCAGGTTGAGAGTATTGTCTGTTTCCACTTCAGAAACCAATTTCCACTAAGGGGATAGATTTTGTGGAAGTTTCTGTCCCCCCTGTGTTTCGTCACAGAAACCAGGGCCAGATCAGAAAAAGTGGGTGGGAAACAGTCCTGGAAGGGAGTTAGGACTCTTTGGATGGATCCTGGAGTTAAAGATTTATTATGTCAAACATGGCCTTTTTAAAAAGATTATAAGTGGTAAAGTAATAAAAATTTTCATTGTTTCTGTGGTCCAGATTAAAGTGATCATATCTATCCAGAATTGTTGATTGTTTACCGTTGTAGTTATTGTATCTGCTCCTTTAATTTCCTATCACTTTTTGTCAAACATTATTAAGACTCCTGTCTTCTGTTTTGCATTAGAATATGTGTATTTACATTAAAGTTGTCTTCGTCTAATAAACAAACCTTCTGCCACATCTCTTATTTTGCTGCAGCAGCTCAGTATTAAGGGTCGATGCTTTATGTCTTTGTCTTTTGTTCCCAACAGTCGGAGGATCTTGGAGCCTGTGCCCAGTTTGAAGCCAGTCGAAATGCCAGGAATATGATGCCAAGTGCAAGCTGTGGCATATTCACAGAATTTAGCTTGAGAAAGCCCTCCTCAGAGACGGACATTGAAAACTGGGCATCCAAGCATTTCAACAAACATACACAGGTACTTCATAAAAGAAACCAAACTCCTGAATTTGTGTTCTGGTAGTAATTCTAACATTTTGCTTGTCAGTCTTCTTGGCCCACTGCATGTTTTTTCTTTAGAGTTCAGATATACTGCATGGACAGGTTATCAGAAAACAATCATATGAATGATTACATATACATGGCAATATGTCTACGAAATACAAACTAAACCAGTTTACAGCACAAATTTTATGTGGACAGAGTGCAACCAATTCAAATTTTACTGTTCTTGTACTGGAATGAAAAATAAGGATGTGCTGTAGTGATGGTAAGGAGGTGTCTGATAAATACATGGGCCCAAAATGGAAGTCAGATAGTGATGCATGTTTGCATGTAAGTGAGCTACACCACATGCTTATGAGATGCAATGGCCTCTACAGATAAACTATTTGACTGACTTATAGAAACGTAAATGAAGACATATAGGGTCTTATTTATTTAATGGCTTCCCCTGCTATTGGTGCATAAATACATGAGATATCTGGTACTTTCAATGGTTAGGGACTAGGATCACTGTTGGCCACAAAAAACTCAACTGAGCAAATGCTTTTGATCAATGACTCCAGATATGACTCCAAGATGTCTCTTCCCCCTATTCAAGTGCCTTATCCATCAACTGCACTGCTTCAGGCACTTCTTCATGGGTTTCAGCCAATCAGTGCTAACAAAAATGACTATCACTTCTGGATTGGCAGCATTGCAATAACCACTAGTGTGTCAAGTAGCATTGCACCTTTAATTTCCAAGGTGATTACTCCGCTGTACTCCAAAGTAATCACATTTCCACAGATTCAGTGTTCTAACTATCTGTGCTTCCCATCAATCCGTCCTGCCTTGTGGTACTGAACATGAATCGATGCTACGTCACAAACTGCTTACTCAGCAGATTTCTTATCAATACATCCTACCTGTGGAAGTTTTGTTTCATCTTTTTTTTTGCCAAAGATTATGGTAAGCTTTATTCTATTTATTTTATAGCTAGTTTCATTAAGCTGCTACATTTCTTCATGTTTTAAGTTTATATGACAGGCAGCTTGTAGCCATACTTTATGGCTTTAGTTTGCCGTCTTTAATGTTGTTACTATACTGTATACTGTAAACAAGGAAGTCATTGTTTGACATCAACCATATGAATCAGGACAAAATAGATTGTTTTTGTGGGTTATTTTGTCCCTACACTTTAAAATATTTTAGTTTAATGACACATTTCTTTTATTAAAACATGTTAAGTAGAGCATGTTGGTAAGGATATTAAGTGGGATTGAAGCTGATTGAACCCGGCAAGGTAAATCCAATAGTTTTAAAGTATAATCATGTAAATACACATAGAAATCAAGACATAAATAAGTAGTTTGAATATTTTTCTTAAGTTTATCTTTAAGGTTAGCATTAGATGAGGCACTAGTAGAACATGGTGGTTCTGGATACTGAGCCATTTAAAGGTAGAAGATAAAGGATTGGATATGCCAGCAAGTGGGTTTTCTCTAAAGCTGGAGAGGTAGTGAGACAGAAGACGAGCAGACTGAAGCCAGAAATAGTGGAAATAATTCTTTTTTTTTAATCAAAATCTTTGAATGTTACAAAAACCTCTTCTTATATGAGTCACTACATGCACGTCCATAGGGGTGGCAGAGGGAGGAAAGTCCCTTCCTCTTTTATCTCTGATGCCCCAAGTGCTCTTCTTTGAGTTTCCTTTTTTTCCAAGTTCTTTTTGTAATCAATGCATCAGGAGGCCTGCTTATGCCCCTTGACAATAGTAGTTAGCTAATTATTACAATTTATCTAAATAAATTAAGTCTGGCTGCCCTTGGTCTAATTGATTCTCAGTGTTTCTGCCACCATGTTGTTAAGACATTGGATAAGGAGGAGGGGGAGATTGTGGCCTCTATCAGATTATGGACAAGAATATTTTTTTCAATGTACACTGGTTTGATGTTGACGTCCATTAGAACCAGTGGAAACGGGCATTAGAGTACAACCATGTACACAAAACTGTGTCAGAAATGTTGTTTACACACATTTTACACTCTAGTTTACATGTAGCCTAAGCAGCGTATTGTGCAAGATCTTTTCATTGGATTTCTCTTGTAAAAGAAAATCATAGTGAAGTCCATTGTTATTATTGACTTTGTACTGTAACATGCTGTGTAATAGAATAGACTGATTCATGTCTGTTCGCTGTCTTCCTACTGTAGGGTTTATTTCGGAGAAAAGTTTCCATTGCCAACATGCTAGCTTGGAGCAGTGAGCCCATAAAGAAGCCAATGATTGTGACTACAGACCGAGGTGTAAAGAAGGAGGCTGTGGACATCTTTAAGCTCATACAGACTTTTATGGGAGACCGTCGCTCCAAAGCGGACCCTCTTTCACTGGCTCTGGAGGTGTGTATACAGTTTGCAACTCTGCTCTGTCCTATCTTAGGAGTTTAGAGAGCTGAGACATGAAACTCAGCTGTTTCTATCCCTACTAGTTTATCCCTATTCCTACTTCAATTTGAGGGGGCTTTAGTTTTCCATGTTGTATTAGGCATCATATAAAACACCCTGTTGTAGTTTTGGTAAAGGTTTCAAATGTAAATAACATAGTTATACAAATCCACTATGCTTCTCAATTGTTATACATTGCTAAAAATCGACTAAAATGACTCAAACATTTGTGGGCAACCACAGTAAACCTCAAACTTGATCTGGTAGTAAAATCTGCACTGTATGTATAGCTAGTGTCAGTGATGGCATAGTTACCTTGAAAAGGTAACTTTAATCGGACTACTTGAAAAAGTATCTTAATTACTTTACTGATTACTTGATTTGGAAAGTAACTAAGTTAGATTGCAAGTTACTTAGCAAAGAGGTTAATTATTTTCAACAGCTGCTGATAACAACCCTCCACTACCTCAATATAAAAATTTAATTGAACTATGCCAAAAATTACTTTATTGTAAGTGCATAACTATAAAATCAAAAATGTATTTCCTGACATATAAAGTTGAACCGAAAACTAATTTAGGAAAAAAAATACATATTCAAAATAAACAAAAAACAGACTCTCAATGACATTAAACATAAATACTTAGATAGACATAGACAGATTTTATTGTCATTCAATTGTATATTTAAAATTGTACATATTAAAAGAAATATTGTTGCAAGGCACCAATAATAATAAATAAATGGTAACACTTTGACAGGTTGTGCAGAAGACTGACATGATACTGTCATTAACATGACACAACACATGTTATGATGGAGTCTTTATGAATATCTGACTGTTATCATGAAGAGTCATTCAGTAAATGACACCCATGCACACAAAACTGTGTCAGAACTTAGTGCAAAACTGCTTTAAGTGCTGACTTTACATTATTTTGTAGTAATTACACTTATTGGGACTTTTAACTGACTTTAAAGGCAACTTTTAGAGCAACTTTGCATTAAAAGTGTCATTTATCGAATGACAACAGATTCATGACAACAGTCATAGACATTCCCAAAGACTCCTTGATTATAACATGTATTATGTCATGTTAATGACAGTGTCATGTCAGTCTTATGCACAACCCATCAAATAAAGTGTTACCAAATAAATAAATAATAAAAGTATCAATAGTGGTAGTTTAGCATCCTTATGACATGAGGGATGAAACTGTTGTGGAATCTGGTAGTTCTGCATTTGAAGCTGCTGAATCTTTTCCCAGAGGGCAGCAGGGAGAACAAACCATGTTGAGGGTAAAAAATTTTTTTGTGATCGGCCAAGCCCTGGACAGCAACTACCATCAGTGTCAAAGATGGAAGGAATCTCAGACCTGATCATTCTCTCAGCTGTCCTCACCACTGTCTCTATACGTTGCTGGTCAGAGGTGTTAGATGCTCCTAACCAGATAGACATACTGCTGGTCAGTATGTTCTGCATTATCCCTCTGTAGAAAGTGGTGAAGATGGGAGGAGGGAGATTTGTCTGCACTTTTTACTCATCTGATGTAAAAAGTGCAGACGTTGCTGATCTCTCTTAACCAGACCAGATGTTTGGAGGGACCAGGTCCAAGTGTCAGTCCAGGGTTTCCCCCAGGAAACTTGCTAAGCCTGGTGGTCGGGGTCCACCGGTGGTCCACCGTGTTTTTGTATTAAAAGATATTAAGTTGACAGGAAATGTAAAAGCATTACTGTGTGATTATATGTTACTGGAAAACATATTCAGTGAAATGCTATTTAGACCCACATCTAGTCTAAAAACAACAAATTTGCACGTCTGTTTAATCCAAATTAAGTCAGCGGCTCCATCAGGCCAGTGGCGCAAAAAGTGGGTCTGCAGGGTGTGCAACACATAGGGTCGCAGCACCAGAGGGGGCACCAAAACCCGTCTGGAGGGGCGACGCGGCGATGACGTTTTCCCAAACACTTCAGCGCCTTACGCTCCTTCACCTCGCGCACATGACGAGGTAAAGGTAGCGGGGGGGGGAGAGATCATCGCAACTTCACCCTGACGTTCCCAAGGTTGGAGGTGGGGGGTTAGGGGGCGCCGATTTATGTTTTCGCATCCACCTGAAAAATGTGTAGTTGCGCCACTGCATCAGGCCCCCAGGGCTTCAGGGGCCCCATAAACACTAATATTTTAAAACAGACCACAGATACATAAATGTAGCATTTATTTATTGAGATTATCAATGCTGTTAAATTTTATTCAATTGATAGATAAATGATTTTAAATTGTTTAATATTTAAATACAAGATTTTAAGGAGCTGGCAAGTTTACTTTGTAAAATTTCAAAGAACAATATTCATAGTTAGATTGTTTTGTTACCATAGCAACAATCTGATGCTGGGAGTTTAATCTTTGAATTTACAAATACAAATGTGTATATAACTTATTGCTTTTTAGGCTGGACAATTAAACTCCCTTCTCCCATATTTCCCTAAATCAAACACAGAAGCTGTTAGAGGTGCTGATGTATTTAGCAACAAAAGGGGCCCTAAGTCAAAATCTGCTCCAGGCCTCATCCAGTCTTGGACCGGCCCTGTAATCTGCTGCACTACGCAGAGATGCGCAACAAACGGGAGATTTAATTCAATGCTGCTAATGTGGCTTTAGTAGCTCTTTCATTTCATGTCTGTTGAGTTTTTAATAAGAGTCACAGAAACTATTCTGGTTGGTTGAGTTTATGGGACGAGTTTCTCAGATCTCCATGCGACTGTGTGTATTAACTCTAAGTAGACAATGTCTTTGATTTGATTTGATGCAAAATGTAACCGAAAAAATTATACTAAAAAAAAAAAAATGATATAAGATCAGTGTGATGCGTTACAGACCGGAGAGCGCGAAAGCTGAACCTGCATGATGAGGTTAGCGCTGCTCGTTATCCACAGACTCTCCGGCCAACCGGGACCACAGACAGAAACTTTACAGGGAAGACAGACACAGAGCCACACGCTGGGCAGCGTGTTGAGATGTAAACGCCGCATATAACTGTTCGTTCACAAAGATAAATCATTCTCATCGCTCCACAACGCGCCTCTGAATTCACTACTAGTTATTCCTGCGGTTCACTTTGAGCTACGCAACCAGAGCTAACGCGGCGGGTTTTAAAGTCTTACCTAGATTCTCCAAAAGATCAATTACTCACAGGTTGATGTAAACATCCATACAGGTCAGCCTGTGTCCAGTTTGAGTGACAGGAGGCGGCAGCGTGAGGCAAAGCGCAGAGGCGCCAGGTGTGATTGGTCCGCGAACTGTCGGGTTTACATGCATAAACTATAAGTATCATTTAGGCTTATAATACACTGGGGGAACCTCTGAGGTGATCTGTATTCCCAGGAATTGAATGCTGCTGACCTGCTCATCATTGATGAGGAGGTGTGTGTGACTTGGCAGATTTTTCCTGAAATCCACAACAATTTTTTTGATTTGTTGGCATTCAGGATTAGATAGCTTGCATCACACCAGTCCACATGTTTCACTTTCAGTTGTCCCTGATGAGACACACCATTGTTGTATCATCCACATATTTAATACTGACCCTGACATGGCAGTCATGGGTAATCGGGGTGAAGAGCAGTGAGCTCAGTACACAGCCCTGGGGGGAGCCAGTGCTGAGGGAGATGATCCTTGAAGCATTTTTCCTAACCCTCACAGACTGAGGTCTGTCTGTGAGGAAATCCAGGATCCAGTTACACAGCGGGAGTTGAGCCCAAGTGGAGCTGGTTTGCTCTCCAGGTGCTCAAACAAACAGACTCAACAAAACTGTTTTGAAAATCAAGACTTTCTTGACTGCATTAAACATAAATACATATTTTTATCAAAAAATAAAAGTACTTCTTGAGTTCAGTATCATAAACAATTACTTGATATAAAAAAATTATGTTTCTTGACTTCATTAAGCATACTTTTTTCTCTTTTTTTCTACAAAAAAATATTTCACTTGGTAAAAACAAATGCTTTTTTGCATACTCATCTGTCAGGCAGCTTGGCATTTACAGTAGTGGGGATTTGGTTTATTATGGCAAGAAATGAAAGCAAGCATTTCTTCTACTACATAATGTCCGACTGACTTTTTTTTTAACTCTCCATCACTTACTGGTTTTTCACTGAAGTTTAACTTTTGTTGTTTGGGTAGCAAACAACTGTCCAAGAAAAAATGAATTGCTCTTGGGGGCATCCTAGTATGTCACACTTCACCAGTATTATGAGCTGCAATATGTAGTGTTCATCCAAACCTACAAAGCACCAATAAGTTTGTAAAACAATATCATAAAACAGGACTTGTTGTTCAGGGAGAGGGAAAAGAAAGAGGAAGAAGAGAATAAAGCCAGGATACAGGTACATTTGCATGTGTTTTGGTAATGTAATGATTCTCAGAAAGATTTGTGAAGCTGGTAATAGAAAATTAGCTTGATAGCGACCTTGAACTGTTCAGTTCAACAGCCAAACATTTCTGCTAGCGTCTTTGTATTTTTGTGAAGCTGAGTTTTAACTTTAAACAAGTTGAGTCTCGTGGTTGGCCCTATTTATTTCTGAGGTTTTTTAGGTTTCATAATCTTTGATACCAATAATTAAAACTTCTCAATGTTTCACATTGTCTAATAGTTTTACATCAGGCTACACACTGTAAAACATTTCAGCCGCATTTATTTGTGTCTGCTTTTTCTACTGTTTAAGTCAAATAAATTTATCAAGTTTTAGATTTTGAACCTAAATGTGTGAGTTTGTGAAAGGTAAACTAAGTAAGTAGGTTGCATCAACTTTTTATTAATTTTGTCAAACCTTCAAGAGTTGAATAAATAATAGTTTTTAGGTTAGTACTTAAAAAACTGAAAGAAGAAAAAGACAGGAATAGGAACTATTTCCCAGTGTGCTTAGCAGCGTGTTTTTGTATTATGAGATGGAATTGTATTACATTGATCTGACTCTTGTGTGTTATGAAGGAAAATGTTCAGTTTAATGCAGCTGACAGTTTGAAAAGTTTGAGGATAATGTCCTGTTTATATTAAATGTTTGTGAGCAAAATTCATTGTGATGATTAATAAAATTCATTATCAGATCAGAAATTTTGTTCATGCAATTTGAAACAAGAATTTAAATTATTTTAAAATAAAATAGTTATTTTAACTTGATGTTGTGAGTGAAAATAATAGATACATGTATGTCCTTTAACTAGGTGGGGGGGTTTCCTTGCATACTGTATAAGTATTTGGTTTTAGCTACAGAAATAAAATAAAATTTACAATTCAAAATTAATAAACTTAAAGAAGAATGTTTACACAACTTGCTTATTTCTGAGTTAAAACCAGTACAATTTTCTTGTTTACTTAAATGACATTTTCAAGGCAGCAGCCTGCAGACTTTAATTTTCAAGTTAAATTGCCTTCTAATGTTATACAGTGCATAGCTACTCCATTAATATATTAATGAGCTACTCTAAGTTGTAGTTGACGATATGTTGTTTGTGGCTAAAGGAAACATAATTTTTTATAGTAACCTATACATTGTTATAAAACTGCAAGAAAACTGAAAATTATTTGATGGCACAAAATCAGCCCAGATCCACATTTTAAGATTAGAAAGACTCCCCTGGTATAAATGACATTTTCAGCTATTGAGATTATATCTAAGAGAAATTGATTTAATCAAAGTATACACTGTAAAAAATAAAACGTAGATTTAACGGTAAAACACTGGCAACTGGGTTTGCCAAAATTCCACCATAAAACAAAAAACTGATTTTGCTTGTAATTTCTTTTATGGTTGAATTTAATCAATGTTGGCTGCCAAAAAAAATCTGATTTTACCTGTATGTCATGATGGAGTCTAATTTCTTAAACCACATGCAGAACACCAAGCGGACAATAGACAACAGTTACATAACTACAGCCTAATATAATAATAGGCACTCAGAGGTTCGAGCCCATGTGTGTGAATAAAACACAATCAGACATAAAGTAAATTGAAGTTATTGTATTCAAGCTTGTTTTGTTCATATATTTAGGAAGATATGTAATAATAATAATAATGATATTTATAATGACAGTGATTTTCTATTAATAACCAAAAAACACAACAAGGGAAAAAAATAACAAAAACAATAAACCCTGATGACACCCAAGAGTTTCTTTTCCTGTTTTAAGTCCTTTCGTGAGTCCAGGGTGATTAATTGTCCTTCAGTCAATAGCTGATTGTTCTTATGTCCATGATCCAGTGAAATTGGGTCCAGAATGAGAAAATAACTTGGTTCATTTTAATCCTACCGCGAAGTTGCGGTGATCCAGCAGCTCGATCACCATCATGGGTGGAAAAAAACTGACCTAAATACGGTCATAAATAAAAATAAAAACAAATTAGAATTCACATTTAAACAAGGTTAAAGTGTAACTAAAAAAAATTATATTCCATAAAGTATTTTTCAGGAATCTTTCACATTAACTGCAAATTAAAGATCGCGATCACAGATTCAAATTAAAGTTACAGAACAAATTAATGTGCACTTTTAAATTGTACCTAAGTTTAATTGACAGTAGCGTCAATTAAACTTAATCGACTTTCTTATGTTTCAATAAACAATTGTTCTTTTTTTCTTTTGTTGCGCAACTCAAAAAAACTAAACAAGCCCAGATTTCTATAGGCCGTCAACAAAAATCAATAAAAAGTAACTAAAACTATCCTAAAAGGACGAATTTACAAAAACCAAAGGGCCTATTTAATATTTTGACAATATATAATATGTTCGGCCACAAAATTAGCAAAGAGAGAATGACTTTTAATAAAAAGTCATTTTTCAATCAATACCGAGTTGAGTGGGCGTGTCGCCACCACATTTCTATTTCTTTAAAAAACACAAAGTAGAAAAAACAAACGACTCAATGTAAACCTTCGGTTTGGTTAATAAACCTCGATCCAGCCGTTTTCTCTCAAACGTTTGGAAGACGCCGAGATGAGCAGCAGCAACAGCAAATGGAGATCCGAGTTCACCTGTGACCCGGAACTTAAAGTGTGGCGTCACTTTGACCCGCCAAAATAAAATATGGATTCATTATTTTGTGCTGGTTACACAACGGATTTGTATGTTGTAAACACAAAACAATGATCAACAATCAGGTTCTGGGGAAGTTTGCAATCTGGATCACTGGAGCAATGGAATGACATTGCTCCAGTGATCCCTAACCCTAACCCTAACCCCTGAGTTCAGGGGTTGTGGAAAACGGCAGTGTCAGAATAAACGGACTGGTTTAACTTGGGTGGAGGAAGGTCTTGTCCGGGGGGAAGAATCACTGTGGTTAACCAGTGTTTGTTTCAGGTGGAGGGCGGACATGTAAGCCTTGAGTCACAGGAGGCAAGGAGCCAGACGGCCAACAGGGAAACCCACAGAGGTTTGGTTTACTGTGAGGTGTCAGTGGAACTCTGGCAACCAGTGGGTCCACAGTGTGGCACGAGGAAGAAGCACAAAAAGATCCACAACAGGAGATCACAATGAGAAGCACGGAGGGCTGGAGTACCAAATACTGGCTAACACTCTGGATCTGAAGTGTCGGCAGCTCTGTCCTCATATTCTCCTCCTGGAACCACTGGCACAGTGTGGTGGTAAAAAATAGGGAAAGCAGCAAAAAGGAACCATTCCAACAACCCTGGTTCCCAACACCGTAAATTGTTTTTACGGTGGAATTTTGCCAACCCCAGCTGCCGGGATTTTACCATAAAATCTAAGTTTTTTATTTACATTGTGGGGTTGCCATAATTCCACCATGAAAAAGTTACAGTTAAAAATGTTTTTTTGTTTTACAGTGAAACGACGGCAGCTGGGTTTGCCGAAATTCCACCGTAGAAAACATCCATCCATCCATCCATCCATCCATCCATTTTCTTCCGCTTATCCAGGATCGAGTCGTGGGGGTAGTAGCTTCAGAAGGGAGGCCCAGACTTGACTCCTCTGGGAGCCCAAGGCGTTCCCAGGCCAGCCGAGAGACATCGTCCCTCCAGTGTGTCCTGGGTCTCCCCTCCTCCCGGTGGGACGTGCTCAGAACTCCTCACCAGGGAGGCGTCCAGGAGGCCTGACCAGATGCCCAAGCCTCAACTGGCTCCTCTCGACATGAAGGAGCAGCAGTTACACTTTGAGTCCCTCCCGGATGACCGAGCTTCTCACCCTATCTCTAAGGGAGAGCCCAGCCACCCTGTGGAGGAAACCCATTTCGGCGGATTGTATCCATGATCTCATTCTTTCGGTCATGACCCAAAGCTCATGACCATAGATGAGGGTGGGAACGTAGATCGACCGGTAAATCGAGAGCTTCGCCTTTTGACTCAGCTTCTCTTCACCACGACGGACCGGTACAGCGCCCGCTTCACGGCAGACGCTGCCCCAATCCGCCTGTCGATCTCCCGCTCCCTTCTACCTTCAGACGCCGCGACAGGCACAAACAACCTTGCGGCCGCAGCTCCGGTAAGCCGCCTCGGCAATGGAGGCAGGGAACATGGTCCACTCAGACTCAATGTCCCCCACCTCCCCCGGAACGTGTTCGAAGTTCTGCCTGAGGTGGGAGTTGAAGCTCCGTCTCACAGGGGACTCCGCCAGACGTTCCCAGCAGACCCTCACTACACGTTTGGGCCTGCCAGGTCTGACCGGTTTCCTCCCCCACCACCAGAGCCAACTCACCACCAGGTAGTGGTCAGTGGACAGCTCCGCCCCTCTCTTCACCCGAGTGTCCAAGACATACGGCCGCAGATCCGACGACACAATGACAACGTAGATCATCGAACCGCAGCCTAAGGTGTCCTGGTGCCAAGTGCACGTATGGACACCCTTATGCTTGAACATGGTGTTCGTGATGGACAGACCGTGACGAGCACAGAAGTCCAACAACAGAACACCACTCGAGTTCAGATCAGGGGGGCCGTTCCTCCCAACCATGCCCCTCCAGGTCTCACTGTCATTGCCCACGTGAGCGTTGAAGTCCCCCAGCAGAACAAGGGAGTCCCCAGGAGGGGCATCTCCAGTACCCCCTCTAAGGACTCCAAGAAGGGTGGGTAATCTGAACTGTTGTTTGGCCCGTAAGCACAGACAACAGTCAGAACCCGTCCCCCCACCCGTAGGCGGAGGGAGGCTACGTTCATCAAATCTACTCTTCTTCCTCACCCTTAAGCTGTAAGGATGTAGATAAGTTGGTAGATGATTTTCAGTCTAAACTTTCTGATATCATTGATTACATTGCCCCCATTAAAGTGAAGGTTGTGACTGGTAGGAAGAAATCTCCATGGAGAAATGCACAAACAGTTCAAACTGCAAGACAACTCTGCCATAGGGCCGAACGGAGATGGCATAAAATTCAACTTTATGTTTATTATGAAATCTATAAATAAAGACTACGTAACTATCACTCAACACTAAAACATGTGAGGGAAGCTTTCTTTGCAGATGTCATAAATAAAGACATTAATAATACTCGAGCTTTATTTGCTACTGTTGACAGGCTCACAAACCCTCCTATCACGTTGCCACCTGAACTTCAATCTAATGCTGCCTGCAACAAGTTTTCCAGTTTCTTTTCAGAGAAAATTTTAAAAATCAGAGGATTAATCTGCTCATCCACTCTAAAGCCAGTATTAATTCTGTGCCCAAACAGGCAAATACAGGAAAAATGACCAAGTTTCAAATACTTAATTATAAAACCCTAGAAGAAATGAGTAGATTAAGCTCCAGTTCCTGCTGTCTGGATGTCCTACCAACACATTTCTTTAAGAAAGTCCTGCCTGTCGTTGCTAATGCTCTGATTCAAGTAGTAAACTCATCACTCTCGTCAGGTGTTTTCCCCCAGGCTTTGAAGACAGCAGTTATCAAACTGCTGATAAAAAAGAACAATCTGGACAAATCACTACTGCAGAATTACAGACTGACCTCTGACCTCTGACCTCCCATTAATCAGTAAAGTTATTGAAAAATAAATGAATAAATATTTTCCTAACAATAACCAACTGTTTTGACTCCTTCCAGTCTCACCACAGCACAGAGACGGCCCTTGTAAAAGTGTTCAGTGATATCCACATAAATAAGACTGTGGGAGAACCACAGTGCTGGTTCTGTTGGACCTCAGAGCAGCTTTTGACCCTGTTGACCACGACATTTTACTGAATCGACTGGAGACTTGGGTCAGACTCTCCGGTCCAGTGCTAAACTGGTTTGAATCTTACATAAAGAACAGGGACTTCTTTGTTTCAGTCGGAAACTTCTCATCAGAGAGGTCAAAGGTTACATGTGGGGTACCCCATGGTTAAATCCTAGGACTCCTTGTTTTCAATATAAATATTCATATATACATATGAATATATTCATAAATATGAATATATTTATACATATTTAAATATGAATATATACATGTTTCTATATTTATAACAGCTATTGGGGTTCCTGTTATAACCCCACTAACCCAGGATATAACAGGAAATAAGATCAGCTACCATAACTATGCAGATGATACACAGCTCTACATCACGATGTCACCAGGTGACTCTGAACCCATCCAATCACTGAACAGATGCTTAGAACAGATCAATGTGTGGATGTACCAAAACTTTCTCCAGCTGAACAGAAACAAAACTGAAGTTATTATATTTGGACCTAAAGAGGAACGAACTAGAATCAATGCGCAGCTTCAGTTACGACAACTACAAACCAGCAATCAGGTCCGAAACCTGGGAGTAGTGATGGACTCTGACCTGAACCTTCAGAGCCACATTAAGACAGTCACAAAGTCGGCCTTCTATCACCTGAAGAACATCTCCAGGATTAGAGGACTAATGTCTCAGTGAGATCTAGAGAAGCTCATCCATGCATTTATCTTTAGCCGCATTGATTACTGCAACAGCGTCTTCACAGGTTTGACTAATAAATCAATCAAACAGCTGCAGCTGATCCAGAAGCTGCTGCTCACATTCTCACTAAAACCAGGAAGATAGAGACATAACACCAGTTTTAAAGTCTCTACACTGGCTCCCTGTAGCTCAAAGGATAGACTTTAAAATACTGTTGTTAGTTTATAAATCACTGAACGGTTTAGCACCACAATATACAGTATTAAAGAGCTGCTGTTGCTCCAGACCCTTCAGGTTTTCTGGTTCTGGTTCTGCTCTGCATCCCCAGAACCAGAACGAGACGAGGAGAAGCAGCATTCAGCTTCTAAGCACCACAAATTTGGAACAAACTTCCAGAAAACTGTAAAACAGCTGAAACACTGAGTGTCTTTAAATCTTGATTTAAACCCACCTGTTTAGAGTTGTATTTGAAACATAATCAATTGCAAATTCAATGATGGCACTTGACTAAATGTAATGTCTTGATTGTTGATTCTATGTTGCATGACTTTGTGATTTTGTGTTTGTTATGATGTAAAGCTCTTTGAAATGCCTTGCTGCTGAAATGTGCTACACAAATAAAATTTGATTTGATTGATTAATTTATTTAAATGTATGCTAGTTTCTTTTTCTTTTTTTGCTGCATTTACTATCACAAGATGTATAGAGGAAATAAGATTAAATTAATTGATAAAATTATTTTAAAAAAAACAATAGCAACGTACAGTGATTTGGATAAGTAAGTTTAATCTGATTACTGGATTTGAAATAGCAACACATGAGATTACTTGTTTCTGCAAAAAGTGATCTGATTAGAGACTTACTGACGTCACTGGTTACTGCTCCTTAAATTGTTTGGGAAAGAGAGAATTTTAAACACAGAATTGTGGCCAAGTAAAAGAGAACATGTTTAGGGCTAACTGTTTCAAATAGACATACAAATCTATGCATGTTGCATGTTAAAATAGTCTATAGTCACTTTTTTTTTTTTACAACTAATTTGAAGAGCACAGTTTCCCAGATGTCTTTTTAGGCTACATGGCTCTCAAGCAAAACATGGAGTCTCATTGTTTTGTCTAACAATGGAAGCTACATTGTTAGACATGTATGTCACATGGACCACCAGTGTTTGCAATTAAATAAACACATTGGACTGTCAAACATTAGGAATTGAATATTGTCTGATGAAAAACTTAACTTACTGGACTGATTTCACACCAAAGTCTGCCGCAGTTGTGTTGGTCGTTGAGAAGAGTCTATAGTAACAATCCTGGAAGTTACACCCAATAAGTCTTTCAGCACCACTGCTAGGAATAAGGTGAATAAAGATAAGAGCCTGTCTTTAACCAGACAACTTCCTGGCTTTCTCTTTCAGGTGGTGGTGCGAGGGTGGAGTAACCAGGGTCTTCGTGATGAGCTCTACATCCAGCTGTGCCGTCAAACTACAGAGAACTTCCGGTATGATAGCCTGGAGCGTGGCTGGGAGCTGATGGCCATCTGCTTAGCTTTCTTTCCTCCCACTCCCCGTTTCCACACCTACCTGGAGGGTTATATCTGCAGACACATGGACCCAGTTAATGACACCAAAGGTAAATGAGTGGGTATAGACATTAAGCACCACATTTCATGAACCCTCTCAGTGTACTTAAATTTTTACATGCTCATTTTGTTCATAGCAGGATATTTCTCCAGCCTCAGATTTAAATTGTTCCATATTTAATTGTCATGACTGGTCAGGAGATGGCTTCACCTTGTTTTACTTATTTATTTTTTTCAAACAGGTTTCTTAAACAAAAGAAAACAAGTTATCAGTAAGACAAAAGAAAACGTGCATACATAACCAAGAATAAAATAATCACCTTGCCACTACTTTTCTGTTCAAATGGAGTAGGAAGAAATTAACTCTTATTTAATCCTACCTCTTATCTCAATTAATGAAATATATTGCTTACTGACTCAATAATGATCAAAAATTTGTTATTAAAACCATGTTATGATCATAACGATAGTAATAATTGTGAATAACCAACATCAGAGTAATTGCAAACTCTTTGCCAATGTACACCCTATAAATTCTTCATAGTGAGTGTTGTATAACAAAGAAAAAACCCAGGAAAAACAATGACAGTAGGGATAGGAAAATGATAATAATCTACTAATAATGGTAATGGTACCATGCATTTCAAACTATGAACCTGATTTATTGAAGTTGACTTTGTAGAAAGTCACACTGACAAACACTTCTACTTAACTTCTAGTTTAATATAGTATCTGTTAAAGCAGTCAGACTTCTGTAGTGTTGCTGGGCTCCCAAAGTACTTATGTTTTGCTTTAACATCAAAATTAGAACCAACAATTTTTGTTAAATCTTTATTTTAGGTAGCATGTCTTGTGTTGCGTATCAGGTCCCTCAGGAGACAAACTGAGCCATCAGTCGAGATGGTTTGGACATGTTCTGAGAGGAGATAGGAGCTGATATGCAACACAGGGCATATATCCAAATGAGGACTGATCTTTTCTCGTTAGTTAAATGGGAAAATCAAGACACTGAGGTCTGTGTTGTTGCCACACTGGTGTGACTGGAGCTCCTGAATTAATGAAAAGAATGAGAAAAGAAAAATATGAGTTTATGCTGAAAGAATCCATCAGCCTGGACTCAAACAGGAACAATTTTAATTGCTGAAACTTTGTCTTTTTGTTTTCAAGGAGTTGCCATTAGCAGCTACGCCAAATACTGCTACAGGAAACTGATGAAAGCTGCTTTGACTGGAGCCAAAAAGGTAAGAATTAACCACAGATCCAAAACGACTGAGTTGGTGAAACATGCAGGTCAAAAAACCCCAGAAGATGCAATAGTTTGTAAAATTGTGACAATTCACAAACAGGGAAGGCATACACAGTCTGTCTAATGCATTGGAGTACTGTACTAATATATGGCCATCGGGTTTAGTTAGCCCTGTGTTAAGACAGTCCCTGTGTGTTCCACAAATGTTTGTATGTGTCTCATCAGGGGCTCCAGAAGCCCTCTCTTGAGGAAATCCAGCACGCCAGGAATGCTGTATTTAGTCCATCCATGTTTGGCTCTTCATTAGAGGAAGTAATGGTGCTTCAGAAGGAGCGATATCCAGACCGCCAGCTGCCCTGGGTCCAGACCCGTCTCTCTGAAGAAGTTCTGGGTCTCAATGGAGACCAAACAGAGGGCATTTTCAGGTGAGGGACAGATAGAAGGAAGCAAAATGAGTTCAAGTGAGAAAAGTGGCAGAAACTGGAATATGGAAGAATTAGATGGGTTAAGGGGGGTCGGGGGCAGCCGCCCCCCCAGGCCTCCTCTACAGCTCCGCGCCTGGTGCATGCTAACCATTCCAACATTTACCAAAGCACCCTTTTGTCTTTATTAGACAAAGTTAGTTTGCTAATATTAGGTAAGGTTATTTTATTTATATAGTACATTTTCAGCAACAAGCATTTGAAAGTGTTTTACATTAATTACAAACAAAATAACAAACCAAGGGAAAGAGTAAAAGAAGAAAAAGCTAATAATGTTGATCCAAAGTATATAAACTAGATACTCCCATCCACGGTTTGTTAGTTAAGTATAAGTAAGTATCCTCTGATCTTATTCCTTTTTGGGGTTGGAAGAATAGGAGTCTAAAAAGTAGTTGCTAAAGTTGTTTTTCTGGATTCTAAATTTCCTCTAATCCCTGCTCTGGGTTGTTAGTTAAGTGTATCCTCTGGATTTCTCAGTTGCTAGATAATTATAAGTAAGTATCCTCAGAGGGGTGCTGTGGTGGCGCAGGGGTTAAGCACAACAATATATGGAAGCCTTAGTCCTTGACGTGGCCGTTGCAGGTTCAATTCCTGGCCTGCAACATGCCCTCCCCCCCCCCCCCCACACCCACCCCCACCCCGCCTCAATCTGCCATCAAATAAAAACCACTAATGAAGCCTTAAAAAAAGTAAATATTATCTGGACTTTCTAAGTATGCTGTAAAAGTAATGCGTTATCTGCAGTTTCTAAGTAATAATAAAAACTAAATGTTTGTGTTCTGGAAAAGAAATTTCTGGATTCTAAATTTGTTCTAATTCCTTTTCTGGGTTGCAGTAAGTCAAATATCCACAAGCTCAAAACAGCAGAAATCTTTTTATAATGGATAAATCCAGGTTGTGCCCAGTCTTGTCGTCAAGAAGACTGGGCACAATTTCATTGCAGTGAGAGACCATAATTTGTACATCTGGACGATATGCAAATAAAGTCTCCGAAAGTAGAGAAAAATACAGCACAAAAACAGAGCAGGCAGAGCAAGCAGGCAGGCATGGGGAGGGAGGAGAGCAGAGGAAAAAAGCGTCCGCCTTCACTGAAAGCAAGAGGAAGAAAAGTGATTCTTCTGTTAGTGTTTTACCCACTTGGCTGTCAGCTTGGAAGGTTCAAATTAGACTCTAACTTCCCACTTTCCATTTAGCCTATTAAAAATCAGTGTTATTCAGTGTATTTAATTATGCACTGAATAACACTAACTGGTTCGCAGTTAGTGGGGGGGGGGGGGGGGGTTCACAGACTTTAGGCTACTGAAGTACATACCTGTACTGTATTGGTCTGCTTTTATTAGCTCTAATTGTGCCTTTGATCTCTAGGGTGCCAGGGGACATAGATGAAGTTAATGCTCTAAAGCTGCAAGTTGATCAATGGAAAATTCCCACAGGACTGGAAGATCCACACATCCCAGGTGAACAGGATACTATGTTGTTATAATATTTCTATCATAGAGATAAAGATTCTTCCATGTATTTTTGTAACAGCTCAGCAACATGCATCTAGCGGCAAAATTAAGTCCAACTCACTTTCAGATCCAATTACAGTTTTAATCCTAAGCATGGCTTAGAAACATCAGTTAATTAGAACTTATGTTACTAAACATGGATTCAGGGACTTTGCATCAAGCTCTTGTCCTGAGCAAGTCAGTGGTGACAGTGACAATGTTTTTTTTTCCTTTTAACATAGAGAAACCTCAAGCAAAATCTGTGAGGATTTAAACAGACAGGACACAGACAGAAAAAAATATTAGTTTTTGTTTTTTGTTAAATAATTCAGTTTCTGTGCAAAATAAAGCATCTAAAATAAAATTATGATGTTTAGAAAAGCTGTATTAAAAACACTGACCTGTTTAACAGTACTTAGGGTATTTTTGAACAGTACTTTAAATTTAAGGGGAGTGAGAAGTAATATTTTTGACCTCAACTATAACTCCACACATTTCTCTCACTCTAACCCATTTTTATGGGCTACTTATGAACTATGTCATAGTTACTATGTCAATAAAATAGACTAAGAGATGATGTGTCGTGAATTGGATTTGTTCTCCTCAACACTTGAAAGGGGCCAGTCACTTTGTGACTTTGTATCACCTGTATAATTATAGTAGCTTGTCTTGTTTATTAACCTGAGTCAGTGGATCATGTAGATATTAAGGAGGAGGGACTGAAAGATGGATCTGGGGATCTGGAGATCATCAGGGTGGTGTTTAAATGTTCTAACCTGTTGCTCTGTATCGTCGGGTTCAATCCCAGCTTCTTTGTTGAAACTCTGGTACCGGGAACTGGAAGAGCCGCTGATCCCTCACGAGTTCTACGAGGAGTGTATCAGTAGCTATGACAACCCAGAGGCTGCTGTCAATGTGGTTTTGGGCCTGCCACACATCAACAAGCTGGTACTCTGCTACCTCATTCGCTTCCTACAGGTAACACACTCACTCACTGTGCCATGAAGATGTGCTGTTGTATCAATCACCTGATCATTTTATGATTCACTTGGAGCTGGAATATTTTAACCATTTCACACTGAGACAATTAATGAACAACTGATTCCTTTTACTTTCACTCATATACAGTATGAAGTAGTGCATGGTAATAAATTCATCCCAGCTATACTTGTGTAAGGGAGTTCATGTCTTCCTCTTGAAAATAATTTTTGCAATGTCACATATTCAGGTTCAGTATAACCTGTTATCAAAAAACGTATCTCCAACATGTCTAGAACGATCCTATTACCCAGGAGTCAGGGATGGTTTCCTCCCAAAGAAATTCTGCAACATTTTTTTACCTTTGTTAAAGGCAAATAAACATGCTGAAACTCCCTGTAGACTTAAAGGGATCCATGACTAGTTGTAACAGACTGTATTTGAGAAATATTTATTTTATATGTAAAATCAATACCGTAATACAGTAGTACTGTAGATTGCTTGTTTTTTTATGCATTTTAATAAAATATTGTCACATGAATGTTGCCATGTTGTTCACACTGCAATAAATTCTGGGTAAATGATGTCTATAGGTCCAACTGCCTGGGTCCTCCAGCCAAAAGAGTAATGAATAACGAACGTTATTAAGTCTTTTTAATTTGAACCGGAGCTCATTGAAATCGATCGGAATGTAGAAATCACAAGAGGTGATGAAGATGAGGAGGACCAAACAGAAGAAGAGGACAGAGTTGGCCGTAAGAGCTGGTGTTTGCTGCTGCTGCTGCCATCAGCTTTGTAAATGAAACAATGAATGGCATGTACCTCTGGTCAGACTGTGTGATCTGGTATGTACTTCTATAGATCTGTGTCTGGTCTGTTAACAGCTATTTAGGATCTGGTTGAATCGGTGGTTTCAGTAATGGTAGACGTATAGCTCTGTTTGTATTTCAAAGAGCATCCAGCTCTGTTCTGCAGTATTGTATTTGATTTTAACTTGTGAAGCTAATGACCACGTGTTAGAGCCTTTGCCAGTTTTACTTGTACAAATGACTCAAAGTCTTCTGGAGAGAAATGTTGAGGGCACAAATTAGGGCCTTCAGAAGTTGTGTGTACTCCCGCTCCCTATATATACGTATATATATATATATATATATATATATATATCAATGGTAAACTATAGCTAAGATAAAGTTAGCCTTCCCATGTTTACTTTGTAGATTCAAGAGCAGAATGGACCAAACCGCATCATTAACCGATCAGGTGGAAAAATGACGATCCCAATGAATGAAAAATATAACAAAAGACATTTTTGAAGTACGGTAATTATGAGTGTGGGTGTATCACAAACAGCATTTTTTTATATAGTTTTATTTTTATTTTTATTTTTAGAGTACAATCAAGAAAAAAGTTTGAACAGTACATAGTCACTATAAGAAACAGAAAAAACAAAACAACCGAAAACAAACTGCATACTAGCGGGGGGACTCTTAATTAAATAACATATACCGTAAGAGGACCCTTTATATTGAAAATTAATGATGCAACATTTGTCCATTTTCACCATTTGTTCTGACATTGCTCTCTGTTAAAACCTCTGTCTCGAATAATGAGTTTACAGTCTGTATCTATTCTTTTGTAGTAGGAGGCTCAAGTTGGCACCATTTCCTGGTTTTTACCTTTTTAGCTGCCATCAGCTGAATTTTAAACAAGTAACAGTCATTTTTAAATACAGCATTTTCCAAAAGACTAAGATATAAAACCAAACAGGTCTCAAGTATTGTGTAGCCCAATATTGTTAAAATATCTTTGTGTATTTTGTTCCAGAACACTGTAATTCTGGTACAAAGCCAGAAAATATATGTGGTTAACATTAAATGCTCCACAATCTTTCCAACATGATTCAACTCTAGATTTGAATTTACTGGTAATTTTGGGTTTAACAAAAAAATCTGATTATATTTTTCCAACAATGTTTTCTCTAAATTCCAGAAGAGGATGTTGTAATTTGGGTCTTCCAGATATTCAGCCAATTGTCTTCATTTAGTATACGCCCAAATTCCCATTTCCATTTTGTTTTTATATCCAAATGTGTTTGTGCCTTTATTTTATAGCACATATTTTAGAGTAAGGATACTGTTCTGTGTTTTTTACTCTTATAGGTTTCAATCAGCATTTTGACCATCACATTTTCATTGAGGTCTATTTTATGTTTAATCTCTTTGTTATAAAAGTCCCTTAATTGTAGGTAAATAAAATGATCTTGAGTTCTTAGATCAAACTCTGGTTGTAGTTCCTGGAAACCTGTAAAGTTTCCATCTTTAAGGACTACACATAATGCTGTTAAACCTTTTTCTAGCCATTGATTAAATTGTGGCTCTTGAATAACATATTTATTATAAGCTGACCACTGTATCAGACTCTCTAATTTGCATTTTGCATTGAGAAACAAATAACAGTATTAACATGCTTAAGTATATTCTTGATAGTTTCAGTATTTCCAATGATACTCCTCAATTTTCTTCCATGCACTCTTTGTTCTATAGTTTTCCATTTTGCTTCATAATTTTGGCACTTATATTTATTATAGGAAAATTACACATATTTTGACCAATGTGTTCAACTAATCCTGGATCATTTTAAACAAGTCTTCATGACGAACATTAGGTAGGAAGGGACAGCAGTGCTGAGCTAACTGGTTTGCTATAGCAGCTAGGTTTGACAATCTTATAATTACTCTTTTATGCATAGAGGTCACTACAGTGGACAGCCATCTAAAAGTCATTTTCTTGTGTTTCTTGTGGATTTTTATGTTATAAATGCACACAGACCACTAAAGTGGACCCTAATGCATCATAAAATACACTATCAACTATTGGCCATCAGCTACAAATGCAAGAAATTATAGTTCCCTGGCTGTAAATATTTTTTGGTTAAAAAACACAAATGACATGAAATTGTGTTTTCTGTTTAGGTTTTTGCCCAACCAGCCAATGTAGCCATTACCAAGATGGATGTGAACAACTTGGCCATGGTCATGGCTCCTAACTGTCTACGTTGCCAGTCAGATGACCCCAGGGTGATCTTTGAGAACACCCGTAAGGAGATGTCCTTCATTCGGGTGCTCATCCAGCGACTAGACACCAGCTTCATGGATGGGATCTTATAGCGCCCCCTACAGCCGTTCAGTGACCTACAGCCTCTCCTGTGCTCCCTTTAACCTGCTCCCTGCACACTCCCACAGCACAGGAACACATACATTCAAATTATTGCTGCTGGTGAATACTTGGCAAGTTCATGTTTACTTTTGATGACAAAAACTGCCTTGATTTGAGTTTGGCTGCTTTACATTTTGAGTTATATCAGCTGTTTCTATTTCTGTGAATTTGGTCCAGCTGTAATATTGCATATAAACCACCAATGTTTGGTTGGAGTTTGCTGAACATAACAGTACTGTGTGTGCCTTCACATCCATTATTACACTATACACATTCAGCTTGAAGATTTCTGCAGGGATCTCATCATTACATGAATTTCTCTTTCACATCTGCAAACCTCTGGTTAATTGTAAGTTTTGTAGGAAGTTATTTTCACTTTCTGTTGCCTGGCTTAAATAGACATTCACTGTCAGTTACACACTTCCATACAAGTCTTACAAGTCTGCAGTAATGCCATTTGATTCAGAGGATTGTTCTTCAGTGAAATGAAAGAATTAGGGCATGTTTATCAGACATTCCACTAATGTCTCACACTTCATGGGAGAAACTCATGGTTTTCTCTATCTTTATGTCATCATTATGACTGTAATGGATCATTTGTGATCCATTTGTGATCTTGCCTGAAGATGAACAGAAAATCAGGTAAAACCATGTTTTCATACCTGTAGACACAGAGAAACATCATGCTGAAGAAGATGGAGCCCCGTTTTGATTACAGGACAATCGATGATGTTTACTCGACTCTGGATTTGGAGAATTTTCATAATGATCTGAGGTTTATGAAAACAGGCCCTCTTCACTCTGCAGTTTTGCTGTTTATGGGCAGCTTAAAGTCGTCTTGAGTTCAATTCCTTTAAATGGCACAAAGTGATTCAAAAGCTTGATTCCAGCAGGTATGGATGCTCCACACTCACTGGCCACTTTATTAGGTACACCTGTCAAACTGCTCATTAACACAATTGTTGAATCACATGACAGCAACTCCATGCATTTAGGCATGTAGACATGGCCAAAACAATCTGCTGCAGTTCAAATTGAGCATCAGAATGGAGAAAAAATTAGATTTAAGTGCTGACCTATTGGGATTTTCTCACACAACCATCTCTAGGGTTTATCGAGAATGGCCCGAAAAAGAGAAAAATATCCAGTGAGCGGCAGTTCTGTGGTCGCAAATACCTTGTTGATGCCAGAGGCCAGAGGAGAATGGCCAGACTGGTGTTGATAGAACAGCAACCGTAACTCAAAAAACCACTTGGTACAACCGATATATGCAGAAGAGCATCTCTGAACGCACAACATGCCAAACCTTGAGGCGGATGGGCTACAGCAGCAGAAGACCACACTGGGTGCCACTCCTGTCAGCTAAGAACAGGAAACTGAGGCTGCAATTCACACAGGCTCACCAAAACTGGACAATAGAAGATTGGAAAACATCGTCTGGTCTGATGAGTCTCGATTTCTGCTGCGACAGTCGGATTATAGGGCCAGAATATGGTGTCAACAACATGAAAGCATGAATCCATCCTGCCTTGTATCAACAGTTCAGACTGCTGGTGGTACAATGGTGTGGAGGATATTTTCCTGACACACTTTGGGTCCATTAGTACCAAATGAGCAGTATGTCAACGCTACAGCCTACCTGAGTATTGTTGCTGACCATGTTCATCCCTTTATGACCACAGTGTAACAACCTTCTGATAGATACTTCCAGCAGGATAACGCACCATGTCATAAAGCATGAATTGTCTCAGACTGGTTTCTTGAACACAACAATGAGTTCACTGTACTCCGATGGCCTCCATAGTCACCAGATCTCAATCCAATGGAGAATCTGTGGGTTGTGGTGGAACGAGAGATTCACATCATAGATGTGTAGCCGACAAATCTGCAGCAACTGTGTGATGCTGTCATGTCAACATGGATCAGACTCTGAGAAATGTTTCCAGTACCTTGTAGAGTCTATGAAAGGGTTCTGAAGGGAAAAGGGGTCCAACCCGGTACTAGCAAAGTGTTATTAATAAAGTGGCCAGTGAGTGTATAATAACGTCTTTGTTCTGTAACATTTGCACAAGTATCAGGTTTGCCGTGACTTTCATTTCAAGAGTTTTTTATAATATTTGAATTGCTCCTCTCAGACCAAGTTGCTGGTTGTGACTGATTAATTGTCCATGTGGCCTGACCAGCAGGACCAAGCAAAGAGCTCTGATCTGCCTATAGCTGAGCAGCTTTAGTTTCGTCCTTCTGATTCAGTTAATAATTGTTGTTACTAAGCAACCAGTAAATATGCCCTCAAATTTAGCAGAGTTATCATCATTAGTGAGACCTGCTGGATCAAAAGCAGCATTGTTGGTGCCCTAGGTTTTTCTGCACGTTTTATAATAGACGGCCAACGTTTGAATGGACTGTGTCTGTGTGTCAAACTGCTCACTGAAGTCTTTCACTTCATCTGTGCGGTGCTGATCAAGTGCTAATGGCTTTTACTTTGACTCCATAACACATGGTTGTAGGATGTAAGTTGCTCTCAGAGCCTTGTGTTCTACAGAATGGAGTTATCAGAATGAAATCTTCACATCTATTGACTCTGCTAAAATGAACTTTGACCATCAATCAGCTCCCCCGAAGTCGTGAACTACAGATCCATGGAGGATTGATATCACTGCCAGTAAACCCTCCTTGAATGCTATTGGCTACTTTGGAAGCAGGAACTGAGACACCAGAGCCCAAAGAGAATCTGTCTAACATTTCCACTCAGCCCAGACAGGCCCTTCAGCTCACTAGTGATTAATCAGTGTGTGCATGTGTTCATTTGTCTTTGCTTAGAAGACATCTAGTACTTCCATTCAGTCTTTGCGTAAACAATGGTGTATTTGTTTGAAATATTTTCTATATTTAACAGTTTGTTTTAACCGATTCTTTTATAAATAATTTATTTATATTTATTTAAAATTTTCTAATGCCTTTGACATGCTGTATTGTAGACTTAAGTGTGTATGTTGGGTATTGTGTGTGTGTGTGTAGGACTGTGTAATTCTCAACATGCAGGGCGCAGACAGAACAGCTGATGACTTTATGATGAAAGTTATATTTATCCCTTTATTTAAAGTGAGTCCCTGAAGACAGAAAACTGTGCATTGTACTAGCCTAAGTAGTTTCTCAATTATAAAAATCCAGTTGTCTATAATTTGCTCTGTATAATCTTCCTTATATCAAGTTAACACTAAACTTAATGTAAAAAATTTGAAAACTGGTGGCATGCTGTTTAAGGATTCTCGTTGCATAAAATACTGCACTAACTTTCTTGTTGAAGGGGAGAATTTTGATGGCTACCTGAAATGAAAGGCGCAGCCATATTCACCCCTTAAGATTATTACTTCTGTTACCAGGTTTGTGTTTTGCACACAGCTTACATGTGAATCCATAATGTGTAGGTTGTAACAACGGCTAGACACAGATGCCATATCTCTGCTCTGTGTAAATGAACCTCACATTGATTGATGACAAGAAGAACCAATCTAAATCCATGCTATGTCAGCGGTCCAGTAGTATGTAGATATCCACAGTGAAGAGTTTTGGATAAAACCTTCCTTTGGGTTTGTGCTGTGGACATTTCAGATGTTCTCCATGTCAATGACCAGAGGTGACACTGTGGTGTTTTCTGTATCACAGTCTCACTTCTTCAAACAAGTCAGTCAGCTTGATTTACATTTGGCCCATCAGGCTCCAATGTAATTTGTTATATTGCTAAACAATTTTGGAATATTTGTATTGGTTTGGTAAGCCTGTGTTCTATGAAGACATTTTGCCTGTGGGAGCTTCAGAGATGGCTGAGCTATTGTGATGTGGCAGTGTGAATGTTTGGTGTTTTTTAATGCGACAGATGGTCTGGCTGTAGACTAAACAACCGATTAGTATGTTCATAGGCTCATCCTTGTCCTAAGCTGAAATTTATTACAATGTGACAAAGAAAACAAGGTAAAATCATAATTAAAGCGATCTTTAATACTAGCTTTAAACGAACTTAAAAAAAATACAGCAGTCTTATTAATCTATGTTTTGGATCCTTTTTTTCCTACTTGGTTTGTACTTACAATGAATTGGTAGTTGTGTCAATGCTTATTGTCTAACATGGTCATACCACCTTATCGTCAGTCTCCCAGTTGTACGTTAATGTCCGCTGTCACACACAAGCACACACCTTATCGGAGACATCTCTGGAGGTGTAATGTTTAATAAACATTCAAACGACAAACTGACATGGAATCATCTTTTTTCCTCCTTCAGCGTTTGGATCCAAGAAAACAAATTAAATGATAGAAAATCATCTGTTGTTTATGGCTACTTTGGGTTCACAGGGGAACTGGTTCCCATCTCCCATGGTAAACAAGAGGCAGGTTACACTCATCCCTCCGCTGTCAAAGACAAATCGAACTAATTTCAAAGAATTTCCAGAAGGTGTTTCCATTTTGTGTTTGCAGTTTCAGGTCAGAGCCATCCAAAGCTTTACATAACAGAAATGGGTTGGCATCAGTTTTACATTGCTATTGATGCTAGACATAATTAATAACTTTGTTGTCAACAACATTTCATCCTCCAGATTTTCTTTCACATATTGCTGATGTGGTCCACCATCGTGTCTGTGGATTTCCATCCCTCAACCAGTAAAAAGCTGGAGGGCTGAAGCATCTTCAGTGCTGTGCTCCATGTCTCAGGGTCTCTGTCTCCTGGGTTCTTCCTCAGGTCAAGGGTCAGTCTGTGTGGAGGGGGATGAATCGTCAGTCTCTTAGCAAACTCCAGCAGGTCAGCAGGCTGAATGAAATTGGACCTGTTTAAGAAAAAGAGACACCATTCAGTTATAAGGCAGAAATACAGAACCAGTTGAAGGTTCTGTATCCAGTGTCTGGTTCAATGTATCCAGTCATTGAACCAGACAATGTCTGGTGGCTTTTGAAAAAAAAAAAAAAAACTCAAAACAAATTTAGAATTTATTGACTATAACATTTTAAATCTTAAATATAATATTCATGAACACTTTCTGCATGGCAGTGGGTGTATCGAGACTTAGGGGAACATGGAACCATGTTGGTTGAAACCACCTTGGTTTGGGTTTTGGCTAGTTTAATTTAATATTTTAGAAATCTTTTCAAACTTGAAGTGATTTAAATTTAAAATGTATATGAATTTTGAAGAATAAGTTGAGTAATCTTGCTCAAGTTAAATATGTCTGGAGTAGATATTCTGTATGTTAGCAGGTCGTTTCGTCTCCTTTATGATTTTTGATGGCAGCTTTCAATCGCTTATCAAATGTTGTTTCCTCGCTGCCACAGGAACAGCAGGACTCTCTTCTTCTCATTATGCTAAAAACATAACACATAAATGAAACAGAATGTTGTAAAACGTTTAAGATAGAGGCGACAAAAAGAGAGTAAAATCTGCCAACTTTAAAAGAAGAAAATAAACATTTCATTCTGTTGGAGGTTCTCACCTGATGTCTAGTTGTGTCAGTGAGCTCTGTGACTGGCCTGAGAACAGTTCTGCCAGCACACACACATTCTTAGCTGTTGGCACAAAAAGGAAAACTGGATCATTCAGTCACAAGTTCGATAGCAACAATTAGCTGAATTAATAAATGCTGCTAATATTTCATGTCAATATTTTCAAAATCATTCTTTTGTTTCCTTCTTTAACTTACAAATAAGAACATATTGGCAGTGGTGAAAATAATTTCTGAAAATGTCATAAGAACAAGCCTGAACCTCATCCTACTTATGTAGAATCATGAAGTTTGCTTACCGAGCCGATTCTGTGCCAGACTCAGAGAGTGAAGTGAAGGAATCTTCAACGCAGCCACCAGCTCTACAAGACTTTTCTCTGGGTTGATGGACTTCTCCAGAAGACGACAGTCGTTGAAGCTCAGCTCTGAGTGAACACAAGCAGCAGTTGGGTTTCAGGTCTGATCTGCTCTTAGTTTATGCTGCATATCAAGCATCTGTTTTCTCCTTGACTTACCTTCCAACATGCAGCTCCTCAGCAGGTTCAGGATGTCAGGCAGACAGTCACACAATTTTAGATCCTCAAACGTCAGAGCCTTTAAACTGTGATTGGATTCTGAAAGGTGAACACAAAGAACAAACGATGCTTTATTGGCATTGCAGCAATCAAACCCTTAAAATTCCTCAGCAGCATTTTGCACATTCACTGGTACTTTGATAATATATGATGAGCTCTATGTCTTTAACACAGCATGGCCAGAACTTTTAGTTCCCTGAACAAATCCATCAGTCAGGATTCAGGCTGGGTCACTGCAAAACGTTGACATTACTCTAGATCAGTGTTTCTCAACCTTTTTTGGGCCAGCGAGGATGTGGAAGATCTTTCAGAAAGAACTCCACATCTTGACAACACTGAAACCATCAGATCTGATGCTCTATTCAAAATTAAAGTCAAACACTTCATGCAATAAGGTTCTCCTCATCAACTGTGTTAGATTATCAATTGTTAGATTGATAATCTAACAATCTTTCGATTATCAATCTGTATCTTAAACTAATCATGTTAATGTTACATAATTTTATGTTACATTTTATTTGTGTCATATTTACACAGATCATTGTATGCATGTTCACTACCCGCCTGTTTCTGTTGAGGATGGGTAGGTTGTGGGTCTTCATGATTTTTCAATAAAAATAAAGCTCCACAAACCATGACAAAAGTCCTAATCAGTGATATTCAACCAGCTTCTTTCCATTTCCAATCCCAATCAACTGCACCAAGCAGAGCATCTCCAGTGAGTCAAGTGTCCTTACCTGACAGAGTGCTGAGGAGCCGACTCTGACTGCAGCCAGTGGGGAGTCTCATCCCTGCTATATGAAGAGAGGCGAGATGTGGGCTCCGTCTAAGCACTGAAGTCAGAAAGTGTACATCTGTTTGGAGCTGGATTATTTTCACGGTTAACTTCTCCAGAGGAAGTTCTGCAGAAAACAAGTTGGGAAGAACCGAGATTAGGTTCATCCCTAAATAAATGACTAAACTGAAAAAGGTTCTACTTTTTAGCAAAAAGATCTATTAAGTATTTTTAGGTGTCATATAGGATAAAGCAAGAACCACTGCTCCACATGTGCATGAAATTTAAAGCATTGAGAGTCTCATTCATAGCCAACATTCAGCAGGAGCCACACATTGTAAGTTGTGTTTACTGCACCTGATGAGTCAGAGTCAGCAGACCCAGCATGGTCCAGATTAAGTCGCGGTTCCCATATCGCCGTCTGAAACTCGACACATAGGGACGTCAGCCTGGGGGTTGCGTTCAGTAGGGTCTTCATGAGTCCAACATGAGGCAGGAGGCCAATGCTGAGATGGGTGAAGCTGCTGCAGCCGCTGTCGGAAAGCTGCTGCAGCGCTCCAGCAAACTGCAGCACATCCAGCTCCCTGAAGATGGCTGCACAGCACAAACATTTCACCACTGTTTACTCTCTGGTGGCGAGGCAGAATAAAGATTCTCATTCCCATCAAAGGTCACAGGTTAAATATAATTTACTTTAGCTTGAAACATCTAAAGAATTTTGAGTTTTTATTTAATAAAGGAATTTTCAATGTAAAGTAAAAAACACCACTTTGGTTTAAATAGGCCTCTGTCACAAGGGAGCAGTGTTTCTATCAAGGTCCAGGGTTTCCCCCAGGAAACTTGCTAAGCCTGGTGGTCGAGGTCCACTGGTGGTCCACCGTGTTTTTGTATTAAAACATGTTAAGTTGACAGGAAATGTTAAAGCATTACTGTGTAATTATACGTTACTGGAAAACATATTCAGTGAAATGATATTTAAACCCACAACTAGTCTAAAAACAACACATTTGCACGTCTGTTTAATCCAAATTAAGTCAGCGGCTCCATCAGGGCTTCAAGGGCCCCATAAACACTAATATTTTAAAACAGACCACAGATACATAAATGTAACACTTGTTTATTGAGATTATCAATGCTGTTAAATTTTATTCAATTGATAGACAAATGATTTTTAAATTGTTTAATATTTAAATACAAGATTTTAAGGAGCTGGCAAGTTTACTTTGTAAAACTTCAAAGAACAATATTCATAGTTAGATTGTTTTGTTACCATAGCAACAATCTGATTCTGGGAGATTAATCTTTGAATTTACAAATACAAATGTGTATATAACTTATTGCTTTTTAGGCTGGACAATTAAACTCCCTTCTCCCATATTTCCCTAAATCAAACACAGAAGCTGTTAGAGGTGCTGATGTATTTAGCAACAAAAGGGGCCCATAAGTCAAAATCTGCTCCAGGCCTCATCCAGTCTTGGACCGGCCCTGTAATCTGCTGCACTACGCAGAGATGCGCAACAAACGGGAGATTTAATTCAATGCTGCTAATGTGGCTTTAGTAGCTCTTCCATTTCATGTCTGTTGAGTTTTTAATAAGAGTCACAGAAACTATTCTGGTTGGTTGAGTTTATGGGACGAGTTTCTCAGATCTCCATGCGACTGTGTGTATTAACTCTAAGTAGACAATGTCTTTGATTTGATTTGATGCAAAATGTAACTGAAAAAATTATACTAAAAAAGAAATATAGGCTATATATAAAATCAGCGTGACTCCGAGGAGAGTGTTAAACCTCCTCACCAGGCTGAACCTGCATGATGAGGTTAGCGCTGCTCGTTATCCACAGACTCTCCGGCCAACCGGGACCACAGACAGAAACTTTACAGGGAAGACAGACACAGAGCCACACGCTGGGCAGCGTGTTGAGACGTAAACGCCGCATATAACTGTTCGTTCACAAAGATAAATCATTCTCATCGCTCCACAACGCGCCTCTGAATTCACTACTAGTTATTCCTGCGGTTCACTTTGAGCTACGCAACCAGAGCTAACGCGGCGGGTTTTAAAGTCTTACCTAGATTCTCCAAAAGATCAATTACTCACAGGTTGATGTAAACATCCATACAGGTCAGCCTGTGTCCAGTTTGAGTGACAGGAGGCGGCAGCGTGAGGCAAAGCGCAGAGGCGCCAGGTGTGATTGGTCCGCGAACTGTCGGGTTTACATGCATAAACTATAAACTTATCTATTATAAACCTACCCTTTAGGAATAAATCTGCTCTGCTAGTGAAATGCTAAGAGCAACAGAGATGCTTTCAGCACAGCTTAAAAAAAACAACAAAAAAGTTTTTTTCCCCCCCTAGAAACATAAACAAGCAACGCTTAGCCTGGCGGTGGGGCTCGTAAAGCATGGCGGGCCGCCAGGCTTATAATACACTGGGGGAAACCCTGAGGTGGTTATTTGGTTTTATGGTCAAGTTCATATCAGAAGAGTGAAATCATCGTCTGCCACTAGAGGGATGAGGATGTTTGTTTGTGTTAAATGTTTGTTTGATTTTCTGGAAGAGAATCGAACTGATTTAAGGACAGTAAACATCACATTAAATGCTGGGAAACACACAACACTGTCTATACAGTCATTATTAGTTAAAAATGAAGTAAGTCTGATAAAGACGTGTCAGAGATATATGAAGCACATCCCATGATTTAACAGGCTGTAAAACCAATTCATCAGCCCTCAACAGTGATGTTACAACCAATGAGGGTGAGGAACCAAAGTTACTCTTCTGTGGTGGTCCAGGCCCAATGCACCCTGGGCAGGTCGCCGGTCCTTCACAGCTCAACACAGAGACAACACACAATTGAGCAATTTACCTAAAGTTGTGTGTTTGGACTGTGTGAGGAAGCTGGAAACCCAGAGAAGACCCATCAGTGCTACCAACAAACTGCATGCAGAAACACCCCCAGCCCAGGATTCAAACCCAGAATCTTCTTACTACAAGGCAGCAGCACCACCAACCATCTGACAATGTAGGTGCAAGTTTCCTTCAGTATTCTTTAAGAGAAGACACTTCCTCTTGAACAACAACTGAGCCAATTCACACTCATTCAGTATGTTTCCAGTTGTCCTACAGAGCAAACTGATTTGTTCTGAGCACATCTGACATTTAGTTGAATTTCCTATGTGGACATATTGGCAAAACGGCTCAGTTGAGGTAACTGTCATAGATGTTTTCGACTAATGAAAGTAAACTGCCCAACAGAATTGTGGAAATAACAATGGAACCAGTTTGTCACACACAGCTTCTCTCTTTCGGTTGTTTTTCTTTAGAAAATAATGAGAGTTAAATATGATGCGTTTCTACACCTCAAACAGGACAGGAAGAAGTATTTTGCCTTTAAATTGTTTCTGTAAATTTAGCACAAAAAGCAGAAGGTTTTGTAACAGCCCCAGATATATTGGTAGATATCAGGTAAACTTACATTTGCTGTGAAGACTTAAAGACTGAAGGCAGAAGAACGTAGGCAAGGAAAATCCCAGAACCTTGAGAGAATCAGGACCACAGGTTCTGATCTCCAAATGGGTGATCTGTCCAAATCTGCATGGTCCTGCTGAAGGACTAAAAGTATGACAGAGAACCTGAGGGTCCAAAGTAAAGTTGGGTTCACCAGATGGGTCCTCCTCCTTCTCCACAGACTCAGAATATAACTTGACTCGTTTGCAGGGAATGACATCATCACTCTTGCCTGAAGGTGTGGATTCAACATCTAGACTGGAGTTGGCCGGTGAGGTTTGTAAAACATGAGGGAGGGAGAACAGTCTTTTCAGCTCCATGTCGACGTACTGTGACCCACGTCCATGCAGGAGCCATGCAAGGTCCAGGGCAGAATCTATACTAACAACGAGGTTTGTAGTGATCCCATGGTCTAGCAGGCGATGCAGGACATACAGCACAGCTTGTGTTTTCCTCACTGTTAACAATAAGTGACTGACATGAATACTTCTTATATGATTTTCCAACAGCACTAGAAGAGGTTGCTGATTGGTAGTTAAAGCTTGCAGAGGCTGATGCATACAAGGAATGAGTATAAAATGATGAATACTTTTGGCTGCAGAACTCAAGAATGAATTGGATTTTAAAGTTGTGCTGTTTTTTTGACACATAGTTGCTGCTCAGTCCATAGAATACACTTGTAAAAAGCCTCAACATGACTTCATGCTTAGCTTCTGCTTCTGTCCTGAAGTCCAATGCCTGAAACGTAGCAAAAGACAGGAAGTACATGTGTGAGATCCACATTTACACATATACAACATTGAAACTTTGCAAGAGGGCGGAACTCTTACACGACTCAGACCAACCAGATCCCGGAGGATTTCAACCCATCCAGAATATGTGGATAACCCTGAAATAGGAAACATATCATTAGTTTAGGGGAAGGAACATTATCAGTTGATAATGTTACTTTAGCTTTTCAAACTATTTTTTTGAGGTTGGATCTATGAGAGCAGAAATATGTTGTTTTATGTTTCAGTGTATGACTGAAGACAACCATGGCGATGCACTGCTTAGTAACAAGTGTGTGACGTTATTAAGTTCAGAGTTGAAATAGAAATTATTACTCAAAAGAAATCAGCTCCAGTTAGGGGGCCCCTGGGGCCACTCAGTTTGCTTATGCTTTGGGCCGATTCTCAGTAAGTCGCTTTATTGGTAGACGTTGCCACTGACTGCTTTGATTTTCAGATAAAGTGCTTCTAGTCTAGTGGTTCTTGGGGTCTTTTCCTGCCCTCTGATTGATTGTGGCAGATGTTATGTATCAATATTTGTAGTTTTCTCCTCAGACTTTATGCTCTACTTCAACTTCTCTTGTGATACATATTGAATACTGACCAAGAGCTACAGACAGGCAGAAACAGTCCATACCTCTCTTGTTGAGGGCTGGCTGGACTTCATCCAGTTGATATGCTGTCAAATGAGGCAGCAGATCCTTAAGGAGCAGCGCTGGCAGCTCTGGGATGTAACAGAGTCACATCAGGTCACATTTCATCAACAGGCTGGACACACACTGACCTGTGGGCCACAGCTGCTGCATAAATTATGGACACAGTCGAAACCAGAAATCTACATACAGCGAATACAACTCAAACATGGCGGTTTGCTGTGAGCTATAGACACAATCTAAAGTTTTTATTCTGAAAATCAGACACGATTCTTCTTCTTTTTACAAGTAGAGTAAAAGTTTCTCAAATTACAAACCATTTTCTAAATAGCAGCTCATAAGTTTAGAATAATGACCTAAACTGCTGGACATGATACTAACTTTTAAGATTTAACTCAGCTTAGTAGCTGTCAGTCTTACCAACAACAGCTTCGATTCCCAACGCGGTAAAATGTTTTCTGACGGCCTGAAAACATTGTTTTTGTAAACTGATATCTACTGACTTTCTCAGCTTCATCTTTCCTTCCATTGATGATGATGAAAGATTAACGGCTGACCAACGAGCCTCTTCTGCTGTAGAAACAGAGGAAGGTGCATCAGTGGCTCGTTCTTATGACATCATAAAGAGCGGACCGCTGGGCGGCCATCTTGGAGCGGTCATCCACTCCACTCAGCATTATGTGTTTAGCAGCAAAATGACATATCAGCGCATTTAATCGATCATAACAAGTTTTTTTGTTACTGGAAACTATATTCACACATCTATCAAAGCTACAAAGCTACATCTATAAATAATTGTATTATTTATGTACGTTTTTAATACATAGTTCAGCATTTTTAAATATGATTAGTGGCTATAACAATAGAATAGGAATGGAATATTCTGATATTGATGTATGATGAGCAAATTACAAGCCACACAGCCATGGATAATTTATTGTGAACAGCTGTGTGTATAATTTATTATAATAATACATAGTTATACAACTATACAATCACAAATAAATAATGATTTATATATATATAATATATATATATATATATATATATATAATATATATATATATATATATATTGAATTCTTAGAGATGTACAACATCAATAGGACTCTAAGAGCCGTCATTGCAAACTCGATGGGGCTGTGGAAAACCACCCTAGAAGCCAACTGCAAACCACTTGCACAAGTGTCCATCAAATGTGGCATATACCAAGGAGATGCTCTGTCCCCACTGCTGTTCTGCATAGGCCTGAACCCTCAGCCAAATCATCAACAAGACTGGCTACGGATACCGACTGAAGAATGGGGCCACAATCAGTCACCTCCTCTACATGGATGACATCAAGCTGTGCGCTAAGAGTGAGCGAGACATCGACTCACTGATCCACACCACCAGGATATACAGCACTGACATTGGGATGTCATTCGGACTAGAAAAGTGTGGTCGGATGGTTACAAAGAGAGGGAAGGTCGTCCGCACAGAAGGGGTCTCACTCCCAGAAGGAACAATAGCAGACATTGAGGACAGTTACAAGTACCTGGGAATACCACAAACAAATGGCAACCTCGACGAGGTCACAAGGAAAGGAGCCACAGCCAAATACCTCCAACGAATAAGGCAAGTCCTGAGAAGCAGCTCAATGGCAAGAACAAGATCCGAGCAATAAACAGCTATGCCTTACCAGTAATCAGATACCCTGCCGGAATAATTAGCTGGCCAATGGAAGAGATAAAGACCAAGGATGTTAAGACTCAGAAGTTACTAACCATGCATGGAGGTTCCACCCCAAATTCAGCACCCTGAGACTGAACACGAGCCGTAAGGAAGGAGGCAGAGGACTAGTGAGTGTGAGAGCCACTGTCCAGGATGAAACATCCAAGATTCATAAATACATCAAGGACAAAGCTTCAACGGATGATATGCTCAGTGAATGTCTCAGGCAATGGGGAACAGAGGATGAGGGGCTAGAGGTTCCATCATGGGAGGACAAGCCCCTACATGGGATGTACCACCGACAAATAACTGAAGTGGCTGATATCAGGAAATCCTACCAATGGCTGGACAAAGCTGGACTCAAGGACAGCACAGAGGCTCATCCTGGCTGCACAGGAACAGGCCCTAAACACCAGAGCAATAGAGGCTCAGATCTACCACACCAGACAAGACCCAAGGTGTAGGTTGTGCCAGGAGGCCCCTGAGACAGTCCAGCACATAACAGCAGGGTGCAAGATGCTGGCAGGGAAAGCGTACATGGAACGACATAACCAGGTGGCGGCATAGTGTACAGGAACATCTGTGCAGAATATGGACTGGAAGCCCCGAGATTGAAGTGGTAAACACCCCCAAAGGTGGTGGAGAATGACGGAGCTAAGATCCTGTGGGACTTCCAGATCCAGACAGACAAGATGGTAATGGAGAACCAACCGGACATTGTGGTGGTGGATAAAGAACAGAGGAAAGCCGTTGTGGTGGATGTAGCAATACCAAGTGACTACAACATCAGGAAAAAGGAGCATGAGAAACTGGAGAAATACCAGGGCCTCAGGGAGGAACTGGAAAAGAACTGGAAGGTGAAGACCACAGTGGTGCCTGTGGTCATCGGGGCCCTCGGGCAGAAACCCCCAAACTGGAGCAGTGGCTAAAACAGATCCCAGGAACAACATCAGACATCTCAGTCCAGAAATGTGCAGCACTAGGCACAGCCAAGATACTGGAGGAGAACCTGAAGCTCCCAGGCCTCTGGTAGAGGACCGAGCTCAGAGGATGAAAGAGAGAGAGGAGACCACCTGCGGAGGGTGAGAAGGGAATTTTATATATATATATATATATATATATATATATATATAATATAAAATTCTGGGAATCAAGAAGGGAATTTTATATATATATATATATATATATATATATATATATATATATATATATATAAAATTCCCTTCTTGATTCCCAGCTTGATGTCATATATATATATATATATATATATATAGCCTATATAAAAAAAATTCTTAGATTGTAAACAAAGATCAAGACAAATATTTCACTCCACAACTGTCAGTTAACATCTAATTTCTTTTATAAAATTACACTTAAATACAAATTAATTTGCACAAATTTCATTAAAAAAATATATGTCTGTATACATACATATAAACATGCATCCAATATATATTATTCAGTATCAATCATTATTTATTTGTGCCATTATTAATTAATCATTATTTATTTGTGTTTGTATAGTTACATAAATATGTATTATAATAAATTATACACACAGCCGTATATATATATTGGTATTGTAGTGACCATTTGTCCAAAAAACTTAAATTCAAAAATCAAAGAACTCAAAACTCAAAGGTGATCAAAACAAAAGGTGAATCAAACTCAAATATTCACCTGATGCTCATGGATTCTGGTTTACGCAGCAAAAACAAATCAAAAGTCTAAATATGGTTCTTTGGTTTTATTTGCAGATCAGGCCAAAGGTTACAGGTTTCTGCTCCCACTCCTGTACCTGTTCACTGACTGACACAATGAAAACCGATGTGACTGATTAGCTGGTAACAAACCTTGTGACCACCAGGTGCATAATAAGCTACTTAAGACCCACCTACTTATACCGTGAAAGACCCACATTCCAATCTGAAGTTAATTAACTAATTAAGTGAATTACTAAACAAAAAACTTATTCTAAACGACAAATAAAATAAAAATTCTAATGATAAATCAACTAGGAAAACAAACAAATGCTAAGAATAAACTAAACAATTTAAATTCTAAGATTTAACAAAACAATGGGAAAAATAGCTCCTACAGGTATATATATGTCTATCTTACTTGTGAAACGTTGTTTGTGGAGCCTCACATCAATAATCCATCGATCTGAACAACAATATCTCTGTTGTTTTGATTGGCAGAGTAGGAGCGACTACCGCTCCAAGATGGCCGCCGTATTTCCTGCGCCCGAGCAGCCAATGCGGGGTCTGCTCTGATATTACGTCTATGCCTCCCCAAGTCCACCTCGCTGCAGCAAACAGGAAGGGGCGGGTCGGACCATTGCACTCCGGAAGTGAAGGGGGCACAATTTCCTATATTATCCGCGTTCTCCCGTTTAAATTTTCTTTTGAAATCTGTGCTGTAGCTTTATCTTTAGGAAGGAGTTTCACTCTCAGCATGTATTTGAACTTCTCTCTTTTATTTATTTCACTTCACAGCTTTTAACAAATTGCGTAGCTTTCTGTGTTCTTCTAAATCTGCTCCTTAGTCGCATCTTTTCGGGCCTCTACTGCCTCTAGTGGCGAGGGGCTGGTAAAGTTAATAACGAACAAATTAGTTAGGTTTACAGACAGGGTTGTTAAACAAGCAATAATTCACATTTTTGTTTTGTTGGTAGAGTCCTATGTATAGGAAAAAATATGATTAAATTATTTAGTCTTCCAAGGTGGAAATTTTTCTTTGACTCTAAAACAACAAAATAAACCCATTAATAGAATCACAATATCAACAAATTTTAATGGGATAAATAAATCTTATTTATTCTTAAAAGATTGTCTGTTAGTCTGCAGCTCATGTGACCAAACCGGCCAAGGAGATGAAAAGCTAAAGCACTCAACAGTTACAACTTGAGATGACTTAAAAATTAAGTTAAATTTTTAAGTTTTAAATTTTAACTCACTATTAAAATGTTAACATTACTTAACTAGAGATAATGTTAGCCAATGTTACCTCTAGTTAGCCAATATTAACTAGAGGTAGTTAACATTGAGCACTTGTTAACTTAACAAGTGCTCGAGTTGCACTTGTTAGGTAACCAATAAATCACAGGGTTTGTTTAAAAGATAGTGACGTTTCTTAAAAAAATGTAGCCAGTGTTTTCAGTAAAATTGAGCAATTCTTTATTGAAAATATAAGACATTAGATTACTATGCTAACAGAGTAAATTACATTCAACTCTGACTGTACTCAATGTTAATTAACTAAATTGTGATGTTTAAGAACTTCAGCACTTAAATCTTGGTTTTACTTTCACTCTGAGCATAAACAAAATAAGATGCAAACCTTAACTTAAATAATTAACCTTAGACTAGCGGTTCTCATCGTGGGCGGTTCCGCCCCCCAGGGGCCGTTCAGAGGACGGCAGGGGCCGCTGGGAGGCCTTAAGGGGGCGTTTGGACGAAGATAAACTTTGCACCTTAAATGCACAACAATACCAGTTTAGACTTTGAGCAACTTGGTAAAACTGCTTGGCTGCAACTGTATCGATAGCAGCTCTTCTTCTATTCAGTGTTTGTTAGCTTCTTGGTGCAGCTCCTCTCCTGCTACTGGTAGCTAAAATCACGATACCTTCACTGTGTATCGCTCTGTAAAATGAACCTATTTAAATAAAGAAATCCCTCCATGGTGACACCAGATAGAGAGCGTTCATTTTATAGTGTTAACACCGTTGTTGAAACGGGTGTGATAGAACAACACAGCACTTTTAAATTTCAGTAATTAGAATGCAGAAATTGTTTCCGTTGTTTTAAAATGTTTATGTCAGTCTGCCTTTTCCCCATCGATACGTTTCCCGACCCTCCTGCACCTTAGGGGCTTAAAAAAAAATGACGCGCACATTGCGCAAAACTCTGAAACAGGAGAAGCGGGACATAAAACGGAGCGACGAACTAGATGTGAATTATGGCATAAAAACAGAATCCAAAGCTGAACAGTGAAAAATCAACACATGATGTGAACCACATGACAATTAGGCGGCGCAGCAAGTGATGAGTGAAGATAACTGATGGTGAGTGTTAATAAACGATAAAATAAATGTAGCAACAGGAATGAAAATAAAGTGGACATAGCAATAAACCAAGAGAGGATAATACTAATCAAAGGAAACTAAATAGAAATGAATGAAGAACAAAATGCAAGAATGAACTAAGAAACTAAAATAAATACAGAGGAATAAACTGGTATGGCAAGACCTTTTGAGCAATAATTAATACAGAGGACTGTGTGGCAAGAATAAACAGACACTATTTCCAGATAAAAGGTAAAATAATATAGTTGAAATGTCATGGGTTTGTTGAGACCATATACAATACTGAGAATAAATATATATTACAGATCATAACAGTAAAGAACTGATCACTTATTTGTTTTACTTAAATTTGATATTTTTATTTCTTCAATATTATTTTTCATGTCAGTGTTAATGTCATGAGGCTGAGACTACATGACACTTTCAATTTGACTCATTAGGATTTGATTAAGAACCAGATTTGTTCTTTGTAATTTCTGTCCAGTAAAACTATTAATCTATAATCAATAGACAGGACTATATAAAGATATAATCCATGTTTCTGTCTCATATTTGTATGGCATTAAAATAATCTGGAACTTTAGTTTTTCCACTGAAAGCTCTGGTTTGCACATTAAATGCCATGTGGGTGAAGTTTTATGGATGATGCTCTGATGTCCCATTCTCCTGAAGGCAGCACAGAGCTGCACCACCAGAAACTGACAGAAACACTGAAGAGAAGAAGAGCTATGATTAATGTAGTTACAGTTCTATCCATGTTTTAATGTTGCAGAGCTCAGTCGTTTTGCAAATAGTTCAAAGTTTAAACTGACATGTTGAACATCTTTTATCTGGTCATTTTGTGGAATTTTTAACAACTAGAAAATGGTAAAGAATAATTAATTTTGTTAAGGAAGTAGAGCTAATTAAATGACATAAACAAAACCTGAAAGTGATTCTAGTTTCACTCGTTGGCCAACCTGTTGAAACAATGGAAAATTTTAAATATCTTGGATCATTCCCACCCCCTGGGGGGCGATACCGCCCACATTGAGAACCGCTAGTCTAAGGTTAATTATTTAAGTTAAGGTTTGCATCTTATTTTGTTTATGCTCAGAGTGAAAGTAAAACCAAGATTTAAGTGCTGAAGTTCCTAAACATCACAATTTAGTTAATTAACATTAAGTACAGTCAAAGTTTACTGTAATTTACTCTATGTTAGCATAGTAATCAAATGTCTTATATTTTCAATAAAGAATTGAAAGAATATATAACTCAAGAGAATGTGGTACAAGATACTACAGATTTGGATGTTATAAGTTTATTGGAAGACACTGGAATGTCTGGACATTTTAAAGCACTTTCATGTTTCATGTTTCAAAGCGTTTCAGTAATTATAGACGGCAGCTCCTAAGAAAAATGTTTGCTAAAATAAGTTTTCGCTAAATAAAACAAAAACTGGATAACACCAATGCACCAACACCCACCTGAACCTTATTTCACCAGCGTTTACCACATAGTGTAATCTCTACACGAGAGACATGCCTGCCTCTCGTGAACATTTGTGGAGGTCAATGACCTTCGAACTAACATCTAAACTGTAACACTGTAAATATGGCTGCATATGTGATCTTGTTTTATTAAACACAAGAGGAAACAGCAGAAGTCAAAAAGTAAGTATAAATAAATAAAAGTATCTACAGAAAATGTAAAACATTTAGTTCGATTCCCGTTTCATATAACACCCTTCTGATCCTCATGAGAGCGTTGATGAAAGACAAAGGAGACAGCACTGTCCCAGGAGGCTTTCAGCACTTGGTCCCTCAGTCCCTTCTTGTCAAAGCAGTGGTTCCACTGGGAAAGGTCACTGGTACAGTCAGCACCTTCTGGAGGCAGCCGGACTTCTCTGCCATTTACACAGCGACAGCAGTGAAACCTAACATCAACACAAAGGAAGACAATCCATTAGATTCAAATTCTGACAGGAGGACAGAAAGAAATTTTGTAGAACAAAATAAAAATTCCAGCAGGTATTGAGAGCGTCAAAGGATTAATCTCTCAGTTCTAGGCTGAAGATAGCATTTCCAGCTGGTAGCTGCAGTGAGTGGAGTACAGGGATCTCATTAACCAAATATTTTCCGTATTTGACCGCTTTTCTTTTTGTCAGGTTTTTTTTTACACTTCACATCCCAGTCCGGTAGGGGGCGATAATTGCCCATTACGATTTTTTGTTAACTGCCAATAAGACCAAAGAGAGAAGAAGAGGTTGCCAGTCACACGGATCATAAACAGGTGTTCTGAGTACATTTGAAAAAAATGTTAAGGCAGCTTAGCGTATGAAGTTTCTTTAACAATAACTACGATCGTGTTGATAAAAAAAAGGTGAAAAAAGAGGGAGTGATGCAGTAGGGGATGATGGATAAACAAGTAATCCGTCCTACACTGAGCGATCAACTGGCAGCCAGGAGGTTAGGCGGAAATACAGAGTTCAGTTGGAGCAGATGTTCTCTTTGAGGAGGGAGCAGGTTACCCCAGTGTATAAGTCTGGCGGGCCGCAAGGCTTTAGAGATTCGTAGTGCAATAGGATCTAAGCCTGTCACGATAACAAATTTTGCTGAGCGATAGTCTAAAAATTGATTGCAATAAACCAGGGGTGTCCAAACTTTTTTTAGTGAGGGCCAAATACAGAAAAATAAACAAAGGGCCGGGCCACACACTAGGTCACATATTTACACATCAATACAATACTTTTTGTATTTCTAACTTATCTATAATGTGAAAAACATTGCATTCAGTGGGAGCAGTGATGCTGTCTTTTGGATTGAAGGATGGCTGACATGTTAGGAGAAAGTTTAGTGGTTGAGACACAAAGGACTTCATAGAGATGGTTATCCGTCATTCTGGTTCTCAGTCTGCTTTTGTTCTGATTTAACTGAGAAAATGTTTGTTCACATATGTATGTTGAGCCAAACAGGCTCATCATTCTTTTTGCATGGAGTCTCATCAGAGGAAACTTGGCATTATCCAAACTCTGATAGAATTCAGGGAGGGAGAGAAGCTGATGTTGACTCTTCAGAGAATCATCACATTGCATTTCGATCAGTTCTAACTGCAGACTCTCTTCCACTTCTGCATTCACCAGAAAGGGGGTCAAGAACAGCTTGATTTGTTTTTCAATGCCAGAAAAATCTTGGAAACGGAGGTTGAATTCTGTCACAAGAGATACAATCACAGACACATATTTCTCCTTTTTAGCAGAAAGGTCGGTCTTTGGAAAAGCCGACTTGATTTCAGACAGCGCAGGGAAGTGTGCAGGATTAAAGCCTCGTAGTTGTGTCTCAAACAGGCAGAGCTTTACGCAGAAGGCTTTCATGTGCGCATACAGTTGTGGCACCAGCTGTTCTTTGCCTTGTAGGTTCTTGTTCAGTGTATTCAGATGATGGGTAAGATCAACTAAAAATGCCAGGTCTGCCAGCCACAGAGGGTCACTTAGTTCACGAAGAAGTTGGTCCTTCTCTTTTAAAAACCGGTCAATTTCTGATCGTAGCGAATAAAACCGCTGCAGCACAAAGCCGCGGCTGAGCCAGAGTGATAGAGTATATCTCCGTATTCAGTGTCCACGTCAGATAGAGAAGCCTGAAATTCTCTGTGGTTCAGTCCTTTAGCTCGAATTGTGTTGACAGTTTTTATAACAGTGTTCATCACATCGCCCAGCTGGACAGTCTTGGCACACAGGGCTTCTTGGTGGATTACACAGTGCATCCTAACAGCCTCTCTTTTACCTTGGTGCACACCAACGATGCCATTCCTTTGCGCTCGCCCGTCAGGGCCGGAGCTCCATCCGTTGTTACTCCACAGAGCTTGTCCCATTTAAGCCCCATCTTTTCAACTGCCTCTGACAGAATTTCAAAAATATCTTTTCCCGTCGTTGTGCCTTTTAGGCTCATCATATCAAGCAGCTCCTCCATACAGCAAAAATTATCATCTACTCAGCGCAAAAAAATTAACAGTTGCGTGGTGTCTGTGGTATCTGTGCTCTCATCACATGCTATCGAGTAAAAATCAAAAGCACAAGCTTTGTCTCTCAGCTGAAGTTTCAAGTTAGCTGACAAGTCCTCGATTCTCCACACCGCTGTATTTCTGGATAAGCTCACATTGTTGAAATCAGGCACTTTTTCTGGACACATTATTTCTGTGACTTTGATGAGGCACTGCTTTAAGAAATCACCACCTGAAAACGGTTTGCCGTGCTGGGCAAGAAGTTTAGCGACTTCATAACTTGCTGTTGTGGCGTTTTCTTGTATTTTATTAGCACGGGAAAAAAACTGCTGTTGAGCTTGCAGGCTAGCTGCCATTTGCTTGACTTTTTGTGTTTGTTCGGCACCAGTGTACGATGTGTAGCTCTGATGTTTGGTCTCATAATGCCGACGGGCATTATACTCTTTCATCACAGCAACATCTTCATTACAAATCAAACAGACACACTTTCCATTGAATTCTTTGAAAAAATACTGATTTTCCCACCGTGTTTGGAGTCTCCTACACTCACTTGCTATTTTGCGTTTCTTCGGTGCTGCCATTTCTGGTGACTCACAGTAATGGTTTTTCTTCTCTTAATTTCGTGTCTGTGGCTCCATCTAGTGTTGAAACTGAGAACTGCAACAGAGCTGAGCACAAGCTTCTTGTGCTCAGTTATATTTTCAGAATTTGCTGCGGGCCAATAAAAACTGGACCGCTGGCCGCGGCCCACGGGCCGTAGTTTGGACACCCCTGACCTAGACCCAACAGTAGATTCACACTTCAATACAATCAGTCAGGTTGTGTTCATTGTGTTTTGTCTCATGCAAACTTTGCTTTAATTCAATTTCATTTTCTATTTAATCATAAGAAATCATAGTCAGGCAGAAAGTGTCATGAAACAGGAACAGCAGGCTTCCTGACAAAAGAGGAAGTAAGTTTCCAGCTTGCAGATTTATAAAAATAGTTGAGACTATTCCTTATTTTAATGCATAAAAGTTTTAAAGAATGAAGTCTAAACATTTTGAGTAATTGGATAAGACCTATACTTATATTACTATTGTTTTAGTTGTAAGAATAAACAACTAACTTTGGTATCAAATAATTAGAATAATGGATGATTCTTGTTTTCTTTTCAGAAGAACACATGTAATAACTCACATGATTATAATAATGGTAACTAAGAAGTTATGGTCACAATATTATAAATTAATGCTAAATCAGAGAATCTAAAGAGGTTATAGATGTGATTTTGACATTGAACCTGAAATGATGTAAAAGGTGTAACTGCAATTAGATCAATGATGTTGCGTTGGAGGTAGATGGTAGGAGAAAGGTTAAGAGAAAGATGAACTAAAATGAGAGGAGAGATGATCAATGCCTCAGAATTAGCTGATTTGGAAACAGATTATTGAACAACTTCAGCTGTTGAAAGAAAAAGGTTGTGCAGGTAAAGGTTGTTGGTGACCTTTGAGCAACACCGGGACACGAAAACAGACATCAGGTCATAATGTCTCTATGACAATAATGGATCTGAGATCATTTATCCAAGCAGTCAGCCAATGAAACAAGCACAGCTACAGTGCCAGTCAATGGAAACACGTCTGTTGGGTGATAAACCCTAAAAAGTGAATGCAAAACAGGAACCTTTGGTTGGATCCTCCAGGCGGCTCTGAGTCAAGATCGAGATGGACAAAGAACTCTGCAGATGAAGAGTCAAAGAGCCCCCTGTGCATGGGGAGCAACCAGACACCTTCAAATGTGGTTTCAAATTACGCTTCTCTCATCAGTTGGGTTCCAACCCCAAAGATCACGACAAAAGCAAAGAAGGACTGGTGCCTTCCTTCCATGAGACCAGCTCATCTTCATCTCAACGGACCAGAAAGATTGTGACACAAGGTGAAAGGAGCTTCAGAGCCACAAGACAAGAAGCTGAGAACCGCCATGTGCACAAGAAAGTCACCCTAAGACCCGAGACCTGCTGATCTAAGTCAGTACTGTTCCTGCCAGCACCCAAGGCCTGTGTGACCTCACCATCCATGCAGAGACAAAACCTCATCAGACCTGCAGGTACGCCTGCCTTTGTCAATCAGTGCTGTGAGCCTCCCCCTGATGGAACACCTTCTTCATCATCAGGCTAGTTCTGGGATCCCGAAATGCCGGGTCTGCTCTCTCAAAGGTTCCCTTTTTAGTTCTCAGTGTCAGCATAAGTGAAAGATAGGCTAGATTGATTTTACTTATTCAATCATTTCTGCTACTGAATTAAGCTGTACTGACCCTCACTAATAAAACATTTATCATAAAGAAAATGTAAATGTAAAGAAAATGGTTGTAAAATAGCTATGATGTTTGATTCTGGAGAGAAAAAGGTGGAAAATGTTTGATAGGTTGCTTTTAGCCCAAACTAAAACAGCCTTGGGATTCGCCCGAGTCACTAAAACCAACCTGGTTCAGTAACAAGTGCAAGTTGTAATAAAGAGAAAGAGTGACCGTTAACAGGTGGCTCTGTGGAACTAGTTGGCTGCAGGCTGCTCAGTCTGGCTAATTCACAGGGGGAAGAAGGTGGGACATCTGGATGGAGGTCGATAGAAACAATACCAGCTGGTATCGTTTACCACTGGTAATCGGGATTTCCTCCCGCTAAAGCCACTTCTTGTGGGATTTGAAAACCCCTCATTCAGAAAGTCTTGCTGACTTCTAAACAATTCAGCTGGAGAAATGTTTCCTGACTTTTAAAAACTTTGGCTTAAGTGGCAGTTATTCCAGTCTAAAGCGCAGGTTTAGTCTTCAGAATAACAACAAGACAGACATGAGAAGTTGTCTGTCCAGAGAAAAACTGCTAAATCTTAGGACAATAGCCACAGCAGAAACCCCCTTGAGACATTTGACTATGACTAAGCTGGTGGACCAGTTTAGGTCCATGCAGACCAGAGGGAAGGTGCGATTCAGAAGGTCAACTGTTCATATTTTAGGAGCTTCATTTAAATCAGTTGTTTATGCATCATTATTGGGACCACAGTTTTGTTACTGCAGAAAAAAAGCTACATGTTCAGCAGGTTGATATAGATTCTATAGTCAGCTTTTCCTGAACTATTATTAATTAGAATTAATTTTTTTTAAAATCTATTGAATGTTAAATAATTATTTTAAAAACTAAAACCTTTTCTTAACCATGTCCGTTAAAACGACGGCTGGTGGACCATCACAGGATGCCTTGTAGACCGAGGTCACACACACATCACCTCCTGTCATATGGTGCTAGGAAAGGCTTTGTGTGACCCATTTAACTTTAGAAAAGCAGCTCTCTAAAGCAAGGTTGCCCAGGTCTATCCAAGATGCTCAGCACATCTGAATCAAACGAACTGCTTATTACCTGCCCCTGCAGAGGTGACTGACCCTGATGAGGGAATTCAGCCATTTGATTCATGTGTGTTGGAGCAGGTTCTCTCAAGAACTGGACATGCGCACCACTTCTCTAGAGGGCTGCTTTCTGAAAGCATCTGCCTGGAAGAAACTGGTTTTCTTTACAACTCATCACCTCTGTTATACACGTGATCAGCTTCCAAACATGTGGTTAAAGACATGTCCAAACGAGACCATGGTTGTTGTAACATAAAGCTTCAACTGAAATATACCATGTTGGCTGGGAAAACTTTTCTCTTCCCCTAACTGGTAATTTGGCAGCATTTGCTGACAACCAACAGATAAACGATTCAACATGATTTCTCCTTACTTGTCATGTGTGTCACTGGCAGTTTCTTCATTGAGTGTGAAGAGTTCTCTAAGTTGGCCTAGAGAAAAATGACGCTCCACATCCTGCTCCTCATCCACCACACAGCTGCTCAGGGCTTTTTTATGGGCTTGTCTCTGCAGGATTTTCTCCTCAATGGTCCCAGTCTGTCAGAAAACACACGCATATCAAACGTCTCCACAACATCTACGTTTTGCCACGTTTATGACAGCTCATTAACTTGCCACACTGGAGAGTTAGGTTAGAAGAGGAAAAATAGAGCAATTAAATAAAAATGTCATCGTAAGAGTTACTGTTAATATAGTTAGAGTGCATGTCGGACAGAAATCAGTCTGTAGATGTAACAGGTCTTCTTCTGGCCATCTCTCCACACACGGGCCATTGCCTGCTCATCATTGGCTGGATTCCAGTCTGGATCAAACATTACCAAGCGATTGGCACCAATCAGATTGAGGCCACATCCACCCGCCTTGCTGCTCAGCATGAAAATAAATTCAGGGTTCTGTCAAACATAAAGAACACAGTGTTGATGGTTGCTTCACAGCTTTAACTGTTATCCAAAACTGTATTTCAAGCTCACTTGTGGACTGTTGAAGTTTTCCACGATCTTAGCCCTTTTCTTGATAGACATTGTGCCATCCAGTCTAACATAGAGGTACCTGAAAAAGCCGCAAAGCAACACTGAAACCTATTTGATCAGATCCAGCTGCCAAACATTTGATCTTTTAATCACCTTCTAAATCTGCACAACTTTTCAAAGAGGTCCAGTGTTTGAGTATAGTTGGAGACCAGCACCACTTTGTCACTAGTTGTGGATCTTGTCACAGCCAAAATGTAGTCGAGAGTCACCATTTTACCTGGAACAGACATGGTGAATAAATCAAGGTCAAACCATACATGGTGCAAAAGAAATTTCCAAAACTGTGTTTACGCTTTCAGTCAGAGGTCACTAAAAGCTTTTTAAGACTATTACTGTTGTTGTAGATGAGTAGTGATGTAAGAACTCCAAAAGAATCACTATGCCACCCCCAAAGCGTTTACACGGGTCCATGAGGACGAATGTCTGACAAGTTGACCTCTCAAACGAGTGGAAGGAGGAGGTTCTTTCATTTAATTTTTCTTTAGGAATACGCACTATACTACCAAAAGTATTTGTTCACCCATCCAAATTATCGGAATCAGGTGTTCTAATCAGGCCTTTCACGATAAATTTTGCTGAGTGATTGTCTCAGAAATGATTACGATAAACAATAATATTGTTTGAATACATTTTAAACTGATGTAATGGTAATGATGTAAAAATGCAAGAACACTTAACACTGGAACTGGTAAGCAAAACAAACAAAAAAACCATAAGCAACAATAAAATTGACTCTCAGGCTCTGTTAAAATGCACTTGAATAAAAACTAAAAATATAAAACCAAAGTGGAAATAAAAATTACATTCCACCAAGAGAACAGACTATGAAGTCTGTATACTATATTACCCTTCACTAATCATTAGATTTAGATAGAGAAGATGGGTGCTTAGGAAATGAGGAAAGGAGGGGTCAGTGGAGAGCTCCGGAGTTGAGCCTTTTTTTAATCCAGTGTCATTAACAGAAAGAGAAAAAGGAAGGAAGAGACGATAAAGCTGATAAATTAAAATGAGGTCGATCATTTTCATTTATCATGCGAATAATTCATTTATTGTTTATCAAGACAGGCCTAGTCCTAATCCCTTTCATGGCCACAGGTGTATAAAATGAAGCACTAAAAACAGGCATGCAGACTGTTTCTATAAACATTTGTGAAACTATGGGTCACTCTCAGGAGCTCAGTGAATTCCAGCTGAACTGCGATAGGATGCCACCTGTGCAACAAATCCAGTCGTGGAATTTCCTTGCTCCTAAATATTCCACAGTCAACTGTATTATAAGAAAACAGAAATGTTTGGTAATGACAGCCAGTCAGCTGTGAAGCTGTAGGCCACATAAACTAACAGAGCGGGGTCAGCATAGTGCAAAGAGGTCAACAACTGCAGAGTCAATCACTACTAACCTCCAAACTTCATGAATTAGAGCAGAGACTGAGAGTCAGGCCTTCTTGTCCAACATCAGTACATGACCTCACAAATGCACTTCTGAAAGAATGGTCAAAATCCCCATAAAATCTCCTAAATCTTGTGGACAGCATTCCCAGAAGAGTTGAAGGTGTTCTAGCTGCAGAGGGTGGACCAACGTCATATTGAACCATATGGATTAGGGATGTCACTTAAACTCATATGTGAGTCAAGGCAGATGAGTGAATACTTTTGGCGATATGGTGTAACATTGCAGATATTGGCTTCATCTTCAGCCACTGTAGCCAAGCTATCCCACAAGGTCCCACTTTAACTATGAAGCTAACATCTGCCAGCAGTGGATCAGTTTTGGCTTCAGATCAGGCTCAGAGGTCAGAGAATGTACATGCACACAAAGAAACCAGAGAAAATCATTTTGTTTAAATACAGGAACTTAGTTATTAACTCAATGTTAACTTTGCATTTGTAGCTAAATTAGCTGCCATTCTTCACTGGAACTAAATTAGATCCAGTGTTGATGTTGTTTAGATGTTGCTTCAGTATTGCTTTTTGATCATCTTGTAATTGGTTCAAGCAAATGAAACAATTTATCTATTTTTGGTGCTCAGTAACATCATATTTCTTCATGTTTAGCCTTTGTAGCTTCATAGCATGTTACATTTGGGGATTAAGGATACAGCGATATGAAAATTTGGGCCAATATCAATATTGATATTCAATATTAGTACTGGTGTTATAACCAATATCATATATTACATACAACACTTTTGACACTATAAAAGTGACCACACTGCCTTTATTGCTTCTCTGTTTCTGTGAAACAACCTATAATCCAAGGCTGCCAACCTGTCATATGACCAAACAAATACCACGGCCAACCTCCTCTCCTCCGGAAACAAGATAGAAATAAACATGGGTCGTTACCATCGGCCCAGTTTTACTCATTGGACCGACGTTAGAAAATGATTAACATTGGTCAATAACGCTGCTGATGCTGATATACACAGTCCAGTCACATTAATGTGACCACCACGTACTTTCCACTTCAGAGTTAAATAACCAATCACAGAAGGCAGGTGGCAGCACAGTGCAGTTGAGCGTATATAAAGGGTGTGTGTGGGCTTCGGAAAACATTTCAATCGTTGGCGTAATGCAGAAACGAAGCGATTTATCCGACGTCCAAAAGGGCATGATCATTGGCTTTCGGGCCAAGGGTGGAAGCATTTCCGAAACGGCTGAGTTTGTGAACTGTTCGCGTGCCGCCGTGGTAAAAGTGTACCGTGCATGGCAAAATGGGACTGTCCAAAATCAACGACGTGGCAAATGTGGTGCACCACGGGCCATAGATGACAGAGGCGAACGATGGTTGCGGAGATGCGTTCGGGCAGATAGACGGGCTACCGTTGAGCAACTGACCACTAAAATGAACCAAGGGGCTACCACAAGTGTCTCCCAAACCACTATTCAGCGAACATTGCTGCGTCTGGGCCTCCGAAGCAGACGCCTGGTTCGTGCACCTATGCTGACTGGTGTTCATCGACGACGAAGGCTAGAATTTGCACTCCAGTACAGCAGCTGGACGTCCACTGAGTGGCGACAGGTAGCGTTTTCAGATGAATCGCGTTTTATGCTCCATCGGACAGATGGACGTTGGCGTATAAGGCGTGAAACCTCTGAAAGGAACCACCCTGCAACCATTGCAGGAACGGTCCAAGCTGGAGGCGGGAGCATTATGGTCTGGGGAATGTTTTCCTGGCATTCTCTGGGTTCACTGATTATTGTGGAAGGCACGATGGATCAATACAAGTACGCATCTGTCCTTGCGGACCATGTCCACCCCTACATGCGCATTGTTTTTCCTCAGGATGATGGCATCTTCCAGCAGGACAATGCGAGGTGCCATACAGCTGCCAGTGTACGTGCGTGGTTCGAAGAGCACCAGGATGAGTTTACCGTCCTCCCCTGGCCAGCAAACTCACCTGACTTAAACCCAATCGAGCATCTGTGGGACCATCTCGATCGAGTTGTTCGCGCCATGGATCCTCAACCGCGTAATCTAGCGCAGCTGGCCACGGCATTAGAGTCGGCATGGCTCAACATCCCAGAGAAGACCTTCAGGGACCTAAGTGACTCTCTTCCTGCACGTCTCGTAGCAGTTCGCTCTGCGAAAGGTGGTTATTCTGGCTTTTGACAGATGGTCACATTAATGTGACTGGACTGTGTATATTGTGCATCCCTACTGGGGATTACAGGAATGATTTAATTTCCCTTTGGGATCAATAAAGTATTTTTGAATTGAACTGACGTTACTATACAATGGTTGAAAAGCAGAGTCAGATGGACAAGCTTTTCCAGTGTAAAGAACAGATCTTTATGAAGACGACTCATCATTCAACATGTCTTCAGTAGTCCACTGACATGTGTTCTTACCAGACAGCTGAGGTTCGAGTGCTTTAGTGGAGTAACCAGGAGGAAACAGATGGAGTGCGCCCTCAAAGCCCTCCTCTTCTTCAACACAATGGTCATAAATGAGAGCTGGGTCTGGTACAGGATCAGGACAGTGATCAGTATGTTTACTATGCAAACTAACTACAGCTGCAATGAAAACGCTTACATCATTGTCTATAACTTGTATATTATAAGTGCAATATTTAGGCTGTATAATAAGTCACATAATGACATATTAGCGGCGAAATTCTAATTTATAATGCTGACTGGTAAAAAGTTAGTATCTGAAGCTGTATTTCAGTTGTGTTTAAAACAAACTAAGTGGAACATGTTTTCTGAACAGGCCACACTGCTGCACTTACGGTTACACAGCTTCTTGAGAGATGTGATAGAAGACAGTGAGGAGACATTGATTCTGCCTTCCTGTAATGTCTCTGTGGGTTTGGCCTGCTTCAGAAAGCGCTTGTACAGTTCTATCTGCAAAGGAGTTAGTCTGTACAACAGAGGAATCAGGGTTCCACTTAGGATGAATAAAGAAAATCATCATAGAGCAACGGATATCACAAACATAATGGCTAAGCCCAAAATTATTCATACATATGGCAGATTTAGCTTTAAAATATTTTTTAATCTGACCTAAAGCAATACTAATGTATTAGTATTGCTAATACATTAATGGCCCAGTCAAAATCCAGGCTTACATGTCTTGGTGAATCTGTGGATGGCACTAAAGATTAGGGTGATGGAAAGGAGATGCCAATAGATAAATCATAAAAATACCAGAGGAAACATGATTAACAAAGATGTTAATGTTGTATTCTTTATTTTAAGTGTTTTATATAATAAATATGATGAAACAATTGTTGGCCTTCAGGGGAAGAATTTAAAAGACCCAAGTTGGCTTTTAGGCTCAGGGTCAATAGGTCAAGTAGTAGCACTAACACTCAGTGCTGTCTGCCATTACAAACAGAAGAAAATCTACAAATACAGTGTAATATTACTTGGCTTGTAAGCCACGAACTTACAAGCCAAGATTATTTTAAATACTCAATGACAAATAACTGACTTCCAGTTACACAGAAATGAAACAAGTCAACTTACTTGCAGCACACAACTTGCTCAATTTTCACAGGAAGATACTTTGACAGGATATCTGATGTTCTCCTGATCAAACACCTGTTGAAGCAGCACATGCTCAATCTTGGAGAGGAAAACAGAACTAAAGAACACCAAGACTATGGAGTTCACCTGTTGACGATGCTGATGAGTTCCTTGAGTTTTTTTTCTCCTTCCTCTCTATCTCTGTTACTGGCGTCTGCATCCCTACCCTTCAGAATGGGAAGCTCGAATCGCTTCTTAAACTCCTGGGCAGTACCTGCCATTACAAAGATGCATATGGGAAATAGGTTTGTGTTCAGATGCTCTGTAGGTGATGCAGCTTACCAAGGATTCCAGCATTTACAAAATGGACCAGACTGAAATACTCCAGCAGGTCGTTCTGGATTGGAGTGCCTGATATCAGCACTCTCCGCTGGGCATTCATAGCATGCAGAGCCTGGTAAGTCTGGTTGTCAGCATTCTTCAGTCGATGCCCCTAAGAACAGAGGAAAAATCTAACACTTAGCTTTCAGAATTCATCTTCATCTCTGGGTTGACGTGTATAATGCACAACACCTCATCACAGATCACAAGTCCAACTTTGCCCCTGTGCAGGACGTCAGCATGAAGTCGAAATGTCTCATAAGAAATGATCAGGATGGGTGTTGCTACTTTCAAACCATGCTGAGAGATGAAGTTCACTAGAGAAAACAGAAATTATGCTGAGGCGAAGCACAAGTTAGCTCATACCAGTGTTTGCAGAAATGAACAACAACCTGATTAAAGGGTAAATTTTACGATAAACAATTATTCAAAAAAACAACTTGTAGCTTTTCCTTGACATAAACTTGTGACGGATGTTTCTGTGAATATTCAAAATGAGAGAAATAAAACAGAAACCATCAGGTTTCTTATTTACATACATTCATACAAACACACCAGTTTTCTTCATGCTTAAGAACTATATTGTCTTCATAAGGTTTACTGAAGTTTCTTAGTGACACTAGAAAACATGACCTACTTAGCTGCTTATCAATATCCTCCTTTGAGCCCCCATCGATTGCCACTGGTGAAATACGACCTCCAAGCCACTTTCCTACTTCATTATACCAGTTCCGAACCAGACTAGATGGTGAAACCACAATTGCCTTGTTTATCTCTGGCTTGGCATTAAGGCTCTGGCGTAGCAAGGTCCACATGAGAGTGATGCACTGTAAAGTCTTTCCAGGCCCATCTCATCAGCCATGATGCAGCCGTAGGATCCAGGGATGCGTCTGCCAGTCACACAGTCCCAAAGGAACTTCACTCCCTAAACACGTCAAAGAAAGACTTCATTTATATGACTCAGGGAAATGCTATTTAAAAAGATATATTTTATCCTTATGGTAATTTCCAACAACTCATCGTTTTGCTCAGATTTTAATCAAGATGAACTACTTCTGCAACTACTGCCATAATTTAATTCAATTAAGTTAATTTGCATGTTGCCAAGTAACAACAAATATCTCAAGGCACTCAGATCACGTAGATCAGTGGTCCCCAACCCCCGGTCCGTGGACCAATTGGTACCAGGCCGCGCAATAAATAATTAAATATTTCCGTTTTATGTATTATTTGAGTCTAGAGGATCTTTTATTTTGAAAATCCTTTAACCGGATTCTCTCGGTTACTTGCGCACCAACATTGAGCTACAAGCAGCAAAATGAGTTAGAAACAGATCAGATGTCTTTGGAAAGTTTCTTTACAAAGAGGAAAAGGCCCAGAGAGACAGGAGGATGGATTTATCCCACATTACAAGCCGCTCTGCGTAACATGCGGCGACCGGCTGTTGGGATATGCAGGGATATGTAAACATTACCATAGCGACCAGAGTCAGAGCGTTTGGGTGGTGGTTGAGAGGAGATGAGTAGAGCTTGTGAGTCTTAAGTCTGGTTTAGACAGCAAAATTTAAGAACTGTCGGCTGATTCTCCAAACCTCTGTGACCACAGAGCTGATAAAAGTCCAACAGGTTCGATCGGTTCGTGTCTCCAGCTTCACGGCAGGAGCAACATGAACTGATTCCAGTCACGAACATCACGATTCCAGAAGAAAATCACAATTTGTTGTCACAAAACCCCCAACATAGTGGGAATTTAGAATGACGATGTAGAAGCAATAGTGATAGTTTGTGGACTCATTTTAAGAAAATAAAGACGTAACAAAAAGAAAAGGCGTTGGATAAAAGACGACGGAAGCAGCCGCTCTATTTGCTGCATTATGATTTGGAGGTGAATGTTTTTTCATAGTTAACATTTTTAACCGAATAAACATAAAAATATATATAATAACCTTTACGTATAATAATAAACATTTCCACATATCATCTCTGATATGCACCAGACTCTCAGTTGCGATATATCAGCTGTTTGTGATTCTCCTCTGTTCTTTCGTCACTGTGCTTTCTGATTGGCTACCTGTCACATTCAACAGGTTGTATTCTGGTTCCCAGTCGGGGAAAAACCCCACAGGCTGTGATAAAAAGGCCAAGACGACCCAAATTGGGCATATTCAGGCTTTAGTGGGACACCAACATGCCTTATCTGATGATTCACGCGCGCTGCCCACATCCCCCAGGCCACAACAAAATTTTCCAAGTTTTGACTGGTCCACAGTAATAAAAATGTTGGGGACCACTGATTTAGATAAATTAAAAGTCAATAATGCGCTCTCAGTAATAACACTGAACTCAGGTTCAGTTTATCATGGCAACTGATAAAAAAAAGTTTTCCATCCAAGAAAACCCAGTAGACCCAGTCATCAACTCATTGACTCACAAGATTCACTCGCCCTGGATGAGCATGTAGTGACAGTGAACCGCAACAAGTCTTTAACTTAATAGCAATTCCTCACACTGCATGAAGTGATAGTATGAGGAATTGCTATAACAGGAAGAACGACCATCTTCTGAGTGACTGAGGGTTTGAGGAGACACCCGAAAACACAAAAGCACTGACCAAGGATTACTATCTATGTAAAGGCTTAGACATACTTCATGTGAATTGCCAGACTCTGTTCTCATTGACGTAGATGTGACAAAAATTACATCATTTTGTTTGAAATTACCTCTCTTTGATGGGGTCTGAGAACTTTTCCCAGTACTGGATCCACAACAACATGAACTGGAAGCTTTTCCCTGCAAAAAAACAAGTTGTTTTATTTATTCTGTCAGTTGCAGTTTGGCAGTAGTTGGTTCCCACTGTGCATGAATACATCTATCGGGTCTGTATTATTTTGGGCTTTTCTTGTCGAGCTGCATTTCAGCAGATAGAGGAATTCAATGTTTCTGGAACTTACTTGTCAGCTTTGATCAGATCATGAGGGCTCAGAGTCGGCGGCTCATAAAGAACCAAAGCATCTTCTGCAAATGGGTCATGGAGCGATTTCCTTACTCCTGTATGCTTTAGGCCAAGTGCTTTGCTTCCTAGTGAACCTGTCAGCAATTCCAAAAGGAAACAGAGGGTTAAGTCATTCTCCATCACTGGACATAAAGAGAAGTCGCACTGCTGGTAAAACTCACCTGTGTAATTGGGAATGGGAATTTTAAAAGGCTTGGAGAGAATACTTCGGATAAATGACTCCTGCAGACAAGACTTTCAGTAAGAGAGGGAAATATTTACAGTAACGTTGGGATTTTCAACCAGGCTTACATGTCTGTCAGCTTCCAGGCTTCCAGGCCACTTGTTAAGTTCAGTCAGAGGATTCCTGTAGGGAGAAACGTGACTCTCCCTCATCCCATCCACTTTCCTTCTCTTCTCCTAAAAAGAGAAATTCAAACAATCAGTAACACTATTGTTCAGCTCCACAAGCCTGTTTAGTGTTGTATGAAACCAAACATCAAGCAACAGGAGTTGATGCAGAACTCGGTCATCAAATTCAAAAAGTACTTTATTGATCCTGCAGGGAAATTAAATATTATTGTATGTTAAATCAAATTCTTCAAAGTTAAAAAAGGGGAAAGACCTGATCAGGAAAAAGACATTTAAATACAAATCAGTTTGATTCACCACTCAAACATCCATTTAACTGAAACAATTCAAATCAAAAACACTTAGCCTGGTGGAACATAAATCCAATTAAACTGAATTCTACGGGAATTCACTGAAATACACTTTCATATCTGATGCATTTTAAAGCTTGAATATACAAGTTGACCTTGGCTTTTACATCTACCATTTTGCTTTTGTAAAAAATGGTTTTGATTTCGAACCATGATTGACTGACACTTTCACAAGGCAGTGACGTGATGACGCTGGTCTTACGGTGTTTCCGGTGTGGCCCGCGGGCCCCGGTCCGCGTTGACCCCGCTGACTGGGCGCCTGGCTCCGCCTCTGCCACAGACACACAGTCAGTCTGAAGCCGAACACTGAACAAAAACCTTTAACCTGCTTACCATGTTTGGTGTTTCCTCTAAGTGAATGTTTGAAACCTCACATGTTCGTCCTGTTCAGCTTAAACACAGCGCTGCACTCAGACGTCAATGTAAAACCTTTAAAAGCAAAAACCCAACAGTTTACGCCAACAACAACTTTCTTATATGAAAACTCGCGCGAAATGTCGGACACGCAACCAGTACGGCGAGCGTTGAGGCTCAAGCTTCTTCAAATTTATGTTTTACCGCCACCTACGGGTCAGGAGTGAAATCATTTTTAAAAACGTTTTTAAATATTAAAAAAACCGTCAAATCTTACAAGCATACATATTTCTTATTCAAGTATCTTGAGTGACTAGCAGTCAAAGAATATACTAAGAGAAGAAAAGAAAAAAGGGGTTACAGAATGACATGAACGGCATATAACACAATAGGTGCTTAATATTAGAAAATAAAATTAGCATAAAGCACAATAAACGGAACAGCTTGAATTATTGTACTATGTCTAGATTGTTAAATGGATAAATGTCAAAAACCAAACGGAGCAGAACAGCATCTTTGTCCCAATCATTTTCACAGAGCTGAACAGAATCCTAACCTTAACGTCCAACGTTGGGAGTCATTTTCAAAAAATGTACATTTGTGTAGGTAATATTTGGCCATAATAATCAGGTTATTAATTATAAATTCCCAATTTGTGTCCAAAGTATAAATGCCAAATTTAATATTGTCATAAGTTAAAACTGGAATATTTAAATTGTTGGTCAGCAACCAATTATGAAGATCCTCCCAAAATTTAGATCAATAAGTACAAGAAAAGAATAAATGTTGAAAAGTTTCTAAATCAGATAAAAGGTACAATCATTTGCCTCAATATCAAATTTTAGTCTTAAGTATTCTTTACATAGATAAATATTATTTAATATTTTAAAATTAACTTATTTTGCTTTGGGGGTCGAGAGAATTTTAAATAGCTGTATCTATTTTTTTTACATACAAGAACAAAAAAATTATTTAAGTATATTTCTTCTTTTCAAGGGGGAAGTGAAAGTCCTTTGGATGATGATTGTTATTAAAGATTTATTGTTGCAATTTTTGTCTGTAAAAATGTGGCCCTGGATAAACGGTGGGTAAAGCTGTGGTATATGGAATATTTTATCCATGACATCTTTTTAAGTTTAAGGGATTCAATTTCCACCTTCGCTATAACTACAACGTTGAAAAAGTACCAGGGACTTTGATTTTCACAAAAGTGTTCTAAAAAGCATAATATTGTTTTTAGATATAATGCTGTTGATGAAGATAAATTCTTGTGAACAGTATCTGACACTACTGCTGGTAAAGCTTGTTTTTCATGCTCTTGTTTCAATAAGATATTGTTTCTTTACTTTCAGTTTTTTTCTGCTGGAAAAACATGGCCCTAATTCACTATTGAAAGGTTTGGACATTTCATCAGAAAATTTTGATAAATAACTAAATGCGATGTGTCTCCTTTAACTAGTTATATCAGTTAAATCAGTGCGTAGTATAGGGGCTTGGGGTTATTTATTTTGGGATTATATCACAAGTAAATTTTGGGAAGAATGTAACAACTTTATAATTCATAATATTGAGACGAAGGTTGCACCAAGGCCTGTGTTAGCATATAATTTTTTGGCTTTCATGGAAATATAAACAAAAAAATTGAAATTAATATTTTTTGCAATTTTGAAATTTGCTGAATTAGTGTTCACCAAATTTCATCTTCATAAATGTAAATTTTCATTATTCACCTTTTATTCCAGTTTTGGTTAAGGAAATCAAACTGCATTTATTTGCTATTTGTGAGAGGATAAACAAAAAGCTTTTATCACATCTGAATTGAACATAATGTCCACTTTTTGTGTTTTTGTTCTGAACTGTAGAAGCTTACCCCCTTAGCAAACATTGCTATGCACTCTGTATTCTATTTCGTCTTCTACCTTTGTAGCAAACAAATTTTTAATTTAAAAAAAACAAAGAAAATTAATTCTATCACATGATTGTTCAATGTTTTCTAGTGAAAAATATACTTTTTTTTAAATGCTTACCTAAGTTTCCATCCATCTCTTTCAAAATGATGGCAGCATAGAATATAACTTTAAAGTATTATTTGTGATTTTACAGAAGTAAAGTTTGCAATGTCTACATGGATCAGTTTTTTTTCATTTGTGCAACTTCTGGTACATGAGTGTTCTCATTTAATACTGGAATTAGAGACCCAGTAGTCGTTTGATCTTTGTTTTACGATACAACATGTGAAATTCAAATCTGCGTTGTTTTCAAATTTTGTGGCCAAAATAGAATGAAGAAATGTTTTTTTATCATTTTTGAGTGGAGGAGCTTGTTTGGTCAAAATAATTTCTTCATCTTTGAGGTTTTACATGTCATTCAGTGGAGTACTTCAAAGTCGACCACAAAGACTTTTTTTATTAGTATAAAGAATAACAATGACAGAAACTCACAACAACTCATCAAAAACAAACAAATACAGATCACATCTCCTAAAGTTTACAAATCACATTACTTGCAATGTCTCAAGAAGAAAAAAAACTAAAATGATTGAAAATACTAAATTAACAGAAGAATGAAAGGAAAGGCAATTAAATGATGAAATAAAAAGATTAAAAAAAAAACAAAAAAAGGAAAAAGACATGTTAAGGGGCTACAAACTAAAAATCTTTCATTAACTCATACAATTTTGCTGCATTTAAATTCTGCATCTTTTTTAGACAACTTTTAAAAATAGAAACCTATTTTTAAGAGCAATGATTGAGAGGGAGCATTTTGCATAACAGCATTTATGGATATAATACAGTATTTTGTTACAATAATCAGAACATTGACTAAAAATTCAAGATTTTTTTCTTTAATGGATAAGCCGAATTGAATGTTTGGTAAGGAAACAAAATCCAAATTTATTTTCTTAGAAGACAGAAAGTTACGAAGTTGATCCCATACTTCTTTACATTCATAAAACAAATGTTTAGTTGTTTCCAAATGAGTTGTACAAAACCCACAATTCTCTAGACTAAAATTAAATCTGTCTCTTAAGAACTCATTTGAAGGATATATGTTATTTATAATTTTAAAATGTAGTTCTTTATGTTTGGGGGAATTGGAAATTTCAAATCATTTGTCTTTATTTTGATTATCATAGATTTGTTAAAATTTTGTAAGATAGCTGTGCTTTTTGTTCTTCCTGGGTTCATGTTATTTATTGAATACCGGTTCAAAAATCTGTTATTGCATTTATTACCTCTAATGTCCACATACTCAATTTGAATCTTGTGGAGCCTTGGAATAGAGAAATTAGATAAATTGTTCTTAACTGACAGAAAAAGGACATCAGGGATGGTACATAATACTTTCTTATAATGTGTTAGTGAACAGTCAGTTCCATATTTCCTGTTAAATTCCTCCAAACTGAGAATTTCACCATATCCATCCAATAAATTAGCAATTGACCAGATTTGTTTATTCCACCAGTCATTCATGAATATAGATTTTCTACCACATAGAATGGCTCTGTTGCTGCCGACCACAAAGACAGCATGGTAACAGGTAACACGTGCTAAAGCAGCACCACGTTGAGAATGGGAATTTTTGCAAAAGGGGGGCGCTGGGAATCTTTTGGGGGGCGTTTGGTCGAAGGTAAACTTTACACCTTAAATGCCAGTTTAGACTTTGAGCAACTTGGTAAAACTGTATTGTGTAACATTAAATCATGCTTGGCTGCAACTGTATCGATGGCAGCTCTTCTTCTATTCAGTGCTTCTTCTGGCGCAGCTCCGCTCCTGGTAGCTTCACCGCTTCAGTTCAGCGTTAAAACCGGCTGATGACGGTACTGTGATTCACTTTGTCTGGTATTTCTGTACATATGTTTTGACAGTTCTGTGATCATGTCAAAGCAGCAACTTATTTTAAAAGGTGTTTTATTTCTGCCTGGAAGCTGCCCGCTTCCATGGAAGGACAACAGAAAATCGCTCTTATAAACATGTTATTTCTAAAATCACGATACCCTCACTGTGTCTCCCTCTGAAAAATGAACCTATTTAAATAAAGAAATCCCTCCATGGGTGATACCACGATAGAGATCGTTCATTTTATAGCGTTAACACCGGAGCTGCAAGTGGTCCGGTATGAAACGGGAGTGATAGAACAACACAGCACTTTTAAATTTCAGTAATCAGAATGCAGAAATTGTTTCCGTTGTTTTAAAGGTTTATGTCAGTCTGCCTTTTACTCATTGATAGCTTCCCGAACTCTGCTGCTATAGGGTTTTTAAAAAAATAAAAAAAATAACAAGACATGCACATCGCGCAAAACTGAAACTGAAGAAGCTGGGACATGAAATGGAGCGACAAACTAGATGTGAATTATGGCATAAAAAACAGTGAAAAATCAACACATGATGTGAAACACATGACGATTAGGCAGCGCAGCAGGTGATGAGTGAAGATTACTGATGGTGAGCGTCAATAAACAAAACTGATGCCCCTCCTGAAATCTCTGGTTTGCCTGAGGTTCTCCAGCGGTTCTCAAGACCGGAGTTTAAGCTAACTCCTGCGAATCCCCTGTCTGCTTCCTCGACGCCATTGGCATAACCAATCAGTTGCATTCATTGAGCACTCCCTTCCTGGTCCCTTTGTTCTCTGTGGATTCCTTCGGGACGCGGCAGTACGTACCTGTTTGTGCCCAAAGCCTCCCGGCTTTTCAGTTGCCGGATCATTGTCAGTCATCAGCTCGGCCTCCACACAGCCATCTTACCTGTCTGTCCTCCCACGGTCCTTGGTACTCCCCGTGGCCTCCGGATCTCTGTCTGCTCCAATAAGTCACTCACCCAGCTCTAAAGTAAGCCTCCACCATAAGATCTGTTACTCCTTGTTTATCAAAGCCTTACCTCTACCTCTCATCTACAGTGGCTGCTCTGGTGGTCCCAATCCTGATTCCTGCTCCACACTCACTCCCTTTCCCCGTTACAATAAATCACATTGTTTTGAAATTCGTGTCTTCTGATTGTGTTTTTGCATGTGGGTTCAAAGACTGGAACTAAACATGACAAGTGGTTTGTCCCAACCAAACAGCCACTTTGCTGCTGGCTTGTTTGCAACCGGTTTCTGAATTGAATTCTCCTCTGAGAAGTTTTATGGTAAGTTTTTCAATATTACTTTGATCTTAAATGTGTTTATTGAAAAATAAGGACATTGTTTTGTGCCTATAGTAATCCTGGTTATTTTGGAGCAAAACGGATATTTTTAATAGTTGAGGTCATGTCTCCTTTGGTATAGTCATCCTACCCACCACTCCAGGCCTAAGTATAAAATCCTGCGAGATTTTGTGGAATTTGAGTTTTTAAAATAGGGTTTGGTCTGGGAGAGCATGTGGTTGACAAGGAAGTGTAAGGCTGGCTGCTCCAGGTGAGCTTTAAATTGTTGTGATGGTAATCACTTGTTTTTAATTTATTATGATGTGCTTGGATGCGTCATTGCTCTGCAGTTTGACCGAAAGCTGACTCTTGAGAACTGCAGCTAAACTGGCAAGAAGTGACTTCATTACGTGCCAGAATGAGAGGAAGACATCGCAAGAAATTAAAGTGACGCCAACCAGAGTCAAACTGGGGTTACCACAATTTGTACTGTTTCCCTGGTTCATACAGTACAAAGCTTAACCTCATGAACTTTGTTCTTCTGTAGACCATAGACTCTTGTTTTGACAGTCAAAAAGGAGTAAAATATGTTTAAAGATCTGTCCCTCTTTTCTTAAATAAAATGTTAAATCAACCCATGTTGTCAATGTTAACCTTTTATACACAGTTTACCCATGATCTGACAATAATATAGTGTTTAACACTATATTATTAGTGGTATGCTATGATGTAGACCTATCAGACCTAAAAATGTACATAAATCCTTAGGTTTCATTCAATATAAAATCTACCCAAATCTGCATGTAGATCCACACAGTGGCGCAACTACACATCTTTCAGGTGGATGCGAAAACATAAATCGGCGATTTTCTGTTGTCCTTCCATGGAAGCGGGCAGCTTCCAGACAGAAATAAAACATTTTTAATATAAGTTGCTGCTTTGACATGATCACAGAACTGTCAAAACATATGTACAGAAATACCAGACAAAGTGCACTTGTCTCTCTTATATCTCCCATCCAGGTGATTCCAAATTGATAATTTGACCATATCTTCAGGGGGGAAGGAAAAATCCCTCACACAATGCCAAATGGACTATGGGATTTGATAAAGGATGAAAATGGATTGATGGAATCAAATCCCAAGGAATTCAACTTGATGGATCAGGTAACCGTGACTCCAGAAGGCCAAATAAAAACCCCAAAAAGGGCTGAGAGCCCTGACTAATAAAATGGAGGAAATTAAAGAATTGAAAATAAAAAAAAAACTTAGGAGTTTTTGGAAAGTGGAGAAACCAAGTAAAAATTGGAGCCATTAAAGTCAAAGGCCTGAGCCCCTCACCAGACCACCTGATGGAGGTAAGACACACACATCATTATCAACTAACTATTTGAGAGCATGTGATCCAAATGGAGAAGGACCAAACATGATGGGGAGGTCACCCAAGCGCTACTGGTAGAGCAGGAGGTGGTTGGACTATACCAGGTCCTACTGATGACCCACACCGCTGAAAAAGTTGAAGGACGGGACACCTGGGTCCACGCCACATAGCACAAGGGCCTTTTGGGGGACCCACCTGCGGTGCCAGGGGATCTGGAGCACCTCAGAACCTCCTTCCTACAGGAGCTTCCAACTATCCGCCCACCTGCACTAACCAGTGACAGAGCAGCGTGAAGCGCAGAGCCATCCATGGAGAGGCAGCAGGACAACTGGATTCAAATACCCAAAAAGAGGAGAGAATAGAGAGCATGATGCAGCTCTGTGGAAATTGGAAACAGACCCGGATGGAGAAGGAGAAAATCCTGGCACAGAGGACATCACAGTGCCATGCTTGGAGGAGGCAGACTTTCCCCCTTTGGCCAGAGCGTAAAACAGGGGGGCGGTGTTCTGGCCAGCTGTGGAACACCTGGCATAAAGACACCTGTACTCCCTCTCCATTGATTGGAGCATGGAGGGGAGGGAGACCAAACAACATCTGTACCATCCTGAGGGAGACCATCTCTCCTTGGACCGACAAGCTGACAGAGGCTTGACCTGAGGAACTCATACTCTCTCCTCCTTCCTGGAGCAAAGGAGGGAGCTGGACTGGGGGAGAGGAGAGAGTTACATGACCACTGTTCCCTGAGACGGATTAAGGAGAACCAGCCACATTTGAAGCCAGCCAATTTGATAAAACTCAAGGCCTTTGACTATCTTATGAGAGACGTAGAGACTGGATGTTCTCCTTATTCTGCTGTGTATGTCCCTTTAGCCCGGACCCGCGGCCTATTATTGGTGTTTTTATTTTATTTTGTTTATTTCTACTATATTTTTCTTATTTTATTTTCTTATTTTTATTTGTTTGCAGCAGGGTGGGACTGGATGGGGTGCTGGGGGGTTCAAAGAGAAAAAGGGGGGAAAAATTTTAAATGCCACATTTGCTGTTATTTGCTATTATTATTAATTGACAACCTGTCCTTGCTGATTGATTAAATTTAAAAAAAAAAATAAAAAGAGGATGATGAACCAGCCCAAGGCGCCGGGAGAAAGAAAACACCATGAGCCTGGAAGATTTAGAAAATAGAAACTAGAGGTGAAGCAGAACAAACACAAAATTAGCTTAAACTTTGCTTTCTAGGAGTTTCCTCTTTATAACTAACAATTGTTTCCTATTTTCTCTTAGACAGTAATAAAAGAGAAAAAAACAAAAAAAAGAAACCTCAAGCCAAACAGTGACGTGCGGTGAGGTTCATTGCTGGTGAGGCTCTGACTGATGACTTAGACACCATCCATGTTATTGGACCTAAGGAAATTTCGCGCATGCGTACAACGCTGGGGGGCAAAAAGACTAACCTTTTACATGTCATCTATAGCCGCGTTAACTCAGTGAAACTTAAAAATTCAGGTATTAATTTCGTGCTATGATCCACAGCAAAGTGATGCGTATTCGCCAAGCTACGCAGACTCGTTGCCATAGCAACTGACAACAATGGTACTTCATGTATTAGGATTTAACACCAAAAAACATCCAAGAATTTTGCACACAGAACATTTAGTTTGTTGTTTTAGTTGGTTTTAGGCTTAATGTTTTATTAATAAATAATTGCTGTGGCAGATTAGCTACCGCTTCTACTTTACTGAATTATTTCAACTTAACTGTAGCCCACAAAACGCACATTTAATTAAAAAACTAAACCAAAAAACATTTTATTGCTGTCTTAGCTTTACGTATCAATGAAATCCATGCACCTCTAATTCTGCACAAAAATATCCGTTCATCCAAAGTCAAGTCTATCCTCTGCATGTCTTTTCTACTAAGTAAAACTTTCAGCTCCGTGTTGCTCTTCCTTTAGTTATCATCTCCTGTTTCAATTGAAAATCCACTTTAGAAAACTGTTTAAGTGTAGAAATGTAGTCTTTCATGTTGACGTCCGAAGAGAGAAGAAAACAAATGTACTTTACTTATTTACTGTGTGGCTAGCTCCATGGTTTAGTCTCCATGGCTAGCTCCCTGTGTCTTACTCTGCAGTTGTGCAGTCACAATGTCTGTGAACATGAGCGCCCCCTGCCATGAGGCAAGAGAACTGCCTGCCTCACCTCGAGTCTGTTCTCTGCCGTTTCTGATCGCTCCTCCGCACACAAAAACAATACACACACAGTTAGTGACAAAAAACACTGTACATTATATACATAAGCGAAAATTATGGAAAATAGTCCATATATTAAATGTTTCTTAGCCATTTTATTGCCGACATACAAACAGGACAAACATGCTGTCATATAATGGCAGCCAGTGCAGTTAGCCAGAGGTTGCGTAATAGCAGGTGAGGCTGAGCTGCTGCTGCCTCACCTGCTTCGCTTCTGAGCATTTGAATGGGAAAATGCGAAAATCCAGCGATTTTGAAGAAAAACTCATCAAAATTGGTTAAGCTAAGTAAAAAATACATACATCCTAGTACAAAACACAGGGTGAAAATAGTAATATAAAAGATTTTATGTTACATATTATTTTTTCCATGACAAGTGAGGCTCTGCCTCACCTGCCTCCCCTGACCGCATGTCACTGATATATATACTGTATATACTGTATATATATATATATTGAAGCCATAATTAACATCGAAATATTTACTCACTTTAGCCGGTTTTGCTTTTTGTTTTGTTTTTTCTTGATTTTATTTCCCTTTCTTAGCTTTTAATTATTTTTTTATTATTACTTTTTATTTCTGAGTACTTATCTTAGTAAACACATTAGCTTAGCTTCGAAGGACTGAACAGGGGACTGCTGGAAGTCGTGCATAAACAGACTCAAACTGATTAGACAACCCTTGGAGGGAACAGACTGCAGAAAGGAATACAAAGCTAAACATTTACTACAGTCTTGGCCTCACTTGGTTCCATCCAGATGGTGAGCTATGTGTGGCCCCAGGGCTGGATGGTGAATCTAACTCTGTATCTGTTCCATTTGTATGACAGTGTATGGCTTGTGTCGAGAAAAGTCGAGCTCATCCCACTTTCCCATGCTGGAGATTTTAATAGTGACAGTGAATAAAGTTATCTTTAAAACTGATTACACAGGTGACATCAAGACCCAACAGTAGAGTCAGACGGTAATAAAATTAATCTGGTTGTTTGGTTGTTATTGTGTCCTGCAAACTTTGCTTTAATTCTACTTTTTTCTATTTAATCATTCAAAATCATAGTCAGGCAGAAAGAGAGTCATGGAACAGAAAGAGCAGGTTTCCTGAAGAAAGAGGAAGTTTCCAGCCTGCACAAGTATAAAAATAGTTCAGACTATTTATGGTTATATAAATGAATGCTAAACCAGAGAAACTAAAAGGTTATAAATGTGATTTTGACATTGAACTTGAAATGGTGTAAAATGTGTAACTGTAGTTAAAGGTCACTGAGGTTGTGTTGGAGGTAGATGGTAGATGAAAGGTCAGGGGAAAGAGGAACTGATGGGAGAGCAGAGCTGACCAAGGTCTTATTGTTGAACTTTAACTTTCATAATAAGGTTGGACAGGAACCAGATGTAGGAGGACTGTTGAGCAACTCTGGGTCATTAGAACAGACATCAGGACATAATGTCTCCAAGGTGATGGATACGAGATCATCTGTCCAAGTAGTCGGCCAATGAGAGGCACAGCAACAAAGCTAGCAAAGGCAAACACACCAAAAAGGTAAAAAAAAACCTATAAGGTGAGTTCAAAAGAGGACTCTTTGGTTGGATCCTTCAGGCGGCTTTGAGCCAAGATGGAGATGGACAAAGAACTCTGCAGCTGAAGAAGAGCCGGGGCCACAGAGCCGAAGACTGTTCTGCACATGGGGACCAACCCATCAGCCCCCAACATGTGGCTTCAAATTGCACTTCTCTCATCAGCTGGGTTCAGACCCCAACGGCAAAGACCAAGACAAAGGTGAAGACAAAGATAAAGACAAAAGCAAAGAACAAAGGCAAAGAGGAAGAACTGGTGCGTTCTTTCCATGGGACCAGAAAGATTGTGAGACGAGGAGAAGGGAGCTACAGAGCTCCAAGACAAGAAGCTGAGGACCGCTACACGCATGAGGAAGCTACCCTGAAACTCTAAGTCAGTACTCTTCATGAACTGGGAGCCTCCTGCTGCTGCAACACCTTCTTCATCATCAGGCCACTTCTGGGGTTCATGATGCCAAACGCCGCCCGTCTCTCTCAAAGTTTCCCTTTTTTAGTTCACAGTGTCAGCATTAGGGAAAGAGCCTAGATGATTGATTTTACTTATTTGATTATTTCTGCTACTGAATTAAGCTGTACTGACTTTGCAAAATTGCCTTACAAATAAAATAGTTAGCATTAAGAAAATCTAAAAGATGTTGTGAACATTCAATTAATGAGTGATGTTAAAGTTCTTTGATAGTTGTAAAATAGCTATGAAGTTTGAATCTGGAGAGAAAAAGGTGGAAAATGTTTGATAGGTTGCTTTTAGCCCAAACTAAAACAGCCTTGGGATTCGCCCGAGTCACTAAAACCAACCTGGTTCAGTAACAAGTGCAAGTTGTAATAAAGAGAAAGAGTGACCGTTAACAGGTGGCTCTGTGGAACTAGTTGGCTGCAGGCTGCTCAGTCTGGCTAATTCACAGGGGGAAGAAGGTGGGACATCTGGATGGATGTCGATAGAAACCAGGCTAGTCTTTGTCGCGCCATCTTAATCAGAGTTTACTTCAGTTCTGGACAGGGTAAATCTCAGCAGATTTAGGAAACTCAATTCACCCGTTAAATGGAGAGCTGGAAGCAAATCTCTCTCCTCTGAGAAGGGGAGCAGAGAGAGAGAGAGAGAGAGAGGAGAGAGAGAGAGAGAGAGAGAAGGGGGGTCGGCTGTTGCACAACACTTGTAACATCTGATCATTTTTCAGCATTAAAGCCTGCTTTATATATAACCAAATCTCATTATTTCTCAAGGTAATTTACACTTAGGGGTTCTAGTCGGGTCCTGAAAATGATAAACGGACCTGGTGGAGCACAGAGACAAAAATGTATGAAATCCAACAATGGAGGGTTCTTTAGTTTTGACAGAATAAACCCTCCATGAAACAAAGAGAACTCAATTAATGAACTGAGAGTACATTTCTTTAATTAAACAAATCTTACAAAATGTCTTCATAACAATATGAAAAGTAACTGGTCTCCCTGCTGGCTCAATAAGATTTTACAATAGACTACATGACATGACATTTACATTACACAGGCTTCTGTGAAAAAATACAATGAATGTTTTACAAACAGGACAGTAAAAAATAATACAAGATCAGTGTACAACTTAGTCTAAAGAGAAAATGAAATGACCACTACATGGCCAATGACCAGCTAGAAAACCTGCTTGATAATCTGACAGCCATCTTGTTCAATGGGATCAAAGAGTTGGGTGGAGCCGGACACGAACAAGCCAGCAAAACTTTTAGAAATGTACAACTAACACCATCTTTTTCTGTATAAACTAACAGTAGCACCTTGATGTTCGAATGCCCCACAAACTGGACTCAGCAGTCCAATGTACAGAGTAAGACAGTAGGACAGGCAAGCAATAAAAACACATGAAAATCAGCAGAGATCTATTTAAATGCAGCTTTACACTGCAGAAGTCAAATAATTAAATAAACTCAACAGAATTACTGTTTATGAAGCAGATGCTGGTTTCTCAGCACATCATAATGAGCAATAAAGAGTGATACAGTTCACCCAAGGAGGGAATGTAGTTAATAAAACTGGATATTAGGGATCAAATGGCTGTGCTACCTTTAAAGAGTTTAACCTGTTACTCCACAGAATCCAACGGAACAGTTTTTCTGCATTGTAAATGCCTAAAGAAATGATTGATGCAACACTAACATGAAACCTAAAAACTTCAATCAAAATCCAAGAAAAATATCCCAGAGATTTTAAAATATCTTTTTTAATTGCTGGTTATATTTTGTTTTATTATTATTTTAATAAAGCCTTACTTCATTTATCCAGAAGAGTCCCTATATGTTTCTTAATTCTGAAATATGTTGATCCATTTTAAAATGCAATATATGATGATATTTGATGATATACATGAAAATATTTTTATCACAAAACTGAAGATGTAAGAGTGTTGATTGAGACAAGTCATAAATATTACAAATGGAAGTTTCCAAACCATTTGGAACAAATAAAAACTGTTTTAAGCTCCTGGTCTGCAGTCAGTGTAAAGCCAGTCTTCTCCATAAATGTTTTAAAGCAACTGTCTTGGTTCTGTTTTCAAATAGATGTGAGGTTTTCATCCTCCTCCTGCATGGAGCTTCCCTGCGTACATGAATAAATGCCTGATTAAAGAACTGGACAGTAGCTGAAGGGGAAATGCAACTATGTGTGTTGGAGTAAATATTTATGTAAAATATGGAGGACAGTGGGTCATGAGGACCAGGACTGAAAATCAAAGAACTGGAAGAAAGTCTTTGAAAGGAAGTTTTTAGTTTGTTTTTTTACAATAGAGATTTCCACAATCCTGTAGAACTTTCAATAGACAGTCAGTCTGGTGTAATGAAGGCCAAGTCATTAATGGGTAATGACCTCATGACCTCCTCCACTGGAGGCAGACAGACAAGTCCACTAAGCTCCGCCCATCAAGCAGAGGCTAGTAGAGAATGAGCATCATCTGGATAACTGATAAATGTCATATTAGTTTTGAAATCTTTCAAAGATTTGAAAATATGAAAATAAAAAAACTTGTATATTGTTTTTATTGTTTATGTTCAGAAAAACAACTAGTGGCCAGATATTTTTAAATCCACCTTTATAGAGAGGTTTCTAGTTCACATGTCCAACTGTCCATGGGCAAAACACTGAAGTCAGGAGTGTCTACTGATCTCTGGGTGTTGGTGTGAATTCATTTGGTGGCAGATTGTGGGATTCTGGTCTGTTTTCTGTGAAACGCAGCAACTCCAGAAGCCTCAGACGTTTCTGGTTAATATCCAATTATTTCTCCAAAGGTTTGAAGCTCACTGATTGTCACACACTAGACATGAAAAAAGAAACTTTGCTTAGAATGACAGGATTTCAGGCCAATTATTTCAAGGTTTAACATTTTTTGCAGTTACACATACTGTTCACAAGTCATTGGACAGAAATGACTTTTTAAATGTTAAAAATGTTGAGGGATTCAGCTCTCCTCTGTTTTCTACCATTTTCAACAGAATAAAAACTATAGGGCTGAATGTGAAGTAGAGGTTTAAAATAATATTTGGGGTATGTGTGTGTTCCCCTCTCTGAAACCTTTTAATAGCCACTAAAAGCAAAAGCTGATATAAATTAGGATCAAGTTGATCTTGGATGGAAAATGCTCAGTTGGGGCCAATTTAATGAAGCTGATTTTACATTCCAGCACTAACCCAGTTTTCAAACATCTTACTTTATTCAGTGCTATTTGTTATGTATCCTTAAAGTAATGCTAGAGCATGTGGCCCATTAACATTACTGTAAGGAGTCCTCTGCAAAAACATGACATCAGAACAAAACATTTTTTGACCTCACAGTCCAGCAAAGAGAACAAAGTGTGGAAACAGGCAGCAGTCCATGCAGATCCTGAAGAAACCAGCTGCTGCTACACTGCCTGAAACTAGCTGCAAAGTTAAGGTGCATTAAAACACTTCAGTCCAACGGTGCTGCTGGTGTGTAAGACGGGCTGACCAGGTGAGAGAGTCTACTCCATAATGGCTCTGTAAATCACAGGCTCAATGTAGTCGCCCCTGTACCGGGAGTTGATCACTCTTTGTCTCTTAGATTCTTGGATGATCTCATTGTCTTCAAAAATTCCATCAAACCTCATATCTGATGCCTTAGACTGTCAAGAGAATAATAATGGTTACATGGACTATGTAATAGCAACATTGTGTAATTATATGCTGCAACATTGGTTTGGTAAATAAAGGTGAATTTGAACCCACCAGTCTGGATTTGACTCTCTTGGGAAGTTCTTCATCCAGAGTGTAGACATCATCTCTCTTGGCTGTTAGCTGGGAGCCATCTTCAAATTCCACCTGCGGTTTGGAACAACAGCACATATTAATATCTATTTTTCACAATTGTGACATTTTTTTTCTATATATTAACGTTTTTATTGAAAAAGCACATTACAATACAATTATATAATTATACTGATTAGTTCACATTTGTACATGCTTTCTCTGTTTACTAATTTTGACAAGAGAAAGAAAAAACACAACAGAACAAAAGTGGGAGCGGCGGGGCAGCCTGAGTACCAACCAATAATTGACAACACATATCAAATTAGAGCATCAATCTGAATGACAGCAAGGTTTACAAAAAATCAGACATAACAGGTTTGACATATTCTGTCCACTTTGACCATATCTTGTAGAAAGTGTCTCTCTGCACATTAATGGAATAAGACAGTTTCTCCAGTACATAAATCTCTTTCACCACATTTATCCAGTCATCAGTTGTTGGAGGTTCCCGTTTGAGCCATTTTCTTGTGAGGGCCTTTTTGCTCCCAGCCAGTAAAATGAACAGAAGTTTTTGATTGTTGTAGTTCAGTTTGCCAACTGGAATGTTACATAAAAATATGCATTCAAAGGTTAAAGGAAAATTAGCTGTGAAGATGTTCTGTAAATGTTCATGGATTTGAGACCAATATTCCTGATTTGGTTTGGCAGTCCCAGAAAATATGGAAATGATTGGCCCCATCCCTTCCACATCTCCAGCAGGTATCACCCCTTCCATGATATTGTTTCTGCTTTGGGGCTATAAAAAATCTTGTAATATTTTTCCAGCAGAATTCCCGCCAAACCTTCGATCTTGTTGTTGTTCATGGTATCTTACAGATGTGGTCCCAGTTTACTTCTGAAATCGTCAGGCTGGCTTCTTTTTCCCACTTCATTTTAATATAAGCAGTGCTGTCCTTCTTACACCGCAGGACGGCGTCGTATAACCTGGAGATAGTTTTGCCTGGTTTTGATTTCGTTAGTAATATGAACGTTTCCACAAATCTCAGATTGTGTAAATGTACTTTTAGATCCTTGTTAAAGTAATTCCTGACCTGTAAAAATCTAAAAAAAATCATCTGCACATAAATCATGTTTTCTTTTCAAGGTCTCAAAACATTGGAACGCCCCCTTATGGACAAAAGAATAGTAACTAGTTAGGCCTTTAGAAATCCACTTCTTGAATCTATCATCATGTTGATTTGGGACAAAATCCGAATCATAAGCACAGCACCTTAAAAGTTTAGAGGCATTTTCTAAGCCACAAATTCTCATTGCTTCGTTCCATGCAGATATCATTACTTGTGATTTTGGTTCATCTGCCAAGTTCATTTTGCTCTGTAATTTTGTGTCAGCTATTATGGCTTTAATCGGTATAGTGTTGACCGTTTCCCCTTCCACATTTTTCCATCCTGCAGTGTAATCAGGACAGCACAAACATATCAAAGGTCTCAACTGAGCTGCACAAAAATATTCTCGTAAACATGGAAACCCACAAACCCCTTTTTCCTTTTTTAATTATAAAGTTTTGTATTTGACTCTGGTTTTTTTCCCTTTCCAAATGTATTTGGACAGCATCTTATCCCATTCTACAAATTGTTTTGACGGTACAGGAACTGGCAGGGATTGAAATAAATACAAAATTCGTGGAAGAATGTTTAATTTAACTGACTCAATCCTGGAATGTAGATCTAAGAAAGGCATGGCATTCCACCTTTATGGCTATGTTTAAGGGAGCATAATTGGGTTCAAACATTTTAGTAGAGTCACGATGGATCACCACCCCCAGATACCTAACACTATCCGCCTCCCATTTCCATTTATAGCAATTTTTAATTTCAGCTGGTGGGGCATAATTTACTGTTCGTACCTGTGTTTTGTTCACATTAACCCTGTATCCTGAGTATAAACCCAAATCTGATAAGATTTTCATTATTTTGGGGAGAACCTGTGTAAAATGAGATATAACAAGCAACAAGTCATCAGCAAATAAGGCCACAAAGTCACCCATTGATGCCGAGTCCCGCTCTGCCATAAATCCCATGTTCTCTCTTCGTGTACGGCTTTCTAGGTCCATTAGTTTATCCTCCAGCTTTATCTGTAGCTTTATTATTTCAGTGACGGCGTCCTCCGTGGGTCAAATCCTCTCCTCCGCCTCATCTAGTCTGGTGTTCATCTTTCGAATTTCTTCTTTGATTTCCCCCAAATGCGCATTATTTTCCTGTCTGAAGCCTCTTAATTCCTCCCATTCAGCCATAATATCACTGTTGGTTGGTCAGTTCAAGACAAAAAGTGCAATGGTAGATTTTCAAAGCAGAGGTTCGAGATGAATAGCGGTTAGCATTAGCTGAGATGCTAGCAATATTGTCTCGACTTTAAACGTCCGCTTATTGGCACTACAAAGCTCGTTTTGAAGTATTTCGCTCACCCTGTTCTTTTTCACCTTAATAGGTATGTTTTCGTCGTTTAGGTGGGGTTGGGTTTTCAATTTCTTAGGTTCTCTCGGGAGGCCGTTCACAGCGCGGCCATCACAGCGACGTTCAAACCGGAAGTCACAATTGTGACATTTTTATTTCATTTTATTTATAATAATGAATTAGTTAATCAACCAAAATCATATATATGGCTAATAATAATCAAAGATGATTTTTTTCTTTACCACAAAACACTCCAAATTAATTATTTCAGCATCCACTGGACCTTAACTATAATGCTATAATAAGTTCATGTCAAGGTGACATTTAGCCAATTATTCATCTGAATGAAAACGTTCTTCTTTGGGGTTCCTCAAGGCTCAGTTTTCAAACTAATTTTGTTCAATATCAGCAAACTCTATCAATCTCATATTACTTTGGATCCTTGTTTGGAAAAGGATAGATTTTAAAATCTTATTGGTCTTTAAGCCACTGAATGGAATCAAATCTTAATCATTTCAGAGATATGTTAGATTTAAACCATGTAGATTTCTCAGCTGATAAGTTTTGTTTACTCAGCATTTCAAAAAGTAAGTCTAAATCTAAAAACAAAAGTAGTAATTACTTTGTGTCCCTTTTATATGGAATCTCTCCCTAAATAGATAATTATGCAGTTCTTACTAATAAGAGCATAAAGTCAAAAATTATTTTGACACAAATTGCACAAAGAAAGAGAAAAATGTACTTACCAAGTACATTTGAATAATATGAGCTGCCACAAACTTGGCCCCGTAGACCAGCCCATCTGTCCAGCGCACCTGAACCGCTTCACCCTGCGGTGGGGGGCCAAGCTGAGCACAGTCTTGATTCTGCACAAAGAAACACACACAAACTGATCAGTCACCTTTAACACGTTCAAGTGACCTATACAGCATACCTTTAGCTTTTATAAAGAAGCTACATTTAGGCTAATCCAAAAAACTGTCCGTCTAGTTTCTAGTTTCTAAAGCTCTTTAGTCAATCTTGATGACCAAAATGAACAATGGCTTTTACATTTCTGCTTACTGTACTAGATGTTTTTAATGCAATAAGACAAATAAAACATACCACAATGTCCTCCGGGAAGAGGTTATCACTGAAGGAGCCGTCATCAAAGTTGACTTCATAGAAGGTCTCTTTTGAGAGCTGAACTACATCACACTGATAGTAACGGCCATTCTTGTGCTTACAGATGACCTTCTGACCCACAGTAAGCTCATGCATTGCTGCCTTATTGCGCTGCAGCAGAAAAAGCCACAAATAGCATTATTAGTGCATAATCATACTGAGTAGGATCCATTCTAAACTATAAATGGATAAAAACTAAACTCATGTTGAAGAGAGAAAAGATCCTGTGCAGCAGTTTACCTCAATCTGAGCAGGACCTTTGTGCCGACAGCAGGTCACATGGACCACAAAGGGCCAATCATCTGGTTGCATCAGTACCCCAGCAGCCTGGGCACAGGTAGGGTGGTATGCAGTGGGACAGCGGCCATGAGAACACTGCACACAGCAGCCAGATGCCTTTTTCACACGTTTCTTGCAGTAGTAACATTTCTGTGAAATGGAAACACAGCAGCCTGAGCTCAGCAAGCCGTTAAAAATAACTGAAGAATAGGAAATATCCTGTCTTGTTCTCGTTGTCAAATGTTTGTCTTTACTGAGTCACAAAGCTGTAAACATGTCTGAATGCAGTGGTGGAGAAAGTACTTAAAAATGTACTTAAGTAAAAGTACAAATACACAGACAAAAATGTACTCAAGTAAAAGTACCACATTGACATTTGTACTTAAGTAAAAAGAAAAAATACTGGCTTTTAAAAATACTTAAGTATTAAAAGTAAAAGTACTTGCTGAATGCATTACCTAATCGCTAATATCATTAAGTGAACTGAACATATTTAATTTTAATACATTAGAAATGTGCCATTTTAATAAACAATGCCACAGATAAACATGTTTTTTATTGTGTTTACTCTGTAACATAGTTTAGACTTAGATATGTGATTCTATGCATCATAATTTCAGGGATGGAAACATCTTGTCTCCTGTCCTAACATAGCATGAACTTCACTTTTTTTGCCACTAGTGGCTTTTATTTTGAAAGAAATCCAACTAAAAGGGTGGGCAGGGGAGGACATGGAACCAAGGAGCCACGTAGCAGAGTTGTAGTCTAGACCAACAAACCCGAGACCAAATCAAGACCAAGACCAGCACCCAGCGCTACATGACAATGAAATTACGTTTACCTATCAAAATTGCTTCTCAAACTGATCTGAAAGATCCACAGTCACATAAAACACCTAGATATTAAATACTTAGAGCTGAAATAAATTTAACCAGTATCAATTCAAACTCTTCATTCTGTTTTGCTTTTATCTGTGAGCCACAATCTGCAGAGGTCTCCTGCCATCCCTAAAAATGTAACGCCCTGGGCGGTTACCCATACTGCCCATGTCAGACAGACACCACAACTGTCTGCACCATTAAACATGGCAATTAATGGTAAACAACGCTCAGCTATGAACACTGTCCAAGGCACAATAAGCAAGAAGTAACCAAGCAGAAGGAGGTGACTCTTCTCATCCTCCTGCTGCCACCATGACAGGAGACGAAAACAAAGAATGAGCATGCTCTGTGTTTAGTTGTTTTATTTATTCACCAATTAAATATATATTAAATATAATATATATATAATAATATATAAATTTTATATATATATATATATATATATATATATTAGAGATGTGCCGATCAGGTTTTTTTCTGCTGATACCGATCACCCCTGAGGGATGATCGGCGATACTGATCCCCGATACCGATCACATAGTTATGATTTATTTATTTTTTATCATAAACACCACCGTTACATTATGTGAAAAAAGGAACCATGAATTCACCTTAATTTAGACAAAAACTTGTTTTTAATAACTTTTTCCAAGAAGAAAACTAAACAAAACAGGCATTGTGCAAATTGAACTGCTATCAATAATACTATCTTTAACAGACTGATAACATATGAGGCTCTGAAGAGGCTAAATAATGCAAAGAGCCAAAATAAAACCTCTCAACATTGACAAAAAATTCAAGTATAAAACTTAACATTCAAAGGCAAAAACAGGATCATTACAATAAACAATCCAGAACCACTTCCTGTTAGCATAGCGGCTAGCTGGTTACTGCTAGTTCTGATTGGCTGTTTCTGACTGAGCGGAGTAACAGGGAGAAGATCGATTATTTTTTCAGACATTATCTGTCTCATGTTAGGACAGAGAAAGTTTTAATACGTATATAAAATGTATTTTATAGGTTAGATGCTGCAGCTTTAAACAGGTTCGGTGTGAGAGTCACTACCAGGTGGAGCAGAAGCGGCTCCGTGTCAAATATTACTAAATATTAAATATTACTAAATATTAAATATTACTACCTGTAGCGGAGCAGCGGTTCAACAGCAGAACCAGCGTCTTACATCGCAGCTCCAAGACTTAAATCATTTAGCGGGTTATTAGTTTATCTTTCTGACCGTCATGCTAATCCGGTGAGTGTTTGTAGCTGTGTGCTTTACCTGCTGTCTGATCCTCCGTGTCTTTTTACTGCACTGAGCCTCGATGTAGCCAAACTCCGTCATTGTTTTTATGTCTATTAGCTTCGTTGTGTTAATGCATTTTGACCTGCTTCTATTTTCCGCTGCAACACGCAAACGTCCTCATTCACTCAGTGGTTATAGTTACACATCGCTTAGCATTTGTTGCTGCGCACTGCGAAATGAGATGCAGCTGATCGGTATCGGTAACAGAGCCAATGATCGCCGATCCGGATCATCAGTGGCGCAAAAAGTGGGTCTGCAGCGTGTGCAACGCATAGGGTCGCAGCACCAGAGTTGGCGCCAAAACCCCGTCTGGAGGGGCGACGCGCCGATGATGTTTTCACAAACACTTCAGCAATAAGCCTTTCGCTCCTTCACCTCGCGCACATGAACGAGGTAAAGGTAGCGAGTCACGTTATTGCTCGGATTTTACGACGCCACCTTAAGTCCCTGAATTTCACATTTTAACGAAAAAAAGCTCAATGCTACTTGGATGTAACGAGTAACGCGACACTTTTGTAGAAATGTAGTGAAGTAGAAAGTCCAGATACTTACTGTAAAATGTAGTGGAGTAAAAAAGTATAAAGCATCCATTATTAAATCAACTTAAGTAAAGTACAGATACATGAAAACTCTACTTAAGTCCAGTAGCAAAGTACTTGTACTTCGTTACTTCCCACCACTGTCTGAATGACATCCTCTCTACTAAAGCTCAGTTTTTCACACCTGTTAGCTTGGAGGGGTTAGTGAACCGTTAGGAGATGGTGGGGGGTAGCAAGAAGGAGGGGGAGGTCTGACTGTACGCTGCCCCCTCACTGCCCCCCAGATATGCTATTTTATCTATATAATTATAAGTAATTTCCACTATCAGTAATGTGTCTACCAGAGGATTCCTCTGGTCCTTATCTTTCACTAGAGCCTCATTGATGACTGTATGTTGAAGCACTGAGGTGTTACAGTCAGTATAAGTTTGTATATCAGGTGTTGTCAAGTGTGCCATTTGGAGTCTCCAAGTGTGCCACTTGGCACACTTGGAGTCTCCAAGTCTCCAAGTGTGACTTGGAGACTCCAAGTGTGCCAAAAAAATAAACATGTCCAAAATGACATTTCTTTTTTGTGCTATTTTTATCAGTCTTGAAATCCATGGGCAGAATACTTTATTCTACAGATTTATTGTATTTTCCAGTCTATACATTCAACACTCAATGTACATTTACAAGAAATAAAAATGAAAAATCTGGGTGAAGCTAACTTTTTCAAAAAATTTTGTGTTACAAACATAATAGCTAAAACTGCTGACAGTTAAAGTATTTTTGACTGCAAAAATAGAACATTTAGCTTGTCATCTTCATGAAGAGACAAAGCTTTTGCATGCACTTCAAATCCAAATTGTTCAAGAACAGCTGCTGATTTAATTTGGGTATACCTTTTTAGGCGTTTTTGGGGGTGAGGGTTAAGGGGTTTATACAAACTTGTTCCCCTTGCAGCTTCTGGTGACACCATGTAAACTCACCAGTTTAAATCTCTGTAGAGGGATTCCACTCAGATCCACAGGACTTCTTTCAGCAATGTTGACAAAGCGTGCCTCCATTACTGCCACAGCACACAGCACATGTACCCACCTAAAAAACACACAACTCTTTGTGATGCTATTTATTCCAACTGGTGCATTTACTAACATACATAAAAGGGCAGTATTATGTATTTTCCAGGCACATAGTGGCTTGATTGCGCTATAAAATGGTACTATGTTACCTTCGGTTGTTATAGAATGAATTTGGGCCTTTGTCTCTTTAAGAAGCTCCTACTTTTTCCGACACACTGTCTCAGCATGTAATCCATTATGCCATTACAACAATTCTTAGAAGAGTTTTACTGCCAAGTAATTCCTATGATCAGCAGACCCACAGTTCCACCAAGTGTTTGCTAATTTGCTGCGGTCGCTAGTCTGGGGGAGCTGAATGGGGGAGTGGTTGGGAGGGGTGGCTGGGAGTGAGAAGTTCAGCTGGACAATGTAGAAGCTTCATGGAAAAAGGAGGTGCTATGTCGTAGCAAGTGTTAAGGCACACCCTGAATGGCTTGGAAGGGGAGATTCAAGGTCCCTCAAAAACGCCATCCATCCATTTTCTGCCACTTATCCGGGGTCGGGTCGCAGGGGGCAGCAGCTTCATAAGGGAGGCCCAGACTTTCCTCTTCCCAGCAACTTCTTCCAGCTCCTCCGGGGAACCCCAAGGCGTTCCCAGGCCAGCAGAGAGACACAGTCCCTCCAGGGTGTCCTGGGTCTCCCCTCCTCCCGGTGGGACGAGCCTGGAACTCCTCTCCAGGGAGGCGTCAAGGAGGCATCCTGACCAGATGCCCGAGCCTCAACTGGCTCCAAAACGCCAGACAGAATCAAAGCAACATTGCAGGTATTTTTTGATGAGTGTAAAACATTGCAATATGATACAAATTGTCAAAAAGTAAATTTTACATACTACACCCTGTTTCTAAAGCTCACCAGTGGCTAGGTCAGGTGTGAATAAGATTTGGCCTGAGATGCTGAAGGCTGTGGGCCTGTCAAGGTCAACATTACTTGTTACACAGAAGAACAGGACAACCCTATCAGAGTGGCAAACTGAGTTGTTGGACCCAATCTTTCAGAAAGAGGACCAGGGGGTATGTCCCACGTATGGACAGATTGCTCTTCTTAGCCCCACTGACCGCCTCCTGTTCGATTGACAGGAGGCTCCGACTGATTGTCAAACCTCACATCCAAGAGGAGCAAAGTGGCTTTTGTGCTGCCTGTGGAACCAGAACTTTGTGGGGTTATGAGTGGGGAGTATGGAGTATTTGGGTGATTTAGTGGCCATCCAATCCCATGCCCAAAGTAAGAGCTGTGTCTGCACTCTTACCACAAAGTCAATCCTTTTTACCTTCTCGAGGTGGTTCAGGTATCTGATCCAGATGGCTCTTGGCTGCCCTTTTAGCGCTTTCAGTAACCCTGGGGGAAGACTCCAGACTATGTTTTACATACAGCTTGTAAAGCTGTATGTAAAGTTTTTACATACAGCCTCACCATACACAGGTCATATGTGAAACATGAGTGTGAAACATTGGTTTAAATGTCCTCCCAGGGCTTTGAAGACAATACTGTGGTGGTAGAATATCTTCACATCCAACCCATGAAAATCCCAACTTGAAATAATTTGGCCATATTTGTTGTTTTGCCTGGTCCAGACTTTGTATTCCAACTCACTGTAGCTTTACGTGCTAAAAAATCTACTCATTTTGCCTCTGGCATAGATTAGATGAAGTTAGCTAAATGTTCGTATTTACATGTTCTGGTTTATTTCCTCCACCCCCTCATGTTGTGTCTCCCCTGAGGAATTCTGGCGCCCCCAAGGGGAGACACGCCCCACACTTTGAAAGGCACTGTGTTCTAGATAACCCTGGAACTTACTTGTCATTGGTGGTTTTATGTAGGGCTCCACCTCTTAGCAAACACAGGCAGCAACTCTGCAAAAAGAACAAGTCTCATAAAGGGTCCAGTCAAAAAATGTCACTTTTGGTTGGAAGAAGAAAGCTTATTCTTTCTCTGCTGGCATTATTTTTAAGAACATGTTCTAGATCTGAAAACTTTGAGGTATTATTTACTCAGAGAAATGTTCAGATGGTACAGACAAGGTCTACTAATATATTATCTTGACAATCTTGATGTGAGATAAAACAATCTAAATTTCTTTGTGCATTTAAAAGAAATTTGAAAACCATTATGATGAGGCAATATAGCATTTTTTGTGTTGTGTATTTTTTTTTGTTGAAATATGTCTGCAGTAGTATTCTGTGCTGACTAATTTTCTTTTTATGTGAATAACTGAGATGTTACAGGTTTATATTTTTCTCATCCTTTTCATTCATGACTTTTTTTAGGGGTTACATGAACTATTCATAGTTATTATTGAGTGAATAAAATAAAGAACAAAATGAAATAAAATTATATTGCTCAGAAACTACAACTTTTTACTCTTCATTTTACAGATTTCTTCTGTTTGTGTTATATCACTTAGATAATTAAGATAAAACAAAAATAGATATAAGATAAAAATGTTTTAAAAAATCTATGATGATTTCCTTAATAAAGGGAAAAAGTTATTCAAATCTGACTGTTAAAAAGCAATTGCTTTCAGGCCCCTTCATGTTGTCAGACAGATTATATTTAGTGTAATGAAAAAAAATCATCATTAAAGACAGATTTTTATATTAATACAGTGTATCTTTGTCTGATGTTTAAATTTGTTTGGTGACCTAAAATGTTTAAGTGTAACAAAAGGCAAAAACTTAAGGAAATCAATACTTTCTCATAGCACAAAAAAAAAAAGAATCCAAGAGGCTGAATTTATTTATGTGTTATAACACCTCTCACACGGTTACTCTATGGAAGAATCAACTGTAACTTATTTTAATACCAACCTCATTCATAGCATTGGCCATACATCGTGCACATTTCCACTCGGTGCTCACACTGACTGGGTTCACACCGTAGCAGCCTGAAGGATGCACACACAAACACACAGCAACCACACAGGAAAGTAGGGATTATACAGCAGCTATAGCTGAATCATTTAAGAGTTTAGAGCATGTAGAGCTATGAAACAAAGTTATTTTGTGTAGATGTAAGCGTGCTGGTTTACTGACTGGTGTGAACCCAAACACTGCACTGTGAGCAGCTGATGAGAAGGCTGGTTCCATCTTCCTCTAAATAATGTGCAACAGGTTGTTCTTCACTTTCTGCGTCTTCTTCTGTGGTGATAGTGAAGCACATTTCTGGGATAAGAGGCTTGGTCTGCATCCTCCCACCAGCACCAGCGACATGAATGTCCACACTGCTGGCACACTCTGCCTGTGGGCAGACACAGACAGGAAGGAAACACAGCTGTTTTTCTTTTCAACTTCTGACTGCTTCAATTGGAGAAAAGTTTCCCAATTTCAAAACTTTGGCTGAAGTGGTGCTTAAAATTCCAGCCTACAACTCCTGGCATAAAGTATGGAATCACCAGTATTGGATGAGCATTCATTCATTCAGACATTTTATGCTGTAAAACAAACTCAGATCCAAATCATGATATAATAATAAGGTCTTTCCAAAGTGCAACTTTTTGGCTTTTAGGAACACTCAAAGAAATGAAGAGAAAACATTGTGGAAGTCAGCGAATTATACTTTTATTGACCAAACACAGGGCAGTGTTGTGGTACTCGGATCCGGTCTTGGTCTCGAGTCCGGTCTCGAGACCATTTCTTGATGGTCTCGGTCTCGTCTCGGACTCGACCGCATTTGGTCTCGGTCTTGTCTCGGTATTTTATTTCAAGACCGGTCGAGACCGCGACTGTGAAAATATCACTAAACATGCAGCAAACTGTCCAGTTTATTGGTTAACATCTTTGTTTTCAGTGGATGCAAAACGCACCGATAAAAACACAACCCATAACGTGACCTGCCAATTAGGTGTTTATGTTACTCCCCCCTCCCTCACCTTTCAGTCACATGCGGCGCTCTGGGACATGCGCAGTGGTTTTCCCTCAGCGCAGAAGATCTAATAGTCAGTAATAGAATAAAGCTGCATAAATCATAATAAACCCGATGGTCAGCAGCACTTTGCTTTCACAGACGGTGGGACAACGACTAACTGTTTTCATCACTTAGAAAAGTATCTCAAAGAAGGTTAAGCTCCGTTGACGTGACGTTAGCGAAGCTAGTTGTATAGAGACGCATAAGCATTGTGATGAAAAAAGGTTTTCACTCACTGCGCTGAATTATTGTGCGGAGGTTTGACTGACTTGTTGCACATATGAGACAAGCTGTGTCTGAAAGTCTGCAATGTAGTGATGCGACATTCAGGAGCAGAACGATTCCTCTGCACGGTCTTTACTTATTAGACAGGACTGGAGTGTCACTGAGAGCCTATCAGGTTACTATATGCTGTCAGAATAGCATAATCAGAGGTTCCCAAACTGTGGGGCGCAACCCCTAGAGGGGGCGCCGTGTCATTGCAGTGGGCGAGGGGGTGCGGGAAGCCATCTGGATGAAAAAGAAAAACGAATAAATATGAACGCTGTATGCACTGGGTTTTTACTTTACAACGGCCAATTCTCTTGTTATTCTTCTGTCAATTTGATACAGTAGGGGTTTCCACACTTCCCATATCTGTGTCCTCTGTCACTTTTATCAGCAGTTAAAACTTTAATACGTTGTTAGCATGTGGTAACCTGTTTTTCGAGCCGCCTTTAAATGCAACATGAGCGCTACAACGCTGGGTTTACACCTGTGGGGTAACGAAGGAGACCAGCTGCTGCTGTACAGAGCTGCACATGTGTGTTAGAATCATGGTAACAAACCAAAGAACTTTTCACAGTTTCCCCCCAAACTAACAGACTATTTAGTGAAGCTGTTTGATGCAGGTAAAGTTAGCTAAAAGATGACTAGCTAGCTGATATCAATACATCACCTTAAGCTTGTTAACAAGTAGCTTATAGGCTAAGTTGTTGTCTATGTTCAGCTACATAGATTCATTATTGCTTGTTGCTCCTTTGTCAGTGTTCAGTTGAGCTTTGCCTCAATTGCTATGTTTAATGGTGCAGACAGTGGTGGTTTCTGACATGAACAACATGGGTAAACACCCAGGGTATTATCTTTTTAGGGATGGCACGAGACCAGATCGTAGCACGGAGATGGAAGCAAAGCAGAACAAAGAGTTTGTTCAATTTAATATTGGTTATATTTATTATGTATTTAATATATTTTTATGGGAATACGGATCTTTGAGATCAATTTGAGAAGTAATTTTGATCATATTTCACATTTTATCATAACATGTAGAACGCGGCGCTGGTCTTGGTCTTGACTTGGTCTCGGAACCTAAAAGTCTTGGTCTTGTCTTGGTCTCGGCTTAGGCGGTCTTGAACACAACACTGACACAGGGAAATAAATATGGAGTCACTCAATTCTGAGGAAAAAAGTCTGGAATCACTCAAATTGGAGGTAGAAAAAAAGGACACACCCAGTCTATTTCTTTTCCCTAAATGGACACCTGCCCCCGATTAGATGTGCCCGTTAGTCTGCACTTAAAAACACCTGCAGTCATGGCACCTTGGAGGGCTGCTGAACAAAGTGGAGAGGGAAGAACCATGGCTCCAACAAGAGAAATGTCCCTTGAAACAAAAGAGAGGGTTGTAAAACTTCTTGAAGAAGGTAACCCTTCACACATGGTTGCTAAAGATGTGGGCTGTTCACAGTCAGCTGTATCCAAGATATGGACCAAATACAAACAGCATGGAATGGCTGTTAAGGCCAACCGTACTGGTACACCAAGAAAGACATCAAAGTGTCAAGACAAACAACTTAAGGCCATTTGTCTTGAAAACCGAAAAATTACAACTAAACAGATGAAGCATAAATGGGAGGAAGCTGGAGTCAATGTATCCAAACCGTAAGAAATTGCCTAAAGGATATGGGATTTTAATACAGGAAACATAAACAAAAACCAGCATTGATACCTAAACATAAAAGAACAAGACTCCAATGGGCTAAGGAGAGGCAGTCATGGGCGGTGGATGACTGGATGAAAGTTATCTTCAGTGATGAGTCAAGAATCTGCATTGGACAAGGTGATGATGCTGGAACTTTTATTTGGTGCCGTTCCAGTGAGATTTATGAAGAGGCCTGCCTGAAGAAAACAACCAAATTTACACATTCCTTGATAATATGGGGCTGCATGTCAGGCAAAGGCACTGAGTTAATTCTTCTATCAATGCATAAGTTTACATTGACATTTTTGGACAGTTTTCTCATCCCTTCAATTGAACAGATGTTTGGAGATGATGAAATAATTTTCCAAGATGACAATGCATCGTGCCATAGGCAAAAACAGTGAAGACATTCCTTGGAGAAAGACATATTCAGTCGATGTAATGGCGTGAAAATAGTCCAGATCTCAACCCAATTGAAAACCTGTGGTGGAGATAGAAAAAAATGGTCCACAGGAAGCTGCAAAGTTGATGTGGCAACTGATAAAGAGAATTGGCACCAAATTGATGCAGAATTCTGTCTGTCACTTAACAAGTCCATGCCTCAGAGACTGAAAGCTGATATAAAAGCCAAAGGTGGTGCAACTAAATACTAGTGATGTATTTTGAATGGTTTTTTGTTTATGTGTTTTTCAGGATTCCACACTTTTTTCCTCAGAATTGAGTGACTCCATGTTTATTTCCCTATGTTTGGTCAATAAAAGTATAATTCGTTGACTTCCACAACGTTTTCTCTTCATTTCTTTGAGTGTTCCTGAAAGCCAAAAAGTTGCACTTTAGAAAGACCTTACTATTGTATCATGTTTTAAATCTGAGTTTGTTTTACAGCATGAAATGTCTGAATGAATGAGTGCTCATCCAAGACTGGTGATTCCATACTTTTTGCCAGGGGTTGTACAGTGCAAGTGCAGTAGCAGAGTGCGGATTCATCCTCCAGATAAACATCTAAACTAGCGATTCTCATCGTGGGCGGTACCGCCCCCCAGGGGGCGTTCAGAGGACGGCAGGGGGTGCTGGGATTCCTTTGGGGGGCGTTTGGTCGAAGGTAAACTTTACACCTTAAATGCACAACAATGCCAGTTTAGACTTTGAGCAACTTGGTAAAACTGTATTGTGTAACATTAAATCATGCTTGGCTGCAACTGTATCGATAGCAGCTCTTCTTCTATTCAGTGTTTGTAGCTTTTGACGCAGCTCCTCTCCTGCTACTCTTCGCTTCACCACTTCAGTTCAGCGTTACACCCGCTGATGACGGTGCTGCGATTCTCTTTGTCTGGTATTTTTGTACATATGTTTTGGCAGTTCTGTGATCATGTCAAAGCAGCAACTTATATTAAAAAGTGTTTTATTTCTGTCTGGAAGCTGCCCACTTCCATGGAAGGACAACAGAAAATCGCTCTTATAAACATGTTATTTCTAAAATCACGATACCCTCACTGTGTATCCCTCTGAAAAATGAACCTATTTAAATAAAGAAATCTCTCGATGAATGATACTTCGATAGAGAGCGTTCATTTTATAGCGTTACTGTACGACGGTACTGTAAATGGTCCAGTTTGAAACAGGGGTGATAGAACAACACAGCACTTTTAAATTTCAATAATTAGAATACCAAAATTGGTTCCGTTGTTTTAAAAGGTTTATGTCAGTCTACCTTTTCCCCATCGACACGCTTCCCAAACTCTGCATACAATAGGGGTTTAAAAAAAAGGTAAAAAAAACGACGCGCACATCGCTCAAAACTGAAACTGGAGAAGAGGGGATATAAAATGGAGCGACGAACTAGATGTGAATTATGGCATAAAAAACAGTGAAAAATCAAAACATGATGTGAAACACATGACGATTAGGCAGCGCAGCAGTGATGAGTGAAGATTACTGATGGTGAGCGTCAATAAACAAAAGTGATGCCCCTCCTGAAAGCTCTGGTTTGCACAATAAATGCCATGTGGGTGAAGTTTTATGGATGATGCTCTGATGTCCCATTCTCCTGAAGGCAGCACAGAGCTGCACCACCAGAAACCGACAGAAACACTGAAGAGAAGAAGAGCTATGATTAATGTAGTTACAGTTCTATCCATGTTTTAATGTTGCAGAGCTCAGTCGTTTAGCAAATAGTTCAAAGTTTAAACTGGCATGTTGTTCATCTTTTATCTGGTCATTTTGTGGAATATTTAACAACTAGAAAATGGCAAAGAATAAGAATATTTTTCCACTCTGATTGGCTGCTGTTAGTCCTACCAATTTTAACTTGAATGTTCGTTGCATTTTTTGTAGACGCCTGTGAAAATAATTTCTATTCCCATGACTTATGTTCTTTGGGAAATTATTTTTGATGATAAATACAGAAACAAGCATAAAAATCAAAACATCTACAATAGTGATAGTAATATTAATGATAAAATAATAGTCAGTGCAAAGTAGCCTACAAATTCTTTGGTGGGGGGCGGTGAGGGACCTGGATAAGGGCTGGGGGGGCGCTGGGCCAAAAATGGTTGAGAAACACTGGACTAACCATGACACATTTGATTCTCTATTCAGCTTGTTGAATATTAAACCAAATGGAAATGAAATACAATTAAATGACATTATTATAATTTTAAAAATGGATAAAAATCGATTGTGATTTTTTTTTACCACATTTGTCAAAATGAAGAACAATGAAAAAGTCTAGCACAATATCTGCCGGCTAAGCTGCCAAGTAAGCTACCAATTTATTTAAGCAGCCATGTTACAGGAACTGTTCTGATAACAGAAAAGCATTTATGACATTTGTGTATGTTACTGATTGATATGCATTACTTTAAAAGTAAAAAAAACAACAATAAAAAAAACTGTGTAAATCTCTCATTACAACATAGACCCCTGCAGACATGCATGGCCTATATATGCAGGTTGCACTTGTGCAGTAGGTGGAGATTATATTCAGGTACAGTCAATAGTCTGGAAATTACAATATTTCATATCCCCAGAATGAAAACATTTCAAAAGAAATGTCTTAATGCAGTTATTGCCATGCTGAGAGCAATCAGAAGAATTAGGTTTTTCATTCTTATTTTGGTATGGAGACAAAAAGAAATGGAACACATCACCTGAACACCGTTCAGGTCTCTCTGATTAAGAGGAATACCTGTTGATGTGTTTGGAAGAGCATACAGATGGAGCAGTATGGAGGCTTAGAGCCCATGCGTTGGTTGTACTCCCTTTCTTTCTTCAGATTGGGAGGGCTACTCTGCCACAAATGGGTCAGAGGTTTGGCCCAGTTGTCCGCTTCAAAAGTACCTGCCTCCACTGGGGGAAGCTCCTCCATAGCATCTATGGCAGAAAAACGAATGCATTCATTAAGTTTCAATATACAAGTTGTAATGAATAGTGAGCCATTTAAAATAAATTGTCTAAATTATTTAAAATTGTAGACTATTTATTGTAAATTATTTAAAATGAAATTTCTAAATTAAGAATGTTGCAGATTGTTTATGGACATTTGTCTGTTTTGATTAGCACCGTTGGTGGTTAGTATTTTTGTTTTGTTAATTGTATTTGCACTTTGTAATGTTTGGGGTTCCTTTGTATGTCCCTCACAGGCTGCTGTAGCTAATGGGGGCAGGTCCTATAATAGCTGGCAAAATCATTGTAGAAATGAATGACTTGAACAACTGTCAAAGATGTTTGGCATAAATCAATGTTTAGTGTTCCCCAGTGAAAGCAGAAAGGTACGTTTTATTTTGTTGTTTGTGTTGTAAGTTTATGTTTTGTATTCTAATGTTTCTATAGGTTTTCGTTTTCATGGTAACTGATGATCCGCATCAAAGAAAATAAACAAAACCTTGAAAATCACCCGTCGAGATGTGCAAACTAATTCAGGTGCCGGTGAGCTGCTACACATGTGAACAAGAACGATTAAAGGAAACCTGAATGCCAGGACAGACCTTTTTCACTGCTGTTATCTTTAATGTGTTGGGGCCGTGGCAGCTGATCTGGATTACTTTCCAGTCCTGCATTAGGAGGCAACACTTCTGCCACTTGCTGGAGGTACAAAGAACACCAGCAGAATTAGAACGAAAAGTCACATGTTCTGCTGAAAGGTAAACAGTATGAGCATGTATGTTCCAGAAGATCACAGAAAAGAAATGATTAAAACTGTCCATAATGATAATCATCAGATTTAGAGGGTATGAATTTTGCACATCTTAAAAACATGTTAACTTGTGTTTGGTCACGTCTCAATACACGCAATACCAACTGAGTATTTTAAAGACAAATATTGTTGCTATATATTGTTGATGAATAAGTATATTAAGATAATACATTTATCAGAAACTACGGCACTACAACAGGTTTAAAATACTTGAATTATCTGGATTGAGGAAGAATCACACATGCCAACACTACTCACTTCTCTGCTGACATGTTTGATGTCTTCCTGTTCTTCCTCCTGCACCAGGATTTCTTCTCCATAGTCTCCTTTGGCATAGCTATGGACATGCAGGACGTCAGCAGGGCTGAGTGTTCTCTGAAACAGCTTGTGCACAGGAATGTTACTGGTTTCCACCCGAGGCTCCACACTGGCCTCTGCATTTCCTTCTACTGGCAGAAGAGGACTCATGTCTGCAGCCCGTCCACCGTTCTTGTCCTTTCTTGCAGAATTTTGTCTGCTTGAAGCTTTCTTGCTGTCTTTAGAACTCCATTTAGGTGGTGCTTTCATGTGCTTCTCCAACTGACGTTCTGACTTGGGCTGTGCTGTTTTGAAAAGGAAACACTTTATTACAACTCTTTACACTATTTAGTTAACCAATTTCCAAATTATAAGTTAATGATAAAAGTGCAGTTCAGAATACACATACATGACATATTTTGATCCATTGTCTCTAGAAATAACTTCAACATCAAGGACAAAAATTTTAAAAATGCTCATCCTTCACTGGGATTTTATGTGGCAGCTCAGCATATAGTAAATAGTAGAGGTGTGCCGATCGATCGGTAACCGATCATAATCGGCCGATTTCCGTGAAATCGGTGATGATCGGGATCGGCCGATCATTGGCTCTGTTACCGATACCGATCACCTGCATCTCATTTCTCAGCCTGTCTGTCCAGCTGGTCTCGTCTTTCCTTCACTGCGCAAACGCGCAGCAACAAATGCTAAGCGATGTGTAACTATAACGCACTGAGTGAATGAGGACGTTTGCGTGTTGCGGCGGAAAATAGAAGAAGGTCAAAATGCATCAACACAACGAAGCTAATAGACATAAAAACAATGACGAGTTTGGCACATCGAGGCTCAGTGCAGTAAAAAGACATGGAGATCAGACAGCAGGTAAAGCAGCACAGCTACAAACACTCACCGGATTAGCATGACGGTCAGAAAGATAAACTAATAACCTGTAAAATGATTTAAGTCTTGGAGCTGCGATGTAAGACGCTGGTTCTGCTGTTGAACCGCTGCTCCGCTACAGGCAGTAATATTTAATATTTAGTAATATTTGACACGGAGCCGCTTCTGCTCCACCTGGTAGAGACTCTCACACCGAACCTGTTTAAAGCTGCAGCATCTAACTTAAAAAAAATACATTTTACATATGTATTAAAACTTTCTCTGTCCTAACATGAGACAGATAATCTCTAAAAAAATAATCGATCCCTCCCTGCTCAGAAACAGCCAATCAGAACTAGCAGTAACCAGCTAGCCGCCATGTTAACAGGAAGTTTTCATTCAGTAACTCAGGATTGTTTATTGTAATGGATCCTGTTTTTGCCTTTGAATGTTAAATTTTATACTTGAATTTTTATGGCAATGTTGAGAGGTTTTATTTTAGCTCTTTGCATTATTTAGCTTCTTCAGAGCCTCATATGTTATCAGTCTGTTAAAGATAGTATTATTGATAGCAGTTCAATTTGCACAATGCCTGTTTGGTTTAGTTTTCTTCTTGGAAAAAGTTATTAAAAACAAGTTTTTGATTAAATTAAGGTGAATTCATGGTTCCTTTTTTCACATAATGTAATGGTAGTATTTATGATAAAAAATAAATAAATCACAACTATGTGATTGGTATCGGGGATCTGAATCGGCGATCGGCCCTCAGGGGTGATCGGTATCGGTATCGGCAGAAAAAAACCTGATCGGCACATCCCTAGTAAATAGTAAATGACTTGCACTTGTATAGCATTTTATCAAGTCCAGAGGAACTTTGGGCTTGATAAAAATACAAGTCTCAACATGGGTACCGCCCACGTTGAGAATCGCTAGTTTAGATGTTTATCTGGAGGATGAATCCGCACTCTGCTACTGCACTGTACAACCCCTGGCAAAAAGTATGGAATCACCAGTCTTGGATGAGCACTCATTCAGACATTTCATGCTGTAAATACATTCACAAAGTATTTGAATTTATTCAGTCATTCACACATTAATGGTGGTAGATGATGCACCAGCTAGAGTTGGTCTGCCACTGAAGCCTGTGGTTGTTATGGGGAAAATGGGAAGTTTAGGGAAGTAAATCCTGAACTACTTTTGAGGCGTCTTGGACAAGAATGCTAAACTTGAATGAATTAACCTTCAGAGAATGTATTAATATATAGCACTAGTATAGCAGGATAACATGCATATATTTTTATATCACCCAGTGCTGTCAATATTTCTAATTCTACATTTTAGAATGGATGTAGGATCCAAACAATGTGGAAGTTATTTCTTTTGATTTTATCTAAGAATATGACAACCAGGTGAAAAGAGGCTAGACTTAAAGGCAAAAAAGTAGCAGAAAGGCAAGAGCAACTTCAAGAGCTTGGCACCTTACCTGAGGCAGCTGGGACTTTGTTGGGAAAACTCTTCATTGATAGCTTGGGTCTCTCAGGCTCTACCGCCTCCTTGACTCTTACGTCACAACTGTCTTCTTCAGAGGTCTGGACAGGTTCAAGCGGACGTTTTTTCCCACTTTGAGGATCTGAGCTGAATCATTTAAAAATGTTAAAGACAGTTTTTAATTTCACAAAAGATTAAGATAATGCCAGAAAATAAAATCAGAAATTACAGACAAATAAAAAACAATGTTCAGAGATTTTTACAAAGTGTCTAGGGGTTGACAAACTTATTCATTCATTTATTTATTTCTGGTGGCCTTTATTCAAGTGGCTCAGGCATCTGGTCAGGATGCCTCCTGGTGCGCCCTGGTGAGGCGTTCCGGGCTCGTCCCACTGGGAGGAGGCCCTGAGGAAGACCCAGGACACGCTGGAAGGACTATGTCTCTCGGCTGGCCTTCCAGCTCCTCCGGGTTCTCCTGGAGGAGCTGGAAGAAGTGGCTGGGGAGAGGGAAGTCTAGGCCTCCCATCTAAAGCTGCTGCCCCCGCGACCCGACCCCGGATAAGAGCAAGAGAAAAAGAGAGGGGATGTCAAAATGAAAAATCCATACAAAAAAATCCATTTTGTGAAATACTGTATGGCTCCACCAGTGTCCATGTCATCTGTGTGAAGGTACCAAAAATATGGAGGGGAAAAAAAGCGATGGGAGCTCCTTAAGTCCTTTGCTGTGTTTCAATCGTTTTACAAAACAAACTGGATCCATTAGGATTAACTTCCCCAGGTAAGGATGAAAGATCAGAATTACTTTACTTTGCAGCCAGAAATTCGCTTCTAAACAACCGAGAAATATTTTGTAAGTAGCTAAAGTGGCCGAAATAATCGCTGATTGTTAGCATAGCAGATAACGTTTCATACTGTTTTCTACTGAGAGAGAAACGGCTGTTAGAGGAGAAGTTCATTAAAAACCAAAGGATTTAGTGAGGAAAAATCAGTCAGGATCAGAGCTGGAGCTGCTGGTCTTCAGTCTGTTTCCATGTTGTTATTTAGCTATAAAGATGCTAAACATGGTCAGAGCCCAACAAGCTGAAAATGTCTTTTTATGAATGTCAAGGAAACATTTATGTATTTTCTATTACACTTTTGGATAATTTCTCTTTAATTCTTGGCTTTAGCCTGTGAACCAGGACGTCTCAGAGTCATTGAATCTCCCAGTGTGACCAGCAGACTGAAGCCTGTGACCAGAGTTCCCAGTATAATAAATAAATGTTTTAGTCTTTCACTTTTTGTGTATTTTTAAATGTCTCAATATTATAATAAAGTTTATGTAATGAAATAAGAATAATTTACTCTTTCAGAATAATTTTCACTCTTTGCTGTCAATAGCAGAGTTGACATTCTATAATAAATATTTATTCTCTGGAAAAAAGTAAGAACAATATGTAGTTTAATGTTTGACAATGACTGATTTATAAATCAAAAGTCATTTCTCAATAACGTATAAAAAATAAATACAGGAAAATTATTTGTTTCTTGTCTTGAAATGTTAAATGTACATTAAATTATGGAATTATGTAAATATATTATTTAATAAAACACTGTAAAAGTGTGTCTGTTCATCAATTTCAATATAAAAATTACCAGAATAGTTTCTATCAAATAAAACATTGTGCTCTTTATTCAGAAATGCCCCAAAACACTTAATCACATCAAAAGTTAGAAACTCAGTCTTTAGTAATTTCTTTGATTGCCAAATATATTAATGTGTGAGAAAATGTGTCAATGGCAGGTATTAACTTAAAATACTTTATAAAGGTCGATCCATTCACTTGCATCACCTTACTGGCACATATTCCACATTCAATATGGCGGACGCTGTTACGTATTGCAGCAACGGGCCGACCCGCTCCATGAGGCGTCTACAGGTCCTTCTCAAAAAATTGTGATGAAGTTCATTATTTTCCATAATGTAATGATAAAAATTAAACTGTCATATATTTTAGATTCATTGCACACCAACTGAAATATTTCAGGTCTTTTATTGTTTTAATACTGATGATTTTGTCATACAGCTCATGAAAACCCAAAATCCCCGTCTCAAAAAATCAGCATATTTCATCAGCCCAATAAAAGAAAAGTGTTTTTAATACCAAAAAAGTCCACCTTCAAATAATTATGTTCAGTTATGCACTCAATACTTGGTCAGGAATCCTTCTACAGAAATGACTGCTTCAATGCAGCATGGAGGCCATCAGCCTGTGGCTCTGCTGCTGTGATGGAGCCCATGATGCTTCGATGAGCCTTAAGCTCATCCAGAGTGTCGGGTCTGGTGTCTCTCAAATTTCTCTTCACAATATCCCACAGATTCTCCATGAGGTTCAGGTCAGGAGAGTTGGCAGGTCAACAGTAACACCATGGTCAGTAAACCATTTATCAGTGGTTTTCTCTCTGTGAGAAGGTGGCAGGTGGTGCTGAAAAATGAAATCTTCATGGCTTTTCAGCAGATGGAGCCATGAAGGGCTCCAAAACCTCCTGATAGCTGCTGCATTGACCCCTGGCCTTGATAAAACACAGTGGACCAACACCAGCAGCTGACATGGCTCCCCTGACCATCACTGACTGTGGGAACTTGACACTGGACTTCTGGCCTTTTGGCATTTCCTTCTCCTCAGTCTTCCTCCAGACTCTGGTACCTTGATTTCCAAGTGACATGCAAAATTTGCTTTCATCCGAAAAAAGTACTTTGGACCACTGAGCAACAGTCCAGAGCTGCTTCTCTGTAGCTCAGGTCAGAGGCTTCTGCCGATGTTTCTGGTTCAACAGTGACTTGACCTTTGACCTGCGGAATGCGGCACCTGTAGCCCATTTCCTGAACACGCCTGTGCATGGTGGCTCTGGATGTTTCTACTCCAGACTCAGTCCACTGCTTCTGCAGGTCCACCAAGGTCTGGAATCGGCTCTTCTCCACCATCTTCCTCAGGGTCGGTCACCTCGTCTCGTTGTGCAGCGTTTTCTGCCACACAGTTTCCTTCCCACTGAGGCGCCTTGATACAGACTCTGGGAACAGCCTATTGGCTCAGAAATGTCTTTCTGTGTCTCACCCTCTTGCTTGAGGGCATCAATGATGACCTTCTGGACAGCAGTCAGGTCAGCAGTCTGACCCATGATTATGGTTTAGAGTAATGAACCAGGCTGGGAGTTTTTAAAAGCCTCAGGAATCTTTTGCAGGAGTTTAGAGTTACTTTGTTGATTCAGATGATCAGGTTAGTTGCTCGTTCACAAAACGTTTTCATGATATGCTAATCTTTTGAGATTTTAGGTTTTCATGAGCTGTTTGCCAAAATCATCAGCATTAAAACAATAAAAGACCTGAAATATTTCAGTTAATGTGCAATGAATCTAAAATATATGACAGTTTAATTTTTATCATTACATTATGGAAAATAATGAACTTTATCACGATATGCTAATTTTTTGAGAAGGACCTGTATGTGTTCATGTCTATGGGTCCTCCCTCCACCATATCAAGTAACAGATGGCAAACAATTCCCTTCAGCTAAGTCAGGCAACAAAACTGAAGTTTTAGTTTTGGGGACAAACAATGAGAGACAGAAAGTCAAAGCACAACTTCAAACATTGGTAACAAATCCTTTAGATCAGGTCAGAAATTAATCATATCTGAGTTAAACTTTAAATTTCCCAACTAACAAGTTCATAAACTTGTAGAAGAGATTATGCTACCACTACAGGTTCTTGTGAACTGAACTGGAACATTGCTGGTGAGGACCAGGCAGCAAGAACACATCACACCAATTTTAAAGTTTCTGCACTGGCTACCTACACATTTTGTTTTCTCATTTTAAGGAGCTTTAACAGATATTCAAAATTATTAATGGTCTCTATTTATCAGATGGGCTTCGGTTTAGAATCCCTCCAGGCCCCTCAGGTCTTCTGTTGATGCCTTCAGTGAGAAATATAATGCGAGGCTTTGTGCTATTGCCACAATAAATATGTAATCCAGCATTCTTGTGAATTACATACAAAATGGATACATTTGGATTTATAAGCTAGAGGTTTGACTAATAGGTCAGCAGTTACACAAAAGATGTGTTTTCGCAGTCCACAAGAATACCTGAGGGCAATTTATTTATTTAACATTTTGCGTCCCTTGAACCACCGTTGTCATGTGGATGCAGGGCACAAACAATGAAAAACTTTCCCATTTTAGAAAAATATGTCCCCATGTGGACAGGTGCTTAGAACCTGTTTAAACCTGACATTAACATCTATTTTGAATTATTTGAACATAGGTTCATCCTTTTGACATACAAGTGGAGGAGGCAGTGTGCAAAAGTGGCTCATTGTTTTCTGATATGACCAGATATGTCAATTTTTTAACTTTTGAAAAAGATTAACTTTTTCATATTTCATAACAATTAGGAAAGACTTATTAACATTCCCATTTGTAATAAAATAGTCACAGAATAGTGAAGAGAGAGAGAATAGAATAAATCAAGACCTGTTGTCCTTCTGTGCAGGAGACGTTGGCTCCTCAGACGATGCTTCACTGGAAATCTTACAGGGATTGGTCTTTTCTTTTTTGAGAAACTCAGCAGCCTCTGGAGTTGGTTTCAAGTGGTCAATGGGAGTGTCATCTTTCCCTGCTTTCCACAGTTTGTAACGGTCAGGCTGAAACTTGTGCACAAATGCATCCATAGATATCTTCACCATATCTTGACGGCAAGAACACTGCAGAAAACATAAAACATTTCGTAGCTTCAACAGCTAAAACAAGGCAGTTGAGGTCTCTGCCATTGTTAGATGTAGTGTATGTTCTCACAAATGTGAGACTGTGAAGACAAGACGGGCTCTTGTTAGGGTTAGTGCTTTAGTAAGAGGTTTAGAGTAGTCCGTATTGCTGAGATTGGTCATTTTGATCTTGAAATTAAATCTTTTCCAAGTTTCCACACTCGTATATAATTTAGTGGTTCAGGGGTGTTTCCCTTGCCACCTTGGTGGCAAAGGGTGTGGATTTGGGGTATGGGCACAAATTCCACTCACAAATTTATTGTGAGTTGACTATTGTAATCTTGTAGCATCAAATGCCTGATTTTATCTTTGTGCAATCATAGATAAGAACCTTTGTGTGTAAAACATATTGAAAAAAATTAATTACACAAGTTAAACATTTTTAAGGTCTTTTTACAAACACAAAGCAAAAATCTACATATAAAACTCTCCATTTCTGTGGCTTGTGTGCGAGTTTTAACCTCCAAGTACAAATTGTGATCAGGGTTTTGTCTCTTTCAGTTGACTGGTCGATGACAAGTGTAACAATACATTCAGATTACAGATGGGCTTAGCTGTTGTGGGATCTGATAGGCCAAGTCAGACATCCGACTCCATCCTCAAACCGCTTTGATTGAATAATCCTTTTTTTTTTTGCTTGCTTCAAATGCCCGGTTTTACTCCTATAGTGGTTTTGAAGTTAGTTTTAAGTTAGTTATGTGACAGACAGTCTCTCTGTGATTTACTAGGACCAGCAAAGGCTTTCCTATTAACACTGATTTTTCAACTGACTCATGCAACATAGTAACATAACTGGGATCTAAACTTAAAAACCAAATAGGTTTAGTTATTTGAGTTTATTAATGTGGAAACTGTGAAAGCAAATTTGGAGGACTGTATCAAAGTAAGTCATTTGGACTAAAAGTAATATTGGACATATACAACTTCTACTACTATAAAGTATTAATAAGAAGGAGAAACGCTGGCTGTGCTTTAACTAATTCTCATTAAGTGGTCATGGAAAACAAGATGCTGTATGACAATCCAATCTGTTATCAGTAACATGCAAGACATGCGAAAAAATCCATTTTATGTAATACAGCACGGCTCCACCAGAGTCCATGCCATATGTGTGAAGGTACCAGCAATATAGAGGTTGACATTGGAAATATTAAAGCAATCATAAAGACAATATAGCCTCTGTTATAACAAACTTTGTGAAACTACATTTGCATGACTTCCTCAGCATAGGCTTCTTAGACACACTGTACGTTTGGTGGATTGAACTGTCCATAGCCCACACACACATTAATGAGCTTTATCAGATCTAAGGTGCTTGTTAAAAGATGGCTTGTGCAAACAAAGGCACATTCACCTCTAACTGAGGTTTTCAAGTATGTTAAAAGCAGAATACCCAATGCTATTGTGTCAGTTAAAGGCTCAGATGAATAAATGTCTAATTTAAATCCTATTGTATAAGATTAATAAACAATATTTACGGCACCTGGTTAACTTGTCTTTTACTAGTCCTTTTGGTATGATCCTTTGATTTACTCCTTTGTATCTCTAGGCAGAGCCACGACCGCAATACTTGCAAGTTAGACATTTCACTTTGACCTGCTTTCATTGTGTGGAAGAGACTGTAGATAACGTACCAATTTAGCTTGTTTTCCATAATCAATCCATCGCTGTGTAGCAAAGTTGGTGGACTCAGCACAATTGAAACCGTGGTTGAAACCAGCATGATAAGCAAATGGAAAAGTCACAATGAACTGCCCAGCTTCCTGAGTGACCTAACATAATAGAAAAAAAGAGAAGATGCATACTTTTTATATTCCACCTGACTTTTCCTATATAGTCACTAAAACATGATTATTACTCTTCAGTCAGAGGCTTTGCTGTAACAGAAACCGCAGAGACAACAGTCATCAGCATTGACAATAACTCTTTAATTAAGCAAGTTATAAGATTATTTAATTTCCCTTTGGAATCGATAAAGTATTTTTGAATTGAATCCCACAGGATTTGTACTTGACTCACCCTGCAGCTACGACAACTGACAAGATGGAGCTGAAAGACGTTAAGCAAAAGCTAAAAAGCAGGAGAAGATACTGCTTACTTTAATGGTGGTTTAAAAATGAAAGCAGTAAAATCTTATTTAAAATAATATAAGCCACACTTAATGTCAGCCACGCCCCTTTTATTCAACAAGCTGAAAGTTTATGACTTGTGAACCAACATGTCATCATCTCTGTGGAGATGAAAACATGGATTACCTTCTCATATGGTATGCCATATTTTTTTAGGATTGAGGGTGAAATTAAAGTCATCTTGTGTCGCAAAAAGGCTTCACAGCTCTGAGCATTCCCAGGAAAGAAACCTGGAAGAGAAAGAAAACTCTCAGATATTTCAATAAAGCTAAAGCATTTGAATACTTGTGCTTGAAGAGGAACTTCCTCAGGTGAAATATGCTGTGCTTTGTGATTTCTTTTTATACATAAAGTCATGCTTGTTAGTTCATTGACTCCTATAGGTTTCAAATACTGTGATATTGCATCTACACTGACAGCAGTGTCCATTACAATTCATCTGCTCATACTAGGTGATCCTACTCTATTTCCTTAAATTGAACGTCACACACAGACAGATTTAATCGGCTATCAAGATGTCTGAACATCCAACCCCAACCCGCTACACACTAGACATTGGTTCAGTCACCTCATTAAAGCTGCTGCTGACATCATCATTAGTTTTAAAGTCGTCTACTTCTGCATCAGAATTGAACAACCTCCTCTTTTTCGTCTCAACATCACTTTCGTCTCGAGGCAAATTCACGCTTCAGCTCCTGCCGTCTCCTTAATCAAGCAGCAGTCCAGCTTTTCCAAACACGTTGGGAAAAACCAATATATTAGCCGCATTGCAGTGTTCAAAGTGTCTGAAAAAAAAAAGTGGCTCACAGTTCAGAAATTATGTTAAAGTTGACACTGACCTGTTAAAATAAAATCTTAGGATATTTGATGAGTAAGCAAATATTTTATTTAAAAATATGATTTAATAGGGTAAGTGGGACGTTGAAAAGTTAGGACAATTCCAAGGGCCCCTGACTGACAGGGGGCCCTCCACCAATTTTTTTTTCTTTCATAGAAATTAGAAAAAAAAATGGGGCCCTGTCAATTACAAAATTATTCATATTGCGTTTTCTAAAATAGTTTTTAGCAGTAAAAATCAAATGTTGCCACTCCCAGTCCAAAAAGCACACCTCCATATTTGCCCTGAACTTTCCTGGATCTACATGAAATGGTTCGTTCCTGCTTGGTGCACTTGACTGACAGTATTCAACAGCAGTCAGTAGAAGACAAGAATGACTGTGGCAATTAATAAAGTCAGGTTTTCAAAATAAAAGAGAGAGAAAAAGGCAAGAATGTCAATTTATAACCCAGTTTTTCTCCAAAAGAGGTGAGTAGACTGTGAGATTATCAACCATTTAGCATAGTTAGCTTAGCTACAGACAACTGTTTGCCTCCATTTCAATAGCATTTAATGAACAAAGAAAGAAAATTACCAGCATATTCATATATTTAACTTGTCCCTTGTAACATTTACCACTTAACAACAGAAGAGTCAGTCAGCAGCAGCTCTAACCCACGTCCCTCCTGACCCGTCCCCTACTAAGTGAAATTAAACCTGCAGTATGCAACTTTTATAAAAAAATATTTTTTACATATTTATTAAAACTGTCATTATGTTGTGACAGTATGGTTATGAGAGATAATCTGTGAAAAAATTATTTCCCCTGCCTTCTCCCAGTGCTAGTAACAACTAATCAGAGGGAGGAGGCGGGTTTTAGCGCTGTCAATCACAATCTGATGTGGCTGCTCAGGCCGCTCTGTGCTAAGCTGCAACTAGCATAGCCTGTCGTGAATGTTCAGTTTAGTTAGCATAGCCACCAACGACAGCGGATAAACAGTTTTCCTGTAACAAAAAGTTATTTCTCCACCATTAGCACATTTAGCAGCGAGTGAATGATGCTGATTAACAACCTCCTCCTGGTTCTGATTGGTTGTTTTTGGTGGAACGTTGCATTACTTTAGCCAAGCAGTGACAGCTCAGGGAGGAGGTGGAAGGGATTGATCTTTTCACAGCTTATCTGTCTCTTAGCAAACTATCACTACATGGTGACAGCTTTAATAAATATGGAGAAAATATTTTTTTATTAAGGTTACATACTGCAGCTTCAATAAAATGCAACAACAGTATTTTTTGAGAAGTCTGGATTGTTTTATATATATTTTGAACATTGTCTGTGACTGTTGCAAGTGGGGAGAGTCATTTCAGTATCTAAACCTAATAGAAAAAATGTAAGCAACCTACTTGCATACTGTATGCGGACTGTTTCATGTAAAATTCATGAGCAGTAAATATTGTGCTTGAATCAGTGTTGGACCAAAGAAAGCGTCACAGTTTTAAAAGCCTTTAAAATTGTGACTCTTTTGGATGAGTCAGATAGACTCAAGAAATTGTAAGAGCAGCTGTGAAGGCCGGGGGGAGAATTGAATTTTTTGTCATGGGGCCCAAGATTCCTGGCTGTGCCCCTGTATGATAATGTCACTTAAACCCCAACTAAAAGATTTTATTTTCTAAAGTACACATTTTTGTTCTGTGAAATGATTTTTACCTTTATGTTCAATCTGATATGTGGTTTATTTCATTAGTTTCTGTATTTCAGTCTCACATTTTCAAGTGTGTCCACTATGTAATTAGTTAGTTAATGGTTTGTATTGTCTATTGTTGGTCAGGTCAGGTCTGGTCAGTTTCCATTATGACTTGCAGACTTTCACAACTAACAATCAGTGGTAAAATCATGTACTGTGCCTCTAACGGTCAGATGAACATTTTTCCCCATTATAATTTAAATTTAGAAAAATATCCATGTTGGTATTTTTATAAGAAAAACTAAAACTAGATCAGCAGCAACCAGATGTGTCACAGTAGAATCATTCATTCAGAGAGAAGTTGCACTATGGTGGAAGGTCATGCGATGAAAAAGCCTGAAGGATGAAAACAAATATGCAGACTTTCTTCTTACCTTTAGCAAGACGCTCCAGTCTTCTGCCATGCTCTGGTGGGACAACATACCTGCAAAGTAACACAACTGAGACAGTTATTCAAAGTATGATTAGTATGATTTTTGAGAGCAAAGTAAAAATCTGTGGAAAGCAAATGACTAATATGACTGGTTGTTAAACACATTCTTTCAAATAAAAATAAAAAAATCCCATAAAACTTCATAAACTAGTTAGTGAGAAGTTAAAACATTCAGTACATTGTTCAAGAGCAAATATATCTAGTGTCAATGTGCAGATGTACTCAATGTCAGTTTTACGGTCACATTTTTAACAAATGAAGTAGCATCAAGTCTATTTCATGGTGGATGAGACAGTGTGCAAACGGATAATGTTGTTTTAATCTAGCGCAATAATAAACTTCCCTGAAACATTCAGGGAATGAATGTATGATCAATTGGAAGCATACATGGATTCTAATTGATAATTAGGATCTAATGGAATCCATGTATGACTGATTTGACTTTTTTTGTAAAGTGCCTTGAGATGACAGTTGTTATTAATTGGTGCTGCATTCATAAAACAAATTGAATGTTGCAAGGTAAGCCTTCCTATTTACCATGACTTGGGTTCCCCATAGTGCAGGTAGCAAATGCTGTAAAGATTCATGTCCTCTGTGTGCCAAGGAAAGGCACTCTTCCACATCCCAAAATGAAGGCATGGGGTGGTAACTCCTTTTATCTTCACTGCACTCTCACTCTCCACAGTGTCCAGGATTGTGTTAAGATGGGCCATGTTCCATTCAGACACATCCTGCAACAGAAGGATTCATAGGAAACAGTGAATACATGACTCATAAAAAAACAATCATGGATATGGCAAATAGAGGCTCAGCGTGTTTCTTATAGTCCCCACTCACTGGATCAAACAGTGTTCCACTGACATCAGCTCCATACAGTGGGGGTTAAAGGTCAGGTTCTTCCAAAACTTCCTTTCCAGTTCATCAAAATCAACATATCTGGGACTGCAAAACCTAAGGTTCACATATTTGGAGATCATCAGTAACACCAAAATGAATCTAATAATCACAGTGTTAAAAGTAAATAAAGGTAAACTACTATGCAAACAGACTTAGCCAAATTGGAGGTCTTCTGAAACTCAAGGACAGTCATTGGTTTCTTCTGGATGTTGTACTGCGTGAACAATCCCGACTGGCCAGTGACCACCTGCTGTATCGGAGCAGGAATCAGCAGATCATCGATGTCATCATATGTATTTCTTGGTTTCCAGCCTTTAGGTGGAATGATCTGCAAGTAAAGCAATCGGAGATGATACACTTCAGAGAAGAGTAACACAGATAGAACTTTTTACGATGTACTAGATAGAGACTGCTAGGAAGATTTAGATCCAAGATTGTGTTACATTGATTTGTATAATTATATCAACAAACATTTCAAGATACATTTCAGATTCTGCTTGAAAAGTTTTTAATACTTTATTATGAAAACTGTATACTCATCAATTTTCACATCTAAAGGAAGATTTTTTTTGGCCAAATGAAAACAACGTAAATCAGACTAATGAGTCATCTGCCAGGTATAGATACAGCTACTGAGAAGTATTTTGCCTCCGCTGAGTACAAAAGAAACTTTGATTAAGTTCTTAATGACATCATCAAGTTCAAAGGTCTCAGTCTTGAGCTACACAAAGTTGATCTGTCAGAAGTGACTCAATCAATTCTTATTCTTCCTAAGTAGCTCTTCTCATAAAAAGTACACAGATTATTTCCTTATAAAATGTAACATTAGCAAAATTATACATTCAACACCATGACACACAACAAAGTTTGAAATTCCATATCACACTGAACCATAAACACAAAAAGATGCATATTAATAAAATGATCATCTTACTTTGGCAATTCCAGCTCTGTGAGCTCCTTGTGACTCCATAAAGGCAACATACCGAACAAAGTCCTTGAACTCTTCTTTGGAGGGGGTGAACGTCATTACCCTGAAATTAGGAGTTTGGTCTGGAGTGTCCGTAGTCATCTTGTCATTCCACGTAACACATGTACTGTTAATGGAAAATGCAGACACAATGAGCTGTTGACTGGTTGCACAAATTATAGATCTCCATCCACTCTTTTTAAAAGATCTACTCAAAAACACTTTCCATTTCCAATTTGTGTGACCCTCAATGCTCTGCTACTTTCTGGGGGTTCAAAATATATCTGTAGATTTTTTATGCTGAAAACAAAACAAGCAGTGCAGGTGCCTTGATGAATAGGAAAAAAGATTAATTCCTCTCAGGGAGGCCTGTCATGATAACAAATTTTGCTGGATGATTAATTGTCTAAAGAAATTATTGCGATAAACGATAATATTGTTTCAAGACCTTTTGACACTGATTAAATGTAAATGACTAATAATACATGCGATTTCCTGATATTTATTTCAAAAGAACACATAACACTGGAACTGATGAACTAAATAAACAAAAGAACCAAAAACACAAATAAAATGGATTCTCAGTCTCCATTAACAAAAAACGTACTTGAATAAAAACTAAGCAACATAAAGCCAAAGTGGAAATAAATACTGCATTAAACCAAAAGAGTGCAGATTATGAAGTCTGTATTCTATATTGCCCTTCAGTAATCATTAGATTTAAATAGAGAAAACGGCACATCGCACTACATGATGCATTAGTTCACACTTCACCATTTTTGCCTCTATTTTCCCCTTATGACAATCTTACATCGTTGGTCAATCTAACCGATCATCCTCCAGTGTGTTACAGTAGATCCTCCTGGCCGCTCAGATCTAAATCAGGCTTTTCACCGATTGGGAGCTTAACGCTGAATGTGACAGGTAGCCAATCAGAAAGCCAGATTCTCCTCCTGCTTTCTGAGGGGAAGTTATGGAGGAGAATCCCAAACAGCTGAAACAGCTTGACCCGAAATCCAGAGGACATTGGAGATGATATGTGGAAACAACATTAATATTTATTCAACATTTTGTGCAAAAAATATAGAAATGACAAGAGGAGGAGTTGGAGCCAAATTGCTACCTCAGTTGATAAACCCGGTAAGTTTTCAGCTGTTCTTCATTAACGTGACATAAACAGGTTATAATGATTTTCATTCAGTCAGGACTTTACACTGACTAGCCACATGCCTCACAGGAAGATTCTAGTAAAGTATTGATTAATGCCTGATTTTAAAATTAACTGGACTTGTAGCCGTTATTTTGTGCCCATGTTTCTGGACGACCGAACCGTTATACCTGGGATTTCTGTGGCTAATGTGTCTCAGGGTTTGAAAATAGACCGACAACTAGTGTAATGTGAGCTGGACATTAGACTAAGGAAATGAGGAAGGGAGGATCAGTGGAGAGCACCGGAGTTGAGCCTTTTTTCATTCAGTGTCATCAACAGAAAGAAAAAAGGCAGGAAGAGACGATAAAGCCGATAATTAAAACTATCTTGATAGGTTTTTTTATTGTCCGATTAATTGATTTATCGTTTATCGCGACAGGCCTACAGGACATGTGTAACCAACACTAAATAATGATCTGAAAGTGCAAGAGCAGGGTAAAGAAAAAACCCAAATTCATCTGTAAGATGTACACAGGAAGAGTGATCTGTTAATCAAATGCTTTCTTTGCCTGACCAGCAGCAACTGTGAGCTCTGAAACCTTCAAGTATGTCTGAAGAGCTCAGTCAGAGAAAGATCATAGTCATATGGATCCAACCTCTCTAAAGGGGTTAAGACTGATTTCCTCTCAGGAGGAAAACACTCACAACTTCCTATCCTGATGAGAGGAAATGTCCAATCAATGGGAGTTTTCATTACCATTATCATTAAAAAAGAGAGAAGATTCCATCTCTGGTCATTCTATAGTCCACGGTTTCTTGGGCAGTTTGTGGTTTTAGTGCATCACTATAGATCCAACAGGTCAGTGAATCCTGAGTCATCTGAGAGGCTCACAAGTAAATAACTTTTGATACACAATAAAGACACATTTTCAGATTTTCCAATGTTATTAAGCCATTACAAACAAAAGTTATCTAATAATAATAGTAATAACATTTGCAGCCAGACAAGTAATAGATACTAGACATTCTGAAGTCATCACACATCATAAAGTTTAGCAAGTCTGAACAATGTGGAAATGATCTGGTGTCGAACCAGAACTAGGGAAAATCTCGGCTAAGTGTGTGAATGGTCAACTGGTCATCTGGTCAACTGGTCATCTGGTCAACTGGTCATCTGGTCATCTGGTCCTTACTGCTGCCCACTGACACGCCAACCAACAAACAGCTTGAACTGCGTCAATTTTCCACATGATGTAGTGAAGCAGCTAATCAAGTAGCAAACATGGCTCGTTTGCTGACGCTCACTTTGTTCTTCACAAAACCCGAAGTAAACCGTCTTTCAGTCCGTTAGTGTGTTTTCCGGTGACAGGCTTTACTTACACACGCTGAGGTGAAGAGAAGAAGATTTATCCTCAAAGCGCGAGAGACGGAGCGCAAACAGATCAGATTATTTCGGTTACCACAGACAGTCCTCCATTATTCCCGTGACGCATGCGCAGTGAGTGTTTGTTTACATCGCACGCAAAAGGGAGGATTTTCCTTAGTTCTTTCAGCCAATCAAACGCATCGTATTGGTAGACCAATCATCATTCAGTTAACATTAACATAGTTTTAGAGCTTTGGAGTTGACGTCACAGGATATGACGTTTTCGTCGCTCAGCGCCATTTTTGGTGTCCACAGACCAAAGCCAACTATTCAGAACATCACCGGTGTTTTCATCGTGTTACCGGCCGCAGTGAAGCTGTTTCCATCCGGCTCCACCCAGTCAGGGACGTTCAGCTCCAGGTTGATCCGCGTTATGATCGCTAATTTCGGCCAGTTGTTCTTTACTGGTCCCTCCTAAAGCCTCGGAGTTTCACAGCTGCTGTCAATGTCCGAACATTCCTGTAAATAAATGCCTTTTTGTACCAACTGATACAAAAAGTGGATATTCATGCTATTACACGAGACACACTGTCCTCTATTAAAATATTAAGTCATATTCAATCATTTTAATATTAAATGTTTTCTTCAGTAGCTTCCAAATCGTGTCCCATTAACTCAATCTGTGTGAAATTGTTCTACTAGACTGTATAGATGAGGCACATTCACCTTTATTAACACTTTTTTATATATTTTTAGCCATTTCTGTAGTCAAAATTTTGTATTTTTCTTAAATAGCTTGTAGGTCATGTGACCTATTAACTCAAAATCTGTGTTAAATTATTCTACTAAACTATATAGATTAGGCATATTTTTATTCAATTTTGACCCATTTTTTATTTTTTAACCAAAATTATATTTTAAAAAAATATTAATAAAACGTATTACCTCAGATGATCATCACTTGTTACCCGTAATGTTCAATTACATAAAATTCTAGGACAGGATCTATTTCATTACATGTTCACTTACCTGAAATTTGTTAAATACAACAAATATTTATTAAAGTGTGATCTATTTCATAAAATTTGTCACTTTTGTTGTTTAATTACAGATTAAATGTTTAAAGATTTGCTCTTTCATCTGGTTTGTGTCATGATGTGGTGATGGACACAAACGCAGCAGATAGTGGATGAACTTTATGTGGATGTAGAAACAAGGCTGATCTAACAATAAGAACTAAGAAACACAGAGCAAGAGAAACTAGAAGATCTACACAAAGAAATAACCCAACTAGAATTAATAAAGAAAGATACAGACTGACATGGAAGAATAACTGAACCTATGGTGATTAAATTAAGAAATAAACATGACTAGAAACCCTGCAGGGAGGATGAAATTAGAAATAACTAGAAGGATAAAATAGAGTTAAACTATAGTCATTAAAGAAGGCTTGACATGGACTCAAGGAAAAGCAATAATATAATTTTAGTAACTACACTAAATACCTCTAATAATATCAAAAGGACCATGAAGGGCTAAACTAAAGTGAATTAAAACATGAAGCTAAATAAAATGAAAAGCAAAACAACCCCAAAAACCCAATGTCCTGACAGATGTCTGATTATATAATTGTTTACTTTAATCACATAAAATATTTATTTTTAAAAATATAATCTCATTACATATTTATTACCTGAAATATTTAAATATCACATTTTTATGTAAAGTGTGATTCATTTCTTCACCTGCAACTTGAAGTGCCTGAATGGACGAACCTGTTGATCCATACTGTTCTGCTGGGAGGAGGAAGAGTCCGTCCATCTTCCTCTCTGACCCGGATCATCCACCAGCATCCGCAAGCGGGTCAGGTGCTGCCCGGTTCTCTTTAGTGATTGACTTAGGAGGAAAGGAGAAGGGAGGGGGGAGGTACAGGGGAACCAGTCGATCTGTCCATAGTTGATGTTTCCTCGCTTTGTTTTGGGACACCGTGGTCTTGATAAGCGGAGGCTTCCATCCTAGTCAGACGTCCTTGAGCCTGTTCTTCTGAAGCGATGGTCACATTGTTGTTCTTGTTGATAAAATGAAAAATGTTTTACAGTGAGCAGCCTTATCCTATGTTTGTTAAGATTGCGTCCGCCTCAAGGTGAAAGCGCTGCTAGTAGATCCAGAGGTTATTGATGAAGGTCACTAAGCTGGCAGAGCAGGTTTTAATCAACCATTAGTTTATCATGTCCAGCCTGGAATGTTTGTCGTCTCCCCATTGAGACGATGAATTGGACCACTGAGAAATAATTTCACTTTTAATTTTCCCAAAGCGTCCAGGAGAATATTAAAGTCTTTTTTCAGAATCTCAGATTTTTGCTTTGCCAGATCGTTGGCTCCAACATGCACAACCAAAGTCTCAATATTTGGCTGATCAGTAGTTAGAGAGAGCACTTTGTGAGTCAAATCAGATACAGTGTCACCAAGAAAAGAAACCACTCTCGTTTTCTTGGGATTACAAACATGACTGATTCCATTAACTCTCTCATCTCCAACAATAAGCACTGTTGACATACCTTTGATTTTCCTGCTGGTCGCTTTGTCCTTCGGAGCTTTGGGGGGTGGATGTGTTGGTCTTGCCTCATTGTTGATGTTTGAAGGTGAGTTTTCACTCAGAGGCTCAGGCTGGAGTGCAGAAAATCTGTTTTTCAGTGGGATTCCCATGGAGTCGGAATGTTTTGAGGCTTGGGCTGGTCGCTTTGTCCTTGATGGTGGGGTCGGAGGAGCCGTTTTGATTCCAGCTGCTTGTTTCTTATTTGGCAGAGCAGGTGTTGGCGTTGAAGGTGGGTTTCGGCTCAGAGCCGACCAGAGCTGATTCGTCCAGGTGAAGGTTCTCCCCGTTAGTCGTCTCATGGGATCAGTAGTGTGAGACCTTTGTTTCGGCCTGGCGGCCTGAGCGATCCAGGCTGAGCTGCTTGGTGCAGGTGTACGACCTCTCCGCTGATTTGAGGAAGAGTTGTTTCATTCCCACAGGTAGCGTTGATCTCAAAGTTCACCTCCAGCCGTTGAATCTCCATTTCTAAAAACTGAAGTCGTTGTAGAATACTGCTAATGTCCTTGGGGTCAGACGGGGGCATTTTGTCCTAGTTCAACTTGGAGGTGAAGACAAGTAAAGTAAAAATGAAAGTGAGAAAATCTCCCAGTCCTTAGGTTTGAAGTAATCCAGTTATGATGTTGATAATGTAAAAATTGTGACTTTAAAAATAATTCACAGGCAAAGTTATCAGTAAGGATGGGAGAGAACAGGATGAGCTGCTCCTCCTTCAGCTGCCGAGTCAATTCTATAAAACTCGGTAACACCTCCTCCTGCAGCAATACCTTCCTGATGTCACGTTTCAGTCCAAGAGAATTTCAAGATCGCTGTGCACCTGTGTGGGCATCAGACGGAACCACTATCATCAGCCACCAACCAGCCTCAACATCATCTGGAAAAAAGAAACGAGAGGTACTGGACTTTATGACTCATTTTGGGGGACTGACGTTCCTCTGGAACATAACAATGGACATTGTTGACGGACAACAAAAGGAATTGGCAGCCATCAGGACAATGATTCTACAAAACTGACTGGTGTTAGATATGCTAACAGCATCTCAAGGTGGAGTTTGTACATTAGTTGGTTAAACTTGTATTAGCATGCCTGGCAACAATGATATGCATGTTAATAAAGCCTTACAATCCTTGAAAAACCTCCAAAGGGCAGTCGAATCTGATGAAGTTGATAGTAGTCAATCTTGGTTGAGTTTGTTCACTACAGGTTCGTAGTGGCGAATATTGCTCAAGATTTTTGCTCCTTTTCTGTTCGTTTTTGTTCTCTTTTTGATTTTTATGACTTGTCTTTTGCCATGTTGAAAGGCTCTGGTTCACAAGGCTGTGGTAGGAGTTCTGCTCCAAGCCCATGTTGTGAATTTGAATCTTGCATTGTTCTACTGAAGAAGGTCGTCATAATAAAAGCCAATTCCAAGCAGAGTTGAGCAGAGCCCATCAATCTTTGATCCCAAGCAGGTTAAAGGTTGTGGATCTTTCACTTTGCAAAGGAAGTCATAAAACCCTCATTGGTCTTGTGTCTGGTTCTTTACAAGTCTTGAGCTAATTATAAAAACCCCAACATACGTAAAAACAGAACTTAAAACAATAAACAGTTCTTCCAAATAAGAGGATCCCTTAGTCCTCTTAATGTAGGGGGAAGCTGCCACTACATGGGGCCCCTAGTTGCCATCTTAAAGGAAGGAAACTAAAAAGGGTAATTTAAGAGTCACTTGCATCGGTTCTCCATCATTCCCATTATCAAGGGGGTCACAGTCCTCACTGTGCAACTGTGGAGAGACGGTCAGCCCATGATGATCTGAATAATACTTGGCCTTAACCTCTCACTGTGAGGTGATCAAATGTTTCTTCAGTGGAAATAAGGAAGATAATTCATCCATAGCGATGTCCTCCCTGCCTGGCTGTGTGGTCTCTCGCAGGCTAGGCGCACTCCCAGCGCGTTGCGATCCCACTATATCCGTTGTGTAACCCAGGTTACATTATAGGATTATTAAATAAATAATCTAAATTAAAGTAAATTCAAGTGATTCTTAAAACTACTAGGTTCATCTACTGGAGGTGGAGGCAAATGGTAAAAACACAGAGACAGTTAGATGGTGCACAATCAGTGAGGTGTATTACTATGTACAGTATATACAAGTTATGGCTCAGTTTATAGTTCAACAGGGTTTCCTCAGAACAAGGAAGTCAATAAGTCTCTGTTAATGGTGAAGAAAATAATCCAGTTCTTTCCGGGAAGATTCTTGGGCTGAATCTCCATCCAGCTCGGAAAAAGAGAAGATAGAGGCAGTTATCCTTGGATCCGCTAGTGGTTAGTTCGCCAGTCCGGTTTAGCCAGACAATCCTGAATATATCCCATCCGGTCAACATCTCCTTGAGCGGGGCTGGAATCTGAAAGGCACCTGGCCTGTGTGAACAGGCCTAAATGATCAATGGCATGTACATGTATATTTCAATGACATAATTAAATGCAATCAATTCCTTTTTCACAAAAGTTAATAGGCTGGGGAAGCTAGTGCTAGCATACTAGCTCCAGACCACTGTGAAAGCTACAACTTTATGTTGATTCCACACTCTGCCAGTCAGGGTCTGACAGTGTCTCCATCTGAGGTCCGATCAGCAGCTATATAAGCTGTAGCTGTTCATTTGAACGCCGAATGTGCAGCTGTCACGTGATTACAAAACCGCGTGAGATTGTTATAAATAAATTGAGAGGAGGAATTAAATACATTTTTAAATAACTAAAATTAAATCTAACAAAATGAAAAATAAAATAAATACACTGAATCCAATACAGAAAAATTATCCTGGTTACAGTTGGCAGAAGATTGTTGATAGTCTCCACTGTGAGGCCTTTGAATTTGTGTCCTCAAGTCCAGCACAGCCTCTTCCACACTGTTGTAGATGAAAATGCCTGAGTCAAAGTTGTTGGAGTTCATTCATTTTTGTCTCTGTGCACCAGCCAGGTGTGTTTACCAGTTTCAGGACCCAAGCAGGACCCCTTAGTGTAAATTACTTTGATAATGAAATTTGGTTATAAAACAGGCTTTAATGTCGGAAAATTATCAAATGTTACCATCCATATACATTCCATTCAAATGGAACGGATACAGTTGCGTTAACTGTCCAGCAGAGGGCCACACTGAGCTCACTTTAGGGGTGACAAAAAAGAGGCAAAGATTTTAGCGCGAGTTTAGCTTTTATTCTTCTTTTCAATCTGTATCCTCCCTAGAGGCCAATCTAATCAGTTTCACTCTGTTTATATCTGACTGGAGATTTTGTGCGAAATTTTGTTCCCCTGTGAAAATCTGTTCCCCCTGTGTGGGGAGCATGTACTGCAGCCAGAGGGATCCATTCATTTTCACTGCGCTTCTGATTGATTTCTCAGTAAAACAACTCATAATCATGTCAAGGTTGTAATATTCAGTTTAATTGGCAGCATAATAAAATTGTAAAATAAACTAGTTCTTGCTACACTGTTTAGTGTTGTTTTTAATGGCCAAGATAATTAGTCTTTTCCCTACTTTTCTCCCTTAAACCTGACAAAAAAAGGTTGGCAAGTCAGGGGCATCATATAAGGGGGGAAGGTTAGGACAATTCCAAGGGCCTTAACCGACAGGGGGCCCCACATTTGTTTTGGTTTTTTTACAGAAATAGAAAAAAAATCAAGGCCCTGTCAATTACTGTTACTGTGATTTTTAAAAAAATTGTTTTTATCAGTAAAAATTAAACATTACCCTTCCTAGACCTAAAAGCACAGAGACACAGCAAATTTGGAAGTGTTTACTTCAACTCCTACAGAGATGAAGTCAATACTTTGAAAGTGTCTATATTGGTCCACTCTGGATGAAATTACACTTTTTAAAGAGTCTTTTGTGATACAGTTGAATCAACACTCAGTAGTTGAAATTAATCAGTGTTGACTTACACTAGTGTATTTTGTCCAAAATTAACACTATGAATGTGTTAATTCCAACAGTGTAAAGTATATATCAACATAGAATTCTGAGTTTTAAAATACTTTATACCAGTAGTACTTTTAAAATACTACTGACAGAATGTGTTGTGGTGGTGCTGGGGTTAAGCACAACCCACTTATGGAGGCTCTAGTTTTCAATGTGGCTGTCATGGGTTCACTTCCCAGTCTTCCCCCTTCTCATTACCCACTTTTGTCAATTTACTACCAAATAAAAACTTATCCCCAGAAACTACTGGCCATCAATAATCCCCAAATTTATTTTTAAAAGACATTAAATGCCACTTGAATCTACAAAAACACCAGCACCAGTTGCAGTACATAATCTACTTTTATTTCAAAACAGCACTGACAGCAATATACAACAAATTCATGGTACTTTGCACTGAAGGTGAAGTGTACTTTGAAAGTTCATTGAACGAGGCTATGAATGGTCTCATGATCACTGATGGTGAAGTGTCTTTAGTGCTGGTCTTGTTTTCACCAACATGCAGGAGGAAGGGTTGTCTTAGTTACACAGCAATGAGGAAGGCTTCAACACTGGCTCCCATCTTTGGCAAAATGCTAAGACGACAAATAATAAAAATTATTAACTATATAGAGCACAGCTACATGCACATAGCAAACAAAGCCAATAAGAAAGTGCTTCTACAAAGACCTCGGATCATTAGAGTAACACATACCTGCATTATCTGACAACATGGTCCACAGTTTGACATGAGAAGTTTTGGTAATTTTTCTTTGGCCCTTGGATGTAGGAAGGAGAACATGAACCAACAGAAGAATGCCTGTTTTTTTCCTGCCTGGAAGGAAAAACAGGAAATACAGCAGAAACATTAGGATAATAAATAAATATTTTAAAAAGAAGTGTGAGAAAAACTAATCAGACTCACCTCTGTGTGTCACCATCATATTCATTCGAATCACTCTGCACACCCGGTTTACAAGATAAAGCATAAAAGTCAGAAATAATTAAAGAAATTAATCAGCTTATAGAAACATTTTTGGAAAGCATTAAAAGTCGTGCCAACCTGTCTGAAGAAATGTGTTGAAGTCATCATAACAGACTTCAGTCACCAACATGACATACTAATAATAAAATATTTTGGCAGTTTTTAGATGTGCCACAGGTACAAAACACCAGAGTCAAATAGCTCAATTGCCTCCTCATTGTGTAGATATGTTCTCCAGATTCCTGCTAATCACCTAATTATTGTATTCAGATGTGGCGCAGCAGCAGCAGCACATCTAAATGTTGCAGGACAGTGGCCCTATAGGCAGAGTGCAGGCAGAAATCTTGGGCCCCCTGACAAAAAAAATTGTTTAGGCCCCCAGCGCAGCTGCTGTTACAATTTTTTTGAGTCTATTTGACCTATAAAAAGTATCACAATTTTAAAGGCTTCATCTGCCTTGCTTTCTTTGGTTCAATACTGATAATTAGAACAATATTTACTGCTCATGAATTTAACATCCAAAAGTCCACATCCAATAAGCAAGTAGGTTGCTTATACATTTATTCTATTAGTTTTAGATACTGAAATGTCTCCCCATGAGCAACAGTCAAAAGCAACATGCAACTACATATAAAGCAATCCAGACTTCTCAAAAAATGCTATGTAGTTGCATTTTATTCAAGCTGCATAATTTTACTAAAAATGATGTTTTCTCCATATTTGTTAAAGCTGCCACCATGTCATAGCAGTTTGTTATGAGACAGATAATGTGAAAAACTAGCAGGACGTGCTTAGCGCTGTCAATTAGCTTCATTCACTCACTGCTAAATGTGCTAATGGTGGAGAAACAACTTATCATTACAAGAAACCGTTTATCTGCTGTCATTGGTAGCTATGCTAACTAATCTGAGCATCACAGTTTGAATCTGCACAGCTCTGTGCTATGCTAGCTGTAGCACGGCACAAATCGAGGGAGAGAAAGGATGAGCAGCAACACATGAGGTTGTGATTGACAGCAGTGAAACTCTCCTACGTCACAAAGCCTTAGCTATACTTAAAACTAGCGGGAGTTTTTCTAGCTATGTACCGGGAGACCTGGGTTCTCTGTCGGTACCGAACCTGGAGCTCCGACCAGCTGACAGCTGGATGTTAATGCAGCGGAGCAGAAGGTCCGAAAACATTGGAGTAATATTGGAATTAAATGATTTACTGTTGAACTGAGCAGATATTTCAGGTCTATACATCTACATTCTCACCTAAAAACATTGTAAAAAATCATTTTGTGTAATTTTAAGTGTAATACAGTAATAATAATTTTGCTGCCATTGCTGCTGTTCTGAACACCGTTTTAACGGATGCAGAGCCTAAATTTGGTCACAGCTGTTTTTGTTAGACTCCCTCTAGTCTGGAGCACTTCCGGTTTTCAGCACTTTTTGTTTGCATCTTTTCTTTGTTTGCTGCATTTCATTTGTGCGCGTGTCTTTTTCTGCATGTTTTCTCTGTTGCTGCGCATTTGCACCTGTCGGCCACCGTACTGCCCCTGACCTGGATTAATGCTGTATTTAGGGATTTGAATACAGCTCAGTAGTGATGACATACAGCAGACTGGGCCGTGGGTCCAGTAGGGGGCCGTGGGTCCAGTGGGTCCAGTGGGTCCAGTAGGGGCCGTGGGTCCAGTGGGGGGCCGTGGGTCCAGTGGGTCCAGTAGGGGCCGTGGGTCCAGTAGGGGGCCGTGGGTCCAGTGGGTCCAGTAGGGGCCGTGGGTCCAGTGGGGGGCCGTGGGTCCAGTAGGGGCCGTGGGTCCAGTGGGGGGCCGTGGGTCCAGTAGGGGCCGTGGGTCCAGTGGGTCCAGTGGGTCCAGTAGGGGCCGTGGGTCCAGTGGGGGGCCGTGGGTCCAGTAGGGGGCCGTGGGTCCAGTAGGGGCCAGTGGGTCCAGTAGGGGGCGTGTCACTGGGCTTCGGACGGGGAGAGTGACGTCACGGGAGTAGCAGGGAAGATGGCAACTCTCGCATCTCTCACCCAGGTAACGACTCTGCAATTTCCCCATCATCTGCCTCAGCTGAAAGCGGCACAAAGCGGCACAAAGCGGCACAAAGCGGGAGAGTCAGACGGTTTCGTCCATCAATTAATATAGTGGAGTTTACAGAAAATACGACGCGGCCTTATAATGCAGACAGATTGTGGAACTCGGCCTGTTGGCGGATTGATTAGCATCCACTGCCGCTGGATTTTACTGTTTATGGATATACAACATAGTGTTTTTTAAAAAAAGATGGCAGCTGCTCATATAAGTGTCACCATAGACACCAAGCTGAAGGGCTAAGAGTTGAACTGCTGACTGATTCCTGCAGCTTAGCGTCGCTCACATGCTAAGATACCAGGATAAATGTGATGCTGATGATTGAATCTGCTGTACATGATGCTTCATTTCATATCTATCATGTATTAACATTGGTAGGATTGAACTGTTGTATCATCTTGATAGTTGCGTTGAGCTGCACTTTGTGTCTTTACAAAAGACAGAATGTGGAATATAGACACATAATCCATGTATATGGACATCATATCTGAACCAAATAATGTAGTTTGAATACTAATTTAAGAATGTCCAAGTTATTTTGAATTGATTTTGCACTTGTGATACTATTACATCATAATACTGTATTACAATAAATTAGCATAAACCGTTTGTCCTCCAAATAATGAGTAAATAACACCTGAAAGTGATGCCAAAGATGACATCTTGTATTTGATTCCTAAGATGCAATGATTAGTGACGCCAGCTACTGAAAAATTGCATGTAAAATTAATTTTATAAAATACACGGTACATGCAAGTTGATTGATCTTATGATGGACTTAATGATGAATGGATAAGCAGCCTTTTTCTTAAAAACTTACATTTTCTTTTGCATCAAGAAGGGCAGCCATCTTTCCTTAAGGGGCTTAAGGGCTATTTTTTTAATAATATGGTTTTCTTACATTATTAAACTTAATTTATAAAATTTAACAAAACAGGAACCTCTTATGTTGCTAAGTTGAAAAAGAAAAGATGGAAGAAATAGAATATGTGACAGACTTAATTCCTTATGAACAGAGATATTCACACAGAAATATTGTCTGCTTTTGAAGGACTGTACTTAATGTACTTCCCTCCATGAAGTACATTAAGTGACAACAGCCCTCAAAATCAACCTTGCTTATTAGCATCACGTTTCTTTTCCTTCATGTTACAATTTTTCTGCCAAATGTTTTCCGCTTTTCTGTCATTACATCCTCACCTTTGTAGCACATCAGTAAGTTTTGGTAGAGAAGTCGACTCTGGTCTGTCATGCCTCTTGACTGCATGAACGTTATTAAAGTGATAACCAGAAACTTGTTGAGTGTTCATACGTCAAAATTAGAAGTGCACCAATTTATTGACCGGCCGATTTATCGGTGCCAATTTCCTTAATTTTGGGAGATCTGTGAAGCCGATCTTATTTAGCTTGGCAAAGGTCTAAGAATTAACCACTGTCCTCTTTTTCTCTCCGGTGAGAAAGGTTTAACTGACAGACCGGCCCACCAAGTTACGTCTGCATGCTTACAATTAACAATAGTTATCCCACTGTTGTCAACAGATAGGTAATCGGCGATCAGCTAGAAAACTGCAATTGATGCTGCCAGTCAAAATGGATCCCATTTTGCATCTCACACCACACTCTGTTTGGACCTTTTTACTTTCCATTCTCCACCATCTTTCTCTATAAACTGGCTCCATGGCCAAACTGCAACACTAAAAGAAGGTCTATGTGGACATTATCAATCGATTCAAATTAATTTTAATCTAATAAACCATTAATCAACAACCATAATTTGATTAACTGTTTGAATTGCTAATATATATGTGTATTTATATGCATGTGTCTGTATGTCTGTGTGTGTGTATGTATGCGTAGTATTAGCCTATTCAGCTTTAACATCACAAATGTTATTAATTGTCAAAACATCTTGCGATAGGTGGTGAGCGGGAATCCTGTTTATGAGAACTTCTACAGACAGGTAAGATGATGACCTCTCTAATGTGTTTATCTAACCTTTTTACTACTTCTGAGAAATAAAAGAACATAGCTTATGGTGTGGTCACAACAATAGGCTATGCGCATCAGGCACATCTGGTTCAAAGTCTATGTGGAGACACATCATCAGATGCATCAAAATCACCCATTTGTTGGACACACTTGACAGCTTCAATGCTTCAAATCAAGCCGCGCTTGATTCTAGAAATGCAGCATTATCCCTCAACGTGCCTCCACATAGGCTTTCACTGTAAACCAGATGCGTAAAACGCGTTTGGTATGAATGCACCATAACATGGCTGACTAAAATGTCTGTGGATATTTTTGAAGGTGGATCCTGAAAACACTGGCAAAGTAGGACCAACAGAAGCAGCGCTTTTTCTCAAAAAGTCTGGACTACCTGACAGTACATTGGGGAAGGTGAGCCTTGTTATGCTGTAGCAGCAGTTAAGGGGAACAAACATCAGACACACAGCAGTGAAATTAACACCTATTCATAAGAGCCTTTAACAAACATCAGACTCGTAAAGCTGAATCTGCTGAGACAGAGCAGCTTACCGGACTCCATCCAGAACAGTTTTATGTCCGATGAGTTCTGTATGTTCTGTCACTGTATGCTGTGCCTTGGAGTTTCAGCTGCTGCCCATACACTGCTGGTGTAGGTTGTTGTATACACAAATATAGGAGTGCAGGGTTTCCCCCAGAAAAGCTGCTTAGCCTGGCGGTCAAGGGGGCGGAAGGACTTAACGCGAGCCAATCAGAAAGCTCGGCTCAACCGCCTGCTTTCTCAGGGGAAATTACCGAGGGGAATCCCGAACAGCTGAAACGCTAAGCCTGCAATGCCATTCAAGAACCTTCCATGCTGCCTTCATCTTCCGAAGCTCATCTGTGAACCAGGGTGCTGAGCGGGTGAAGGTGACTGCTCTGGTTTTTACAGGAGCATGATTGTCTTGGAGGCTCAGCAGATGGTCGTTGTAGTAATACACAGCTTCATCTGGTGATGAAGAGTGTGATGCTGAATGTCCACTGCCCAAAGTTCTGTGTTGAGTTTGTTTAGATTTCTAAAACCGATATTAAGCTTAGGCTTGCATAGACTGCATGATGATGTTAACGCCATGGAAATGACATTGTGGTCAGAGTCCTAAGTCATATATACACATATAAAATGTCACAAGGGGTGTGGTAAAGAGGAAACATTTCCACCTCCCCCTCAGGACAGAGAGGCAGTGAAGTAATAACCAATTCAGTTAATTTCTTATTTAATTTTGTGTGTTTTGTCTTACAGATTTGGGATTTGGCTGATCCTGAGGGAAAAGGCTATTTGGACAAACAGGTGAGGAAGTATATTTATTTAATTTAATTAATAAAGATAAATTACTATCAAACATCTTATTATGAAGTGGTAAAAAACAAAAATAAATTCTTATTCAAAAACACATTTCAGTAAGAAATGTGCAGTTTGTTTTTCTTTTGGCAATATCATTTTTAGATTGTGTCTGATACTATTTTTCTCATTCAGGGATTTTATGTTGCTCTCCGTCTGGTGGCCTGTGCACAGAGTGGTCAGGAAGTCAGTGTTTCTAGCATCAACCAAACGGTCCCTCCTCCACAGTTTGTAAGTGAAATTATCTTTATAGTACACTATTTTTCATTCTTTTGTTATGACTGAGTCTTCAGCCTTGTTTGGATTGGAAGGTTTAGATGTTAAGAAATGTAATGGTCTTCCACAAGGCTTAAAAGGAAACAAATGAGTAAAAATACCTGACATATCAACCCACCTCTTCATGAAAAGACAGGGTAACATCCACAGAAACAACCATGTTTTAGTTCATTAATAAGTTATTTATTAAAGCTCAAGATGTGTCAGCACAACCAATTATTGTCTTAAAACTAATGCAGTCAATTGATTACAACATTTTATCAGATTAACCACCCCATGAAATGTAAATATGGTCACAGTTATGGGTTCTTGCTGAAATGGTGCCCCGGGCAAGCCCCTTTTTCTGCTGCACTTCAACCACTTAAAAGTAATTATCTGATTTTTTTTGCAGCATAAAGCACGTAATGTAGTCAACAGCAGGAGGACTAATAAAGCATGGCAGGCTGCCAGGCTTTTAGTACACTGGGGGAAACCCTGAGCTTCAATCTTATGTAACATACAGGTTGAAGCATTACAAGTCACCATATTATCTATATTATCTTCAGCATCTTGTCTGAGTGGGCGGGTCTTTAGAGATGTCATAAATCTACCACACCAATTTGTGCAGCAATGGTCCTTGATGATGTAAAAAAGGTTTTGGAGCAGATGGGATGATGTAGCAATTAGATACAACTATTGGAATAAAGTTGGAGCCGAACTTAAGAAAAATTCCAATACCATACTGTCGGTCTCTTTAGAGCTTAACAAAGGTCATACACATGCAGTTTGGTGCAAATTGGATGATGCGTGTGTGATCTAAGTTGCCAATGGTTTACTCCCACATGGTTCAGCCACCAGTCAATGTTGATAGGATTCAACATCATGTTATTTTATGTCACTTGGCACAGGTTTGAACCCATACAAATAAAAAATAAAATTAAGACAACCACAGAAAATAACAGGTAACTTCCTGTTTAAAATGGGATGAGCTAAGGTGATGTCACGAATGCACCATGTTAATATGATGAGGGCTGGTATGTAATGAGACATAAAAAGTCTGATGCATCTCTAACCTTGCATGTGGATATTATTGCACCTTGATGTTTCATGTGTGGTGTCTGTTTGTCAAAAACTGTAGGAGGAATTCAATCAGATACAACATCTATAAAAAACTCAAAATGGTGGCTTTGATCCAAATTGGCTGACTTCCTGATTGGTTTGGATCATGTCTCCAAGAGACATTTTTTTAGCTCTTGACAAGATACACATGTGTACCAAGTTTCAAAATCATGGCTTGGGGTTCCCCTTCCAATGGGCTCACCACCTGTCGGAGGGGCCAAAGGGGTCGGGTGCAATGCTTCATGGGCGGCGGCTGAGGGAGGGACCCTGGCTGTCTGATCCTCGGCTGCAGAAGCTCTTGGGACGTGGAACGTCTCCTCTCTGGTGGGGAAGGAGCCGGAGCTAGTGTGCGAGGCTGAGAGGTTTCGGCTAGAAATAGTCGGGCTCGCCTTGACGCATGGCTCTGGTTCCGGAACCAGTCTCCTTGAGACGGGCTGGACGTACTTCCACTCTGGAGTTGCCCACGGCGAGAGGCGCCGGGCAGGAGTGGACATACTTGTTGCCCCCCATCTTGGCGCCTGCACGTTGGGGTTTACCCCGGTGAACGAGAGGGTAGCCTCCCTCCGCCTACGGGTGGGGGACGGGTTCTGACTGTTGTCTGTGCTTACGGGCCGAACAACAGTTCAGATTACCCCCCTTCTTGGAGTCCTTAGAGGGGGTACTGGAGAGTGCCCCTCCTGGGGACTCCCTTGTTCTGCTGGGGGACTTCAACGCTCATGTGGGCAACGACAGTGAGACCTGGAGGGGCGTGGTTGGGAGGAACGGCCCCCCTGATCTGAACTCGAGTGGTGTTCTGTTGTTGGACTTCTGTGCTCGTGTGTCCATACGTGCACTTGGCACCAGGACACCCTAGGCCGCAGTTCGATGATCGATTTTGTCGTCGTTTCATCGGATCTGCGGCCGTATGTCTTGGACACTCGGGTGAAGAGAGGGGCGGAGCTGTCCACTGACCACTACCTGGTGGTGAGTTGGCTCCGGTGGTGGGGGAGGAAGCCGGTCAGACCTGGCAGCCCAAACGTGTAGTGAGGGTCTGCTGGGAACGTCTGGCGGAGTCCCCTGTGAGACGGAGCTTTAACTCACATCTCTGGCAGAACTTCGAACACGTTTCGGGGGAGGTGGGGGACATTGAGTCTGAGTGGACCATGTTCCGTGCCTCCATCGACAAAGCGGCTTATCAGAGCTGTGGCCGCAAGGTTGTTGGTGCCTGTCGCGGCGGCAACCCTCGAACTCGTTGGTGGACACCTTCGGTGAGGGATGCTGTCAAGCTGAAGAAGGAGTCCTATGGGGTCTTTTTGGCCTGTGGGACTCCAGAAGCAGCTGATGGGTACCGGCGGCTCGGGTGGTCGCTGAGGCCAAAACTCGGGCATGGGAGGAGTTTGGAGAGTCCATGGAGAAAGACTTCCGTACGGCTTCGAGGCGATTCTGGTCCACCGTCCGGCGTCTCAGGAGGGGGAAGCAGTGCAGCACCAACACTGTTTATAGTGGGGATGGTGTGCTGCTGACCTCGACTCGGGATGTTGTGGGTCGGTGGGCGGAATACTTCGAAGACCTCCTCAATCCCACCAACATGCCTTCCGTTGAAGAAGCTGAGCCTGTGGACTCTGGGTTGGGCTCTCCAATCTCTGGGGACGAGGTCGCCGAGGTGGTCAAAAAACTACTCGGTGGCCTCAGGGCCCCGGGGGTGGATGAGCTCCGCCCGGAGTTCCTTAAGGCTCTGGATGTTGTAGGGTTGTGTTGGCTCACGCGACTCTGCAATATCGCATGGACATCGGAGGCGGTTCCTCTGGATTGGCAGATCGGGGTGGTGGTCCCCCTGTTTAAAAAGGGGGACCGGAGGGTGTGCTTCAATTACAGAGGGGTCACACTCTTAAGCCTCCCTGGTAAGGTCTATTCAGGGGTCCTGGAGAGGAGGGTCCGTCGGACAGTCGAACCTCGGATTCAGGAAGAGCAGTGTGGTTTTCGTCCTGGTCGTGGAAACTGGACCAGCTCTACACCCTCAGCAGGTCCTGGAGGGTTCTGGGAGTTTGCCCAACCAGTCTACATGTGTTTTGTGGACTTGGAGAAGGCGTTCGACCGTGTCCCTCGGGGGGCCTTGTGGGGGGTTCTCCGGGAGTATGGGGTACCGGGCCCTTTGATACGGGCTGTCAGGTCCCTGTATGACCGGTGTCAGAGTCTGGTCCGCATTGCCGGCAGTAAGTCGGGCTCGTTTCCGGTGTGAGTTGGACTCCGCCAAGGCTGCCCTTTGTCACAGATTCTGTTCATTACGTTCATGGACAGAATTTCTAGGCGCAGTCGAGGTGTTGAGGGGATCCGTTTTGGTGACCTTAGGATCGCATCTCTGCTTTTTGCAGATGATGTGGCTTCATCAGATCGTGATCTGCGGCTCTCGCTGAAACGGTTCGCGACCGAGTGTGAAGTGGCCGGGATGAGGCTCAGTGCCTCCAAATCTGAGGCCATGGTCTTGAGCCGGAAAAGGGTAGAGGTCCTTCTCCGGGTCAGGGGGGTCGTCCTTCCTCAAGTGGAGGAGTTTAGTATCTGGGGATCTTGTTCACGAATGAGGGAAGAAGGGAGCGGGAGGTCGACAGGCGGATTGGGGCGGCGTCTGCCGTGAAGCGGCGCTGTACCGGTCCGTCGTGGTGAAGAGAGAGCTGAGTGAAAAAGCGAAGCTCTCGATTTACCGGTCGATCTACGTTCCCACCCTCATCTATGGTCATGAGCTTTGGGTCATGACCGAAAGAACGAGATCACGGATACAAGCGACCGAAATGGGTTTCCTCCGCAGGGTGGCTGGGCTCTCCCTTAGAGATAGGGTGAGAAGCTCAGTCATCCGGGAGGGACTCAAAGTAGAGCCGCTGCTCCTCCACGTCCAGAGGAGCCAGTTGAGGCTCTGGCATCTGGTCAGGATGCCTCCTGGACGCCTCCCTGGTGAGGTGTTCCGGGCACGTCCCACCGGGAGGAGGGGAGACCCAGGACACACTGGAGGGACGATGTCTCTCGGCTGGCCTGGGAACGCCTTGGGGTTCCTGGAGGAGCTGGAAGAAGTGGCTGGGGAGAGGGAAGTCTGGGCCTCCCTTCTGAAGCTGCTGCCCCTGCGACCCGATCCCGGATAAGCGGAAGAAAATGGATGGATGGCTTGGGGTTGATTAGTTTTCTAATTCCTCTACAGTGGGAGCTGCAGAGGAATTAGGTCATCCCCACCAGATGTTGTTGTAGATTCCTGTTGGGGAGCAGATAAGGATTGATCCCAGTGAGTTTGTTGTAGCTAGGTTGAAATCTTTAGAGCCAAACAGCATTGCCACGCCGTCACACTCACCTTTTACGCTGAAACCGGTCCAAGTTGGAAACCAAGATACACCAACTTGTCTTCTCTCTGGACATAGTTTCACGTTGATTAGGTGAAAGGGGGAAGATAGAGACTACTCAGTGGGCGTGGCTTAAGTGATGTCATCATTTGATCATTAGGTATTGTAGGGAACCCAATGCTGATCCATTTCTGAAAGTTTGGTGTCTCAGTGAATGTTTGTGTAGTAGAGATAACAGTTTTGTGTTGCATGGCAAGATGTCAAACTTTGAGGCCTGGTCATGTCCCTTCAGCATGTTCTCACTGACTTCATATTTTTGATTTGGCTATGTTTTATGAACAAACTGACCAAGTTTGAACCTGGTCGATCGAAATCCCTAGAAAGACCTTGATCAAATGCCGAGATTGTAAGCTGCCAAAATGGGGTCAAAATCGAAACTTCAATCCAAAATGGTTGACTTCCTGTTTGGTATAGATCAGTGTTTCTCAACCTTTTTTGGCCCAGCGCCCCCCTAGCCGTTATCCAGGTCCCTCATCGCCCCCCCACCAAAGAATTTGTAGGCTACTTTGCTCTGACTATTATTTTAACATTAATATTACTATCACTATTGTAGATGTTTTGATTTTTATGTTTGTTTCTGTATTTATCATCAAAAATAATTTCCCAGACAACAAAGAAGTCATGGGAATAGAAATTATTTTCACAGGCGTCTATGAAAAATGCAATGAACATTCAAGTTAAAATTGGTAGGACTAACAGCAGCCAATCAGAGTGGAAAAATATTCTTATTCTTTCCCATTTTCTAGTTGTTAAATATTCCACAAAATGACCAGATAAAAGATGAACAACATGTCAGTTTAAACTTTGAACTATTTGCAAATAGTTCAAAGTTCTATCCATTAAAACATGGATAGAACTGTAACTACATTAATCATAGCTCTTCTTCTCTTCAGTGTTTCTGTCGGTTTCTGGTGGTGCAGCTCTGTGCTGCCTTCAGGAGAATGGGACATCAGAGCATCATCCATAAAACTTCACCCACATGGCATTTAATGTGCAAACCAGAGCTTTCAGTGGAAAAACAAAAGTTCCAGGTCCTTTTAATGACATACAAATATGAGACAGAAACATGGATTATATCTTTATATAGACCTGTCTATTGATTATAGATTAATAGTTTTACTGGACAGAAATTACAAAGAACAAATCTGGTTCTTAATCAAATCCTAATGAATCAAATTGAAAGTGTCATGGAGTCATCAGCCTCATAACATTAACACTGACATGAAAAATAATATTGAAGAAATAAATATATCAAATCTAATTAAAAACATAAATAAGTGATCAGTTCTTTACTGTTATGGTCTGTAAGATATATTTATTCTCAGTATTAGATGTGGTCTCAACAAACCCATGGCACTTCAATAATATTATTTTACCTTTTATCTGGAAATAGTGTCTGTTTATTCTTGCCATACAGTCCTCTGTATTAATTATTGCTCGAAAGCTCTTGCCATACCAGTTTATTTGTCTGTATTTACTTTAATTTCTTAGTTTATTCTTTCATTTTGTTCTTCATTCATTTCCATTTAGTTTCATTTGATTAGTATTATCCTCTCTTGGTTTATTGCTATGTCCACTTCAGTTTCTTTCCATCCATCCATCCATCCATCCATCCATTTTCTTACACCCTGGTTGCTGGTGCCTATCTCCAGATAACGTTCCTGGCGAGAAGCGGGTACACCCTGGACAGGTCGCCAGTATGTCGCAGAGTTTCTTTCCTGTTGCAAAATTTATTTTATCGTTTATTAACCATCAGTAATCTTCACTCATCACATGACAATAAGGCGCTGCCTTATTCTCTGTTTTTATGCCTTAATTCACATCTAGTTTGTTGCTCCGTTTTATGTCCCGCTTCTCCTGTTTCAGAGTTTCTCAGAGTCCCTAAGGTGCAGGGCAGTTGGGAAGCGTATCGATGGGGAAAAGTCAGACTGACATAAATCTTTTAAAATAACGGAAACAATTTCTGCATTCTGATTATTGAAATTTAAAAGTGCTGTGTTGTTCTGTCACCCCGTTTCATACCGGACCACTTACAGCTCCGGTGTTAATGCTATAAAATGAACGATCTCTATCTGGTATCACCATGGAGGGATTTCTTTATTTAAATAGGTTCACTTTTCAGAGGGAGACACAGTGAGGGTATCGTGATTTTAGCTACCAGTAGCAGGAGAAGGGAGCTGCGCCAAGAAGCTAACAGAAGCTACAAACACTGAATAGAAGAAGAGCTGCCAAGTTGCCACCATGCATGATTTATTTTACACAATACAGTTTTACCAAGTTGCTCAAAGTCTAAACTGGCATTGTTGTGCATATAAGGTGTAAAGTTTACCTTAGATCAAACGCCCCCCCAAAGGCATCCCAGCGCCCCCCTTTTGTAAAAATGTCCCCAGCGCCCCCTGCCGTCTTCTGAACGCCCTCTGGGGGGCGGTACCACCCACGTTGAGAACCGCTAGTATAGACCATGACTGTGGAAGACTTTTCTGTAGGTCTTAGGATGTTGTACAACTGTGCCAAGTTTCATGTCTTTACGATAAAGTAAGGTCAATGCGGAGGGTATTTTGAAAGTTGCCAGAGGGAGTAGTTTATGTTGCATATTTTGCATCAACCTTAAAATAGAAAATTTGAAGGTCAACAAGCGACAAGTTTGGCGAGGTTTTGAATATGTTAAGGTCTCGAATCGCAATAATTAAAGATGATTACAATAGACCTTTACAATGCTTACGCTGCTCAGGCCCATTAAATGCGTAGTTACAACAGACCTTCCCTTCGCTGCTCGGGTCTAATAATAAGAAGAAACAGTGCGAAATTGCAATAAGCCTTCGCAGTGCTTTGCTGCTTGGGCCTAATTAATGGAAGCCTTTTGAGGCAAATTACATTTCAATGAGAATGTAGGCAGGGCTGCTCTTGAAGTCCACTACTTTAATCTTTTTATTGAGCCACTTTCTCAGGTTATTGGAGACGAGAATGGTTTGGGCGGGAGGCGGTGATAATGGGGTATGTGGAAAACAAAATATACTTATATGAGGACGATGGATTTGTAACAATTAAAAATCCTTAATCTAGTATTCCTTCGCTTACGGACATCCTGGAAACCTACAAAAACTCAAATTCTGACCTTTTTTGTCCTTCAAAACAATTAATGAATAGTTAGTTATCAATTCAATTGGCATCAATCACAAATGGGGTGTTTGAGTGTTTTATTAGCAAATCTTGCTCATCTGTATGGGATTAGTTACTACAGAGCCCTCTAAGCAACATGGGGAAAAATTTTTCTTTTGCGTTACCTCGCAATACGCTTACTGCAATATTTGCTGGTCTACTTTCTAGACAGTCACAAATGTCAATTTAAAATTTCAAATATATACACATATAAAGAGCCTCAGTGAAAACGTGTTTATTCCTAAATTTTTGGTGCAAAAAACTGAAATCGATTTATTCGCTGCATGTCTGTCTGTTTGTGTAAGGCTGAGCTGGAACTGCACATGAAAACATCGCTTTCCCATTCAGACTACCAACACAAAGAAGAAACAATCAAAACTGTAAGATGACTTTAATACCCTGTGATAATAACTCAGAAATAGTCCAAATTGTTTGGGTGTATGTTTTTCTTTCTTTCCTACGTATGGAAAGTTGTTGTTTATATCATAGGTTTGTGGTGCATTTCTATCCTACAGTAAAAGATATAAAACTTCAGGTATTTCACAACGAGATTTTAAGATACACAGAAAAACCTTACGAAAACCTTTTATAGTAGCAGAAAGTACGATGGGCACTGTAAGAAAGGTTATAGTATTCAATTATGCCGCATGAACTGATTAGAACATTATTGTGAGAGAATGCAAAACCTATTGCGAGGTAGCACAAAAGTTTTGTGAGCAAACGCAAAAGAAAAACAAAATTCCCCATGTCCTCTAGAGAGCTCCATAAATTACAAATGGAAAAATAAGAAAATATGACTCTGGAGAAAATGAAGAGACCATTTAAAATGACCAGTTTCTCTGATTTTACTTTTTATAGTATTATATTTTAAAATGAACATTGTCCTTTTATTCAGTGAATTTCTGACAACATGACTCCAAAATTCCAAGCAAAAATTTCGCATTCATTTGCAGAAAATGAGAAATGGTCAAAATAATGAAAAAGATGCAGTGCTTTCAGACCTCAAATAATGCAAACAAAACAAGTTCATATTCATTTAGAAACAGTAATACTAATGTTTTAACCCAGGAAGATTTCAGAAATCAATATTTGGTGGAATAAGAATGAGGTTTTCAATGGGGCTCAGTGCAGTGGTCTCTTAAGTTTTTCCAGAGCTGCATATGAGGATCTGGACAGGTGGCGTCTGCTTCCTCTTGACCTTGGCAGCAGAATCTGAACAATAAAGATAAATGTTCTCCCAAGACAGTGATACATTTTTGAAACACTCCCAGTTGAGGTCCTTGTAGCTGCCTGCGGTTCAGGGAGGTATGAGTCTGCCTTGCCTGGAGGCAGGGGCACCGCCAGGAATGTTGGGTCCCCTGACAAAAGATTAGTTTGGGCCCCCCGCGCAGCTGCTGTTACAATTTTTTGAGTCTATTTGACCCATAAAAAGCGTCACAATTTTAAAGGCTTGCATCTGCCTTGCTTTCTTTGGTTAAATTCTGATAATTAGCACAATATTTACTGTTCATAAATTTAACATCTAACATTCCACATCCAGTATGCAAGTAGGTTGCTTACATTTTTTCTATTAGTTTTAGATACTAGCCATGAGCAACAGTCAAAAGCAACGTGCAAAATACACATTAATTGATCCAGACTTCTAAAAATTCGCCAAACTTCTAAAAATGTAGTTGTATTTTATTCGAGCTGCAGTGCATAACTTTAATAAAAACTATGTTTTCTCCATATTTGTTAAAGCTGCCACCATGTCATAGCAGTTTGTTATGAGACAGATAATCTGAAAACAATCAATCTCCTCCATCTCCTTCCTGAATTACTATTACTGGTTAAAGTGATGCACCGTTCTGACCAAAACAACCAATCAGAACTAGCAGGACGTGCTTAGCGCTGTCAATTAGCTTCATTCACTCACTGCTAAATGTGCTAATGGTGGAGAAACAACTTATCATTACAAGAAACCGTTTATCTGCTGTCATTGGTAGCTATGCTAACTCATCTTAGTGTTAAGTGATAAAAGGCACGGACAAGTTAAATATATGAATATGTTGGTAATTTCTTTCCTTAATTCATTAAATGCTAGTGAAAATGAGGCAAACAGTAGTTTGTAGCTAAGCTAATTGTGCTAAATGGTTGATAATCTCACAGTCTACTCGCCTCTCTTGGAGAAAAACTGGGTTATAAATTAACACTCTTGCCTTTTTCTCTCCCTCTTTACTCTGTCTTTGAAAACCTGATTTTATAACTTTTCTTAGAAGCACAGTAACTGCCACGGTCGCTGCTGTATTCAGCTGCAGCTTCTACTAACAGTAGCTCCATAGTCACTGTTAAGCCTCCAAGCAGGAACGAACCATTTAACGCAGACAAGGGGTTCAGGGCTAAACGGATGTGTGTTTTTTGATGTGGGAGGGAAAACATTACATTTTTACTGCTAAAAACAATCTTTGAAAATACAATATGATTAATTTTGTGTTTGACAGGACCTCGATTTTCTTTATTTTATGTCTATGAACAAAATATAAATAATTAAATTGTTGAGGATCCCCTTGGTGGTCAGGGCCCATAGAATCGTCATCACTTTTCCCCTCTATACCGCACCCCTGCCTGGAGGATTATTACTTGTTGGCCCAACTTAGACCTCTAGTGTATTGGTATAACCAATCTTGAGGCTAAATTAACTTCCCTATACAGTCTGTTAGGATGTCCAGGCAGCCCAGGAGAAGTCTTCTAAACAGTAAAGTGTTTATAAAGCGTAATGGTGAACAATGGGATTGTCTGTTGCCCTCATGTTTGTTAGTTCTTTTACACATAAAAATAAATGAAAATTAAAATAAAGAAAAATTGCATACCAAGGAATGTGCAAATGAGTAGTATTTTTTGTTGTTGTAAAATCTGAATGTGCATTAAAAACAAAGACTATTTACAATACATGCAAAGACTGTTGACGTGTGTTTGTCTGATTCCAGAAGGATACCTGCAGTCCCTCTTTGAGCAGCACAACCACTTTGTCTTGTGAATTGCTGTGGGCTGTTAAGGTATGTAAAGACAGCAACATAGTTGCGTTAACGGAATTTTTTTCTGTATTTAAATTGTTTTTTCTTTTTAAACAATGGAAAAATTCAAAGCCCGTCTGTCATTTTGACAGGCTATAATTCACACCCTTGACTGGTGCACATGGGCAGACATTATAGACCTTACGCAAAGAGTTCATCGCAGAAGCAGCTAAAATTAATCAAATTTTTCATTTGAATATCATCTCATGGACACTAAACTAAATGCATCTTTCTGACTAGGAGCTGACAGCATGTTGAAGAGTTATGAACCGGAGGCTTTGGAGCATCTGGTTAGGAAGCGCATTACAAATCTTTGGTTGAAATGGCGCGTTTAATTTCAGTCTCCATTAAAAACAGAGAAAACTAAAGAGCATGCAATGTTGTACTGATCTATTTATAATTTAAACAGAGGAGCCGACAGTTTATAGGAAATAAATAAATGTGCAGAAATTAATTAGATGGGCAAAATGGCGGCTAGCTGATTACTGCTTGTTCCGATTGGCTGTTTCTGACTGAGCGGAGTAATTATGCAGAGCAGGGAGGAGATCGATTATTTTTTTTTAGAGATTATCTGTCTCATGTTAGGACAGCGAAAGATTTAATATGTATGTAAAATGTATTTCTTTAGGTTAGATGCTGCAGCTTTAAACAGGTTCGGTGTGAGAGTCGCTACCAGGTGGAGCAGAAGCGGCTCCGTCTGTCAAATATTACTAAATATTAAATATTACTACCTGTAGCGGAGCAGCGGTTCAACAGCGAGAGCCGAACCAGCGTCTTACATCGCAGCTCTAGAACTTAAATCATTTTACAGTTTATTAGTTTAGCTTTGTGACCGTCATGCTAATCCGGGTGAGTGTCTGTAGCTGTGCTGCTTTACCTGCTGTCTGATCCTCCATGTCTTTTTACTGCAGTGAGCCTCGATGTGGCCAAAATACATCGAGGCTGGAGCACCCTGCTGTTATGTGCTGGACTGTCTCAGGGGCCTCCTTGCACAATCTACACCTTGGGTCTTGTCTGGTGTGGTAGATCTGAGCCTCTATTGCTCTGGTGTTTAGGGCCTGTTCCTGTGCAGCCAGGATGAGGCCTCTGTGCTGTCCTTGAGTCCAGCTTTGTCCAGCCATTGGTAGGATTTCCTGATATCAGACACTTCAGTTATTTGTCGGTGGTACATCCCATGTAGGGGCTTGTTCTCCCATGATGGAACCTCTAGCCCCTCATCCTGTGTTCCCCATTGCCTGAGACATTCCCTGCGCATATCGTCCGTTGAGGCTTTGTCCTTGATGTATTTATGAATCTTGGATGTTTCATCCTGGACAGTGGCTCTCACACTCGCTAGTCCTCTGCCTCCTTCCTTACGGCTCGTGTTCAGTCTCAGGGTGCTGGATTTGGGGTGGAACCCTCCATGCATGGTTAGTAACTTCCGAGTCTTAACATCCGTGGCATTTATCTCTTCTATTGGCCAGCTAATTATTCCGGCAGGGTATCTGATTACTGGTAAGGCATAGCTGTTTATTGCACGGATCTTGTTCTTGCCATTGAGCTGCTTCTCAGGACTTGCCTTATTCGTTGGAGGTATTTGACTGTGGCTCCTTTCCTTGTGACCTCATCGAGGTTGCCATTTGTTTGTGGTATTCCCAGGTACTTGTAACTGTCCTCAATGTCTGCTATTGTTCCTTCTGGGAGTGAGACCCCTTCTGTGCGGACGACCTTCCCTCTCTTTGTAACCATCCGACCACACTTCTCTAGTCCGAATGACATCCCAATGTCAGTGCTGTATATCCTGGTGGTGTGGATCAGTGAGTCGATGTCTCGCTCACTCTTAGCGCACAGCTTGATGTCATCCATGTAGAGGAGGTGACTGATTGTGGCCCCGTTCTTCAGTCGGTATCCGTAGCCAGTCTTGTTGATGATTTGGCTGAGGGGGTTCAGGCCTATGCAGAACAGCAGTGGGGACAGAGCATCTCCTTGGTATATGCCACATTTGATGGACACTTGTGCAAGTGGTTTGCAGTTGGCTTCAAGGGTGGTTTTCCACAGCCCCATCGAGTTTGCAATGAAGGCTCTTAGAGTCCTATTGATGTTGTACATCTCTAAGCATTCAATGATCCAAGTGTGTGGCATTGAGTCATAGGCTTTCTTGTCTTGTAATCTATCCAAGCGGTGCACGGTCCATATATATATATATATATATGATATATATATATATACATCATATAATATATATATATATATATTATAATATATATATGTGGGTATATATTACATATATGTGGGTCTATATTCTAGCAAGACCCATATATATTACATATATGTGGGTCTTGCTAGAATTTTTTTTTGTCTGTCATTTTGACAACAAAACAATCTAGCATGACCTCTGTATATGTATCAGAGGTTGCACTAGAATTTTTGCTGTTTGTCAATTTGAAAGAATTAAGAAAATGGCAGCCTATTTTCCATCCATCCATCCATCTATTTTCCGTACACCCTTGTCCCTAGCGGGGTCAGGAGCAGTGCCAGTGTCTATCTCCAGCAAACGTTACGGGCGAGAGGCGGGGTCACCCTGGACAGGTCGCCAGTCTGTTGCAGAGTAACACAGAGGCAGACAGGACAAACAACCATGCACACACCACACTCACCACACACACCTAGGGAGAATTTCCATCCATCCATCCATCCATCCATCCATCCATCCATCCACCATTTTTGGACTGTGAGAGGAAACCAGAGTACCTGGAGAAAACCCACAATGCACAGGGAGAACATGCAAACTCCATGCAGAAAGACCCCTTGCCGGGAATCGAACCCAGGACCTTCTTGCTACAAAGACAACAGCTCTACCAACTGTGCCACTGTGTGTGTGTGTTGTATTTTTACCCCTCAAATTATAATCATATTGACATAGGCTATTCAGCCATATTTTTTATACAGTTTAGTTAATATTCACCTAGTTGAACCACAAATCGATATCCCATCACACATAAATTAGATGAACCCTTCTACATTTTTCTCAGCAGTGACAAAAACCACTGACTATGGCCCCAATAACTTATAAATGAAATTAAACAAGTCCATTTAAATTATGAGAACATCAACTGCTGGGATATGAATGCACAGTGCCTCACAAATTACTCCTGGTCCTCATCTGCACCATGGACCTTACCACAGCGGCCGCGTTTCATTGGCTAATGCCCATTTTACGTCACAGCGCAGCTACCACATGCGTTACCGTCTCACAAACTCATGCTAATGTACATTGTGGACTAGCAGACCGACAGAAGGTTTTTGCGTCAGGACTCAAAAAAAAAAGGTTCTCCACTGTCAGTGGGGAATCTGTTCAGGCGATGTCAGGTATCCTGATCGTGTTTGTGGAACTAAAATTAAAGGATTTCCAAAATCTGAAACAGGATGCCTTGCTTGGATCAAAGCTTGTGCACCACCGCATTTGCAGCTCAACCGTCGTAGAATCAATAAGAACAAAGGAGTGTCTGCTGGTGTAAGTATTATTGCTTTGCTTTCTTTGGGTTTAGTGAATGAAAAAAAGAAAGTCAATAATAAACACATCCATTATGAAAAGCTTTTAGCCAAGTACAGCATAATGGCAGCACCGATACAACTTCTACACCTTGAAGCCTGTCTGTTACAGTCCTACGTTAGCTGAACAGACCAATATGCAACGTGTACATACATTAAAGATTTTATTTTACCTGAAAAGGCTTTTTACTAAACTGTAATTGTGTTAGCCATGCTAATTGTTTTAGCCACCGTGTATCAGGCCTAGGCACATTCGAACATTTGCAACGAATCACCTCAAAAGTACTGCGGTTCTCAACGTTGGCGGTACCGCCTCCCAGGGGGCGTTCAGAGGATGGCAGGGGGCGCTGGGATGCCTTAGGGGGGCGTTTGGTCGAAGGTAAACTTTACACCTTAAATGCACAACAATGCCAGTTTAGACTTTGAGCAACTTGGTAAAACTGTATTGTGTAACATTAAATCATGCTTGGCTGCAACTGTATTGATGGCAGCTCTTCTTCTACTCGGTGTTTGTTAGCTTCTTGGCGCAGCTCCTCTCCTACTACTGGTAGCTAAAATCACGATACGCTCACTGTGTCTCCCTCTGAAAAATGAACCCATTTAAATAAAGAAATCCCTCCATGGTGATACCACGATAGAGAGCGTTCATTTTATAGCGTTAACACCGGAGCTGTAAGTGGTCCAGTATGAAACGGGGGTGATAGAACAACACATCACTTTTAAATTTCAATAATCAGAATGCAGAAATTGTTTCCGTTGTTTTAAAAGGTTTATGTCAGTCTGCATTTTCCCCATCGATACGCTTCCCGACCGCTGGGCGCCTTAGGGGCTTAAAAAATAAAGAGGCGCACAATTCGCAAAACTCTGAAACAGGAGAAGCGGGACATAAAACGAAGTGATGAACTAGATGTGAATTATGACATAAAAACAGAGAATCAGACACTGAACAGTGAAAAATTCAACACATGATGTGAAACACATGACAATTAGGCGGCGCAGCAGGTGATGAGTGAAGATTACATAAACGATAAAAAAATGTAGGAACAGGAAAGAAACTGAAGTGGACATAGCAATAAACCAAGAGAGGATAATACTAATCAAAGGAAACTAAATGGAAATGAATGAAGAACAAAATGCAAGAATAAACTATGAAACTAAAGTAAATACAGAGGAATAAACTGGTATGGCAAGACCTTTCGAGCAATAATTAATACAGAAGAGTGTATGGCCAGAAGAGTGCCTGTCGCGGCGGCAACCCCCGAACCCGTTGGTGGACACCTTCGGTGAGGGATGCTGTCAAGCTGAAGAAGGAGTCCTATGGGGTCTTTTTGGCCTGTGGGACTCCAGAAGCAGCTGATGGGTACCGGCGGGCGAAGCGGCATGCGGCTCGGGTGGTCGCTGAGGCAAAAACTCGGAGAAGGTCAAAAACACGGTCGAAGTACTTGGAGAAGTACTTCGACCGTGTCTCTCGGGGGCCTTGTGGGGGGTTCTCCGGGAGTATGGGGTACCGGGCCCTTTGATACGGGCTGTCAGGTCCCTGTATGACCGGTGTCAGAGTCTGGTCCGCATTGCCGGCAGTAAGTCGGGCTCGTTTCCGGTGAGAGTTGGACTCCGCCAAGGCTGCCCTTTGTCACCGATTCTGTTCATTACTTTCATGGACAGAATTTCTAGGCGCAGCCGAGGTGTTGAGGGGATCCGTTTTGGTGGCCTTAGGATCGCATCTCTGCTTTTTGCGGATGATGTGGTCCTGATGGCTTCATCGGATCGTGATCTGCGGCTCTCGCTGAAACGGTTCGCGGCCGAGTGTGAAGCGGCCGGGATGAGGCTCAGTGCCTCCAAATCCGAGGCCATGGTCTTGAGCCGGAAAAGGGTAGAGTGCCTTCTCCGGATCAGGGGGGTCGTCCTGCCTCAAGTGGAGGAGTTTAAGTATCTGGGGATCTTGTTCACGAATGAGGGAAGAAGGGAGAGGGAGGTCGACAGGCGGATTGGGGCAGCGTCTGCCGTGAAGCGGCGCTGTACCGGTCCGTCGTGGTGAAGAGAGAGCTGAGTCAAAAGGCGAAGCTCTCGATTTACCGGTCGATCTACGTTCCCACCCTCATCGATGGTCATGAGCTTTGGGTCATGACCGAAAGAACGAGATCACGGATACAAGCGGCCGAAATGGGTTTCCTTCGCAGGGTGGCCGGGCTCTCCCTTAGAGATAGGGTGAGAAGCTCGGTCATCCGGGAGGGACTCAAAGTAGAGCCGCTGCTCCTCCACGTCGAGAGGAGCCAGTTGAGGCTCGGGCATCTGGTCAGGATGCCTCCTGGACGCCTCCCTGGTGAGGTGTTCCGGGCACGTCCCACCGGGAGGAGGCCCCGAGGAAGACCCAGGACACGCTGGAGGGACTATGTCTCTCGGCTGGCCTGGGAACGCCTTGGGGTTCCCCCGGAGGAGCTGGAAGAAGTAGCTGGGGAGAGGGAAGTCTGGGCCTCCCTTCTGAAGCTGCTGCCCCTGCGACCCGATCCCGGATAAGCGGAAGAAAATGGATGGATGGATGGATGGATGGATGGAGTGTATGGCAAGAATAAACACACTATTTTCAGATAAAAGGTAAAATAATATTGTTGAAGTGCCATGGGTTTGTTGAGACCACATCTAGCACTGAGAATAAATATATCTTTAAGAACTGATCACTTATTTGTGTTTTTAATTAGATTTGATATATTCATTTCTTCAATATTACTTTTCATGTCAGTGTTAATGTTATGAGGCTGATGACTCCATGACACTTTCAATTTGACTCATTAGGATTTGATTAAGAACCAGATTTGTTCTTTGTAATTTATGTCCAGTAAAACTATTAATCTATAAATCAATAGACAGGTCTATATAAAGATATAATCCATGTTTCTGTCTCGTATTTGTATAACATTAAAAGGATCTGGAACTTTAGTTTTTCCACTGAAAGCTCTGGTTTGCACATTAAATGCCATGTGGGTGAAATTTTATGGATGATGCTCTGATGTCCCATTCTCCTGAAGGCAGCACAGAGCTGCACCACCAGAAACTAACAAACACTGTGTTATATTCGTGCTTGATAAAGACCAGACGTTGTGTAATGCTCAGATACTTTTATTAAAGCATCTTTCTTCAAGGTCTGCTCACCAACATGCTCACAGATGTATCTCATTAGACTCGCTAAGGCTCTCTCTACTTCTATTGTTCTGTTCTCTACATTTATACATTCTCATGAGCTCATGCTCGCCACCTGGTGGACATAAACATAATTCATTCAATCATGACACACTGAAGAGAAGAAGAGCTATAATTAATGTAGTTACAGTTCTATCCATGTTTTAATGTTGCAGAGCTCAGTCGTTTTGCAAATAGTTCAAAGTTTAAACTGGCATGTTGAACATCTTTTATCTGGTCATTTTGTGAAATATTTAACAACTAGAAAATGGCACAAAATAATATTCTTTCCACTCTGATTTGCTGCTGTTAGTTCTACCAATTTTAACTTGAATGTTCGTTGCATTTTTCGTAGACGCCTGTGAAAATAATTTCTATTCCCATGACTTTTTTTGTTCTCTGGGAAATTATTTTGATGATAAATACAGAAACATAAAAATCAAAACATCTACAATAGTGATAGTAATATTAATGATACAATAATAGTCAGTGCAAAGTAACCTACAAATTCTTTGGTGGGGGGCGGTGAGGGACCTGGATAAGGGCTGGGGGGCGCTGGGCCGAAAAAGATTGAGAAACACTGATCTAAACCATGAATGCCCAACTTACCCAGCCTTGCAAGAACAATAGACATCAGTGATCTTGTCAACAGCTATATTTATACTGAGGGTGTGAGGATCTGTAGTTTTTCTCATCGACCACTAGCTTTTTACTGTGACGCACACAATGTTGGAGGCATTGTGTTGTGTTGGAGCATCAAGGCAACACCTTGATGTCGTCCAAAAAAGATGACATGAACTTGTTGGTTCCCCTGTCCATTGTCGTGGCTGATATTTTGTGAAAATCCGGCAGAAATGCTAAACTAATCGACTCAGAAATACTCTGCAGAGAGTCGGTTGAAATGAAATTACGCATAGAAACTAAGCAACGCGAGGCTTTGTTTGTGAGACACGTAGTCACATGGGACTTTCGAGGGGTGTTTCTGGGCGGAGCTTGGTAAGGTCCATTGTTCATCCCGATCAATTGAACTCTGCGAGCTATTTACCCTATGTGCTGACAGGGCACGTGCATTTAGGAGGATTTTTTTTTTCTGTGGTTTTGCTTCCTCAAAATGGACAGATGTTACATCTGCTGTGATCCTCTGGGACTTTGAGCTAAGACCATGGAGGTAACATCTTCCAGATCTGTTTTAAAAACAGTGGGTGAGTTGAGAGTAAATCTTCGCAGTGGTGGAGCCGTATGCATTAATTGCAGAGTGCACTACGTATGTTACGGTCTAATTAACTTCTGCACCTTTATTTATTTCCTAAAGATAAATTGCTGTTCAACTCTTCAACACACTGTCAGCTCCCGGTCAGAAAGACCCATTTAGTTCAGTATCCATGAGATGATAATCAAAAAAGATTAATATTCCATTATCCATATATATATATATATATATATATATATATATATATATATATATATATATATATATATATATTGCTAGGTTGCAAATGACGTAGTACAACGTGACCCAATGCACATGGAGGGCAGGAAGTAAATGCAACCCATTTATTTCTGTTGATTCAGCATCAAAATGTCTACAGTCTGAGTCCTGTACGGTTGTTCCAACCATTCTAATAGGGAGAAAGATTAACGTCATTTTTTTGTTTCGACGGTAGTTTGTCACAAGGGAGTTGATTTAAAAAAACTCACCGAAAAAATCGGAGAAAAGTGGATCCATAATCTACAGCTAAAAACAGGAGGTGTGAAAACTAACAATGCCAGAGTTTGCAGCACCCGGTTTCTAACAGGTAACCAGGGGCGGAGCTATAGGGGGGCTGGGGGGGCAATCGGCCCCCCCCCCCGAACCGGGCCGATGGGGGCCCGGGTCTGGAGGAGCCAGGGTCGCTCGAATGTCTGATTATAGACCGAGAAAATGAGAAAGTGCGACCCCGCCTGTTGAGAAAGGTGTATGTAATGTCACAGTTACCCCCCCTGCCCCCCTCAACAGTTTCCAGCTGGTGCACGTAAGGGGCCCGGTGATTGGTCAGGAGGCCCGGTGATTCGTTAGGGGCCCGGTGATTGGTCAGGGGGCCCAGTGATCCGTTAGGGGCCCGGTAATTTACCCCGCCCCCCGGCCCTACGCTGACTTGTTCCGCTAGTGCAGGTAACGATCATATTGTTTGAATTGAATTTTCAGATATTTTATTGGACAGTTACTCAGAAAGACAAGCTTTCATATGCAAGGTCTGATATATTTTTATGCCCTAACGTGGTTGTCCCCAGAGCGCTAATGTTGCTAGCAGCTAGCTCAGTGCTGAGTCACGGACAGAAAATATGTTTTTTCAGTGGGACTTTCATGCAAAAAAAAAAAAAAAGCTAAATAAATTAAATATAACCTACCCACCTACAGTCACCGTGAGCTGTTACTATTCCTAACATGCTTCATGTCTGGACACGAACATGGGATTCTATAGATCGGTGCGAATGGTTGACCTAAATTGGACCTGAATCCAGCATCCTACAGCAACTCTACATTAACGTACAACTGCAGCATGAATTTGAGTTTACAGAAGCTAAAAAATTATTTACCAGGAGATCCAAGCTGATAGAAATAACATGGGTTTGTTCGTTGTTAGTGATAGCATGTTATCATAGACTAATTACTTAATAAAATAGCACAACTAGCTACTCACCCAGCAGAAAGAAGTCAACAGCCATTTAATGCTTCTTTTGATCCTAAATGCTTGACCCAACCTGAAACTAAATGACTGTATTTAGTTTCAGGTATTATACGACAAGCCGGTGTCTGGCTCGTTGTTTTATATGAGGTCTGCAGCTCCAGGTAGTTAGTTATTGTGAATCGCCTGACACCGGGTAAATCCTCAAGATTAGAAGAGAAGAAGAGAATACACACGTATTTTTTCGAGATGTCTCGTCTGTTCCAGCCTATTTAGGGCATTAGTTACTTGTTGTTATCCATTTTGTTTTGTTTTGAACCAGAGAAATCCCCTTCCGGCCCTCCATCTGAATTTCACGCGTCATCCGTGTCACGTGTCTGAAACCCAGCAATATATTTATTTGTGTGTGTGTGTCCACATGTGCACACTTGGATCCACAAGTTTGCATTCCTCTAATAAAAACTTTGACATTTTTGTCACTATCTGAAGTTAAATCCAACTAAACTTTATGTTCCAGATTCATTAGTAAAACAAAAATGATGCCAGAGAATTTTTTTGTAACTTTCTTCAAATGATTGTCTTTGAAATAGTATGTCTTCAGTCAAATATTTTGCATTACCTTCCGCAAACTTTTCACAAGTTTGCTGGAATTGTTTCCCCTTTCCTTCTGATAAAACTTTAGGTTTGTAGACCACCTCACTTAGATATGCCTTTTCAGTTCTTCCCACTACTTTTTCTATAGGCTTGAGATCGGGCCGTTGTGATGTAAAGCTTTTTTTCCCACTTTGTCATATTGAGCTGTTATGACAATAGCCTATTATTGTTATAATAATGAAAATAATTACTATGTAATAATTACTATGTAATTACTATCTAATATTATTATGGCATAATTATGGTTATGCCTTAATTATGACAATAATTATTGTCATTATTATGGCATAATTATGGTTATGTCTTAATTATGACAAGCTTATTGTCATTAAACCAAATTCCAAGAAAAAAGATTATAGCAAAATCTAGACTTATTTCATGTGACTGAGGTCAAACTGTTGTGCTCACAGCCAATCAGACTTTAAAAAGAAACTTGAAGAGTTAAAAGGAAATAAACAATTTTTAAAAAAATCTAAGAAAGAAGTGGCAACAATTTATCCAGAAGTTAATATAAACGAACGTCTATTATCATAATAATAAAGGTTACACAAATGCTATGCCTTGTGTTGTACTGCCACACAACACAAGGCATAGCATTTGTGTTGACTTGGCTATCACAAAGGCCACAACAGAAAATGGACCTTCTTGTCTTTAAGCCACTTTATGACAACTTTGACTATATGCTTAAGGTCATTTTCCATTTTCCATTTCCATTTGGAAAACCAATCTGTGCTCAAGCCTGTGCCTTTATGACTGATGTCTTTAGATGTTACTTTAATATTTCTATATAATTTTCTTTTCTCATGATGCCATCTGTTTGATGAGGTGTAACAGTTCCTCCTTTCCCTCATAGTTAGGATGGTACAAACATCCCTGTTTTTCCTCCAAATGTACAGTAGTTTCATCAGACCATGGAACATATTCTTCAAAAATGAAGGTCTTTGTCGCTGTGTGCATTTATTAACTGCAATCTGGCTTTTGAAGTAAAGGCTTTTTTCTTGCCTCTTTTGAGGTAAGACACATTTCAATATGGATAATGATAATGTCTTACCGGCTTCAGCCAGCATTTTCACAAGGTCTTTGGTTTTTGTTCTGGGGTCAATCTGCACATTTTGGACCAAAATACTTTCTTTTCCAGCAGCCATGGTACAGTGCTTTGGCGTTCCACTTGTGTTGCTATAGGTCAGTGTTTCCCAACCCTGGTCCTCAAGGAATTCTGCCCTGCATATTTTACATGTTTCCCTGCATTAACACACCTGATTCAGCTGATTGCAGTTCAGCAATTGCCTGTTAACCTGCCATCAATTCAAATCACCATGGCGGCTGAAGCATGGAACACCTAAAACGTGTAGGGCATGTGTCTTGAGGACCAGGGTTGGGAAATACTGCTACTGGTGATGGGCCAAACTTCGCTGGCATAGCTAGCTGGGCTTTGCTGTGTGAGGCACAGTGCTTGCTGATTTGTGACATTAAAGCCAGGAGGTTTTTGAAACCCCACATTTTCCAGACAAAAAAATACATTAACTTAACTGGCCGAAAACAAGAAAAGTTTTCTCTGATTTAACTTCAGAAAGTGAGAAAATTGTAAGGTAATTTTCTTTTTATTTATTGTAGCTGGTTTCACTTCCTACAAATATGTGTAACCAGTTGATTATCTGAAATGTGGTGTTCTTACCCCTTTAGCCTGAGGAGAAGAATAAATTTGACGGGATTTTTGAAAGTCTGGTGCCTGTCAACGGCCTTCTGTCAGGAGAGAAGGTCAGACCAGTCCTCATCAATTCCAAACTACCTCTAGATGTCCTTGGCAAGGTATATATGGCAATTATGAATAGCTTTAATGCTAATCTATTTGGAGTGTCCATTCTATGCAAAGACGTGTTTAAAAGTCACAATCAAGGTGGAAGCCCATCCCTCGGAGCCTGGAAGCAGCAGCTTGAAGACTCTCCACCCTTCATCAGAAGCATCAAAATTGACTCTTGTTGATATAACGATGGGACAAAAATTGTGTCGTCATGTTCACAGAGTGGCTTTGTCCTCTCCATCTTGACATAAGTCTGTCAAGAGGGGAAGTCCAGATGTGTTGTTGGAAATTATATATTTTTTAGGTTTTTAGCTTCTGTCTTTTTTCCAACAGGGCCTAGCTTCTGTCTTGTGAATCTTTGTCACGGATCTGTCTATGATCCCTGATCTTTAGTTGACTGAGGGAGAGAAACAGAGGCTAAAAACTTGATTTTGGTAAAACCACAAGCAACATTTCCACTGAAAAGTATACACAATTGTCATTTTATGTTACTTTAACAAAACGTCTCACACTGTGACCCTAATTGTGATGGATTGAATTGAAAACAGGAGGAGTCAGGAAATATTAGAAAAATATTTAGCATAAAACGTATATGAGGAAAAGATATCTGAGCTCATAAGAGGTCAAAGAAACAAAACTGAACTCAGGCAAACATGCAAACAAACTGGCTGCACAAACAACTGACCTAAGAAATGAGACTCAGGGGTGTATATGTTGGCTGATCAGACCATGAAGACACAATAGGGGTACATAAACATAATACAATCACTAACAAAAAATTACAGTACAACTATGTTTGGCTAAACGAAACATCCAAAACTAAATAAAGAAAGAAAATAAAGAAATATATTGTGCAAAAAAGAGTTACCGACTTAAGAATATGGCCATGGGTTTTGGACATCACACTAACCTTCTGTTAGTGGTTTCCCAGTTTCCCAGGGGTTGGGGTGCGCGCGATCCGTACAGAGTCCGACAATTCTGGAGCGGATTGTAACGTAGGACTCACCTACCGGGCCGCGATGTGTCTCTTTTCCCCCTTTGCTGCTTGTGGCTCAATGTTGGCGCACAAGTAACCGAGAGAATCCGGTTACAGGATTTTCAAAATAAAAGATGCTCCAGACTCAAATAATACGTAAAACGGAAATATTTAATGATTTCTTGCGCCGCGGACCGGTACCAATTGGTCCACGGACCGGGGGTTGGGGACCACTACTTTATGGTATCACTTTATTTGATGGGGAGTGCATAAGACTGACATGACACCGTCATAAACATGACATAACATCTGTCATGAACATGAAGGAGTCTTCATGAATGTCTATGACTGTTGTCATAAAGTGTCATTCGGTAAATAATGACACTTTTAATGCAAAGTTGCTTTAAAAGTTGCCTTGAAAGTCCCAACTTTGCATTATTTTGTACATAATCACATTGTAATGCAAAGTTGGCACTTTTAACGAACTTTCAAGGCAACTTTTAAAGCAACTTTGCATTAAAAGTGTCATTATTTACCAAATGACACTTCTTGACAACTTTCATAAAGACTCCTTCATAATCATGACAGATGAAACATAAACATAAACAGGAGCACAATATCAACGAGACAAGATGCAGGAGCCAGAGTTTGTATTCAGATTCATATAATCAATTCAGTTCATTTAAAATGACCCTGAGCAATAATCTGTGTAAACATTTCTACATTTGCTGCACACCAAACGAGAAAAGATTCAGTGCTACCTGTTCCATATTATTGGTGTTATTTCATGTTTATGACAGTGTCATGTCAGTCTTATGCACAGCTGTGTGAACCTGACACCCCACCCATGTAAAAAAATAAAGCAAATATTCTGAATGGTTTGTGCAGGTTTGTGCCGTTAAAATTTTCGTTTGTGCAGCGTTAGTTTCTGAGATATTAAAAATTATTTTTCAGGTCATCCGGAGTTCACCATCCCCATATTCCTCAAAACAAACCAAAGTGGGCTAGTTCGTTAGTGCTCCATTTGTGCCGTTAAAACTTTAGTTCGTGCAGCTTTCATTTGAGATATTAAAAGTTATAATTTTGGCCGATGACGTCACCCCATCTTGCTCCAAAACAAACCAAAGTGAGCTCCTTCGTTAGCCCAAGTTAGACCACCTCAGCTGTAGAATCTGTCATATTGGGTTCCAGTCTTTTCACCCACATGCAGAAAAACACAAACAGGAGAGCAATGAAATCAGTAAAGGTGGTTTATTGAACAAACAATAAGTGAGTGATGGCGTTCCGGGAAGAGGGGAGGGGAAGGGAAGGGAGAGAGAGAGAGAGAGAGAGGAGAGAGAGAGAGAGAGAGAGAGAGAGAGAGAGAGAGAGAGAGAGAGAGAGAGAGAGAGAGAGAGAGAGAGAGAGAGAGAGAGAGAGAGAGAGAGAGAGAGAGAGAGAGAGAGAGAGAGAGAGAGAGAGAGAGAGAGAGAGAGAGAGAGAGAGAGAGAGAGAGAGAGAGAGAGAGAGAGAGAGAGAGAGAGAGAGAGGGGCGTTCGGGACCAGTGGGCAAATTCAAATAATGGAGCGGAGCTTACTTGAGCTGGAGTCCTGCAATACAACTGAATGGATGAATCAGAGTAGGTTCCCCTCGGGCGGGGAGGACAGTGTGAGGTCCAGAGTGGTGAGGTTCGGAACGGGGTGGCGGAGCTGGAGGGCGGACAGGACAGTCTAGTCTGCGGAGGTGGAGGCAGGGAGCCGACAGAGTCCAGACGTCACTGGGTTCTCCTGCCGGGCAGCCGACAGGAATACCTGTGGCGTCTCGATGAGGATCACAAGGGATCAGGTAGGCAGAGCTTCTCGGATTTGAGCAACCAGTGGGTACAGCCTCATGCATCACAAGGAGAGCTGGAGGAAACCAGACACCTTCAGTGTTCGGAGTTTTCTCAGAGGATCACTGGAGAAAACCTGGTGAGGAAGAAGCAACAGAGAATATTACTCAGGCGGAAAGTCACGATGGAATCAACACAACGAGGATAATACTCGGGTGGAGTCTGCGAGGGGCTCTGGTTACCATAATAGGCACTGAAGGATCGGCCATCCACTCCTTATGTAGCTCCACAGCCAATTGTAGATTTCACGCAGGTGTGTCCCCGGAGTTGCTACCGCACTTCTCCAGGGGCCCACAGGCGGCCTCTGGTGGTAGAGGAGGGAAGGAAAACAAAAAGAACAAAAACAAAACAAACCCTGGTTCCTAACAGAATCATTGACCGTTCCTGGTTTCTCAGCTGGCTATTGGAACTGCTTCTCGCACCTTCCATCTGCCTCCAAAGAATTCTCCGTCGAGGTCACACTGGAACTTGGATTATCTCAAGAACCCCCTGCAATGAGATCACAACCCTCAACCCCAGAGACCACAGTATTTCTCCCCCTGGTGGAAACTAACCACTTCATCAAGTAAGGTAATTCCAGTTCCTCATAATTCAACTTGTCCAACTTGCCATCAATCTCACCATCTCTCTCTCCTATTGTCTTCAGAGCTCAGATGACCCCGGCTTCCCATCCACAGGACAAGAATCGCACAATGTCATATTTCATCATTATTGAAATAAACTTTATTCATCTGATTTCCAGTTCTCTTGATTGTGTTCTGTATGTGGGCTAAATGACGTGAACCCAACATGACAGAAAATTTCTTTTTTTTTTTTTAACAGATTTTAATCCCGGACCTCACTGACTCTCCTTCTGTTTATTTCACATCATTAGGTTTGGGATTTGAGTGACATTGACAAAGACGGTCATCTGGACAAGGACGAGTTTGCAGTGGTGAGTTTTTTTTTTGATGTCCTTGTTAACTTGCAAACAGTAATTATGATGGGAACGATGGCAGCAAGGGTAGTAGGAGTTTGTCCCTCAATCAGTGAGTTGCTAGTTGGATTTCTGTTCTCTTGCTGTCCTTGGTCAAAATACTTCATGCACCTGGTTTTCTGGGGGTCAGAAGGGTCAATGGCACAATATAGCTTCTATCAGACTGCGACAGGGCAGCTGTGGTTACTATTAAGTAGCGTGCCATCATCAGCATGTGAATGTGCCCTTTGAGATCTTTTTGATATAAAAAGGACATTATAAATAAAATCGATAAGTTTCATGTTTCTTCAGAACTTTTAGAAGGGGGAAACGACGGAGTGAGTAAAAATGGCCAGTATGTCCTCCAGCAGTCATATCTGTGACACAATGAGCCAGTTCAGGATAACCCAAGCTACTCTAACGATAAGCTTTATCAAAAAGTATGAAAGTGTTTAATTCCAGTTAAGGTAGTCAGAGTGTCTGTGGTCTTGTGTACAGACATTTTGACAGCCCTAAGGGTTTTTTGATACTTGTGCCTATGTGCAGATTTCACACATTTTCTGATGTCTGTGGAGAATTTGCTGTTTCAGAAAAGCTCTTTATGCAACTATTAAAGCAGATTATGTTCTTTCAGGCCATGCACCTTGTGTATCGGGCTTTAGAGAAGGAGCCGATTCCTGCGCTCCTCCCGTCTGCCCTCATCCCTCCATCAAAAAGGAAGAAGAGCCTCTGCTCAGTGCCAGGTCCTGTTCCTGGACTACCAGCCAGCCCCCCACCACTAAAGGACTCATTACATTCCACACCCTCCCATGGCAGCATGACATCACTCAACAGCACCGGCAGCCTGTCACCCAAACACACTCTCAAGTCAGGACCGGTAATTAACTCTCTCACACTAATGTACTAATACTAGGCACCATAGCAAGTAAATGTACATCAAGTTTTGTGACATATGTGACTGAACAAAGAGAAACAAAAACTTTTGTGCATTATATAGAAAACCATGTTGTGTTGCATTACATGTTTCAGTGAAGATTGTAAACAAGAGCAGCAGGCAGAACTAAATTAAGCCCATTACAGAATTAAAGCAAGCAGATTGTATTTTATTATTTATTACTCTACATTTTTTAAGTGCAAATTGAAGACTCTGTCTTTAAAAGGTGGTGTAGAACAAATCCAACTATGCCTCCATTATGCTATTGAAATCTGTCAGTTTTTCTAACAGGCAGCACCAAGTGTTAGTTTTTCAAAGTAAAGTAAAATTTAATGTTTCATGACATTTAAATTCATTTCAAACTCTGATTATGGTTAGTAAAAGTGCACAAAAGACTTTTACTACCGTGTATTTATTAGGGATGTGCCGGTCAGGTTTTTTTCTCCCGATACCAATACCGATCACCCCCTGAGGGCTGATCGCCGATACGATCACATAATTATTATTTATGTATTTATTTATTTTTTTTTATCATAAACACTACCATTGCATTATGTGGAAAAAGGAACCATGAATTCACCTTAATTTAGACAAAAACTTGTTTTTAATAACTTTTTCCAAGAAGAAAACTAAACCAAACAGGCATTGTGCAAATTGAACTGCTATCAATAATACTATCTTTAACAGACTGATAACATATGAGGCTCTGAAGAGGCTAAATAATGCAAAGAGCCAAAATAAAACCTCTCAACATTGACAAATAGTTCAAGTATAAAACTTAACATTCAAAGGCAAAAACAGGATCCATTACATTAAACAATCCAGAGTTACTGAATGAAAACTTCCTGTTAGCATGGCGGCTAGCTGGTTACTGCTAGTTCTGATTGGCTGTTTCTGACTGAGCCGAGTAATTATGGAGTAACAGGGAGGAGATTGATTATTTTTTCAGAGATTATCTGTCTCATGTTAGGACAGAGAAAGTTTTAATACGTATGTAAAATGTATTTTTTTTAAGTTAGATGCTGCAGCTTTAAACAGGTTCGGTGTGAGAGTCTCTACCAGGTGGAGCAGAAGCGGCTCCGTGTCAAATATTACTAAATATTAAATATTACTACCTGTAGCGGAGCAGCGGTTCAACTGCAGAACCAGCGTCTTACATCGCAGCTCAAGACTTCAATCATTTTACAGGTTATTAGTTTATCTTTCTGACCGTCATGCTAATCCGGTGAGTGTTTGTAGCTGTGCTGCTTTACCTGCTGTCTGATCCTCCGTGTCTTTTTACTACACTGAGCCTCAATGTAGCCAAACTCCGTCAAATATGTCATTGTTTTTATGTCTATTAGCTTCGTTGTGTTAATGCATTTTGACCTGCTTCAATTTTCCGCTGCAACACGCAAACGTCCTCATTCACTCAGTGCGTTATAGTTACACATCGCTTAGGATTTGTTGCTGCGCACTGCGAAATGAGATGCAGGTGATCGGTATCGGCAACAGAGCCAATGATCGCCGATCACCGATCATGCACTTTTTCACGAAAATCGGCCGATTATGATCGTTGACCGATCGATCGGCACACCTCTAGTATTTATGTGTATGTATATCATACACTTTACATTGTTTTAACAACAAAGAACAACAAAAAAACTTAATTCTGAAGGTGTGGGACTTTTATTTTGCAGTGGTGGTGCACCGCCTGCAGCATAGAATTAGACTGAATAGATCGACTTTTATAGATCAGGCGTATTGTTACTGATACCGATCTAGAGTTTTTTTCAATATTGGGACGATGAAGATATTAATATCGAATCATTGGAGCTCTAATTTTGAGGCACTTTTCCACTTGTGTGACAATATTCTGGTTTCAATGTGGGTTTTGCACAACATTTTGGGAGGCACAACATAGCAAAAGAACAAACAAATACAAAATTAACTAAAGCATCCTATGAAACAAATAAAGCAAAACTAATTTTTCAGTACGACCTGGCACCTGCTCACAGGGCCAAAACCACTGGTATTACTGACCATGGTGTTACTGTTGACCTGCCAACTCTCCTGACCTGAACCTCATAGAGAATCTGTGGGATATTGTGAAGAGAAATTTGAGAGACACCAGACCCGACACTCTGGATGAGCTTAAGGCTCATCGAAGCATCATGGGCTCCATCACAGCAGCAGAGCCACAGGCTGATGGCCTCCATGCTGCATTGAAGCAGTCATTTCTGCAGAAGGATTCCTGACCAAGTATTGAGTGCATAACTGAACATAATTATTTGAAGGTTGACTTTTTTGGTATTAAAAACACTTTTCTTTTATTGGTCCGATGAAATACGCTAATTTTTTGAGACTGGGATTTTGAGTTTTCATGCGCTGTATGCCAAAATCATCAGTATTAAAACAATAAAAGACCTGAAATATTTCAGTTGGTGTGCAGTGAATCTAAAATATAGGACAGTTTAATTTGTATCATTACATTATGGACAATAATGAACTTCATCACAATATGCTAATGTTTTGAGAAGAACCTGTACAATTTAAAAAACAAAAATCAATGTTTTGGTGCAGGATATTTGTAGAATTTGTTCAACATATTCATAGGAGTTGAGCACTAGTAATCCAACCCAATATACTAGCAATTGAACAACATATTTTTTAAGTCAAGGTGAAGATGATGAAAGATGTACTGACTTTAACTAGTCACTGTGGCTTCACAGAAATGCAAGGGAGAAGACTTCATAGGTTTATTACCCCCATTGCTTTGTCAGTGTTTATAGCAAACACTGACAACAGATGACTTAGACAGAAGTCTATGTAGAGTAAAAATGACAAGACATTGTCTCAGACTCCTTGGGCTTTGGAGCAGAGTCATAATCTTTTTTTCTGACTCCTTTTAATTCATCCATTCCTCTTATGATGATATGTTCATTACACTGCAACATGAACTGAATAGGGGTTGAACGACTACATATTTTTTAAGGTCGACTACATCGTGATAATAGTCGAGTCGATGTCGACTAGTCGCAGAGATCGACTCTATCAGACCCTCAGGATGAAGCTTGGACGTTTCCAGATATTGTCAAACCATATTTTTATAAGACCGCAAAGCTGCCAGGTTAGAAGTTTCAATACGCAGGGTGACGCTGATCAGTTGGGGGTAGTTGAGGGATAAAAAACCCCCGACATCATGCCACATTGTAGCACATTACTCCAATAGTCTTTTTTTTAAAGGATTTTTTTGGCACTAGTTTATTTGACATCTGACTGTAAGGGGTCAGAGAGCTGAGAGGTCTGGGCCCAGCGAATGGAGGACGGGAGTCGGACTCCTGACTACCGTGGGCTAAAGTTTCTATATGCGGGGCGCCGTGCTAACCACTGCGCCGCGCAACGCCCCTATTGCGGGAGCCTATGCTGTAATTTACAGTTTCTCTTTGTTAAATTATTTACATTTTTATACAATTTGTGCTTTCTGACGAACTCACCTAGTTCACCTTCTTTCATTTCCTTGGAAAAATATGTTTTGTCACGTGATTGCGACTAGTCGACTGGCCCAGAAAAAAGTCATTGCAGAGAAAAGAATCGACTAGTCGACTAATTGGTGCAACCCCTAGAACTGAAAAGTTGTAGCACACAATGAGAATTAAAATTGTCACAATATTATGTCCCTGATCTACCTCTCTAATGTCCATAATCACGATGACTTTCAAGTGTTGTTTTTTATGTGATAAAATGAACCACATGTTGGACTATTTTTGCAAATTACATAGAACTCCTCTTGTCAGGAATCTGGCTTTTTGGGTTGATTTTGCTTTTCATTTTATTTAGCTTTATGTTTTAGTTCACCTTAGTTTAGCCCTTCATGGTCCTTTTATTAGGGCCTGCCATTGCAATGCATAAGGAGAGCAGTGACTGACTTGCGAAGCAAGTCAGTCACTGCCTCCATGCATTTGCATGGCAGGCACTTATTGTTCTACACCCAATAGAATGTCTCTTTATTTATTAGGGCCTGCCATTGCAATGCATAAGGAGAGCAGTGACTGACCTGCGAAGCAGGTCAGTCACTGCCTCCATGCATTTGCATGGCAGGCACTTATTGTTCTACACCCAATAGAATGTCTCTTTATTTATTTATTTATATATATCTTTATTTTTCTTCCATTACCGTTAATGCGGCTCGTACCGCTGCGTGCCCACCCACAAAAGTGGTATCAAATCGAGCGGCTCGTGCCCGAGAAGGGAGCTATTACTTTTGTTGGGATTCTGACTTAAAATGACGACAAAAATTAATAAAAACGAAAAAATTGGAGATTGAGGAACTCGCAGCATCAGTAACCTTTCTGTCTGAAACACACACACAGGACTCCTGATGGCTTACTGAAAAACTGTGTTTAACTCGCCCTCACAGGCATAAATATTGCCCTATTGGTCTAAAACTTGGTCATAACATAGATACACATTCCTGCTCCCGTAAAATGTTTTCAAAAATTTTCTAGGGCTTATGGATTTTTGTCAGGGTCCTTCAGACTGGCGCTGGGTGTCTCCCAAGTATAGAAACGAGGGAGAAGAGGATTTTCCCGCTCTTTGTCTCCTCACAGCTGCGGGGCATTAATTACCATAGTAACGGGTTCCAGCCAGCGGCAGCCATTACTCTGAGAAACAGCAGAGAGTATTTCCTGTGACTATTGATATTTTGTTTAGATAAAATTATTATTTCTCTGAATTTTTCAGTGTGAAATGACATTCTTAGTATGAAGGCTGAAAGATTTAGACAAATAAACAATTATGGACTGTCTTTATTTTTTTAATATTTTGTACCGTGAGTGAGAACATGTGCGCAGCTTCAGTCTCGGTCTGAAGCTCGTTAATCATTAACAGTGTCAATTAGCGGTGCGCTGCGATCGTTGTCTCTTGTTGCCAATAACCTGCATGTGCAGCTGGACTCACAGCGGCGGAGCTCGTCAAAATATATCAACACAATGAAGCAAAATATATCAACACAATGAAGCTAATACTTGACGCAGATTGGCTACATCGAGGCTCACTGCAGTAAAAAAAGACATGGAGGATCAGACAGCCGGTAAAGCAGCGCACAGCTACAAACACTCACCCGGATTAGCATGACGGTCAGAAAGCTAATCAAATAACCTGTAAAATTATTTAAATCTTAGATCTGTGATGTAAGACGCTGGTTCTGCTCTTGAACCGCTGCTAGCTACAGGCAGTAACATTTAATATTTGGCACGGAGCCGCTTCTGCTCCACCTGTTAGTGACTCTCTGACCGAACCTCTTTAAAGCTGCAGCATCTAACTAAAAAAATACATTTTACATACGTACTAAAACTTTCGCTGTCCTAACATGAGACAGATAATCTCTAAAAAATAATCTATCTCCTCCCTGTTCTGCCGGAAACAGTCAATCAGAACTAGCAGTAACCAGCTAGCCGCTATGCTAACAGGAAGTTTTCATTCAGTAACTCTGAAATGTTGATTGATCCTGTTTTTGCCTTTGAATGTTATGTTTTATACTTGAATTTTTTGTCAATGTTGAGAGGTGCAAGTAGGAGCTTAATCAACATTTTTCTGACTCTCCACAGGTTTTTGACTACTATTTAGCTCAGGTTAGCGTTGATGCTAATGTTGAGCATCAGAACACTTTTCTTACTTATTACCAATGTTTCATATACTGAATGTAGTAAGTAATGACAGACAACATGCTAGTGATGCTCTACATGCTACTGTTAGTATTCATGCTAACATTAGCATTTTGGCTAATTTTACCTTATGCAACATACTAAATGGTACGAATGCAGCTTAGTCAACATGCTTCTGACTCCCCGTAGGTTATTGACTACATTGCAGCTTTCTTTAGCATTATTGCTAATATTTACCATCAGAACCCTTTATTAAAAATTCGACCGGCACACTTTGGCAGGCCCTTCAAAATTTCTGCAGGAATTTTCTAGTTAGGGCCTGCCATTGCAATGCATAAGGAGAGCAGTGACTGACCTGCGAAGCAGGTCAGTCACTGCCTCCATGCATTTGCATGGCAGGCACTTATTGTTCTACACCTAATAGAATGTCTCTTTATTATTGGGGCCTGCCACTGCAATGCATAAGGAGAGCAGTGACTGACCTGCGGAGCAGGTCAGTCACTGCCTCCATGCATTGCATGGCAGGCACCTATTATTCTACACCCAATAGAACGCCTCTTTATTTATTTATATATATCTTTATTTTTCTTCCATTACCGTTAATGCGGCTCGTACCGCTGCGTGCCCACCCACAAAAGTGGTATCAAATCGAGCGGCTCGGCGCCGAGAAGGGAGCTATTACTTTTGTTGGGGATCGGAGTTACGACGGCGACGTAAAAAGTGAAAAACGAGCGAAATTTCCAACTGCCGAAACGCAGAGTGTAACTGACATCAACTGCCGCTTTTTTAGAGTGAGAAACAGAGTGGAATTTTGACCCAAAGATAATTTTGAAATCGCTCTCATGCCTTCAAAAATTGCTCTATTGGTATGAAAGTCGGTCATGACATAGATAAATTTGTCTGCTCCGGTAAAATGTTTTTGAAATTTGTCTAGGGCTTACGGTTTTCTGTCCAGGTGCTTCAGAGTAAAATTATGGGAAGGGGTAACTGACGTCGATCCCTCTATATTAGATACAATCTGCCCTGCATTTCACTCCCCCAGCTGACAGTTGGAATTTAGGATCGATCACCATGGCAACAGAAGACAGAGGAAGGCAGAGCTTCTGCTTTGGACTACAAACCGGCCATATTAACTGTAGTTCTATCTACGGCCATGACTCAGAATGTCAGAATTTACAACATGGCGGAACTGTCTGTTACTGCAGAGGAGGACTTGGCTGGTATACAGAACTACTTGTGTTTTGAGCATTATATAACTGATTTAACTTAATCACAATAACACTTGGAATTAGTGTGGCCATTTCAAATTAATCTTACTGAAAATTTCAAAATAAAAGCCTTAACCATTTTACATCATGTAATTGCTCTTTTGGGCATTAGATAACTGTTTAAGAAATCCACTGTTACAAATGGGATGAATGTTGCCATTTTAAATTAATCATCTGAAAAATTTCAAAATAAAAGCCTTGACAATTTTTACATAATGTATTTGCTCTATTTTGTCTTAGATAACTGTTTAAGAAAACCACCGTTAGTAATGGGATTATTGTTGCCATTTCAAATTAAGCTTACTAAAATTTCAAAATAAAAGCCTCATTAATGCCTTCCAGTAAGTGCACCACCACATTTGGCGCAATTATAACAGCTTTAATTATATTATTCCATCAAATTATTGCACCGCCTTATGCAGTGCCATAATATTGTCTTTATTAGCTTTTTCACTCCAGTTATGGCACTGGCTTGCCTATGCCAGTGCCATAACTTGAGAGAAAAGTCTAATGCTCTGTCTTGCGCAAGCCAGCGCATTAGCATTTCAACTGATATAAGCTTTTAGCCAATGTTCTTACTTATTAGCCATGCTTAGTACACTAAATGGACTTAATCAATGACAGACAACATGCTAGTGTTGCATCACATGCTACTGATCAAACTAATATTAGCATTTTAGCTAATTCCACCTTATACATTAATTTTAACAAAATAAATGTTACAGATAAAGCTTAGTCAACATGTTTCTGACTCACCACAGGTTTTTGACTACATTCCAATTTTCTTTAGCATAATTGATAAATCTTGGCATCCGAACACTTTATTGGCAAAGTTTAGCTTATGAATTAATTTCAACATAATTGATGGTACCAGTACAGCTTAGTTAACATGCTTGTGCCTCTCCACAGGTTATTGACTACATTGCAGCTTTCTTTAGCATTAATGCTAATTTTTTTAGCATCATATTGCTGCGTCCAAGCCGACGGGCACACTTTGGCAGGCCCTTCAAAATTTCTGCAGGAATTTTCTAGTTAGGGCCTGCCATTGCAATGCATAAGGAGAGCAGTGACTGACCTGCGAAGCAGGTCAGTCACTGCCTCCATGCATTTGCATGGCAGGCACTTATTGTTCTACACCCAATAGAATGTCTCTTTATTTATTTATTTATATATATCTTTATTTTTCTTCCATTACCGTTAATGCGGCTCGTACCGCTGCGTGCCCACCCACAAAAGTGGTATCAAATCGTGCGGCTCGGTGCCGAGAAGGGAGCTATTACTTTTGTTGGGATTCTGACTTAAAATGACGACAAAAATTAATAAAAACGAAAAAATTGGAAATTGAGGAACTCACAGCATCAGTAACCTTTCTGTCTGAAACACACACACAGGACTCCTGATGGCTTACTGAAAAACTGTGTTTAACTCGCCCTCACAGGCATAAATATTGCCCTATTGGTCTAAAACTTGGTCATAACATAGATACACATCCCTGCTCCCGTAAAATGTTTTCAAAAATTTTCTAGGGCTTATGGATTTTTGTCAGGGTCCTTCAGACTGGCGCTGGGTGTCTCCCAAGTATAGAAACGAGGGAGAAGAGGATTTTCCCGCTCTTTGTCTCCTCACAGCTGCGGGGCATTAATTACCATAGTAACGGGTTCCAGCCAGCGGCAGCCATTACTCTGAGAGACAGCAGAGAGTATTTCCTGTGACTATTGATATTTTCTTTAGATAAAATTATTATTTCTCTGAATTTTTCAGTGTGAAATGACATCCTTACTATGAAGGCTGAAAGATTTAGAGATTATGGACTGTTGTAATTTTTTTAATATTTTGTACCGTGAGTGAGAACATGTGCGAAGCTTCAGTCTCGGTCTGAAGCTCGTTAATCATTAACAGTGTCAATTAGCGGTGCGCTGCGATCGTTGTCTCTTGTTGCCAATAACCTGCATGTGCAGCTGGACTCACAGCGGCGGAGCTCGTCAAAATATATCAACACAATGAAGCTAATACTTGACGCAGATTGGCTACATCGAGGCTCACTGCAGTAAAAAAAGACATGGAGGATCAGACAGCCGGTAAAGCAGCGCTGTACTCTCACAAACGGGCTCAGAGGTCACAATGCATTGTGGGAAGAATACATATTTCCTGTGATTATTCATATTTTGCTTGCATAAAATTATTATTTCTCTGAATTTTTGAATGTGAATTAAAATACTTAGTATGACGCTTGAAAATTTTCAAGAAAAAAACAATGACCTCTTTATTTATTTTTTTTATTTCAGACCGTGAGTCAGGAGGACATGTCCAAAGTTTATATAGATGTCAGTCTGGTACTGAATTTCATTGAACAATGAGTTCAGCTGTTGATTGTTGCTGTGAATCAGATCAGCCACTGTAATGTTGTGATGGATCTGGCAAAAGCTTCAGTCATTAGCAACACGGGCAACTGTGGCTTTCAATTGGAAGGTTACAGGTTAGACTCCTGCTTTCTCCAGCACATGTTACTGTACCCCTGGGCAAGGCACCCAATCTCAAATAGGGTTAGGGTCAGAACGCTTTATTAATCCGACGGGCACACTTTGGCAGGCCCTTTAAAATTTCTGCGGAATTTTCTAGTATATATCTTTATTTTTCTTCCATTACCGTTAATGCGGCTCGTACCGCTGCGTGCCCACCCACAAAAGTGGTATCAAATCGAGCGGCTCGGTGCCGAGAAGGGAGCTATTACTTTTGTTGGGATTCTGACTTAAAATGACGACAAAAATTAATAAAAACGAAAAAATTGGAGATTGAGGAACTCGCAGCATCAGTAACCTTTCTGTCTGAAAACACACACACAGGACTCCTGATGGCTTACTGAAAAACTGTGTTTAACTCGCCCTCACAGGCATAAATATTTCCCTATTGGTCTAAAACTTGGTCATAACATAGATACACATCCCTGCTCCCGTAAAATGTTTTCAAAAATTTTCTAGGGCTTATGGATTTTTGTCAGGGTCCTTCAGACTGGCGCTGGGTGTCTCCCAAGTATAGAAAACTAGGGAGAAGAGGATTTTCCCGCTCTTTGTCTCCTCACAGCTGCGGGGCATTAATTACCATAGTAACGGGTTCCAGCCAGCGGCAGCCATTACTCTGAGAGACAGCAGAGAGTATTTCCTGTGACTATTGATATTTTGTTTAGATAAAATTATTATTTCTCTGAATTTTTCAGTGTGAAATGACATCCTTAGTATGAAGGCTGAAAGATTTAGACAAATAAACTATTATGGACTGTCTTTATTTTTTTAATATTTTGTACCGTGAGTGAGAACATGTGCGCAGCTTCAGTCTCGGTCTGAAGCTCGTTAATCATTAACAGTGTCAATTAGCGGTGCGCTGCGATCGTTGTCTCTTGTTGCCAATAACCTGCATGTGCAGCTGGACTCACAGCGGCGGAGCTCGTCAAAATATATCAACACAATGAAGCTAATACTTGAAGCAGATTGGCTACATCGAGTCTCACTGCAGTAAAAAAAGACATGGAGGATCAGACAGCCGGTAAAGCAGCGCACAGCTACAAACACTCACCCGGATTAGCATGACGGTCAGAAAGCTAATCAAATAACCTGTAAAATTATTTAAATCTTAGATCTGTGATGTAAGACGCTGGTTCTGCTCTTGAACCGCTGCTCGCTACAGGCAGTAACATTTAATATTTGGCACGGAGCCGCTTCTGCTCCACCTGTTAGTGACTCTGACCGAATCTGTTTAAAGCTGCAGCATCTAACTAAAAAAATACATTTTACATGCGTACTAAAACTTTCGCTGTCCTAACATGAGACAGATAATCTCTAAAAAATAATCGATCTCCTCCCTGTTCTGCCGGAAACAGTCAATCAGAACTAGCAGTAACCAGCTAGCCGCTATGCTAACAGGAAGTTTTCATTCAGTAACTCTGGAATGTTGATTGATCCTGTTTTTGCCTTTGAATGTTATGTTTTATACTTGAATGTTTTGTCAATGTTGAGAGGTGCAAGTAGGAGCTTAATCAACATTTTTCTGACTCTCCACAGGTTTTTGACTACTATTTAGCTCAGGTTAGCGATGATGCTAATGTTGAGCATCAGAACACTTTTATTACTTATTACCAATGTTTCATATACTGAATGTAGTAAGTAATGACAGACAACATGATAGTGATGCTCCACATGCTACTAGTAGCAATCATGCTATTATTAGCATTTTGGCTAATTTTAGCTTATGCAACATACTAAATGGTACGAGTGCAGCTTAGTGAACATGCTTCTGACTCCCTGCAGGTTATTGACTACATTGCATTTTTATTTAGCATTAATGCAAATTTTTTTAGCATCATATTGCTGCGTCCAATCCGACGGGCACACTTTGGCAGGCCCTTCAAAATTTCTGCAGGAATTTTCTAGTTATTATTTGAAGTTATTAAGCGTAATTAGATTTGTCTTATTGCTTTCCTTATTTTCAGTCCTTTATTTTTCCATTCAGTTTTTTTTTATTAAGGAACAACACGAAGAATATGCATTTTGTCTGTTCACAAAAGGTGGTATAGTCAATCAGTCAATCATCTATTCAGTTTGTTAAATTGATCTATACAGCATACCCCTTCATGTGATTATCCCCATCTCTGGTATTTAGTGTTCCTCCACCTCCCCCCCCCCCGACCCTCAAACTCCTCTCAGAAGAATGGGGTGGACAAACCAATATCACATTGAAATAACTTTTCTGAACTGTTAAACAAGGGATCTAAACCGAACAGAGTAGCTAGGAACAATGGATGTCACTTCACTTTCGCGAAGTCCCGATCTGGTGTTCTGGAAAGTCCGCCATGGGGTCCAACACCTTTCAAATCTGTCTTGCTCCATGAGAGACAGTGACACCCGAAGTGTTGCTTATATCCACAGCCTGTTTGGTCCCTACATGGTGAAGCAGTTTGAAGCTTCATTGCTTCATTAGCAGCCGGTCGCCGCATGTTACGCAGAGCGGTTTGTAATGTGGGACTCACCTACCGGTCCGGGATAAATCCATTCTTCTGTCTCTTCTCTGGACCTTTTCCTTTTTGAAAAGAAACTTTCCAAAGACATCTGAACTTGTTTGAAAAGAAACTTTCCAAAGACATCTGAACTTGTTCTTTCTCATTTTGCTGCTTGTGGCTCAATGTTGGCACGCAAGTAAGAGAGAAACCGGTTAAAGGATTTTCAAAATAAAAGATCCTCCAGACTTAAATAATACATAAAACGGAAATATTTAATTATTTATTGCGCGGCCCGGTACCAATTGGTCCGGTCCACGGACCGGGTGTTGGGGACCACTGATCAAGACCATACGTTTGCTTAATGTCTTGAAAGGTCCTCAGGCAACCTTTATGATATAAATCATTATAGTTTACCAAGCCCTTTTCAATCCATTTTTTAAAGGTATTATCTATTTTATTTGGGGTAAAGTGTTGATCATATGCTATCCATCTAATTGGTAAACAGGACATTATTTTCTTTTACTAATTTTGACCAGGTCTTAAGTGCTGTTTCTGAACATGGATTAAGATCTTTAAGGTCCTTTATTAAGTCTATATTTCCAATTGCTGCTTGCAAGGGGACACCATTGTTTGAACATTCAATTTCCTTTCATTTTGCTGTATAGGAAGTGTCACACATCTCTACCAGTGGATTTATTTGTACTGCTTTGTAATAGTCACTCATGTTTGGGAGTGAAAGGCCTCTTTTACTTTTACTCAGCTGTAAAGTTTAGTACTTGGCTGTTTCCCTTGCCAAATAAATCTTGAAATCAGTTTGTCGATTTCTTGGAAAATAGATGTGGCTGTTTCTGCTGGTAGTGTCTGAAAAAAGTATAATAGTTTTGGCAACATCATCATTTTGATAGCTTCTACTCTTTGCGTGAGGCAATAATAATAGGACATATTATAATAGGGCAATAGGCTCCATCATTTTTTATTTTAGTCTTTAATGGGTCATAATTTGCTTAGACAATATTCATTGGGTCTTTACGAATGGTCACTCCCAAGTATACAATTGAATCATGTCCCAATTTATTTTTGAAGCTTTTATTGTCAATATTGTTGGGTGAATATTTGAATATTTGAATATGTTGAATGTTGCCAGCTAGATTAAAATATCATCCGCAAACGGCACTAATTTTTGTTTATTATGGTTTATCTTTATGCCATGTATTTTGGTGTTTTCCCTACTCCATTGTGCTAAAGGTTCAATAAATACGGTGAATAATAATGGGGATATGGAACATCCTTGTCTGCACCCTTGTTCAATTTTTATTTCTTCTGACAGCCACCCATTGATCCAAATCTTACCTGTAGGCCTATTGTACAGTTTCTGAATTATCTTTATAAATTTATTGGAAAAGTTTAATTAGGACAAGACTCTGAATAAGAATAAAAAGCGTTCTACAGTGTTGAATGCTTTTTGTGCATCTAAACCCAATATAATTGCTTGTTTGTCTTCTTCATGTGGTTGATCAAGTTTAGGGCTCTTTAATATCATCTCTGGTTTGTCTGTTCTTTTTGAACCCTGTCTGGTCTAAATTTATTATATCTAGGAGGATAAGCTCTAATCTTTTGGCTAATATGAATGTAAAGATGTTACAATATTGATTAAGTAGACTGATTGGGCGGTAGTTTGAACAGTTTAGTTTGTCTTTACCTTGTTTTGGGATAACTGTTATCATTGTTTCCTTCCAGGAGGGAGGAATTTGTCCCCCATTTAGAACCCAGTTAAATGTTCTCAAAAGAACAGGAGAAAGTTCTTTTAAATAGATCTTATACCAATCAGCATTGAATCCATCTGGTCCTGGTGATTTAAGTTTTATTTTTTGCTTTTTAAATTTCTTGGGTTGATATATTTTTGGTTTGAGCTTCATTCTGTTCATTTGACACTGTAGGCAGCTGCAATTTTTTCAGTAGTGCACACTAGCCTTGTCCATTCCTTCTTGTTCTTTTAGAGCATACAATTTTTGATATTATTTTTGGAAGCACTTCCTTATTTCTACACCTTTATAGGTAACTTTTTCAGTTATTTGTTCTCTAATTTTGTAAATAGTTCTTTCCTCCTGTTTCTTTAGTCTTTATGCAAAAAAAAGTTTATGACTTTGGGCTTGTTTCATAGTAACTCTGTCTTAAGAATAAATGTTTTTTTCTGTATACTGGAGTGTAATTCTTGATTAATTTAATCTCTGGTTTTTTTATTTTCTGTAAAGTTTTTAGATCTACTTTGTTTTTATTCATTTTTTTCCTCTATTCAGCCAGTTCATGTTCCAAATTATTAAATTTTTCTTGCTTAGTTTTTTTTATAAGGGACAATTGTGCAATTATTTTTCCTCTCAAGACGGCTTTACAGGCGTCCCATAATATTACCAGGGAAAATTCTCCATTGTCGTTGTTACGCATATATGTCTGAATTTCTTGCCTTAACTCTTCTTTAATTTTGCCCTTGAGTATGCTAGAGTTAAGACTCTATAGAAACGGGGCTTTTGTTTTGTTAACATTTACTTTTATATGAAGTGGACAATGATCCGAGAGATCCATTAGCCAAATATGACATTTTTCTACTCGGCCTAACTCTTTGTGAATCCATGAAAAAGTAATCTATTCTTGAATATGAGTGGTGAGCTGCTGAGTAGAATGTATAGAACCCTCTTTCTGGGGTAGAGTTCACGCAAAAGCCAATCATCCCCAACTCTTTGATCATCTTCCTGATCTTCCTAACTGTGCTGCAATTAACTCTGGGTTGTTTAGTATCTTCAGAAGGATTTAGTCTTACAATAAAGTCTCTGCCACAGACTACTAAGCCATGTGATTTCCCTCAAGTCTGCCCACCACTATATCTATAATTTTTGTCTTAATATTCATGGATCATCTCAAATGTGACCCTGTGGCATATTAAGGTTGCAACCCCCCTTCTACAACCTGATTTATATAATGCACCAAATACCCGATTAAAGCCCAATCTTTTACGTTTACTATGCTCTACCTCTGAGAGATGAGTTTCCTGGAGGAATACTACCTCTGCCTTTTCTTTTTTCATTTTTCCTAATATTTTGGCCCTTTTTATTGGGTTAAGAACTCCTTTTACGTTATAGGTTGTGTTTCTTACTGGTGATAATGTAGTCATGGGTTGTATATCGCTGAATATTCAGAACAAGTAAAATAAGTGACATCCCGAAGCTACTCAAACAAAGAACAACTGTGAACAATCCAAACATTTTAGCTTTGTAAATCAAGCTAACACACATCAATTTAAAGACTCCCTTTCCACTGGTCTTATTAACCACCTTAATGGTGTTAGTTTGTGAGCAATTTTGAGGGAAAACCAGTGCAACTTCATGGTTGCGAAGGGCCCTCTAGTGGCGTTACCTGGTTATATTGTTCCATTTTCTAGGAGGTGCGGTCCCCAACTCCAAATAACATCACGAGAGAAGAAGTAGCAATATTAAAAACAAAGCCAAACAAGAAAAAAACAGCATATGTTTGATCCATCTGCTCCTATGGTTGTGCTTGTTTTCTTCTAAGCTCGTCCAGTTTCTTCTTATCCCTCCCTTGTTCCATTCTGTGGGTGATCCCTGTCTGTCCTTCCCGACTTGGTCCATATCATGCTCTTGATCTTGTCAACCCACATCGTAGATGGCTGGATAACAGTGATTTGGAAGCCTCTGTTCACCATATAGTTTGTTGCTTCAGCTGCAGAGTTGTAGACTCATATGTTGTTCTCGTAGAATACCCTCAACTTGGCTGGGAACGGAGTCTAGAATTTGATCTTCTTTTCTCTGAGGACCCGCTTCACTTCAAGGTACTTGAGTCGCCGTTTTAACCCTTGTGCGTGCGAGGACTGAGGCAAACATAGAGGACTGTGGCAAATGATACAAGTTTTACGTGTGTGGGGTCAGTTGGACCCATTTGTAGTCACAAGGGTTAACACGTCTGGAGCATAATCATGATCCACTATGACTTTTTTGCCTGCCAGCATGAATCCTTTCTGTTGTCAGGCTCATTTTAGTATTTCGTCTTTGACCTTAGCTGTGGCAAACTTAACTATTATTGAATGTGGGGGGGCTTCAGGCTTCATTTGGAGCTCTGGGTCCCAGAAAGCGGTGAGCTCTTTCAATGCTTAGGTTGAGTGATGTCAGAATGTCCAATTTTTCTCAGAGTAGATCAATGGAGGCTGAGATAGATGGTGAGCTGTCTTCGGAGCCCTCCGCAATGCCGTGGAGCCTTAAGTTTTCCCGTCTCGATCTCCCCTTGAGCTCCACCAGCTTGGCCTTGAACTCGTCCTGCACTTTACTTAGCTTCATAGCCACCTCTTCAAACTGCTGAAACTTGTTCTCCAATTCCAAGATGTGCGTTTCTGCTTCGTCCAGTCTTCTATTAATGTTCTTCATTTCTTCTTTAACCTCTCGGAACCCCTCACCATTTTCTCAACGTGATTCTCTTATCTCTTGGAGAATAGTCTGTAGATTAACTGTCTCATTAACTATATCATTAGCTGCTAGTGATGCTTCCGAGTCCGAGAGGTTAGCCTACCTTATTTGTTCATTTCTTCTTTTCATAACGACTGTCGAGACAGCAGAGTACTCTTTGATTTTGACTTCAGCACTTCGACTCACTTTTAAGTTTATCCTATAAAACCTGTGATTTTTAAAATATGTCGTAGAGCCACCTGGTTAAGCTGTCGCCATCTTGCTTGCTCACCCGAAAGTCCCATTTTCAGTCTAGTTAGGTTTATTCTTTAGTTACCTTAGGTAATGTAACTAAAGTAACTAGTAATGTTTATTTCTTAATTTCGTCACCCTAGGTTCAGTTACTCTTCCATGACCGAGTCTATGTATATTTTCCTTTAGTAATTCTAGTTAGGTTATTTATTAAGTCCTTTTAGCTTCCCCCGTACTGTTACTAGTTCTTATTTTGTCACTAGGTTCAGGTAGTCTTTCTTTAGTGATTCTAGTTAGGTTATTTCTTTGTTTAGGTCTTCTAGTTTCTCTAGCTCTATGTTCCTTAGTTCTTATTGTTGTTAGATCAGCGTTGTTTTAGGTTTGGCTATGGTTTCCCTCATGTCTTTCTCTCTTCTAGGTTTTCTTTAGTCTTAATGTGTCTTCTGTACTAGAAGTATTTTCAGCTCTGTTTCCTCCCTTTTGTTTTCCCCAGCAGATCTCCTTAGGTTTCTTTCTCCCTGCCCCTCAGCAAGCTCCTGTCCCAACTACTCACACCTGTAGTCACTCTTCTCATCTAGCTAGACCATTGTTCCAATTACTACCTCCCAGTACTTAAGCTCCTCTTTTTCAGTCACAACTGGCCAGACCGTCTTGTTACCCTGCTTATCTCCACGCTTGTCATTCCCCGTGTTCCTTAGAATGTCTTTGAGTTTCAGTTTTGGATTTACTTTGTTGTGTTTTTGTGTTTCTCTTGGATGTTCATTTTTGTATGTTGGACTCTGATTTTGTTAATTAAATGTTCTAAACTGCACCACGTCTTTACCTGCTGCTTTTGGGTCCACCACACCACATCATGACACCTCTAGATATGAAAAGCACATTTTTCTCTCAAATTTCCTAGTGTTCTGCTTCAAAGTACACAGTTCTGAATTAAACCAATGAGCCAACCACCTATGGATAATTATCTTTTTTAAGGGGGTTAAATTGTCTGATTTCACACACGAGAAAGTATGACTACAGAAAATCAACTTGAGAAGGACTAGAGATTAAATTGCTCCCTCCATTTGTGTTTCTCAGAGATTCAGAGGAATGTATTCTTTAAAAGTTGTAACAGCAATGTCTGATACAGATCTTCTATAATAAAATTGTCTCAGGTTTGGAAAACTCAACTAAAATACACTCAAAAATTATTTAAAAAATAATCAAACAGCAGGGTTATGAGAAAGTTGTTATTTCTTCACACTCAATGTGTCCATCATTGTGACTGCTCTGCGGTCATAGAGATTAGAATGAAATAATGGGTTAAAGTTGTCAGTGGAAAACATCAACTTAAAACACATTTTACCCAAAGCATTTAGAGCATGGAATAAAGTTTATTCTTTTTACAAAAGTTAAACAGTAAATGTAAAAGATGGATAAATATCTGCGGTCGACCTCATCAACAGCCAGACCCGGCAGCATGGGCGGGCATTGGGGGCATTACAGACTCAGCTGTTCCCCACCTAGACTGGGAGCAGTTTTTACCTCAGAGTGGCCAACTTTCTATTATTTCTGTCTTGATTTGATGCAGTAGGTTAACTCGCATATACCCTGCATGTTTTTCAGCTGTTGCAACTGTTTAATCCAAATGAAACATGAGCCCTCAGATGCTCGCTCTGGTTTTACACACATGCAGCAGCGTTGGAGTCATGCTGCTGTGCAGAGCTGTTCAGGTGTGTTAGAATCATGGCAGCAAAACCAGCAAAAGGCAAAGAACTTTGTACAGTTTTTCCCCAATATCAACTGTTGATAGTTCAGTAATGCTGTTGGTTGCAGGTAATGATAGCTAAATGATCACTAGCTAATGCCAAAATATGTATTATGTTAAACTTAACAAGAATAGGCTATCGATTTTGTTTATGTTTAAAAGTTGATAGTACTGGTTACACTTAAGTAGCTTTTTGGGAAAAAGGTGCAGAATACTTTTACTGCACTGTACCTTTTTCTTTTACTTGAGTAATATTATTACTGCAACTCCTACTTGAGTAGATTGAATTTGTATTTAAAGAAATAGATATCAGACATTGGAAAACATTAGATTCTGAGATTTCTGCAACATGTGAGGTAATGTTTATGCAAAGTTGAGCATAATTCATCAACATTTTATACATGTCACTGTTTACATCCTTATTGGGTTTTTTTAATAAACATGGCTATTTTATTTGAAATGTTACATAAAGGTTTTTTCATATTTATATTTTATATATTTATATATTTATTAGCATCTAGTAAAGCTGTGTTAAATGATTTTTCTTTTTTATTTATGGCTGTTAGACATCCATAAATAAAAATTATGCAGAAACAAAAAGAAAACCACCCTGATTAAATTTCAGTATTGTGCTATATTAAACAAACTAAAATGAATTTCATCAACAACTGAGACCAGAAAACCATCACACAGCCAAAGAGACAAGGAAGATAAAACATAAAAAGAATTACACTCTCTCTTATAATTCCTTTACTGCCTAGTATAAAACACAGTATTTTTTTTTTTGCAACAGCAATTTAATACTGCTCAGACCTTTGGGCTTTCATGCAAATTTCTCTGTGCTTTCCCGCCAGTAACTTCACAAAACCTGATGTATGACTTTTTCCAAAATATTTAGATTAACGGTTCTCAACATGGGCGGTACCGCCCCCCCAGGGGGCGTTCAGAGGACGGCAGGGGGCGCTGGCGGACAAAAGGGGGGTGGCGCTGGGATGCCTTTGGGGGCGTTTGGTCGAAGGTAAACTTTACACCTTAAATTCACAACAATGCCAGTTTAGACTTTGAGCAACTTGGTAAAATGTTATTGTGTAACATTAAATCATGCAACTGTATCGATGGCAGCTCTTCTTCTATTCAGTGTTTGTAGCTTCTGTTAGCTTCTTGGCACAGCTCCATTGTCCTGCTACTGGTAGCTAAAATCACGATACCCTCACTGTGTCTCCCTCTGAAAAATGAACCCATTTAAATAAAGAAATCCCTCCATGGGTGATACCAGATAGAGAGCGTTCATTTTATAGCGTTAACACCGGAGCTGCAAGTGGTCCGGTATGAAACGGGGTGATAGATCAACACAGCACTTTTAAATTTCAATAATCAGAATACAGAAATTGTTTCCGTTGTTTTAAAAGGTTTATGTCAGTCTGCCTTTTCCCCATCGATACGCTTCCTGACCGTCCTGCACCTTAGGGGCTTAAAAAAAAGATGTGCACATTGCGCAAAACTCTGAAACAGGAGAAGCGGGACATAAAACGAACTAGATGTGAATTATGGCATAAAAACAGAGAATCCGACACTGAACAGTACAAATCAATACACGATGTGAAACACATGACGATTAGGCGGCGCAGCAAGTGATGAGTGAAGATTACTGATGGTGAGCGTCAATAAACGATAAAATAAATCTAGCAACAGGAACTAAGCTAAAGTGGACATAGCAATAAACCAAGAGAGGATAATACTAATCAAATGAAACTAAATGGAAATGAATGAAGAACAAAATGCAAGAATAAACTATGAAACTAAAGTAAATACAGAGGAATAAACTGGTATGGCAAGACCTTTTGAGCAATAATTAATACTGTGGAGGACTGTGTGGGAAGAATAAACAGACACTATTTCCAGATAAAAGGTAAAACAATATTGTTGAAGTGTTATGGGTTTGTTGAGACCATATGTAGTGTAACCCCTCAGGTTATAGATATAACACTTTTCTCCTACGCACTTTAAACATTTTCTTAAATACGATCCACTGTAGGCTTTTTCATCTTAAGCAGTGTTAGTCGCCTTTTACTTAGTCTGATTAATGTTTTGCGCTTGCATATCAGAGGCTTTACACACTCTAATGTCCTTTACATTATAATAATACACACAATATTTTCCGTTGGCTTAAAACACGCAGTAAATGTAGCGTTTCGTTAGTAGCTGTTATTTACTACCACCAGTAAATGCATCGTTTTTACTTGTCTCTACCTTACTGGTCAGTCAAGGGCAAAATTAAGTTTAAGCAATTTGATTGGTTGTGATGGACTGGGGGGAGAACGGGACTGGAGGTCTAGTGCCCGCTGGAACGAACTGGCAGTTGATCGGCAGCCGTTCATGGACGAAGTTGGATTTATAGAGAATCCGCGTTGATGTCACAGGATATGACGTTTTCGTTGCTCGGCGCCATCTTTGGTGTTCACAGACCAAAACGAACTATTCAGAACTCCGGTGTTTTCATTGTGTTACCGACCGCAGTAAAGTTGTTTTCAAGTTGGAAACTGGATATTCGAGCTCCATGGAGTCAAGGGACGTTCAGCTCCAGGTTGATCCGCATTATGATCGCTAATTTCGGCCAGTTGTTCTTTACTGGTCCCTCCTGAAGCCTCGGAGTTTCACAGCTGCTGTCAATTTCCGAACATTCCTGTAAATAAATGCCTTTTTGTACCAACTGATACAAAAAGTGGATATTCATGCTATTACACGAGACACACTGTCCTCTATTAAAATATTAAGTCATATTCAATCATTTTAATATTAAATGTTTTCTTCAGTAGCTTCCAAATCGTGTCCCATTAACTCAATCTGTGTGAAATTGTTCTACTAGTCTGTATAGATGAGACACATTCACCTTTATTACATTTTAACACTTTTTATATATTTTTAGCCATTTCTGTAGTCAAATTTTTTTACTTTTCTTAAATAGCTTTTAGGTCATGTAACCTATTAACTCAAAATCTGTGTTAAATTATTCTACTAAACTCTATAGATTAGGGATATTTTTATTCCATTTTTGGAATTAACAGCTTTTTTATTTTTTAACCAAAATTATATTTTAAAAAAATATTAATAAAATGTATTACCTCAGATGATCATCACTTGTTACCCGTAATGTTCAATTACATAAAATTCTAGGACAGGATCTATTTCATTACATGTTCACTTACCTGAAATATGTTAAATACAACAAATATTTATTAAAGTGTGATCTATTTCATAAAATTTGTCACTTTTGTTGTTTAATTACAGATTAAATGTTTAAAGATTTGCTCTTTCATCTGGTTTGTGTCATGATGTGGTGATGGACACAAACGCAGCAGGCAGTGGACGAACTTTAAATGGATGTAGAAACGAGGCTGATCTAACAATAAGAACTAAGAAACACAGAGCAAGAGAAACTAGAAGATCTACACAAAGAAATAACCCAACTAGAATGACTAAAGAAAGATACAGACTGACATGGAAGAATAACTGAACCTATGGTGATTAAATTAAGAAATAAACATGGCTAGAAACCCTACAGGGAGGCTGAAATAAGAAATAACTAGAAGGATAAAATAGAGTTAAACTATAGTCATTAAAGAAGGTTTGACATGGACTCAAGGAAAAGCAATAATATACATAAACTAATAACTACACTAAATACCTCTAATAATATCAAAAGGACCATGAAGGGCTAAACTAAAGTGAATTAAAACATGAAGCTAAATAAAATGAAAAGCAAAACAAACCCAAAAACCCAATGTCCTGACAGATAGAATAGAATAGAATAGAATAAATAGAAGTACTTTATTCATCCCAGCCGGGAAATTACTGTGCAGTAGCAGCATACACAAACACAGAGATGAAGTTACCAATAAAAATAAAAATACTATAAAAATGTAGAATGTAAGATGTAAGGTTCAGAAAATAATAATAAATAATAATCTATATGTTAATAATATATACAATATGTACAATAGTGCTATGTGAACAATCTGTGTAATGGTGACTAACTATTGTTATATAAAGTGATGGCCTGTGGCAGGAAAGGTTTCCTGTATCTGTCCTTACGGAGCTGAAGCCTCTGTGTGAGAAGCTGCTCCGCTGTCTGTCCACTGTGTGGTAAGAGGCTGCAGCTCGTTGACCATGATGGACAACAGCTTCTTCAATGTCCTCCTCTCCACCACATTCTCCAGGGTCTCCAGTTTCAGTCCAAGTACAGAGCAGCTTTCCTGATGACCCTGTTCAGTCTGTTAGTCGCTGGATCTGATGCTGCTTCCCCAACACACAACAGCAAAGAAAATGGCACCGGCAACAACGCTGTGGTAGAATATCTCCAACATCTTGCTGCACACATTGAAGGATCTCAGCTTCCTCAAAAAGTAGAGTCTGCTCATCCCCTTCTTGTACACAGCGTCAATGTTGGATGTCCAGTCTAGTCTGTTGCCGATCACCACTCCCAGATATTTGTAGTCCTCCACCACCTCCCCCTTAATCTTCAGTGGCTGTGAAGGCGTCTTCCTCCTCCTGAAGTCGATCACCATCTCTCTGGTCTTACTAATGTTGAGCCTCAGGTGATTCTGTTCAGACCACTCCACAAATTCGTCCACCAGTGTCCTGTACTCCCCCTCATCTCCATCTCTCACACACCCGACAATCGCTGAGTCATCAGAAAACTTCTGTAGATGACATGACTCAGAGTTGTACTGAAAATCGTTGGTGTACAAGGTAAAGAGAAAAGGAGAGAGCACAGTTCCCTGCGGAGCTCCTATGTCACTGACCACCACACCAGACAGGACAGACGGACAGACTGTGGCCCGTAAGGTAGTCAGTAACCCAGGAGATCACAGAGTCACCGACACCCATCCCCCGCAGCTTCTCACCCAAAAGCAGGGGCTGGATGGTATTGAAGGCACTCGAGAAATCAAAGAATGTGATTCTCACCGTGTCTCCTCCACTATCAAGGTGCATATGGGCTCGTTGCAGCAGGAAGATGACAGCATCATCAACTCCTAAGTGGGGCTGGTAGGCAAATTGTAAAGGGTCAAGAAATGTCATCACCTGGGGCCTCAGCTGGGCAAGGACCAGTCTCTCCATAACCTTCATCACATGGGATGTGAGAGCGACTGGTCTATAGTCCTCAGGGTTAGATGGTCTCGCCTTCTTGGGCACAGGAACTATGTGTGACGTCTTCCACAGCAACGGGACTCTCTCCAGACTCAAGCTCAGATTGAACAGATGTACCAGTACATGAGACAGCAGGTCCTTAAGACCCATGGTGTGATGCCGTCCAGGTCCTTAAGACCCATGGTGTGATGCCGTCCAGGTCCTTAAGGTCCATGGTGTGATGCCGTCCGGGCCTGCCGCCTTCCCCTGATGAAGTCTTTCAAGCTGCCTCATAACCTGGCCTGCGGTCACCGTTAGCTGAGAGTTGGTGTTATTGTCTGTAGTGGAGGAAGGTGAGGAGGTGAGGGAGTGGGAGGAGGGAGGGGTGAGCAAATGGGGGGATGTCGTGCAGGAGAAAGCTTGAAGGTGTTGAAGGTGTTTGGAGCGGCTTGAGACGGTGAGGATGTGTGGGGAGATGGAGGTGACAGGGGAGTCAGCAGGGGTGAGCTAAACCTGTTGAAAAACTGGTTAAACTGGTTTGCCCTGTCCAAACTCCCTGCTGTCAGTGTGTCCTTCCCCTTCCACCCAGTGATGTGTTTTAAACCAATCCACACATCTCTCACACAGTTTTGCTCAAGTTTGGACTCAAGCTTCTTCCTGTAGTTGTCCCTGCATGTCCTCAGTGTCTCTTTGAGTTCACGCTGCACTCTCCTCTGCTCCTCTCTGTCTCCAGACCTGAAAGCATCTTCTTTTGGTTTAGAAGTGCCTTCAGGTCACATGTAATCCAAGGTTTGTTATTAGGGAAGCAGCGTACGATCCGGGTACAAGTGACAGTGTCCACACAGAACCTGATGTAGTCTGTGATGCAATTGGTCATGGAATCGATTTCCTCCCCATGAGGCTCACAGAGAACCTCCCAGTCTGTTGACCCAAAGCAGTCCTGCAGTGCCTGAGCCTCCGGCGACCACCTCCTCACCATCCTGCACCTCCTCACCATCCTGGTGCGCATGGGCTGCCTCCTCACAAGAGGGACATACCTGGGAGACAATCTGACCAAGTTGTGGTCAGACCGTCCAAGGGGGGGGAAGGGCTGTGGTGCTGTATGCATCCTTAGCATTGGCATACAGGAGATCAAGTGTTTTGTTATCCCTGGTGGGACAGTCCACATACTGCTGGAAGTTGTTAAGAGTTTTGTCCAGTGCAGCATGGTTGAAGTCACCAGTGATGACCATAAAAGCGTCCGGGTGTTGAGTTTGGAGTTTTGCCACGATCGAGCTGATGACGTCACACGCTGCATCAGCTGATAGGGGAATGTAAACAGCGACCATTATAACGGACTAAACTCCCTCGGCAGATAATACGGACGTAGTCCAACAGTCAGAAGTTCAATGTCAGGGGTTCAGATCTTCTCCTTCACGTTGACATGGCAAGGATTGCACCACCTCTGACTCACATAAAGAACAATCCCGCCACCTTCTTCTTCCTACTCTTGAAGAAGTCTCTGTCCCCCCAAACCAGAGAATATCCAGGAATCTCCACGCTGTTATCCGGAACCAGCGCGGTTAGCCATGTTTCCGTGAAACAGAAATGCTACACACCCTGTAGTCTTCCTGGTTCCTCACTAGCGCCGTTAGTTCGTCAGCCTTATTTGCCAAGGATCTCACGTTACCCATTATAATAGATGTCTGATTATATAATTGTTTACTTTAATCACATAAAATATTTATTTAAAAATATAATCTCATTACATGTTTATTACCTGAAATATTTTAATATCAAATTTTTACTTAAAATGTGATTCATTTTTCATGTTTACATGCAACTTGAAGTGCCTGAATCAAACGATTCATGGATGTTTAATACATTAAATGATTAAATAGAGAAAACAGCCACTTCAACTGTATTTAACCCAAATGGTTCCTGTTCCTCTTCAGTCTTGCTGAGCTCAAATCCTGGTTTCTTCCTCCTCAGCCTCTCCAACTTGTTCCTCTTCTGTTGCCTCCACTGTGTTTTCATTATTTACCTCTTCCGGGGTAAATAATGAAAACAGTCTCAGTAACTTGTTGATGGTTTTGCTGTATCTCCTCTTTAATTGACGCCCATGTCGGTCCGGTTTATGTGTCGTTTACCTTCATACGTCGGTTTGCCTTCAAGAGGACAAATCAGAACATACATCAGTATTAATGCTGTTAATTTTATAACACCAGTAAAATAGTTTACTTCACAATAATGTAATAACCTCGATGTCCACTGACAAAACTCGGACTATGCTACATAAACAATATTAGCCCAACCTAAACCAGGTTGACCCACTTAAATGAACTCAGCAGAAATTGATGAGACACTCGGAAAAAATAATAGCAAAATAAATTATGACATAAAACCAACAAATCAAATTTATTCACTCACCAGAATGTTAATGTCTGGATCAAACCTGTAGGTATCTGGATGTTGGAGAAGGTGAAATCAGCGTCTCACCGCTGATACCAGGACATTGTTTTCTTCTGTTAGCTCCGTTAGCTTAGCCTCCTCACGTTGTTTCCAAGCAGGAAAATAGAGAAACTAAAGTCCGTTTTCCATCTATTTACCGTTTCAGTCGTGTGATCGGACATTACAGACAATAACGCAGCAAATTCGAGCCATAGCTAAACTATTTTAAGTAACTTGGATTGAAAAAATCTGCGAGACTGTTGGTTTTATACTGCGAGACTGTTGCTTGTGGACACCAAAGATGGCGCCGATACCCCTCCGACGTCACGCGCGGATTCTCTATACCGCTGTGGACTATTATTTTGTTAGCTAACCAGTTGGAGTAACAAATTTTTTCTTGGACATTTTGCCTGTTTTGGAGCCACAGAACCGGACCACGCTCAGCGTCTTGCTTGGATTTTGGAGCTGCAGACCCAAACCACGCTCGTGAGCCGGAAAGGACTGTTGGACTGAAGTTGGGGCCGTTTTATTGCTGTTTGTTTGAAACTGGTAACCCATGGTGGGGTGAGTAACCCATTCCTCGTGGTTGTGCTGGGAGCCGCCATCTTTGGAACTGCTATTCCGAGGACGAACTTTAACTGAGTCCCTTCAGGCCTGCAACGTTTGTAAGGCTATCGGATTACTTTACTAATTCAAGAGTCTGAATAGTGTGGCTGATACATTCAGCCTTGTTTGCTTATTTTTATGTGTTCTGTTTGGGGGGTTGTTTTGTGCAGTTCTGAGACAGCGCGGTTGCACTAAGTGTGTTAAATGCTGAAAGTTAACTGTGTTCTGTTAATGTGTATTGCCGTTGGTTCATTACTGACCAGTATGGTTTATTAACCATAGGTTTTGACCTCACCATTTTTCCTTCCTTACTTTAAGGTTAAAGTTGCACTGCATTTAGGTCTTAGCAGAACTCTTGGCCTTGTTATTGTGCTCAGTTACGCTCTATTTACCATATATGCTGTTGCCAATTAACACACTTATTCCTAATTGTGAAGTATTTCTTAGAGTGTAGGTCAGAGAATCTGGGCGCTGTTCATAGGGGAAACGTGAACAGTGTTACACTAGTACTGAGAATAAATATATATTACAGACCATAACAGTAAAGAACTGATCACTTATTTATGTTTTTAATTAGATTTGATATATTTATTCAATATTATTTTTCATGTCGGTGTTAATGTCATGAGGCTGATGACTCCATGACACTTTCAATTTGACTCATTAGGATTTGATTAAGAACCAGATTTGTTCTTTGTAATTTCTGTCCAGTAAAACTATTAATCTATAATCAATAGACAGGTCTATATAAAGATATAATCCGTGTTTCTGTCTCATATTTGTATGTCCTTAAAAGGACCTGGAACTTTTGTTTTTCCACTGAAAGCTCTGGTTTGCACATTAAATGCCATGTGGGTGAAGTTTTATGGATGATGCTCTGATGTCCCATTGTCCTGAAGGCAGCACAGAGCTGCACCACCAGAAACCGACAGAAACACTGAAGAGAAGAAGAGCTATGATTAATGTAGTTACAGTTCTATCCATGTTTAATGTTGCAGAGCTCAGTCGTTTAACAAATAGTTCAAAGTTTAAACTGACATGTTGTTCATCTTTTATCTGGTCATTTTGTGGAATATTTAACAACTAGAAAATAGCAAAGAATAAGAATATTTTTCCACTCTGATTGGCTGCTGTTAGTTCTACCAATTTTAACTTGAATGTACATTGCATTTTTCAGACACCTGTGAAAATAATTTCTATTCCCATGACTTTTTTGTTCTCTGGGAAATTATTTTTGATGATGAATACAGAAACAAGCATAAAAATCCAAACATCTACAATATTAATGATCAATAGTCAGTACAAAGTAGCCTACAAATTCTTTGGTGGGGGCTGGTGAGGGACCTGGATAAAGGCTAGGGGGCGCTGCCCCAATAAAGGTTAAGAAACACTGATTTAGATTATCTCCTTTGCCATAATGTTGGTTGATGAGGTAAACGTTCCTCACCAAATGTCTCAAGCTTCACCACCTTCACTATATAAAGGTTTATATAGGTGTATAAGAGCTTTTCTCTACATCCTCATGGGGGCAAAGTGATCTTACCAAGGCATCATGTCAACTGAGTCTAAGATAGATATTAAAAGCTTCAATAGACTGTCTCAACATGAACTCTTAAGTACTATAATTACCTCATCAGTATTTGCTACTAAATAAAATTGAAAAGACAAATCTCCGATTTCATCTAAAAATGTAGAATAAGTGCCTGGTCAAAGATATAAAATGACACACAACAAAAGTGGTTTTAGTGCTTTTCAACTAGGTTCAACATACCGGGCTTTTTGGTTATTCACACACTTTTCACACATTTCTCAATAAGTTGAAAGTTTGAGGTAAACTCTTGGCCCATCAACATTGTCAACACACCACTTTTAATTTAATTACCATACCATACCAACTTTATTTATAAAGCACTTTAAAACAACCACAGCTGATACAAAGTGCTGTACATTAAAACACAACATAACAAAAAAAATGAATAAAAAAAATAAAACTCTTACATTTTAAAAACAAACAAACAAACATACAATTTAAAACTAGATCCTGCTGGAGTTGAAAGCTAAATAAAATAAATGGGTTTTAAGACGAACTTTAAAAGTGGACAGTGAAGGGGCCTCTCTGACCTGTAAAGGCAAGTCATTCCATAACTTAGGGCCAATCACAGAGAAGCTCTGTCCCCTCTGAGCTTCCTTCTGGATCTTGGTACCTCCAAGAGCAGCTGATCTGCGGACCTGAGAGACCGATAAGGTCCATAGGGGTGAAGAAGCTCAGAGAGGTAAGCCGGGGCAAGATTATGGAGTGATTTAAAAACAAACATAATAATTTTAAAATGAATCCTAAAATATACAGGCAGCCAGTGAAGTGAGGCCAGGACAGGGGTCACATGTTCCCTCTTTGAGTTCCTGTTAAAAGTCGTGCAGCAGCTTCTGAACCAGCTGCAGACGTGAGAGGAGCGACTGACTGACTCCCAGATAAAGTGAGTTACAGCAGTGGTCCCCAACCCCCGGTCCGTGGACCATTTGGTACCGGGCCGTGCAAGAAATAATTAAATATTTCCTTTTTATGTATTATTTGAGCCTGGAGGATCTTTTATTTTGAAAATCCTTTAACCAGATTCTCTCGGTTACTTGCCGCCAACACTGAGCCACAAGCAGCAAAATGAGTAAGAAACAGATCAGATGTCTTTGGAAAGTTTCTTTGCAAAGTGGAAAAGGCCCAGAGAGACAGGAGGATGGATTTATCCCAGACCGGTAGGTGAGTCCCACATTACAAGCCGCTCTGCGTAACATGCTGGCAACCGGCTGCTAATGAGGCAATGAAGCTTCAAGCTGCTTCGCCACATAGAGACCAAGCAGGCTGTGGATATAAGCAACACTTCAGGTGTCATTGTCTCTCATCACTCCCAGATGGGACCGTCTCATTGCAGAGAAACAAGCTCAGGGCTCCGTTAGTCATTATGGTGAGTTAAAGTTTTCACGAAAGTAAAATGTTCGTTTTTGTGGCCCATCTGTATCTTATTTTGAAGGGATATGTAAAGGTTACCATAGTGACCAGAGTCAGAGCGTTTGGGCTGTGGTCGACAGGAGATGAGTAGAGCTTGTGAGTCTTAAGTCTGGTTTAGACAGAAAGATTTAAGAATTGTCAGCTGATTCTCCAAACCTCTGTGACCACAGAGCTGATAAAAGTCCAGCAAGTTTGATCGGTTCGTGTTTCCAGCCACAAGGCAGGAACCGATTCCAGTCACGAACATCGCGATTCCAGAAGAAAATCCACAAAACCCCCAACATAGCGGGAATTTAGAATAACCAAACATGGATGACTATGTAGAAACAATGGTGAGAGTTTGTGGAGTTATTTTACAAAATAAAAGACGTAACAAAAATAAAAGGCGCTGGATAAAAGAGACTGGAGCAGCCGCTCTGTTTGCTGCACTATGATTTGGAGGTGACTGTTTTTTCATAGTTAACATTTTTAACTGAATAAACATAATAATGACCTTTCGATTTAATAATAAACATTTCCACATATCATCTCTGATATCCACCAGACTCTCAGTTGAGCAATATATCAGCTGTTTGGGATTCCCCTCTGTTCTGACGTCACCGCACTTTCTGATTGGCTACCTGTCACATTCAACAGGTTGTATTCTGGTTCCCAGTCAGGGAAAAACCCACAAGCTGTGATAAAAGGGTGAAGACAACCGAAATTCCGTATATTCAGGATTTAGCAGGAACACCAACATGCAGCCTTACCTGACGGATGACACGCCCCCCGGTCCGCAGCAACATTTTCCAAGTCTTGACCGGTCTGCGGTAGTAAAAAGGTTGGGGGACCACTGAATTACAGTAATCCAATCGTGTTTAAATAAAAGCGTGGATCACTGTTTCAAAATGCTTCCTGGAAAGAAAAGATTTCACTGATGCCAATCGCCTTAAATGATAAAAGCTGGACTTAACCACGGCTCTGATTTGGCTGTCCAATTTGAAATGAAAATGAAATGAAATTTTATTCGAACATGATACAAGTATAAAAATAAAATAAGCACAGTAACAAGAAGTGCATAAAAAAGAAGAAAGATACAGTTTTTGTCTCAGTTAACATATCATGGTCGAAATGGGGTAGGAAGAAGTGAGAACTTATTAACTCCGACCCCCTAAGCACATGAAAACTTTACAGTCCTACCATCAAAGAAAAAAAAAGTAAAGTCAAATCAAAGTCAAAGTGGCAGTCAACAGTTACTAATATTTACATATACATTTTCCCTTATTATGCTGGTTTGTCTTTCCAAACCCTTAAACCAAATTGTTATCTTCAATACACACATTATTGCTTTCTCTCACCCATATGTCTATATCTGTTGAAAATGACCTCCTTGTATTTTATTTTGAATTGTATTAAACTATTGCTTTGTTTCAAATATTCATTTAACTTGTTCCATAACTTTACACCTTTAATTGAAATACAGAAGTTTTTTCTTGTTGTTTGCAAACTGCGGCTCTTTAAGTTTGAGAGACCCCTTAAGTTATACCCCCTTCTCTTTCAGAAAACATGCTCTGATGTGCTCAGGTAGCAACTTTTTAGATACTTTCAACATAAATTGAGCCATTTTAAATTCTACAAGCTCGTCAAATTTGAGAATTCTGGATTTTATGAAAGTGGGTTTGTGTGCTCATAATAACCAACATTATGGATAATTCTAATGGCTCGTTTCTGTAGGATGGTTACCGGATGTAAAGAGCTCTTGTAAGTAACTCCCCACACTTCACAGCAATATGATAGATATGGTAAAATCAGAGAGTTATATAGAATATGAAGTGATTCGCATTCAGTACATGTCTGGCTCTAGCCAGTATGGATATGCTTCTACTGAGTTTACTCTGTAAATGTTTAATCTGAGGTTTCCAACTGATTTTGTCATCTATTATTACACCGAGGAACTTATTAGCAAAAACCCTTTCTAGAGTTACGTCCTCTATTTGAACTTGGATTTCAGCATTTTTGTAACAGTTCCCAAAAACCATGATTTTAGTCTTGTCCAAATTTAGTGATAATTTGTTATTGTTAAACCATATCTTTAACTTACTGATCTCTGACTGTTGAGAGAAGATGCTCTAAATTTTCGCCAGAGGCTAGAATATTTGTGTCATCAGCGAATAATATAAATTTTAATACATTAGACACTTTACTTATATCATTTATATAAAGATTAAATGGAACTGGTCCGAGTACTGATCCTGTGGTTCTCCACAGACAATCTCCAGCCAGTCAGATTCCACATCTCCCAATTTCACAAATTGTTTTCGGCTCTTTAAATAACTCCTCATCCAGTCCAAAACTACTCCCCTAATTCCATAGCGTTCTAATTTTTTAAGTAGGATTTCATGATTTATTGTGTCAAAAGCTTTCTTTAGATCTATAAATATCCCTACTGCCAGTTTCTTACTATCTGTTGCATTTGCCGGTTTGCTCTGAATCCATATTGACTGCTACTAAGTAGTGAATGTTTTTCTATGAATTGTTTTACTCTTTTCTTAAAGTGTTTTTCCAGGATTTTAGAAAATTGTGGGAGAAGAGAGACAGGCCTGTAGTTAGTGAAGAGGTGATTGTTGCCAGTTTTATACATTGGTTTGACCTTAGCTATTTTCATTTTGTTGGGAAATGATCCCGTTTGAAATGATAAATTGCAAATATAAGTTAATGGTTTAGAGATTCCTTTGATTACTATTTTAATAGTTTTCATGTCCAGATCGTCACAGTCAGTGGATGTTTTATTTTTACATTTATTCACAATGTCTATGATTTCTTCCTCTATTGCAGGATTGAGATATATGGACCTGGGATTATTCTCAATTTGGTATTGCTGAGTTGCAGTTTTTGTAGTCGGTATTTTTTTCTGCTAATTGAGGTCCTATATTAACAAAATAACTATTAAATTTATTGATGACACTTTTCAAATCAGTAATATTCTGTTCATTATCTAGAAAATAGTGTGGATAGTTATTGTTTGAAGATTTTCTAATAACTCTATTTAAAATATTCCATGTTTCTTTAATGTTGTTTTTATTACTATCCAGTAATTTATGATAGTAGTCCTTTTTACATGTTTTTATAATATTACTTAACTTATTTTTATATTTCTTATATTTGATTTCTGATTCAGATGTTCTATGTTTTAGAAATTCTATATAAAGTTTGTTTTTCTTTTTACATGCCTTTTGTATTCCTTTTGTGATCCACTTTTCATCTTTTTGACTGCTTTTCCTCTTATGTTGTTTGATTGGGCAGTGCTTGTTATATAGTATTTTAAATGTTTTTAAAAATTCTTCATATGCTGAATTCACATCATTCATTCTATATATTAATCTCCAATCATAGGCCAATAACTCAGCTTCTAGAGCTTTTAATGTCTCTTCAAACGTAACCCGTCTGTAATGCGTCTCTATTTTTTGATCGTCCTTTTTGCCCTTACAGTCGTAGACTATGAATACTGGTAAGTGATCAGTTATATCATTCATTAATAATCCACTAGTTAAATTATGTTCCAGAACATTTGTAAAAATATTATCAATTAAGGCAGCGCAGTGCGATGTAATGCGACTGGGCCTGGTGATTTTAGGATACAGGCTTAGACTGAACATGGTGTTAATAAATTCTTCAGTCATTCTATGTTTGTTTGGATTAAGAAGGTCAATGTTGAAATCCCCACAGAAAAATGTTATTTTTTGATTAATTGTTAAAAAAATTTCTTCTATCCAGTTGTTGAGTACTTCAATATTTGATCCAGGGGTTCTATAAATGCAACTCACTAAAACATTTTTCTTTTTTTCCACGAGTATTTCTATAGTCACACATTCAAACATGTTGTCCATGACAGTTGACATTGTTTCGATCAACTTATATTTAATCTTCTTAAATAAAGAAGATTAAATAAATAAAGCTACTCCTCCTCCATTTTAGTTTTCTCTGTTCTTACAACCATTTCATAACCATTGATTTCAAAGTCTATGCCCTTGTCACTATTGAGCCAAGTTTCTGATAAGGCAATAACATTGAAGGTCTGTGAAAGTTGCTGTTTGATGCTGTCAAAAATTTGGATGAAGGCTTCTGCTATTAAAGTGAATTATTGACAGCTTTTGTTCCGTTTTAATCCTATTGTTGAACTGATCATCGCTGTAATAGTGACAACTGTCATTGATGACATTATAGAAGTTGTTATCAGGATCAATGTCATTTTCAATATCTTGCTGATGATAGTTTCTGTGTTGGAATACGGGTAGCTCTATATCTCATAGGCCGCGATCTGTTGCATGTTTGTCTTTCAGAGGTGAATGTCAGCTGTGTCTGGTTGTCTGTCATACATAGTTGGATTATTTAGGGGTACTAGTACGAGGATGGGTGATCAACTTATCATAACGTAGGTAAGCAATGTCTCCTCTTTGACGTGCTGCTTTTAAGTCCGGCATTAGTTCTGCCCTCCTTTTCCTTACCGCCTCTGTTAAGTCTTCATTAATGAATATCTTAGATCCCTTAAGGTCCTTGGTGCGTTGCAGAATAGTTGCTCTGTCCTTGTATCGTAAAAACTTGACAACAATGGACCTGGGTCTGTCTCCTCTAGGTTTACCGGTGCGGTGAGCTCTCTCCATCTCAATCTTATGTTGAAAGTTTAGCTTTTCAGTTAGAATAGTTTTCACTTTCTCCTCAGTCTCAGCCCAAGTCTCATTTGGTGATTCAGTAATTCCATCAAAAACCAGATTGTTTCTCCTTGATTGCCCCTCAAGGTACTCCATTTTATCAGTGATAGTCATCATGCCCTCACATACTTTAAATATGTCTGACTGCAGCGTGTCACTTCGGTCCTTGTGCTTAGCACTTTCTACTTTATTATCGTCAACTTCTTTCTGTGTAAATTGCAGGCTGGTTTTAATGTCCTGTAGTTCTCGTGTCATTGCGTCCATTCTGGTGTTAGTAGTGTCCACAATGATTTTAACAAAACCTTTAAAATTGTCCTGTTGTTGCTGGAGTAACTCCATATACATTTCCTTTTGCTGGCTCAGCAGCTCTTTGACTTGTGTGAGTGATACTAGGCCTCATCTTGTCTCCCGTCGGTCTTGGATCCTTTTGGAGGCATTATTTCATTATTTGGCTTGTTTTTGCCGGTCGCTTCCTTAAGGCTCCTGCTCAGCAGTTGGAGGCCGCCGCGCTGTCGCTCTGTGAACACAGACACTCTGGGCCAGACGCCTTGTCCAAGCACAGCCGATCTCTCACAGTTCAGCTGCCGTTGGTGGAAACGGTGCTTACGGACAAGGCAGAGTTTTACCTCTGCCTGCTGTCAATCCAACGTGTCGCTTTCCACTGGTTGTTCTCTCGGTTAGCTGCCGGACGTTGGCCTCGGCCCGGTTAGCAGCCGCGATCTAATCTAGTCCAGCCCCCGGAAGGCGCGTCCAGCCCCCGGAAGGCGTCCTCCTTATCCTTGCACGATGTTTTCTGACCCGACTGTCCACAAACGTCGTGGCTGCGTAGCGTCCCGTCAGTAGCCAAGATGGCGCTCCCTTTCTATCCACAGCAGAAGAGTCCAGATAATTCCTCTCGGTCCACTTTATTTTTGCTTGTTTAGTGAAGAATGGCCGCTGACCACCGTAAAAGAACAAATCTCATCCAAAACAACCAGGTATGAAGGTGATATGAGCTTAATTTAGAAACTCGCCGGGATTACGATCCGCCATCTTGGACCCCAATTTAAAATCACTGTTCACCTTAAAACCAGGATCTGTAATAACAGGTTTAAAACAAACCTCCAAAGGGCCCAAGTCAACGGAGGAGGACTTGGAGGAGCCACTGGGTCCAAACACCATCACCTCTGTTTTGTTTTCATTACAATTTAAAAAGTTCAAGGCAAACCAAAATAATTGTTTAAATATTGTTAATATCTTCCAATAAGACCTATATAGTCAAATTTCCTGCCAGCTTTAACTTTTTTTAACATCAAAATATGGGACGGACTGGTCAAGCACCCCTCCTTAGAAGTCTTAGCAAGACTTCTGGAGGAATCCCCCAGAAAACAAGAACATACTTTGGTGTACTTTGCACCTGTTGAACATTAATTTGGCTTAAAATAGATGATTTTACTGTTTTGCAAATTTCACTCATAAAAACATATTTTGGGAATAAAGTAGCTTGTTCTTAGAAAAATGTAAACTTTCAAAAAATTATCTTTTGAACAGGTGTTTGAAGGTAACCAAATCTTCTGTATCATTTCACTTCAAAGAGCCATAAGCTCCATCTCTAATTGACAGTCAATGCTGGTGGGTGAGGCTGTAAAGTAATGTAAATAAACAGCTTTTGATAATACCTCTATGTTGTTCTTCATGGGAACAATTCTTCTGAGACTTTGAAAGCTGTTTTCTTGCTGATCTTTTTTAATTGTGGGCTGAGGGAAGTGGTATTAAGGGGAAAAAAATCAAACCTATATAGCCTTGTGTGAAAAGTAATTGCCTCCTAAACCATATAACTTTTGTTGCCACCTTCTGCAGCAAAAAATTGCACTAACTTGCAATGAGCATTATGGAGGAATTTTGGGAATTTTTGGGATTACAACAATTCATCTTTGCAGAATTGTTGTAATTCAGCATGAACATCTCGGTAGTACTCAGGTCAAGACTTTGAGTAGACTTTTCCAATGTCTTAATTTTGCTTTTCTTCACAAACAAAATTCTGAAGAAATTCATAATTTTGAATTTCTGGTGTGTTTTGGATCATTGTGCTGCCATTTTGTTTCAGCTTGAGGTCACAAACAAATTGCTGGATATTCTCCTTCAGCATTTTTGTATCAGAATTTATGGTTCCATTTATAACAGCATTCTAGGTCCTGAAGTTGCAATAACAATTGTCTTAAATTACTTTGGACGTCCAACTGAAAGATCCTGCTGATAAACATTTTCAACATTTCCATTTATTTCTGAAGATATTCACTCAGTTATGCAAAACATAAACAGGTGCCAATAAGTTTGAGCAGGGCTCAAGAACATGTTAACTTGATTCTTTAATGCATGTTTAAGATAACTTTTAATCAGCTGTGCAAAACACCTGCGTGGACCAGGCTCCACCTTCAAGGCACATCTCCTCCTTTGAGCTGGATTATTACAACAGATCATTATAAGAGCTACTTTTAGCGAAATGCTTTTAAAATTGTTGTTAAAAGGTTCACAGAGGAGCACTGTTCTGATCACTTCTTATAGGTGGGGTTTCAAAAGAAGCCGGAGTTTTCAATTTTAAGGCGTCAAATTTCTTTTAACTCATATTTGACATACATTTCATATATATTCACACACACACACACACACACATACATAGCATTAGCATTTTATTAGCATTTTTATAACAAGTAAAGGGAACAGTTATTTTCCAGGCAAATGGTGCCAGGAAAATATATAATAATGCCCCTCCAGGTTATTTTATTTGTAATACTATTTGAAATACTAGACTTTTCTAAATAAAATGGAAGAACACTGTTGTGAACTTTAGTTCTTGTTTTGTTCTGTATGTACAACCTCAAAACAGGGTATTAGACTAATTGACAATTAGAAGTACAAAAGATCACAAAATATGAAATCATATGCATGTTTTCATGTTTTAGCATTCACTCAACTGGGTGGTGCCATTGTCAGAACGTGGTCGCTATGATGACATCTTTCTGAAGACGGACGCAGATCTGGATGGCTTTGTCAGTGGACAGGAAGTAAAGGATATCTTCATTCAATCTGGACTTTCTCAGAACATCCTTGCACATATATGGTAAGGATGAGTGGTTGCTATTGTGTGTTTGAAAAATGAATGTTTTCAAGTTAGCAGTACTAACTATTAGTACTAACTGTGTTAACTATAGTTACAAGTTTTTATAGACACTCTGTTGACTTTTGTAGTTTGGATTTTAATGCTGCTTAATAATGTATAATGTCTAATTTACAGAGATTGGGACTGCAAAATTTGTACTAAATCTGGATCTTGTTTTATTGTTTTTTCAATAAAAGTGCAGCTTTTCACCAATTACTAAGAAGTGAAAAGATACACCTGGGAGAACCCTACCTACATTGCTTTGTCATATTTTACATTAAACCAAGATTTTATAGTAGAATATTGTGAAGTTTATGTCAGAGTTTGCTAGCTTTTCTGGATATTTAGGTAAATTTGATGAAAGTACAGTTTCAAGAAAATGTATATTGAAAATGTTTTAGTACGTAAGAAATCTTTCCAAGTACAAGTTCATCACTTATTTAAATGGCTTCATGCAGAATTTGCATTTTGCACTATTGGATCTTAAGAAGGTTCTAAGTAGAACTTCACAATGTTAAAAGAAGAAATCAGTGCACAAGACAAGAACTTTTGAACGGGAAATGTTCTGAAAACTGCATTTACATTCAAACATGATTTTTTTCAGCTGATCAAACGTTTAAGACCATAGTCTTTAAAAGCCAAAAGCTGTGCAAAAATCTGGATTCCATGTCCTTTTCTGTCAAGTCTTTACACTGTCAAGACCTCCTGATGGCAAAAGCAAAAAACTCACTGACTGAACGTAGTAGGATTGTTGAGCTGCATAAATAAGGCCTCTCACAACGTGCCATCACTGCTGAGGTTGGACGCAGTAAGACAGTCATTTTGCATTTTATAAATGATCCTGAGGGTTTTTGAACAAAAAAGTCAAGTGGTAGACCCAAAAAAATGTCACCAGCTCTGAGCTGCAGGATCTGATTGGCTGTCCGTCAAGACACGGGACGATCCTCTACCCAAATTAAGGTCATTACTGGTGCTGAATGCAGCCCAATAACCATCAGACGGTATCTGTGAGAGAAGGGCTTCAGAAACAAAAAACGTCTTCAAAGGCCACGTCTTCTTCAACTCCACAAAATTGCCCGTTTGGACTTTGCAAGGGTCCACCAAACATGGGACATTGAAAGGTGGAAGAAAGTTGTCTTCTCTGATGAGAAAAAATTTAACCTTGATGGTCCTGATGGCTTCCAACATTACTGCCATGACAAGGAGATCCCACCTAAGATGTTTTCTACACGGCACAGTGGTTGGGCACCATCATGTTTGGGGTTGTTTTCCTTCAATGGACAATGGAGCTTCAGGTGTGCTGGGCGTCAAACAGCAGCTGGTTATGTGGAGATGTTGCAGTGGGCATCCCTCATGACTGAGGGCCTCGTCTGGGTGGTAATCATTGGGTTTTTCAACAGGACAATGCTGCAGTTCACAACGGCCGCCTGACAAAAGAGTTCTTCCAAGAGAATAACGTCACTCTTTTGGACCATCCTGCATGTTACCCAGATTTAAACACAATTGAGAACATTAGGGGATGGATGGCAAGGGAAGTTTGCAAAAATGGACATCAGTTCCAGACAGTGGAGGCCCTTGGTGAAGCCATCTTCAACACTGTGGAGCAACGTTCCCACTAGCCTCCTGGAAACACTGGCATCAGGCCTAAACGATTGTTTGAAATCATCAACAAGATGGTGGAGCTACTCATTACCGAGTCCTTTTTTTTGACACTTTGATTTTTGTTTTGGGAGGTTTTTGGGTTTTTTGAGCTATGGTCTTATTTGATCAGCTGAAAAATCATGTTTGAGTGTAAATGGAGTTTTTAATTTATTCCCTGCCCTTTTGAGTATCTGAAAAAGAGATATAAAAATGTTATAATTTTTAATCTTAATACCTGCATTTGATTTGTTTATATTTTGAGATTATCAGCTTCATCTTTAATGCAGTCACAAAGGGGGTCATTTTGTGTCTTTTGTGCTGGTCCCGAGCACGGATAAGTGTGGCTTCATCTTTGGTCAGTATGTAGTTGAGGGAAGGGGATTAAAATTGATCAAAACTTTGTTTTGACATAGGACAAGCAGATGAAACCTGCCACAATCAATCCCAATCCAGCCCCTCACAGGAATGCAGTGCAATATTTGGTGGGCTTGGCCTAATTCTTCCACAGCACCCCCTATAATTTTTTTAAAAAAAGCAGCCCCAATCTATGCTTTGACTGATGTGCATGAAATTACATGTGTAACTTGTCAGGTCCCACAAAAAAGTCTCTTGTATTGATGGTCCAAACCCAACAGGCAGTCAGCTAGTTTGGATCTCAGTGAACTACTGCTACAACCTTTTACCTGCAGACTTCCCAATTACTCATCACAGTCTTGAACTTCTAATGATCAAAAGTTTTCAAAAGCTTTTTGCAGTACCACACCATGTGGGTATGGCCAAGCCTCAAAATCTGACCATTTGACATGCATCCTCTGTGGTAAAATAATTTCCACACAAACCTTTTGGGTCAAATGGTGAATCACCTTAGCCCAGGGATGGGCAGCTCCAGGCCTGGAGGGCCGGTTTCATGCAATTTTTAGATGTGCCTCAACTTCAACACACCTGTGTCAAATAATGAGGTCGTTAGCCTGCCAAAACTAAATTGGATCCAACATCTGATCTGCAACAGATTTTTTAAATTTGTCAGCAGGGGGTACTGACCCATGTTGGTGTAATAGTTCAGGACATCACTGGAGCCCCACCCATTGATATCCTCGTGCTTCACCCTGTGTATAAGACTGAAATTGTATCTATTAACCCTTGATAACCACACATGACATGTTCAAAAGTCTACAAAAAGTAGAAATAGAAAGTAAGTTAAAGTTTTCTCTTGTTTTTAGCATTTTTTAACAGTATTGGAATGAATGTTAAAACATTATTACACTTTTTTTACATAGCTTTATATTCTGACACAAACTTTCACATTGACACAAATTGCATCTGAAATAACGAGAATCACTAAGGTGATTCTTGTCATTTTTTGTTGGTATGCACAGCAATTCTGAGTAAAGTAAATGTAATTTTGTTAGCTATGTATTCTTTGCTCTGCAGGTCTTTGGCAGATACAAGACAGACAGGAAAACTGAACAGGGAACAGTTTGCCCTTGCGATGCACCTCATCCATCAGAAAGTAGGCAAGGGTATTGACCCACCCCAAGTCCTCACTGTTGACATGATACCTCCGTCAGAGAGAGGAACTCCCATACATGTAAGTAAATCACACAAATTTTTCATCTGATTCTATTTTAACTAAATTTATTTTTAAAAATCTGCCTTAAAATGGGCCATTTTTAGCACCAAATATTGTTAACATCAACTTCAACAAGAGTATGAAAAGATTTGTTAAAACCAATAGAAGTCAGTAATAGGATACATATATTTGGTATATTTTGAGGATGGCTGCACAGTGGCACAGTTGGTAGAGCTGTTGCCTTGCAGCAAGGAGGTCCTGGGTTCAAATTCTGACCCGGGGTCTTTCTGCATGCGTTTTGCATTTTCTCGTGTGTACATGGGTTTTTTCTCGGTACTCTGGCTTCCTCCCACAAAGGAAGCCAGAATGGGAGACCAACTTGCACAAAAATAAGTTGGTCTCACTAAATTCTCCGTAGTGTGTGTGTGTGTGTGTGTGTGTGTGTGTGTGGTGTTGGTGTGTGTGTGGTTGTTTGTCCTGCGCATCTCTTTCTTGCCCTGGACAGACTGGCGACCTGTCCAGGGTGACCCTGCCTCTCGCCTGAAACGTTAGCTGGAGAGGCAGCAGCACCTCCTGACCCCATTAAGGGTTAGAAAATGGATGGATGGATATTTTCAGGATTTAACAGTCAAATGGAAAACATTTGTACTGCATACTATTTGCATACATATATCAGAGGTCACCCTAGACTTTTTTGTTGTCCGTCAATTTGACTGACTGTGTTAAAAATATTCCGTCATATTCTATTTTTATCAATCAATTTTTTATTTTTCTGTTGCATTTAATTTTTATGCAGTTGAACAAGTTGAACAGTGTTGTTGCTGCACCCTCCCGCTCCATCTCCTTCTCTAACTACTTCTCCTTCTGTGAGTGTGAGATGTGCTAGCAGCTCTCTGTCTAACCGGTGAATTGAGTTTCCTAAATCTGCTGCGGTTTACCTTGTTCAGAACTGTGGTAAACGTTACAGCTGGTATGTTTCTATCGACCTCCATCCAGATGTCCCACCTTCTTCCCCCTGTGAATTAGCCAGACTGAGCAGCCTGCAGCCAACTAGTTCCACAGAGCCACCTGTTAACAGTCACTCTTTCTCTTTATTACAACTTGCACTTGTTACTGAACCAGGTTGGTTTTAGTGACTCGGGCGAATCCCAAGGCTGTTTTAGTTTGGGCTAAAAGCAACCTATCAAACATTTTCCACCTTTTTCTCTCCAGAATCAAACATCATAGCTATTTTACAACCATTTTCTTTACATTTACATTTTCTTTATGATAAATGTTTTATTAGTGAGGGTCAGTACAGCTTAATTCAGTAGCAGAAATGATTGAATAAGTAAAATCAATCTAGCCTATCTTTCACTTATGCTGACACTGAGAACTAAAAAGGGAACCTTTGAGAGAGCAGACCCGGCATTTCGGGATCCCGAACTAGCCTGATGATGAAGAAGGTGTTCCATCAGGGGGAGGCTCACAGCACTGATTGACAAAGGCAGGCGTACCTGCAGGTCTGATGAGGTTTTGTCTCTGCATGGATGGTGAGGTCACACAGGCCTTGGGTGCTGGCAGGAACAGTACTGACTTAGATCAGCAGGTCTCGGGTCTTAGGGTGACTTTCTTGTGCACATGGCGGTTCTCAGCTTCTTGTCTTGTGGCTCTGAAGCTCCTTTCACCTTGTGTCACAATCTTTCTGGTCCGTTGAGATGAAGATGAGCTGGTCTCATGGAAGGAAGGCACCAGTCCTTCTTCTTTGCTTTTGTCGTGATCTTTGGGGTTGGAACCCAACTGATGAGAGAAGCGTAATTTGAAACCACATTTGAAGGTGTCTGGTTGCTCCCCATGCACAGGGGGCTCTTTGACTCTTCATCTGCAGAGTTCTTTGTCCATCTCGATCTTGACTCAGAGCCGCCTGGAGGATCCAACCAAAGGTTCCTGTTTTGCATTCACTTTTTAGGGTTTATCACCCAACAGACGTGTTTCCATTGGCTGGCACTGTAGCTGTGCTTGTTTCATTGGCTGACTGCTTGGATAAATGATCTCAGATCCATTATTGTCATAGAGACATTATGTCTGGATATCTGTGATAATGTCCCAGGGTTGCTTGAAGGTCATCCTACGTCTGTTGCCTGCACAACCTTTTCTTTAAAAGTTTAAGTTGTTCAATTTGTTACCAAATAAGGCCTTGGTCATCTCTGCTCTCTTGCTAGTTCCTCTTTTCCCTGACATTTTCTCTACTATCTACCTCCAACACAACATCAGTAATCTTTAATTACAGTTACACATTTTACACCATTTCCAGTTCAATGTCAAAATCACATTTATAACCTCTTTAGTTTCTTTGATTTAGCATTAATTTATAATATTATGATAACCATAACTCATTAGTTACTCTCATTATAATCTTAATGTGAGTTATTACTGACTGTTTTCTGAAACCCCCCCCCAAGAATAATCCATTGTAATTATTTGATACCAAAGTTAGTGACTTGTTTTACTTGTAAGTATTTCCACAAGTGTAAGTGTAAGTATTTTTATAAGTAAACCAATATAAATTTAAGTATTTTACTCTGGGTCTTATCCAATTACTCAAAATGTTTAGACTTCATTCTTTAAAACTTTTAAGCATTAAAATAAGGAATAGTCTCAACTATTTTTGTAAATCTGGAAGCTGGAAACTTACTTCCTCTTTTGTCAGGAAGCCTGCTGTTCCTGTTTCATGACACTTTCTGCCGGACTATGATTTCTTATGATTAAATAGAAAAAGAAATGGAATTAAAGCAAAGTTTGCATGAGACAAAAACAACGCACACAGTGAGATTGATTTTGTTGGAGTTTGACTCAACTGTTGGGTCTAGACGTTAATGTGTGATTAATTTTAAAGGTAACTTTATTTATTCTTACTATTAAACTAAAATCTCCAGCATGGGGACGTGGGGTGATCTCGGGCTTTCTTGACAACAGACAATCCAGATCCTATCACATATCAAGCAGATAACATATCATTTATCTGCAGTAATAAAAACCACTGACAGAACAATGAAATGAATCAACTCCACTAAAGTTGTGAGCTCTTCACCTGTTGGGGTCTGAACATGCAGCCTCACAACTTCCTCCCAAAGCTAAAGCAGAAATCTGGACTAAAGTTTAGATTTTACCCTCAAAAAAATCCAACCTGACCCGGACTGAGTCCATAGACATTATGTCTGAGCCGATCCAACCCAACTGATTAATTTTAATTAGAGAGTTGAGCTTGAAATAAACCTGATATATTATTTTAATTAGGATTTTACTACTTTTGTTTTTAGAGCACCATTTGAATAAGCAGCTCAACTTCTCCCAGTTTTTGTTAAACATCTTCTAGATCCCTTTTGTTTTTTGCTCAAACGCAGCATAAGTCAAGTTCCAATCTGATTGATTGAAAGGAATTTGTCTCCACACCTTTAGAAGAGCAGGGTGGAGCTGTGTGTGCGCATTTACTTTATGCAGCACTCTGAACATAGTACAGTCTAATTAACTCATTACTGTATTGTTTTTAACAAAGTCTACTCACCCATTTAAATAATAAAACACAATTCAGGACTCTCCTTACTTTTCTTTGTTCTGTATAAACTCTAGGTTTCAGCCATTGATATGCATTTTTTTAACCCATAACTCTTATGCGCGCTGTCAGCTTTGAGTCAGCAAGACGCATTTAGTTCAGTGTCCATGTCAGAGATGATAGTCAGAAGGGATTTTTTTATTGATTGATTTGGTTACTTTCACAATGTACTCTCTGCAAAAAATGTAAAGTGTCCCACACATCTCCACCAATAGTGACTTATTAAAAAGACTTCACTGATCTCCACCTAATAGGGGTGTGAATTGTAATCAGTCAAAATGACAGACAAGCCTCTGTTGATTTAAAAAAGAAATACTGGTCAAATACAGAAAATATTGCGTTACATATGTAATTGCGTTTTTTCACAATTACTTTTATTGTCACTTTAAAACTACAGCATCCTCAAATAAATGAAGACACATTTAGTTAAGAATTTTTAAACAAATAAGCACAACTGAACAAGTTTAGAAATATAAATTAACTTAATTTCTATCATGTTTGCTGACCCCAAAATGTGGTGGCAAACAAACTCCTTCTCTTCCTCTTGAATTGAAACATGTATGACTGTAGCCTGGTGTGTCAAGATGGTGCATGTGATGGAGACCAGGGGTTCCATCCCTAATTGATTATTGATATTATGTTGTTTAGTTTATTTACAGATCTAATTCTTTTTGCTTCAGTTCTTTATTTCAGTTACATTGACATTTAGTGAAACATTCTTTCAGGCCATCCTTCCTGTACACGGAGATTGTGGGTAAAATGTCAGTTTGTTTGTTTCTCATTTCTATTGGTTTAATTTGAGTTTGCTAATTGTTTAAGTACTTACACCTAGTAAAGACTGGGTGTGTCTCCTCAGCAGGGTGGAGCAGCAAAGGGAGACAAAATGCTTCAGGTGCTGTTGAAGCTCCTGGAGCATACAATTACTGTTAAGAGGGGTAGTGCTCTGAGGAGTTATATTTAGTTACATTTATTCATTGATTGACCTTAGAATAGTTTAGTTCTAATGATTTGCATGCATGTAAATATGTGTTGGTACCATTTATTGTTTTGTGTTAGATTTGTGTAAATGTTTCTTTCTTTCGGTTTACCACCCCTTTACCTGATATGAGTGTTGGAATTGGCCAAAGTATAAACTGTTAAAATGGGTGTCGGTGACCTGCAGGTCCAAATAAATCTACCTTGACCGCATTGTCTCCTTCCTGAATGCAGAACCTCCACTGGTCAGTGACAGTGCACATCTGGTGTACTTAAGCCACACACCTTTGGGCGTTTACTTTTTAAAATAAAAACTCACACCACATCATAATCTTTCACCTGAAGAGGTCCATCTGACAGGAGCTACTAAACAATCTTGCTGTTTGCAAACCTCACTGTCTGTTTCACTTCTTGTTACAGATTGGAGTCGCATGACTCCATACATTACACACAGCTCTGCGTCTTAAGAGGACATGACCGTAGCCTACTTATCAATTGCTGGGTTTCAGACATGAGACCCAGCAATTCAGATGGGGGTCATAAAGTTGATTTGTCTGGTTCAAAACACAGCGAAATGAATCACGGCAAGTAAACTAATGCCCTAAATGGGCTGTCACAGACAAGGTACCTCAAAATTCTTTTTTGTATATTTAGGATATAATCCATATTTTTGTGGTAAAAGAAATACTTATCATATAATCTTGACGATTTACCCAGCGTCGAGGCGATCGACATAACTATCTGGTGCTGTTGACCTCATATTGTATGAAGAACCAAATGACAGCTTTGAAAAGCCTGGATGCATACACTTATTTTGTTTAAGGTTGGGTCAACCATCTAGGATCAAAAGAAGCATAAGATTGCTATCGACTTGTTACTGCCGGGGTGAATATTGAGTTGTGCTATTTTAAGTAGTTAGTCTATGTCAACAATGGTATCGCTAATGCAAACAACAAGCTAACCCATGTTATTACTAAGTGCTTGATTCTACGTGGAAATAATTTATTTAGATTTTGTAAACAGCCAATGACTACCTTTGATTTTAACTGTCAAGATGTCAAAATAATGCACTAAATTAATAATAATAATAATATAATAATAATATAATAATAATGCTCTTATGACTACTGGGCATAAACTGTTCTTCAGTCTGTTTGTCCTTGCTTTAATACTCCTGTATCTGTAGCCAGATGGCAGCCGTTGGAACAAATTGTGTGCAGGGTGTGAGAAGTCTTTAAAAATGTTCCTGACTTTCCTGAGGCAGCGTAACCTGTGGCGTTCAAGAAATGTTAGAGATCAGCTGATGGTCTTCTGGGCAGATTTTACAGCTGCACAGAGACTTCCTCTGTGCAGCTGGAGAACCACACACAGAGACAGTAGCAAATGATACTTTCAGTAGATCACCGATAGGAGGATACCAGCGGTTTTTGAGTTCCTGCTCCACAGAGATCCAGTGGACCAACCACATTAGTGGTTGAATGTCTCCTTTACTTGTCCTAAAATCCTTGAGGTCCTTGGTATTGGCCGTGTTAAGGATGAAGTTGTCTGGGCGCCATGCTGAGTCACTCCACAGCATGGTGGATGAATCTCCCTATACACAGACTCATCACCCCGTGAGATGAGGCCCACTACAGTTGTGTCGTCTGCAAATTTAACAAGGGTGGTACTTTGATGGACTGAACACAATTGTGTGAGTACCCAGCGTGAACAGCAGAGGGCTCAGCACACAGCCCTTGCGGGAGGCAGTGCCGATAGCTGTAGAGCAGTGGTTCTTAACCTTTTTTGAGGTACCGAACCCACCGGTTTCATAAGCACATTCACTGGACCCTTCTGTAGTGATAAATAAAATATTATTTTTTTCCCCCAAAATTCAAGACATAGTTGGGTCACCTCAAGATCACCAAGTCTTTTTAAGAGGTAGTCTCTGAGAACAGTTTTTCAAAATATAGTCAGTGTTTTCAGCAAAGTTGAGCTGACTGTCCAGGAACGACCCAAGGTACCGTATTTTCCGCACTATAAGACGCACCGCATTATAAGGCACATAGAATAGACGCCACAGTTATGTTGCCACCTGTCCGGTATTGAACGGGACATGATTTGTTCCATTCACTACAAATATGGATGTCTAATAATAAAAAATTGGTCCCTGAGTTCTATATATAGCATCTGCACTAGTCATTGTTTCACTCACGGTTTTGGTGTTTCGATATTGTGCCCAACTGCTTTCTGGTTAGCACAGACCAACCGACATGCTGCCGCCGCAGCCTCTGTCTCTCTTCCCCCCACGGCTTTAAATGTATAGCTGCTGGTCCCTTGGTGACTCTAGCCGAAGCTCCTGGATAAATGTCTAAAGCCACTTTGTAGACATAAAGAATGTCAACAAAACAGTCCGATTCCGGTCGGCGAGGAGAGGAGAGCGACTGGAATGGGGCGTCTGGGCCGGACGATGGTCACCCGTCTCCGTTCGCGCACAACATGTTTGTGGAGAACATGATGCTAGATGACCTGCAGACGACCTGATTATTAGGTGGGTAGGTAGATACATAGACATGTCTATGGGTAGATAGGTCAGTCAAACTTTATTAACAAACCAGTTTTTTGACAACTATCCCACCATGCACTGCCCGCTTCTTCTACCGGGAAAATGAAGTCTGCAGCTGCTTATCGTAGTTGCTAGACATGTTGTGGCTCAATATTGGTCCATATATTAGGCGCACCGGGTTATAAGGCGCACTGTCGGCTTTTGAGGAAATTTAAGGTTTTTAGGTGCGCCTTATAGTGCGGAAAATACGGTATTTAAAATTTGCCACAGTTTCAACAGGTTGGCCATCGAGAGAAACTGGAACCACTTTAAGGTTTAGATCATTTAATTAGCTCTACATTCTTAAGAGAATGAAAAATTAATATTAAATAATAAAGACTTTGCAGTATTCTGATGTAGTAATGCAATTATATTAGTTGTGTTACCACCTCCACACCACTAGAGGCAGCACCAACCTGAAAAGATGCAACTAAAGAGCAGATTTAGAAGAACACCGAAAGCTACAGAATTTGGTAAAAGCTGTGAGCTTTGCTGAAGGGAAAGACACAAGTTCAAATCCATACTGAGAGTGGAGCTCCTTCAATCAGGGCTCCTCCGCAGCACTGATTGGCTAAGCAATGTAATGTGATCCTCTGCAGCAAGTGATGGCAAAGCGGGGCGTCATCACGACTTTACACAAGTTTGTCTTTACCTCTGTGGCAGAGGCTCCGCCGAACCCCTGAGACCGACTCATCGAACCCAGGTTAAGAACACTGCTGTAGAGGTATGGACACCCACTTTGACTCTGTTTGCGATTCATCAGGAAGTCCTTAATTCAGCAACAGGTGGTGGAAGAGAGATTTCCAGTTCTGACAGTTCGCACACCAGTCTGTCAGGGAGGATGATATTGAATGCAGAGATGAAATCAATGGGGAGGATGCGTAACTCTTCCAGTACTCCAGGTGGGAAAAGACAGAATGCAGGACAGTGGCAAGATCATCCCAGTCGACCTGTTTGCTCTACAGACAACCTGGTTTGTATCAAAGGTGCAAGGAATGAACGTCACGATGCGACTCTGAACAAGTCTTTCAAAACATTTCATCACCAATGGGGTCAGAGCCACTGGTTGGTAGTTATTCAGGCATGTGATGGGGGATTTTTTTTTAGGAATGGGAACAATGATGGAGGATTTCAGGCAGGATCTGACTCTGACCTGAGACAGGGACCAATTAAAGATCTTCATAAAGAAGACGGAACCAAAAAGCTACTAATGAGCAAGGAACATGAAGAGGCAATGCCCATATTATTTAAACACTGCAAATACCAATGCATTGGTGTGTGCACACACACAAAATGGCCAACAATGGTGTACCGCTACACATACCTCGTTGGGCGCCTGTTGTTTCATTCCAGGATCCAATTTACAATGATCTGCAAAGATCCGTGGTACTCCAGCTTGACTCCCTATCTGCCACAGTCCAGGCCTCCTCCATCACTGACTGGGTGGCACTGCGTCCATCTGATCCTTTGTTGCTGCAGTCCGCAGCCTGATGCTTTAGCTCTGTAGCACTAGTCAAGCTTGCAGACACTTTGACAGCCCTTAGTAGCTCAAAATGTCTCAGTCTGCCATGCCCAGGGTGAAAATAGGGAGGTACAGCAGGGCACTGCGTACCCCTAAAATATTTAGTGGGGTACGCAGTACCTGCAAGAGAGTGGAGCGGCTGTCTGTGGTATAAAATCAATGGGTTCACTCTGCAGTGAATGCAGAACAATCTAAAACATGACTTAATTAATAAGTTGCTTTTCCCCCCATTTCATATTGTTTCTGAACTCTTAGTGATTTACTGGAGCAGGGGTGTGATACGTTGATCGTGGAAGGTTTTGTGTTGGTCTTAGCATTAGGTGACAAACTGAATGCCACCAGGATGCTGAGAGCAGCACGTCCTCCTCTGATTGGCTTATCAAAACATTCATAACTTTATTAAAGAACAAAAATCAACCAAACACGTTCAAATTAATGACCCAACAATTTTCTTCTATCAAACTAATTTTTTGCCTCTTATTTAGTGAAAATATTGATGTTGATGAGATTTTCTCCAAAATAATAAGGTTTTTCAACCTTTATAGCTCCACTGTTCAAAATGAGGCTCTAACATTCACAAGTGACATAAAATCCGGTCCAACATCTGGTTTGAGGCGATTCCTCTGGAACCTGTTGGAGAAAAAAACATCCCAAATTCAGAAGATGAGCTTTAACCTAACAGACTCTGTGGTTCCTCCTGTCAGTATGAGAGTCAGGATGAGGAGGCGCCATGTTAGGAAGAGAAGTGGAAGCTGCAGGATCTTCAGAACAAACAGGTCATGATGCTAAGCTACTGATTATCCCTCTGTCTGGAACATGATCAATAGAACCATTTAAAAGCTAAAATGAATGGCTATATGACAGACATGGAAAACTGGGATCCACTCCATGTCATGATGTTCATAATTTAGGTCTCATGGCATCTCAAGGTGTCGACATTGCAGCCAGTGGACTGAAGGAAATACAGCTTTATTTTATAACAATTGAAAAGCTCAGCACAGAAACTCCAAAGCACACAAAGAAGCAATATATATTTATTTATTTAATTGTCATAGTACCCCCAAGAATTTAAAACTCCTTTCACCCCTGGCCATGCCCCAATAGCACTCCATGATGTCTTCATTGCAAAGTCCAAAAAGGGCAAGTTTTTGACAGTACTAGCCAGTTAACACTGCAGTAGTTAAGTGTTGATCCGTTGCTGCTTTGTTATGACTCGCTGAGCAGCTAATGTTACACTTGTTGTACTATGTAAAGTCAATCCCAAGGATCTTCTTTGCAGTGCAAATTCTGAATTTATTCTATTCAGATGAAACCATTTGTGAACAAATAGTTATTCCAAGGTACATGGCAACAGCATTAACAATGACTCTGAGACAGTGGTCAAAAACTTGTATGCCCTTACGGGTTCAACACCTGTCTACTACCTGTCGCCCCTTGGCTCATATACTTGAGGCCACAGTCCCATCTAGTGACCAAAACCCCCAAAATACACATATTTGGCTCTTATAGTCTTGTTTTAATAAGATATAGTTGAGATTCTCACAACAAATACATACACATTTGTTAGTTATAGCATTAATAACTATAATCCCTACATGCATGCTATCACACCGAGGGGATACAGAAATCCACTCCAGCTGCATTGACTAACAGGAGTGAATGCTGCAAGTCAGTGATTCCATGCATCTTGCTGGGTTTCCTGAGACACTGTGCTGTTTGATAACTATGATCAGTTGTATGATCCTATTGTACATAGAGGTGTAGTGATACAATAATTTCACGATACGATACGATATTCTGGTCGCGATATGATATGTATCACGATATTTGTTGCGCGATACCGATTCATACGATTTTTACGATTTTCTGAAAGATTTTGGAAGGACAGAGTGGTTTTAGTGACATTTTGTGTTCCATAGACTTGAATTTAGTTAACTGAAAACTGATTAAAAGCACCTAACTCTGATTGGACAGTCTAACTGTCTGCAGCTGGACAAAATGAATAAAAGATGCAGTGAGAGAATTAGTTTCTGTCATTTAATTCGTGTGGATTTGACATAAAACTCAAAAGTTTAAACGGTAATCCAGGAGCAGAGTGGAGAGATTATCAGCCTCTAGACTCTCAATATGCAAATGATGCACTTATGTTTTTCTTCTGCACACTGTGGCTGCCATTTGGAGTAAAAATGTTGCCACAAATACAGTCTATGGGACTATGGGGAAAAAGGCTTTTCTACCTTGGCTCCAGAGTTAGCCGTGGCTGTAAGCTGTTTACTACTAACTGCTAAAGTAGTGGCTCCGCATCACCCCGTAGTGATCGACTCCCTGCAGCTACGCAGCGCCGCTTGGATCTCTGAGTATCTCCTCTCAGACGCCAGGATCTCATCGTTCTCTCAGTCTCTGAGACTCTTAGTCTGATGCTGATAATAATGATCGATCAGCCATTGTTGTCATGGAAACCCTCACTGCGCCGCGGATTCCGGCTGCGGGTTTTTCCTCTTCCTGCTCCAAACTCAGCGCCGCTCCGGATGTTATCAACTCATGTTTATTCTTCAGGTAATCCTTAATATACAGAACAGAAACCGCTAAGCTAAAAACTAATGACGAAGTGAAGCTACCAGTAGAAATTAGCATTAATTTTGCGATCTCATTTCTTTTGCAGCTGCTCCTTTCCGTTTCTCTTTCACGGTCACTTGCGCAACTTTCCTTCGTTTCTCAGCAACAAATACAGCCCATCGTTATTTATTGAAGATTTTACATTTCCAAAAACACAGGAATCTAATGTTTCGTTTCGTTTTGTACGTTTGGAAGCTCATTTCCTCTCACATAATGGAAAAGTTGGGGAATGGCGGCGCTTTTGACATTTCTCTGACATTCGGAAAAATATGGTTTACTAATTTTAGCATAACTCCGGTTATACTTGGCCTATTAACACAATTTAAAAACTGGTGTGTAGTTTATAATGTGCACTTTAAGCTCAAGTTGAAAGTGAGACTGAAGGAGGCGGAGTCTTGCTGTTACGCCGCAACAAACTAGACATTAATAAGCGCTATAAGGCTGTGGATCCCTATGGTTTAAAAAATCGATACTCGCGGATGAAAAATCAATACTTTCCGAGCGCGGAAAATATCGATATATATCGCCGAATCAATTTTTTTATACAGCCCTAATTGTACACCATATTGCCAAAAGAACTCTCTTACCCATCCAAGTGATCAGAATCAGATGTTCCAATCACTTTCATGGCCACAGTGTATAAAATGAAGCACCTAGGCAGACTGTGTTTTTTAAACATTTGTGAAACTATGGGTTGCTCTCAGGAGCTCGGTGAATTCCAGCGTGGAACTGTGATAACCTGTGCAACAAATCCAGTTGTGAAATTTCCTTGCTCCTAAATATTCCACAGTCAATTTATAAGAAAACAGAAATGTTTGGTAACGACAGCAACTCAGCATGAAGTGGTAGGCCACATAAACTAACCTGACAGAGCGGGGTCGGCAGATACTGAAGCACATAGTGCAAAGAGGTCAACAACTGCAGAGTCAGTCACTACTGACCTCCAAACTTCATGTGGCCTTCAGATTTTCAAGAAGAGTTGGAGCTGTTCTAGCTGCAAAGGGTGGATTAACATCATATCAAATCCTTTGGATTAGGAATGGGATGTCACTTAAACTCATATGTGAGTCAATGCAGGTAAGTTAATACTTAGGGTAATATGTGTTATTGAATTGATATATTTTTGGTAAAGTGCCTTGAAATGGCTGTTGTGAATTGGTGCTATGTAAATAAACTGAATTGAATCAAATATAGACAAGCCCTGCCCTTTCTGCTTTTTTTTGTCATAACATGAACAATTTCAACAGAACAGATAAACACACAACAGGTCAAACAATAACCAAGAAGCATAAAGAAGAAAACCCACCAAATAAAAGGTATTGTCATCCACTATTTAATTTGAACTCGGTAGGCCTACAGACCTACTGAGTCTGTCTTAGGGTTGCACCAATTAGTCGACTAATCGATTGTTTTCTCTGCAATTACT